>CM057342.1:306230335-308910856 GCA_030015575.1 Agapanthus africanus
CCGAGGATTGTATATAGCTGCTCATTAGATGAGTTACACTGGACGAACTCACCGAAAACTCCTAGTTGGTAATATACCAATGTCAGATAGTAGTTCTCTAGTAACATGGGTACAGGATAGTCCTTTGAACCTGAGATCGCCATAGTGTCTCATGTGTGTTCCCACTAAACTTAGACTTCTACCCTACCACGGCTTAAAGGAGTCGTGCAAACAGGTTTTTGTTGGGTATAGTCCCGAAGTACGTGGAGACAGTAAGCGGTCGAGGGGACTCGTCTCTCTTGGTATAGGGAGTTGATGTCATACTGTGCAGGACATGACTATAGCCATAAGTCGATGGTATCGTAGTGGAGATAAACTGACAAGTGTTATCAGTTGTATCTCCGGTTAGTTATAAGTCCTCTGTTGCATGACTTATCAAGTTATTAGGGTCGGATAGATTCCAAACCTTAGACTTGATATGCGATACTCTTAGACGAAGTGACCGGACTGTACGGTGACTGTCACTTATAGACTTTGTCAAGTCCGGATGAGTTCGCTCGTCCACCAGCCGTTATCTTGATCGTACCTGAGTAGCCGTTACGTACAGCTAGTGCCATTGACATTCTTGTGGGTTATCCCGTCAGGGATTGAATCTGAAAGTGTTTCGGATTCAAACGAATATGATCCTGTTTAACCTACTACCAGCGTATTAACAGGTCTTTAGAGTCCTGCAACGAAAATGCCTGCCCGGGAAAAATGTGATGTGGTGTGCGTATTAGATATGTGCGGGAGTTCAATTAAATGGTTGATTTAATCGAACGTCTGGGTATACTAGCTGGTTTAAAAGCCGAAATATCATGTCAAGTATTGACTTGATAACTGTATTTAGATGCGGTTTCTAATATAGTTTATATGATACATGCACTCTGTACATTATATGATACTGAGAAGATATTTATGGCCATTCACGGATTTGATACATGACATGTATGTGTATAAGATACATATACTTTTTCTCTTTATATGTATATATGATATATATTCCATTATCTTTTTTTATTATAAACATATGTACATATATATTTATATTTATATATAAATATATATTATATATGACATGATAACATAAGTGGGTTGGGTCCTCCCTCTCTCTCTCTTTGTGTGATAACAAAGAGGAGAGAGAAATGGAAGGGATAAGTCTTATATATGACAAATGAGATGATAATATGAATTAACTACTTCATTTTTATAAGCCATTGCATTTTCTTCTTCTTCCTTAGCTCTTGAAGCTTTCTCTCCTCTCTAATGGTAAGTGTTGCAATAGTGATGAGAATGGAAAAAGAGTGAGTACCCATTATCTACACCACCTCCCTCTACACCTTGCAAGTCCCTTGAGGAAGTTTCTCAGCTTGAAGCCAGAGATGGAGCTTCGGGCCGCCACATTTCACCGCGGATCATATACGGTGAGGCGGTCGGCTTGTATACTTTCTGAGAGCTCATGAAGTCTATCTTGGGTTTTCCAATGAGTATCGGACACGCTACAAAAATTGTAGCCTCTAGACCTTGCTCTCTTGAGTTTTTTTTTTGGCAATTGTAGTGCATGAATGATCTTGTGGTAGGATTCTTGATGCTAAGTCTTTGTAAAATTTTGATTTTGCGTTTCTGCCATGGTCAGAAGTGTTGCGGCCCTAGTATCGATAGTCCTTCATGGTATCAGAGCTGATCATTCACTATAAATTGAAATTTGGTGGCCAATTGATTCCGTTAACCAATTTAGAAAACTATTTTCTCACAAATTTTCAAAACTGTCAAAACCAGTAACTTTTATTGCTATTTCTCATGCCCCGGGGCTCTCGGTTTGGACTGAAAGCCCCATGATTGCTCGAGGCCTACCTAGGGCTGTCCCCAGGGGCTTGGGTGGGTTCCCCACAACTGAGACCACTGCAAAGTGGTCTCGGATGAGGGGCTGGACAGCGAACATCCAGCTGGATGTTCTCTATCAAGCAGTCGTCCTATGGCCACAATTTTGTGGCCATGGAATGGGGACCCCACCCAATGCTCCCTCAGGGCCCCATGGGTCATGCTGAGATCCCCACCGGGGTCTCAGGCGGTTTTCGTTCTTCCGGGATTCGTTTCATGCAAGAAATGAGTTGGTTTTTTGAGGCGGGCTGATCCCGAGATTCAATTTTTGAGATTTCCAGTGTTCGGTTTCACGGGTTACTGATTTATTTGGCCACGGCTCCGTATTAATGTGATTAAAGTGTTTGATCGTGTTGATTCAGTTGCATATGTCGATATGCGGTGTTTAACGTCAACGAATTGATTTGATCAATTCGATGGGGTTGCACGTTATATATACTGTGATATATTGTGTTTCTTGTATGGAATGTGTTTGGATTGTCGTGAAATGAATAGCCCCCGTGCAGACGTGTGATGTTGTGATTAGTGTTATTTCCATTCATGCTTGTAGCCATCTTGTATATTCATTTGTTCGCGATGAGCTCCAACTTGCGGCCGCCGTTTCCACTATATGTATTTTCATTTGTTCAAGACGAGCTCCAACTTGTGGGTGCCGTTTCTGCTATATGTATATTCTTTGTTTTGAGACTTAGTGGTTCACATATGGCCGTAGTCGCCGCTTTATGTATTATTATTTGTCGAGGCGTGACTAGGTTGTAGTCGTGGTTGCCGTTGTAATTAATAAATGCTTAGGATTACCCCACGGAGAAGCGCACGAGCAACCAGATCCTAGATTGCAGCGGGTGGCCATCTTAAGGTGCTGGGATAGGCTCACTCGATTCTATCATTGGCGGGTTTCTTACTGCTTGTAAGGGGTATAAGATAGACCCACGAAGGAGTGCTCAAGTCACCGGATTTGAGAAAGTTCTTGGTAGCCCCCATCATGGTGATGATGCTGGGTTATCTCGTTTCTCGGATTGGAGGGTGGCTTGCGGCACTCGTAGGGGCCTTCTTTTGGCTGTGCACATGCTATTCACGTGAATGGGAAATGTCACATTTCGTTTGATGGATCGAATGAAACACGAGATTCCTAGGTAATCCGACCATTTCATCTTTGTGATTTTCATTACTTGCTTATGATGTGATTACCTGCCTGTGATGACTTCTCCTGCATGCTGCAATGTGATTATATGTGTGTGATAATATATTGGTATATGTGATATATATATATATATATGCTATATATATATGTTATATACGTTTTGCATCCACGCTATCCCTGCTCTCGCTCTGCCGTAAGTTAAGTAATCTTACGGTGAAGACCCAAGGCTTCGTGGCGAATATGGATGGAGTATATGCGCATTCTATTTTCTTTTCATACTTTTTCTGTGCTTGTGTGAGAAGGAGGATACTAGATAATATGATTATCTAAATGATGTGATTGCGTTAATATGATTAATTCAAGGTTAAATTAATCTAAAATACATTGTAAAAACCAAATATTAGATAGTCGATTCTTTTGCTTTGCATCGAGGTATTCGGTTAAGAATATCCTGTACCTCATTCGATGAGAAAAGAGCATAGATCCCTTCAGAGGGAGTAACCTCTTTGGCAAAACATTGTGTTACTATAAGTTTTCAAAATGAATAGCCGTATCCTATTACTTTGCACAGTGGTATTCAGTTAGGAATATCTTACACCTCATTCAATGAGGTAAGAGCCATCATCCCTTCATGGGGAATCCGCATTTAAGCAATAGTTTACATAACTATAAATTTGCAAAACCATTCGGTTCCTACGATGAAATCAAGTTCATTACGTTAATGGTTTTCTTCAAAACCAACAGTAGCCCTCTGTCATTTCATGAAGTAGAGTACTTAGTATTCATGGTACGTTTGTTGGCTTGTAGTCAAGGCCTAGTGTATGGCAGCTAAGTGATGTCTTCATGCTAGCATATGATGCTGTTGGTTAGGACAGTCATATAACTTTGTTGGCTTCTAGTCAAGGGTTTGTACGAGTGGTTTTAAACCAATCACAGAATGACGGGTTGAACTTAACTAAGACTCTTTGATTTGTTGGTCTCTAGTCAAGGTCCTAGAGTCCTAGGGGCAGAAACCATATCAGGAGTTTCAACTGTTGAAACTTACAATGAGATTGCATAATTTCTATGAATTAGGTTAATTTGTTGATCTTTAGTCAAGGTTACAACACCATGATATTTTGGATCCCGATTCCCACTGTGAGTAATAGTTACTCCTGGAAGATATTTCATAAATAATCTTTGCCAATTCTCCTTTTACGGTTTGAAGGAGGATTTGACAGAATAGTGGGAGCCATCCTGATTAGATAAAAATATAAACCAATTTAATCTTGATAGAGTGCACGTCGAGTGTTTCTTCTCTCTCTCTCTCTCTCTCTCTCTCTCTCTGTGGCAGCGACCCTTGACTGACCCTAAACTAAAACTCATATAACCAAATGTTAACCGAGCTTTTTACAAACATAGGATTTGGAATGTTTGGATTGCCCTAATCCATGACAAAGTCGCAAATATCCTTGCCCATCCTAGTTCCCCTTTTGCTGCTCAAAAACCCTCTGTATTCAGTACAGAGATCCATATTGCTTGGAAGACCATCGTATGGTTAGATACGAACTCAATGAAACTATTTCAACTCGAGATGGTCATTGGTTCTGGAGTATATGAATTGTTCATTTGTCTCTCTTCCTTATCTTATCTCAAGTTAGAGATCTCCTTAATGATAAGGAGGGGTATACCAATTACGCTTATTGGATAATTTTCTTCCAATCCCGAAACTGGTGCTGAAAGAATGGTAAGAAAAAAAAACAACTAGCGCAAGTTTGGTGTACAAAAGGTAAGTGGGAGAGACATCGAAAGGGATTGAAGTGAGTGAAAGGAAATTGCAACTATTGTCATATGCCTAGGCAATGAAAGAGGCAAACCATGAATACCCGACCAACCCCCTGAAACATTTTGATGTTTCAGATTACCTGTGTGTCAGTGTTTTGGAAAACTGATTCTCAATAAACTCTATCTCCTGGATATATAGATACATGATTAGAATTCCACATCTGTAGGACGTTACAGATGCTGAGAAAGAGTGGAGAACTGAGAATGGCTGCTTTATTCTCAATGTCGGTTTTCGGAGCAAATGTTGTTATTGAGGAAAATCAACTGGATTTGCCTAAAAAACAAACTTTTGGTTTCTTTTAACTAAAGGAATGTATTTTAATTAATAATATGCGGGACTTATACATATTGATGTATGTTGTCCAATGTCCGTACGGACAAGGGGTAGGTACCAGGTATTTCATATTGAGAATGTGATTCTCTCTGATTGCTCATCCGCGGGTGCGCTCCATGATGAGTAATGCTGAATCGTCTTTTTCAATTAAGTGGATGCTCTAGAAATAGATGCATATCAATTGATACTGGTTCCACTAAAATCAGTGTCTCAAATTCTATATGTGATATAGAATGGATTATCATCTGAAGATTGTTAAGATGTTGAGTTGTCTGACTTATGCTTAAAACCAGAATCCGGATAAACGCAAGGTACGTTTCAGTAATGGCAGTTTGTAGGTTATCTCG
The DNA here is from genome assembly GCA_030015575.1 of Agapanthus africanus. NCBI lineage: Eukaryota > Viridiplantae > Streptophyta > Magnoliopsida > Asparagales > Amaryllidaceae > Agapanthus > Agapanthus africanus. Next base: position 306,235,881 of record CM057342.1, read on the forward strand.
GGCATTGACGTGGTTTTAACTTTCTATCATTTGCAAGATCAAAAGTGTTTTGTTATACTCGCAGCCTCCTTGGTAAAGGAATTTCTAGCAAAAGAAATTAGTGAGAGTTGTGTAGAACTGGAAGTAATTCCAGAACTGCAAACGGTCACTGAAAATTTAGTAGAACCTGGAGATTTAATTGACCTTGACAGACCATAGCTACTTCGCAGATATAGTAGGTGATCTCAGCTACCCGAGAGATACTTAGGTATTCTTGTTAGGAATATGTATGCCCTAGAGGCCATTATTGTATGATATACATTATTGTATGATATAGTGGATGCTTATACATATATATATAGGTCTTTCTTGCTCGACATGATAGTATGCTATCTAGTTGCTCTTTATTTTAACATGTACACTAGTATTATTATACTGCCTCTCTGATACATGTTGATAAGCCCTCAGGATGTTGACTTGACTACCAGGACTATGATGCAGATCATACTAGAGGGGCTTGTGTAGTCCACAAGCATATCCTTTAACAGTTCCTAGTCGAGGGGATATCGAGATAGGGCATCGATATTCCAGAGTAGACTAGTGTGTACGTTTCTTAACCATGTATGGGGCGATGGTTGATCCCACAATCATTGGTGTTTGACAACAAAGATTGTACACAGGTGTTCATTAGAGAATGGGTACACCGAACAGGATTTGCCGAGAACTCCTAGTTGGTACCATACCTATCGTCAGATAGCAGTTCTATGCTGACACTTGTACATGTTAGTCTGTAGACCCGAGATCGTTATAGAGTCATGTGTGATTACCACTGTGGTTTGATTTCCTCCCCACCACGCCTCAAAGGAGTCATGCAAACAGGTGGATTTTGGGTACAGTTCCGAGTCACATGGAGGCAATGAGCGATAGGAGGGATTTTGTCTCTCCTGGTATAGGAAGTTGATATTGCGCTATGCTTGATTAGCTAAAACAACAAGTCCCTGTTCAGGGCTGATGAGATTTACTGGTAAGTGTTGTCTGTAGTTTCTCGAACGGTTATAGGACACACATCGGCATGATTTATCAAGTTACTGGGGTCTGACGATTTCACCCCTAGACTCGATATGCGACATATTAGACGAAGAGACCGGACTGTACGATAAGTGATGCTTATAGGCTTTGCGGGAGTTGGAGAAGTTTGCTTGTTGATTTTCTTTTCGCTTAATACCTGGGTAGCCGTTACGTCTTGCTAGTACCGCTGACGGCTTGTGGATGACTGATGTTATCATTACCTACTGCTGGCGTATTGACGAGTTTTTAGAGTCCCACACAGAGGTTTCCTAGATCAAGCGATATTGAAACATTTTGGAAAATTATAAATATTTTTAAATATGGAGATAATGAGTTTACAAAAGCGATATCACATACAAATTTTGGTATCGGAATTATATCCGTAAAAATGTAATTATTTGGTAAATATGAAGAAAAGTATGTGATATCATAAAAAATGATATTTTAATTATTTAACATGACATGATATTTTATACTAAGATAATGATATTTAAGTATTAGAATAAGTATTTCATTTTTTTCCATATGGATTTAGATTTTTACATAAAGGGTTTTAATTAAGAGGAAAAGGGTGTATTCTTGTTTTTATGTTTTAAAGGTTAGGTAAATGTTAGATAGCTTAAACCCTCACCTCTAGCACACCTCAACCATGCTCACATCCCTACACCTCCTTCTTCTTAACTTTACACCTCCTCCTTCTCAATTGACACCACCACCTTACAACCCTCCACCTCATGCTCTCTCTATACAAATCCTAACACCTACACCTTCTTCTTATTCAACACTTAGAAATTCTATTAACTTTTCTAAACTGAAACAAGAAGCTTCTTCAACTCCAACAAAAACATTCTAAGTGTCCATCACATCCAAAGGGTAAAGCCATGATTTCCTTTATGAATATTGTTCACATCTTCATGCGTGAGCCAATACAAACCCTTGATGCTTCCACATATACTTCTTAAGCAGGATTTTCATGTACTACTACTATATAGGTATATCTCCTTCTCTCTTTACTTGATCATTTTTGTTTGATATCCGTTTACTATTTGCAGTATCAGAAAAACTGTATTTTTATGATATTTAGCATACTGAAATTGAATCTGAAACCACTAGGTGTAACTACTAGGAAAACTAACAAGACCATAGTATTATAAAGCCACTAGAAGACTGTACCTAATGCCCGAGCCCCAATTTCCACACTTGACCCGGCGAAATCCATGTTTCGACCGGTATCACCAGGCCCCTTAAGGGTATTCATGTTGTATTTTGTTCTATAGCTTTATTTGGGTATTTTATGATCAACAGTATTGTTTGATTTGTCCTAATATTCATACAGTGGAATCTGGGAGTGTTATAGTAAGGTTTTATTAAAGTTTCTGACATTTCGATACGGGTTTTTCGTATTTCTGTACTGCGACTGAAACGTTGACGTTCGTATGTTAATTTCAGGGGCATTTATTCGTTTATGGAGTTAGTAAGCTATAGGTTCTAACCTTTGGATGCTTAGCTTATTGTTTTGATTTCGATATGATATTTACGCCGATATTTCATAACTTCGATTATATATACGATCACGGAGGTTTCCGAGATGGAGATGACGGACATAGCAATTGTGGATTCAACGAGCTCGATAAGTTGGTGAGTAGATTTATATCTACGGGGGGAGTCGGGTGGATGGCGTAAAGCACACCCACAACCATATAACTAGGATAGTTATGCTATTTAGTTAGTTCTTAGTGTTAATTCAAGTTAATGATATTAGCGTTATGTTACATCTAGTATGTTATTTATGTGCATATGGTTTTATTCATGGTTTGGTGGATTTTTACGAGGGATCATTCCGTACTTTAGATAATTTGGATATTGTGATAATGTGGAAATTGTATGAGGAATCATACCGTACTTGTGATGATGAGATTAGCATGCCGAATAATGGCCAAGTATCCTTTAGACTCGTAGAGTCATGTTGTATTTCGTTTTAGAACGTAATACTTGAGTGAGCTATACTCTTTTAAAAACTAACGATTCGTTTCCCTTTTTAATGATAAATGATAAGGATGCGATGCCAATTTCCAAAACGAATATTTATTTTAACCTAAGGCAGCTTCCTTATTTCAAAACCAACATTTCGTTCCATTTTCAAAGATAATGGTATAGCTCATAGCAAGTAGTTATATTTAATAGTTACGCTAAGATTTACTTTACATGTTCGCAACATATTTATCGATATTATACGTTTTCGTGATACGAACACAATGATAGAACACTGAACAACTACCAATGAGTATTATGTTGCACAAGCACATACACATATGTTACACTATACCCCATTGGTACTGCTGTGCCACTGTAGGACTATTATACTACGTGATGCGTATGTAGATGTCGATACGAGTATGCTATATACACTTTTAGAACGCCTGCACAAATACTAATGATTGACATGCTGCATAAGCACAGACGCGTATGCTACACCACACATCATTAGTAATACCATGACATAGTAGAATTGATACGTTTGTGGCTTGTATGTCTATATTTACATACAGTACCCTGATTTCCTGCTGAATTATTGTGAACATCAGTAACTTGGATAATCGTAATTGATTCTTATGAGTTTTCAGGATGTTTTACTTTGATGATATATATCAGTGGTATGGGACGCTGTTATATATGTATATATATAATATATCATCAGAATGATCTATGCAAGTACCTTATTCTTTACTTGATATTTCTGGATACGATGAGTCAACGTCCACCATAAGCTTGATATTTTCTGATTGTTTTATTCCAAACCGAGTGGGAGAGATATACGGTTATGGACTTGCTACTTATCCGGACTGAGTGGGGGAGTATACAGTTGGATACATGGTGGACCCGGTCGAGACCGAGGGGCAGGAAAGCAGCATTATAAGCGGGGAGCCTAGCGAGGACACTCGATACCGGAGATAGAGATGAGCACGGTAGATATCCAGGGGATACTGACCGGGGCTCGATTTAGGCACGGCGGATATCCAGAGGATACCGACCGGGGCCAGGGATATCGGGTGGCGATCATCTGTTGAGATAGTGTCGACGATAACTGCATTTGCGTGTCGGTGATGGACACAAGGGATTTGAGGATTTGCATGTCGGTGATGGACATGGGGGACTTCTGATTTTGAGTGTCGATGCCGGACATCCAGATGTTGATATGTTGTTATCATTGAGGTATACAGTTATGTTATGAGGTTTGTAGCCGACCAAGACTGATCCAGGGCACAGTACCTGAATAAACTTTTTACCGATTGTTGCATATAAAAAGGAATTTAAAAATCGAGCTATAGCCTCATTTATTTTGACATGTCTAATATGACACTGGGATCTTTTAAACCGTAAACTACTTATCACTCTTTACTAAAACAGCAAGACGTATATCTTAAATAGATACCTATTATACTTCATACTATCACGTCTGCTTTTATGCCGTGACATATGTATCCTGCGGCTATTTTAAAGAAGAGGTTTTAAAAATATATTTCGGCTACTTATGGGTTTATACCTAGATACAGGTCTTTTGCATATGATATATTCTATTTTTGGTTTCATGTGATGGATAGAGTTGCATTTATAATATATGCATATCATATATTATATTAGTACATGATATGATAATACTATACTTATGACCTAGGTATTGTTGTGTATTTTGATTTCTACCTTGTGATGTACTTTTATTCACTGATTTGGCAACTCACCCCCTTTATGCCATAGTTTATTGTAGGTTTTACCGCTCGGATTATCAGCGGATTGCGGCACACCCTTCTTCTCGGTGATTGCTTTAGAAGGTGGGCTACTGTTGTTCATACTCAAATTTGTATAATTATACATTCTTGTATCTAGTAAAACTCCATCGACTTAGAACTGGTATATTGTGGACTTAGAAGAGAGATTTAGAGTTGTGTGTTGTGGGCGTCGTACTCATTGGAGTCGTCCTATTTATATTGCTGATTTGGTTTCGCTTTACTTTTCTTCGCCTTTGTGCGTCGTATATTGTTTGTTTGGTTGCTCCACCGTTTGGACGTGGAAGCTAGCTCCCGTTGGGGATGCTATTTATATTATTATGCTGTATCAGGTTTTATTCAAAATTTACAAAGGAGGTGCTGTGGAATTTCAAAACGTCATAGATGCTTGTTCAAACATATCTAGTTAAACTTAAATGTTTATTTTAATCTGATTCCGTCTGATGACTATTTTTAAACCTCATCTTCGATATTTTCGAAAAGGGTTTATATTCCGGGTTTCGACTTACTTGGACCATGTCGACGTCTTTAGATGTCACGTGATTAAAGTTCCGGTCACGTGCCACATTCGGGTCGTGACAAAGTTGGTATCAGAGCGTTTGGTTTAACCTTTGTTTGAGTCTAGGTTTTACTATATGGAGTCTAGGCATACACTCTTGTTACCTAGGCTTTACCTTATAGGATTTAGACTTGACTTTGGGGGTCTTATACCCGAACTTTCGTTATATATGATGACCTTAGTTGATGGAGGAGGTACTAAGTAGAGTGATGTACCGTACATATGTTCCACGGCATATTTACGATATGATACTCCGCCTAAGTTACCTTACGATATATATCTTGAGATCTTTTCTTCTTTTCCTTCCGTTGATCTATCCTCATTGATACATGTTGATTTTTTCGGTCGTCATGTCTACGCGAGCCGAGAAGGCTGCTGTCACGACCCGAAGGTACGGAACGTGACTGGCACTTAAATTACGAAACGTCTAAAGGCGTAACGAAATCTAAGTAAGCCAAAGCCCAGAAAACTAAACCGTTTAACAATTAGTGTGAAGGAAAAACTTATTTTAAAGAAAATGGTTTATCAAATAAGTGGCATTAAACATTTAAAAGCAACATCATATTTTCCCGAAAATTTCGGCAGAGTCTCATTGGTAAATACTAGTCCCCAAACGGGTATAACACATGAAAATACATATAAATAATGAATAAATGCATCACCAAGAGGGTGCTAGATCTTTGCCAATGTCGGAATAACAACCACATGCAATATGTATATAAAAAGTGCGAAATAAGTATCTGAAAGCAAGAACTGAGAAACACCACGTCGTCTCAAATAAGCATCAACACCAAACACCATAAATACAAGTCTCACGAGTCTCACCGTCTAGTCCAATATACAAGAGTAGATGGAGTATACTAGATACAAATAATAATAAAAGATGGAACAAAAGTATCTTCGCAACCCACCTATGAGCAAAACTGCAAATCGATGTAATGGAGCAAAAGAGGAAGTACACCCGCCGTTACTACGCTGACGGGTCAAACCTGCAAGATACTGTGGCATAACGGGGGTGAGTTACTAACTCGTGAGTAGTAAGTAACATCTAATAAGGCTATCGTAAGCATGCATGCAAATGCGTCTCAACCTACGCATATCGATATGATACGATGTACTAACATGAATGCATAATCAAAACGAAACCTGAAAAAGTCTGGTATGAGAAAATCTTTGTTCTTATCTTAGAAAAACCTATGTGGAATAAACTGAAGTATCATCAATGAAATCAACAGAAAATCCGTGTCAAGCATCGACACAATATATATATCCCAATATCTCAATGTCTCAATATCTCTATATCTCAATGTCTCAATATCTCAATGTCTCGGGCTCTGTCAGTCTGGATCGACCCATATCATCAAATCTCACGACTATGTCGGTATCCTCTGGATATCCGCTGCATCAAACATAACCGGTCAGTAGTGCTCTCCTTCCGGGCTCAACGCTATCTGTGCGATCTTCTTGTCCTCAGGTACCGCACCGGGTCCACCATGTACCCGCAGACGGTGCATCCCCATCCTCGAATTAAGTATTTGATACCGCTCAAGTTCCAACAAAACACATGGTGGACGCCACGCACATCATATCATGAGAAAGCAACAAATTTCTATTTTTTAAAATGATAATAGGTTATAAAATTCTTGCGGTTTTCCCCAAAATCCAGAAATCTCATATATACCGAAATCCTTGAGAAGAATCACAATATGTAAACATGTCGGGGATAATGGATGTCTATGATACGATAGTATATATACCATGTAAAGTACGGCCAGAAGCTATGTATAAATTATGATGCAATGAGATATCTATATATGACTAACAATCCTACGTATCCATCCTAATGAAAAGAATATACAAGTACAAGTTCACAGATCATATATGATGCAAATTCACAGATACAGATTCTAAGAAAGTTCTATAGAGTTCATGACATAGCAATTACCAAAGACGTGCGTGTTCGCATGAATAGTGCACGTGCGGCATGAACCAAGGGTAGTGGTGTAAGTGTCCTATGAGATAATATCATAAGTATTTATGATGATGAAATGCAATGAGATGAATGACAAGGAGACTACGCATATAAATACAATCACTATTAGTAATCCTGACTATCTGGCGTCTCGCGCCATCCAGACGATCCCCCATAGATGTGTACATCTACTCACCGGGACGCCTCGGCTAATATAATCTGATCTCAGTCTTGTCTTTTCCGCGCCACATCCGACGCCTTTGCACCCAATCCTAGAAGCACACAAAAGTAAATAAGAGGATAGATATATAAATAATCGCGGACACAAACGATACAATCAACCATGCGCACGCACTTGGTGCACAAAACGCGCTGGCGACAACGCCATAAACCACAATTTGGGTTGCTATACGTGGCAACTACCAAGCCTATAACCCAATCACGCATTCACAACACATTAAATATTTTAGAGAATAGGTTATAGATCATTCTAACCTCAAACTTACTTAAAATCGATTTAATCCAAAAACCCAGTAAGCATCACTTAACCATTTTAGTGCAAAACTATATATTTTAACAAAACTAGTGGCCACAATATTCATTTCATATCTTAATTAGGCTACCCAATTATTAACTAAATTTTAACCTCACCTATTTAGATTAAACTTGAAATAAATTTGCATAAACACATTATTAAGATAATTTAACAGTTAGGATCATCAAGTTAGCAACTAGATTATATTTTTCAAGTCTTAAGATGTTAAACTACACATTATAACCATAATCAAGTGATAAAACCCTAACTTGAACCTAAATCATTCTCTTGAAATTTTCAAACTTGCAATTAGAACCATTTTAATACTAAATTAATTTATATTCAAGTAATTAGCTAACAAAGCAACCATAAGGTTAAGACTTATACCTCATAAATTTTGAGATCAAACTTGCAAAATCTTGGCCTCCCAAAATGCCATCTTGCTCCTAGATCCAAGCTAGATTTGAACAAAGAATAATGGATAAATGTTAAATGAAGAATTAGTGAGGTTTTTGTTTGGATTTTTGATGGAATTTTGTGGATTTTTGAGGTGGAATTGAGGTGGTGAAATAGGGAAGCTGCTGCAGGAAAGTGCTCGGCCAAGTGAGGAATGTGTGGGTGTGTATATGTGTGAGCCAAGTCAAGAAAATAAGCCCATACCTCAATTATTAAACACCATGCCTCTTTATCTCTTCATTTTCCATTTTTCTTTAATTTTCTTGTGAGTTGTGAGATGTTTGCAAGTGAGAAGAAGTAGAATGGGGGGCTGCAGATTTCGGCCAGCCAAGGGTGTGTGTTGGGGGGGGGTGAGGGAAACAATCAACACCATACCCTAAGTCAACATGCACCATATCTCTTTGTTTATTATATTCTTTTAAATTTTCTTTTCTATTTAACCCTAGATTTCTCTAGAACTATGGAAAACAAATGAAGAAAGAATAAGCATGTTATAAACTAGGTACTAAGTGGTCATGGTTCACTAATGAATGATTAACCCATTCTCATGTTTAATTAACACTAATTTAGTGTATAAGTGTAAGATTAGAATAATAATTAAAAATAAATAATTAAGGGAAATATTCAAGTAAACTAGCAATTAATAGGTGACTAATTAAGTATCAATACTAGCCATTACATAGTTAAAATATGTATAATTAAATCTATGTGGAAAAATAATTATATCTTGGTTTTTACGGAAAACACTTATTATCAATAATTAATACATAACTAACCTAATCGAATTTTTAGAACGTTACAATCTTCCCCCCTTAAAAAAATTCGGTCCCCGAATTTAAAATCTAACTACGCGTACTTTCGAAGAGATAGGGATATTTCTCCCTCATCTCGTCCTCAGCTTCCCACGTGACCATTTCGCTGTTCGGCCACGCCAAAATACCTTTACGGACGGTATGACCTTAAACCTCAGTTTCTTCACTTGCCGATCTAGAATGTGTAGGGTTCTTAGGCACCGTAGTGAGGTCTCACAAGGCATCGATCATGCCAAATTAAAATTTTAACGGTGCCGAGAAACCCGACTACGGATCGTCGGCTAGAAATCTAGGCGAAAAAGCTAACTAGTTAACACTTAACTAAGAGATACGGAAATACAACCTTTGTAGATCCGGTCCTCCACCTCCACGGCTCCGAGATGAGGTCCTCTCCGCTGTCCAAATCAAATCCGGGCTCTAGCGTCGGCTTCATCGGAGAATGAACGGGCTAGGTCGTCGACGACGTGCCGAAGATGATCTACGTCGAAGAATCACTAGATCAAGCTCCAAACTTCACCAAGTCATGAAAACTTGTGAAGGAAACACACTCTACTACTTGGCAAGAGGTAGAGGATGAAGAAATAGGAAGTGGGTAGACTTTAGAATTGGATTTCTCACTCTTTATCATCAATCACCATTGATGACCTTGCTTTCTTCACTTGAAGAAAAAATGAGGAAGAAGAAGATAATAGTTATGATAAGTTAATTGATTTTAAAAAGAAAATCAATACTTATCATATATTGAACCATGGTCAAGTGTAGAGATTAAACTAGGGTTAACGGAGTGGTTAGGGTTAAGCATGAGACAAAATGGTAACTTTGGTCAAAACTTCATGAAGCTTCAACTAGAATACAAACAAAGCCACCATTTTCCTTTATGCTTATCATTTCTCCAAAAAGAATGAATAAATGAATAAAAGGATAATAAGTGAATAAACAAAACCCTAACCACTCTCAAAACCATGGTTTAATCTTTACACAAATCCAAGGTAACATGTATCATCAAACATGACACAATCAAGTGCACAAAAGTATATCACATATACAACTTGTGCAATCCAAGTAAGAAAATCCGTTTAAAGTGAACCAATACTAGTTAGTGCAAAGCAATATATCAAATATATATAATTATGCATTAAATCATTAAATCAACACTTGATTCAATGATCCGGTCATGTCGCATACAACCGACTAGTATACAATGTATCTGCTTATCGAATCAACGCTTGATTCGATAACTAGGTTATATCGCATACAACCATTCGATACATTCATCGCGAGAATGGAATACGGTATCACATACACGCATTATTCTCGGTCCCGCACATATCTCATATGCGCTCCTATTTCGTTTCGCTTGAGCCAGGAAACCTCTGTGCAGGACTCTAAAGACTCGTCAATACGCCGGCAGCAGGTGATGATCATATCAATCACCCACAAGCCGCAAGCGGTCTGCTAAACGTAACGGCCACCCGGGTATTGAGCGATCTAAAGATCGACGAGCAAGCCCGCTCACACTCCAGTGAATCCAAAACACTACCGTACAGTCCGGTCTGATCGTCTGATATGTCGCATATCTCGCCTAGGGGTGGTAAACGTCAGACTCCAATAGCTCGATAAGTCGTGTCGATATGAGGTCTATAACTATTCGAGAAACTACTGGCAACACTTACCAGTAAATCTCAGCAACCCTGGCCAGGGATTTCCTGTTATAGCCAATCGAACACAGCGCAACATCAACCCCCTATACCGGGAGAGACGAATCCCCTCCTATCGCTCATTGCCTCCATGTGACTCGGGACTGTACCCAAAAACCACCGTTTTGCACGCCCTCTTGGACGTGGTAAGATGGAAATCAAAGCACAGTGGGAACCACACAAGACTCTATGACGATCTCGGGTCAACAGACTACTCTGTACCAGTGTCACCAGAGAACTGCCATCTGACGTGAGGTATAATACCATCTGGGAGTTCTCGGCGAGTCCGTCCAGTGTACCCAGTCTCTACTGAGCACCCGTATATCATCTCCGATGTCAAACACCAATGGATATGGGATCATCCATCGCCCATCTGTATGGGTCGAGAAGCTATACGCTAGTCTACTCTGGTATATCGATGCCCCGTCTCGATACACCCACGACTAGGGACTTTGAAGGATGTACTTATGGACTACCATATCCGCACTAGTATGATCCGCATCATAGTCGAGGTAGTCAAGTACAGATCCTAAGGGCTTTACCAACATGTAACAGAGAGACAATCAGCATACACGTTAAGGTAAAGATCAACCAGATAGCATACTATCATGTCGAGCAAGAAAGTCCTCCCTATATACGTCCTAGCATCCACTACAATATACATCATATGTACAGTAATGGCCTCTAGGGCATACATATAACTAACAATCTCCCACTTGCACTAGGGCCATCTGTAGCAGTGGTTGTAGTATCTCATACTCAACCATCCCATAAAAGTCTCTCTCTGGGAACAGGCCTTTGTGAGTGGATCCGCTGTGTTGTCCTCTGAGTCTACTCTCCAAACCTCGATCACCCTGGAGATCAACCATCTCCATGATCAAGTGATACTGCCTTAGAATATGTCTGGATCACTGATGGGACCGGCGTTCCTTGGCATAAGCCACAACTCCATTGTCACACAATGGGAGGAACAAAGTTCATCTTATGAACTAATATACACCCAGACTGTTTCTTTGGTAGCATCTTAAGTAGCGATGTATCCTGCCTTTATCGTCTAGTATGTCACGGTATCTAGCTTGGAACTCTTCCAACATACCGTCCCTTTACTGAGGGTAAAGACAATGCCTGCGACTGACATTCAGTCGTCCTTATCACCCTGGAACCCTTCCAGTGATTCTCCCCAGGATCGATTGATACCATCTCACTACAACTAGTGAGAATCCTAACATCCAATTAAATCTATCTCATAGATCCAAAACTCAGGATTTAGGAGGTATCATTTTGATCCTATGTGGAGAATCATTGTGACAGACGGAGATTGATCGAGCGTAGCATAAGAAAACTCCTTTCTTATCAAGAGTATGTCATCCACGTACTCTACGAGGATCACCACCATACTCCTTACTACCTTTTTGTTTATACAAGGTTCATCTACCATTTTGATGATATCAAACTCTTTGACTACTTCATCAAAACAGATGTTCCAACTCCGCGATGCCTGCTTTATCCTATAAAACATTTTGCACACGTTTCCGCTGCTCCCACTGTCTACGAAGCCCTCTGGCTGTGTACTTATAGACGCTCTCTTCTAAATCATCATTTGGAAAAGCAGTCAAGATACCCAACCACCAGATATCGTAGTCATGGTATGTAGCCGTGGTAAGTAGGATCCGGATGGTCTTAAGCATAGATACTTGAAAAGGTTTCATCATTATCCACGCCTGGTTGATGACGAAAACCTTTAACAAGTCTAGCTTTGAAAGTCTCAACTTTTCCATATACACCAAGTAATCTTCTCAAGATATACTTGCTCCTGATGGGGATTTAACCCTTCAGATATAGCAACTAAAGTCCATACTTTGTTGGTGTATCAGGATTCCATCTCAGATCGCTAAACATCCAGCCATTCTTACAGAGTCTTACTCCTGATGGCCAGCTCGAAGCTAGTTGGGTCATCATCTCATGATGCAATCCTCGCTCTCACTGTCATAGAGAAACCAAAGTATCTCTCAGGTGGGTGAGGAACCCTACTAGATCGGCGGAGAGGCTGAGGTTCGTTGGTAACTATTGAATCCTTTGGCTCTATCAAATCATCTGCTGTAGTTTGTATAGCTGGAACATTTCCAGTTCTACATTACAGACCTTGCCTCGAGCTTGTCCGGATTTTGCTTTTAGACATAGGCCGGACAACCCCAAATCTTAACTAGCTTAAGACATGGGCTCTTCCCTTTCCATATCTCATATGGAGTGGTAGGCAACTGATTTGATTCGAACCTATTCAATAGGTATGCAGCTTCTCAAGTGCATAACCCCTTAAAAGGAAAATAGGAAACTCAGTAGTACTCATCATAGAGCACACCTTATCATATAGGGTGTGATTGCTCCGCCCCGATATACCATCGTGCTATGGTGTATTCGGAGGAGTAATACCGAGAGAGAATCTCATTCTCCTTTAGAATAGTCCAGGAATTCCGTGCTCAAGTATTCTCCTCCTTGATCTCATCAAAGGACATAATACTTATACCCGTATCGGTTCTCTACTTCTAACTTATATTCTGTGAATATCTCAAAAGGTTCGGACTTGTGTTTCAACAGGAACATATGTCTGAATCTTGAGAGATTATCAGAGAATATAATGAAGTATAAAGAACCGGTCTTTGGCATGTGTAGACAGGGGACCTACATACATCAACATGTATCATCCCAAGAGTTTACTAACTCTTTCTCCGTTTCCAATAAACGGAGCTATGGTCATCTTATCTCTGTGACATGACTGGCGAGTTTCACAAGATGTAAATTCAAACTGATTTAAATATGCATCTAAATGTAACTTCAGCCAGTCGGATCGCATTGATATGACCTAGTCTACAATGCCTGAAGAAGGATCCGTTCATTTCTGAACTCTTCCTCTTCTGTGTGTTCCTTATACAAAGAACTGTAGTTTGATTTAGAACATCAATGCTTTTAGATAACGTGCCTGAACCGATCAACTTTTGATATAGGAAATGTTCAAAACATTATCCAACAATACAAAATTTTATCATTTCTTTACTAATAAAGAGATAGATATGATTTTGTATATCAGGTTCGGTATCTAACAACATTCGTTCAGAATCAATGTATTGGTAATACAGGGTGACAGTGACCAACAGACTTGGCTGCAACACTTGCCCCGTTTTCTGCCTCATGAAACTTATCACCCGTTCTCAGTTCTCTACCTGTCTGTAGCCCTATGTAACAAATTACATATATGGGATCCTGATCTGGTATCACATACCCAGGACGTAAAGGATACTGAGAAACAGTTCTCTGTAATGAACACACCCGAAGATGATGCATCAGCATGCACTCTCTTCGTTTGGGCGGCATGGGAATTCTGGTAATCCCCTATTTCCTGCTCTGTCTTATAACAATTATAAGTTGGAGCGGGACCAACGTTCCCCAGCTCAGTATAACAAGCGGGTTCGGTCAATAATCCGTATTATTATCTTGATTAAGGCGTGATATGGTCGCTACCTGGAGAGAGAGAGAAGAAAACACTCAGCGTGCGCTCTGTCAAGAATAGATTGGTTATTATTTTATCTAATCAGGATGGCTCCCACTGCTTTTTATCAAATCTTCCTTCAAACCCTAAAAGGAAAGACTAGCCGGGATTAATTACACACTATAAGTTCGCCAATCTTTCAGCCAGGCCAGTGTCGGTACTTTGAGGGAGGTCCCCCGTGCTTTCGCACGAACCTAATTAATGTAAACCTCGTTTTCCCAGAGGCGTAACCCCGTTGACACCTTTCTAGACACCTACTTGATCGGCTAATTGTAATGTATAAAACTCTCCCAGGAGTAACACTTACTCGCAGCGGGTATCGGGATCCAACTATCTCATAGAAGGTATGCAATCTCATTGCAAATTTCAACACTTGAAATTCCCGATAATATTTTGCCCCATGCGATCTATGACCTTGACTGAGTCAACAAACCATAGACCGCAAATAAAGTTCAACCCGTCATTTCTCGATTGAATTAAACCCACCCGCACGACCCTTGACTGAGTCAACAAGGCCGCACGACTACCCTAATCCAATCGCATTATATGCATTGCAGATAAGCACTAATCAGCTACCGCACACTACGCCTTGACTGAGTCAACAAACGCAGCACAAATACTAACTAGGACTTATCTGAAATGACGGAGGGCTACGTCAGGTTTTTAAGAAAACCTTTTGCATAATGAACTTTATATCGTTGTAGAATCAAATGATTTTAAAAAATGGAGTGCTTTTGAGGCTTTTCTAGTTTTGCTAAAGGAGTCACTCCCGGTGAAGGGATCGTCGGTCCTTTCCTCGTTGAATGAGGTGCGGGATATATCATATATATCACTGTGCAAAGCAAAAACACTTAAAAGCAATCAAAAGACAAACCGAGGGTGTAGCATCGACCAGTTATTGCTAAAGGAGTCACTCCCGGTGAAGGGATCTCGGTCCTTTCCTTATCGAATAAGGTGCAGGATATATCACATATACCGCTGTGCAAAGCAAAAACTGTAGCTACCTGTTTTATTTTGAAATTCGATTCTACAACATCTTAGGTTTCTTTTAATTCATTAATCACATTAATGAAGTCCCATCATTTAAATACCTAAACATCACAGATAAATACGACGTACACTTATGCCATCCGCATTCGCCTCGATGTCCCCTCGTGCACCGTTAGGTTAGGTAACTAACGACAGAGCGGGGCAGGGCTAGCGCGGGTGTAAAACATAAGTAACGTCTATATAATATATCATATATACTATATACTGTATCTATCACAGAACATCACATGATCACATCACAGATATCGCAGCAGAAGAAACATATGAAATATTGGATATACTAGGACGTCCGTGTTTTCAATACGAGCCAGTGTAAAACACGGATTCCACGGTCGTGATGAATAGCCAAACCCACACCCCTAGACCCCTACGAGAGCGGCAAGCAACCCTACCAATTCTAGAGTTAGGAGACCTGGACTCGACTCCTCGAGTTGGTCTCCCACTGGACTCCAGAACCCGGTTACTTGTGCCCTCCTCCTTGGGTCTATCCTAGTGCGGAAAAGTAAATAATATACAAACGGTGACATCTTCCGCAACCTGGAAGCGTCCCAATAAAAGAATATTACATACAAGTTTTTACATGAATGAAAATGAAAAACACTCATCTCACATAAAAACCCCCGGCTATTCAAACACGACGATCCAATATAACATATCCAGCAACACATAACATCACATGTCATCAACGTAAGTAAATATGCGCATCCCAATTGTCGTTGACATATAGCAACGAAACCGGCGATATCACATATTACACTTACGGTCACAGAAAAGAAAGTGTAAAACTACAACAGTTGGAATCCGCAATCTCCTCAGACATCGCATGCCTGACCAAATGAATTACTTAGACATCGCATGCCTAACAATTATAAACCCCGCATTTTAGTCTCATTATCGAAAACACTTTTCAATACCAAGTCGGGCAATTCAACAGGATTCCCGACATTTTGATCGAATGCTCGTCGCAAACTTCAGTAGACGGCCGCACCCCCGATACCGTCGACGAAGTGCACCAAGGCGGAACACCGCTACCACGAGCACCCTTACGGATGCTTTCGGCGACGGGGTTCTCCTACAGTCACTTGGTCAGGACTATGGAGTGAGGCTATCTATTAAGTTTACCCGGCGAGTATCCGCGTACGCTACGTGATTGCGACGGACTTTTGATCACATCAAAATTCCGTGGCAACCGATCAAGTGAGAATAAACTGCTATGTTTATAATATTCATTCAGTTATCTCATAACTTTTTGTGAATTCCAATTATTGTATCCCATTCCAGATAAATAGAAAATGTTAAACTTTCCGATCGAACAATCGAACACCCAAGTTTTCCCGATACAGATCAACACATGAAATAAGTCTAACAACATTCAGTTCGTGCCTCAGTACCAACGGTCCAGCCGTAGAAGGGTCAAGCCAACGCCTCACATGTGGCACGCCGTACTGCCCCAAACCCGAAGGTTCAAAGGGCAGTTCAAGACGGTCACATAATCGAGTTAAGGTTTGTTGTCTTCTAGAGGGTCCATTGCGTTACTTGCACTACTTAGAACGTCGTTAAACTACGGAAAAATCCAACACTTGGAAATTTTCCGACAGGGGAAAAGTTGGGTATTTATATCCGGTCGAACTTTTTAACATATTCTAAAATTTATCCGGAAAGCCACACAGACAAAATTTGATACTCCGATCGAAACACCGAATCCCCAAATCAATCCCAGAAAATTCAACTCTTGAATTAATATTAAAAATTCCCATAAAATCCAGCATAATTTAATAAGAGTTACTGTGCAAATTATATTAAATAAGATGGCCGTACGGCCGCGGAACCACCGCACGAGCCATACTCGTGCCGCGGATCCGCGGCAGTTCAATGGATTTAGGAACTCGAATTTCACATGAACTCTTAAAATCACCTGCTGAATTTTCTGCATATTTTTAATGTCGAAAAACTCACTGTTTTCAAAAAAGGACAGAGAGCATGGAAATTTTGGGTTTCGGGTTCGTTCGGACTTCAAATTGCGTCTAGACTTCGCCTAAGGCTCTAGCTAGGCTCTGATACCACTGTAGGGTTCCTAGGCACCGTAGTGAGGTCTCACAAGGCATTGATCATGCCAAATTAAAATTTTAACGGTGCCGAGAAACCCGACTACGGATCGTCGGCTAGAAATCTAGGCGAAAAATCTAACTAGTTAACACTTAACTAAGAGATACGGAAATACAACCTTTGTAGATCCGGTCCTCCACCTCCACGGCTCCGAGATGAGGTCCTCTCCGCTGTCCAAATCAAATCCGGGCTCTAGCGTCGGCTTCATCGGAGAATGAACGGGCTAGGTCGTCGACGACGTGCCGAAGATGATCTACGTCGAAGCATCACTAGATCAAGCTCCAAACTTCACCAAGTCATGAAAACTTGTGAAGGAAACACACTCTACTACTTGGCAAGAGGTAGAGGATGAAGAAATAGGAAGTGGGTAGACTTTAGAATTGAATTTCTCACTCTTTATCATCAATCACTATTGATGACCTTGCTTTCTTCACTTGAAGAAAAAAATGAGGAAGAAGAAGATAATAGTTATGATAAGTTAATTGATTTTAAAAAGAAAATCAATACTTATCATATATTGAACCATGGTCAAGTGTACTGATTAAACTAGGGTTAATGGAGTGGTTAGGGTTAAGCATGAGACAAAATGGTAACTTTGGTCAAAGCTTCAACTAGAATACAAACAAAGCCACCATTTTCCTTTATGCTTATCATTTCTCCAAAAAGAATGAATAAATGAATAAAAGGATAATAAGTGAATAAACAAAACCCTAACCACTCTCACAACCATGGTTTAATCTTTACACAAATCCAAGGTAACATGTATCATCAAACATGACACAATCAAGTGCACAAAAGTATATCACATATACAACTTGTGCAATCCAAGTGAGAAAATCCGTTTAAAGTGAAACAATACTAGTTAGTGCAAAGCAATATATCAAATATATATAATTATGCATTAAATCATTAAATCAACACTTGATTCAATGATCCGGTCATGTCGCACACAACCGACTAGTATACAATGTATCGGCTTATCGAATCAACGCTTGAATCGATAACTAGGTTATATCGCATACAACCATTCGATACATTCATCGCGAGAATGGAATACGGTATCACATACACGCATTATTCTCGGTCCCGCACATATCTCATATGCGCTCCTATTTCGTTTCGCTTGAGCCAGGAAACCTCTGTGTAGGACTCTAAAGACTCGTCAATACGCCGGCAGCAGGTGATGATCATATCAATCACCCACAAGCCGCAAGCGGTCTGCTAAACGTAACAGCCACCCGGGTATTGAGCGATCTGAAGATCGACGAGCAAGCCCGCTCACACTCCAGTGAATCCAACCAGTAACACTACCGTACAGTCCGGTCTGATCGTCTGATATGTCGCATATCTCGTCTAAGGGTGGTAAACGTCAGACCCCAATAGCTCGATAAGTCGTGTCGATATGAGGTCTATAACTGTTCGAGAAACTACTGGTAACACTTACCAGTAAATCTCAGCAACCCTGGCCAGGGATTTCCTGTTATAGCCAATCGAACACAGCGCAACATCAACCCCCTATACCGGGAGAGACGAATCCCCTCCTATCGCTCATTGCCTCCATGTGACTCGGGACTGTACCCAAAAACCACCGTTTTGCACGCCCTCTTGGACGTGGTAAGATGGAAATCAAAGCACAGTGGGAACCACACAAGACTCTATGACGATCTCGGGTCAACAGACTACTCTGTACCAGTGTCACCAGAGAACTGCCATCTGACGTGAGGTATAATACCATCTGGGAGTTCTCGGCGAGTCCGTCCAGTGTACCCAGTCTCTACTGAGCACCCGTATATCATCTCCGATGTCAAACACCAATGGATATGGGATCATCCATCGCCCATCTGTATAGGTCGAGAAGGTATACGCTAGTCTACTCTGGTATATCGGTGCCCCGTCTCGATACACCCACGACTAGGGACTTTGAAGGATGTACTTATGGACTACCATATCCGCACTAGTATGATCCGCATCATAGTCGAGGTAGTCAAGTACAGATCCTAAGGGCTTTACCAACATGTAACAGAGAGACAATCAGCATACACGTTAAGGTAAAGATCAACCAGATAGCATACTATCATGTCGAGCAAGAAAGTCCTCCCTATATACGTCCTAGCATCCACTACAATATACATCATATGTACAGTAATGGCCTCTAGGGCATACATATAACTAACAGAATGACTATCGGCTGCTCTGTGAAAGAAAATTTTGTGCTCTAGCTGGATCGTCTGATGCTGTATCGCGTGAGAGGGGTTATGAAGGTACTTGCGGAGTATCGATACATGGAACACGAGGTGAATATCTAGAAAGCGGGGTGGAAGAGCCAAACGATAAGCAACTGTGCCGATACGTTCGAGAATCTCTAAGGGACCTACATATCTGGAACTAAGACTTCCTTCCTTTCTGAATCTCAACACGCCCCTTATTGGAGAAACCTTCAAGAAAACATGATCGCCAACGGTGAACTCAAGTCTACAACGACGTCTATCAGCATTAAACTTTTGCCTGCTCGTATCCTATCTTGAATCAACTGGTTCTTTTCGGTCATCTCCTGCACCATCTGCGGCCCCAAAGTATCGCTCTCACTGAGCTCTGTCCAACATACGGGTGATCGACATTTCTCCCATATAACGGCTCGAAGGGTGCCATCTGAATCGTCTCCTGGAAGCTGTCATTGTAGGAGAACTCTATCAAGGGTACATAACAATCCCAACTGCCACCAAAATCTAGCACGCAAGCTCGGAGCATGTCCTAGAGTGTGAATGGTCCGCTCTGATTGACCGTCGGTCTGTGGAAGAAAATTGCACTGAAACTCAATTGGTGCTCAAAATCTCCTGAAGTTTCTATAATAGTCGGCTGGTGAACTGGGTTCCTCTGTCAGGCACAATACAAGTCGGAACTCCATGTAGTCGTACAATCTCATCAACATATGTCTGAGCATACTGAACGAATCTGAAAGTGGTCTTTATTGGCAGAAAGTGAGCTGCTTCCGTCAATCGGTCTACGATCACTCAAATAGAGTCGTACTCTCGACTGGTCCTAGGTAGACCCACGATACAATCCATAGAAATTTGTTCCCATTTCCACTCCGGAATGGGCAAAGGTTGTAATTCTCCTGCTTGCCTCTGATACTCATCCTTGACTTTGCTGACAAGTCAGCATCCCGAAACAAAATCTGTGACATCTCTCTTCATCCCTTCACACCAGTAGACTTCTCTCAAATCATAATACATCTTGGTGGAACCTGGATGAACACTATATACTGACTGACGTGCCTCCTCTAAGATATCGCGTCTCAATCCCTCGGAATCTGGCATACATAGTCGAGTCCCAAATCGTAGTACCCCCTAATCATCGATCACTAACTCTGAATCTCTGCCCTGTCCAACTTGCTCCATGATCCTTGACAACGAACGTCATCGGACTATGCCTCACGGATATGATCAATTAACTATGGATGTGCACGGACAAGAACAAGTTGTCCCCCGGTCGACGTAAACTCGAACTATACTCGGCTGTCATATAGAATCTGCTAATCTGCCGTCGACTGTCTCTGAACTGTGCTCAAACAAGAAAAGCTACCTCTGGACCTCTGACTCAAAGCATCTGCCACAACATTCGCCTTGCCCGGACGATAAAGAATCTCGTAGTCATAGTCTTTCACTAGCTCCATCCATCGGCGCTGTCTTAAATTCAAATCTCGCTGTTGAAAGTTGTAATGTCTCCAGATCTTAAATGTAAAAACCACCGTAGCCATCTCTAAGTCATGCGTGGAATAGTTCTGCTCGCGCTTCTTCAACTGTCGAGAAGCATCGCAATAACCAACAAAACCGCCTGATCCTGAAGGCAAAGATAATACGGGCGCCGTAATCAAACGAGCCTTCAATTGCTAAAAGCTCTGCTCGCATACCTCAGTCCAATGAAAAGAAACTCCCTTCCGGGTCAACCCGGTCAATGGTGCAGTTATATGCGAAAAATCCTATATGAAATATCAATAATATCCATCCAAACCCAAAATGCTGCGAACCTCCATCACTGATACAGTTCTGGGCCAGTGCTGAGCGGCCTCGATCTTCTTCGGTTCCATACTTACCATCTCCCGTACTACGTGTCCCAAGAAATCTACACTATCCAACCAGAAAACAAACGTGGATAATTTAGCGAATAGCTGGTGCTCTCTCAAGGTCTGCAACGAAATTCTCAATTACTGCCCAGGCCCCACTCGGTTCCAAAAGTGTACTAAAATGTCATCAACAAACACGATAATAACTGATCGAGAAACGGCCTGAATATACGGTTCATCCAATCCATAAACGCTGCTGGGGCGTTGGTGAGCTCGAATGACATCACCAAGACTCATAATGCCCGTAACGTGTGAAAAGCAGTCTTCGGAATATCATCCTCTCGAACCCGCAACTAATGATAACCCGGCCGCAAGTCAATCTTCGAGAAATGCCTCGCACCCTAGAGCTGCAAATCGTCAATGCAAAGATGGGGATATCTTTTCCGCACAGTCGCTCGATTCAACTGACAATCATCGATGCACCAACACAACTGCCGTCTTTCTTTTTGATGAACATAACATGAGCTCTCCAAAGTGACGCACTCAGATGAACAAGCCATTTATCCAACAAATCCTGCAACTGATCCTTCAGTTTCATAAGCTCCGCTGGGTCCATCCGATATGGTGGTATAGAAAAAGGCTCCGTGCCGTAAATCAAGTCAAAGCAGAACTCAATATCGCGCTCTAGCGACAAACCAAGCAACTCGTCAGGAAAACATCTTGAAATTCCCTCACATTCGGGACCTGGTCCAACGGGACCTCTGCAGCTCTAACATCACAAACATATGCTAAGAATCCCTGACATCCTTTCCTTAAGAATGAAGTAGCGCGAAGAGAAGAAATCAAACTGGGAAAGGCGATGTTACGGTCTCCCTGAAAACAAGAACTGGCTCACCCGGAAAACTAAATCTAACTGCCTTCTCACGGCAGTCCACGGATGCATAACACATGGCTAACTAATCCATGCTCAGAAGAACTTCAAAGTCAAACATATAGAGAAGAATCAAATTGATAGAAAAATCCCTATCTCCGATACGAACAAAACAAACGCGAACGAAAAACATTTCGAGCGACAAACGACTTGCCTACTGGAGTAATAACAATCAGCGGCAGATCAAGCAAGGACTACTATCGGCTAAACCTCGATACAAAATATGTGGATACCATTTCAAATGACACCAGAAAGAAATACACATCGGAAGAAAACACCGAAAGAATACCTGTGACAACGGCGTCTATCTAACTGCCTCTGAGTTGGCATACCGGTACAAATCCGCTTTGTTCCAGAAACGACTGAAGTCTCAGAAATGCGCTCTTCCAACTGTAAGGTCATGTCCATAGCAGCGGTGTAAGTGTCAAAATGTTGGGCGCCGATGGCAAGAAATAACTGCATGTCCAATCTCCACACAAACCTCTTTATCCGTTTCTCTTCAGTGTCCACCAGGTAAGGAGCATATCGGACCGCTGAGTAAATTAAATGTCATACTCGGACATTGTCATCCCTGGAGTCTTGCGCAAAGACTCAAAACTATGAGCTCGGACATCTCGAACACTCTTCGAAAGGAAACGAGCAAGAAATACAGCTGTGCACTAATCCCAAGTCATAGGAAGTAGATCTACAGCTCGGCCTCTCTCAATTAACTTGTACCACATCTGAGCCAGACCCTCTAGACGAAAACACGCAAGCTCAATCCATATCTCGTCAGAACATCTCTGTAAACAACAAATCCTAGCCATCCTGTCGAGGATTGTCTACGGATCCTCTGCTGTATCTGTGCCGGTAAAAACTGGAAGCTTCAGCCTCAAAAACTCCTGTAAGGATACGAAAATAATCTCGTTAACAACAGAAACAGCTGCCTGAGCAGCAGGTACAATCACAGTCTCCGTAGTAGGAGGGACATCATCGGCTCTTAGATCTTGGCTAGCCTCAACCAACAATCCAACCATCTGTCACAAGTCCTGAATACTCGACTCTAGGCTAGCTATCTAGCCTGAAAAGGCAGACCAATCTGTCCCTGAGGGGTAGGCATACCGCCCTGATCGGTCCTCGTCTCAAATGAGCCTACTCTAATCTCAGCTCTGGCGGCATCCCTCTGGCCCTCGTAGTCTCCGATAGCATAGTGGCTAGAACGAGAAACATGATTGATAGGAACATTGCGATCGAATCAAAGGATTTCCGGTATCAAGGAAGGAAATACAAGCAAATATATATCCTAAGGTCACTTAGGCTGAGTACCGTATCGTAAGTATTCCGCGGAACATACACACGCTACGTCACTCTTATTAAGTCACCTACTCCATGTACCAAGGGTCATCCTACACTCAGAAAGGTAAAACATATCGCTCTGATACCAACTTTGTCATGACCCGAAGGTACGGAACGTGACTGGCACTTAAATTACGAAACGTCTAAAGGCGTAATGAAATCTAAGTAGCCGAAGCCCAGAAAACTAAACCGTTTAACAATTAGGGTGAAGGAAAACTTGTTTTAAAGTAAGTGGCTTTAACAAATAAGTGTCATTAAACATTTAAAAGCAACATCATATTTTCCCAAAAATTTCGGCAGAGTCTCCTTTGTAAATACTGGCCCCCAAAGGGGTACAATACATGAAAACACATATAAATAATGAATAAAGGAATCCCCAAGCGGCAGCTAGCTCTTCCCCAATGGCGTAATCTCAATCACATGCAATATGTATATCAAAAGTGCGAAAGAAGCATCTGAAAGTAAGAAATGAGAAACACCACGTCGGCTCAAATGAGCATCGACACCAAACACCACAAATACAAATCTCATGAGTCTCACCATCTAGTCCAATATACAAGGGTAGATGGAGTATACTAGATACAAATAATAATAAAAGAAGGAACAAAAGTATCCTCGCAACCCACCTATGAGCAAAGCTGCAAATCGATTCAATGGAGCAAAAGAGGAAGTACGCCTGCCGCTACTGCGCTGACGGGTCGAACCTGCAAGATACTGTGGCACAACGGGGGTGAGTTGCCAACTCGTGAGTAGTAAGTAACATCTAATAAGGCTATTATAAGCATGCACGCAAATGCGTCTCAACCTACGTATATCGATATGATACGATGTACTAACATGAATACAACATGAATGCATAATCAAAATGAAACCTGAACAAGTCTGGTATAAGAAAATCTTTGTTCTTATCTTAGAAAAACTTCTGTGCAATAAACTGAAGTATCATCAATGAAATCAACAGAAAATCCGTGTCATGCATTGACACAATATATATCCCAATATCTCAATGTCTCAATATCTCAATATCTCAATGTCTCAATGTCTCAATATCTCAATATCTCAATATCTCGGGCTCCGTCAGTCCGGATCGACCAAGATCATCAAATCTCATGACTATATCGGTATCCTCTGGATATCCGCCGCGTCAAACATAACCGGTCGGTAGTGCTTCCCTGCCGGGCTCAACGCCATCTGTGTGATCTTCTTGCCCCGAGGTACCGCACCAGGTCCACCATGTATCCGCAGACGTTGCATCCTCCTCCTTGAATCGGATATTTGATACTGCTCAAGAACCGAGAAAACACATGGTGGACGCCACACACATCATATCATGAGAAAACCGTAAATTTCTATTTTTTAAAATGATAATAGGTTATAAAATTCTCGCGGTTTCCCCAAAATCCAGAAATCTCATATATACCGAAATCCTCGAGAAGAATCAAAATATGTAAACATGTCGGGGATAATGGATGTCTATGATACGATAGTATATATACCATGCGAAGTACGGCCAGAAGCTATGCATAAATCATGATGCAATGAGGTACGTATATATGACTAACAATCCTACGTATCCATCCTAATGAAAAGAATATACAAGTACAAGTCCACAGATCATATATGATGCAAATGCACAGATACCGATTCTAAGCAAGTTCTATAGTGTTCGTGGCATAGCAATTACCAAAGGCGTGTGTGTTCGCATGAATAGTGTACGTGCGGCATGAACTAAAGGTAGTGGTGCAAGTGTCCTATGAGATAATGTCATATGTATTTATGATGATGCAATGCAATGAGATGAATGACTAGGAGACTACGCATATAAATACAAGCATTATTAGTAATCCTGACTATCGGGCGCCTCGCGCCATCCAGACGATCCCCCATAGATGTGTGCATCTACTCACCGGGATGCCCCGGCTAATATGATCCGATCTCAGCCTTGCCTTTTCCGCGCCACATCCGACGCCTCTGCATCCAATCCTAGAATCGCACATAAGTAAATAAGAGGATAGATATATAAATAATCGCGGACACAAACGATACAATCAACCACGCGCACGCACTTGGTGCACAAAACGCGCTCGCGACAACGCCACAAACCACAACTAGGGTCGCTATACGTGGCAACTACCAAACCTAGAACCCAATCGCGCATTCACAACATATTAAATATTTTATCCAATAGGTTATAGATCATTCCAACCTCAAACTTACTTAAAATCGATTTAATCCAAAAACCTAGTAAGCATCACTTAACCATTTTAGTGCAAAACTATATGTTTTAGCAAAACTAATGGCCACAATATTCATTTAATATATTAATTAGGCTACCCAATTATTAACTAAATTTTAACCTTACCTATTTACATTAAACTTTAAATAAATTTGCATAAACACATTATTAAGATAATTAAAGAGTTAGGATCATCAAGTTAGCAACTAGATTATATTTTTCAAGTCTTAAGATGTTAAACTACACATTATAACCATAATCAAGTGATAAAACCCTAACTTGAACCTAAATCCTTCTTTTGAAATTTTCAAACTTGCAATTAGAACCATTTTAATACTTAATTAATTTAGATTCAAGTAATTAGCTAACAAAGCAACCATAAGGTTAAGACTTATACCTCATAAATTTTGAGATCAAACTTGCAAAATCTTGGCCTTCCAAAATGCCATCTTGCTTCTAGATCCAAACTAGATTTGAACAAAGAATAATGGGTAAAGTTTAAATGAAAAATTAATGAGGTTTTTGTTTGGATTTTTGATGGAAATTTGTGGATTTTTGAGGTGGAATTGAGGTGGTGAAATGGGGGAGCTGCTGCAGGAAAGTGCTCGGCCAAGTGTGTGTGCTGCTGCAGGAAAGTGCTCAGCCGTGTGTGTGTGTGTGTGTGTGTGTGTGTGTGTGTGTGTGTATGTGAGAGAAAAGTCAAGAAAATAAGCCCATACCTCAATTTTTAAACACCATGCCTCTTTATCTCTTTATTTTCCATTTTTCTTTTATTTTATTATGAGCTGTGAGATGTTTGCAAGTGAGAAGAAGTAGAATGGGGGGCTGCAGATTTCGGCCAGCCAAGGGGTGTGTGGGGTGGGGGGGTGGGGGGGTGGGTGAGGGAAACAATGAACACATACCCCAAGTCAACATGCACCATACCTCTTTGTTTATTATATTCTTTTAAATTTTCTTTTCTATTTAACGTTAGATTTCTCTAGAACCATGGAAAACAAATGTAAAAAGAATAAGCATGTTATAAACTAGGTTCTAAATGGTCATGGTTCACTAATGAATGATTAACCCATTCGCATGTGTAATTAACACTAATTTGTGTATAAGTGTAAGATTAAAATAATAATTAAAAATAATTAATTAAAGGAAATATTCAAGTAAACTAGCAATTAATAGGTGACTAATTAAGTATAAATACTAGCCATTACATAGTTAAAATATATATATTTCAGTCTATGTGGAAAAATAATTATATCTTGGTTTTTACGGAAAACACGTATTATCAATAATTAATACGTAACTAACCTAATCGAATTTTTAGAAAGTTACAGCTGCAATTAGAGACATGGTCAGGACAGACTTGTCTGGGACGAGGACTGAATAGGGTGACATTCCAGTGACATAGGGACATGTTGTTTATCCTTAGATGATCGGGTTACTAATGTTGAAGCGAGTTCTTTGGGATCTGCCCCAGAGGGTGGGTCATTGCTGGAGACCAGCCGGACTTTGAAGCGTGATGTTTTCCCTCTCTAAAGATCGTGATGTTATGCACTGTTCAGACAGTGGTATCAATCATTGCCGAGGTTATCAAGATGTTGCTTCCAGAGTTCATGAAGTTAAAAGTTGCCGATGTTTACAAGTATAGATGAACCAAAGGATTCATAGTCGTTCAGATGTGGGATGACTAAGATATTTAATCTGTTGTGGCACTCCGATGCAGGATTAATGAAGTTGATTAGCTTCTTTTGATGAGTCTTGCTCAAACCTGATGCACGTCGCTTGAGAGAGATCGTATTGTTCAACAAATTGGGACGAGTTCGCGTAGTTGAGCTTAGCTAGATTCTGTTAGTTATATGTATGCCCTAGAGGCCATTACTGTACATGTGATGTATATTGTAGTGGATGCTTGGACATATATAGGGAGGACTTTCTTACTTGACATGATAATATGCTATCTGGTTGCACTTTATCTTAACATGTACACTTATTGTCTCTCTATTACATATTGATAAAACCCTTAGGATGAGTACTTGACTACCAAGATTATGATGCATATAATACTAGTGAGGACAGGGCAGTCGGCAGGTACATCCTTTAATTGTTCCTAGTCGTAGGAGTATCGAGACAGGACATCGATACTCTAGAGTAGACTAGCGTATGCGCTTCTTGACCCATATGATAGGCGATGGATGATCCCATATCCATTGGTGTTTGACATCAGAGAAGGTATACGGGTGCTCAGTGGAGACTGGGTACACTGAACGAACTCGCCGAGAACTCCTAGATGGTATTATACCTAACGTCAGATAGCAGTTCTCTGGTGACATTGGTACAGGTTAGTCTATCGACCCGAGATCGTCATAGAGTCTTGTGTGATTCCCACCGTGCTTCGATTTCCACCATACCACATTCAAGAGATCGTGCAAAAAGGTGGTTTTTAGGTACAGTCCTGAGTCACATGAAGGCAATAAGCGATAGGAGGGGATTCGTCTCTCCCGGTATTTGGAGTTGATGTTGCGCTATGTTCGATTGTCCATAACAGGAAATCCCTGGCTAGGGTTGCTGAGATTTACTGGTAAGTGTTATCAGTAGTTTCTCAAACCGTTATGGACCTTACATCGGCATGGCTTATCATGCTATTGGGGTCTGACGTTATACCACCCCTAGGCTGTGATATGCGACATATCTGACGAAGAGACCGGACTGTACGGTAGTGTTACTGATTGGATTCGCAGGAGTATGAGCAAGCTTGCTTGTTGATCTTTTGATCGCTTAATACCTGGGTGGCCGTTACGTTTAGTAGACTGCTTGCGGCTTGTGGGTGTTTGATATGATCATCACCTACTGTCGGCGTATTGACGAGTCTTTAGAGTCCTACACAGAGGTTTCCTAGTTCATGCAAAACGAAATAGGAGCATATATGTGATATGTGCGGGTCCGAGATTAATGCGCGCATGTGATACCACATTTTATTCTCGCGATATGTGATATCGGACGGTTATATGTGATATAGCCGGGTTATCGGATCAAGTGTTGATTCGATAAATTGATACATTTGATATTAGTCGGTTGTATGTGATATAGCCGGATTATTAAATCAAGTATTGATTTAATAATTTAATGTATAATTATATATGTGATATATTAATTTACATTAACTAATATTAGCTTACTTAAACATTTCTTTTTCTCACTTGTGTGCATATAGTATATATGTGATATATATTAATGTACATTTTATTTGTGTCATGCTTGATGCCACATGCTTCATGGGTGTATGAGACTCACACCATGCTTGATATAATGGAGGGTTTTATTTATTTAAAGTTAATCAAAATTAGATGGTAATTAGTCACATGGTTGAAGCTTGTAGAAGCTTGCGGAACCATTGACCAAGTCCACTAATTTTGTTTTACCTGTAGATATTTATTAACCTAACCATTATTGTTAGCCATGGTTTATTCTCTACATGAGTTAGTGTATGACACTAACTCACCCATGGTTACTATTCTCACCTTATGAGTTTCATTCTCATCTCCACTTCATATTCTTCTTCCTCATAAAAAAGCTTGCTAGCTTTTGAAATGGTGAAGAAATATTGTGAGAAAAATAAATCTAAAGTGAGCCCATTTCGTACTTCATCATCCACTACTATATTAGCCATTTAGTTTAGGGTGTTTGCTTGAGTCTCCTCAACGTAGAGCATCTTCAGTCTCGAATACTTCGAGAAAGCTTGTTCATTTCTTCATGTGAACCCTTACTAGAGTTCGGGTGTTCACTACTTGGTGAGAAGTGACTACTACACGAAGTTTTAGAAGTGAAGGACCGGTCTACAAAGGTTGTATTCCTCATTCACTTAGATGTAAAGTTGTTTGCATTGCTTGTTTGTATAAATCTCTAGTTAAGATTCTAGTGTTAGGGTTCTTTAGTACGGCAAAAATTTGAAAACGACATGGACGATTCCTCCCGAAAACTTGCTGTCGCCCTACGGAATCCTGCAGTGGTATCAGAGCCAAGCTTGAGATTTAGACGATGTTTATAGAATTACGAAATCGAAACAACTCAAAAACACCCAATATACAATCCTAGTTTCTGTCGATTTTAAAATGGCTTCTAAAAATTTTTTTTGCAACTGCAGAATGTTATATGAGATGTAACATGAACACCATAGAAATTTGAAGCAAATTGGTGGAAAAATGGCCGGCCACAAGGACTCAAAATCCGAACTCACCGGTCCTTTTAGGGCTTTTTGGCTTCATATTTTTAGGGTGTTCCAGTCTCTGGGTTTTGGTGTTTCAGGTGTTGCTTGTTTTTGCTAAATTTGCATGTGATGTTAACTTTCTGCAAAGGCAATTCGGAGTGTTTCATAATCATAATTCTAACATCTATTCGGGTTATTTAGACGACGTTAAAAAGTTCGAACGGATATTAATAAGCCATATTTTCCCTCGCTGGAAATTTTCCAAAAGTTGGATTTTTTCCGTATTTAAAATTTTCAGAAAATTATGCAAGCGATTCTGTGGACCCTCTAGAAGAACGATACCCAAACTCGACCTTTTGGATCACGGAACCGCGGTCATAACCTAGGGTTTTCCGCAGTTCCTCAGCGACATGAGCGAGGCATGGGTCGGCCCTTCTACGGATAGTTCATAGATGTTGTGGCATGTTCTGGGTACTTTTTGAACTCCTCTCAAGTGTTGAGCTCTTTGGGAAATTTTAGGTGTTTTTTTATTCGATCGAAAAGTTTAACATCGTTTAGGTATCTGTGATTG
This sequence comes from Agapanthus africanus, assembly GCA_030015575.1. Classification (NCBI taxonomy): domain Eukaryota; kingdom Viridiplantae; phylum Streptophyta; class Magnoliopsida; order Asparagales; family Amaryllidaceae; genus Agapanthus; species Agapanthus africanus. The sequence continues at coordinate 306,266,778 of CM057342.1, forward strand.
TGATACAATATTTGGAATCCACAAATTTAGTTATGTAATAACTAGTTTGAATTTTATGAATCTAGCAAGTTGGTCTCATTTGATCAGTTGCCACGGAATTTTGATGTGGATCAAAAGTCCGTCGCAATTACGTAGTGTACGCAGATACTCGCCGGGTAACTTTACTAGATAGCTACGCCCCATAGCCTCGACCAAGTGACTGTAGGAGAACCCCATCGCCAAAAGCATACGTTCGGGTGCTCGCGGCAGCGGTGTTCCGCATTAGTGCACTTCGTCGACGGCATTGGGGGTGCGGCCGTCTACTAAAGTTTCCCACGAGAATTCAATCAAGTTATCGGGAATCTTGTTGAATTACCCGACTGGTTATTCGAAAGTGTTTTCAATATCGAGACTAAAATGCGGGGTTCATAATTGTTAGGCATGTGATGTCTAAGGAATTCATTTGGTTAGGCTTGAAATCCAAAGTATGTGAGACATTGGGTTTATGATGTCTAAGGTGCTTGCGGATTCCAATTGTTGTAGTTTTTCACTTTCTTTTCTGCGACCGTAAGTGTAATGTGTAGTGTATCGCTGGTTTCGTTGCTATACGTCAACGACAATTGGGATACGCATATTTACTTACGTTGATGACATGTGATGTTATGTGTTGCTGTGATATGTTATATTGGATCGTCGTGTTTTGAATAGCCGGGTTTTTTTTATGTGAGATGAGAGTTTTTCATTTTCATTCATGTAAAAGCTTGTATGTAATATTCTTTTAATAGGGCACTTCCGGGATGAGGATGATGTCACCATTGATGTATATTATTTACTTTTCCGCATTAGAATAGACCCAAGGAGGAGAGCAAAAGTAACCGGGTTTTAGGGTCCAGTGGGAGACCATCTCAAGGAGTTGAGACCGGGTCTCCTAACTCTAGAATTGGTAGGGTTGCTTGCCGCTCTCGTAGGGGTCTAGGGATGTGGGTTTGGCTATTCATCGTGACTGTGGAATCCGCGTTTTTTTGGCTTAAATAAAACACGGAATTCCTAGTATATCCAATATTTCATATGTGTTCTTCTGCTGCTGATATTCTGTGATATGATCATTTTATATGTTGAGACGAATGCTTATATTATATATATGATGATATATAGTAAATATTGATGCTTTCGTTTCTTCTGTGATGCTTAGGAAGCATAATTGATGGGACTTCATTAATGAGATTAATGAAATAAAAGAATCCTAAAGATGTTGCAGAATCTTGTTTTAAAAACTGGTAGCTCTAGTTCTTGCTTTACATAGCGGTATTCCTTATAGAATATCCAGCACATTATTTGATAAGGAAAGAGCCGAGATCCCTTCACCGGGAGTGACCTCTTTAGCGAAACTAGAAAAAGCTACAACCCACTCGGTTTTGTCTATTGATTGCTTTTTTAGTTCATGCTTTGCATAGTAGTATTTATGAAATATCCTGCACCTTATTCGATAAGGAAAGAGCCGAGATCCCTTCACCGGGAGTGACTTCTTTAGCAAAACTAGTAAAACCCTAAAAAACACTCCTCTTTAAAATCACTCGATTCCGCAACGATATCAAGTTCATTACGCAAAAGGTTTTCTTAAAAACCTGTCGTAGCCCTCTGTCATTTCAGATGAGTGCTACTTAGTATTCGTGCTATGTTTGTTGGCCTTCATCAAGGCGTAGTGTGCGATAGCTAACTACTGCTTATCTGCTAAAGTATGAGATGCGATTGGATTAGGGTAGTCGTGCGACTCTGTTGGCCTTCGTCAAGGGTCATGCGGGTGGGTTTAATTCAATCATGAAATGTACGGGTCGAACTTGACTAGCGGCCTATGGTTTGTTGGCCTTCGTCAAGGTCATAGGAAGTTAGGGGTAAAATATTATCAGAAATTTGAAGTGTTGAAATTTGCAACGAGATTGCATACCTTCTATGAGATAGTTGGATCCCGATACCCACTGTGAGTAAGAGTTACTTCTGGGAGAGTTTTGCACATTATAATTAGCCAATCAAGTAGGTGTCTAGAAAGGTGTTAATGGGGTTACGCCCCTGGGAAAACGAAGTTTATTTTAATTAGGTCCGTACGAAAGCACGGGGAACCTCCCTCAAATTACCGACACTGGCCTGGCCGAAAGATTGGCGAACTTGTAGAGTGTAATTAATCCCGGCCAGTCTTACCTTTTAGGGTTTGAAGGAAGATTTGATAAAAACAGTGCGAGCCATCCTAATTAGATAAAATTATAACCAATCTGATCTTGCAAGAGCATACGCAGAGTGTTTTCTTCTCTCTCTCCTGCTAGCGACCATGTAACGCCTTAATCAAGATAATAATATGGATGCATTTGACCGAACCTGCTTATTATACTGAGCCGGGGAACGTTCGTTCCGCTCTATCTTATAATTGTTATAAGTCCGAGTAGGAAATAGGGGAATATTCGGATTCCCAAGCCACCCAATCGAGGAATAAGCATGTTGATGCATATTCTTCGGGTGTGTTCATTACTGAGAACTGTTTCTCAGTATCCTCTACGTCCCGGGTATGTAATACCGGATCAGGATCCCGCATATGTAATATGTTATATGGGCTACAGAAAGGTAGAGAACAGTGATAGGGTGGTATGTCTCTAAGTGTTAGAGAATGGTGCAATTGTTGCAGCCAAGTCAGTTGGCAAATATCACCTTGTATTAATACATTGATTCTGAACAAATGTTATTAGATACCGAACCTGATATACAACATTACATCAGTTTCTTCATTAAGTTAAAAAAGGATATAATTATATATAGGAGGATAATGTTGTGAACATTTTCCTGAATCAAGAGTTGATTGGATCAGGCACGTTATATAATAACATATACGTTCTAAATCAATCCACAGTTCAAAGTATCTAGAACACACACCAGAGGAGTAGTTCAGAAATGAACGAATCCTTCTTGTGGCATTGCAGACTAGGTCATACAAATACGACACGACCAGCTAAGTTACATAAGGATGAATATGAGAATCTGTTAGAATTTTCATCTTATGATACTTTCCAGTCTTGTCTCAAAGGTAAACCGACCAATTCTACGTTTACTGGAAACAGAGAAAGAGTTACTGAACTCTTGGGACGGATACATGAAGATGTATTCGGTCCTATGTCTACAAATGCCAGTCTTGGTTCTTTATACTTCATTATATTCATCGACGATCTCTCAAGATTTGGACAAATGTTCTTGTTGAAACACAAGTCTGAAGCTTCTGAAAATTCAAGGAATATAAGCTTGAAGTTGAGAACCAGACGGGTAGAAGTTTTATAGTCCTTCGATGTGATTGAGGAGGAGAATACTTAGGCATGGAGTTCCTGGATTATTTAAACGAGAATGTGATTCTCTCTCAGCTTACTCCTTCATGTATACCACAGTACAACAGTGTATCGAGGCGGAGGTATCGCACCCTATGAGATATGGTGGACTCTATGATGAGTACTGCTGAGTTACCTGTTTCCTTTTGGGGGTTATGCAGTTGAGAAGCTGCATACCTATTGAATGGGGTTCTATCCAAATCAATGCCTACCACTCCATATGAGATATGGTATGGGAAGAGACCATCTCTTAAACGAGTTATGATATGGAGTTGTCCGGCCTATGGTGAAAACCAAAATCCGGACAAGCTCGAGGCAAGGTAAGTTCTGTATAAGTTTGTTAGGATATCCCAAACATTTGCGAGGGTATATCTTCTACCTAATTGAGGAGAAAAAGGTATTTTATTTCTCAGCATGCCACCTTTTTGAGAAAAGGAATTTATTGTGAAGAAATTTGTGGTCATGAGGTAGAACTGGAAGGAGTTCTAGCTAAACAAACTAACAGCTGATAATTTGGTGAAACCAAAAGATTCAATAGTCTCCAACGAAGCTTAGCCTCTCCGCAAATCTGGTAAGGCTCCTCATCCACTTGAGAGATACTACGGTCCTCTAGGTGACAGTGGGAGCGAGGATTGTATCATGGATAATGATGACCCAACTGGGTTCAGACAAGCCTTCACAAGTGGAGACTTTGTGGAATGGCTGGATGCTATGGAATCAAAGATGGAATCCATGTACACCAACAAAGTGTGACTTTGAATGTTGCACCTGAAAGGGTAAAATCCATTGGTAGCAAATGGATCTTGAGAAGATTCTTGGTGTAGATGGAAAAGTTGAGACTTTAAAAGTTATGCTTAAGTCCATCAGGATTAAAGCAAGAACGCGGAGTTGGAACATCTGTTTTGATATGGCAGTCAAAGAGTTTGGCTTCATCAAAAAGGTAGATGAACCTTATATATACAAGATGGTAGCAGAGAGTAAGCCTGTCTTCCACGTATTGTACGTAGATGACATACTCTTGATAGGAAATGGTTTCATATGCTACACATGGTCAAGCTCCACTTATCACGGGGATTTTCCATGGAAGATCTGGATGATACCTACTACATCTTGTGGATTATGATCTATGGTATAGATCAAAGTGGATGTTGGGAGTGTCCTAAATCCAGGTACATTAACACCATAATAAAGGGGTTTAGTATGGAGGATTCTAAGCGTGGTGGCTCGCCCACTTACTCAGGAATCACTCTCTCCAAAAAGATGTCTTCTAAGACTGATTTCCAGAGAGCTCGCGTGCAAGGGATACCTTATGTTTCGACAGTAGGCTCTATCATATATGCGATGTTATGTACCAGACCAGATGTGGCTAACACACTAGGTGTAGTGATTAGGAATCAATCGGATCCAGGGTGAATCACTGGACAGCTGTGGATGACATTCTTAAGTACTTGAGAAGCACTAAATGAATGTTCTTGGTTCGAGCTTCCAGAGTGATAAGGTTGACTGAGAGTCAGTCACAGGAATTGTCTTTACCCTCAGTGGAGGGACGGTATATTGGAAGAGTTCCAAGTTAGATACCGTGACATACTAGACGATAAACGCTGAATACATTGCAACCAACGATACTACCAAAGTGGCTGTCTAGACATTTCTTGTTCATGAGATGAACATAGTTCCTACCATTGAACATCCAATAACTGTTATTGAGACAACAATGGAGTTATGGCTTTAGCCTAGGAACACCGGTCCCATCAGCGATCCAGACATATTCTGAGGACAGTATCACCTGATCGGGAGATGGTTGATCTCCAAGGGATCGAGGTGAGGAGAGTTGACATGAAGGATAACATGACGGATCCACTCACAAAGGCCTTTCCCTAGAGAAACTTATATAGGACCTCGAGTATGAGATACTGCAAGAAATGGCCTTTGTGCAAGTGGGAGATTGTTAGTTATATGTATGCCTTAGAGGCCATTACTGTACATGTGATGTATATTGTAGTGGATGCTTGGACATATATAGGGAGGACTTTCTTGCTCGACATGATAGTATGCTATCTGGTTGCACTTTATCTTAACATATACACTTATTATCTCTCTATTACATGTTGATAAAGCCCTTAGGATGAGTACTTGACTACCAGGATTATGATGCAGATCATACTAGTGGGGACAGGATAGTCGGCAAGTACATCCCTTAATTGTTCCTAGTCATGGGAGTATCGAGACAGGGCATCGATACTCCAGAGTAGACTAGCGTATGCGCTTCTTGACCCATATGATGGGCGATGGATGATCCCACATCCATTGGTGTTTGACATCAGAGAAGGTATACGGGTGCTCAGTGGAGACTGGGTACACTGAACGGACTCACCGAGAACTCCTAGATGGTATTATACTTATCGTCAGATAGCAGTTCCCTGGTGACACTGGTACAAGTTAGTCTGTCGACCCGAGATCATTATAGAGTCTTGTGTGATTCCTACTTTGCTTTGATTTCCACCATACCACGTTCAGGAAATCGTGCAAAAAGGTGGTTTTTGGGTACAGTCCCGAGTCACATGGAGGCAATGAGCGATAGGAGGGGATTCGTCTCTCCCGGTAATGGGAGTTGATATTGCGCTATGCTCGATTGGCCATAACAGGAAATCCCTGGCCATGGTTGCTGAGATTTACTGGTAAGTGTTATCTGTAGTTTTTCGAACCGTTATGGACCTTGCATTGGTATAACTTATCAGGCTATTGGGGTCTGACGTTATACCACCCCAAGGCTGTGATATGCGACATCTCTGACGAAAAGGCCGTACTGTACGGTAGTGTTACTGATTGGATTCGCAGGAGTATGAGCAGGCTTGCTTGTTGATCTTCTGATCGCTCAATATCCGGGTGGCCGTTATATTTAGCAAACCGCTTGCGGCTTGTGCGTGTTTGATATGATCATCACCTACTGCCAGCGTAATGACGAGTCTTTAGAGTCCTACACAGAGGTTTCCTGGTCCGTACAAAACGAAATAGGAGCACATATGTGATATATTCGGGTCCGAGATTAATGCGCGTATGTGATACCGCATTCTATTCTCGCGATATGTGATATCGAATGGTTATATGTGATATAGCTAGGTTATCGGATCAAGTGTTGATTCGATAAATTGATCCACTTGATATTAGTCGTTTGTATGTGATATAGCCCGATTATTAAATCAAGTGTTGCTTTAATAATTTAATGTATAATTATATATTTGATATATTAATTTACATTAACTAATATTAGCTTACTTAAACATTTCTTTTTCTCACTTGTGTGCATATAGTATATATGTGATATATATTAATGTACATTTTATTTGTGTCATGCTTGATGCCACATGCTTCATGGGTGTATGAGACTCACACCATGCTTGATATAATGGAAGGTTTTATTTATTTAAAGTTAATCAAAATTAGATGGTAATTAGTTACATGGTTGAAGCTTGTAGAAGCTTGTGGAACCATTGACCAAGTCCACTAATTTGTTTTACTTGTAGATATTTATTAACCTAATCATTATTTTTAGCCATGGTTTATTCTCTACATGAGTTAATGTATGACACTAAGTCACCCATGGTTTCTATTCTCACCTCATGAGTTTCATTCTCATCTCTACTTCATCTTCTTCTTCCTCATAAAAAAGCTTGCTAGCTTTTGAAATGGTGAAGAAATATTGTGAGAAAAATAAATCTAAAGTGAGCCCATTTCCTACTTCATCATCCTCTACTATATTAGCCATTTAGTTTAGGATGTTTGCTTCACTAATCTACAATTAGTGAAGAGGTAGCATGAGCTTGAGTCTTCTCGACGTAGATCAACTTCGGCCTCGAAGACTTCGAGCAAGCTTGTTCATTTCTTCATGTGAACCCTTACTAGAGTTCGGGTGTTCACTAGTTGGAGCGAAGGGACTACTATACGGAGCTTTAGAAGTGAATGACTGGTCTACAAAGGTTGTATTCCTCATTCACTTAAATGTAAAGTTGTTTGTATTGCTTGTTCGTCTAAATCTCTAGTTAAGATTCTAGTGTTAGGGTTCTTTAGTACGGAAAAAATTTGAAAACGGCATGGACGATGCCTCCCGAAACCTTGCTGCCACCCTAAGGAACCCTGCAGATTCTTCCACAGATTGTCAGAAATGCCAGATTCGTATTTTCAAGTTGTTGTGTAAGACTCCAAGCTTGGTCATAACCGAGTATGACTTGCAATTCGCGTGACTATCGTGATACGCTCCTTAATTAATGGATATGGGAGAGTAACGGAACAGGGGATTGGTGTGAAGTCTCAGTGGGCAGTTGTTCTTTACGGTCATCATTGAAGATTCGATGCGTATGAAGAGGCGGGTACGACCACACTTTCAGAGGAAAATCTTGAGGAAATGGCAGTAGTTACGAAAAAGAAAGTGGATTCAGTAATGAGTGCTAGTTCCGAGCAGGCTGGATAGATGAGATCAGCAGAGTACTTGATGCGTTCTTCCCAGGATTTTGTAATAAGTAGGATTGGACCTATAATTTATTTCTTAGCGCACACACAGAGATTAAAGATTGCCGTTGTCTATATGTTGCGTTGAGAGAGACTGGACTACTTGTCAAGAAGATGTTGTGAGAGGTATCAGCAGTAAGATTGATTGCGTCGTTGCTCCTCATCGGACAATTGTATAAAGAGGCCGTAATGTTAGGAATCCACAGGGATGACAAGAATTCAAAGACAGATAATGCTAGACCGGGGCAGAAGACAAGTAGAAATCCTTGTTATGCCAGTTCCGGGTGTATAAACACCTTTCGACATTAAGGAAGATATGCTTCGATGTCATTTGTTTTTTATTTACGTTTTTATGATCCAAAATTTCATTTTCAAATGTTGAAAAGGGGAAAACTCAATGTCTGTATTTTGACATATGTATTTTGAGAATTTGAGGGTCACACGATGTTTTGTGCACACCAGGTGCACTTGATGAGATTTCCATGCACGGTGATTGCACTTTAATTTATGTTTTGTGCACACCATATGCACTTGTTAGAGATTTTTGTACGAGATGACTGCACTTGATTAGACTATTGTGTACACCAGATGCACTAAGCTGTTATTTTCTATGCACATCAGTTGTATATGACTAAGAGATTTTATATATATATATATATATATATATACTCTAGATATACTCGGTATGATTTTGTGCACATCTGTTGCATATTTTGATGTTTTGTGCACCTGATGCACTTGAGAGTTATTTTTGTGCACCTGATGCACTTGAGATTTATGTTGTGCATCCCGATGCACTTGAGACTAATTTTGTGCACTTTAGATGCACTTGATATTTGCTCCATTCACAGTTGATGCAGTTGATATTGTTTCGTGCACACCTGTTGCACTTGGTGCAATTTTTGTTTTCATGCACACCCGTTGCATGTGGTTTGGATTTTTGTGCAAAACCATTAGGGTTGATTTTGTTAGTTGTATGTATGCCCTAGAGGCCAGTATTGTACAAATGATGTATATTATATTGGATGCTTGGACATATATAGAGATGACTTTCTTGCTCAATATGATAGTATGCTATCTGGCTGCTCTTTATCTTAACATGTATACTAGTCTCTTTATACTGTCTTATAGTTACATGTTGGTAAAGCCCTTAGGATGTGTACTTGATTACCTGGACTATGATGCAGATCATACTAGTGGGGACACGGTAGTCCATAGGTACATCCTTCAAGGTCCCTAGTCGTAGGTGTATCGAGACGGGGCATCGATATACCAGCGTAGACTAGCGTATACGCCTCTCGACCCATGAGATGGGCGATGGATGATCCCATATCCATTGGTGTTTGACATCAGAGATGGTATACGGGTGCTCAGTGCAGACTGGGTACACTGGACGGATTCGCCGAGAACTCCCAGATGGTATTATACCTCACGTTAGATGGCAGTTCTCAGGTGACACTTGTGCAGGTTAGTCTGTAGACCCGAGATCGTCATAGAGTCTTGTGTGATTCCCACTGTGCTTTGATCTCCACCTTACCATGTCCATGAGGGCATGCAAAACGGTGGTCTTTGGGTACAGTCCCGAGTCACATGGAGGCAATGAGCGATAGGAGGGGTTTCGTCTCTCCCGGTATTGGGGGTTGATGTTGCGCTGTGCTCGATTGGCCGTAACAGGGAAGTCCCTGACCAGGGCTGATCAGAGATTTGCTGGTAAGTGTTACCAGTAGTTTCTCGACCCGTTATGAGCCTCACATCGGCACGACTTATCGGTTTTTGGGGTCTGACGTTTACCACCCCTAGACTTGATATGCGACATATCAGACGAACAGACCAGACTGTACGGTAAGTGTTACTGGTTGGATTCACAGGAGTGTGAGCGGGCTAGCTCGTCGATCTTCCGGTCGCTCAATACCCGGATGGCCGTTACGTTTAGCAGACCGCTTGTGGCCTGTGGATACTTGATATGATCATCATCTGCTACCGGCGTATTGACGAGTCTTTATAGTCCTACACAGAGGTTTCCTGGCTCAAGCGAAACGAAATAGGAGCGCATATGAGATATGTGCAGGACCGAGAATAATGCGTGTATGTGATACCGTATTCAATTCTCGCGATGAATGTATCGATTGGTTATATACGATACAACCTAGATATCGAATCAAGGATTGATTCGATGAGCCGATACATAGGATCCTAGTCGGTTATATGCGATATGACCGGATCGTTAAATCAAGTGTTGATTTAATGATTTAATGTATAATTATATATTTGATATATTACTTTGCATTAACTAGTATTGGTTCACTTTAAATGGATTTTCTCACTTGATGTGCAAGTTGTATATGTGATATACTTTTGTGCACATGTTTGTATCATGTTTGATGATACTTGCACATTTGGTTAAGTGTATAGAATTATACCATGGTTAAGTTGATGTTTAGGGTTTTGCTTTTTCATTTATTTATTTATTTCTTTATTTATTTATTTGGAAAAGAAAAAGATGAGAATGGTGGCTTTCTTTGTTTCTTATTGAAGCTTCATGAAGCTTTGACTTAGTCACCATTCTTGTCTCATGCTTAACCCTAACCATTTGAACTAACCCTAGTTCATTCTCTACACTTAACTATGGTTAAGATTATGATAAGTTTTCATTTTCTTTTTCTTTTTATAACACTTATCATATTCTAGCTTTATCTTCTTCTTCATCTTCAAAAGAAAAAGCTTAAGTCCATTAATGGCAACTTGAGCTAAAGTGTGAGAAATCCAATTCTAAAGTGAACCCACCTCCTATTTCTTCACCCTCTACCTCTTGCCAAGTAGTATAGGGTGTTTTCTTCACAAGTTTCACAACTTGGTGAAGTTGGAGCTTGAACTTGTGATGCCTCGACGTAGATCATCTTCGGCACGAAGCCGACGACCTAGCCCGCCCATTTCTCCGATGAAGCCGACGATTGAGTCCGGGATTCAAGATGGACAGCGAGAGGACGCCTACGTGGAGCTAAGGAAGTGGAGAACCGGATCTACAAAGGTTGTAGCCTCTCTCCTTTATTTAAGATGTTAACTAGTTTCGTTTTTCGTCTAGAATTCTAGTCGACGATCCGTATTAGGGTTTCTCGGCACCCATAAAATTTGAAATTGGCATGGTTGATGCCATGTGAGACCTCTATATTGTGCCTAGGAACCCTACAGTGGTATCAGAGCCTAGCTAGAGCCTTAGGCGATGCGTAGACGGAGTTAGAAGTCCGATCGACCCGAAACCCCGACTTTAAACGGCTCTCTGGACATTTTTGAAAATCGTGGTTTTTTCAAGATTAAAAATATGCAAAAAAATCAGCAGGAATATCTAAGCGTTACTGTGAAATTTGAGCTCCTGTATCCATCAAACCGCCGCGGATCCGCCGCATAAGCATGGCTTAGGCGGCGGTTCCGCGGTCGAAATGTCTCTTTGTTTAATGAATTTTGCACAGTAATTATTAGTTTCCAGTGGTGGTTTTCCTGGGAATTTTTAATAATTTTTCAAGAGTTGAATTTTCTGGGTTGTATTGGGGACTCGGTGTATCGATCGGATTGTCTAATTTTGTTAGTGTGTTTTTCCGGGGTATTTTTAGAATATGTTAAAAAGTTCGACCGGATATAAATACCCATTTTTTCCCCTTGCTGGGAAATTTCCAATTGTTGGATTTTTCCGTAGTTTAACGACGTTCTAAGTAGTGCAAGTAACGCGATGGTCCCTCTAGAAGACAACAAACCTTAACTCGATTATGTGACCGTCTTGAACTGCCCTTTGAATTTTCGGGTTTTGGGACAGTACGGCGTGCCACATGTGAGGCGTTGGCTTGACCCTTCTACGGCTGGACCGTTGGTACTGAGGCACGAACTGAATGCTGTTAGACTTATTTCATGCGTTGAGCTGTATCGGGAAAACTTGGGTGTTCGATTGTTCGATCGAAAAGTTTAGCGTTTTCTATTTATCCGGAATGTGATACAATAATTGGAATTCACAAGTAGTTATGAGATAACGGAATGAATGTTATAAACATAGCAGTTTAGTCTCACTTGATCGGTTGCCACGGAATTTTGATGAGATCAAAAGTCCGTCGCAATCACGTAGCGTATGCGGATACTCGCCGGGTAAACTTAATAGACAGCCTCACCCCATAGCCCCGACCAAGTGACTGCAGGAGAACCCCGTCCCCGAAAGCATCCGTTCGGGGTGCTCGCGGCAGCGGTGTTCCGCCTTGGTGCACTTCGTCGACGGCGTCGGGGGGTGCGGCCGCCTACTAAAGTTTGCGACGAGCATTCGATCAGAATGTCGGGAATCCTGTTGAATTGCCCGACTTGATATTGAAAAGAGTTTTCGATAATGAGACTAAAATGCGGGGGTTTATAATTGTTAGGCATGCGATGTCTAAGTATTTCATTTGTCTAGGCATGCGATGTCTAAAGAGGTTGCGAATTCCAACTGTTGTAGTTTTACACTTTCTTTTCTGTGACCGTAAGTGTAGTATGTTGATATCGCCGGTTTCGTTGCTATACGTCAACGACAATTGGGGTATGCATACTTACTTACGTTGATGACATGTGATGTTATGTGTTGCTGGATATGTTATATTGGATCGTCGTGTTCGAATAGCCGGGGGGTTTTTATGTGAGATGAGTGTTTTTCATTTTCATTCATGTAAAAACTTGTATGTAATATTCTTTTATTTGGGGCACTTCCAGGTTGCGGAAGTTGTCACCTTTTGTATATTATTTACTTTTCCGCATTAGGATAGACCCAAGGAGGGGAGCACAAGTAACCGGGTTCTGGGGTCCAGTGGGAGACCATCTCAAGGAGTCGAGTCCGGGTCTCCTAACCCTAGAAATGGTAGGGTTGCTTGCCGCTCTCGTAGGGGTCTAGGGGTGTGGGATTGGCTATTCATCACGACCGTGGAATCCGTGTTTTATACTGGCTCGTATTGAAAACACGGACGTCCTAGTATATCCAATATTTCATATGATATTTTCTGCTGCGATATCTGTGATGTGATCATGTGATGTTCTGTGATAGATACAGTATATAGCATATATGATATATTATCTAGACGTTACTTATGTTTTACACCCGTACTAGCCCTGCCCCGCTCTGCCGTTAGTTACCTAACCTAACGGTGCACGAGGGGACATCCAGGCGAATGCGGATGGCATAAGTGTACGTCGTATTTATCTGTGATGTTTAGGTGACTTAAATGATGGGACTTCATTAATGTGATTAATGAAAGAAAAGAAACCTAAGATGTTGTAGAATCAAATTTTAAATAAAACAGGTAGCTACAGTTCTTGCTTTGCATAGCGGTATATATGATGTACCCTGCACCTTATTCGATGAGGAAAGGACCGAGATCCCTTCACCGGGAGTGACTCCTTTAGCAATAACTGGCAGATGCTACAACACTCGGTTTGTCTTTTGATTGCTTTTAAGAGTTTTTTGGTTTGCACAGTGATATATATGATATATCCCGCACCTCATTCGACGAGGAAAGGACCGATGATCCCTTCGCCGGGAGTGACTCCTTATGCAAAACCACAAAAGCCTCAAAAACACTCCATTTCAAAATTCATTCGATTCTACAACGATATCAAGTTCATTACGCAATAGGTTTTCAGAAAAACTTGTCGTAGCCTTCCGTCATTTCAGATAAGAACTGTTTAGTATTCGTGCTGCGTTTGTTGGCCTTTGTCAAGGCGTAGTGTGCGGTAGCTGAATAGTGCTTGTCTGCTTATGCATGTGATGCAGATTGTTTCAGGGTAGTCGTACGACCTTGTTGGCCTTTGTCAAGGGCCGTGCGGGTGGGTTTGATTCAATCAAGAAATGACGAGTTGAACTTGACTAGCAGACTATGATTTGTTGGCCTTTGTCAAGGTCATAGGACGCTAGGGGCAAAATATTATCGGGAATTTCAAGTGTTGAAATTTGCAATGAGATTGCATACCTTCTATGAGATGGTTGGATCCCGATACCCACTGCGAGTAAGAGTTACTCCTGGGAGAGTTTTGCACATTGCAATTAGCCGATCAAGTAGGTGTCTAGAAAGCTGTCAACGAGGTTACGCCTCCGGGAAAACGAGGTTTACATTAATTAGGTTCGTGCGAAAGCACGGGGGACCTCCCTCAAAGCACCGACACTGGCCTGGCTGAAAGATTGGCGAACTTGTAGTGTGTAATTAATCCCGGCTAGTCTTACCTTTTAGGGTTTGAAGGAAGATTTGATAAAAACAGTGGGAGCCATCCTGATTAGATAAGATAATAACCAATCTGATCTTGCACGAGCATACGCTAAAGTGTTTTCTTCTCTCTCTCTCCCGGTAGCGACCATGTCAGGCCCTAATCAAGATAATAATATAGATGTATTGACCGAACCCGCATGTTATACTGTGCTGAGGAACGTTGGTTCCGTTCTTTCTTATAAGAGTTATAGGACTGAACAGGATATAGGGGAATACCAGGATTCCCATGCCACCCGAATCAAGAAAGTACATGTTGATGCATTTTCTTCGGGTGTGTTCGTTACAGAGAACTGTATCTCCATTTGCTCTACGTCCTGGGTATTAGATACCGGGTCAGGATCCCATATATGTAATCAGTTACATGGGCTAAGGAAAGGTAGAGAACTTGGAGAAGGTGATAAAGACATAAGAGTTGGAAATGGTGCAATTGTTGCAGCTAAGACTGTCGGGGAATATCACCTTGCATTACCAACTGGTAATACATTGGTTCTGAACGAATGCTATTACATGCAGAACCTGATATGCAACATTATATCGGTTTCTTTATTAAGTAAAGAGGGATATAATTTTGTATTACAGGACAATGTTATGAACATTTTCCGTAACCAAATGTTGGTTGGATCAGGCACGTTGTGCAATGGCATTTATATTCTAAATCAATCAACAGTTCTGAGCATAACAAACACACTCAAGAGGAAGAGTTCAGAACTGAACGAATCCTTCTTGTGGCATTGTAGACTGGGTCACATCAATGCGACACGATTAGCTAAGTTGCATAAGGATGGATATTTAAATCCGTTTGAATTTTCATCTTATGACACTTGCCAATCATGTCTCAAAGGAAAGATGACCATAACTCCGTTTACGGGACACGGAGAAAGAGTTACCGAACTCTTGGGACTGATACATAGTGATGTATGCGGTCCCATGTCTACACATGCCAGGGATGGTTCTTCGTACTTCATTACATTCACTGACGATCTCTCTAGATTCGGATATGTGTTCCTGATGAAACACAAATCAGAACCTTTTGAGAAATTTAGAGAATATAAACAAGAAGTCGAGAACCAAACCGGAAAAAGTATTAAAATCCTTCGATCTGATCGAGGAGGAGAATACTTAAGCAATGAATTCCTGGACTTCCTAAAAGAGAATGGATTCTCTCTCAGCTGACTCCTCCATATACACCACAGCACAACGGTGTATCAGAACGGAGGAACCGCATCCTATTGGATATGGTGCGCTCTATGATGAGCACAGCTGAGTTACCTATTTCCTTCTGGGGTTATGCGCTGGAGACAGCAGCATACCTATTGAATCAAGTTCTATCTAAATCTGTACCTACCACACCATATGAGATATGGAGTGGGAAGAGACCATGTCTTAAACGAGTTAAGATATGGGGTTGCCCGGCCTATGTCAAAAGGCAAAATCCGGACAAACTCGAGGCACGGTCAGTTCTATGCAAGTTTGTGGGATATCCCAAACATTCACATGGATATCTTTTCTACCATACAGAGGAACAAAAAGTGTTTGTTTCTCGACATGCCACCTTTTTGGAAAAGGAATTTCTTGCAAAAGAAATTAGTGGCGATAAGGTAGAACTGGAAGAAATTCCGGCTACACAAACTCAAACTGAAGATTTAGTGGAACCAGAGGATTCAGTAGCTCCCGACGAACCTCAGCTTCTCCGCCGATCTAGTAGGGTTCCTCGCCAACCTGAGAGATACTACGGTTTTCTCATGGATGGTGGCAGCGAGGATTGCATCATGGAGGATGATGACCCAACTAGCTTCGAGCAGGCTATCACGAGTAAGGACTCAGTGAAATGGCTGGATGCTATGCGGTCCGAGATGGAATCCATGTACACCAACAAAGTATGGACTTTGGACGTTGCTCCTGAAGGGGTAAAACCCATTGGGAGCAAGTGGATCTTCAAAAAGAAACTTGGTGTAGATGGGAAAGTGGAGACTTTCAATGCTAGACTTGTTGCAAAGGGTTTTCGTCAAAGACCAGGTGTGGATTATGACGAAACCTTTTCTCCAGTGGCTATGCTTAAATCCATCCGGATCATGCTTGCCATCGCTGCATATCATGATTACGAAATCTGGCAAATGGATGTTAAGACCGCCTTTCTAAACGGTGATTTAGAAGAGTGCGTGTACATGACTCAGCCAGAGGGCTTCGTAGACAGTGGGAGCAGTGGGAAGGTATGCAAGCTGCTTAAATCCATTTATGGATTAAAGCAAGCATCGCGGAGTTGGAACATCTGCTTTGACGTCGTTATCAAAGAGTTTGATTTCGTCAAAAACCCAGATGAACCTTGTATCTACAAGAAGGTGGCAGAGAGTAAGGTTGTCTTCCTCGTATTATACGTGGACGACATACTCTTGATAGGAAATGATATTCCTATGCTGCAATCGGTCAAGCTCTTCTTATCACAAAGATTCTCAATGAAAGATCTTGGTGATGCCTCCTGCATATTAGGAATTAGGATCTATAGAGATAGATCCAAACGGATATTGGGATTGTCCCAATCCAGGTACATTGACACCATACTAAAGAGGTTTAGTATGGAAGAATCCAAGCGTGGGAACTTTCCCACGATCTCTGGAGTCACTCTCTCCAAAGAGATGTCTCCCAAGACTGATTTGGAGAGAGCTCGCATGCAAGGGATACCCTATGCTTCGGCTGTAGGCTCTATCATGTATGCGATGTTATGTACCAGACCCGATGTAGCATACTCACTAAGTGTAGTGAGCAGGTATCAAGCTGATCCTGGAGAGAGTCACTGGACAGCTGTGAAGAGCATTCTCAAGTACTTGCGAAGGACTAAAGAGATGCTCTTGGTGTATGGTAACGGAGAACTCCAAGTGGAGTCCTTTACAGATTTGAGCTTCCAGAGTGATAAGGAAGACTCTAAGTCGCAGTCGGGTTTTGTCTTTACCCTTTACGGAGGGGCGGTTAGCTGGAAGAGTTCCAAGCAGGAAACCGTGGCAGACTCGACGATGGAAGCTGAATACATCACTGCCAACGATGCTGCTAAAGAGGCTGTCTGGATCAAGAAGTTCATTACTGAACTTGGAGTGGTTCCATCCATTGAGCATCCAATACCTTTGTATTGCGATAACAATGGAGCGGTGGCTTTGGCCAAGGAACCCAGGTCCCATCAGCGATCCAGGCACATTCTGAGGCGGTATCACCTGATCCGGGGGATAGTTGATCGCCGGGAGATCGAGGTCAGGAGGGTTGACACGAAGAACAACACGGTGGATCCACTCACGAAGGCCATTCCCCAGATACAGTTTGAGAGACTCTTCGGGATGCTCGGTATGCGATACTACAGCAGCTGGCCCTAGTGCAAGTGGGAGATTGTTAGTTGTATGTATGCCCTAGAGGCCAGTATTGTACAGATGATGTATATTATATTGGATGCTTGGACATATATAAAGATGACTTTCTTGCTCGATATGATAGTATGCTATCTGGTTGCTCTTTATCTTAACATGTATACTAGTCTCTTTATACTGTCTTATAGTTACATGTTGGTAAAGCCCTTAGGATGTTTACTTGACTACCTGGACTATGATGCAGATCATACTAGTGGGGACATAGTAGTCCATAGGTACATCCTTCAAGGTCCCTAGTCGTAGGTGTATCGAGACGGGGCATCGATATACCAGCGTAGACTAGCGTATACGCCTCTCGACCCATGAGATGGGCGATGGATGATCCCATATCCATTGGTGTTTGACATCAGAGATGGTATACGGGTGCTCAGTGCAGACTGGGTACACTGGACGGACTCGCCGAGAACTCCCAGATGGTATTATACCTCACGTCAGATGGCAGTTCTCAGGTGACACTTGTGCAGGTTAGTCTGTAGACCCGAGATCGTCATAGAGTCTTGTGTGATTCCCACTGTGCTTTGATCTCCACCTTACCACGTCCATGAGGGCATGCAAAACGGTGGTCTTTGGGTACAGTCCCGAGTCACATGGAGGCAATGAGCGATAGGAGGGGTTTTGTCTCTCCCGGTATTGGGGGTTGATGTTGCGCTGTGCTCGATTGGCCGTAACAGGGAAGTCCCTGGCCAGGGCTGATCAGAGATTTGCTGGTAAGTGTTACCAGTAGTTTCTCGACCCGTTATGAGCCTCACATCGGCACGACTTATCGGTTTTTGGGGTCTGACGTTTACCACCCCTAGACTTGATATGCGACATATCAGACGAACAGACCAGACTGTACGGTAAGTGTTACTGGTTGGATTCACAGGAGTGTGAGCGGGCTAGCTCGTCGATCTTCTGATCGCTCAATACCCGGATGGCCGTTACGTTTAGCAGACTGCTTGCGGCCTGTGGATGCTTGATATGATCATCATCTGCTACCGGCGTATTGACGAGTCTTTAGAGTCCTACACAGAGGTTTCCTGGCTCAAGCGAAACGAAATAGGAGCGCATATGAGATATGTGCAGGACCGAAAATAATGCGTGTATGTGATACCGTATTCAATTCTCGCGATGAATGTATCGATTGGTTATATACGATATAACCTAGATATCGAATCAAGGATTGATTCGATGAGCCGATACATAGGATCCTAGTCGGTTATATGCGATATGACCGGATCTTTAAATCAAGTGTTGATTTAATGATTTAATGTATAATTATATATTTGATATATTACTTTGCATTAACTAGTATTGGTTCACTTTAAATGGATTTTCTCACTTGATGTGCAAGTTGTATATGTGATATACTTTTGTGCACATGTTTGTATCATGTTTGATGATACTTACTCATTTGGTTAAGTGTATAGAATTATACCATGGTTAAGTTGATGTTTAGGGTTTTGCTTTTTCATTTATTTATTTATTTGTTTATTTATTTATTTGGAAAAGAAAAAGATGAGAATGGTGGCTTTCTTTGTTTCTTATTGAAGTTTCATGAAGCTTTGACTTAGTCACCATTCTTGTCTCATGCTTAACCCTAACCATTTGAACTAACCCTAGTTCATTCTCTACACTTAACTATGGTTCAGATTATGATAAGTTTTCATTTTCTTTTTCTTTTTATAACACTTATCATATTCTAGCTTCATCTTCTTCTTCATCTTCAAAAGAAAAGGCTTAAGTCCATTAATGGCAACTTGAGCTAAAGTCTGAGAAATCCAATTCTAAAGTGAACCCACCTCCTATTTCTTCACCCTCTACCTCTTGCCAAGTAGTATAGGGTGTTTTCTTCACAAGTTTCACAACTTGGTGAAGTTGGAGCTTGAACTTGTGATGCCTCAACGTAGATCATCTTCGGCACGAAGCCGACGACCTAGCCCGCCCATTTCTCCGATGAAGCCGACGATTGAGTCCGGGATTTGAGATGGACAGCGAGAGGACGCCTACGTGGAGCTAAGGAAGTAGAGAACTGGATCTACAAAGGTTGTAGCCTCTCTCCTTTAGTTAAGATGTTAACTAGTTTCGTTTTTCTCCTAGAATTCTAGTCGACGATCCGTATTAGGGTTTCTCGGCACCCATAAAATTTGAAATTGGCATGGTTGATGCCATGTGAGACATCTATATTGTGCCTAGGAACCTTACAGATTTCGTTTTCGTGCTTGGCACTTGATAGGATATGTTATAGATTTGATTTCTATATTTTCTCTTGGTCGTGTGCTACCGATATTGCACTACGACTATGGAATTGATCATGTATTTGATATACACAACGGTTTTTGTATTTGGCATTTTGTATCATAACTGGAGTAATTCTCATAGCAATCGCTAGAGTTACAGTTATGTGAATTTATATCTTTTTGAATTTTTACGCACACTGTTGCGTTATGTTACGTTTTAGCTCATGTGGGATTTTGGAGTTCCGTTATATTGAGCGGACTATATGTTTTAAAATTTGTACCCCGACAAATTGTTTAGAATTGAGTTGATTGGATTGAGAAAATTTTTTTAAGATGGGGTTTAATTTAAATTCGGGGACTGAATTTCTTTAAATGGGGAATATTGTAACATTTTGGAAAATTATAAATATTTTTAAATATGGAGATAATGAGTTTACGAAAGAGATATCACATACAAATTTTGGTATCGGAATTATATCCGTAAAAATGTAATTATTTGGTAAATATGAAGAAAAGTATGTGATATCATAAAAAATGATATTTTAATTATTTAACATGACATGATATTTTGTATTAATATAATGATATTTAAGTATTAGAATAAGTATTTCATTTTTTTCCATATGGATTTAGATTTTTACATAAAGGGTTTTAATTAAGAGGAAAATGGTATATTCTTGGTTTTATGTTTTTAAGGTTAGGTAAATGTTAGTTTGCTTAAACCCTCACCTCTAGCACACCTCATCCATGCTCACATCCCTGCACCTCTTTCTTCTTAACTTTACACCTCCTTCTCAATTGACACCACCACCTTACAACCCTCCAACTCATGCTCTCTCTACACAAATCCTAACACCTCCACCTTATTCTTATTCAACACTTAGAAAATCTATTAACTTTTCAAAACTGAAACAACAATCTTCTTCAACTCCAAAAAAAAATTCGAAGTGTTCATCACATCCAAAGGGTAAAGCCATAATTTCCTTCATGAATATTGTTCACATCTTCATGCTTGAGCCAATATAACCCTTTGATGCTTCCACATATACTTCTTGAGCGGGATTTCCTTGTACTACTATATAGGTATATCTCCTTCTCTCTTTACTTGATCATTTCTGTTTGATATCTGTTTACTATGTGCAGTATCAGAAAAACAGTATTTTTATGATATTTAGCATACTGAAATTGAATCTGGAACTATTAGGTGTAACCACTAGGAAAACTAATAAGACCAATGTATTATAAAGCCATTAAAAGACTATACCTAAAGCTCGAGCCCCAATTTCCACACTTGACCCGGCGAAATCCATGTTTCGACCGGTATCACCGGGCCCCTTAAGGGTATTCATGTTGTATTTTGTTTTGTAGCTTTATTTGGGTATTTTATGATCTAGAGTATTGTTTGATTTGTCCCAATATTCATACAGTGGAATCTGGGAGTGTTCTAGTAAGGTTTTATTAAAGTTTCTGACATTTTGATATGGGTTTTTCGTATTTCTGTACTGCGAATGAAACGTTGACGTTCGTACGTTAATTTCTGGGGCATTTGTTCGTTTCTTGAGTAAGAAAGCTATAGGTTCTAACCTATGGATGCTTAGCTCATTGTTTTGATTTCAATATAATATTTACGCCGATATTTCATAACTTCGATTATAGATACGATCGCGAAGTTTTCCGAGATGGAGATGACGGACATAGCAATCGTGGATTCAACGAGCTCGAAAAGTTGGTGAGTAGATTTATATCTGCAAGGGAAGTCGGGTGGATGGTATATAGCATCCCCGCAACCATATAACTAGGATAGTTATGCTATCTAGTTAGTTATTAGTATTAATTCAAGTTAATAGTATTAGTGTTATGTTGCATCTAGTATGTTATTTATGTGCATATAGTTTTATTCATTGTTTGGTGGATTTGTACGAGGGATCATGCCGTACTTGAGATAATTTGGATATTATGATAATACAGAAATTGTACAAGGAATCATACCGTACTTGTGATGAAGAGATTAGCATGGCGAATAACGGCCAAATTTCTTTTAGACTCGTAGAGTCATGTTGTATTTCGTTTTAGAACATAATACTTGAGTGAGCTATACTCTTTTAAAAACGAACGATTCATTTCCATTTTTAATGATAAATGACAAGGATGCGATGCTAATTTCCAAAATGAATATCTATTTTAACCTAAGGCAGGTTCCTTATTTCAAAACCAACGTTTTGTTCCATTTTCAAAGATAATGGTATAGATCATAGCAAGCAGTTACATTTAATAGTTACGTTTAGATTTACTTTAAATGTTCGCAACATATTTATCGATGTTATACGTTTCCGTGATACAAACATAATGATAGAAAACTGCACAACTACCAATGAGTATTATGTTGTTCAAGCACCTACGCATATGTTACACTATACCTCATTGGTACTGCCATGTCACTATAGAACTGTTATACTACGTGATGCATATGTAGATGTCGATACGAGCATGATATATACACTTTTAGAACACTTGCACAAATACTAATGATTGACATGCTGCACGAGCACAGACGCGTATGCTACACCATACATTATTAGTATTTCTATGACACAGTAGAATTGATACATTTGTTGCATGTATGTCTATATTTACATACAGTACCCTCATTGCATGCTGAATTATTGTGAACATCAGTAACTTTGATAATCTTATTTGATTCTTATAAGTTTTCAGGATATTTTACTTTTGATGATATATATCAGTGGTATGGGACGCTATTATATATGTATATATATATAATATATCATCAGAATGATTTATGCAAGTACCTTATTCTTTACTTGATATTTCTGGATACGATGAGTTGACGTCCACCATGAGCTTGATATTTTCTGATTGTTTTATTCTGAACCGAGTGGGGGAGATATACGGTTACGTACTTGCAATTTATCCGGACTGAGTGGGAGAGTATACAGTCGGATACATGGTGGACCCGGTCGAGACCGAGGGGCAGGAAAGCCGCATTAGAGGCAGGGTGCTTAGCGAGGACACTCGATACCGGAGATAGAGATGAGCATGGCAGATATCCAAGGGATACTGACTGGGGCTCGATTTGGGCATGGCGGATATCCAGGGGATACCGACCGGGGTTAGGGATATTGGATGGCGATCATCTGTTGAGATGGTGTCGATGATAATTGCATTTGCGTGTCGGTGATGGACACGAGGGATTTGAGGATTTGCGTGTCGGTGAAGGACACGATGGACTTCTGATTTCGGGTGTCGATGCGGGACATCCAGATGTTGATATGTTGCTATCATTGAGGTATACAGTTATGTTATGAGTTTTATAGCCGACCAGGACTGATCCGGGGGACAGTACCTGAATAATCTCTTTACCGATTGTTGCATATAAAAAGGAATTTAAAAATCGAGCTATAGCCTCATTTATTTTGACATGTCTAGTATGACACTGGGATCTTTTAAATCGTAAACCTCTTATAACTCTGTACTAAAACAGCAAGACGTATATCTTAAATAAGATACCTATTATACTTCATACTATCACGTCTGCTTTTATGCCGTAACATATGTATCCTGCGGCTATTTTTAAGAAGTGGTTTTACAAATATATTTCGGCTACTTATGGGTTCAAACCTAGATACAGGTCATTTGCATATGATATATTCTAATTTTTGGTTCATGTGATGGATAGAGTTGCATTTATGATATATGCATATCATATATTATATTAGTACAAGATATGATGATACTATACTTATGACCTACGTATCATTGTGCATTTCGATTTCTATTTTGTGATGTATTTTTATTCACTGAGTTGGCAACTCTCCTTCGTTGTGCCACAGTTTCTTGCAGGTTTTACTGCTCGGATTATCAGCGATCGCCGCACACCCTTCTTCTTGGTGATTGCTTTGGCAGGTGAGCTACAGTTGTTCGTACTCACACTTGTATAATTATACATTCTTGTATCTAGTAAAACTCCATCGACTTAGAACTGGTATAATATGGACTTAGAAGTGAGATTTAGAGTTGCGTGTTGTGGGCGTCGTACTCATTGGTGTCGACCTATTTATATTGCTGATTTGGTTTCGCTTTTCTTTTCTTCGCCTTTGTGCGTCGTATATTGTTTGTTTGGTTGCTCCGTCGTTCGGGCGTGGAAGCTAGCTCTCGTTGGGGATGCTATTTATATTATTATGTTGTATCGGGTTTTATTCAAAATTTACAAAGGAGGTGTTGTCGAATTTTAAAATGTCATAAATGATTTTTCAAACATACCTAGTTGAACTTAAATGTTTATTTTAAACTGATTCTATCTGATGACTATTTTTAAACCTCATATCCGATATTTTCAAAACGGGTTTAGATTCCGAGTTTTAGCTTACTTGGACCACATCGAAGTCTTTAGATGTCACGTGATTTAAGTGCCGGTCATGTGCCACATTCGTGTTGTGACAGAAATGAAGTAGGGCACATATGTTAATATGCGTGGGAGCTTGATTAAATACGAGTATGCCAAACCGTATTCTAATCTCGCGATATTTGATATCGGTTAGGTTATATGTGATATAACCGGATTATTGAATCAAATATTGATTCAAAGATATGTTATATGTATATATTTGATATTGGCCGGTTATATATGATATGACCGGATTATTGAATCAAGTGTTGATTTAATAATTTGATATATATTTATATTCGATATATTAATATATATTAACTAATATTAGCTCACTAATGAATTTTTTCTCTTGTATATATATAATGATATATATATATATATATATATATATATGTATTTATTTATATATATAATTTACTATTGTGTCAAGGTGGATGATACATAGAACATGCGTGTATGAGACCCACACCAAAGCTAAAGATAATTGTGGTAATTATTTATTAAGAGTAAAATAAAATGAGTGAAAATAAGCATGGCTTAAGATACTTGTAGAAGCATGTAGAAGCCATGACTCATCTCACTAATTTTGTTTTACTCTAGATATTTTATAACCCAACCATTATTTTTAGCCCATGGTTAACTCTCTCTACTTATCTCTTGAGATATTTCTTCACCCAAGTTCATCTTCTTCCATCTCTTGACCTCTCTAGTTTTTTCTTGGGTTGAAAAAGAAAAAGAGAAAAGAATTTCTAAAGTGAGCAAAATTCCTACTTCATCAATCTACTATCATCTACCCCATAAGATTAGGTTGTTTGCTTCACTAATTCTTGATTAGTGAAAAGGTAGCTTGAGTTAGAGAAATTTCAAGGTGGATCATCTTCGGCCTTGAAGACGACGAAGAAAGCTCGTTCATTTTTTCAAGTGGAGCCAAGAAGAATTCTAGGGACCACTACTTGGAGCTTAGGGATTACAACTTGGAGCTATTGAAGTGAAGGACTTGGTCTATAAAGGTTGTAACCCTCTTCACTTAGTGTAAAACTTGTTTATTTGCTTACAAACCCTAATTCTCTAGTTCGATTCTAGGTTAGAGTAGCTTAGACCTCTAGATTTTTTTAAATTGCATACTTGATACATGTGGAATCCTAGTAGAGGTGCTAAGACATACTTTCATGGTATTAGAGCCAAGCTAGAGCATTACATGATGTATGTAGAATTACGAAACCGAAACGACTCCGAAAAACGTAAAACAAATCCATGTTTTTGTAAATTTTTAAAAGGCTTCTGAAAATTTTTAAACAAGTGCAAAATGTTACATGTGATGTAACTAGAACACCAGAGAAATTCGAGGCCCAAACTCCAAAATCTGGCTAGCGAAAACTTGTAAAAAACCGGCCTGGCCGGTTTTATAGTGTAGTTTTGACTTCATTTTTGTTTGGTGTTCCAGTCTCTTGGATTTAGGGTTTTAGGTTATGTTTGTTTTGCCCAGATTGCATGTGATGTTATCCTTTCAGTTGGGGCAATTTGGAGTGTTTCGTAGTCACAATTTTAACATCGTTTCGGGTTTTAGTTTGATATGTGATGCAATATTTAGAATCCACAATAATTATTTTTGTGAAAACTAGTTATTGTTTGGTAAATCTAATGTTTTAGTCTCTCTTGATCGATTGCCACTTAGTTTTTATTCAGATTAAAACTCCGTCGCAATCTCGTACAGTACACGAGCACTCGCCGGGTAACACTACTAGATAGCCACGCCCCGTAGCCCCGACCAAGTGGCTATAGTTGAAACCCATTGCCAAAAGTATCCACTCAGGTGCTCGCGACCAAGTGGCTATTATTGGAATATGTGATATTCCGCGTTTATGATGTCTAAGGTGTTTGCGGATTCTAAATAATGTAGTTTTTCATTTCTTTTCTGCGACCGTAAGTGTAATATGTGGGGTATCCACGATCTCATTGCCATATGTCAACGACATTCGGGATACGTATATTTACCTACGTTGATGACATGTGATGTTATGTGTTGTTGTGACATGTTATATTGGATCGTCGTGATTGAATAGCCAGGGGTTTTTGCGTGAGATGAGGGGTTTTTGCGTGAGATGAGAGTTTTTCTATTTTGATTCATTTAAAATTGTATGTAATATTCTTTTATTGGGACACTTCCGGGTTGAGGATGATGTCACTATTGATGTATATTATTTATTTTTCCGCATTAGGATAGACCCAAAGCGGGGAGCACAAGTAACCGGGTTCTAGAGTCCAGTGGAAGACCATCTCAAGGAGTCGAGACCGAGTCTCCTAAATCTAGAATTGGCAGCATTGCTTGCCGCTCTCATAGGGGTCTATGGATGCAGGTTTGGCTATTCATCACTACTGTGGAATCCATGTTTTTCATTTTGGCTTAATTTAAAACACGGGCCTCTTAGTATATCAAATATTTCACATGTTTGCTTCTGCTTCTTGAGTTCTGTGATGTGATCATAAAACTGCGTATGATGAATACTATATATATATATTTATATATATATAAAATAAACATTGCTTATGTTTTGCACCCACGCTAGTACAGCCCCCGCTCTGCCGTTAGTTAAGTAACCTAACGATGCATGACTGGGCCCCGTGGAGAATGCGGATGGTATAAGCGTACGTTCTATTTTCTTTTCTTCTGTGATATTTAGGAAACATAGATGATGGGACGTCATTAATGAGATTAAAGAAAAGAAACATAAAGATGTTGTAGAATAAAATTTTTCAAAAAGGGCAGCTCTAGTTATTGCTTTGCATAGCAGTATTCCTTTATGAATATCCAGCACCTAATTCGAAGAGGAAAGAGCCTAGATCCCTTCACCGGGAGTGACCTCGTTAGCAATACTAGCAAATGCTACAGCCCACTCGGATTGTTTTGAAAACTACTCGATTTTAAAAAGCGGAGTTTAAACCATTCCTTTTCAAATCACTGGATTTTACAACGATATCAAGTTTATTACGTTAATGGTTTTATTCAAAAGCAAACTTAGCCCTCCGTCATTTCAGATAAGGACTATTCAGTATTCGTGTTGCGTTTTTTGGCCTCTGTCAAGGTGTAGTGTGTGGTAGCTGTTAGTCTATAAGCACATCCTTAAAAGGTCCCTAGTCGTGGGAGTTTCGAGACAGGGCATCGATGCTCCAGAGTAGACTAGTGTATACAGTCGAGACCCCGACGAGGGGTGGTAGCCGGTCTCACAAGCCTCTGGTGTCAGTTGGTTCACCTAAGATGTATACAGGTGCTCATTGGGTTATGAGTACACCGGACAGGACTCGCTGGGAACATGCTAGTTGGTCATATACCTGACTTCAGATAGCAGTTCCCTGGTGATATGTGTACAGGTTAGTTCATCGACCTAAGGATCGTCATTTGTCTCGTGTGAGTTCCCACTGTACTTTGATTACTACCCTACCACGCTCAAAGGAGACGTGCAAACAGGTTTTAGTTGGGTACAGTCCCGAGCCACATGGAGGCAGTGAGCGGATCTTCAGGGGTTCGTCTCTTCCGGTATTGGGGGCGAGGTCGCGCTGTGTCTAGGAGAGCCAGAACATGAAAAGTACTTGGCCAAGGCAGGAGATTTACTGGTAGGTATTCCAGTAGTATCTCAGGGTGTTCTGGGCTAATCTCTGACACGACTTGTACCGCTTTTGGGGGTCTGACTTTTACCAATCCCCTAGGCCCGCCATGTGATGCTCATAGACGAACGGACCGGACTGTACGGATATTGTCACTGACAGGCTCAGTAGGGTGTCAGGATGAGTTTGCTCATCGACGTCCCTTTTGGTCAATACCTGGTAGCCCGTCACGTATTGGTTTATACCTCTGACGTGCTAGTGGTTAAATCCACAACCAAGGTGTTGACGAGTCTTTAGAGTCCCCCACATTCAGTTGCTCAAGTTTTCGGGCGAAAAGCTGTAGAGGCCGTATGGAGATATGGTAGGGTTCGATCTGATAAGTGCGGTATTGCACGGATGATGATCGGACGGATTATACTAGCCGGCTTTGGTTTAAGCCGGATTCTAGTATAGTACAGTGTAGATTTTGTTAGTTATATGTATGCCCTAGAGGCCATTATTGTACATATGATGTATATTGTAGTGGATGCTGGGACATATATAGGGAGGACTTTCTTGCTCGACATGATTGTATGCTATCTGGTTGCTCTTTACCTTAACGTGTATACTGATTGTCTCTCTGTTACATGTTGGCAAAGCCCTTAGGATGTGTACTTGACTACCTGGACTATGATGCAGATCATACTAGTGGGGACAAATAGTCTATAAGTACATCCTTCAAAGTCCCTAGTCGTGGGTGTATCGAGACGGGGCATCGATATACCAGAGTAGACTAGCGTATACCTTCTCGACCCATACAGATGGGCGATGGATGATCCCATATCCATTGGTGTTTGACATCAGAGATGATATACGGGTGCTCAGTGGAGACTGGGTACACTGGACGGACTCGCCGAGAACTCCCAGATGGTATTATACCATACGTCAGATGGCAGTTCTCTGGTGACACTGGTACAGAGTAGTCTGTTGACCCGAGATCGTCATAGAGTCTTGTGAGGTTCCCACTGTGCTTTGATTTCCACCTTACCATATCCAAGAAGGCGTGCAAAACGGTGGTTTTTGGGTACAGTCCCGAGTCACTTGGAGGCAATGAGCGATAGGAGGGGATTCGTCTCTCCCGGTATAGGGAGTTGATGTTGCGCTGTGTTCGATTGGCTATAACCGGAAATCCCTGGCCAGGGTTGCTGAGATTTACTGGTAAGTGTTACCAGTAGTTTCTCGAATTGTTATAGACCTCATATCGACATGACTTATCGAGCTATTGGGGTCTGACGTTTACCACCCTTAGACAAGATATGCGACATATCAGATGATCAGACCGGACTGTACGGTAGTGTTACTGGTTGGATTCACAGGAGTGTGAGCGGGCTTGCTCGTCGATCTTCTGATCGCTCAATTCCCGGGTGGCCGTTACGTTTAGCAGACCGCTTGCGGCTTGTGGGTGCTTGATATGATCATCATCTGCTGCCGGCGTATTGACGAGTCTTTAGAGTCCTACACAGAGGTTTCCTGGCTCAAGCGAAACGAAATAGGAGCGCATATGAGATATGTGCGGGATCGAGAATGATACAAGTATGTGATACTGTATTCGATTCTCGTGATTTGTAACATTGATCGGTTATATGCGTTATAGCCGGGTTATCGGATCAAGTGTTGATTCGATAAGTTGTTACTATTGATATTAGTCGGTTATATGCGATATGACCGGGTCGTTAAATCAAGTGTTGATTTAATGATTTAATGTATAATTATATATTTGATATATCGCTTTACATTAACTAATATAGGTTCACTTAAATGGATTTTCTCACTAGAAGTTCACAAGTTGTATATGTGATATACTTTTGTGCACTTGATTGTATCATGTTTGATGATACATGTTAACTTGGTTAAGTGTAAAGATTAAACCATGGTTAAGTTAATGATTAGGGTTTTGCTTTTCTTTCTTATTTATTTATTTATTTATTTTGGAAAGAATAAAGATAAAATGGTGGCTTTCTTTGTTTGTAGTTGAATCTTCATGAAGGTTTGACTTTGTAACCATTTTGTCTTCATGCTTAACCCTAACCATTTAAACAAACCATGGTCTATTCTCTACACTTAACTAAGGTTAGGATATGATAAGTATTCATATTATTTTCTATTTTGAAAATACTTATGATATTCTTTCTTCTTCTTCTTCATCTTCTTCAATGAAGAAAGCTTAACTTCATCAATGGTGAATTGATGAAATGAGTGAGAAATCCAATTCTAAAGTGAACCCACTTCCTATTTCTTCATCCTCTACCTCTTGCCAAGTAGTAGAGTGTGTTTTCTTCACTAGTTTCATGGCTTGGTGAAGTTGGAGCTTGATCTAGCGATGCCTCGACGTAGATCATCTTCGGCATCGTCGTCGATGACCTAGCCCGCTTTTTCTCCGATGAAGCCGACACTACAGCCCGGGATCCGATGATCGCAGCGAGGACACATCATCACAGAGCTATGGAGGTGGAGCACCGGATCTACAAAGGTTGTATTTCCGTTTACTCTTAGTAAATTAGTTTACTAGTTCTAGTTTTCGCCTATATATCTAGCCCACGATCCGTATTAGGGTTTCTCGGCACCCGTAAAATTTGAAATTGGCATGGTTGATGCCTTGTGAGACCTCCTTAGTGTGCCTAGGAACACTACAGTGGTATCAGAGCTACTAGGCATTGGATGTCGACCTATGGGGGGTTCTCACTGTGTGACAGTGTGGCGAAGCATAGGCTCTTATCCCCAGGGTGTCCTGAGACCGGAAGGTGTTCCGGCGGGTTGTAGTCCTCGCGAGGGGGCATGCGTAAAAAGTAGCGGCTGAGGGACCCGTTGGTGCTACGGCGACCCCATTGGATAGGGTGGCTGCCTGACCTACAGTGGTATCAGAGACTAGCTAGAGCCTTAGGCGAAGTCTAGACGACGTTTGAAATCCGAACGAAACCGAAACCCTAACACAAACATGCTCTCTGTACTTTTTTCAAAAACTGGGAGTTTTCCAAATTAAAAATATGCAGAAAAATCAGCAGGGAATCATATGAATTACTGTGCAACACGTGTCCATGATTCCTCTAAAGTGCGGCGGAACCGCGGCAGATGCCTGGCTTCTGCGGCGGTTCCGCGGCCGTATGATGACGTCATCCACCCAATTTTGCACAGTAACTTCCTTTATTCAGTGATGAGTTCTCTGGGTATTTTTAAATATTATTCAAGAGTTGAATTTTCTGGGGTTGTTTTGGGGATTCGTTTATTCGATCGGATTGTCAAACTCTGTCTATGTGTCTTTCCGGATGATTTTTGAATATGTTAAAAAGTTCGACCGGATATAAATACCCAACTTTTCCCCTGCCGGAAAATTTCCAAGTGTTGGATTTTTCCGTGGTTTAAAGACGTTCTAAGTAGTGCAAGTAACGCGATGGACCCTCTAGAAGACAACAAACCTTAACTCGATTATGTGACCGTCTTGAACTGCCCTTTGAACCTTCGGGTTTGGGGCAGTACGGCGTGCCACATGTGAGGCGTTGGCTTGACCCTTCTACGGCTGGACCGTTGGTACTGAGGCACGAACTGAATGTTTTTAGACTTATTTCATGTGTTGATCTATATCGGGAAAACTTGGGTGTTCGATGTTCGATCGGAAAGTTTAACATTTTCTATTTATCTGGAATGGGATACAATAATTGGAATTCACAATAAGTTATGAGATAACTGAATGAATATTATAAACATAGCAGTTTAGTCTCACTTGATCGGTTGCTACGGAATTTTGATGTGATCAAAAGTCCGTCGCAATCACGTAGCGTACGCGGATACTCGCCGGGTAAACTTAATAGACAGCCTCAGTCCATAGCCCCGACCAAGTGACTGTAGGAGAACCCCGTCGCTGAAAGCATCCGTCCGGGTGCTCGCGGTAGCGGTGTTCCGCCTTGGTGCACTTCGTCGGCGGTATCGGGGGTGCTGCCGTCTACTAAAGTTTACGACGAGCATTCGATCAGGATGTCGGGAATCTTGTTGAATTCCCCGACTTGATATTGAAAAGGGTTTTCGATTTTGAGACTAAAATGCGGGGTTTATAATTGTTAGGCATGCGATGTCTAAGTAATTCATTTGATTAGGCATGCGATGTCTATGGAGATTGCGGATTCCAACTGTTGTAGTTTTACACTTTCTTTTCTGTGATCGTAAGTGTAATATGTGATATCGCCGGTTTCGTTGCTATATGTCAACGACAATTGGGATGGGCATATTTACTTACGTTGATGACATGTGATGTTATGTGTTGCTGGATATGTTATATTGGATCGTCGTGTTTGAATAGCCGGGGTTTTTTATGTGAGATGAGTGTTTTTCATTTTCTTTCATGTAAAAACTTGTATGTAATATTCTTTTATTGGGGCACTTCCAGGTTGCGGAAGATGTCACCTTTTGTGTATTATTTACTTTTCCGCACTAGGATAGACCCAAGGAGGGGAGCACAAGTAACCGGGTTCTGGAGTCCAGTGGGAGACCAACTCGAGGAGTCGAGTCCGGGTCTCCTAACTCTAGAATTGGTAGGGTTGCTTGCCGCTCTCGTAGGGGTCTAGGGGTGTGGGTTTGGCTATTCATCACGACCGTGGAATCCGTGTTTTAAACTGGCTCGTATTGAAAACACGGACGTCCTAGTATATCCAATATTTCATATGTTTCTTCTGCTGCGATATCTGTGATGTGATCATGTGATATGTTCTGTGTTGGATACTGTATATAGTATATATGATATATTATATAGCCGTTACTTATGTTTTAAACCCGCACTAGCCCTGCCCCGCTCTGCCGTTAGTTACCTAACCTAACGGTGCACGAGGGGACATCGAGACGAATGCGGATGGCATAAGTGTACGTCGTATTTATCTGTGATGTTTAGGTACTTAAATGATGGGACTTCATTAATGTGATTAATGAAAGAAAAGAAACCTAAGATGTTGTAGAATCGAATTTCAAAAATAAAACAGGTAGCTATAGTTCTTGCTTTGCACAGCGGTATATGTGATATATCCTGCATCTTATTCGATGAGGAAAGGACCGAGATCCCTTCACCGGGAGTGACTCCTTTAGCAATAACTGGAAGATGCTACACACTCGGTTTGTCTTTTGATTGCTTTTAAAAGTTTTTGCTTTGCACAGCGGTATATGTGATATATCCTGCACCTTATTCGATGAGGAAAGGACGAACGATCCCTTCACCGGGAGTGACTCCTTTAGCAAAACTAGAAAAGCCTCAAAAACACTCCATTTTAAAATCATTTGATTCTACAATGATATCAAGTTCATTACGCAATAGGTTTTCAGAAAAACCTGTCATAGCCCTCCGTCATTTCAGATAAGTACTAGTTAGTATTCGTGCTACGTTTGTTGACTATGTTAAGGCGTAGTGTGCGGTAGCTAATTAGTGCTTATCTGCATAAGCATATGATGCGATTGGATTAGGGTAGTCATGCGACTTTGTTGACTATGTTAAGGGTCGTGCGGGTGGGTTTAATTCAATCGGGAAATGATGGGTTGAACTTGACTAGCACTTATGATTTGTTGACTATGTTAAGGTCATATAGCTGCTAGGGACAAAATATTATCGGGAATTTCAAGTGTTGAAATTTGTAATGAGATTGCATACCTTCTATAAGATAGTTGGATCCCGATACCCGCTGCGAGTAAGAGTTACTCCTGGGAGAGTTTTACAC
Organism: Agapanthus africanus; assembly: GCA_030015575.1. Taxonomy (NCBI): domain Eukaryota; kingdom Viridiplantae; phylum Streptophyta; class Magnoliopsida; order Asparagales; family Amaryllidaceae; genus Agapanthus; species Agapanthus africanus. The sequence continues at coordinate 306,300,260 of CM057342.1, forward strand.
ATTACAATTAGCCGATCAAGTAGGTGTCTAGAAAGGTGTTAACGAGGTTACGCCTCTGGGAAAACGAGATTTACATTAATCAGGTTCGTGCGAAAGCACGGGGGACCTCCCTCAAAGTACCGACACTGGCCTGGCTGAAAGATTGGCGAACTTGTAGTGTGTAATTAATCCCGGCTAGTCTTTCCTTTTAGGGTTTGAAGGAAGATTTGATAAAAAGCTGTGGGAGCCATCCTGATTAGATAACATAATAACCAATCTATTCTTGAAAGAGCGCACGCTGAGTGTTTTCTTCTCCCTCTCTCCAGGTAGCGACCATATCACGCCTTAATCAAGATAATAATACGGAATATTGACCGAACCCGCTTGTTATACTGAGCTGGGGAACGTTGGTCCCGCTCCAACTTATAATTGTTATAAGACAGAGCAGGAAGTTGGGGAATACCAGAATTCCCGTGCCGCCCAAACGAAGAGAGTGCATGCTGATGCATCATCTTCGGGTGTGTTCGTTACAAAGAACTGTTTCTCTGTATCCTCTACGTCCTGGGTATGTGATAACAGATCAGGATCCCAGATATGTAATCTGTTACATAGGGCTACAGAAAGGTAGAGAACTGAGAACGGGTGATAAGTTTCATGAGGCAGAAAACGGGGCAAGTGTTGCAACCAAGTCTGTTGGTCACTGTCACCCTGTATTCCAAATACATTGATTCTGAACGAATGTTATTAGATACCGAACCTGATATACAAAATCATATCTATCTCTTTATTAGTAAAGAAATGATAAAATTTTGTATAGTTGGATAATGTTTTAAACATTTCCTATATCAAAAGTTGATCGGTTCAGGCACGTTATCTAAAAGCATTGATGTTCTAAATCAAACTATACTTCTTAGTATACGGAACACACACAAGAGGAAGAGTTCAGAAATGAACGAATCCTTCTTGAGGCATTGTAGACTAGGTCATATCAATGCGACCCGACTAGCTGAAGTTACATGTAGATGCATATTTAAATTAGTTTGAATTTACATCTTATGAAACTTGCCAGTCATGTCACAAAGATAAGATGACCATAGCTCTGTTTATTGGAAACAGAGAAAGAGTTAGTGAACTCTTGGGATGATACATGTTGATGTATGTAGGTCCCCTGTCTACACTTGCCAAGACCGGTTCTTTATACTTCATTAAATTCTCTGATAATCTCTTTTGACTCAGACATATGTTCCTGTTGAAACACAAGTCAGAACCTTTTGAGATATTCACAGAATATAAGTTAGAAGTAGAGAACCAATAAGGGTATAAGTATTATGTTCTATGATGAGATCAAGGAGGAGAATACTTGAGCACGGAATTCCTGGACTATTCTAAAGGAGAATGAGATTCTCTCTCAGCATTACTCCTCCGTATACACCATAGCACGATGGTATATTAGGGCGGAGCAATCACACACTATATGATAAGGTGTGCTCTATGATGAGTACTACTGAGTTACCTGTTTCCTTTTTGGGAGTTATGCGCTTGTGAAGTTGCATACCTATTGAATAGGGTTCAAATTAAATCAGTTGCCTACCATTTCATATGTGATATGATAAGGGAAGAGCCCATATCCTAAGTTGGTTAAGATTTGGGGTTGTCCGGCCTATGTCTAAAAGCAAAATCCGGACAAGCTCGAGGAAAGATCTGTTATGTAGAACTGGAAAGGTTCCAGCTATACAAACTACAGCAGATGATTTAATCAAACCAAAGGATTCAATAGTTACCAACAAATCTCAGCCTCTCCGCCGATCTAGTAGGGTTCCTCACCCACCTGAGAGATACTTCGGTTACTCCATGACAGTGGGAGCGAGGATTGCATCATGAGATGATGACCCAACTAGTTTCGAGCTGGCTATCAGGAGTGGGACTCTGTACGAATGGTTGGATGCTTAGTGATCTGAGATGGAATCCATGTACACCAACAAAGTATGGACTTTGGTTGCTATATCTGAAGGGTTAAATCCCCATCAGAAGCAAGTATATCTTGAGAAGATTACTTGGTGTACTTGGAAAAGTTATGACTTTCAAAGCTAGACATGTTAAAGGTTTTCATCATCGACCTGGCGTGGATTATGATGAATCCTTTTTCAGTGGCTATGCTTAAGTCCATCCAGATCCTACTTACCATGGCTACATACCATGACTACGATATCTGGTGGCTGGGTGTCATGACTGCTTTTCTAAATGATGTTTTAGAAGATAACGTCTATAAGTACACAGCCAGAGGGCTTCGTAAACAGTGGGAGCAGCGGAAACGTGTGCAAGATGTTTTATAGGATAAAGCAGGCATCGCGGAGTTGAAACATCTGTTTTGATGTGTTAGTCAAAGAGTTTGATATCATCAAAATGGTAGATGAACCTTGTATAAACAAAAAGGTAGTAGGGAGTATGGTGTTGATCTTCGTAGAGTACGTGGATGACATACTCTTGATAAGAAAGGAGTTTCCTATGCTACGCTCGGTCAATCTCCGCTTATCACAATGATTCTCCATATAGGATCAAAATGATACCTCCTAAATCCTGGGTTTTGGATCTATGAGATAGATCTAATTGGATGTTAGGATTCTCACTAGTTGTAGTGAGATGGTATCAAACGATCCTGGGGAGAATCGCTGGAAGGGTTCCAGGGTGATAAAGACGACTGAATGTCAGTCGCAGGCATTGTCTTTACCCTCAGTAAAGGTACGGTATGTTGGAAGAGTTCCAAGCTAGATACCGTGGCATACTAGACGATAAAGGCTGGATACATCGCTACTTCAGATGCTACCAAAGAGGCAGTCTGGATGTATATTTATTCATGAGATGAACTTAGTTCCTCCCATTGTGTGACAATGGAGTTGTGGCTTATGCCAAGGAACGTCCGTCCCATCTGTGATCCAGACATATTCTAAGGCAGCATCACCTGATCATGGAGATAGTTGATCTCCAGGGTGATCGAGGTTAGGAGAGTAGACTCAGAGGACAACACGGCGGATCCACTCACAAAGGCCTTTTCCCAGAGAGAGACTTTTATGGGATGGTTGAGTATGAGATACTGCAACCACTGCTACAGATGGCCCTAGTGCAAGTGGGAGATTGTTAGTTATATGTATGCCCTAGAGGCCATTACTGTACATAGGATGTATATTGTAGTGGATGCTGGGACATATATAGGGAGGACTTTCTTGCTCGACATGATTGTATGCTATCTGGTTGCTCTTTACCTTAACGTGTATACTGATTGTCTCTCTGTTACATGTTGGCAAAGCCCTTAGGATGTGTACTTGACTACCTGGACTATGATGCAGATCATACTAGTGGGGACAGATAGTCTATAAGTACATCCTTCAAAGTCCCTAGTCGTGGGTGTATCGAGACGGGGCATCGATATACCAGAGTAGACTAGCGTATACCTTCTCGACCCATACAGATGGGCGATGGATGATCCTATATCCATTGGTGTTTGACATCAGAGATGAAATACGGGTGCTCAGTGGAGACTGGGTACACTGGACGGACTTTCCGAGAACTCCCAGATGGTATTATACCTTACGTCAGATCGCAGTTCTCTGGTGACACTGGTATAGAGTAGTCTGTTGACCCGAGATCGTCATAGAGTCTTGTGTGGTTCCCACTGTGCTTTGATTTCCACCTTACCACGTCCAAGAGGGCGTGCAAAACGGTGGTTTTTGGGTACAGTCCCGAGTCACATGGAGGCAATGAGCGATAGGAGGGGATTCGTCTCTCCCGGTATAGGGAGTTGATGTTGCGTTGTGTTCGATTGGCTATAACCGGAAATCCCTGGCCAGGGTTGCTGAGATTTACTGGTAAGTGTTACCAGTAGTTTCTCGAATTTTTATAGACCTCATATCGACACGACTTATCGAGCTATTGGGGTCTGACGTTTACCACCCCTAGGCAAGATATACGACATATCAGACGATCAGACCGGACTGTACGGTAGTGTTACTGGTTGGATTCACAGGAGTGTGAGCGGGCTTGCTCGTCGATCTTCTGATCGCTCAATACCCGGGTGGCCGTTACGTTTAGCAGACCGCTTGCGGCTTGTTGGTGCTTGATATGATCATCATCTGCTGCCGGCGTATTGACGAGTCTTTAGAGTCCTACACAGAGGTTTCCTGGCTCAAGCGAAACGAAATAGGAGCGCATATGAGATATGTGCGGGACCGAGAATGATACAAGTATGTGATACTGTATTCGATTCTCACGATTTGTAACATTGATCGGTTATATGCGTTATAGCCGGGTTATCGGATCAAGTGTTGATTCGATAAGTTGTTACTATTGATATTAGTCGGTTATATGCGATATGACCGGGTCGTTAAATCAAGTGTTGATTTAATGATTTAATGTATAATTATATATTTGATATATTGCTTTACATTAACTAATATAGGTTCACTTAAATGGATTTTCTCACTAGAAGTTCACAAGTTGTATATGTGATATACTTTTGTGCACTTGATTGTATCATGTTTGATGATACATGTTAACTTGGTTAAGTGTAAAGATTAAACCATGGTTAAGTTAATGATTAGGGTTTTGCTTTTCTTTCTTATTTATTTATTTATTTATTTTGGAACGAATAAAGAGAAAATGGTGGCTTTCTTTGTTTGTAGTTGAATCTTCATGAAGGTTTGACTTTGTAACCATTTTGTCTTCATGCTTAACCCTAACCATTTAAACAAACCATGGTCTATTCTCTACACTTAACTAAGGTTAGGATATGATAAGTATTCATATTATTTTCTATTTTGAAAATACTTATGATATTCTTTCTTCTTCTTCTTCATCTTCTTCAATGAAGAAAGCTTAACTTCATCAATGGTGAATTGATGAAATGAGTGAGAAATCCAATTCTAAAGTGAACCCACTTCCTATTTCTTCATCCTCTACCTCTTGCCAAGTAGTAGAGTGTGTTTTCTTCATAAGTTTCATGGCTTGGTGAAGTTGGAGCTTGATCTAGCGATGCCTCGACGCAGATCAACTTCGGCATCGTCGTCGATGACCTAGCCCGCTTTTTCTCCGATGAAGCCGACACTAGAGCCCGGGATCCGATGATCGCAGCGAGGACACATCATCATGGAGCTATAGAGGTGGAGCACCGGATCTACAAAGGTTGTATTTCCGTTTACTCTTAGTAAAGTAGTTTACTAGTTCTAGTTTTCGCCTATATATCTAGCCAACGATCCGTATTAGGGTTTCTCGGCACCCGTAAAATTTGAAATTGGCATGGTTGATGCCTTGTGAGACCTCCTTAGTGTGCCTAGGAACCCTACAGATTTTGTCTCGTTGCATTTGTATTCGGTTGGAATACAGATGCGGGTGTGTATACACAGTATCGGGGTTTTCCTGTAATTTATTACGGGACCAGTTTTCTGGAGTTGCCAGTTTGCTTTCCGGTTCGGCCATATTTCTTTGTATCTTTCATTGGCCGAAGATTGGTGGAGGAGGGCTTATTTGCATTTGTGCAAATAAGTTTTATGGAGGGTGTTATTTGCTAGTTGTTGGATCATGATGGTTCTTTCTTCCTTGACTTCTTGCTTCATGATTATGCTTCATGATTGCTTGACTTTTTGACTTGATGATGTGAGATGGTTGTTGAGTGTGGACTTGGGCTTGTGATCATTTTTCCTTCTCATGATCACATATGATTTCTCTCCTTTGCATTATGGTAAGTCTCCCCTCCTATTTTTCTCACTCCTTTCACTTGGAGGGGGCCGACCATTGTGGGGGAGGGGCTGTCCAATCTTTTAGCATGGGGATTTTGCTCTCTTCATGTTCTAAAAATCCCCAAGTTCCTCTACAAAGTTCATGTATCATCCATCCACCAAAATGGCAATCTCCATGAACCCCAAATGAGACATCTTTCTACACGTATTCTACAGCAAATCTTGGGCACGTCGACTCGCCAACTTCATGCCCGAGTTGCCTCGGTATAGAGGTGGGAGCCCGTAAAAGAAGAAGGCCACGTGGTGCCCTTCCGGTGAGGAGGTGGAGACCAGACATTCCTCGGGAGATCGGGACGACGATGAGAAGACCGGAGGACACGGATTGCTCGGTATATCTCTCTTCCCATCTTGTAGTTAGCTAGGACTAGTTAATGGCACGATCCGGGTTTATAGTGCGCGGTGGTGCCAGTTTGAAAAATTAAAGTTAAGCATCGCTTCCGCATTCCGGCGTCGGATTGACGGCCGGGGCGCCGCCGTGCACTTACAGAGGTATCAGAGCCTCGCCATTAACATAGTCTAGCTTTGTCTAATGTGTTTTACATTTCCGATCGAACAATTTTCCAAAAACCGTATTTTTCTTTGCATCAGTTTTCTGTCGATTTTTTTCTGGCTCGAAAATTTTTTCAGGTAGTCTCAGAATACTGTGCAGGGAAGTGTAAGCCTACCGTAAAAATTTGGTCGCGAGATCTCATTATTCGACCGCGGAACCGCGGCCAAACCCATGCTTGGGCCGCGGTTCCGCCGCTGTTTTGATAGATCAGTACACCAATTTTTTACAGAGGCCTCCAGACTTGAAAATGTGGTTTCTGGAATGTTATTTTTGGGCCCAGAATTTCTTGATGTGCTACAGTAGTACTTTGGGGCCCACTTGGTAAAATTTGATCGATCGGATATATTAAACACATTAGTTCACAGTATTTACATTATATCTATGACCGTGAATGTCACTTGATCGGTAAATCCTGTCTAACTGCTATAGCCCGGTTAGACGGATTTGCGAACGTGACATTCACGTTGATGTTCTGTGATTTTGCTGTGATGTTGCGGATCGGTCGTGGGGGATAGCCTGGTTGCAGTGGTAGTACAGTTTTGTTGTATTATGTACATTTGATATTGCGGGGCGAGCGTCCGACATGTGGACTGTCGTCACTGCCTGTCTGTATATTATTATTTTGGGGCACGACCAGGTTGCGGTCGATGTACCCGTTGTATGTATATTTTACTTTCTGTACTAGGATTACCCCAAGGAGGGGTGCACGGATAGCCGGGTTCTAGAGGGCAACGGGCCCGCATCTCATGGCATTGAGACGGAGGGGCTTCACTCTAGAATTGGCGGGCTATTCGCCGCACTCGTAAGGGGTACAGGTTGACCCAGGAGGGGTGCCCAAGTTACCGGATTCCGTGAAGTGCTGGGTGGTCCATTCACGTTGCTGAAGAGGGCTTCCTCGCTTCAGGTTTTGGCGGGTAACTTGCCGCGCCCGTAGGGGTCTAGGATTTCATTGCACAGGCTATCCACACGACCAGGGGAACGTCGGGTTTCAGTAGTGGCTCTGTGAAACCTGGGGATTTCAGATATCTGTATTGTTCTGTGATGCTGTACATTTCTGTGATGTTGCATTTTATCACGCCTTGAGCGAAATATTATATATTGATATATATACTAGTAGATGTTGTATATGTTTTGCTTCCGCGCTAGTCCAGTCCCCGCTCTGTCGTTAGTTAGCTAACCTAACGGGTAATGACGGGACCCAGTGGCGAATGCGGATGGCATATACGTACATCAGTATATTTTCGTTCTTTGTGGTGTGATCAATTGATGGGGCTGCATTGATTCGGATCAATGCAAGTTAAACAAACCTATTCTGATGTTGTTGGAACACTTTTCAAAAAGCTGTTATTGCAAGGACGTTCTCTTTTGTTTAGCATCGTGGTATTCAGTTGGAATATCCTGCTCCTCAGTCGACGAGGCAAGGGCCGAGATCCCTTCACCGGGAGTGACCCCTTGGACAAAAGTTTGCGTCAGGGCATTAATTTCTCTATAGCCGATTACTTTTGCTTTGCACCGTGGTATTCAGTTGGAATATCCTGCACCTCATTCTACGGGGAAAGAGCCGAGATCCCTTCACCGGGAGTGACCTCTTTAGCAACGGTTTTCGTCACTATATTTTTAAAAGCTATCCGTTCCTTCAACGATATCAAGTTCTTTACGTTAAAGGTTTTCGCCAGAAACCATTCGTAGCCCTCCATCGTTTCATATGGGTGGTCAATAGTATTCAAGCTGTGTTTGTTGGCCAAAGTCAAGGCACAGTGTTTGGTAGCTGTTGGGTATTCATATGCAGCATAGATAGATGTGTTGGTTTGGGGCAGTCGTATAGCCTTGTTGGCCAAAGTCAAGGGCTTATGCGGGTGGGCTCAAATTAACCTGGAGAATGACGGGTAGAACTTGACATGTGACTTATGATTTGTTGGCCAAAATTAAGGTCATAAGAGCATGGGGCAAAAATCACATCGGGAGTTTCTAAAGAAACTGAAACTTGCCAGATATGCGCATACCTTCTGGAGTGTGATAGCATGAGCGGATTCCGTCACGTTATCATGCGATGATAGTTGGATCCCAATTCCCACTGATGAGTTGGTTTACTCCTCGGGTGATCCCGACTAATTCTTCTTTCGGGTTTGGAGAAGAATTTGAGGTTACAGTGGGAGGTTTCCAGATTAGATAAATTGGTAACCATTCTGATCTAGGTTAGAGTGCACGCTGAGTGTTTCTTTTCTCTCTCTCTTTGGCAGCGACTATTGACCCGACCCTAGACTATGACTCAGTGACCAAAATTAACCGAACCTTCTTAAACACTGGCTTTTGGATTGTCAGAGTTGAAAACCTCATTGCCACTCCTACTTTTACTCTTTTCTCCAGGACACCCCGTATTACTACGAACGTCCACTTCCATTGGACAGAACCATTATATGGTTATATACGAACTCGAAGGAATTTATTCGAGGATGGTTTCCGGTTCTGGAGAAAACGAATAGGACTATTCAGTTGTCTTTTCCTTTTACCTTCTCTCAGGTTGCGAGTACTCCTTGGTTTAGGAGATAGTACACCTATTACGCAAATTGGATAGTCTTCTTCCAAACCTTAGGCTGGTGCCGACCGGTAGGGAATGAAGAAAACCAATTAGCATAATGATGGTGTACAGAAGGTATTAAGTTAAGACAAAGAAAGGGATTAGTAAGAGGGCAAAGTAAATTGCGACTGCTATTCACGACCAAACCAAGTATTTCTTCGCCAATCCTAAATCACCTTTGTATTTCTCCAGGACACTCCATATCACTACGAAGATCCCAAGTTTATTGGATATTCCATCGTATGGTTATATACGAACTCGAAAGGAACTTGTTCCAGTTCGGGGATGGATTCTGGTTCAGGAGAAATAGTAATAAGGTTTATTCGGTTGTCTTTTATCTTCACCTTCTCTCGCATTGCGAGTGTTCCTAGGTCTAGGACAGTACACCCATTACGCTTATTGGATAGTCTTCTTCCAAACCATAGGCTGGTGCCGAACGGTAGGGAAGGAAGAAAACCATTTGGCCTAAAGGGGTGTGCAGAAGGTAATGACTAAAGACATATAAAGGAATTTGGAGAGGTGGTAAAGAATTACACGGTTACAGTTGTGAATATGGATAATGGAAGAGGCATTACTAGGAATACCGGGATACCCCATCGAAACATTTCAATGTTTCAGTTTCACTGTGTACAGTTAAAGGAAAACTGATTTCCCGATTAGATACTTACTCCAGGGTATGTATTTACCAGGTATGATTCTCACATCTGTATGGTTTTACAGATGATGAATGGGAGTAAGTTATTGGGAATTGGGTGATCATCCTCATTATATCGGGATTCGTTGTAATCGGTGATATTTAAGGAAGTCACCTGGACTGTTTGCCGGTCGGCAAATATTTGGTTTTGAATATCCGCTGTTATGCACCAATTTTAAATTGATATATCTGTACGTCTATTTTCATAGAGTGAGATATACCTTTTTGAAATTATGTCTGTGACATTTACCTATATCAGTGGATGGTTAGGTAAGGAGCATTAAACAGCGGTGTAATTCTTCTTAACCATAAGTACAGTTTTCAACTTACGACACACAGTGAATGAGTTATCAGACTCAACGAACTTATACAGAGTATTGTATATTGTCCAGGGTCCATCAGGACAGAGGGGTTGGTCCTCGTACTATATTCGTTTTACTTATGACTTCTCTAATTTTTAGACAGGTGTTTCGTGGAAACACAGGGTCCGAATTTTGAGAAGTTATAGGTATTTGAATAAAGTAAAGAACCAGGTGTTGCAAGTATCAGGATTCTTCAAGTTGATCGAAGATGTAGATACTTGTGTATGGTATTCAGTTGATAGTAATGATTAAGAGAACTTGCTTCTCTTTCAGGTTACTCATAATTGGAAGCATTCCTAAGTTGAGTAACGCTGATCGGCCTCCTTCCATTTAGTTAACATGCACTGGAGACAGCTGCATGATTTGAATCTGGTTCAATTAAATCTATGCCTCTGGTTCTATATTGGATATAGAACAGTTCATATCTTAACATTGTTAAGGTACGGGGAGTTGTCCGGATTGTGCTTAAAACCAGACTCTGGATAACTCAAGGCACGTTTCTGTAATGGCTGTTTGTGGGTTGACCCAGGCTATGATGAGGGTTGACTTTCTACCATCTGGAAGAACAATAGCGATATTGTTCTAGACTCGCCTTAGTTTTAAATAAAATGGATTTTTCAGAAAACAGTAATGGGAGTATGGTAGAACTGGAAGTGATTCCAGAACCACAAACGATTACTGAAGATATGATAGGAACCTAAAGATTCAATCTGGTTTGACATTCCATTGGCCACTCCGCAGATATAGTGGGTAACTTCAGGCACCCGAGAGGTACTCCGGTAGCCTCGAGGACGGTGACAGGGAAGTTCTTGTTTACCCAGACTTGCCATTGCTGTTGTTCCAGACTGTGAGACTCGGCAGGAGGATGAGTATATCGTCGTTCTAAACTAGTTTTAGAAGTGAACGTGTATATGACTCTGCCAGAGGGTTGTCGTAGTCAGTGGGATCAGCGAAAGCATTGGTGGACAGGTAGCTTATGTCTATCTATAGACTAAAGCTGATATAGCGGAGATAGATCATCAATTTCTGATGTGACAGTCATAGGCTTGACTTCATCAGAATAGGGGATGGATCTTTTGAGAAGGTAGTAGGGTGTGATGTCATGGTATTTGGATGACATACACAGAGTAGGAAGTGATATTCCTATACTGCGATCGGTTATACTTTGGTCGTCACACAGTGGTTTCTCCACATGGGACTTGGACATTATATCAGGCATACTGGTTACTGGATCTATGGTTTTAGATCTAGATTTGGGTAGTTTCCCAATCTGGGTACTTAGACAGCATTCTAAGAGTATTTAGAATGGACGACTACTGGCACGGTAGTGTACCTGCAGGTGATGGAGTCACCCTCTCTAAAGGTGTCTTACAGACTAAAGGGGAGAGGGATGTGCATGATTGGCAGATCACTTGCTCTGGCAATTGAGTCAATCATGAGATGTCAAGTACCACACCAGATGTTGCTCTTGCATTAGATGCAATAAGTTGACATTGATCCAATCCTGGAGAAACAGTCGGAAGCAGTTTTAGAACATAGGTGGATGTTCTAGGGATATGATAACGACAGCCCCTTTTGGGAGACAGTTATCATTCCAGGCTTCCAAGGTGACCTGGACGACAAGGAGGTTGTCAGAGTTATAGTTTTCCTTCTGACGAGGGGCAGTATTTTGGACAGGTGGTCCAAGGAAATACTGAGGGAGGCATGGTGCAGGATACTGATTAAGTTCAGTTGACGATACAGTCTAAGAAGTTTGGATTTGGAGTTCATTTATGAGCTAGGTCCCATCAGACATCCAGACACATTCTAAGACAGGCATTGCTCATTTCGGGAGATGGCTTTCTTCGCGAACTTGAGACATAGAGAGACATAGAAAGAAGGATCAAGGCGGATCCACTCACTGAGGCAATTCCTCGAACGCAATAGTTTTGCAAACGAGCTTTGTGAGACTGACTAGTAGAGGAGTTGGGTGTTCGGTATCACACGGGCTGTGAGTATGCGACATCGCAATAATTAGCCTTGAGTGCAAGTGGGAGATTGTTGGAGATAGTGCCCTCAGAGTCAATTATTGGATCACAGGCACGTGATTGCAATGATTGAGGGAGAACCTATCCCGGTAGGAAAGTCTTACTCAAGATGATAGTATGCTATCTGGTTTATCTTTATCATCGTGTACTGCTTTAGGTGACCTGACAGGTCGCTATTACACGTTGATAGAGCCCCTAGGATTCTTGCTTGACTGCCAGCAGTATGAGGGCGATCATATACGTGGGAGCTGGTAGTCTATAAGCACATCCTTAAAAGGTCCCTAGTCGTGGGAGTTTCGAGACAGGGCATCGATACTCCAGAGTAGACTAGTGTATACAGTCGAGACCCCGACGAGGGGTGGTGGCCGGTCTCACAAGCCACTGGTGTCAGTTGGTTCACCTAAGATGTATACAGGTGCTCATTGGGTTATGAGTACACCGGACAGGACTCGCCGGGAACATGCTAGTTGGTCATATACCTGACGTCAGATAGCAGTTCCCTGGTGACATGTGTACAGGTTAGTTCATCGACCTAAGGATCGTCATTTGTCTCGTGTGAGTTCCCACTGTACTTTGATTACTACCCTACCACGCTCAAAGGAGACGTGTAAACAGGTTTTAGTTGGGTACAGTCCCGAGCCACATGGAGGTAGTGAGCGGATCTTCAGGGGTTCGTCTCTCCCGGTATTGGGGGTGAGGTCGCGCTGTGTCTAGGAGAGCCAGAACATGAAAAGTCCTTGGCCAAGGCAGGAGATTTACTGGTAGGTATTCCAGTAGTATCTCAGGGTGTTCTGGGCTGATCTCTGACATGACTTGTACCGCTTTTGGGGGTCTGAATTTTACCAACCCCCTAGGCCCGCCATGCGATGCTCATAGACGAACGGACCAGACTGTACGGATATTGTCACTGACAGGCTCAGTAGGGTGTCAGGATGAGTTCGCTCATCGACGTCCCTTTTGGTCAATACTTGTAGCCCGTCACGTATTGGCTTATACCTCTGACGTGCTAGTGGTTAAATCCACAACCAAGGTGTTGACGAGTCTTTAGAGTCCCCCACATTCAGTTGCTCAAGTTTTCGGGCGAAAAGCTGTAGAGGCCGTATGGAGATATGGGAGGGTTCGATCTGATACGTGCGGTATTGCACGGATGATGATCGGACGGATTATACTAGCCGGCTTTGGTTTAAGCCGGATTCTAGTATAGTACAGTGTAGATTTTATCTCATTGCATTTGTATTCGGTTGGAATACAGATGCGGGTGTGTATACACAGTATCGGGGTTTTCCTGTAATTTATTACGGGACCAGTTTTCTGGAGTTGCCAGTTTGCTTTCTGTTTCGGCCATATTTCTTTGTATCTTTCATTGGCCGAAGATTGGTGGAGGAGGGCTTATTTGCATTTGTGCAAATAAGTTTTGTGGAGGGTGTTATTTGCTAGTTGTTGGATCATGATGGTTCTTTCTTCCTTGACTTCTTACTTCATGATTATGCTTCATGATTGCTTGACTTTTTGACTTGATGATGTGAGATGGTTGTTGAGTGTGGACTTGGACTTGTGATCATTTTTCCTTCTCATGATCACATATGATTTCTCTCCTTTGCATTATGGTAAGTCTCCCCTCATATTTTTCTCACTCCCTTCACTTGGAGGGGTCCGGCCTTTGTGGGGGAGGGGCTGTCCAATCTTTTAGCATGGGGATTTTGCTATCTTCATGTTCTAAAAATCCCCAAGTTCCTCTACAAAGTTCATGTATCATCCCTCCACCAAAATGGCAACCTCCATGAACCCCAAATGAGACATCTTTCTACACGTATTCTACAGCAAATCTTGGGCACGTCGACTCGCCAACTTCGTGCCCGAGTTGCCTCGGTATAGAGGTGGGAGCCCGTAAAAGAAGCAGGCGATGTGGTGCCCTTCCGGCGAGGAAGTGAAGACTGGACATTCCGTGGGAGATCAGGACGACAACGAGAAGACCGGAGGACACGGATTGCTCGGTATATCTCTTCCCATCTTGTAGTTGGCTAGGACTAGTTAATGGCACGATCCGGGTTTATAGTGCGCGGTGGTGCCAGTTTGAAAAATTAAAGTTAAGCATCGCTTCCGCATTCCGGTGTCGGATTGACGGCCGGGGCGCCGCCGTGCACTTACAGCATCGATACTCCAGAGTAGACTAGTGTATACGCTTCTCATCCCAGCATGGGAGATGGTCTGTTCCACAGCCATTAGTACGTTGTACTGGGGATAGTATGTAGGTGCTCGTTGGGTTACGGGTACACCGGACATGATTCGCATGGAACTGTTGGTTGGTATTATACCCGTCGTTAGTTAACAGTTCCTAGGTGACATGAGTACAGCATACTCTGTAGACTTGACACTGCTGCTTCGCCTCGAGTGTGTTCCCACTTTTCTTAGATTGCTACCCTACCACGGCTCAAAAGAGACGTGCAAACAGGTAGCAGTTGGGTGCAGTCCCGAAGCACTTGGAGGTGGCAGTTAGAAAGGATTCGTATCTCCCAGTATTGGGAGTTGATATCGCACTGTGTTTGGAGAGCCATTACGCAAAGTCCCTGGCCAGGGCAAACGAGATTTACTGGTAGGATTTCCAGTAGCTTCTCAAGGTGTAATGGGCTTCACTCCGACACGACTTATACAGCTTTTAGGGGACTGACGCTTGCCACCCCCTAGTCCCAATATGCGATAGTCTTAGACGAACATACCGGACTGTATGGAGATTGTCACATTAGGCTCAGTAGGAGTTCGGATGGGTTTCCTCATCGGCCTTCTTATCGACATCTACCCAGGGACCGTTACGTACAGCTAGTACCGCTTGCGGCCTGTGGTTAAACCCACTGCCAGCATAGTGTCGAGTCTTTAGAGTCCCACACAGAGAGTTTCCCTGCTTCAAACGAAATGATATAGAGGTCGTATGGTTTTACGACAGGGTTCGAACATATATGTGTACTTGTGCACGTATGATGTTCGGACAGATTATACTAGCGGGCTTTAGTTTAAGCCAGATTCTAGTATTGGATTATTGGATTTATGCAGTCTCAGAATATCCGTGTTTTACGGATAGAAGGGGCATTCTCGTAATTAGTCGAGAAGCTTCTAGAAGAAAGGTGAGGTGGAGAGCTTATGTATAATTTGCATTAAATGAATTAGTGACTCATGAGATGATTCATCCAAATGAGTTAATGAAGCATTAATTGTTTTAATGACTCATTAGATGATTCATTCATTGTATTAAATGAAGCATGGTTGTAATTATCTTATATGATTTATTTGATAATCATTATGCTTCATATAAATATAGAAATGAGTTATTTTTCATTTCAATCTCACATACACATTCTCTCTCCTCAAGCTCTCCTCTTCTTCAACCTAACCCTAATCCTCTCATGTGTTGAGATCCCAAGGGTTAGAAAGACTATTTGGTCCTTAATCCACTTCTATATCTTCTAGGTCACTTGGATTAGCAATCCTAGCCACTTAGTTATCTCAAGTGAGAGGTTAAAGCTTGGAGAAGGAACTCTCAGGTGGATCTTCTATCACATCGAGAAGGCTGACGAGGAGGTGAACAACAAGAACAAGATGGACTAGTATCTTGAGGTATAATCATCTATCATAGTAATTTAGCACTTCTAGATAGTTATTAGTTAAGGTTAAGTAAAGATCCGTAAAGTTAGTCGATGTTAACTTGAACAAAATGATTGTTTTACCTATTCTGCCTCCCCGCATCATGTGGGGTGTCTAACGTCGACTTACAGTAGCTGATTAGTGCTTATCTGCCGCATATGATGTGATTGGATTAGGGTAGTCGTACGACTTTTCTGGCCTCCGTCAAGGGTCGTGCGGGTGGGTTTAATTCAATCAAGAAATGACAAGTAGAACTTGACTAGCGGCCTATGGTTTGTTGGCCTCCATCAGGGTCATAGGTCATTAGGGGTAAAAACAGATATTCGGAATTTCAAGTGTTGAAATTTTCAATGAGATTGCATATCTTCTATAAGATAGTTGGATCCAATACTCACTGCGAGTAAGAGTTACTCCTGGGAGAGTTTTGCACTTTACAATTAGCTGATCCAGTAGGTCTCTAAGAAAGGTGTTAACAGGGTTATACCCCTGCAGAAATAAGGTTATTTAATTAGTTCCATGCGAAAGCATAGTGAGACTCGCTCGGAGTACCAATACCTGCCTAGCTAACCAATTGGCGAACTTGTAGGGTGTAATTAATCCCGTCTAATCTTACCTTTTAGGGTTTGAAGGAAGATTTGATAAAAATAGTGGGAGCCATCCTGATTAGATAAGATAATAACCAATCTAATCTTGTAAGAGCGCACGGTAAAGTGTTTTTTTCTCTATCTCTCCAGGTAGCGACCATGACACGCTTTAATCAAGATAATAATATGATTGTATTGACCGAACCCGCTTATTATACTGAGCTGGGGAACGTTAGTTCCGCTCTATCTTATGACTGTCATAAGTCTAAGCAAAGAATAGGGGAATATCAGGATTCCCACGCAACCCGAATGAAGAAAGAGAATAATGATGCATCTTTTCGGATGTGTTTGTTGCCGAGAACTGTTTCTCAGTATGCTCTACATCTTGGGTATTGGATACCGGATCAGGATTCTATGTTTGTAATATATTACATGGGTTAAAAAGAAGTAGAGAACTAGGAATGGGTGATAAGTCTCTCGTGGTAGGGAATGGTGCAATTGTTGCGGTCAAAGCAGTTGGCGAATATCACCTTATATTACCAAATGGTAATACATTGATTTTGAACGACTGTTATTTTGTACCAAAAATGATATGCAATATAATATCAATTTCTTTATTAAATAAAGAAGGATATAATTTTGTATTAGAGAAAAATGTTATGAACATTTTCTTAAATCAAGTGTTGATTGGGTTTGGTACGTTGTATAATGGTATATACGTTCTAAATCAAACTACAGTTCTAAATATACAGAACACACACAAGAGGAAAAGTTCATAAATGAACGAATCCTTCTTGTGGCATTGTATACTTGGTCATATCAATGCGACAAGACTAGCTAAGTTACATAAAGATGGATATATGAATCCGTTCAAATTTACATCTTATGAAACTTACGAGTTATGTCTCAAAGGCAAAATGACCAAAACTTCATTTACTGGACACGGAGAAAGAGCTACCGAACTCTTGGGACCGATACATTGTGATGTATGCGGTCCTATGTCTACATATGCCAGGAATGTTTCCTCGTACTTTATTACATTCACCGATGATCTCTCAAGATTCGGACATGTGTTCCTGATGAAACAAAAATCTGAAGCTTTTGATAAATTCAAGGAATATAAATACGAAGTTGAGAACCAGATGGGTAAAAGTATTAAAATCCCACGATTTGATCGAGGAGGAGAATACATGAGCACGGAATTCCGAGACTACGTAAAAGAGAATGGGATTCTGTCTCAGCTTACTCCTCCGTATACACCATAGCACAATGGAGTATCAGAGCGTAGGAATCGCACCCTATTATATATGGTGTGCTCTATGATGGATGTTACTGAGTTACCTATATCCTTTTGGGGTTATGCACTTGAGATAGCTGCATACCTATTGAATAGGGTCCTAACCAAATCCGTGCCTACCACTCCATATAAGATATGGAAAGGGAAGAGACCATGTCTTAATTTTATTAAGATATGGGGTTTTCCGGCTTACGTTAAAACACAAAATCCGGACAAGCTTGAGGCAAGGTCAGTTCTGTGCAAGTTTGTAGGATATCCCAAGCATTCGCGAGGGTATATCTTCTACCACACCGAGGAACAAAAGGTGTTTGTTTATCGACATGCTACCTTTTTAGAAAAGGAATTTCTTTTGAAAGAAATTAGTGGTAATGAGGTAGAACTAGAAGAAGTTCCAGCTACAAAAACTACAACTGATGATTTTGTAGAACTTGAGGATTCGATAGTCTCCGACGAACCTCAGCCACTCCGCAGATCTAGTAGGGTTCCTGATCCACCTGAGAGATACTACGGTTTTTTCATAGACGGTGGGAGTGAAGATTGCATCATGGAAGATGATGACCCAACTAGTTTTGAGCAGGTCATCACAAGTAGGGACTCTGTGAAATGGCTGGACGCTATGCGATCTGAGATGGAATCCATGTACACCAACGAAGTATGGATTTTGGAAGTTACTCCTGAATGGGTAAAACCTATTGGAAGCAAATGGATCTTTAAGAAGAAACTTGGTATAAATAGAACGGTTGAGACCTTCAAAGCTAGACTTGGTGCTAAAGGCTTTCGTCAATGACTAGGTGTCGATTATGATGAAACCTTTTTTTCCAGTAGCTATGCTTAAGTCCATCAGGATCCTACTTGCCATTGCTGCATACCATGACTATGAAATCTGGCAGATGGAGATCAAGACCGCTTTTTCTAAATGGTGATTTGGAAGAGGGCATATACATGACATAGCCAGAGGGCTTCGTAGACAGTGGGAGTAGCGGAAACGTGTGCAAGCTACTTAAATCAATCTACGAATTAAAATAAGTATCGCGGAGTTAGAACATCTGTTTTGATGTGGCAGTCAAAGAGTTTGACTTCATAAAAAATGTAGATGAACCTTGTATATACAAGAAGGTTGTAGAAAGTAAGGCTGTCTTCCTCGTATTGTACGTGGATGACATACTCTTGATAGGAAATGAAGTTCCTATGCAACACTCGGTCAAGATCTTCTTATCACAAAAGTTCTCCATGAAAGATCTAGGTGATGCCTCCTACATCCTGAGGATAAGGATATATAGAGATATATCTAAACTGATATTGGGATTGTCCCAATCCAGGTATATTGACACCATACTAAAGAGGTTTAGTATGGAAGATTCTAAGCGTGATAATTTACCCGCTCGCTCAGGAATAACTCTTTCCAAAGAGATGTTTCGCAAGACTGACTTGGAAAGGGCTCCCATGTAAGGGATACCCTATGCTTTTGCAGTAGGGCCTATTATGTACGCGATGTTATGTATCAGACCGGATGTAGCTTTCACACTTAGTGTGGTAAGCAGGTATCAATCAGATCCCGGGGAGAAGCACTGGACAGCTGTGAAGAACATTCTTAAGTACTTGAGAAAGACTAAAGAAATTTTCTTAGTGTCTAGTAACGGTGAACTCCAGGTGGAGTCCTTTACCGATTTGAGCTTCCAGAGTGATAAGGACGACTGTAAGTCGGTCTCAGGATTTTTCTTCACCCTCAATGGAAGGGCGGTATATTGGAAGAGTTCCAAACAAGATACCGTGGCAGATTCGACGATGGAGCCTGAATACATCGCTGCCAACGATACTGCCAAAGAAGCTGTCTGGATGAAGAAGTTCATTATTGAACTTGGTGTGGTTCCATCCATTGAGTATCCAATGCCCCTGTATTATAATAATAATGGAGCTATGGCTTTAGCCAAGGAACCCCGGTCCCATCAGCAATCCAGACATATTCTTAGGCGGTATCACCTGATCCGGGAGATAGTAGATCGCCGGGAGATCGAGATCAGGAGAGTTGACATGAAGAACAACACAACGGATCCACTCACGAAGGCCCTCCCCTAGACACAATTCGAGAGACTTTTTGGGATGTTGGGTATGAGATACTACAACAACTGGCCTTAGTGCAAGTGGGAGAATGTTAGGAATATGTATACCCTAGAGGCCATTATTGTATGATATAGTGGATGCTTGGACATAGATATAGAGGACTTTCTTGCTCGACGTGATAGTATGTTATCGAGTTGCTCTTTATCTTAACATGTACACTAGTATTATTATACTGTCTCTCTGATACATGTTGATAAGGCCCTTATGATGTTAATTTGACTACCAGGACTATGATGTAGATCATACTAGTAGGGCTTGTGTAGTTCACAAGCACATCCTTTAACGGTTCCTAGTCTAGGGGATATCGAGATAGGGCATCGATATTCCAGAGTAGACTAGTGATTGAAATTGATTTTCCGGATTGTGTAATGTAGAAAATAGTATAGAAATCACAACCAAAAATATTTGACCGCAATCAATAACGGTGTCGTGTAGATTTCGTTAGCAAGTGCGGATCGTCCACAGGGATTGTGCGATTCGTTTCTATGTTTAATGTGTTTGAATCGAAAAGTTAATCGAAAAGAAAAGAAACGTGATTCAAGAATTTATCAATTGATTCAGGTGTCACGAGTTTACTCAAGAATCAAGAAACTGATAAACACTCAAGAATAGGGTTTCGATAATATTTCCAACCAAAATGTCAAGAATCTAAATGAGGCTCGTAGGAATCGATAGGATCGACAGACGTGATGTAATCTAAAGATAACGTGTTCTTGTCCTTCGAAGGATTGATACTAGATCGATGATGATCGACGAGAGTTAGGGCTTTCTTGATGAAACTAGGGTTTCATCTTTTAACCCTTGTTCTTTCGTCGATATCATTCACACTCTAGCCTCTAGCAATTTCAAGAAACGATCGTAACTTCCCAATTTCGAGCGATATCAATCAAGAAAGCATCGCAACGAAATGGGTCGTCGATTCTTGAACTTGCTAGGGTTTACAAAACTCGTAGGAATCAAGAATCGTTTTAATATATATTACATCATCATTCTATTGATCGTCTCGACTCCTCGACGAGCGGAGTATTACTCAAACATCACAACAAGAATTATAACTAGAAATTTAGATTGATTCATGATGCAAGAATTTAAAGAAAACAAGATAAAAGAATATCACCTTTTATTTATATCAACAATTTGATTACAGTCGCTCAAGAACTACAAGAGGAAGAATTAAATTGTCGACTTGGCTTCGCTCGGCTCCGTGAGTAGCGGATCGGCTTTGACCACTTGCTCCGTTGAAGATCGGCTCGGCTCATAAAAGGTTGCAAGGCTTCTTGCTTGATGGGTACTCGGCATCTTGGCTTTTGATTGGAATTTTAGGGTTAGGGTTTCACACAAGTCCTCTCACTAGACTTGTGGAAGAAGAAGATGAAGAAAGAGATAGAATGGCTCTCAAATGAACTAATGGATTGCTTTTTTCCAAGATTGAATCCTCCCCCTCTCACTAGTGAGTCTAGGGTCTTATTTATAGAGCACCCAAACCCTAAGCCTTTGAGTTCCCTCCAAAAGTTTGTTGAAAGACTTCTAGAAGTAGTTTGTTAGGCTTAGCTTAGGGTTTAAGCTAGGGTTTAGGGAGAAGGTTCAAGAATATTAGGCTTAGTTTAGTGTAGGAACAAGGGTTTGCTGTACTGGCAGAAGTCTCTGGAGTCTTCTGGAACTTGAAGTATACGAGCTGAATGTGGGCCCTGAGTGAAACATTGTGGCGCAAAGATTGGTGAATGAAGTGGCAAGATGACCGCGGAACCGCGGCGCAAGCAGGCTACGGCCGCGATTCCGCGGCCATGTTGCCTCCTTGGGCTTTTATCTTTTTGCACTGGTGTTTGGCTATCATCTTGGGCTTCTTCTGATATGTTGATTTGTATTTTCCCTTTCGGATTGATACCAGATCTGAAATCATTTAGTTGGCGTAACGTTTTAGCTGTACCCTGTACATTTTGGCCTTTCTGCTGGATTTTCCTGCACAGATCTCAAAACAAGTGTTGCGCAAATGTAGGGATGATGCGATGCCATGAAATGTAGTCAATTTCCTTTATAGTGTCGGTTTTAGAGTCTAATACATGTAATCTGATATTTTGTGACAGTTTTGCTAATATGTAGAATATGAATGCCGAACACTTCTATATGAATGCAAATGATGAGGAAATTGCCGGTAAAAATATACAATATTTTCGACTAATCAAATTCCCCCAAGCTTAATTTCGATCGTCTCGAGTGAACTGTTTTATTAAAAAGAGAAGGAGAAAATAAAGAAAGAGAAAAACTAACTAGCACACTTTCGTAGGCAACACGATTGCACTGAGCATGTGCAATAAGCCTTTAAACCTCTAGGTGTCCCTAGTAGGAGGAGTGTTGTCTCCTGAGGGTTTTCAGCTGATTGCACCCACAAAATCCAATAATAAAAGAAAGATCATGAATATTACATTTAAAGACAAGAATTGTAAAAGAAAAGCCTTGAAAATTAGGGTTTCCAACTAAGCTAGTTTTTCGGTTGTCATGAGCCCTATCTTAATGGTCATGAAAAGATGTTAGAAATCACGTCCTCCCTCAATAAAACATCATCTTATTCTTCATTCCTATCTTTATTCCAAACATCGATCATATAACCCTGCGTGTGTGTAAAGGACATCCCTACACCCGGAGAATTCAATTCAAGCTATCATACTCTTGCCCATCAGCCTCAGTACTTTTTAATTAATGAATATTTAGATGAGATTGCTCACACACTTTCATGCGACCGTTAATACTTCTTGAGGTACTAACCGACCGATTACTCCTGTGCTTGCTTACTTGGTGTATTTTCCTCGTCTTGCACCACCTCAGGCATAGCAGTGACTCCCAGACCAGTTGGCCTTAGGGCACTAGGTGAAGAAGCACCCTCGCTATATATTTTTATTGCCCTTGGTGATAACAAAACCAGTGTTCATTTTTCTCACCACTTTATATATATATATATATATTTTTTATTCATTTTTTTTTATTTCCTTCATACATCGGCTTTAAGACAAGAGCATTTCAAGGTATACTCTACTATCCCAGGCTTCAAGACGTGTGTAAATGCGAATCGCAGGGTATCAATGTTCAAAATGTTTGGCTTCCAGAATAGAAATTATTTTTCAGACTTATTTTTATCCTCAGATTAGTGACGTCCTTCATCTTACTAACCCTTGGGACAACGGCTCATAACTACTTATTACTAGTTCGTATAAGAAAACTTCTAATTTTCTTAGTTTTCTTAAATTTTTCTAATCTCATGGATGTAACTTTTCACTATCTAAACTTTCATTATCTTATTTATATACAAAAAGTGTAAATATTAAAATTATTTTTATACTTGAAAATTTTTAAATTTTTATGGGTTTTGAAAATTTTTCAATTTTTATAGATTTTTTAAAGAAATGTTTTGTGCTTATGCAGATGATATGCAAATGATGCGAAAATAAGCACAAACCTCCCCCAAACTTGTTTTCAACAGTGTCCTCACTGTTGCCAAATGCTATACCTACAAAAACTGTAAGCCTGGGGGGAATTATTAGTGGGGGCAAAATATATAAGTGAAGAACTTCCCCCAAACTTACTCTTTTCACTCACCTTCATTCAAAAATTGATGCAATAATATACAGAATATGAAGGTGAGACGGAGGAATTTTAATCCAAATAAACTGGCTCTTGTAAGAACAAGAGCTCCTCCGTGGGGTCAGTGGAAAAATACGACTTAAGTCTATGTCCATTCACTTTGAAAAAGGTGCAGTTTTTAACATTTTCTACTTCTACTGCCCCGTGCGGATATACAGACCGCACAACAAATGGTCCCTTCCATCGAGATCGGAGCTTACCCGCATGAAGGTGTAATCGTGAATCATAAAGAAGGACTTGTTGACCAGGTGAAAATGTTTTCCTTAAAATGTTTTTATCGTGAAAAACCTTAGTCCTATTCTTTGTGATTACAGCGTTATCATAAGCTTCATCGCGGAGTTCGCTTAGCCCATTAAGTTGCAGCTTCCGAAAGTTGCAAGCAAGGTTTAGATCAAAATTTATTTCCTTTATAGCCCACAATGCTTTATGCTCTATCTCGACGGGTAAATGACATGCTTTTCCAAACACTATCCTATATGGAGACATTCTTAGGTCGGTCTTAAATGCAGTTCTGAATGCCCAAAGAGCATCCGTCAGTTTGGTCGACCAGCCTTTTCTATTTTTAGCAACAGTTTTCTCCAGGATAAGTTTGATTTGTCTGTTTGAGATTTCAGCCTGCCCGCTTGTTTGGGGATGATAGGGTGTAGAAAGTCGGTGGTTGATTGAGTATTTCCGCATCAGAGTCTCGAAAGACCTGTTGCAGAAATGTGTCTCATTATCGCTAATAATAGCGCGTGGGTGTCCAAATCGCGAGAAGATATTCTCTTTTAAGAACTTAATGACAACTTTCTTGTCATTAGTGCGACATAAAATGGCTTCTACCCACTTTGAGACATAATCAACCGCCAGCAGTATGTACAGATTCCCAAAGGAGTTGGGAAAGGGACCCATAAAATCAATGCCCCAAACATCAAATATTTCAACAACCAAGATGGGCTGCTGAGGCATTTCATTCCTCTGGGATATTCTACCCGTATACTGACATTGTGTACAGGTTTTGCAATACTCAAATGCGTCCTTGAATAAGGTCGGCCAATAAAATCCACATTGCAAAACCTTCTCCGCTATCTTTCTCGGACCAAAGTGACCCCCACAGGCCTGATCATGACAAAATGAAAGAACACTCTTGAACTCTTCATTCGGGACACATCGGCGAATGATCTGATCAGGACAATATTTAAACAAATAGGGCTCGTCCCAGTAAAAGTGTTTTACTTGGGAAAGAAAACGGTATTTGTCCTGTTTTGACCAATCGCTCGGTATAAGTCCTGTGGCATGATAGTTCACAATATCCCTGAACCATGGTTCAGCGGATATGCTCAAGAGTTGTTCATCAGGGAATGAATCATTGATCGGCAGGGTCACAGGGGAAGAAATGATGCGTGAATGATGGTCAGCTACTACGTTTTCACATCCTTTCTTATCTTTGATAACAAGATCAAATTCTTGTAACAGTAGGATCCAACGTATTAGTCGACCTTTTGCATCTTTCTTCGCCAGAAGATGTTTTAAAGCAGAATGGTCAGTATATACAACTATAGGTGAGCCAATTAAGTAAGGCCTGAATTTTTCTAATGCAAATACAACCGCTAATAGTTCTTTTTCCGTGGTTGTATAATTGATTTGCGCATCATTCAGGGTCTTACTTGCATAGTATATCACGTGTGGCATCTTTTCAATGTGCTGCCTTAAGACTGCACCTACTGCAAAATCAGATACGTCACACATCGGCTCAAAGGGGTAGTCCCAGTTTGGTGATGATAAAACGGGGGCTGAAGTGAGTGAGTGTTTAAGTGAGTCGAAAGCTGTCTCGCAGTCCGAGTCAAAATGGAAGGTCGTATTCTTGGCCAGGAGAAGAGTTAAAGGTCTAACAATTTTGCTAAAGTCCTTAATGAATCTCCTATAAAAGCCCGCATGGCCAAGGAAAGATCGAATATCATTGACGCTTTTGGGATGAGGTAGGTTTTGAATGACATCTATCTTAGCTCTGTCAACCTCAATGCCTTTCTGTGAAATGACATGTCCAAGAACTATTCCTTCTTGGACCATAAAATGGCATTTTTCCCAGTTCAAAGTCAAGTTCTTCTCTTTGCAACGAGTAAGAACAGCGTCAAGATTTGCTAGGCAATCAGAAAAAGAGTCTCCAAAAATCGAGAAATCGTCCATAAAGATCTCCAGAAAATTCTCTACCATATCAGAGAATATCCCCATCATACACCGCTGAAAGGTAGCGGGAGCATTGTATAGCCCAAAGGGTATGCGACTGTAAGCAAATGTACCAAAAGGACAAGTAAAAGTGGTTTTATCTTGATCCTTTTTGGCGATGGGGACCTGATTGTAGCCTGAGTATCCGTCCATAAAACAATAGTACTCTCGTCCCGCTAAGCGTTCCAGCATTTGATCAATGAATGGTAGAGGAAAGTGGTCCTTCCTCATGGCAGCATTGACTTTTCTATAATCAATACATACACGCTACCCAGTTTGGGTGTGTGTCTAAATCAACTCATTTGCCTCATTGGTTATAACAGTGATGCCGGATTTCTTAGGAACGACATGTATAGGACTCACCCACTGGCTATCGGAGATGGGGTATATAATACCATTATCTAAGCATTTGACGATCTCTTTCATGACCGCTTCCTTCATGACGGGATTCAAACGTCTCTGTGGTTCTCGGGTTGGTCTGGCATCATCCATCACATGTATATGATGTTCAACAATCAAGGGACTAATCCCTTTGATGTCCTCCATACTCCAACCAAACGCCTCTTTGTTAGATCTCAATACCGATAAAAGTGCATTCTCTTGCTCTGATGCAAGAGAAGCGGATATGATAACCGGTAAAGACTCATTCTCACCTAGATATGCATATTTAAAGTGAGAAGGTAAAATTTTTAGATCTAACTCGGGCGGAGAAATGATAGAAGGAGGGATCATTGAGTGATTTTTGGATTTACAAAGAAGCTCAGAGCCTGTGAAAGATACAGACTCGGGTGGAGAAAAGTCAGAAGTGCAGGACTCAAGTGTAGAGAAAGTGTCCTCACTAAGATCATGTGTGAAATCAAACAGAGATGTGGTAATGTCATTGGGATCAGTAAAGCAAAGTTCCTCAGCTCCATAACTATCGGGAGCGATCTCATGAACAGAGCACACATCTAAAATATGAGCAGAGGGTTCTGATGGCTGACTTCCTACTTTGTAGATATTTAGTTCAATGGTCATATTTCCAAATGATAAGTTCATTGAACCATTTCTACAGTTTATAACAGCGTTGGAAGTGGCAAGGAAAGGACGACCCAGAATCACCGGAATTTGGCCTCGGGGGTTTGCTACAGGATGTGTGTCGAGCACAATGAAGTCTACAGGGAAAACAAATTCCCCGACCTTTATCAATACATCCTCTGATTCACCCCTTGGTTTGGTGATAGATCGGTCTGCCATCTGGAGAGTGCAGTGAGCAGGTTTCAGCTCTCCAATCCCTAATTGCTCATAGACAGAATAAGGGAGCAGGTTAACACTTGCGCCAAGGTCTAAAAGAGCACGATTTATGTTTTTACCCCCAATCGAAATCGATATTGTAGGACATCCTGGGTCCTTTCGTTTCTTTGGTAGCTGGGGAATAAAAGCAGTGCTGATATTATTAGACATGAAGACCTTCTTCGGCACTTGAGTCTTCCTCTTCCTAGTGCACAAGTCCTTAAGAATTTTCGCATAAGCGGGGACTTGTTGAATCGCATCTAGGAGAGGGATATTGATGTTAACCTGTTTGAACATTTCCAAAATTTTCTCCATATGAGGACTCGTTCTATTAGCCCTTAACCGGTTCGGGTAAGGAGCTTTCGCAATAAGCGCAGGGTCCATCACAGGAGAAGGAAGAGGGGGTAGACGTGGTCCCAAAAGAGGTGTGGGGACCGTCTGTGGAGAACTATAAGGGTTGGGAGAAGGCGTCGAGCCTAGTGGGAAATGGAGAATAGGGTCTCGAGAAGATGGTGTGGTAGAAGAAGAAGGATCAGAAGGAGAAGTGTGTGTGTGTGGAAAGGTCTCAGCCGGGGTGTTGATATGATTTTCAATATCATCAATACCTTCCCCGACATGATTGTTCAGCACTCTTCCCGATCTCAACGTTGTGATGGCATTTACATTGTAATGCCCAGGATTCTGTAGGGGTTGAGAGGGAAGTTTCCTTTTTTCTCTCGCACTCATTTCGGCTTTTAGGCTAGCTATTTCAGCTTCCATCGATCTGATACTCTCAGCTTGGGACGCTGAGTTTTTCTTTATCTCACTGACGGAAGATCTAACCTCAGTCGAAACCTCTATGAAATTTGATAAAAGTGATTTCATGGTTTGAGTGAATTGAGAGAACTCGTCAGAACAGGACTGCATAGGATTAGACTGTGCAGGATTGTTGCCTTGGTTTTGGAAATTTTGTGACTGATAGGGGTGCTCAGTGAGTTGAAGGGGTTGCTGTTGTGGTGGAGGAAGAGCCCTTTGAAAATTAATCGTGTTTGGAACCGTGTTTTGAGATTGGTTTTGGTTCCAAGCGAAATTCGGGTGATTCCTCCAACCCTGATTGTACGTGGAAGAATATGGATCGTTTCGAGGTCTTTGAAATGCGACATTAGAATGCTCGTGACCTTGAAACGCAGAGTTTAATGGAAATTCTTCCGTTAAATGAGACGGATCAGAACAGCACCCACAAACAGTTTTGGGGAGTGACACTGGGTTTAGGGAGGCTGCTGCAAATTTGTGTTCTATAGCGTCGAGCTTCTTTTGCATTGCTGCCATTTCAGCTCGAACACCTATGGACACATCTATTTGGTGTACGCCACCCCTATTCAATGGTTGGGTTCTACTCTCCCATTGTAGTGATTTTTCAGCGAACTCTTCTAAATACTTCCAAGCTTCCCCATCATCTTTGGTCATAAAAGTACCTTGACACATGTTTTCAAGGCTCTGTTTAGTGCTTGGGTTAATGCCCTCATAAATGATTCGGCATAATTCCCATCTCGGGATGCCGTGATGAGGACACTGAACCAATAGATCCTTGAAACGTTCAAAGCATTTTGAAAATGGTTCAGCAGGGAGCTGGGCAAATTGATTCAGTTCGCTACGGATTCGAGCTGTCTTTTGTATTGGGTAAAATTTCTTAAGGAATGCAGCGACGAATTCTTCCCAATTCGTAATAGAGTGTGCGGTAGTGTTATATAGCCACTTCTCGGCTATATCACACAATGTAAATGGAAGAAGTCGTAGACGCATCGCATCCACTGAAAGTTGTGACGTACCCATCATTGCGCATACGTTTTCAAATTTGGTAATGAAAACGTAAGCGTCCTCAGTCTCGAGTCCGTGAAATTTGGGTAAAAGATTGATATACTGGGGCTTAATCTCAAAGTAATCCCCATTGGCTGGTGGTGTGGATAAGCAGGTCGAAAGAGGACCTCGAATAGGGTAGCACCTCTCCTGGAGAGAGATGCGGGGTGGATTCTGCGCACCAACGGACGGCGGCAGATTAGGGTTAAAGAAGTTTGATGGATTCGGATCCATCGGTGTGGGTGTGGTAGTGGGTAAAGAAAAGGTAAATGGAGAAATATCGACTTCGGAGTCGATAAAGGGTACGCGGACTAAACGGGCACTAGAATCCCGTGTCCAGCCTATCTTGCACTAAAATGGGTTAGTACAAGTGGCAGCGTTGGCTTATAATTAGGGGTAAATGAATGAATGCGGTGCTTGCTTTGAAAAAGGGACGGATTTTTGAAAAAATGATGCGACAAAACAAATGCAGCACACAAACCCTAGAATCTAGTGGTCACCTAGGTCCGGCTCTAGACCGCTCCTAACTGCCAAAAGACAAGTCGCAGGATAGAATCCTCTACTGCCTCTTTGTCCCCTTGTGGCCGGATAAGTGCTAGGTAAGTGGGAAGGTACTCCACTACGTAAGTAGTGGGCCTAATTAAAAACCACTAGCCTTAGACACACTCGCCTTAGGCACCATAAGAAAACGCGGATAAGCAATGAATTACCCACGGCCTTCTCTTGTCCTAATTGAGCGCGACAGTCCTTAGAGTCTTCTCTAGATTTCTTTTAGTTAATGTGGGTCAATGCGGATGCAAGTTTTGTGGTTTTCGGGGCCTAGGAAGGGTAATGAAATCCCCACCTAATTTGGATTTGGCCGTGCCCCTTAATATCCGTATTTAGAATGCAAACAACCAAGAAATCAAAATCACGCACAAATTTAATTTTTCTTTTGCGGCGCTGCGATTATTTGCAAAGAATCCTGCAGCAAAGTATTAGTTGGAGCTAAAAGAGGAGAGAGGAGAAGGTAAGAATTCACCTGAAGCAATTTGGCACAGAGATTCCCTAATCTCGCCGCGGAACCGCCGCAATTGGGCACTCCCACCGCGGAAACGCGGTCTCTTGATGAGATCACCCCACCAAAATTCTTCAGAGAGTCTCTGTAGACTCCCTCAGCTCTCTGGTATTTTCCAAAAATTTTTCCAATTTCCAAACAGCTCCAGATTTCCTTGCAATGAACCACAACAAATCGTTTAGGGTTTGCACGAATTTTGATCTCAAAATAACAATGGAATAATTCTTTCAATTCAAACTATAATATGAAACGAATTAGCGCGCGATCCCCGGCAACGGTGCCATTTGATTGAAATTGATTTTCCGGATTGTGTAATGTAGAAAATAGTATAGAAATCACAACCAAAAATATTTGACCGCAATCAATAACGGTGTCGTGTAGATTTCGTTAGCAAGTGCGGATCGTCCACAGGGATTGTGCGATTCGTTTCTATGTTTAATTTGTTTGAATCGAAAAGTTAATTGAAAAGAAAAGAAACGTGATTCAAGAATTTATCAATTGATTCAGGTGTCACGAGTTTACTCAAGAATCAAGAAACTGATAAACACTCAAGAATAGGGTTTCGATAATATTTCCAACCAAAATGTCAAGAATCTAAATGAGGCTCGTAGGAATCGATAGGATCGACAGACGTGATGTAATCTAAAGATAACGTGTTCTTGTCCTTCGAAGGATTGATACTAGATCGATGATGATCGACGAGAGTTAGGGCTTTCTTGATGAAACTAGGGTTTCATCTTTTAACCCTTGTTCTTTCGTCGATATCATTCACACTCTAGCCTCTAGCAATTTCAAGAAACGATCGTAACTTCCCAATTTCGAGCGATATCAATCAAGAAAGTATCGCAACGAAATGGGTCGTCGATTCTTGAACTTGCTAGGGTTTACAAAACTCGTAGGAATCAAGAATCGTTTTAATATATATTACATCATCATTCTATTGATCGTCTCGACTCCTCGACGAGCGGAGTATTACTCAAACATCACAACAAGAATTATAACTAGAAATTTAGATTGATTCATGATGCAAGAATTTAAAGAAAACAAGATAAAAGAATATCACCTTTTATTTATATCAACAATTTGATTACAGTCGCTCAAGAACTACAAGAGAAAGAATTAAATTGTCGACTTGGCTTCGCTCGGCTCCGTGAGTCGCGGATCGGCTTTGACCACTTGCTCCGTTGAAGATCGGGTCGGCTCATAAAAGGTTGCAAGGCTTCTTGATTGATGGGTACTCGGGATCTTGGCTTTTGATTGGAATTTTAGGGTTAGGGTTTCACACAAGTCCTCTCACTAGACTTGTGGAAGAAGAAGATGAAGAAAGAGATAGAATGGCTCTCAAATGAACTAATGGATTGCTTTTTTCCAAGATTGAATCCTCCCCCTCTCACTAGTGAGTCTAGGGTCTTATTTATAGAGCACCAAAACCCTAAGTCTTTGAGTTCCCTCCAAAAGTTTGTTGAAAGACTTCTAGAAGTAGTTTGTTAGGCTTAGCTTAGGGTTTAAGCTAGGGTTTAGGGAGAAGGTTCTAGAATATTAGGCTTAGTTTAGTGTAGGAACAAGGGTTTGCTGTTCTGGCAGAAGTCTCTGGAGTCTTCTAGAACTTGAAGTATACGAGCTGAATGTGGGCCCTGAGTGAAACATTGTGGTGCAAAGATTGGTGAATGAAGTGGCAAGATGTCCGCGGAACCGCGGCGCAAACAGGCTACGGCCGCTGTTCCGCGGCCATGTTGGCTCCTTGGGCTTTTATCTTTTTGCACTGGTGTTTGGCTATCATCTTGGGCTTCTTCTGATATGTTGATTTGTATTTTCCCTTTCGGATTGATACCAGATCTGAAATCATTTAGTTGGCGTAACGTTTTAGCTGTACCCTGTACATTTTGGCCTTTCTGCTGGATTTTCCTGCACAGATCTCAAAACAAGTGTTGCGCAAATGTAGGGATGATGCGATGCCATGAAATGTAGTCAATTTCCTTTATTGTGTCGGTTTTAGAGTCTAATACATGTAATCTGATATTTTGTGACAGTTTTGTTAATATGTAGAATATGAATGCCGAACACTTCTATATGAATGCAAATGATGAGGAAATTGCCGGTAAAAATATACAATATTTTCGACTAATCAACTAGTGTGTACATTTCTTGACCCTGTATGAGGAGATGGTTGATCCCACAACCATTGGTGTTAGACATCAAAGATTGTACACAGGTGATCATTAGAGAATGGGTACACCGAACATGACTCGCCGAGAACTCCTAGTTAGTACCATGCCTATCGTTAGATAGTAGTTCTCTGGTGACACTTGTATAGGTTAGTCTGTAGACCCCATATCGTCATAGAGTCTTGTGTGATTCCCACTATGCTTTGATTTCCTCCCTACCACGGCTCAAAGGAGTCATGCAAACATGTGGATTTTGGGTACAGTCCCAAGTCACTTGGAGGCAATGAGCGATATGAGGGGTTTCGTCTCTCCCGGTATAGGGAGTTGATGTTGCGCTATGCTCGATTGGCTATAACAGCAAGTCCCTAGCCAGGGCTGATGAGATTTACTAGTAAGTGTTATCAGTAGTTTTTCAAATGGTTATAGGCCACACATCGGCATGACTCATCAAATTACTGGGGTCTGACGATTCCACTCCTAGACTCGATATGCGACATATCAGACGAAAAGACTGGACTGTATGGTAAGTGTTGCTTATAGGCTTTGCGGATGTTTAGACAAGCTTTCTTATTGATCTTCTATTTGCTCAATACCTGGGTAGCCGTTACGTCCAGCTAGTACCACTCACGGCTTGTGGGTGACTGATGTGATCATTACCTACTGCTGACGTATTGACAAGTCTTTAGAGTCCCACACATAGGTTTCCTAGCTCAAGCGAAACAAAGTAGGGCACATATGTTGATATGTACGGGAGCTTGATTAAATACTAGTATATGATACCGTATTCTAATATCGCGATATTTGATATCGGTTAGGTTATATGTGATATAACCAGATTGTTGAATCAAATGTTGATTCAATGATATCTTATATGTATACATATTTGATATTGGCCGGTTATATATGATATGACCGGATTATTGAATCAAATGTTGATTTGATATAGTATATTGAATGTTGTCGGTTATATATGATATGACCGAGTTATTAAATCTAGTGTTGATTTGATAAATTGATATACATATGAATGATATTAGTCACTTATATATGATATAGCCTGATTATTAAATCAAGCGTTGATTTAATAATTTGATATATATTTTATATTTGATATATTGATATATATTAACTAAGATTAGCCCACTAATGAATTTCTTCTCTTGTATATATATAATGATATATATATGATATATATATATATATATATAATTTACTATTGTGTCATGGTGGATGATACATCGAACATGGGTGTATGAGATTCACACCAAAGCTATGGATAATTGTGGTAATTATTTATTAAGAGTAAAATAAAATGAGTGAAAATGAGCATGGCTTAAGATACTTGTAAAAGTATGTAGAAGCCATGACTCATCTCACTAATTTTGTTTTACTCTAGATATTTTATAACCCAACCATTATCTTTAGCCCATGGTTAATTCTCTCTACTTATCTCTTGAGATATTTCTTCACCCAAGTTCATCTTCTTCCTTCTCTTGAGCTCTCTAGTTTTTTCTTGAGTTGAAAAAGAAAAAGTGAAAAGAATTTCTAAAGTGAGCAAAATTCCTACTTCATCAACCTACTCTGATCCAACCCATGAGATTAGGTTTTTTTCTTCACTAATTCTTGATTAGTGAAAATGTAGCTTGAGTTAGAGAAACTTCAAGGTGCATCGTTTTCGGCCTCGAAGACAACGAAGCAAGCTTGTTCCTCTCTTCAAGTGGAGCAAAGAAGAGTTATAGGAACCACTACTTGGAGCTATTGAAGTGAAGGACTTGGTCTACAAAGGTTGTAACCCTCTTCACTTAGTGTAAAACTTGTTTACTTGCTTACAAACCCTAATTTTCTAGTTCGATTCTAGGTTAGTGTAACTTAGACCTCTAGATTTTTTAAAATTGCATACATGATACATGTGGAAACCTAGTAGAGGTGCTAAGACACACTTTCAATTCTCGTAGACGATGAAAAGGTGGCTTATATCATGTGATGATGAACCTACTAGATATCAGTAGGCCATAGGAAGTGAGACTTCCGATTGATGGAAAGATGCCAAGTTATCTAAGTTGGATTTCATGCCTTACAACAAAGTATGGACATTGTTGGGTACTCCTGAATGGGTAAAACCCATATAGAGAAGTAGATCCTTCAAGATCAGTGCAATTGGAAATGTATTGACCTAATGGGGCTAGACCTATAGTAAAAGGAATTCATCAAAGTCCCGATATGGATTGTGATGATACTGTTACTTCAAAGTCTGTGCTAAAGTCCATACAGATAAAACTTTCCATAGTTGCTTCCCTGACTGTGATATCTAGCACGATAATGAATATAACGTCTTTCTAAATTGGATTTAGAAGTTTACGTGTATAAGACTCTACCAGAGGGTTATCGTAGTCTGTGGGAGCAGCGGATAGCGTACAAGTTGCTTAAGTCTATTTGTAAACTAAAACAGGCATAGCGGAGAAGGATCAAATATTTTTATTTACGGTTAAAGTGTTTAACTTCATTAAAACGATAGATGAACTTTGTAAGTGTAATAAGGAAATAGAGTCGAATGTCGAAAATTTCATATTGGATGTGATCGACATTCTTCCGATAAGAAATGATATTCCTATGCTGAAAATCGGTTAAATGATGGTTGCCAGGGATGTTTCTCTAGATAGTAATCCAATCCAGGATAAATGAAAGCAATGAAGTACATATGAGATGTTCTTGCTATATGGTAATGACAGCCTCCTTCGGGAGGCGGTTGCCGACTCCAACTTCCAAAGTGACAAGGATGATAGAATGTCTATCGTGAGTTATACAGTTTACCCTATTTTGAGAAGCAGTATATTAGAAGTAGTTCCAAGAGAAATACTGAGGTAGCGCTAGATGCTGATTGTGAATAAGCAAAGGATATCGCCTGAGAATTCGCTGGATATAATTGTTCATTTATGAACATGATCCTATCGTTAGTCCGGGAAAATACCAAGGCAAATATTGCTCAGTTCGGAAGATGTTTGATATCCGCGAAGTTGAGATACTGTTCATATCAGAATTTTGCATTATTATATTCCCCATTCTTAATCATATTACAAATAAATATGTGCTTTTGATCCATGTCTGCTAAATAGTTGCAGGTTACAGGTTCTCAGAACAATACAGTGAAAATCATGAAAAGACGCTAAAATATGAGACTGCAACCAACAAAAGATGAATCTGTATAATGCCGCCTAACAGTTCAAGGAACAAAAGAAGATCGGTAAACAGTTCCATACACAAGACAGTTCAAGGGCAGCACAAGATACAAAACTTCAATGCTAAGCTTTCGGTAAAAGTCCACAAATTCTGCACTGTTGGAAATCTGGAAGAAAGTAGAAAAGATTCTGAAGAACCAAGAGAAGAAAATAGAAGGAAATAGCAACCTAAAGCAATCCTGAAAAGAAGAGTCAAAGATCCCTCAATATGGCCGCGGATCCGCGGCCAAACATGGCATTCCGCCGCGGATCCGTGGCCGTGCTGTGCACGTGTCGGTGCAAAGTGTCGGTAGTGTCGGTGCTTTGAACCAGCTTTCTTAGGGTAGTATTGTAATTTCAGATGTGGATCAGATGTAAACCCTAGGATTTTTCCTATCTATAAATAGGAAAGTCTACAGCCTCTTTTGAGGTGAGTCTCTTTTGGGTGCCTCTTTTGAGATACCTCTTTTTAATTCTAGTCTAAATTTCAATTCCATTGTAATCGTTCAAGAGTGCATCAATAAAGAAAGGTATTTTTATTTTTATCTCGCATTCCTTTTCTGAATTTAATTCTTGCATTTTTTTTATCTGTTCCCTTAATATTTGCAATTTAGTTTTTCTAATATAAAAATTTATAAAAAATGAATTCTATTGTTAATACCCAAATGAGTGAGTAATTCCTCACTTGTTAGGGTTAGGATGGGGAAGGTTTGAGAGAAGGAAATCTCTCTCACTCCTTTTTTTACCCCCATAATTTTAATTAATACGGACTCTATTTAAATGAATCACACACCGCTCACTACGACACCCTATTCCACGAGGTAGCGGTGATTCCCTAGTTAGACCGGTTGTGATTGATTTAAATAGAGCTTAAGGCTAAGATTTAAGAAAGGACGGATAAGGACCAAAGGGAAGAAACTAAGTTTCTTCCCAGTCGTGCTAATCCCCTTTGTTGACTATTATCTTAACACCTATATTCTTCATTAGGGCATTGAAAGCAGTGGTAGAATCCCTTTTCCAAACTAACCTAATCCTAACCCTAGCAAGACTTTTATCAATTTATTCTCATTCATAGATCTACAACAAAACCACCAATTTTTTGGACTTAACTCGTTAGAACATAAAGAAAAGGAATCTATCTCTCTGTGGACCGACCCGTACTCAACCGGCTAGCTACCAAGCAACACCGTTATGTATTGCGGTATATTCTTAACTTTGATTTTAAAATGCATACGCACGCGAAAGAACATATCAATCAAATGGCGCCGTTGCAGGAGAGACGGTAGTCTCTTTCTTTGTGTAATTTCGGGTTAAAAAAAATATAAAAAATAAAAAATTTAAAAATTATAAAAATTGAAGAATTTTAAAACAAAAAAATAAAATAAAATAAAATAAATTCATCTTGTTCTTTTTGAGAGGTATTGTGTGAATTGCGCAGGAAAAGAAGAGGGACAGATTCAGATCTGAAAAAAACCCAGTGAACAAATCAATAAACAGAAGATCTGAACAGACAGAGGAGAATCATAAAAACAAACAGAAAATTTTTGGAGATCCAAACTAGAAAAACCACTGCGGAACCACGGCAGATATATGCAGTTGACCGCGGAACCGCGGTCAACCAGTGACGTCAGCATTCCAAAATTCTCTGTAAGTATTTTTGTCCTCTCTTCTAACCTCTGAACTCCACTGAAAAATTTTCCTGCAGGGTTCTTTCCGCAAAATTCTTCTCCCTCTCCAATAAATTGTTTTTGTGCAGGATTCTTTGCGCTACCAAATAAAAAAATTTTTTGCAAGTGTTTTAGATTTTTGGTGTGTTAACTGCTTTGCATAATTAATACGGACTCTAAGGGGCTATAACACCAATCAAGATTAGGTGGGGATTTATTACCCTTCCTAAGACCCCAAAAATCACTTAAAAGCATATGCATCACCCTTGAGTTAATTAAAAAATATTTAAACTCAGCCAACTAAGGACTGTCGTGCTCAATAGGATAGAGGAAGGTTGTGGGTATTCAATCGTTTATTTAAACCTGACTTTGTGGTGCCTAAGCTAGACAAGTGAGAAAGGTAACTTTAAAAGGCCCGTCTCACGGTGATTTGTGCTTACCTGGCCACAATTGGCGGTGAAGAGGCGGTTTGAGGGATATCTCACAACTTGCCCTTTGGAACAGTTAGGAGCAGTCTAGTTGACTTAGGAGACTCTAGCTCTAGGCTTGATTGTGCATGTATAAATTATGATTATTTGAAATTGTGCCGTAGTTCCGTACAATTTTTTGCAAAACTCTTTCTAAAAAAACACTTTCAAAAATTTCAAAACTCCAAAAACAAACAATCTTTTTTAAAAAAAAAAAAATTTTAAAAAATAAAAAAAAAATCATCACATTCTTTTTCTTCTCCTTTTTCGCATCATGGGTACCCCACCTTACAAAACTCTTGCCGAATTTTGGTACACTCAACCGGACATTACTTCCTACGGGCATTGTTTTGGTCGAATTTCGGACGACCCCTCCATGCCCAAAATTTCTTTGAAAGATCGAATAAACGCGTCTAGGAGAAACAGTCGGACTCCGCAATCCACTTTGTATCAACCGTTTCAACCTTCACCACCTTCTTACGTTGATACCCCTTTTGAGAGTCCGGTGGTAACTCCGAAACCCATGTCTATTGCTGAACATATTGAACAATCTCGTAATCGATCTTTCACTCCTTTCAACACTTCCAGTTCTTGGGATAACCAATTCCATTCACCTTTTTATCCAAATGTTGATCCTAATACTATCCAATCATTCAATTCCTTTCCATCTTACCCAACTGTTGCACCTTCCCTAGACATTGCTTCTACACAGTCATTTGGGAGTTTTCAGAATCCAAACAACTTTGAATTTTTTTACTGAAACCCCTTCACAACCCATGTCTAGTCTGGAACAGTCGTTGGAAGATTTTATGGTAGCGTCAAGACAACAGATGATGGATTTGAATGCGTCCATGGCCTCCCTTATACAACCTAGTAACCCGATAGCTAGTTTCCAACTAGCTCCAAATTTTCCAATGTATGATGAGGCGGTAGGACAGGTCGAGAATTTGAGTGGTGAGAGTGAGCTGTACACCCTTACAAATCCAACCTACTCATCCCCTATTGAATCCCATAACTCCGGTTTTGAATGTCTATCAAGTGTTCCAAATGATTCACCAGTTGAAGATAAAACGTCTAATGAGTTGTGCGACTTTGTAGTGTTTGATTTACCTGATTGTGAAGGGTCCCTTTCGAGTGAAATCACCACCAATCCTTTTGACCTCTACACCTCCACTCTAGAACCTGAATTGATTAATATCCGTACTTTTGATGAGGTGTCTGAGAAATTTAATTTTCACTTGATCGAGGATATTGACGCTGGGAATATTTTGGATGATGAACCCATAAATTTGGATGAGTTTTTCTTTCCAATTCATCATCCCGAGATATTAAATGTTTCTCCCGAACTTCGTATGCGTCTTGAATTTGATGAGAATTGCATGGATAAGCTAAATTTTGAGAAGAGTATTGAGGATGAACCAGTTTTGTTTGATGAGTCAGATTTTCCAATTCATCCTCCTGAACGTTTAACTGTTACACTTCCTAAATCAATCCCCTTCATCTTTTCTGTCGTTCCGACCGCGCAAGAAACCGTATCCCTTTCATTTTCAATGTCTGCTTTACCAAGTTCAACGTACCCATGTTTTCTTATGAATCTTGAGGGATTTGACCTCATTTCTCAGTGGGTTGATAGATTAGCACAATCGCTTTTTACACATCGGTCATTACAAATTGTGCTAATTTATACACTCCATTTCCACCCTCAAGTTCGTATTCAACTTTTTTCTCCCACTTTCTTAGGTTTCTCTCTATTCTTCCTATAATTTCAGTGAGTGTTGATGAATCACAATCCGATAATTCAAGTTTGATCATTCCAGAAAGCCAACTTGATTTGGATACTTTTGAAAATGAGGTAGATGGGTTTTTCGAGTCTCCTACCTCCATAATTTTTGACAAATCAAGTATGATAAATTCTGGTACAAAACTTACTGACAGAAAAATGTTCAATTACATTGATGAGTGTTTTGAAGAACTTTTTGCTGACGAACTCGCATTCCTAAACGATACGGATTTTGTGATTAATCAACTCCCACCTGAAGAAGTCGAACCACCACCATTTCTTTTTTCCTTCCGCCATTCTTCTCCTCCACCGAGACTGTATACCGCTTCTATCTCCACATGGTCTCGTGTGTTTCTCATTTATTTTTTCTACACTCCATTCTTTCACCAACCACACCATTATAACGATAAAATTTTTGAATGATTGGTGTTAACCTTTGGCCTGTGTAAGGCCTTGTATGGCTTAATACTGTGTTTTTTCTCCTCCCTAACTTTGAACTTTAATGCTTCAACAGTGGAAACACTGTTTCACTTAAGTTGGGGGGGGGACCTTTTGTGTATATATATTTTGTTTTCTTTTTTTGTTAATAATAAATTAAAAAAATAAAAAAATAAACAAACATGGGAGTGTCGACAGTTTTGGTCCTCTTGGTGTAGCCTGACAGTGAGGACACTGTCAAGTTTAAGTTTGGGGGTGTGCTCGGTAAGCTTTCTTCCTTCGCATTCATATGTATAATTTTGCATTTGCATACTTATTTTAAAACCCATAAAAATTGAAAAATTTTAAAAAATTATAAAAATTGAAAAGTTCAATTTTGGCCATATTTGACTTAAGTTCAACATGACGGTTGAATAGTCAGAAAAAACTAGATCCTAAACTTAGTAAATTAAAAAAACCCTAAAAATAACCTTACTTAAAGTTTAACTATAGAAAATATATGTCATTGCAGTTTATTGAGAAATAGGCAAATTTTGAGTTCAGTTCTTGGGCTAAGTCAAAATAAGGGAAAAGTATTGAAATTTTTATTTGAAGTATAAGTCTGAAAAATAAATTCTGAAACTATAGTCTAAATCCTGAAAATATATACCCTACTACATGCACTAACACACATCTTGAAACTTGGAATAGTAGAGGATACCTTGAAATTCTCTTGTCTAAAATCCATAGTATGAAGGAAAATAAAATTAAAGTATAGGTGTGAAATAAGAGATATAAAAAAATGAACACTGGTTTTGTAATTATTTAAGGCTGTGTAAAATAAAAAAATATATAGCGAGGGTGCTTTATCACCTAGTGCCTTAGACCAACTGGTTTGGGAGTCACTGCTAAAACCTTAGGTATTGCAAGACGAGAAATTACGCCTAAATGCGCAAGCATATTTTGTAATCGGTCGTCTAGTACCTCAAGAAGTATTAACGGTCACATGAAGAATCTGTGAGCAATTTCATCTAAAATTCACCAACTAAAAGTATTTTGGAAGATGGACAAGAGTATGATAGTTAGAATTGAATTTCCAAGGGTAAGGGTGATACATACACACATGTAGGGGTATATGATTGGGGTTTAGATGAGAGATAGGAATGAAAGAAAGGGCTTATACCTTCAGTAGAGATGATAAAAATTCCTAAGTTGAGATGGAACCTTTGAAGGAAAATTCAAAAGATGCTAAAAGCTAAATAAATTTACAGAACATATATGTTCTTAAGTTAAATGATAAGTGAGTGTGAAAAATACGGGTTGATGATTTCTGAGTTGAAGATAATAGAATTTCTTGCTAGAACACCGAATTGAAGAATGAAAGTCAATAGGCCAAATTGATCGGATTTTGTGGGTAGTATCCGCTGAAAACCCTCAGAAAACAACACTCCTCCTACTAGGGACACCCAGAGGTTTAACGGCTTGTTGCACGAGCTTAGTGCAATCGCGATTCTCTACGAAAGTGAGGTTAGGATTTTTCGAGAATAAAATTGGTTTTGCTCGGGGCGAGCAAAAGATAAGTTTGGGGGTATTTGTTCATACAGAATTTTGCATTATTATATTCCCCATTCTTAATCATATTACAAATAAATAGGTGCTTTTGATCCATGTCTGCTAAATAGTTGCAGGTTACAGGTTCTCAGAACAATACAGTGAAAATCATGAAAAGACGCTAAAATGTGAGACTGCAACCAACAAAAGATGAATCTGTATAATGCCTTCAAGGAACAAAAGAAGATCAGTAAACAGTTCCATGCACTAGACAGTTCAAGGGCAGCACAAGATACAAAACTTCAACGCTAAGCTTTTGGTAAAAGTCCACAAATTCTGCGCTGTTGGAAATCTGGAAGAAAGTAGAAATATTCTGAAGAACCAAGAGAAGAAAATAGAAGGAAATAGAAACCTAAAGCAGCCCTGAAAAGAAGAGTGAAAGATCCCTCAATATGGTCGCTGATCCGCGGCCCAACATGGCATTCCGCCGCGGATCTGCGGCCGTGCTGTGCATGTGTCGGTGCAAAGTGTCGGTGGTGTCGGTGCTTTGACCTAGCTTTCTTAGGGTAGTATTGTAATTTCAGATGTGGATCAGATGTAAACCCTAGGATTTCTCCTATCTATAAATAGTAAGCCTACAGCCACTTTTGGGGTGTGCCTCTTTTGGGTGCCTCTTTTGAGATACGTCTTTTTAATTCTAGTCTAAATTTCAATTCCATTGTAATCGTTCAAGAGTGCATCAATAAAAAAAGATATTTTTATTTTTATCTCGCATTCCTTTTCTGAATTTAATTCTTGCATTTTTTTTATCTGTTCCCTTAATATTTGCATTTTAGTTTTTCTAATATAAAAATTTATAAAAAAAATGAATTCTATTGTTAATACCCTAATGAGTGAGTAATTCCTCACTTGTTAGGGTTAGGATGAGGAAGGTTTGAGAGAAGGAAATCTCTCTCACTCCTTTCTTTGCCCCCATAATTTTAATCAATACGAACTCTATTTAAATGAATCACACACTGCTCACTATGGCATCCTATCCCACGAGGTAGCGGTGATTCCCTAGTTAGACCGGTTGTGATTGATTTAAATAGAGATTAGTGCTAAGAGTTAAGAAAGGACGGACAAGGACCAAAGGGAAGAAACTAAGTTTCTTCCCAGTCGTGCTAATCCCCTTTATTGATTATTACCCTAACACCTATATTCTTCATTAGGGCATTGAATGCAGTGGTAGAATCTCTTTTCCAAACTAACCTAATCCTAACCCTAGCAAGACTTTTTATCAATTTATTCTCATTCATGGATCTACAAAAAAACCACCAATTTTTTAGACTTAACTCGTTAAAACATAACGAAAAGGAATCCATCTCCCTGTAGAACGACCCGTATTCAACCGGCTAGCTACCAAGCGACACCGTTATTGATTGCGGTATATTCTTAACTTTGATTTTAAAACGCATACGCATGCGAAAGAACATATCAATCAGATACAAAGAGAAATAGAGAGAAGCGCTATACCGGGTCCACTAATTGAGGCTAGTTCTTGAAAAAAGTTATAGAAACTGTTAGTACAAAAGTTGGGTATGCGATACCACAATAATTAACCTCAAGTGCAAGTGGGAGATTATTGGATATAGTGTCCTCAAGGCAATTATTGTAATTGCAAGATGGAAATCATGTAATTGAAAGAGGACCTATACGCATAACAGTCTTACTCGAGATGATAGTATGCTAGCTGGGTTTGTCTTTATCTTTCATGTGATGCGTTTTATTCATTATCATGTATTGTTCAGATATGAGATAAAGCCCTTAAGATTTTTCTTGACTACCAGGACGATGATACAGATCATACTAGTGGGGCCCGGGTAGTCGATAAACACATCCTTAAATGTCTCTAGTGCTGGGTTCCTTAGCACCCTCATTATATTTTCTAGGCATCAACCATGCCATTTTATAAAATTCTAGTGAGCTAAGTAACCTAAACCAAGGATCTAATTAGAGGATTAGGAGTAAGCAAGCATGTAATCAAACATTACACTAAGTGAAAGAGGAATACAATCTTTATAGACCGTTCCTTCACTTCTAAAGCTCCGTGTAGTAGTCCCTTCGCTCCAAGTAGTTATCTCCCTGACTCTAGTAACAGTTCACAAGGCAAAAGGAACAAGCTTGCTTGAAGTCTTCGAGGCCGAAAATGATCTGCGTCGAGGAATCTCCAACTCAAGCTACCTCTTCACTAATTGGGAATTATTGAAGCAAAAAACCTAAACTAAATGGCTAATCTAGTGTAGGTTGATGAAGTAGGATTTTTTCTCACTTTAGAATTATTCATCTCACTAATTTTCTTCACCTCTTGAAAACCTAGATAGGTTTCTTGAGATGAAGGAGAAGATGAAGTGTAGAATGAATGAGAGTCACAAAGCAACCATGCGTGAGATAATATCATATATTCTCTCATGTGGAGACTTAACCGTGGCTAAAGATCATGGTTTGGTTAATAAATATCTAATGTAAAACAAAATTAGTGGACTAAGTTAATGGTTTCTACAAGCTTCCACTAAGCATCAACCATGACTTATTTCCACCTAAATTTGTATTTAACTTACATAAATAAAACCCTAATTATCTAAAGTATGGTATGAGTCTCATACACCCATGCACAATATATCATCAAGCATGATACAAATAAACAATACATTAATATATATCACATATATATTAAGTGTATAAGTCAGATAAATAAATGCTTAAGTGAGCTAATATTAGTTAATATAAAATTAGTATATCAAATATATAATCATACATTAAATTATTAAATCAACACTTGATTTAATAATCCAGCTATAACACATATAACCGACTAGTATCATTTGTATCAACTTATCGAATCAACACTTGATTCGATAACCCGGCTATATCACATATAACCGACCGATATCACATATCGCGAGATTAGAATACGGCATCATATACGCGTATTAATCTCGGTCCCGCACATATCATATATGTGCTCCTACTTCGTTTCTCCTGAGCTAGGAAACCTCTGTGTAGGACTCTAAAGACTCGTCAATACGCCGACAGTAGGTGATGATCATATCAGTCACCCACAAGCCGTCAGCGGTACTAGCTGGACGTAACGGCTACCCGATTATTGAGAGATCAGAAGATCAACAAGCAAGCCTGCTCATACTCCTATGAATCCAATAAGTAACACTACCGTACAGTCCGGTCTCTTTGTCTAATATGTCTCATATCTTGCCTGGGGGTGGTAAACGTCAGACCCCAAAAGCTTGATAAGTCATGCTGATGTGAGGACCATAACGGTTCGAGAAACTACTGATAACACTTACCAGTAAATCTCA
Organism: Agapanthus africanus; assembly: GCA_030015575.1. Lineage (NCBI taxonomy): Eukaryota > Viridiplantae > Streptophyta > Magnoliopsida > Asparagales > Amaryllidaceae > Agapanthus > Agapanthus africanus. Next base: position 306,344,501 of record CM057342.1, read on the forward strand.
GCAACCCTGGCCAGAGATTTCCTGTTATGGCCAATCGAGCACAGCGCAACATCAACCCTCAATGCCGGGAGAGACGAAATCCCCTCCTATCGCTCATTGCCTCCATATGACTTGGGACTGTACCCAAGAAACACCGTTTTGAACGTTCTCTTGAATGTGGTAAGGTGAAAATCAAAGCACAGTGGGAATCACACAAGACTCTATGACGATCTCGGGTCTACAGACTAACTTGTACCAGTGTCACCAGAGAAATGCTATCTGACGTGTCGTATAATACCATCTAGGAGTTCTCGGCGAGTCCTGTTCAGTGTATCCAGTCTCTACTGAGAAGCCGTATACAATCTTTGGTGTCAAACACCAAAGGATGTGGGACCATCCATCGCCTATCATATGGGTCAAGAAACGTATACGCTAGTCTACTCTTGAATATCGATGCCCCGTCTCGATACTCTCACGACTAGGAACAATTGAAGGATATACTTATAGACTACCCTGGCCTTACTAGTATGATCTACATCATAATCCTGGTAGTCAAGTACACAACCTAAGGTCTTTATCAACATGTAACAGAGAGACAATAAGTGTACATGTGAAGATAAAGAGTAACCAGATAGTATACTATCATGTCGAGCAAAAAAGTCCTCCTTATATATGTCCAAGCATCCACTATAATATACATCATGTGTACAATAATGGCATCTAGGGCATACATACAACTAACATCTAGTTGTAGGAGTATCGAGAGTGGGAATCGATACTCCAGTTTAGACTAGTGTCTACGTTTCCTGACCAGGTGGAAGAGCGATAGCTGATCTCATAGCTATTGATTTTTAACACCGAGGATTGTATTGAGGTGCTCATTGGAAGAGTTACACTTGACAGAATCCGAGAACTCTTAGTTGGTAATATACCAATGTCAGATAGCAGTTCTCTAGTAACATGAATACAGGGTAGTCTCTAGGACCAGAGATCGCCATAGTGTCTCCTGTATGTTCCCAGTATACTTAGACTACTACCCTACAACGACTCAAAGGAGTCGTGCAAACAGGTATTTGTTAGGTTTAGTCCCAAAGCACGTGGATGCAATGAGCGGTCGAGGAGATTCGTCTCTCTTGGTATAAGGAGTTGATGTCGTGCTTGTATGGTTGTCAAGCACGGCAGCAAGTTTTCGGGAGGTATCGTCCATGCCATTTTAAAAAAATTACCGTATTAGCTAACCCTAATCCAAGAATCGTTACTAGAAAATCCGACGATACTAAATGTAAACACTTTACATCGAACTGAATGAGGGAATACAACCTTTGCAGACCGGTCCTTCACTTCTAAACCTCCATGTCGTAGTCCCTTCACTGCAAGTTGTGAAGACCCGGACTCTAGTAAGGGTTCACATGAAGAAACGAACAAGCTTGCTCAATGTCTTAGAGGCCGAAGATGATCAACGTCGAAGAGACTCGAGCTCATGCTAACTCTTCACTAATGGTGAAATTAGTGAAGCAAACACCCTAAACTAAATAGCTAATAGTATAGGATGATGAAGTAGGAAGTGGGCTCACTTTAGATTTATTTTTCTCACACTTTTTCATCACTTTGTCAAAAGCTAGAGAGCTTCAAGAGGAAGAATAAAATGAAGTGATGAACTAAAGAGATGAGGTTAGAAATGCAACCATGGGTAAGTTAATGTCATACACTAACTCATGTAGAGAGTTAACTATGGTGTGTGGTTAATGGTTGGGTTAATAAATATCTTTAAGTAAAAACAAATCAAGAGGACTAAGTCAATGTTCTACAAGCTTCATGCAAGCTCCAAGTCATGAGAAAATACAAATGATTTTTAATTACCTAATAATAAATATTAACCAACATTAAACCTAGCATGGTTTGAGTCTCTTACACCCTTATTGCATGTGTAACCTAGCATGTCACAATGATACATATCACATATATATTATTTGTGAACAATAAAAAATAATACAATTAACATATATCATATATATCAATGTATCATCAACTGAGAAAAAGTAATGCTTAAGTGAGCTAATATTAGATAATTTAATTTAATATATCAAATATATAATTATACATTAAATTATTAAATCAACACTTGATTTAATAATTCGGCTATATCACATATAACCGACTAATATCATGTGTAACAACTTATCGAATCAACACTTGATCCGATAATTTGGCTATATCACATATAACCTACGATGTCACAAATCGTGAGAATAGAATATGGTATCACATACGCGCATTAATCTCGGTCCCGCATATATCACATATGTGCTCCTACTCCATTTCGCATGAACCAGGAAACCTCTGTGTAGGACTCTAAAGACTCGTCAATACGCCAGCAGTAGGTGATGATCATATCAAACACCCACAAGCCGCAAGCGGTCTGCTAAACGTAACGGCATCCCGGGTATTGAGCGATCAGAAGATCAACAAGCAAGCATGCTCGTACTCCCGCGAATCCAATCAGTAACACTACCATACAGTCCTGTCTCTTCGTCTGATATGTCGCATATCACAGCCTTGGGTTGGTATAACGTCAGACCCCAATAGCCTGATAAGTCTTGCCGATGCAAGGTTCATAACGATTTGAGAAACTACTGATAACACTTAGCAGTAAACCTTAACAACCCTGGCCAGGGATTTCCTGTTATGGCTAATCGAGCATAGCGCAACATCAACTCCCAATACCGGGAGAAACGAAACCCCTCCTATCGCTCATTGCCTCCATGTGACTCGGGACTATACCCAAAAACCACCTTTTTGCATGATCTCTTGATCGTTGTATGGTGGAAATCAAAGCATAGTGGGAATCACACAAGACTCTATGACGATCTCGTGTCTACAAACTAACCTGTACCAGTTTCACCATAGAACTGCTATCCGACGTTAGGTATAATACCATCTAGGAGTTCTCGGTGGGTCCGTTCAGTGTACCCAGTCTCCACTAAGCATCCGTATACCTTCTCTGATGTTAAACACTAATGGATATGGGATCATTCATCGCCCATCATATGGGTCAAGAAGCGTATACGCTAGTCTACTCTGGAGTATTGATGCCCTATCTCGATACTCCCACGACTAGGAACATTTGAAGGATGTACTTACCGACTACCCTGTCCCCACTAGTATGATCTGTATCATAATCCTGGCAGTCAAGTACTCATCCTAAGGGCTTTATCAACATGTAATAGAGAGACAATAAATGTGCATGTTAAGATAAAGAGCAACCAGGTAGTATACTATCATGTCGAGCAAGAAAGTCCTCCCTATATATGTCCAAGCATTCACTACAATATATATCGCATATACAGTAATGGCCTATAGGGCATATATATAACTAACAATCTCCTACTTGCACTAAGGCCATCTGTTGTAGTATCCAATACTCAACAATATAGCAGTGGTTGTAGTATCCCATCCTCAACCATCCCATAGAAGTCTCTCTAGGGGTAAGGCTTTTGTGAGTTGATCCGCTGTGTTATCCTTCGTGTCTACTCTCCTGACCTCGATCCCTTTGAGATCAACCATCTCCCTGATCAGGTGATTCTTGCCTCAGAATATGTCTGGAACGCTGATGGGACCTACGTTCCTAGGCTAAAGCCACAACTCCATTGTTGTCACAATAACAGTTATTGGACGCTCATTGGTAGGAACCTTGTTCATCTCATGAACAAGAAATGTCCAGACAGCCACTTTGGCAGCATCGTTGGTAGGAATGTATTCAGCCTTTATCGTCTAGTATGTCACGGTATCTAGCTTGGAACTCTTCAAACATACCGTCCCTCCACTGACGGTAATGACAATGCCTGTGACTAACTTTCAGTCGACCTTATCATGCTGGAAGCTCGAACCAAGAATTTTCTTTTTGTGCTTCTTAAGTACTTAAGAATGTCCTCTACAGCTATCTAGTGATTCTCCCAAGATCCGATCTATTCCTGATCACTAACCCTAGTGAGTCAGTTACATCTGGTCTGGTACATAACATCGCACACATGACAGAGTCTACTGCCGAAGCATAGGGTATCACTTGCATGCGAGCTCTCTCTAAATCAGTCTTGGAAGACATCTTTTTGGAGACAGTGATTCCTGAGTAAGTGGGCGAACCACCACGCTTAGAATCTTCCATACCAAACCCCTTTAGTATGGTGTTAATATACCTGGATTTGGGACACTCCCAACATCCATTTAGATTTATCACCATAGATCATACTTCAGAAGATGTAGTAAGTAGCATCCAAATCTTCTATTGAGAATCCTCGTGATAAGAGGAGCTTGACCGAGTGTAGCATAAGAAATCATTTCCTATCTAGAGTATGTCATCTACGTACAATACGTGGAAGACAACCTTACTCTCTACAACCTTCTTGTATATATAAGGTTCATCTACCATTTTGATGAAGTCAAACTCTTTGACTGTCACATCAAAACAGATGTTCCAACTCCGTGATGCTTGCATTGATCCTGATGGACTTAAGCATAGTTTTGAAAGTCTCAACTTTTCCATTTATACCAAGAATCATCTCAAGATCCATTTGCTCCTAATGGGTTTTATCCCTTCAGGTGCAATATTCAAAGTCATACTTTGTTGGTGTACATGGATTCCATCTTTGATCGCATAGCATCTAGCCATTTCACAAAGTCTCCACTTATGATGGCCTGTCTGAACCTAGTTGGGCCATCATCTACCATGATGCAATCCTCTCTCCCACTGTCACCAAAAATACTATAGTATCTCTCAAGTGGATGAGAAACCCTATCAGATTCGCGGAGAGGCTGAGATTCGTTGGAGACTATTGAATCCTTTGGTTTCACCAAATCATCAGCTGTTAGTTTATCTAGCTGGAACTCCTTCCAGTTCTACCTCATAACTACAAATTCATCATAAGAAATTCCTTTTCTAAAAAGGTGGCATGCTGAGAAACAAAACACTTTTTGCTCCTCAGTTTGGTAGAAGATATTCCCTCGCAAATGTTTGGGATATCCTAACAAACTTATACAGAACTAACCTTGCCTCGAGCTTGTCTGGATTTTGTTTTCCAGCATAGGCTGGACAACCCATATCTTAACTCGTTTAAGACATGGCCTCTTCCCATACAATATCTCATACGGAGTGGTAGGCACTGATTTGTATGGAACCCCATTCAATAGGTATGCAGCTTCTCAAGTGCATAACACCAAACAACAAAACGAAACAGGTAACTCAGCAGTACTCATCACAGAGCGCACCATATCTCATAAGGTGCGAAACCTCCATCCCGATACACCGTTGTGCTGTGGTGTATCCAAAGGAGTAAGCTGAGAGAGAATCTCATTCTCCTTTTAGAAACTCCAGGAACTCCATGCGCAAGTATTCTCCTCATCGATCAAATCGTAGGACTTAATACTTCTACCCGTCTGGTTCTTAACTTCAAGCTTATATTCCTTGAATTTCTCAAAAGTTTCAGACTTATGTTTCAACAGGAACATATGTCCGAATCCTGAGAGATAGTCGATGAATATAACGAAGTATGAAGAACCAAGCCTGGCATTTGTAGATATTGGACCGTATACATCATCATATATCTGTCCCAAGATTTCACTAACTCTTTCTCTGTTTCCATTAAACAGAGTATTAGTCATTTTACCTTTGAGACATGACTGGAAAGTATCATAAGATGAAAATTCGAACAGATTCTCATATTCATTCTTATGTAACTTAGCTTGTCATGTTGCATTGATATGACCTAGTCTACATTGCCACAAGAAGGATTCGTTCATTTCTGAACTACTCATCTTGTGTGTGTTCTACATACTTTGAACTATGATTTGATTTAGAATGTATTATGCTATTATATAACGTGCCTGATCGAATCAACTCTTGATTCAGGAAAATGTTCACAACATTATCCTCCAATACATAATTATATCCTTCTTTAACTCATTAAAGAAACTGATGTAATGTTGTATATCAGGTTCGTTATGTAATAACATTCGTTCAGAATCAATGTATTAATACAATGTGATATTTGCCCACTGGTTTGGCTGCAACACTTGCACCATTTTCTACACTTAGAGACATATCACCCATTCTCAGTTATCTACCTTTCTGTAGCCCATGTAACAGATTAGATATGTGGGATCCTAATCCGGTATCACATACCCAGGATGCAGAGGATACTGAGAAACAGTTCTTGGTAATGAACACACCTGAAGAATATGCATCAACATGCACTTTCTTCGATTGGGTCGCGTAGAAATCCGGATATTCCCCTATTTCCTGCTCGGACTTATAACAATTATAAGATAGAGTGGAATCAACGTTCCCTAGCTCAGTATAATAAGCAGGTTCGGTCAATTTATCCATATTATTATCTTGATTAAGGCGTGACATGGTCACTACCAGAAGAGAGAGAGAAGAAAACACTCCGCGTGCGCTCTTACAAGATTAGATTTGTTATTATTTTTTCAAATCAGGATGACTCCCACTGTTTTATTCAAATCTTCCTTCAAACCCTAAAAGGTAAGACTAGCAGGGATTAATCACACCCTACAAGTTCGTCAATCTTTCGGCCAGGCCAGTGTCGGTACTTTAAGGGAGGTTCCCCGTGCTTTCGCACGGACCTAATTAAAATAAATCTCGTTTTCCCAGGGGCGTAACCCCGTTAACACCATTCTAGACACCTACTTGATTGGCTAATTGAAATGTGTAAAACTTTCCCAGAAGTAACTCTTACTCGCAGTGGTATCGGGATCCAACTATCTCATATAAGGTATGCAATCTCATTGAAAATTTCAACACATGAAATTCCCGATTATATTTTGCCCCAAGCGTCCTATAACCTTGACAGATGTCAACAAACCATAGGCTGCTAGTCAAGTTCAACCCGCCATTTCATGATTGAAATTAACCCACCTGCACGACCCTTGATAGAGTTCAACAAGGTCGCACGACTACCCTAATCCAATAGCATCATATACTTTGCAGATAAGCACTAATCAGCTACCGCACACTACGCCTTGACAGAGGTCAACAAACGCAGCACGAATACTAAATATTACTTATCTGTAATGACGGAGGGCTACGACATGCTTTTAAGAAAACCCTTTGCGTAATGAACTTGATATCGTTGTAGAATCGAGTGAATTTTAAAAGGAGTGTTTTTGAGTCCTTTACTAGTTTTGCTAAAGAGGTCATTCCAGGTGAAGGGATCTCGGCTTTTTCCTCATCGAATGAGGTGCAGGATATTTCACAAATACCACTATGCAAAGTAAAAACTATAGAAGCAATCAAAAGACAAACCGAGTGGGTTGTAGCATCTGCCGGTTTCGCTAAAGAGGTCACTCCCGGTGAAGGGATCTCGGTTCTTTCCTTATCGAATAAGGTGCTGGATATTCTACAAGGAATACCGCTATGCAAAGCAAGAACTAGAGCTACCAGTTTTTAAACAAGTTTCTACAACATCTATAGGTTTCTTTTTCTTTTTATTTCATTAATCTCATTAATGAAGTCCCATGAATTATGCTTCCCAAGCATCACATAAGAAACGAAAGCATCAATATTTATTATATCTCATATATATAATATAGGCATTCGTCTCAGAACATATCAAGTGATCACATCACAGAATATCAGCAGCAGAAGAATCATATATGAAATATTGGATATACTAGAAATTCCGTGATTTATTTAAGCCAATAAAAAACGCGGATTCCACGATCGCGATGAATAGCCAAACCTACATCTCTAGACACCTACGAGAGCGGCAAGCAACCCTCCCGATTCTAGAGTTAGAAGACCCGGTCTCGAATCCTCGAGATGGTCTCCCACTGGACCCTAGAACCCGGTTACTTGTGCTCCCCGTCTTGGGTCTATCCTAATGCGGAAAAGTTAATAATATACATCAATGGTGACATCATCCTCAACCCGGAAGTGCCCTAATAAAAGAATATTACATACAAGTTTTTACAAGAATGAAAATGAAAAACTCTCATCTCATATAAAACCCTGGCTATTCAAATCACGACGATCCAATATAACATATCACAGCAACACATAACATCACATGTCATCAATGTAAGTAAATATGCATATCCCAATTGTCGTTGACATATAGCAACGAAACTGGCGATACACCACATATTACACTTACGGTCGCAGAAAAGAAAGTAAAAAACTACAACAATTGGAATCCGTAACCACCTTAGACATCATAAACCCAATGTATCACATACTTTGGATTTCATGCCTAACAAAATGAATTCCTTAAACATCACATGCCAAACAATTATAAACCCCGCATTTTAGTCTAGATATTGAAAACACTTTTCAATAACCTGTCGGGTAATTCAACAAGATTCCGGATAACCTGATCGAATGCCCGTCAGAAACTTTCGTAGACGGCCGCAACCCTGATACCGTCGACGAAGTGCACTAAGGCAGAACACCATGGCCACGAGCACCCGAACGGATGCTTTTGGCGACGGGGTTCTCCTACAGTCACTTGGTCGGGGCTATAGGGCGTGACTATCTAGTAAGGTTATCCGACGAGTATTCGCGTACATTATGTAATTGCGATGGACTTTTGATCCACATCAAAATTCCGTGGCAACCGATCAAATGAGACTAAGCTCCTAGATTTATAAAATTCAAACTAGTTATCACATAACCAATCATGTGGATTCCAAATATTGTATCACAATCATAGATAGCTAGATGAAGTTAAACTTTTCGATCGAATAAGCAAGGACCCAAAATTTCCCAACAAGCTCAACACTAGAGCGGAGTTCAAAAAGTACCCAGAATATGCCATAGCTCCAATGAACCAGCCGTAGAAGGGTCAACCAATGCCTCACATGTTGCACTGCTGAACTACTACAAACCCTTGGGTTTGATGGTAGTTCTGACGGTCACAGAATCGAGTTAGGGTTTCGTTCTTCTAGAGGGTCCACAGAATCGCTTGCAAGATTTTCTGAAAATTTTAAACTCGGAAAAATCCAACTCTTAGAAAATTTCAGCGAGGGAAAAATTGGGTTATTGATATCCGTACGAACTTTTTAACGTCGTCTAAATAACCCGAATATATGTTAGAATTATGATTACGAAACACTCCGAATTGCTTTTGCAGAAAGTTAACATCATATGAAAATTTACCAAAAACAAACAATACCTGAAACACCAAAACCCAGAGACTGGAACACCTTAAAAATTTGAAGCCCAAACTCCCCAAAAGACCCGGTGAGCTCGGTTTTATGTCCTATGTGGCCGGCCAAATTTGCAAAAAAAAGCTTCAAATTTTCATAGTGTTCATGTTATATCACATACAACATTCTGCAGTTGTTTAAAAAAAAATTTGACACCTCTAAAAATTCGACAGAAACTAGATTTTGTACCGGGTGTTTCGGAGTAGTTTCGGTTTCGTAATCCTAGCAAACATTGTCTAATTTTCTAGCATAGCTCTGACACCACTGTAGGGTTGTCCAGCACGGCAGCAAGTTTTTGGGAGGTATCGTCCGTTTCATTTTTAAAAAATTGCCGTATTAGCTAACCTTGCCCCTAGAATCGTTACTAGAAAATCCGACGATACTAAATGTTAACACTTTACATCTAAGTGAATAAGGGAATATAACCATTGAAGACTGGTCCTTCACTTCTAAAGCTCCATGTCGTAGTCCATTTGCTGTAAGTTGTGAAGACCCGGACTTTAGTAAGGGTTCACATGAAGAAACGAACAAGCTTGCTCAATGACTTCGAGACCGAAGATGATCTACGTCGAGGAGACTCGAGTTCATGCTACCTCTTCACTAATAGTGAAATTAGTGAAGCAAACACCATAAACTAAATGGATAATAGTAGAGGATGATGAAGTAGGAAGTGGGCTCACTTTTAGATTTATTTTTCTCACACTTTTTCATCACTTTGTCAAAAGCTAGAGAGCATCAAGAGGAAGAAGAAGATGAAGTGATGAACTAAAGAGATGAGGTTAGAAATACAACCATGGGTGAGTTAGTGTCATACACTAACTCATGTAGAGAGTTAACCATGGTGTGTGGTTAATGGTTGGGTTAATAAATATCTTTAAGTAAAAACAAATCAAGAGGACTAAGTCAATATTCTACAAGCTTCATGCAAGCTTCAAGTCATAAGAAAATCAAAATGATTTTTAATTACCTAATAATAAATATTAACCAACATTAAACCTAGCATGGTTTGAGTCTCTTACACCCTTATTGCATGTGTAACCTAGCATGTCACAATGATACATATCACATATATATTATTTATGAACAATAGAAAATAATACAATTAACATATATATTATTTATGAACAATAGAAAATAATACAATTAACATATATTACATATATATCAATGTATTATCAAGTGAGAAAATGTAATGCTTAAGTGAGCTAATATTAGATAATGTAATTTAATATATCAAATATATAATTATACATTAAATTATTAAATCAACACTTGATTTAATAATCCGGCTATATCACATATAACCGACTAATATCTAGTGTAACAACTTATCGAATCAATACTTGATCCGATAACTTGGCTATATCATATTAGTTATATGTATGCCCTAGAGGCCATTACTGTACATACGATATATATTGTAGTGTATGCTTGGACATATATGGAGGACTTTCTTGCTCGACATGATACTATGCTATCTGATTGCTCTTTATCTTAATATGTACTCTGATTGTCTCTATGTTACATGTTGATAAAGCCCTTAGGATGAGTACTTGACTACCAGGACTATGATGCAGATCATACTAATGGGGACAGTGTAGTCGATAAGTGCATCCTTCAAATGTTCCTAGTCGTGGTTGTATCAAGATAGGGCATCGATATACCAGAGTAGACTAGTGTATGGCTTCTCGACCCATGTAGATGGGCGATGGATGATCCCATATCCATTGGTGTTTAACATCAAAGACAGTATACGGGTGCTCAGTGGAGACTGGGTATACTGAACAGACTCGCCGAGAACTCCCAGATGGTATTATACCTAACGTCAGATGGCAGTTCTCTGGTGACACTGGTACAGGTTAGTCTGTAGACCTGAGATTGTCATAGAGTCATATGTGATTTCCACTGTGCTTTGATTTCCACCTTACCACGTTCAAGAGAACGTGCAAAACGGTAGCTGTTGGGTACAGTCCTGAGTCACATGGAGGCAATGAGCGATAGGAGGGGTTTCGTCTCTCCCGGTATTGGGAGTTGATGTTGCGCTGTGCTCGATTGGCTATAACAGGAAGTTCTTGGCCAAGGCTGCTTTAGAGATATACTGGTAAGTGTTATCAGTAGTTTCTCGACCCGTTATGAGCTTCATATCAACACGACATATCGAGTTACTAGGGTTTGACGTTTACCACCCCTAGACGAGATATGCGACATATCAGACGAAGAGATCGGACTTTACGGTAGTATTACTGATTGGATTCGCAGGAGTGTGAGCAGGCTTGCTTGCTGATCTTCTGATCGCTTAATACCCGAGTGGCCGTTACGTTTAGCAGACCGCTTGCGGATTGTAGGTGTTTGATATGATCATCACCTACTGCCGGCGTATTGACGAGTCTTTAGAGTCCTACACAAGGGTTTCCTGGCTCAAGCGAAACGGAGTAGGAGCACATATGTGATATGTGCGGGACCGAGATTGATACAATATGAGATACCGTATTCTATTCTCGCGATATGAGATATCGGTAAGTTATATATGATATATCCGGGTTATCGTATCAAGTGTTGATTCGATAAGTTGATTCATATGATATTAGTCGGTTATAGGTGATATAGCTGGATTATTAAATCAAGGGTTGATTTGATAATCTAATGTATAATTATATATTTGATATATTACAATACATTAACTAGTATTATCTCACTTATGATTTATTTTCTCACTTTGGATACATTGATGTATATGTGATATATGTTAAATGTATCAAGCTAGGTTACAAATGCAACTAGGGTTAATGAGGGTTATGTAAGTGCACGGCAGTGCCCCGGCCATCTGAACGAGGCCAAAATGCGGAAACAAAAACTTTTCTTTAAACAGAAACTGGCGCTACCGCGGACTATAAACCCGGATCGGACCATTAACCTCCTACTAGCTAATAGAAGAAAGGGTAAAGAGCTATACCGAGCGATCCGTATCCTTCGGTCTTCGGCCGCCATCCCGATCTCCTCGCGGAATCTCCGGTCTCGATCTCCTCGCTGGAAAAGCACCACGTCACCGAGTCTTTTTACGAGCTCCCACCTCTTGAACCGAGGCAACTTGGACACGAAGTTGGCAAGCCGACGTGTCCAAGATTGCTGTAGAATAGTGTAGTACTCTTTGTCTCAAGGGGTTAAAGAAGTTGCCATTTTGGTGGAGGAATCAACTATGGAGATGTGCTATGGAATTTTTTGAAGCAAGCCAAAGAGAGTGAATAATTTTCCCTACACAAAAAGAATCACCCATCAAGAGAAGTGGCCGGCCATACTTTATGGCAAGGGAAAATATGAAAGGGGGTGAGCACAAGCTAGTGCAAGGTGACCATAAGAAAAAGTGGGTGATGATGAGAACCAATGATCACAACCAAGTCAAATCATAAACCCATCACCAATCTCATCAAGCAATGATGAACAAAAAGAAGTCAAGGGATGGTAGAACCATCATGAAACATCTACTTATAAAAACCACCCTCCACTATGCTAATTTGCACAATTGCAAATAAGCCCCTCCACACCAATTTTCAGCCAAACAAAGATAGAACGAAAAATGGCCGAAACGGAATGCAAACTGGCAACTTCAAAAAGTGATCCCGTAATAAATTACAGGAAAACCCTGCGACTGTCTATACATACCCGTATTTGTATTTCGACCGAATACAAATGCAATGAGACAAAATCTACACTGTACAATACTAGAATCCGGCTTAAACCAAAGCCCACTAGTATTATCCGTCCGATCATGATCCGTACAATACCGCACGTATATGATCGGACCCTGCTATATATCCATACGACCTCTACAGCGTTTCGCCCGAAACTTGAGAAACTGTCTGTGGGGGACTCTAAAGACTCGTCAATACTTTGGCTGTGGATTAAACCACTAGCACGTCAGTGATATTAGCCATACGTAATGGGCTACCAGGTATTGACCAAAAGGTACGTCGATGAGCGAACTCATCCGACACCCTAATGAGCCTGTCAGTGACAATATCCGTACAGTCCGGTCCGTTCATCTATGAGCATCGCATGGCGGGCCTAGGGGGTTGGTAAAAGTCACACCCCCAAAAGCGGTACAAGTCGTGTCGGAGTGTAGCCCAGAACACCCTAAGATACTACTGGAATACCTACCAGTAAATCTCCTGCCTCGGCCGAGGGCTTTGTGTAATGGCTCTCCTAGACACAACGCGATCTCACCCCCAATACTGAGAGAGACGAATCCCCTGGATCTGCTCACTTGCCTCCATGTGGCTCGGGACTGTACCCAACTAAAACCTGTTTGCATGAATCCTTTGAGCCGTGGTAGGGTAGTAATCAAAGTACAGTAGGAACTCACACGAGACAAATGACAACCTCAGGTCGATGAACTAACCTGTACACATGTCACCAGGGAACTTCTATCTGACGTCTGGTATAATCCCAACTAGCATGTTCCCGGCGAGTCCTGTCCGATGTACTCATAACCCAATGAGCACCTGTATACATCTTAGGTGAACCAACTGACACCAGTAGCTTGTGAGTCCGGCCACTGCCCCTCGTCGGGGTCTCGACTGTATACACTAGTCTACTAATGGAGTATCGATGCCCAGTCTCGAAACTCCTACGACTAGGGACCACTTTAAGGATGTGTTTATGGACTACCCAACTCTCACGTATATGATCGCCATCATACTGTTGGTAGTTAAGCAGGATCCTAAGGGCTCTATCAACGTGTAATAGTGAACATGTCACCTAAACCTGTACACGACTGATAAAGTCAAACCACAGTAGTATACTATTCTCTATCAATTTGTAATAGTGAACTACAATGTCACCTAAAGCATGTACACGATGATAAAGACAAACCATATAGTATACAAACCTCTTGAGTAAGACTGTCCTACTGGTATAGGTCCTCCCCCAATCATTGCAATCACGTGCCTGCGATCCAATAATTAACTCTGAGGGCACTATATCCAACAATCTCCTACTTGCACTCAAGGCTAATTATTGCGATGTCGCATACTCACAGCCCGTGTGATACCGAACACCCAACTCCTCTACTAATCAGTCTCACAAAGCCCGTTTGCGAAACTATTGCGTTCGAGGAATAGCCTCAGCTAGCGGATCCGCCCAGATGTTTCTTTCTATGTCTCTTTTAATCTCAAGTTCGCGGAGAAACCCATCTCCTGAAATGAGCAATACCTGTCTTAGAATATGTCTGGATATCTGATGGGACCTAGCTCATAAATGAACTCCAAATCCAAACTTCTTAGACTGTATCGTCAACCGAACATAATCAGTATCCTACGTAATGCCTCCCTCAGTATCCGCTTGGACCACCTGTCCAAAATACCGCCCCTCGTTAGAGGGAGAACTATAACTCTGACAGTCATTCTGTCTTCTAGGTCACCTTGGAAGCCTGGAATGATAACCGTCTCCTAAAAGAGGTTGTTGCTATCATATCTCTAGAACATCCGCTTATGTTCTAAAACTACTTCCGAATGTTTCTCCAGGATTGGATCAATATCCACTTATTGCATCTACTGCAAAAACAACATCTGGTGTGGTACTTGACATCTCATGATTGGCTCAATTGCCTAAGAAAGTGATCTGTTAATCATGCATATCCCTCTCTCCTTTAGTCTGTAAGACACCTTTAGAGAGGGTGCCTCCATTACTTGCAGGCATACTACCATGCCAGGAGTCGTCCATTCTAAAACACCTTTAGAATGCTGTCTAAGTACCCAAATTGGGAAACTTCCCAAATCTAGATCTAAAACCATAGATCCAGTACCAGAATGTCTGATATAATATCCAAGTCCCATGTGGAGAAACCACTGTGTGACAACCAAAGTATAACCGACTGTAGTATAGGAATTTCACTTCCTACACTGTGTATGTCATCCAAATACCAGGACATCACACCCTACTGCCTTCTTAACAGATCCATCCCCTATTCTGATGAAGTCAAACCTATGACTGTCACATCAGAAATAGATGATCTATCTCCGCTATTTCTGCTCTAGCCTATAAATAGACATAAGCCACTTGTCCACTATTGCTTCCGCTGCTCCCACTGACTACGACAACCCTCTGGTAGAGTCATATACACGTGCACTTCTAAAGCTAGTTTAGAACGACGCTATACTCATCCTCCGGCCGGATCTCATAGCTTGGAACAACAGTAGTGTCAAATCTGGGTAAACGAGAACCTCCCTGTCACCATCCTTGAGGCAACCGGAGTACCTCTCGGGTGCCTGAAGTTACCCACCATATCTGCGGAGTGGACAATTGAATGTCAATCCAGATTGAATCTTTAGGTTCTTATCAAATTTTCAGTAATCGTTTGCGATTTTGGAATCACTTCCAGTTCTACCATACTCCCACTACTGTTTTTTGAAAAAATCCATTTCTTTTAAAACAGTGGCGAGTCAAGAACAATATCACTATTGATCTTCCAAATGGTAGAAAATCAACCCTCGTCATAGCCCGGGTCAACCCACAAACAACCATTACAGAAACGTGCCTTGAGTTATCCAGAGTCTGGTTTTAAGTATAAGCCGGACAACTCCCCGTACCTTAACATCGTTAAGATATGAACCGTTCTATATCCAATATAGAAACAGAGGCACTAATTTAATTGGAACCAGATTCAAATCATGCAGCTGTCTCCAGTGCATGTCAACTAAACGGAAGGAGGCCGTTCAGCATTACTCAACTTAGGAATGCTTCCAATTATGAGTAACCTAAAAGAGAAGCTTGTTCTCTTAATCATTACTATTAACTGAATACCATATACAAGTATCTACATCTTCGATCACCTTGAAGAATCCCGATACTTGCAACACCTGGTTCTCTACTTTATTCTTATACTTATAACTTCTCAAAATTCGGACCTTGCGTTTCTACGAAACACTTGTCTAAAAACTAGAGAAGTTATAGGTAAACCGAATATAGTATGAGGACCAACCCCTTTGTCCTAATGGATACTAGACAATATACAATACTCTGTATAAGTCCCTTGAGTCTAATAACTCATTCCCTGTGTGTCGTATGTTGAAAACTGTACTTATGGTTAAGAAGAATTACACCGCTGTTTAATACTCCTTACCTAACCATCCACTAATATAGGTAAATATCATGGACATAATTTCAAAAAGGAATATCTCACTCTACAAAAATAGATGTACAGATGTATCAATTTGAAATTGGTGCATAACAGCGGATATTCAAAACCAAAAATTTGCCGTTCGGCAAACAAACCAGGCGATTTCCTCAAATATCACCAATTACAGTTGGAGATAGTGCCCTCGAAGTCAATTATTGGATCGCAGGTACGTGATTGCAATGATTGAGGCAGGACCTATACCTATATGACAGTCTTACTCGAGATGATAGTATGTTATCTGGTTTGTCTTTATCATCGTATACATGCTTTAGTTCACTATTGCATGATGATAGAGCCCATATGATTCTTTCTTGACTACCAGCAGTATGATGGCGATCATATACGTGGGAGCTGGGGTCTATAAGCACATCCTTAAAGTGTCCCTAGTCGTGGGAGTTTCGAGACAGGGCATCGATACTCCAGAGTAGACTAGTGTATACAGTCGAGACCCCGGCGAGGGGCGGTGGCCGGTCTCACAAGCCACTGGTGTCAGTTGGATCACCTAAGATGTATACAGGTGCTCATTGGGTTATGAGTACACCGGACAGGACTCGCCGGGAACATGCTAGTTGGTATTATACATATCGTCTGATAGCAGTTCCCTGGTGACATGTGTACAGGTTAGTTTGTCGACCTGAGATCGTCATTTGTCTCGTATGAGTTCCCACTGTGCTTTGATTCGTACCCTACCACGCTCAAAGGAGTTGTGCAAACTGGTATTTTTTGGGTACAGTCCCGAGCCACATGGAGGCAGTGAGCGGATCGTCGGGAATTCGTCTCTCCCGGTATTGGGGGTTGATGTCGCACAGTGCACGGGTGGCCATCACTAGAAATCCTTGGCCAAGGTAGTGGAGAATTACTTATTTGGATCAGTAGTTTCTCAGATGGTGATGGGCTTCATACCGACACGAATTATCGCGTTATTAGGGGTCTGACTTTATCCACCCCCCTAGACTCGATATGCGATACTCTTTAGACGAACGGACCGGACTGTATATACATTGTCACTGTTAGACTCAGTAGGGTTTATAGATGAGTTCGCTCATCAGCTTCCCTTCCAATCAATACATAGGCAAACCGTTACGTACAGCTTATATCTCTGACGTGCTAGAGGTTATACCTAGTGCCAGTGTGTTGATGAGTCATTAGAGTCCCCCACAGACACTTTCCCATGTTCGGGCGAAACGTTGTAGAGACCGTATGGTGTTATGGCAAGGTTCGGAAAATGCACGTGCGTTTTCGTACGTGTCATTTTTCGGGCAGATAATACTCGTAGGCTTTGGTTTAAGCCGGATCCCAGTATTATACTGTGTAGATATAATATCTTTGTCTCAGTTGCATTTGTGTTCGGTCGTAATACAAATGCGGGTATGTTTATACTGATACGGGGTTATCCTGAAATTCGTTTCAGGATCACTTTTGGAAGTTGCCAGTTTCCAGTTTTCTATCGCCCGTCTTTAACATTCGGTTAAAGACGGATTTATCTTTTCTTCTTGAGGGTGAGTCGTGTGGTGACTCATGCTTCGAGATGGTTCTAGATGGTGATTAGGATGATGAGGTGGCATGTGACTCATTTGTTCATTAACGGTGTATTAATTAGATGATGACTATGTGTTGTGATTCATTGTTTTCATTCATTGAGTTCACACTAGGTGTTTCATGACTCATTATTTCTTTAGTGCTTATAGTTACCTTCCCCTCTCCTACACTCACCCCCCTCTCTTTATATGGCCGGCCACCCCTTGGTGGGAAATAGAGTTGTTCATTTGAGAAAAGATTAAGGTTTATGGTTCATGGAAATTGATATATTTTCATAGCTCATTTTCATTCGATCCAAAAGGCAACTTCATTAACCGTTCATTCATAGTCTTGGACGTAACGAGACAAAGTGTTCTACTCATTCTCTACCTCATCTTGATCGTCTCTTTTAGCAAACTTGACGATCGAGTTGCCTCGGTTCAGAGGCGGGAGCCCGTTTAAAGATCCGTCGACGTGGTGCCACCTGGATGGGAAGACCGGAGATTCAGGAGATCGGAGCAGCCCCAACAAGCGTGGGATGATGGTTGAAGACCGAAGGACTCGAATCGTTCGGTATAACACTTCTACCCACTTTGTAGTTTGTTAGTTTAGCTTTAATGGCAGATCCGGGTTACGGTACACGATAGCTCCAGTTTGTAAAAAGTTTTTGTTCAGCATTTGGCGTCTGTTAGACGGCCGGGGCGCTACCGTAGATTTACAGTGGTATCAGAGCCTCACCATTAAGCTATACTAACTTGTGCTAACGCGTTTAAAATCTCGATCGAACGGAATTTCCGAAACTACAATTTTCTGCATTAAAGTTTCTGTCGATTTTTAAAAGGGTCTAAAAATTATTTTGAGTATCACAGAAAAACAAGCAGGCTTTTATAAGAATACTGGTGAAATTTGGTGGCCCAACTCAACAGTAACGCTGCGGATCTGCGGCCCAAACAAGGGTTTGGCCACGGATCCGCCGCCGTTTTGTGAGATTGGTACTCCAATTTTCTACAGTAGCTTCTACACAGTGAATTGTGGTTTCTGGAATGTTTCTTTTGGGCCCATATTTGGTTACTGTACAGCAGAAGTTCGTGGGGCCACTTCGGGAAGTTTTGTCGATCGAAATTTTAAACATGTTAGTATGCAGTATTTACATTATATCTCCGACCGGGAATGTCATTTGATTGGTAAACCGCGTCTGATTGCTATAGTTCTTTTAGACGGGTTTGCAAACGTGACATTCGCGTTGATGTTCTGTGTTGTGCTGTATTGTTGTGGATATGTCATGGTGGATAGCAGTGTGCAATGATAGTACTGTTTGGATTTATTTGTACATTTGATATTGCGGGGCGAGCGTCCAACATGTGGACTGCCGTTACTACCTGTTGTATAATATTCTTTTGGGGCACGACCGGGTTGAGGTCGATGTACCCATTGTACATATTTTTATTTCTGTACTAGGTTTATCCCGCGAAGGAGTGCATGGATAGCCGGGTTCTGAAAGGCAACGGGTCCGTATCTCATGGCTTTGAGAGGCAGAGGGACCTCACTCTAGAACTGGCAGACTATTCGCCGCACTCGTAGAGGGTTCAGGTTGACCCAAGGATGGGTGCTCAATTTACCGGATTCCGTGAAGTGCCGGGCGTTCCTTTCACTATGCTGTGGGGACTACCTCGCTTCAGGTTTTGGCGGGTAACTTGCTGCACCCGTAGGGGTCTAGGTTTCATTGCACAGCTATCCACACGACCAGGGGAACGTCGGGTTTCAGTAGCGGCTCTGTGAAACCCGGGGATCCCAGATTGTCTGTATTGTTCTGTGATGCTTATTACTTTTCTGTAATGTTGCATATTATCACGCCTGGAGCGATTATTGTATATTGGTATATATACTATTAGATGTTGTATATGTTTTACACCCGCGCTAGTCCAGCCCCCGTTCTGTCGTTAGTTAAGTAACCTAACGGGTGATGACGGGACCCAGTGACGAATGCGGATGGCATATACGTATATTTTATTTTCATTCTTTTCTGGTGTGATTGATTGATGAGACTGCATTGATTCTTATCAATGCAAGGATAAAACAAACCTATATTTGATGTTGTTGGAACAAATTTTAAAAGTGTTATTACAAAGATGTTTCATTTTATTTTGCATAGTGATATTCAGTTAGAATATCCCGCACCTCATTCAACGAGGCAAGGGCCGAGATCCCATCACCGCAAGTGACCCCATGGGCAGAAGTTTACGTTAGGGTAGTAACTTCACTATAGTCGATTACAAGTTGCTTTGCATAGCGGTATTCAGTTGGAATATCCTGCACCTCATTCCACGGGGAAAGAGCCGAGATCCCTTCACCGGCAGTGACCTCTTTAGCAAAGGTTTTTTGCCACTATATTTTTATAAAAAGCTATCAGGTTCCTTCAACAAGATCAAGTTCATTACGTTAAAGGTTTTTTTCCAAAAACCAGCCGTAGCCCTCCGTCGTTTCTTATGGATGGTCAGTAGTATTCAAGCTATGTTTGTTGGCCCTTAGTCAAGGCATAGTGTTTGGTAGCTGCTGGGTATTCATTTGTTGCATTGATAGATGTGTTGGTTTGGGACAGTCGTATTACCTTGCTGACTAAAGTCAAGGGTATGTACGGGTGGGTTCAAATCAACCAGGACAATGACGGGAAGAAATTGACATGTGACTTATGATTTGTTGGCCCTTAGTCAAGGTCATAAGAGCATGAGGCAAAAATTACATCGGGAGTTTCAAACAAACAGCAAACTTGCCAGGCATGCGCATACCTTCTGGAGTATGATAACTTGAGTGGCTTCCATCAAGTTATCATGCGATGATAGTTGGATCCCGATTCTCACTGATGAGTTGGTTTACTCTTCGGGTGATCCCGACTAATTCTTCTTTCAGGTTTGGAGGAGAATTTGAGATTACAGTAGGAGGTTTCCTGATTAGATAAAGTGATAACCATTCTGATCTAGGTTAGAGTACGCGCAGAGTGTTTCTTTTCTCTCTCTCTTTGGCAGCGACCTTTGACCGACCCTATACTATAACTCAGTGACCAAGTTGACCGAACCTTCTTAAAATACTGGCTTTTGGATTGTCCGAGTTGCATAAGTCATTGCCGCTCCTTCTTTTACCCTTTGCATTTCTCAGAACACTCCGTATTACTACGGACATTCACTTCCATTGGATAGATCCATCGTATGGTTATAGACGAACTCGAAGGGACTTCTTTGAGGATCGATCCAGGTTCAGGAGAAATAGAATTGGTATATTCAGTTGCCTTTTATTATCACCTTCTCTCAGGTTGCGAGGGCTCCTTGGTTTAGGAGAGTACACCTATTAAGCTTATTGGATAGTCTTATTCCAAACCATAGGCTGGTGCCGAAAGGTAGGGAATGAAGAAAACCAATTAGCCTAAGTAGGGTGTGCAGATGGTAATATGTAAAGACAAGATAAAGGGATTAGAAAGAGGGCAAGGTAAATTGCGACTGTTATCATTCACGACCAAACCGCGTACTTCATCGCCACTCCTATTTCACCTTTGTTTATTCCCCAGTTCGGGAGAAATAGAATAAAGTATTATTCAGTTGTCTTTTATCATCACCTTCTCTCAAGTTGCGAGTACTCCTAGGATTAGGAGACTACACCTATTATGCTTACTGGATAGTCTTCATCCAAACCATAGGCTGGGGCCGAATGGTAGGGAAGGAAGAAAACCATTTTGC
The DNA here is from genome assembly GCA_030015575.1 of Agapanthus africanus. Classification (NCBI taxonomy): domain Eukaryota; kingdom Viridiplantae; phylum Streptophyta; class Magnoliopsida; order Asparagales; family Amaryllidaceae; genus Agapanthus; species Agapanthus africanus. The sequence goes on from CM057342.1 coordinate 306,366,116, forward strand.
CTAACGAAGGTGTACAGAAGGTAATGAGTAAAGACAAATAAAGAGATTTGGAGAGATGGAAAAGATATATACTGTTAAAGTCATGAAAAGGATTATGGAAGAGGCATTACTAGGAATACCAGGATACCCCTACGAGAAATTTTAATGTTTCAGTTATAGGGTTCCTAGGCACACTATAGAGGTCTCACAAGGCATCGAACATGCCAATTTAAAATTTTATGGGTGCTGAGAAACCCTAACAAGGATCGTCGGCTAGATTTCTAGGCGAAACTATAAACTAGTTAACACTTTAACTAAAAAGTTAGATGCTACAACCTTTGTAGATCCGGATTTCCACTTCCTTAGCTCCACGTAGTCGTCCTCTCGCTGTCCTTTTCGAATCCTATACTCATTCGTCGGCTTCATCGGGAAAACGAGTGGAATAGGTCGTCGGCTTCGTGCCGAAGATGATCTACGTCGAGGTTGCGCAAGTTCAAGCTCCAACTTCACTAAGTTGTGAAACTTGTGAAGAAAACACCCAAAACAACTTGGCAAGAGGTAGAGGGTGAAGAAATAGGAGGTGGGTTCACTTTAGAATTGGATTTCACTCACTTTTGCTCAAGTTGCCATTGATGGCATCAAGCTTTTCTTGAAGAAGAAGATGATGAAGAAGAAAGAATATGATAAGTTTCTTATTTGAAAAAGAAACAAATATGAATACTTATCATATCTTGACCATGGTCAAGTGTAGAGATTAAACTAAGGTTAAAAGGAATGGTTAGGGTTAAAGATGAGATAAGGATGGTGGACTTTGTCAAAGCTTCAAGAAACTTCAACAAGAGACAAAGAAAGCCACCATTCTCATCTAAACCTTTTCTAAATAAATAAACAAACAAATAAATAAAAAGGCAAAACCCTAATCATCTCTTAACCATGGTTTAATACTTCACACTTAACCTAATGAGCAAGTATCATCAAACATGATACAAAGATGTGCACAAAAGTATATCACATATACAACATGTACATCAAGTGAGATAATCCATTTAAAGTGAACCAATACTAGTTAATGCAATGCAATATATCAAATATATAATTATGCATCAAATCATTAAATCAACATTTGATTCAATGATCCGGTCATGTCGCACATAACCGACTAGAATCCAATGTATCGATTTATCGAATCAATGATTCGATAACTAGGTCATATCGAATATAACCAATCAAAACATATATCGCGAGAATGAAATGCGGTATCACATACACGCATTATTCTCGGTCCTGCACATATCTCATATGCGCTCCTATTTCGTTTCGCTTGAACCAGGAAACCTCTGTATAGGACTCTAAAGACTCGTCAATACGCCGGTAGCAGATGATGATCATATCAAGCACCCACAAGCCGCAAGCAGTCTGCTAAACGTAACGGCCATCCGGGTATTGAGCGATCAGAAGATCGACGAGCTAGTCCGCTCACACTCCTGTGAATCCAACCAGTAACACTTACCGTACAGTCCGGTCTGTTCGTCTGATACGTCGCATATCAAGTCTAGGGGTGGTAAACGTCAGACCCCAATAACCGATAAGTCGTGCCGATGTGAGGCTCATAACGGGTCGAGAAACTACTGGTAACACTTACCAGCAAATCTCTGATCAGCCCTGGCCAGGGACTTCCCTGTTACGGCCAATCGAGCACAGCGCAACATCAACTCCCAATACCGGGAGAGACGAAACCCCTCCTATCGCTCATTGCCTCCATGTGACTCGGGACTGTACCCAAAGACCACCGTTTTGCATGCCCTCATGGACGTGGTAAGGTGGAGATCAAAGCACAGTGGGAATCACACAAGACTCTATGACGATCTCGGGTCTACAGACTAACCTGTACAAGTGTCACCTGAGAACTGCCATCTGACGTGAGGTATAATACCATCTGGGAGTTCTCGGCGAGTCCGTCCAGTGTACCCAGTCTCCACTGAGCACCCGTATACCATCTCTGATGTCAAACACCAATGGATGTGGGATCATCCATCACCCATCTCATGGGTCGAGAAGCGTATACGCTAGTCTACTCTGGTATATCGATGCCCCGTCTCGATACACCCACGACTAGGGACCTTGAAGGATGTACTTATGGACTACCATGTCCCCACTAGTATGATCTGCATCACAGTCCAGGAAGTACATATCCTAAGGGCTTTACCAACATGTAACCATAAGACAGTATAAAGAGACTAGTGTACATGTTAAGATAAAGAGTAACCAGATAGCATACTATCATATCGAGCAAGAAAGTCATCTCTATATATGTCCAAGCATCCAATATAATATACATCATCTGTACAATACTGGCCTCTAGGGCATACATACAACTAACAATCTCCCACTTGCACTAGGGCCAGCAGCTGTAGTATCACATACCGAGCATCCCGAAGAGTCTCTCAAACTGTATCTGGGGAATGGCCTTCGTGAGTGGATCCGCCGTGTTGTTCTTCGTGTCAACCCTCCTGACCTCGATCTCCCGGCGATCAACTATCTCCCGGATCAGGTGATACCGCCTCAGAATATGCCTGGATCGCTGATGGGACCTGGGTTCCTTGGCTAAAGCCACCGCTCCATTGTTATCGCAATACAAAGGTATTGGATGCTCAATGGATGGAACCACTCTAAGTTCAGTAATGAACTTCTTGATCCAGACAGCCTCTTTGGCAATATCGTTGGCAGCGATGTATTCAGCCTCCATCGTCGAGTCTGCCACGGTTTCCTGCTTGGAACTCTTCCAGCTAACCGCCCCTCCGTAAAGGGTAAAGACAAAGCCCGACTGCGACTTAGAGTCGTCCTTATCACTCTGGAAGCTCGAATCGGTAAAGGACTCCACTTGGAGCTCTCCGTTACCATACACCAAGAACATATCTCTAGTCCTTCGCAAGTACTTGAGAATGCTCTTCACAGCTGTCCAGTGACTCTCTCCAGGATCAGCTTGATACCTGCTCACTACATTTAGTGAGTATGCTACATCGGGTCTGGTACATAGCATCGCATACATGATAGAGCCTACTGCTGAAGCATAGGGTATCCCTTGCATGCGAGCTCTCTCCAAATCAGTCTTGGGAGACATCTCTTTGGAGAGAGTGACTCCAGAGATCGTGGGCAAGCTCCCACGCTTGGATTCTTCCATACTAAACCTCTTTAGTATGGTGTCAATGTACCTGGATTGGGACAAACCCAAAATCCGTTTGGATCTATCTCTATAGATCCTAATTCCCAATATGCAGGAGGCATCACCAAGATCTTTCATCGAGAATCTTTATGATAAGAAGAGCTTGACCGATTGCAGCATAGGAATATCATTTCCTATCAAGAGTATGTCTTCCACGTACAATACGAGGAAGACAACCTTACTCTCTGCCACCTTCTTGTAGATACAAGGTTCATCTGGATTTTTGACGAAATCAAACTCTTTGATAACGACGTCAAAGCAGATGTTCCAACTCCGCGATGCTTGCTTTAATCCATAAATGGATTTAAGCAGCTTGCACACCTTCCCGCTGCTCCCACTGTCTACGAAGCCCTCTGGCTGAGTCATGTACACGCACTCTTCTAAATCACCATTTAGAAAGGCGGTCTTAACATCCATTTGCCAGATTTCGTAGTCATGAAAGGCAGCAATGGCAAGCATGATTCGGATGGATTTAAGCATAGCCACTGGAGAAAAGGTTTCGTCATAGTCCACACCTGGTCTTTGACGAAAACCCTTTGCTACAAGTCTAGCTTTGAAAGTCTCCACTTTCCCATCTACACCAAATTTCTTCTTAAAGATCCACTTGCTCCCAATGGGTTTTACCCCTTCAGGAGCAACTTCCAAAGTCCATACTTTGTTGGTGTACATGGATTCCATCTCGGACCGCATAGCATCCAGCCATTTCACTGAGTCCCTACTCGTGATGGCCTGCTCGAAGCTAGTTGGGTCATCATCATCCATGATGCAATCCTCGCTTCCACCATCAATGAGAAAACCGTAGTATCTCTTAGGTGGACGAGAAACCCTACTAGATCGGCGGAGAGGCTGGGGTTCGTCGGGTACTATCGAATCTTTTGGTTCCACTAAATCTTCAGTTATAGTTTGTGTATCTAGAATTTCTTCCAGCTCTACCACTTTGCCACTAATTTCTTTTTCAAGGAATTCCTTTTCTAAAAAGGTGGCATATTGAGAAACAAACACTTTTTGTTCTTCAGCATGGTAGAAAAAATATCCTTGGGAATTCTTAGGATATCCCACAAACTTGCAGAGAACTGACCGTGCCTCGAGTTTGTCTGGATTTTGCCTTTTGACATAGGCCGGACAACCCCATATCTTAACTCGTTTAAAATATGGTCTCTTCCCACTCCATATCTCATATGGTGTGGTAGGTACAGATTTAGATGGAACTTGATTCAATAGGTATGCTGCTGTCTCCAGCGCATAACCCCAGAAGGAAATAGGTAACTCAGCCGTGCTCATCATAGAGCGCACCATATCTAATAGGGTGCGGTTCCTCCGTTCAGATACATCGTTGTGCTGTGGTGTATATGGAGGAGTCAGCTGAGAGAGAATCCCATTCTCTTTTAGGAAGTCCAGGAATTCATTGCTCAAGTATTCCCTTCCTCGATCAGATCGTAGGATTTTAATACTTTTTCCGGTTTGGTTCTCAACTTCTTGTTTATATTCCCTAAATTTCTCAAAAGCTTCTGATTTGTGTTTCATCAGGAACACATACCCGAACCTAGAGTGATCGTCAGTGAATGTAATGAAGTATGAAGAACCATCCCTGGCATGTGTAGACATGGGACCGCATACATCACTATGTATAAGTCCCAAGAGTTCGGTAACTCTTTCTCCGTGTCCCGTAAACGGAGTTTTGGTCATCTTGCCTTTGAGACATGACTGGCAAGTGTCATAAGATGAAAATTCGAAAGGTTTCAAATATCCATTCTTATGCAACTTAGCCAGTCGTGTCAAATCGATGTGACCCAGTCTACAATGCCATAAGTAGGATTCGTTCAGTTCTGAACTCTTCCTCTTGTGTGTGTTTGTTATGCTCAGAACTGTTGATTGATTTAGAACATAAATGCCATTGCACAACGTGCCTGATCCAACCAACTTTTGGTTTCGGAAAATGTTCATAACATTATCCTGTAATACAAAATTATATCCCTCTTTACTTAATAAAGAAACCGATATAATGTTGCATATCAGGTTCGGCATGTAATAGCATTCGTTCAGAACCATTGTATTACCAGTTGGTAATACAAGGTGATATTCCCCGACAGTCTTAGCTGCAACAATTGCACCATTTCCAACTCTAATGTCTTTATCACCTTCTCCAAGTTCTCTACCTTTCCTTAGCCCATGTAACTGATTACATATATGGGATCCTGACCCGGTATCTAATACCCAGGACGTAGAGCAAATAGAGAAACAGTCCTCAGTAACGAACACACCCGAAGAAAATGCATCAACATGTACTTTCTTCAATCGGGTGGCATGGGAATCCTGGTATTCCCCTATATCCTGTTCATTCCTATAACTCTTATAAGAAAGAACGGAACCAACGTTCCCCAGCACAGTATAACATGCGGGTTTGGTCAATACATCCATATTATTATCTTGATTAAGGCATGAAATGGTCGCTACCTGGAGAGAGAGAGAAGAAAACACTTTAGCGTATGCTCGTGCAAGATCAGATTGGTTATTATCTTATCTAATCAGGATGGCTCCCACTGCTTTTTATCAAATCTTCCTTCAAACCCTAAAAGGAAAGACTAGCCGGGATTAATTACACACTACAAGTTCGCCAATCTTTCAGCCAGGCCAGTGTCGGTACTTTGAGGGAGGTCCCCCGTGCTTTCGCACGAACCTAATTACTGTAAACCTCATTTTCCCAGAGGCGTAACCTCGTTAACACCTTTCTAGACACCTACTTGATCGGCTAATTGTAATGTGTAAAACTCTCCCAGGAGTAACTCTTACTCGCAGTGGGTATCGGGATCCAACTATCTCATAGAAGGTATGCAATCTCATTGCAAATTTCAACACTTGAAATTCCCGATAATATTTTGCCCCTAGCAGCTATATGACCTTAACATAGTCAACAAATCATAAGTGCTAGTCAAGTTCAACCCGTCATTTCCCGATTGAATTAAACCCACCCGCACAACCCTTAACATAGTCAACAAAGTCGCACGACTACCCTAATCCAATCGCATCATATGCTTATACAGATAAGCACTAATTAGCTACCGCACACTACGCCTTAACATAGTCAACAAACGTAGCACGAATACTAACTAGTACTTATCTGAAATGACGGAGGGCTACGTCAGGTTTTTCTGAAAACCTATTGCGTAATGAACTTGATATCGTTGTAGAATCAAATGAAGTTTTAAAATGGAATGATTTTGAGGCTTTTCTAGTTTTGCTAAAGGGGTCACTCCCGGTGAAGGGATCGTCGGCCCTTTCCTCGTCGAATGAGGTGAGGGATATATCATATATATCACTGTGCAAAGCAAAAACTCTTAAAAGCAATCAAAACCAAACCGAGTGTGTAGCATCTGCCAGTTATTGCTAAAGGAGTCACTCCCGGTGAAGGGATCTCGGTCCTTTCCTCATCGAATAAGGTGCAGGGTATATCATATATACCGCTATGCAAAGCAAGAACTGTAGCTACCTGTTTTGTTTAAAATCTGATTCTACAACATCTTAGGTTTCTTTTCTTTCATTAATCACATTAATGAAGTCCCATCATTTAAATACCTAAACATCACAGATAGATATGACGTACACTTATGCCATCCGCATTCGCCTCGATGTCCCCTCGTGCACCGTTAGGTTAGGTAACTAACGACAGAGCAGGGCAGGGCTAGCGCGGGTGTAAAACATAAGTAACGTCTATATAATATATCATATATACTATATACTATATCCATCACAGAACATCACATGATCACATCACAGATATCGCAGCAGAAGAAACATATGAAATATTGGATATACTAGGACGTCCTTGTTTTCAATACGAGCCAGTATAAAACACGGATTCCACGTTCGTGATGAATAGCCAATCCCACACCCCTAGACCCCTACGAGAGCGGCAAGCAACCCTGCCAATTCTAGGGTTAGGAGACCCGGACTCGACTCCTCAAGTTGGTCTCCCACTGGACCCCAGAACCCGGTTACTTGTGCTCCCCTCCTTGGGTCTATCCTAATGCGGAAAAGTAAATAATATACAAAAGGTGACAACTTCCGCTACCTGGAAGTGCCCCAAATAAAAGAATATTACATACAAGTTTTTACATGAATGAAAATGGTAAACACTCATCTCACATGAAAACCCCCGGCTATTCGAACACGGCGATCCAATATAACATATCCAGCAACACATAACATCACATGTCATCAACGTAAGTAAGTATGCATACCCCAATTGTCGTTGACGTATAGCAACGAAACCGGCGATATGAACATACTACACTTACGGTCACAGAAAAGAAAGTGTAAAACTACAACAGTTGGAATCCGCAACCTCTTTAGACATCGCATGCCTAACAGATATAAATCCCGCATTTTAGTCTCATTATCGAAAACTCTTTTCAATATCATATGGGACTAAATTGCTAGATTTATAACATTCATTCAGTTATCTCATAACTACTTGTGAATTCCAATTATTGTATCACATTCCAGATAAACAGAAAATGTTAAACTTTCCGATCGAACAGTCGAATACCCAAGTTTTCCCGATACAACTCAACACATGAAATAAGTCTAACAACATTCAGTTCATGCCTCAGTAACAACGGTCCAGCCGTAGAAGGGTCAAGCCAACGCCTCACATGTGGCACGCCGTACTGTCCCAAACCCGAAGGTTCAAAGGGCAGTTCAAGACGGTCACATAATCGAGTTAAGGTTTGTTGTCTTCTAGAGGGTCCATCGCGTTACTTGCACTACTTAGAACGTCGTTAAACTACGGAAAAATCCAACACTTGGAAATTTCCCGACAGGGGAAAAATTGGGTATTTATATCCGGTCGAACTTTTTAACATATTCTAAAAATTATCCGGAAATACACAAAGACGAAATTTGATAATCCGATCGAAAATATCGAAACTCTAAAACACCCCAGAAAATTCAACTCTTGAATAAATTTTAAAAATTCCCAGAAAATCCAACACCAGAAGATATAAGTTACTGTACAAAAATTATATAATAATTTAATAAAGCTGCCGCGGATCCGCCGCCTAAGGAGGCTTAGGCCGCGGATCCGCCGCGCTTTAGACTGTTCATAAAGAAAATTTTGCACCGTAATTCATATATTTCCCTGATGAATTTTTTAGCAATTTTTAATCTGGAAAAATCCCAGAATTTAGAAAAAGTCCAGAGTGCATCTTAAAGTTAGGTTTTCAGGTTCGATCGGGCTTCAAATTGCGTTTAGACTTCGCCTAAGGCTCTAGCTAGGCTCTGATACCACTGTAGGGTTCCTAGGCACACTATAGAGGTCTCACAAGGCATCGAACATGCCAATTTAAAATTTTATGGGTGCTGAGAAACCCTAACAAGGATCGTCGGCTAGATTTCTAGGCGAAACTATAAACTAGTTAACACTTAAACTAAAAGTTAGATGCTACAACCTTTATAGATGCGGATTTACACTTCCTTAGCTCCACGTAGTCGTCCTCTCACTGTCTTTTTCGAATCCTAGACTCATTCGTCGGCTTCATCGGGAAAACGAGCGGAATAGGTCGTCGGCTTCGTGCCGAAGATGATCTACGTCGAGGTTGCGCAAGTTCAAGCTCCAACTTCACTAAGTTGTGAAACTTGTGAAGAAAACACCCAAAACAACTTGGCAAGAGGTAGAGGGTGAAGAAATAGGAGGTGGGTTCACTTTAGAATTGGATTTCACTCACTTTTGCTCAAGTTGCCATTGATGGCATCAAGCTTTTCTTGAAGAAGAAGATGATGAAGAAGAAAGAATATGATAAGTTTCTTATTTGAAAAAGAAACAAATATGAATACTTATCATATCTCGACCATGGTCAAGTGTGTTAGTTGTATGTATGCCCTAGAGGCCAGTATTGTACAGATGATGTATATTATATTGGATGCTTGGACATATATAGAGATGACTTTCTTGCTCGATATGATAGTATGCTATCTGGTTACTCTTTATCTTAACATGTACACTAGTCTCTTTATACTGTCTTATAGTTAAATGTTGGTAAAGCCCTTAGGATATGTACTTGACTACCTGGACTGTGATGCAGATCATACTAGTGGGGACATGGTAGTCCATAAGTACATCCTTCATGGTCCGTAGTCGTGGGTGTATCGAGACGGGGCATCGATATACCAGTGTAGACTAGCGTATACGCTTCTCGACCCATGAGATGGGCGATGGATGATCCCATATCCATTGGTGTTTGACATCAGAGATGGTGTACGGGTGCTCAGTGGAGACTGGGTACACTGGACGGACTCACCGAGAACTCCCAGATGGTATTATACCTCACGTCAGATGGCAGTTCTCAGGTGACACTTGTACAGGTTAGTCTGTAGACCCGAGATCGTCATAGAGTCTTGTGTGATTCCCACTGTGCTTTGATCTCCACCTTACCACGTCCATGAGGGCGTGCAAAACGGTGGTCTTTGGGTACAGTCCCGAGTCACATGGAGGCAATGAGCGATAGGAGGGGTTTCGTCTCTCCCGGTATTGGGGGTTGATGTTGCGCTGTGCTCGATTGGCCGTAACAGGGAAGTCCCTGGCCAGGGCTGATCAGAGATTTGCTGGTAAGTGTTACCAATAGTTTCTCGACCCGTTATGAGTCTCACATCGGCACGACTTATCGGTTATTGGGGTCTGACGTATACCACCCCTAGACTTGATATGCGACATATCAGACGAATAGACCGGACTGTACGGTAAGTGTTACTGGTCGGATTTGCAGGAGTGTGAGCGGGCTAGCTCGTCGATCTTCTGATCGCTCAATACCCGGGTGGCCGTTACGTTTAGCAGACCGCTTGCGGCTTGTGGGTGCTTGATATGATCATCATCTGCTACCGGCGTATTGACGAGTCTTTAGAGTCCTACACAGAGGTTTCCTAGCTCAAGCGAAACGAAATAGGAGTGCATATGAGATATGTGCGGGACCGAGAATAATGCGTGTATGTGTTACCGTATTTGATTCTCGCGATTAATGTTTCGATTGGTTGTATGAGATATGACCTAGTTATCGAATCATTGATTCGATAAATCGATGCATTGAATACTAGTCGGTTATGTGCGACATGACCGGATCATTGAATCAAGTGTTGATTTAATGATTTAATGTATAATTATATATTTGATATATTACTTTGCATTAACTAGTATTGGTTCATTTTAAACGGATTTTTCTCACTTGATTTACACATTGTATATGTGATATACTTTTGTGCACATATTTGTATCATGTTTGATGATACTTGATCATATGGTTAAGTGTATAGAATTAAACCATAGTTAACTTGAGATTAGGGTTTTGATTATGCATTTATTCATTTATTTGTTTATTCATTTATTTGGATAAACTTTAAGATGAAAATGGTGGCAATTTTTGTTTCATATTGAAGCTTCATGAAGCTTTGACTTTGCTAACCATTCTTGTCTTCATGCTTAACCCTAACCCACTCAAATGACCATGGTTTATTCTCTACACTTAACCCTAGTTAAAGTTATGATAAGTTTGTATTTTCTTTTCATTTTGAAAATAGAACTTATCATAACTAGCTTCATCATCTTCTTCTTCTAAAAAGAAAAAGCTTGCTACTTTAATGGCAACTTGAGTTCTAGTGAGAGAAATCCAATTCTAAAGTGAACCCACCTCCTATTTCTTCACCCTCTACCTCTTGCCAAGTTGTTTTGGGTGTTTTCTTCACAAGTTTCACAACTTTGTGAAGTCGGAGCTTGAACTAGTGCAACCTCGACGTAGATCGTCTTTGACACGAAGCCGACGACCTATTCCGCTCGTTTTCCCGATGAAGCCGACGAATGAGTCTAGGATTCGAAAAGGACAGCGAAAGGATGACTATGTGGAGCTAAGGAAGTGGATAGCCGGATCTACAAAGGTTGTAGCATCTAACTTTTAGTTAAAGTGTTAACTAGTTTTGTGTTTCGCCTAGAATTCTAGTCTAAGATCCGCGTTAGGGTTTCGCGGCACCCATAATTTTTGAAATTGGCATGTTCGATGCCTTGTGAGACCTCAATAGGGTGCCTAGGAACCTTTCACTGGTATCAGAGCCTAGCTAGAGCCATAGGCGAAGTCTAGACGCAATTTGAAACCCGATCGAACCCGAAAACCTAACTTTAAGATGCTCTCTGGACTTTTTCTAAATTCTGGGATTTTTCCAGATTAAAAATTGCTAAAAAATTTAGCAGGGAAATATATGAATTACGGTGCAAAATTTTCTTTATGAACAGTCTAAAGCGCGGCGGATCAGCGGCCTAAGCCTCCTTAGGCGGCGGATCCGCGGCAGCTTTATTAAATTATTATATAATTTTTGCACAGTAACTGATACCTTCTGGTGTTGGATTTTCTGGGAATTTTTAAAATTTATTCAAGAGTTGAATTTTCTGGGGTTGCTTTGGGGATTCGCTGTTTCGATCGGGGTATCAAATTTCGTCTTTGTGTATTTCCGGATAATTTTTAGAATATGTTAAAAAGTTCGACCGGATATAAATACCCAACTTTTCCCCTGTCGGGAAATTTCCAAGTGTTGGATTTTTTCGTAGTTTAACGACGTTCTAAGTAGTGCAAGTAACGCGATGGACCCTCTAGAAAACAACAAACCTTAACTCGATTATGTGACCGTCTTGAACTGCCCTTTGAACCTTCGGGTTTGGGGCAGTACGGCGTGCCACATGTGAGGCGTTGGCTTGACCCTTCTACGGCTGGACCGTTGGTACTGAGGCACGAACTGAATGTTGTTAGACTTATTTCATGTGTTGAGCTGTATCGGGAAAACTTAGGTATTCGACTGTTCGATCGGAAAGTTTAACATTTTCTGTTTATCTGGAATGTAATACAATAATTGGAATTCACAAGTAGTTATGAGATAACTGAATGAATGTTATAAATCTAGCAATTTAGTCCCATATGATGTTGAAAAGAGTTTTCGATAATGAGACTAAAATGCGGGATTTATATCTGTTAGGCATGCGATGTCTAAAGAAGTTGCGGATTCCAACTGTTGTAGTTTTACACTTTCTTTTCTGTGACCGTAAGTGTAGTATGTTCATATCGCCGGTTTCGTTGCTATACGTCAACGACAATTGGGGTATGCATACTTACTTACGTTGATGACATGTGATGTTATGTGTTGCTGGATATGTTATATTGGATCGTCGTGTTCGAATAGCCGGGGTTTTTTTTATGTGAGATAAGTGTTTTTCATTTTCATTCATGTAAAAACTTGTATGTAATATTCTTTTATTTGGGGCACTTCCAGGTAGAGGAAGATGTCACCTTTTGTATATTATTTACTTTTCCGCATTAGGATAGACCCAAGGAGGGGAGCACAAGTAACCGGGTTCTGGGGTCCAGTGGGAGACCAACTCGAGGAGTCGAGTCCGGGTCTCCTAACCCTAGAATTAGCAGGGTTGCTTGCCGCTCTCGTAGGGGTCTAGGGGTGTGGGATTGGCTATTCATCACGACCGTGGAATCCGTGTTTTATACTGGCTCGTATTGAAAACACGGACGTCCTAGTATATCCAATGTTTCATATGTTTCTTCTGCTGCGATATCTGTGATGTGATCATGTGATGTTCTGTGATGGATAAAGTATATAGTATATATGATATATTATATAGGCGTTACTTATGTTTTGCACCCGCACTAGCCATGTCCTGCTCTGTCGTTAGTTACCTAACCTAATGGTGCACGAGGGGACATCTAGGCGAATGCGGATGGCATAAGTGTACGTCGTATTTATCTGTGATGTTTAGGTGACTTAAATGATGGGACTTCATTGATGTGATTAATGAAAGAAAAGAAACCTAAGATGTTGTGGAATCAGATTTTAAACAAAACAGGTAGCTACAGTTCTTGCTTTGCATAGCGGTATATATGATATACCCTGCACCTTATTCGATGAGGAAAGGACCGAGATCCCTTCACCGGGAGTGACTCCTTTAGCAATAACTGGCAGATGCTACACACTCGGTTTGGCTTTGATTGCTTTTAAGAGTTTTTGCTTTGCACAGTGATATATATGATATATCCCGCACCTCATTCGACGAGGAAAGGGCCGACGATCCCTTCACCGGGAGTGACCCCTTTAGCAAAACTAGAAAAGCCTCAAAATCATTCCATTTTAAAACTTCATTTGATTCTACAACGATATCAAGTTGATTACGCAATAGGTTTTCAGAAAACCTGTCGTAGCCCTCCGTCATTTCAGATAAATTACATATAGTATTCGTGCTACATTTGTTGGCTTTCGTCAAGGTGTAGTGTGCGGTAGCTATGTGCTGTTTATCTGCTGCATATGATGCGACTGGATTAGGGTAGTCGTACGGCTTTGTTGGCTTTCGTCAAGGGTCGTGCGGGTGGGTTTAATTCAGTCAAGAAATGTACGGGTTGAACTTGACTAGCGGGCTGTGGTTTGTTGGCTTTCGTCAAGGTCATAGCACGCTAGGGGCAAAAGCATTATCGGGAATTTCAAGTGTTGAAATTTGCAATGAGATTGCATACCTTCTATGAGATAGTTGGATCCCAATACCCACTGCGAGTAAGAGTTACTCCTGGGAGAGTTTTACACATTACAATTAGCCGATCAAGTAGGTGTCTAGAAAGGTGTTAACGAGGTTACGCCTCTGGGAAAACGAGGTTTACATTAATTAGGTTCGTGCGAAAGCACGGGGGACCTCCCTCAAAGTACCGACACTGGCCTGGCTGAAAGATTGGCGAACTTGTAGTGTGTAATTAATCCCGGCTAGTCTTTCCTTTTAGGGTTTGAAGGAAGATTTGATAAAAAGCAGTGGGAGCCATCCTGATTAGATAAGATAATAACCAATCTGATCTTGCACGAGCATACGCTAAAGTGTTTTCTTCTCTCTCTCTCCAGGTAGCGACCATTTCATGCCTTAATCAAGATAATAATATGGATGTATTGACCAAACCCGCATGTTATACTGTGCTGGGGAACGTTGGTTCCGTTCTTTCTTATAAGAGTTATAGGAATGAACAGGATATAGGGGAATACCAGGATTCCCATGCCACCCGATTGAAGAAAGTACATGTTGATGCATTTTCTTCGGGTGTGTTCGTTACTGAGGACTGTTTCTCTATTTGCTCTACGTCCTGGGTATTAGATACCGGGTCAGGATCCCATATATGTAATCAGTTACATGGGCTAAGGAAAGGTAGAGAACTTGGAGAAGGTGATAAAGACATTAGAGTTGGAAATGGTGCAATTGTTGCAGCTAAGACTGTCGGGGAATATCACCTTGTATTACCAACTGGTAATACAATGGTTCTGAACGAATGCTATTACATGCCGAACCTGATATGCAACATTATATCGGTTTCTTTATTAAGTAAAGAGGGATATAATTTTGTATTACAGGATAATGTTATGAACATTTTCCGAAACCAAAAGTTGGTTGGATCAGGCACGTTGTGCAATGGCATTTATGTTCTAAATCAATCAACAGTTCTGAGCATAACAAACACACACAAGAGGAAGAGTTCAGAACTGAACGAATCCTACTTATGGCATTGTAGACTGGGTCATATCAATGCAACACGACTGGCTAAGTTGCATAAGGATGGGTATTTGAAACCATTCGAATTTTCATCTTATGACACTTGCGAGTCATGTCTCAAAGGCAAGATGACCAAAACTCCGTTTACGGGACATGGAGAAAGAGTTACTGAACTCTTAGGACTAGTACATAGTGATGTATGCGGTCCAATGTCTACACATGCCAGGGATGGTTCTTCGTACTTCATTACATTCACTGACGATCTCTCAAGATACGGACATGTGTACTTGATAAGACACAAGTCTGAAGCTTTTGAGAAATTTAGAGAATATAAACAAGAAGTCAAAAACCAAACCGGAAAAAGTATTAAAATCCTTCGATCTGATCGAGGAGGTGAATACTTGAGCAATGAATTCCTGGACTTCCTAAAAGAGAATGGGATTCTCTCTCAGCTGACTCCTCCATATACACCACAGCACAACGGTGTATCAGAACGGAGGAACCGCACCCTATTAGATATGGTGCGCTCTATGATGAGCACAGCTGAGTTACCTATTTCCTTCTGGGGGTATGCGCTTGAGACAGCCATACATCTATTGAATATGGTCCCCACCAAATCTGTGCCTACCACTCCATATGAGATATGGAAAGGGAAGAGACCATGTCTTAACTATGTTAAGATATGGGGTTGTCCAGCCTATGTCAAACGACAAAATCCAGACAAACTCGAGGCACGGTCTGTTCTATGCAAATTTGTAGGATATCCCAAGAATTCTCAAGGGTATATCTTCTACCATCCTGAGGAACAAAGAGTATTTGTTTCTCGGCATGCCACCTTTTTAGAAAAGGAATTTCTTGAAAAAGAGATTAGTGGTCATGAGGTAGAACTGGAAGAAGTTCCAGCTGCAGAAGCTACAACAGAAGATCTGGTGGAACCAGAGGATTCCGTAGTTCCCGATGAACCCCAGCCACTCCGCCGATCTAGTAAGGTTCCTCGCCAACCTGAGAGATACTACGGTTTTCTCATGGACGGTGGGAGCGAGAATTGCATCATGGAGGATGATGACCCAACAGGCTTCGAGCAGGCCATCACGAGTAGGGACTCAGTGAAATGGCTGGATGCTATGTGGTCCGAGATGGAATCCATGTACACCAACAAAGTATGGACTTTGGAAGTTGCTCCTGAAGGGGTAAAACCCATTGGAAGCAAGTGGATCTTCAAGAAGAAATTTGGTGTAGATGGGAAAGTGGAGACTTTCAAAGCTAGACTTGTAGCAAAGGGTTTTCGTCAAAGACCAGGAGTGGACTATGACGAAACCTTTTCTCCAGTGGCTATGCTTAAATCCATCCGAATCATGCTTGCCATTGCTGCCTTTCATGACTACGAAATCTGGCAAATGGATGTTAAGACCGCCTTTCTAAATGGTGATTTAGAAGAGTGCGTGTACATGACTCAGCCAGAGGGCTTCGTAGACAGTGGGAGCAGCGGGAAGGTGTGCAAGCTGCTTAAATCCATTTATGGATTAAAGCAAGCATCGCGGAGTTGGAACATCTGCTTTGACGTCGTTATCAAAGAGTTTGATTTCGTTAAAAATCCAGATGAACCTTGTATCTACAAGAAGGTGGCAGAGAGTAAGGTTGTCTTCCTCGTATTGTACGTGGACGACATACTCTTGATAGGAAATGATATTCCTATGCTGCAATCGGTCAAGCTCTTCTTATCACAAAGATTCTCGATGAAAGATCTTGGTGATGCCTCCTGCATATTGGGAATTAGGATCTATAGAGATAGATCCAAACGGATTTTAGGATTGTCCCAATCCAGGTACATTGACACCATACTAAAGAGGTTTTGTATGGAAGAGTCCAAGCGTGGGAACTTGCCCACGATCTCTGGAGTCACTCTCTCCAAAGAGATGTCTCCCAAGACTGATTTGGAAAGAGCTCGCATGCAAGGGATACCTTATGCTTCGGCAGTAGGCTCTATCATGTATGCGATGCTATGTACCAGACCCGATGTAGCATACTCACTAAGTGTAGTGAGCAGGTATCAAGCTGATCCTGTAGAGAGTCACTGGACAGCTGTGAAGAGCATTCTCAAGTACTTGCGAAGGACTAGAGATATGTTCTTGGTGTATAGTAACGGAGAGCTCCAAGTGGAGTCCTTTACCGATTCGAGCTTCCAGAGTGATAAGGACGACTCTAAGTCGCAGTCGGGCTTTGTCTTTACCCTTTACGGAGGGGCGGTTAGCTGGAAGAGTTCCAAGCAGGAAACCGTGGCAGACTCGACAATGGAGGCTGAATACATCGCTGCCAACGATGCTGCTAAAGAAGCTGTTTGGATCAAGAAGTTCATTACTGAACTTGGTGTGGTTCCATCCATTGAGCATCCAATACCTTTGTATTGCGATAACAATGGAGCGGTGGCTTTGGCCAAGGAACCCAGGTCCCATCAGCGATCCAGGCATATTCTGAGGCGGTATCACCTGATCCGGGAGATAGTTGATCGCCGGGAGATCGAGGTCAGGAGGGTTGACACGAAGAACAATACTGCGGATCCACTCATGAAGGCCATTCCCCAGATACAGTTTGAGAGACTCTTCGGGATGCTCGGTATGCGATACTACAGCAGCTGGCCCTAGTGCAAGTGGGAGATTGTTAGTTGTATGTATGCCCTAGAGGCCAGTATTGTACAGATGATGTATATTATATTGGATGCTTAGACATATATAGAGATGACTTTCTTGCTCGATATGATAGTATGCTATCTGGTTACTCTTTAACTTAACATGTACACTAGTCTCTTTATACTGTCTTATAGTTACATGTTGGTAAAGCCCTTAGGATATGTACTTGACTACCTGGACTGTGATGCAGATCATACTAATGGGGACATGGTAGTCCATAAGTACATCCTTCATGGTCCCTAGTCGTGGGTGTATCGAGACGGGGCATCGATATACCAGTGTAGACTAGCGTATACGCTTCTCGACCCATGAGATGGGCGATGGATGATCCCATATCCATTGGAGTTTGACATCAGAGATGGTGTACGGGTGCTCAGTGGAGACTGGGTACACTGGACGGACTCGCCGAGAACTCCCAGATGGTATTATACCTCACGTCAGATGGCAGTTCTCAGGTGACACTTGTACAGGTTAGTCTGTAGACCCGAGATCGTCATAGAGTCTTATGTGATTCCTACTGTGCTTTGATCTCCACCTTACCACGTCCATGAGGGCGTGCAAAACGGTGGTCTTTGGGTACAGTCCCGAGTCACATGGAGGCAATGAGCGATAGGAGGGGTTTCGTCTCTCCCGGTATTGGGGGTTGATGTTGCGCTGTGCTCGATTGGCCGTAACAGGGAAGTCCCTGGCCAGGGCTGATCAGAGATTTGCTGGTAAGTGTTACCAATAGTTTCTCGACCCGTTATGAGTCTCACATCGGCACGACTTATCGGTTATTGGGGTCTGACGTATACCACCCCTAGACTTGATATGCGACATATCAGACGAATAGACCGGACTGTACGGTAAGTGTTACTGGTCGGATTTGCAGGAGTGTGAGCGGGCTAGCTCGTCGATCTTCTGATCGCTCAATACCCGGGTGGCCGTTACGTTTAGCAGACCGCTTGCGGCTTGTGGGTGCTTGATATGATCATCATCTGCTACCGGCGTATTGACGAGTCTTTAGAGTCCTACACAGAGGTTTCCTAGCTCAAGCGAAACGAAATAGGAGTGCATATGAGATATGTGCGGGACCGAGAATAATGCGTGTATGTGTTACCGTATTTGATTCTCGCGATTAATGTTTCGATTGGTTGTATGAGATATGACCTAGTTATCGAATCATTGATTCGATAAATCGATGCATTGAATACTAGTCGGTTATGTGCGACATGACCGGATCATTGAATCAAGTGTTGATTTAATGATTTAATGTATAATTATATATTTGATATATTACTTTGCATTAACTAGTATTGGTTCATTTTAAACGGATTTTTCTCACTTGATTTACACATTGTATATGTGATATACTTTTGTGCACATATTTGTATCATGTTTGATGATACTTGATCATATGGTTAAGTGTATAGAATTAAACCATAGTTAACTTGAGATTAGGGTTTTGATTATGCATTTATTCATTTATTTGTTTATTCATTTATTTGGATAAACTTTAAGATGAAAATGGTGGCAATTTTTGTTTCATATTGAAGCTTCATGAAGCTTTGACTTTGCTAACAATTCTTGTCTTCATGCTTAACCCTAACCCACTCAAATGACCATGGTTTATTCTCTACACTTAACCCTAGTTAAAGTTATGATAAGTTTGTATTTTCTTTTCATTTTGAAAATAGAACTTATCATAACTAGCTTCATCATCTTCTTCTTCTAAAAAGAAAAAGCTTGCTACTTTAATGGCAACTTGAGTTCTAGTGAGAGAAATCCAATTCTAAAGTGAACCCACCTCCTATTTCTTCACCCTCTACCTCTTGCCAAGTTGTTTTGGGTGTTTTCTTCATAAGTTTCACAACTTTGTGAAGTCGGAGCTTGAACTAGTGCAACCTCGACGTAGATCGTCTTTGATACGAAGCCGACGACCTATTCCGCTCGTTTTCCCGATGAAGCCGACGAATGAGTCTAGGATTCGAAAAGGACAGCGAGAGGATGACTACGTGGAGCTAAGGAAGTGGATATCCGGATCTACAAAGGTTGTAGCATCTAACTTTTAGTTAAAGTGTTAACTAGTTTAGTGTTTCGCCTAGAATTCTAGTCTAAGATCCGCGTTAGGGTTTCGCGGCACCCATAATTTTTGAATTTGGCATGTTCGATGCCTTGTGAGACCTCAATAGGGTGCCTAGGAACCTTTCAAAGTGTAGAGATTAAACTAAGGTTAAAAGGAATGGTTAGGGTTAAGGATGAGATAAGGATGGTGGACTTTGTCAAAGCTTCAAGAAACTTCAACAAGAGACAAAGAAAGCCACCATTCTCATCTAAACCTTTTCTAAATAAATAAACAAATAAATAAATAAAAAGGCAAAACCCTAATCATCTCTTAACCATGGTTTAATACTTCACACTTAACCTAATGAGCAAGTATCATCAAACATGATACAAAGATGTGCACAAAAGTATATCACATATACAACATGTACATCAAGTGAGATAATCCATTTAAAGTGAACCAATACTAGTTAATGCAATGCAATATATCAAATATATAATTATGCATCAAATCATTAAATCAACATTTGATTCAATGATCCGGTCATGTCGCACATAACCGACTAGAATCCAATGTATCGATTTATCGAATCAATGATTCGATAACTAGGTCATATCGAATATAACCAATCGAAACATATATCGCGAGAATGAAATGCGGTATCACATACACGCATTATTCTCGGTCCTGCACATATCTCATATGCGCTCCTATTTCGTTTCGCTTGAACCAGGAAACCTCTGTGTAGGACTCTAAAGACTCGTCAATACGCCGGTAGCAGATGATGATCATATCAAGCACCCACAAGCCGCAAGCGGTCTGCTAAACGTAACGGCCATCCGGGTATTGAGCGATCAGAAGATCGACGAGCTAGTCCGCTCACACTCCTGTGAATCCAACCAGTAACACTTACCGTACAGTCCGGTCTGTTCGTCTGATACGTCGCATATCAAGTCTAGGGGTGGTAAACGTCAGACCCCAATAACCGATAAGTCATGCCGATGTGAGGCTCATAACGGGTCGAGAAACTACTGGTAACACTTACCAGCAAATATCTGATCAGCCCTGGCCAGGGACTTCCCTGTTACGGCCAATCGAGCACAGCGCAACATCAACTCCCAATACCGGGAGAGACGAAACCCCTCCTATCGCTCATTGCATCCATGTGACTCGGGACTGTACCCAAAGACCACCGTTTTGCACGCCCTCATGGACGTGGTAAGGTGGAGATCAAAGCACAGTGGGAATCACACATGACTCTATGACGATCTCGGGTCTACAGACTAACATGTACAAGTGTCACCTGAGAACTGCCATCTGACGTGAGGTATAATACCATCTGGGTGTTCTCGGCGATTCCGTCCAGTGTACCCAGTCTCCACTGAGCACCCGTATACCATCTCTGATGTCAAACACCAATGGATGTGGGATCATCCATCGCCCATCTCATGGGTCGAGAAGCGTATACGCTAGTCTACTCTGGTATATCGATGCCCCGTCTCGATACACCCACGACTAGGGACCTTGAAGGATGTACTTATGGACTACCATGTCCCCACTAGTATGATCTGCATCACAGTCCAGGTAGTTAAGTACATATCCTAAGGGCTTTACCAACATGTAACCATAAGACAGTATAAAGAGACTAGTGTACATGTTAAGATAAAGAGTAACCAGATAGCATACTATCATATCGAGCAAGAAAGTCATCTCTATATATGTCCAAGCATCCAATATAATATACATCATCTGTACAATACTGGCCTCTAGGGCATACATACAACTAACATCAGTTACACTGTGCATTGTTAAAAAGAAAATTGATTTCCCGATTAGATGCTTACTCCAGGGTATGAATTTACCAGGTAAGTTTCTCACATCTGTATGGTTTTACAAATGATGAGAGAGAGTAAGTTATTAGGAATTAGGTGATCGTCCTCATTATATCGGAATTCATTGTAATTGGTGATATTTGAGGAAATCGCCCGTGTACAGTTTTCAACCTACGACGCACAGGTTATGAGTTATTCAACTCAGAGGACTTATACAGAGTATTGTATGTTGTCTAGTGTCCGTCAGGATAAAGGGGAGGTCCTCGTGCTATGTTCTGTTTACTTATGACTTCTCTAGATTTTAGACAAGTGTTTCGTAGAAATACAATGTCTATGTTTTGAGAAGTTGTGGGTATAAGAATAAAGTAGAGAACCAGGTATCACAAGTATCAGGAATCTTCAAAGAGATCGAAGATGTAGATTTTTGTGATAGTATTCTGATGATAGTAATGGTTTTTAGAAACTTGTTTCTCTTTCAGGTTACTCATAATTGGATGGATTCCTAAGTTGAGTAATGCTGATTAGCCTCTCTTCATTAAAGTTGATATGCATTGGGGACAGCCGCATGTTTTGAATCTGGTTCCAATTAAATTACTGCCTCTATTTCTATATTGGATATAGAATGGTTCATATTTTAACGATGTTAAGGTAAGGGGGGTTGTCCAGCTTATGCTTAAAACCAGACACTAGATAACTTAAGGCACGTTTCTGTAATAGCAGTTTGTGGGTTGACCCTGGCTTTGACGAGGGTTGACATTTCTACCATCTGGAAGATCAATAGTGATATTGTTCTTGACTCGCCACAGTTTTAGTAAAATGGATTTTTTCAGAAAATAATAGTGGGAGTATGGTAGAACTGGAAGTGATTCCAGAACCGCAAACGATTACGGAAAATTTAATAGGACCTATATATTCAATCAGGTTTGACATTCCAATAGCCACTCCGCAGATATGGTGGGTAACCTCAGGCACCCGAGAGGTACTCCGGTACCCTCAAGGACGGTGACAGTAAGGTTCTTGTTTACCCAGACTTGATACTACTGTTATTCCAGACTATGAGACCCGGCAAGAGGATAAGTGTAGCGTCATTCTAAACTAGCTTTAGAAGTGTACGTAGATATTATTTTGCCAGAGGGTTGTCGTAGTCAGTGGGAGCAGCGGGAGCATAGTGGGCAAGTAGCTTATGTCTATTTATAGACTTGAGCAGATATAGCGGAGATAAGATCATCTATTTTTGATGTGACAGTCATGGTTTTGACTTCATCAGAATAGGGGATGGATCTGTTAAGAAGGTAGTAAGGTGTGATGTCCTGGTATTTGGACAACTACACATAGTAGGAAGTAAAATTCCTATACTACGATCGGTTGTACTGTGGTCGTCACACAGTTGTTTCTCCAGATAGGATATGGATATAATATCTGACATGCTGGTTACTAGATCTATGGTATTAGATCTAGATTTGGGTAGTTTCTCAATGTGGGTAGTTTGACAGTATTCTAATAGTAATTTAGAATAGATGACTCCTGGCATGGTGGTGTACCTGCAGGTGATGGAGTCACCCTCTCTAAAGGTGTCTTAGAGACAAAAGGAGAGAGGGATGTGCATGATTGGCAGATCACTTGCTTAGGCAATTGAGTCAATCATGAGATGTCAAGTACCACACCAGATGTTGTTTTTGCACTGGATGCGATAAGTTTATATTAATCCAATCCTGAAGAAACATAAGGAAGCAGTTTTAGAACATAAGTGCATGTTCTAAAGATTTGATGACGGCAGCCTCATTCGGGAGACGGTTATCATTCCAAGCTTCAGAGGTGACATGGATGACAGAGTGATTGTCAGAGTTATAGTTTTCCTTATGATGAGGGACAATAATATGGATAGGTGGTCCAAGAGGATACTGTGGGAGGCATGGTGCTGGATACTGATTAGGTTTAGTTATCAATAAAGTCTAAGAAGTTTGGATTTGGAGTTCATTTATGAACTAGGTCCCATCAGATATTCAGACATATTCTAAGACAGGTATTACTCGATTCGGGAGATGGTTTTCTCCGCGAACTTGAGATTAAGAAAGACATAGAAAGAAACATCAGGGCGGATCCACTCACTGAGGCTATTTCTCGAACACAAGAGTTTTACGAACTAGCTTTGTGAAACTGATTAGTAGAGGAGTTGGATGTACGGTATCACACGGGCTGTGAGTATGCGACATCGCAATAATTTGCCTTAAATGCAAGTGGGAGATTGTTGGAGATAGTGCCCTCAAAGTCAATTATTGGATCGCAGGTACGTGATTGCAATGATTGAGGCATGACCTATACCTATATGACAGTCTTACTCGAGATGATAGTATGCTATCTGATTTGTCTTTATCATCGTATACATGCTTTAGTTCACTATTGCATGATGATAGAGCCCATAGGATTCTTGCTTGACTACCAGCAGTATGATGGCGATCATATACGTGGGAGCTGGGGTCTATAAGCACATCCTTAAAGTGTCCCTAGTTGTGGGAGTTTCGAGACAGGGAATCGATACTCCAGACTAGACTAGTTTATACAGTCGAGACCCTGACGAGGGGCGGTGGCCGGTCTCACAAGCCACTGGTGTTAGTTAGATCACCTAAGAAGTATACAGGTGCTCATTGGGTTATGAGTACACTGGACAGGACTCGCCGGGAACATGCTAGTTGGTATTATACATATCGTCTGATAGCAGTTCCCTGGTGACATGTGTACAGGTTAGTTTGTCGACCTGAGATCGTCATTTGTCTCGTGTGAGTTCCAACTGTGCTTTGATTCCTACCCTACCACGCTCAAAGGAGTTATGCAAACAGATATTTTTTGGGTACAGTCCCGAGCCACATGGAGGCAGTAAGCGGATCGTCGGGGATTCGTCTCTCCCGGTATTGGGGGTTGATGTCGCACAGTGCACGGGTGGCCATCACTAGAAATCCTTGGCTAAGGTAGTGGAGAATTACTGATTTGGATCAGTAGTTTCTCAGATGGTGATGGGCTTCATACCGACACTAATTATCGCGTTATTAGGGGTCTGACTTTATCCACCCCCCTAGACTCGATATGCGATACTCTTTAGACGAACGGACCGGACTGTATATATATTGTCACTGTTAGACTCAGTAGGGTTTATAGATGAGTTCGCTCGTCAGCTTCCCTTCCAATCAATACATAGGCAAACCGTTACGTACAGCTTGTACCTTTGACGTGCTAGAGGTTATACCCAGTGCCAGTGTGTTGATGAGTCATTAGAGTCCCCCACAGACACTTTCCCATGTTCGGCCGAAACGTTGTAGAGGCCGTATGGTGTTATGGCAAGGTTCGGAAAATGCACGTGCGTTTTCGCACGTGTCATTTTTCCGGGCAGATAATACTGGTAGGCTTTGGTTTAAGTCGGATCCCAGTATTATACTGTGTAGATATAATATCTTTGTCTCAGTTGCATTTGTATTCGGTCGTAATACAAATGCGGGTATGTTTATACTGATACGGGGTTATCCTGAAATTCGTTACGGGGTTATCCTGAAATTTGGAAGTTGCCAGTTTTCAGTTTTCTATCGCCCGTCTTTAACATTCGGTTAAAGACGGATTTATCTTTTCTTCTTGAGGGTGAGTCATGTGGTGAGTCATGCTTCTAGAAGCTTATAGATGGTGACTAGGATGATGAGGTGGCAAGTGACTCATTTGTTCATAAATAGTGTATTAATTAGATGATGACTATGTGTTGTGATTCATTGTTTTCATTCATTGAGTTCACACTAGGTGTTTCATGACTCATTGTTTCTGTAGTGCTTATAGTCACCTTCCCCTCTCCTACACTCACCCCCCCTCTCTTTATATGGCCGGCCACCCCTTGGTGGGAAATAGAGTTGTTCATTTGAGAAAAGATTAAGGTTTATGGTTCATGGAAATTGATATATTTTCATAGCTCATTTTCATTCGATCCAAAAGGCAATTTCATTAACCGTTCGTCCATAGCCTCGGACATAACGAGACAAAGTGTTCTACTCATTCTCTAGCTCATCTTGATCGTCTCTTTTAGCAAACTTGACGATCGAGTTGCCTCTGTTCAGAGGCAAGAGCCCGTTTAAATATCCGTCGACGTGGTGCCACCTGGACGAGAAGACCGGAGATTCAGGAGATCGGAGCAGCCGCAACAAGCGTGGGATGATGGTTGAAGACCGAAGGACTCGGAACGTTCGGTATAACACTTCTACCCACTTTGTAGTTTGTTAGTTTGGCTTTAATGGCAGATCCGGGTTACGGTACACGATAGCGCCAGTTTGTAAAAAGTTTTTGTTCCGCATTTGGCGTCTGTTAGACGGCCGGGGCACTACCGTGGATTTACAATTACAACAAATTCCGATATAATGAGGATGATCACCTAATTCCCAATAACTTACTCCCACTCATCATCTGTAAAATCATACAGATGTAAGAATTATACATGTAAATACATACCCTGGAGCAAGTGTCTAATTGGGAAATCAGTTTTCTTTTAACAGTACACAGTGAAACTGAAACATGAATATGTTTCGAAGGGGTATCCGAGTATTCCTAGTAATGCCTCTTCCATTATCCGGTTTCACAACTGTAACCGTATATTTCTTTGCCATCTCTCCAAATCCCTTCATATGTTTTTAGTCATTACCTTATGTACACCCTTTTAGGCTAAATGGTTTTCTTCCTTCCCTACCGTTCGGCACCAGCCTATGGTTTGGAAGAAGACTATCCAACAAGCATAATGGGTGTACTGTCCTAATCCTAGGAGCACTCGCAATGCGAGAGAAGGTGAAGATAAAAGACAACCGAATAAACCTTATTCCTATTTCTCCTGAACCAGAATCCATCCCCGAACTGGAACAAGTTCCTTTCGAGTTCGTATATAACCATACGATGGAGTATCCAATAAACTGTGGATCTTCGTAGTGATACGGAGTGTCCTAGAGAAATACAAAGGTGAAGTGGGAGTGGTAATGAAATACTTGGTTTGGTCATGAATAGTTGTCGCAATTTACTTTGCCCACCTTCTAATCCCTTTAATTGTCTTAACTTAATACCTTCTGTACACCACACTTAGGCTAATCGGCTTTCTTCATTCCCTACCGTTCGGCACCAGCCTAAGGTTTGGAAGAAGACTATCCAATAGGCGTAACGGGTGTACTATCCCCTAATCTAAGGAGCACTCGCAACCTGAGAGAAGGTAAAAGGAAAAGACAACTGAATAGTCCTATTCGTTTTCTCCAGAACTGGAAACCATCCTCGAATAATTTTCTTCGAGTTTGTATATAACCATACAATGGTTTTATCCAATGGATGTGGACGTTCGTAGTAATACGGGGTGTTCTGGAGAAAAGGGTAAAAGTAGGAGTGGCAATGAGGTATGCAACTCTGACAATCCAAAAGCGGGTCTTATAAGAAGGTTCGGTCAATTTGGTCACTGAGTCATAATCAAGGGTCGGGCCATGGTCACTACCAAAGAGAGAGAAAAGAAACACTCAGCGTGCACTCTAACCTAGATCAGAATGGTTATCACTTTATCTAATCTGGAAACCTTCCACTGTCACCTCAAATTCTCCTCCAAACCTGAAAGAAGAATTAGTCGGGATCACCTGAGGAGTAAACCAACTCATCAGTGGGAATCGGGATCCAACTATCATCGCATGATAACGTGATGGAATCCACTCACGTTATCACACTCCAGAAGTTATGCGCATATCTGGCAAGTTTTAGTTTCTTTAGAAACTCCCGATGTGATTTTTTACCCCTAGGACTCAAATGACCTTGACACAGTCAACAAATCAAAGAGTCCTAGTCAAGTTCAACCCGTCATTACCCTGGATTGCATTAAACCCACCCATACGAGCCCTTAAGACAGTCAACAAGGCCGCACGACTGTCCTAACCAATCCCATTAATATGCCACAAACAAACACTACTTAGCTACCGTACACTACGCCTTGACACAGTTAACAAACGCAGCAAGAATACTAAGTAATACTTGTAAGAAATGACGGATGGCTACGTCTAGTTTTTGGCGAAAAACTTTTAACGTAATGAACTTGATATCGTTGAAGGAACTGCATAGCTTTTTATAAAAATATAGTGACGAAAACCTTTGCTAAAGTGGTCACTCTCGGTGAAGGGATCTCGGCTCTTTCCCCGTAGAATGAGGTGCAGGATATTCCAGCTGAATACCACGATGCAAAGCAAAAGGCAATCGGTTATAGTGAAGTTATTACCCTGACGCAAACTTCTGTCCAAGGGGTCACTCCCGGTGAAGGGATCTCGGCCCTTGCCTCGTCGACTGAGGTGCTGGATATTCATAACCGAATATCACTGTGCAAAACAAAAGAGAACGTCCTTGTAATAACAGTTTTTTGAAAAATGTTCCAACAACATCAGAATAGGTTTGTTTAGCTTGCATTGATCCGAATCAACGCAGTCCCATCAATTGATCACACCAATAAAGAACGAAAATACGATGTGCGTATATGCCATCCGCATTGGCCACTGGGTCCCGTCATCACCCGTTAGGTTACTTAACTAACGACAGAGCGGGGACTGGACTAGCGCGGATGCAAAATATATACAACATCTACTAGTATATATATCAATATATAATATTTGCTCAAGGCGTGATAAAATGCAACATCACAGAAATGTAATAAGCATCACAGAACAATACAGATATCTGGGATCCCCGGGTTTCATAGAGCCGCTACTGACACCCGACGTTCCCCTAGTCGTGTAGATAGCCTGTGCAATGAAATCCTAGACCCCTACGGGCGCGGCAAGTTACCCGCCAAAACCTGAAGCGAGGCAGCCCCCTTCAACAACGTGAATGGGCCACTCAGCACTTCACGGAATCCGGTAACTTGAGCACCCCTCTTTGGGTCAACATGTACCCCCTACGAGTACGGCGAATAGCCCGCCAATTCTAGAGTGAAGCCCCCTCCATCTCAAAGCCATGAGATGCGGGCCCG
Organism: Agapanthus africanus; assembly: GCA_030015575.1. Lineage (NCBI taxonomy): Eukaryota > Viridiplantae > Streptophyta > Magnoliopsida > Asparagales > Amaryllidaceae > Agapanthus > Agapanthus africanus. The sequence continues at coordinate 306,394,441 of CM057342.1, forward strand.
TTGCCCTCTAGAACCCGGCTACCCGTGCACCCCTCCGCGGGGTAATCCTAGTATAGAAAGTAAAATATACATACAACGGGTACATCGACCTCAGCCCGGTCGTGCCACAAAAGAATAATATACAAACAGGCCGTAACAGCAGTCCACATGTCGGACGTTTGCCCCGCAATATTAAATGTACATATACAACCAAACTGTACTACCATTGCATCCAGGCTATCCCCACGACAAATCCGCAACATCACAGCACAACACAGAACATCAACGTGAATGTCACGTTCGCAAATCCGTCTAAAAGGGCTATAGCAGTTAGACAGGATTTACCGATCAAGTGACATTCACGGTCGCAGATATAATGTAAATACTGTGAACTAACATGTTTAAATTTTTCGATCGACTAAAATTCCCGAAGTGGGCCCCAAGCACAACTATAGCACTCAAAATAAATCTAGGCTCAAAAAGAATATTCCAAAAACCCCATTTCCAACTCAGGAATCACTGCAGGAAAAATAGTGCAGGGATGTTACTGTTCTGCGGCGGAACCACGGCCAAAAGGGGGTAATGGCCGCGGTTCCGCGGTGCTACAGTGCCATCACGTGACCATTTTTCTGCAGTATTCACCAAAAACCTTGCACGTATTTTTCGAATATACCAAATAATTTTTAGAGCACAGGAAAAATTCGACAGAAACTGGACATGAAAATGCGGTTTTTGGAAAATCTGTTCGATCGAACTTGTAAACACGTTAGAGCAAGCTAGATTAGGTTAATGGCGTGGCTCTGATACCATGTAAGTGCACGGCAGCGCCCTGGCCGTCTGAACGAGGCCAAAATGCGGAAACAAAAACTTTTCTTTAAACAGAAACCGGCGCTACGACAGACTATAAACCCGGATCGGACCATTAACCTACTACTAGCTAATAGAAAAAAGGGTAGAGAGCTATACCGAGCGATCCATGTCCTTCAGTCTTCGGCCACCATCCCGATCTCCACGGGGAATCTCCGGTCTCGATCTCCTCGTCGGAAAAGCACCACGTCATCGAGTCTTTTTACGGGCTCCCACCTCTTGAACCGAGGCAACTCGGACACGAAGTTGGCAACCCGACGTATCCAAGATTGCTGTAGAATAGTGTAGTACTCTTTGTCTCAAGGGGTTAGAGAAGTTGCCATTTTGGTGGAGGAATCAACTATGGAGATGTGCTATGGAATTTTTTGAAGCAAGCTAAAGAGAGTGAATAATTTTCCCTACAGAAAAAGAATCACCCATCAAGAGAAGTGGCCGGCCATACTTTATGGCAAGGGAAAATATGAAAGGTGGTGAGCATAAGCTAGTGCAAGGTGACCATAAGAAAAAGTGGGTGATGATGAGAACCAATGATCACAACCAAGTCAAATCATAAACCCATCACCAATCTCATCAAGCAATGCTGAACAAAAAGAAGTCAAGGGATGGTAGAACCATCATTAAACATCTACTTAGAAAAACCACCCTCCACTATGCTAATTTGCACATTTGCAAATAAGCCCCTCCACACCAATTTTCAGCCAAAGAAAGATAGAAAGAAAAATGGCCGAAACAGAATGCAAACTGGCAACTTCAAAAAGTCATCCCGTAATAAATTACAGGAAAACCCCACGACTGTATATACATACCCGCATTTGTATTTCGACCGAATACAAATGCAATGAGATAAAATCTACACTGTACAATACTAGGATCCGGCTTAAACCAAAGCCCGCTAGTATTATCCGTCCGATCATGATCCGTACAATACCGCACGTATATGATCGAACCCTGCCATATATCCATACGGCCCCTACAGTGTTTCGCCCGAAACTTGAGAAACTGTCTGTGGGGGACTCTAAGGACTCGTCAATATTTTCGCTGTGGATTTAACCACTAGCACGTCAGAGGTATTAGCCATACGTAACGGGCTACCGGGTATTGACCAAAAGGGACGTTGATGAGAGAACTCATCCTGACACCCTACTGAGCCTGTCAGTGACAATATCCGTACAGTCCGGTCCGTTCGTCTATGAGCATCGCATGGCGGGCCTAGGGGGTTGGTAAAAGTCAGACCCCCTAAAGCGGTACAAGTCGTGTCGGAGTATAGCCCAGAACACCCTAAGATACTACTGGAATACCTACCAGTAAATCTCTTGCCTCGGCCGAGGGCTTTGTGTAATGGCTCTCCTAGACACAGCACGATCTCACCCCAATACTGGGAGAGACGAATCCCATGCCGATCAGCTCACTTGCCTCCATGTGGCTCGGGACTGTACCCAAGTAAAACCTGTTTGCACGACTCCTTTGAGCCGTGGTAAGGTAGTAATCAAAGCACAGTGGGAACTCACACGAGGTAAATGACAACCTCAGGTCGATGAACTAACCTGTACACATATCACTAGGGAACTTCTATCTGACGTCTGGTATAATCCCAACTAGCATGTTCCCGATGAGTCCTGTCCGATATACTCATAACCCAATGAGCACATGTATACATCTTAGGTGAACCAACTGACACCAGTGGCTTGTGAGACCAGCCACCGCCCCTCGTCGGGGTCTCGACTGTATACACTAGTCTACTAATGGAGTATCGATGCCCAGTCTCAAAACTCCCGCGACTAGGGACCACTTTAAGGATGTGCTTATGGACTACCCAACTCTCACGTATATGATCGCCATCATACTGTTGGTAGTCACGCAGGATCCTAAGGGCTCTATCAACGTGTAATAGTGAACATGTCACCTAAAGCTATACACGACTGATAAAGTCAAACCACGGTAGTATACTATTCTCTATCAATGTATAATAGTGAACTACAATGTCACCTAAAGTATGTACACGATGATAAAGACAAACCATATAGTATACAAAGCTCTCGAGTAAGACTGTCCTACTGGTATAGGTCCTCCCTCAATCATTGCAATCACGTGCATGCGATCCAATAATTGACTCTGAGGGCACTATATCCAACAGGTTAAACCATGCTAGGGTCAAGATTAGGGTTTATAATTTATCATTAAGTAATTCAAAGATTATGGATATTTGTCATGGATGATATTTATTGAAAGCTTGTAGAAGTTTCAAGGTATCTTTGACTTTGTCCATTCTTTTTGTCTAGCTTAAAATATTTTTTGACCTAACCTTTCACCCTAGCTCATGGTTAACTCTCTACAAGGGTTAAGCATGGCATGCTTAACCCTTGGTTGCATTTCTAACCTAACACATAATTCATTTGATGAGTTAATTCTTCTTCTTCTTCTTCTTCCTCAAAGTTTTCTAGCTTCAATGGAGGTATGAGAAAAAGTGTGAGAAAATCAAATCTAAAGTGAGCCCACTTCCTACTTCATCATCCTCTATTACTTGCCATCTAGTATAGTGTGTTTGCTTCACAAATCCCGTAATTAGTGAAGAGATAGCTTGTGTCAGTGTCTCCTCGACGTAGATCATTTTCGGTCTCGAAGACATCGAAGCAAACATGTTCATTTCTTCATGGGAGCCTCTCTAGAGTCTGGAGTTCACGATCGCAGCGAAGGGACTACTGCATGGAGCTATTGAAGTGAAGGACCGGTCTACAAAGGTTGTATTCCTTGTTCACTTTCCTTTTGCAAAGTTGTTTGCATTACTTTCCGTCGATTTCTAGTTAACGATTCAAGTTAGGGTTAGCTAGAACGGAAATTTTTTTAATATGGTATGGACGATGCCTCTTGAAACCTTGCTTCCATGCTAGGTAACCCTGCAGTGGTATCAGAGCCATGATAGAAATTTATACGGATTTTGTTAAGATTACGAAACTGAAATACTCCGAAACTTGAAACGCAAAATTTGAGTTTTTGTCGATTTTAAATTTTCTTCAAAAAATAATTTAAACAATTGCAGAATGTTGTATGTGATACATCATGAACACACAGGAAAATTTACCCCAAGAGCTCAGAAAATGGCCGACGACATGTCTAGGTTTTTCGAGCTCGCCGGCCACTTAGTGGTATTTAGGGGTAAATTTTTTGGTGTATTCCAGGCACTGGGTTTTAGTGTTTCAGGTGTTTTTTGTTTTTGCTAATTTTACATATGACGTAATATTACACTATAAGCAATTCGGAGTGTTTCGTAGTTTTAACATTGTTTTGGGTTATTCACATATTTTCTAGGCGAAGTTAAAAGTTCGATCGAATTTCAAAAACCCATTTTTCCAAGTTTAACGTATTCGGAAAAACATGCAAGTAATCCTATGAACCCTCTAGAAGAATGAAACCCTAACTCGACTTTTTGGATTACGGAACCGCGGTCAAACCCTAGGGTTTGCCGTAGTTCCATGGTAACATGAGTGAGGCTTGGGTTTGCCCTTCTACGGCTGGTGCATAGGTACTGTGGCATATTCTGGGTATTACTAAAACTGTGCTCAAGTGTTGAGTTGTTGGAAAATTGTGGAATTTTGATGAATCGATCGAAAAGTTTAATCTCATCCGGATAATTATGTAATGGGATACAATATTTGGAATCCACAAGTAGTTATGAGATAAATAATTTGAATGTTATAAATCTAGCAATTTAGTCTCATTTGATCGGTTGCCACGGGATTTTGATGTGATCAAAACTCCGTCGCAATCACGTAGCTACGCGGATACTCGTCAGGTAAATTTAATAGATAGCTACGCCCCATAGCCCCGACCAAGTGACTGTAGGAGAACCTCGTCGCCAAAAGCATCCGTTTGGGTGCTCACGGCAGCGGTGTTCCGCCTTATTGCACTTCGTCGACGGCATCGGGGGGTGCGGCCGTCTACTAAAGTTTCCGACGAGCATTCAATCAGGATATCGAGAATCTTGTTGAATTGCCCGACTTGTTATTGAAAAGTGTTTTCAGTATCGAGACTAAAAGGCGGGGTTTATAATTGTTAGGCATGCGATGTTTAAGGAATTCATTTGGTTAGGCATGTGATGTCTAAGGTGGTTGCGGATTCCAACTGTTGTAGTTTTTCACTTTCTTTTCTGCGACCATAAGTGTAATATGTGGTGTATCGCCGGTTACGGTGCTATATGTTAACGACAATTGGGATACGCATATTTACTTACGTTGATGATATGTGTTGTTATGTGTTGCTGTGATATGTTATATTGGATCGTCGTGTTTGAATAGTCGGGGGTTTTATGTGAGATTAGAGTTTTTTCATTTTCATTCATGTAAAATTCATTGTATGTAATATTCTTTTATTGGGGCACTTTCGGATTGAGGATGATATCACCATTGTATATTATTTACTTTTCCGCTTTAGGATAGACCCAAGGCAGGGAGCACAAGTAACCGGGTTCTAGGGTCCAGTAGGAAACCATCTCGAGGAGTCGAGACTGGGTCTCCTAACTCTAGAATTGATAGGGTTGCTTGCCTCTCTCGTAGGGGTCTAGAGATGTGGGTTTGGCTATTCATCACGACCGTTGAATCCGTGTTTTATATAGGCTTAAAATAAAACCCGGAAATCCTAGTATATCTAATATTTCATATTTTTTATTCTGCTGCGATATTCCGTGATGTGATCATTGATTGTATTCTGAGACGAATGCTTATATTATATATATATATATTATATATTACTGCTTTCGTTTCATATGTGATGCTTGGGAAGCATAATAAATGGGACTTCATTAATGAGATTAAAGAAATAAAAGAAACGTAAAGATGTTGTAGAAACTTTTCTCGAAAACTGGTAGCTCTAGTTCTTACTTTGCATAGTGGTATTCCTTATAGAATATCCAGCACCTTATTCGATAAGGAAAGAGCCGAGATCCCTTCACCGGGAGTGACCTCTTTAGCGAAACTAGTAGATGCTACAAACTCGGCTTGTCTTTTGATTGCTTTTATAGTTTTTGCGTTGCATAGTAGTATTTGTGAAATATCCTGCACCTTATTCGATAAGAAAAGAGCCGAGATCCCTTCACCGGGAGTGACCTCTTTAGCAAAACCAGTAAAAGTCTCAAAAACACTCCTTTTCAAAATCACTCGATTCTACGACGATATCAAGTTCATTATGCAAAAGGTTTTCTTAAAAACCTGTCGTAGCCCTCCGTCATTTCAAATAAGTACTTTATAGTATTCATGCTACGTTTGTTGGCTTTCGTCAAGGCGTAGTGTGCGGTAGCTATTTATGCTTATCTGTATAACCATATGATGCGATTGAGTTAGGGTAGTCGTGCGACGTTGTTGGCTTTCGTCAAGGGTCGTGCTGGTGAGTTTAATTCAATCAGGAAATGTACGGGTTGAACTTGACTAGCAGCCTATGATTTGTTGGCTTTCATCAAGGTCATAAGATGCTAGGGGTAAAATACTATTAGGAATTTTAAGTGTTGAAATTTGCAATGAGATTGCATACCGTCTATGAAACAGTTAGATCCCGATACCCACTGCGAGTAAGAGTTACTCTTGGGAGAGTTTTACACATCGCAATTAGCCGATCAAGTAGGTGTCTAGAAAGGTGTTAACGGGGTTATGCCCCTAGGAAAATGATGTTTATTTTAATTAGGTCCGTGCGAAAGCACGGGGAACCTCCCTCAAAGTACTGACACTGGCCTGGCTAAGATTGGCGAACTTGTAGCCTGTAATTAATCCCGGTTAGTCTTTCCTTTTAGGGTTTGAAGGAAGATTTGACTAAAACAGTGGGAGCCATCCTGATTGGATAAATTAATAACCAATCTAGTCTTACAAGAGCATACGCTGAGTGTTTTCTTATCTATCTCTACAGGTAGCGACCATGTCACGCTTTAATCAAGATAATAATATGGATGTATTGATCAAACCCGCTTGTTATACTGAGCTGGGGAACGTTGGTCCTGCTCCAACTTATAATTGTTATAAGACCGAGCAGGAAATAGGGGATTACCAGTATTCCCGTGCCGCCCAAACAAAGAAAGTACATGTTGATACATCTTCTTCGGGTGTGTACATTACAGAGAACTGTTTCTCAGTATCCTTTACGTCCTGGGTATGAGATACCGGATCAGGATCCCATATATGTAATCTGTTAAATGGGCTACAGAAAGGTAGAGAACTGGTAATGGGTGATAAGTTTTAAGAGTTGGAAACGGTGCAAGTGTTGCAGCCAAAGCAGTTGGCAGTTATCACCCGTATTACCAAAATACATTGATTCTGAACGAATGTTATTAGATACCGAACCTGATATACAACATCATATCAGTCTCTTTATTTAATAAAGAAGGATATAATTTTGTATTGTTGGATAATCTTTTGAACATTTCCTATATCAAGAGTTGATTGGTTCAGGCACGTTATCTAAAAGCTTATACGTTCTAAATCAAGCTACAATTCTTAACGTACAAAACACACACAAGAGGAAGAGTTCAGAAATGAACGAATCCTTCTTGAGGTATTGTAGACTAGGTCATATCAATGCGACCCGACTAGCTAAGTTACATTTAGATGTATATTTAAATTAGTTTTAATTTACATCTTGTGAAACTTTCCAGTCATGTCACAAAGATAAGATGACCATAGCTCCGTTTATTGGAAACAGAGAAAGAGTTAGTGAACTCTTGGGATTGATACATGATGATGTTTGTAGATCCCCTGTCTACACATGCCAGGACCGGTTCTTTGTACTTCATTACATTCACTGATGATCTCTCAAGATTCGGACATACGTTCCTGTTGAAACACAAGTCTGAACCTTTTGAGATATTCAAAGAATATAAGTGAGAAGTAGAGAACCAAAAAGGGGTATAAGTATTATGTCCTATTATGAGATCAGGGAAGAGAATACTTGACCATGGAATTCTTGGACTATTCTAAAGGAGAATGGGATTCTGTTACAGCATTACTCCTCCGTATACACCACAGCACGTCGGTATATCGGGGCGGAGCAATCGCACCCTATGTGATATGGTGTGCTCTATGATGAGTACTACTGAGTTTCCTATTTCCTTTTAGGGTTATGCACTTGAGTAGCTGCATACCTATTGAATAGGGTTCCAATCAAATCAGGAGCCTACCACTTCATATTTGATATAAAATGGGAAGAGCCTATCTCTTAAGTATGTCAAGATTTGGGGTTGTCCGGCCTATGTCTAAACGCAAAATCTAGAAAAGCTCGAGGCAAGGTCAGTTCTGTGGAAGTTTGTTGGATATCCCAAGCATTAGCAAGCGAATATCTTCTACCACACCGAGGAACAAAAAGTATTTTGTTTCTCAGCATGCCACCTTTTGGAAAGGGAATTTCTTGAGAAGAAATTAGTGGTCATGAGGTAGAACAGGAAGGAGTTCCAGCTATACAAACTACAGCTGATGATTTGGTAGAACCGGAGGATTCAATAGCTCCCAACGAAGCTCAGTCTCTCTGCCGATCTAGTAGGGTTCCTCACCCACCTGAGAGATACTTCGGTTTTCTCTATGACAGTGGGACCGAGGATTACATCATGAGATGATGATCCAACTAGTTTTGAGCAGGCCATCAAGAGTGAGGACTCTGTGAGAATGGCTGGATGCTAAGCGATCTGAGATGGAATCCTTATACACCAACAAGGTATGGACTTTGGTTGCTATATCTGAAGGGTTAAAAACTCATTAGGAGCAAATATATCTTGAGAAGATTACTTGGTGTACATGGAAAAGTTGAGACTTTCAAAGCTAAGACTTGTTGCAAAAGGTTCTCGTCATCAACCAGATGTGGATAATGATGAAACCTTTTCTAGTCCCTATGCTTAAGTCCATCCAGATCCTACTTGCCATTGCTACATACCATGACTACGATATCTGGCGTTTGGGTGCCATGACTGCTTTTCTAAATGGTGATTTAGAAGAGAGCGTCTATAAGTACACAGCCAGAGGGCTTCGTAGACAGTGGGAGCAGCGGAAACATTTGCAAGTTGCTTTATGTGTTAAAGCAGGCATCGTGGAGTTGGAACACCTATTTTGATATGGTAGTCAAAGCGTTTGACTTCATCAAAATGCTAGATGAACCTTGTATATACAAAAAGGTTGTAGGAAGTATGGTGGTGATCCTCGTATTGTACGTGGATGATATACTCTTTATAGGAAAGGAGTTTCCTATGCTACGCTCGGTCAATCTCCTCTTATCACAAGGATTCTCCATATAGGATCAAGGTGATACCTCCTAAATCCTGGGTTTTGGATCTATGAGATAGATCTAAGTGGATGTTAGAATTCTCACTAGGTGTAGTGAGATGGTATCAATCGATCCTGAGGAGAATCACTAGATAGCTTCCAGGGTGGTAAGGTCGACTGAATGTCAGTCACAGGCATTGTCTTTACCCTCAGTGGAGGGATGGTATGTTGGAAGAGTTCCAAGCTAGATACTGTGGCATACTAGATGATAAAGGCTGGATACATTTCTACCAAGGATGCTACCAAAGAGGTAGTCTGGATGTATATAAGTTCATGAGAAGAACTTCGTTCCTACCATTGTGTGATAATGGAGTTATGGCTTAGGACTAGGAACCCCTATCCCATCAGTGATCCAGACATATTCTTATGCAGTATAACCTGATCATAGAGATGGATGATCTCCAGGGAGATCGAGATTAGGAGAGTAGACACCGAGGAGAACAGGGCGGATCCACTCACAAAGGCCTAGACCCAAGAGAGACTTTTATGGGATGGTTGAGCATGGGATACTTCAACCACTGCTGATTGTTGGGTATGAGATACTTGTAGGGTTCCTAGGCACACTATAGAGGTCTCACAAGGCATCAACCATGCCAATTTCAAATTTTATGGGTGCCGAGAAACCCTAATACGGATCGTCGACTAGAATTCTAGGCGAAAAACGAAACTAGTTAACATCTTAACTAAAGGAGAGAGGCTACAACCTTTGTAGATCCGGTTCTCCACTTCCTTAGCTCCACGTAGGCGTCCTCTCGCTGTCAATCTCGAATCCCGGACTCAATCGTCGGCTTCATCGGAGAAATGGGCGGGCTAGGTCGTCGGCTTCGTGCCGAAGATGATCTACGTCGAGGCATCACAAGTTCAAGCTCCAACTTCACCAAGTTGTGAAACTTGTGAAGAAAACACCCTATACTACTTGGCAAGAGGTAGAGGGTGAAGAAATAGGAGGTGGGTTCACTTTAGAATTGGATTTCTCACACTTTAGCTCAAGTTGCCATTAATGGACTTAAGCTTTTTCTTTGAAGATGAAGAAGAAGATGAAGCTAGAATATGATAAGTCTTAATTAAAAAAGAAAAGTAAAATGAATACTTATCATATACTAACTAAGGTAGAGTGTAGAGAATTGACCATGGTTACTTGGAAGGGTTAGGGTTAAGCATGAAGACAAGAATGGTTACAAAGTCAATGCTTCATGAAGCTTCAACTAGAAACAAAGAAAGCCACCATTCTCATCATAATCTTTTCCAAATAAATAAATAAACAAATAAATAAATAAATGTATAAGCAAAACCCTAATCATCAACTTAACCATGGTTTAATTCTATACACTTAACCAAATGAGCAAGTATCATTAAACATGATACAAACATGTGCACAAAAGTATATCGCATATACAACTTGCATATCAAGTGAGAAAATCCATTTAAAGTGAACCAATACTAGCTAATGCAAAGTAATATATCAAATATATAATTATACATTAAATCATTAAATCAACACTTGATTTAACGATCCGGTCATATCGCATATAACCGACTAGTATCCTATGTATCGGCTTATCGAATCAATCCTTGATTCGATATCTAGGTTATATCGAATATAACCAATCGATACATTCATCGCGAGAATGGAATACGGTATCACATACACGCATTATTCTCGGTCCTGCACATATCTCATATGCGCTCCTGTTTCGTTTCGCTTGAGCCAGGAAACCTCTGTGTAGGACTCTAAAGACTCGTCAATACGCCGGCAGTAGATGATGATCATATCAAGCACCCACAAGCCGCAAGCGGTCTGCTAAACGTAACGGCCATCCGGGTATTGAGCGATCATAAGATCGACGAGCTAGCCCGCTCACACTCCTGTGAATCCAACCAGTGACACTTACCGTACAGTCCGGTCTGTTCGTCTGATATGTCGCATATCATGTCTAGGGGTGGTAAATGTCATACCCCAATAACCGATAAGTCGTGCCGATGTGAGGCTCATAATGGGTCGAGAAACTACTGGTAACACTTACCAGCAAATCTCTGATCAGCCCTGGCCAGGGACTTCCCTGTTACGGCCAATCGAGCACTGCGCAACATCAACCCCCAATACCGGGAGAGACGAAACCCCTCCTATCGCTCATTGCCTCCATATGACTCGGGACTGTACCTAAAGACCACCGTTTTGCACGCCCTCATGGACGTGGTAAGGTGGAGATCAAAGCACAGTGGGAATCACACAAGACTCTATGACGATCTCGGGTCTACAGACTAACCTGCAAAAGTGTCACCTGAGAACTGCCATCTGACGTGAGGTATAATACCATCTGGGAGTTCTCGGCGAGTCCGTCCAGTGTACCCAGTCTCCACTGAGCACCCGTATACCATCTTTGATGTCAAACACCAATGGATATAGGATCATCCATCGCCCATCTCATGGGTCGAAAAGCGTATACGCTAGTCTACTCTGGTATATCGATGCCCCGTCTCGATACACCCACGACTAGGGATCTTGAAGGATGTACTTATGGACTACCATATCCCCACTAGTATGATCTGCATCATAGTCCAGGTAGTCAAGTACACATCCTAAGGGCTTTACCAACATGTAACCATAAGACAGTTTAAAGAGACCAGTATACATGTTAAGATAAAGAGTAACCAGATAGCATACTATCATATCGAGCAAGAAAGTCATCTCTATATATGTCCAAGCATCCAATATAATATACATCATCTGTACAATACTGGCCTCTAGGGCATACATACAACTAACAATCTCCCACTTGCACTAGGGCCAGCTGCTGTAGTATCGCATACCGAGCATCCCGAAGAGTCTCTCAAACTGTATCAAGGGAATGGCCTTCGTGAGTGGATCCGCCGTGTTGTTCTTCGTGTCAACCCTCCTGACCTCGATCTCCCGGCGATCAACTATCTCCCGGCGATCAACTATCTCCCGGATCAGGTGATACCGCCTCAGAATATGCCTGGATCTCTGATGGGACATAGGTTCCTTGGCCAAAGCCACCGCTCCATTGTTATCTCAATACAAAGGTATTGGATGCTCAATGGATGGAACCTCTCCATGTTCAATAATGAACTTTTTGATCCAAACAGCCTCTTTAGCAGCATCGTTGGCAGCGATGTATTCATCCTCCATCGTCGAGTCTGCCACGGTTTCCTGCTTGGAACTCTTCCAGCTAACCGCCCCTCCGTAAAGGGTAAAGACAAATCCCGACTGCGACTTAGAGTCGTCCTTATCACTCTGGAAGCTCGAATCGGTAAAGGACTCCACTTGGAGTTCTCCGTTACCATACACCAAGAGCATCTCTTTAGTCCTTCGCAAGTACTTGAGAATGCTCTTCACAGCTGTCCAGTGACTCTCTCCAGGATCAGCTTGATACCTGCTCACTACACTTAGTGAGTATGCTACATCAGGTCTGGTACATAGCATCGCGTACATGATAGAGCCTACAGCTGAAGCATAGGGTATCCCTTGTATGCGAGCTCTCTCCAAATCAGTCTTGGGAGACATCTCTTTGGAGAGAGTGACTCCAGAGATCGTGGGCAAGTTCCCACGCTTGGATTCTTCCATACTAAACCTCTTTAGTATGGTGTCAATGTACCTGGATTGGGACAATCCCAATATCCTTTTGGATCTATCTCTATAGATCCTAATCCCCAATATGCAGGAGGCATCACCAAGATCTTTCATTGAGAATCTTTGTGATAAGAAGAGCTTGACCGATTGCAGCATAGGAATATCATTTCCTATCAAGAGTATGTCGTCCACGTACAATACGAGGAAGACAACCTTACTCTCTGCCACCTTCTTGTAGATACAAGGTTCATCTGGATTTTTGACGAAATCAAACTCTTTGATAACGGCGTCAAAGCAGATATTCCAACTCCGCGATGCTTGCTTTAATCCATAAATGGATTTAAGCAGCTTTCACACCTTCCCGCTGCTCCCACTGTCTACGAAGCCCTCTGGCTGAGTCATGTACACGCACTCTTCTAAATCACCATTTAGAAAGGCGGTCTTAACATCCATTTGCCAGATTTCGTAGTCATGATATGCAGCGATGACAAGCATGATCCGGATGGATTTAAGCATAGCCACTGGAGAAAAGGTTTCGTCATAGTCCACACCTGGTCTTTGACGAAAACCCTTTGCAATAAGTCTAGCTTTGAAAGTCTCCACTTTCCCATCTACACCAAGTTTTTTCTTGAAGATCCACTTGCTCCCAATGGGTTTTACCCCTTCAGGAGCAACATCCAAAGTCCATACTTTGTTGGTGTACATGGATTCCATCTCGGACCGCATAGCATCCAGCCATTTCACTGAGTCCCTACTTGTGATGGCCTGCTCGAAGCTAGTTGGGTCATCATCCTCCATGACGCAATCCTCGCTCCCACCGTCAATGAGAAAACCGTAGTATCTCTCAGGTGGATGAGAAACCCTACTAGATCGGCGGAGAGGCTGGGGTTCGTCGGGTACTACTGAATCCTCTGGTTCTACCAAGTCTTCTGTTATAGTTTGTGTTGCTGGAACCTCTTCCAGTTCTACCTCAATGCCACTAATCTGTTTCATAAGAAAACCTTTTTCTAAGAAAGTGGCATGTCGAGAAACAAACACCTTTTGTTCCTCGGGGTGGTAGAAGATATACCCTTGTGAATTTTTGGGATATCCTACAAACTTACATAAGACTGATCTTGCCTTGAGTTTGTCCGGATTTTGTCTTTTGACATAGGCTGGACAACCCCATATCTTAACATACTTAAGAGATGGTCACTTCCCTTTCCATATCTCATATGGAGTGGTAGGCACTGATTTGGTAGGAACCATATTCAATAGGTGTATGGCTGTCTCAAGCGCATACCCCCAGAAGGAAATAGGTAACTCAGCTGTACTCATCATTAAACGCACCATATCTAATAGGGTGCGATTCCTTCGCTCCGATACACCGTTGTGCTGTGGTGTATAAGGAGGAGTAAGCTGAGAGAGAATCCCATTCTATTTTAGATAATCTTGGAACTCATTGCTCAAGTATTCTCCTCCTCGATCAGATCGAAGGATCTTAATACTTTTGCCTGTTTGGTTCTCTACTTCGTGCTTATATTCTTTGAATTTCTCAAAAGCTTCAGACTTGTGTTTCAATAGGAACACATGCCCGTATCTAGAGAGATCGTCAGTGAATGTAATGAAGTAGGAAGAACCGTTCCTGGCATGGGTAGACATGGGACCGCATACATCACTATGTACCAGTCCTAAGAGTTCAGTAACTCTTTCTCCGTGTCCACTAAACGGAGCTTTGGTCATTTTTCCTTTGAGACATGAATGGCAAGTATCATAAGATGATAATTCGAACGGATTTAAATAACCATCCTTATGTAACTTAGCCAGTCGTGTCGCATTGATATGACCAAGTCTACAATGCCACAAGTAGGATTCGTTCATTTCTGAACTTTTCCTCTTGTGTGTGTTTTGTATATTGAGGACTGTATTTTGATTTAGAATGAATATGCCATTATGTAACGAGCCTGATGCAATCAACTTTTGATCTCGGAATATGTCCATAACATTATCCTGTACTACAAAATTATATCCTTCTTTACTCAATAAAGAAACTGATATAATATTGCACATCATGTTCGGTATATAATAGCACTCATTCAGAATCATTGTATTACCACTTGGTAATACTAGGTGATATTCGCCAACTGCTTTGGCTGCAACATTTTCACCGTTCCCTACTTAAACGGAATGATCACCTATTCCCAGTTCTCTACCTTTACGTAGCCCATGTAACTGTTTACATATGTGGGATCCTGATCTGGTATCCAATACCCAGGACGTAGGGTGAACTGAAAAACAGTTCTCAATGACAAACACACCCGAAGAAGATGCATCAACATGCATGTTCTCCGTTTGGGCGGCGTGAGAATCCAGATATTCTCCTGTTTCCTGTTCATTCTTATAACACTTATAAGATAGAACGGGTTCAACGTTCCCTTGCACAGTATAACATGCGGGTTCGGTCAATACATCCATATTATTATCTTGATTAAGGCATGACATGGTCGCTACCTGGAGAGAGAGAGAAGAAAACACTTTAGCGTATGCTCGTGCAAGATCAGATTGGTTATTATCTTATCTAATCAAGATGGCTCCCACTGGTTTTTATCAAATCTTCCTTCAAACCCTAAAAGGAAAGACTAGCCGGGATTAATTACACCCTACAACTTCATCGATCTTTCAGCCAGGCCAGTGTCGGTACTTTAAGGGAGGTTCCCCGTGCTTTCGCACGGACTTAATTAAAGTAAACCTCGTTTTCCCAGAGGCGTAACCCCGTTGACACCTTTCTAGACACCTACTTGATCGGCTAATTGTAATGTGTAAAACTCTCCCAGGAGTAACTCTTACTCGCAGTGGGTATCGGGATCCAACTATCCCATAGAAGGTATGCAATCTTATTGCAAATTTCAACACTTGAAATTCCCAATAATATTTTACCCCTAGTGTTCTATGACCTTGACGAATGCCAAACAACCCATAGTCCACTAGTCAAGTTCAACCCGTACATTTCTTGATTGAATTAAACCCACCCGCACGACCCTTGACGAATGCCAAACAACGCCGTACGAATACCCTAATCCAATCTGCATCATATGCATAAGCAGATAAATACTATTTAGCTACCGTACAGTACGCCTTGACGAATGCCAAACTACCGTAGCACGAATACTAAGTAGTACTTATCTGAAATGACGGAGGGCTATGCAGGTTTTCAGAAAACCATGAGCGTAATGAACTTGATATCGTTGTAGAATCAAATGAAGTTTTGAAATGGAGTGATTTTGAGGCTTTTCTAGTTTTGCTAAAGGGGTCACTCCCGGTGAAGGGATCGTCGGCCCTTTCCTCGTCGAATGAGGTGCGGGATATATCATATATATCACTGTGCAAAGCAGAAACTATAGAAGCAATCAAAAACAAACCGAGTGTGTAGCATCTGCCAGTTATTGCTAAAGGAGTCACTCCCGGTGAAGGGATCTCGGTCCTTTCCTCCTCGAATAAGGTGCAAGATATATCACATATACCGCTGTGCAAAGCAAGAACTGTAGCTACCTGTTTTGTTTAAAATTTGATTTTACAACATCTTAGGTTTCTTTTCTTTCATTAATCACATTAATGAAGTCCCATCATTTAAGTCACCTAAACATCACAGATAAATACGACGTACACTTATGCCATCCACATTCGCCTGGATGTCCCCTCGTGCACCGTTAGGTTAGGTAACTAACGACAGAGCAGGGCAGGGCTAGTGCGGGTGCAAAACATAAGTAACGTCTATATAATATATCATATATACTATATACTGTATCTATCACAGAACATCACATGATCACATCACAGATATCGCAACAGAAGAAACATATGAAACATTGGATATACTAGGATGTCCGTGTTTTCAATACGAGCCAGTATAAAACACGGATTCCACGGTTGTGATGAATAGCCAATCCCATACCCCTAGACCCCTACGAGAGCGGCAAGCAACCCTACCAATTCTAGGGTTAGGAGACCCAGACTCGACTCCTCGAGATGGTCTCCCACTGGACCCTAGAACCCGGTTACTTGTGCTCCCCTCCTTGGATCTATCCTAATGCGGAAAAGTAAATAATATACAAAAGGTTACAGCTTCCGCAACCTGGAAGTGCCCCAAATAAAAGAATATTACATACAAGTTTTTACATGAATGAAAATGAAAAACACTCATCTCACATAAAAACCCCCGGCTATTCAAACACGACGATTTAATATAACATATCCAGCAACACATAACATCACATGTCATCAACGTAAGTAAATATGCGCATCCCAATTGTCGTTGACATATAGCAACGAAACTGGCGATATCACATATTACACTTACGGTCACAGAAAAGAAAGTGTAAAACTACAACAGTTGGAATCCGCAACCTCTTTAGACATCACATGCCTAATCAAATGAAATACTTAGACATCACATGCCTAACAGTTATAAACCCCGCATTTTAGTCTCATTATCGAAAACTCTTTTCAATATCAAATGAAACTAAACCGCTAGATTTATAACATTCATTCAGTTATCTCATAATTGTTTGTGAATTCCAATTATTGTATCCCATTCTGGATAAATAGAAAATATTAAACTTTCCGATCGAACATTCGAACACCCAAGTTTTCCCGAAACCGTTCAACACATGAAATAGGTTCAAAGACATTCACTTCATGCCTCAGTACCAACGGTCCAGCCGTAGAAGGGTCAAGCCAACGCCTCACATGTGGCACGCCGTACTGCCCCAAACCCGAAGGTTCAAAGGGCAGTTCAAGACGGTCACATAATCGAGTTAAGGTTTGTTGTCTTCTAGAGGGACTATCGCATTACTTGCACTACTTAGAACGTCCTTAAACCACAGAAAAATCCAACACTTGGAAATTTTCCGTCAGGGGAAAAGTTGGGTATTTATATCCGGTCGAACTTTTTAACATATTCTAAAATATCCGGAAAGCCACATAGACAAGGTTTGATAATCCGATCGAATCGTCGATTTCCAATACAACCCCAGAACACTCAACTCTTGAGTCAAATTAAAAATTCCCAGAAAATTCAGCATAATAAAATAGGAATTACTGTGCAAAAATGGACAGATGATGTCATCAGATGGCCGCGGAACCGCCGCAGAAGCCAGGCTTCTGCCGCGGTTCCGCCACTCCCTTAGCAGATCATGGGATAAATTTTACATCGTAATTCTTAGAATTCCCTGCTGAATTTTTTAAGCATTTTTAATATGGAAAAATCCCAGATTTTAGAAAAAGTCCAGAGAGCATATCGGGAATTAGGGTTTCGGTTCGATCGGGTTTCAAACGTCGTCTAGACTTCGCCTAAGGCTCTAGCTAGGCTCTGATACCACTGTAGGGTTCCTAGGCACACTATAGAGGTCTCACAAGGAATCAACCATGCCAATTTCAAATTTTATGGGTGCCAAGAAACCCTAATACGGATCGTCGAGTAGAATTCTAGGCGAAAAACGAAACTAGTTAACATCTTAACTAAAGGAGAGAGGCTACAACCTTTGTAGATCCGGTTCTCCACTTCCTTAGCTCCACGTAGGCATCCTCTCGCTGTCCATCTCGAATCCCGGACTCAATCGTCGGCTTCATCGGAGAAATGGGTGGGCTAGGTCGTCGGCTTCGTGCCAAAGATGATCTACGTCGAGGCATCACAAGTTCAAGCTCCAACTTCACCAAGTTGTGAAACTTGTGAAGAAAACACCCTATACTACTTGGCAAGAGGTAGAGGGTGAAGAAATTGGAGGTGGGTTCACTTTAGAATTGGATTTCTCACACTTTAGCTCAAGTTGCCATTAATGGACTTAAGCTTTTTCTTTGAAGATGAAGAAGAAGATGAAGCTAGAATATGATAAGTCTTAATTAAAAAAGAAAAGTAAAATGAATACTTATCATATACTAACTAAGGTAGAGTGTAGAGAATTGACCATGGTTACTTGGAAGGGTTAGGGTTAAGCATGAAGACAAGAATGGTTACAAAGTCAAAGCTTCATGAAGCTTCAACTAGAAACAAAGAAAGCCACCATTCTCATCATAATCTTTTCCAAATAAATAAATAAACAAATAAATAAATAAATGTATAAGCAAAACCCTAATCATCAACTTAACCATGGTTTAATTCTATACACTTAACCAAATGAGCAAGTATCATCAAATATGATACAAACATGTGCATAAAAGTATATCACATATACAACTTGCACATCAAGTGAGAAAATCCATTTAAAGTGAACCGATACTAGCTAATGCAAAGTAATATATCAAATATATAATTATACATTAAATCATTAAATCAACACTTGATTTAACGATCCGGTCATATCGCATATAACCGACTAGTATCCTATGTATCGGCTTATCGAATCAATCCTTGATTCGATATCTAGGTTATATCGAATATAACCAATCGATACATTCATCGCGAGAATGGAATACGGTATCACATACACGCATTATTCTCGGTCCTGCACATATCTCATATGCGCTCCTATTTCGTTTCGCTTGAGCCAGGAAACCTCTGTGTAGGACTCTAAAGACTCGTCAATACGCCGGTAGCAGATGATGATCATATCAAGCACCCACAAGCCGCAAGCGGTCTGCTAAACGTAACGGCCATCCAGGTATTGAGCGATCAGAAGATCGACGAGCTAGCCCACTCACACTCCTGTGAATCCAATCAGTGACACTTATCGTACAGTCCGGTCTGTTCGTCTGATATGTCGCATATCATGTCTAGGGGTGGTCAATGTCAGACCCCAATAACCGATAAGTCGTGCCGATGTGAGGCTCATAACGGGTCGAGAAACTACTGGTAACACTTACCAGCAAATCTCTGATCAGCCCTGGCCAGGGACTTCCCTGTTACGGCCAATCGAGCACTGCGCAACATCAACCCCCAATACCGGGAGAGACGAAACCCCTCCTATCGCTCATTGCCTCCATGTGACTCGGGACTCTACCCAAAGACCACCGTTTTGCACGCCCTCATGGACGTGGTAAGGTGGAGATCAAAACACAGTGGGAATCACACAAGACTCTATGACGATCTCGGGTCTACAGACTAACCTGCACAAGTGTCACCTGAGAACTGCCATCTGACGTGAGGTATAATACCATCTGGGAGTTCTCGGCGAGTCCGTCCAGTGTACCCAGTCTCCACTGAGCACCCGTATACCATCTCTGATGTCAAACACCAATGGATATGGGATCATCCGGTAAGGTTAGTCTAGCACCCTATGAAGAGTTTTGGAGCATCACATGTCCAAAAGTTTAAATTTTTGTGGTGCTAAACAAACACGCAAAGGAATCGATCCTAGAAAATTATGGTTATGAAACTTTAAGCTAGTAAAGATTAGGGTTTAAAGGCTACAACCTTTGTAGCTCCCCTTTGCTAGACACCTTGGTGTCTTGGGTTGTCGAATCAAGGTCCTCTTGAAGTCCCCTTGCGTCCACGACGATCCACCACGGAGTTCTCCGTCCAAGCTCGCTACTTTGGAAAACCGAAGGAAACACTCTAATCAAGTTGGCTAGACTTGAGTAGAATGAGGTTGTGGCTTAGGATCTCTCTTCAAAAACCTTTCTTTAATGGTGTTTTAACTCACTAGAAGAAACTAGAGAGGAAAAGATGAAGGAGGATGAAGATGGTGGCTAATTTTAGCAAGAGGTATAAAAAGATAACCTTGAGTTAAGAAGAAAATGAAATATATATCACTATATATATTTATTTCCTTCTTAACTTCAACCATGATTAAATGATGGATAGTTAGTTTAACTTGGGTTTTAAATGATAAAGAGAAGGATAACCATAGGTTAGTGGTAGTTGAGATAGGTTAGGTTAGAAGAAGTGTGTAGAATCAAGAATGATTATCCTTTTCTCTTTCATTTTTCTTTAAAACCAAAATTAAATAATAATCCATTATTTAATCTATGGTGTGAGTCTTATATTGCCACCATTTCCATATGCTAACAACCATGATGGATGGGTGTATGTATGTATGCATGTATGCACATCCATATGTGCATGAAACTAGAATGGAAGAAAGAAACACATGCATGCATGCATACATCCATCAAACCCTAGAAAGGTTTCAAGTGAGAAAACTAATGGTTAGATGATAAATCAACACTTAATTTATCAATCCGGTCATATCTCATACGACCCCACCAAAAGCAGGCCACCTGATCAGTCGAAAATATTGCATATTTTAGCCGGCAATTTCCTCATCATTTACATTCATATAGAAGTGTACGGTATTCATAATTCACATATTAGCAAATCGGTCGCAAAATATCAGATTACATGTATTCGACCTTAAAACCGGCATTTCTAGGGAAATTGACTGCATTTCATCACATGGCATATTTTCTATATATCGCAACCCGTGTTTCGAAGTCTATGCAGGAAAAGAGAAGCTTGCTCGATCATTACACCGCTCGAAAGATACGTAAACTCAATAAATACAAATCTGGTACTAATCCAAAGGAGAAATCACAAATCACAACATCAGAGAAAAGCCCAAATAGCAGTACAAGACCACACCAGGAGATACAGGGCCCAAGCCTCCACATTGGCCGCGGATCCGCGGCATGGGCTTGCTTAGGCCGCGGATCCGCGACGGCTACAGGGGATCACCTCCTCAAATTTATACCACAACTCCTGTTTCATCTGCTACAGTTCAGAAAGACACTCCAAGTTCCAGAAGACTCTAGAGACTTCTACCAGATCAGCAAACACCTTGAGTTTCACTAAACTAGCCTAATCATTCTAGAACTTTCTCTAAACCCTAGCTTAAACCCTAAGCTAGCTCCTAACAAACTCCTTCTAGAAACTCCTCAACAAACTTTGGGAGGGAAAGTTCCAATTCAAACCTAAGCCTAGGGTTTGGGAGTTCTATAAATAAGACCCTAGGCTCACTCATTAGGGAGGTTGGGAAATCTTGGAAAATTCAACCCATTTTATAGTTTTAGCCAATCTCTTTCTTCATCCCCTCTTCCTCAAGTTTAGTGAGAGAGCTTGTAGGAAACCCTAACCTTAATTCCAAGCCAACATCAAGAATCCCGAGTACCCATTAAGCAAGAAGCCTTACAACCTTTAGGAGCGGAGCCGATCTTCAACGGAGCAAGCGATCCGAAGCCGATCCACGACTCACGAAGCCGAGCGACGCCTGATGAACAATCTAGATTCTTCTTCTTGTAGTTCTTGAAGCAAATGTAATCAAAATTGTTGAGATCAATAAAGGTGATATTCTTTTATCTTGTTTTCTTTAATTTTTGCATCATGAATTCTTTACAATTCGTAAATCTTTTCTGTGTCGTGATATGTGAATAAAACTCCGCTCGTCGAGGAGTCGAGACGGATAATAGAATGATGATGTAACATAGCTTTAATCGATTCTTGAGTCCCACGTGTTTTGTAAACCCTAGCAAGTTCAAGAAACGACGACCTATTTCGTTTCGATGCTTTCTTGATTGACATCGATCGAAATTGGGGAGTTACGATCGTTTCTTGAATTTCGTAGAGGCTAGAAAAGGAATGATATCGACGAAAGAACAAGGGTTATAGGATGAAACCCTAGTTTCACGAGAAAGCCCCTACTCTCGTCGATCATCATCAATCTAGTATCAATCCTTCGAAGGACAAGAACACGATATCTTTAGATTACATCACGTCTATTGATCCTATCGATTCCTACGAGCCTCTCTTATATTCTTGATTGTTGATTGGAAATATTATCGAAACACCGATTCTTGATTGTTTATAGTTTCTTGATTCTTGAATAAAGAATAGTGACACTCGAATACAAATCATTCTTGAATCATGTTTTCTTTTATTGTTGCTTAACTTTTCATTTCAAACGTATCAAAGATATAAATGAATCGTGCAATCCCTGTGGACGATCCGCACTCATTCATGAACTACAATTGACACCGTAGTTTGATTGCGGTCAAAATAATTTTTGGTTGTGATTTCTTTACAATTTTATACAAACACAACGGAAAATCGATCAATCAAAATGGCGCCGTTGCCGGGGACATTTTGATTAGATACTCTTTTAAATAATAACCAAGAAATTGTTTCAATCAAAATGGCGCCGTTGCCGGGGATCGCGCTAATTCATTTACATTTTTAGTTTGAAGTGAAAGAATTATTACATTTTACTTCTTGAAATCAAAATTCGTACAAACTCTTATATGTGTGTTGTGAATTGATTGCAAGGTGATCTGGAGCATTCTGTGCTGTGGAAAAATTATTTGGGATATACCAGAGAGCTTAGGGAGTTCACAGAAGCTCCCTGAAGAAGTTTGATCAAGTGAACCCACAGTTGAAGCGCGGAAGCGCGGCCTAAGTGGCTATTTGCGGCGGAACCGCGGCTTGGTAGGGGGTTCTCTGCAAAATTTTTGCAGCAGGTAATTTCTTTCTCTCTCCCCTCTCCTCTTTTTAGCTCCAACTAACACTTTGCTGCAGGATTCTTTGCAAATAAATCGCAGCGCGCAAAAGCAAAATTAAAATTGTGTGTGATTTTGATTTCTTGGTTGTTTGCATTCTAATACGGAAATTTAAGGGGCACGGCCAAATCCAAATTAGGTGGGGATTTCATTACCCTTCCTAGGCCCCGAAAATCGCAAAACTTGCATCCGCATTACCCTCATTAATTAAAAGAAATCTAGAGAAGACTCTAAGGACTGTCGCGCTCAATTAGGACAAGAGAAGGCCGTGGGTAATTCATTGCTTATCCGCGTTTTCTTGTGGTGCCTAAGGCGAGTGTGTCTAAGGCTAGTGGTTTTTAATTAGGCCCACTACTACGTAGTGGAGTACCTTCCCACTTACCTGGCACTTATCCGGCCACAGGGGGACAAAGAGGCAGTGGAGGATTCTATCCTGCGACTTGTCTTTTGGCAGTTAGGAGCGGTCTAGAGCCGGACCTAGGTGACCACTAGATTCTAGGGTTGTGTGCTGCATTTGTTTTGTCGCATCATTTTTTCAAAAATCCGTCCCTTTTTCAAAGCAAACACCGCATTCATTTTACCCCTAATTATAAGTCAACGCTGCCACTTGTACTAACCCATTTTAGTGCAAGATAGGCTGGACACGGGATTCTAGTGCCCGTTTAGTCCGCGTACCTTTTATCGACTCCGAAGTCGATATTTCTCCGTTTACCTCTCTTTTACCCACTACCACATCCACACCGATGGATCCGAATCCATCGAACTTCTTTAACCCTAATCTGTCGCCGTCCGTTGGTGCGCAGAATCCACCCCACATTTCTCTCCAGGAAAGATGCTATCCACATAGAGGTCCTCTTTCGACCTGCTTATCCACACCACCAGCCAATGGGGATAACTTTGAAATCAAGCCCCAGTATATCAATCTTTTACCCAAATACCACGGACTCGAGACCGAGGACGCTTACGTTGTCATTACCAAATTTGAAAACGTATGCGCAATGATGGGTACGTCACAACTTTCAGTTGATGAGATGCGTCTACGACTTCTTCCATTTACTTTGTGCGATATAGCCGAGAAGTGGCTATACAACACTACCGTACATTCTATTACGAATTGGGAAGAATTCGTCGCTGCATTCCTTAAGAAATTTTACCCAATCCAAAAGACGGCTCGAATCCGTAGCGAACTGAACCAATTTGCCCAGCTCCCTGCTGAACCATTCTCTAAATACTTTGAACGTTTCAAGGATCTATTGGTTCAATGTCCTCATCACGGCATCCCGAGATGGGAGCTTTGCCGAATCATATATGAGGGCAGTAACCCTAACACTAAACAGAGCCTTGAAAACATGTGTCAAGGTACATTTATGACCAAAGATGATGGGGAAGCTTGGCGATACTTAGAAGAGTTCGCTGAAAAATCACTAATTTGGGAGAGTGGAACCCAACCATTGAATAGGGGTGGCGTACACCAAATAGATGTGTCCATAGGTGTTCGAGCTGAAATGGCAGCAATGCAAAAGAAGCTCGACGCTATGGAACACAAATTTGCAGCAGCCTCCCTAAACCCAGTGTCACTCCCCAAAACTGTTTGTGGGTGCTGTTCTGATCCGTCACATTTAACGGAAGAATGTCCATTAAACTCTGCGTTTCAAGGTCACGAGCATTCTAATGCCGCATTTCAAAGACCTAGAAACGATCCATATTCTTCCACGTACAATCAGGGTTGGAGGAACCACCCGAATTTTGCTTGGAACCAAAACCAATCTCAAAACACGGTTCCAAACACGAATAATTTTCAAAGGGCTCTTCCTCCACCACAACAGCAACCCCTTCAACTCACTCAGCACCCCTATCAGTCACAAAATTTCCAAAATCAGGGCAACACTCCTGCACAGTCTAATCCTATGCAGACCTGTTCTGACGATTTCTCTCAATTCACTCAAACCATGAAATCACTTTTATCAAATTTCATGGAGGTTTCGACTGAGGTTAGATCTTCCGTCAATGAGATAAAGAAAAACTCAGCGTCCCAAGCTGAGAGTATCAAATCAATGGAAGCTGAAATCGCACGCTTAAAAGCCGAAATGAGTGCGAGAGAAAAAGGGAAACTTCCCTCTCAACCCCTACAGAATCCGGGGCATTACAATGTAAATGCCATCACAACGTTGAGATCGGGAAGAGTGCTGAATAATAATGTCGGGGAAGGTATTGATGATACTGAAAATCATATTAACACCCCGGCTGAGTCTTTTCCACATACACACACTTCTCCTTCTGATCCTTATTCTTCTACCAAACCACCTTCTAGCGAGCCTATTCTCCATTTCCCTTTAGGCTCGACACCTTCTCACAACCCTTATAGTTCTCCACAGACGGTCCCCACACCTCCTTTGGGACCTCGTCTACCCCCCTTTCCTTCTCCTATGATGGACCCTGCGCTTATTGCGAAAGCACCTTACCCGAACCGGATAAGGGCTAACAGAACGAGTCCTCATATGGAGAAAATTTTAGAGATGTTCAAACAGGTTAACATCAATATCCCTCTCCTAGATGCAATTCAGCAAGTCCCCGGTTATGCGAAGATTCTTAAGGACTTGTGCACTAGGAAGAGGAAGACTCAAGTGCCGAAGAAGGTCTTTATGTCTAATAATATCAGCACTGCTTTTATACCCCAGCTTCCAAAGAAAAGAAAGGACCCAGGATGTCCTACAATATCGATTTCGATTGGGGGTAAAAACATAAATCGTGCTCTTTTAGACCTTGGCGCAAGTGTTAACCTGCTCCCTTATTCTGTCTATGAGCAATTAGGGATTGGAGAGCTGAAACCTGCTCATTGCACTCTCCAGATGGCAGACCGATCTATCACCAAACCAAGGGGTGAATTAGAGTATGTGTTGATAAAGGTCGGGGAATTTGTTTTCCCTGTAGACTTCATTGTGCTCGACACACATCCTGTAGCAAACCCCCGGGGCTAAATTCCGGTGATTCTGGGTCGTCCTTTCCTTGCCACTTCCAACGCTGTTATAAACTGTAGAAATGGTTCAATGAATTTATCATTTGGAAATATGACCATTGAACTAAACATCTACAAAGTTGGAAGTCAGCCATCAGAACCCTCGGCTCATATTTTAGATGTGTGCTCTGTCCATGAGATCGCTCCCGACAGTTGTGGAGCTGAGGATCTTTGCTTTACTGATCTCGATGACATTAGCACATCTCTGTTTGACTTTGCACAAGATCTTAGTGAGGACACTTTAGCTACACATGAGTCCTGCACTTCTGACTTTTCTCCACCCGAGTCTGTATCTTTCACAGGCTCTGAGCTTCTTTGTAGATCCAAAAATCAATCTATGACCCTTCCTTCTATCATTTCTCCGCCTGAGTTAGATCTCAAAATTTTACCTTCTCACCTGAAATATGCATATCTTGGTGAGAACGAGTCATTACCGGTTATCATTTCCGCTTCTCTTGCATCAGAGCAAGAGAATGCACTTTTATCGGTATTGAGATCTAACAAAGAGGCGTTCGGTTGGAGTATGTCGGACATCAAAGGGATTAGTCCCTTGATAGTTGAACATCATATACATGTGATGGATGATGCCAGACCGACCCGAGAACCACAGAGACGGTTGAATCCCGTCATGAAGGAAGCGGTCATGAAAGAGATCGTCAAATGCTTAGATAATGGTATTATATACCCCATCTCCGATAGCCAGTGGGTGAGTCCTATACATGTCGTTCCTAAGAAATCCGGCATCACAGTTATCACCAATGAGGCGAATGAGTTGATTCAAACACGCGCCCAAACTGGGTGGCGTGTATGCATCGATTATAGAAAACTCAACGCTGCTACGAGGAAAGATCATTTTCCTCTACCATTCATTGATCAGATGCTGGAACGCTTAGCGGGACGACAATATTATTGTTTTATGGACGGATACTCAGGCTACAATCAGGTCCCCATCGCCAAAAAGGATCAAGATAAAACCACTTTTATTTGTCCTTTTGGTACCTTTGCTTACAGTCGCATGCCCTTCGGGCTATGCAATGCTCCCGCTACCTTTCAGCGGTGTATGATGGGGATATTCTCTGATATGGTAGAGAATTTTTTGGAGATCTTTATGGACGACTTCTCGATTTTTGGAGACTCTTTTTCAGATTGCCTAGCGAATCTAGACGCTGTTCTTACTCGTTGTAAAGAGAAGAACTTGACTTTAAACTGGGAAAAATGCCACTTTATGGTCCAAGAAGGAATAGTCCTTGGACATATCATTTCACAGAAAGGCATTGAGGTTGACAGAGCTAAAATAGATGTCATTCAAAACCTCCCTCATCCCAAAAGCGTCAAAGATATTCGCTCTTTCCTTGGCCATGCGGGCTTTTATAGGAGATTCATTAAGGACTTTAGCAAAATTGCTAGACCTTTAACACTACTCCTGGCCAAGGATACGACCTTCCATTTTGGCTCGGATTGCGAGACAGCTTTCGACTCACTTAAACACTCACTCACTTCAGCCCCCGTTTTATCATCACCAAATTGGGACTACCCCTTTGAGCTGATGTGTGACGCATCTGATTTTGCAGTAGGTGCAGTCTTAGGACAGCACATCGAAAAGATGCCACACGTGATTTACTATGCTAGTAAGACCCTGAATGATGCGCAAATCAATTATACAACCACCGAGAAAGAGCTTTTAGCGGTTGTATTTGCATTAGAAAAATTCAGGCCTTACTTAATCGGCTCACCTATAGTTGTGTATACTGACCATTTCGCTTTAAAACATCTTCTGGCGAAGAAAGATGCAAAAGGTCGACTAATACGTTGGATCCTACTGTTACAAGAATTTGATCTTGTTATCAAAGATAAGAAAGGATGTGAAAACGTAGTAGCTGACCACCTTTCACGCATCGTTTCTTCCCCTGTGACCCTGCCGATCAATGACTCGTTCCCTGACGAACAACTCTTGAGCGTATCCACTGAACCATGGTTCAGGGATATTGTGAACTATCATGCTACGGGACTGATACCGAGCGATTGGTCAAAACAGGACAAATATCGTTTTCTTTCCCAAGTAAAACACTTTTACTGGGACGAGCCCTATTTGTTTAAATATTGTCCTGATCAGATCATTCGCCGGTGCGTCCCAAATGAAGAGTTCAAGAGTGTTCTTTCATTTTGTCGTGATCAGGCCTGTGGGGGTCACTTTGGTCCTAGAAAGACAGCGGAAAAGGTTTTGCAATGTGGATTTTATTGGCCGACCTTATTCAAGGACGCATTTGAGTATTGCAAAACCTGTACACAATGTCAGTATACGGGTAGAATATCCCAGAGGAATGAAATGCCTCAGCAACCCATCTTGGTTGTTGAAATATTTGATGTTTGGGGCATAGATTTTATGGGTCCTTTTCCCAACTCCTTTGGGAATTTGTACATATTGCTGGCGGTTGATTATGTCTCAAAGTGGGTAGAAGCCATCCCATGTCGCACTAATGACAGGAAAGTTGTCATTAAGTTCTTAAAAGAGAATATCTTTTCGCGATTTGGACACCCACGCGCTATCATTAGCGATAATGGGACACACTTCTGCAACAGGTCTTTCGAGACTCTGATGCGAAAATACTCAATCAACCACCGTCTTTCTACACCCTATCATCCCCAAACAAGCGGGCAGGCTGAAATCTCAAACAGACAAATCAAACTTATCCTGGAGAAAACTGTTGCTAAAAATAGAAAAGACAGGTCGACCAAATTGACGGATGCTCTTTGGGCATTCAGGACTGCATATAAGACCGACCTAGGAATGTCTCCATATAGGATAGTGTTTGGAAAAGCATGTCATTTACCTGTCGAGATAGAGCATAAAGCATTGTGGGCTATAAAAGAAATAAATTTTGATCTAAACCTTGCTTGCAACTTTCGGAAGCTGCAACTTAACGAGCTAAGCGAACTCCGCGATGAAGCTTATGATAATGCTGTAATCACAAAGAATAGGACTAAGGTTTTTCACGATAAAAACATTGTAAGGAAAACATTTTCACCTGGTCAACAAGTCCTTCTTTATGATTCACGATTACACCTTCACGCGGGTAAGCTCCGATCTCGATGGAAGGGACCATTTGTTGTGCGGTTTGTATACCCGCACGGGGCGGTAGAAGTAGAAAATGTTAAAAACGGCACCTTTTTCAAAGTAAATGGTCATAGACTAAAGCCGTATTTTTCCACTGACCCCACGGAGGAGCTCTTGTTCTTACAAGAGCCAGTTTATTTGGATTAAAATTCCTCCGTCTCACCTTCATATCCTGTATATCATTGCATCATCTTTTGAATGAAGGTGAGTGAAAGATAAGTTTGGGGGAAGTTCTTCACTTATATATTTTGCCCCCACTAATAATTCCCCCCAGATTTACAGGTTTTATAGATATAGCTGTCGGCAACAGTGAGGACACTGTTGAAAACAAGTTTGGGGGAGGTTTGTGCTTATTTTTGCATCATTTGCATATCATCTGCATAAGCACAAAACATTTCTTTTAAAAATCTATAAAAATTGAAAAATTTTCAAAACCCATAAAAATTGAAAAATTTTCAAATATAAAAATAATTTTAATATTTACACTTTTTTGTATATAAATAAGATAATGAAAGTTTAGATAGTGAAAAATTACATCCATGAGATTAGAAAAATTTTAGAAAACTAAGAAAATTAGAAGTTTTCTTATACGAACTAGTAATAAGTAGTTATGAGCCGTTGTCCCAAGGGTTAGTAAGATGAAAGACGTCACTAATCTGAGGATAAAAATAAGTCTGAAAAATAGTTTCTATTCTGGAAAGCCAAACATTTTGAACGTTGATACCCTGCTATTCGCACTTACACACGTCGTAAAGCCTGGGATAGTAGAGGATACCTTGAAATGCTCTTGTCTTAAAGCCAAAAGTATGAAGGAAATAAAAAGAAAAAAAAATGAATAAAGAAAATATAAAGTGGTGAGAAAAATGGACACTGGTTTTGTTATCACCAAGGGCAAGAAAAATGTATAGCGAGGGTGCTTCTTCACCTAGTGCCCTAAGGCCAACTGGTCTGGGAGTCATTGCTATGCTTGAGGTGGTGCAAGACGAGGAAAATACACCAAGTAAGCAAGCACATGAGTAATCGGTCGGTTAGTACCTCAAGAAGTATTAACGGTCGCATGAAAGTGTGTGAGCAATCTCATCTAAATATTCATTAATTAAAAAGTACTGAGGCTGATGGGCAAGAGTATGATAGCTTGAATTGAATTCTCCGGGTGTAGGGATGTCTTTACACACACGCAGGGTGATATGATCAATGTTTGGAATACAGATAGGAATGAAGAATAAGACGATGTTTTGTTGAGGGAGGACGTGATTTCTGACATCTTTTCATGACCATTAAGATAGGGCTCATGACAACCGAAAAGCTAGCTTAGTTGGAAACCCTAATTTTCAAAGCTTTTCTTTTACGATTCTCTTCTTTAAATGTAATATTCATGATCTTGCTTTTATTATTGGATTTTGTGGGTGCAATCCGCTGAAAACCCTCAGGAGACAACACTCCTCCTACTAGGGACACCTAGAGGTTTAAAGGCTTGTTGCACGTGCTCAGTGCAATCGTGTTGCCTACGAAAGTGTGCTAGTTAGTTTTTCTCTTTCTTTATTTTCTCCTTCTCTTTTTAATAAAACATTCGCTCGAGACGATCGAAATTAAGTTTGGGGGTATTTGATCAGTCGAAAAAATTGCATATTTTAGCCGGCAATTTCCTCATCATTTACATTCATATAGAAGTGTACGGTATTCATAATTCACATATTAGCAAATCGGTCGCAAAATATCAGATTACATGTATTCGACCTTAAAACCGGCATTTCTAGGGAAATTGACTGCATTTCATCACATGGCATATTTTCTATATATCGCAACCCGTGTTTCGAAGTCTATGCAGGAAAAGAGAAGCTTGCTCGATCATTACACCGCTCGAAAGATACGTAAACTCAATAAATACAAATCTGGTACTAATCCAAAGGAGAAATCACAAATCACAACATCAGAGAAAAGCCCAAATAGCAGTACAAGACCACACCAGGAGATACAGGGCCCAAGCCTCCACATTGGCCGCGGATCCGCGGCATGGGCTTGCTTAGGCCGCGGATCCGCGGCGGCTACAGGGGATCACCTCCTCAAATTTATACCACAACTCCTGTTTCATCTGCTACAGTTCAGAAAGACACTCCAAGTTCCAGAAGACTCTAGAGACTTCTACCAGATCAGCAAACACCTTGAGTTTCACTAAACTAGCCTAATCATTCTAGAACTTTCTCTAAACCCTAGCTTAAACCCTAAGCTAGCTCCTAACAAACTCCTTCTAGAAACTCCTCAACAAACTTTGGGAGGGAAAGTTCCAATTCAAACTTAAGCCTAGGGTTTGGGAGTTCTATAAATAAGACCCTAGGCTCACTCATTAGGGAGGTTGGGAAATCTTGGAAAATTCAACCCATTTTATAGTTTTAGCCAATCTCTTTCTTCATCCCCTCTTCCTCAAGTTTAGTGAGAGAGCTTGTAGGAAACCCTAACCCTAATTCCAAGCCAACATCAAGAATCCCGAGTACCCATTAAGCAAGAAGCCTTACAACCTTTAGGAGCGGAGCCGATCTTCAACGGAGCAAGCGATCCGAAGCCGATCCACGACTCACGAAGCCGAGCGACGCCCGATCAACAATCTAGATTCTTCTTCTTGTAGTTCTTGAAGCAAATGTAATCAAAATTGTTGAGATCAATAAAGGTGATATTCTTTTATCTTGTTTTCTTTAATTTTTGCATCATGAATTCTTTACAATTCGTAAATCTTTTCTGTGTCGTGATGTGTGAATAAAACTCCGCTCGTCGAGGAGTCGAGATGGATAATAGAATGATGATGTAACATAGCTTTAATCGATTCTTGAGTCCCACGAGTTTTGTAAACCCTAGCAAGTTCAAGAAACGACGACCCATTTCGTTTCGATGCTTTCTTGATTGACATCGATCGAAATTGGGGAGTTACGATCGTTTCTTGAATTTGGTAGAGGCTAGAAAAGGAATGATATCGACGAAAGAACAAGGGTTATAGGATGAAACCCTAGTTTCACGAGAAAGCCCCAACTCTCGTCGATCATCATCAATCTAGTATCAATCCTTCGAAGGACAAGAACACGATATCTTTAGATTACATCACGTCTATTGATCCTATCGATTCCTACGAGCCTCTCTTATATTCTTGATTGTTGATTGGAAATATTATCGAAACACCGATTCTTGATTGTGTATAGTTTCTTGATTCTTGAATAAAGAATAGTGACACTCGAATACAAATCATTCTTGAATCATGTTTTCTTTTATTGTTGCTTAACTTTTCATTTCAAACGTATCAAAGATATAAATGAATCGTGCAATCCCTGTGGACGATCCGCACTCATTCATGAACTACAATTGACACCGTAGTTTGATTGCGGTCAAAATAATTTTTGGTTGTGATTTCTTTACAATTTTATACAAACACAACGAAAAATCGATCAATCAAAATGGCGCCGTTGCCGGGGACATTTTGATTAGATACTCTTTTAAATAATAACCAAGAAATTGTTTCAATCACCACCCGATCAATGTTCGATATCATATACGCACATTTTAATCGGGTGCATGCGCATATCGCATATGCGCACCACAACGTTTCGCCTGGACTGAGTAACTCCTTTGTGGGACTCTAAGACTCGTCAATACGCCGGCAGAGGGTAATGATCATATCAAGTCCCCCAAGCCGCAAGCGGTCAGCTAAACGTAACGGCTACCCGGGTATTGAGCGATCAGAAGAAAACAAGCGAACCTGCTACAACTCCCGTCGAGCCATCCGGCAACACTACCGTACAGTCCGGTCTCTTCGTCAGATATGCTGCATATCGAGCCTAGGGATGGTCACGTCGACCCCAATAACTCAATAAGTCGTGCCGGTGAATGGTCTATAACAGATCGAGAAACTACTGATAACACTTATCAGCAAATCTCAGCAGCCCTGGCCAGGGACTTGCTGTTATAACCAGTCGGGCACAGCACAGCATCAACTCTCAATACCGGGAGAGACGAAACCCCTCCTATCGCTCATTTCCTTCGTGTGTCTCGGGACTGTACCCAACGGCCACCTGTTTCCACGACTCAGTAGAGCCGTGGTAGGGTGGCAATCAAAGTACAGTGGGAGAACACACAAGACTCCATGACGATCTCGGGTCTACAGACTAACCTGTACCAGTGTCACCTGAGAACTGCTATCCGACGATAGATATAATTCCATGTAGGAGTTCTCGGTGAGTCCGTCCAGTGTACCCAGTCAGCACTGAGCACCCGTATATGATCTTGATGTCAAACATCGATGAATGTGGGAACTTCCATCGCCCATCACATAGGTCTAGTATCATATACGCTAGTCTACTCTGGTATATCGATGCCCCGTCTCGATACACCTCCGACTAGGGACATTTCAGGATATGCTTATAGACTACAAATGTCCCACTAGTATGATCTCTATCATAATCAGAGTAGTCAAGCAGATATCCTCAGGGCTTTATCAGCATGTATGAATGAATAAAAGCATGATCAAATCAACATGTCAGATAAAGAATAACCAGATAGCATACTATCATGTCGAGTAAGAATGCATACTGAATATATATACATGTATAAATACATCCACTATCATATAATGGCCTCTAGGGCATACATATATCCAACAATCTCCCACTTGCACTAAGGCCAGTTATTGGCGTATCTCATACCCAACATCTCAAAAAGTCGCTCATGCTGCGGCTGAGGGAGGGCCTTGGTGAATGGATCCGCGGCATTGTTCTTTGTGTCTACTCTCTTAATCTCGATCTCGCGGCGATCTACAATCTCCCGCATCAAATGAAAGCGCCTCAGGATGTGTCTGGACCGCTGATGGGATCTGGGCTCCTTGGCTAACGCCATCGCCCCATTATTGTCACAATACAAAGGTATTGGATCAATAATGGTTGGAACTGCTCCTAGCTCCGAGACGAACTTCTTCATCCAGACGGCTTCCTTGGCGGCATCATTTGCAGCAATATACTCAGCCTCCATCGTAGAGTCTGCAACGGTATCTTGTTTGGAACTCTTCCAACTTACCGCCCCTCCATTGAGGGTAAATACAAACCCTGAGATAGATTTGCTGTCATCCTTATCGCTCTGGAAGCTCGAATCGGTAAATGCCTCCATTTGGAGATCTGTATTACCATGCACCAAGAACAATTCTTTAGTCCTTCATAAGTACTTAAGAATGTTCTTCACAGCTGTCCAGTGGTTCTCCCCTGGGTTGGATTGATACCTGCTTACAACACTGAGTGCATAAGCTACATCTGGGCGTGTACATAACATCGCATACATTATAGATCCTACTGCCGAGGCATAGGGTATAATGCTCATGCGAGCTCTCTCTTCATCGGTTTTTGGACAAGAATCCTTGGAGAGAGTGACTCCATGGCAAGCGGGTAAGGCATCCCGCTTAGAGTCTTCCATACTAAACCTTTTTAGGATGGTGTTGATGTACCTGATTTGGGACAATCCCAATAACTTTTTGGATCTATCCCTATAGATCCTTATGCCCAGGATGTATGTGGCATCACCCAGGTCCTTCATAGAGAACCTCAGTGATAAGAATGATTTGACCGACTGTAGCATAGGAATATCATTTCCTATCAGAAGAATGTCATCCACGTATAATACGAGGAATGCGACAGCTCTTCCTACAGCCTTCTTATAAACACAAGGTTCATCTGGATATTTGATGAAATCAAACTCTTTGATAATATCATCGAAACAGATGTTCCAACTCCGAGATGCCTGCTTTAACCCATATATGGATTTAAGCAGTCTACATGCTTTTTCGCTGCTCCCACTGTCAATGAAGCCCTCTGGCTGATCCATATAAACGCATTCCTCTAAATCTCCATTTAGAAATGCTGTTTTAACGTCCATCTGCCAGATTTCATAGTCGTAGTGAGCAGCAATAGCAAGTAAGATCCGAATGGATTTAAGCATGGCTACGGGTGAAAAAGTTTCGTCATAG
This sequence comes from Agapanthus africanus, assembly GCA_030015575.1. Lineage (NCBI taxonomy): Eukaryota > Viridiplantae > Streptophyta > Magnoliopsida > Asparagales > Amaryllidaceae > Agapanthus > Agapanthus africanus. Next base: position 306,429,748 of record CM057342.1, read on the forward strand.
TCCAAACCTGGTCTTTGACGAAAACCTTTCGCTACAAGTCTTGCCTTATAGGTCTCTACCTGCCCATCCACACCAATCTTTCTTTTAAAGATCCATTTGCACCCTACAGGTTTTACCCCAGGGGGTACAACGTCCAAAGTCCATACTTTGTTGGTGTACATAGACTCCATTTCGGATCTCATGGCATCCAGCCACTTCACAGAGTCACCACTCGTGATAGCTTACTGAAAACTGGTAGGATCATCATCATCCATGATGCAATCTTCTCTGTCACCATCAATGAGGAAACCGTAGTACCTCTCCGGTGGGCGAGAAGTCCTACCAGACCTACGGAGTGGCTGAGGTTCTTCAGTTTCTGCTGCAACAGCCGGTTCAACCAAATCATCATTTATAGTTTGTGTCTCTAGAACCTCTTCTAGATCTACCACCTTGCCATCATCTTTGTCTGTGAAAAACTCTTTTTCTAAGAATGTGGCATGTTGAGAAACGAACACTTTTTGTTCCTCTTTGTGGTAGAATAGATATCCATAAGAATTCTTTGGATATCCCACAAAGTTACACATGACCGACCGTGTCTCGAGTTTGTCCGGATTCTGCTTTTTAACATAGGCCGGGCAACCCCAAATCTTAATTCTCTTAAGAGATGGTCTCTTCCCATGCCATATCTTATATGGTGTGGTGGACACGGTTTTGGTTGGAACTCTGTTTAGTAGAAACGCTGCAGTCTCTAATGCATGCCCCCAAAACGAGACGGGTAACTCAGCATCACTCATCATGGACCGGACCATATCTAATAGGGTCCTATTCCTTCGTTCTGACACACCGTTGTGCTGTGGTGTGTAAGGAGGAGTGAGCTGAGAGAGGATCCCATTCTCTTTCAAGAAGTTTGCAAATTCTGCACTGAGATACTCACCACCTCGATCTGATCGAAGCATCTTGATACTCAAGCCGGTTTGTTTTTCTACTTCTTGTTTATATTCAATGAATTTCTCGAAAGCGTCGGACTTGTGCTTTAATAAAAATACATGACCGAATCTTGAGAAGTCGTCAGTGAGTGTAATGAAGTATGAAAAACCGCCTCTAGCCTGTGTAGACATTGGCCCACATACATCACTATGTATGAGGCCAAGGAGCTGAGTAGCTCTTTCTCCGTGTCCGGTAAACGGAGTTTTGGTCATTTTACCCTTGATACAAGACTGGCAAGTTGCATAAGATTTATATTCAAAAGAGTTTAAATATCCATCTTTATGTAACTTGTTTAGTCTTGTTTCGTTAATATGACCAAGTCTACAATGCCAAAGAAAAGCTTCATTTAATTCTGAAAGTTTTCTTTTATTAGTGTGTTGTATACTGAAAACTGTGTGTTAATTTAGGACATATATTCCATTATTAAGCGTACCATACCCAACCAACATTTGATTCAGGTGAATGTTCATAACATTGTTCTGCAACACAAAATTATATCCTTCATTGTCCAACAAAAAAACGGATATTATATTACATAGCATACTTGGTACAAAATAACATGGATTCAAAATCAAAATACATCCAGATGGCAACCCCAAGTGATACTCTCCCACTGCGACTGTATGTACATTGGAACCATTTCCAACGCGGAGAGTATGGTCACCTATCTTCAAAACCTTGCTATTTCTCAGCCCCTGCATAAAATTGCAAATGTGAGAACCTGAACCGGTATCCAATACCCAGGAAGCAGAGTTTATAGAAAAACAGTTTTCAGTCACAAACGCACCTGAAGCAGAAGCATCACCATGCTTCTTCTTGAGACTTAAGTACTCCGTGCAATTGCGCTTCCAATGTCCTGTCTTGTGGCAATGAAAACATTCGCCTTTCCCCGAGTCTCCAGCTTTGGACTTTCCCTTTCCCTTCACCTTTTTAACTCCGCCCTTAGGATTAGTGGGTTTCTTCTTTTTCTTTCCCTTGGCCTTGGCTTTCGGGCGAGAAGAGGAAGACTGTCCAATAGTCATAACGGGAGTTTTTGCTAACTTCATAGTGCTCTCTGCACTCCTTAACATATTAAGGAGTTCAGTGAGGTCCTTCTCCATGCCATGCACGTTGAAGTTCACTATGAACTGAGCAAAGGTGGAGGGGAGGGACTGCAGAATAATATCTATATATTGTTCATTATCCATTGTCCATCCAAGGTCCTCAAGCTCTTCTATAAGAGCTATCATCTTCAGAACATGGTCTCTTACTGGTGTGCCAGGGGCCATTCGCATCTGAAACAATTTCTTTGATGCTTCGTATCGTAATATGCGGGATTGCTCCCCATACAACTCCTTTGTATGGAGCAATATACCGTGAATGTCCATGTCCTCGTGCTGCTTTTGATGTGTGTTACCCATCGATGCAAGCGCGAGGCATGTGGCCGTGGCACAGTCAGCGTCCCATGTCTTGCGGACTTCAATGTCCGCAACTGAGGATTTTGGACCAGGGACGGGCGGGGCTGAAGCCGTGAGGACATATGATACTTTATCATAAGTCAAGGCGATTTTCAGATTCCTCAGCCAGTCTTTATAGTTGGTCCCATTCAGTTTGTTTTTATCTAGTAGAAGCTTAAGTCCAGTCATTGGTATTTGCCATTAAGAGAGAGAAAAGAATACACTCAGCGAAAGCTCTTGCATAGATTAGATTGGTTTATTATCTTGTCTAATCGATGTTTCCCACTGCTTTTATCGAGTTTTTCTTTCAAACCTTATAAAGAAAAACTAGCCAGGATTAATTACAGTCTACAACTTCGCTAACCATTCAGCCAGGCCAGTGTCGGTAATTGAGGGAGGTTCCCCGTGCTTTCGCACGGACCTAATTAGAGTAAACCTCGTTTTCCCAGAGGCGGAGCCTCGTTAACACCTTTCTAGACACCTAATGAGTTAGCTAATTGTAAACTGTAAAACTCTCCTAGGAGCAACTATTGCCCACAGTGGGATCGGGATCCAACCATCATATGGAAGGTATGCAATCTCATTGCAAATTTCAACTATTGAAATTCCCGATGTGGTTTTTACCCCTAATACTCGTGACCTTGGTTAAGGTCAACAAATCACGAGCACTAGTCAAGCTCAACCCGTCATTTCTTGATTAATTTAGACCCGTTCACATGACCCTTGGCTAAGGTCAACAAAGTCATATGCCCGTCCTAATTAATCTGCATCATATGCGTTTGTAGGAAGACATCACTTAGCTACCGTACACTATGCCTTGGCTAAGGTCAACAAACGTAGCACGAATACTAAGTACTCTACTTCCTAAAATGACGGAGGGTTGCGAATGATTTTTAAGAAAATCTTTAACGCTTTGAACTTGATATCGTTGTAGAATCAAATGGTTTTCAAAAGGAGTGGCTTAAGCTCCGCAGTTTTGAAATATAGCTTTTTCATAAATAGCCGAGTGGTTTTCAAATCCGATTCTAAAATATCTTTTTAGGTTTATTTTCTTTACATTAATCATATTAATGTAATCCCATCATTTAAGTCCTTAAGCCAGTCAAAGAAAAGAAACGAAAATAACACGTACGCTTATGCCATCCGCATTCGCCGCAATGTTCCGTTATGCACCGTTAGGTTACTTAACTAACGGCATACCAGGACGGGACTAGCGCGGGTGTAAAACATAAGCAATGTCTACTATATATCATATATATAATATGTCATTCGTCTCAGATATCACAGAACACAGGCAGCAGAAACATAGATATAACGTGGGATATCCTAGGACGTCCGTATTTAGTATTTAGCCAGAATAGAAAATACGGATTCCACAGTCGCGATGAATAGCCAAGCCCACACCCTGGACCCCTACGAGAGCAGCAAGTGACCCTACCAATCCTGGAGTTTAGGAGACCCGGTCTCGACTCCTCGAGATGGCCTCCCACTGAACCCCAGAACCCGGTCACCTGTGCTCCCCTCCTTGGGTCCATCCTAATGCGGAAAAGTAAATAATATACAACACTGGCGACACAACCTCAACCCGGAAGTACCCCAAATAAAAGAATATTACATTACATTTGAATTTACATGAATGAAAATATAAAACTCTCATCTCACAAAAACCCCCGGCTATTCGATCGCGACAATCCTGCACATCATATCTCAGCAACACATAATATCTCATATCATCAACGTAAGTAAGTATGCATACCCTAATTGTCGTTGATGTATAGCAACGAAACCGGCGATATCGTACATACTACACTTACGGTCACAGAAAAGAAAGTGTAAAACTGTAATATCTGGAATCCACATTCTCTTTAGACATCACAAATGCAAAATATCACATATTCCGTATTTCATGTCTAGTAATATGAATTCCACACATTGCATCACATTCCGGACAAACAGACAGTATCGAAGTTTTTGAACGAACGATCAAATACCCAGGATTCACTAAAGCCCAACACTTGAGCAGAGTTCAAACACCTGGAGTGTGACACAGTAGTAGCGGTCCAGCCGTAGAAGGGTCAAGCCAACGCCTCACATGTGGCATGCCGTACTGCCCCAAACCCTAAGGTTCAAAGGGCAGTTCAAGACGGTCACATAATCGAGTTAAGGTTTGTTGTCTTCTAGAGGGACCACCACAAAAAGACTTGCACGTATCTCCAAAGTATTTAAACCCCGTGAATAATGAGCAAATGATACTCTTTCAAACACTTCAATACTTTCTAATTTACCCGGAAAAGTAACGAAATGAAAATACCGATCGAATCTATACGTCCAAAACCATCTCCAGAAGATACAGAACTATATTCAGATTAAACATACCTAAAACAGTATACTAGCAGACCTAGGAATTATGGTGCAAATTTCATAGCATGACGTCACTGTATGGCCGCGGATCCGCGGCCTAAGCAAGGAATTGCCGCGGTTCCGCGGTCATATGAACAGTACACTTCATCATGTTTCACCATTATTCTTAGTTTTCCCTGCTGTATTTTTTAAGTATTTTTAATTCTGAAAAATGTCAGGTTTTAAAAAATGTCCAGAGAGGGTCTAAAAAATCGTATTTTTTGTCCGATCGGGATTTTTACTCCGTAAAAGCGTCGCCTAATGTTCTAGGTCGGCTCTGATACCAATGTAAGGTTACTCTAGCACCCTATGAAGAGTTTTGAAGCATCACATGTCCAAAAGTTTAAATTTTTGTGGTGCTAAACAAACACGCAAAGGAATCGATCTTAGAAAATTAGGGTTATGAAACTTTAAGCTAGCGAAGATTAGGGTTTGAAGGATACAACCTTTGTACCTTCCCTTTGCTAGACTCCTTGGTGTCTTGGGTTGTTGAATCAAGGTCCTCTTGAAGTCCCCTTACGTCCACGACGATCCACCACGGAGTTCTCCGTCCAAGCTCGCTACTTCGGAAAACCGAAGGAAACACTCTAATCAAGTTGGCTAGACTTGAGTAGAATGAGATTGTGGCTTAGGATCTCTCTTAAAAAACCTTTCTTTAATGGTGTTTTAACTCACTAGAAGAAACTAGAGAAGAAAAGATGAAGGAGGATGAAGATGGTGGCTAATTTTAGCAAGAGGTATAAAAAGATAACCTTGAGTTAAGAAGAAAATGAAATATATATCACTATATATATTTATTTCCTTCTTAACTTCAACCATGATTAAATGATGGATAGTTAGTTTAACTTGGGTTTTAAATGATAAAGAGAAGGATAACCATAGGTTAGTGGTAGTTGAGATAGGTTAGGTTAGAAGAAGAGTGTAGAATCAAGAATGATTATCCTTTTCTTTTTCATTTTGCTTTAAAACCAAAATTAAATAATAATCCATTATTTAATCTATGGTGTGAGTCTTATATTGCCACCATTTCCATATGCTAACAATCATGATGGATGGGTGTATGTATGTATGCATGTATGCACATCCATATGTGCATGAAACTAGAATGGAAGAAAGAAACACATGCATGCATGCATACATCCATCAAACCCTAGAAAGGTTTCAAGTGAGAAAACTAATGGTTAGATGATAAATCAACACTTAATTTATCAATCCGGTCATATCTCATACGACCCCACCAAAGCAGGCCACCCGATCAATGTTCGGTATCATATACGCACATTTTAATCGGGTGCATGCGCATATCGCATATGCGCACCACAACGTTTCGCCTGGACTGGGTAACTCCTTTGTGGGACTCTAAGACTCGTCAATACGCCGGCAGAGGGTAATGATCATATCAAGTCCCCCAAGCCGCAAGCGGTCAGCTAAACATAACGCCTACCCGGGTATTGAGCGATCAGAAGAAAACAAGCGAACCTGCTACAACTCCCGTCGAGCCATCCGGCAACACTACCGTACAGTCCGGTCTCTTCGTCAGATATGCTGCATATCGAGCCTAGGGATGGTCACGTCGACCCCAATAACTCAATAAGTCATGCCGGTGAATGGTCTATAACAGATCGAGAACTACTGATAACACTTATCAGCAAATCTCAGCAGCCCTGGCCAGGGACTTGCTGTTATAACCAGTCGGGCACAGCACAGCATCAACTCCCAATACCGGGAGAGACGAAGCCCCTCCTATCGCTCATTGCCTTCGTGTGTCTCGGGACTGTACCCAACGGCCACCTGTTTGCACGACTCAGTAGAGCCGTGGTAGGGTGGCAATCAAAGTACAGTAGGAGAACACACAAGACTCCATGACGATCTCGGGTCTACAGACTAACCTGTACCAGTGTCATCTGAGAACTGCTATCCGACGATAGATATAATTCCATGTAGGAGTTCTCGGTGAGTCCGTCCAGTGTACCCAGTCAGCACTGAGCACCCGTATATGATCTTGATGTCAAACATCGATGAATGTGGGAACATCCATCGCCCATCACATGGGTCTAGTATCATATACGCTAGTCTACTCTGGTATATCGATGCCCCGTCTCGATACACCTCCGACTAGGGACATTTCAGGATATGCTTATAGACTACAAATGTCCCACTAGTATGATCTCTATCATAATCAGAGTAGTCAAGAAGATATTCTCAGGGCTTTATCAGCATGTATGAATGAATAAAAGCATGATCAAATCAACATGTCAGATAAAGAATAACCTGATAGCATACTATCATGTCGAGCAAGAATGCATACTGAATATATATACATGTATAAATACATCCACTATCATATAATGGCCTCTAGGGCATACATATATCCAACAAAATCGCCCATCTCATGGGTCGAGAAGCGTATACGCTAGTCTACTCTGGTATATCGATGCCTCGTCTCGATACACCCACGACTAGGGACCTTGAAGGATGTACTTATGGACTACCATGTCCCCACTAGTATGATCTGCATCATAGTCCAGGTAGTCAAGTACACATCCTAAGGGCTTTACCAAAATGTAACCATAAGACAGTTTAAAGAGACCAGTATACATGTTAAGATAAAGAGTAACCAGATAGCATACTATCATATCGAGCAAGAAAGTCATCTCTATATATGTCCAAGCATCCAATATAATATACATCATCTGTACAATACTGGCTTCTAGGGTATACATACAACTAACAATACTACAACAGATGGACCTAGTGCAAGTGGGAGATTGTTAGTTATATGTATGCCCTTGAGGCCATTACTGTACATACGATGTATATTGTAGTGGATGCTTGGATATGTATATGGAGGACTTTCTTGCTCGACATGATACTATGCTATCTGGTTGCTCTTTATCTTAACATGTACTCCGATTATCTCTATGTTACATGTTGATAAAGCCCATAGGATGAGTACTTGACTACCAGGACTATGATGCAGATCATACTAGTAGGGATAGTGTAGTCGATAAGTGCATCCTTCAAATGTTCCTAGTCCTAGGTGTATCGAGATAGGGCATCGATATACCAAAGTAGACTAATGTATGGCTTCTCGACCTATGTAGATGGGCAATGGATCACCCCATATCCATTGGTGTTTGACATTAGAAACAGTATACGGGTGCTCAGTGGAGACTGGGTACACTGAACGGACTCACCGAGAGCTCCCAGATAGTATTATACCTAACGTCAGATGGCAGTTCTCTGGTGACACTAATATAGGTTAGTCTGTAGATCCGAGATCATCATAGATTCTTGTGTGATTCCCACTGTGCTTTGATTTCCACCTTACCACGTTGAAGAGATCGTGCAAAACGGTGGCTTTTGGGCACAGTCCCGAGTCACATGGAGGCAATGAGCGATAGGAGGGGTTTCGTCTCTTCCAGTATTGGGAGTTGATGTTGCGCTATGCTCGATTGGCTATAACAGGAAGTCCTTGGCCAAGGCTGCTTCAGAGATATACTGGTAAGTGTTATTAGTAGTTTCTCGACCCGTTATGAGCCTCATATCGACACGACTTATCGAGTTACTGGGGTTTGGTGTTTACCACCCCTAGACGAGATATGCGACATATCAGACGAAAAGACCGGACTGTACGGTAGTGTTACTGATTGGATTCGCAGGAGTGTGAGCAGGCTTGCTTGTTGATCTTCTGATCGCTCAACACCCGGGTGGCCATTACGTTTAGCAGACCGCGTGCGGTTTGTAGGTGTTTGATATGATCATCACCTACTGTCGGCGTATTGACGAGTCTTTAGAGTCGTACATAGGGGTTTCCTGGCTCAAGCGAAACGGAGTAGGAGCACTTATGTGATATGTGCAGGACCGAGATTGATACGATATAAGATACCGTATTCTATTCACGCGATATGAGATATCGATCGGTTATATATGATATAGCCGGGTTATCGGATCAAGTGTTGATTCGATAAGTTGATTCATATGATATTAGTCAGTTATAGGTGATATAGCCGGATTATTAAATCAAGAGTTGATTTGATAATCTGATGTATAATTATATATTTGATATATTACATTACATTAACTAGTATTAGCTCACTTATGATTTCTTTACTTACTTTGGATACATTGATGTATATGTGATATATGTTAAATGTATCAAGCTGGGTTAAAAATGCAACTAGGGTTAATGAGGGTTAAACCATACTAGGGTTAAGATTAAGGTTTATAATTTATCATTAAGTAATTCAAAGATTATGGATATTTGTCATGGATGATATTTGTTGAAAGCTTTTAGAAGCTTCAAGGCATCTTTGACTTTGTCCATTCTCTTTGTCTAGCTTAAGATATTTTTTGACCAAAGCTTTAACCCTAGCTCATGGTTAACTCTCTACAAGGGTTAAGCATAACATGCTCAACCCTTGGTTGCATTTCTAATCTCATACATAATTCATTTGATGAGTTAATTCTTCCTCTTCTTCTTCTTCCTCAAAGCTTTCTAGCTTCAATGGAGGTATGAGAAAAAGTGTGAGAAAATCAAATCTAAAGTAAGCCCACTTCCTACTTCATCATCCTCTACTACTTACCATTTAGTATAGGGTGTTGGCTTCACTAATTCCGTAATTAGTGAAGAGATAGCTTGGGTCAGTGTCTCCTCGACGTAGATTATCTTCGGCCTCGATGACATCGAAGCAAGCATGTTCATTTCTTCATGGGAGCCTCTGTAGAGTCCAGAGTTCATGATCGCTGCGAAGGGATTACTACATGGAGCTATTGAAGTGAAGGACCGGTCTACGAAGGATTTATTCCTTGTTCACTTTCCTTTTGCAAAGTTGTTTGCATTACTTTCCGTCGATTTCTAGTTAACGAATCAAGTTAGGGTTAGCTAGAACAGCTAATTTTTGAATATGGTATGGACGATTCCTTTCGAAACCTTGCTGCCGTGCTAGGTAACCCTGCATATCACATATAACCTACGATGTCACAAATCGCGAGAATAGAATGCGGTATCACATATGGGCATTAATCTCAGTCCCGTACATATCACATATGTGCTCCTACTCTATTTCGCATGAACCAGGAAAGCTCTGTGTAGGACTCTAAAGACTCGTTAATACGCCGGCAGTAGGTGATGATCATATCAAACACCCACAAGCCGCAAGCAGTCTGCTAAACATAACGGCCACCTGGGTATTGAGCGATCAAAAGATCAACAAGCATAACGGCCACCTGGGTATTGAGCGATCAAAAGATCAACAAGCAAGCCTGCTCATACTCCTGTGAATCCAACCAGTAACACTACCGTATAGTCCGGTCGCTTCGTCTGATATGTCGCATATCACAGCCTGGGGGTGGAATAACGTTAAACCCCAATTTCCTGATAAGTCATGCCGATGCAAGGTCCATAATGGTTCGAGAAACTACTGATAACACTAACCAGTAGATCTCAGCAACCCTGGCTAGGGATTTCCTGTTATGGCCAATCGAGCATAGCGCAACATCAACTCCTAATAACGGGAGAGACGAAACCCCTCCTATCGCTCATTGCCTCCATGTTACTCGGGACTGTACCCAAAAACCACCTTTTTGCACGATCTCATGACCGTGGTATGGTGGAAATCAAAGCAAAGTGGGAATCACACAAGACTCTATGACGATCTCGGGTCTACAGACTAACCTGTACCAGTGTCTCCAGAGAACTGCTATCCGACGATGGGTATAATACCATCTAGAAGTTCTCGGCGAGTTCGTTCAGTGTATCCAGTCTCCACTGAGCACCCGTATACCTTCTTTGATGTTAAACACCAATGGATGTGGGATCATCCATCACCCATCATATGGGTCGAGAAGCATATATGCTGGTCTACTCTGGAGTATCGATGCCCTGTCTCGATACTCCCATGACTAGAAACATTTGAAGAATGTACTTACCGACTACTCTATCCCTACTAGTATAATCTGCATCATAATCTTGATAGTCAAGTACTCATCCTAAGGGCTTTATCAACATGTAATAGAGAGTCTATAAATGTACATGTTAAGATAAATAGCAACCAGATAGCATACTATCATGTCGAGCAAGAATGTCCTCCCTATATATGTCCAAGCATCCACTACAATATATATCGCATGTACAGTAATGGCCTCTAGGGCATACATATAACTAACAGCGCTGTGCAGGACATGACAATAACCAAAATTTGGTAGCCACTGCAGTGGAGATAAACTATTAAGTGTTATCATTTATATCTCTGGTTGGTTACGAGCCCTCTGTCACACGACTTATCGAGTTATTGGGGTTTGACAGATTCCAAACCCTAGACCCGATATGCGATACTCTTAGAAGAAGAGATCAGACTGTATGGTGACTGTCACTTATAGACTTTGTCGGGTCTGGATGAGTTCGCTTATTGACCTACCTTTATCTTGATTGTACCTGGGTAGCTGTTACGTACAGCTAGTGCCACTGATGTGCTTATGGGTTATCCCGTCAGGGATTGAATTTGATAGTGTTTCGAATTCAATCAGATATGATCCTATTTAACTCACTGCCAGCGTATTGATAGGTCTTTAGAGTTCCGTAATAAAAGTGCCTACCCGGGCAAAATATGATGTGGCGTGCGTATTGGATACGTACGGGAGTTCGATTAAATGGTTGATTTAATCGAACGTCTGGGTATACTAGCTGGTTTAAAAGCCGGAATGTCAAGTCAAGTGTTGACTTGATAACCGTATTTAGATGCGGTTTCTAATATAGTTTATATGATACACGCACTCTCTACAGTATATGATACTGAGAAGACATTGATGACCATTCACGTATTTGATACATGACATGTATCTGTATAGGATACATATACTTTATCTCTTTATATGTATATATGATATATATTCCACTATATTTTTCTAATTATAAACATATATACATATTTATTTATATTTATATATAAGTATATATTATATATGACATGATAACATAAGTGGGTAGGGCCATCCCTCTCTCTCTCTCTCTCTTTGTGTGACAACAAAGAAGACAGAGAAAGGGAAGTGATACGTTTCATATATGACAAAAGACGATAATATGAATTAACTAATTCATTTTTATAAGCCATTATATTTTCTTCTTCTTCTTCTTCATTAGCTCTTGAAGCTTGCTCTCCTCTCTCAATAGTGATGAGAATGGAAAAAGAGAGAGTATCTATAATCTACACCACCTCCTTCTACATATAGAAAGTCCCTATAGGGAGTTTCTCCGCTTGAAGACGGAGATGGAGCATCGGGCAGCCTCCTTTCACCGCAGATCATCTATGGCGAGACGGTTAGCTTATACATTCTTCGGGAGCTCACGAAGTTTAGTTTAGGACATTCTTGATGGAGATTGGACACGCTACAAAGGTTGTATTCTATTGACTTTGCTCTCTTGAGTTTTGTTTTTAGCAATTGTAGTGCATGAATGATCTTGTGGTAGGATGCTTGATGCTAAGTCTTTATAAAATTTTGATTTTACATTTCCGCCGTGGTAACAAGTGTTGTGAACCTAGCATTGATAGCCCTTTAGTTCCAACCTCTGGACTCATTCTGTTAGGTCCTAAAGTGTTTTGGGATCCGCCGATGTCTTGCCTTTGATTTTTTCCTATGTCAACTTACAACAATCATATGTCGGGACATCCCTGGATGCTTGCCGTAGTCGATTTTCATGAAGGTACTCCATTCGTAAACCGAAGTGAATAACTGTTGGCTGCTTTAAGATGTCAATCCCTAGTTCATGGACTGATCTTTGTTTTTGTTGTGACTGCATTCGAACGACTTGGGTCGTGAGATTTGCCACGACATTCACCAGTTCGTCGATTTTGGAACAGAACTTGGCTAACTCCTTATCCCTGTCCTGAAGCTTCTCTTGTAGCCATTGGAATAATGCCCGTTCTGTAGTTTTAGGGATGATGACTTGGCTATCCTCATTTCCTGAGCTCGATTCTCCAAGAACCAGGGGTTCTTTTTGCTTAGCGTCCAGAACAGGGTCTTCATTATTATCTGACCGAGCCGGTATTAGGCAGCAACAACCATATCATTACCATGACTGTGAAGCGTAGGAAGATTTGTTCCCTCGGATCCGACCATATAGACCGTATGGATTGTACATCTGTCTGTTGCCTCTTCATTGGTAACGCCATTTGCTGGGCTTTTGGACTATTGCCGTGGTTTTCCCCTTTCAGGGAAGCACAAATAATTGGGACAATCGGTTCCTAAAGAGTTTTGGTCTCTGTTTGTACAAAATTAGCGTTTGCAGTTTTATCGCTTGCCAACACATCAGGGGACAATTCTATTCCCCCTGCCTTATATTGCTTCTCGACTAAATCCTTGAAAACAATGTAGTCCACGATTGCATAACTCGCTATTCTGTGATATAGATAATACAAGAGATTGTCGGTCATGTTTGCTTCATGTGATCTCTTTGATTTTGGCAATTGCAAACCATTCTTCAGGGCATCCTTGAATATTTTACGGACCTTTTCCCTTCTAAAGGAATAAACCTTGCCCTTCCCCTCTTCTAGAGTTGGTCCTTCTCCTCCCAGTAATGGCTTTCGAGGCTGGCCGGTCTTTGATTTGCCCGTTCTCTTCTTGCCTTCATCATCAGACGTATTGAATGAATCCGCCTTATTAGAACTCCCGCCTCTGCGATTATCGTCCTTCTAGTTCTTCTAGGGTTTGTTATTTTGAGGGTTCGAGATAGACTCTTGCTTTGAGCGTTCCAACATTTGAACCTTCTTGGTCAGCTCCTGGAACATTTTGAGACCCACGGTTCACATGAAAGGATTCATCCAATTGCTGAGATTTCCTTTGAGAAGGCTGACGGATTGGTCTTGCTCTAACGGCTGTTCGCATTTGGTAGAGAGATTGCACCATCGGATTATAAAATCCGTGGTACTTTCGTTGTGCTTTGGCTTGGTCCTCACAAGATCGTCAATAGTGATTTTATCGCTGACACTCATGAATCTTTGGTTAAAAAAATTCCATTTGGACGAATGTCTTGACCAAGCCGTCTGGTATGCTAGCGTACCAGTCGAAGGCAATGTCAGTCAAGCTATTGATGAACTGGCAAAGAAAGAGAGCATCATTTCCCTCCAGTATTCCCACACAATGCTTTAAATTGAGCAATGTGTTGGTTTGCATTTCCCATCCCATCGAATCTTCCAAATTTAGGAATGACATAGCCATTGGAAATCTCTATAAAATCATATTGTGCAGGGAGGGCCTCCAACTACTGCCTACCTCTTTCTGTGCTTCAATTTTGGCCACCAACGTCGTGAAATTTTTGGTGACCAAATCTATAATCCGATCTTGTGTTAGCGGGCTACTGTCATTGTGAGTCACAACATCTCCTTAAGCAGAAAATGGTTGACTTTCGCATGGCTCGCCCATTTTTAGAATTAAGGGGATAGGCATCGGCTTCTTCAGAACATCGCTTTTCGGTTCATGGGTATAGCCTTTAATTTGATTAGATTGCCCATGAGCGACTTTGGCCATGAGTTGCAACACGACATCTGTCAAATCATCAATCTTGGAGTAGACCCTGGTCATCTTCTTATCTTTGTTTCTGAAATTCTTCTGGAGTTCTTGGAGAAGCTGCTGCTCTGCGGTTCTGGGATGGAAAGTCGTCTCCTCTTCGCTTTCTGAGCTTGACTCCTCATGAAATGTGGGATCTTTCTGCTTATCAGCCTCACTGAAAGGGTTTTTCTTGTCTACCGGATGAGGCTGGGCTTGGGAAGCAGCCATATTCAAACAAGATTGCACTTGGGATGTGGCGGCCCCTGTTAGTTATATGTATGCCCTAGAGGCCATTATTATACATGTGATGTATATTATAGTGGATGCTTGGACATATATAGAGAGGACTTTCTTGCTCGACAAGATAGTATGCTATCTAGTTGCTCTTTATCTTAACATGTACACTTATTGTCTCTCTATTACATGTTGATAAAGCCCTCAGGATGAGTACTTGACTACCAAGATTATGATGCAGATCATACTAGTGGGACAGAGGTACTCGGTAAGTACATCCTTCAAATGTTCCTAGTCATGGGAGTATCGAGACGGGGCATCGATATTCCAGAATAGACTAGCGTATACGTTTCTCGACCCATATGATGGGCGATGGATGATCCCATCTATTGGTGTTTGACATCAGAGATGATATACGGGTGATCAGCGGAAACTGGGTACATTGAACGGACTCGCCGAGAACTCCTAGATAGTATTATACCTATCGTCAGATCGCAGTTCTCTGGTGACACTGGTATGGTTAGTCTGTCGAGCCGAGATCGTCATAGAGTCTTGTATGATTCCCACTGTGTAGGGTTTCTAGGCACTATCACAAGGGTATATAAGGCATCAACCATGCCGAATTTAAATTTTCCAAGTACCGAACAACCTAAAGTGAGGATCTTTGCTAGATAATTAGGGTTAACTATGCATGTAAACTATTTTACATCTAAGAGAGAGGAATTAAAACCTTTGTAGTCCGTTCCTTCGCTTCATAAGCTCCGAGTAGTAGTCCCTTTGCCGCGATCCATGATCTCCCGGACTCAAGAGAGGCTCCACAAGTCGAATGATCCATTCTTACTTGAAGTCTTCCTTTTCGAAGATGATGTACCTTGAAGAATCTCAAACTCAAGCTCTCACTTCTCTAATCAAGTATTAGTGAAGTGAACACCCTAATCTAAGTGGTTAGAATAGATGAGGATGATGAAATAGGAATTTTACACTCTTTTGTTTTCAATTTCTCACTTTAAATCATCAAATCACAAAAAGCTAATAAGCTTTTTCAAGGAAGAAGAAGAAGAAGAAGAAGAAGAAAGCTTTTGTGATGAATGATGAATATTGTTACTATGGTTACAAAACAATCTTGAGTTAATAATATCAAGTATTAACTCATGTAGAGAATTCACTGGGGTTAAGGGTTTGGGTTGGGTTAAATAATATCTCCAAAATATCAACACAAAATATCCTTGCCTAAAACAAAAATAAAGCTTCTAGAGCTTCATGAAAATGCTAACCCAAATCAAACCCTAAACTTGTTTAATCTCCACAAATTATGTTGCATTTGTAATCATAACTTGTTACAATATTATATATCACATATATAATATATTTTTGTAACAAAAGAAAATAATACAATTAACATATATCGCATATATATCAATGTATTATCTGGTGTGAAAACGAATCAATAAAGCGAGCTTTGTTAGTTATATGTATGCCCAAGAGGCCATTACTATACATAGGATGTATATTGTAGTGGATGCTTAGACATATATAGGGAGGACTTTCTTGCTCGACATGATAGTATGCTATCTGGTTACTCTTTATCTTAACGTGTACACTGATTGTCTCTCTGTTACATGTTGGTAAAGCCCTTAGGATGTGTACTTGACTACCTGGACTATGATGTGGATCATACTAGTGGGGATATGGTAGTCCATAAGTACATCCTTCAAGGTCCCTAGTCGTGGGTGTATCGAGACGGGGCATCGATATACTAGAGTAGACTAGCGTATACCTTCTCGACCCATACAGATGGGCGATGGATGATCCCATATCCATTAGTGTTTGACATCGGAGATGATATACGGGTGCTCAGTGGAGACTGGGTACACTGGACGGACTCGCCGAGAACTCCCAGATGGTATTATACCTTATGTCAGATGGCAGTTCTCTGGTGACACTGGTACAGAGTAGTCTGTTGACCCGAGATCGTCATAGAGTCTTGTGTGATTCCCACTGTGCTTTGATTTCCACCTTACCACGTCCAAGAGGGCGTGCAAAATGGTGGTTTTTGGGTACAGTCCCGAATCACATAGAGGCAATGAGCGATAGGAGGGGATTCGTCTCTCCCGGTATAGGGAGTTGATGTTGCGCTGTGTTCGATTGGCTATAACCGGAAATCCCTGGCCAGGGTTGCTGAGATTTACTGGTAAGTGTTACCAGTAGTTTCTTGAACTGTTATAGACCTCATATCGACACGACTTATCGAGGTATTGGGGTCTGACGTGTACCACCCCTAGGCGAGATATGCGACATATCAGACGACGTGACCGGACTGTACGGTAAGTGTTACTGGTTGGATTCACAGGAGTGTGAGCGGGCTTGCTCGTCGATCTTCTGATCGCTCAATACCCGGGTGGCCGTTACGTTTAGCAGACCACTTGCGGCTTGTGGGTGTTTGATATGATCATCACTTGCTGCCGGCGTATTGACGAGTCTTTAGAGTCCTACACAGAGGTTTCCTGGCTCAAGCGAAACGAAATAGGAGCGCATATGAGATATGTGCGGGACCAAGAATAATGCGTGTATGTGATACCGTTTTCTATTCTCGCGATGAATGTATCGATTGGTTGTATGCGATATAACCTAGTTATCGAATCGAGGATTGATTCGATAAGCCGATACATTGGATATTAGTCGGTCATATGCGATATGACCGGATCGTTAAATCAAGTGTTGATTTAATGATTTAATGTATAATTATATATTTGATATATTACTTTACATTAACTAGTATTTGTTCACTTTAGATGGATTTTCTCACTTGATTTGCACATTGTATATTTGATATAGTTTTGTGCACTAGTTTGTATCATGTTTGATGATACATGCAAACTTGGGTTTGTGTAAAGAATTAAACCATGGTTATGTTAATGGTTAGGGTTTTGATTTACTTATCTATTCATTTATTTATTTATTCATTTTTGAAAGATAAAGAGAAATGGTGGCTTGATTTGTTTTCTAGTTGAAGCTTCATGAAGCTTTGAATAAGTCCACCATTTTTGTTTCATACTTAACCCTAACCATTCAACCTAATCTTAGTTAATTCTCTACACCTAACTATGGTTGCAATATGATAAGAATGAAGGGGTTTTTCCTTTTAACTTAATCTTTTTATTCTTATCATATTCTTTTCTTCTTCTTCTTCTTCTTGAAAAAAGAAGAAAGCTTGCTACCATTAATGGCAACTTGAGAAAAAGAGTGAGAAATCCAATTCTAAAGTGAACCCACTTCCTGTTTCTTCATCCTCTACCACTTGCCAAGTAGTATAGGGTGTTTTCTTCACAAGTTTCATGACTTGGTGAAGTGGGAGCTTTATTTTGTGTTGCCTCGACGTAGATCATCTTCGGCATCGAAGTCGACGACCTAGCCCGCCCATTTCTCCGATGAAGCCGACGCTAGAGCCCGGGATCCGATGATCGCAGCGAGGGGACATCATCACGGAGCTATGGAGGTGGAGGACCGGTTCTACAAAGGTTGTATTTTCGTTCCCTCTTAGTTAAGTTATTAACTGGTTGCATGTTTCGCCTAAAATTCTAGTTAACGATCCGTATTAGGGATTCTCGGCACTTGTAATTTTTGAAATTGGCATGGTTGATGCCTTGTGAGACCTCATTAGTGTGCCTAGGAACCCTACAGTGGTATTAGAGCCTAGTTAGAGCCTTAGGCGATGCGTAGACGAAGTTAGAAACCCGAACGAACCCGAAACCCTAATCCGAAACCCTTCTCTGTACATTTTTTGAAATCTGGGATTTTTGTAAATTAAAAATATGCAGAAAATTCAGCAGGGATTTATAGGAATTACTGTGAATTTTGAGTACCCAATTCGATAAAACCGCCGCGGAACCGCGGCCATAGCCTAGGTTGGGCGGCGGTTCCGCGGCAAAATAGTGGGTTTGTTTACTTCTGATTGCACAGTAATTCCTAGCTTTTAGACCTGTATTTTCAGGGAATTTTTAATATTTACTCAAAAGTTGAGTTTTCTAGGTTGTATTGGGGACTCGGTGTTTCGATCGGGAAGTTTAACTTTGTCTGTGTTTTTCCGGATAATTTTAGAAAATCTTGAAAAGTTCGACCGGATATAAATTCCCAATTTTTCCCCTGTTGGGAAATTTCCAAGTGTTGGATCTTTCCGTTGTTTAATGACGTTCTAAGTAGTGCAAGTGACGCGATGATCCCTCTAGAAGACAACAAACCTTAACTCGATTATGTGACCGTCTTGATGTTAGTGTATATGCCCTAGAGGCCATTTCTGTATCATACTAGTTTGTATATTACTTAATGGATGCTTGGGATATTCACCTTGTATATACAATCTTGCTCAAAATAGTAGTATGCTACTTGGTTTGTTTCTACTTCAATGTGTACATGTGTTTATTTTTGTATATCGCCTATACACATTAGTAGAGCCCTTAGGATCTTTGCTTGATTACCAGCGATGTGATGGCCGTCACACTAGTGGGGCTGGGTAATCTATAAGCACATCCTTATGCAGGTCCCTGGTCGCAGGACTATCGAGACAGGGCATCGATACTCCGGAGTAGACCAGCGCATGCGCTTCTCATCCCAGTGTGGGAGACGGTCTGTCCCACAGCCGTCAGTACGTCGTACTTGAGATAGTATGCGGGTGCTCGTTAGGTTACGGGTACACTGGACAGGACTCGTCGGGAACTGACTAGTTAGTATTATACCTATCGTCAGTTATCAGTTCCCAGGTGACATGAGTACAGCTTAGTCCGCTGACTTGACACTGTCACTTCGCCTCGGGTGTGTTCCCACTGTACTTTGATCACTACCCTACCACGGCTCAAAGGAGTCATGCAAACAGGTGGTGGTTGGGTGCAGTCCCGAAGCACTTGGAGGCAGTGACGGTTAGACAGGATTCGTCTCTCCCGGTATTGGGGGTTGACATCGCGCTGTGTCTAGGAGAGCCATTACACGAGTAGTCCCTGGCCAGGGCAAACGAGATATACTGGTAGGTTTCCAGTGTTATCTCAGGGTGTTTTGGGCTTCGCTCCGGCACGACTTGTACCGCTATTGGGGGACTGACGTTTACCGCCCCCTAGGCCCGCCATGCGATGTATCAGACGAACAGACCGGACTGTACGGAGAATGTCACACTCAGGCTCAGTAGGAGTTCAGATGGGTTTCGCCTCGTCGGTCTTCTTGTCGGCATTACCTGGGGACCGTTACGCACAGCTAGTGCCGCTTGCGGTCTGTGGTTAAACCCACTGCCAGCGTAGTGTCGAGTCTTTAGAGTCCCACACAGAAAGCTTTTCGCCTTTAGGCAAAAGAGTAGAGGTCGCATGGTATTGCGACAGGTCGCATGGTTTTGCGACAGGGTTCGGTCACATCCGTGCACTTGTGCACGTACAGTGTCCGGACAGTTTACACTAGCGGGCTTTGGTTTAAGCCAGATCCTAGTGTACCTTATGGGATTGGATTTATCCAGTTTGCATTCGTGTTCCTCGAAACGCGGATGCGGGTGTGTATGCACAGTTGACAGGGAGGCAGAGGCAGTGGATTCTCATTAGGGTTGTTGACAGTTGACCGTTGACTATTTGACTTTATGCTCAACCCTAATGAGAATATGATATGTGATTAACTATTATATTAATTAAGTATTATGGTGATATGGTTGTTGACTTGTTGACTTTTGTTGACTTGTTGACTTTTGTTGACTTGTTGACCGGTTGACTAGGCTTGACTAGTTGACCATCATGATAACCATAGCCATCATTTCATGGCAAAGACTTTTGTTTACTTGCTCATTTGTGTAAAATGAGTGCATGAAATGATATGGTTGTGGTTGCTTCTAACCATCACATAAGACTTTTGTTAATATGATGAGTTATCATTGCTTTGGATTATGAGAGGGTGAGAGACAAAATACTTGCTCATTCTTTCTTGCTCATTCTCTCTCTTGTTCTTGAGCTCTCCTCTTGCTCTCACCCTCAACCTCTTGCTCCCTCTCTTGATCTATGGTTCTCTTGTCTCATGAGTTGAGAATCAAGAACCATAGATAAAATCCCATTCTAATTCTACTCTACTCATTCTAGTTCACTAGGTTTGGCAAACCAAGTGAACTAGTTTCTTCAAAGAACGAAGAAGGAGCTAAAGGTTGGAGCTTTCAGGTGGATCTATCTTCGGCGTACGGAGACGACGGGAAGAAGCCATCGGACCACCATCGGAGCTTTGAAGACGAAGGAGTTCAAGACAAGTTTAGGTATAACCATCTCCATCCGAGTAGCTAACTCTCTTTAGCTAAGTATGCTAGTTTTAGTTTAGTTAAAGATCCCGACTTTGCTTAGTCCATGTTGCCTCTTGCGCTAAAAATTTGATTTTTATACCGTTTCCGCCTCCCCGTAAGAACCGGGGGTCGCAACGTGGACTTACAGTGGTATCAGAGCCTAACTAAACTTAAACTAGCTTGGTAGTAAAGTGTAACGAAGTTCGGAACCGAAAAAAATCCAAAAACCTAACTTTTACAAAACCTGAGTTTCTGTTGAAATTTTTTCTGGTCAAAATGAAAAACTTTATACTCCTAAATTCGGCTCAGGGTTTTGTGTGAACACCCATGAAAAAACGGTCCACTGTTTCGTTAAAACCGCCGCGCTTCCGCCGCACGAGGTAGGCATGTGCCGCGGAAGCGCCGCGGTTTGTCGTCTTCTCTGCATCGTTTTTCGTGCAGTGTGTGTCTGTGTTGGTTTTGGGATTTTTGAAATATATTATATGTGCCCAGATTTTCCAGAAAAGAAATTTCCTTTTGGGGTCCTATAATTCCGTATTTTTTCCGAACTTCACTGCACTTTGACTATGAAGGTTATATCTGTGATGTTTGCATGTATTGAACGTCGGCTAATCGCTATAAGTCGATTGGTCGGGGTTATACATGATCTGTAATGTGCTGGAATGTGTATATAAATATGTTGGATTGTCGCGGGTGAATAGCCGGGGGTTGTGAGACGGAAGTTTTCTTTTCTTGCAATTCATGTAAATTTGTAAATTGATGTAATAATTATTTGTATGGCCGCACAACCGGGTCGGGGTTGTAGCCGTCATTGTATAATTTCTTTTTACTGTTTTTGCTCCTAGGATAGACCCATGGAGGGGTGCACAAACTACCGGGTATGCCGAAGTGTCGAGTGGCCTACTCATGGAGATGAGGGAGGTTGCTACGCTTCGGGTACTTGGCGGGTAGTTTGCCGCACCCGTAGGGGTCTTGGGTGGGGTTTTGGCTATTCACCGCGACCGTGTAATCTGTTCTTGTTACAGGCTCGTACAAATTACAGATTCCTAGTATATCCAATGTATTTATCTGTGATCTAAAATGTTTATCATTGCAGTATATCTATATATGATATTATTTAGGCGTTGCTTATGTTTTACAGACGCGCTAGCCCAGCCCCCGCTCTGTCGTTAGTTAAGTAACCTAACGGGTAATGACGGGGCCCAGTGGCGAATGCGAATGGCATAAGCGTACGTCATATTTTGGTTGTTTTCTGCAATGGTAGGATTAAATGATGGGACGCATTAAAAGAACTAATGCAAGAATATCACGCATTAAAAGAACTAATGCAAGATAATAAACCAAGTTAAAGTCGTTGGAACACTTTCGAAAAACCACTCGGTTCTTTTCAAAACAACTTTTAAATGCGGAGCTTGAGCCACTCCTTTTAAAAGCTATCTCGTTCCATCGACCAAATCAAGTTCACTACGTTCACGGTTTTGCCAAAACCATCCGTAGCCCTCCGTCGTTTCACATGAATAGTCAATAGTATTCAAGCTGTGTTTGTTGGCCAAAGTCAAGGCACAGTGATTGGTAGCTATTGGGTATTCATGTGCAGCATAGATAGATGCGTTGGTTTGGAACAGTCGTACTGCCTTGTTGGCCAAAGTCAAGGGTAGGTGCGGGTGGATTCAAATTAACCTGGAGAACGACGGGCAGAACTTGACATGTGACTTATGATTTGTTGGCCAAAGTCAAGGTCATAAGAGCATGGGGCAAAAATCCACATCGGGAGTTTCATAAGTACTGAAACTTTCTAGATTTGCATACCATTTGGAGTGTGATGATTCTGGTAGGATTCCTTCAGTTTCGTCACGCGATGATATTTGGATCCCGATCCTACTGTGAGTATATGCTACGCCTCGGGAAATTTCTCACTTAACGATCAATGCTATAAACCTAGTAGGTGTCTAGAAAGGTGTTAGCGGGGCTACGCCCCCAGGGAAAAGAGGTTCTTTAATTAAGGAACTTCGCGAAAGCGTTGGAAAACCTCCCTCGAAGTACCGACACCGGCCTGGCTGAACGGTTAAGCAAGTATTGTACGGTGGGATTGATCCTGACTAATTCTTCCTTTATGGTTTGAGGAGGGATTCGAGAAACAGTGGGAGCCATCCTGTTTAGACAAACTAAAAACCACTCTAAACTTGCAAGAGCATCATGCTGAGTGTTTCTTCTTCTCTCTCCTAATTGCAGCGACCAATCAATATGACTGGACTTAAGTTACTCCTAGATAAAAACAAACTGACAGGGCCAAACTACAAAGATTGGCTCAGGAATGTCAAGATAGCAATCACTTATGACAAGCTGGGGTATCTTCTTACCACCAAAGCTCCCCCTGTCCCTGGTCCAACTTCCAGCGTCGCGGATAAGGAAATCCGCAAGACTTGGGAGATTGATAGCGCGAAGGCCAAGTGCCTCCTGCTTGCCTCGATGGACAACGAACATCAGAGGAGGCATGAGAATATGGACATGGAGTCCATATTGCTTCATACAAAAGAACTGTATGGAGAGCAGTCTCGTATCGCAAGATACGAAGCGTCGAAAAAGTTATTTTCGACAAGAATGGCCGTCGGATCATCAGTAGCCGAGCACGTGCTAAAGATGATCGGCTACATTGAGGAGCTCGCTGACCTAGGGATCACATTGGAGAGTGAGCTATATACGGATATAGTTCTCCAGTCCCTTCCTTCCACTTACGCCCAGTTCATACTGAACTTCAACCTACAAGAAAAAGAGGTTGAACTTTCAGGACTCCTCAACATGCTGAGGAGCGCAGAGGGCACCCTACAGAAAGGTAGGGATACATCCACTTTGTTTGTAGGAGGATCATCTTCTTCTAGGTCCAAGGCGAAAGCCAAGGGAAAGAAGAAGAAGGCCCCCGCCAAACCAAGGGGCGGTGTTAGTAAAGTGGATACGAAGGGAAAAGGTAAAGCAACAAAGATAGCGGGGAAGCTTGTGGATAAGGAAGAATGCTTCTATTGTCATAAGAAAGGACACTGGAAGAATGATTGCAGGGCCTGGAAGGCCAGAACACAGGAATTGAAGCAGGTTGCAGCTTCAGCTTCAGGTGTGTATGTTATTGAAAACTGTCTTTCAATAAACTCTACTTCCTGGGTATTGGATACCGGATCAGGATCTCATATCTGTAATTCTTTGCAGGCGTTGAGAAACCGTAGGGTTTTGAAGGCAGGTGACATGACCCTCAAAGTTGCGAACGGAGCTAGCATGGATGCTAAAGCCGTGGGGGACTATCACCTGGGAATGTCAGATGGACATGTTTTGGTTTTGCGTAATTGCTTTTTTGTACCCAACGCAACTTGTAATATCATTTCTGTATCTTTAGTTTCTAAAGAAGGTTATGAATTTGCGTTTGTAAGTAATGTTGTAAACATTCACCTTAATCAAGTTTTGATTGGGTCAGGTACATTGAGTAATGGTATATACGTGTTAAACCAACCACAGATTTTCAATGTCCAGAATACACACAAAAGAAAGTCTCCGGAAATGAATCAGACTTTCTTATGGCATTGTAGATTGGGTCACATCAATGAGAGAAGGTTGACTAAGTTACATACAGAAGGATATTTGAATGCGTTCGAATATCAATCGTATGCCACTTGTCAATCTTGTCTCAAAGGAAAGATGACAAAGACTCCGTTTACTGGACAAGGAGTAAGAGCGAGCGAGCTCTTGGGACTCGTACACAGTGACGTGTGCGGTCCAATGTCTACACATGCCCGAAGCGGACATTCTTACTTCATTACTTTTACGGATGACTTCTCAAGGTACGGCTATGTCTTCTTAATGAAACATAAGTCCGAGGCCTTTGGAAAATTCCAGGAGTATAAGAATGAAGTAGAGAAACAGACCGGCAAAAGTATTAAGATTCTAAGATCGGATCGAGGTGGAGAATACTTAAGTGCCGAGTTCCTGGACTACTTAAAAGAGAACGGAATTCTCTCTCAGCTCACTCCTCCGTACACCCCGCAACATAACGGTGTATCGGAGAGACGGAACCGCACCCTATTGGATATGGTGCGGTCCATGATGAGTAACGCTGAGTTACCGCGATCATTCTGGGGATATGCGCTAGAATCAGCCGCATACCTTTTGAACCGAGTTCCTACTAAGACCGTGCCTACTACACCATATGAGATGTGGTGTGGGAAGAGACCCTATTTTAAGCATATTAAGACATGGGGATGTCCAGCTTTTGTCAAAAAGCAGCATGCGGACAAGCTCGAGGCACGCTCAGTACAGTGCAAGTTTGTGGGATATCCAAAGAATTCCAAAGGATATTTCTTCTACTGTGAAGAGGAACAAAAAGTCCTTGTTTCTCGTCATGCGTACTTCTTGGAAACTGAGTTTTTGGAAACCCAGATAAGTGGGAGCACAATAGAACTGGAAGAAGTTCCAGAACCACAGACTGTTACTGAAAGCTTGGTGGAACCAGAGGGTTCAACAGAACAGGACATTCCTACGCCGCTCCGCAGGAGTAGTAGGCAGTCTCATCCGCCCGAGAGATACTACGGTTTTCTCATAGACGGGGATAGAGAGGATTGCATCATAGATTATGATGAGCCTACTAGCTTCCAGCAGGCCGTTCAGAGCGTTGACTCAGTGAAATGGCTGGATGCAATGCGGACCGAAATGGAGTCCATGTACACCAACAAGGTATGGACGTTGGACATTGCTCCAGACGGGGTAAAACCCGTAGGATGCAAGTGGATCTTCAAAAGGAAGATTGGTGTAGATGGACAGGTTGAGACCTATAAAGCTAGGCTGGTAGCAAAGGGTTTCCGTCAAAGACCTGGCTTGGACTATGACGAAACCTTTTCTCCAGTAGCCATGCTGAAATCCATTCGGATCCTTCTTGCCATTGCTGCCTTCCACGATTATGAGATCTGGAAAATGGACGTAAAGACCGCTTTTCTAAATGGAAATTTAGAGGAGTGTGTCTATATGGACCAGCCAGAGGGTTTCATTCAGAGTGGGAGCAGCGGAAAGGTGTGCAAGTTGCTTAAGTCCATCTATGGACTAAAGCAGGCATCGCGAAGTTGGAACATCTGCTTTGATGAGACGGTCAAAGAATTTGGCTTTATCAAAAATCCAGATGAACCATGCATCTATAGTAGATTTGTAGCGAGAACTGTAGTATTCCTCGTTTTATACGTGGATGACATTCTCTTAATAGGAAATGACATTCCTATGCTACAATCTGTCAAGGGGTTCTTGTCACACAGGTTCTCCATGAAAGACCTGGGTGATGCCTCGTATATTCTGGGTATCCGGATCTACCGTGACAGATCCAAGAGGATATTAGGACTTTCACAGTCCAGGTACATCGACACCATACTGAAGAGATTCAGTATGGAAGATTCCAAGCGCGGTAATCTACCGGCTTGTCACGGGATCACCCTCTCTAAAGTGATGTCTCCCAAGACTGATTTGGAGAGGGATCGCATGTCTATTATACCCTACGCTTCTGCGGTAGGCTCTATAATGTATGCGATGTTGTGTACCAGACCGGATGTAGCTTATGCACTGAGTGTGGTAAGCCGGTATCAGTCAAACCCTGGGGAGAAACACTGGATAGCGGTAAAGAACATTCTCAAGTACCTGAGAAGGACTAAGAAGATGTTCTTAGTGTATGGCGGAAAAGACTTCCAGATCGAGGCCTTTGCTGACTCCAGCTTCCAGAGTGACAAGGATGATTCCAAGTCCATGTCGGGTTTTGTCTTTACCCTCAATGGAGGGGCGGTGTGTTGGAAGAGTTCCAAACAAGAAACCGTTGCAGACTCGACGATGGAAGCGGAATACATCGCTGCATCTGATGCCGCAAAAGAAGCTGTCTGGATGAAGAAGTTCTTGAAAGAACTTCAGGTGGTTCCGTCCATTGTTGATCCAATACCTCTGTATTGCGACAACATAGCGAAGGAACCAAGGTCCCATCAGAAATCCAGGCACATCTTGAGGCGGTATCACCTGATCAGGGAGATCGTAGATCGCCAGGAGATCGAGGTTCGGAGAGTCGCTTCAGAAGACAACACTGCAGATCCATTCACCAAGGCCTTGCCCCAGACTCAGTTCGAGCGGCTGATCGAGATGATAGGTCTTCGATACGCCAGTACATGGCCTTAGTGCAAGTGGGAGATTGTTAGTGTATATGCCCTAGAGGCCATTACTGTATCATACTAGTTTGTATATTACTTAATGGATGCTTGGGATATTCACCTTGTATATACAATCTTGCTCAAAATAGTAGTATGCTACTTGGTTTGTTTCTACTTCAACGTGTACATGTGTTTATTTTTGTATATCGCCTATACACATTAGTAGAGCCCTTAGGATCTTTACTTGATTACCAGCGATGTGATGGCCGTCACACTAGTGGGGCTGGGTAATCTATAAGCACATCCTTATGCAGGTCCCTGGTCGCAGGACTATCGAGACAGGGCATCGATACTCCGGAGTAGACCAGCGCATGCGCTTCTCATCCCAGTGTGGGAGACGGTCTGTCCCACAGCCGTCAGTACGTCGTACTTGAGATAGTATGCGGGTGCTCGTTAGGTTACGGGTACACTGGACAGGACTCGTCGGGAACTGACTAGTTGGTATTATACCTATCGTCAGTTATCAGTTCCAAGGTGACATGAGTACAGCTTAGTCCGCTGACTTGACACTGCTACTTCGCCTCGGGTGTGTTCCCACTGTACTTTGATCACTACCCTACCACGGCTCAAAGGAGTCGTGCAAACAGGTGGTGGTTGGGTGCAGTCCCGAAGCACTTGGAGGCAGTGACGGTTAGACAGGATTCGTCTCTCCCGGTATTGGGGGTTGACATCACGCTGTGTCTAGGAGAGCCATTACACGAGTAGTCCCTGGCCAGGGCAAACGAGATATACTGGTAGATTTCCAGTGTTATCTCAGGGTGTTTTGGGCTTCGCTCCGGCACGACTTGTACCGCTATTGGGGGACTGATGTTTACCGCCCCCCAGGCCCGCCATGCGATGTATCAGACGAACAGACCGGACTGTACGGAGAATGTCACACTCAGGCTCAGTAGGAGTTCAGATGGGTTTCGCCTCGTCGGTCTTCTTGTCGGCATTACCTGGGGACCGTTACGCACAGCTAGTGCCGCTTGCGGTCTGTGGTTAAACCCACTGCCAGCGTAGTGTCGAGTCTTTAGAGTCCCACACAGAAAGCTTTTCGCCTTTAGGCAAAAGAGTAGAGGTCGCATGGTATTGCGACAGGTCGCATGGTTTTGCGACAGGGTTCGGTCACATCCGTGCACTTGTGCACGTACAGTGTCCGGACAGTTTACACTAGCGGGCTTTGGTTTAAGCCAGATCCTAGTGTACCTTATGGGATTGGATTTATCCAGTTTGCATTCGTTTTCCTCGGAACGCGGATGCGGGTGTGTATGCACAGTTGACAGGGAGGCAGAGGCAGCGGATTCTCATTAGGGTTGTTGACAGTTGACCGTTGACTATTTGACTTTATGCTCAACCCTAATGAGAATATGATATGTGATTAACTATTATATTAATTAAGTATTATGGTGATATGGTTGTTGACTTGTTGACTTTTGTTGACTTGTTGACTTTGTTGACTTGTTGACTTTTGTTGACTTGTTGACCGGTTGACTAGGCTTGACTAGTTGACCATCATGATAACCATAGCCATCATTTCATGGCAAAGACTTTTGTTTACTTGCTCATTTGTGTAAAATGAGTGCATGAAATGATATGGTTGTGGTTGCTTCTAACCATCACATAAGACTTTTTTTAATATGATGAGTTATCATTGCTTTGGATTATGAGAGGGTGAGAGACAAAATACTTGCTCATTCTTTCTTGCTCATTCTCTCTCTTGTTCTTGAGCTCTCCTCTTGCTCTCACCCTCAACCTCTTGCTCCCTCTCTTGATCTATGGTTCTCTTGTCTCATGAGTTGAGAATCAAGAACCATAGATAAAATCCCATTCTAATTCTACTCTACTCATTCTAGTTCACTAGGTTTGGCAAACCAAGTGAACTAGTTTCTTCAAAGAACGAAGAAGGAGCTAAAGGTTGGAGCTTTCAGGTGGATCTATCTTCGGCGTACGGAGACGACGGGAAGAAGCCATCGGACCACCATCGGAGCTTTGAAGACGAAGGAGTTCAAGACAAGTTTAGGTATAACCATCTCCATCCGAGTAGCTAACTCTCTTTAGCTAAGTATGCTAGTTTTAGTTTAGTTAAAGATCCCGACTTTGCTTAGTCCATGTTGCCTCTTGCGCTAAAAATTTGATTTTTATACCGTTTCCGCCTCCCCGTAAGAACCGGGGGTCGCAACGTGGACTTACACTTGAACTGCCCTTTGAACCTCAGAGTTTGGGGCAGTACGGCGTGCCACATGTGAGGCGTTGGCTTGAACCTTCTACGGCTGGACCATTGGTACTGAGGCATGAACTGGATGTTTTTAAACTTGTTTCATGTGTTGAGCTGTTTCGGGAAAACTTGGGTGTTTGAATGTTCGATCGGAAAGTTTAACATTTTCTATTTATCTGGAATGGGATACAATACTTGGAATCCACAAGTAGTTATGAGATAACTGATATGAATGTTATAAACATAGCACTTTAGTCTCACTTGATCGGTTGCCATAGAATTTTGATGCGATCAAAAGTCCGTCGCAATCACGTAGCGTACGTGGATACTCGCCGGGTAAACTTAATAGACAGCCACACCCAAAGCCCCGACCAAGTGACTGTAGGAGAACCCCGTCGCCGAAAGCATCCGTTCGGGTGCTCGCGGCAGCGGTGTTCCGCCTTGGTGCAGTTCGTCGACGTCATCGAGGGTGCGGCCGTCTACTAAAGTTTGCGACGAGCATTCAATCATGATGCCGGGAATCCTGTTGAATTGCCCGACCTGATATCGAAAAGTGTTTTCGATAATGAGACTAAAATGCGGGGTTTATAATTGTTAGGCATGCGATGTCTAAGAAATTCATTTGGTTAGGCATGCGATGTCTAAAGAGTTTGCGGATTCTAACTGTTGTAGTTTTACACTTTCTTTTCTGTGACCGTAAGTGTAATATGTGATATCGCCGGTTTCGTTGCTATATGTCAACGACAATTGGGATGTGCATATTTACTTACGTTGATGACATGTGATGTTATGTGTTGCTGGATATTTTATATTGGGTCGTCGTGTTTGAATAGCCGGGGTTTTTTTTTATGTGAGATGAGTGTTTTTCATTTTCATTCATGTAAAAACTTGTATGTAATATTCTTTTATTGGGGCACTTCCAGGTTGCGGAAGATGTCACCTTTTGTATATTATTTACTTTTCCGCACTAGGATAGACCCAAGGAGGGGAGCACAAGTAACCGGGTTCTAGGGTCCAGTTGGAGACCATCTCGAGGAGTCGAGTCCGGGTCTCCTAACCCTAGAATTGGTAGGGTTGCTTGCCGCTCTTGTAGGGGTCTAGGGGTGTGGGTTTGGCTATTCATCGCGACCGTGGAATCCGTGTTTTATACTGGCTCGTATTAAAAACACGGACGTCCTAGTATATCCAATATTTCATATGATATTTTCTGTTGCGTTATCTGTGATGTGATCATGTGATATGTTCTGTGATAAATACTGTATATAGTATACATGATATATTATATAGACGTTACTTATGTTGTACACCCGCGCTAGCCCTGCCCTGCTCTGTCGTTAGTTACCTAACCTAACGGTGCACGAGGGGACATCGAGGCGAATGCGGATGGCATAAGTGTACGTCGTATTTATCTGTAATGTTTAGGTGATTAAATGATGGGACTTCATTAATATGATTAATGAAAGAAAAAAAAACCTAAAGATGTTGTAGAATCGAATTTCAAAAATAAAATAGGTAGCTACAGTTCTTGCTTTGCACAGCGGTATATATGATATATCCTGCACCTTATTCGATAAGGAAAGGACCGAGATCCCTTCACCGGGAGTGACTCCTTTAGCAATAACTGGCAGATGCTACACCCCTCGGTTTGTCTTTTGATTGCTTTTAAGAGTTTTTGCTTTGCACAGTGATATATATGATATATCCCGCACCTCATTCGACGAGGAAAGGGTCGACGATCCCTTCACCGGGAGTGACCCCTTTAGCAAAACTAGAAAAGCCTAAAAAACACTCCATTTTAAAATCATTTGATTCTACAACGATATCAAGTTCATTACGCAATAGGTTTTCAGAAAAACCTGTCGTAGACCTCCGTCACTTCAGATAAGTCCTACTTAGTATTCGTGCTGCGTTTGTTGACCTCCGTCAAGGCGTAGTGTGCGGTAGCTAACTAGTATTTATCTGCTTATGCATATGATGCAGATTGGATTAGGGTAGTCGTACGACCTTGTTGACCTCCGTCAAGGGTCGTGAGGGTGGGTTTAATTCGATCAAGAAATGACGGGTTGAACTTGACTAGTAGCCTATGGTTTGTTGACCTCCGTCAAGGTCATAGGGTGCTAGAGGCAAAATTATCGGGAATTTCAAGTATTGAAATTTGCAATGAGATTGCATACCTTCTATGAGATAGTTGGATCCCGATACCCGCTGCGAGTAAGAGTTACTCCTGGGAGAGTTTTACACATTACAATTACCGATCAAGTAGGTGTCTAGAAAGGTGTCAACGGGGTTACGCCTCTGGAAAAACGAGGTTTACATTAATTAGGTTCGTGCGAAAGCACGGGAGACCTCCCTCAAAGTACTGACACTGGCCTAGCTGAAAGATTGGTGAACTTGTAGCGTGTAATTAATTCCGGCCAGTCTTTCCTTTTAGGGTTTGAAGGAAGATTTGATAAAAACAGTGGGAGCCATTCTGATTAGATAAAATAATAACCAATCTGATCTTGCAAGAGCGCACGCAGAGTGTTTTCTTCTCTCTCTCTCCTGGTAGAGACCATGTCACGCCTTAATCAAGATAATAATACGGAATATTGACCGAACCCGCTTGTTATACTGAGCTGGGGAACGTTGGTCCCACTCCAACTTATAATTGTTATAAGACAGAGCAGGAAATTGGGGATTACCAGAATTCCCATGCCACCCAAACGAAGAAAGTGCATATGATGCATCTCCTTCGGGTGTGTTCATTACAAAGAACTGTTTCTCTGTATCCTCTACGTCCTGGGTATTTGATACCAGATCAGAATCCCAGATATGTAATCTGCTACATAGGGCTACAGAAAGGTAGAGAACTGAGAACGGGTGATAAGTTTCATGAGGCAGAAAACGGGGCAAGTGTTGCAGCCAAGTCTGTTGGTCACTGTCACCCTGTATTCCAAATACATTGATTCTGAACGAATGTTATTAGATACCGAACCTGATATACAAAATCATATCAGTCTCTTTATTAGTAAAGAAATGATAAAATTTTGTATTGTTGGATAATGTTTTGAACATTTCCTATATCAAAAGTTGATCGGTTCAGGCACGCTATCTAAAAGCATTAATGTTCTAAATCAAACTACAGTTCTTAGTATACGGAACACACACAAGAGGAAGAGTTCAGAAATGAACGAATCCTTCTTGAGGTATTGTAGACTAGGCCATATCAATGCGACCCGACTAGCTAAGTTGCACAAAGATGCATATTTAAATCTGTTTGAATTTACATCTTGTGAAACTTGCCAGTCATGTCACAGAGATAAGATGACCGTAGCTCTGTTTACTGGAAACAGAGAAAGAGTTATTGAACTCTTGGGATGATACATGTTGATGTATAAAGGTCCATTGTCTACACATGCTAAGACCGGTTCTTTGTACTTCATTTTATTCTCTGATGATCTCTCAAGATTCAAACATATGTTCCTGTTGAAACACAAGTCAGAACCTTTTGAGATATTTACGGAATATAAGTTAGAAGTAGAGAACCAAAATGAGGGTATAAGTATTATGTCCTTTGATGAGATCAAGGAGGAGAATACTTGAGCACGGAATTCCTGGACTATTCTAAAGGAGAATGAGATTCTCTCTCAGCATTATTCCTCCGCATACACCATAGCACGATGGTGTATCGGGGCGGAGCAATTACACCTTATTTGATATGGTGTGCTCTATGATGAGTACTACTGAGTTTCATATTTCCTTTTGGGAGTTATGCACTTGAGAAGCTGCATACCTATTGAATAGGGTTCAAATCAAAACAGTTGCCTACCGCTTCATATGTGATATGGAAAGGGAAGAGCCCATATCTTAAGTTTGTTAAGATTTAGGATTGTCCGGCCTATGCCTAAAAGCAAAATCCGGACAAGCTCGAGGCAAAGTCTGTTATGTAGAACTGGAAAGGTTCCAGCTATACGAACTGCAGCTGATGATTTGATAGAACCAAAGGATTCAATAGTAACCAACGAACCTCAGCCTCTCCGCCGATCTAGTAGGGTTCCTCACCCACCTGAGAGATACTTCGGTTCCTCTAAGACAGTGGGAGCGAAGATTGCATCATGAGATGATGACCCAACTAGTTTCGAGCTGGCCATCAGGAGTGGGACTCTGTAAGAATGGCTGGATGCTTAGCGATCTGAGATGGAATCCATATACACCAACAAAATATGGACTTTGGTTGCTATATCTGAAGAGTTAAATCCCCATCAGGAGCAAGTATATCTTGAGAAGATTACTTGGTGTAGATGGAAAAGTTGAGACTTTCAAAGCTAGACTTGTTAAAGGTTTTTCATCGACCAGGCGTGGATAATGATGAAACCTTTTTCTAGTGGCTATGCTTAAGTCCATCCAGATCCTACTTGCCACGGCTACATACTATAACTACGATATCTGGCGGTTGGGTGCCATGACTGCATTTCTAAATGATGTTGTAGAAGAGAACGTCTATAAGTACACAGCCAGAGGGCTTCGTAAACAGTGGGAGCAGCGGAAACGTGTGCAAGCTACTTTATAGGATAAAGCAGGCATCGCAGAGTTGGAACATCTGTTTTGATGTAGTAGTCAAATAGTTTGACTTCATCAAAATGGTAGATGAACCTTGTATATACAAAAAGGGTAGTAGGGAGTATGGTGGCGATCCTCGTAGAGTACGTGGATGACATACTCTTAATAGGGAAGGAGTTTCCTATGCTACGCATGATTAATCTCCGCTTATCACAATGATTCTCCATATACGATCAAAGTGATACATCCTAAATCCTGGATTTTGGATCTATGAGATAGATCTAATTGGATGTTAAGAGACTCACTAGTTGTAGTGAGATGGTATCAGTTGATCCTGGGGAGAATCACTGGAAAGGTTCCAGGGTAATAAGGACGACTGAATGTCAGTCACAGGCATTGTCTTTACCCTCAGTAAAGGGACGGTATGTTGGAAGAGTTCCAAGCTAGATACCGTGGCATACTAGACGATAAAGGCTGGATACATCGCTACTTAAGATGCTACCAAAGAGGCTGTCTGGGTGTATATGTGTTCATGAGATGAACTTAGTTCCTCCCATTGTGTGACAATGGAGTTGTGGCTTATGCCAAGGAACGTCTGTCCCATCAGTGATCCAGACATATTCTAAGGCAGTATCACCTGATCATGGAGATGGCCGATCTCCAAGGTGATCGAGGTTAGGAGAGTAGACTCAGAGGACAACACGGCGAATCCACTGACAAAGGCCTTTTCCCAGAGAGAGACTTTTATGGGATGGAGAAGTATGAGATACTGCAACCACTGCTACAGATGGCCCTAGTGCAAGTGGGAGATTGTTAGTTATATGTATGCCAAAGAGGCCATTACTATACATAGGATGTATATTGTAGTGGATGCTTGGACATATATAGGGAGGACTTTCTTGGTCGACATGATAGTATGCTATCTGGTTACTCTTTATCTTAACGTGTACACTGATTGTCTCTCTGTTACATGTTGGTAAAGCCCTTAGGATGTGTACTTGACTGCCTGGACTATGATGCGGATCATACTAGTGGGGACATGGTAGTCCATAAGTACATCCTTCAAGGTCCCTAGTCGTGGGTGTATCGAGATGGGGCATCGATATACCAGAGTAGACTAGCGTATACCTTCTCGACCCATACAGATGGGCGATGGATGATCCCATATCCATTGGTGTTTGACATCGGAGATGTTATACGGGTACTCAGTGGAGACTGGGTACACTGGACGGACTCGCCGAGAACTCCCAGATTGTATTATACCTTACGTCAGATGGCAGTTCTCTGGTGACACTGGTACAGAGTAGTCTGTTGACCCGAGATCGTCATAGAGTCTTGTGTGATTCCCACTGTGCTTTGATTTCCACCTTACCACGTCCAAGAGAGCGTGCAGAACGGTGGTTTTTGGGTACAGTTCCGAATCACATAGAGGCAATGAGCGATAGGAGGGGATTCGTCTATCCCGGTATAGGGAGTTGATGTTGCGTTGTGTTCGATTGGCTATAACCGGAAATCCCTGGCCAGGGTTGCTGAGATTTACTGGTAAGTGTTACCAGTAGTTTCTCGAACTGTTATAGACCTCATATCGACACGACTTATCGAGCTATTGGGGTCTGACGTTTACCACCCCTAGGCGAGATATGCGACATATCAGACGACGAGACCGGACTGTACGGTAAGTGTTACTGGTTGGATTCACAGGAGTGTGAGCGGGCTTGCTCGTCGATCTTCTGATCGCTCAATACCCGGGTGGCCGTTAGGTCTAGCAGACCGCTTGCGGCTTGTGGGTGTTTGATATGATCATCACTTGCTGCCGGCGTATTGACGAGTCTTTAGAGTCCTACACAGAGGTTTCCTGGCTCAAGCGAAACGAAATAAGAGCGCATATGAGATATGTGCGGGACCGAGAATAATGCGTGTATGTGATACCGTATTCTATTCTTGCGATGAATGTATCGATTGGTTGTATGCGATATAACCTAGTTATCGAATAGAGGATTGATTCGATAAGCCGATACATTGGATATTAGTCGGTCATATGCGATATGACCGGATCGTTAAATCAAGTGTTGATTTAATGATTTAATGTATAATTATATATTTGATATATTACTTTACATTAACTAGTATTTGTTCACTTTAGATGGATTTTCTCACTTGATGTGCACATTGTATATTTGATATAGTTTTGTGCACTAGTTTGTATCATGTTTGATGATACATGCAAACTTGGGTTTGTGTAAAGAATTAAACCATGGTTATGTTAATGGTTAGGGTTTTGATTTACTTATCTATTCATTTATTTATTTATTCATTTTTGAAAGATAAAGAGAAATGGTTGCTTGATTTGTTTTCTAGTTGAAGCTTCATGAAGCTTTGAATAAGTCCACCATTTTTGTTTCATACTTAACCCTAACCATTCAACCCAACCTTAGTTAATTCTCTACACCTAACTATGGTTGCAATATGATAAGAATGAAGGGGTTTTTCCTTTTAACTTAATCTTTTTATTCTTATCATATTCTTTTCTTCTTCTTCTTCTTCTTGAAAAAACAAGAAAGCTTGCTACCATTAATGGCAACTTGAGAAAAAGAGTGAGAAATCCAATTCTAAAGTGAACCCACTTCCTATTTCTTCATCCTCTACCACTTGCCAAGTAGTATAGGGTGTTTTCTTCACAAGTTTCATGACTTGGTGAAGTGGGAGCTTGATCTTGTGTTGTCTCGACGTAGATCATCTTCGGCATCGAAGTCGACGACCTAGCCCACCCATTTCTCCAATGAAGCCGACGCTAGAGCCCGGGATCCGATGATCGCAGCGAGGGGACATCATCACGGAGCTATGGAGGTGGAGGACCGGATCTACAAAAGTTGTATTTTCGTTCCCTCTTAGTTAAGTTGTTAACTAGTTGCATGTTTCGCCTAAAATTCTAGTTAACGATCCGTATTAGGGTTTCTCGGCACTTGTAATTTTTGAAATTAGCATGGTTGATGCCTTGTGAGACCTCATTAGTGTGCCTAGGAACCCTACAAGCTTATAACAGTTAATGTAATCTAATATATCACATATATTATTATACATTAAATTATCGAATCAACACTTGATCCGACAATCCGGCTATATTGCATATAACCGACTAATATATCATGTACTAATTCATCGAATCAACACTTGATCCGATGACCCGGCTATATCACATATACCCGGCCGATATCATATATCGCGAGAATAGAATACAGTATCTCATATCATATTATCCTCGGTCCTGTACATACCATATATGAGCTCCTACTCCGTTTTTCCTGAGCCAAGAAACATCTGTGTAGGACTCTAAAGAATCGTCAATATGCCGGCAGTGGGTGATGATCACATCAAACACCCATAAGATGCAAGCGGTCAGCTAAACGTAACAGCCACTCCTGTATTGAGCAATCAGAAGATCATCAAACAAGCCTGTACATTCTCCTGCAAATCCAACGAGTAAACACTTCCGTACAGTCCGATCTCTTCGTCTGATATGTTGCATATCTAGTTTAAGGGTAGTAAATGTCAGACCCCAGTAACCGATAAGTCGTGTCGATGTAAGGCCCATAACGGGTCGAGAAACTACTGATAACACTTACCAGTAAATCTCCATATCAGCCCTGGCCAGGGACTTCCAGTTATAGCCAATCGAACACAGCACAACATCAACTCTCCATACCGGGAGAGACGAAACCCCTCCTATCGCTCATTGCCTCTATGTGATTCGGGACTGTACCCAAAAGCCACCGTTTTGCACGCTCTCTAGGACATGGTAAGGTGGAAATCAAAGCACAATGGGAATCACACAAGACTCTATGACGATCTCGAGTCTACAGACTAACCTGTACCAGTGTCACCGGAGAACTGCTATCTGACGATAAGTATAATACCATCCAGGAGTTCTCGGCGAGTCCGTTCAGTGTACCCAGTCTCCACTGAGCACCCGTACACCATCTTTGATGTCCAACATCAATGGATATAGGATCATCCATCGCCCATCACATGGGTCAAGATGCGTGTATGCTAGTCTACTCTGGAGTATCGATGCCCTGTCTCGATACACCCTCGACTAGGAACTGTTATAGGATGTGCTCGTTGACTACCCTGGCCCCACTAGTATGATCTCATCATAGTCCTAGTAGTCAAGTACATATCCCAAGGGCTTTATCAACACGTGATCACAAAACAGTATTCGTTAACATGTTTAGATAAAGTGAAACCAGACATCATACTATCATATCGAGCAAGAAAGTCATCTATATATATATCCAAGCATCCACTATAATATACATCATATATATAACAATGGCCTCTAGGGCATACATATAACTAACAATCTCCCACTTGCACTAAGACCACCTGTTGTAGTATCTCATACCCAACATCCCGAAGAGTCTCTCAAATTGTATCTGAGGAATGGCCTTTGTGAGTGGATCCGCAGTGTTTTCCTTCGTATCAACTCTCCTGACCTCGATCTCTCGGCGATCAACTATCTCCCGGATCAGGTGATACCGCCTCAGAATATGTCTGGACTTCTGATGGGACCTGGGTTCCTTGGCCAAAGCCACAGCTCCATTGTTATCACAATACATAGGTATTGGATGCTCAATGGACGGAACCACACCAAGTTCAGTGATGAACTTCTTTATCTAGACAGCCTCTTTGGCAGCATCGTCGGCAGCGATGTATTCAGCTTCCATCGTCGAGTCTGCCATGGTTTCCTGTTTGGAACTCTTCCAACAAACCGCCCCTCCATTTAGGATAAAGACAGATCCCGAGTGCGACTTAGAGTCATCCTTATCACTTTGGAAGCTCGAATCGGTAAAGGACTCGACCTGGAGTTCTCCGTTACCATACACCAAGAACTTCTCTTTAGTCCTTCTCAAGTACTTGTGAATGTTCTTCACAGCTGTCCAGTGATTCTCTCAAGGATCTGCTTGATACCTACTCACTACACTTAGTGAGTATGCTACATCGGGTCTGGTACATAGCATCGCATACATGATAGAGCCTACTGCTGAAGCATAGGGTATCCCTTGTATGCGAGCTCTCTCCAAATCATTCTTGGGAGACATCTCTTTGGAGAGAGTGAGTCCAGAGATCGTGGGTAAATTCCTACGCTTGGATTCTTCCATACTAAACCTCTTTAGTATGGTATCAATGTACCTGGATTGGGACAATCCCAGTATCCGTCTAGATCTATCTCTATAGATCTTAATCCCCAAAATGTAGGAGGCATCACCTAGATCTTTCATTGAGAATCTATGTGATAAGAAGAGCTTGACCGATTGCAGCATAGGAATATCATTTCCTATCAAGAGTATGTCATCCACGTATAATACGAGAAAGACAACCTTACTCTCTGCCACCTTCTTGTATATACAAGGTTCATCTATGTTTTTGATGAAGTCAAACTCTTTGACTACAACATCAAAATAGATGTTTCAACTCCGCGATGCCTGCTTTAACCCGTAGATGGATTTAAGCAGCTTGCACACCTTTCCGCTGCTCCCACTGTCTACGAAGCCCTCTGGCTGAGTCATGTACACGCACTCTTCCAAATCACCATTTAGAAAGGCGGTCTTAACATCCATTTGCAAGATTTCGTAGTCATGGTATGCAGCAATGGCAAGTAAGATCCGGATGGACTTAAGCATAGCTACTAGAGAAAAGGTTTTGTCATAATCCACACCTGGTCGTTGACGAAAACCCTTTGCAACAAGTCTAGCTTTGAAAGTCTCAACCTTTCCATCTACACTAATTTTCTTCTTAAAGATCCATTTGCTCCCAATGGGTTTTACCCCTTCAGAAGCAATTTCCAAAGTCCATACTTTGTTGGTGTATATGGATTCAATCTCAGATCTCATTGCATCCAGCCATTTCACAGAGTCCCCACTCGTGATGGCCATCTCGAATCTAGTTGGGTCATCATCTTCCATGATGCAATTTTCGCTCCCACCATCAATGAGAAAACCGTAGTATCTCTCAGGTGGATGAGGAACCCTACTAGATCAGCGGAGAGGTGGGGGTTCATCTGAAACTACTGAATCCTTTGGTTCCATTAAATCTTCAGTTGCAGTTTGTGCTGCTAGAACTTCTTCCAGTTCTACCTCTTCGCCACTAATTTCTTTTACAAGAAATTCCTTTTCTAAAAAGGTGGCATGCTGAGCAACAAACACCTTTTGTTATTCACTGTGGTAGAATAGATATCCATTTGAATGTTTAGGATATCCTACAAACTTATAAAGAACTGATCGTGCATCGAGTTTGTCCGGATTTTGCCTTTTGACATAGGCCGGACAACCCCATATCTTAACTCGTTTAAGACAAGGTCTCTTCCCACTCCATATCTCATATGGTGTGGTAGGTACAGATTTTGATGGAATCTGATTCAATAGGTATGCTGCTGTTTCAAGCGCATAACCCCAAAAGGAAATAGGCAACTCAGCAGTGCTCATCATAGAGCGCACCATATCCAATAGGGTGCGATTCCTCCCCTCCGATACACCATTGTGCTGTGGTGTATAGGGAGGAGTAAGCTGAGAGAGAATCCCATTCTCTTTTAGATAGTCCAGGAACTCATTGCTCAAGTATTCTCCTCCTCGATCAGATTGAAGGATCTTAATACTTTTACGCGTTTGGTTCTCTACTTCATTCTTATATTCTCTGAATTTCTCAAAAGCTTCAGACTTGTGTTTCAACAGGAACACATGTCCGTATCTTGAGAGATCGTCAATGAATGTAATGAAGTAGGAAGAACCATTCCTGGCATGTGTAGATATGGGACCACATACATCACTATGTATCAGTCCTAAGAGTTCCGTAACTCTTTCTCCGTGTCCACTAAACGGAGTTTTGGTCATTTTGCCTTTGAGACATGAATGGCAAGTTTCATAAGATGATAATTCGAACGCATTTAAATAACCATATTTATGTAATTTAGCTAGTCGTGTCGCATTGATATGACCAAGTCTACAATGGCATAAGAAGGATTCGTTCATTTCTAAACTTTTCCTCTTGTGTGTGTTTTGTATATTAAGTACCGTAGTTTGGTTGAGAACGTATATGCCATTATTTAACGATCCTGATCCAATCAACTTTTGATTTAGGAATATGTTCATATCATTATCCTATATTACAAAATTATATCCTTCTTTACTTAATAAAGAAACTGATATAATGTTGCATATCATGTTCGATATATAATAGCATTCGTTCAGAATCAATGTATTACCACTTGGTAATACAAGGTGATATTCGCCAACTGCTTTGGCTGCAACATTTGCACCATTCTCAACTCTTACGGAATGATCACCCATTCCTAGTTCTCTACCTTTCTTTAGCCCATGCAATATATTGCATATGTGGGATCCTGATCCGGTATCTAATGCCCAGGACGTAGAGTAAACTGAGAAACAGTTCTCGGAAACTAACACATCCGAAGAAGATACATCAACATGTTTATTCTTCGTTTGGGCGGCGTGTGAATTCTAGTATTCCCTTATTTCCTGTTCAGTCTTATAACAATTATAAGAAAAAACAGGACAAACGTTCCCCTGCTCAGTATAACAAGCGGGTTCGGTCAATACATCCATATTATTATCTTGATTAAGGCCTGACATGGTCGCTACCTGGAGAGAGAGAGAAGAAAACATTTTAGCGTGTGCTCTTGCAAGATTAGATTGGTTTAATATTTTATCTAATCAGGATGGCTCCCACTATTTTAATCAAAACTTCCATCAAACCTTAAAAGGTAAGATTAGCCGAGATTAATTACACCCTACAAGTTCGCCAATCTTTCAGCCAGATCAGTGTTGGTACTTTGAGGGAGATTCCCCGTGCTTTCGCACGGACCTAATTAAAATAAACCTCGTTTTCCTATAGGCATAACCCCGTTAACACTTTTTTAGACACCTACTTGATCGGCTAATTGTCATGTGTAAAACTCTCCCAGGAGTAACTCTTACTCGCAGTGGGTATCAGGATCCATCTATCTCATAGAAGGTATGCAATCTTATTGCAAATTTCAACTCTTGAAATTCCTGATAATACTTTTGCCCCTAGTATGCTATGATCTTGACAAAGGTCAACAAACCATAGTGCACTAGTCAAGTTCAACCCATCATTTCTTGATTGAATCAAACCCACTCGCACGATCCTTGACAGAGGTCAACAAGGTCGTACGACTACCCTAATCCAATATCATCACATTCTTTACAGATAATTACTAATCAGCTACCGCACACTACGCCTTGACAGAGGTCAACAGACGCAGCACGAATACTAAATAGTCTTTATCTGAAATAACGGAGGGCTACGCAGGTTTTTCAGAAAACCATGAGCGTAATGAACTCGATATCATTGTAGAAACAAGTGATTTTGAAAAGGAGTG
Organism: Agapanthus africanus; assembly: GCA_030015575.1. Classification (NCBI taxonomy): domain Eukaryota; kingdom Viridiplantae; phylum Streptophyta; class Magnoliopsida; order Asparagales; family Amaryllidaceae; genus Agapanthus; species Agapanthus africanus. Next base: position 306,471,986 of record CM057342.1, read on the forward strand.
TTTTTGAGGCTTTTCTAGTTTCGCTAAAGAGGTCACTCCCGGTGAAGTGATCTCGGCTCTTTCCTCATCGAATAAGGTGCAGGATATTTCATAAATACCGCTATTCAAAGCAAGAACTATAGAACTAATCAAAAACTAATCCGTGAGTTTGTAGCATCTGCCAGTTTTGCTAAAGAGGTCACTCCCGCTGAAGGGATCTCGGCTCTTTCCTCATCGAATAAGGTGCAGGGTATATCACATATACCGCTATGCAAAGCAAGAACTATAGAAGCAATCAAAAACTAATCCGTGAGTTTGTAGCATCTTCCAGTTTGGCTAAAGAGGTCACTCCCGGTGAAGGAATCTCGGCTCTTTCCTCATCGAATAAGGTGCAGGGTATATCATATATACTGCTATGCAAGGCAAAACTGTAGCTACCCTTTTTATAAAGTTTTGATTCTACAACATCTTTTAGGTTTCTTTTCTTTTATTAATCTCATTAATAAAACCAATCAGGTATGCTTCCTAAGCATCACAGAAGAAACGAAAGCAGTAATATTTATATATCAGCATATAGTATCATATAAGCATTCGTCTCAGGCAGTAATATGATCTTATCACAGAACATTGCAGCAGAAGACAACATATGAAATATTGGATATACTAGGACGTCCGTGTTATATATCGAGCCTGTATAAAACACGGATTCCACGGTCGCGATGAATAGCCAAACCCACATCCCTAGACCCCCACGAGAGCGGCAAGCAACACTGCCAATTCTTGGGTTAGGAGACCCGGTCTCGACTCCTCGAGATGGCCTCCCACTGGACCCTAGAACCCGGTTACTTGTGCTCCCCTTTTTGGGTCTACCTAATGCGGAAAAGTAAATAATATACAATGGTGACATCATCCTCAACCCGAAAGTGCCCCAATAAAAGAATATTACATACAAATGAATTTTACATGATTGAAAATAAAAACCCTCATCTCACATAAAATCCCCGGCTATTCAGAACACGACGATCCAATATAACATATCACAGCAACATATAAACATCATAGATAAATAGACAATGTTAAACTTTCCGATCGAAACAACGAACTCTTAAGATCTCCAGAAAACTCAACACTTGAGTTATATTAAAAATTCCCAGAAGCATGTAGTAATACATACGGATGAACCTAAGAAATTACTATCCCGGACACCCAAGTACGGCCGCGGAACCGCCGCCAAAAGCATGGTATGGCCGCGGTTCCGCGGCGACTTAAAGGCTACAGTGACTCGTATTTCACAGTAATCCATACAATTACCTGCTTGATTTTTTGAGTATTTTTAATGTGGAAAAAACCAATTTTTTAAAAAATTTCCAGAGAGGGGGTCAAATACGACGTTTCGGGGTTCGATCGGACTTTTAACTTCGTCTACACGTCGCCTAATGCTCTAGCTAGGCTCTGATACAACTGTAAGGTTACTAGGCACTATCACAAGGGTCTATAAGGAATCAACCATGCCGAATTTAAATTTTCCAAGTGCCGAACAATCTAAAGCGAGGATCTTTGCTAGATAATTAGTGTTAACTATGCATATAAACTATTTTACATCTAAGAGAGAGTGATTACAACCTTTGTAGTCCGTTCCTTCGCTTCATAAGCTCCGAGTAGTAGTCCCTTTGCCGCAATCCATGATCTCCCGGACTCAAGAGAGGCTCCACAAGTCGAATGATCCATTCTTGCTTGAAGTCTTCCTTTTCGAAGATGATTTACCTTGAAGAATATCAAACTCAAGCTCTCACTTCACTAATGAAGTATTAGTGAAGTGAACACCCTAATCTAAGTGGCTAGAATAGATGAGGATGATGAAGTAGGAATTTTACACTCTTTTGTTTTCAATTTCTCACTTTAAATCATCAAATCACAAAAAGCTAGTAAGCTTTTTCAAAGAAGAAGAAGAAGAAGAAAGCTTTTCTGATGAATAATGAATATTGTTACTATGTTTACAAAACATCCTTGAGTTAATAATATCAAGTATTAACTCATGTAGAGAATTCACTAGGGTTAAGGGTTTGAGTTGGGTTAAATAATATCTCCAAAATATCAACACAAAATATCTTTACTTAAAACAAAAATAAAGCTTCTAGAAGCTTCATGAAAATGCTAACCCAAATCAAACCCTAATCTTGTTTAATCTCAACAAATCATGTTGCATTTGTAATCATAACTTGTTACAATATTATATATCACATATATAATATATTTTTGTAACAAAAGAAAATAATACAATTAACATATATCGCATATATATCAATGTATTATCCGGTGAGAAAATGAATCAATAAAGCGAGCTTATATCAGTTAATGTAATGTAATATATCACATATATAATTATACATTAAATTATCAAATGAACACTTGATCCAACAATCCGGCTATATTGCATATAACCGACTAATATATCATGTACCGATTCATCGAATCAACACTTGATCCGATAACCCGGCTATATCACATATACCCGGCCGATATCATATATCACGAGAATAGAATACAGTATCTCATATCGTATTATCCTCGGTCCTGCACATACCACATATGTGCTCCTACTCCGTTTTACCTGAGCCAAGAAACATCTGTGTAGGACTCTAAAGAATCGTCAATATGCCGGCAGTGGGTGATAATCACATCAAACACCCACAAGCTGCAAGCGGTCAGCTAAACATAACAGCCACCTGTGTATTGAGCAAACAGAAGATCAACAAGCAAGGCTGTACATTCTCCTGAAAATCCAACCAGTAAACACTTCCGTACAGTCCGATCTCTTCGTCTGATATGTTGCATATCTAGTCAAGGGGTGGTAAACGTCAGACCCCAGTAACCGATAAGTCGTGTCGATGTAAGGCTCATAACAGGTCAAGAAACTACTGATAACACTTACCAGTAAATCTCCATATCATCCCTGGCCAGGGACTTCCAGTTATAGCCAATCGAACACAGCACAACATCAACTCACTATACCGGGAGAGATGAAACCCCTCCTATCGCTCATTGCCTCCATGTGATTCAGGATTGTACCCAAAAGCCACCATTTTGCACGCCCTCTTGGATGTGGTAAGGTGGAAATCAAAGCACAGTGGGAATCACATAAGACTCTATGACGATCTCGGGTCTACAGACTAATCTGTACCAGTGTCACCGGAGAACTGCTATCTGACGATAGGTATAATACCATCCAGGAGTTCTCGGCGAGTCCGTTCAGTGTACCTAGTCTCCACTGAGCACCTGCACACCATCTTTGATGTCCAAAATCAATGGATATGGGATCATCCATCGCCCATCACATGGGTCAAGATGCATACGCTAGTCTACTCTGGAGTATCGATGCCCTGTCTCGATACACCCTCGACTAGGAACTGTTATAGGATGTACTCGTTGACTATGCTGGCCTGACTAGTATGATCCCATCATAGTCCTAGTAGTCAAGTACATATCCCAAGGGCTTTATCAATACGTGATCACAAAACAGTATTCGTTAACATGTTTAGATAACGTGAATCCAGACAGCATACTATCATATCGAGCAAGAAAGTCTTCTCTATATATATCCAAGCATCCACTATAATATACATCATATGTACAACAATGGAATCTAGGGCATACATGTAACTAACACACTGTGCTTTGATTTCCACCTTACCACGTTCAAGAGATCGTGCAAAACGGTGGTTTTTGGGTACAGTCCCGAGTCACATGGAGGCAATGAGCGATAAGAGGAGATTCATCTCTCCCGATATTGGGGGTTGATATTGCGCTATGCTCGATTGGCCATAACAGGAAATCCCTGGCCAGGGGTGCTGAGATCTAATGATAAGTGTTATCCGTAGTTTCTCAAACAGTTATGGACCTTGCATCGGCATGACTTATCAGGCTATCGGGGTCTGACGTTATACCACCCCCAGGCTGCGATATGCGATATATCTGACGAGGAGACCGGACTGTACGGTAGTGTTACTGATTGGATTCGCAGGAGTATGAGCAGGCTTGCTTGTTGATCTTATGATGGCTCAATACCCGGGTGGCCGTTACGTTTAGCATACTACTTGCGGCTTGTGGGTGTTTGATATGATCATCACCTACTGCCGGCGTATTGACGAGTCTTTAGAGTCCTACAAAGAGATTTCCTGGTTCATGCAAAATGAAGTAGGAGCACATATGTGATATGTGCAGTACCGAGATTAATATGAGTATGTGATACCGTGTTCTATTCTCGCGATATGCGATATCGGTCGGTTATATGTGATATATCCGGGTTATCGGATCAAGTGTTGATTCGATAAGTTGTTACATTTGATATTAACCGGTTGTATGTGATATAGCCGGATTATTAAATAAAATGTTGATTTAATAATTTAATGTATAATTATATATGTGATATATTAATTTACATTAACTAATATTAGCTCACTTAAACATTTCTTTTTCTCACTTGTGTGCATATAGTATATATGTGATATATATTAATGTACATTTTTTTGTTATGCTTGATGCCACATGCTTCATGGGTGTATGAGACTTACACTGTACTCTTGATAATTAAAGGTTTTTATTTATTTTAGTAATTCACAAATTGGTGGAATTATGTCATGGCTAGAAGCTTGGAGAAGGTTGTTGTGTCCATTGACATAGTCCACTAATTTATTTTACTTAAGATATTTATTAACCTAATCATTATCCTTAGCCATAGTTTAGTCTATACATGAGTTAGTGTATGACATAAACTCACCCATGGTTGCTATTCTCACCTCATGGGTTTTCATTCTCATCTCCACTTCATCTTCTTCTTCATCAAGGGAAAGCTTTCTAGCTTTTCTCTAAGTGAAGAAATATTGTGAGAAAAAGAAATCTAAAGTGAGCAAAATTCCTACTTCATCATCCTCTACTATATTAGCTATTTATTTTAGGGTGTTTTCTTCACTAATCTACCATTAGTGATGGGGTAGCATGAGCTTGAGTCTCCTCGACGTAGATCATCTTTGGCCTCGAAGATTTCGAGCAAGCTTGTTCATTTCTTCATATGAACCCTTAATAGAGTTCGGGTGTTCGCTACTTGGAGTGAAGGGACTACTACACGGTGCTTTAGAAGTGAAGGACCGGTCTACAAAGGTTGTATTCCTCATTCACTTAGATGTAAAGTTGTTTATATTGTTGTTTCGTCTAAATCTCTAGTTAAGATTCTAGGGTTAGGGTTATTTAGCATGGCAAGAATTTGAAATTGGCATGGACGATGCCTCCCGAAACCTTGCTGTCGTGCTAGGTAACCCTACAGTGGTATCAGAGCCAAGCTAGAGAATTAAACGATATTTGTAGAATTACGAAACCGAAACAACTCCGAAACACCCGATATAAAAATCTAGTTTCTGTCGAAATTTTTAAAGTGTCAAAATTTTTTTTAAGCAACTGAAGAATGTTATATAAGATGTAACATGAACACAGTAGAAATTTGAACCCTCCCCACCTATTTTTGGCCAGCCACATAAGCAAAATATCCGAGCAGGCCTGTTCCTCTGGGGCATTTGGGCTTCAAATTTTTTCTGTGTTCCAGTCTCTGGGTTTTGGTATTTCAGGTGTTTCTTGTTTTTGCTAAAATTGCATGTGATGTTAACTTTCTGCAAAGGCAATTCGGCGTGTTTCGTACTCGTAATTCTAACATCATTTCGGGTTATTTAGACGACGTTAAAAAGTTCAAACGGATATCAATAACCCATATTTTCCCTCGCTGGAAATTTTCCAAGAGTTGGATTTTTTCCAAGTTTAAAATTTTCAGAAAATCATGCAAGCGATTCTGTGGACGCTCTAGAACAACGATACCCAAACTCAACTTTTTAGATCAAAGAACCGTGGTCATACCCTAAGGTTTGCAACAGTTCCATGGCGACATGAGTGAGGCATGGATCGGCCTTTCTACGGATGGTTCATAGGTACTGTGGCATGTTCTTGGTAATTTTTAAACTCCGCTCAAGTGTTGGGCTCTTTGGGAAATTTTGGGTGTTTGTTGATTCGATCGAAAAGTTTAATATCGTCTAGCTATATGTGATTGTGATATAATATTTGGAATCCACAATAATTAGTTATGTGATAACTAGTTTGAATTTTATAAATCTAGCAATTTAGTCTCATTTGATCGGTTGCCATGGGATTTTGATGTGGATCAAAAGTCCATCGCAATCACGTAGTGTACGCGGATACTCACCGGGTAACCTTACTAGATAGCCACGCCCCATAGCCCCGACCAAGTGACTGTAGGAGAACCCCGTCACCAAAAGCATCCGTTCGGGTGCTCGCGGCCGCGGTGTTCTGCCTTAGTGCACTTCGTCGACTGCATCGGGGATGCGACCGTCTACTAAAGTTTCCGACGAGCATTCGATCAGGTTATCGGGAATCTTGTTGAATTGCCCGAGTAGATATTGGAAAGTGTTTTCAATATCGAGACTAAAATGCGGGGTTTATAATTGTTAGGCACGTGATGTCTAAGGAATTCATTTGGTTGGGCATGAAATCTAAAGTATGTGATGCATTAGGTTTATGATGTCTAAGGTGGTTGCGGATTCCAATTATTATAGTTTTTCACTTTCTTTTCTGCGACCGTAAGTGTAATATATGGTGTATCGCCGGTTTCGTTGCTATATGTCAACGACAATTGGGATATGCATATTTACTTACGTTGATGAGATGTGATGTTATGTATTGCTGTGATATGTTATATTGGATCGTCGTATTTTGAATAACCGGGGTTTTTTTATGTGAGATGAGAGTTTTTCATTTTCATTCATGTAAAAGCTTGTATGTACTATTCTTTTATTGGAGCACTTCCGGGTTGAGGATGATGTTACCATTTATGTATATTATTTATTTTTCCGCATTAGGATAGTCCCAAGGTGGAGAGCATAAGTAACCGGGTTCTAGAGTCCAGTGGGAGACCATCTCGAGAAGTCGAGACCGGGTCTCCTAACTCTAGAATTGGTAGGGTTTCTTGTCGCTCTCGTAGGGGTCTAGGGATGTGGGTTTGGCTATTCATCGCGGCCGTGGAATCCACGCTTTTTTTATTGGCTTAATTAAAACACAGAATTCCTAGTATATCCAATATTTCATACGTGTTCTTCTGCTGCTGATATTCTGTGATGTGATCACTTGATATGTTGAGACGAATGCTTATATTATATATATGATATATCATAACTATTGCTGCTTTCGTTTCTTATGTGATGCTTAGGAAGCATAAATAATGTGATTTCATTAATGAGATTAATGAAATAAAAGAAAGCTAAAGATGTTGCAGAATCTTGTTTTAAAAACTGGTAGATCTAGTTCTTGCTTTCCATAGCGGTATTCCTTGTAGAATATCCATCACCTTATTCGATAAGGAAAGAGCCGAGGTCCCTTCACTGGGAGTGACCTCTTTAGCAAAATTGGCAGATACTACAACCTACTCAGTTTTGTCTTTTGATTGCTTTTTTAGTTCATGCTTTGCATAGTGGTATTTATGAAATATCGTGCACCTTATTCGATGAGGAAAGAGCCGAGATCCCTTCACCAGAAGTGACCATTTTAGCAAAACTAGTAAAAGCCTCAAAACACTCCTTTTCAAAATCACTTGATTCTACAACGATATCAAGTTCATTACGCAAAAGTTTTTCTTAAAAACCTGTCATGGCCCTCCGTCATTTTAGATAAGGACTACTTAGTATTCGTGTTACGTTTGTTGGCCTCCGTCAAGACGTAGTGTACGGTAGCTAACTAGTGCTTACCTGCAACATAAGATGAGATTGGATTAGGGTAGTCGTGCGACTTTGTTGGCTTCCGTCAAGGATCGTGCGGGTGGGTTTAATTCAATCATGAAATGTATGGGTTGAACTTGAATAGCAGCCTATGGCTTGTTGGCCTCCGTCATGGTCATAGGAAGCTAGGGGTAAATTATTATTGAGAATTTCAAGTGTTGAAATTTGCAATGAGATTGCATACCTTCTATGAGATGGTTGGATCCTGATACCCACTGCGAGTAAAAGTTACTCCTGGGAGAGTTTTACACATTACAATTAGCTGATAAAGTAGGTGTCTAGAAAGGTGTTAACGGGGTTACATCCTTGGGAAAACGAGGTTTATTTTAATTATATCCGTGCGAAAGCACGGGGAACCTCCCTCAAAATACCGACACTGGCCTGGCCGAAACATTGGCGAACTTGTAGGGTGTGATTAATCCTGACTAGTCTTACTTTTAGGTTTTGAAGGAAAATTTGATAAAAACAATGGGGGTCATCCTGATTAGATAAGATGATAACCAATCTAATCTTGCAAGAGCGCACGCAGAGTGTTTTCTTCTCTCTCTCTCTCTCCTGGTAGAAACCATGTCACGCCTTAATAAAGATAATAATATGGATGCATTGACCGAACCTGCTTATTATACTGAGCCGGGGAACGTTGGTTCTGCTCTATCTTATAATTGTTATAAGTCCGAGCAAGAAATAGGGAAATATCCGGATTTCTACGCAACCCAAACGAGGAATAAGCATGATGATGCATATTCTTCGGGTGTGTTCATTACCAAGAACCGTTTCTCAGTTTACTCTACGTCCTAGGTATGAGATACCGGATTAGGATCCAAAAAATGTAATCTGTTACATGGGCTACAGAAAGGTAGAGAACTGCGATTGGGTGATATGTTTTTAAGTGTTAGAGAATAGTGCAATTGTTGCAGCCAAGTCAGTTGGCAAATATCATCTTGTACTACCAAAAGATAAATACATTGATTCTGAACAAATGTCATTAGATACTGAACCTGATATATGACATTACATGTCACGACCCAAAAGTAGGCACATGACCGGCCCTTAAACTACGTAACGTCTACAGGCGTACGTAATTAAAGTAAGCCGAAACCCAGAAATCTAAACCACCCCAAAAGGGATAAATGGAGAAAAACATAGTTTAAAACATTCGGAAAATCTTAAGCAAAAATCTTTAACTTTAGTTTTCTTTCTTGAAAATTTCGGCAGCACCTCCTTTATAAAAACTAGCCCCGAAAACGGGTACAGCATAGATAATATATAAAGCATCCCAAACGGGATAAAATCATGCCCAACGGCGGAGACAACCACCACAAAAATATATACGACGCCGAAGCGAAGAAATATAAAAGAAAACTACATAAAGAAGTAAAACTTTTCACAAACCCGCTCCCATGAGCACAACACCAAAATAATAATACAACACCGAATCCTCACAACTCATCTCTAAGTCAAATACAAGAAGTGGTAGATGGAGAATACTAGATCCAACAAAAATATATACAATGTACAAATGGATAATAACAAACCCACTTAAAAGCAATGGCCTCACAGCCAACCGTAGCGGTATCCGCAAAAGTAGAGGTGATAAGACGCCCTACTGCGACTACTCAGAGGGTAAGTCCTGCAAAACACTGTGGTACAACGGGGATGAGTTTCCAACTTGTGAATAGTAATTAACATCATACTGTAATCGCAAGTATGCACGAATAGCGATTAATCTATCACATGTAATCCGATAACATAAGTATGACAATATGAATATGCAACAATCATGTAAAGGCACATCACCAGGGTACTACAACTACATGAAGCAATGCATATCAAAAATAATCGTGAGTGTGGGATGATATAATAAACCTCATGCAAAATCATTAGCATGGAAAAAAAAACCCAGTGTCCCTCACTGACACATCAAATCCCAACATCCTCAGGCACCGCATCCACAGATCGGTACTCACATCCTGTAAGTCTCATGGAACCTGAGTGTCTAACATCAACACCCAAAACAACATGAAAACATATACCTGTATGTGTGTATATATATATATATATGAGAGGATATCAACCACGTATGTCCACCGACGATACGTAAAAATCATGGAAACCAGAGTGTCAAACACCGACACTCGGAACATCATGAAACCCGTGTCTAGCATCGACACACAAATCCTCATAACTCAGTCGCTGTCACCACGACTAGCCCTGAAGATATGTCGTACATCACTCTGGTCGGTATCCCTACGATAATCGCCGAGTCCAAATAAAATCACCGGTAGGTAGTGGTCCCTCTGTCAGGCTTATCGTCTATACTACGAAATCACCACTCGCCCCGAGATACCATACCGGGTCCACCATATACCCGCAGACGGTGTCTCCCGCTCCTCGAATTGGGTATCATAAACCAAATCTCATAACCGTGAAATCACATGGTGGACGCACTGAAATATCATATCAAGAGAAACCAGGTTTTCAAACAATACATAGTTTCCCTGAAATACCCCCACGGTTCTCAAATCCATAAATCATATGAAATCCATATCTCAATGCGTAAATCCATGAAAACTGTATATTCAACATAAAACAACAATATGAGCATATCAAGGGAAAGCCGCTCTTTTAATTGAATCCAGCTTTAAAATATATCATGCAATTCCCAAACCCTCCGAAAACAAGTGCAGCATCATATGAGGTGTACATGTAATTGAAGCAAGGTTTAAGTATCTACATGTAAGCAAATATATATGATGTATTTCATAAGCGCAATAGTCAACGTCTTACTATCATATGTCAAAACAATACGACTTAGGGTATATGCAACAATAGAAAATATGTGGGTGTACATGTCAGTATGTGTGCATGATGTACATGTAGCTATAACTGAGTATATGGGTGTATATGTCAACATGTATGCATGATGTACGAGTAGCTATAGCAAGGTATACGTGAAATGGAATAAGGGTCATTACCTCAACTATCCCTGCCCAATGCAATATCACATATGTATGTGTCCACTGTATTTCATATGCATAATGGAATAAGAGTTACCGCCTCAACTATCTCTATCCACTACCATATCATGTATGCAGGTGGTTTATGCGTGTCATGGCAATCACTGACAGTGTGGGTGTAGCATATAATTTAGTGCCCGTGCAACATGAACCGTCAGTAATGTGTTATATCTAAAGGTACAAGTCAAGGTACAACAGATAATACTATGCAATGACGTTCATATGAAATTAACTAATATGCAATAACATGTAGCTATCATATCATATCAGCCCCGACGCATAACGCCATATGGCGATTTCCCCGTAAATGTTAAATCTACTCACCGATGGTCTCGAGCTATGAAAATCCGACCACCTGCTTCCCTTTATTCCCAGCGTCCGAAGTCACCGCTTGCGATGCTATAATTTCACAAACACATAGACAGTGCAAAAAATCTCAAAAATCGACCAATATAACGTAAAACTACGTTTTAAACGATACACCAACTCCAAACTAACTCACAAGTATCCGTCTAGTGGCTAACGTGCGTGGCGACACTACGAAACCAACCCAAGTACAGCAGCTGCAGAAGATCACGATCCGTCTCGGATAACGTAACACCCGGACTCAAAACACTAGATTATAGGAAAACGATCCCAGATTTTGCATGCTTTAAACACTAAAAAAATAAATAGTATCAAACACCCCTATGCCACAGCAAACAACTACCCAACAAAACCCAACCCCTACAACCCCTCCAAAACCAAGGGCGCCGGAATTCGTGGTCGGGTCGCCAGCCAAAACTGGTGGGGTGGGTCTCGTGTTTCCGGTGGAATTCTAGAGTCACTAGTACAACACTACTATCTTGTTTGGTCAATCAGCAAAAATCCCTGATCACAGCAGATCGCAGAGGCTCTAAAAGGACACTAAAAAATATGATATTGCACTAAGTGATACTTAAAGTGTTCTAGACAACAACCCATGAGCTATACATCATAAAAACTCCTATTTAACAGTTTAGGGATTATACCTATCAACACTTGCTTACAAGATCCTAGCTTTCCTTGCTCCAAGTGATCATAGAGGCAAAAGCGAGACTTGAAGTGTTTTGGTGAGATTATTTAGCGAATTTTGAGGATTTATTGAGCTTGGAATTATTGCAAATGGTGAAAGAAAACCTAAGGGCAGAAGGAGGAGGAGGTTGAGCCAATAAGTGGAGAAGGTGAAGAATTGTGTGGAGTTTTCTACCTAATTCTTCAATAAATGTGCAATTAATGCAACATGCCACCTTTTCCATTCATTTTCTTTTCTTTAAAAACATTAATCCTAGCACAAAAGATCTAAATATTATATGAAGGGTTTTGTTTCACTCAAGCTTGATTAATTAGCAATGATACAAATTTAGGAGTAATTACCCAAACCCAATATATAAATACCACATTAAAATAATATTTCAATAGGGAAAAATTCTATTTGAACCAAAACTTTCCATATACCCCCAAAGCTCGCGCACTAGCTTTATTTTAGCTAAACTAGGTGCCAGCAAGTTAATACGGACGTTTGATCACAATCGGGTTAAAACGGAAAATACCGACTATTTTACCCTAAAACGGAAAAATTCGCATAACGATTTCTAAATCGTTACAATCTCCCCCCTTATAGAAATTTGGTCCCCGAATTAAAATTTCATACTAAGCGTACCTTTAAAAAGATGAAGGATTTTCTTCCGCATCTCGCTCTCGGCCTCCCAAGTGATCTCCTCACTAGTCGGGCTACGCCAAAGAACCTTCACAGATGGCAAGACCTTTGACCGAAGTTTCTTCACCTGCCGATCCAAAATAACTACCGGCTGCTTAGTGAACGAAAGATCAAGCTCAAGCTGAACGGTCTCGTGCTGAATCATGTGAGAAGGATCATGAAGGTATCTACGAAGTATCGACACATGGAAAACAAGGTGAACATCCGGAAAACAAGGCGGGACCGCCAAACGATAAGCAACAGAACCCACTCGCTCAAGGATCTTGAAAGGACCTACAAATCTGAGACTGAGCTTCCACTTCCTCCCAAATCCAATAACGCCCTTCATCAAAGAAATCCTCAGGAATACATGATCCCCCACTGCGAACTCGATTCTGCGACGACGACGGTCGGCATAAGACTTCTTCCTGTATTGGGCTGCTCTCATCCTGTCCTGAATCAGCTGGACCTTCTCCATAGTCTCCTGAACTAGCTGGGGTCTCAAAACTCTACTCTCGCTGAGTTTGGTCCAATAGATTGGCGATCGACACTTCCTACCATATAAAGCCTCAAAAGGTGCCATCTGAATAGTCTCATGAAAGCTGTTGTTGTAGGAGAACTCAATCAACGGCAAGTGATGATCCCAGCTGCCACCAAAATCAAGCACATATGCACGGAGCATATCCTCCAGAGTCTGTATAGTCCGCTCCGACTGACCATCGGTATGTGGATGAAAAGCGGTGCTAAAACTCAACCGGGTACCCAAAACTTACTGAAGCTTCTGCCAAAGACTGCTAGTAAACTGGGTGCCTCTGTCGGATACGATGCATGTGGGAACACCGTGCAAATGCACAATCTCATCTATGTACAACTGAGCATACTGAGTATAACCAAAAGTGGTCTTCACTGGAAGGAAGTGAACCGCTTTCGTCAACCAGTCAACAATCACCCAAATGGAGTAATACCCTTTACTGGTCCTGGGTAGACCCATAATGAAGTCCATGGAAATCTTCTCCCATTTCCACTCTGGAACGGGTAAAGGCTACAACTCTCCAGCCGGTCTCTGATGCTCAGCCTTGACTTGCTGACAAGTCAGGCACCTCGAAACGAAGTCCGAAATATCGCGCTTCATCCCTTCCCACCAGTAAAAGTCTCTCAAGTCACGGTACATCTTGGTGGAACCTGGATGAACGCTAAAGGCCGACTGATGTGCCTGCTCTAGGATCTTGTGTCTCAACCCATCAGCATCTGGTACACATAAGTGAGTCCCGCATCGTAGCACACCCTGGTCATCAACCATGAACTCCGAAGCTGTACCCTGTCGAACAAGCTCAAGAATCTCGGACAAACGGGCATCACTGGGCTGCGCCTCACGGATATGATCAAGTAATAGTGGACGGGCGCGTACTTGAGCAAGTTGTCCCCCAGCGGAAGTGAACTCGAACTGCACTGTACTATCACACAAGAGCTGCCAATCTGCAGAAGACTGACGCTGAACTGCGCTCAACTGGGACAAGCTACCCCCGGGCCTATGACTCAAAGCATCAGCTACCACATTCGCCTTGCCCAGGTGATAAAGGATCTCATAATCATAATCCTTCACAAGCTCCATCCAACGGTGCTGTCGTAGATTCAGATCACACTGCTGGAAGATGTACTTCAAGCTCTTGTGATCTGTGAAGATCTGACACGACTCCCCGTACAAGTAGTGTCTCCAAATCATCAATGCAAAGACCACCGCGGCCATCTCAAGATCGTAAGTGGGGTAATTCTGCTCGTGCTTCTTCAGCTTCCTAGAAGAATAAGCAATCAATCTATCATGCTGCTTCAATACACAACCGAGCCCCACTCAAGAAGCATCACAGTAAACAATATAGCCGCACGATCCAGAAGGCAAAGATAGAACCGGTGCTGTCGTCAACCGAGTCTTCAACTGCTGAAAACTCTTCTCGCACGCATCAGTCTAAAGAAAAGGAAATCCCTTCTGGGTCAGTACAGTCAGCGGTGCAGCGATACTCGAGAAATCATGCACAAAACAGCGATAATAACCAGCTAAGCCCAAAAAGCTGCGGACCTCAGTCACCGATACAGGTCTGGGCCAAAGCTGTACAGCGTCGATCTTCCTCGGATCCACCAGAATACCATCACCAGTCACCACATGATCCAGGAAGTAAACTCTATCAAGCCAAAATGCACACTTTGAGAATTTAGCATACAGCTGGTGCTCTCTCAAAATCTGCAAAGCAATTCTCAAGTGCTGCTCATGCTCCTCATGACTGCTAGAGTAGACCAGTATGTCATCAATAAACACAATAATAAACTGGTCGAGGAACGGCCTGAAAATCCGGTTCATCAGATCCATGAACGCTTCTGGCGCATTGGTGAGTCCGAACGACACACCAAAAACTCATAATGCCCATAGCGCGTACGAAAAGCAGTCTTCAGAATGTCTTCATTCCGAACCCGCAACTGATGATTACCCCAACGCAAATCAATCTTAGAAAAATGTTTCGCACCATGGAGCTGATCAAATAAATCATCAATGCAAGGTAAAGGATACCTATTCCGCACCGTAACTCGGTTCAATTGACGATAATCTACACACAGCCTCAAACTGCCATCCTTCTTCTTGACGAATAGAACAGGAGCTCCCCACGGCGAAACACTCGGACGCACAAGTCCCCTATCAAGCAACTCTTGCAATTGATTTTTAATCTCTCTAAGCTCTGCCGGAGCCATCCGATAAGGCGATATAGAAATAGGCTCCGTGCCAGGAATCAGATCAATGCAGAATTCAATATCGCGCTCTGGAGGCATCCCAGGTAACTCATCGAGAAAGACGTCGGGAAACTCTCGCCTATAGGAACCCCGTCCAACGACTCTACCATGGCTCCAGTATCATGAATGAAAGCCAAGAATCCCTAACATCCCCTCCTTAAAAGTCGACTAGCGCAAAGGACAGAAATCAAACTGTGAGGGGTGGCACCACGGTCCCCCTACACAACAAACACTGACTCGCCCCGAAAACAAAACCTAACTGTCTTCTCGCGGCAGTCCACGGATGCATAGCAAGTAGCTAACCAGTCTATACCTAGTAGAACGTCGAAGTCCAACATCTCAAGAAGGATCAAGTCGACGGACAGATCTCTGTCTCATATACGGACAGCACACGACTGGAACACGTGTCGCGCAACAAACGACTCTCCAACAGGAGTAGTCACGACAAGCGACTGATCTAGCAAACACGACTCTCAGCCTAACCTTAGCACGAAGTGCGTAGAAACATATGAATGCATAGATCCCGGATCAAAAAGAACATGTGCATCATAAGAACATACAGAAAGGGTGCCTGAAATCACGGCATTGGACGCCTGTGCGTCCTGGTGAGTCAAGGCAAAAACCCGAGCCTGCCCTCTACCGGCTACTGGCTATCGTCTACCTCCGCCACTTTGTCCTCTCGGCACAAAACCACCGCGACCATGACCTCTCTGAGCAGGTGTCTGACGCGGCGCAACCACAGGAATAAGAGGCAACGCTCTTTGAGGAGGAGAAGGTGGTAAGGTAACCTGGGGTACGGCTGGCCCTCTCCGACGTACCACGGTACAATCCCGAATCAGGTGAGGTAAACTGCCATACCCAAAGCACCCATAAGACGGCCGCTGACCCTCCTAGGAGTAAGAGCTGAATAACTGTCCCCGTCCCACGTCTCTGCTACCCCCAAGTCTGAAGGAACTCTGCCTCGGCGTGCAAATCTCCGTCTCTTTGCTGATACATCCGTATAAGTCCTCTTCGGTTCCGGAACAACCGATGACTCAGAAAGACGCTCCTCCACCAATAGGGCTGCATCCACAGCTGTCGCATACGTGTCGCAATGCTGAATGCAAATGGCTAGGAACAACAGGGTAAGCAGGCCTCGAACAAGCCTCTTCACCCTCATCTCCTCAGTCACCACCGAGTACGGAGCATACACAGACAGCTCGGTAAACAGTACATCATACTCA
This sequence comes from Agapanthus africanus, assembly GCA_030015575.1. Classification (NCBI taxonomy): domain Eukaryota; kingdom Viridiplantae; phylum Streptophyta; class Magnoliopsida; order Asparagales; family Amaryllidaceae; genus Agapanthus; species Agapanthus africanus. The sequence continues at coordinate 306,488,529 of CM057342.1, forward strand.
GACACCATCATCCCCGGAGTCTGACGTAACGACTCAAATCTGCGCGTTCGTGCATCCCTGACGCTCGGTGGAAGAAAACGGGCGAGAAATGCCGTCATAAACTTAGCCCAGGTCATAGGAGCAAGACCTGAGGCTCTGCCCCTCTCCATGGACTCACACCACTTCTGGGCCAGACCCTCCGGACGGAAGCTCGCAAACTCCACCCATATCTCGTCGGAGCATCGGAGCGAACGACAAATCCTGGCCATCCGGTCAATAAACGACTACGGATCCTCAGTAGCATCTGTGCCAGTGAACACCGGAGGCCTCAGCCTCATGAACTCTGTCAGTGACACGGTAATAACCTCCGGAGCTGTATCTGTGACTGCCGGAACTGTAGGTACCATCGTGGTCCCTGCAACGGGTGGAACAACTGCCTACCCCTGCGCTCGAATGGCCTCTACTAAGTCCCCATCATCTGGCACTGGTCCTGCATACTAGGCCCAAACATAGCAATGTGCTCCGGTACAACAGGCGTACCGCCCTGGTCAGTCCTCGCCTCAGACGAGTTAACTCTGACCTCAGCCCTTATGGCCGCTCTCTGTGCCCTCGTAGTCTTCGGCGGCATATAGGCTGGAAATTGAAACAAGATTCGATAAGGAAACAGGAATCGAATCACAAGGATGTATATAATCATGGAAGAAATTTCAATCAATAAGTCCTAAGGTCACTTAGGCGGAGTACCGTGTTGTAAGTATGCCGCGGAACATACACACACTACGTTACTCTGCTTAAGCTACCTACTCCATCATACCAAGGTCATTCTACACTCCGAAAGGTAAAAGCTAGCGCTCTGATACCAATATTGTCACCACCCAAAAGTAGGCACATGACCGGCCCTTAAACCACGTAACGTCTACAGGCGTACGTAATTAAAGTAAGCCGAAACCCAGAAATATAAACCACCCCAAAAGAGATAAATGGAGAAAAACATATTTTAAAACATTCGGAAAATCTTAAGCAAAAATATTTATCTTTAGTTTTCTTTCTTGAAAATTTCGGCAGCACCTCCTTTGTAAAAACTAGTCCTGAAAACGGGTATAACTTAGATAATATATAAAGCATCCCAAACGGGAGCAAATCACGCCCAACGGCGGAGACAATCACCACAAACATATATACGACGCCGAATCGAAGAAATATAAAAGAAAACTGCATAAAGAAGTAAAACTTTTTACAAAACCGGCTCCCACGAGCACAGCACCAAAATAATAATACAACACCGAATCCTCATGTAACACCTTAGGATGTGTTTAGTGGCTAATTATATGTTAATAAAGGGCTTTTAATAAAAAAAGGTTACCGAATTGATTTTCAAATATTTTTCCAAATTTAATGAATATTTTATTAGATTTTTCCTAGGCTTGCACACACTTGTGCATGTAAACTAGGGTTAAAATGGGGCTAAACCATGGTTAGCAACCATGGTGGGTTAAGACATGGAAATTAAGTCATGGGGGTTTTAATTAAGTTAATTGGTAGTTTTATTTAAAGGTTGTTTTTATTATATAATTTAAATGATTTGAATATGTTGACTTAGTGAGAGAGAGAGAGAGAGAGAGAGAGAGAGAGTGAGAATGGGCATCATGGCAAGTGCCATGCTTGTATTAAATGAAGAGAGAGAGAGAGAGGGGTTGACCCATTGTGCTATCATTCCTTGCCTCTCATTGTTTTTCTTCTCACTCTCACTCACTCACTCATACACACACACACACTCACCAGCTGAAGAAGCAGCAACAGCAAGGGCATCAGCAGCAGCACCAAAGGCAACAGCAGCAGCAAGCAGGCAGTAGCAGCAGCAGCAGTGAGCAACAGCAACAGCATCAGCTCCAGTTGCAGCAGCAGCAGTTTCAGCAGCTCCAGCAGCACCAAGTCTTCTTCTTCTCCTTCCTCCTTGCACCTAGGGCCAAGTGAGGTATAACTCTTAGGTTTAACTCTCTTGCTTGCTAATCTTGTGTATTGATTAGCTTCGATTAGCGTTTAATGTGTGTTTTAGTGCTAAAATGGTATTTTGTGTGAAGTTTTGGCATGGTGGTGATTTTGATAGCTAGCCTAGCTTAATTAGGTGTTGTTAGGGCCATGTTAACCTAGCTCAACCCCTATTTCACTAAAATACCATCAGGTTTCTGTTTAATGCAAAATTATCGTTTTTAAGCAAAATTCTAGCTTCCTGCAATCTGCTGTTGACCCAGTGATTTCAGAATAAATCTGAGTTAACTGGAGTATAGTTATTAGATGTTGATCACATATCCAGAACACGACCGCCAAATTCCACCTCTTGGCCGCCGGAAAATTCGTTCTGGCCGCAATTTGCGGCCAGATGGGGGACATGGGGTTTGGGTTTTGCACTGTAGGTGTCTGCTGGTATTCTAAGACTTATGGTATATGCAACTTTGTTAAATTATTTCTGTAGGAAAATCTGGGATCAATTACCCTATTTATTATGTTTTTAACCTTCGCGACACGTGTGATACGTGTGTGGGTTTGGAGTTTTCTGCGTATCGCGACGTGTCGGGGTAGCTTAAGGCGCGTAATCACACGTTTTAGCGTATCACACACACACACGCTTGGTTCGCGACATGGGTTTCTAGTTTGGTTTTAATGTCATGTTTTTGTAGATTTGAGCTTATGAGTACTACTTTGTGAAATTCTAGGTTCACCGGCGAGTACGACGGACGCCGCGAAGAAGGGGAAACAAGTCGTCTGCTACACTTAGCGCGAGACTACGGTGAGTAGATTTAAGATCTACGGGGAAATCGCCCCATGGCGTTATGCATCAGGGCTGATAGGACCTTGTAGCAGCTTATTGCATTTACCTACATTGACTGTTCATGGATACTATTTGTTGCATATCACACTCCCTGCTGCATGTATATGAACTTAGAATTTATAAAGCACCGCACTGTTACTAACGGTTCATGTTGCACGAGCACTAATCTGCATGTTACACACATACCGTTAGTAATTTCTATGACACTCACATTATAGAATTGCCATGATCATTATACTATAGCTCATCTCATATTTGACTTGACATGATTATGCTATTTGTACACATACTCATTTGCATATTAAGACTTATGCATATCCAAACTGTACCTACCTAGATAAGCTGATTTTTGGGTAAAAACTGGGGACCGCAGGACACCTTTTAAAACAGAATTTACTTAAAGAGCGGTTTCCCCTTTTTTCTTCTTCATAGTATGACTTATGATGCATATATTACATCGCATGGATTACGCATTGGCTTTGGTGTTCATGTGATTCTGGATTTGAGGGCTGTGGGGTTATTTAAGAAAAGATGCACTGTTTTGAAAACCCGGTTCCTCTTGATATGATATTTCAGTGCGCCCACCATGTGTTTTCTCGGTGCTAGAGTGACATGTGAAACCCGATTCGAGGAGTGGATGAGGCCGATTGCGGGTACATGGTGGACCCGGTATGGTACCTCGGGGCGAGAACGGATCTGCTGTGTAGCTAGACGGTGAGCGTGGCAGTGGGAATACTACCTACCGGTGATTGGTTGGACCTGGCGGTTATCCGGAGGATACTGACCAGAATCGATAGATGGATGGGATGACCCGTATTGCCGGGGCCGAGGGCCGATACCGCAGACGGAGCCCGATATATGAGGATTTGCATGTCGATGTTGGACACGATTATTTCATGATATTTTGAGTACCGATGTTGGGCACTCGTGATTCTCAGAGATTTACAGGATTTGAGGGCCGATGAGGATGACAGCGCCTGAGTTTCATTGGGATTTGGGTGTATTGATGGACACCGATCATATTTTCCACGTTGACATTCCGTGTAGATGTTATATTTCCCATGCTCAGCGTTCATTATTTTGCATCTCGTCCTGTAGTCATATTACCTGATAGAGCACTTGAAGGATTATTGTACATACTGCTTATCGCATATAGATATTATCTGTTGGCATATGATAGAGTAGCGCAGTACGTTCATGCTCCCGATTACCTTTATATGTTATCTTCTATTCACGAGTTGGCAACTCACCCCCGTTGTGCCACAGTGTTTGCAGGTTGCCCCTCAGAGTAGTCGCGACAGGCTGCTTTCTTGTATCTTTTTGGCTACAGATACCACTACAGTTGGTGCGCGAGACCAGTGTGAGGACGATGATATATATTATTTGTATTCTGGTGTCGAGCTCGTGTGGGCCGACTTTACTTATGCAGTTTATCATTCTGTGATGTTTTTCACTTATTACTCATTTCTTCGCTACGGCGTCGTATATTACTCTTGTGGTGTTTGTTTCCGCCGTTGGGCGGGATTGCTCCCGTTTGGGATGCCTTATTTCACAGTATATCATTTTTACTCATATTTTGTCTTGTACCCGGATTTGGGGTTAGTTTTACAAAGGAAATGCTGCCAAAATTTTTAAGATAATAACTTAAACTTTGAAGAATATTATTAAACAACTTAAGGTTTTCCAAATGTCTTTAAACAGATGTTTTCAACACTCACTACTTTTAATGGTTTTGATTTCTGGGTTTTCGGCTTACTCAGTCGCGTTACGCCTGTAGACGTTACGTGGTTAAGTGTCGGTCATGAGTCGAAGTTCGGGTCGTGACACCTCACAACTCGTCTCTAAGTCAAATACAAGAAGTGGTAGATGGAGAATAGTAGATCCAACAAAAAGATATACAATGTACAAATGGATAACCCCAAACCCACCTAAAAGAAAAGGCCTCACAGCCAATCGTAGCGGTATCCGCAAAAGTAGAGGTGATAAGACGCCCTGCCGCGACTACTCAGAGGGTAAGTCCTGCAAAACACTGTGGCACAACGGGGGTGAATTGCCAACTCGTGAATAGTAATTAATATCATACTGTAATCGCAAGTATGCATGAATAGCGATTAATCGATCATATGTAATCCGATAGCATAAGTATGACAATATGAATATGCAACAATCATGTAAAGGTATATCACCAGGGTACTACAACTACATGAAGCATTGCATATCAAAAATAATCCTGAGTGTGGGATGATATAATAAACCTCATGCAAAATCATTAGCATGGGAAAAAAAAACCCAGTGTCCCTCACTGATACATCAAATCCCAACATCCTCAGGCACCGCATCCACAGATCGGCCCTCACATCTTGTAAGTCTTATGGAACCTGAGTGTCTAACATCGACACCCAAAACATCATAAAAGCATATACCTGTATGTATATATATATACATATATATATATATATGAGGATATCAACCACGTATGTCTACCGACGATACGTACAAATCATGGAAACCTGAGTGTCAAACACCGACACTCGAAATATCATGAAACCGGTGTCTAGCATCGATACGTAAATTCTCATAACTCAGGCACTGTCACAACGACTTGCCCTGACGATATGTCGTACATCGCTCCGGTCGGTATCCCCACGATAACCGCCGAGTCCAAATAAAATCACCGGTAGGTAGTGGTCCCTCTGTTAGGCTTATCGTCTACACCACGAAATCATCACTCACCCTGGGGTACCATACCGGGTCCACCATATACCCGCAGACCGTGCCTCCCGCTCCTCGAATCGGGTATCACAAGCCAAATCTCAAAACCGAGAAATCACATGGTGGACGCACTGAAATATCATATCAAGAGAAACCGGGTTTTCAAACAATACATAGTTTCCTTGAAATACCCCTACGGTTCTCAAATCCATAAATCATATGAAATCCATATCTCAATGCGTAAATCCATGAAAACTGATATATGCAACATAAAACAACAATATGAGCATAGCAAGGGAAAGCCGCTCTTTTAAATGAATCCAGCTTTAAAATATATCATGCGGTTCCCAAACCCTCCGAAAACAAGTGCAGTATCATATGAGGTGTACATGTAATTGTAGCAAGGTTTAAGTATCTACATGTAAGCAAATATATATGATGTATTTCATAAGCACAATAGTCAATGTCTCAATATCACATGTCAAAACAATACCACTTAGGGTATATGCAAATATAGCAAAATATGTGGGTGTACATGTCAGTATGTGTGCATGATATACATATAGCTGTAACCGAGTATGTGGGTGTATATGTCAACATGTTTGCATGATGTACGAGTAGCTATAGTAAGGTATACGTGAAATGGAATAAGGGTCACTACCTCAACTATCCCTGCCCAATGCAATATCACGATTATATGTGTCCACAGTATTTCATATGCACAATGGAATAAGAGTTACCACCTCAACTATCCCTATCTACTACCATATCACGTATGTAGGTGGTTTGTGCTTGTCATGGCAATTACTGACGGTGTGAGTGTAGAATACAATTTAGTGTCCGTGCAACATGAACTGTCAGTAATATGTTATATCTAAAGGTATAAGTCAAGATACAACAGATAATACTATGTAGTGACGTTCATTTGAAATCAACTAATATGCAATAATATCCAGCTATCATATCATATCAGCCCCGACGCATAACGCCATACGGCGATTTCCCCGTAGATGTTAAATGTACTCACCGATGATCTTGAGCTATGAAAATCTGACACCTGCTTCCCTTTATTTGCAGCGTCCGAAATCCCCGCTTGCGACGCTATAATTTCACAAACACATAGAAAGTGCAAAAAATCTCAGAAATCGACCAATATAACGTAAAACTACATTTTGAACGACGCACCAACTCCAAACTAACTCACAAGTGTCCGTCTAATGGCTAACGTGCGTGGCAACACTACGAAACCAACCCAAGTGCAGCAGCTGCACAAGATCACGATCCGTGTCGGATAACGTAACACGCGGACTCAAAACACTAGATTATAGGAAAATGATACCAGATTTGGCATACTGTAAACACTAAAAAAATAAACAGTACCAAATACCCCTAAACTACAGCAGACAACTACCCAACAAAACCCAACCACAACACCCCCTCCAAAACCGAGGTCGCCGGAATTCGTGGTCGGGTTGCCGGCCAAAACTGGTGGGGTGGGTCTCATGTTTCAGGTGGAATCCTAGGGTCACTTGTACAACACTACTATCTTGTTTGGTCCAGCAAAAATCCCAGGTCACAGCAAATCACAGAGGCTCTAAAAAGACACTAAAAAATACGATATTGCACTAAACGATACTTAAAGTGTTCTACACAACAACCCACGCGCTATACATCATAAAACCTCCTATTTAATAGTTTAAGAATTATACCTATCAACACTTGCTCACAAGATCCTAGCTTTCCAAGCTCCAAGTGATCATAGAGGCAAAAGCAAGACTTGAAGTGTTTTGGTGAGATTATTTAGGGAATTTTGAGGATTTATCGAGCTTGGAATTGTTGCAAATGGTGAAAGAAAACCCAAAGGCAAAAGGAGGAGGAGGCTCGGCCAATAAGTGGGGAAGGTGAAGAATTGTGTGGAGTTTTCTAGCCAATTCTTCAATAAATGTGCAATTAATGAAACATGCCACCTTTTCCATTCATTTTCTTTTCTTTAAAAACATTAATCCTTGCACAAAAGATCTAGATATTATATGAAGGGTTTTGTTTTACTCATGCTTGATTAATTAGCAATGATACAAATTTAGGAGTAATTACCCAAACCCAATATGTAAATACCACATTAAAATAATATTTAAATAGGGAAAATTCTATTTGAACCAAAACTTCCCATATACCCCCAAAGCTCACGCACTAGCTTTATTTTAGCTAAATTAGGTGCCGGCAAGTTAATACGGACGTTTGATTACAATCGGGTTAAAACGGAAATACCGACTATTTTACCCTAAAACGGAAAAATTCGCATAACGATTTCTAAAACTTTACATTACACCAGTTTCTTTATTAAGTTAAAGAAGGATATAATTCTGTATTGGAGGATAATGTTGTGAAAATTTTCCTGAATCATGAGTTGATTGGATCAGGCACGTTATGAAATGGCATATACGTTTTAAATCAAACCACAGTTCAATGTATATAGAACACACACAAGAGAAGTAGTTCAGAAATGAACGAATCTTTCTTGTGGCATTGTAGGCTAGGTCATATCAATGTGACATGACCAACTAAGTTACATAAGGATGAATATTAGAATCTTTTCGAATTTTCATTTTATGATACTTGCCAGTCTTGTCTCAAAGGTAAAATGACCAATACTCCGTTTACTGGAAACAGGGAAAAAGTTACTGAACTCTTGGGACACATACATGATGATGTATACGGTCCTATGTCTACAAATGCCAAGGTTGGTTCTTCGTACTTCATTATATTTACTGATCTTCTCTCAAGATTCGGACATATGTTCCTGTTGAAACACAAGTCTGAAACTTTTGAGAAATTCAAGAAATATAAGCTTGAAGTTAAGAACCAGACGGGTAGAAGTATTAAGTCCTTCAATGTGATCGAGGAGGAGAATACGTACGCATGGAGTTCCTGGAGTTTCTAAAAGGAGAATGAGATTCTCTCTCGGCTTACTCCTTCATATACACCACAGCACAACGGTGTATCGCGGCGGAGGTATCGCACCCTATAAGATATGTCGCGCTCTATGATGAGTACAGTTGAGTTATCTGTTTCCTTTTGCGAGTTATGCACTTGAGAAGTTTAATACCTATTGAATGGGGTTCCAACCAAATCAGTGCTTACCACTCCATATGAGAGATGGAATGGAAGAGACCATGTTTTAAACTAGTTAAGATATGGGGTTGTTCTGTCTATGTTGAAAGGCAGAATCCGGAAAAACTCGAGGCACGGTCAGTTTTGTATAAGTTTGTTGGATATTCCGAACATTCGTGAGGGTATATATTCTACCACACTGAAGAGCAAAAGGTGTTTTTTCCTCATCATGCCACCTTTTTAGAAAAGGAATTTCTTATGAAGAAATTTGTGATCATGAGGTAGAACTGGAAGAAGTTCCAGCTAGACAAACTAACAGCTAATGATTTGGTGAAACCAAAGGATTCAATAGTCTTCAACGAACCTCAACCTCTCCGCGAATCTGGTAGGGTTCCTCATCCATTTGAGAGATACTACAGTTTTCTCGGTGGCGGTGGGAGCGAGAATTGCATCATAGTAGATGATGACCCAACCAGGTTTAGGCAGGCCATCATGAGTGGGGACTCTGTGAAATGGATGGATGCTATGCTATCAAAGATGGAATCCATATACACCAACAAAGTATGACTTTGAATGTTGCACCTGAAGGGGTAAAACCCATTAGAAGATAATTGATCTTGAGAAGATTCTTGGTGTAAATGGAAAAGTTGAGACATTCAAAGCTAAACTTGTAGTAAAAAGCTATCGTCAATAACCAGGTGTGATTTATGATAAAACATTTTCTCCAATGCCTATACTTAAGTCCATCAGGATTAAAGTACGCATCGCAGAGTTGGAACATCTGTTTTGATGTGGCAGTCAAAGAGTTTGACTTTATCAAAAGGTATATGAACCTTGTATATACAAGAAGGTGGTAGAGATTAAGATTGTCTTCCACGTATTATACGTAGATGACATACCCTTGATAGGAAATGGTTTCCTATGCTACACTCGGTCAAGCTCCTCTTATCACGAGGATTCTCCATAGAAGATCTGGATGATACCTACTACATCTTGTAGTTTATGATCTATGGTGATAGATCTAAGTGGATGTTGGGAGTGTCCCAAATCCAGGTTTATTAACATCGTACTAAAGGGGTTTAGTATGGAAGATTCTAAGCATGGTGGTTCGCCCATTTACTCTTGAATCACTCTCTCGAAAAAGATTTCTCCCGAGACCGATTTGGAGAAATCTCGTGTGCAAGGGATACCCTATGCTTCGGTAGTAGGCTCTATCATGTATACGATATTATGTACCAGACCAGATATAGTCGACTCACTAGATGTAGTGATCAGGAATCAATCGAATCTTGGGAGAATCACTGGACATCTATGAAGGACATTCTTAAGACTTGAGAAGCACTAAAGAGATGCTCTTGGGGTTTTGGTAACGGTGAACTCTAGTGGGAGTACTTTACCAATTCCAGCTTCCAGAGTGATAAGTTCGATTGAAAGTCAGTCACGGGCTTTGTCTTTACCCTCTGTAGAAGGACGGAATGTTGGAAGAGTTCCAAGCTAGATACCATGACATACTAGACGATAAAGGCTGAATACATCGCTACCAACGATGCTACCAAAGTAGATGTCTGGATAATTCTTGTTCATGAGATGAACATGTTTCCTACCATTGAGCATCCAATAACTATTATTGTGACAATAATGGAGTTGTGGCTTTGTCCTAGGAACACCCGTCCCATCAGCGATCCAGACATATTCTGAGGACAGTATCACCTGATCATGGAGATGGTTTATCTCCAAGGGATCGAGGTTAGGAGAGTTGACGTGAAGGATAACAAGGCGGATCCACTCACAGAGACCTTTCCGTAGAGAGACTTTTATGGGGCGTTGGGTATAAGATACTTCAACAAATGGCCTTAGTCCAAGTGGGAGATTATTAGTTATATGTATGCCCTAGAGGCCATTATTATATATGTGATGTATATTATAGTGGATGCTTGGACATATATAGGAAGGACTTTCTTGCTCGACATGATAGTATGCTATCTGGTTGCTCTTTATCTTAACATGTATACTTATTGTCTCCCTATTACATGTTGATAAAACTCTTAGGATGAGTGCTTGACTACCAAGATTATGATACAGATCATACTAGTAGGGCAGATGTAGTCGGTAAGTACATCCTTCAAATGTTCCTAGTCGTGGAAGTATCGAGATAGGGCATCGATATTCCAGAGTAGACTAGCGTATACGCTTTTCGACCCATATGATTAGTGATGCATGATCCCATATCCATTGGTGTTTGACATCAAAGATGGTATACGGGTGCTCAGTGGAGATTGCATACACTGAACAGACTCGCCGAGAACTCCTAGATGGTATTATACATATCGTCAGACAGTAGTTCTCTGGTGACACTGGTACAGGTTAGTCTGTCGACCCGAGATCGTCATAGAGTCTTGTGTGATTCCCACTGTGCTTTGATTTCCACCTTACCACGTTCAAGAGATCGTGCAAAATGGTGCTTTTTGGGTACAGTCCCGAGTCACATGAAGGCAATGAGCGATAGGAGGGGATTTGTCTCTCCCGGTATTGGGGGTTGATGTTGCGCTATGCTCGATTAGCCATAACAGGAAATCCCTGGTCAGGGTTGCTGAGATCTAATGGTAAGTATTATCAGTAGTTTCTTGAACCGTTATGGACCTTGCATCGGCACGACTTATCAGGCTATTGGGGTCTGACGTTATACCACCCCAAGGCTGCGATATGCGACATATCTGACGAAGAGACCGGACTCTACGGTAGTGTTACTGATTGGATTCGCAGGAGTATGAGCAGGCTTGCATGTTGATTTTCTGATCGTTCAATACCCGAGTGGCCGTTACGTTTAGCAGACTGCTTACGGCTTGTGGGTTTTTGATATGATCGTCACCTACTGCCGGCGTATTGACGAGTCTTTAGAGTCCTACACAGAGCTTTCCTGGTTCACGCGAAACGAAGTAGGAGCACATATGTGATATGTGCGGTACCGAGATTAATACGAGTATGTGATACCTTATTCTATTCTCGCGATATGTGATATCGATCGGTTATATGTGATATAGCCGGGTTATCGGATCAAGTGTTGATTCGATAAGTTGTTGCATTTGATATTAGCCGGTTGTATGTGTTATAGCCGGATTATTAAATCAAGTGTTAGTTTAATAATTTAATTTATAATTATATATGTGATATATTAATTTACATTAACTAATATTAGCTCACTTAAACATTTCTTTTTCTCACTTGTGTGCATATAGTATATATGTGATATATATTAATGTACATTTTATTTGTGTCATGCTTGATGCCACATGCTTCATGGGTGTATGAGACTTACACTATACTCTTGATAATTATAGGTTTTTATTTATTTTAGTAATTCACAAATTGGTGGAATTATGTCATGGCTAGAAGCTTGGAGAAGCTTGTTGTGTCCATTGACTTAGTCTACTAATTTGTTTTACTTAAGATATTTATTAACCTAACCATTATCCTTAAGAAGCTTGGAGAATCTTGTTCTGTCCATTGACTTAGTCTACTAATTTGTTTTACTTAAGATATTTATTAACCTAACCATTATCCTTAGCCATAGTTTAGTCTCTACATGAGTTAGTGTATGACATAAACTCACCAATGGTTGTTATTCTCACCACATGAGTTTTCATTCTCATCTCCACTTCATCTTCTTCTTCATCTAGAGAAAGCATTCTAGCTTTTCTCCAAGTGAAGAAATATTGTGAGAAAAATAAATCTAAAGTGAGCAAAATTCCTACTTCATCATCCTCTACTATATTAGCTATTTAGTTTAGGGTGTTTGCTTCACCAATCTACCATTAGTGAAGAGGTAGCATGAGCTTGAGTCTCCTCGACGTAGATCATTTTCGGCCTCGGAGACTTCGAGCAAGCTTGTTCATTTCTTCATGTGAACCCTTACTAGAGTTCGGGTGTTCACTACTTGGAGCTAAGGGACTACTACACGGATCTTTAGAAGTGAAGGGCCGATCTACAAATCTTGTATTCCTCATTCACTTAGATGTAAAGTTGTTTACATTATTGTTTTGTCTAAATCTCTAGTTAAGATTCTAGGGTTAGGGTTGTTTAGCATGGCAAAAATTTGAAATTGGCATGGACGATGCCTCCTGAAACCTTGTTGTCGTGCTAGGCAACCGTAAAACTCCATTCTTGCTCATGCTGCGAAGGTTATCACTGGGGAACATGCCTGCCATATAAACCGTGTGAACCATACATCTGACTATACCTTTATCGTTCGTGGTTGATCTTTCGGACCTTTGTTAGGAACCTTCCTTTTCGGGAAAGGACAAGCAAATGAAGACGGTTTGCCTGGCTGGGTCTTTGGGTGGAGCCGGTGCCCCCTTTCTGAATTTTCCTCGTTGCTTTCGCACGGCGAGGAGCGCTTGCTAGACTTTTGAGGGCATGGTGTCATGCTTTCTGTATTGAGGCTTAGACACATCCCTTCGCAGTACTGTTCGAATCGTCGTCTTCTTGATTTTGGCGGTCATGACATTTTTCTGAGCACACTTCAATGGTTCGAATGAATTGTCGACTTTCACGGCCGACTCAACTATTATTGTGGGGTAACCTTGTTCTTGAAACCTCCCGAAATTCAGCTTAGCAGGAGCTCTACCCCTCTTATTGGGTTTATATCTGAGTCGCTTTTGCCTTAAATTTTCTGCCTTGAGGGTTTGGCGGGCATCTGGTTTCCTAGAAGCCGCCATAGACTGATTGACTGTGAGTTCTGAGAAGACTCCTGATCGTGCGATTGTTAAGGGATCACTTGAGCTTACCATAGATGCCTTTTATTTTCCTTAGTTTGACGGCCTTGCCCCTAGCTGGAACAACAGATAGCTTTTCAAAAATAGACTTGCGCTTGGGCTTAGGTGCCCTCACAATTACAACATTCGGTCCCTTCCCTTTTGAGACCGGTTTGGCCATTATGCTTGCTGGAGCCTCCACGGTAGTAGAACTGAAGGCTGAGGTGAATGTTATAGAACTTAATGGAAACAGTGGATCTGCCATTTACCACATAAGGTTTGACGGAAGAATCACCCATGCATTCGTCTTCATTGTGTATGAGACGGGAGTTGTATTGAGAGCTGAGTTTGTTGGCTGAGACATCGTTGAGCGATGCTGATTGTTGTTGATTATTGATTACTGCATAAAAGAGCGCGATTTTAGTAAAAATATTGATTTGAATGAGTGCGCATGATCGTTTGACCCGAAATATGGAAGGAGAGACTTGTCTCACCGGGCGTACCAGAATCTGTAAAGTGTTTTTCGTCACCCAATTGGGATAAGATTATGCATCGCTTGTCAGGTATATATAGATTTCTCTGCCTAAGATAGGCTGGGGTTTATTGATCGTAGGGATTCTAATCATTAGCATCCGCGGAAAAAACTGCCATTAATTATCCCTCGCTCCGAAGCGATAGAACCTCCAATTAACAGGTCATACAAATCATGCACTCAATATACAATTAGCGCGTGTTGTGTTTGGAAAAAAATTTTGAGGGCACTTTGGGTATTTCGGGGGCCTTACAGAGTTTATGGGGGTCCCGCTACCCGGTTAGCGGGCGGGGGATTAAGAGGGCTAGCAGCCTCCTTACGAGGTGCAAGGCAGTGCCCCAGTTAAAAAAAATTTTGAAAGGAAGATGGTGTTTGGCGCTTAGCTCTTTGTACTTAGCGCTTATGCCTATGGAATACACATGCTTGGTGCTTGTGCCCGTGGAATGCACATATAGTTCTTGGCGCTTGCACCCGTGGTATGCACATGTTGCGCTTGCGCTCGAAATTGGTGGAGCTGGCTCTCCAGGTTATGGAGCTTAAGCTCTCAAAGGTTTCCCTAAGAGAAAATACCAATGGCGTTCCCTTTGTGGGGTCACCCCAACCTTCTCCTATTTTGTCCAAAATGTGCTCTTGAATCTTCAAAACTTCATATTTTGAATCTTGAACGATTAAAATGGGTCTCATTTCCCATTTCCAAGCCTTGGATCTTGCAACATTGGAATTTTTGGATATGGATTCTCCTTCCTTTTCCTCTTCCCATTTTGGATCTTGAAGAAAAAGAAAGATAGATGCAAAATATCCCCTTTTAGAAATTTGATGGGAGATTCACTCTCTTTTCAATGGGTTTTGTGGCCTAATTCTATTTATTTCAGAAAAAGAGATGTTTCTATACTGATTTAATTCAAAAGAAGAAGAAGAAGAAGAAGAAGAAGAACCTTGAGAGGAGAGAAAGAGAGAGTGTGAGTGAGTGAGGAGACTCAAAACCCTGGAATATAAAATCGGATCAAAGTTGTTATTGATTTATTGTTATTTTTTCCTTATATAGGTTTTATATTTTATATTTTGCCACTTGGGCTTTAAAAAATGGCTCCTTGCCTTTCCCATGCCCATGTGCTCATTTCTTTCTGCACATGAGCCATGAGTTTTACATAATTTAGTTTTATACCCACTTAATTTATAATTTAACACTTACTTGCATATAAAAATCTATTTATTAAAAATTTCTTTTTCTGTCTTCTTTGATGGCCGACTTCGCTTGAGCTCGAGGCAAATTGGGCATGGTCCAGTTGCTTAGGTTCGAGCCCTGGTTGGTCCGATCCGGGTCCACATGAACGTTGATTTTGAATTGTTGACTTTGACTTTGACTTTTTGTCCTTTAATTTTAATTTTGGCAAATGAGGTGTAAATTTTGACCCCAACAGATATGACACCTATAAGATAGAGAATTTCAACAGTTACATAATTTTTTTGACTCGAAGGTATTGTTGTCTTCGATTTGTCATTTAGTAAGTTTTGAAATGATGGCATATCTTTTCATTTGACTGGAATGATAAACCTGAAATATTGGGCTGCTTAAATACATTTAGGAGAACAATGGATGTCTGGATAGAATCCGACATTCTCAAGTTGATAAGAATAAGTTTATTGTTCATTCTCATAAAGGCGTTTTTATATTCGTTGTGCATGTAACATTGCTATAAAGGATGTATATATTATATGTAGTACAAATATTCAAACAATTAAAGATGCATGTAGGTTTTTTAAAAATTCTGGAAAAAGAAAATCTGAATACAAAGCTGAATGTCTGGCTGCATGAGTAAGTTCGTCTCTTAAAAAAGATATGGCCACTAGATGGAATAGTACATGTGACATGCTTCGTACCGAATCAAAGACCGCCGGAATTATTAGTAACATGTGGAATGAACAAATACTTGTAAAAAATCACTTAACAGAGGACATTGGGCGATTGCAGACCTTTTAAAAGATTTTCTTATGACTTTAAAAATAGAAACCGAACCATTGTCTGCTACTTATATCCGCACTTCTCATATTTTTGTCTCTAAATTGTATAATATATCTTAATGTTTTTCTAGTCACGTCAGAAATCTATTACTTCACCAAGTAACTTGCTATGATAAGTAAGTTTTCTAAATATTTATCTGAAATTCCAATTGTTTTTTCTTTGTGTTCGATAATGGACCCTAGAATTAAATTTGAAATTTTAGAGGTTTGAAACGGGTTCCAGGGATGCATGAGGTATAATTTATATATTGATACTTATGTTAGGACCGTTAGAAGTAATTTAGAAGAAGTGTTTGACTTGTATATTTCACGATCTTCTGCTGGTAGAACTAGTAGACCAACGGCCGCAATCGGTTCACATACTTTTACTCCAGGTTTAGCATTTATTCAACAGAAGAAAAAGGCACGAGGCTCCACGGTGTCATCATCATCATATTTAAATGAGTTATCAATATATTTACAAACTGATTCAGATGTAGATTATAGTACATTAGAGGATATAGATGTTTTAGCATGGTGTAAAAGCCACGAACATATATATCCGGTGTTTTCTACTATGGCCCATTATTTACTAACCATTCCAGTGTCTACAGTAGCATTGGAGAGTGATTTTAGTACAGGTGACAGGATATTAAGAGAGAAGAGATACAGTTTGGAATACGACACTATGGAATGTCTGATTTGCTCGCAATATTGGGAAGCAACAGCTGTCGGGAAACAAAATGCAATCACTTTGGTCTCGGATTATCTACCTAAGGAGCTTACAGGATCGGACGATACTAGCACCGAAGAAGAAACCACAATCGACACCGAAAAGTAGCGAGTAGAATCTATAATAGTAGAAAAAGAACTACGTAGACCCGATTCTCTCTCATTGTGATTGAGCTCAATATTTGGGAGGGATACGTAGTCAACCCGATTAGGTTCGGTCTTGAATGTAAAATAATAACAAATTGTATTATGAAATTATAATTTGATTTATTTTAATAAAAATTTCGGTTCAATTTTAATTTTTTGTTTAGTTTTTTAAGTTTATTTTTATTTTTGGAAAAAAATACCATAATCAGGCAAGTTGACTCGTCGTACTTGTCTGCCTCGCCTCGCGATTTGCTTAGGCGAGGCGGCGAGGCGAGAGGGTTCTATCTCTGGCACTGTTTGCCCCGTCTCGCCTTGCCTCGTCAATCTCAATGAGTTCGGAGAATCGCTATGTGAACTGTCTCGCCTCGTTTCTTTAGCCACGCTTAACCATAACCCTATTTAAAAGAGGCAATGGTTTATCATGAAATTAATAATTTTTAAAGAAAAATTTCCTCTCAATATTTAGATGTCTATCAATTCATGGACGTGTTTATCTTCCACAAGGCTTAGTGGACTTCAATTGGAGGCCTTAGTTGTTTGTGAAGGCTGCCTTAAAAATTCTTCATTGATGTGATCAAATAACAGAAAAAGTACGTATTTAATTTTAAATAAAAATCCTTTTTGTAAAGAAATTGATGCATACGTTTCCTCCATAGACATGCATACGTTCCATATGCGGTCCGTGAGCCCTGGATTCCAAAAGTTTTTGCGTTTTATATACATTGACCAACTAGATTGAGAATAAATACTGCATTGATGCAATCCAAGAAGATTGTCAGTGCATGATACTTAAGTAAAACAACAAACTGCGGAGAAAATTTTATATCAAAATAAAAAAAGAGAGAAAATTACATGCAAAGCGCATGCAATATTAGTGTGAAAAGACTAGCATCTAAACTTGAGATAAAAGGCAGCATTTAGCAATTAAAACTAGAAACTAGAAACTATGATCATTATAGTAAACTTGAGATAAAAGCCAGCATTAGTTTCAATTGCTCTATGATCATTATAGTAAAGGGTAAAAAAAGAGAGAGAAAAAACTAGAAACTAGGCAAAAAAATGAAACAAATTAATCAAGCTCCTCGATGATGCTCAACTTTCTCTTAATAGACCTACGCAGAGTTTTCACCCATACAGAAGATGTTGGGGAAAAATAGGGAGAAGCAAGAACTATGCTAAATGTCCAACCACACAAAACGCAATATACAACGAAAGATAAAATAATGCAAGAAAAAAAGAATCAAACTAGATAGAGACGCAATATTTGTTGACAAGGTCCACCCACTGTATGTCTAGTCTCTGTCAGAGTGGAATCTGAAAAACTTCTACTAATTCTTTTGTCAAGATTACACCAAGAGCAAACCGTAGGAAATTTCTTTCAAATCTCTCTAATCATTTTTAGCCGTCGCCCTCTCTCTATTTTCAATGGCCTCTCCTGATGCCTCTTAATTTTCTTTAATGAGAAACCCTATTTACATCCAAAATCTTATCCCAGTTGAATTAGGATTAAACAACATTACGAAAATATCCTATGCGTCACGAAGCTCCTTTGAGCCGGCTGAATATAACTATGAGCCGTCTCATACAAACAAAGAAGAATTGGTAATTCCAAACATATTGTGAGTCGACTCAACATAAATATGAGCCGTCTCAAAATAGGGTCGAGCCGACTCAAGATAGGGTCGAGCCGGCTCATGAAGAAACTCTACGATATCAACATTCTCCCACTTGGAGATTCTTCCATCTTGACTCCCCAAAAACTGGTAGAATTCATACAATTCTACTATCTGGACTCTCCTCATCAAATCTTCTCAGAGAAGTTCACCAATCTGTAATAGAGATCCAGCTTATCTCTAACTACAATCTTAGTGAACATATCTGCAGGATTCTTTTCTCCCGCGATTTTCTGCAATGTCAACTTATCATCCTCCAATGCTATATGTATGAAATGATACCGCACCATAATCTGCTTTGTCCTGGAGTGATATGCAGCATTCTTAGCCAAATGTATTGCACTTTAACTATCGCTCCAAAAGTTATTGAACTCATGTTTCTTACCCAACTTTTCGAGTAACACTTGTAGCCATATCATCTCTCTGCTGGTTTCTGTGATGGCCACATATTCGGCCTCTGTCATTGACAATGCAACAATCTTTTGCAACTGGGAAATCCAACTGACTGTTGTTACCCCAACCTTTAATACATACCTTGTTATGCTTCTCCCACCATCTCGATCACCTGAAGGATATGCATCAACATAACCTAGCATATTGAGTGTATCACCCCCGAAATATAAGCAATGAGTAGATGTTCTCCTGAGATATCTCAATATCCACCTCACTGCATTCTAATGCTCCTACTCCGGGTTTTGCATGTACCTGCTTACAACTCTCACTGCTTGTGCAATATCTGGTCATGTACTCACCATTGCATAGATCAAACTCCCAACCACCAATGCATATGGCATTTTTTCCATGTCATCCTTCTGCTATTGAGTTGTCGGGCACAACTCTTTGCTGATTTTGAAATGCTTCGCTAAAGCCGTGCTTACCGGTTTTGCTTTGTCCATATTAAACCGCTTCAAAACCATCACTACGTAATCCTGTTATGATGCCACAGTTTTCGTTGCGGCCTATCTCTAATGATCTTCATGTTCAGAATTTGCTTGGTCGCTCCTAAATACTTCGTGGAGAATTATTTAGCCATCAACTTCTTCAGACTTTGAATTTTCTTGAAATTTGGAACTGCCACCAACATATCATCTACATAGAGTGACAAAATAATATAGTTTCCATCCTTAAATGTCTGAATATAAACACAGTGATCTGAATCACATCTTACAAATCCTGACTCCAACATGAATCGATCAATATTGAGATACCACTGCCATGGAGTTTGCTTAGGGCCATACAAACTCTTTCGCAGTCTACAAATCAAACTTTCCTTCCCCTTAACCTCGTATCCTGATGGCTGCATCATATAAATTTTCTCATCCAAATCTCAATGAAGGAACGATGTTTTCATATCTACCTGTTCTAAATGCAAATCTTCTACTGCTACCATACTAAGTATAGCCCGAATTGAAGTCGTCTTCACCACCGAGGAAAATATTTTCTGATAGCCTATTCCATTCTGTTGTTCATATCTCTTTACTATTAAGCGAGCTTTGTACCGCTTCATACCATCAGCCTCATCCTTGATTCTGTATACCCACCTATTCAGCAACGCCTTTCGACTCTTGGGTAGCTTCACTAGATCCCATGTACGATTCTTTTTCAATGAATCTATCTCTTCATCCAAGGCTTGCTCCCACTGCTTGCTAACACTGTCCTATGTCGCTTCTGTAAGGGATTCGGGCTCTCACGAATGAGTATACATTATGAAGCCGGAAATTAATTTTTCAGGCGGTTTCCTCTCTCATGTAGATATCCTCAGAATTGGGAAATTTAGTTGCGGAACCTGCTCTTCAACCGGTTCCTGAACATGATCCTGCACTACAGTGCTTGTCTCCTCTATATTTTGATCTGCATGTAGGTAAATGACTATTATCCTGAGTTTCATCTAACTCAACGAAGTCATATACCGCACCATTCTTAGCATTGGCTTGCTTTGCTACCTTATACAAGTGTTTCTCATCAAAGACAACGTTCCGGCTCTGTATTATCTTCTTTCTTGAGTAATCCCATAGCCGATATCCGAACCCATCTCCTCCATAACCAATGAATGCACACTTCTTTGACTTGGAGTCAAGCTTACTCTTTTCTGCCTTATTTATCAGAGAATAAGCAATGCAAGCAAAAACTTTAAGGTGTGAGTAATTTATAGGTTTACCTGACTAAATTTCTAAGGAATTCCTCCATTGAGTGCACTTGCCGGGCTTCGATTGATCAGATACACAGTAATATCGACAGCTGCCGCCTATAGGAATTTGGGCACATCTGCATCCATGGTCATACTCCTTACCCGCTCTAGAATCACCATGTTCATCCTTTCAGTGATGTCGTTCAGTTGCAGTGTCCCCGGTACCATCTTTAACCAACATATACCTTTCTGTGAGTAAAACCCCTCGAACTCTTATGTGCAATATTCCTCGCTATTGTCGGACTTTAGACACTTAACCTTTATCCCTATTTGGTTCTCGTCCTGTGTAATTTAGTGTTTGAAGTGACCAAACACATCGGACTTCTTCTTTATTACATAGACCCAGGTCCTCCTGCTTGCATCATCAATAAACATAACAAAGTACCGATTTCAACCATAAGACTCTATAGATACCGGTCCCCATACATCTGTATGCACCTACTCTAGCTTCATAGCTTTTTTTCTACACCACCAATCTGAAATCTGAGTGCGCTTTTCTTTCCACAAACAAAACTCTCACAAAGTCCCAACTCTATCTTTTTTATCCCAAATAAAAGCCCCTTACCCTGAAAATCTTCATATTCTTCTCGCTAAAGTGTCCCAATCTCTTATGCCATAATGATGTCCTAGAATCTGCATCTGACCCTGTCGTAAATGAAATGTTAGGAATATGTATGCACTAGAGCCATTATTGTATATTATAGTGGATACTTGGACATATATATAGAGGACTTTCTTGCTCAACATGATAGTATGCTATCTGGTTACTCTTTATCTTAACATGTACATTTGCTCTAGTTTACTATTTCACTGATACATATTGATAAAGCATTTAGAATGTTTTGCTTGATTACTAAGACTATGATGTAGATCATACTAGTGGGGCTTGTGTAGTGTATAAGCATATCCTTGAATTGTTCCCAGTCGAGAGAGTATCAAGACAGGGCATCGATATTCCAGAATAGACTAGTTTGTATGTTTCTTGACTCTGTATGGGGGCGATGGTTGATCCCACAACTATTGGTGTTTGACATCAAAAATTGAACACAGGTGCTCATTGGAGAATGACTACACAATGGACTCGCCGAGAACTCCTAGATGGCACCATACCTATCGTCAGATAGCAGGTCTCTGGTAACATTTGTACTGGTTAGTCTGTAGACTCGAGATCGTTATAGTGCCTTGTATGGTTCCCACTGTGCTTTGATTAGCTCCCTACCATGGCTTTACTGAGTCGTGCAAACAGGTGGTAGTTGGATACAGTCCCGAGTCACATGGAGGCAGTGAGCGATAGAAGGGGTTTCATCTCTCCCGATATTGGGAGTTGATATTGTGCTATACTCAATTGGCTATAACAGCAAGTCCTAGGCCAGGGCTGATGGGATTTACTGATAAGTGTTATCAGTAGTTTCTCGATTTGTTATATGCCACACATCGGCATAACTTATCGAGTTATTGTGGTCTGACGATTCCACCCTCAGACTTGATATTCGACATATCAGACGAAGAGACCGGACTGTACGATAAGTGTTGCTTATAGGCTCTAAGAGAGTTTGGACAAGTTTACTTGTTGATCTTCTATTCGTTCAATATCTGGGTGGCCGTTACGTCCAGCTAGTACCGCTGATGGCATGTAGGTGTTTGATGTGATCATTACCCACTGCCAGCGTATTGGCGGGTCTTTAGAGTCCTACATAGAGCTTTCCCATCTCAAGCGAAACGAAGTATGGCATGTATGGAGATATGTGCGGGATCTTTATTAAATACGAGTATATGATATTGTATTCTAATCCAGCGTTAATTGATATTAGCCGGGTTATATATGATATAACCGGATTATTGAATCAAGTGTTGATTTAATAATTATATATGTATATATATATATATATTAACTAATATTATACTCACTTAAGATTTTATTCTCTTTATATATATATATATATTTGATATAAATATATATTCATTTTGTGTCATGGTTGTTGATACAAAGAAGATGGAAGTATGAGAATTACATAGATATCTTGTTTGAATTAAAAGAAAAGAAGGTTGAGCCATTTAGTTGAGAACCTCCTAGCAACCATGACTCACCCTCTTTTCTTGATATTTTATATATAAGTTTATCATTTTTGATCTTATCATAGATGCTTGCTCATTCTTATCCCCATCTTCATTTTCTTCACTTCTTCTCTTGCATTACTATTCACTCAAGAGAAAAAAAAGAAAAGATTTTTAGTGAGAAAAAACCCTAGTTCATCAACCTAAACTATTCTAGCAATTTAGTTTAGGTTGTTCTTTTCACTAATACCATGATTAAGTGAAGTGTAAGCTTGAGTGTGAGTTGCCTCAAGGTGGATCATCTTCGACGAAGAAAACTTTAAGCAAGCTTGTTCCTTTCTTCAAGGTGAGCCCTAGAAGGAGTTCAAGGAACTACTACAAGAAGCATTTGAAGTGAAGGACCTGGCTACAAAGGTTGTAGCATCTCTTCACTTAGAATAGAACTTGTTTTCGCTATTTTTGCAACCCTAATCCTTTAGTATGATCTTGTAAGTAGATTTAGCCTTCTAGATATTTTAAAATGGCAAACTTGATGTTCTTAAAACCCTAGTAGAGGTGCTAGGATCTACTTTCATGGTATCAGTGCCAAAGTAACGAATTAGATTTGTTATTGTAATTTTTACAATCAAGTTAATCAATTTTTTTTGGAAAACTAGTTTTTGAAATTTCCTAAAAATAAACTTTTTTCTTGCACTGGATTCTTGGTTCGGACCAAGAGTTTTTTATACTATCATGACTACCCAATACCTATACAATTTGTGCTCGGTTTGGCCCCAAAAGGAGGCCGAATCAGCCCTGGATGTGGCTAGATCACCCTCGTTTTGGGGTTGTTCCAGTTCAGTTTCATCCCCTATCCCGAGTTATTTCTGTCTAAGATTCGGCCTCGTTCGGGGCTAAATCAAGGCTCAAAAGGTGTGGGCAGTTTAGGGGTTAACGGGTTTCGATTTAGGACTTTTCCCGAACTCGTTTCGAGGCTAAAAGTGTGAATTTTCAGGCTATGGCATGTTATGATATTATTGTCACGACCTGGAAAAGGTATGTGACTGACACTTGAATCATGTGATGTCTATAGGATTCCACCTAATTCAAGTAAGCTAAAAGACCAGAAATCTAAACCTTTTTAGGGAAAATAGTGGAGGTGCGGTTTTGAAATAAAGATACAATGAAATCAAGTTTTTTCTTCAAGTCATAGGTAATATAATATATGAAAACACAATCCTTTTATCTAACTTAAAAACATTTTCGTCATTGAAAATTTGGGCAGCACCTCCTTTGTATATTTAGCCCGAAAACGGTACAAGCAATGTGATAAAAGACATCCCCAAGCGGGAGCTAGCACTTCGCTAAATGGCGGAAACAACAATGCAAGATAATAAATATACAACGCCGAAGACGATGATCAAAACTCAGAAAGAGAATAAAGAACCCATAAAAAACATCATCAACGAAACCAACATAAGGAATAAGAATAATACATGAGCGTGACTCTAAGCTGAAAAAATATATAACAACGATTCTATGTCTACAAAATATACAAGTCTAGTTGATGGAGCTTTTAACTAGATACAACTGAAATAAAATATACAAGTACTATGGTGGTCATGATGCAAGTGAACCCACATACCAAAGCAATCATCTGGAAAAAAGTGGTGTGCCAGCTAAGCCGCTATGGAATCTGTACGGCCAAACCTGCAAGAAACTGTGGCACAACGGGGGTGAGTTTCATACTCGTGAGTAAAGACATCACCGAGTAGAAACCGAATGTATGACTACATCCTGGGTTATACTGTATGATACGATAGTAATATAATGACGTCAAACTATAACAAGGATAACGACATAAGCATAAGTACAAACTGAGGTACTCACGTCAGAGTCATATGTGGTAACAGACATATGTAAATATATGCATGAATGTAAATGCATCAATGAATGTGCACCCAGCAACGACACAGTAAATCAAGATAAAACTTGAGTGCCAAGAATCGACACTCGAAAACATCAAGAAAGCCGTGTCCATTTGTGAAAACAGTATCCTCATATATGTCATACGCCGCATCCTTAGATCGGCCCTCAAATCTGTCAAATTACATGACTCCGGTCGATATCCTCTGGATGACCGTCGGGTTAATAATAACCGGTAGGTAGTGCTCCCCTGCCGGGCTTAACGTCTATCTATACGACCCTCTTTCCCCGGGGTTCCTCACCGGATCCACCATGTACCCGCAGACAGCGTCTCTCTCCTCGAATCGGGTATATGTACATACGTGGCTCAAGAACCGAGAAATCTCATGGTGGACGCCACAGACATCATATCACGAGAAAATCGCACTTTGCATTTTTAAAATGATAATAAGTTTATAAAGTCCTTTGCGATTTTCCCCAAATCCAGAAATCTCATAATAACTGAAAACTCATAATCATGAGCTAATGAGAAAACAATGAATATCAGCATAAAACCCCTCAACAGTGCATAACAGTACGAATATATGAATGCAAAGCGGCATCTAAGTAAGAAATGCAATATCTTAAACTTGCATGTGAAATCATGTATACCAACAATGTAATTAGCTGCATGCTATCAGGTTATACAAGTGAAGTAAGGTTTTCTAACGTGTATGTGACATGGCAATTATCAATGATGATGTGTGTGGGCCAGCCAGTAAGTGTACGTGCAACATACGCTTCATCAGTAATGGTGCATGTGTCCCAGCAGATGAGATCGTAACAGCTGATGAAGGCACATGTATATATCTACAATGAAATGGGAATAGTATGTGCATAGCAGAAGTAAACTTTAAAAGCAACTGAAAGACTAAACTAAGAACCGATGTCGAAAGTGATAATAAAGTCTATAGCATATCCGAGTCGATATATCTAATAGTCGGCGATCCAGCCTCATAGCGTCACGTACGGTATAATCTATCATACGGATTTCTCAAGTCAAGAGTGCGGATCAATCATCATATATACTTCATAAGGTAAAATCCATCGTACGGCATCCTCAAAGTCAAGTGTATGGGACAAAATCATATATATCATATCATATGGGTCGTACGGTATCAATCGTCGTACAATATCATAATCAGGGGTATGGATCTAAAGTCTCGTACAATCTATTATTTCATCAATTCACATGTTATCGCATGTTGGTATATATCGCCCAACGATCCTTTAATATATCATATCATATACGGTGTCTCGACTCAATCACATATCATGCCCGATCATATCGACTCATATCCATTCAACATCACATATCCTCATCTTATATGTATATGTGTGTGTGTGTGTGTGTGTGTGTGTGTGTGTGTATCAACGCATCCATATATATATACATATATACATATACACCCATATCATAACACATGTGTGTATGCACGCGCGACAATATAAACTAACAGGTCTCGAATATAAAAAATAGACAAAAGATAAGCACTTCCTACAAGTATACCTATTCTAACCTAGAGTCTTTTAGAACCCTACTTGCTACATATTTGTATCTCACATTAACACATATATAATATACGCATCCTAATTTATAAATTTGTGGGGGTGCTATACGCCATCCACCCAACTTCCCCCGTAAATATACATCTACTCACCTTCGATTCTCGCTTGCTGAAGTCGACGATGCCTTGCTCTCCCTTGTCGTTCCGAAGTCCACGCGAAGTTACCTACAGTTTCCAAGCACATCACATCGTAAACAAGAATCAAAGACAAGAAAAGCCGATACGTCACACGAAACACACATAGGTTAGAACATATGGTCTACACATGCAAAAACAACCAAACAACTCTCGACATCGATGGACGAACGTCAATCGACCGAGATAAAACACAAATACTAAAACCCAAGTCATCAAAAGTCACAAAACGAAATCAGAAACTTAGGAAAATATCTCCATATTTTGCCTCAGGTCTAATTGGGATATTTTGCACATAGGGGAGGTCAAATTAACTGATAATGGAGCCATGGACTAAGCACGAACCCCATCAAACATCCCTAGGCCGCAAACTGTGGCCAAAAGTAATTTATTTGTGGCCAGGTTATCAAGTTATGGTCTCGGGTCTCCAGGTTAGATTTTAGGTCACTTGCACGACTAACTGTAATCGATATATATTTTTCAGGGTTCCCGGGTTACAGCTGATTCCTAATAACACCTCAAATTTCCAACAAAATTCGATATCGGCAAATTCAAAGTTCAAGTTTTAGGATTTAGTCTCAGGTTTGGTCCAGGTGTTGACACTAGTGGGGTTGTGGTCACTAGATACACCTCAATTACACCTTCACAACTAATAAAATCTCCTAAACCTCATCTAGGAATTTTCCAACTTCACTAAACCTCATCGGTTAAACTCTAAACTACAAAAAGGAGGTTAGGAAACTCAAATCTTAACTAAAGCTGTAGGATATACCTCATGTAGCAACTGAAAAAATTCCAGGGTTGCCAAAAGTGTTCAAAATCTCCACTTGATTCTACCATAGGGTTTGTAGTAAGGTTTGGAGTGATTTTATTGTTGGGAGCATGATGTTTTGTGGGGTTTTGGAGGGTGGTTTAGGGTGGTAGAGGAGGTGGAGGGAGGTGATGAAAGGAGAAGGAGAAGAAGAATTATGGAGAACAATGAGAGATGAAGGAGCAATACTGAACCATGGTGAGAACCCTCCCCCCCTCTCTCTCCTCTCTCCTCTCTCATGCCCATACCCTCATGTCCCCCCTATTATCAAAATATCTTTCTCATAACATTTCTTTTTATTTCCTTTTTCTTTTTAAGGCAAAGGCAATTTAAAAACAACAAAAAAATAAAATGAAGCCAAGATTATATAAAGAAGGTAACAAGTGTTTGCAACATGTTAAGTTGCATGCCATATGCATAAACAAGATTAACGGGTAATTAGCGAAGTATTAATCAAACTAGTTTTCAATTAATTGTATAAAAATTTATAAAATGCCCATATCGCATAAATTCTTTCAAAATCAATAATTTATATCAATTTTGCAATTATTTTCCAAACTATAAGTATATAATTATACTTCTTTAAAACCAATATCCATATTCTCATAATATCCAAAATTTACCATTTTATTTATTTAAATTCCATAAATAATATTTTATTTTTTTGAAATGTTACAATCTTCCCCCTTAAATAAATTCGGTCCCCGAATTTAAATTTAAAACCCCTAAATACTAAAATATTTCAGCAAGACAATCAAGTCGTCGGAGCTCCGAAATCACGAATACATAAAATGTATCATAGCGCAATGCATGCGCATGAAAACGAGTGCAAACTACTAGTTTTCAAATCCATTGTCAAAATCAAGTATGATGTAGTTATGGCTATATATATATATATATATATATATATATATATATATATATATATATATATATATATATAGTACGCATCGTTGTGAAGTTATCTGAACAACCGAATAAGAACACATGCAAATTCCCTATCAAATCGCCGCGCGATGCGCAAATCATGGCATAAGTAGCCGACGTTCAATATAAAGAAAATAGTTACATAATTATATATGTTTTGTTTAAGATACACGTCCCGCTTTTTGAAAATAACCTTGGGAAGGGTTTTCTGGTAAATTCTAGTGTCACTCACGGACACGTACGAAAATATTGAGACTATACTTTTTTTTGAATATCCCTTCCGTAAATATCGATGCATTCAAAAATACCCAGGTACTGTCCTCAGACTAGTCCTGCTCAGTTACTAAACCGTATAGTATATAAGTCATGAAAACATGATGCTAAAATGGAAATCAACCTCAAATAGCAAACATAGGAATGCCACGTGCGTCTGGTGCGCACGGAAATTGAAATCAAATACAGGTGCCACGAAGTGATGGCAACGATAGGGACCCTTGTCTGCCAGGGATGTGCACAGAAACAAAACTAAGTGCAACGGGTGTGCACGAAAACATCTGTCAACTGCAACAGGTGTGCATGACAACAATATCGGGTGCATCTGATATGCACGAAGAATCTCAATTTAGTGCGTCTTGTGTACACAAAATCATATCAAGTGTGCGCAAGAATCTAAATCAAGCGCGTCAAGTCTGCAAAAAAGTATCTAGTGCAGTAGGGTGCACAACAGCGAAAATCAAGTGCACAAAGTACACGAAAACATAAATCCAGTGCACTAGGGTACACGAAAACAAATGTCGAATATCAAAGTCGAAATTAACGGTATATGATATACACCAAATCCAATAAAGTATACCGCGGTATATAAACTCGTAAACGTGTGCGGCTGCGTGCACAAAACTATATCAAATACTGAAAGTGCTCAATAACCAATATTGAATGCATAAGTTCAAATCATGTGCATACTGTATGCACGAAATCAAAATCAAGTACCTCGGAATGAGTAAAAAATCCAAATCAAGCGCAAATGGGTATGAGTAAAAACGAAAATTAGTACAACTGATACATGAGAATACAAATCAAGTGCAACTGCGGTGCACATAAGAAACATCAATCATGAAACAAAATCCTCAAATACTGAAATCCAAAACGACAAAAACGTGTTATCCGAATCACTAAGTCGCAAATTATAAATAACTGTCGTCGATGGGCCCCTCTTTCAAAATCGGAAGGTGTCGGTGCATTCAAGGCTGGCAGAGCAAGAATATCTACTTGTCACGTGACCACGGTTTGGTGTCCTCTGCTCTTAGATCCTTGTCTCTCTCTATGGATTACCAGTTACATGACTCCTCGGCTTGAAAGCCTGATACAGAGTAATGACGGAAGAAATCCCGTGCTGGTGCTTCTCTGAAGATCTCCTGACCAAATATCATGGTCACACGTAAAATATCACGTCAATGACGGCAATCTCTGGCCCGCTGAGTATGCGCGATACAATCGATCCTGGTTCAAATCTTTATTGCGACGTACTCCCGAATGATACTGTCAGGTTCTTTTCCCAATCTCATCTCTGCCGGACTGTCCGGAAGTTAGCACTCTTTACATAGTCCGTTTCTTGTTCCGAGATAGCTGCATTCTCATCACGATGTTCTTCTGGAAGGGTGGCCATATCCAATGCTTCTGCGTGCATAGTAAATCTTTGACATCTACGGAGTGGAATGACAACTCGTGAAAATCTCGCACGAACTTCTTACTCCGCTTTTCTTCAGTATAGACCAATTCGGAATCATCATTTCGTAGCTGTATGGACTGCGCTCCAATTGGTTGTACTCATATCTAGAGTCTCTTTCGAAGCTACGAACTCGGCATCTCTAATATCCTGTAGAAGGCATCTTGCCAAATATGTCCTTAGGAACTCGTCTAAATCACCGGGGTAATGCGCCTTTGCTCGTCCCTTCTCGATCGACTCTCAACGTGTCTGAGTGAGGTCTCCTTCTGCCTGAAGCTAGGCAATTGATGGCTTCGCATCGGAGCATCCAAATGAACAACTATCCTAGTCATTTATCCAAGGGCAACTAGCGATCGTCTATTACATCTTCGTGTGTAACTTCATGCTGCAGTAGCTTTTAAACGTATTAGGGCGATATCTTATCAATTCAGTAACAACTGGCTCATCTGTCCGCACAGTAGACATCGCTTCAATTATCTGGAGTAGACGGTACCGTAATAACCTTCGTAATCTGGCTAGCCTCTAGCAATGGTCCGATCATCTGGTACAGATCTCGAACGCTCGTGTCAATAAGAAATCCTAATAGAACAATAAAACAGTGCGTTCGTGTGTCACCGGAATACATCCTGGTCAGTCTTCGTCCCTGACGAGCTCGCTCTGACCACATCTCTAGCCGCAGCTCTCTCTGCTCGTGTAACCATTGTAACAGAAACCACGATCGAACATCGTTGAGGATAAATCATAGGAACGAATAGAATACGGTGTATAAGAAATGTACATCCTAAGGCTTCTTAAGTGAGTAGCCTATCATAAGTATGCCCGGAACATACACACGGTACGTCACTCTACTTAAGTCACCTACTCCATCAACCAAGGTCAACCTACGTGAGAAAAGTTTGGGTCTAATACACCCTCGGCCAAGTCTAAGTTCCCTAAAGTCAAAGCCTAGGTTCCGAAATATATATACGCCATAGACTCCGCATAGTCAAACCTAGACTCGAACCAAGATTAAACCTAACGCACTGATACCAACTTTGTCACGGCCCGAAAAAAGCACGCGACTGGCACTTGAATCATGTGAATTCTATAGGACTCCACTTAATTCAAGTAAGCAAAAAGCCTAGAAATCTAAACCTTTTTAGGGAAAATAGTGGAGGTGCAGTTTTGAAATAAAGATACACTGAAATCAAGTTATTTTTTCAAGTCATAGGTAATATAATATATGAAAACACAATCCTTTTATCAAACGTAAAAACATTTTCGTCGTTGAAAATTTGGGTAGCACCTCCTTTTTATATTTTAGCCTAAAAACGGTACAAGTAATGTGATAAAAGGTATCCTCAAGCGGGAGCTAGCTCTTCGCCAAATGGCGGAAACAACCATGCAAGATAATAAATATACAATGCCAATAGCGAGGATCAAAACTCAGAAAGAGAATAAAGAACCCATAAAAAACATCATCAACGAAACCAGCATAAGGAATAAGAATAATACACGAGCGTGACTCTAAGGCGAAAGAATACACAATAACGATTCTAAGTCTACAAAATATACAAGTCTGGTTGATGGAGCTTTTAACTAGATACAGCTGAAATAAAATATACAAGTACTATGTGTTAGTTGTATGTATGCCCTAAAAGCCATTACTGTACATATGATGTATATTATAGTGGATGCTTGGACATATATATACAGAGGACTTTCTTGCTCGACATGATAGTATGCTATCTCATTGCTCTTTATCTTAACATGCATACTTGTCTCTTACTGTCTTATGGTTACATGTTGGTAAAGCTATTTGGATGTGTATTTGACTACCAAGATTATGATGCAGATCATATTTGTGGGGCCATGGTAATCCATAAGTTCATCCTTTAATAATTCTAGTTGTGGGTGTATCGAGACGGGGTATCGATATACCAGAGTAGACTAGCGTAAACGCTTCTCGACCCATATGATGGATGATAGATGATCCCATATCCATTAGTGTTTGACATCAGAGATGGTATATGGATGCTCAGTGGAGACTAGGTACACTGGACGGACTCGCCGAGAACTCCTAGAAGGTATTATACCTGACGTCAGATAGCAATTCTCTGGTGACACTGGTACAGATTAGTCTGTAGACCCAAGATCGTCATAGAGTCTTGTGTGATTCCCTTTGTGCTTTGATTTCCACCTTACGACGTTCAAGAGGACGTGCAAAATGGTGGTTTTTGGGTACAGTCCCGAGTCACATGGAGGCAATGAGCGATAGGAGGGGTTTCGTCTCTCCCGGTATTAGGGGTTGATGTTGCGCTGTGCTCGATTGGCCATAATAGGAATGTCCCTGGCCAGCGATGATTTAGAGAGTTACTGGTAAGTGTTATCAGTAGTTTCTCGACCCGTTATGAGACTCATATCGGCATGACTTATCGGTTATTGGGGTCTAATGTTTACCACTCCCAGACTGGATATGCGATATAAGACGAGGAGACCGGACTATACGGTAGTGTTACTGACAGGCTTTTGCAGGAGTTAGAGCGGGCTTGCTTGCTGATCTTCTGATCGTTCAATACCCGGGTAGCCATTACGTCCAGCTAGTACCACTGACGATTTGTGGGTGTTTGATGTGATCATCACCTACTGCCGGCATATTTACGAGCCTTTAGAGTCCTACATAGAGGTTTTTCTGGCTCAGGAAAAACGAAGTAGGAGCACATATGTGATATGTGTGGGACCGAGAATAATACGAGTATATGATACCGTATTCTATTCTCGCGATATTTGTATCGGTCGGATATATGTGATATAGCCGGGTTATCGAATTAATTGTTGATTTGATAAGTTGGTACATATAATATTAGTCGGTTATATGTGATATAGCCGGATTATTAAAATAAAGTGTTGATTTGATAATTTAGTGTATAATTGTATATTTGATATACTAGTTTACATTAACTAATATTAGCTCACCTAAGCATTTATTTTTCTCACATGTGCACACTTAATATATATGTGATATATATTAATTGTGTTTTATTTTGTGTCATGGTTGATGACACACACTACATGGGTGTATGAGACTTACACCATACTAATTATAATGTAGAGTTTAAATATTTAAAGTAAATCTAAATTAGTGGATAATTAGTCACATGCATGAAGCTTGTAGAAGCTTGTGGATTCATTGACTTAGTCCACTAATTTTGTTTTACTAAAGATATTTATTAACCTAACCATTATAACTTAGCCATGGTTATGTCTCTACATGAGTTAGTATATGATACAAACTCACCCATGGTTGATTCTCTCACCTCATTTGTTCATTCTCATCTCTTGACTTCATCTTCTTCATCCTTGAGAAAAAGCTTGCTAGATTTTTCCAAAGTGAGAAAATATTATGAGAAAAATAAAACTAAGTGAGCACACTTCCTACTTCATCATCCTCTACTAGATTAGCACTTTAGTATAGGGTGTTAGCTTCACTAATCTCTCATTAGTGAGGTAGTCGCTTGAGTTAGTGTCTCCTTGACGTTGATCATCTTCGGCCTCGAAGACTTCAAGCAAGTTCGTTCCTTTCATCATGAGAAGCCATGCAAGAGTCCAGGAGTTCCATGATTGCAGCGAAGAGACCACTACAAGGAGCTATTGAAGTGAAGGACCGGTCTGCAAAGGTTGTATTCCGTTATCACTTAGATGTAAAGTAGTTTACATTTAGTTTTGTATGATTCTCTAGTTAACGATTCTAGTTTAGGGTTCTTTAAAACGGCAAATTTTTGAAAACGGCATAGACGATACCTCCCGAAACCTTGCTGTCGTTCATAGGAACCCTACAGTGGTATCAAAGCCAAGCTAGACCATTAGGCGTTGTCTAGACGAAGTTAGAATTCCAATCGAACCCCGAAAACCCGAAACGGACCCCCTCTTTGGAAATTTTTCAAAAAGTTGGATTTTTCCATGTTAAAAATACTCAGAAAAACATGCAGGGAATTCCATAGACCCACCTGAAGAACGAGTCCCTAACTCATCTAAGTGACCGCGGAACCGCGGTCAAAACCTGGTTTTGGCGGCGGTTCCGCGACACCACTTGAGAGGCTTGGGAGATGCCTTCAGCTGCTGGTCCATGGGCACTGTGGTATGGTTCTGGGTACTTCTAACACCGCTCAAGTATGGAGCTTTCTGGGAAATTTTCGGTGTTCGTTGATTTGATCGGAATGTTTAACGTCATCTAGTTATTTCTGGAATGTGATACAATATGTGGAATTCATATAGTTAGGCATGAAATCCAAAGTATGTGATATTTTGGGTTTATGATGTCTAAGCTTATTATGGATTCCAAATGTTGTAGTTTGACATTTTCTTTTTTACGACCGTAAGTGTAATATGTGGTGTATCGCCGGTTTCGTTACTATACATCAACGACAATTGGGATACGCATATTTACTTACGTTGATGACATGTGTTGCTGTGATATGTTATATTGGATCGTCCCGTTTTGAATAGCCGAGGGTTTTATATGAGATGAAAGTTTTAATTTTCATTCATGTAATATTATTTGTATGTAATATTCTTTTATTGGGGCACTTCCGGGTTGAGGATGATGTCACAATTGTTGTATATTATTTACTTTTCCGTATTAGGATAGACCCAAAGGGGGAGCACAAGTAACCGGGTTCTAGAGTCCAGTGGGAGACCAACTCGAGGAGTCGAGTCCGGGTCTCCTATCTTTAGAATTTGTAGGGTTTCTTGCCGCTCTCATAGGGGTCTAGGGATGTGGGTTTGGCTATTCATCGCAACCGTGGAATCCGTGTTTTATACAGGCTCAAAATAAAGCACGAACCTCCTAGTATATCCAATATTTCATATGTTTCTTCTGCTGCTTTGTGATGTGATCATTGTGGATTCTGAGACGAATGGATATAAATTATATATGAGATATACAGTAGACGTTGCTTATGTTTTACACCCGCGCTAGTCCCGCCCTGCTATACCGTTAGTTAAGTAACCTAACGGTGCATAATGGGACACTGAGGCGAATGCGGATGGCATAAGCATACGTTGTATTTTCATTTCCTCTATGAAGCTTAGGAAGCATAAATGATGGGACTTCATTAATGTGATTAATGAAAGAAAAGAAACCTAAAAGATGTTGTAGAATCAAATTTTCAAAAAGCGTAGCTCTAGTTTTTGCTTTGCATAGCGGTATTCCTTGTAGAATATCCAGCACCTTATTCGATAAGGAAAGAGCCGAGATCCCTTCACCGGGAGTGACCTCTTTAACGAAGCTAGCAGATACTACAAACACTCGGTTTTCTTTTTGATTGCTTTTGTAGTCTTTGCTTTGCATAGTGGCATTTGTGAAATATCCTGCACCTTATTCGATAAGGAAAAAGCCGAGATCCCTTCACCGGGAGTGACCTCTTTAGCGAAACTAGTAAAAGCCTCAAAAACACTCCTTTTCAAAAATCACTTGTTTCTACAATGATATCAAGTTCATTACGCTCATAGTTTTCTGAAAAACTTGCGTAGCCCTCCGACATTTCAAATAAGTAATATTTAGTATTCGTGCTACGTTTGTTGGCTTTCGTCAAGGCGTAGTGTACGGTAGCTTCTTACTGCTTATCTGTAGCATATGATGCGATTGGATTAGGGTAGTCGTACGGCTTTGTTGGCTTTCATCAAGGGTTGTGCGGGTGGGTTTAATTCAATTAAGAAATGTACGGTTTGAACATGACTAGCGGACTATACTTTGTTGGCTTTCGTCAAGGTCATAGCACGTTAGGGCAAAATATTATCGGGAATTTCAAGTGTTGAAATTTGCAATGAGATTGCATACCTTCTATGAGATAGTAGGATCCCGATACCCACTGCGAGAAAGTGTTACTACTGGGAGAGTCTTGCACTTTACAATTAGCCGATTAAGTAGGTGTCTAGGAAGGTGTCAACAGGGCTATGCCTCTGGGAAAACGAGATTTATTTTAATTAGGTCCGTGCGAAAGCATGGGGAACCTCCCTCAACGTACCGGTACTGGCCTGGCTGAAAGATTGGAGAAATTGTAGGGTGTAATTAATCCCGGCCAGTTTTTCCTTTTAGGGTTTGAAGGAAAATTTGATAAAAACAGTGGGAATCATCTTGATTAGATAAAATAATAACCAATCTGATCTTGCAAGAGCATACGCTAAAGTGTTTTCTTCTCTCTCTCCCTAGGTAGCGACCATGTCATGTCTTAATCAAGATAATAATATGGATGTATTGACCGAACCCGATGTTATACTATGTTGGGGAACGTTGGTTCCGTTCTTTCTTATAATTTTATAAGACTGAACAAGGAATATGGGCATATCCGGATTCCCACGCTGTCCAAACGAAGAATAAGCATGATGATGCATCTTCTTCGGGTGTATTAGTTATTGAGAACTGTTTCTCAGTTCACTCTATGTCCTGGATATTAGATACCGGATCAGGATCCCACATATGTAATATGTTATATGGGCTATGGAAAGGTAGAGAACTGGGAATGGGTGATCATTCCGTAAGAGCCGGGAATGGGGCAAATGTTGCAGCCAAAGCAGCTGGCGAATATCACCTTGTATTACCAAATGGTAATATATTGATTCTGAACGAATGCTATTACATTCCGACCCTGATATGCAATCTTATATCAGTTTCTTTATTAAGTAAAGAAGGATATAATTTTGTAGTACAGGATAATTTTATGAACATCTTCCTGAATCAAAAGTTGATTTGATCAGGCTCGTTAAATAATGGCATATACGTTCTAGATCAAACCACAGTTTTCAATGTACAAAACACACACAAGAGGAAGAGTTTAGGAATGAACAAATCCATCTCGTGGTATTGTAGACTAGGTCATATCAATACGACGCGACTAGCTATGTTTCATAAGGATGGATATTTGAATCCGTTCGAATTTTCATCTTATGACACTTGCCTTTCATGTCTCAAAGGCAAGATGATCAAAACTCCGTACGGAACTCTTAAGACTGATACATAGTGATGTATGCAGTCTCATGTCTACACATGCAAGGAATGGTTCTTCATACTTCATTACATTCACTGACGATCTCTTAAGATACGGACATGTGTTCCTAATGAAACACAAGTATGAAGCTTTTGAGAAATTCAAGGAATATAAATCCGAAGTCGAGAACCAAACGGGTAAAAGTATTAAATCCTTCGATCTGATCGAGGAGGTAAATACTAGAGCACGGAGTTCCTGGACTTTCTAAAAGAGAATGGGATTCTTTCTCAGCTTACTCCTCCGTATACACCACAGCACAACGGTGTATCGGAACGGAGGAATCGCACCCTATTGGATATGGTACGCTCTATGATGAGCACCGCTGAGTTACCTATTTTCTTTTGGGGCTATGCGCTTGAAATAGCCATACACCTATTGAATATGGTCCCTACCAAATCTGTACCTACCACTCCATATGAGATATGGAAGGGAAAGAGACCATGTATTAATTATGTTAAGATATGGGGTTGTCTGGCCTATGTCAAAAGGCATAATCCGGAGAAACTCGAGGCAAGGTCTGTTCAGTGCATGTTTGTAGGATATACCAAAAACTCACAAGGGTATATCTTCTACCACCCCGAGGAACAGAAAGTGTTTGTTTCTCGACATGCCACCTTTTTAGAAAAGGAATTACTTGCAGAGGAAATTAGTGGCAAGGAGGTAGAACTGGAAGAGGTTCCAGCTATACAAACCATGACAGAAGATTTGGTGGAACCAGAGGATTCGGTAGTTCCCAACGAATCTCGGCCTCTCCGCCGATCTAGTAGGGCTCCTCATCCACCTGGGAGATACTACGATTTTCTCGTTGATGGTGGAAGCGAGAATTGCATCATGGAGGATGATGACCCAACTAGCTTCGAGCAAGCCATCACGAGTGGAGACTCTGTGAAGTGGCTGGATGCAATGCGATCTGAGTTAGAATCCATGTACACCAACAAAGTATGGACTTTAGAAGTTGCTCCTGAAGGGGTAAAACCCATTGGGAGCAAATGGATCTTTAAGAAGAAACTTGGTGTAGATGGAAAAGTTGAGACTTTCAAAGCTGGACTTGTTGCAAAGGGTTTTCGTCAACGACCAGGTGTGGATTATGACGAAACCTTTTCTTCAGTGGCTATGCTTAAGTCCATCTGGATCCTACTTGCCATCGCTGCATACCATGACTACGAAATCTGGCAAATGGATGTTAAGACCGCCTTTCTAAATGGTGATTTGGAAGAGTGCGTGTACATGACTCAGCCGGAGGGCTTCACAGACAGTGGAAGCAGCGGAAAGGTGTGCAAGCTGCTTAAATCCATCTACGGGTTAAAGCAAGTATCGCGGAGTTGGAACATCTGTTTTGATGTCGTTATCAAAGAGTTTGAGTTCGTCAAAAACTTAGATGA
This sequence comes from Agapanthus africanus, assembly GCA_030015575.1. Taxonomy (NCBI): domain Eukaryota; kingdom Viridiplantae; phylum Streptophyta; class Magnoliopsida; order Asparagales; family Amaryllidaceae; genus Agapanthus; species Agapanthus africanus. The sequence continues at coordinate 306,526,758 of CM057342.1, forward strand.
ACCTTGTATATACAAGAAGGTGGAAGAGAGTAAGGTTGTCTTCCTCGTATTGTATATGGATAACATACTCTTGATGGGAAATAATATTCCTATGCTGCAATCGGTCAAGCTCTTCTTATCACAAAGATTCTCAATAAAAGATCTAGATGATACGTCCTATATCTTGGGAATTAAGATCTATACAGATAGATCTAAACGGATATTAGGATTGTCCCAATTCAGGTACATTGACACCATTCTAAAGAGCTTTAGTATGGAAGAATCTAAGCGTGGTTTTTTACCCACGATCTCAGGACTCACTCTCTCCAAAGAGATGTCTCCCAAGACTGATTTGGAGGGAGCTCGGATGCAGGGATACCCTATGCTTCGGCGGTAGGCTCTATCATGTATGCGATGCTATGTACCAGACCCGATGTAGCATACTCACTAAGTGTAGTGAGTAGGTATCAAGCAGATCCTGGAGAGAGTCACTGGAAAGCTGTGAAGAGCATTCTCAAGTACTTGAGAAGGACTAAAGAGATGCTCTTGGTGAATGGTAACGGAGAACTCCAAGTGGAGTCCTTTACCAATTCGAGCTTCCAGAGTGATAAGGATGACTCTAAGTCGCACTCGGGATTTGTCTTTATCCTCAATGGAAGGGCGGTATGCTGGAAGAGTTCCAAGCAGGAAAACGTGTCAGACTCGACGATGGAGGCTGAATACATCACTGCCAACGATGCTGCCAAAGAGGCTGTCTGGATGAAGAAGTTCATAACTGAACTTGGAGTGGTTCCATCTATTGAGTATCAAATACCTTTGTATTGTGATAACAATAGAGCAGTGGCTTTGGCCAAGGAACCCAGGTCCCATCGGTGATCCAGGCATATTCTGAGTCGGTATTACCTGATCCGGGAGATAGTTGATCGTCGGGAGATCGAGGTCAGGAGAGTTGACACGAAGAACAACACAGCGGATTTACTCATGAAGGCCATTCCCTAGATACAGTTCGAGCGACTCTTCGGGATATTGGGTATGCGATACTACAGCAGCTGGCCCTAGTGCAAGTGGGAGATTGTTAGTTGTATGTATGCCCTAGAGGCCATTATTGTACATATTATGTATGTTATAGTGGATGCTTGGACATATATATAGAGAGGACTTTATTGCTCGACATGATAGTATGCTATCTGATTGCTTTTTATCTTAACATGTATACTTGTCTCTTACTGTCTTATGGTTACATGTTGGTAAAGCCCTTAGGATGTATACTAAACTACCAGGATTATGATGCAGATCATACTAGTGGGGCCATGGCAGTCTATAAGTTCATCCTTTAATGTTCCTAATCATGGGTGTATCGAGACGGGGTATCGATATACCAGAGTAGACTAGCGTATACGCTTTTCAACCCATATGATGGGCGATGGATGATCCCATATTCATTGGTGTTTGACATCAGAGATGGTATATGGGTGCTCAGTGGAGACTGGGTACACTGTACGGACTTGCCGGGAACTCCTAGATGGTATTATACCTGACGCTAGATAGCAGTTCTCTAGTGATACTGATACATGTTAGTCTGTAGACCCGAGATCGTCATAGAGTCTTGTGTGATTCCCTCTGTGCTTTGATTTCCACCTTTCCACGTTCAAGAGGACATGAGAAATGGTGTTTTTTAGGTCAAGTCCCGAGTCACATGGAGACAATGAGCGATAGGAGGGGTTTCGTCTCTCCCGGTATTGGGGGTTGTTGTTGCGCTATGCTCGATTGGCCATAACAGGGAAGTCTTGGCCAGGGCTGATTTAGAGATTTACTGGTAAGTGTTATCAGTAGTTTCTCGACCCATTATGAGCCTCATATCGGCATGACTTATCGGTTATTGGGGTCTGACGTTTACCACCCCTAGACTGGATATGCGACATATCAGACGAGGAGACCGGACTGTATGGTAGTGTTACTGACAGGCTTTTGCAGGAGTTAGAGCGGGCTTGCTTGCTGATCTTCTGATCGTTCAATACCCGGATCGCCGTTACATCCAGCTAGTACCGCTGACAGCTTGTGGGTGCTTGATGTGATCATCACCTACTGCCGGCGTATTGAAGAGTCTTTAGAGTCCTACATAAAGGTTTTACTGGCTCAGGCAAAACAAAGTTGGAGCACATATGTGATATGTGCGGGACCGAGAATAATTCGAGTATGTGATACCGTATTCTATTCTCGCGATATTTGTATCGGTCGGTTATACATGATATAGCCGGGTTATCGAATCAAGTGTTGATTCGATAAGTTGGTACATATAATATTAGTCGGTTATATGTGATATAACCGGATTATTAAAATCAAGTGTTGATTTGATAATTTAGTGTATAATTGTATATTTGAAATACTAGTTTACATTAACTAATATTAGCTCACTTAAGCATTTATTTTTCTCACATGTGCACACTTAATATATATGTGATATATATTAATTGTGTTTTCTTTTGTGTCATGGTTGATGACACCCACTACATGGGTGTATGAGACTTACACCATACTAATTATAATGTAGGGTTTAAATATTTTAAGTAAATCCAAATTAGTGGATAATTAGTCACATGCATGAAACTTGTAGAAGCTTGTGCATGCATTGACTTAGTCCACTAATTTTTTTTCACTAAAAATATTTATTAACCTAACCATTATAACTTAGCCATGATTATGTCTTTACATGAGTTAGTATATGATACAAACTCACCCATGGTTGATTCTCTCATCTCATTAGTTCATTATCATCTCTAGACTTCATCTTCTTCATCCTTGAGAAAAAGCTTGCTAGCTTTTTCCAAAGTGAGAAAGTATTGTGAGAAAAATAAAACTAAAGTCAGCCCACTTCATACTTCATCATCCTTTACTAGATTAGCACTTTAGTATATGGTATTAGCTTCACTAATCTCTCATTAGTAAAGTAGTAGCTTGAGTTAGTGTCTCCTCGACGTAGATCATCTTCAGCCTCGAAGACTTCAAGCAAATTCGTTCCACCTTGAGAAGCCATGCAAGAGTCAGGGAGTTCCATGATCGCAGCGAAGGGAAAACTACAAAGAGCTATTGAAGTGATGGACCGGTCTATAAAGGTTGTATTCCGTTATCACTTAGATGTAAAGTAGTTAACATTTAGTTTCGTATGATTCTCTAGTTAACGATTCTAGTTTAGGGTTCTTTAAAACGGCAAATTTTTGAGAATGGCATAGACGATGCCTCCCGTAACCTTGCTGTCATTCATAGGAACCCTACACTATAGTGGTCACGATGCAAGTGAACCCACCTACCAAAGTAATCACCTGGAAGAAAGTGGTGTGCCAGCGAAGCCGCTATGGAATCTGTACGGCCAAACCTGCAAGAAACTGTGGCACAACAGGGGTGATTTGCCAACTCGTGAGTAGAAGACATCACCGAGTAAAAACCGAATATATGACTATATCCTGGGTCATACAGTACAATACAATAGTAATATAATGACGTCGAATTATAACAAAGATAATGGCATAAGCATAAGTGCAAACTATGGTACTCGCGTCAGAGTCATATGCGGTAACAGACATATGTAAATATATGCATGAATGTAAATGCATCAATGAATGTGTTCCCAGCAATGACACACTAAATCAAGATAAAACCTGAATGCCCAGCATCGACACTCGAAAACATCAAGGAAGTCGTGTCCATCTGTGAAAACAGTATCCTCATATATTTTAGGCGCCGCATCTTCATATCGGCCTTCAAATCTATTAAATAACACGACTCCAGTCGGTATCCTCCGGATTACCGCCGGGTCAATAATAACCGGTAGGTAGTGCTCCCCTGCCGGGCACAATGTTTACCTATGCAACCCTCTTACCCCAGGGTACCTCACCAGGTCCACCATGTACCCGCAGACAGCGTCTTTCTCCTAGAATCGGGTATATGTACATGTAGGGTTCGTAGGCACACCCATGAGGTTCTACAAGTGATCAAACATGGCCAATTCAAAATTTCTCTATGTGCCGAGAAACCCTAAACTAGATCGTTACTAGAGGTAAGGCGATGCAAGCAAGTAAACAACTTTATTGCTAAATGAAAGAGACTACAACCTTTGTAGATCCAGTCCTCCACCTCCTTAGCTCCGTGATGATGTCCCTCCGCTGCGATCATCGGATCCCGAACTTTGGCGATGGTTTCATCGGAGAAATGATCGGGCTAGGTCGTCGACTTCGATGCCGAAGATGATCTACGTTGAGGCAGCACAAGATCAAGCTCCAACTTCACCAAGTCATGAAACTTGTGAAGAAAACACCCTATACTACATGGTAAGTGGTAGAGGATGAAGAAATAGGAAGTGGGTTCACTTTAGAATTGGATTTCTCACTCTTTTTCTCAAGTCACCGTTGAAGCTAGCAAGCTTCTTTCTTCTTGAAGAAGAAGAAGAAGAAGAAAAGAATATGATAAGAATAATGAAAATAGAAAATAAAGTGATTCTTATCATATTTGCAACCATGGTTTAGTGTAGAGAATAAACTAGGGTTTAGTTGAATGGTTAGGGTTAAGGCAAAAGACAAACTAGCTAGACTTTTCAAAGCTTCAAGAAGCTTCAAGTATCAAACAAAGAAAGCCACCATGTTATATTTTGCCAAAAATAAATAAAAAGAATGAATAAACAAGTAAAAACCCTAAACCATCAACTAAACATGGTTTAAGTCTTACACACACCCATGTTTGCATGTATCATCAAACATGATACAAACAAGTGCACAAAAATATATCACATATACAACTTGTGCACATCAAGTGAGAAAATCCATCTAAAGTGAACAAATACTAGTTAATGCAAAGCAATATATCAATTATATAATTATACATTAAATCATTAAATCAACACTCGATTTAACGATCCGGTCATATCGTATATGATCGACTAATATCCGATGTATCGACTTATCGAATCAATCCTCGATTCGATAACTAGGTTATATCGCATACAACCAATCGATACATTCATCGCGAGAATAGAATACGGTATCACGTACACGCATTATTCTCGGTCCCGCACATATCTCATATGCGCTCCTATTTCATTTTGCTTGAGCCAGGAAACCTCTGTGTAGGACTCTAAAGACTCGTCAATACGCCGGCAGCAGGTGATGATCATATCAAACACCCACAAGCCGCAAGCGGTCTGCTAAACGTAACGGCCACCCGGGTATTGAGCGATCAGAAGATCGACGAGCAAGCCCGCTCACACTCCTGTGAATCCAACCAGTAACACTTACCTTACAGTCCGGTCTGTTCGTCTGATATGTCCCATATCTCGCCTAGGGGTGGTAAACGTCAGACCCCAATAGCTTGATAAGTTATGCCGATATAAGGTCCATAACATTCATGAAACCACTGATAACTCTTACCAGTATATCACAGCAACCCTGGCCAGGGATTTCCTGTTATGGCCAGTCGAGCATAGCGCAATATCAACCTCCAATACCGGGAGAGACGAATCCCCTCCTATCGCTCATTGCCTCTATGCGAATCGGGACTGTACCCAAAAACCACCTGTTTGCACGACTCAGTAGAGTCGTGGTAGGGTGGAAATCAAAGCACAGTGGGAGACATACAAGACTCTATGATGATCTCGGGTCAACAGATTAAGCTGTACCAGTGTCACCAGAGAACTGCCATCTGACGTGAGGTATAATACCATCTGGGAGTTCTCGGCGAGTCCGTTCAGTGTACCCAGTCTCCACTGAGCACCCGCATACCATCTCTGATGTCAAACACCAATAGATATGGGATCATCCATCGCCCATCACATGGGTCGAGAAGATATGCGCTAGTCTACTCTGGAATATCGATGCCTCGTCTCGATATTCCCACGACTAGGAATATTGAAGGATGTACTCATGGACTACCCAGGCCCCACTAGTATGATCTACATCATAGTCCTGGAAGTCAAGTACACATCCTAAGGGCTTTATCAACATGCAACAGAGAGACAGAAAGTATACATGTTAAGATAAAGAGCAACCAGATAGCGTACTATCATGTCGAGCAAGAAAGTCCTACCTATATATGTCCCAGCATCCACTACAATATACATCCAATGTACAGTAATGGCCTTTAGGGCATACATATAGCTAACAATCTCCAACTTGCACTAGGGCCATCTGTAGCAGTGGTTGCAGTATCTAATACTCAACCATCCCATAAAAGTCTCTCTTTGAGAAAAGGCCTTTGTGAGTGGATCCACCGCGTTGTCCTCTGAGTCTACTCTCCTAACCTCGATCACCCTGGAGATCAACTATCTCCATGATCTGGTGATGCTGCCTCAGAATATGTCTGGGTCACTGATAGGACCAGGGTTCATGGGCCAAAGCCACACTTCCATTGTCATACAATGGTAGGAACCTAGTTCATCTCATGAACCAATATACACCCAAACTGCCTCTTTGGTAGTATCTTTAATAGCGATGTTACCAGCCTTTATCGTCTAGTCTGCCACGGTATCTAGCTTGGAACTCTTCCAACATACCGTCCCTCCACTGAGGGTAAAGACATTGCCTACGACTGACATTCAGTCATCCTTATCACCCTGGAACCTTTCCAGTGATTCTCCCCAGGATCAACTGATACCTTCTCACTACAGCTAGTAAGAATCCTAACATCCATTTAGATCTATCTCATAGATCCAAAACCCAGGATTTAGGAGGTATCACTTTGATCCTATTGGAGAATCCATGTGATAAGAGGAGATCGACCGATCGTAGCATAGGAAACTCCTTTCCTATCAAGAGTATGTCATCCACGTACTCTACGATGATCATCACCATACTCCATACTACCCTTTTGTATATACAAGGTTCATCTACCATTTTGATGAAGTCAAACTCTTTGACTACCACATCAAAACAGATGTTCCAACTCCGCGATGCCTGCTTTATCCTGTAAAGCAACTTGCACACGTTTCCGCTGCTCCCACTGTTTACGAAGCCCTCTGGCTGTGTACTTATAGAAGTTCTCTTCTAAATCATTATTTAGAAAAGCAGTCATGGCACCCAACCACCAGATATCGTAGTCATGGTATGCAGCCATGTTAAGTAGGATCCGGATGGACTTAAGCATAGCCACTGGAAAAGGTTTCATCATTATCCACGCCTAGTCGATGAGGAAAACCTTTAACAAGTCTAGCTTTTAAAGTCTCAGCTTTTCCATCTACACCAAGTAATCTTCTCAAGATATACTTGCTCCTGATGGGGATTTAGCCCTTCGGATATAGCAATCAAAGTCTATACTTTGCTGGTGTACATGGATTCCATCTCAGATCGCTAAGCATCCAGCCATTCTTATAGAGTCCCTACTCTCGATGGCCTGCTCGAAACTAGTTGGGTCATCATCTCATGATGCATTTCTCGCTCCTACTGTCATCGAGAAACCGAAGTATCTCTCAGGAAGGTGAGGAACCCTGCTAGATCGGCGGAGAGGCTGAGGTTCGTTGGGGACTATTGAATCCTTTGGTTCTATCAAATCATCAGCTGCAGTTTTGTATAGCTGGAACCTTTCCAGTTGTACAGAACTGACTTTGCCTCGATCTTGTCCGGATTTTGCTTTTGACATAGGCCGGACAATCCCAAATCTTAACTTACTTAAGAGATAGGCTCTTCCCATACCATATCTTATATGGAGTGGTAGACACTGATTTGATTCGAACTTAATTCAATAGGTATGCAACTTCTCAAGTGCACAACCCCAAAAGGAAATATGCAACTCAGTAGTACTCATCATAGAGCACACCATATCTAATATGGTGCGATTGCTCCGCTTCGATACACCGTTGTGCTGTGGTGTATTCAGAGGAGTAACACTGAGAGAGAATCTCATTCTCCTTTAGAATAGTCCAGGAATGCCATGCATAAGTATTCTCCTTCCTGATCTTATCATCGGACATAATACTTATACCCGCATTTTGGTTCTCTACTTCTAACTTATATTCTGTGAATATCTCAAAAGGTTCGGACTTATGTTTCAACAGGAACATATGACTGAATTTTGAGAGATCATCAGAGAATGTGATGAATTACAAAGAACCGGTTCTGGCATGTGTAGACAAGAGACCTTACATACATCATTATGTATCAGTCCCAAGAGTTTGCCAACTCTTTCTCTGTTTCCAATAAACAGAGCTATGGTCATCTAATTCTTGTGACATGACTGGTAAGTTTCACAAGATGTAAATTCAAACTGATTTAAATATGCATCTAAATGTAACTTAAGCCAGTCGGGTCGCATTGATATGACCTAGTCTACAATGCCTCAAGAAAGATTCGTTCATTTCTGAACTCTTCCTCTTGTGTGTGTTTCGTATATTAGAAATTGTAGTTTGATTTAGAACGTCAATGCTTTTAGATAACGTGCCTGAACCGATCAACTTTTGATATAGGAAATGTTCAAAACATTATCCAACAATACAAAATTTTATCATTTCTTTACTTATAAAGAGACTAATATGATTTTGTATATCACGTTCGGTATCTAATAGTATTTGTTCAGAATCAATGTATTTGTAATACAGGGTGACAGTGACCAACAGACTTGGCTGCAACACTTGCCCCGTTTTCTGTCTCATGAAACTTATCACCTGTTCTCAGTTCTCTGCCTTTCTGTAGCCCTATGTAACAGATTACATATCGGGGATCCTGATCCGGTATAAGATACCCAGGACGTAGAGGATACTGAGAAACAGTTCTTTGTAATGAACACACCCGAAGGAGATGCATCTCATACACTTTCTTCGTTTGGGCGGCATGGGAATCTTGGTATTCCCCTATTTCTAGCTCTGTCTTATAACAATTATAAGTTGGAGCGGGACTAAAGTTCCCCAGCTCAGTAAAACAAGCGGGTTCGGTCAATACATCCATATTATTATCTTGATTAAGGCGTGATATGGTCGCTACCTAGAGAGAGAGAGAAGAAAACACTCAGCGTGCGCTCTTGCAAGAATAGATTGGTTATTATTTTATCTAATCAGGATGGCTCCCACTGTTTTTATCAAATCTTCCTTCAAACCCTAAAAGGAAAGACTAGCCGGGATTAATTACACTCTACATGTTCGCCAATCTTTCAGCTAGGCCAGTGTCGGTACTTTGAGGGAGGTTCCCCGTGCTTTCGCACGGACCTAATTACAGTAAACCTCGTTTTCCCAAAGGCGTAACCCCGTTAACACCTTTCTAGACACCTACTTGATCGGCTAATTGTAAAGTGCAAAACTCTCCCAGGAGTAACAATTACTCGCAGTGGGTATCGGGATCCAACTATCATATAGAAGGTATGCAATCTCATTGCAAGTTTCAACACTTGAAACTCCCGATAATGGTTTTTACCCCTAGCACCTATGACCTTGGCTAAGGTCAACAAATCATAAGCACTAGTCAAGTTCTACCCGTCATTTCGTGATTAATTAGACCCACCCACATGACCCTTGGCTAAGGTCAACAAAGCCACATGACTGTCCTAACTAATCGCATCATATGCGGTGTAGGAAGACATCACTTAGCTACCGTACACTGTGCCTTGACTATGGTCAACAAACACATCACGAATACTAAATACTCTACTTCCTAAAATGACGGAGGGTTGTGGATGGTTTTTGAGAAAACCTTTAACGCTTTGAACTTGATCTCGTTGCGGAATCAAATGGTTTTTAAATGGAATGTTTTTTATGCTTTTCTAGTTTTGCTAAAGGGGTCACTCCCGGTGAAGGGATCGTCGGCCCTTTCCACATCGAATAAGGTGCAGGATATATCATATATACCGCTGTGCAAAGCAAAAACTATAGAGGCAATCAAAAGACAAACCGAGGGTTGTAGCATCTGCCAGTTATAGCTAAAGGAGCCACTCCCGGTGAAGGGATCTCGGTCCTTACCTTATCGAATAAGGTGCAGGATGTTCTACAAGGAACACCGCGATGCAAAGCAAGAACTGTAGCTACCTGTTTTATTTTTGAAATTCGATTCCACAACATCTTTTAGGTTTATTTTCTTTCATTAATCTCATTAATGAATGTCCCATCATTTAAATTCACCTAAACATCACAGATAAATATAACGTACGCTTATGCCATCCGCATTCGCCTCGATGCCTCGTCTGCACCGTTAGGTTAGGTAACTAACGCCAGAGCGAGGCAGGGCTAGCGCGGGTGTAAAACATAAGAAACGTCTATATAATATATCATATATACTATATACCATATCTATCTGAACAAATCACATGATCACATCACAGATAACGCAGCAGAAAATATCATATGAAATATTGGATATACTAGGACGTCCGTGTTTTTAATACGAGCCAGTATAAAACACGGATTCCACGGTCGTGATGAATAGCCAATCCCACACCCCTAGACCCCTACGAGAGCGGCAAGCAACCCTACCAATTCTAGGGTTAGGAGACCCGGACTCGACTCCTCGAGATGGTCTCCCACTGGACCCTAGAACCCGGTTACTTGTGCTCCCCTCCTTAGATCTATCCTAATGCGAAAAAGTAAATAATATACAAATGGTGACATCATCCGCAACCTGGAAGTGCCCCACTAAAAGAATATTACATAAAAGTTTTTACATGAATGAAAATGAAAAACACTCATCTCACATAAAAAACCCCTGGCTATTCAAACACGACGATCCAATATAACATATCCAGCAACACATAACATCACATGTTATCAACGTAAGTAAACATGCGTATTCCAATTGTCGTTGACATATAGCAACGAAACCGGCGATATCACATATTACACTTACGGTCACAGAAAAGAAAGTGTAAAATTACAACAGTTGGAATCCGCAACCTCTTTAGACATCGCATGCCTAATCAAATGAAATACTTTGACATCGCATGCTTAACAATTATAAACCCCACATTTTAGTCTCATTATCGAAAACTCTTTTCAATATCAAGTCGGGCAATTCAACAAGATTCCCGACATCCTGATCGAATGCTCGTCGCAAACTTTAGTAGGCGGCCGCACACCCAACGCCGTCGACGAAGTGCACCAAGGCGGAACACCGCTGCCGCGAGCACCCGAACGGATGCTTTCGGCGACGGGGTTCTCCTACAGTCACTTGGTCGGGGCTATGGGGCGTAGCTGCCTATTAAGTTTACCCGGTGAATATCCGCGTACGCTATGTGATTGCGACGGACTTTTGATCGCATCAAAATCCCGTAGCAACCGATCAAGTGAGACTAAACTGCTATGTTTATAACATTCATTCAGTCATCTCATAACAACTTGTGGATTCCAAATATTGTATCACATTCCAGATAAACAGAAAATGTTAAACTTTCCGATCGAACAATCGAACACCCAAGTTTTCCCGAAACAGCTCAACACATGAAATAAGTTTAAAAACATTCACTTCGTGCCTCAGTACCAACGGTCCATCCGTAGAAGGGTAAAGCCAACGCCTCACATGTGGCATGCCGTACTGCCCCAAACCCTAAGGTTCAAAGGGCAGTTCAAGACGGTCACATAATCGAGTTAAGGTTTGTTGTCTTCTAGAGGGACCATTGTGTTACTTGCACTACTTAGAACGTCATTAAACTACGAAAAAATCCAACAATTGGAAATTTCCCGGCAGGGGAAAAGGTGGGTATTTATATCCGGTCGAACTTTTTAACATATTCTAAAATTACCCGGAAAAACACAGTAAACAAAGTTAAATAATCTGATCGAATCATCGAGTCCCAATACAACCCAGGAACACTCAACTCTTGAGTCATAATAAAAATACCCATAAAATATAAATCTCAAAAATAGGAATTATGGTGGAAAAATGATGGCCTATATCCTCTGTACGGCCGCAGAACCGCGGCCCAAGCAGGCTATTGCCGCGGTTCCGTGGTGATATGTACGATTTAGGCAGTCGTTTTTCACCACAATTCTTATATTCTCCTGCTGAATTTTTCAGGTATTTTTAATTCAGAAAAATCCATAATTTTCAAAAATGTACAGAGAAGGGTTATGGATTAGGGTTTCGGGTTCGATCGGGTTTCTAACTTCGTCTACGCATCGCCTATGGCTCTAACTAGGCTCTGATACCACTGTAGGGTTCCTAGGCATATCCATGAGGTTTTACAAGTGATCAAACATGGCCAATTCAAAATTTCTCTATGTGCCGAGAAACCCTAAACTAGATCCTTACTAGAGGTAAGGCGATGCAAGAAAGTAAACAACTTTATTGCTAAATGAAAGAGACTACAACCTTTGTAGATCCGGTCCTCCACCTTCTTAGCTCCGTGATGACGTCCCTTCGCTGCGATCATCGGATCCCGGACTCTGGCGATGGTTTCGTCAGAGAAATGATCGGGCTAGGTCGTCGACTTCGATGCCGAAGATGATCTACGTCGAGGAAACACAAGATCAAGCTCCAACTTCACCAAGTCATGAAACTTGTGAAGAAAACACTCTATACTAGAGGATGAAGAAATAGGAAGTGGGTTCACTTTAGAATTGGATTTCTCACTCTTTTTCTCAAGTTACCATTGAAGCTAGCAAGCTTCTTTCTTCTTGAAGAAGAAGAAGAAGAAGAAAAAGAATATGATAAGAATAATGAAAATAGAAAATAAAGTGATTCTTATCATATTTGCAACCATGGTTTAGTGTAGAGAATAAACTAGGGTTTATTTGAATGGTTAGGGTTAAGGCAAAAGACAAACTAGCTAGACTTTTCAAAGCTTCAAGAAGCTTCAAGTATCAAACAAAGAAAGCCACCATGTTATATTTTGCCAAAAATAAATAAAAAGAATGAATAAACAAGTAAAAACCCTAAACCATCAACTAAACATGGTTTAAGTCTTACACACACCCATGTTTGCATGTATCATCAAACATGATACAAACAAGTGCACAAAAATATATCACATATACAACTTGTGCACATCAAGTGAGAAAATCCATCTAAAGTGAACAAATACTAGTTAATGCAAAGCAATATATCAAATATATAATTATACATTAAATCATTAAATCAACACTCGATTTAACGATCCGGTCATATCGCATATGACCGACTAATATCCGATGTATCGACTTATCGAATCAATCCTCGATTCGATAACTAGGTTATATCGCATACAACCAATCGATACATTCATCGCGAGAATAGAATACGGTATCACATACACGCATTATTCTCGGTCCGGCACATATCTCATATGCGCTCCTATTTCGTTTTGCTTGAGCTAGGAAACCTCTGTGTAGGACTCTAAAGACTCGTCAATACGCCGGCAGCAGGTGATGATCATATCAAACACCCACAAGCCGCAAGCGGTCTGCTAAACGTAACGGCCACCCGGGTATTGAGCGATCAGAAGATCGACGAGCAAGCCCGCTCACACTCCTGTGAATCCAACCAGTAACACTTACCGTACAGTCTGGTCTGTTCGTCTGATATGTCGCATATCTCGCCTAGGGGTGGTAAACGTCAGACCCCAATAGCTTGATAAGTCATGCCGATATAAGGTCCATAACATTCGTGAAATTACTGATAACTCTTACCAGTATATCACAGCAACCCTGGCTAGGGATTTCCTGTTATGGCCAGTCGAGTATAGAGCAACATCAACCCCCAATACCGGGAGAGACGAATCCCCTCCTATCGCTCATTGCCTCAATGTGAATCGGGACTGTACCCAAAAACCACCTGTTTGCACGACTCAGTAGAGCCGTGGTAGGGAGGTAATCAAAGCACAGTGGGAGACACACAAGACTCTATGACGATCTCGGGTCAACAAACTAAGCTGTATCAGTATCACCAGAGAACTGCCATCTGACGTGAGATATAATACCATCTGGGAGTTCTCGGCGAGTCCGTTCAGTATACCCAGTCTCCACTGAGCACCCGCATACCATCTCTGATGTCAAACACCAATGGATATGGGATCATCCATCACCCATCACATGGGTCGAGAAGATATGCGCTAGTCTACTCTGGAATATCGATGCCCCGTCTCGATATTCCCACGACTAGGAACATTGAAGGATGTACTCATGGACTATCCAGGCCCCACTGGTATGATCTACATCATAGTCCTGGAAGTCGAGTACACATCCTAAGGGCTTTATCAACATGCAACAAAGAGACAGAAAGTATACATGTTAAGATAAAGAGCAACCAGATAGCGTACTATCATGTCGAGCAAGAAAGTCCTACCTATATATGTCCCAGCATCCACTACAATATACATCCAATGTACAGTAATGGCCTCCAGGGCATACATATAACTAACAGTACATACGTGGCTCAAGAACCGAAAAATTTCATGGTGGACGCCACACACATCATATCACGAGAAAACTGCAATTTGCAATTTTAAAACGATAATAAGTTTATAAATTCCTTTTCGGTTTTCCCTAAATCCAGAAATCTCATAATAACTAAAAACTCATAATCATGAGCTAATGAGAAAACAATGAATATCAGCATAAAGCCCCTCAACAGTGCATAACAGTACGAATATATGAATGCAAAGCGGCATCTAAGTAAGAAATACAATATCTTAAACTAGCATGAGAAATCATGTATACCAACAATGTAATTAGCTACATGCTATCATTTTATACAAGTCAAGTAACCTTTTCTAACGTGTACGTGATATGGAAGTTACCGATGATGATGTCTGTGAGCTGGCAAGTAAGTGTACGTGCAACATACGCATCATCGGTAATGGTGCATATGTCCTAACAGATTAGTTCGTAACAGCTGATGAAGGCATGTATATATCTACAATAAAATGGGAATAGTATGAGCATAGTAAAAGTAAAATTTAAAAGCAACTAAAATACTAAACTAAGAACCGATGTCGAAAGTGGTAAGAATGTTTATAGCATATTCGAGTCAATATATCTAATAGTTGGTGATCCAGCCTCTTATTGTCACATACGGTATAATCTATCGTCCGGCTTCCTCAAGTCAAGAGTGCAGATCAATCATCATATATACTTCGTACGGTAAAATCTATCGTACGGCATCCTCAAAGTCGAGTGTACGGGTCAAAATCATATATATCATATTATATAGTTCGTATGGTATCAATCGTCGTACAATATCATAATCAGGGGTACGGATCTAAAGTCTCGTACAATCTATTATTTCATCAAGTCACATGTTATTGCATGTTTGTATATATCGCCCAACGATCCTATAATATATTATATCATATACGGTGTCTCGACTCAATCACATATCATAACCTCACGGCATCGTGCCCGATCATATCGACTCATATCCATTCAACATCATATATCCTCATCTTATACGTATATGTATACTATATATATATATATATATATATATATCAACGCATCAATATATATACATATATACATATACACCCATATCATAACACATATGTGTGTGTGCGCGCGCGACAATATAAACTAACGGGTCTCGAATATAGAAAATAGACAAAAGATAAGCACTTCCTACAAGTATACCTTTTCTAACCTAGAGTCTTCTAGAACCCTACTTGCTACGTATCCGTATCTCACATTAACACATATATAATATACGCATCCTAATCTACAAATTTGCGTGGGTGCTATACACCATCCACCCGATTTCCCCTGTAGATATACATCTACTCACCTTCGATCATCGCTTGCTAAAGTCGATGATGACTTGCTCTCCCTTATTGTTCCGAATTCCACACGAAGGTACCTACAGTTTCCAAGAACATCACATCGTAAACAAGAATCAAAGACATGAAAAGCCGATACGGCACACGGAACACATATAGGTTAGAACCTATGGTCCATACATGCGAAAACAACCAAACAACTCTCGACATCGATGTATGAACGTAAATCGACCGAGATAAAACACAAATACCAAAACCAAAGTCATCAAAAGTTGCAAACCGAAATCAGAAACTTAGTAAAACATCTCCAGATTTTCCTCAGGTCTAATTGGGATATTTTGAACATAGGGGAGGTCAAATTAACTTATAATGGAGCCATCGACCAAGCACGAACACCATCAAACATCCCTAGGCCGCAAATTGTGGCCAAAAGAAATTTATTTGCAGTTAGGTTATCAAGTTATGGTCTCGGGTCTCCAGGGTAGCTTCTAGGTCATCTGCATGACTCACTGTAATCGCTATATATTTTTCAGGGTTCCCGGGTTATAGTAGATTCCCAATTACACCTCAAATTTCCAACAAAATCCGATATCAGCAAATTCAAATTTCAATTCTTGGGGTTTAGTCTCAGGTTTGGTCCAGATGTTGACACTAGAAGGGTTGTGGTCACTAGGTACACCTCAATTACATCTCCACAACTCATAAAATCCCGTAAACCTCATATAGGAATTTTCCAACGTCACTAAACATCATCAGTTAAACTCTAAACTACAAAAAGGAGGTAAGGAAACTCAAATCTTAATTAAAGGTGTAGGATATACCTCATGTAGCAACTGACGAAAATTCTAGGGTTGCCCAAAGTGTTCAAAATCTCCACTTGATCCTACCATAGGGTTTGTAGTGAGGTTTGGAGTGATTTTAGTGATGGGAGCATGATGTTTTGTAGGGTTTTGGAGGATGGTTTAGGGTGGTAGAAGAGGTGGAGGGAGGTGATGAATGGAGAAGGAGAATAAGAATGAAGGAGAACAATGAGAGACGAAGGAGCAATAATGACCCATGGTGAGAAACCCTCCCTCCCAGCACTCTCTCTTTTCTCTCTCATGCCCATACCCCCATATTCCCCCTCTTATCAAAATATCTTTCTCATAACATTTCTTTTTTATTTCCTTTTTCTTTTTAAGGCAAAGGCATTTTAAAAACAACAAAAAAATGAAATGAAGCCAAGATTATATAAAAAGCTAACAACTGTTTGCAACATGTTAAGTTGCATGCCATATGCATAAACAAGATAAACGCATAATTAGCGATGTATTAATCAAACTAGTATGCAATTAATTGTATAAAAATTTGTAAAATGCCCAAATCACATAAATTCTTTCAAAATCAATAATTTATATCAATTTTCCAAACAATAAGTATATAATTATACTTCTTTAAAAACAATATCTATATTTTTATAATATCCAAAATTTACCATTTTATTTATTCAAATTCCATAAATAATTTTTTATTTTTCTGAAATGTTACAATTATGGGATAATATGAACTTGATGCCTAGTGGATTAAGGATTCTAAATATTAGGATTTTTGAGTTTCTTTTCTCCGACCGTAAGTGATAATATATGATATTCCAAATCTCGTTGTTATACGTCAACAAGATTAGGGGTACAAATATTTACTTACGATGATGATCGTTGATGGCTACTTATCGATATGATATATTGGATTGTCGTGATTGAATAGCCGGGGCTTTATGTGAGATGGGAGTTTTTCTCTTTAATTCATGTAAATTATTGTATGTAATATTCTTTTATTGGGGTATATCCGGGAGTGAGGATGTAGTCAACTTGATATATATTATTTACTTTTCCGCATTAGGATAAACCCAAGGCGGAGGGCACAAATAACCGGGTTCTAAAGTCCAGTGGGTGGCCACCTCGACGAGTCGAGACTGGTTACCTAACTCTAGAATTGGCAAGGTTGCTTGCCTCTCTCATAGTGGTTTAGGGGTGTGGGCTTAGCTATTCATTACGACCGTGGAATCCGTGTTTTTCGTTAATGGCTTAATCTAAAAACACAGAACTCCTAATATATCCTATATTTTATATATCTGCTTCTGATGTGCTGTGATCATATAAATGCATAAGACGAATGCTACTCTTATATATATATATATATAAATATATATATATATACATATATATATATATATTAGTAAACACTATTTATGTTTTGCATCCGCGCTGGTCCTGACCCCGTCTTGCAGTAAGTTAAGTAACCTTACGGTGAAAACCCGGGTCCTTGTGGTGAATGCAGATGGCATATATGTATGTTTTAGTTTCGTTTCTTCTATGATGTTTAGGAAACATAAATGATGGGACTTCATTAATAAGATTAATGAAAAGAAAAGAAACCTAAAAGATATTGTAGAATCATAATTTTTCGAAAAGGTAGCTCTAGTTTTTGTTTTGCATAGTGGTATTCCATTATGAATATCCAGCACCTCATTTGATGAGTAAAGAGCCTACATCCATTCACCAGGATTGACCTCTTTAACGAAAACCA
Organism: Agapanthus africanus; assembly: GCA_030015575.1. Taxonomy (NCBI): domain Eukaryota; kingdom Viridiplantae; phylum Streptophyta; class Magnoliopsida; order Asparagales; family Amaryllidaceae; genus Agapanthus; species Agapanthus africanus. The sequence goes on from CM057342.1 coordinate 306,544,944, forward strand.
GCATATGCTACAACCTACTCAGTTTGTTTTGAAAACTACCTTATTTTTAAAGTAGAGCTTAAACCACTCCTTTTCAAATCACTTGATTCTACACCGATATCAAGTTCATTACGTTAAACATTTTCATCAAAACCAGCCGTAACCCTCCATCATTTCAGATAAGTATCGTTTAGTATTCATGCTATGTTTGTTTATTTCTTTAAGGCGCAGTGTTCGGTAGCTAATAGATGCTTATCTGCAGCATGTGATTCGATTAGTTACAACAGTAGCATACCTTAGTCGACTTTGTTAAGGGTTTATGCGGGTGGGTATAACTTAATCAAGAAATGATGGGTGGAACTTGAGTAGAAACTTATTGTAACACTTCGAAAATCGTTTAGGCAGTTTTTCGGTAATCGGCTAAATTATCAGCTTTTTCCGTAAAAAGTCAAAATAGCTATTTTTCATTGTAGACTTAATTATACAAAATTTAGATAAGATATTATTATAAAATGGTCACTAAAATGTTACTTAAAATTTTCTAGTTAAATAAAAAAAAAAATCGTAATTAATTATTTTTAATATTATTTTAAGCTTTTAAAAATACATTAAATTAGTGATAAATACAAATTTAATTAGGTAAATTTCATAATTAGGAATCTTTATAAACTAAAATTTAGTGTTAATAAAATTGTATCATGACTTTTCAAGATTTGTTTTCAATGGTTTAAGAATCATATGAAAAATGAACTTAAAAAGGGGTTTTTTGTGAAAATTTGATGTGAAAGCATTAATTGCACTAGAAAGAGATTTTTCCATGGAATTTTCTACACCATTCCATTTCTCTCTTGCCCCCTCCCACCTTGGCCGAGCTTGGAACCATCAGCTCTCCATTTTCCCCCTCACTTCTTGCTTCTAAAATCATGGTAAAATCAAGAAAAATCCACAAAATTACACCATTTTCTTCATAAATTCAAACCAGAACCCTAATCCATCCCTTCTCTAACCCTAATTAGTTTGAGAAGTGGAGAAAGGAGGCCACTTTGGAGGCTTAGTGCAAGTTGGGGTTCACTTGGGAGGTATAAATCCTAAACTACTTGTTAAATTTGTAGTTTAATAAAGCTAGTTTAGTATTTTAAAGTGATTCATTTCATTGTAATGGTTAGTTTTGAAATTTCAAGAAAGGGATGATGTTCTAGATTAGGGTTGGATATTGGATAAGTGGGTTTAACCTAGTGTTGTGGCTATCTAGTGGGTTAGATCGAATATTTGTGCGATGTTGCGATCGCGATATCGTAAATTAGCGATGTTTGCTTTGAAATCGGTATGCTATCGCTTACTAGATTTTTATGAATTTTAGGAAGTGATCAAATTGCGTTATATTAGTGATATAATTAGCATCATATACGACTATTAGTGTGCGCGAATGCGGGGTTTTGACTAGTCGGGTTTTAGTTTTGACGATTGCCCCGAAACGGCGATTTTAGTTAAGGTTTTAGCGATTTTCGTGCATTTTCCGCGCACTGAGTGTACGTTGTGATAAATTCGAGAGTGTCGATCTTTTCATATTGTGAGCTCCGTCATTTTAGAAATCTGTAATCTTATTTTGTGTGTTATGCAATTCTAGGATCGGTCGCGGAAACATCGGACGCGGCGCGCAAAGGCAAGGCGGTGGTCGGATCGGAATAGCGGGGCTTTCAGGTGAGTAGATGTATTCATCTATGGGGGAATCTTCTGGATGGCGCGAAGCGCCCCTAGTTAGGATTACCTTATTTCTTGCAAGATTTGCATTGTTAGTTAGCTTACCCCTTCATTTACATTGCATACCATTATAACTAATCGTCTGTTAGATTGCATGGATATTCATATACACATGTGCGATATCACTTCGTAGGACACGAACACCATTACCATTGGCTTCTGTTGCACACACACTATTCATGTGACACACACGCCTTTGGTAATTGCCATGCCACGAGCACCATAGAACCTGTTTAGCTTAGTGTCACCACTTGCATTATACATGATATATGAAATCGCATAGCATGTATATATATCTTGCATCATTATCATACTTACATAGATTTCTAGCCACAAATCACATCGCATACTTTGATATCATAGACATTTATCACATACAACATGTTGGGTATTATGATTTTCTTGAGGATTTCAGTATTGCTGCGATTTCTGGATTTTTGGGGAAAACCGCAAGAATTTAACTTAAGCTTATATTTATCATTTTTAAAAAACAAAGTTGCGGTTTTCTCGTGATGTATGAGTCGTCCACCATGAGTTTTTCATGTTTTCTGTTAGATTTCGAGACCCGATTCGAGGAGTGGATGAACCGTCTCGGGTACATGGTGGGCCCGGTATGGTACCCCGGGGCAAGAAGATCGAGTTGTAGACGATGAACCTGGCAGGGGAAGACTACCTACCGGTGATGTCTGGCGCGGCGGATATCCAGAGGATACCGACCGTTGTCGTGAGATTTGATGATATGGGCCAATACGGACTGACGGAGCCCGATATTTTGAGACATTGATACAGTGAGACATTGAGACAGATGTGATTTCATATTTGGTGTCGATGTTTGACACGGGTTTCAGATGATTTCTTGATGGTATTTAGCTATTATACATATATTCTTTTTCTAAAGTTAAGAATGCAGAATTCTTAGCATTTAAAACACTTAAAGATTTAGTAATGACATTGCATACATGTGCATGCATACTAGAGGTATTATATCACATCTGGACATACATGCTGTGACGCATTTGCGTGCATTCTTACGATTGCCTTACTAGATGTTATATTCTACTCACGAGCTGGCAACTCACCCCCGTTGTGCCACAGTGTCTTGCAGGTCGGACTCATCAGTCTAGTAGCGGTGGCTTATCTTGATAGTGACTTCTTTTGCTCAGACTTGCGACATTGCTCGTAGGTGGGTTGCGAGAGTGCTTTTATCTCTTTTCTTTCGTACTATTTTTGTATCTAGTATTCTCCATCTACCACTTCTTATGTGTATATGCGAGCTAGTGATGAGACCGAGAGATTTGTGTATATGTGGTTTCTTTTGGTCGAGCTCACTTGAGCCGACGTTGTGTTTTCTTGTATTTTGCATTTCTTTATGCTCTTTTCTTGAGATTACATATATATATTGCGTGTGGTTGTGATCCGCCTCGGGCGAAGAGCTAGCTCCCGCTTGGGGATGCCATTTTGTGATTACAGGTTATGTATCTTGTTGTACCCATTTTGGGGGATAGAATTTACAAGGGAGACTCTGCCGAAATTTTCGGAAATTTTTGATGTTTTTTTAAGGGGTTCAATGCAACTTAATTGATTTAAAAATCGTTTTCATGTAAGGTTTTACTTCACTCTCTTTTGATTTTGGTTTAGATTTTTCTGGGTTTTGGCTGACTTAGGTTACGGTACGCCTTTAGACGTCTCGTAATCTAAGTGCCAGTCACGTTCCGTACTTTCGGGTCATGACACTTATGATTTGTTGACTTCGTTAAGATTATAATTCGTTAGGGGTAAAAACCATTACCGGGAATTTCAAGTGTTGAAATTTGCAATGAGATTGCATACTTTCTATGTGATAGTTAGATCCCGATACCTACTGCGAGTAAGCATTACTCTTGGGAGAGTTTTCCATTTTACAATTAGCTAATCTAGTAGGTGAGTAGAAAGGTGTTAACTGGATTATGGCTCTGCGAAAACGAGGTTATTTAATTAGTTCCGTGCGAAAGCACGAGGAGACTCTCTCGAAGTATCAACACCAGCCTGGCTGACCGATTAGCGAACTTGTAGGGTGTAATTAATCTCGACTAATCTTACCATTTAGAGTTTGAAGGAATATTTGATAAGAACAGTGGGAGCCATCCTGATTAGATAAGATAATAACCATTCTAATCTTGCAAGAGCACAAGCTAAAGTGTTTTCTTCTCTCTCTCCAGGTAGAGACCATGTCACGCCTTAATCAAGATAATAATATGGATATATTGACCGAATCCACTTATTATACTGGGCTGGGGAACGTCAGTTCCACTCAAGCTTATAACAATTGTCATGATTCTAGATAATAGATAGGGGAATACAAGGATTTCTATGCAACCCTAATGAAGAAGAAGCATTCTGATGCATCTTCTTCAGGTGTGTTAGTTATTGAGAACTGCTTCTCAGTCTGCTCTACGTCCTGGGTATTGGATACCGAATCAGGATCCCACATTTGTAATATGTTACAAGCTTTAAAGAGAAGTAGAGAACTGGAAAAGGGTGATATGTTTCTCAGAGTAGGGAACAGAGTAATTGTTGTTGCCGAATCTGTTGGCGAATATCACCTAGTATTGCCCACTAGTAATACATTGATTTTGAATGACTGTTATTTCGTACAGTCGATGATGTGCAATATAATATCTGTTTCTTTATTAGATAATGAAGGATATAACTTTGCATTAGTGAAAAATGTTATGAACATTTTCCTAAATCATGTTTGGATTGGTACGTTGTGTAATGGTTTATACGTTCTAAATCAACATACAATTCTAAACATCCAAAACACACGCAAAAGGAAAAGTTCAGAAATGAACAAAGCCTTCTTGTGGAATTGTAGACTTACATATCAATGCGACCAGACTAGCTAAGTTGCATAAGGATGGATATTTGAATTCATTTGAATTTACATCTTATGAAACTTGGCAGTCTTGTCTCAAAGGAAAGATGACCAAACTCCGTTTACAGGACACGGAGTAAGAGCTACTGAACTCTTGGGACCGATACATAGTGATGTATGCGGTCCTATATCTACGCATGCCAGGAATGGTTCCTCATACTTCATTACATTCATAGATGATCTTTCAAGATTTGGACATGTGTTCTTGTTGAAACACCAATCTGAAGCTTTTGAGAAATTCAAGGCATATAAGAATGAAGTAGAGAACCAAACTGGTAAAAGTATCAAAATCCTTCGATCAGACCGAGAAAGAGAATACTCAAGCACGGAATTCCGAGATTATCTAAGAGAGAATGGGATTCTGTCTCAGCTTACTCCTCCATATACACCACAGCACAACGGTATATCAGAGCGGAGGTGTTAGTGTATATGCCCTAGAGGCCATTACTGTATCATACTAGTTTGTATATTACTTGATGGAAGCTTGGGATATTCACAGTTGTATAGACAATCTTGCTCGAAATGGTAGTTTGCTACTTGGTTTGTTTCTACTTTAATGTGTGCATGTGTTTCTTTTAGCATATCGCTTATACACATTAGTGGAGCTCTTAGGATCTTTCCTTGATTACCAGCGTTGTGATGGCAGTCACACTAGTGGGGGCTGGGTAATCTACAAGCACATCCTTATACAGGTCCGTAGTCGTTGGATTATCGAGACGGGGCATCGATACTCCGGAATAGACTAGCGTATGCGCTTCTCATCCCAGCAGGGGAGATGGTCTGTCCCACAGCCATTAGTACGTCGTACTTGAGATAGTATGCGGGTGCTCGTTAGGTTATGAGTACACTGGACAGGACTCATCGGGAACTGTTCGTTGGTACTATACCTATCGTCGGTTATCAGTTCCCAGGTGACATGAGTACAGCTTAGTCCGCTGACTTGACACTGTCACTTCGTCTCGAGTGTGTTCCCACTGTTCTTAGATTGCTACCCTACCACGGCTCAAATGATTCTTGCAAATAGGTAGCAGTTGGGTGCAGTCCCGAAGCACTTCGAGGCAGTGACGGTTAGACAGGATTCGTCTCTCCTGGTATTGGGGGTTGATATCGTGCCGTGTCTTGGGGAGCCATTACACAGAGTCCCTGGCCAGGGCAAGCGAGATATACTGGTAGCGTTACCAGTGTTATCTCAGGGTGTTCTGGGCTACACTCCGACATGACTTGTACCGCTATTAGGGGACTGACGTTTACCGCCCCCTAGGCCGGACATGCGATACACTCAGATGAACAGACCGGACTGTACGGAGATTGTCATATTCAGGCTCAGTAGGAGTTCGGATGGGTCCACCTCATCAGTCTTCTTATCGATATCTACCTGGGGACCGTTACGTACAGCTAGTACCGCTTGCGGCCTGTGGTTAAACCCACTGCCAGTGTAGTGTCGTGTCTTTAGAGTCCCACACAGAGGGCTATTCGCCTTTGGGCAAAACAGAGTAGAGGTCGCATGGTTTTGCGACAAGGTTCGTTCACATCAGCGCACTTGTGCACGTTTGGTGTCCGGACAGTTATTACTTGCGGGCTTTGGTTTAAGCCAGATCCTAATATATGTTTTGGGATTGGTTTTATCTCATTGTATTCGTGTTTCTCGGAACACGGATGCGGGTGTGTATGCATAGTTGACAGAGGCAGAGACAGAGGATTCTCATTAGGGTTATTGACTGTTGACTTTTTCCAAACCCTAATGAGAATGAGGAATATGGTTAATAATATTAATTAAGGATAATTGTGCTATGGTTAGGGTTGTTGACAATTTGACTTTTGTTGACTTGTTGACTTTGTTGACCGGTTGACCATTGTGGACTTGTTGACCATCATCATTTCATTTCAAAGATACTTCTTGTTCTTTGAAAAATGCATTAAATGAATGAAATGATAATGGTCATTCAAAAACTAACCATCACAATTTCTTAATTATTATTATTATTATCATTATTCCAAATATGAGAGCATGGTTGTAAAATATCCTCATTCTTACTTGCTCACTCTCTCTCATCCAAAGCTCATCCTCTTCCTCTCTATCAAAGCTCTCATGTCTCATGTGTTAAGAAGCATGAGCTATTGAGATAAAACCTTCATAACTTCACTCTACTCATTCTAGAGTTCTAGGTTTAGCAAGCCAAGAACTTTAGTTACCTCTAGGTTGAGGTAGGAGCTCAAGGTAGACGCCTTCGGATGGATCCTTCTTTGACAAAAAGAAGACTATAAGGAGAAGCTATTCAAACAACTTCAAGGAGCAAGAAGAGAAGGAGTTCAAGACCTAGGTATAACCTCCTAACCGAGTAGTTAAACTTGTAGTTAGTTTGCTAGGGTTTTGTTTAGCAAAGATCCTCTTTTTAGTCCATGTTGCCTTGTGTCAAAAAATCGTTTTTTACCGTTTCCGCCTCCCCGTAAGAACCGGGGTGGGCAACGTGGACTTACAGTGGTATCAGAGCCTTGCTAAACAATAACTAGCATGTTAGCAAAGTATTTACAATTTCGATCCGAGAAAAAATCACAAAACACGTCCGAAAACTTAACTTTCTGCCAATTTTTAAAACTGCTCCAAAAATAATTCCACATATCTTAAAAATCGGCTCAGGGTTTTCTAAGAACATGCAGCAAAAACGAGCCCCTTACTCGGTCAACGCACCGCGGAACCGCGGCGAAACCATGCATTTCGCCGCGGATCCACGACCAAGTTGACTCGGCCGCGACTCGTCTTTGCTGCAGTTTACTCAGTGTTCTGTTTCGGGATTTTTAGGATATTTTGTTTCTGCCCAGAATTTTCAGAGAACAAAGTTGTGTTTGGGGTAGTTGGAAATCCGTATTTTTGATCGAAGTTCTGTAGACTATAGTTAATGGGTTATATCTGTGATGTGATATATGCACTGAACGTCAACTAATCGCTATATGTCGATTAGTGGGGGTTGTGCATATCTGTGATCTGTAATGTTGATGGATTGTGTATATGAACTCGTTGGATTGTCGCGGATGAATAGCCGGGGGTTGTAAGATGAGAGTTTTTTTATTTTTCATTTGATGTAATATGTAAATTGATCTAATATTATTTTATCGCCGCACATCCGGGATGAGGTTGTAGCCGCCATTGTATATTATTTTTTTTTACTGTTTTTACTCCTAGGATAGACCCAAGGTGGGGTGCACAAACTACCGGGTACCTCGAAGTGACGAGTGGCCTACTCATGTTGTTGAGGGAGGTTGCTTCACTTCGGGTACTTGGCGGGTAGTTTGCCGCACCCGTAGGGGTCTAGGGTGGGGTTTTGGCTATTCAACGCGATCGTGTAATCCGTCTTTCGTTGCAGGCTCGAACGAAACGCGGATTTCTAGTATATCCAATGTGTTCATCTATGATCTGGAATGTCTATCATTGCATCTGACGAATGTATATATCTATATATGATATCTAGTAGGCGTTGCTTATGTTTTGTATCCGCGCTAGTCCAGCCCCCGCTCTGTTGTTAGTTAAGTAACCTAACGGGTGATGACGGGGCCCTGTGGCGAATGCGGATGGCATAAGCGTACGTCATATTTTCGTTGTTTTCTACAATGGTAGGATTAATTGATGGGACGCATTAAGTTAATGCAAGAAAATAAACCAAAGTTAAGTCGTTGGAACAATTTCAAAACCACTCGGTTTCTTTTCAAAACAGAAAAAACTTTTAAAAATGCGGAGCTTAAACCACTCCTTTTAAAAGCTATTAGGTTCCTTCGATTATATCAAGTTCACTACGTTCACGGTTTTGCCAAAACCATTCGTAGCCCTCCGTCATTTCCGTTAAATATTCAGTAGTATTCAAGCTATGTATTTTGACCTTCGCTAAGGCATAGTGATTGGTAGCTGCCGAATATTTATCTGTAGCATAGATAGATGCGTTGGTTTGGGACAGTCGTACTACTATTTTGGCCTTCGTCAAGGGTATGTACGGGTGGGTTCAAATTAACCTGGATAATGACGGGTAGAACTTGACATGTGACTTATGATATGTTGGCCTTCGTCAAGGTCATAAGAGCATGGGACAAAAATCCACATCGGGAGTTTCTAAAGAAACCGAAACTTGCTAGCACTGCATACCATTTGGAGTGTGATGATTCTGGTAGGATTCCTTCAGTTTTATCACACGATGATATTTGGATCTAGATCCTACTGTGAGTATATGCTACTCCTCGGGAACTTTCTCGCTTAACGATCAATGCTATAAACCAAGTAAGTGTCTAGAAAGGTGTTAGCGGGGCAACGCCCACAGGGAAAAGAGGTTATTTAATTAAGGAACTTCGCGAAAGCGTTGGAAAACCTCCCTCGAAGTACCAACACTGGCCTGGCTGAACGGTTAAGCAAGTATTGTACGGTGAAATTAATCCTGACTAATTCTTCCTTTTTGGTTTGAGGAAGGATTCGAGAAACAGTGGGAGCCATCCTGTTTAGACAAACTAAAAACCACTCTAAATTTGCAAGAGCATCATGCTAAGTGTTTTCTTCTCTCTCTCTTAATTGCCGCGATCCTGTGACCAGACTTAGGTTACATCTAGATAATAAAATGACTGAATCTGACTGTTATGACTGGCAAAGGTCTGTCCAGATGACCATTACCCATGACAAGCTAGGACACTTCCTGACTAATCAAACCCCTGCCGTCTCAGGATCAGTTTCCCCTGTCACAGATATTGATATCCGTAAGACATCGGAAAAAGACTGTGCGAATTCCAAGTGCCTCGTGTTTGCCTCAGTTGATGGTGCATACCAGAGGCAGCACGAGAAGATGGACTTAGCTTCTATCTTCTTCCATAATAAAGATTTATATGGAGAGCAATCTCGTATCGCAAGATATGAGACCTCGAACGAATTGCTTCAAGCGATGTTGGCTTTCGGGTCATCTGTAGGGGGACAACGTCCTTACAGAGACTAGCTATTTTGATGAGCTCACGGACTTGAAGATCATGTTGAAGAACGGGTCAAGTACTGACTTGATTCTACAGTCTCTGCCCTCTACTAGTACCCTGAAGGAAACTAGGGAAGAAAGGGGAAAGGGAAGGGCAAATGTTTCGGGACTAGATGTAGTAAGAGAGGGACGTTCCTATTGTTACGGGAAAAGACATTGGCAGAAGGATTGCAGGGGTAGCAAAGCCAGTAGCCAGGATTCGAAGCATGTTGTGGCTTCGGCTTTGGGTGTGTTTGTAGTAGAAAACTGTATGTCAATTAACCCTACTTCCTGGGTATTGGATACCGGATCAGGATCTCACATCTGTAATTCATTACAGGCTCTAAGAAAACGTAGAGTTATCAGGATAGGTGATATGACTCTCAGGGTTGCCAACGGAATGAGCATGGACGCTGAATCTATAGGGGAATATCATCTTGGATTGACAACTGGGCAGATATTGATTCTGCGTGACTGTTTGTATGTACCTAGTGCGACATGTAATATCATATCTGTATCCTTACTTTCTAAGGAAGGATATGATTTTACTTTTGTAAGCGATGTGGTCCACATCCACCTAAATCAAGTTCTGATTAGGTCAGGTATATTAGAAAATGGAATATACGTACTGAATCAAGCTCAGGTTTTCACTGTCCAGAACACACTTAAAAGAATGTCTCCGGAATTAAATCAGGCCTTCTTATGGCATTTTAGACTGGGTCACATCAATGAGACACGGTTAACAAAGTTACATAAAGAGGGATACTTGAATCCGTTCGAGTATCAGTCTTATGATACTTGTGAATCATGTCTCATGGGAAAGATGACAAAGACTCCGTTTACTGGACACAGACTAAGAGCGAGCGAGCTCTTGGGACTCATACACAGTGACGTGTGTGGTCCAATGTCTACACATGCGCGAAGTGGTTATTCATACTTCATTACTTTTACGGATGATTTCTCTAGGTATGGACATGTCTTCCTAATGAAGCATAAATCCGAGGCCTTTGAGAAATTTCGAGAATACAAGAATGAAGTTGAAAAACAAACAGGCAAGAGTATAAAGACACTGAGATCTGATCGAGGTGGTGAATACTTGAGTGCCGAGTTTCTGGACTACTTAAAAGAGAATGGAATTCTCTCTCAGCTTACTCCTCCATACACACCACAACACAACGGTGTATCTGAAAGGCGGAATCGAACCCTATTGGATATGGTTCATTCCATGATGAGTAAGGCTGAGTTACCGCGATCCTTTTGGGGTTATGCACTAGAATCAAGTGCATATCTTTTGAACAAGGTTCCCTCCAAGACTGTGCCTACCATGCCATATCTGATGTGGTGTGGGAAGAAACCCCATCTTCAATATCTGAAGATATGGGGATGTCCAGATTTTGTTAAAAAGCAGCATGCAGACAAACTAAAAGCACGCTCAGTACTGTGTAAGTTTGTGGGATACCCAAAGAACTCCAGGGGGTATCTTTTCTATTACGCAGAGGAACAAAAGGTTTTTGTTTCTCGTCATGCCCACTTTCTGGAACATCAGTTTTGAGAAAAAGGAACAAGTGGGAGCGCAATAGAACTGGAAGAAATTCCAGAACCACAAGCTATTACTGAAAGCTTGGATGAACCAGAAGTTTCAGGAGAACCGGACATCCTAGCGCCACTCCGCAGGAGTTGCAGGCAGTCTCATCCGCCCGAGAGATACTACGGTTTTCTCATAGACGGGGATAGAGAAGATTGCACCATTGATTATGATGAGCCTACTAGCTTCCAGCAAGCCGTTCAGAGCGGTGACTCAGTAAAATGGCTGGATGCAATGCGGACCGAGATGGAGTCCATGTACACCAACAAAGTTTGGACTTTGGACTTTGCTCCAGAAGGGGTAAAACCCGTAGGCTGCAAATGGATCTTCTGAAAGAAGATTGGTGTAGATGGGCAGGTTGAAACCTATAAAGCTAGACTTGTTGCAAAGGGTTTTCGTCAAAGACCTGGTTTGGACTATGACGAGACCTTTTCTCCAGTGGCTATGCTCAAATCCATTCGGACCGTTCTTGCCATTGCTGCCTTCCACGATTATGAGATCTGGCAGATGGACGTAAAGACGGCTTTCCTAAATGGAAATTTGGAAGAGTGCGTCTATATGGATCAGCCGGAGGGATTCATTCAGAGTGGGAGCAGTGGTAAAGTGTGCAAGTTGCTCAAGTCCATCTATGGACTGAAGCAGGCATCGCGGAGTTGGAACATCTGCTTTGTTGATACTGTCAAAGAATTCGACTTTATCAAAAACCCAGATGAACCATGCATTTACAGTAAGATTGTAGGGAGAACTGTGGTATTCCTCGTCTTGTACGTGGATGAAATTCTCCTAATAGGAAATGATATTCCTATGCTACAGTCAGTCAAAGGATTCTTGTCACAGAGGTTCTTCATGAAGGACCTGGGCGATGCCAACTATATTCTGGGGATCCAGATCTATTATGATAGATCTAAGAGGATGTTGGGACATTCGCAGTCCAGGTACATCGACACCATACTGAAACGATTCAGTATGGAAGATTCAAAGCGCGGTAATCCACCGGCTTGTCACAGAATCACCCTCTCCAAAGATATGTCTCCCAAGACTGATTTGGAAAGGGCTCGCATGTCATCTATACCCTACGCATCTGCGGTAGGCTCTATAATGTATGCGATGTTGTATACCAGACAAGATGTAGCATACGCATTGAGCGTTGTAAGCCGGTATCTGTCGGACCCAGGGGAGAAACACTGGATAGAAGTAAGAACATTCTTAAGTACCTGAGAAGGACTAAGGAAATGTTCTTGGTGTATGGCGGAAAATACCTTCAGATTGAGGCCTTTGCTGACTCCAGCTTCCAGAGTGACAAGGATGACTCCAAGTCTATGTCGGGTTATGTCTTTACCCTCAATGGAGGGGCGGTTTGCTGGAAGAGCTCCAAGCAGGAAACCGTTGTTGACTCAACTATGGAAGCGGAGTACATAGCTGCTTGGGATGCCGCAAAGGAAACTGTCTGTATGAAGAAGTTCCTCATGGAGCTTCAGGTAGTTCCTACCATTGTTGATCCAATACCGCTGTATTGCGACAACAACGGCGCTATAGCCTTAGCGAAGGAACCCAGGTCCCATCAGAAGTCCAGGTACATCTTGAGGTGGTACCACCTGATCAGGGAGATCATAGATTGCCGGGAGATCGAGGTGAGGAGAGTAAATTCGGAGAATAACACTGCTGATCCATTCACGAAGGCCATACCCCAGACTCAGTTCGAGCGGCTAATTGAGATGATAGGTCTTCGATACACCAGTACATGGCCTTAGTGCAAGTGGGAGATTGTTAGTGTATATGCCCTAGAGGTGTTAGGTCCACGTTACCCACCCCGGTTCTTTCGGGGAGGCGGAATAGGTAAAAATCAAAATTTTCCTCGATAGGTAACATGGGCCGTTCATGAAGGATCTTTGCTAAACAAAAACTAACACATAAACTACAAGTTCTAACTACTATGTAGAATGGTTATATCTAGGTCTTGAACTCCTTCTCTTCTTGTTGTTCTCCTCCTTGCTTGCTCCTTGTAGTAGTTTGAACGGCTCCTCCTCGTCGTCTCCTCTTTGCCGAAGATGGATCCACCCGTAGGCCTCGAACTTGAGCTCCTACCTCAACCTAGAGGTAACTAAGGTGCTTGGTTTGCTAAACCTAGAACCCTAGATTGAGTAGAGAGGTGTTATGGTGGCTTTGTCTCAAAAACTTATGATTTCCAACACATGGAACATTTAAGCTTTTAGAAGAGGAAGAGGGAGAGCTTTTGCAAAGAGAGAGAAAAGATATGATAGAATGAGAGCTCTCTTTTTCAACCATGCTCATAAAAGAGATAATAATATCAATAATAATAATTAAGGGAAATTGTGATGGTGCGATTGGAATGACCATTATCATTTCATAATAAATGCAATTTGCAAAGAACAAGAAGCATCTTTGATATGAAATGATTATGGTCAAAATGTCAACAAGGGTCAAAACGTCAACCATAGTGTTGGAGATAGTGCCCTCAGAGTCAATTATTAGGTCACAGGTACGTGATTGTAATGATTGAGGGAGGACCTATCCCGGTAGGACAGTCTTACTCGAGATGATAGTATGCTATCTGGTTTACCTTTATCATCGTGTACTGCTTTAGGTGACATGACATGTCGCTATTGCACGTTGATAGAGCCCCTAGGATTCTTGCTTGACCACCAGCAGTATGAGGGCGATCATATAAGTGGGAGCTGGGGGTCTACAAGCATATCCTTAAAAGGTCCCTAGTCGTGGGAGTTTCGAGACCGGGCATCGATACTCCATTAGTAGACTAGTGTATACAGTCGAGACCCCGACGAGGGGCGGTGGCCGGTCTCACAAGCCACTGGTGTCAGTTGGATCACCTAAGATGTATACAGGTGCTCATTGGGTTATGAGTACACCGGACAGGACTCGCCGGGAACATGCTAGTTGGTCATATACCAGACGTCAGATGGCAGTTCCCTGGTGACATGTGTGCAGGTTAGTTCATCGACCTGGGGATCGTCATTTGTCTCGTGTGAGTTCCCACTGTACTTTGATTACTACCCTACCACGGCTCAAAGGAGTCGTGCAAACAGGTTTTAGTTGGGTACAGTCCCGAGCCACATGGAGGCAGTGAGCGTATCTTCAGGGGTTCGTCTCTCCCGGTATTGGGGGTGAGGTCGTGCTGTGTCTAGGAGAGCCATTACACAAAGTCCTTGGCCAAGGCAAGGAGATTTACTGGTAGGTATTCCAGTAGTATCTCAGGGTGTTCTGGGCTACACTCCGACACGACTTGTACCGCTTTTGGGGGTCTGACTTTTACCAACCCCCTAGGCCCGCCATGCGATACTCATAGACGAACGGACCGGACTGCACGGATATTGTCACTGACAGGCTCTGTAGGGTGTCAGGATGAGTTCGCTCATCGACGTCCCTTTTGGTCAATAGCTGGTGCCCCGTCACGTATTGGCTTATACCTCTGACGTGCTGGTGGTTAAATCCACAGCCATAGTATTGACGAGTCTTTAGAGTCCACCACACTTTCAGTTACTCAAGTTTCGGGCGAAACGCTGTAGAGGCCGTATGGAGATATGGCAGGGTTCGATCAGATACGTGCGGTATTGCACGGATCGTGATCGGACGGTTTTTACTAGCCGGCTTTGGCTTAAGCCGGATCTTAGTATTTGATAGTGTAGTTTTGTCTCTTTACATTTGTATTTCGGTCGAAATACAAATGCGGGTGTGTATGCACAGTATCGGGGTTTTCCTGTAATTTATTATGGGACCAGTTTTCTAGGGTTGCCAGTTTGCATTCCGTTCCGGCCGGTTTTCTCTTTTTCCTTCCCGGTCGGACTTTTCGTTGGAGGGTGTTAATTGCAAGTTTGCAATTAACATTTTGTAGAGGGGGTTTCTTGCAAAAGGATTATTATGAAATCTTTTTGGCTTTTCATGCATTAAATATGGTATGGGTTTTTGATGTGTTGGAAATTGGAGTGGGGGCCGGCCACTGTTTGACATAGGAAAGTTTGGGCCGGCCACTGTTGGAGAGGGAAGTTTTAATTGGAATGAATTTATAATGGTGAGCTCTTGATTTGTTTGTTGTTGGTTTTGATAAATTAATTTGTGTGTGCTGGTGCTTTAATTGGTGATGGTGGATTAATATATGTTGGTTTTGCTTTGATGCACACATTGGATTCCAGCAAGTTTTTTTTGGCTTCTTTTTTTTTCCAGCAAGCACATGTTGTAGCCGAGCTCATTCCTTATGGATGCTCCAATTTTCATTTCCTAAGCAAGCTCCATTTTTCATCAAGTGTTCATGAAAAATCCTTATGCAAAATTCCTCCATTCATGGCAATCTCTTTAACCCCAAAGAGACAAGTTTCTACATTATTCTACAGCTAATCTTGGGCGCGTCGGCTAGCCAACTTCGCGCCCGAGTTGCCTCGGTATTGAGGTGGGAGCCCGTAAAAGAATCCGGCTACGTGGTGCCCTTCCGGCGACGAGGCGGAGACCGGAAATCCCGCGAGGAGATCGGAGTGGAGATGAAGACCGGAGGACTTGGATCGTCGGTATATCTCTTCCCCTTCTCTTTGTAGTTAGCTAGATTTAGTTTAATGGCCCGATCCGGTTTTAGTGCGCGGTGGTGCCGTTTTGCCAAGTCCGCAAAAAATTAAAGTTTATCACCGCTTCCGCATTCCGGCGTCGGATCGACGGCCGGGGAGCCGCCGTGCACTTACAGTGGTATCAGAGCCTCGCCATTAACTTAGTCTAGCTTTGTGTAATGTGTTTTACGTTTCCGATCGAACAAAATCCCGAAAACGCATTTTTCATGCACATCAGTTTCTGTCGAATTTTTTTTTGAGTCCAAAATTTTTTCAGGTTGTCTCAGAATGATGTGCAGGGAATTTTAAGGTTACTGAAAAAATTTGGTAGCAGGAACTCACCATACCGCCGCGGAAGGGCGGCCAAACCCCTGCTTTGGCCGCGCTTCCGCCGCGGATGTAACTGTTCACGCTCCCAAAATTTTGTAGAATGTTCCTGAGTTGAAAATATAGTTTTTGGGATATTAAAATTGGGCCAATTATTTCTGTGAGTGCTACAGTTTTCTTTGGGGCCCACTTGTTAAGGTTTGATCAATCGGAAAATTTTAAACACATTTTTCACAGTATTTACATTATATCTGCGACCGTGAATGTCACTCGATCGGTAAATCCGGTCTAACTGCTATAGCCCGGTTAGACGGATTTGCGAACGTGACTTTCACGTTGATGTTCTATGTATTTGCTGTGTTGTTGCGGATCGATCGTGGGGGATAGCCTGGATGCAATGCTAGTACTGTGTTGTTGTATTATGTACATTTGTTGTTGCGGGGCGAGCGTCCGACATGTGGACTGCCGTCACTGCCTGTTTGTATTATTCTTTTGGGGCACGACCTGGTTGCGGTCGATGTACCCGGTGTATGTATATTTTACTTTCTGTACTAGGATTGCCCCGCGGTGGGGTGCATGGATAGCCGGGTTCTGGAGGGCAACAAGCCCGCATCTCATGGCATTGGGACGGAGGGGGCTTCACTCCAGGATTGGCTGGCTATTCGCCGCACTCGTAGGGGGTATAGGATTTCATTGCACAGGCTATCCACACGACCAGGGGAACGTCGGGTTTCAGTAGTGGCTCTGTGAAACCCGGGGATCCCAGATATCTGTATTGTTCTGTGATACTGTACATTTCTGTGATGTTGCATTTCTTTTCACGCCTTGAGCGAAATATAATATATTGGTATATATATTAGTAGATGTTGTATATGTTTTTCATCCGCGCTAGTCCAGTCCCCGCTCTGCCGTTAGTAAGCTAACCTAACGGGTGATGACGGGACCCAGTGGCGAATGCGGATGGCATATACGTACGTCAGTATATTTTCGTTCTTTGTGGTGTGATAAATTGATGGGACTGCGTTGATTCGGATCAATGCAAGTTGAAACAAACCTATTTCTGATGTTGTTGGAACACTTTTCAAAAAGCTGTTATTGCAAGGACGTTCACTTTTGTTTTGCATCGTGGTATTCATTTGGAATATCCTGCTCCTCAGTCGACGAGGCAAGGGCCGAGATCCCTTCACCGGGAGTGACCCCTTGAACAGAAGTTTGCGTCAGGGCATTAACTTCACTATAGCCGATTACTTTTGCTTTGCACAGTGATATTCGGTTATGAATATCCAGCACCCCATTCTACGGGGAAAGAGCCGAGATCCCTTCACCGGGAGTGACCTCTTTAGTAAAGGTTTTCGTCACTATATTTTCTAAAAAGCTATCCGTTCCTTCAACGATATCAAGTTCATTACGTTAAAGGTTTTCGCCAGAAACCATTCGTAGCCCTCCGTCGTTTCAGACGGGTAGCACGTAGTATTCATGCTATGTTTGTTGACCTTCGTCAAGGCATAGTGTATGGTAGCTGCTTGTTACCTTTCTGCTGCATAGATAGATGCGTTGGTTTGGGACAGTCGTACAGCCTTGTTGACCTTTGTCAAGGGCTTGTACGGGTGGATTCAAATTAACCTGGATAATGACGGGTGGAACTTGACATGTGACTTATGATTTGTTGACCTTCGTCAAGGTCATAAGAGCATGGGGCAGAAATCACATCGGGAGTTTCAAAAGTACTGAAACTTGCCAGATATGCGCATACCTTCTGGAGTGTGATACCGTGAGCGGATTCCGTCACGTTATCATGCGATGAGAGTTGGATCCCGATTCCCACTGATGAGTTAGTTTACTCCTCGGGTGACCCCGACTAATTCTTCTTTCAGGTTTGGAGGAGAATTTGAGGTACAGTGGGAGGATTCCAGATTAGATAAAATGGTGACCATTCTGATCTAGGATAGAGTGCACGCTGAGTGTTTCTTCTCTCTCTCTCTCTGGCAGCGACCATTGACCCGGCCCTAAGACTTTGACTCAGTGACCAAGTTGACCGAACCTTCTTAACACTGGCTTTTGAATTGTCAGAGTTGCAGACCTCATTGCCACTCCTACTTTTACCCTTTTCTCCAGGACACCCCGTATTACTACGAACGTCCACTTCCATTGGACAAAACCATCGTATGGTTAGATACGAACTCGAAGGAATTCGAGGATGGTTTCCGGTTCTGGAGAAAACGAATAGGATTATTCAGTTGTCTTTTCTTTTCACCTTCTCTCAGGTTGCGAGTACTCCTTGGTTTAGGAGTAGTACACCCATTATGCTTATTGGATAGTCTTCTTCCAAACCATAGGCTGGTGCCGACCGGTAGGGAATGAAGAAAACCAGTTAACCTAAACGGTGTACAGAAGGTATTAAGTTCAGACAAAACAAGGGATTAGTAAGAGGGCAGAGTAAATTGCGACTGCTATTCACGACCGAACCAAGTATTTCTTCGCCAATCCTAAATCACCTTTGTATTTCTCCAGGACACTCCGTATCACTACGAAGATCCCATTTTATTGGATATTCCATCGTATGGTTATATACGAACTCGAAAGGAACTTGTTCCAGTTCGGGGATGGATTCTGGTCCAGGAGAAATAGGAATAAAGTACATTCAGGTGTCTTTTATCTTCACCTTCTCTCGTGTTGCGAGTGTTCCTAGGATAGGGACAGTACACCCATTATGCTTATTGGATAGTCTTCTTCCAAACCATAGGCTGGTGCCGAACGGTAGGGAAGGAAGAAAACCATTTGGCCTAAAAGGGTGTGCAGAAGTAAAGACTAAAGACATATGAAGGGATTTGGAGAGGTGGCAAAGAACTATACGGTTACAGTCGTGAATCTGGAAGAGGCATTACAAGGAATACCAGAATACCCCATCGGAACATTTCAATGTTTCAGTTTCGCTGTGTAATGTTAAAGGAAAACTGATTTCCCGATTAGATACTTACTCCAGGGTATGTATTTACCAGGTACGATCCTCACATCTGTATGGTTTTACAGATGATGAGTGGGAGTAAGTTATTGGGAATTGGGTGATTATCCTCATTATATCAGGATTCGTTGGAATCAGTGATATTTGAGGAAGTCACCTGGGTTGTTTGCCAGTCGGCAAATATTTGGTTTTGAATATCCGCAGTTATGCACCAATTTCAAATTGATATATCTGTACGTCTATTTTCATAGAGTGAGATATACCTTTCTGAAATTATGTCTACGACATTTACCTATATCAGTGGATGGTTAGGTAAGGAGCATTAAACAGCGGTGTAATTCTTCTTAACCATAAGTACAGTTTTCAACCTACGACACACAGTGAAAGAGTTATCAGACTCAAGGGACTTATACAAGGTATTGTATGTTGTCCAGTATCCATTAGGACAGAGGGGTTGGTCCTCATACTATATTCTGTTTACTTTTAACTTCTCTAGTTCTTAGACATGTGTTTCGTTGAAACACAGGATCTAAGTTTTGAGGAGTTATAGGTATTTGAATAGAGTAGAGAACCAGGTGTAGCAAGTATCGGGATTCTTCAAAGAGATCGAAGATGTAGATACTTGTGTGTGGTATTCAGTTGATAGTAATGATAAAGAGATCTTGCTTCTCTTTCAGGTTACTCATAATTGGAAGTATTCCTAAGTTGAGTAACGCTGATCGGCCTCCTTCCATTTAGTTGACATGCGCTGGGGACAGCTGCATGATTTGAATCTGGTTCAATTAAATCAGTGCCTCTGTTTCTATATTGGATATAGAACAGTTCATATCTTAACGATGTTAAGGTACGGGGAGTTGTCCGGTTTATGATTAAAACCAGACACTGGACAACTCAAGGCACGTTTCTGTAATGGCTGTTTGTGGGTTGACCCAGGCTATGACGAGGGTTGACTTTCTACCATCTGGATGAACAATAGCGATATTGTTCTAGACTCGCCACAGTTTTATAAAAAATGGATTTTTTCAGAAAAACAGTAGTGGGAGTATGGTAGAACTGGAAGTGATTCCAGAACCGCAAACGATTACTGAAGATTTGATAAGGAACCTAAAGATTCAATCTGATTTGACATTCAATTGGCCACTCCGCAGATAAGATGGGTAACTTCAGGCACCCGAGAGGTACTCCGGTAGCCTCAAGGACGGTGACGGGGAAGTTCTTGTTTACCCACACTTGCCATTGTTGTTGTTCCAGGCTGCGAGACCCGGCAGGAGGATCAGTATAGCGTCGTTCTAAACTAGCTTTAGAAGTGCACGTCTATATGACTGTGCCAGAGGGTTGTCGTAGTCAGTGGGAGCAGCGGAAGCATTGGTGGACATCAGGCTTATGTCTATTTATAGACTAAAGCAGATGTAGCGGAGATAGATCATCTATTTCTGATGTGACAGTCATAGGTTTGACGTCATCAGAATAGGGGATGGATCTGTTGAGAAGGTAGTAGGAAATGATATTCCTTTACTACGATCGGTTATACTTTGGTCGTCACACAGTGGTTTCTCCACAAAGGACATGGATTTTATGTCAGACATACTGGTTACTAGATCTATGGTTTTAGATCTAGATTTGGGTGGTTTCCCAATCAGGGTACTTGACAGCATTCTAAGAGTATTTAGGATGGACGACTCCTGGCACGGTAGTGGACCTGCAGGTAATGGAGTCACCCTCTCCAAAGGTGTCTTACAGACTAAAGGGGAGAGGGACGGGCATGATTGGCAGATCACTTGCTCAGGCAATTGAGTCAATCATGAGATGTCAAGTACCACACCAGATGTTGTTCTTGCACTAGATGCAATAAGTTAACATTAATCCAATCCTGGAGAAACAGTCGGAAGCAGTTTTAGAACATAAGTGGATGTTCTAGGGATATGATAACGACAGCCTCATTCAAGAGACAGTTATCATTCCAGGCTTCCAAGGTGACATGGACGACAAGGAGGTTGTCAGAGTTATAGTTTTCCTTCTGATGAGGGGCAGTATTTTGGACAGGTGGTCCAAGGCAATACTGAGGGAGGCATGGCGCGCAGGATACTGATTAAGTTCAGTTGACGATACAGTCTAAGAAGTTTGGATTTGGAGTTCATTTATGAGCTAGGTCCCATCAGACATCCAGACATATTCTAAGACAGGTATTGCTCATTTCGGGAGATGGGTTTCTCCTCGAACTTGAGATATAGAGAGACATAGAAAGAAACAACTAAGCGGATCCACTCACTGAGGCTATTCCTCGAACGCAATAGTTCCGCAAACGAGCTTTGTGAGACTGACTAGTAGAGGAGTTGGATGTTCGGTATCACACGGGCTGTGAGTATGCGACATCGCAATAATTAGCCTTGAGTGCAAGTGGGAGATTGTTGGAGATAGTGCCCTCAGAGTCAATTATTAGGTCACAGGTACGTGATTGTAATGATTGAGGGAGGACCTATCCCGGTAGGACAGTCTTACTCGAGATGATAGTATGCTATCTGGTTTGCCTTTATCATCGTGTACTGCTTTAGGTGACATGACATGTCGCTATTGCACGTTGATAGAGCCCCTAGGATTCTTGCTTGACCACCAGCAGTATGAGGGCGATCATATAAGTGGGAGCTGGGGGTCTACAAGCATATCCTTAAAAGGTCCCTAGTCGTGGGAGTTTCGAGACCGGGCATCGATACTCCATTAGTAGACTAGTGTATACAGTCGAGACCCCGACGAGGGGCGGTGGCCGGTCTCACAAGCCACTGGTGTCAGTTGGATCACCTAAGATGTATACAGGTGCTCATTGGGTTATGAGTACACCGGACAGGACTCGCCGGGAACATGCTAGTTGGTCATATACCAGACGTCAGATGGCAGTTCCCTGGTGACATGTGTGCAGGTTAGTTCATCGACCTGGGGATCGTCATTTGTCTCGTGTGAGTTCCCACTGTACTTTGATTACTACCCTACCACGGCTCAAAGGAGTCGTGCAAACAGGTTTTAGTTGGGTACAGTCCCGAGCCACATGGAGGCAGTGAGCGTATCTTCAGGGGTTCGTCTCTCCCGGTATTGGGGGTGAGGTCGTGCTGTGTCTAGGAGAGCCATTACACAAAGTCCTTGGCCAAGGCAAGGAGATTTACTGGTAGGTATTCCAGTAGTATCTCAGGGTGTTCTGGGCTACACTCCGACACGACTTGTACCGCTTTTGGGGGTCTGACTTTTACCAACCCCCTAGGCCCGCCATGCGATACTCATAGACGAACGGACCGGACTGCACGGATATTGTCACTGACAGGCTCTGTAGGGTGTCAGGATGAGTTTGCTCATCGACGTCCCTTTTGGTCAATAGCTGGTGCCCCGTCACGTATTGGCTTATACCTCTGACGTGCTGGTGGTTAAATCCACAGCCATAGTATTGACGAGTCTTTAGAGTCCACCACACTTTCAGTTACTCAAGTTTCGGGCGAAACGCTGTAGAGGCCGTATGGAGATATGGCAGGGTTCGATCAGATACGTGCGGTATTGCACGGATCGTGATCGGACGGTTTTTACTAGCCGGCTTTGGCTTAAGCCGGATCTTAGTATTTGATAGTGTAGTTTTGTCTCTTTACATTTGTATTTCGGTCGAAATACAAATGCGGGTGTGTATGCACAGTATCGGGGTTTTCCTGTAATTTATTATGGGACCAGTTTTCTAGGGTTGCCAGTTTGCATTCCGTTCCGGCCGGTTTTCTCTTTTTCCTTCCCGGTCGGACTTTTCGTTGGAGGGTGTTAATTGCAAGTTTGCAATTAACATTTTGTAGAGGGGGTTTCTTGCAAAAGGATTATTATGAAATCTTTTTGGCTTTTCATGCATTAAATATGGTATGGGTTTTTGATGTGTTGGAAATTGGAGTGGGGGCCGGCCACTGTTTGACATAGGAAAGTTTGGGCCGGCCACTGTTGGAGAGGGAAGTTTTAATTGGAATGAATTTATAATGGTGAGCTCTTGATTTGTTTGTTGTTGGTTTTGATAAATTAATTTGTGTGTGCTGGTGCTTTAATTGGTGATGGTGGATTAATATATGTTGGTTTTGCTTTGATGCACACATTGGATTCCAGCAAGTTTTTTTTGGCTTCTTTTTTTTTCCAGCAAGCACATGTTGTAGCCGAGCTCATTCCTTATGGATGCTCCAATTTTCATTTCCTAAGCAAGCTCCATTTTTCATCAAGTGTTCATGAAAAATCCTTGTGCAAAATTCCTCCATTCATGGCAATCTCTTTAACCCCAAAGAGACAAGTTTCTACATTATTCTACAGCTAATCTTGGGCGCGTCGGCTAGCCAACTTCGCGCCCGAGTTGCCTCGGTATTGAGGTGGGAGCCCGTAAAAGAATCCGGCTACGTGGTGCCCTTCCGGCGACGAGGCGGAGACCGGAAATCCCGCGAGGAGATCGGAGTGGAGATGAAGACCGGAGGACTTGGATCGTCGGTATATCTCTTCCCTTTCTCTTTGTAGTTAGCTAGATTTAGTTTAATGGCCCGATCCGGTTTTAGTGCGCGGTGGTGCCGTTTTGCCAAGTCCGCAAAAAATTAAAGTTTATCACCGCTTCCGCATTCCGGCGTCGGATCGACGGCCGGGGAGCCGCCGTGCACTTACACATAGTCAAATGGTCAACCTAACCATCACATAATAATCCTTAATTATTATTATTAATCATATTCATCATTCTCATTAGGGTTTGGAAAAAGTAAACGGTCAACAAGTCAACCAAAGTCAAATGGTCAACAACACTAATGAGAATCCTCTGCCTCTGCTACTGTCAACTGTGCATACACACCTGTATCCGTGTTCCGAGGAATGCGAATACACTGAGACAAAACCAATCCCAAAACAAATACTAGGATCTGGCTTAAACCAAAACCCGCTAGTAATAACTGCCCGGACACCAAACGTGCACAAGTGCGCGGATATGAACGAACCCTGTCGCAAAACCATGCTACCTCTACTCTGTTTTGCCCAAAGGCGAGTAACCCTCTATGTGGGACTTTAAAGGCACGACACTACGCCGGCAGTAGGTTTAACCACAGGCCACAAGTGATAGTAGCTGTACGTAATGGTCCCCAGGTAGATGCCGACAAGAAGACTGATGAGGTGAACCCATCCGAACTCCTACTAAGCCTGAATGTGACAATCTCCGTACAGTCCGGTCTGTTCGTCTGAGAGTATCGCATGGCGGGCCTAGGGGGCGGTAAACGTCAGTCCCCTAATAGCGGTACAAGTCGTGTCGGAGTGTAGCTCAAAACACCCTGAGAAACTACCGGTAACACAACCAGCAAATCTCGCTTGCTCTGGCCAGGGACGACTATGTGTAATGGCTCTCCTAGACACAGCGCGATATTAACTCCTAATACCGGGAGAGACGAATCCTGTCTAACCGTCACTGGCTCCATGTGTTTCGGGACTGCACCCAACTACGACCTGTTTGCAGGACTCAGTAAAGCCGTGGTAGGGTAGTAATCTAAGAACAGTGGGAACATACTCGAGGTGAAGTGATAGTGTCAAGTCAGCGGACTAAGCTGTACTCATGTCACCTAGGAACTGTTAACCGACGATAGCTATAATACCAACCAACAGTTCCCGACGAGTCCTGTCCAGTGTACTCGTAACCTAACGAGCACCTGCATACCATCTCTAGTACGACGTACTGATGGCTGTGGGACAGACCATCTCCCCTGCTGGGAAGAGAAGCGTATGCACCAGTCTACTCTGGAGTATCGATGCCCTGTCTCGATAATCCTACGACCAGGAACCAAAATAAGGATGTGCTTATAGACTACCCAGCCCCCACTAGTGTGATCGCCATCACAACGCTGGTAGTCAAGCAAAAATCCTAAGGGCTCCATCAATATGTTTTTAGCGATATGTTAAAAGAAACATATACACATATTAAGATAGAAACAAACCAAGTAGCATACTACACTATATCGAGCAAGACTGTCATAATCCCATATATATCCCAAGCCTCCAAAATGTATTATACAAACTAGTACTATACAGTAATGGCCTCTAGGGCATACATATCTAATAATCTCCCACTTGCACTAAAGGCCAGTAATTGGTGTACCGCATACCCAACGTCTGCACTAAGTCCAGCTGCTGGCGTACCGCATACCCAATAACTTAAAGAGTCGCTCGAACTGTGTTTGAGGGAGGGCGTTTGTGAATGGATCCGCCGTGTTGTCTTTTGTGTCCACTCTCCGTACCTCGATCTCCTGGCGATCAATGATCTCCCTGATCAGGTGAGACCGCCTCAAGATGTGTCTGGATTTCTGATGGGACCTTGGTTCCTTCGCTAAAGCTATAACCCCATTGTTATCGTAATACAAAGGTATTGGGTCAACAATGGACGGAACCACCTGAAGTTCACTAATGAACTTCTTCATCCAGACCGCCTCTTTTGCAGCATCGCTTGCAGCAATGTATTCAGCCTCCATCGTCGAGTCTGCGACGGTATCCTGTTTGGAACTCCT
Organism: Agapanthus africanus; assembly: GCA_030015575.1. Classification (NCBI taxonomy): domain Eukaryota; kingdom Viridiplantae; phylum Streptophyta; class Magnoliopsida; order Asparagales; family Amaryllidaceae; genus Agapanthus; species Agapanthus africanus. Next base: position 306,570,546 of record CM057342.1, read on the forward strand.
CCAACATACTGTCCCTCCGTTGAGGTTAAACACAAAAGCCGAGACAGAATTGCTGTCATCTTTGTCACTCTGGAAGCTTGAATCGGTAAAGGACTCGACCCTGAGGTCTCCATTACCGTAAACCAGGAACATCTCCTTAGTCCTTCTCAGGTACTTGAGAATGTTCTTCACTGCCGTCCAGTGGCCCTCACCTGGGTCTGACTGATACCGGCTCACCACGCTCAGCGCGTAAGCTACATCTGGTCTTGTACATAGCATCACATACATTATAGATCCTACCGCCGAAGCGTAGGGTATAGTGCTCATGCGAACCCTCTCCTCGTCAGTCTTAGGAGACATCTTCTTGGAGAGGGTGATTCCGTGCAATGCGGGTATATTACCGCGCTTGGAATCTTTCATACTAAATCTCTTTAGTACGGTCTCTATGTACCTGGACTGCGAAAGTCCCAGTAGTCACTTGGATCTATCTCTGTAGATCTTGATCCCCAGAATGGACGAGGCATCACCCAGGTCCTTCATGGAGAACCGTTGTGACAAGAATAGCTTGACTGATTGTAGTATAGGAATGTCATTTCCCATCAAAAGAATGTCGTCCACGTACAAGACTAGGAACACGACAGTTCGTCCTACAATTTTCTTATAGACACAAGGTTCATCTTCGTTCTTGATGAAATCAAATTCCTTGATTGCCTCATCAAAACAGATGTTCCAGCTCCGCGATGCCTGCTTTAATCCATAAATGGATTTAAGCAACTTGCACACCTTCCTGCTGCTCCCACTATCTAACGAAACCTTCTGGCTAATCCATGTAAACGCACTCTTCCAAACAACCGTTTAGAAAAGCCGTTTTAACGTCCATCTGCCAAATTTCATAGTCATGGAAGGCAGCAATGGCAAGTAGGATCCGAATGGATTTGAGCATAGCCACTGGAGAAAAAGTTTCATCATAGTCCACACCAGGTTTTTGACGAAAACCTTTTGCAACGAGTCTAGCATTATCGGTTTCCACCTGCCTATCTACACCAAGTTTCTTTTTGTAGATCCATTTGCATCCAACGGGTTTTACCCCAGGTGGAGCAATATCCAAGGTCCATACTTTATTGGTGTACATGGACTCCATTTCGGATTGCATTGCTTCCAGCCACTTATCAGTGTCCCTACTGATAATGGCCTGCCTAAAACTGGTAAGGTCATCTTCTTCCAAGATGCAATCCTCTCGATCCCCGTCTAGGAGAAAACCGTAGTATCTCTCGGGCAGATGAGAAATCCTACCAGATCTGTGGAGTGGCCGAGGTTCGTCTGGGGTTATTGAATCCAGTGGTTCCTCCAAATTTTCAGTTACATTTTGTGGTTCATGGATTTCTCCCAGTTCTACCGAACTCCCACTAGTTTCTTTTGCAAGAAACTCCCTTTCTAAAAAGGTAGCATGGCGAGATACATACACCTTCTGTTCCTATGTGTGGTAGAACAGATATCCTAGTGAGTCTTTAGGATATCCCACAAATTTACATAGAACTTACCGTGCCTCTAGCTTGTCCCGTTTCTATGTTTTCATATAGGCCGGACAACCCCATATCTTAAATCGCTTAAGATACGGATTTCTTCCACTCCATATTTCATATGGAGTCTTAGGCATAGATTTGGATGGAACGTAATTCAGTAGGTATGCCGCTGTCTGAAGCGCATGTCCCCAAAATAAAAGAGGCAACGCGGCACTACTCATCATGGAGCGAACCATATCCAATAGGGTACGATTCCTCCGCTCCGATACACCGTTGTGCTGTGGTGTATAAGGAGGAGTAAGCTGAGAGAGAATTCCATTCTCTTTTAAGTAATCTAGGAATTCCGTGCTTAAGTACTCCCCTCCCCTATCCGATCGGAGGATCTTGATACTTTTGCCAGTCTGGTTCTCTACTTCGTTTCTGAATTCCTTGAATTTCTCAAAAGCTTCAGATTTGTGTTTCATCAGATACACAAATCTGAACCTAGAGAGATCGTCAGTGAATGTTATGAAGTACAAAAACCCATCCCTTGCATGTATAGACATTGGACCACATACATCACTATGTATGAGTCCCAAGAGCTCTGTTGCTCTTTCTCCATGTCCGGTTAACGCAGATTTGGTCATCTTCCCTTTGAGACAAGACTGACAAGTTTCATAAGATGAAAACTCGAATGTATTCAAGAGTCTATCTTTATGCAACTTACTTAGTCTTTTCTCTTCGATATGACCAAGTCTACAATGCCACAAGTAGGATTCATTTGTATATGAATTCGTCCCCTTGCGTGTGTTTTGTATATTGAGAACTGTATTCTGATTTAGAACGTAGATACCATTACACAGTGTACCTTCTGCAACCAGTACCTTATGAAGGTAGATGTTCATGATATTTTATCAAGAACAAAGTTATATCCATCTTTATCGAGTAAAGAAACTGATATGATGTTGCAAACCATGGAAGGTACATAGTAGCAATCGTTCAAAATCATAGTATTGCCGTTTGGCAACACTAGGTGATATTCACCGACGGCTGCAGCATTAACTTGTGCTCCGTTCGCTACCCTGAGGGACATATCACCAGGTACAACTTTTCTACTTTTTCTCAGTCCCTGCAATAGATTACAGATATGAGATCCTGATCCGATATCAAGTACCCAGGAGGTAGGGCTGACCGTAAAGTAGTTCTCAATTACAAGAACACCTGAAGTAGATGCAAAACCATGCTTCTTCTTCAACTGGGTATCCTTGGAATCCATCCTTTTTCCCTTGCTCTTACTTATGACTGTTGTCGTAAGTTAGAGCCGAACCAACGTTCCTCAGCCTCGAATAAGAATTCAGATCGATCAAGTGATACATTTTATTATCTTGATTAGGGCGTGAAATGGTTGCTACCTGGAGAGAGAGAGAAAAAATACTCAGCGTGCGCTCTTGCATGATTAGATTGGTTTATTAATTTATCTAAGCAGGATGGCTCCCACTGTTTTCTCAAATTCTTCTTCAAACCTTTAAAAGAAGAACTAGTCAGGATTAATCGCACGTCACAATACTTGCTTAACCTTTCAGCCCGGCTAGTGTTGGTACTTCGAGGGAGGTTTTCCAACGCTTTTGTGAAGTTCCTTAATTAAGTAACCTCTTTTCCTTTGAGGCGTAGCCTCGTTAACACCGTTCTAGACACCTACTTGGTTTATAGCATTGATTGTTAAGTGAAATAATCTCCCGAGAGTAATCCAACTCATCAGTGGGATCGGGATCCAACTATCATTGTGCGATGACCTAGATGGAATCCACTCTAGTCACCACACTCCAGAAGGTATGCTAAATCTGCAAGTTTCAGCTTCTTTAGAAACTCCCGATGTGGATTTTTGCCCCTAGGACCCAAGTGACCTTGACGGAGTCAACAAATCAAAGAGTCCTAGTCAAGTTCAACCCGTCATTATCTGGATTGCATTAAACCCATCCGCATAACCCTTGACGGAGTCAACAAGGTTATACGACTGTCCTAACCAATCCCATATACTGCTACAAACAAGCAGCACTCAGCTACCGTACACTACGCCTTGACGGAGTCAACAAACGTAGCATGAATACTAAGTGTTACTTATAAGAAATGACGGAGGGCTACGGCTAAGTTTTTGGCGAAAAACCCGTTAACGTAATGAACTTGATATCGTTGAAGGAACATGATTTCCTTTTAAAATTATAGTGACGATGACTTTTGCTAAATAGGTCACTCCCTGTGAAGGGATCTCGGCTCTTTCCTCGTCGAATGAGGTGCAGGATATTCCAAACTGAATACCTCGATGCAAAGCAAGAATAATCGACTATAATGAAGTTATTACCCTGACGCAAACTTTTGTCCAAGGGGTCACTCCCGATGAAGGGATCTCGGCCCTTGCCTTTTCGAATGAGGTGTTGGGCATTCATAACCGAATACCTCTATGCAAAACAAAAGAGAACGTCCTTGCAATAACAGCTTTTTGAAAATTGTTCCAACAACGACTTTTAGGTTTGTTTTCTTACACTAATTTAATGCGTCCCATCAGTTAATCCTACCATTGCAGAAAACAACGAAAATATGACGTACGCTTATGCCATCCGCATTCGCCACGGGGCCCCGTCATCACCCGTTAGGTTACTTAACTAACGACAGAGCGGAGGCTGGACTAGCGCGGATGCAAAATATAAGCAACGCCTACTAGATATCATATATAGATATATATACATTCATCAGATGCAATAATAGCCATTCCAGATCACAGATGAGCATATTGGATATGCTAGGAATCCATGTTTCGTTCGAGCCTGCAATGAAAGATGGATTACACGGTCGCGATGAATAGCCAAACCCCACCCTAGACCCCTATGGGTGCGGCAAACTACCCGCCAAGTACCCGAAGCGAAGCAACCTCCCTCAACAACGTGAGTAGGCCACTAGGCACTTCGAGGTACCCGGTAGTTGTGCACCCCACCTTGGGTCTATCCTAGGAGCAAAAACAGTAAAAGAAATAATATACAATGGCGGCTACAACCTCATCCCGGATGTGCGGCCATAAAAATAATATTATATCAATTTACATATTACATCAAATGAAAGATAAAGAAAACTCTCATCTCACAAAACCCCGGCTATTCATCTGCGACAAAGTTCATATATACAAACCATCAACATTACAGATCACATATATGCACAACCCCTGCTAATCGACCTATAGCGATTAGCCGACGTTCAGTGCACATATCACATTACAGATATAACCATTTAGCCAAAGTTTGTAGAACTCCGATCAAAATACAAATTTGTAACTACCCCAAAAAATAACATTTTTCTCTGGACAATCTGGGCAGAAACAAAATATCTCAATAATCCCAAAACACAAAAATAAGAATTCTGCAAGAAATCGGAGTCGCGGCCGAGTGAACTCGGCCGCGGATCCGCGGCGGAATGCATGCTTCCGCCGCGCTTCCGCGGCGAGTTGGCCGAGTCGTGGGCTCAAATTTCTTGGCTTTTCCTAGAAAACCCTGCTTGTATTTTTCAGTTATGTGGAATAATTTTTAGAGCAGTTTTTGAAAACGGCAGAAAGCATGGGTTTTGGACATGTTTTTGGGATTTTTACCGGGTCGAAGTTCTAAACACCTTGCTAACAGTTAGTTGTTGTTTAATTAGGCTCTGATACCATGGTTAGGTCCATGTTACCCACCCCGGTTCTTTCGGGGAGGCGGAATAGGTAAAAATCAAAATTTTCCTCGATAGGTAACATGGACCGTTCATGAAGGATCTTTGCTAAACAAAAACTAACACATAAACTACAAGTTCTAGCTACTATGTAGAATGGTAATATATAGGTCTTGAACTCCTTCTCTTCTTGTTGTTCTCTTCCATGCTTGCAACTTGTAGTAGTTTTAACGGCTCCTCCTCGTCATCTCCTCTTTGCCGAAGATGGATCCACCCGAGGGCCTCGAACTTGAGCTCCTACCTCAACCTAGAGGTAACTAAGGTCCTTGGTTTGCTAAACCTAGAACCCTAGAATGAGTAGAGAGGTGTTATGGTGGCTTTGTCTCAAAAACTTATGATTTCCAACACATGGAACACTTAAGCTTTTGGAAGAGGAAGAGGGAGAGCTTTTGCAAAGAGAGAGAAAAGATATGATAGAATGAGAGATCTCTTTTTCAACCATGCTCATAAAAGAGATAATAATATCAATAATAATAATTAAGGGAAATTGTGATGGTGAGTATGGAATGACCATTATCATTTCATAATAAATGCAATTTGCAAAGAACAAGAAGCATCTTTGATATGAAATGATTATGGTCAAAATGTCAACATGGGTCAAAATGTCAACCATAGTCAAATGGTCAACCTAACCATCACATAATAATCCTTAATTATTATTATTAATCATATTCATCATTCTCATTAGGGTTTGGAAAAAGTCAACGGTCAACAAGTCAACCAAAGTCAAATGGTCAACAAGCCTAATGAGAATCCTTCTGCCTCTGCCTCTGTAAACTATGCATACACACCCGCATCCGTGTTCCGAGGAACGTGAATACACTGAGAAAAAACCAATCCCAAAATAAATACTAGGATCTGGCTTAAACCAAAGCCCGCTAGTAATAACTGCCCGGACACCAAACGTGCACAAGTGCGCGGATGTGAACGAACCCCGTCGCAAAACCATGCGACCTCTACTCTGTTTTGCCCAAAGGAGAGTAACCCTTTGTGTGGAATTCTAAAGGCTCGACACTACGCTCGCAGTGGGTTTAACCACAGGCCGCAAGTGGTACTAGTTGTACGTAACGGTCCCCAGGTAGATGCCGACAAGAAGACTGATAAGGTGAACCCATCCGAACTCCTACTGAGCTTGAATGTGACAATCTCCGTACAGTCCGGTCTGTTCGTCTAAGAGTATGGAATGGCGGGCCTAGGGGGCGGTAAACGTCAGTCCCCTAATAGCGGTACAAGTCATGTCGGAGTGTAGCCCAAAACACCCTGAGAAACTACTGGTAACACTACCAGCAAATCTCGCTTGCCCTGGCCAGGGACAACTATGTGTAATGGCTTTCCTAGACACAGCGCGATATCAACTCCCAATACCGGGATAGACGAATCCTGTCTAACCGTCACTGCCTCCAAGTGCTTCGGGACTGTACCCAACTACTACCTGTTTGTACGACTCAGTAGAGCCGTGGTAGGGTAGTAATCTAAGAACAGTGGGAGCACACTCGAGGCGAAGTGACAGTGTCAAGTCAGCGGACTAATCTGTACTCATGTCACATGGGAACAGTTAACTGACGATAGGTATAATACCAACCAACAGTTCCCGACGAGTCCTGTCCAGTGTACTCGTAACCTAACGAGCACCTGCATACTATCTCCAGTACGACGTACTGATGGATGTGGGACAGACTATCTTCCCTGCTGGGAAGAGAAGCGTATGCACCAGTCTACTCTGGAGTATCGATGCCCTGTCTCGATAATCCTACGACCAGGGACTAAAATAAGGATGTGCTTATAGACTACCCAGCCCCCACTAGTGTGATCGCCATCACAACACCGGTAGTCAAGCAAAAATCCTAAAGGCTCCATCAATATGTTTTTAGCGATATTTTAAAAGAAACATATATACATATTAAGATAGAAACAAACCAAGTAGCATACTACTATATCGAGCAAGACTGTCGTAAACCCGTATATTTATCCCAAGCCTCCAAAATGTATTATACAAACTAGTACTATACAATAATGGCCTCTAGGGCATACATATCTAACAAGAGGCCATTACTGTATCAGACTAGTTTGTATATTACTTGATGGAAGCTTGGGATATTCACAGTTGTATAGACAATCTTGCTCGAAATGGTAGTATGCTACTTGGTATGTTTCTACTTTAATGTGTGCATGTGTTTCTTTTAGCATATCGCTTATACACATTAGTGGAGCCCTTAGGATCTTTGCTTGATTACCAGCATTGTGATGGCAGTCACACTAGTGGGGGCTGGGTAATCTACAAGCACATCCTTATACAGGTCCCTAATCGTTGGATTATCGAGACAGGGCATCGATACTCCGGAGTAGACTAGCGTATGCGCTTCTCATCCCAGCAGGGGAGATGGTCTGTCCCATAGCCATTAGTACGTCGTACTTGAGATAGTATGCGGGTGCTCATTAGGTTACGAGTACACTGGACAGGACTCATCGGGAACTGTTGGTTGGTACTATACTTATCGTCAGTTATCAGTTCCCAGGTGACATGAGTACAGCTTAGTCCGCTGACTTGACACTGTCACTTCGCCTCGAGTGTGTTCCCACTGTTCTTAGATTGCTACCCTACCACGGCTCAAATGAGTCGTGCAAACAGGTAGTAGTTGGGTGCAGTCCCGAAGCACTTGGAGGCAGTGACGGTTAGACAGGATTCGTCTCTCCCGGTATTGGGGGTTGATATCGCAATGTGTCTTGGAGAGCCATTACACAAATTCCCTGTCCAGGGCAAGCGAGATATACTGGTAGCGTTTCCAGTGTTATCTCAGGGTGTTCTGGGCGACACTCCCACACGACTTGTACCGCTATTAGGGGACTGGAGTTTACCGCCCCCTAGGCCCGACATGCGATACTCTCAGACGAACAGCCCGGACTGTACGGAGATTGTCACATTCAGGCTCAGTAGGAGTTCGGATGGGTTCACCTCATCAGTCTTCTTATCGGCATCTACCTGGGGACCGTTACGTACAGCTAGTACCACTTGCGGCCTGTGGTTAAACCTACTGCCAGCGTAGTGCCGAGTCTTTAGAGTCCCACACAGAGGGCTATTCGCCTTTGGGCAAAACAGAGTAGAGGTCGCATGGTTTTGCGACAGGGTTCGTTCACATCCGCGCACTTGTGCACGTTTGGTGTCCGGACAGTTATTAGTAGCGGGCTTTGGTTTAAGCCAGATCCTAGTATATGTTTTGGGATTGGTTTTATCTCATTGTATTCGTGTTCCTCGGAACACGGATGCGGGTGTGTATACACAGTTGACAGAGGCAGAGGATTCTCATTAGGGTTGTTGACCGTTGACTTTTTCCAAACCCTAATGAGAATGACGAATATGGTTAATAATATTAATTAAGGATAATTGTGCCATGGTTAGGGTTGTTGACAATTTGACTTTTGTTGACTTGTTGACTTTGTTGACCGGTTGACCATTGTGGACTTGTTGACCATCATCATTTCATTTCAAAGATGCTTCTTATTCTTTGCAAAATGCATTAAATGAATGAAATGATAATGGTCATTCAAAAACTAACCATCACAATTTCTTAATTATTATAATTATTATCATTATTCCAAATATGAGAGCATGGTTGTAAAATATCCTCATTCTTACTTGCTCACTCTCTCTCATCCAATGCTCATCCTCTTCCTCTCTCTCAAAGCTCTCATGTCTCATGTGTTGAGAAGCATGAGCTATTGAGATAAAACCTTCATAACTTCACTCTACTCATTCTAGAGTTCTAGGTTTAGCAAGCCATGAACTTTAGTTACCTCTAGGTTGAGTTAGGAGCTCAAGGTAGAGGCCTTCAGGTGGATCATTCTTCAACAAAGAGAAGCCTACGAGGAGAAGCCGTTCAAACCACTCCAATGAGCAAGAAGAGAAGGAGTTCAAGACCTAGGTATAATCTCCTAACCGAGTAGTTAAACTTGTAGTTAGTTTGCTAGGTTTTTGTTTAGCAAAGATCCTCTTTTTAGTCCATGTTGCCTTGTGTCAAAAAATCGTTTATTACCGTTTCCGCCTCCCCGTAAGAACCGGGGTGGGCAACATGAAATTACAGGAGGAATCGCATCCTATTAGATATGGTGTGATCTATGATAAGTACTGCTGAGTTACCTCTATCATTCTGGGGTTATGCACTTGAGACAGCTGTATACCTATTGAATTATACACCATCAAAATCTGTGCCTAAAACCCATATGAGATATGGAGTGGAAAGAGACCTTATCTTAAATGAGTTAAGATATGGGGTTGTCCGGCTTATGTCAAAAAGCAAAACCCGGATAAACTCGAAGCACGATCAGTACTTTGTAAGTTTGTGGGATATCCGAAGAATTCTCTAGGGCATCTATTCTACCATACTGAGGAAAAACAGTGTTTATTTCTCAATATGCCACCCTTTTGGAAAAGATTTTTCTTGTAAAAAAAATTAGTGGTAGTGCAGTAGAACTGGATTAAATTCCAGAATCACCAACTACAACTTAGGATTCGGCAGAACTATAAGATTCAATAATCCCTGATGAACCTCAGCCACTCCGCAGATTTTGTAGGGTTTCACACCCACCTGTGAGATACTACGGTTTTCTTATAGACAGTGGGAGCGAGAATTGCATCATAGAAGATGACCCCATTAGTTTCGAGCAGGCCATCACAAGTGGGGACTCTGTGAAATGGCTGGATGCTATGAGATCTGAGATGGAATCCATGTACACTAACAAAGTATGGACTTTAGAGATTTCTCCTGAAGGGGTGAAACCCATTGGGAGCAAATGGATCTTCAAGAAGAAGATCGGTGTAGATGGAAAGGTTGAGACCTTCAAAACTAGACTTATAGCAAAATATTTTCATCAACGACCAGGTGTCGACTATGACGAGAATTTTTCTCCAGTGGCTATGCTTAAGTCCATCAGGATCCTACATGCCATTGTTGCATACCATGACTATGAAATATAGTAGATGGACGTCAAGACCGCTTTTCTAAAGGTGATTTAGAAAAGAGCGTCCATATGACACAGCTAGAGGGCTTCATAGACAGTGGGAGAAACAAAAATGTATGCAAATTGCTTAAATCAATTTACAGATTAAAGCTTGAATTGCGGACCTGCAACATCTGTTTTGATGTAGCAGTCAAAGAGTTTGACTTCATCAAAAATATAGATGAACTATGTATATATAATAAGGTAGTAGAGGGTAAGGTTGACTTCCTTGTATTGTATGTGGATGACATACTCTTGATAAGAAATGATGTTCTTATGCTACAGTCACTCAAACTCTTCCTATCACAAAAGTTCTCCGTGAAAAATCTGGGTGATGCCTCCTACATCTTGGGGATAAAGATCTATAGTGATAGATCTAAAAGTATGTTGGGATTGTCCCAATCCAGGTACATAGACACCATACTAAAGAGGTATAGTATGGAAGATTCTAAGCGTGGTAACTTATCCGCTTGCTCAGGAATCACCCTATCCAAAAAGAAGTCTCCAAAGACTGATTTGGAGAGGGCTCGCATAAACATGATACCGTATGCTTCTGTTGTTGGGTCTATCATGTATACGATGTTGTGTACAAGACCGGATGCAGCTTACGCACTAAGTGTGGTAAGCGGGTATTAATCAGACCCAGAAGAAAAGCACTGGATAGCTGTGCAGACCATTCTTAAGTACTTGCGAAGGACTAAAGAAATATTCTTGGTGTATGATAATGGAGAACTCTAAGTGGAGTCCTTTACCGATTCGAGCTTCCAGAGTGATAAGGATGGCAGCAGGTCTATCTCAGGTTTCATTTTCACCCTCACTGGAAGAGCGGTATGTTGGAAGAGTTCCAAGCAACAAACCATTGCATACTCGACGATGGAGGCTGAATACATCGCTACTAACGATGCTACTAAAGAGGTTGTCTGGATGAAGAAGTTTATCGCTGAACTTGGTGTGGTTCCATGCATTGTTGATCCAATACCTTTGTATTGTGATAACAATGGAGCTGTGGCTTTGGCCAAGGAACAACGGTCCCATTAGCTATCCAGACATATTCTTAGGAGGTATCACCTGATCCAAGAGATAGTTGATCGCCGTGAGATCGAGATTAGGAGAGTTGACACGAAGGACAACACGGCGAATCCACTCACGAAGGTCCTTCCCCGGACACAGTTCGAGAGACTTTTTGGGATGTTGCGTATAAGATACTACAACTGGCCTTAGTGCAAGTGGGAGATTGTTAGGAATATGAATGCCCTAGAGGCCATTATTGTATATTATAGTGGATTCTTGGACATATATATAGAGGACTTTCTTGCTCAACATGATAGTATGCTATCTGGTTACTCTTTATCTTAACATGTATATTTTCCCTAGTTTACTATTTTACTGATTCATGTTAATAAAGCCCATAGGATGTTTTGCTTGATGACCAAGACTATGATGTAGATCATACTACTGGGCTTATGTAGTCTACAAGAACATCCTTGAAGTGTTCCTAGTCGAGAGAGTATCAAGATAGGGAAATGATATTCCAGAGTAGATTAGTGTGTATGTTTCTTGACCCTGTATGTGGTGATGGTTGATCCTACAACCATTGGTGTTTGACATCAAAGATTGTACACAGGTGCTCCATGTAGAATGAGCACACCGAAAGAACTCACCGAGAACTCCTAAACGGTACCATACCTATCTTCAGATGGCAGTTCTCTGGTGACACTTGTACAGGTTAGTCTGTAGACCCGAGATCATCATAGTGCCTTTTGTGGTTCCCACTATGCTTTTATTACCTCCCTACCACGACTCTACTGATTCTTGCAAACAATTGGTAGTTGGGTACAGTCCCGAATCACATGGAGGCAGTGAGAGATAAGAGGGGTTTTGTCTCTCCCAGTATTGGGAGTTGATGTTGTGCTATACTCGATTGTCTACAACAGCAAGTCCTTGGCTAAGGATAATGAGATTTATAGATAAGTGTTATCAGTAGTTTCTCGATTTGTTATATGCCACACATCGACATGAGTTATCAAGTTATTGTAGTCTGACGATTCTGTCCCCAGACTCGATAAGCGACATATCAGACGAAGAGACCGGATTGTACAGTAAATGTTGCTTATTGGCTCTACATGAGTTTGGACAAGTTTACTTGTTGATCTTCTATTCGTTCAATACCTAGGTAGCCGTTACGTCCAACTAGTACCGCTGACGGCTTGTAGGTGTCTGATATGATCATTACCTACTGCCAGCGTATTGGCGAGTCTTTATAGTCCCACATAGAGGTTTCTTAGCTCAAGCGAAACGAAGTAGGGCATGTATGGAAATATATGCGGCAGCTTAATTAAATACGAGTATATGATACCCTATTTTAATCTAGAGTTAATTGATATTAGTCTGGTTATATATGATATAACCGGATTATTGAATCAGATGTTGATTTAATAATTTGATATATATATATATATATTATATTTATATATATAAGAGAATAATGGAGGAAAGAGGCCATAGGAGGGAATTTCCTCCTATGGCGTCGAAAAAATACGCTCTTCATCGTGTTTTCCGACGATTGGAATCCATCATCTTCATCGTTATCATCTAAGATATGGGTACGCCAAATTTCATGTGATTCAACAAATTTTTCACCGTTGATTTAGCAATGTAAAAAGTTCTATTATCGGTAAACCGTTAATTTTGAACCCACTAATTCAACAGTGAAAAAGTTGTAGAATCACATGAAATTTGGTATACCCATATCTTAGATGATAACGATGAAGATGATGGGTGCCGATCGTCAGAAAACACGATGGAGATTGTATTTTTTCGACGCCATAAGAGGAAATTCCCTCCTATGACATATTTCCTCCATTATTCTCTATATATAAACTAATATTATGCCCACTTAAGATTTTCTTCTCTTTATATATATATATATCTATATATATATATATTGTTGGGTCATACTAATGCCCTGGCCATCTACCGTGACCGTTTATGGAACAAAATTTTCTATGGTTTAAAAACTGGCGCTAGAATAACTCGTTAACCGGATCTACCATAAACCTAAACTAGCTAAATAAGAGGAGCCGTCTACTGTGATAGAAATTCTCACCAAAAGATCCGTGTCCTTCGGTCTTCTATTATCTTCATATGCTCATATTGGCCTCCATAATCGTGCTTGATCGTCTGTCACCCTCCGTCGAAAATGATCCACCCGAGAGTATGTATTTTGAGCTTCTACCTCTAAACATGTTGGATATGTATGCCCTAGAGGCCTTCATTGTATAGGATGCTAGGGATATATATGTACAGGACAATCTTGCTCTATATGATAGTATGTTATTTGGTTTGTCTTTATCTTAACATATGATGTGTTTTACTTTGTATTTCATATCTTGTATACATGTTAATAAAGCCCGTAGGATCTTTGCCTGACTATCTGCGTTGTGATGGCGATCATACTTGTAGGAGCTGGATAGTCAATAGGCATATCCTTAAAAGTGTCCCTAGTCGTAGGAGTATCGTGACTGGGCATTGATACTCCAAAATAAACTAGTGTATATATATCTAGACCCTGACGAGAGGCGATGGATTGGTTCCGCAATCATTGGTGATGTGCACCTAAGATTGTATACAGGTGCTTAGTGGGTGTGAGTACACCGGACAGGACTCACCGAGAACTGACTAGATGGTATTATACCTAGCGTCAAAAAGCAGTTCTCTGGTGACATGAGTGCAGATAGTCTGTCGACCTGAGGTCGTCTTTTGTCTCGTGTGAGTTCCCACTGTACTTTAATTACTACCCTACCATGTCTCAAAGGAGTCGTGTAAACAGGTTTTATTTAGGTACAGTCCCGAGCCACTTAGAGGCAGTGAGCGACCATTGGGGATTCGTCTCTCCCGGTATAGGGAGTCGATGTTGCGCAGTGATCGGTTGGTCAACACCATAAATCTTTAGCCAGGACGGATTGAGAATTACTGGTGGTTGGACCAGTAGATTCTCGGATGGTCTTGAGCCACACCGATACGATTTGTCTGGTTATTAGGGGTCTGACATTTTCCACCCCTAGACCTTACATGTGATACTCTCAGACGAACACACCAAACTGCAAGCAGTTTGTCACGGACATGCTCAGTAGGGGTTCGGATGAGTTCGCTCGTCGGCCTTCTTTTTGACATGTACCTAGGTTGCCGTTACGTACAGCTAGTGCCGCTGACGGACATGTAGTTGAACCCACTGCCAGCGTACTGTTGAGTCTTTAGAGTCCCACACAGAGGGTTTCTCTGGTTCAGGCGAGACGATGTAGAGGCCGTATGGTCTTACGGCAAGATTTCGATCACATACGTGTACTGGCTACACGGATGATGTTTGGACGGATAATACTAGTGGGCTTTGGTTTAAGCCGGATCCTAATATTATATTATTGGATTATTCCTGTATCATTGTATTCGTATTTTTCGGAATACGAATACGGCTATATATATACGGTGAGGGCATTCTAGTAATTTCACAAGAATGAGCTTATAGAAGGAGACACCTCATTACTTGATTTATCTTTTTTGGAAAAGGATTAATGAGGTGGAATTTGGGGAGACACTTGAGGTGGTTGAAAGCATGGCTTTGTATTTGTTTATTCATTTTTGGTTACTATTCAAGTATGGGTGATTATTTTGTGAGTTAAATAATCCATGCTTGAATTATTGTGTAGAGACTTAGCCATTCTCTCAACCATTATTCATTAGCTCTAGTTCATTTTTCACTTCCTCTGTCTTTCTCCTAATTTCCTCTCCTCCTCCCTCAAGCTCTAACCCTTCACATGTATTGTGATTCATAGAGCTCTTGAGACATATTTGTCCATTGATCATTCTCTACATCCACTAAGTAGTCTCTTTTAGAAAATTAGGCCACTAAGTTACCTCACTTGAGGTTGAAGCTTAACCATAGGCCCTCGGATGGATCTTCTTCAACATAAAGGAGATAAGCAACCGAGTTCGATTCTAGCTACGTAGGAGCCAAAGAAAGGAGAAGAAGGTTGAAGGTTGATCCAAGGAGCCAAGAACCAAGAGAAGACCCGAATGACTTAACATGAAGGTATAACGCTATAACCGAGTAGTTAGAACCTTCTTGTAGTATATCTTAGCTAGTTAAGGTTTAATTAAGATCCTAAGCTGATAAAGTCTATGTTACAAAGCAAACTTGATCTTTTGACAAAGAAAAAATTGTTTTTAATGTATTCCGCCTCCCCGCGAACTCGCGGGTTGTGCGACATAAACTTACAAAACCGAGGTAATTAGGGTACCTAGTATGCTAATTTAAGTAGCCTAGATGATGTAGAGAATGATTATGGATTGATTTGTCTCAAGAACCCTAGATTTCTCAACTCATGAGACAATTAGGGTATGAGGAAGAAGAAGAGAAGCTTGGAGGAGAGAGAGTGTTGATGTTAGAAAATGTTATGAAGATGGCTAAGTTTGATAACTATGAAGCAAAAAATAATTCAACAAAAATATCTTTAAGCCACCATGCCTCAATAGTCATCCATGAGTCACCAAGTAGCCTTGCTTCATTTATTACCAATCAACAACTCATCCTCCACCTCATTAACCATTTAACAAAAATGGTTATACAACAAATTATGTGTCTTCTTCTAGAAGCATTATTGCACAATTACAAGAATACCCCTCACCGTATATACATACCCGTATCCGTATTCCGAAAAATATGAGTACAAAGAGAAGAAAATAATACAATAATCTAATACTAGGATCCGTCTTAAACCAAATCCTACTAGTATTATCCGCCCGAATATCATCCGTGCACAAGTACACGTATGTGATCGAACCATACCGTAAAACCATACGGCCTCTCATCGTTTCGCCCGAAGCAAAGAAATCCTCTGTGTGGGACTCTAAAGACTCGACAGTACGCTTGCAGTGGGTTTAACCACAAGCACGTCAGCGGTACTAGCTGCACGTAATGGCTACACAGGTATCTGTCGAAAAAGAAGGCCGACGAGCGAACTCATCCGAACCCCTGCTGAGCATATCCGTAAAAATCTCCGTATAGTCCAGTCTGTTCGTCTAAGAGTATAGCATACCGGGTCTGGGGGGTGGTAAACGTCAGACCTTAATAACCCGATAATTCATGCTGATACGGCTCAGGACCAATCCGGGAAACTACTGATCAAGGTATCAGTAAATCCCAACTGCCTTAGCCAAGGTCTTATTGTCCTGACCAATTGAATACAGTGCACTATTGACTCCCTATACCGGGAGAGACGAATCCCCAACAATCACTCACCGCCTCCATGTGGCTCAGGATTGTACCCAACCAAAACCTGTTTGCACGACTCAGTAGAGCCGTGGTAGGGTAGTGATCAAAGTACAGTAGGAACTCATACGAGAAAAATGACGATCTCAGGTTTAAAAACTAACCTGTGCTCATTTCACCTGAGAACTGCTATCTGAAGATAGGTATAGTACCATCTAGAAGTTCTCGGCGAGTCCGTTCAGTGTACTCACCCCCAGAGAGCACATGTATACGATCTTAGGTGCGAAAGACCAATGGTTGTGGGACCAACCATCGCCCCTCGTCGGGGTCTAGAACGTATACACTACTCTACTCCGGAATATCAATGCCTAGTCTCGATACTCACTCGACTAGGGACCTTTTAAGGATATGCTTATGGACTACCCAGCTCCCACAAGTATGATCGCCATCATAACGCTGGTAGTCAAGCAAGATCCTACGGGATTTATCAACATGTAACCGCCATATATAACATATGCACATGTTTAGATAAAGTCAAACCAAAATAGTATACTACTGTATCGAGTCTTTATCAATATGTGCAAGAAGGATAAAACATCAATAGAAAGAAATACACATATCAAGATAAATACAAATCAAATAATATACTATATATAACTAAGCAAGATTGTCCTGTACATACATATGTTCAAGCATCCACAAGTATGCATATACAATAATGGGCTCTAGGGTATACATATCCAACAATCTCCCACTTGCACTAAGGCCATATTCCCCTCCGAAAGAAGCGGCGGAGACGTGGCGGACGTCTCGCCTGAATTTCGGGGCAGATGCTAATTGGTGCTATCCGTCCACCTTTCCGAAGATGCCAAGTTGATTTATGGCATCATGTATTGAAGGATTAAACGGATGCGGCCAATGTAGTAGACTTCGTCAGATTCCCCCTCGTTTAAGGGATTTTTGATTGTGGGGACGCTATTCCCTGCAGACGCAAGCCCCTGCAGTTAATTACGCTACCGCATCGCGGTAACAACTTTCTCCTTCTCCATATGGTTGCTTCGTGTCGTGTATGTTTGTTTTGTTTTTGGTTGCCCGTGGATTGTATACGGAGACTAAGTAATGTTGTCGCCCGTAGGGAGTGGACTAGTCCAAATCCGTATCTTTCTTAGATTTGGGTTTGGGGGGTTGGGTTTAAGGATACGTTAGCCTCATTTGAGACTATGATCAACTTAAACGTTTGTCAAGGATACGTTAGTCTAATTTTAGACTAAGATTAACTTAACGGGACCGTTTAGATCTGACAAGAGAGCAATTGGGCTCTATTGTTTAGTTTAGTGACATTGCGGTCGATAATTAGTTTAAAGACTTTACGGTCCATTGGTAGTTTAAGGACATCTCGGTCCAATGTTAGTTTAAAGACATCACGGTCGAGGTTAAGGGCATCATAGTCCGTTGGTTTAAATGACCCTACAGTCCAATGTTAGTTTTAAGACATCACGGTCGAGGTTAATGACATCATAGTCTGTGAGTTTAAGGACCTCACTGTCCAATGTTAATTTTAAGACATCACGGTCGAGATTAAGGACGTCATAGTCCATGAGTTTAAGGACCTCATAGCCCAATGTTAGTTTTAAGACATCACGGTCGAGGTTAAGGACCTCATAGTCCGTGAGTTTAAGGACCTCACAGTCCAATGTTAGTTTTAAGACATCACGGTCGAGGTTAAGGACATCATAGTCCGTGAGTTTAAGGACCTCACAGTCCAATGTTAGTTTTAAGACATCACGGTCGAGGTTAAGGACATCATAGTCCGTGAGTTTAAGGACCTCACAGTCCAATGTTAGTTTTAAGACATCTCGGTCGAGATTAAGGACATCATAGTCCGTGAGTTTAATGACCTCACAGTCCAATGTTAGTTTTAAGACATCACGGTCGATGTTAGTTTAAAGACATCACAGTTGAGGTTAGTTTAAAGATATCACGGTCGAGGTTAAGGACATCATAGTCCATGGGTTTAAAGACCCCACAGTCCGTAGAAATTTGTGGTCGTCGGGACCCGTCACCTCTCTAAAGACGTTGAAGGATTACAACGACAGATATCAGAGGAGTAAAGAGATGTACCCTTGAACCGGGTATAAATTGATTGGAAGAGCAGATAGGCTCAGTTCAATTTAAGTTAAGGACTTATGGCCAGAACTGGGCTAAGTCCAGTTAAAAATGTTTAACATTTTATTTTTGTTCTGCCTGTTAGGCCTTTATTTAGGCTCTGCCCTTTTAATAATGCTAAGCATTTGGTTCTGACATTTTTTATCTTATATTGGATGCATAGCATTCATCAGAACAAAGTGTGTTCTGACAATGCGCCACGTGGCGCATCAGGCGCTTTGCGCCAGCGCATTGCCTTCTATTGGGTAGCGCACATGAAGAGGATACGTGTCGCTCTCAGCGCTAAGCGCTAGTTTGTTAGCTCATTGCGCTTTTAATTTATGAGCGCATTGCGCTAGTCTGTTGGCGCACCAGTGAGTGATACGTGGCGCGCTTGGCGATGAGTGCCAGTCCATGAGCGCAGTGCTCTGTTTTAAATGCGCAAGCGTAGGTTGTGTCTTTGTTTGACACGTGGTGTGTTCTGGTGCTGCGCTCTAGTCCAAGAAGCGCAAAGGCGCAATGCATAAGTGCAAGACACTGTTTAATAGCGCAAAGCGCATCTGATCAATTTAAGATCAAAGAACAAATTTATGTTCTTCTTAAAGGAGGCTTTGCCTCAAGATCCAAGAACAAAAGTTCTTGTTTTTTATAAAGGCTCTGCCTTTATAGATCAAAGATCTGTCAATGAAGTAAAATACTTCTTTTAGTTTTTTTATGATTAGATCTTTTCTTTTAAACCAAAGACCTTGGTCCTTTTATAGATCTAGAATCTTTGTTAGAAGATGATTCTTCTTTTTACGAGATGGATTCATATCTGTTGTTCAAGAACACAGTTCTTTTTACATTGAAGAAGAAGAAAAATCTTCTTCTTTTTAAGAGCTTGCTCTTCTTTTTGCAGAAAGTTTTTCTCTCTCTTTCTGTGTATTCTCTATATTTTAGACTTGAAGTCTAGGGTCTTTTATATAGGGCCAAATGATTTGTTAAATCAGTTTTGAGAGATCTTTCTCTGATTGATTTGGGAATATTTCCCACCGTTGGATTTTTGATCCTAAGGCTTCCGTTTTACAGAAGATAATCTTCTTGTTTCAATAAGATTGAAAAATATTTCCATAACAGAATTTTAGTTCTGATTAATTAATAATTTATTATTAGTAGATCTTTTGATCTGACGGTGAGGGAATTTTTAATTCCAGCGCTGGCGCACCTTGCGATAGCGTACCTACGTTCGACACGTTGCGCGCAGCGCAACTGTGCTAGCGCACTCGTGTTAGACACGTGGCGCGCAGCGCAGAGCGCAGCGCAACTGCGCTAGCGCACCCGTGTTTGACACGTGGCGCGCAGCGCAGAGCGCAGCGCAACTGCTAGCGCACCTGTGTTTGACACGTGGCGCACAGCACGTAGCATCTGAAGCGTTACTTCAATTTAAATTTTGAATTTTAAAGCAGAGCTTTGCTCTGATTAGCGGTGCACTGCCTAGGGCGCAGCGCTCCTGGCGCTGGCGTGTCTGCTTTTGACATGTGGCATGCAACGCGCAGCGCACGAGATCTGAAGCTTTGCTTCAATTTTTGAATTTTGAAATTCAAAACAGAGCTTTGCTCTGATTGGGGGAAACAAATAACCCCCTCCACCGTTGTGCTCACGTAGCGCACACGTGGGTGCAGCGGTGGCAACATCTGAGCTCTTGGATCAACTCAGAAGTTGAAGAGGCGGTTCTGTGCTTATAAATAGGACCTTTGGTCCTCAGATGATTATCATCTTCTTCTTAAGAATTTTTATTCAGAGCCTTGCTCTTCTGTTCAAGAACTTTCAAGAGTTAATACTCTACCAAACATAGGTAAAATTAAATTAATTTTAATAAATTAGGGTTTTACCTATTAAAAGAGCCTTGCTCTTCATAGATCCTTGATCTAGAGAAAACCCCTTTAGGGTTTCATAAACAGAGCCTTGCTCTCAAGAATCCATAGATCTAAACAGATCTCTCTTGGGGTTTCTTAGCCCACGAATTAGAGCTCTGCTCTTTTGATAATATGTAGATCTTTTGATCTTTTGATGAAGAACTCTTAAGAGTTTTTTCATGGATCTTGATGATCCTAGAATTTTTAATTCTCAAGAATTAATTTTAATTAATCTTTGATGGATTTTCCATCATCATTACAGCGCCAGGCTCTTTAAGGAATTTTATTCCCTCATGACCAGAATTTGATAAGCGTCACTCTGTTACAGAGCTTTGCGCTCAAAGGGAGATTTTCTCATTTCCCCGAGGGATTTCTCATTCGATGAGAAAAATCTTTGAGGATTTCCTCATTAATTGACAGTCTCATCCAATGATGTGGCTGTCTTATTAATTGATGCATTGTCATCTGGATTTTGTGGGTCCCCCTTTTGTCCCCTTTCCACTGCATTGCAGTGTGGTACAAATTTTATAGTGCCGAGCGTCGGGATTTTAAAATTAAATTATAGTACTGACGATCGAATTCTGTTCTTTCTCGCAGGCGACATGTCTTCCGATCTCTTTTTCCCGTTTTTCCGTTCAGAGGGAGGATTCCCTGAGGCACCTGTAGACCGGGAGGTTCTCGCGCTTATCAGAGACTATGACCCGAAACACAAAAACCTTCACTTATGGGGTAGGTGGTACAACCAGATAATCAGAGGTCGTCGAACCTTCTCTTGTGCGACGCCATCAGAGCCGATCTTGTCGATCTCGTATGCAGATGTACCCCTGGTGAACTATGCCGTGGAGGTCGTTAATTGGACTTCGGAGGGTCTTCTTCAACCTTCGATTGCCGCCATACCCATGCAGCTGCCGGCAGCTTTAGATACTTTGGGGCGGCGCATATGCTAGGGCGAATCACGCCCTTGGGGACAACCTTACAACATCGGGTTGACTCCCCGACATTCGGCCGGGTATTTGCAGTGGGCCAGGTACATTCCGTCGGTGAAGAAAATGCACTTGCTGAAGCTCGGCCTATATCCCGCGATTTACGCTTCATTGTTCCAATATTCTGCTCCTCCGACATGGTGGATTAAGGCATTCTTGGAGCAATGGAATATCCCAAGCCATACCTTTCTTCTACTGGACAGAGAAGTCTCCATCTCCTTAGAAAAATTTGCTGAGATTTCCGGTCTGTCGGTTATGGGGGAGCACTATGAGGAGCTGCTTCCTCCAGATGAATATGTTTTTGCCACCAAGCCGGTGGTGATGGGCCTAACGCCGGAGAATACCATCCAGCACCAGTTTCCCAGCTTGATCAAGGTTCTAAACATGTACGGGAGCCTCTTCTTGGAATCCGGAGGCTGGGGGGTCAGTTTCGCGGACTTCATTGCTCGGTTTCTTCGTCCGGAGATTTTATCGCAACGTGGCGAAAAATTTGCCAAGCTCGACAATCCCTTCGGTTTCGGCTTGGACCGTCGACCAGTATCGGAAGATGATCAGAAGGGCTTTTATCTTCCCGATGCTGCGATCATTCCTCTGTCAGAAATCGCCGCTCTGGGCATTGATGATGAGACTTTCTTTCTCGGGTTTCTAGGGTTATGGCTGTGTTGGTTCGTGCTCCCCATGCACCCTCGCTATATGAGGCCTTCCGTCTTCTACCCAGCACATCGAATGGTGGCTGGAATACAAGTGGCCATCGGGATCGCTGGGCTGGCCCACCTGTACCATGGTCTTAGCATGGCGGCGGATATAACCGAACCGGGGGTCCAAGCTGCCAACATCACGATGCACTACCTTACTTCATGGTTGGAAATGCACGTGCTCGGGTTTTTGGTATTCATGAAAGACCCTCGTTTTTCGAGAAGTGCAAATTCCCCAGAATTATGCGGCTGGTTGACGCTTCCATCGTGAATCCGTCTCAGCAGGAGGCTAGGGGATTGCTTCTTCGTTCGCACACGGTCGGAGCCGGTATGTCTGTTACGGACAAAGTCCTGACGATTGGCCAGGAAACTTCCAAGACGGTGCTGGCACTGCGCGACACCTTTAAGGACGGGGCCTCCATGTTGAATGCTCGAGATATTCTACATCTATACTCCATCAGGCCGGGCTTCCTCGTATTCAGGCAAAATGATGTGGCGCTTTTTGTGAGATACAACCCCAATCATTTTGCCCAGCAGCTGTAATACCCAGTTCTTTTTGTACATCACTGTCCGTATTCTTCATAATATATTATTTACAAAATTAATTTATTTTATTTATAATTATTTTATTTCCTTTAAACCCCAAACCCTAATCCTAATCCCTTCTATTTTTGTGTCTCAGCCTACTCTCTCCATCTCTCTGTTATTTTTCTTTTTCCTTTTTTCCCCTAAAACCAAGCCCAAAACAAAGCTAAAATAAAATAAACACAAAATATATATAATCCCCCAGCTCAACAATTCCTCAGCCCAAGCTCTATTTTTCTCTCCCGGCCCACTTCCTTTTCCTCCTTTAGAAATGAACTTAAACTAAACCTTCACCAGCCCAAACATACAAGACTAAATTACTTATTCATTTCCTATCTCCTTTCCTAACTCTCCCCTTTCTCTTTTAATTTCCTTTCCATTTTATTTTCATTTTGGCCCATCTCCCTTCCCTTTTTATCTTATTCTTTATTTTTTTTCGGCCCAACCTCCCCGGCCCAACAACTTACTCCAACCCGACCCGACCCGACTACACCCTCTTCCCCCACTCTCTTCCTCCTTCCCAGTCTTTTCCTTCGTGTTTTCCCCACGTCGTCGCCACGAACCCCACGTCCCCGCCTCGTCGCCCACGTCGCCTCGCCGCCCCAATGCGACCGCGACCACGGAACTGCGCGCGCACTCTTCTCTAACTCCTCTCCCTCACTCTCGTTCACTTCTACCCCCTCACACACTACCTTCTGCTCACTCTCCCGTCCACGACCGCGATCTCCCATCACCGTAGCTCACTCGCCGACGTCGCCTCGTCACTCCTCTCTCTCCTCTCTCTCCAAAACCCGAGCCCCACTTCACTTTCCCCCACCTCGCCTGCACAACTGAGCTTGAAACCCATGCTTCACCAAGCCTCCCCTGCACACCTCATCGCTTCCGACGAACACCCCTGCCTCACCCCCGACGACGACGACAAATGACTATCACCTCGTCTCCACCTCCTCGCCTTTCTTCCCTTCTCCTCCTCTCTTCCTCCACCTAGCTCCCCACTTCTCCAGAAAACCCATCGACAGCCGAACCCTGCACATCCCTCGCCGAGCCCAACTCCACCAAACTCCATCACCGACCTCGACGCCGACGAGCTCCCCACAGCCCCTGGACCTCCGCAGCCTCTCCTAGCCCTCCTCGGCGCACCGTCGATCACCCCCTGCAGACCTATCACCTTCACCGCAGCACCAAAGGTAGCCCAAGTTTCAAATCGAGCCCCGGCATTTCGTTGAAAACTTACATCTGACAGAGTTCCCGTTCCTCTGATCACCGACGTCGTCATCAAACTGTGGCTCCGATCTTCTGAAGCCGTCATCGTCAGCAACATGCCATCCATCGCAACGCCAGCGCACGTCCATCGCACCTACCGAGCCATCGAGTCCAAGAACCCAAGCTCGAGCCGAGGCCGCGAATCCTAACCGTACCGTTCGTTGCGCGTTCGTGCCGTTTCCGCTGCCGTTCATTGCCAAAACATCTCCAGGCAAGTACCCTACTTGCTACATGCTAGATTACTGTTATAGTTCAAACTACTACAAATTCCATGTTTTACGATTCGTGAGAACCTATATGACACAAGTGCTAGATGCAAAACTCGAATGAAAACCTTACTTTAAACTGACAGAACTTGACTGTATACGCTGGCCCGTGTGGCAATGAACATTATGGTGAAATCTTACTGGAAAATTTAATCATTACTAGCTTGAACGATCACCCCCAATTACACCCGTTAAAACTGACTATTTCCCGCGTCTCATACTTGTTAAAATAATAATTAATTGTGTACACATTAAAATGATGCGTGTGATGCCTCGTATCGAAGCTAACTGTTTAACCCACTGCACCATATTGTTGACCACTGAATTTTAATAAACTATGTCGGAGAAAATTTCGGAGGAGTTCGATTCTGGACTGCAGTCCAGAATAGAAATCCCAATTAAACATTGTTTCTAAACCCCTGTATATTACTGTTCAAATATGAGAATGCACAGAACCCTATATCGTTACGTAGGAAATTGGATTATCTTTCTTACTCGACTGGATCCACTGGTTTCTTCAACCGTTTGTTATTTTTAATTCATTTTACCTTATCGACATGTCTTGCTGAATTCTGCAGAAGCGGATTTTACACCTCAAACATAATCTGTCGATAACTCTCTGTTGGCACAGTATATTACTGATCCTCCAATTGAGGTGGAAACCTGACTGATAATCCTAAATATAGTTTAACTATAGCGTCGCCTAACTACGATTCCAACTGAGATTAAAATGCGTTACGAAACGGACTTCCGATTCTGAAACCGGATTTCCAGCAGTGAATGTTTAAAATGAAATGGCCATATCTAGTGATCCTGAAACCCGATTAACGTGAAACCAATTTTGATTGATAGATAATTAAACATACTGGTTACCCCCTTTTTATTGTTTAGCTAAATTTTGCATGTATGGTTTATAATAAATTATGCATGTGGTAGGACACCGACTTATGACATCTTGATCATGCCTGAATTATCGTATTCTCATCACATTACATGTATGTTATTGCATTGGTAACCTAGAGATCGTGTGCATTACCCAGTGTTAGGTTTTAATGTTTGATTGTGGCAAGTACGTTAGTGTTTAAGCATGAATGAATAAGTGAAAGTGACACGTACTTGTACACAATCAGTGGACCCTATTGATGTATTGCATTGTCGACGTCTGTGGGACGTGTATAAGTGTGACTATAATTGGTATGGGACAATTATGGAAGCACTTGTATGGGTGTCATAGGCAAGGCACCAAACACTGTCCATTTATCTTGGGTATCAGTCGGGACATACTTGATGGAGATCATGTCTCCAGTTCTCGCGCAGACTTGTCATGGACTGAGCGGTATTTAAGTTTATGGTTGGCGTTTGATGTAGACCACGGGTGTGGGGTAGTTTGAGTGTGAGTTCAACGGAATCTCGGGAGTCCCATGCCGGCACATATGGAGATATATAGGGATATTACTGATTATTATCGTGCGTGTTTCGGGCCCGTGTTCCCTTGACCTTGGGTCCTACCCTTGGATGGGGGATACTCCTGTGTGGTTGACTTTCATACTTGGACTGACGATAGGCTTAGTGACCTGTACAGTAAGACTTAGAGACTGATAGGGATAGTGACATTGACTTGCATTGCTTGCTGATTCAACATACCTGCCATACTGTTTACTGCTTTACTGTTGCCTGCTCTATTAGATACCTGCATTGGCTACTTCATGTTCACGTCTTTACTATCCTGATTACTGTTACATATTCGTCATTATTACACGAGTTCATAGTTGTATCTATATATATATTGCTATCTTGTCGCTCTGACGACCTGAGTATGCATGCTCAGAGTGAGAAGTGGATCTAGCTTGGACCAGGACCTGACGTACCTCGAGAACATCGCGGACATCTTGATCAGCTACCCAGTGCTACACTCTCTTGATCTCCATCTGGTTAGTTCTTTTGTATTTGCTTTGATTTAGTGACTGCCTTTCTCATTACCTGTGCATTGATTACTGATTACCACGTAAAGCTAGAAGCCGAAGTGTGACTACGGCAGGATATTTCCTTGACCGTAGGAGCATGGCTGGCCTTGTCAACCCCTCGTATTCCGTATTTTGGGAAGCGGGGCGTGACATGGTTTTTTTGGTATCAGACCCTGGTTTTGCTTCGAATGGGATTGCAGTTTCCGTGTAGTACTTGACAATCTAAGACATCCTTCGGTCTAGATTATAAACTTGTTATTCTTGATCTTGATTCACATAGTGTGTTCTGCTATACATTTTGAACCATCTGCTAGAGTTTTGGGTGACTTAGTAGAGTTACGTGGTTGTAATTGTGAATTGTAGCATAGTTACAATACTGTACTCTGTTTGAGTGACTTGGAGTTCTACAGTTGATTTCAACTTGTTTGAAATTCACCGCTCCCGATATTCTTGATTCCTTGCCTAATCCATATTATATTTTAATTCTTATAGCTTGTGCCTTATATCGTCTTCAAAATTGTTGTTTCAGGACCATGTCTTCCAATGACTCTTCTTCTATCTCCACTCCCCAGAATCTGACCGTAGAGATTCTGAATGCACTGCAAGGTCTGATGAAGCCCAGAAGCGAACAAATGACCTGTTAGCTGAAAGATTGAGAAGGCAGGTGACTCAGGCACCAGCGGAAGCCTCCAATCGTAAAGGGATCCCTGTTAGACAAGAAAAATAGGTGAAGATGAAACGCCCACTTGTTCCCCAGCAACGGAAGCAGCAGAAGACTCAACGTTGTGGATACTGCAAGAAACCAGGACACCTTCAGAGAGATTGTCACCGCGCCAAAGGGCAATGCCTGATTTGCGAATCCAGCGAACATCTTATCAATAGTTGCCCTAAAAGGAAGGATTTATAAGGAGGAGATTCGTCCACACTCTCCACTCCGGCTAAGTGATGATAATTTCGTAGTTCGAGTTTCGAGGAGAGTGCGGACCCGCGCAAGATTCAACTCGCGAGACGAGAATGCAGCAGTCCAGAAATCAAAGAAGAATTATCACGTTTTCTGCTTTCAATAAAAATGTTGTCACTCTTTTGTAAATATTTCTTTTCGTTTGAGATCTTGTATCCTTTGAACTTTTAGTTGAGTGTAATAAAATTCTGAGTTGTGATGTATGTATCGTCCCTTCCCACTCACTTTACTTATACTATTCATTGCATCAGTATTCTAAATTTTGATTTTCCAGTCCTTGCCTACAGCATGTATTCCGTGTGCTACCGTATCCTTGGTTATCTTCTTAATGTGTCCACTGTCTAATCATGACTCTATCCTTTCAGGCCACGGCCCACCCTGGAGCAGCGCCGCCTCTAGATGAGGACACACGGTCGTACGTTTCCTTGGACTGCATGCTGGGGAGTTTGGATGACGAGATCAACGGTCCACAGGTGATTTTCGGAAACAGCGATTCCGAGGGTGAGGGATTCGCAGCCCCAGAAGTCGATATGATCAGTGACTCGGACGACGAAGAAGAAGACCTCGAAGAAGACCCAATAGAGGAAGATTCCGAGGAGGACCCGATAGAAGAAAATCTAGGAGAGGAAAACCTTGGGGAGAATCCAAAGGAAGAAAATCCTATGGAAGAGAATCCAAAAGAAGAGAATCACATGGAAGCAGAACTCGATGAAGAAGCTCCAGCAGAGGAAGAAGGACCAGAAGGACAAGACCTCGCGGCAGAAGAACCTCCAGTGCCGGTCCCTGCGAGGCGCTATGGAAACGGACGCCCCTATCTGAGCGCACGAGCCTACCGTAACCTGCTGAACTCCCATAAACGCGACTGACGTGACCCAGTTTTTGTCTCCTCTGGTCAAATAAATCTATCTATAGTTAAAGGCCATCTTTTACTTTTCAAGAATGCCTTGTTTTGAATTTTCTGGAATGATGATAAAATTTCTGAGTTCGCTAATCGATCAATTTTCTTTTGGTTCGCATGATGCATTGACCGTCCTCCTTCCCCCATACATTTCTTTCCCTCCTGAGGTTCATTACTGTTCACCCTTACACCCTGTGCTGACCCGACCCCAGTCTCTTCGACCTTCAGTTCAAAGTGTCACACTCCGACCTTTTGAGTGAGCCATACTCCATCGTAATCCCTGCCCTGGCTAGCCCCTATACATTTTTGTGCTATCTCCTATTACCTTAACTATATTTAGGGACATCATTATTCGAAACTTTAGCTTCATTATTTTGTATGTATCGAAAAGTGCGTGTTATTAACTACTTCCGTTTTATGCCTTTTAAGTACATTACTATTCTTCCCTTTTTTCGATAGCGCAACCATATATTGCACATATTATTTTATGCTATGTTTCTTATTCTTACCATGTGGATTTTTCTAAGTTATTTTAAAATTTATTTTTCTTTTTGATCGATACATTATACTAGAATGTTTTAACCTATCGACAAATCCTTCACTATTTTATTTTTGTTACTTTATTTCCCCGGGTATCGTGATTATAGTTGCTATTATAAATAGTTATGCCTGTTGCTATTATCCTAGCCGCACTATTTCGATATAAGTATGTATGCATATGTTTAGGCTTTCGATTTTATCTAGCATGTCTCGAATATTATTGTTAGTTATTTTTATTCTCTTGTATATATAGTTTGCCCTTATAGTTGAGTCTGCCTCGTACTTACTTAGACCTGCCTTTTAGTTACGTTAGTTTTTATATATTTATAGACCTTAAACTTTTACCTACCTATTTTAAGTAAATCACTATATGTTAGTGTTCGATGTGGTAGCTTTTCGCTTATTATTTTATAGCTTATCGTTTATTTAAATTTCGAGGACGAAATTTTTGTAAGGGTGGTATGGTGTAATACCCAGTTCTTTTTGTACATCACTGTCCGTATTCTTCATAATATATTATTTACAAAATTTATTTATTTTATTTATAATTATTTTATTTCCTTTAAACCCTAAACCCTAATCCCAATCCCTTCTATTTTTGTGTCTCAGCCCACTCTCTCCATCTCTTTATTATTTTTCTTTTTCCCTTTTTTCCCTAAAACCAAGTCCAAAACAAAGCCAAAACAAAATAAACACAAAATATATATAATCCCCCAGTTCAACAATTCGTCAGCCTAAGCTTTATTTTGCTCCCCCGGCCCACTTCCTTTTCCTCCTTTAGAAATGAACTTAAACTAAATTTTCACCAGCCCAAACATACAAGACTAAATTAATTATTATTTTCCTATCTCCTTTCCTAACTCTCCCCTTTCTCTTTTATTTTTCTTTTCATTTTATTTTCATTTTGGCCCATGTCCATTCCCTTTTTATCTTATTCTTTCTTTTTTTTGTTCAGCCCAACTCCCCGGCCCAACAACTTACTCCAACCCGACCCGACACGACTACACCCTCTTCCCCCACTCTCTTCCTCCTTCCCGCTCTTTTCCTTCGCCTTTTTCCCCACGTCGTCGCCACGAACCCCACGTCCCCGCCTCGTCGCCCACGTCGCCTCGCCGCCCCAACGCGACCGCGACCGCGGAACTGCGCGCGCACTCTTCTCTAACTCCTCTCCCTCACTCTCGTTCTCTTCTCCCCCCTCACACACTACCTTCCGCTCACTCTCCTGTCCACGACCGCGATCTCCCATCGCCGTAGCTCACTCGCCGGCGTCGCCTCATCACTCCTCTCTCTCCAATACCCGAGCCCCACTTCACTTTCCCCCACCTCGCCTGCACAACTGATCTTGAAACCCAAGCTTCACCAAGCCTCCCCCGCACACCTCATCGCCGCCGACGAACACCCCTACCTCACCCCTGACGACGACGGCAAATGACTATCACCTCGTCTCCACATCCTCGCCTTCCTTCCCTTCTACTCCTCTCTTCCTCCACCTAGCTCCCCACTTCTCCAAAAAACCCATCGACAGCCGTACCCTGCACATCCCTCGCTGAGCCCAACTCCACCAAACTCCATCACCGACCTCGACGCCGACAAGCTCCCCACTGCCCCTGGGCCTCCGTAGCCTCTCCTAGCGCTCCTCGGTGGACCGTCGATCACCCTCTGCAGACCCATCACCTTCACCGCAGCACCAAAGCTAGCCCAAGTTTCAAATTAAGCCCCGGCATTTCGTCGAACACTTACATCCGACACAGTTCCCGTTCCTCTGATCACTGGCGTCATCATCAAACTATGGCCCCGATCCCCTGATGCCATCATCGCCAGCAACACGCCATCTGTCGCAACGCCAGCGTACGTCCGTCACACCTACCGAGCCATCGAGTCCAAGAGCCCAAGCTCGAGCCGAGGCCGCGAACCCTAACCGTACCGTTCGTTGCGCGTTCGTGCCGTTTCCGCTGCCGTGCATTGCCAAAGCGTCTCCAGACAACTACCCTACTTGCTACATACTAGATTACTGTTATAGTTCAAACTACTACAAATTCCATGTTTTACGATTTGTGAGAACCAATATGACACAAGTGCTTGATGCAAAACCCGAATGAAAACCTTACTTTAAACTGACGGAACTTGATTGTATACACTGGCCCGTGTGGAAATGAACATTGTGGTGAAATCTTATGGGAAAATTTAATCGTTACTAGCCTGAACGATCACCCCCAATTACACCCGTTAAAACTGACTATTTCCCGCGTCTCATACTTGTTAAAATCATAATTAATTGTGTACACATTAAAAGGATGCGCGCGATGGCTCATATCGAAGCTAACTGTTTAACCCACTGCACCATATTATTTACCACTGAATTTTAATAAACTATGACGGAGAAAATTTCGGAGGAGTTCGATTCTGGACTGCAGTCCAGAATAGAAATCCCGATTAACCCCTGTTTCTAAACCCCTGTATATTACTGCTCAAATATGAGACTGCACGGAACCTTATATCTTTACGTAGGAAATTGTATTAGCTTTCTTACTCGACTAGCTCCACTGGTGTCCTCAACCGTTTGATATTTTTAATTCATTTTACCTTATTGACATGTCTTGCTGAATTCTGCAGAAGCTGATTTTACACCTCAAACATAATCTGTTGGCATAGTATATTACTGATCCTCCAATTGAGGTGGAAATCTGACTGACAGTCCTAAATAAAGTTCAACTATAGCGTCACCTAATTACGATCCCAACTGGGATTAAAATGCGTTACGAAACGGACTTCCGATTCTGAAACCGGATTTCCAGCAGTGAACGTTTAAAATGAAATGGCCATATCTAGTGATCCTGAAACCCGATTAATGTGAAACCAATTTTGATTGATAGATAATTAAACATACTAGTTACCTTCTATTTATTGTTTCACTAAATTTTGCGTGTATGGTTTATAATAAATTATGCAAGTGGTAGGACACCGACCTATGACATCCTGATCATGCCTGAATTATCGTATTCTCATCACATTACATGTATGTTATTGCAATGGTATCCTAGCGATCGTGTGCATTACCCAGTGTGAGGTTTTAGTGTTTGATTGTGGCAAGTACGTTGGTGTTTAAGCATGAATGAATAAGTGAAAGTGACACGTACTTGTACACCATCAGTGGACCCTATTGATGTATTGCATTTTCGACGTCTGTGGGACGTGTATAAGTGTGACTATAATTGGTATGGGATAATTATGGAAGCACTTGTATGGGTGTCACAGGCAAGGCACCAAACACTGTCCATTTATCTTGGTTATCAGTCGGGACATGCTTGATGGAGATCCTGTCTCCAATTCTCGCACAGACTTGTCATGGACCGAGCGGTATTTGAGTTTATGGTTGGTGTTTGATGTAGACCCAGAGTGTGGGGTAGTTTGAGTGTGAGTTCCACAGAATCTCGGGAGTCCCATGCCGGCACATATGGAGATATATAGGGATATTACTGATTATTATCGTGCGTGTTTCGGGCCCGTGTTCGCTTGACCTTGGGTCCTACCCTTGGGTGGGGGATACTCCTGTGTGGTTGGCTTTCATACTTGGACCGACGATAGGCTTAGTGACCTGTACAGTGAGACTTAGAGACTGATAGGGATAGTGACATTGACATGCATTGCTTGCTGATTCAACATACCTGCCATACTGTTTACTGCTTTACTGTTGCCTGCTATATTAGATACCTGCATTGGCTACTTCATGTTCACGTCTTTACTCTCCTGATTACTATTACATATTCGTCATTATTACACGAGTTCATAGTTGTATCTATATATATATTGCTATCGTGTCGCTCTGACGACCTGAGTATGCATGCTCAGAGTGAGAAGTGGATCTAGCTTGGACCAGGACCTGACGTACCTCGAGAACATCGCGGACATCTTGATCAGCTATCCAGTGCTACACTCTCTTGATCTCCATCTGGTTAGTTCTTTTGTATTTGATTTGATTTAGTGACTGCATTTCTCATTACCTGTGCATTGATTACTGATTACCACGTAAAGCTAGAAGCCGAAGTGTGACTATGGCAGGATATTTCTTTGACCGTAGGAGCATGGCTGGCCTTGTCAACCCCCCGTATTCCATATTTTGGGAAGCGGGGCGTGACAACAGCTAAGTTATAACCAGGGGGTCCCACTGGAGGCGTTTTTGGAAGAACCTGCTGCCACAGAGAGGGAATACGGGGTGCGCTGCATCACTTTATGCGCTTGAATACGGGCTCCCACATCTTCATTAGCGAGCCAAGTTGCATCCCGAGGGCCCTTAACGTATACGGGGCCTGGTATCAGCACACGATGGGTGCTGTCATCAGGGAGGAGAGACGGCTGTTGCTCGATCGCAAGAGTGCGCCCCCTGCCAGCGATCACAACGTCCCTTTAAGGCGACGGATCGTCGTGCCCCATCCGCTAAGAGAGGCTATTGCCGTTGAGCCTCCACGTATGCTATGTTCGACGCGCGAATTGCCCCGTGATTCTATGGAGACGTTGGATGTGCCATCGGTGCCTCGTGCTCGCACGGAGACAGTGAATGTACCCTCGCCCGAATCCGGTGTGGGCTCGGATATCGGGACTCGCCGTCCCAAGGTGGCCACTAAGCGCAAGCTGGTGTTGGCTGCGACCGGAGCTCGCTCTCAGAAGAAGAAAAAGTCAATGTTTTCTCTTGACGTGGTACTTGGCCAAGAGCCTCATGCTCCTTATAGTGAGGGCTTGAGCGAGTACGGGACCAATAAGGGCTTGTTCATGCCGGCAGATGATACCGATCTGGCGGCTGCCATTGCAGCTTCCGAGCGATTAGCAAGATGCGAAGAGAGGTTGGCTATCCTCGCGCAATCAGGTAATCTTTAGTTGTATTTTTCACCATTGCATCATACTTGTGTTATTGTTTTTTTTTGACTGACGCTTTTCCTTCTTCAATAGGCATTTCTACCGAAGATGCTCTCGCCGCTTCTCTCAAGACTTTTGAGGAAGAGGAACGACTTAGGCCCTCCTTGGGCCTCGGTACATTTTGGTTTTCCATGTTTCCACCTTTGTTTCTTATGAGTGATCTGGCCCTTTCTTTGTCTTATCGCAGGGACCACAATGCCAATCCCACAGGCTGATGCGGAAATTCTTCCCGGGCCAGCTACCGTAGCCCCGGCCTCTTCGGCACTGCCGTGAGAGGCCTTACTTAAAAAACCGATGACGGAAACCTTGACGGCTCCAGCGGTAACCCTGAGTGCGGACGACGACGTTCTGTTGAAGGAGGCATCTAAAAGGTCTGTTTTGACAGCTCGGGAAGAAAGGAAGAGCCTGAGGCGTGCAGCAAGGGAGCGTAGTGCTTCTTTAGCTGCGGGAGAAGGTTCGAGCACCGTTACCCCTGGTGCTACTCCTTCGGAGGAGTTTCCGGTTGCTTTGTCTACTGCTCACAGACGGGCGGCACGTGCGGCTCGGGATGCGAACGGTAAATCAACTCCAGGTAATGTGCCTTGAGGCTCCGTTGTCAATGTTTTAAACTATTAGTTCTCATATATCTTATCTTTGCAGGGCCGAGTCTTCCCGAAGAAGTGGCGGCGACCGCTGAGCCTGAGAGAGCGGTAGAGGAGGTAGTTGTTATTTTCGAATCCGGGGCGGTGGCAGGCAATGTGGTCGCAATTGTCGGGCTCGAGGTAGTGGCCGACGAGACGGCTACCATGGTCGAGCCTGAAGCAGCGGTGGATGAGACGGCTGCGATTACTGAGCCTGAGGTGGTGTTGAGCGAAACGGGTGCAATTGCTTGGTCCGATGTGGTCACTCTTTCTCAAGAATGGGACACCGCTCCGATCGTCGCTCTTCCTGCCTACGGTTCTTTATCGTCTCCTGGCGTCGCAACCGTGACGATGGCTCTCGTGGAGTCAGGGAACGAGGCGACGGGAGGTGAGGCCACCCCAATGGAGGAGGGAGACGCCGTTGTTGAATCAAGCGACGCCCTTGTTACGGCTCCGGCTGGCGACTCTTCGGGTAGATTTCGGGTTACCGCCCTTCTTTTGATTCTGCAATCTTTCCTAACAAGGTTTATCTTGTTTCTGATGCAGTTGCAGCTAGTGCTGAAGTCGAGCTACTCGAGACAGCGCCGTCAGTTACCACCCTGACGGTGACTACCTCTCTACCCTCTCTCGTACCATCGCAGATTCTGGAAGGTATAGATTTGTGACCCATTATTCTTATCTCTTGGCTGTGTAATTCATGTACTAACGTTGTTTCATCGCGTTTTTGCAGGAGTCCTTTTTGACCATCTGTACCAGGTGCTGCATCCTCATTTCTCCTTCCCGTCGGAGATTGCTTCATCCAGTGGCGCTGGTGAATACAGCTTTCAATTAATGCTCTTTCTTTTACCGATAATGAAATTATTTCTGATTCTTCTTTGCCTTGATTGCAGCGCTACAGATTGAAGGAGGAGATAAGAGATCAGTTACGCCACCGGTCCTCCCGGCTTTGCCACCTGCTGCAGCTGGTATAGTAAATTCCGTTGTTCGTGAATCTCTTATATTTCTAGATCCGTCATCTGATTTTGATTTGTTTTGTAGCAATCACTTTGACTCCGGACTCTTTCGAATCTCTCATTATGATGCCGGCAGGTCCCTTCTCCAGACGTCCATCCTCAAAGGATGCTGCGACGAGTCTGCGCATGTTGAGTGAATACGTCGAGGAGCTTGACGTGGAAGCTCCTACATCTGCCGTAGATTTCGCTGCCGAGGTCAATCCGATGCTGGCGACGCTTGTAAATTTCCATAATGAAGGCATCGTTGAGTCTTGGGTTAGTCACTGCAGGAAGATCGAGGCCTGTCTGCATCAGCTTGAACTTATGCGTCTTGTCCTTGAGTCTCAGGCTTTGAACTCCCAGCGGGCCGCATGGGTCGAGTAGAGTGCGTCCTTCCTTCGCCATTTCGAACAAGAAGCGACCTTGAGGCTGAAAGAATGCGAGGAGGCTTCCGCTGAGTTTGTCCAGTTATGTGCCCAAGTCGAAGCGAACGTCGCACAACTGAGAGCTGTCTTTGACACCTTGGAGCAGTGTATCTCGGACTGGCTTGTATTGTGACGGAAGCTCGACTCTATCAAGCGGGTTACGCAGAGTTGCGAAGCTGCCCAACGGGAAATTGATGAGAAGATTTCATCATGCTTGCGGTAAAGGACTCGAATCGAAGCGGAGCTAGCCGCGGCGGCTGATCATGAGAAGGCACTGAAAGAAGTGCGAGAGCAGCTTATGGACCTGTTGAAAATGCTTCCTTCTCAGTAGCTGCCTTTGTATCAATCATACACTTGTAATCTCTGAATAATATGTATCTATTTTTTTACTTCCTTTATATGACGTATCTTGTATTCAATTGAGTTCATGAATAAAGACATTCTTTTTGTTATACTGTTGTTTTCTTTCTCATCGCTATGTTGTTGCCATGTGATTTTAGCAAGTGCGGTCGGTAGATAGTATATAGCTGTCAATCTTGGATTCTTTGTAGAGTGGTGATGGCTTAGAAAACAGGGTTAGGATCTGTCACCTAAGACTTTTCAACTTTATGAGTCGTGAGGGTTTCATAAAGAATTTTCTCCCTACCGGTCGAGAGGATCCCGTAGGTGTAATTTCTCCTTAAGAATCGTGAGGATTCCTACGTGTGTTTTCTCTTGAAAGTCGTAAGGATTTGACAAGAGAATTTGCTCCATTACGAGTCGTGAGGACCCGCAAGTGATGGGTGAAGTTGCCCTTATCCGCATTTCACGGAGTCAGGGGTTTCTCTGGATGCTTCCCACGGGTTCACTGCCGTGTTCTGCGAGGACCAAGCTCCGCTCTGGACGTTTTCTACGATACCGTAGTTTAAAGACATCGCGGTCGAGTTAGTTTAAAGATGTCGTGGTCGAAGTTAAGGACATCATAGTCCATGGGTTTAAGGACCCCACTGTCCGGTATTAGTTTTAAGACATCACGGTCGAGGTTAAGGACATCATAGTCCATGGGTTTAAGGACCTCACAGTCCGGTATTAGTTTTAAGACATCACGGTCGAGGTTAAGGACATCATAGTCCATGGGTTTAAGGACCCTACAGTCCGGTATTAGTTTTAAGACATCACGGTCGAGGTTAAGGACATCATAGTCCATGAGTTTAAGGACCTCACAGTCCGGTATTAGTTTTAAAACATCACGTTCGAGGTTAAGGACAACATAGTCCATGAGTTTAAGGACCTCACAGTCCGGTATTAGTTTTAAGACATCACGGTCGAGGTTAAGGACATCATAGTCTATGAGTTTAAGGACCTCACAGTCCAATGTTTGCTCTGGATGCTTCTCACGGGTTCACTGCCGTGTTCGGGGAGGACCAGGCTCCGCTATGGATGCTTCACACGGGTTCACTGCCGTGCTCTGCGAGGACCAGGATCCGCTCTGGACGTTTTCCACGGGGTCAGAAGTGACATAATCCGCATTCCACATAGCCAGGAATTTTGCTCTGGATGCTTCCCACGGGTTCACTGCCGTATTTGGCGAGGACCAGGCTCCGCTCTGGATGCTTCACACGGGTTCACTGTCGTGTTCTGGGAGGACCAGGATCCGCTCCGGACGTTTTCCACGGGGTCAGAAGTGACATAATCCGCGTTCCACGTAGCCAGGAATTTTGCTCTGGATGCTTCCCACGCGTTCACTGCTGTGTTTGGTGAGGACCACGCTCCACTCTGGATGCTTCACACGGGTTCACTGCCGTGTTCTGCGAGGACCAGGATCCGCTCTAGACGTTTTCCACTGGGTCAGAAGTGACATAATCCGCGTTACACGTAGCCAGGAATTTTTCTATGGTTGCTTCCCACGGGTTCACTGCCGTGTTCGGCGAGGACCAGGCTCCGCTCTGGATGCTTCACATGGGGTCATTGTCGTACTCTGCGAGGACCAGGATCCGCTCTGGACGTTTTCCACGGGGTCAGAAGTGACATAATCCGCATTCCACATAGCCAGGAATTTTGCTCTGGATGCTTCCCATGGGTTCACTGCCGTGTTTGGCGAGGACCAGGCTCCGCTCTGGATGCTTCACACGGGTTCACTGTCGTGTTCTGGGAGGACCAGGATCCGCTCCGGACGTTTTCCACGGGGTCAGAAGTGACATAATCCGCGTTCCACATAGCCAGGAATTTTGCTCTGGATGCTTCCCACGGGTTCACTGCTGTGTTTGGTGAGGACCACGCTCCACTCTGGATGCTTCATACGGGTTCACTGCCGTGTTCTGCGAGGACCAGGATCCGCTCTGGACGTTTTCCACTGGGTCAGAAGTGACATAATCCGCGTTACACGTAGCCAGGAATTTTTCTATGGATGCTTCCCACGGGTTCACTGCCGTGTTTGGCGAGGACCAGGCTCCGCTCTGGATGCTTCATACGGGGTCATTGCCGTACTCTGCGAGGACCAGGATCCGCTCTGGATGTTTTCCACGGGGTCAGGAGTGACATAATCCGCGTTCCACGTAGCCAGGAATTTTGCTCTGGATGCTTCCCACGGGTTCACTGCCGTGTTCGGCGAGGACCGGGCTCCGCTCTGGATGCTTCACATGGGGTCATTACCGTGCTCTGCGAGGACCGGGATCCGCTCTGGACGTTTTCCACAGGGTCAGAAGTGACATAATCCACGTTCCACGTAGCCAGGAATTTTTCTCTGGATGCTTCCCACGGGTTCACTGCCGTGTTCGGCAAGAACCAGGCTCCGTTCTGGATGCTTCACACGGGGTCAGAGTTGACATTATCCGCGTTCTACGTGACCAGGAAGGGTTGACATTATTCGCGTTTCACGGAGTTGGAGTTTGACCCTCGGTCATCTGTACACCGCCGAGTCATGGAACTGGGAGTTGCTGCTGTTCCGCTTTGCTTGATATTGTGTCCGTTGTAATAAGACGAATGTCGAGATGATCTCTAGGCTGTCTATGAACCATTGAGATTTAGCTTCTCCGTATGATGAAGCTTGAGGAGGAAGGGTGTGATTCCTTCTTTATTTGCGCCCCTGGATTGTATGCAGGGATTGAAATGATATCACCTGTATGTCATAAATTTCTCATATATTTTTTTATTTCTTTCCGCGATGCTCTATCATTTCAATTTTTATATCGCGAAGGTCGCGATTGCCCAATCATTTCGGCTATTTTTCGCGGTGCCCAATCATTTCGGCTATTTTTTATATTTTTACTCGCTACTTTTTATTGCGAGTGTCCCAATCATTTCGGCTATTTTGCATGCATATATATATATATATATATTTTTTTTTTTTTACTTGCTGATTTTGTCTGCAAGTTGCCCCATCATTTCGGCTATTTCGTATGCATGTGTGGCTTGCTGGCTTTTCGCTGTAAGCTCAGAATTAGACACCGATTTCGGCATCAGCACCGCTACTACTGGGATATTACCAGGAGCGAATCATCATTTGCCTCTGTCAATGTCGAACAAAGGTGGCTTAGTAAACAGGGTTAAGATCCTGTCGACTAAGGCTTTTGACTTCATGAGCCATAAGGGTCTCATAAAGATATTTCTCCCTGCGAGTCGTAAGGATCTCGTAGGTGCGTTTTCTCCTTAGGAGTCGTGAGGACTCCTAAGTGTATGTTCTCCTGTAAGTCGTAAGGATCTTACAAAAGAGTTTTCTCCTTATATATCGAGAGGACTTACAGGTTGTTCACCATATAGACATATCCCTAGTCACGGATGGGACTTCGTTAGGGAGATGTTTATTCGTGCCCGTGGATTGTATACAAGGCTCAGCATTGAGCTGCTTGTAGGGCAGTATCGGAGGTTGTGGGGGCTTCTTAAGAACATGTTCAGATCCCTGTAGCTTAAGACTTTCAAATCTTATGAGCCATGAGGGTCCCATAAGAGGGTTCTCCTAACGAGTCGTGAGGATCCCGCAAATGTGTTTCTCCTTAGGAATCGTGGGGATCCCTAAGTGTGTTGCTCCCTTGTGAGTCATAAGGATCTCACGTAGGTGGTTTCTCCTTACAAAGTCGAGAGGACCTTGGAAGTTTCTTTTAACGAGATTGCGCCCTTTCAGGTTTTCATAAAACTCACCGGTAGCCCTGCTGTTTTTACTCACGGAGCCCTTTCGGGTTTTCATCCGTGCCCTTTTTGCTTATGGACATACCGTTTTTCTTTTTCTTTTTTTTTAAATTTTTTTTTTCTAACGAGGTTGTGCCCTTTCGGGTTTTCACAAGACTCGCCGGCAGCCCTGCTGTTTTTACTCACGAAGCCCTTTCGGGTTTTCATCCGTGCCCTTTTCGCTTATGGACATACCGTTTTCTCTCTTTTTTTATTATTTTTTTTGTATCAGCTTTGGGATGCTGCAATTCACTGTAGCTTATCGACCTCTCGGTCAACGGCTAGTTTTAGGACATAGTGGTCCATTGGTAGTTTAAGAACGTTTCGGTCCGTCATTAGTTTAAGGACGTTTCGGTCCGTTGTTAGTTTAAGGACATTTCGGTCCGTTGTTAAGGAAGCCGGCTACTACCTACAGAGTTTAGGCTTAGGAAGATAGCGAGCGGACATAGTCGTCTTCATCTATCGTTGACCTAGGCCATGACTCGTCAAGCGTAGTATTTCTTCAGGAAGCGACCGTTTATTGGCCTGAAAGGTCTTTCACCATGTATGTCTATGAGTAGATAGGCCCCACCCTGGTAGACCTTGTCTTTGATGTACGGGTCTTCATAGTTTGGCTCGAATTTCCCCCTCTTGGCGCGATTGGGAATCATAAGTCTTTTGACCACTAACACGAGTTCGCCTTGGTGGATCGTTCTCGGCCTAGTCAATCTCTTATATGAACGCGTCATCTTTACTTTATAAGCTTCCAGATTTTGCTGCGCTATAAGCCGGGTTTCATCAAGGGCGTCGAGCTCCTCAAGCCAAAAATGAGCATTCTCTTTGTCCGTTAGCTCGTAATGAACTGCCACTCGTAGAGAGGGTAGCTCTATCTCGAGGGGGAGTACCTCTTCTATACCGAATACCAATGCATATGGCGTTGTATTCGTGGCTATTTTGAATGTAGTTCAATACGCCCAGAGAGCTTCGTGCAGTCTCTCGTGCCAGTCTTTCTTATTTCGTGACACCGTCTTTTTCACGATCTTTGTCAAGGTCTTGTTGAAAGCCTCAGCTAGACCGTTAGCTCGGGGATTTTAAACTGAGGAGTATCTCTACTCTATGTTGTGCTGTTGTGCGAAGCGGCTGATCTTGTGGCTTCTGTAGGCTGGCCCGTTATCGTAGATGATCTGTCGTGGAGCGCCGAACCGATAAATGACGTGTGTCTTGAAGAAATGGAGGATATTCTCCGTCTTCACTTCCCTCAGCGGTACTGCTTCTGCCCACTTGGAGAAGTAATCAGTTGTCGCCAAAATGAACCGATATCCTCTGGACGGTGCTGGTTCGATGGGGCCGATTATGTCAGTTCCCTACATCTCGAAGGGCCAGCTTGCCATCGTTGGATTTAGTGGATTTGGATGCTGGTGGATAAAGTCCCCATGGATCTGGCACGAGTGGCATTTCTTCGCATACTCAAGGCAGTCCTGGATCATCGTGGGCCAATAGTAGCCCATCCTTTTGATTTTCAGCTTCATCTTCGGCCCGGCTTGGTGAGAACCACAGAGTCCGTCGTGAGTTTCATGGACGACTCTCTTTGCTTCTTCGGGTCCCAGGCATCTTAGCCACAAAGAATCAAACGACCTCTTGTACAGGGTATTATTGATGAAAGCGAAAGACAGAGCTCATTTCATAAGCTGATGTCTTGAGGACACATCTTCAGGCGTTCGACGGGATTTGATGTAGTCTATGAAGACTTCTCTCCAATCTTCAACCTTCTCTTGGTCTTTTATAGAGTCATTTGCTCGGTCGCTCCCTTTTCCTTGGACGGCTCCGGAGATATTTCTGCCGGTGGAAGAACCCGACGGTTTTGTACCACGATTTTTACGTCATCGAGGTTCTCATCGGCCAATTCTTTAGCAAGCTTCCGCACGCGGTATGCTTTCCAAGGTATAGGAATGTATTTGGGTCAGCAGCTGCTGTATTCTCTCGCCGTACTTCACAAGTTCCGGTTTGCATGTTTGATAGTCGCCGTTTACTTGACTGACGACCAGCTGAAAGTCTCCGTATATGAGAAGGTTTTCAATTGCCATGTCGATAGCGATCTCGAGACCTGCTATCAAAGCTTCTTACTCGACTTCATTGTTTGTCCTCGGCTCTGTCAAGGAGAAAGAAAAGCGCATTATCCCTCTTTGTGGAGTTACGAAGATGAGGCCTACCCCTGATTTGATTATGGGAGTGTTTTGTTTGCGCTTCTTCATGGAGGATGCCCCATCGAAGTAAAGTTCCCACCGGGTATCATCTCCGTCGATAATGTCAAACGCATGTTCATCTGGTAATTCGCAATTCAAGGGAGAATCGGCAGGTACCGGATGCTCAGCGAGGAAGTCGGCGATGGCCTGGCCCTCACTGCCTTAAGAGGCAGATAAGTTATTAAGAACTCTATCAAGAGCAGGGCCCATTTAGCGAGACGCCCCGTCAATATGGCCTTTGACATCAAGTATTTGAGAGGATCCACCTTCGATATGAGACGGACTTCATGCGCCAACGCATAGTGCCTGAGCTTCGTTATCGCGAAGATCAATGCCAGGCATTGTTTTTCAATGGGAGAGTAATTGCTTTCTGCCCCCAGTAGAACTCGGCTCAAATAGTAGAGAGCTCTTTCCTTCCCTTAGTCGTTCACTTGTGCCCATAATGCACCTAAGGAATCTTCGAGGGCTGCTGTATAAAGAATGAGAGGCTTTCCCTTAACCGGAGCGGCCAGTACTGGCGGATTCTGCAGGTACTGTAAGTGCACTGCGGAGCCCCGGCCGTCAATCCGAGGCCAAAATGCGGAAATGATGATTTACTTTAAAATTTATAACCGGCATCACCGCGCAAAAAATTCCCGGATCGGGCTATTAAACTAAATCTAGCAAACTAAAAGATGGGGTAGAGAGATATACCGAGCGATCCGTGTCCTTCGGTCTTCTAATCGTCGTCCCGATCTCACGCGGAATCTCCGGTCTTCACCACGTCGCCGGAAAGGCACCACGTCGCCGGGTTCTTTTACGGGCTCCCACCTCTGGACCGAGGCAACTCGGGCACGAAGTTGGCGAGTCGACGTGCCTAAGGATGCTGTAGGTTATTTGTAGAATGCTTTGTCTCATTTGGGGTTACTAGAAGTTGCCCATTTTAGTGGAGGAATGAGTTGTTGAATTTTGGAGATGAACTAGGGGATTTTGCAAACATGAGGAGAACAAAAAAATCCCACCCAAAATTTTGGCAGCCCCTTTAAGAGCAAGGCCGGCCAAAGCTCAAAGAGAGAATGAGAGGGGAGTGAATCAAATGGGAGTCAAGTGCAAAAGT
Organism: Agapanthus africanus; assembly: GCA_030015575.1. NCBI lineage: Eukaryota > Viridiplantae > Streptophyta > Magnoliopsida > Asparagales > Amaryllidaceae > Agapanthus > Agapanthus africanus. The sequence continues at coordinate 306,613,644 of CM057342.1, forward strand.
CAAGAGGGAGGGAGTGGGTGAATGATAATGCAAGAGAGAGAAAATGATAATGATGATCAAATATCATTACAACAAACACCACACTCCAAAAACCCATCACTCATCTCATCACTAAAGTCAAGCCATCAGGAAAGAAGAAGTCAAATGATGGTGCAACCATCATGAAGCAATTACTTGCAAAAACAGCCCTCCAAAAATACTTATTTGCACAAATGCAAATAAGCCCTCCTCCACCAACTTTCAGCCAAGGAAAGATAAAAAGAAAAATGGCCGAAACGGAAAGCAAACTGGCAACTCCAAAAAACTGATCCCGTAATAAATTACAGGAAAACCCCTCTACTGTATATACATACCCGCATTTGTATTCCGACCGAAATACAAATGCAATGAGACAAAATCTACACTATACAATACTAGGATCCGGCTTAAACCAAAGCCCGCTGGTATTATCCGTCCGATCAAGATCCGTGTAATACCGCATGTATCTGATCGAACCCTGCCATATCTCCATACGGCCTCTACAGCGTTTCGCCCGAAACTTGAGTAACTGTCTGTGGGGGACTCTAAAGACTCGTCAATACTATGGCTGTGGATTTAACCACTAGCACGTCATAGGTATTAGCCATACGTAACGGGCTACCAGCTATTGACCAAAAGGGACGTCGATGAGCGAACTCATCCTGACACCCTACTGAGCCTGTTAGTGACAATATCCGTACAGTCCGGTCCGTTCGTCTATGAGCATCGCATGGTGGGCCTAGGGGGTTGGTAAAAGTCAGACTCCCAAAAGCGGTACAAGTCGTGTCGGAGTGTAGCCCAGAACACCCTGAGATACTGCTGGAATACCTACCAGTAAATATCCTGCCTTAGACAAGGACTTCGTGTAATGGCTCTCCTAGACACAGCGCGACCTCACCCCCAATACCGGGAAAGACGAACCCCTGAAGATCCGCTCACTGCCTCCATGTGGCTCGGGACTGTACCCAACTAAAACCTATTTGCACGTCTCCTTTGAGCGTGGTAGGGTAGTAATCAAAGTACAGTGGGAACTCACACGAGACAAATGACGATCCTCAGGTCGATGAACTAACCTGTACACATGTCACCAGGGAACTGCTATTTGACGTCAGTTATAAGACCAACTAGCATGTTCCCGACGAGTCCTGTCCGGTATACTCATAACCCAATGAGCACCTGTATACATCTTAGGTGAACCAACAGACACCAGTGGCTTGTGAGACCGGCCACCGCCCCTCGTCGGGGTCTCGACTGTATACACTAGTCTACTCTGGAGTATCGATGCCCTGTCTCGAAACTCCCACGACTAGGGACCTTTTAAGGATGTGCTTATAGACTACCAGCTCCCACGTATATGATCGCCCTCATACTGCTGGCTGTCAAGCAAGAATCCTAAGGGCTCTATCAACGTGTAATAGTGACCTATCAGGTCACCTAAGGCAGTACACGATGATAAGATAAACCAGATAGCATACTATCATCTTGAGTAAGACTGTCCTACCGGAATAAGTCCTTCCTCAATCATTGCAATCACGTGCCTATGATCCAATAATTGACTTTGAGGGCACTATCTCCAACAATCTCCCACTTGCACTCAAGGCTAATTATTGCGATGTCGCATACTCACAGCCCGTGTGATACCGAACACCCAACTCCTCTACTAATCAGTCTCACAAAACCCGTTTGCGAAACTATTGCGTTCGAGGAATAGCCTCAGTGAGTGGATCCTCTTTGATGTTTCTTTCTATGTCTCTCTTAATCTCAAGTTCGCAGAGAAAGACATCTCCCGAAATGAGCAATACCTGTCTTAGAGTATGTCTGGATATCTGATGGGACCTAGCTCATAAATGAACTCCAAATCCAAACTTCTCAGACTGTCTCGTCAACTGAACTTAATCAGTATCCTGCATCATGCCTCCCTCAGTGTCTGCCTGGACCACCTGTCCAAAACACTGCCCCTCGTCAGAGGGAAAACTATAACTCTGACAGCCACTCTGCCGTCCAGGTCATCTTGGAAGCCTGGAATGATAACTGTCTCCTAAAAGAGGCTGTTGTTATCATATCCCTAGAACATCCACTTATGTTCTAAAACTGCTTCCGAATGTTTCTCCAGGATAGGATAAATATCAACTTACTGCATCTCGTGCAAAAACAACATCTGGTGTGGTGCTTGACATCTCATGATTGACTCAATTGCCTAAGCACGTGATCTGTCAATCATGCACATCCCTCTCCCCTTTAGTCTGTAAGACACCTTTAGAGAGGGTGACTCCATCACCTGCAGGTACACTACCGTGCCAGGAGTCGTCCATTCTAAAAACTCTTAGAATGCTGTCTAAGTACCCAGATTGGGAAACCACCCAAATCTAGATCTATAGATCTAGTAACCAGAATGTCTTGATATTATATCCAAGTCCCATGTGGAGAAACCACTGAGTGACAACCAAAGTATAACCGATCGTAGTATAGGAATATCACTTCCTACTCTGTGTATGTCATCCAAATACTAGGACATCACATCCTACTACCTTCTTAACAGATCCATCCCCTATTCTGAAGAAGTCAAACCTATGACTGTCACATCAGAAATAGATGATCTATCTCCGCTATATCTGCTTTAGTCTATAAATAGACATAAGTTACTTGTCCACCAATGCTTCCGCTGCTCTCACTGACTACGACAACCCTCTAGCAGAGTCATATATACGTACACTTCTAAAGCTAGTTTAGAACGACGCTATACTCATCCTCCTGCCGGGTCTCGCAGCCTGGAACAACAGCAATGGCAAGTCTGGGTAAACAAGAACCTCCCTGTCACCGTCCTTGAGGCTACCGGAGTATCCCTCGGGTGCCTGAGGTTACCCACCGTATCTGCGGAGTGGCCAATGGAAAGTCAAACAAGATTGAATCTTAAGGTTCTTATTAAATCTTCAGTAATCGTTTGCGGTTCTGGAATCACTTCCAGTTCTACCATACTCCCACTACTGTTTTCTGAAAAAATCAATTTTTTTTAAAACTGTGGCGAGTCAAGAACAATATCACTATTGATCTTCCAGATGGTAGAAAGTCAACCCTCGTCATAGCCTGGGTCAACCTACAAACAGCCATTACAGAAATGTGCCTTGAGTTATCTAGAGTCTGGTTTTAAGCATAAGCCGGACAACTCCCCGTACCTTAACATCGTTAAGATATGAACTGTTCTATATCCAATATAGAAACAGAAGCACTGATTTAATTGAACCAGATTCAAATCATGCAGCTGTCTCCAGTGCATGTCAACTAAATGGAAAGAGGCCGATCAACATTACTCAACTTAGGAGTGCTTCCAATTATGAGTAACCTGAAAGAGAAACAAGTTCTCTTAACCATTACTATCAACTGAATACCATCTACATCTTCGATCACCTTGAAGAATCCCGATACTTGCAACACCTGGTTCTCTACTTTATTCTTATACCTATAACTTCTCAAAATTCGGACCTTGCGTTTCTACGAAACACCTGTCTAAAAACTAGAGAAGTCATAAGTAATCCGAATATAGTACGAGAACCAACCCCTTTGTCCTCATGGACGCTGGACAACATACAATACTCTGTATAAGTCTCTTGAGTCTAATAACTCAATCCCTGCGTGTCGTAGGTTGAAAACTGTACTATGGTTAAGAAGAATTACATCGCTGTTTAATGCTCCTTACCTAACCATCCACTGGTATAGGTAAATGTCATGGACATAATTTCAAAAAAAGTATATCTCACACTATGAAAATAGACGTACAGATATATCAATTTGAAATTGGTGCACAACAATGGATATTCAATACCAAACATTTGCCGTCCGGCAAACAACCTAGGCGATTTCCTCAAATATCACCAATTACAATGAATTCCGATATAATGAGGATGATCACCTAATTCCCAGTAACTTACTCCCACTCATCATCTGTAAAACCATACAGATGTGAGAATCATACCTGGTAAATACATACCCTGGAGCAAATGTCTAATTGGGAAATCAGTTTTCTTTTAACAGTACACAGTGAAACTGAAACATGTAAATGTTTCGTATGGGTATCCTGGTATTCGTAGTAATGCCTCTTCCATTATCAGATTCACACCTGTAACCGTATATTTCTTTGCCATCTCTCCAAATCCCTTCATATGTCTTTAGTCATTACCTTCTACACACCCCTTTAGGCCAAATGGTTTTCTTCCTTCCCTACCGTTCGGCACCAGTCTATGGTTTGGAAGAAGACTATCCAATAAGCATAATGGGTGTACTGTCCTAATCCTAGGAGCACTCACAATGCAAGAGAAGGTGAGGATAAAAGACAACCGAATAAACCTTATTCCTTTTTCTCCTGAACTAGAATTCATCCCCGAACTGGAATAAGTTCCTTTCGAGTTCGTATATAACCATACGATAGAGTATCCAAATAACTGTGGATCTTCGTAGTGATACGGAGAGTTCTGGAGAAATACAAAGGTGAAGTGGGAGTGGTAATGAAATACTTGGCTTGGTCGTGAATAGCAGTCGCAATTTACTTTGCCCTCCTTCTAATCCCTTTCTTTGTCTTAACGTAATACCTTCTGTACACCATCGTTAGGCTAATTGGTTTTCTTCATTCCCCACCATTCGGCACCAGCCTAAGGTTTGGAAGAATACTATCCAATTTGCGTAATAGGTGTACTATCTCCTAAACCAAGGAGTACTCGTAACCTGAGAGAAGCTAAAAGGAAAAGACAACTGAATAGTCCTATTCGTTTTCTCCAGAACTGGAAACCATCCTCGAATAAATTCTTTCGAGTTCGTACATAACCATACTATGGTTTTATCCAATGGAAGTGGACGTTCGTAGTAATACGGGGTGTCCTAGAGAAAAGGGTAAAAGTAGGAGTGGCAATGAGATTTGCAACTCTGACAATCCAAAAGCCAGTGTTTAAGAAAGTTCGGTTAATTTGGTCACTGAGTCATACTCTAGGGTCGGGCCATGGTCGCTGCCAAAGAGAGAGAGAGAAAAGAAACACTCAGCGTGCACTCTAACCTAGATCAGAATGGTTACCAATTTATCTAATCAGGAAACATCCCACTGTACCGTCAAATTCTCCTCCAAACCTGAAAGAAGAATTAGTCGGGATCACCCGAGGAGTAAACCAACTCATCAGTGGGAATCGGGATCCAACTATCATCGCATGATAACGTGACGGAATCCGCTCACGTTATCATACTCCAGAAGGTATGCGCATATCTGGCAAGTTTCAGTTTCTTTAGAAACTCCCAATGTGATTTCTGCCCCATGCTCTTATGACCTTGGCGTGAGGTCAAAATGTCATAAGTCACATGTCAAGTTCTACCCATCATTGTCCAGGTTAATTTGAACCCACCCGTACATACCCTTGACGTAGGCCAAAATAGTAGTACGACTGTCCCAAACCAACGCATTCTATCTATGCAACAGATAAATATCCGGCAGCTACCAATCACTATGCCTTGGCGTGAAGTCAAAATACATAGCTTGAATACTACCGAATACTTAACTGAAATGATGGAGAGCTACGAATGGTTTCTGGCAAAAACCTTTAACGTAATGAACTTGATATCGTTGAAGGAACTGGATAGGTTTAAAAAATATAGTGACGAAAGCCTTTGCTAAAGAGGTCACTCCCGGTGAAGGGATCTCGGCTCTTTCCCCGTAGATTGAGGTGCAGGATATTCCAACTGAATACCACGATGCAAAGCAAAAGTAAACGACTATAGTGAAGCTATTGCCCTGATGCAAACTTCTGTCCAAGGGGTCACTCTCGATGAAGGGATCTCGGCCCTTGCCTCGTCGACTGAGGTGCTGGATATTCATAACCGAATACCACTGTGCAAAACAAAAGAGAATGCCCTTGCAATAACAGCTTTTTGAAAAATTGTTCCAACAACATCAGAATAGGTTTGTTTAGTTTGCATTGATCCGAATCAATGCAGTCCCAACAATTGATCACACCACAAAGAACGAAAATAATGATGTACGTATATGCCATCCGCATTCGCCACTGGGTCCTGTCATTACCCGTTAGGTTAGTTAACTAACGACAGAGCGGGGACTGGACTAACGTGGATGCAAAACATATACAACATCTACTAGTATATATATCAATATATAATATTTCGCTCAAGGCGTGATAAAATGCAACATCACAGAAATGTAATAAGTATCACAGAACAATACAGATATCTGGGATCCCCGGGTTTCGTAGAGCCGCTACTGAAACCCGACGTTGGTTGTGTGGATAGCCTGTGCAATGAAATCCTAGACCCCTACGGGCGCGGCAAGTTATCCGCCAAAACCTGAAGCGAGGCAGCCCTCTTCAGAAACGTGAATGGACCACCCAGCACTTCATGGAATCCGGTAACTTGGGCACCCCTCTTGGGTCAGCCTATACCCCTACGAGTGCGGCGAATAGCCAGCCAATTCTAGAGTGAAGCCCCCTCCATCTCAACGCCATGAAATGCGGGCCCGTTGCCCTCTAGAACCCGGCTATCCGTGCACCCCTCCGCGGGGCAATCCTAGTACAGAAAGTAAAATATATATACAACGGGTACATCGACCTCACCCCGGTGTGCCCCAAAAGAGTAATATACAAACAGGCAGTGACGGCAGTCCACATGTCGGACGCTCGCCCCGCAATATCAAATGTACATAATACAACCAAACTGTACTAACATTGTATCCAGGCTATCCCCCATGACAAATCCGCAACATCACAGCACAACACAGAACATCAACGTGAATGTCACGTTCGCAAATCCGTCTAACCGGGCTATAGCAGTTCGACAGGATTTACCGATCAAGTGACATTCACGGTCGCAGATATAATGTAAATACTGTGAACTAATGTGTTTAAAATTTTCGATCGATCAAATTTTCCTAAGTGGGCCCCCAAGCACTACTGTAGCACTTAAAGAAATTCTGGACCCAAAAAGAATATTCCAAAACCCCAATTTCCCTGTTTAAAGAGCTCTGTACAAAATTGGTGCAGTAAAAGCACTGTGTAGCGGCGGAACCGCGGCCGGAACAGGGCTTTGGCCGCGGTTTCGCGGTCGGTATACAGTAACAACTCACCAATTTTTTACAGAACCCTTAAATTTCCCTGAAATTACTTCTGCAACACACTGAAAAAATTTTCGAGCCCAAAAAATTTTGACAGAGAACTGATGCTTTTGAAAATGCGGTTTTGGAATTTTGTTCGATCGGAAAAGTAAACACATTAGACCAAGCTAGACTAGGTTAATGACGTGGCTCTGATACCAGTGTAAGTGCACGGCGGCGCCCCGGCCGTCAATCCGAGGCTAAAATGCGGAAACGATGATTTACTTTAAAATTTATAACCGCACCACCGGGCACAAAATTCGCGGATCGGGCCATTAAACTAAATCTAGCAAACTAAAAGATGGGGTAGAGAGATATACCGAGCGATCCGTGTCCTTCGGTCTTCTCATCGTCGTCCCGATCTCCCGCGGAATCTCCGGTCTTCACCTCCTCGCCGGAAGGGTACCACGTCGCCGGGTTCTTTTACGGGCTCCCACCTCTGGACCGAGGCAACTCGAGCACGAAGTTGGCGAGTCAACGTGCCCAAGGATGTTGTAGGTTATCTGTAGAATGCTTTGTCTCATTTGGGGTTACTAGAAGTTGCCCATTTTAGTGGAGGAATGAGTTGTTGAATTTTGGAGATGAACTAGGGGATTTGGCAAACATGAGGAGAACAAAAAAATCCCACCCAAAATTTTGGCAGCCCCTTTAAGAGCAAGGCCGGCCAAAGCTCAAAGAGAGAATGAGAGGGGAGTGAATCAAATGGGAGTCAAGTGCAAAAGTCAAGAGGGAGGGAGTGGGTGAATGATAATCCAAGAGAGAGAAAATGATAATGATGATCAAATATCATTACAACAAACACCACACTCCAAAAACCCATCACTAATATCATCACTAAAGTCAAGCCATCATGAAAGAAGAAGTCAAATGATGGTGCAACCATCATGAAGCAATTACTTCCAAAAACAACCCTCCAAAAATGCTTATTTGCACAAATGCAAATAAGCCCTCCTCCACCAACTTTCAGCCAAGGAAAGATACAAAGAAAAATGGCCGAAACGGAAAGCAAACTGGCAACTCCAAAAAACTGATCCCGTAATAAATTACAGGAAAACCCCTCTACTGTATATACATACCCGCATTTGTATTCCGACCGAAATACAAATGCAATGAGACAAAATCTACACTGTACAATACTAGGATCGAGCTTAAACCAAAGCCCGCTAGTATTATCCGTCCGATCATGATCCGTGCAATACCACACGTATATGATCGAACCCTGCCATATCTCCATACGGCCTCTACAGCGTTTCGCCCGAAACTTGAGTAACTGTCTGTGGGGGACTCTAAAGACTCGTCAATACTATGGCTGTGGATTTAACCACTAGCACGTTAGAGATATTAGCCATACGTAACGGGCTACCAGCTATTGACCAAAAGGGACGTCGATGAGCGAACTCATCTTGACACCCTACTGAGCCTGTCAGTGACAATATCCGCACAGTCCAGTCCGTTCATCTATGAGCATCGCATGGCGGGCCTAGGGGTTGGTAAAAGTCAGACCCCCAAAAGCGGTACAAGTCGTGTCGGAGTGTAGCCCAGAACACCCTGAGATACTACTGGAATACCTACCAGTAAATCTCCTGCCTTGCCAAGGACTTCGTGTAATGGCTCTCCTAGACACAACGCAACCTCACCCCCAATACCGGGAGAGACGAACCCCTGAAGATCGGCTCACTGCCTCCATATAGCTCGGGACGGTACCCAACTAAAACCTGTTTGCGCGTCTCCTTTGAGCGTGGTAGGGTAGTAATCAAAGTACAGTGGAAACTCACACGAGACAAATGACGATCCTCAGGTCGATGAACTATCCTGTACACATGTCACCAGGGAACTGCTATCTGACGTCAGGTATAAGACCAACTAGCATGTTCCCGGCGAGTCCTGTCCGGTGTACTCATAACCCAATGAGCACCTGTATACATCTTAGGTGAACCAACTGACACCAGTGGCTTGTGAGACCGGCCACCGCCCCACGTCGGGGTCTCGACTGTATACACTAGTCTACTCTGGAGTATCGATGCCCTGTCTCAAAACTCCCAAGACTAGGGACCTTTTAAGGATGTGCTTATAGACTACCAGCTCCCACTTATATGATCGCCCTCATACTACTGGCAGTCAAGCAAGAATCCTAGGGGCTCTATCAACGTGTAATAGCGACCTATCAGGTCACCTAAGGCAGTACACGATGATAAAGATAAACCAGACAGCATACTATCATCTTGAGTAAGACTGTCCTACCGGAATAGGTCCTCCCTCAATCATTGCAATCACCTGCCTGTGATCCAATAATTGACTCTGAGGGCACTATCTCCAATAGGTACTGCTTGATTTCGTCCAGTGCGCTTTGGCATTTGTGATCCCAGACGAACGGGGTTCCCTTCTTCATCAGGTGGCTGTAAGGACGACACTTGCCTGAGAGATTGGCTATGAATCGCCGGATATACGCGAGCTTCCCTTGGAGAGACCACAATTTCTTGAGAGTCCTCGGTGGGGGCATCTCCATAATTGCCTTGATTTTTGATAGATCTACCTCGATGCCTCGGTGTCGGACGATGATTCCCAGGAATTTGCCCGAGGAAACTCCGAACGTGCATTTAAGAGGGTTCATCTTGAAGTTGTATTGCCGAAGGCGTTGAAATACGATCTTCAGATGCTCTAAATATTCCTCGTATGATTTTCTTTTAACCATGAGGTCGTCGATATAGCATTCGACAATTTCATGTATGAGGTCGTCGAAGATCTTCGTCATGGCCCTCTGATAGGTGGCACCAGCGTTCTTTTGACCGAAAGGCATCACCATGTAGCAGAATAAACCCAGAGGTGTCCGGAAAGCGGTGTGCTTCTGGTCATCGGGATGCATTTTTATCTGAATATATCCTGATGATCTATCCATAAAGGAGAAGACTTCATGAGTGGATGTGTTGTCTATCATCAGCTAGGTGACCGATACTAGGAAATCGTCCTTCGGACAAGCTTTATTGAGATCCCGAAAGTCCACACATATGCGCACCGTTCCATTTTTCTTCATCACCGGGACGATGTTGGCGATCCAGTCAGGATACTGAAGCTCTTGGATGAAGCCGGAATCGATTAGCTTCTTGATCTCGGTGTTGATGCTCATTTCAAGCTCGAGCTGCATTCTTCTCGGTGCCTGTTTGATCGGCTTGACGTCCGGAGATATCGCCAATTTGTAGACGGCAATCTCTGGATATAGTCCTGGCATCTCGAAATACTTCCATGCAAAGCAATCTTTATGCTGCATAAGCACGTCTTTTAATGTGGCCACCCGTTCTTCAGACAGCAACTCACTAACAAACGTCGGTGTGGATCACTTGCCGTTCCCAAGTCAATTTTCTTGAGCTCATCTGCAGTGGTATGTATTCCATCTTCCAGCTCTTTAGGCGCCGGTGGAAACTCTGAGATCACCTCGTCATTATTGTTTTCGAAGCACCAGGGAAGATTATCCATACCACTGGGGTCTTCTTCTAATAACGTTATCACGTGACAGGTACGAGCTCGCTTCCAAGACTGATGTGGATCTGATTCTACCCTCATGGATTTGGGTTCATGCTTCTTCGGAGGAGTTACCCTCAAGCTGCTGGATAGAGCGAACCTGCCTTGCTGATATTGGTCTTCGACCCAGTTCTTGAAGGTGAAGCAGTCTTTAAGAGGATGTCCTATCGCTTGGTGATAAGAACAATAGTCTGGGTGAGAGACCTCGTTGGCTTGCTCGGGGTGTTTAGACTCCGGAAGTGTAATCATTTGATGTCTTATGGCAAGATCAAGTATCTTCTTTGTTTTGTCTTGAGGAAAAGAGTATGCTCGACTCATCTTCTTCATAAGGGACAAATCCGGACCGCTCGATTCCCGATCGCGTGACTTCTTGGTACCGCTTTGTCGCTGTCGAACGCCTTTTCCGCTCTTTGATTTGTTTCTGCCTCTGCGTCGGGCCTTTTGCACAATAGGTTGACAAGGAGGAGCATTTTCATCTTTCGTAGCCTGTTGAAGAAGGCGTTGCGTCCTGGCTTTCTCATAGATGGCCATTTCGCGATTATGGTCGTCTCGAACTTTCTGACCAGCTTTCTTTATAAGCTTGTCCATTTGTTCTTCGAACGACGGACTGGGCATTTTCACGTCGAGAGCTCTTTCTGGTTCAGGGTTAGCATTCTCCCATTGAGCATCCCCTTCTTCATCAAAGTCATGTTTGACATAGCAGTCGCGGAGTAGCTCCCGTTTCTTGGATTGAACATACCCAAGCCCGGTGGTTTCCATTTTCCCGTTAAGCAACATTCGCTGAGTTCCAGGGATGTTCTAGATCTTGTTATAGAACTTAGCTCTCCGAGTGGTCTGTTTGAAAGGTACGCCTTGGCGCTTCAAAAGTCTCCTTAGTCCGTCTGTGTAATATCTAGACAAACGGATGGGCTAGAGCCTGTCGAGTGTGGAATCCGCGCCGTGGCAGATTTCCTTCTCCACTTTAGTTTCCCCGGATCGGTAGAATAGGATCGCCTTTTCACCTTCTCGCCTGGGAGGGACATAAAACGTCTGCAGCTCTTCCACACTGTAGGTATCAAGCGCGTCTAGTTCTTTATGATGTTTGGGCGGAACCATGGCAACTTGCAAACTTTGCTCTTCATCAGCGAATGTTTGAATTGAAGGCCGAGCAGAGAATATGGCGTTGACCTCATCTTCTGAGTCGCTGCCGAAGATAAGCATAGGAGCGGAAGGTCCCGGCTTGTTGTACTGGGGTGGTTCTGAATAAACTATCTCTTCCTCTTCCTCGGTATCACTCCCGAAGACCGGAATGGTAGGGATAACTTTGTTCTCCGGTTTATGACATCTCTCCATATCTTCAAAGTCTGGCAAGAAGTATTTTGCATCTTCGTACTTTTGGACTTCATTCACGGAGAATGGGTTCAGCTCTCCCGTCACAGTGTACTCGACACCATCCTTGAAGTATTTCATACACAGATGTTGTGTAGAAGGGATGATGTTGTACTCGTGTAACCAAGGCCGGCCGAGCAAAGCATTATAGCAGGTCTTCGCGTCAATGACGTGAAATTTAATATCCATGACGAGTAGTCCGAAGCGTAACGTCAGTATTACAGACCCGAGAGTCTATGATGACCGAGAGTCAAAACCGGAGATGGTAATTTTATCGCGAGTGAGGTGCTGAATGCTCATGCAGATTTCCTTCAACACTCGCACGTTGAGGAGATTGACGGAAGACTCATTTTCGACCAGGATTTTGCCTATCTTTATATCGTGGCAGTATCCTGAGTCATATAGGGGACGGTTGTGCTCACACGTCCCAAGGAGGAGATCTTCGTCGCCGAAGGTGATATCGGCTGTGTGCACTTCTTCCAGCTCATCCTTCATCTTTTCTTCGGCGAGGAAAGCTTGGAATTGTCCTGGCTCTTGTAGCGCCTTGATCAATGAATCTCTCGCCTCTTTGGATAACAGAAGGGCGTCAAGATTGCTGAGCTGCGATGGTAACTTTCTCAAGTGTGCCAAAATGTTGTAAGCCACCTTACTTTTCTTTGGCGGATCCTTGGCGGTCAGCTCTTTTATGACTTGGTCATCTAAGGCGATATCCTCATAGACCTTTTCTTAACCCTTATCTTTTCTGTTCGTGGGTTCGAGATTCTTCTCGGGTAGCGTACGATTGCGCAGCTGGATATTTTCACAGGTCTTCGATTCTCCCTCCTTTCCTGAGGTGGATTCCTTGAATAGAGGGCCAAGAGTCATCACTTCATCGGAGTCGCTCCCGAATGTGATAACTTGTGATCCCCCGGCGTTAATCACACGACAATTTCCGGTGGTTCTTTTATGCTCCTCGGTCGTATTTCTTTGCTCCTGGCGAGTTTTGCGTTTCATCCGCTTAAAATGTTGCCGGTGAGCAATATATCCCTGCCACCATCTTTTAAAAGCGTCGCACTCTTCAGTGGGGTGCGAAATCTTTCGATGATATGAGCAGTAGCTAGGATGTGTCTCTGCTTTACCGAGAATGTTAAGGGTGGTAGCTTCATCCCCATTGATATAGCTTTAGCAATCCTTTTCCTCGTCTTAAACTTGTTTTTATTCACGATGGATGTCCCTTGGTTCGAAGGAAGTGTCTCGACTCTTTCGTCTAGTCACCGGCGTTTGGCTTTTTCAAATATGGCCATCTCACGCTCCCGATCAGCTTTACTTTTCAGAAGAGCTTCGTTTAGGAATGCGTCGATCATTTCGTCTGACGGCCTTGGAAGCTCCGGTTTAGGATTTGCCCCCAGTTTCTTAGGGCAAGGAGCATCTTCATCGTCTGTCGACGAATGAGAGATCATATGGCAACTTGCAACGTAATCCTCAGATCCATCCAACGAGTCTTCTCCATCATCTTCATCCTCAAGGACGTGACCGAGGAACTCTTGGAGCGTGATTGGAGTCCGTGCCTTCTGGTTATACTCTTCCAGCGCGTCGATTTGTTTCTGCAGGTCCGTGCGCTTATTGCCAGGCTTCACGGGCTTTTTGGATTTCTTCTTCTTTTTCGAAGATTTCGACGGCTGAGTGTGAACACTTTGGCTATCACCACCGATTCTTGGAGTCGGGCACGGTTTTAGCATCCCTTCGATGATCTGGGGTTCCAGCGGATTGTTCCACCTGGTTTGCCGGGCATGTCTGGAGATCATTCAGCATCCTTTTGGTTTTGGCCGAAAGAGCCACCTCCCATGGAACTTCCTCAACAAAATAGCACGTTGCCCGTGGTGTGTCCGTCTTCTTAGGAGTGTGCGGTTGTGGTGGGTTTACTTTCCACTTCTCAGACAGCGCAAACTTGCCTTGTAGGTACTGATCCTCGATCCATCCCTTAAAGACGAAGCAATCTTCGATTGGATGGCTTACCGTTTGGTGGTAAGTGCAATAATTGGGATTATTCACTTCGCCGGGTTGCGATGTTCGTCTTGGATTCGACAAATTGATAAGCCTGTTGCGCATCGCTAGTTCGAACAACCTCTTCGTTTTATCCCGCGGGAATGAGTAAGGGCACTTCATTTTCTCATTATAATAGCGCCGTCTCTCCTCCAATTGATCCGTTAGTCTTGGAGCACTGGGCAGCTGTTGGGTATTTGCAACGAAGGTCGCCTTCCCCTTACCTTTTTCGTTCCGTGGCTCCGGCTTCGGAGGAGACGGTCTATGACCCATCTGGTCCATCTGGGAAAGCTTGTCGATTAAAGCCTAGAACGTGGTCGGTTTGAAGAACATCATGAACTGTGAAATAGTTTCAAGAGGGTCTAGAGTGCCCACGAACATGCCCACCGCTGGTGCTTCTTCGATGCGATGTTCACACTTCGACCGCAGGTTCCGCCATCGGATTGCGTACTAAACCCATGTCTCGCCCGGCTTCACCCTGGCATTGATCAGTGCCATTATTGGAGTGTGTTCACTGGCACTGGCGAATCGCTGGGTGAACAACAACTCCATTTCTGCGAAAGTTTTGACGGAGTCGTTTCGAAGTTCGGAGTACCACTCAAACTCCGTTTCCGATAAGCTGCCGACGAATTGGCGGAGTAAAAGTTTATCATCGTCGTCGGTGTTGCCACAAAGAGCCCTGAACTGGGCAACATGTTGATGGGGATTGCCCGTCCCCTTGTACACATGGAATTTCGGGATCGTGTAGCCTGGAGGGTACTTTATCTGATCATACCAGCCTGGATACGGTCGCCCGGTTCTAACAATTTGCCCAGCCGCTTCATTTGCCTGGTGAACTCGTATTTGCTGAGCTATATAGTCGTCCAGTGCAGCCTTGGAAATTGTCTCCTCCTCTATCATCTTCAATTATCACTGGAGGATCTTCGGCTGGAGTGTCTGGCTGGATCATCATGCCCACCATATCCTGGAATAGAAAGGCCATTTGCTTTATATTGGCCGCTTGTTCCATAGCCTCCTTGTCCTTCTTTTCGAGGACTCTGCGAAGGAAGTCAGCATCGGTTTCTTGTTCATAACGCTGCTCCGATGATGCCTCCGGGCTTTCTTTTGGTCCGGTGAGTGCGGCCATTGCAGTCAGCATCTCCTGAAGCTTCTGCTGTTGTTGTTCCTGAGCCCTTGTTATTGATCGGGTGAGCGGTCGGTGGCCCGTCGATGTGCGGATTTCCTCTTTTCCGGAAGCCATGTAAACAGTATGGACCGTTATGCCCCCAGACATAGGGCGTTTGGGCTCAGTGCCTTTGACATTTGTCGCAGGCATGAGGATTTTCTCCGGCCTTCTCCTCTTATGAGCAGTCCAAGTTGAGGGGGCCACTACAGTGGGCACCCAAGTGGCCATCGTCTTTTGTGGCTTAACAGGATGGTTTTCTTCCTGTCGGACCTTCAGCTTCTTCTTCCGGCGGGGATAGTCTTGATCCACCACCGACTTGTTGGAGATAGTGCCCTCAAAGTCAATTATTGGATCGCAGGTACGTGATTGCAATGATTGAGGCAGGACCTATACCGATATGACAGTCTTGCTCGAGATGATAGTATGCTATCTGGTTTTTCTTTATCATTGTATACATGCTTTAGTTCGCTATTGCATGTTGATAGAGCCCATAGGATTCTTGCTTGACTGCCAGCAGTATGATGGCGATCATATATGTGGGAGCTGGGGTCTGTAAGCACATCTTTAAAATGTCCTTAGTCGTGGGAGTTTCGAGACAGGGCATCGATACTCTAGAGTAGACTAGTATATACAGTCGAGACCCCGACGAGGGGCGGTGGCCGGTCTCGCAAGCCACTGGTGTCAGTTGGATCAACTAATATTTATACAGGTGCTCATTGGGTTATGAGTACACTGGACAGGACTCGCCGGGAACATGCTAGTTGGTATTATACATATCGTCAGATAGCAGTTCCCTGGTGATATGTGTACAGGTTAGTTTGTCGACCTGAGATCGTCATTTGTCTCGTGTGAGTTCCCACTGTGCTTAGATTACTACCCTACCACGCTCAAAGGAAACGTGCAAACAAATTTTAGTTGGGTACAGTCCCGAGCCACATGGAGGCAGTGAGCGGATCGTCGGGGATTCGTCTCTCCCGGTATTGGGGGTTGATGTCGCACAGTGCACGGGTGGCCATCACTAGAAATCCTCGGCCGAGGTAGTGGAGAATTACTGATTTGGATCAGTAGTTTCTCAGGTGGTGATAAGCTTCATGCCGACACGAATTATCGCGTTATTAGGGGTCTGACTTTATCCACCCTCTAGACTCGATATGCGATACTCTTTAGGCGAACGGACCGGACTGTATAAACATTGTCACTGTCAGGCTCAGTAGGGTTTATGGATGAGTTCGCTCGTCAGCTTCCCTTCCAATCAAGACATAGGCAACCGTTACGTACAGCTTGTACCTCTGACGTGCTCGTGGTTATACCCAGTGCCAGTGTGTTGATGAGTCATTAGAGTCCCCCACAGACACTTTTCCAAGTTCGGGCGAAACGTTGTAGAGGCCGTATGGTAATATGGCAGGGTTCGGAAAATGCACGTGCGTTTTCGCACGTGTCGTTTTTCGGGCAGATAATACTGGTCGGCTTTGGTTTAAGCCGGATCCGAGTATTATACTGTGTAGATATAATATCTTTGTCTCAGTTGCATTTGTATTCGGTCGTAATACAAATGCGGGTATGTTTATACTGATACGGGGTTATCCTGAAATTCGTTTCAGGATCACTTTTGGAAGTTGCCAGTTTTCAGTTTTCTATCAGCCGTATTTAACATTCGGTTAAATGCGGATTTATCTTTTCTTGAGTTGTGTGTGGAAGCTTCTAGAAGGTGGTGACTAGGTTCATGCATCTTTGTGACTCATTAGTGCATTTAATGATGTTTGATGATTAGGGTTAATGATTCATCACTTGCATTATATGTGTTCATACTAGGTGTCATGGTGATTCATCATCTCATTTAATCTTGTGGTCACCTCCTAGCTCCTACACTCATCTCCCTTGCTTCTATAAATGGCCGGCCATTCATTTGGTGGAGGATATGGTTGTTGATTTGGAAAAAGTATATGAAATTTGCCTCATGGAAATTTCATAAGTTCATTCTCTCATTTTCATTCGATCCAAAAGGCAACTTCATTAACCGTTCGTTCATAGGCTTGGACGTAACGAGACAAAGTATTCTACTCATTCTCCACAACATCTTCATCGTTTCTTTTAGCAAACTTGACGACTGAGTTGCCTCGGTTCAGAGGCGGAAGCATGTTTAAAGATCCGTCGATGTGGTGCCACCTGGACGAGAAGACTGAAGATTCAGGAGATCGAAGCAGCCGCAACAAGCGTGGGACGATAGTTGAAGACCGAAGGACTCGGATCATTCGATATAACGTTTCTACCCACTTTGTAGTTTGTTAGTTTAGCTTTAATGGCAGATCCGGGTTATAGTACGCGATACCGCAAGTTGTAAAAAGTTTTTGTTCCGCATTTGGCGTCTGTTAGACGGCCGGGGCGCTACCGTGGACTTACAGTGGTATCAGATCCTCACCATTAAGCTATACTAACTTGTGCTAACGCGTTTAAAATATCGATCAAACCGAATTTCGAAAATCACAATTTTCAAGTGCTTAAGTTTCTGTCGATTTTAAACAGGGTCTAAAAATAATTTTACATATCACAGAAAATTAAGCAGGGTTTTTTTAGCATACGGATAAAAATTGGGCACGTGATCCTACAGTAACGCCGCGGATCCGCGGTCAAAACTAGGCTTTGACCGTGGAACCGCGGCCGTTATGTGGGAACAGTAATCCAATTTTTCCCAGCGTGTTTGTTTTAGGAAATTGTGGGTTTTGGTATAGTTCTTTTGGGCCCAGATTTTGTTACTGTACAACAGATGTACGTGGGGCCCACTTCAGGAAATTTAGTCGATCGAAATTTTAAATTTGTTAGTATGCAGTATTTACATTATATCTCTGACCGGGAATGTCATTTGATCAGTAAACCGCGTCTGATTGCTATAGTTCTTTTAGACGGGTTTGCGAACGTGACATTCGCGTTGATGTTCTGTGTTGTGCTGTGATGTTGCGGATATGTCGTGGTGGACAGCAGGGTGCAATGATAGTGCAGTTTGGATTTATTTGTATATTTGATATTGCGGGGCAAGCGACCAACATGTGGACTGCCGTCAATGCCTGTTTGTATAATATTCTTTTGGGGCACGACCGGGTTGAGGTCGATGTACCCGTTGTACATATTTTTATTTCTGTACTAGGTTTATCCCGTGAAGGAGTGCACGGATAGCCGGGTTCTGGAGGGCAACGGGTCCGTATCTCATGGCTTTTAGAGGCGGAGGGACCTTACTCTAGAATTGGCGGACTATTCGCCGCACTTATAGGGGGTACAGGTTGACCCAAGGAGGGGTGCTCAATTTACCGGATTCCGTGAAGTGCCGGGTGTTCCATTCACTATGCTGTGGGGGACTACCTCGCTTCAGGTTTTGGCGGGTAACTTGCTGCACCCGTAGGGGTCTAGGTTTCATTGCACAGGCTATCCTCACGACCAGGGGAACGTCGGGTTTCAGCAGCGGCTCTGTGAAACCCGGAGATCTCAGATTATCTGTATTGTTCTGTGATACTTATTACTTTTCTGTAATGGTGCATATTATCACGCCTGGAGCGATTATTGTATATTGTTATATATACTATTAGATGTTGTATATGTTTTACACCCGCGCTAGTCCAGCCCCCGCTCTGTCGTTAGTTAAGTAACCTAACGGGTGATGACAGGACCCAGTGGCGAATGCGGATGGCATATACGTACATTTTATTTTCATTCTTTTCTGGTGTGATTGATTGATGGGACTGCATTGATTTTTATCAATGCAAGGATAAAGCAAACCTATATTTGATATTGTTGGAACAAATTTTAAAAGGTGTTATTACAAAGATATTTACTTTTGTTTTGCATAGTGATATTCAGTTTAGAATATCCTGCACCTCATTCCACGAGGCAAAGGCCGAGATCCCTTCACTGGGAGTGACCACTTGGGCAGAAGTTTACGTCAGGGTAATAAATTCAATATAGTCGATTACAAGTTTCTTTGCATTGCGGTATTCAGCTGGAATATCCTGCACCTCATTCCACGAGGAAAGAGCCGAGATCCCTTCACCGGGAGTGACCTCTTTAGCAAAACGTTTTCGCCACTATATTTTTATAAAAAGCTATCAGGTTCCTTCAACGAGATCAAGTTCATTACGTTAAAGGTTTTTTGCCAAAAACCAGCCATATCCCTCCGTCATTTCTTATGGATTGTCAGTAGTATTCAAGCTATCTTTGTTGGCCAAAGTTAAGGCATAGTGTTTGGTAGCTGCTGAACATTCATCTGTTGCATAGATAGATACGTTGGTTTGGGACAGTCGTACTGCCTTTTTGGCCAAAATCAAGGGTATGTGCGGATGGGTTCAAATTAACCTGGACAATGACGGGTAGAACTTGACATGTGACTTATGATTTGTTGGCCAAAGTCAAGGTCATAAGAGCATGAGGCAAAAATCACATCGGGTGTTTCAAATATAAATTGAAACCTGCCAGGCATGCGCATACCTTCAGGAGTGTGATAACTTGAGTGACTTCCATCAAGTTATCATGCGATGATAGTTGGATCCCGATTCCCACTGATGATTTAGTTTACTCTTCGGATGATCCCAAATAATTCTTCTTTCAGGTTTGGAGGAGAATTTGAGATTACAGTGGGAGGTTTCCTGATTAGATAAAGTGATAACCATTCTGATCTAGGTTAGAGTGCACGCAGAGTATTTCTTTTCTCTCTTTCTCTTTGGCAGCGACCTTTGACCGACCCTAGACTATGACTCAGTAACCAAGTTGACTGAACCTTTTTAAACTACTGGTTTTTGGATTGTCCAAGTTGCATAAGTCATTGCCGCTCCTTCTTTTACCCTTTGTATTTCTCAGAACACCCCGTATTACTACAGACATCCACTTCCATTGGATAGATCCATCGTATGGTTATATACGAACTCGAAGGAACTTCTTCGAGGATGGATCCAGGTTCAGGAGAAATAGAATTGGTTTATTCAGTTGTCTTTTATTATCACCTTCTCTCAGGTTGCGAGGGCTCTTTAGTTTAGGAGAGTACACCAATTACGCTTATTGGATAGTCTTATTCCAAACCATAGGCAGGTGCCGAAAGGTAGGGAATGAAGAAAACCAATTATCCTAAGTAGGGTGTGCAAAAGGTAATATGTAAAGACAAGATAAAGGGATTAGAAAGAGGGCAAAGTAAATTGCGACTGTTATCATTCACGACCAAACCGCGTACTTCATCGCCACTCCTATTTTACCTTTAATAGAATAAGATATTATTCAGTTGTCTTTTATCATCACCTTCTCTCAAGTTGCGAGTACTCTTAGGATTAGGAGGGTACACCTATTATGCTTACTGGATAGTCTTCTTCCAAGCCATAGGCCGGTGCCGAACGGTAGGGAAGGAAAAAAACCATTTAGCCTAATGAAGGTGTACAGAAGGTAACGACTAAAGACAAATAAAAGGATTTGGAGAGATGGCAAAGAAATATACGGTTAAAGTCATGAATTGGATTATGGAAGAGGCATTACTAGGAATACCAGGATACCCCTATGGAACATTTTCATGTTTCAGTATATTGTTGAAACAAAACTGATTTCCCGATTAGATACTTACTCCAGGGTATGTATTTACCAGGTATGACTCTCATATCTGTATGGTTTTACAGATGATGAGTGGGAGTAAGTTATTGGGATTAGGTGATCATCCTCATTATATCGGAATTCGTTGAAATTGGTGATATTTGATGAAATCACCTGGGTACAGTTTTCAACCTACGATGCACAGGTTTTGAGTTATTCAACTCAGCGGACTTATACAGAGTATTGTATGTTGTCCAGTGTCCGTCAGGACAGAGGGGTAGGTCCTCGTACTATGTTCTGTTTACTTGTGACTTCTCTAGTTTTTAGACAAGTGTTTCGTAGAAATACAATGTCTAAGTTTTGAGAAGTTGTGGGTATAAGAATAAAGTAGAGAACCAGTTGTCGCAAGTATCGGGATTCTTCAAAGAGAACGAAGATGTAGATTCTTATGATTGGTATTCAGATGAAAGTAATGGTTTTGAGAAACTTGTTTCTCTTTCAGGTTACTCATAATTGGATGGATTCCTAAGTTGAGTAATGCTGATTAGCCTCTCTCCATTAAGTTGATATGCACTGGAGACAGCTGCATGTTTTTGAATCTGGTTCCAATTAAATTAGTGCCTCTATTTCTATATTGTATATAGAATAGTTCATATCTTAACGATATTAAGATACGGGGAGTTGTCCTGCTTATACTTAAAACCAGACACTGGATAGATCAAGGCACGTTTCTGTAATGGCAGTTTGTGGGTTGACCCTGGCTTTGACGAAGGTTGACATTTCTACCATCTGGAAGATCAATGGTGATATTGTTCTTGACTCGCCACAGTTTTATTAAAATGGATTTTTTTCAGAAAACAGTAGTGGGAGTATGGTAGAACTGGAAGTGATTCCAGAACCGCAAACGATTACGGAAAATTTAATAGGACCTATATATTCAATCAGGTTTGACATTCCAATAGCCACTCCGCACATATGGTGGGTAACCTCAGACACCCGAGAGGTACTCAGGTAGCCTCAAGGATGGTGACAGGGAGGTTCTTGTTTACCCAGACTTGACTGTAACACCTGAGTTTAGGTTTAGTGGTAATTATATGTCAATATGGGGATTTTGGGTGTAGGGTCTTGCTTGGTAGCTTAGTCTGTTGGTACCTGCAACTTTTTAAGTTGGGTCCAGAAGCAAAATCTGGAGCTAATATCGTGTTTTCGATGTTTTAAAACTCGTACGACACGCGCGTGATACGCGTGGTTCTGTGGCGCGCTGCGCGACACAGCACGTCGGTGTAGGTTCTGGTGGGTTTATGCGCGTCGCGACGTGTCGTGTGCACGTGCGTTTAGTTTCACGCACGCGTATCCTTTTATCGATATATCGTGTTTTTGCAGGATTTTCCTGATGTATGTGACTTTGTAAATTCTAGGTTCGCCGACGGGGACTTCAAGCGCAGCGGAGAAAGGAAGGCAGGTGGTCGGACACACCTAGCGCGGGATCACGGGTGAGTAGATTTAACATCTACGGGGGACGATCGTTTGGATGGCGCGAGTCGCCCGATAGATTTAGTAAACTTAAAAATAGTAAACTTGATATTTACTTGTGACATTAGAATAATAATACTTGTATGATATTTGCTGCAGTTAGGATCTACATGAAGTTCCATATACGCAAACTCATTTGTAGGAACATGCACCATTACCTGGTTTTTATATGCAGCACGAGCACTATTCATGCGTACACACACGCCCTGGCAATTGCCATGCCACCACACTAGATAACCTATAATTTGAAACCTTTTACTATAATTGATGGTTAAACCTGTGCTACTGCTTTTAAATCCTTAAAATGAAATCGTAGGATTGTTATTCATGTGCATGTACATCATCATATCATTTGTTAATGCCTAGTCTATTAATCATACATCGCAACTTGATTATTGATACCATATGCATTCATTATCATTGACATATGCACTTATGAGAATTTCTTGAGATTTACGACATTTCTGGATTTCGGGGGAAAGCCGCAAGATTTCAAACTTATAATCTTTTAAAATATAAAAGTTGCGGTTTTCTAGTGATGTAAAGTGTCATCCACCATGAGTTTGATGTGGTTTTCGAGACCCGTTTCGAGGAGGTGGATGAATCGTCTCGGGTACATGGTGGGCCCGGTACGGTACCCCGGGGCAAGAAGATCGCAGGAGATGGCGTTGAGCCTGGCAGGGGACAGATTACCTACCGGTGACTTCTTTGGCATAGCGGATATCCAGAGGATACCGACCGTGGCCGCGAGATGATGAGATATTGATATTTGAGATAGGTCAGCCGGACGGCTGAGGCCAGAGATACTATGATATGGATACATGAGATTGAGACAGTTTTGAGGTGTCGATGCTGGACACAGATTCTTGTTGATTCTATTGGTATTGTGCTGATATTTCAAAAGAGATTCCTAAAGGAAAAATATGATTTCTTATACTTACACATTCAGATCAAGAGTTGATTCATATTGCATACATACCTTCTAGTACATTAATGTTGCATACATACCTGCTAGTATATCCTGCCATACCTGTATTATAGATGCTAGGATGCTTGTGTGCATACTTGCGATAGCCTCTAAAGATATTATTTATTACTCACGAGTTGGCAACTCACCCCCGTTGTGCCACAGCCTTTTGCAGGTCCGCTCCGTCAGTACAGTAGCGGCGGGCGCACTTGCTTCTTTTGCCTGGACTCGAGGTTTTTGCTCATAGGTGGGTTGTATTGTTATTTTTTGTACCACCTTTTATATTCTTTGTATCTAGAGTACTCCATCTACTGTATCTACCGGTATTGTTGTATATTGACCTAGAGATGAGACTGTGAGATTTATGGACTTTTTATGGTGTATTTTGGGGTCGAGCTCACTTGAGTCGACATGATATTCTACTTGCGCTTTTTATGTTTATTATGCACATTGCTGATTTACATTGCGTGGGGTTTGTGACCGCCTTGTGGAGAAGAGATAGCTCCCGCTTGGGGATGCCTTATTTGTTGTATTTATATATATTCTTGTTGTACCCATTCTGGGGGCCAGTATTTACAAAAGAGACTCTGCCGAAATTTTCGGAAAAATTGATATTGTTTTCAAAAAGGCTTGATATGACTCATTTGATAAACTCGCTTTCAATTGATTGGTTTTCCTTCACTCTTTTGCTTATTTGGTTTTGATTTCTGGGCTTTGGCTTACTTATTTTACGGACGTCTTGAGACGTTTCGTAACTTAAGTTCCAGTCACGTTCCGTACCCTGCGGGTCATGACAAAGTTGGTATCGGAGCGATAGGTTTTACCTTTCTGAGTGTAGGATGACCTTGGTAGATGGAGTAAGTGACTTAAGCAGGTAACGTAGCGTGCGTATGTCCGCGGCATACTTGCGATACGGTACTCCGCCTAGGTGACTTTAGGATATACTTGCTTGAAATTCCCTCTTCAATTCCGTATATCCTATGATTCTATTGCACTGTTCTTATCATCCCGTTCTTGTAACAGCCACTATGCCGCCGAAGGCTACGAGAGCGCAGAGGGCTGCCGCCCGAGATGAGATCCGAGCAGGCTCGTCTGAGACGAGGACCGAGCAGGGTGGTATACCTACGCCTCAGGGACAGACTGATCCGCCTTCCTCAGGCCTCATGGACAGGCTAGAGTCTGTTATGGAGGAGTTACGACAGATGATGGGAGGTATGCAGGAGTTACGACAGATGGTGGGATCCCTAGTAGCGGCCAGTCGTGCACCGAGATCAGAGGATGTACCTACCACCTCACAGACTACCATGGTGCCTACTACCCAGACAGTTGCTCCTACTGCTACCATCGTGGCTATCCCAGTATCGCTACAGGATTTCATGAGGCTGAGACCTCCAGTCTTCACGGGCACCGATGCAGCAGAGGATCCGCAGACATTTCTTGACATTTTAGCCAGGATCTGCCGTTCGCTCAGATGTTCTGACGATCGATGGGTGGAGCTTGCGAGTTTCCGTCTAGAGGGCCTCGCGCAGACATGGTGGGAGTCAGTCTTGAGAGGTCGAGCTGCAGGTCTACCGCCAATGACTTGGGCCGAGTTTACAATAGTCTTTCTAGCTCGCTTCCACCCAGAGAGCGTTCGTGATGCCAGAGCTCGTAGTTTTGAGGCCTTGATCAAGACCCCAGGGATGACGGTGTCTGAGTATGACGTCCAGTTTACACAGTTGTCCCGATATGCTCCGTATCTGGTGGATACTGAAGCGAAGAGGGTGAAGAGGTTCATACAGGGACTGGATGCCCAGCTATTTCTTGCCATTGGCGCCCAGCACTTCGATACCTATTCGGCGGCTATGGATACGGTGTTGCGGATAGAGGCACTTATTTCAGCGACTTCGGCCGTTCTCGGGCCGAAGAGGATTCGTACCGGCACGTCAGATCAAGGGCAGCATGCCAGATTCTTTCTGATCAGGAAATGACGGGTTGAACTTGACTAGCACTTATGATTTGTTGACTATGTTAAGGTCATATAGCTGCTAGGGGCAAAAGCATTATCGGGAGTTTCAAGTGTTGAAATTTGCAATGAGATTGCATACCTTCTATGAGATAGTTGGATTCCAATACCCACTGCGAGTAAGAGTTACTCCTGGGAGAGTTTTGCACACTACAATTAGCCGATCAAGTAGGTGTCTAGAAAGGTGTCAACGGGGTTACGCCTCTGGGAAAATGAGGTTTACATTAATTAGGTTCGTGCGAAAGCACGGGGGACCTCCCTCAAAGTACCGACACTGGCCTGGCTGAAAGATCGACGAAGTTGTAGGGTGTAATTAATCCCGGCTAATCTTTTCTTTTAGGGTTTGGAGGAAGATTTGATAAAAAGCAGTAGGAGCCATCCTGATTAGATAAGATAATAACCAATCTGATCTTGCACGAGCATACGCTAAAGTGTTTTTCTTCTCTCTCTCTCCAGGTAGCGACCAGTTCATGCCTTAATCAAGATAATAATATGGATGTATTGACCGAACCCGCATATTATACTGTGCTGGGGAACGTTGGTTCCGTTCTTTCTTATAAGAGTTATAGGAATGAACAGGATATAGGGGAATACCAGGATTCCCATGCCACCCGAATGAAGAAAGTACATGTTGATGCATTTTCTTCGGGTGTGTTCGTTACTGAGAACTGTTTCTCCATTTGCTCTACGTCCTGGGTATTAGATACCGGGTCAGGATCCCATATATGTAATCAGTTACATGGGCTTAGGAAAGGTAGAGAACTTGGAGAAGGTGATAAAGACATTAGAGTTGGAAATGGTGCAATTGTTGCAGCTAAGACTGTCGGGGAATATCACCTTGTATTACCAACTGGTAATACATTGGTTCTGAACGAATGCTATTACATGCCGAACCTGATATGCAACATTATATCGGTTTCTTTATTAAGCAAAGAAGGATATAATTTTGTATTACAGGACAATGTTATGAACATTTTCCGTAACCAAAAGTTGGTTGGATCAGGCACGTTATGCAATGGCATTTATGTTCTAAATCAATCAACAGTTCTGAGCATAACAAACACACACAAGAGGAAGAGTTCTGAACTCAACGAATCCTTCTTGTGGCATTGTAGACTGGGTCACATCAATGTGACACGACTGGCTAAGTTGCATAAGGATGGATATTTGAAACCTTTCGAATTTTCATCTTATGACACTTGCCAGTCATGTCTCAAAGGCAAGATGACCAAAACTCCGTTTACGGGACACGGAGAAAGAGTTACCGAACTCTTGGGACTTATACATAGTGATGTATGCGGTCCCATGTCTACACATGCCAGGGATGGTTCTTCATACTTCATTACATTCACTGACGATCTCTCTAGGTTCGGGTATGTGTTCCTGATGAAACACAAATCAGAAGCTTTTGAGAAATTTAGGGAATATAAACTAGAAGTTGAGAACCAAACCGGAAAAAGTATTAAAATCCTACGATCTGATGGAGGAGGTGAATACTTAAGCAATGAATTCCTGGACTTCCTAAAAGAGAATGGGATTCTCTCTCAGCTGACTCCTCCATATACACCACAGCACAACGGTGTATCAGAACGGAGGAACCGCACCATATTAGATATGGTGCGCTCTATGATGAGCACAGCTGAGTTACCTATTTCCTTCTGGGGATATGCGCTGGAGACAGCAGCATACCTATTGAATCAAGTTCCATCTAAATCTGTACCTACCACACCATATGAGATATGGAGTGGGAAGAGACCATATTTTAAACGAGTTAAAATATGGGGTTGTCCGGCCTATGTCAAAAGGCAAAATCCAGACAAACTCGAGGCACGGTCAGTTCTTTGCAAGTTTGTGGGATATCCTAAGAATTCCCAAGGATATTTTTTCTACCATGCTGAGGAACAAAAAGTGTTTGTTTCTCAATATGCCACCTTTTTAGAAAAGGAATTTCTTGAAAAAGAAATTAGTGGCAAAGTGATAGAGCTGGAAGAGGTTCCAGATACACAAACAGTAACTAAAGATTTAGTGGAATCAGAGGATTCAGTAGCTCCCAATGAACCCCAGCCTCTCCGCCGATCTAGTAGGGTTTCTCGTCCACCTGAGAGATACTACGGTTTTCTCATTGATGGTGGAAGCGAGGATTGCATCATGGATGATGATGACCCAACTAGCTTCGAGCAGGCCATCACGAGTAGGGACTCAGTGAAATCGCTGGATGCTATGCGGTCCGAGATGGATTCCATGTATACCAACAAAGTATGGACTTTGGAAGTTGCTCCTGAAGGGGTAAAACCCATTGGGAGCAAGTGGATCTTCAAGAAGAAACTTGGTGTAGATGGGAAAGTGGTGACTTTCAAAGCTAGACTTGTAGCAAAGGGTTTTCGTCAAAGGCCAGGTGTGGACTATGACGAAACCTTTTCTCCAGTGGCTATGCTTAAATCCATCCGAATCATGCTTGCCATTGCTGCCTTTCATGACTACGAAATCTGGCAAATGGATGTTAAGACCGCCTTTCTAAATGGTGATTTAGAAGAGTGCGTGTACATGACTCAGCCAGAGGGCTTCGTAGACAGTGGGAGCAGCGGGAAGGTGTGCAAGCTGCTTAAATCCATTTATGGATTAAAGCAAGCATCGCGGAGTTGGAACATCTGCTTTGACGTCGTTATCAAAGAGTTTGATTTCGTCAAAAATCCAGATGAACCTTGTATCTACAAGAAGGTGGCAGAGAGTAAGGTTGTCTTCCTCGTATTGTACGTGGACGACATACTCTTGATAGGAAATGATATTCCTATGCTGCAATCGGTCAAGCTCTTCTTATCACAAAGATTCTCAATGAAAGATCTTGGTGATGCCTCCTGCATATTGGGGATCAGGATCTATAGAGATAGATCCAAACGGATTTTGGGATTGTCCCAATCCAGGTACATTGACACCATACTAAAGAGGTTTAGTATGGAAGAGTCTAAGCGTGGGTCTATGCCCACGATCTCTGGAGTCACTCTCTCCAAAGAGATGTCTCCCAAGACTGATTTGGAGAGAGCTCGCATGCAAGGGATACCCTATGCTTCGGCGGTAGGCTCTATCATGTATGCGATGCTATGTACCAACCCGATGTAGCATACTCACTAAGTGTAGTGAGCAGGTATCAAGCTGACCCTGGAGAGAGTCACTGGACAGCTGTGAAGAGCATTCTCAAGTACTTGCGAAGGACTAGAGATATGTTCTTGGTGTATGGTAACGGAGAACTCCAAGTGGAGTCCTTTACCGATTCGAGCTTCCAGAGTGATAAGGACGACTCTAAGTCGCAGTCGGGTTTTGTCTTTACCCTTTACGGAGGGGCGGTTAGCTGGAAGAGTTCCAAGCAGGAAACCGTGGCAGACTCGACGATGGAGGCTGAATACATCGCTGCCAACGATGCTGCTAAAGAAGCTGTCTGGATCAAGAAGTTCATTTCTGAACTTGGAGTGGTTCCATCCATTGAGCATCCAATACCTTTGTATTGCGATAACAATGGAGCGGTGGCTTTGGCCAAGGAACCCAGGTCCCATCAGCGGTCCAGGCATATTCTGAGGCGGTATCACCTGATCCGGGAGATAGTTGATCGCCAGGAGATCGAGGTAAGGAGGGTTGACACGAAGAACAACACGGCGGATCCACTCACGAAGGCCATTCCCCAGATACAGTTTGAGAGACTCTTCGGGATGCTCGGTATGAGATACTACAGCAGCTGGCCCTAGTGCAAGTGGGAGATTGTTAGTTGTATGTATGCCCTAGAGGCCAGTATTGTACAGATGATGTATATTATATTGGATGCTTGGACATATATAGAGATGACTTTCTTGCTCGATATGATAGTATGCTATCTGGTTACTCTTTATCTTAACATGTACACTAGTCTCTTTATACTGTCTTATAGTTACATGTTGGTAAAGCCCTTAGGATATGTACTTGACTACCTGGACTATGATGCGGATCATACTAGTGGGGACATGGTAGTCCATAAGTACATCCTTCAAGGTCCCTAGTCGTGGGTGTATCGAGACGGGGCATCGATATACCAGAGTAGACTAGCGTATACGCTTCTCGACCCATGTGATGGGCGATGGATGATCCCATATCCATTGGTGTTTGACATCAGAGATGGTATACGGGTGCTCAGTGGAGACTGGGTACACTGGACGGACTCGCCGAGAACTCCCAGATGGTATTATACCTCACGTCAGATGGCAGTTCTCAGGTGACACTTGTACAGGTTAGTCTGTAGACCCGAGATCGTCATAGAGTCTTGTGTGATTCCCACTGTGCTTTGATCTCCACCTTACCACGTCCATGAGGGCGTGCAAAACGGTGGTTTTTGGATACAGTCCCGAGTCACATGGAGGCAATGAGCGATAGGAGGGGTTTCGTCTCTCCCGGTATTGGGGTAGATGTTGCGCTGTGCTCGATTGGCCGTAACAGGGAAGTCCCTGGCCAGGGCTGATCAGAGATTTACTGGTAAGTGTTACCAGTAGTTTCTCGACCCGTTACGAGCCTCACATCAGCATGACTTATCGGGTTATTGGGGTCTGACGTTTACCACCCCTAGACTTGATATGCGACGTATCAGACGAAGAGACCGGACTGTACGGTAAATGTTGCTGGTCGAATTCGCAGGAGTGTGAGCGGGCTAGATCGTCGATCTTCTGATCGCTCAATACCCGGGTGGCCGTTACGTTTAGCAGACCGCTTGCGGCTTGTGGGTGTTTGATATGATCATCATCTGCTACCGGCGTATTGACGAGTCTTTAGAGTCCAACACAGAGGTTTCCTGGCTCAAGCGAAACGAAATAGGAGCGCATATGAGATATGTGCAGGACCGAGAATAATGCGTGTATGTGATACCGCATTTCATTCTCGCGATATATGTTTCGATTGGTTATATTCGATATGACCCAGTTATCGAATCATTGATTCGATAAATCGATACATTGGATTCTAGTCGGTTATGTGCGACATGTCCGGATCATTGAATCAAATGTTGATTTAATGATTTAATGCATAATTATATATTTGATATATTGCATTGCATTAACTAGTATTGGTTCACTTTAAACGGATTTTTCTCACTTGATGCTCATTGTATATGTGATATGCTTTAGTGCACTACTTTGTATCATGTTTGATGATACTTGATAATGTGGTTAAGTGTGAAGGGTTAAACCATGGTTAAGTGATGATTAGGGTTTGGGTTTTTCATTTATTTATATGTTTATTTATTTGGAAAGGATTAAGTTAAGAATGGTGGCTTATTTTGGAGCTATGTTGAAGCTTCTTGAAGCTTTGACAAAGTCCACCATCCTTATCTCATCCTTAACCCTAACCACTCTAACTAACCTTGGTTTAATCTCTACACTTGACCATGGTCAAGATATGATAAGTATTCATATTAGTTTTATTTTTAAAAAATGAGAAGACTTATCATTCTTGCTTCATCTTCATCTTCTTCTTCTTCTTCAAGCTTGCTACATCAATGGCAACTTGAGTTTTAGTGAGAGAAATCCAAATCTAAAGTGAACCCATCTCCTATTTCTTCACCCTCTACCTCTTGCCAAGTTGTTTTGGGTGTTCTCTTCACAAATTTCACAACTTTGTGAAGTCGGAGCTTGAACTAGTGCAACCTCGACGTAGATCGTCTTTGACACGAAGCCGACGACCTATTCCGCACGCTTTTCCGATGAAGCCGACGAATGAGTCGAGGATTCATGATGGACAGCGAGGGCATGACCACGTGGAGCTAAGGAGGTGGAAATCCGGATCTACAAAGGTTGTAGCTTCCGAACTTTAGTTAATTTGTTAACTAGATTTGTTTTTCGCCTAGACATCTAGCAACGATCCGTTAACTAGGGTTTCTCGGCACCATAAAATTTAAAATTGGCATGTTCGATGCCATGTGAGACCTCTATAGGGTGCCTAGGAACCTTTCACTGGTATCAGAGCCTAGCTAGAGCCTTAGGCGAAGTCTAGACGCGATTTGAAGTCCGAACGAACCCGAAACACCAAATCTATAATGCTCTCTGTACATTTTCTAAAAACCGGGATTTTTCCAGATTAAAAATGCCTAAAAAATTCAGCAGGAACATCTAAGAGTTATGGTGAAATACGATCTCTTGATTCATCTAAACTGGCGCGGAAACGCGGCAGAAGCATGCCTTCTGCCGCGCTTCCGCGGCCCACTGTTCACTTTGTACTATTTGTGTTGCACAGTAATTCATCATTTCTGTTGCTGAGTTTTATGGGAATTTTTAATAATTATTCAAGAGTTGAATTTTCTGGGATGCTTTGGGGATTCGGTGTTTCGATCGGGGTATCAAATTTCGTCTTTGTGGCTTTCCGGATAAATTTTAGAATATGTTAAAAAGTTCGACCGGATATAAATACCCAATTTTTCCCCTGTCGGGAAATTTCCAAGTGTTGGATTTTTCCGTAGTTTAACAACATTCTAAGTAGTGCAAGTAACGCGATGGACCCTCTAGAAGACAACAAACCTTAACTCGATTATGTGACCGTCTTGAACTGCCCTTTGAACCTTCGGGTTTGGGGCAGTACGGCGTGCCACATGTGAGGCGTTGGCTTGACCCTTCTACGGCTGGACCGTCGGTACTGAGGCACGAACTGAATGTTGTTAGACTTATTTCATGTGTTGAGCTATATCGGGAAAACTTGGATATTCGACTGTTCGATCGGAAAGTTTAACATTTTCTGTTTATCTGGAATGTGATACAATAATTGGAATTCACAAGTAGTTATGAGATAACTGAATGAATGTTATAAATCTAGCAATTTAGTCCCATATGATATTGAAAAGAGTTTTCGATAATGAGACTAAAATGCGGGATTTATATCTGTTAGGCATGCGATGTCTAAAGAAGTTGCGGATTCCAACTGTTGTAGTTTTACACTTTCTTTTCTGTGACCGTAAGTGTAGTATGTTCATATCGCCGGTTTCGTTGCTATACGCCAACGACAATTGGGGTATGCATACTTACTTACGTTGATGACATGTGATGTTATGTGTTGCTGCATATGTTATATTGGATCGTCGTGTTCGAATAGCCGGCGTTTTTTTATGTGAGATGAGTGTTTTTCTTTTTCATTCATGTAAAAACTTGTATGTAATATTCTTTTATTTGGGGCACTTCCAGGTAGCGGAAGTTGTCACCCTTTGTATATTATTTACTTTTCCGCATTAGGATAGACCCAAGGAGGGGAGCACAAGTAACCGGGTTCTGGGGTCCAGTGGGAGACCAACTCGAGGAGTCGAGTCCGGGTCTCCTAACCCTAGAATTGGCAGGGTTGCTTGTCGCTCTCGTAGGGGTCTAGGGGTGTGGGATTGGCTATTCATCACGACCGTGGAATCCGTGTTTTATACTGGCTCGTATTGAAAACACGGACGTCCTAGTATATCCAATATTTCATATATTTCTTCTGCTGCGATATCTGTGATGTGATCATGTGATGTTCTGTGATGGATATAGTATATATGATATATTATATAGACGTTACTTATGTTTTACACCCGCGCTAGCCCTGCCCTGCTCTGTCGTTAGTTACCTATCCTAACGGTGCACGAGGGGACATCGAGGCGAATGCGGATGGCATAAGTGTACGTCATATCTATCTGTGATGTTTAGGTACTTAAATGATGGGACTTCATTAATGTGATTAATGAAAGAAAAGAAACCTAAGATGTTGTAGAATCAGATTTTAAACAAAACAGGTAGCTACAGTACTTGCTTTGCATAGCGGTATATATGATATACCCTGCACCTTATTCGATGAGGAAAGGACCGAGATCCCTTCACCGGGAGTGACTCCTTTAGCAGTAACTGGCAGATGCTACACACTCGGTTTGGCTTTGATTGCTTTTAAGAGTTTTTGCTTTGCACAGTGATATATATGATATATCCCTCACCTCATTTGACGAGGAAAGGGCCGACGATCCCTTCACCGGGAGTGACCCCTTTAGCAAAACTGGAAAAGCCTCAAAATCACTCCATTTCAAAACTCCATTTGATTCTACAATGATATCAAGTTCATTACGCTTATGGTTTTTATGAAAAACCTGCGTAGCCCTCCGTCATTTCAGATAAGTACTAGTTAGTATTCGTGCTACGTTTGTTGACTATGTTAAGGCATAGTGTGCGGTAGCTAATTAGTGCTTATCTGTATTAGCATATGATGTGATTGGATTAGGGTAGTCGTGCGACTTTGTTGACTATGTTAAGGGTCGTGCGGGTGGGTTTAATTCAATCAGGAAATGACGGGTTGAACTTGACTAGCACTTATGATTTGTTGACTATGTTAAGGTCATATAGCTGCTAGGGGCAAAAGCATTATCGGGAGTTTCAAGTGTTGAAATTTGCAATGAGATTGCATACCTTCTATGAGATAGTTGGATCCCGATACCCACTGCGAGTAAGAGTTACTCCTGGGAGAGTTTTGCACACTACAATTAGCCGATCAAGTAGGTGTCTAGAAAGGTGTCAACGGGGTTTCGCCTCTGGGAAAATGAGGTTTACATTAATTAGGTTCGTGCGAAAGCACGGGGGACCTCCCTCAAAGTACCGACACTGGCCTGGCTGAAAGATCGACGAAGTTGTAGGGTGTAATTAATCCCGGCTAATCTTTCCTTTTAGGGTTTGGAGGAAGATTTGATAAAAAGCAGTAGGAGCCATCCTGATTAGATAAGATAATAACCAATCTGATCTTGCACGAGCATACGCTAAAGTGTTTTTCTTCTCTCTCTCTCCAGGTAGCGACCAGTTCATGCCTTAATCAAGATAATAATATGGATGTATTGACCGAACCCGCATATTATACTGTGCTGGGGAACGTTGGTTCCGTTCTTTCTTATAAGAGTTATAGGAATGAACAGGATATAGGGGAATACCAGGATTCCCATGCCACCCGAATGAAGAAAGTATATGTTGATGCATTTTCTTCGGGTGTGTTCGTTACTGAGAACTGTTTCTCCATTTGCTCTACGTCCTGGGTATTTGATACCGGGTCAGGATCCCATATATGTAATCAGTTACATGGGCTTAGGAAAGGTAGAGAACTTGGAGAAGGTGATAAAGACATTAGAGTTGGAAATGGTGCAATTGTTGCAGCTAAGACTGTGGGGGAATATCACCTTGTATTACCAACTGGTAATACATTGGTTCTGAACGAATGCTATTACATGCCGAACCTGATATGCAACATTATATCGGTTTCTTTATTAAGCAAAGAAGGATATAATTTTGTATTACAGGACAATGTTATGAACATTTTCCGTAACCAAAAGTTGGTTGGATCAGGCACGTTATGCAATGGCATTTATGTTCTAAATCAATCAACAGTTCTGAGCATAACAAACACACACAAGAGGAAGAGTTCTGAACTCAACGAATCCTTCTTGTGGCATTGTAGACTGGGTCACATCAATGTGACACGACTGGCTAAGTTGCATAAGGATGGATATTTGAAACCTTTCGAATTTTCATCTTATGACACTTGCCAGTCATGTCTCAAAGGCAAGATGACCAAAACTCCGTTTACGGGACACGGAGAAAGAGTTACCGAACTCTTAGGACTTATACATAGTGATGTATGCGGTCCCATGTCTACACATGCCAGGGATGGTTCTTCATACTTCATTACATTCACTGACGATCTCTCTAGGTTCGGGTATGTGTTCCTGATGAAACACAAATCAGAAGCTTTTGAGAAATTTAGGGAATATAAACTAGAAGTTGAGAACCAAACCGGAAAAAGTATTAAAATCCTACGATCTGATGGAGGAGGTGAATACTTAAGCAATGAATTCCTGGACTTCCTAAAAGAGAATGGGATTCTCTCTCAGCTGACTCCTCCATATACACCACAGCACAACGGTGTATCAGAACGGAGGAACCGCACCATATTAGATATGGTGCGCTCTATGATGAGCACAGCTGAGTTACCTATTTCCTTCTGGGGATATGCGCTGGAGACAGCAGCATACCTATTGAATCAAGTTCCATCTAAATCTGTACCTACCACACCATATGAGATATGGAGTGGGAAGAGACCATATTTTAAACGAGTTAAAATATGGGGTTGTCCAGCCTATGTCAAAAGGCAAAATCCAGACAAACTCGAGGCACGGTCAGTTCTTTGCAAGTTTGTGGGATATCCTAAGAATTCCCAAGGATATTTTTTCTACCATGCTGAGGAACAAAAAGTGTTTGTTTCTCAATATGCCACCTTTTTAGAAAAGGAATTTCTTGAAAAAGAAATTAGTGGCAAAGTGATAGAGCTGGAAGAGGTTCCAGATACACAAACAGTAACTAAAGATTTAGTGGAATCAGAGGATTCAGTAGCTCCCAATGAACCCCAGCCTCTCCGCCGATCTAGTAGGGTTTCTCGTCCACCTGAGAGATACTACGGTTTTCTCATTGATGGTGGAAGCGAGGATTGCATCATGGATGATGATGACCCAACTAGCTTCGAGCAGGCCATCACGAGTAGGGACTCAGTGAAATGGCTGGATGCTATGCGGTCCGAGATGGATTCCATGTACACCAACAAAGTATGGACTTTGGAAGTTGCTCCTGAAGGGGTAAAACCCATTGGGAGCAAGTGGATCTTCAAGAAGAAACTTGGTGTAGATGGGAAAGTGGAGACTTTCAAAGCTAGACTTGTAGCAAAGGGTTTTCGTCAAAGACCAGGTGTGGACTATGACGAAACCTTTTCTCCAGTGGCTATGCTTAAATCCATCCGAATCATGCTTGCCATTGCTGCCTTTCATGACTACGAAATCTGGCAAATGGATGTTAAGACCGCCTTTCTAAATGGTGATTTAGAAGAGTGCGTTTACATGACTCAGCCAGAGGGATTCGTAGACAGTGGGAGCAGCGGGAAGGTGTGCAAGCTGCTTAAATCCATTTATGGATTAAAGCAAGCATCGCGGAGTTGGAACATCTGCTTTGATGTCGTTATCAAAGAGTTTGATTTCGTCAAAAATCCAGATGAACCTTGTATCTACAAGAAGGTGGCAGAGAGTAAGGTTGTCTTCCTCGTATTGTACGTGGACGACATACTCTTGATAGGAAATGATATTCCTATGCTGCAATCGGTCAAGCTCTTCTTATCACAAAGATTCTCAATGAAAGATCTTGGTGATGCCTCCTGCATATTGGGGATCAGGATCTATAGAGATAGATCCAAACGGATTTTGGGATTGTCCCAATCCAGGTACATTGACACCATACTAAAGAGGTTTAGTATGGAAGAGTCTAAGCGTGGGTCTATGCCCACGATCTCTGGAGTCACTCTCTCCAAAGAGATGTCTCCCAAGACTGATTTGGAGAGAGCTCGCATGCAAGGGATACCCTATGCTTCGGCGGTAGGCTCTATCATGTATGCGATGCTATGTACCAGACCCGATGTAGCATACTCACTAAGTGTAGTGAGCAGGTATCAAGCTGATCCTGGAGAGAGTCACTGGACAGCTGTGAAGAGCTTTCTCAAGTACTTGCGAAGGACTAGAGATATGTTCTTGGTGTATGGTAACGGAGAACTCCAAGTGGAGTCCTGTACCGATTCGAGCTTCCAGAGTGATAAGGACGACTCTAAGTCGCAGTCGGGTTTTGTCTTTACCCTTTACGGAGGGGCGGTTAGCTGGAAGAGTTCCAAGCAGGAAACCGTGGCAGACTCGACGATGGAGGCTGAATACATCGCTGCCAACGATGCTGCTAAAGAAGCTGTCTGGATCAAGAAGTTCATTTCTGAACTTGGAGTGGTTCCATCCATTGAGCATCCAATACCTTTGTATTGCGATAACAATGGAGCGGTGGCTTTGGCCAAGGAACCCAGGTCCCATCAGCGGTCCAGGCATATTCTGAGGCAGTATCACCTGATCCGGGAGATAGTTGATCGCCAGGAGATCGAGGTAAGGAGGGTTGACACGAAGAACAACACGACGGATCCACTCACGAAGGCCATTCCCCAGATACAGTTTGAGAGACTCTTCGGGATGCTCGGTATGAGATACTACAGCAGCTGGCCCTAGTGCAAGTGGGAGATTGTTAGTTGTATGTATGCCCTAGAGGCCAGTATTGTACAGATGATGTATATTATATTGGATGCTTGGACATATATAGAGATGACTTTCTTGCTCGATATGATAGTATGCTATCTGGTTACTCTTTATCTTAACATGTACACTAGTCTCTTTATACTGTCTTATAGTTACATGTTGGTAAAGCCCTTAGGATATGTACTTGACTACCTGGACTATGATGCGGATCAAACTAGTGGGGACATGGTAGTCCATAAGTACATCCTTCAAGGTCCCTAGTCGTGGGTGTATCGAGACGGGGCATCGATATACCAGAGTAGACTAGCGTATACGCTTCTCGACCCATGTGATGGGCGATGGATGATCCCATATCCATTGGTGTTTGATATCAGAGATGGTATACGGGTGCTCAGTGGAGACTGGGTACACTGGACGGACTCGCCGAGAACTCCCAGATGGTATTATACCTCACGTCAGATGGCAGTTCTCAGGTGACACTTGTACAGGTTAGTCTGTAGACCCGAGATCATCATAGAGTCTTGTGTGATTCCCACTGTGCTTTGATCTCCACCTTACCACGTCCATGAGGGCGTGCAAAACGGTGGTCTTTGGGTACAGTCCCGAGTCACATGGAGGCAATGAGCGATAGGAGGGGTTTCGTCTCTCCCGGTATTGGGGTAGATGTTGCGCTGTGCTCGATTGGCCGTAACAGGGAAGTCCCTGGCCAGGGCTGATCAGAGATTTACTGGTAAGTGTTACCAGTAGTTTCTCGACCCGTTACGAGCCTCACATCAGCACGACTTATCGGGTTATTAGGGTCTGACGTTTACCACCCCTAGACTTGATATGCGACGTATCAGACGAAGAGACCAGACTGTACGGTAAGTGTTGCTGGTCGGATTCGCAGGAGTGTGAGCGGGCTAGCTCGTCGATCTTCTGATCGCTCAATACCCGGGTGGCCGTTACGTTTAGCAGACCGCTTGCGGCTTGTGGGTGTTTGATATGATCATCATCTGCTACCGGCGTATTGACGAGTCTTTAGAGTCCTACACAGAGGTTTCCTGGCTCAAGCGAAACGAAATAGGAGCGCATATGAGATATGTGCAGGACCGAGAATAATGCGTGTATGTGATACCGCATTTCATTCTCGCGATATATGTTTCGATTGGTTATATTCGATATGACCCAGTTATCGAATCATTGATTCGATAAATCGATACATTGGATTCTAGTCGGTTATGTGCGACATGTCCGGATCATTGAATCAAATGTTGATTTAATGATTTAATGCATAATTATATATTTGATATATTGCATTGCATTAACTAGTATTGGTTCACTTTAAACGGATTTTTCTCACTTGATGCACATTGTATATGTGATATGCTTTAGTGCACTACTTTGTATCATGTTTGATGATACTTGATAATGTGGTTAAGTGTAAAGGGTTAAACCATGGTTAAGTGATGATTAGGGTTTGGGTTTTTCATTTATTTATATGTTTATTTATTTGGAAAGGATTAAGTTAAGAATGGTGGCTTATTTTGGAGCTATGTTGAAGCTTTGACAAAGTCCACCATCCTTATCTCATCCTTAACCCTAACCACTCTAACTAACCTTGGTTTAATCTCTACACTTGACCATGGTCAAGATATGATAAGTATTCATATTAGTTTTATTTTTAAAAAATGAGAAGACTTATCATTCTTGCTTCATCTTCATCTTCTTCTTCTTCTTCAAGCTTGCTACATCAATGGCAACTTGAGTTTTAGTGAGAGAAATCCAAATCTAAAGTGAACCCATCTCCTATTTCTTCACCCTCTACCTCTTGCCAAGTTGTTTTGGGTGTTCTCTTCATAAATTTCATAACTTTGTGAAGTCGGAGCTTGAACTAGTGCAACCTCGACGTAGATCGTCTTTGACACGAAGCCGACGACCTATTCCGCATGCCTTTCCGATGAAGCCGACGAATGAGTCGAGGATTCATGATGGACAGCGAGGGCATGACCACGTGGAGCTAAGGAGGTGGAAATCCGGATCTACAAAGGTTGTAGCTTCCGAACTTTAGTTAATTTGTTAACTAGATTTGTTTTTCGCCTAGACATCTAGCAACGATCCGTTAACTAGGGTTTCTCGGCACCATAAAATTTAAAATTGGCATGTTCGATACCATGTGAGACCTCTATAGGGTGCCTAGGAACCTTTCAGATATATCGTGTTTTTGCAGGATTTTCCTGATGTATGTGACTTTGTAAATTCTAGGTTCGTCGGCGGGGACTTTAAGTGCAGAGGAGAAAGGAAGGCAGGTGGTCGGACACACCTAGCGCGGGATCACGGGTGAGTAGATTTAACATCTACGGGGGACGATCGTTTGGATGGCGCGAGTCGCCCGATAGATTTAGTAACTTAAAAATAGTAAACTTGATATTTACTTGTGACATTAGAATAATAATACTTGTATGATATTTGCTGCAGTTAGGATCTACATGATGTTCCATATACGCAAACTCATTTGTAGGACACTTGCACCATTACCAGGTTTTTATATGCAGCACGAGCACTATTCATGCATACACACACGCCCTGGTAATTGCCATGCCACCACACTAGATAACCTATAATTTGAAACCTTTTACTATAATTGATGCTTAAACCTGTGCTACTGCCTTTAAATCCTTAAAATGAAATCCTAGGATTGCTATTCATATGCATGTACTTCATCATATCATTTGTTCATGCCTAGTCTATTAATCATACATCGCAACTTGATTATTGATACCATATGCATTCATTATCATTGACATATGCACTTATGAGGATTTCTTAAGATTTATGATATTTCTGGATTTCGGGGGAAAGCCCCAAGATTTCAAACTTATAATCTTTTAAAATATAAAATTTGCGGTTTTCTAGTGATGTAAAGTGTCATCCACCATGAGTTTGATGTGGTTTTCGAGACACATTTCGAGGAGGTGGATGAACCGTCTAGGGTACATGGTGGGCCCGGTACGGTACCCCGGGGCAAGAAGATCGCAGGAGATGGCGTTGAGCCTGGCAAGGGACGGATTACCTACCGGTGACTTCTTTGACACGGCGGATATCCAGAGGATACCGACCGTGGCCGCGAGATGATGAGATATTGATATTTGAGATAGGTCAGCCGGACGGCTGAGGCTAGAGATACTATGATATTGATACATGAGATTGAGACAGTTTTAAGGTGTCGATGCTGGACACAGATTCTTGTTGATTCAATTGGTATTGTGCTGATATTTCAAAAAAGATTCCTAAAGGAAAAATATGATTTCTTATACTCACACATTCAGATCACGAGTTGATTCATATTGCATACATACCTTCTAGTACATTCATTTTGCATACATACCTGCTAGTATATCCTGCCATACCTGTATTATAGATGCTAGAATGCTTGTGTGTATACTTGTGATAGCCTCTATAGATATTATTTATTATTCACGAGTTGGCAACTCACCCCCGTTGTGCCACAGCCTTTTACAGGTCCGCTCCGTCAGTACAGTAGCGGCGGACGCACTTGCTTCTTTTGCCTGGACTCGAGGTTTTTGCTCGTAGGTGGGTTGTGTTATTTTTTGTACCACCTTATATATTCTTTGTATCTAGAGTACTCCATCTACTGTATCTATCAGTATTGTTGTATATTGACCTAGAGACGAGACTGTGAGATTTGTGGACTTTTTATGCTATATTTTGGGGTCGAGCTCACTTGAGTCGACATGATATTCTACTTGTGCTTTTAATGTTTATTATGCACATTGCTGATTTACATTGCGTGGTGTTTGTGACCGCCTTGTGGCGAAGAGCTAGCTCCCGCTTGTGGATGCCTTATTTGTTGTATTTATATAAATTCTTGTTGTACCCATTTTGGGTGGCCAGTATTTACAAAGGAGACTCGGCCGAAATTTTCGGAAAAATTGATATTGTTTTTAAAAAGGCTTGATATGACTCATTTGATAAACTCGCTTTCAATTGATTGGTTTTCCTTCACTCTTTTTCTTATTTGTTTTTGATTTCTGGGCTTTGGCTTACTTATTTTACGGACGTCTTGAGACGTTTCGTAACTTAAGTGCCAGTCTGTCACGTCCCGAAAGTACGGAACATGACCGGCACTTAAACTACGAAATGTCTCGAGGCGTACGTAATCTAAGTTAGCCGAAAACCCAGAAATCCAAACCAAGAAAAGTAGTAGAGTGAAGGAAAACCAATTTAAAATCAAGTAGTTTTAATAGCATAAGCCGAATTATGCGGTTTAAAAACATCAAATATTTCCTGAAAATTTCGGCAGAGTCTCCCTTGTAAATACTGGCTCCCAAACGGGATACAACATGAATAGTATACGAAATCAATAAAAGGCATCCCCAAGCGGGAGCTAGCTCTTCGTCAATCAACGGTCACAACCACACAAGCAATATAATATACAACGCCAATGGCGAGGATCAAAAACTCAAAAGGAAACTAAAAACCACAAGAAATCCACAGAAATATAACGCGCGACTCTAAGGTCGAAAGAATAACATCACTGGTCTCTATCTCAAAAATAAATACATGTTTGGTTGATGGAACTTCCAGATACAACAGAATAATGATATACAAGATATATAATGGGGGTACGATACAAGTGAACCCACCTTCTGACAAGTCACCCGGAAATGGGAAGCAGTGCCAGCAAAGCCGTAAAGAAACCTGTACGGCAAAACCTGCAAGAAATTGTGCCACAACGGGGGTGAGTTGTCAACTCGTGAGTAGAAAAACATCTACGAACAGAAATCGCATAAATAACGCAATTTAGGTCAAAGATCATAATATATCCTCAATTATATATATAACATGCAACCTATAACAAGGCTAGGGTAAATATCTAACCCGAGTGTAATCTCATGTGCCCGTGTCAGTGCCTCAGGTAGTAATATATCATATGAATGAGGTATGAATGCATGGAAACAGAATACATGTAAATGAAGAACTGTTTTCATAATTTAGTGAGATTTCCTTTGTATTTTTAAAATGAGGTATCATAATGAAATCAGCATAAAACAATGCCTAGCATCGGCACAAAACGTAATCCTAATATCTCGATATCTCTGTATCACAGTCTCTGTACCTCAATATCTCAAAATCTCAATGTCTCAATCACAATATCTAGGGCGCCGTCAGTCCAGACCGGCCCCTACCATCCATCTCAAGACCACGACGGTATCCTCCGGATATCCGACGCGTTGGGTAAAATCACCGGTAGGTAGTGCTCCCCTGCCACACTCACATCGTCATCATCACGCGCTTCTTGCCCCGGGGTACCTTACCGGGTCCACCATGTACCCGAAACGGTTCATCCGTCTCCTCGAATCGGGTCTCTAAATCCATCAGCAAACTCATGGTGGACGACTCATACATCATGGGAAAACCGCACTTTTTATTTTAAAAGAGAGAAAAGGTTTATTTATGTTTTTGCGGTTTTCCTCCAAATCCAGAAAATCTCATGGAAATCCGAATCCAAAACCTCAATAACACGTAAAATAGTGAATATATGCATGAGAATCCATGAATGCGGCATAACAATGAATAACAGTATGCATGAAGTAGCAGGTAATAACTACAATGTCTAAACTAACATATGAGGCAAGTACACTCATAACATGTCTAAACTATTAGCTAACAGGCTATGTCAAGCAATAATATTTTCTAAGGTGTACGTGACATGGCAATTACCGATGAAGATGTGTGTGAGCCGGCAAGTAAGTGTACGTGGTACATACACATCATCGGTAATGGTGCTGGTGTCCTAACAGCATGATATCAATAATGGAGTATGAAACATAATATAAGCATGCGATGCGAAGCGAACCACAATAATGAGCGGGAGCTGAATACTAGACGCAACTATAACTAATCTGCATTAATCTAATATAAGTCCTACAAATGGTGCCTTTTGAAATAACACGAATCATGGGGTTTTGAAAATAGGGGCTACGGTGTTTTTATGAAAAGATATGTCTTTTGAAATATCCGTAGGAT
Organism: Agapanthus africanus; assembly: GCA_030015575.1. Classification (NCBI taxonomy): domain Eukaryota; kingdom Viridiplantae; phylum Streptophyta; class Magnoliopsida; order Asparagales; family Amaryllidaceae; genus Agapanthus; species Agapanthus africanus. The sequence continues at coordinate 306,657,059 of CM057342.1, forward strand.
CCCTTGGGCTGTCTTTTAAAATACCCACGATTCGTTAGTTTTTGAAATAGGTAAGAATCGAATCTAATCTAACAACTAAACTAAACTAAAGGGCTAAGCTAACAAGCTGGACTACAGGTAAGGAAACCGCCTAACATCTGAGTCGATCCATATACATACCTGTATATATATTAGTCGGTGATCCCGCTTCAATAATATCATATCCGATACCATATCTATAATCAGACATCCCAAGTCAAGAGTGCGGATCAATCATCAAGATATAGCTCGTACGTAAATCCGTCGTACGGCATCCCCAAATCTGGGTACGGGTCAATATCATATTCCTCACACTATTCCTCTGGTATCCTCTTTATCCAAGATTATAGTCTAGGGTACTGACCTATGTCTAGTACAATACTAATATCCTCAATATACTCATGATCTGACTACTGATCGACAATCTCGTACAAACCGATATCGTCAGCACATATCATCATCAAGGGGTATACATCGCCCGATACGGCCTAATATCAATATCCTAGCATATCATGCCTCATATCACGATCACATGTCGACCATTTTATTTATAACACTATTCACCCGTATCGCCGCCCCAAGATCCGCTATAACACCAGGACGTACCTCAAGTATGAATCCTGCCATATCTCTGATATCACAACCACAAAACAAATCTCATTGACTCAGCTCAATCCCAAGTATCATCCTCAAATCCGTATGTGAACACATAGTCCCATACCCATGTGAACACATAACTATAAAGAATCCCATGATCACATATAAATAGGGATGTATGCAAGTATGTATGTGTAGTGCAACACTACCCTAGGGTTCGCAACACTAAAATAATCCAACACACCAATATCCATCCTAAACATCGTTATTAATCCCAAATAACATGTAATAATTGTTGGTATGTATACGCATCCGTATACACCACCACGGACTGCGGGGGTGCTATACGCCATCCACCTGATTTCTCCCTGTAGATATAAATCTACTCACCTGGTCCTCGCTCGCCGGTGCCGACGTCTCCACGCGCTTGCTTGTCGTCTCGAAGTCCACATGGGGGTACCTACATATCATAACGCACCGCATCGCATTAAAATCGCACTCATGACCTAAACGACACACGAATCCCACATAGGTCAAAACCTATGGTTGCTTCCACAAATCAACCCGAAAACCCTCGACATCGGCGTACAAACGCCAGACCATCGAGAAAAACCCAAATACACTCATTTGCACATTCGCGAAAACTAATTTTAATATAAAATAGGTTAAAACTCACAAAAACCCCAAATTCACTTTAAAAGCCGTTTTTCCGAAAAACTAGCAAGCAAAATTTCCCGTTTTAGTACAAAACTCGACGTTTAAACAATTCTAGTGGCCATAATACTTATTAAATAACTTAAATAAGTCATATAACCCATAACCACAATTTAATCTCATCAAATTATATACGTTCAAAAAAAAACTAGTTTGCAATTTTACCCAAATTTCAACCATTTTAGCAAAAATGCATAAACAACAATTTAGTTTGGATTTGCATGATCTAAAATATTAAAATACAATTTAAAATGTTAATAATACCATGGATACCCTAATTAGATTTTTATCCCAATTGATTAATTAAATACCCAAAACCAAGTTAACCAAATTAGTGTAATTATCATAATTTTTAACTAACAACTAACAACTTAATTTGATTTAGCAACCATTAATATGTCAAAACATCACACAAGCATAATCTCATAACATAAAACCCTAACATGATTCAAATTCTTCTCTTGAATTTCACAAACCCTCACTTGCATTCAAGTTCTTTTCTTGAACTTTCAAACACACAATTAAACCACCATTAAACTTATAATTAAGCTAGACTAAAGTATTAGCAACAAATTAAACAAAAAGCCAAGATTTATACCTCACAAATCCATGATCAAACATGAAATCTAGACCTCCAAAATGAAATCCTTGCACCAAGATCCATGCATCTAAGGCTACACTAAAATGGGTAAGAACTAGATTTAGATTTTGGGAATTTTTTGATGGGTATTTGATGAATTTTTTGAAGCAAAAGAGATGGAACAATGGGGGGGAGAAAGAGGGCTGTTGGTGCAGGATTTTCGGCCAGCAAGGGAGTGGGGGAGGAGAGAGAGGGAGGTGGAGAAAAAATGGGGAGAAAAAGACAAAGTCTACACCCCCTTTTGACTTTCTTTCATTTCCCTTTTTCTTTTCTTTTCTTTTCTTTTGAAAGGTGAGGTAATTGGAGAGAGAGCGGGGGGGCTGTCAAGGTGGGGCCGGCCATGTGGGGAGGGGGAGAGAGGGTGAGGTGTGGGTGTGTGTGGGTTAGGGAAAAAGATGCATGTATTACCCCAATTCCCATTAACACTAATTTCACCGAAAAAAGCCTTTTTCTTCGATATTTTCTAAACCGTTTTAGCAAACGATTTCATTTCAAAAACCACATGATAAAATTTTATTTAATGTTTTCTGATGTACAAAATTTGTTTCAACTCATTCCAATTTGTAATTTTCCCTAATTAAATGTATTAGTGACGGCTTAAAATAATAATAAAATAAATTTTTTTCAGAAAATTTGAAATTTCACCAGTGGCTCAATAAACACCAAATACTAGCAATTACATAGTTAGAATATGTATATTTAATTTTATAATAAAGATATTTGCATTTTGACTTTTTACAGAAAACCCCCTTATTTTACCGTTTTTTCGAAATTTCCCTGGAACGATTTTCAAAACGCTACAATCTTCCCCCCTTAAAAAAAATTCGGTCCCCGAATTTAAAGTAAGACTCCCCCCAAATACAAAAACATCTAAGCAAAATCATCATGTCGTCGGGGCTCCGAAACCATAAGTACATAATACGCACCATAGCGCAATGCATGCGCATAAGCAATGAGCATATAACTCAAATCGAAACTCCGTCAAGCATCCCGCAATCATTGGAGTCATGGTAAAGACACAAATATCAAATCCAATACAAAACCAATATGATATAACTCGAAACTATACACGTAAAAATCAAATCTATATATGTAAATAACTGAAGGAAATGAATGCCAAATATATTCAGGTACTGTCCTCTGACTAGTCCTGCCCAGTACGAAGACACATAGCAAATATCATAAAACGTACTGCTCTATAAGAAAAATCAATCCCGAAATACGCGTATGAATACTACGTGCGTCTGGTGCGCACGGAAATCAAAATCCAAATATGTGCCATACATATGCACAGAAACAACATCTAAGTGCATCGGGTGTGCACGAAACATCTGTCGTAGACAACATGTGTGCCTGACAGCAAAATCAGGTGCATCTGACATGCACGAAAAATCTCGATTTAGTGCATCTGGTGTGCCCCAAAATCACACTTCAAACATGCGCCCAACATGCGCGAAAATCCAAATCAGGTGCATCCATCGTGCACGAAATCATGAAATCCAATATCAAGTGCCGAATATACGCAAAATCCAATCAGGTGCACAAGGTGCACAAAACAAATATCGAACATCACCATCGAAATCGAAGTCCAGGGCATCTAAATGCACAACATACGTAATACTGCACTGCAAGCATATATGAACTATACTGAGTGCAAAAACCAAATCGTGTGCGTGCATACGCACAAAATCAACTCAAATGTCTAAAACCGTAAAATCACAAACATGTGAAACCAAAGCACGAAAACTATATCAAGGGCAACACTGTGCAAAGATCGTAAATCCTCAATCATCAAAATCAAATCATAAGAATAAATCACCCAAAACATCGAAATCAATAATGGCGGAATAGTACCGCTCAAGTGCATCCTCTAAGAATCTCGGGCCAACTGTCGCGGTCGCTAGTGGGATGTCTCGTCGATGATCATGAACTCTGGCCTGCTGGTGTGCGTAACATGACAACTTCTGGGTCCAAGTCTTCTCCGTGGATTACCAATCTCACGATCCATCAGCTCATCGGCCCTGTCAAGGCAGCATATCACTGCCGTCGGCCTCTGGCTCTCTGAATGCACGTGACACATCTGATCCTGGGTGCAAATATCATTGCATCAGTGGCCTGGAAGGATTCCTGCTCAAGGTCTCATCCAAGTCTCGTCTCTGCCTAACTGCCCGAAAGTCATCGCCCTTTACTACATCTGCTTCTTGCTCCGGAACGGCTGCATACTCATCACGACTGCTTCTGGAAGGTATATCCAAGTACAATGCATCGGCATGTGAATCGCATCTCTGATGTCGGCGGAGTGGAACGTCATCATATCCAGATCTTGTACAAACCTCTTACTCCACTTTTCTCTAATGTCGACTGCTTCGGACTCGTCTCATCGCGGCTGCATGGACTGAGCTCCAACGGCTATCCTCGTACCTGGAGTCTCCTAAGAAATGCATCTCACCACGTAGCATCCGAATTAAGTCGAGCCATCCGATCGAGTTGTCAAAACCTCATAATCCCCCAAGAGCTCAACATCTTGGGCACAGTTTAATAGTATCGAGAACATACCACAGCATCGGTGATCCAGCCGTAGAAGGGCAAACCCAAGCCTCACTAACGGCGCCGTAGAACTGCCGCAAACCCAAAGGTTCAAAGGCTTTCACACGGTCATTAAGTCGAGTTAGGGTTTCATTCTTCTAGAGGGTCCATAGAATTGCCTGCATGTCTTTCCGAATACTTTAAACTTGGAATAATAGGTTTCCGACATTCGATCGTCTCTGTCGACCCTCACATCTCTGCGTGAAGTCGTCTCTAGCTGGAATCAATCTATCTGATGATCTCGCATCGGGGTAAGCGAACAAACCACATGTCCTAGTTATTCATTCTCGGTGACTAGCGACCTTCTATCATCTCTTCGTACTACTCGTACTGCAATAGCTCCAACATCTGGGGCGATATCTCGTCGTTCGCAGCAATAACTAGCTCGCTCGTCTGCACGCAGAACAGTGCCTCGATCATCACGAATAAGCAATACGCCAACGGTCATCAAAATCTGGTTGGTCTCTATCATTGGCTCGATCCTCTGGTACTGATCGGCACGTCCGAGAAATCTCGTAAAGGCGATCCGCCAAACGCTCATGGCGCGAAAACATCATAAAAAGACACATCTCCGAAATCGTGTGTCGCCGGAATTACGCCCTGGTCAGTCCTCGTTCGTGACGAGCTCGTGCGGACCGCAATTCTAGCCGTAGCTCTCCCTGCCCGTAATCGTGGCAGCAAACCCTAACTGGTACCGATGAGGCTAGATCAGGAATGAATATAATACTGAGCAAAGAAATGTACATCCTAAGGCTTCTTAAGTGGAGTAGCGTATCGTAAATATGCCGCGGAACATACCCACGGTACGTCACTCTACTTTAGTCACCTATTCCATCAACCAAGGGTCATCCTACGCTCCGAAGGTAAAACCTAACGCTCTGATACCAACTTTGTCACGTCCCGAAAGTACGGAACATGACCGGCACTTAAACTACGAAACGTCTCGAGACGTACGTAATCTAAGTTAGCCGAAAACCCAGAAATCCAAACCAAGAAAAGTAGTAGAGTGAAGGAAAACCAATTTAAAATCAAGTAGTTTTAATAGCATAAGCCGAATTATGCGGTTTAAAAACATCAAATATTTCCTGAAAATTTTGGCAGAGTCTCCCTTGTAAATACTGGCTCCCAAACGGGATACAACATGAATAGTATAGAAATCAATAAAAGGCATCCCCAAGCGGGAGCTAGCTCTTCGTTAATCGACGGTCACAACCACACAAGCAATATAATATACAACGCCAATGGCGAGGATCAAAAACTCAAAAGGAAACTCAAAACCACAAGAAATCCACAGAAATACAACGCGGGACTCTAAGGTCGAAAGAATAACATCACTGGTCTCTATCTCAAAAATAAATACATGTTTGGTTGATGGAACTTCTAGATACAACAGAATAATGATATACAAGATATATAATGGGGGTACGATACAAGTGAACCCACCTACTAGCAAGTCACCCGGAAATGGGAAGCAGTGCCAGCAAAGCCGTAATGAAACCTGTACGGCAAAACCTGCAAGAAACTGTGGCACAACGGGGGTGAGTTGCCAACTCGTGAGTAGAAAAACATCTACGAACAGAAATCGCATAAATAACGCAACCTAGGTCAAAGATCATAATATATCCTCAATTATATATATAACATGCAACCTATAACAAGGCTAGGGTAAATATCTAACCCGAGTGTAATCTCATGTGCCCGTGTCAGTGCCTCAGGTAGCAATATATCATATGAATGAGGTATGAATGCATGGTAACAAAATACATGTAAATGAAGAACTGTTTTCATAATTTAGTGAGATTTCCTTTGTATTTTTAAAATGAGGTATCATAATGAAATCAGCATAAAACAGTGCCTAGCATCGGCACAAAACGTAATCCCAATATCTCGATATCTCTGTATCACAGTCTCTGTACCTCAATATCTCAATATCTCAATGTCTCAATCACAATATCTAGGGCGCCGTCAGTCCAGACCGGCCCCTACCATCCATCTCAAGACCACGACGGTATCATCCGGATATCCGACGCGTCGGGTAAAATCACCGGTAGGTAGTGCTCCCCTGCCAGGCTCACATCGTCATCATCACGCGCTTCTTGCCCCGGGGTACCTTACCGGGTCCACCATGTACCCGAAACGGTTCATCCGTCTCCTCGAATCGGGTCTCGAAATCCATCAGCAAACTCATGGTGGACGACTCATACATCATGGGAAAACCGCACTTTTTATTTTAAAAGAGAGAAAAGGTTTATTTATGTTTTTGCGGTTTTCCTCCAAATCCAGAAAATCTCATGGAAATCCGAATCCAAAACCTCAATAACACGTAAAATAGTGAATATATGCATGAGAATCCATGAATGCGGCATAACAATGAATAACAGTATGCATGAAGTAGCAGGTAATAACTACAATGTCTAAACTAACATATGAGGCAAGTACACTCATATCATGTCTAAACTATTAGCTAACAGGCAATGTCAAGCAATAATATTTTCTAAGGTGTACGTGACATGGCAATTACCGATGAAGATGTGTGTGAGCCGGCAAGTAAGTGTATGTGGTACATACGCATTATCGGTAATGGTGCTGGTGTCCTAACAGCATGATATCAATAATGGAGTATGAAACATAATATAAGCATGCGATGCGAAGCGAACCACAATAATGAGCGGGAGCTGAATACTAGACGCAACTATAACTAATCTGCATTAATCTAATATAAGTCCTACAAATGGTGCCTTTTGAAATAACACGAATCATGGGGTTTTGAAAATAGGGGCTACGGTGTTTTTATGAAAAGATACGTCTTTTGAAATATCCGTAGGATCTCTTGGGCTGTCTTTTAAAATACCCACGATTCATTAGTTTTTGAAATTGGTAAGAATCGAATCTAATCTAACAACTAAACTAAACTAAAGGGCTAAGCTAACAAGCTAGACTACAGGTAAGGAAACCGCCTAATATCTGAGTCGATCCATATACATACCTGTATATATATTAGTCGGTGATCCCGCCTCAATAATATCATATCCGATACCATATCTATAATCAGACATCCCAAGTCAAGAGTGCGGATCAATCATCAAGATATAGCTCGTACGTAAATCCGTCGTACGGCATCCCCAAATCTGGGTACGGGTCAATATCATATTCCTCACACTATTCCTCTGGTATCCTCTTTATCCAAGATCATAGTCTAGGGTACTGACCTATGTCTAGTAGAATACTAATATCCTCAATATACTCATGATCTGACTACTGATCGACAATCTCGTACAAACCGATATCGTCAGCACATATCATCATCAAGGGGTATACATCGCCCGATACGGCCTAATATCAATATCCTAGCATATCATGCCTCATATCACGATCACATGTCGACCATTTTATTTATAACACTATTCACCCGTATCGCCGCCCCAAGATCCGCTATAACACCAGGACGTACCTCAAGTATGAATCCTGCCAAATCACTGATATCACAACCACAAAAAAAATCTCATCGACTCAGCTCAATCCCAAGTATCATCCTCAAATCCGTATGTGAACACATAGTCCCATACCCATGTGAACACATAACTATAAAGAATCCCATGAGCATATATAAATAAGGATGTATGCAAGTATGTATGTGTAGTGCAACACTACCCTAGGGTTCGCAACACTAAAATAATCCAACACACCAATATCCATCCTAAACATCGTTATTAATCCCAAATAACATGTAATAATTGTTGGTGTGTATACGCATCCGTAAACACCACCACGGACTGCGGGGGTTCTATACGCCATCCACCCGACTTCTCCCCGTAGATATAAATCTACTCACCTGGTCCTCGCTCGCCGGTGCCGATGTCGCTACGCGCTTGCTTGTCGTCTCGAAGTCCACATGGGGGTACCTATATATCATAACGCACCGCATCGCATTAAAATCCGACTCATGACCAAAATGACACACGAATCCCACATAGGTCAAAACCTATGGTTGCTTCCACAAATCAACCCGAAAACCCTCGACATCGGCGTACAAACGCCAGACCATCGAGAAAAACCCAAATACACTCATTTGCACATTCGCGAACACTAATTTTAATTTAAAATAGGTTAAAACTCACAAAAACCCCAAATTCACTTTAAAAGCCGTTTTTCCGAAAAACTAGCAAGCAAAATTTCCCGTTTTAGTACAAAACTCGACGTTTAAACAATTCTAGCGTCCATAATACTTATTAAATAACTTAAATAAGTCATATAACTCATAACCACAATTTAATCTCATCAAACTATATACGTTCAAAAAAAAAAACTAGTTTGCAATTTTACCCAAATTTCAACCATTTTAGCAAAAATGCATAAACAACAATTTAGTTTGGATTTGCATGATCTAAAATATTAAAATACAATTTAAAATGTTAATAATACCATGGATACCCTAATTAGATTTTTATCCCAATTGATTAATTAAATACCCAAAACCTAGTTAACCAAATTAGTGTAATTATCACAATTTTTAACTAACAACTAACAACTTAATTTGATTTAGCAACCATTAATATGTCAAAACATCACACAAGCATAATCTCATAACATAAAACCCTAACATGATTCAAATTCTTCTCTTGAATTTCACAAACCCTCACTTGCATTCAAGTTCTTTTCTTGAACTTTCAAACACACAATTAAACCACCATTAAACTTATAATTAAGCTAGACTAAAGTATTAGCAACAAATTAAACAAAAAGCCAAGATTTATACCTCACAAATCCATGATCAAACATGAAATCTAGACCTCCAAAATGAAATCCTTGCACCAAGATCCATGCATCTAAGGCTACACTAAAATGGGTAAGAACTAGATTTAGATTTTGGGATTTTTTTGATGGGTATTTGATGAATTTTTTGAAGCAAAAGAGATGGAACAATGGGGGGGAGAAAGAGGGCTGTTGGTGCAGGATTTTCGGCCAGCAAGGGAGTGGGGGAGGAGAGAGAGGGAGGTGGAGAAAAAATGGGGAGAAAAAGACAAAGTCTACACCCCCTTTTGACTTTCTTTCATTTTCCTTTTTCTTTTCTTTTCTTTTCTTTTGAAAGGTGAGGTAATTGGAGAGAGAGCGGGGGGGGGGGGGGGCTGTCAAGTTAGGGCCGGCCATGTGGGGAGGGGGAGAGAGGGTGAGGTGTGGGTGTGTGTGGGTTAGGGAAAAAGATGAATGTATTACCCCAATTCCCATTAACACTAATTTCACCGAAAAAAGCATTTTTCTTCGATATTTTCTAAACCATTTTAGCAAACGATTTCATTTCAAAAACCACATGATAAAATTTTATTTAATGTTTTATGATGTACAAAATTTGTTTCAACTCATTCCAATTTGTAATTTTTTCTAATTAAATGTATTAGTGACGGCTTAAAATAATAATAAAATAATTTTTTTTCAGAAAACTTGAAATTTCACCAGTGGCTCAATAAACACCAAATACTAGCAATTACATAGCTAGAATATGTATATTTAAGTTTATAATAAAGATATTTGCATTTTGATTTTTTACAGAAAACCCCCTTATTTTACCGTTTTTTCGAAATTTCATCGGAACGATTTTCAAAACGCTACACAGTCACGTTCCGTACCCTGCCGGTCGTAACAGACACTACTGTTTTTCCAGACTATGAGACACGGCAAGAGGATAAGTATAAGTCGTTCTAAACTAGGTTTAGAAGTGTACGTGGATATTATTCTGCCAGAGGGTTGTCGTAGTCAGTGGGAGCAGCGGAAGCATAGTGGGCAAGTAGCTTATGTCTATTTATAGACTTGAGCAAATATAGCTCAGATAAGATCATCTAATTTTGATGTGACAGTCATGGCTTTGACTTCATCAGAATAGGGGATGGATCTGTTAAAGAAAGTAGTAGGGTGTGATGTCCTGGTATTTGGATAACATACACAGAGTAGGATGTAAAATTCCTATACTACGATCAGTTATACTGTGGTCGTCACACAGTTTTTTCTCCACAAGGATATGGATATAATATTAGATATTCTGGTTTCTAGATCTATGGTTTTAGATCTAGATTTGGGTAGTTTCCCAATGTGGGTACTTTGACAGTATTCTAAATGGTTTTTAGAATAGATGACTCCTGGCATAGTGGTGTACCTGCAGGTGATGGAGTCACCCTCTCTAAAGGTGTCTTACAGACTAAATGGGAGAGGGATATGCATGATTGGCAGATCACTTGCTTAGACAATTAAGTCAAATCATGAGATGTAAAGTACCACACCAGATGTTGTTTTTGCACTTGATTCGATAAGTTTATATTAATCCAATCCTGTAGAAACATAAGGAAGAAGTTTTAGAACATAAGTGCATGTTCTACGGACTTGATGATGGCAGCCTCCTTCAGGAGACGGTTATCATTCCAGGCTTCCAAGGTGACATGAATGTCAAAGTGATTGTCAGAGTTATAGTTTTCCCTCTGACGAGAGACAGTATTATGGACAGGTGGTCCAAGAGGATACTGTGGGAGGCATGGTGCTGGATACTGATTAGATTCAGTGATCGATACAGTCTAAGAAGTTTGGATTTGGAGTTCATTTATGAACTAGGTTCCATCAGATATCCAAACATATTCTAAGACAGGTATTACTTGATTCGGGAGATAGCTTTTCCCGCGAATTTGAGATATAGAGAGATATAGAAAGAAATATCAGGGCGGATCCAGTCACTGAGGCTATTTCTCGAACACAAGTGTTTTACAAACTAGCTTTGTGAAACTAATTAGTAGAGGAGTTGGATGTTCGCACGGGCTGTGAGTATGCGACATCGCAATAATTAGCCTTAAGTGCAAGTGGGAGATTGTTGGAGATAGTGCCCTCAAAGTCAATTATTGGATCGCAGGTACGTGATTGCAATGATTGAGGCAGGACCTATACCGATATGACAGTCTTGCTCGAGATGATAGTATGCTATCTGGTTTGTCTTTATTATTGTATACATGCTTTAGTTCGCTATTGCATGTTGATAGAGCCCATAGGATTCTTGCTTGACTGCCAGCAGTATGATGGCGATCATATATGTGGGAGCTAGGGTCTGTAAGCACATCATTAAAGTGCCCCTAGTCGTGGGAGTTTCGAGACAGGGCATCGATACTCCAGAGTAGACTAGTGTATACAGTCGAGACCCCGACGAGGGGCGGTGGCCGGTCTCACAAGCCACTGGTGTCAGTTGGATCACCTAAGATGTATACAGGTGTTCATTGGGTTATGAGTACACCGGACAGGACTCGCCAGGAACATGCTAGTTGGTATTATACATATCGTCAGATAGCAGTTCCCTGGTGACATGTGTACAGGTTAGTTTGTCGACCTGAGATCGTCATTTGTCTCGTGTGAGTTCCCACTGTGCTTAGATTACTACCCTACCACGCTCAAAGGAGACGTGCAAACAGGTTTTAGTTGGGTACAGTCCCGAGCCACATGGAGGCAGTGAGCGGATCGTCGGGGATTCGTCTCTCCCGGTATTGGGGGTTGATGTCGCACAGTGCACGGGTGGCCATCACTAGAAATTCTCGGCCGAGGTAGTGGAGAATTACTGATTTGGATCAGTAGTTTCTCAGGTGGTGATGGGCTTCATGCCGACACGAATTATCGCGTTATTAGGTGTCTGACATTATCCACCCCCCTAGACTCGATATGCGATACTCTTTAGACGAACGGACCGGACTATATATACATTGTCACTGTCAGGCTCAGTAGGGTTTATGGATGAGTTCGCTCATCAGCTTCCCTTCCAATCAATACATAGGAAACCGTTACGTATAGCTTGTACCTCTGACGTGCTCATGGTTATACCCAGTGCCAGTGTGTTGATGAGTCATTAGAGTCCCCTACAGACACTTTCCCAAGTTCGGGCGAAACGTTGTAGAGGCCGTATGGTAATATGGCAGGGTTCGGAAAATGCACGTGCGTTTTCGCACGTGTCGTTTTTCGGGAAGATAATAATTGTCGGTTTTGGTTTAAGCCGGATCCGAGTATTATACTGTGTAGATATAATATCTTTGTCTCAGTTGCATTTGTATTCGGTCGTAATAAAAATGCGGGTATGTTTATACTGATACGGGGTTATCCTGAAATTCATTTCAGGATCACTTTTGGAAGTTGCCAGTTTCCAGTTTTCTATCAGCCGTATTTAACATTCGGTTAAATGCGGATTTATCTTTTCTTGAGTTGTGTGTGGAAGCTTCTAGAAGGTGGTGACTAGGTTCACGCATCTTTGTGACTCATTAGTGCATTTAATGATGTTTGATGACTAGGGTTAATGATTCATCACTTGCATTATATGTGTTCATACTAGGTGCCATGGTGATTCATCATCTCATTTAATCTTGTGGTCACCTCCTAGCTCCTACACTCACCTCCCTTGCTTCTATAAATGGCCGGCCATTCTTTTGGTGGAGGATATGGTTGTTGATTTGGAAAAAGTATATGAAATTTGCCTCATGGAAATTTCGTAAGTTCATTCTCTCATTTTCATTCGATCCAAAAGGCAACTTCATTAACTGTTCGTCCATAGCCTTGGACGTAACGAGACAAAGTGTTCTACTCATTCTCTACAACATCTTGGTCGTCTCTTTTAGCAAACTTGACGACCGAGTTGCCTTGATTCAGAGGCGGGAGCCCGTTTAAAGATCCGTCGACGTGGTGCCACCTGGACGAGAAGACTGGAGATTCAGGAGATCGGAGCAGCCGCAACAAGCGTAGGATGATGGTTGAAGACCGAAGGACTCAGATCATTTGGTATAACGTTTCTACCCACTTTGTAGTTTGTTAGTTTAGCTTTAATGGCAGATCCGGGTTATAGTACGCGATAGCGCCAGTTGTAAAAAGTTTTTGTTCCGTATTTGGCGTCTGTTAAACGGCCGGGGCGCTACCGTGGACTTACACGACTCTTGGACTTGTTGCCAGATTTTGTAAACTTTGGAAGATAGCCGTTGAGGGGACTGCTCCCGCTTTATTTTTGTGACAGTCTCCACCGGTGGCGGGGATCTTTTCAGTACGGCAGTAGACGAGTTCCTGCGTACCTTGTTCAGCAGCTCAAAACTGTTCCCGGTTGGGACAGCAACATTAATTTCCACCGTTGAAGCCGGTGGAGTTAGCCTAGAGGAGGAGTTGCCCCCGGCCTTCCTTACTCGGCGCCAGTGGCGACATCGAGCTTGTCGAGCTGTTGGGGCTGGTTCGGCGATGGGGATGGCTTTGTCTTGCCCCCTGTCCAGATGAGGCGCCGCTGGTGCTAGCCTCTTGAAGATTGACGTCTTTTGAGTAGCAGTATCCAATCTGTCAAAGACAGACCTTCGAGAAGGAACGGGAGCCGGAATAGTCAGTCTTGTAAAGACCGACTCTTTGGAAGGAGAAGCCGCCTTGACGACTTCAGGAGCAGAGATGGCTATATTCTTTGGGATGGCCACTTTAGGTGTCATGGGCTTCTTGGCAGGCCCATCAGAGTTCAGGCTCAGTCTGGCAAAGACCGAGGAGTTGGTGCAGGACGACCCGTTGAGAGGGGCCGTGGTAGTAGCATGCCGATCAAAGACCGGCTTCTTGGGAGCTTCCGGTGCTGGCATAGGAGCGCTGAAGCTGGTTGGCGGGAGCATGGTCCCGAAAAACAATCCTGTGGTGGCTTGGTTGACATGTTCCACCGGCATCGTGAACAGGGAAGCCGCCTGGGGCCCGTAAGCTATGCCCCCAGTTGAGACAGAATGTGGGTTGCAGTTGCATGTGGAACACTTCGAGCAGGTGAACGCTATTGATCTTTGATTTCTGCACCAAGCAAAACGCCAAATCTCAGTATCTCGAACCCAAGGGCAACCATTAGCAAACCGCGATTCGTTCGCGAACATGACACACGAAGTGTGGAGTGGAAAGAGGAAAAGGACCCACCGGGCGTGCCAGAATCTGTTCCCTTCCGAAAGATGCGGCGGAGACGCGGCGGACGTCTCGCCTGAATTTCAGGGCAGATGCTAATTGGTGCTATCCGTCCACCTCTCCGAAGATGCCAAGTTGATTTATGGCACCATGTATCGAATGTTCAAACGGATGTGGCCGATGTAGCAGACTTCGTCAGATTCCCCCTCGTTTGAGGGGTTTTTGATTGTGGGGATGTTCCTCCCTGCAGGCGCAATCCCCTGCAGTTAATTACGCTACCGCATCGCGGTAACAACTTTCTCCTACTCCATATGGTCGTTTCGTGTCGTGTATGTTTGTTTTGTTTTTGGTTGCCCATGGATTGTATACGGAGACTAAGTAATGTTGTCGCCCGTAGGGCGTGGACTAGTCCAAATCCGTATCTTTCTTAGATTTGGGTTTGGGGGGTTGGGTTTAAGGATACGTTAGCCTCATTTGAGACTAAGATCAACTTAAACGTTTGCCAAGGATACGTTAGTCTAATTTTAGAGTAAGATCAACTTAACGGGACCGTTTAGATCCGACAAGAGAGCAATTGGGCTCTATTGTTTAGTTTAGTGACATTGCGGTCGATAATTAGTTTAAAGACATTACGGTCTATTGGTCGTTTAAGGACAACTCGGTCCAATATTAGTTTAAAGACATCACGGTCGAGGTTAAGGACATCATATGCAGTCCAATGTTAGTTTTAAGACATCACGGTCGAGGTTAAGGACATCATAGTCCGTGAGTTTAAGGACCTCACAGTCCAATGTTAGTTTTAAGACATCATGGTCCAGGTTAAGGACATCATAGTCCGTGAGTTTAAGGACCTCACAGTCCAATTTTAGTTTTAAGACATCACGGTCGAGGTTAAGGACATCATAGTCCGTGAGTTTAAGGACCTCACAGTCCAATGTTAGTTTTAAGACATCACTGTCGAGGTTAAGGAAATCATAGTCCGTGAGTTTAAGGACCTCACAGTCCAATATTAGTTTTAAGACATCACGGTCGAGGTTAAGGACATTATAGTCCGTGAATTTAAGGACCTCACATTCCAATGTTAGTTTAAAGACATCGCGGTCGAGGTTAGTTTAAAGACATCATGGTCGAGGTTAAGGACATCATAGTCCATGGGTTTAAGGACCCCACAGTCCGTAGAAATGTATGGTCGTCGGGACCCGTCACCTCTCTGAAGACGTTGAAGGATTATAACGACAGATATCAGAGGAGTAAAGAGATGTACCCTTGAACCGGGTGTAAATTGATTGGAAGAGTAGATGGGCTCAGTTCAATTTAAGTTGAGAATTTATGGCCAAAATTGGGCTAAGTCCAGTTAAAATTTTTTAACATTTTATTTTTGTTCTGCCTGTTAGGCCTCTATTTGGGCTCTGCCCTTTTAATAATGTTAAGCATTGGGCTCTGACATTTTTTGTCTTATATTGGATGCATAGCATTCATCAGAACAAAGTGTGTTCTGACAATGCGCCACGTGGCTCGTCAGGCGCTTTGCGTCAGCGCATTGCGCTTCTGTTGGGTAACGCACATGAAGAAGACACGTGTCGCTTTCAGCGCTAAGCGCTAGTTTGTTAGCGCATTGCACTTTTAATTTATGAGCGCATTGCGCTAGTCTGTTGGCGCATCAGTGAGTGACACGTGGCGCGCTTGGCGCTGAGCGCCAGTCCATGAGCGCAGTGCTCTATTTTAAAAGCGCAAGCACAGGTTGTGTCTTTGTTTGACACGTGGCGTGTTCTGGCGCTGCGCGCTAGTCCAAGAAGCGCAAAGGCGCAATTCATAAGTGCAAGGCACTGTTCAATAGCGCAAAGCGCATCTGATCAATTTAAGATCAAAGAACAAATTTATGTTCTTCTTAAAAGAGACTTTGCCTCAAGATCCAAGAACAAAAGTTCTTGTTTTTTATAAAGGCTCTGCCTTTATAGATCAAAGATCTGTCAATGAAGTAAAATACTTCTTTTAGTCTTCTTATGATTAGATCTTTTTGATCTTTTCTTTTAAACCAAAGACTTTGTTCTTTTTATAGATCTAGAATCTTTTTTAGAAGATGATTCTTCTTTTTACGAGATAGATTCATCTCTGTTGTTCAAGAACAAAGTTCTTTTTCCCTTGAAGATGAAGAAAAATCTTCTTCTTTCTAAGAGCTTGCTCTTCTTTTTGCAGAGGGTTTTTCTCTCTCTTTCTGTGTATTCTCTATAGTTTAGATTTGAAGTCCAGGGTCCTTTATATAGGACCAAATGATTTGTTAAATCAATTTTAAGAGATCTTTCTCTGATTGATTTGGAAATATTTCCTACCGTTGGATCTTTGATCCTAAGGCTTCCGTTTTACAGAAGATAATCTTCTTTTTTCAATAAGATTGAAAAATCTTTCCATAACAGAATTTTAGTTCTGTTTAATTAATAATTTATTATTAGTAGATCTTTTGATCCGACGGTAGGGGAGTTTTTAATTCCAGCGTTAGCGCACCTTACGCTAGCGCACCTACGTTTGACACGTGGCGCGCAGCGCAACCGCGCTAGCGTAACCGTGTTAGACACGTGGCACGCAACGCAGAGCGCAACGCAACTGCGCTAGCACACCTGCGCTAGCGCACCTGTGTTTGACACGTGGCGCACAGCGCGCAGCGCGCAGCATCTGAAGCGTTGCTTCAATTTAAATTTTGAATTTTAAAGCAGAGCTTTGCTCTGATTGGTGGTGCGCTGCCTAGAGCGCAGCGCTCCTGGCGCTGGCGTGTCTGCTTTTTACACGTGGCATGTAGCGCGCAGCGCACGGGATCTGAAGCATTGCTTCAATTTTTGAATTTTGAAATTCAAAACAGAGCTTTGCTCTGATTGGGGGAAACATGCCATATATTGCCGTATCGAGTACCCAACCTCTGCACTAGAGCCAGTTGTTAGCGTATCGCATACTTGACATCTCAAAAAGTCGCTCGAACTGCGCTTGAAAGAGAGCCTTCGTGAATGGATCCGCCGTGTTGTCTTTTGTGTCCACTCTCCGTACCTCGATCTCCTGGCGATCAGCGATCTCCTTAATCAGGTGATACCGCCTCAAGATATGTCTGGATTTCTGATGGAACCGTGGTTCCTTCGCTAAAGCCATAGCTCTATTGTTGTCATAATACAAAAGTATTAGATTAACAATGGATGGAAATACCTGAAGTTCAGTAATGAACTTCTTCATCCAGACCGCTTCTTTTGCGTCATCGTTCGCAGCAATGTATTCAGCCTCCATTGTCAAGTCTGTGATGATATCCTATTTGAAGCTCTTCCAACGCACCACCTATCCATTGAGGGTAAAAACAAAACCCGAGACAGACTTGCTGCATCCTTGTTGTAGGGTTCCTAGGCACACAATAGAGGTCTCACAAGGCATCAACCATGCCATTTTCAAATTTTATGGGTGCCGAGAAACCCTAATACGGATCGTCGACTAGAAATTTAGGTGAAAAACGAATCTAGCTAACAACTTAACTAAAGATAAGAAGCTACAACCTTTGTAGATCCGGATATCCACTTCCTTAGCTCCACGTAGGCGTCCTCTCGCTGTCCATCTCGAATCCCGGACTCAATCGTCGGCTTGATCGGAGAAATGGGCGGACTAGGTCATCGGCTTCGTGCCGAAGATGATCTACGTCGAGGCATCACAAGTTCAAGCTCCGACTTCACAAATTTATGAAACTTGTGAAGAAAACACCCAAAACAACTTGGCAAGAGGTAGAGGGTGCAGAAATAGGAGGTGGGTTCACTTTAGAATTGGATTTCTCACTTTAGAACTCAAGTTGCGATTGATGGCATCAAGCTTTCTTGAAGAAGAAGATGATGAAGAAGAAGAAAGAATATGATAAGTGTTCTTAAAAGAATAATAAAAATGAATACTTATCATCTTCTAACCTTGGTTAAGTGTAGAGAATAGACCATGGTCAAGTGAGAATGGTTAGGGTTAAGGATGATGACAAAATGGTCACTTTAGTCAAAGCTTCATGAAGCTTCATCAAGCTTCATGAAAGAAGCCATTTTGTTATCTTTTATTTATTTATCAAAAAAGAATAGATAAATAAATAAGTAAATAAATAAAAACCCTAACTATTATCATAACCATGGTTTAAGTCTTAACACAAAACCAATTTACATGCATCATCAAACATGACACATTGTAGTGCACAAAAGTATATCACATATACAACTTGTGAACTACAAGTGAGAAAATCCTATTAAAATGAACCAATACTAGTTAATGCAAAGTAATATATCAAATATATAATTATACATTAAATCATTAAATCAACACTTGATTCAATGATCCGGTCATGTCGCACATAACCGACTAGTATCCAATGTATCGACTTATCGAATCAATCTACGATTCGATAACTAGGTTATATCGCATATAACCAATCGAAACATTCATCGCGAGAATGAAATACGATATCACATACACGCATCATTCTCGGTCCTGTACATATCTCATATGCACTCCTATTTCGTTTCGCTTGAGCCAGGAAACTTCTGTGTAGGACTCTAAAGACTCGTCAATACGCCGGTAGCAGATGATGATCATATCAAGCACCCACAAGCCGCAAGCGGTCTGCTAAACGTAACGGCCATCCGGGTATTGAGCGATCAGAAGATCGACGAGCTAGCCTGCTCACACTCCTGTGAATCCAACCAGTAACACTTACCGTACAGTCCGGTCTGTTCGTCTGATATGTCGCATATCAAGTCTAGGGGTGGTAAATGTCAGACCCCAATAACCGATAAATCATGCCGATGTGAGGCTCATAACGGGTCGAGAAACTACCGGTAACACTTACCAGCAAATCTCTGATCAGCCCTGGCCAGGGACTTCCCTGTTACGGCCAATCGAGCACAGCGCAACATCAACCCCCAATACCGGGAGAGACGAAACCCCTCCTATCGCTCATTGCCTCCATGTGACTCGGGACTGTACCCAAAGACCACCGTTTTGCACGCCCTCATGGACGTGGTAAGGTGGATATCAAAGCACAGTAGGAATCACACAAGACTCTATGACGATCTCGGGTCTACAGACTAACCTGTAAAAGTGTCACCTTAGAACTGCCATCTGACGTGAGGTATAATACCATCTGGGAGTTCTCGGCGAGTCCGTCCAGTGTACCCAGTCTCCACTGAGCACACGTATACCATCTCTGATGTCAAACACCAATGGATATGGGATCATCCATTGCCCATCTCATGGGTCGAGAAGCGTATACGCTAGTCTACACTGGTATATCGATGCCCTGTCTCGATACACCTACGACTAGGGACCTTGAAGGATGTACCTATAGACTACCTTGTCCCCACTAGTATGATCTGCATCATAGTCCAGGTAGTCAAGTACACATCCTAAGGGATTTACCAACATGTAACTATAAGACAGTATAAAGAGACATGTGTACATGTTAAGATAACGAGTAACCAGATAGCATACTATCATATCAAGCAAGAAAGTCATCTCTATATATGTCCAAGCATCCAATATAATATACATCATCTGTACAATACTGGCCTCTAGGGCATACATACAACTAACAATCTCCCACTTGCACTAGGGCCAGCTGCTGTAGTATCGCATACCGAGCATCCCGAAGAGTCTCTCAAACTGTATCTGGGGAATGGCCTTCGTGAGTGGATCCGCCGTGTTATTCTTCGTGTCAACTCTCTTGACCTCGATCTCCCGGCGATCAACTATCTCCCGGATCAAGTGATAGCGCCTCAGAATATGCCTGGATCGCTGATGGGACCTGGGTTCCTTGGCCAAAGCCACCGCTCCATTGTTATCGCAATACAAAGGTATTGGATGCTCAATGGATGGAACCACTCCAAGTTCAGTAATGAACTTCTTGATCCAGACAGCCTCTTTGGCAGCATCGTTGGCAGCGATGTATTCAGCCTCCATCGTCGAGTCTGCCACGGTTTCCTGCTTGGAACTCTTCCAGCTAACCGCCCCTCCGTAAAGGGTAAAGACAAAGCCCGACTGCGACTTAGAGTCGTCCTTATCACTCTGGAAGCTCGAATCGGTAAAGGACTCCACTTGGAGTTCTCCGTTACCATACACCAAGAGCATCTCTTTAGTCCTTCGCAAGTACTTGAGAATGCTCTTCACAGCTGTCCAGTGACTCTCTCCAGGATCAGCTTGATACCTGCTCACTACACTTAGTGAGTATGCTACATCGGATCTGGTACATAGCATCGCATACATGATAGAGCCTACAGCCGAAGCATAGGGTATCCCTTGCATGCGAGCTCTTTCCAAATCAGTCTTGGGAGACATCTCTTTGGAGAGAGCGACTCCAGAGATTGTGGGCAAGTTCCCATGCTTGGATTCTTCCATACTAAACCTCTTTAGTATGGTGTCAATGTACCTGGATTGGGACAATCCCAAAATCCGTATGGATCTATCTCTATAGATCCTAATTCCCAATATGCAGGAGGCATCACCAAGATTTTTCATTGAGAATCTTTGTGATAAGAAGAGCTTGACCGATTGCAGCATAGGAATATCATTTCCTATCAAGAGTATGTCGTCCACGTACAATACGAGGAAGACAACCTTACTCTCTGCCACATTCTTGTAAATACAAGGTTCATCTGGGTTTTTGACGAAATCAAACTCTTTGATAACGATGTCAAAGCAGATGTTCCAACTCCGCGATACTTGCTTTAATCCATAAATGGATTTAAGCAGCTTGCACACCTTCCCGCTGCTCCCACTGTCTACGAAGCCCTCTGGTTGAGTCATGTACACGCACTCTTCTAAATCACCATTTAGAAAGGCGGTCTTAACATCCATTTGCCAGATTTGGTAGTCATGATATGCAGCGATGGCAAGCATGATCGGGATGGATTTAATCATAGCCACTGAAGAAAAGGTTTCATCATAGTCCACACCTGGTCTTTGACGAAAACCCTTTGCTACAAGTCTAGCTTTGAAAGTCTCCACTTTCCCATCTACACCAAGTTTTTTCTTGAAGATCCACTTGCTCCCAATGTGTTTTACCCCTTCAGGAGCAACTTCCAAAGTCCATACTTTGTTGGTGTACATGGATTCCATCTCGGATCGCATTGCATCCAGCCATTTCACTGAGTCTTTACTCGTGATGGCCTGCTCGAAGATAGTAGGGTCATCATCCTCCATGATGCAATCCTCGCTCCCACCATCCATGAGAAAACCGTAGTATCTCTCAGGTTGGCGAAGAACCCTACTAGATCGGCGGAGAGGCTGAGGTTCATTGGGAGCTACTGAATCTTCTGGTTCCACTAAATCTTCATTTACGGTTTGTGTATCTGGAACTTCTTCCAGCTCTACCACTTTGCCACTAATTTCTTTTTCAAGGAATTCCTTTTCTAAAAAGGTGGCATATTGAGAAACAAACACCTTTTGTTCTTCAGCATGGTAGAAAAAATATCCTTGTGAATTCTTAGGATATCCCACAAACTTACAAAGAACTGACTGTGCCTCGAGTTTGTCTGGATTTTGCCTTTTGACATAGGCCAGACAACCCCATATCTTAACTCGTTTAAAATATGGTCTCTTCCCACTCCATATCTCATATGGTGTGGTAGGTACAGATTTAGCTGGAACTTGATTCAATAGGTATGCAGCTGTCTCCAGCGCATATCCCCAGAAGGAAATAGGTAACTCAGCTGTGCTCATCATAGAGCGCACCATATCTAATAGGGTGCGGTTCCTCCGTTCTGATACACCGTTGTGCTGTGGTGTATATGGAGGAGTCAGCTGAGAGAGAATCCCATTCTCTTTTAGGAAGTCCAGGAATTCATTGCTCAAGTATTCACCTCCTCGATCAGATCGTAGGATTTTAATACTTTTTCCGGTTTGGTTCTCAACTTCTTGTTTATATTCTCTAAATTTCTCAAAAGCTTCTGATTTGTGTTTCATCAGGAACACATACCCGAACCTAGAAAGATCGTCAGTGAATGTAATGAAATATGAAGAACAATCCCTGGCATGTGTAGACATAGGACCGCATACATCACTATGTATCAGTCCTAAGAGTTCGGTAACTCTTTCTCCGTGTCCCGTAAACGGAGTTTTGGTCATCTTGCCTTTGAGACATGACTGGCAAGTGTCATAAGATGAAAATTCGAACGGATTTAAATATCCATCCTTATGCAACTTAGCCAGTCGTGTCACATTGATGTGACCCAGTCTACAATGCCATAAGAAGGATTCGTTCAGTTCTGAACTCTTCCTCTTGTGTGTGTTTGTTATGCTCAGAACTATTGATTGGTTTAGAACATAAATGCCATTGCATAACGTGCCTGATCCAACCAACTTTTGGTTACGGAAAATGTTCATAACATTGTCCTGTAATACAAAATTATATCCCTCTTTGCTCAACAAAGAAACCGATATAATGTTGCATATCAGGTTCGGCATGTAATAGCATTCGTTCAGAACCAATGTATTACCAGTTGGTAATACAAGGTGATATTCCCCGACAGTCTTAGCTGCAACAATTGCACCATTTCCAACACTAATGTCTTTATCACCTTCTCCAAGTTCTCTACCTTTTCTAAGCCCATGTAACTGATTACATATATGGGATCCTGACCCGGTATCTAATACCCAGGACGTAGGGCAAATGGAGAAACAGTTCTCTGTAACGAACACACCCGAAGAAAATGCATCATCATGTACTTTCTTCAATCGGGTGGCATGGGAATCCTGGTATTCCCCTATATCCTGTTCATTCCTATAACTCTTATAAGAAAGAACGGGACCAACGTTCCCCAGCACAGTATAACATGCGGGTTCAGTCAATACATCCATATTATTATCTTTATTAGGGCATGACATGGTCGCTACCTGGAGAGAGAGAGAAGAAAACACTTTAGCGTATGCTCTTGCAAGATCAGATTGGTTTTTATCTTATCTAATCAGGATGGCTCCCACTGTTTTTATCAAATCTTTCTTCAAACCCTAAAAGGAAAGACTAGCCGGGATTAATTACACACTACAAGTTCGCCAATCTTTCAGCCAGGCCAGTGTCGGTACTTTGAGGGAGGTCCCCCGTGCTTTCGCACGAACCTAATTAATGTAAACCTCGTTTTCCCAGAGGCGTAACCTCGTTGACACCTTTCTAGACACCTACTTGATCGGCTAATTGCAATGTGCAAAACTCTCCCAGGAGTAACTCTTACTCTCAGTGGGTATCGGGATCCAACTATCTCATAGAAGGTATGCAATCTCATTGCAAATTTCAACACTTGAAATTCCCGATAATATTTTGCCCCTAGCAGCTATATGACCTTAATATAGTCAACAAATCATAAGTGCTAGTCAAGTTCAACCCGTCATTTCCCGATTGAATTAAACCCACCCGCACGACCCTTAACATAGTCAACAAAGTCGCATGACTACCCTAATCCAATCGCATCATATGCTTATACAGATAAGTACTAATTAGCTACCGCACACTATGCCTTAACATAGTCAACAAACGTAGCACGAATACTAACTAGTACTTATCTGAAATGACGGAGGGCTACGAAAGGTTTTTCTGAAAACCTATTGCGTAATAAACTTGATATCGTTGTAGAATCAAATGAAGTTTTGAAATGGAATGATTTTGAGGCTTTTCTAGTTTTGCTAAAGGGGTCACTCCCGGTGAAGGGATCGTCGGCCCTTTCCTAGTCGAATGAGGTGCGGGATATATCATATATATCACTGTGCAAAGCAGAAACTATAGAAGCAATCAAAAGCAGACCGAGTATGTAGCATCTGCCAGTTATTGCTAAAGGAGTCACTCCCGGTGAAGGGATCTCGGTCCTTTCCTCATCGAATAAGGTGCAGGATATATCACATATACCGCTGTGCAAAGCAAGAACTCTAGCTACCTGTTTTTATTTAAAATTTGATTCTACAACATCTTAGGTTTCTTTTTTTTCATTAATCACATTAATGAAGTCCCATCATTTAAATACCTAAACATCACAGATAAATACGACGTACACTTATGCCATCCGCATTCGCCTCGATGTCCCCTCGTGCACCGTTAGGTTAGGTAACTAACGACAGAGCAGGGCAGGGCTAGTGCGGGTGCAAAACATAAGTAACGTCTATATAATATATCATATATACTATATAAAGTATCTATCACAGAACATCACATGATCACATCACAGATAACGCAGCACAGATAACGCAGCAGAAGGAACATATGAAACATTGGATATACTAGGACGTCCGTGTTTTCAATACGAGCCAGTATAAAACACGGATTCCACGGTCGTGATGAATAGCCAATCCCACACCCCTAGACCCCTACGAGAGCGGCAAGCAACCCTGCCAATTCTAGGGTTAGGAGACCCGGACTCGACTCCTCGAGATGGTCTCCCACTGGACCCTAGAACCCGGTTACTTGTGCTCCCCTCCTTGGGTATATCCTAGTGCAGAAAAGTAAATAATATACAAAGGGTGACATCTTCCGCAACCTGGAAGTGCCTCAATAAAAGAATATTACATACAAGTTTTTACATGAATGAAAATGAAAAACACTCATCTCACATAAAAAAAATCCCGGCTATTCAAACACGACACTCCAATATAACATATCCAGCAACACATAACATCACAGGTCATCAACGTAAGTAAATATGCGCATCCCAATTGTCGTTGACATATAGCAACGAAACCGGCGATATCACATATTACACTTACGGTCACAGAAAAGAAAGTGTAAAACTACAACAATTGGAATCCGCAACCTTTTTAGACATCGCATGCCTAATCAAAATGAAATACTTAGACATCACATGCCTAACAGTTATAAACCCCGCATTTTAGTCTCATTATCGAAAACTCTTTTCAATATCAAATGAAACTAAACCGCTAGATTTATAACATTCATTTAGTTATCTCATAACTGTTTGTGAATTCCAATTATTGTATCCCATTCCGGATAAATAGAAAATATTAAACTTTCCGATCGAACATTCGAACACCCAAGTTTTCCCGAAACCGTCCAACACATGAAATAGGTTCAACGACATTCACTTCATGCCTCAGTACCAACGAAGGGTCAAGCCAACGCCTCACATGTGGCACGCCGTACTCCCCCAAACCCGAAGGTTCAAAGGGCAGTTCAAGACGGTCACATAATCGAGTTAAGGTTTGTTGTCTTCTAGAGGGACCATCGCGTTACTTGCACTACTCAGAACGTCCTTAAACCATTGAAAGATCCAACACTTGGAAAATTTTCGGCACGGGAAAAGTTGGGTATTTATATCCGGTCGGACTTTTTAACATATTCTAAAGTTATCCGGAAAAACACATTGACAAAGTCTGATAATCCGATCGAAATACCGAGTCCGTAATACAACCCAGAAAACTCAACTCTTGAGTGATATTTAAAAATTCCCAGAAAATCCAGCATCAGAAAAGAGGAATTACTGTGCAAAAATTATAGGGTATTGTGACCATACGGCCGCGGAACCGCCGCAGAAGCCATGCTTCTGCCGCGGTTCCGCGGTGGGTTGATGGAATTGGGTTGTCGAATTTCACAGTAACTCTTAGAAAGTCCTGCTGAATTTTCTGCATATTTTTAATTTTGAAAAAACCCAGTTTTTAAAAAATGTACAGAGAGCAACTTTGATATTAGGGTTTCGGTTCGATCGGACTTCAAACTCCGTCTACACTTCGCCTAAGGCTCTAGCTAGGCTCTGATACCACTGTAGGGTTCCTAGGCACACAATAGAGGTCTCACAAGGTATCAACCATGCAAATTTCAAATTTTATGGGTGCCGAGAAACCCTAATACGGATCGTCGACTAGAAATTTAGGCGAAAAACGAATCTAGCTAACAACTTAACTAAAGATAAGAAGCTACAACCTTTGTAGATCCGGATATCCACTTCTTTAGCTCCACGTAGGCGTCCTCTCGCTTTCCATCTCGAATCCCGGACTCAATCATCGGCTTGATCGGAGAAATGGGCGGACTAGGTCGTCGGCTTCGTGCCGAAGATGATCTACGTCGAGGCATCACAAGTTCAAGCTCCGACTTCACAAATTTGTGAAACTTGTGAAGAAAACACCCAAAACAACTTGGCAAGAGGTAGAGGGTGAAGAAATAGGAGGTGGGTTCACTTTAGAATTGGATTTCTCACTTTAGAACTCAAGTTGCCATTGATGGCATCAAGCTTTCTTGAAGAAGAAGATGATGAAAAAGAAGAAAGAATATGATAAGTGTTCTTAAAAGAATAATAAAAATGAATACTTATCATCTTCTAACCTTGGTTAAGTGTAGAGAATAGACCATGGTCAAGTGAGAATGGTTAGGGTTAAGGATGATGACAAAATGGTCACTTTAGTCAAAGCTTCATGAAGCTTCATCAAGCTTCATGAAAGAAACCATTTTGTTATCTTTTATTTATTTATCAAAAAAGAATAGATAAATAAATAATTAAATAAATCAAAACCCTAACTATTATCATAACCATGGTTTTAAGTCTTAACACAAAACCAATTTACATGCATCATCAAACATGACACATTGTAGTGCACAAAAGTATATCACATATACAACTTGTGAACTACAAGTGAGAAAATCCTATTAAAATGAACCAATACTAGTTAATGCAAAGTAATAAATCAAATATATAATTATACATTAAATCATTAAATCAACACTTGATTCAATGATCCGGTCATGTCGCACATAACCGACTAGTATCCAATGTATCGACTTATCGAATCAATCTACGATTCGATAACTAGGTTATATCGCATATAACCAATCGATACATTCATCGCGAGAATGAAATACGGTATCACATACACGCATCATTCTCGGTCCTGCACATATCTCATATGCACTCCTATTTTGTTTCGCTTGAGCCAGGAAACCTCTGTGTAGGACTCTAAAGACTCGTCAATACGCCGGTAGCAGATGATGATCATATCAAGCACCCACAAGCCACAAGCGGTCTGCTAAACGTAACGGCCATCCGGGTATTGAGCGATCAGAAGATCGACGAGCTAGCCCGCTCACACTCCTGTGAATCCAACCAGTAACACTTACCGTACAGTCCGGTCTGTTCGTCTGATATGTCGCATATCAAGTCTAGGGGTAGTAAATGTCAGACCCCAATAACCGATAAATCGTGCCGATGTGAGGCTTATAACGGGTCGAGAAACTACTGGTAACACTTACCAGCAAATCTCTGATCAGCTCTGGCCAGGGACTTCCCTGTTACGGCCAATCGAGCACAGCGCAACATCAACCCCCAATACCGGGAGAGACGAAACCCCTCCTATCGCTTATTGCCTCCATATGACTCGGGACTGTATCCAAAGACCACCGTTTTGCACGCCCTCATGGACGTGGTAAGGTGGAGATCAAAGCACAGTGGGAATCACACAAGACTCTATGACGATCTCGGGTCTACAGACTAACCTGTACAAGTGTCACCTGAGAACTGCCATCTGACGTGAGGTATAATACCATCTGGGAGTTCTCGGTGAGTCCGTCCAGTGTACCCAGTCTCCACTGAGCACCCGTATACCATCTCTGATGTCAAACACCAATGGATATGGGATCATCCATTGCCCATCTCATGGGTCGAGAAGCGTATACGCTAGTCTACACTGGTATATCGATGCCCTGTCTCGATACACCTACGACTAGGGACCTTGAAGGATGTACCTATAGACTACCTTGTCCCCACTAGTATGATCTGCATCATAGTCCAGGTAGTCAAGTACACATCCTAAGGGCTTTACCAACATGTAACTATAAGACAGTATAAAGAGACAAGTGTACATGTTAAGATAAAGAGTAACCAGATAGCATACTATCATATCAAGCAAGAAAGTCATCTCTATATATGTCCAAGCATCCAATATAATATGCATCATCTGTACAATACTGGCCTCTAGGGCATACATACAACTAACACTTGTAACTCTGGAATCTTGAATCGGTAAAGGACTCGACCTTAAGGTCTCCATTACCATATACCAAGAACATATCCTTAGTCCTTCTCAAGTACTTGAGAATGTTCTTCATAGTTGTCCAATGATTCTCACCCGGGTCTGACTGATACCGGCTCACCACGCTATGCGCGTATGCTACATCTGGTCTGGTACATAGCATCGCATAAATTATAGGTCCTACTGCCGAAGCGTAGGGTATAGTGCTCATGCGAACCCTCTCCTCATCAGTCTTGGGAGAGATCTCTTTGGAAAGGGTGATTCCGTGCAATACGGGTACATTACCGCCCTTGGAATCTTCCATACTAACTCTTTTTAGTACGGTCTCTATGTATCTAGACTATGAAAGTCCAAATAATCACCTGATCTATCTTTGTAGATCTTGATCCCCAGAATGTACAAGGTATCACCCAGGTCTTTCATAGAGAACCTTTGTGACAAGAACAGCTTGACCGATTGTAGTATAGGAATATCATTTCTTATCAAAAGAATGTCGTCCACATATAAGACTAGGAATACGACAGTTCGTCCTACAATCTTCTTATATATAAAAGGCTCATCCTCGTTTTTAATGAAGTCAAATTCCTTGACTGTTTCATCAAAACAGATGTTCCAGCTCCGTGATGCCTGCTTTAATCCATAAATGTATTTAAGCAACTTGCACACCTTCCCGTTGCTCCTACTGTGTACAAAATCCTCCGGCTGATCCATATAAACGCACTCTTCCAAACTTCCATTTAGATAAGACGTTTTTACGTCCATCTGTCAGATTTCATAGTCATGGAAGGTAGCAATGGAAACTAGGATCCAAATGGATTTGTGCATAGACACTGGAGAAAAAGCTTCTTCATAGTCCACTCTTGGTCTTTGACGAAAACCTTTTGCAACAAATCTATCCTTATAGGTTTCCACCTGCCCATCTATACCAAACTTTCTTTTGTACATCCATTTGCATCCAACGAGTTTTACCCTAGGTGGAGCAATATCCAAGGTCCACACTTTATTGGTGTACATGGACTTCATTTCGGATCACATAGCATCCAGCCATTTATCAGAGTCTCTACTAATAATGGCCTACCGGAAACTAGTAGGATCATCTTCTTCCAAGATGCAATCCTCTGGATCCCCGTCTATGAGAAAACCGTAGTATCTCTCGTGGGGATGAGAAATCCTAATATATCTTCGGAGTGGCTGAGGGTCGTCCAGGATTATTGAATTATCTAGTTCTACTAAATCTTCAGTTGTAGTTTGCCCTTCTAGAATTTCTTCCAATTCTACCGCGCTCCCACTTATTTCTTTTTCATGAAACAATCTTTCAAGAAAGATGGCATGTCGAGAAACAAATAACTTTTGTTCTTCGACATGGTAGAATAGATATCCATTCGAATGCCTGGGATATCTTACAAACTTACATAAAATTGACCGTGCCTGAATTTTTTCTGGATTCTGGTTTTTAATATTGGCCGGACAACCCCATATCTTAACCCTTTTAAGACATGATTTTTTACCACTCCACATTTCATATGGAGTATTAGGCACTGATTTAGACGGAACCTGATTCAATAGGTATGCTGTTGTTTCATGCGCAAGTCCCTAGAATGAATGAGGTAATTCAACATTACTCATCATGGAGAGAACCATATCCAATAGGGTACGGTTCCTTCTCTCCGATACACCATAGTGCTATGGAGTATACGGAGGAGTAAGCTGAGAGAGAATACCATTCTATTTCAGAAAATCCCGGAATTCCATACTTAAGTACTCCCTCCTCTATCTGATCGGAGGATCTTGATACTTTTGCCAGTCTGGTTCTCTACTTCGTTTATGAATTATTTGAATTTCTTAAAAGTTTCAGATTTGTATTTCATAAGATACATATATCCGAACATAGAGAGATCGTCAGTGAATGTGATGAAGTATGAGAACCGACTTCATGCATGTGTAGACATCGGACCACATACATCACTGTGTATGAGTCCCAAGAGCTCTGCTGCTCTTTCTTCGTGTCAGGTGAACGGAGATTCGGTCATTTTTCCTTTAAGACAGGACTGACAAGTTTCATACGATGAAAATTCGAACGTATTCAAATATCCATACTTATGCAATTTACTCAGTATTTTCTATCATATATGACCAAATCTACAATACCACAAGTAGGATTCGTTCTCTTTTGAACTCTTCCTCTTGCGTGTGTTTTGTATATTTAAAACTTTATTTTGATTTAGAACATAGATACCATTACATAGTGTACCTTCTGCAACCAATACCTGATTAAGGTAAATGTTCATGATATTTCTATCAAGAACAAACTTATACCCATCTTTATCAAGTAAAGAAACTGATATGATGTTGCAAACCATGGAAGGTACATAGTAGCAATTGTTCAAAATCATAGTATTGTCATTTGGCAATACTACGGGATATTCACTGACGGCAGCAGTATCAGCTTGTGCTCCGTTCCCCACTCTGAGGGACATATCACCAGGTCCAACTATTCTACTTTTTCTCAGCCCCTGTAATAAATTACAGATATGAGATTCTGATCCGATATCTAATACCTAGGAGGTAAGACTGACCGAAAAATAGTTCTCAATAACAACAACACCTGAAGAAGACGCAATAGTATGCTTCTTCTTCGTTG
Source organism: Agapanthus africanus (assembly GCA_030015575.1). NCBI lineage: Eukaryota > Viridiplantae > Streptophyta > Magnoliopsida > Asparagales > Amaryllidaceae > Agapanthus > Agapanthus africanus. The sequence continues at coordinate 306,688,174 of CM057342.1, forward strand.
GAGTCATAAAGGAATTGATGCAATTCTCTTTCCTTTGCTCATACTTATGACAGCTGTCATAAGTTAGAGCCAAATCGGCGTTGGATCGGTCAAGCGATACATTTTTTTATCTTGATTAGGGCGTGAAATGGTTGCTACCTAGAGAGAAAGAAAAGAAACACTCAGCGTGCGCTCTTGCAAGACTAGATTGGTTATTATTTTATTTAATCAGGATGGCTCCCACTGTTTTCTCGAATTTTCCTTCAAACCTTTAAAAGGAAAACTAGTCGGGATCATTCGCACACCACAAGTTCGCTAACCGTTCAGCCAGGTGAGTGTTGGTACTCCAAGGGAGGTTCCGCGTGCTCTCGCACGGACCTAATTAAAATAAACCTTATTTCCTTCCCCGTTAACACGTTTTCTAGATATCTAATAGGTTAGCTAATTTTGAGGTGAAAAATATCTTCTAAGAGTAATCCTACTCATCAGTGGGATCGGGATCCAACTACCATCGCATGATAAACCAGATGAAAGCCATTTTAGTCACCACACTCTAGAAAGTATGCAACACTAAAAAGTTTCCTGTATATTTGAAACTCCCAATATGGTTTTTGCCCCAAGCATCATATGGTCTTGATAGAGACCAACGTACCATAAGTTGTAAGTCAAGTTCAACCCGTCATTGTCCAGGATTAACTTAGACCCACCCACATAAGCCCTTGATAAAGACCAATGTGGCTACGCGACTGTCTTAATTAAACGCATCAAAAAATCCAACAGATAAGTAACAATTAGCTACCGTTCACTATACCTTGATAGAAACCAACGTACATAGCAAGAATACTAACTGCTACTTATCTGAAATGACGGAGGACTACGGCTGGGTTTTTGGCGAAAAACCCTTTAACGTAATGGGCTTGATATCATTGAAGGAACCAAGTAGTTTTGAAAAGTATTGGATATGTTTGCCCTAGAAGCTTTTATTGTATAGGATGATAGGGATATGTATGTACAGAAACAATTTTTGCTCAATATTATAGTATGCTATCTGGTTTACTTTTATCTTAACATGTGATGTGTTTTACCTAGTATTTCATATCTTGTATACATATTGATAAAGCACTTAGGATCTTTTCTTGACAATCGGGACTATGATGTAGATCATACTAGTGGGGCTTAGGTAGTCCACAACCATATCCTTTAATAGTTCCTAGTCGAAGGAATATCAAGACAGGGCATCGATATTCCAGAACAGACTAGTGTGTACATTTCTTGACCCTGTATGGGGAAGATGGTTGATCCCACAACCATTGGTGTTTGACATCAAAGATTGTACACATGTGCTCATTAGAGAATGGGTACACCGAATAGGACTCGTTGAGAACTCCTAGATGATATCATACCATCGTCAGATTTCAGTTCTCTAGTGACACTTGTACAGGTTAGTCTGTAGACCCGAGATCGTCATAGTGTCTTGTGTGGTTCCCACTATGCTTTGATTTCCTTCCTACCATGGCTCTTCAAAGTCGTGCAAATAGGTGGATTACAGGTACAGTCCTGAATCACATGGAGGCGGTGAGCGATGGGAGGGGTTTCGTCTCTCCCGGTATAGGGTGTTGATATTGCGCTATGTTCGATTGGCTATAACAGCAAATCTCTGTCCATGCTTGTTGAGATTTATTGATAAGAGTTATTAGTAGTTTCTCGAACCGTTATGAGTCACACATTGGCATGACTTATCAAGTTATTGGGGTCTGACGTTTACCATCCCTAGACTCGATATGCGACGTATCAGAAGAAGAGACTAGACTGTACGGTAAGTGTTACTCATAGGCTCGTTGGGGTTAGGATGAATTCGCTCATCGGCCACCTTTTCGACATGTACCTGGGTAGACGTTACGCCAGCTAGTGCCGCTGATAGGCTTGTGGTTAAACCTACTGCCATCGTACTGTCGAGTCTTTAGAGTCCCACACAGAGGGTTTCCCTGGTTCAGGCTCCTTTAAGAAACATGATTATCCACCGTTAGTCAGTATTGTGGGTTGGCTTGGATTACTTAGTATTGCGCGCCTAGGAGGGCAGCGTGCTTAGGATGTAGAGGCCGTAAGGTGTTACGTCAGGGTTTCGAACATATACGTGTACAGGTTACACGGATGATGTTCGGAAGGATAATACTTGTAGGCTTTGGTTTAAGCCGGATACCAGAATTATATTATTGGATTATTGGTATCTCATTGTATTCGTATTTTTCGGAATATGAATATGGGTATATTTATACGGTATAAGGTGAGGGGCATTCTTGTAATTGTACAAGAATGGCTTCTAAAAGGAGACACCTCATATATTGGATTTTCTTTTATGGATAATTAGAAAAGATGAGGTGGAATTTCGTGACTTTTTCAAAGCATGGATGAAAGCATGGCCAAGGATTATTATATTCATTTGGATTTATTATTGAGGCATGGTTGATTATTTTCGAGAAAAATAATCTATGCTTCTATAATTCAAAATCCTTAGCCATTCTTTTATTCAAGAGTTAGTTCATCTTTCTCATTCTCACTCTCACATTCTCTCTTCAAATTATCTCCTCCTCTCAAGCTCAACCCTAATCCTTCACATGAGTTGTGAAACATAGGTTTTGAGATCAAATAATCTACTACATATTCTCTACATCATCTAAGTAGTCTTTCTTGGCAATCTAGACTTCTTGGTTACCTCTTTAGTGGAGGTTGAAACTTGATCCAAAGCTCTCAGGTGGATCATCTATGGCTTAGTAGTGACCGGAGATCGAGATCGTCTTAAGCACTCAAGGAGCTAAGAAACACAGCGGAAAGAAGACCCGAAGGACCGGTTTCAAGAAGGTATAATCCCTATCATAATAGTTAAAACTCCTAGATAAGGTTACTAGTTATGGTTTAGTATATGATTCAGGAGTAAAAGTCAATGTTGCTTGCTTCAAAATTATTGTTTGCTACTTCCGCCTCCCCATAAGTGTTGTGGTGGTGTGCAACATCTATTAATATGGTATCAGAGCCTGACTAAACCTAAATTAGTATTTTAGACAATGTTTAAAGATTCGAACACGAAACAACTCCGAAACTATAAATCTAAAACCCAGTCTCTGTCATTTTTTAAAAATTGTTCTAATTTTTTTTTAAACATGTGCAAAAGACTTGTTATGAGATAACTACAACACCCTAGAAAAACGAGCCCAAAAGACCAAATGTTGGCCGGCGAGATTCATGTTTTTCCTGGCGTTGCCGATCCACTGTTCATGTCTGGGCTTGGGTTTTTTAGGGTTTTTTGCTGACTTGGTTTTTGATTTTATAGTACTGTTTATTTGTTTCCATATTGCATGGATGTAACCTAAGTGTTAGGGAAATCCAGAGTGTTTCGAAATCGAATATTTAACATCGTTTTTCCGTTTTTCAGTTTGATATGTGTTGAGAAATGTCCATTAATTGCTATACGACGATTAGTGGGGGTTGAACATATGTGTATCATGTGATGGTATGTGGATATGAATGCGTTGGATCATCGTGGGTGAATAGTCGGGGGATGTGAGAAGAGTGTTTTCTTTTCTTTCATTCTTGTAATTTGTAAAAGTGATGTAATGTTATTTTGCGAGGCACATCCGGGTTGAGCTTGTAGCCACCGTTGTATTATTTATTTTTACTGTTTTTGCTCCTAGGATAGACCCAAGGTGGGGTGCACAAACTAGCGGGTTCTTGAAGTGCCGAGTGGCCTACTCATTTTATTGAAGGAGGTTGTTTCACTTCGGGAATTTGGCGGGTAGTTTGCCGCACCCGTAGGGTCTAAGGTGGGGTTTGGCTATTCATCACGACAGTGGAATCCGTCTTTCGTTAAGGGCTTAAACGAAACACGGAATTCCTAGTATATCCAATGTATTCATCTGTGAACTGGAATTCTTATTATTGCGTCAGCGAAATGTTATATATATATGAGATATATAATAAACGTTGCTTATGTTTTGCACTCGCGCTAGTCCAGCCCCCGCTCTGCCGTTAGTTAAGTAACTTAACGGTGTATGACGGGACCCCGGGACGAATGCGGATGGCATAAGTGTACGTTCTATTTTCGTTTCTTTTTCTGCAATGATAAGGTTAAATGATGGAAAACATTGATGAGATTAACGTTAAGTAAAGAAACCTAAAGATGTTGTAGAATCAATTTTTTTCAAAAAGGTAGCTTTAGTCATTGCTTTACATAATGTTATTCCTTGATGAATATCCAGCACCTCATTCGACGAGAAAAGAGCTGAGATCCCTTCACCGGGAGTGTCCTATTTAGCAAAACTAGCAAATGCTACAATCTACTCGGTTTATCATGATAGCCTCCCTAGTTCTTTCTTTGCATAGTGGTATTCCTTGATGAATATCCAGTACCTTATTCGATGAGAAAAGAGCCGAGATCCCTTCACCAGGAGCGACCTCTTTAGCAAAAGCTATTCGATTTGTTTTTGAAAAACTACTCGATTTTTAAGCGGAGCTTAAACCACTATTTTTCAAATCGCTAGATTCTACAATGATATCCAGTTCGTTACGTTAAAGGTTTTCATCAAAACCATTAGTAGCCCTCCACCATTTTAGGAAGTAAAGTATATAGTATTCATGCTACGTTTGTTGACTATAGTTAAGGTGTAGTGCATGGTAGCTAAGTGATGTCTTCCTACAAAGCATATGATGCGATCGATTAGGACATTCGTATGACTTTATTGACCATAGTTAAGGGTCATACGAGTAGGTCTAAATCGATCATGAAATGACAGGTAGAACTTGACTGGCGCTTATGATTTGTTGACCATAGTTAAGGTCATAAGACGCTAGGGGTAAAAACCATATCGGGAATTTCAAGTGTTGAAATTTGCAATGAGATTGCATAACTTCTATTTGATAGTTGGATCCCGATCCCACCGTGAGTAATAGTTACTCCCCAGGAGGTTTTACTCTTTAAAATTAGCTAATCCAGTAGGTGTCTAGAAAGGTGTCAACGGGGTTATGCCTCTAGGGAAACGAGGTTTATTTTAATTAGGTCCGTGCGAAAGCATGGAGAACCTCCCTCGGAGTACCGACACTAGCTTGACTGACCGGTTAGCGAACTTGTAGAATGTAATTAATCCTGGCTAATTTTCTTTTTAAGGTTTGAAGGAAAATTTGATAAAAAGCAGTGGGAGATATCGATTAGATAAGATTAATAACCAATCTAATCATGTAAGAGCAATTGCTGAGTGTTTTCTTTTCTCTCTCCTAACGGCAGATACCAATATTGGGACTTAAGCTTCTATTAGACAAAAATAAACTCATGGGACCAAAATATAAAGACTGGCTGAGGAATGTAAATATTGCCCCTACTTATGAAAAGGTTGCATACGTCCTTACTGCTACAACCCCTCTCCTCCTAGGCTCTGATTCCTCTATTGTGGATAAGGAAATCCGCAAGAAATAGAATATAGATTGCGCCACAGCCAAATGCCTCGCGCTTGCTTCGATGGACAACGAACATCAGAAACAGCATGAAAAGATGGATGTGCAATCCAACTTTCTCCATACAAAAGAGTTGTATGGGAAGCAATCTCGTACTCTTCATTACGAGGCATCAAGAAAGTTGTTTCAGATAAGGATGGCTGCTGGCACATCTGTAGGTGATCATCTATTGAAGATGATAGGTCTTATTGAAGAACTAGAGGACCTGGGATGGACGATGGAAAATGAGCAATATGTTGATATATTTCTATAGTCTCCCCCTTGTCTTTGCTCAATTTATAGTGAACTTCAACATGCATAATCTGGAGAAGTCACTTTCTGAACTTATTAATATGTTGAGGAGTGCAGAGAGCACACTAAAAGTAGCAAAAACTCCTTCTCTTTTTGCTGGGCTATCTTCCTCTTCCGTCCCGAAAGCTAAAGGTAAGGGAAAGAAGAAGAAGAATCCTATCAAACCGATAGGTGGAGTGAAAAAGGCACCGGGAAAAGACAAGGCTGGGGTTGCAGCATCAGGAAAAGGGGAATGCTTCTACTGCCATAAGATTGGCCAGTGGAAGAGAAACTGCATTGGTTACCTCGCTGATCTCAAGAAAAGAAGCATGTTGATGCTTCCACTTCAGGTGTGTTTGTTACTGAAAACTGTTTTTCAATTAACTCTGCTTCTTGGGTATTAGATACCGGTTCGGGATCTCATATCTGCAATTATGTGCAGGGATTGAGAAATAACAAGGTGTTGAAAACAGGTGATCACACTATCCGAGTTGGGAATGGTTCGAATGTACATGTTGTATCAGTAGGAAAGAATCACCTAGGTTTACATTCAGGATGTATATTGGTTTTGAACCCATGTTATTTTGTACCAAGAATATTGTGTAATATAATATCTATATCCATGTTGGAAAATGAAGGATATAATTTTGTGTGACAGAGTAATGTTATGAACATTAACCTAAATCAACAGTTGATTGGGTATGGTACATTAAATAACGGGGTCTACGTCCTGAATCAACACACGGTTTTTAACATACAACACACAAACAAAAGAAAGATTTCAGACATAAATGAATCTTTCATTTGGCATTGTAGACTTGGTCCTATTAACGAAATAAGACTAACAAAGCTACATAAAGATGGATATTTAAACCTCGTTTGAATATAAATCTTATGCGACTTGTCAGTCTTGCCTCAAGGGTAAAATGACCAAAACTCCATTTACTGGACATGAAGAGATAGTTACAGAACTCTTAGGCCTCATACATAAAGATGTATGTGGACCAATGTCTACACATGCAAGAAGTGGTTATTCCTACTTAATAACTTTTATTGATGATTTCTCGAGATTTGGACATATATTCTTGTTGAAACATAAGTCTGAAGCCTTCGAAAAATTCAAGGAGTATAAACTTAAAGTTAAAAAACAAACTGGATTGAGTATCAAGAAACTTCGATCAAATCGAGGAGAAGAGTACCTAAGTACAGAGTTTCTAGATTTCCTGAAAGAGAATGAGATTCTCTTTCAGCTCACTCCTCCATACACACCACAGCAAAACGGTGTGTCAGAATGGACATATCGTACCCTATTAGATATGGTACGCTCAATGATGAGTGATGCTGAGTTACCACTTTCTTTCTGGGGCATGCATTGAAGACTGCAATATATCTATTAAAAAGGGTTCCGACCAAATCCGTGTCTACCACTCTATATGAGATATGGTATGGGACGAGAACGTCTCTTATACGAGTAAGGATATGGGGTTGTCCTGCTTTTGTTAAAAAGCAGAATCCAGACAAACTTGAGACACAATCGGTTTTGTGTAAATTTGTGGGGTATCCCAAACATTCATGTGGGTATCTTTTCTACCAAAAGGAAGAACATAGGGTGTTTGTTTCTCAATATGCCACATTTTTAGAGAATGATTTTTTTACAAATGATACTGTTGGCAATACGGTAGAGCTGGAAGAAATTTCAATGTCATAAATAAATACTGACGATTTGGTTGAACCTGGAGATTCAATAAACCCAATGAGCCTCAGTCACTCCGTAGATCTAGTAGAACTTCTAGCCCACTGTTGGGTTAGCCTAGCACCACATGAAGGGTTTGGAAGCATCACATGAACCAAAAGTGGAGTCTTTAGGGTGCTAAGTTAACGAACAAAGAATCGTTCCTAGAATCAATTAGGGTTTCAAATTTTTCACATCATCATATGAAAGAAATGCTAGGGTTTAGAGAGTACAACCTTTGTAGCTCCCTACGCTAGACTCCTCGGCTACTTGGGGTTTGAAAAAGCTCCACTTGAACTCCTCGAGGTCACCGATGATCTACCCGGAGTCCGCTTTGTCCAAACTTGCAACTTTATCCGATCAAGTGAACGAAATCGAGCTAACACTCTAAACAAATGGGCTAGACTTGTGTAGAATGGTGTTGTGGTTCTCTTTCTCACTTCAAAATCCAATCTTGATGAGTATATTGCTCACTACAAAGAACTAGAGAGCAAAATGAGAGAGGAAGAAGAAGATGATGGCAATATGAGAAGATGATAAGTTCAACTCTAAAAAGAAAATATAAAATATATCAATATATATTTTCCTCTTCTCATATCAAACCATGGTTAGGATATTATTGAACTTGAGTTAAAAACACAAAAGGAAAAGTAACCCATGGTCAAATGGTGGGTGAGAATGGTTAGGTCAAGAGAAGAGTGTAGAAACAAATCAATAATGACCATTTTGCTTTTTCCCTTTTTGTTTTAAATCAAATGCAATTTAATCCGTAAATAAAACCATGGTGTGAGCCTTATATTGCCACCATTTTCATGTATATACAACCATGAAGGATGTATGTATGTATGTATGTGTATATGTACATCCATATGTGCATGAATCAATAAAGAAACTATACATGCATGCATACATCCATCATACTCAAGAAAGGATTTCAAGTGAGAAGCTAATGGTTAAATGATAAATCAACACTTGATTAATCAATCCGGCCATATCACATATGACCCCTACCAAAGCAAGCCGCCCGACCAATATACGGTATCCTATACACGCATTTTAATCGGGTCCATGCGCATATCGCATACGCGCACCACAACGTTTCTCCTGGACTAGGAAACTCCATTGTGGGACTCTGAGACTCGTCAATACGCCGGCAGTGGGTGATGATCATATCAAGCACCCCCAAGCCGCAAGCGGTCAGCTAAACGTAACGGCCACCGGGGTATTGAGCGATCAGAAGAGAACAAGCGAACCTGCTACAACTCCCATTGAGCCGATCGGCAACACTTCCCGTACAGTCCGGTCTCCTTGTCTGATATGTCGCATATCAAGTCTAGGGGTGGTAAACGTCAGACCCCAATAACCGATAAGTCGTGCCGATGTGAGGCTCATAACGGGTCGAGAAACTACTGGTAACACTTACCAGCAAATCTCTGAATCAGCCCTGGCCAGGGACTTCCCTGTTATGGCCAATCGAGCACAGTACAACATCAACCCCCAATACTCGGGACTGTACCCAAAAACCACCGTTTTGCACACCCTCATGGACGTGGTAAGGTGGAGATCAAAGCACAGTGGGAATCACACAAGACTCTATGACGATCTCGGGTCTACAGACTAACCTGTACAAGTGTCACCTGAGAACTGCCATCTGACGTGAGGTATAATACCATCTGGGAGTTCTCGGCGAGTCCGTCCAGTGTACCCAGTCTCCACTGAGCACCCGTATACCATCTCTGATGTCAAACACCAATGGATATGGGATCATCCATCGCCCATCTCATGGGTCGAGAAGCGTATACGCTAGTCTACACTGGTATATCGATGCCCCGTCTCGATACACCCACGACTAGGGACCTTGAAGGATGTACTTATGGACTACCATGTCCCCACTAGTATGATCTGCATCATAGTCCAAGTAGTCAAGTACACATCCTAAGGGCTTTACCAACATGTAACTATAAGACAGTTTAAAGAGACTAGTATACATGTTAAGATAAAGTGCAACCAGATAGCATACTATCATATCGAGCAAGAAAGTCATCTCTATATATGTCCAAGCATCCAATATAATATACATCATCTGTACAATACTGGCCTCTAGGGCATACATACAACTAACAATCTCCCACTTGCACTAGGGCCAGCTGCTGTAGTATCGCATACCGAGCATCCCGAAGAGTCTCTCAAACTGTATCTGGGGAATGGCCTTCGTGAGTGGATCCGCCGTGTTGTTCTTCGTGTCAACCTTCCTGACCTCGATCTCCCGGCGATCAACTATCTCCCGGATCAGGTGATACCGCCTCAGAATATGCCAGGATTGCTGATGGGACCTGGGTTCCTTGGCCAAAGCCACCGCTCCATTGTTATCGCAATACAAAGGTATTGGATGCTCAATGGATGGAACCACTCCAACTTCAGTAATGAACTTCTTGATCCAGACAGCCTCTTTAGCAGCATCGTTGGCAGCGATGTATTCAGCCTCCATCGTCGAGTCTGCCACGGTTTCCTGCTTGGAACTCTTCCAGCTAACCGCCCCTCCGTAAAGGGTAAAGACAAATCCCGACTGCAACTTAGAGTCGTCCTTATCACTCTGGAAGCTCGAATCAGTAAAGGACTCCACTTGGAGTTCTCCATTACCATACACCAAGAGTATCTCTTTAGTCCTTCGCAAGTACTTGAGAATGCTCTTCACAGCTGTCCAGTGACTCTCTCAAGGATCAGCTTGATACCTGCTCACTACACTTAGTGAGTATGCAACATCGGGTCTGGTACATAGCATCGCGTACATGATAGAGCCTACAGCCGAAGCATAGGGTATCCCTTGCATGCGAGCTCTCACCAAATCAGTCTTGGGAGACATCTCTTTGGAGAGAGTGACTCCAGAGATCGTGGGTAAGTTCCTACGCTTGGATTCTTCTATACAAAACCTCTTTAGTATGTTGTCAATGTACCTGGACTGGGACAATCCCAATATCCGTTTGGATCTATCTCTATAGATCCTAATTCCCAATATGCAGGAGGCATCACCAAGATCTTTCATTGAGAATCTTTGTGATAAGAAGAGCTTGACCGATTGCAGCATAGGAATATCATTTCCTATCAAGAGTATGTCGTCCACGTACAATACGAGGAAGACAACCTTACTCTCTGCCACCTTCTTGTAGATACAAGGTTCATCTGGGTTTTTGAAAAAATCAAACTGTTTGATAACGACGTCAAAGCAGATGTTCCAACTCCGCGATGCTTGCTTCAATCCATAAATGGATTAAATCAGCTTGCACACCTTCCCGCTTCTCCCACTGTCTACGAAGCCCTCTGGCTAAGTCATGTACACGCACTCTTCTAAATCACCGTTTAGAAAGGCGGTCTTAACATCCATTTGCCAGATTTCGTAATCATGATATGCAGCGATGGCAAGCATGATCCGGATGGATTTAAGCATAGCCACTGGAGAAAAGGTTTCGTCATAGTCCACACCTGGTCTTTGACGAAAACCCTTTGCAACAAGTCTAGCTTTGAAAGTCTCCACTTTCCCATCTACACCAAGTTTTTTCTTGAAGATCCACTTGCTCCCAATGGGTTTTACCCCTTCAGGAGCAACTTCCAAAGTCTATACTTTGTTGGTGTACATGGATTCCATCTCGGACCGCATAGCATCCAGCCATTTCACTGAGTCCCTACTCGTGATGGCCTGCTCGAAGCTAGTTGGGTCATCATCCTCCATGATGCAATCCTCGCTCCCACCATCCATGAGAAAACCGTAGTATCTCTCAGGTTGGCGAGGAACCCTACTAGATCGGCGGAGATGCTGAGGTTCGTTGGGAGCTACTGAATCTTCTGGTTCCACTAAATCTTCAGTTACGGTTTGTGTATCTGGAACCTCTTCCAGCTCCACCACTTTGCCACTAATTTCTTTTACAAGAAATTTCTTTTCTAAAAAGGTGGCATATTGAGAAACAAACACTTTTTGTTCTTCAGCATGGTAGAAAAGATATCCTTGGGAATTCGTAGGATATCCCACAAACTTGCAAAGAACTGACCGTGCCTCGAGTTTGTCTGGATTTTGCTTTTTGACATAGGCCGGACAACCCCATATCTTAACTCGTTTAAAATATGGTCTCTTCCTACTCCATATCTCATATGGTGTGGTAGGTACAGATTTAGATGGAACTTGATTTAATAGGTATGCTGCTGTTTCCAGTGCATATCCCCAGAAGGAAATAGGTAACTCAGCAGTGCTCATCATAGAGCGCACCATATCTAATAGGGTGCGGTTCCTTCGTTCTGATACACCGTTGTGCTGTGGTGTATAAGGAGGAGTCAGCTGAGAGAGAATCCCATTCTCTTTTAGGAAGTCCAGGAATTCATTGCTCAAGTATTCACCTCCTCGATCAGATCGAAGGACTTTAATACTTTTTCCGGTTTGGTTCTCGACTTCTTGTTTATATTCTCTAAATTTCTCAAAAGCTTCTGATTTGTGTTTCATCAGGAACACATATCCGTATCTAGAGAGATCGTCAGTGAATGTAATGAAGTACGAAGAACCATCCCTGGCATGTGTAGACATGGGACCGCATACATCACTATGTATCAGTCCCAAGAGTTCGGTAACTCTTTCTCCGTGTCCCGTAAATGGAGTTTTTATGACCGGCAAGTGTCATAAGATGAAAATTCGAACGATTTCAAATATCCATCTTTATGCAACTTAGCAAGTCGTGTCGCATTGATGTGACCTAGTCTACAATTCCACAAGAAGGATTCGTTCAAATCTGAACTCTTCCTCTTGTGTGTGTTTGTTATACTCAGAACTGTTGATTGATTTAGAACATAAATGCCATTGCACAGCGTGCCTGATCCAACCAACTTTTGGTTACAGAAAATGTTCATAACATTATCCTGTAATACAAAATTATATCCCTCTTTACTCAACAAAGAAACCGATATAATGTTGCATATCAGGTTCGGCATGTAATAGCATTCGTTCAGAATCAATGTATTACCAGTTGGTAATGTAAGGTGATATTCCCCGACAGTCTTAGCTGCAATAATTGCACCATTTCCAACTCTTATGTCTTTATCACCTTCTCCAAGTTCTCTACCTTTTCTAAGCCCATGTAACTGATTACATATATGGGATCCTGACCCGGTATCTAATACCCAGGACGTAGGGCAAATGGAGAAACAGTTCTCTGTAACGAATACACCCGAAGAAAATCCATCAACATGTTCTTTCTTCATTCGGGTGGCATGGGAATCCTGGTATTCCCCTATATCCTGTTCAGTCCTATAACTCTTATAAGAAAGAACGGAACCAACGTTCCCCAGCACAGTATAACATGCGGGTTCGGTCAATACATCCATATTATTATCTTGATTAGGGCATGACATGGTCGCTACCTGGAGAGAGAGAGAAGAAAACACTTTAGCGTATGCTCTTGCAAGATCAGATTGGTTATTATCTTATCTAATCAGGATGGCTCCCACTGGTTTTTATCAAATCTTCCTTCAAACCCAAAAAGGAAAGACTAGCCGGGATTAATTACACCCTACAACTTCGCCGATCTTTCAGCCAGGACAGTGTCGGTACTTTGAGGGAGGTTCCCCGTGCTTTCGCACGGACCTAATTAAAGTAAACCTCGTTTTCCCAGAGGCGTAACCCCGTTGACACCTTTCTAGACACCTACTTGATCGGCTAATTGTAATGTGTAAAACTCTCCGAGGAGTAACTCTTACTCGCAGTGGGTATCGGGATCCAACTATCTCATAGAAGGTATGAAATCTCATTGCAAATTTCAACACTTGAAATTCCCGATAATATTTTGCCCCTAGCAGCTATATGACCATAACATAGTCAACAAATCATAAGTGCTAGTCAAGTTCAACCCGTCATTTCCTGATTGAATTAAACCCACCCGCACGACCCTTAACATAGTCAACAAAGTCGTACGACTACCCTAATCCAATCGCATCATATGCATTTACAGATAATCACTAATCAGCTACCGCACACTACGCCTTAATATAGTCAAAAAACGTAGCACGAATACTAACTAGTACTTATCTGAAATGACGGAGGGATACGACAGGTTTTTCTGAAAACCTATTGCGTAATGAACTTGATATCGTTGTAGAATCGAATGAATTTTGAAATGGAGTGTTCTTGAGGCTTTTCTAGTTTTGCTAAAGGGGTCACTCCCGGTGAAGGGATCGTCGGCCCTTTCCTCGTTGAATGAGGTGCAGGATATATCATATATATCACTGTGCAAAGCAGAAACTATAGAAGCAACCAAAAACAAACCGAGTGTGTAGCATCTGCCAGTTATTGCTAAAGGGGTCACTCCCGGTGAAGGGATCTCGGCCCTTTCCTCATCGAATAAGGTGCAGGGTATATCATATATACCGCTATGCAAAGCAAAACTGTAGCTACCCTTTTATTTTGAAATTCGATTCTACAACATCTTTTAGGTTTCTTTTCTTTCATTAATCACATTAATGAAGTCACATCATTTAAGTCACCTAAACATCACAGATAAATACGATGTACACTTATGCCATCCGCATTCGCCTCGATGTCCCCTCGTGCACCGTTAGGTTAGGTAACTAACGACAGAGCAGGGCAGGGCTAGTGCGGGTGCAAAACATAAGTAACGTCTATATAATATATCATATATACTATATACTGTATTCATCAGAACATATCAAATGATCACATCACAGATATCGCAGCAGAAACATAGATATAATGTGGGATATACTAGGACGTCCGTATTTAGTATTTAGCCAGCAATAGAAAATACGGATTCCACAGTCGCGATGAATAGCCAAGCCCACACTCTGGACCCCTACGAGAGCGGCAAGCGACCCTATCAATTCTGGAGTTTAGGAGACCCGGTCTTGACACCTCGAGATGGCCTCCCACTGAACCCCAGAACCCGGTCACCCGTACTCCCCTCCTTGGGTCCATCCTAATGCGGAAAAGTAAATAATATACAACACAGGTGGCATCGACCTCAACCCGGAAGTGCCCCAAATAAAAGAATATTATATTGCATTTGAATTTACATGAATGAAAATATAAAACTCTCATCTCACATAAAAAAACCCCGGCTATTCAATCGCGACAATCCTGCACATCATATCTCAGCAACACATAATATCTCATATCATCAACGTAAGTAAGTATGCATACACCGATTTTCGTCGACGTATAGCAACTACAATCGGCAATACCACTACATACTACACTTACGGTCACAGAAAAGAAAGTGTAAAACTGCAATATCTGGAATCCACATTCTCTTTAGACACCGTAAATGCGAAATATCACATACCTCGTATTTCATGTCTTATAATATGAATTCCACACATTGCATCACATTCCAGATAATTAGACAGTATTAAAGTTTTCGAACGAACGATCAAATACCCAAGATTCCCTAAAGCTCAACACTTGAGCGAAGTTCAAAAACTTGGAGTGTGACACAGTAGTAGCGGTCCAGCCGTAGAAGGGTCAAGCCAACGCCTCACATGTGGCACGCCGTACTGCCCCAAACCCTAAGGTTCAAAGGGCAGTTCAAGATGGTCACATAATCGAGATAAAGTTTGTTGTCTTCTAGAGGGACACCCACAAAACTTGCACGTATCTCCAAAATATTTAAACCTCGTGAAAAGTGAGCAAATGATACTCGTTCAAACACTTCACTACTTTCTAATTTACCCGGAAAAGTCACGAAATCAAAATTCCGATCGAATCGACGAGTCAAAAACCATCTCCAGAATTTTTCAGCACTAAATACAGATTAAAAATACCCAAAAAAATATATAAGCAGAATTAAGCATTACAGTATAAAAATTATACAGTGATTGAGGTGTACGGCCGCGGAACCGCGGCCCAAGCAAGCTTAGGCCGCGTTTCCGCAGCAGAGAAGACTGTTCATCTAAAAAATTTTATACCGTAATTCTTATTTTTACCTGCTGAATTTTTTACATATTTTTAATTCTGAAAATAACCAGATTTTGAAAAAAGTCCAGAGAGCACCCAAAAATCCGTATTTTCGGTTCGATCGGAGTTTTAACTTCGTAAAGGTGTCGCCTAATGTTCTAGGACGGCTCTAATACCAATATCGGGTTAGCCTAGCACCACATGAAGGGTTTGGAAGCATCACATGAACCAAAAGTGGAGTCTTTAGGGTGCTAAGTTAACGAACAAAGAATCGTTCCTAGAATCAATTAGGGTTTCAAATTTTTCACATCATCATATGAAAGAAATGCTAGGGTTTAGAGAGTACAACCTTCGTAGCTCCCTACGCTAGACTCCTCGGCTACTTGGGGTTTGAAAAAGCTCCGCTTGTACTCCTCGAGGTCACCGATGATCCACCCGGAGTCCGCTTTGTCCAAGCTTGCAACTTTATCCAATCAAGTGAACGAAATCGAGCTAACACTCTAAACAAGTGGGCTAGACTTGTGTAGAATAGTTTTGTGGTTCTCTTTCTCACTTCAAAATCCAATCTTGATGAGTATATTGCTCACTACAAAGAACTAGAGAGCAAAATGAGAGAGGAAGAAGAAGATGATGGCAATATGAGAAGATGATAAGTTCAACTCTAAAAAGAAAATATAAAATATATCAATATATATTTTCCTCTTCTCATATCAAACCATGGTTATGATATTATTGAACTTGAGTTAAAAACACAAAAGGAAAAGTAACCCATGGTCAAATGGTGGGTGAGAATGGTTAGGTCAAGAGAAGAGTGTAGAAACAAATCAATAATGACCATTTTGCTTTTTCCCTTTTTGTTTTAAATCAAATGCAATTTAATCCGTAAATAAAACCATGGTGTGAGCCTTATATTGCCACCATTTTCATGTATATACAACCATGAAGGATGTATGTATGTATGTATGTGTATATGTACATCCATATGTGCATGAATCAATAAAGAAACTATACATGCATGCATACATCCATCATACTCAAGAAAGGATTTCAAGTGAGAAGCTAATGGTTAAATGATAAATCAACACTTGATTAATCAATCCGGCCATATCACATATGACCCCTACCAAAGCAAGCCGCCCGACCAATATACGGTATCCTATACACGCATTTTAATCGGGTCCATGCGCATATCGCATACGCGCACCACAACGTTTCTCCTGGACTAGGAAACTCCATTGTGGGACTCTGAGACTCGTCAATACGCCGGCAGTGGGTGATGATCATATCAAGCACCCCCAAGCCGCAAGCGGTCATCTAAACGTAACGGCCACCCGGGTATTGAGCTATCAGAAGAGAACAAGCGAACCTGCTACAACTCCCGTCGAGCCGATCGGCAACACTTCCCGTACAGTCCGGTCTCCTCGTCTGATATGTCGCATATCAAGTCTAGGGGTGGTAAACGTCAGACCCCAATAACCGATAAATCGTGCCGATGTGAGGCTCATAACGGGTCGAGAAACTGCTGGTAACACTTACCAGCAAATCTCTGAATCAGCCCTGGCCAGGGACTTCCTTGTTACGGCCAATCGAGCACAGTACAACATCAACCCCCAATACCGGGAGAGACGAAACCCCTCCTATCGCTCATTGCCTCCATGTGACTCGGGACTGTATCAAAAAACCACCGTTTTGCACGCCCTCATGGACATGGTAAGGTGGAGATCAAAGCACAGTGGGAATCACACAAGACTCTATGACGATCTCGGGTCTACAGACTAACCTGTACAAGTGTCACCTGAGAACTGCCATCTGATGTGAGGTATAATACCATTTGGGAGTTCTCGGCGAGTCCGTCCAGTGTACCCAGTCTCCACTGAGCACCCGTATACCATCTCTGATGTCAAACACCAATGGATATGGGATCATCCATCGCCCATCTCATGGGTCGAGAAGCGTATACGCTAGTCTACACTGGTATATCGATGCCCCGTCTCGATACACCCCCGACTAGGGACCTTGAAGGATGTACTTATGGACTACCATGTCCCCACTAGTATGATCTGCATCATAGTCCAGGTAGTCAAGTACACATCCTAAGGGCTTTACCAACATGTAAATA
This sequence comes from Agapanthus africanus, assembly GCA_030015575.1. NCBI lineage: Eukaryota > Viridiplantae > Streptophyta > Magnoliopsida > Asparagales > Amaryllidaceae > Agapanthus > Agapanthus africanus. The sequence goes on from CM057342.1 coordinate 306,705,721, forward strand.
TAAGACAGTTTAAAGAGACTAGTATACATGTTAAGATAAAGTGCAACCAGATAGCATACTATCATATCGAGCAAGAAAATCATCTCTATATATGTCCAAGCATCCAATATAATATACATCATCTGTACAATACTGGCCTCTAGGGCATACATACAACTAACACCCACCGGATAGATACTATGGTTTTCTAATTGATGGTGGTAGAGAAGATTGCATCATAGATGATGATAACCCTGCTAGTTTTCAGCAAGCTATCACGAGTAGTGACTCAGTGAAATGGCTGGATGCCATGCGTTTCGAAATGGAATCCATGCACACCAACAAAGTATGGACTTTGGAGGTTGCACCTTCTGGAGTAAAACCCATTGGGTGCAAATGGATCTTTAAGAAAAAGATTGGTATGGATGGAAAGGTAGAGACCTATAAAGTTAGGCTTGTGGCGAAAGGATTTCGTCAAAGACCAGGATTAGACTATGATGAGACTTTTTCTCCAGTTGCAATGCTTAAATCCATTCGGATCTTTCTTGCTATTGCTTCTTACTACGACTATGAAATCTGGCAGATGGACGTTAAAACAACATTTCTAAATGGAGATTTAGATGAATGTGTTTTTGTGGATCAGCCGAAGGGCTTCATTGACAGTGGGAGCATCGAAAAGGTATGCAGGTTGCTTAAATCCATATATGGATTAAAACATGCATCACAGAGTTAGAACATCTTCTTTGATGATACAACCAAAGAGTTTGATTTTATCAAAAATGTAGATGAACCTTCCATTTTTAAAAAGATTGTAGGGAGTACAGTCACACTCCTCGTATTGTACGGGGATGACACTCCTCGTATTGTACGGGGATGACATTCTCCTGATAGGAAAAAACGTTCCTATGCTACAATCGGTCAAACTATTCTTATCGCAAAGGTTCTCTATGAAGGACCTGGGTGATGCCTCATGCATTCTGGGCATTAAGATCTATAGAGATAGATCTAAGAGATTGTTGGGATTGTCCCAATCAAGATATATAGACACCATACTAAAGAGGTTTTGTATGGAAGATTCCAAGCGAGGTAATTTACCCGCTTGTCACGGAATCACCCTCTCTAAAGAGATATCTCCAAAGACTGATGAAGAGAGGGCTCGCATTAGCATTATACCCTACGCTTCGGCGATAGGATCTATAATGTATGCGATGTTATGTACTCGCCCAAATGTAGCTTACACACTAAGTGTAGTAAGCAGGTATCAATCCAATCCAGGGGAAAAAAATTGGACGGCTGTGAAGAACATTCTTAAATACTTATGAAAGACTAAAGAAATGTTCTTGGTGTATGGTAACGGAGATCTCCAGATGGAGGACTTTACCGATTCCAGTTTCCAGAACGATAAGGATGACAGAAAGTCCATCTTAGGGTTTGTACTTACCCTCAAAGGAGGGGCGGTATGTTGGAAGAGTTCCAAGCAAGATACCGTCGCTGACTCTACGATGGAAGCTGAGTATAATACTGCTAATGATGCCGCAAAAAAGACAATCTGGATGAGGAAGTTCATTTCTGAACTTCAGGTGGTTCCATCCATTGCTAATCTAATACTTTTGTATTGCGATAATAATGGAGCCATGGCTTTGGCAAAGGAACCGCGGTCCCATCAGAAATCCAGACATATCTTGAGGCGGTATCACCTCATCAGGAAGATCGTGGATCGCCAGGAGATCGAGGTGCGGAGAGTGGACACAAAAGACAACACAACAGATCCATTCACCAAGGCCATCCCTCAAGTCTAGTTCGAGAGACTGTTTAAGATGTTAGGCATGCGGTACGACAGCAACTGGCTATAGAGCAGACAGTGGGTACTTATTGCGCCAATTAAAGGCCTTAGTGCAAGTAGGAGATTGTTGGATATGTATGCCTTAGAGGCCTTTATTGTATAGGATGCTAAGCATATGTATGTACAGAAGCAATCTTTGCTCAATATGATGGTATGCTATCTGGTTTACCTTTATCTTAACATGTGATGTCTTTTACCTAGTATTTCATATCTTGTATACATGTTGATAAAACCCTTAGGATCTTTGCTTGACTACCGGGACTATGATGTTGATCATACTAGTGGGGCTTGGGTAGTCCACAAGCATATCCTTTAATAGTTCTTAGTCTAGGGAATATCAAGACAGGGCATCGATATTCCAGAGTAGACTAGTGTGTATGTTTCTTGACCCTGTATGGGGGCGATGGTTGATCCTACAACCATTGGTGTTTGACATCAAAGATTGTACACAGGTACTTATTGGAGAATGGGCACACCGAACAGGACTCACCGAGAACTCCTAGATGGTATCATACCTATCATCAGATAGCAGTTCTCTGGTGACACTTGTACATGTTAGCCTGTTGACCCAAGATCGTCATAGTGTCTTGTTTGGTTTCCACTGTGCTTTTATTTCCTCCCTACCACGGCTCTTCAGATTCATGCAAACAGGTGGATAATGGGTACAGTCCCGAATCACATGGAGGCGGTGAGTGATAGGAGGGGTTTCGTCTCTTTCGGTATAGGGAGTTGATGTTGCGCTGTGCTCGATTAGCTATAGAAGCAAATCCCTGGCTACGGTTGTTGAGATTTACTGATAAGAGTTATTAGTAGTTTCTCGAATCGTTATGAACCACACATCGGCATGACTTATCAAGTTACTAGGGTCTGACGTTTACCACGCCTAGACTCGATATGCGACGTATCAGACGAAGAGACCAGACTATATGGTAAATGTTACTCATAGGCTCGTTGGGGTTAGGATGGGTTCTCTCATCGGCCACCTTTTCGACATGTACCTGAGTAGCCATTACGTACAGCTACTGCCGCTGATGGGCTTATGCTTAAACCAACTGCCAACGTACTGTCGAGTCTTTTGAGTCCCACACAGAGGGTTTCCCTGGTTCAGGTGAAACGATATAGAGGCTGTAAGGTGTTACGGCTGGGTTTCGAACATATACGTGTACTGGTTACACGGATGATGTTCGGAAGGATAATACTGGTAGGCTTTGGTTTAAGCCGGATACCAAAATTATATTATTGGATTATTGATATCTCATTGTATTCGTATTTTTCGGAATACAAATACGGGTATATTTATACGGTATACGGTGAGGGGCATTCTTGTAATTGCACAAGAATGGCTTCTATAAGGAGACACCTCATATATTGGATTTTCTTTTATGGAAAATTAGAAAAGATGAGGTGGAATTTGGAGACTTTTTCAAAGCATGGATGAAAGCATGGCCAAGGATTATTATATTCATTTGGATTTACTATTGAGGCATGATTGATTATTTTTGAGAAAAATAATCCATGCTTCGATAATTCAAAATCCTTTGCCATTCTTTTATTCAAGAGTTAGTTCATCTTTCTCATTCTCACTTTCACATTCTCTCTCCAAATTATCTCCTCCTTTCAAGCTCAACCCTAATCCTTCACATGAGTTGTGAAACATAGGTTTTGAGATTAAATAATCCACTACATATTCTCTACATCATCTAAATAGTCTTTCTTAGCAAGCTAGACTTCTTGGTTACCTCCTTAGTGGAGGTTGAAGTTTGATCCAAAGCTCCCGGATGGATCATCTATGGCTTAGTGGTGACCGGAGATCGAGATCGTCTTAAGCACTTAAGGAGCTTAGAAACGCAGTGGAAAGAAGACCCGAAGGACCGATTTCAAGAAGGTATAATCCCTATCATAGTAGTTAAAACACCTAGATAGGTTTAATAGTTATGGTGGTTTAGTATAAGATCCGGGAGAAAAGTCAATGTTGCATGCTTCAAAATTATTGTTTGCTACTTCCGCCTTCTCACAAGTATTGTGGTGGTGTGCAATATCTACTAACAAAAAGGTGCGGTTTAGACTCCGCTTTTGAAAACTTGTTGTTTTGACGAAAACTGAGTAATCTATAGTATAAACTTTTACTCAAGAGGTCACTCCCTGCGAAGGGTTCTAAGCTCTTGGCTCCTAGAATGAGGTGCTGGATGTTCATGACCGAACACCACTATGCAAAGCGAAAGAATATTACTACAGTTTTCGAAATTTGTTCCAACAACATCTTTTAGGTTTCTTATCTTGTATTAATCAAAATTAATGCGGACCCATCAATTAAATCCTATCACGTCTGAAAAGAACGAAAATACAATGTACGTATATGCCAGCCGCATTCGCCACGGGGCCCTGTCATGCACCGTTAGGTTACTTAACTAACGGCAGAGCGGGGGGTGGACTAATGCGGGTGCAAAACAATTGCAACACTACTAGTATATATAAATATATATTACATTCGTCCCAGGCATGATATAAACAACATCACAGAATCTCAGCAAGCAACACAGAATGGTGGATAATCTTGGAGCCTCGGCTTTCATTTGAGTCGCAAATGAGATCCGACGTTCCCGGTCGTGTGGATAGCCCGTGCAATGAAAACCTGGACCCCTGCGAGTGCGGTAAGTTACCCGCCAATCCCAGAAGTGAGGACACCCCAATCAACAAAGTGAATGGGCCACCCAGCACTTTATGGGATTCGGCAACTTGAGTGCCCCTCCGTGGATCATCCTATACTCCCTATGAGTACGGCGAATAGCCCGCTAATTCTAGAGTGAGGCCCCTATTCATACAAGAATATTGCATTTAATACCGTCCATTCTTCTGCTCGTTTGTTTATAGGCTGATGCTTTTGATCCGTGTTTGCTACATATTTACAGGTTACAGGTTCCCAGTCAAAAATAATGCAAATCATACAAAATCTCCATAGTTACGCCAAAATCCAGAATATCTGTCACAGAAAGATAAAAGCTGGGTTCCGGTCATCCGCATCCGTCCAGTGCCGCTTACCAGTTCAAGAGACAAGACGAAAAACAGTGGTCATTCGTGTCTCGGACAAGCACATAGTACGAGAGGGGAAGCACAAGATTCAATGGGTGGACGGAGCTCGAGGGAGATAAAAGTCATATGAATTAAAAGTGAAGCCCATTTGGACTGTTGAAAATCTGAAGAAATATTGGAAGCATTTTGCAATTTAGGACCTGTACAACAGAAGAATAAAGCAATGTGGAGAAGCCATAGAAAAATCACCCCACGATCCCCCCAAAAAGCTGCGGAACCGCGACCAATGTGCCCATTATGCAGCTGTTCCGTGGCCGAGTTGACTCAGTAGAAGACGATATTTTTGGGTATTTTTGTAATTGCATTTGGGCTCAGAATTTGGCCCTAGGATTTCAGCTCTCTGCCTATAAATAACCCAGTTTTGTGCCCAAGTGAGGAGGCTTCTTTTTAATTAGATTTTAGTGTAGTTTAGTTTGTAGTTCTTCTTCTTCATCATCTTTCCTCCATTAAAGTGTAGTGAGAGCTCTTGAGTGGATGTTAAATGAAGATGAGGGTGCTTTTATTATCTTGTATCTTTAATATTCTTGTATTGTAATTTCATTTCTTGTCTTGCAATTTTAATTCCTAGTCTAACTTTTATTTATTGTTGTTAAGTAGTTGTTATTTCTTGTTCTTTTTGTTTTCCCTTCTCTTTTTATCCGTATTTTAAAGCCGTGATACTCGATGGAGTTCCTTACTTAGGTGAGAACCCAATTAGTTAGCTTGCATCTTTGTAATACCATATTTTTTCCTTTCTTTCTTTGCTTCCTTCTTGCTTTGTTTTTATTCTAATGTGTGAATAATTCCACACTTGTTAGGGGATAAGGAAGGTTAGTATGAGAGACGGAAAAATCCCTTATGCTTCTCTTCACCAAACATCCTAAAACGAACCTAGAGCAAACAAACGCAACCCCCTCACTTAGGCGCGCTATACATGACATATAACCACGACCTAAGCCGAGAAGTCCTTTGGGCGCACTACAACATGACATGTAGTTGTGACTTAATTGGATACATGGTTGTGGGTGTTTCGCCTAGGGTTGGAAATAAGCGTACGTAGCGGAAGGACAAGGGACACTAGGAATGGATTTAGTGTTAGAAAGCTTGCTTAAACTCGCAAATCCCATTCATATGTCCTCCTAATCCCCGCTACGTTCGATTATCCCAACATCATTTTAAGAATGGCAAAAGAAAAGTACAAGACTAATCCTAACTCTACTAATCAACCTTAACCCTAACAAGCTTACTTGAATATAAATACAAACACTTAGGATAGACTTGAACACATATATACATTCTTTCACTGACTTGTCTAAGACAAGAATGGACATACTACCATCTCCTTGTGGATCAACCCAGGCTCAACCGACTAGCTGTAAAGTGACACTATCTTGATTGCGGTAATGTAACATTTCAAAAAAATTAAATATTATTTTTGAGAATTTTTATAATTAAATAATAAAATATTGAATATTTTAATAAGGCGGTATAATTAAATACCGATAAATAGGGAAAAATTTGGAAAATTATGGAAATTATTAAAAAGAGGGTGCTTTATGTGATTTATGCAAATTATGAAATTTTACGATTTATTATACACTAATTTTGTGCTAATCGCGATTAAAAATCGCTAATCGGGCTTTAAGCGTGTTTTGTGCACATGACATGCACATGTCATTTTAACACTTGTTACATTTTTCCTACATGTTTTGGATGTATGGTTATTGTTTTGGGTTTACTATTGCAAAGAGAAGGAAATAAAAGAGAATATAAAGAATAGAATAGTGCAACGTATGGGTGAGAGAGAGAGAGAGAGGTGAGAGGTCTCCTTTGACTTAGCCATTCTCTTTCTCCCTTCATTCTCTTCATCTTTCTCCTTCCTCTTCACCATGACAGCACCCCCTTTCCCTTCCACTTCAAACCCTAACTCCATCATCAAATCTCCATCAAAACCCCACTCCCATTTCACAAAAAATGTGCACAATCTCTCAAGCAACCCTTTGGACCAAGAAAGTTTGCATTTTGGCGCTGTAGAGGATTCATGAGTGTCAAATGAGGTAATCCCTTCACAATTAGTGTAGTTTTTCATTTGCTTATGCATCTATTCAAGTTTAAAATCGATTTGGCGATGTTTAGGAATCTTCGTAATCTCATGTTGGGAATTAGGGTTTGATTTGAATAGAGATTGTTTAATGGGGCTTTAGAGATGACCTTAAACCCCCTTAGATGTTAGAAATCCAGACCTAACCAAACCTGAAAACCCAAAATACAGAATTACAGAACTTTTCATGTCGGTTTTTGAGGTTTTAGAGTGTGCAGGGAAATCTGGGATGACCTGGGGTATTTTCCAAACTAGCAAACAATACCTGAGATACTTTTGGACTAGTATGAGACCACCCAACCAAGATGAACCCCATTGGGGACCCCTAGCCGACGAGCTCGGATTAGAGGAGAGGGTGCTCAGCCACTTGGTGATGATAGGTGCCCTGGTTGCCTCCATAGCTCATATAAACCCTATATAACACCCCAGTGTTGTTTTGGAGTATTGTTTCCACCCTATGCAAAATCTGGGACCGTTTTCTCAAGTTGTTGTTTTGATTCGGGATATGGTTTTGTGTATTTTAATTTCTGGATTTTATTGTTTGTGTTTTATCTCGATTACTTGACCTTTATACGTCTATATCGAGTGATATCGGGTTGTTTTGCGAGAGCAAACCATAGGTTTTGACCTATGTGAGTTTCGTGCGTCGTTTTGGCTTTGAATTGGATTTTAATGCGATACGATACGTGTGACATGTAGGTACACCCCTAGGGACTTCGAGATGATAGGCAAGCGCGTGGCGATGTCGGAATCGGCAAACGAAGATCAGGTGAGTAGATATACATCTACAGAGAGAAGTCGGGTGGATGGCGTATAGCAACCCCGCAAAGTTGTAAGAAATGATGTGATATGTTATAGATATGCATTTATATGTTATGGAGAGATTGAACACTTAGCAAGGGGAGCTTTAGGTGATCATTGGTTTAGTGTTAGCGAGAATTGAAGGACTTTAGTCGATTTCTTAGTCACGAAAACCTTAGGGTAATGATTTGCATACATGCACATACACATACTCGCATACATTGATATCCTTGTGCGTATTGGGGACATATTTAGATTGGTATTTTCATTTGCTTGGATGACGAGAATGTTATATGATACTCGGGAATGAGTCGATCTGATCGGGCATGATGCCGTGAGATATTTAATGTGTGACCGAGATAAGTCATGATGTTATAACGGGTCGTTGGACGACGATACTATGTTATTGGTATACATGACGATAGTTGACATGTGATCGAGATATGAGATAAGATACGTTAAGATATTTATAATGGATCGCTTGGGAGATGTATACTTCTATATGATGATATGTGTGGATGACATCGGATTGTAGGAGACTTTAGATCAATAGCCAGAGCATGATATTGTTGATGATATTAGTAATGTACTAGACTTAGATCAGTACCCCTGTTCACGATATGTGATGATGAGGATGCCAGATGAATAATGAGATAAATATGATGTTTGACCCGTACCCAGATTTGGGATGCCGTACGATAGGTTTACCGTATGAGATATAGTTATGAGTATAGATCTGCACTCTGGACTCAAGGATGTCTTATTAGTTGTTGGGTCATACGTGATACCATTGAGGCAAGATCACCGACTACTAGCTATGTATATAGATCGACTTAGACTTAGGTAGATTTCCTTACCCTTTTGACTGGGCTCGAATCACACTAGTTTTCAAAAGTGGAGTATTGTGAGTATTTTAAATACCAAATTGTATGACTCATTCATTGGGTAGGATTATTTCTTCAGTGTTACTGTTATCATATCGCTTTCTGTATATTCATGATATTTCATCGCATTGCATACTTATACACATGTTATGTGTAATTATTATGAAACTATGCTGTCAGGACACCAGCACCATTACCGATGATGTGTATGCTCCACATACACTTGCTTGCCGGCTCACACACATCTTCATCGGTAATTACCATGTCACATACACTTTAGAAACTACTATTCCTTGACATAGCTTGTTAAGTTGATAGTTGCAATATGTTATAACTTTCAGATGCTAGTTTAACTATTGCATTCATTACATGATATCAGATGCATTCATCTATTCATTTATTATGCAATATTATGGAGTTTTATGTCGATATTCACTGTTTACTTGCTATTCATGATTGGATTTCAGATTTTCATGAGATTTCCTGGATTTGGGAGAAAACCGCAAAAATATATATATAAACCTCTCTCTCTCTCTCTCTTTCTCTTTTTAAAATGAAAAGTGTGGTTTTCTCGTGATGTATGAGTCGTCCACCATGATGTTTTCTTGGTTATGAGATGGATTTCGAGACCCGATTCGAGGAGTTGGATGAACCGTCTGCGGGTACATGATGGACCCGGTAAAGGGACCCCGGGGCAAGAAGATCGAGGTGTAGACGATGAGCCCGGCAGGGGCAGACTGCCTACCGGTGATTTTACCTGACGCATCGGATATCCGGAGGATACCGTTCTGTTAGGTCCACGTTACCTCACCCGGTACTTTCGGGGATGCGGAAACGGTAAAACAAATTTTTTCTAAACTTTGTAACATGGACCGTAAAAGCCGGATCTTTGCTAAACTAAACAAGCATACTTGCAAAGAAGAGTTAACTACTCGGCAAAGTGGTTATACCTCAACTTGAACTCCTTCTCTTCTTGTTGTTCTTCTTCTTTCTTGCTCTTTGTAGTAGCTTGAATGGCTTCCCCTCCTCGTCTCCTCTTTGCCGAAGATAGATCCACCTGAGGGCTTCATCCTTGGGCTCCTTTCTCGATCTTGAGAGAACTAAGGTATTCGGCTTGCTAGACCTTCTACCTTAGAGTGAGTAGAGTGTGCTTTGGGGTATTATATCTTCAAGGAGATGATTCTCAACACATGAGATTTGCTCTCCTTGAACAAGAGGAGGAAGAAGATGAAGTGAGGAGAGAGAATCCAAATGATAGAAAATGAGCTATCTTTTTCCTTTTGCAACCATATCAAAAAGAAAAAGAATTATCTAAATAATAATAATAATTCAAATGAGAATAGTTGATGGTTGTTTTGGAATGACCACTATCATACTTCATTAAATGAAATGTAAGCAAGAATCAAGGAGCATCCTTGCAAAGTAATGATGATGGTCAAACATTCAACCATGGTCAACAAGTCAACCATGGTCAACAAGTCAACAAAACCAACCATAACATAATTTCATTTAATTACTATTATTAATTGATAATCCATAATTCCATTAGGGTTTGGAAAAAGACGACTGTCAACTGTGCATACGCACCCGTTTCGAAACCCTAATGAAAAACCTCTTCCTCCGCCTCAAACAACTGTGCATACACACCTGCATTCTCGTTCCGAGGAACAAGAATACCAAGAGATAAAATCAACCCCAAAACATATACCAGTATCTGACTCAAACCAGAGCCTACTAGTAATATCCGTCCGGACTCCAAACGTGCACAAGTGCGCGGATGAGAACGAACCCTGTCGCAAGACCATGCGACCTCTACTCTGTTTTGTCCAGAGGCGAATACCCTCTGTGTGGGACTCTAAAGACTCGACACTACGCTGGCAGTGGGTTTAACCACAGACCGCAAGCGGCACTAGCTGTGCGTAACGGTCCCCAGGTAGATGCCGATAAGAAGACTGACGAGGTAAAAACCCATCTGAACTCCTACTGAGTCTGAATGTGACATTCTCCGTACAGTCCGGTCTGTTCGTCTGATACATCGCATGTCGGGCCTAGGGGGCGGCAAGCGTCAGACCCCTAATAGCGGTACAAGTCGTGTCGGAGTGAAGCCCAGAACACCCTGAGATAGCACTGGAACCTACCAGTATATCTCGCTTGCCCTGGCCAGGGAATACTTGTGTAATGGCTCTCCTAGACACAGTGCGATGTCAACCCCCAATACCGGGAGAGACGAATCCTGTCTAACCGTCACTGCCTCCAAGTGCTTCGGGACTGCTCCCAACTACCACCTGTTTGCACGACTCATTAGAGCCGTGGTAGGGTAGTAATCAAAGAGCAGTGGGAACACACTCGAGGCGAAGTGACAGTGTCAAGTCAGCGGACTAAGCTGTACTCATGTCACCTGGGAACTGATAACTGACGATAGGTATAATACCAACCATCAGTTCCCGACGAGTCCTGTCCAGTGTACTCGTAACCTAACGAGCACCCGCATACTATCTCAAGTACGACGTACCGACGGCTGTGGGACAGACCGTCTCTCGTGCTGGGATGAGAAGCGCATACGCTAGTCTACTCCGGAGTATCGATGCCCTATCTCGATACTCCCACGACTAGGGACGTGTATAAGGATATGCTTGTAGATTACCCAGCCCCCACGAGTGTGATCGCCATCACAACGCTGGTAATCAAGCAAAGATCCAAAGGGCTCTACTAATGCGTATAGGTGATATAATAAATAAACATACAAGTACACATTAAAGCAGAGACAAACCAAGTAGCATACTACTATATTGAGCAAGATTGTCTGTACAACTGTGAATATCCCAAGCTTCCATCAAGTAATATACATACTAGTATGATACAGTAATGGCCTCTAGGGCATATACACTAACAATCTCCCACTTGCACTAAGGCCATGTACTGGCGTATCGAAGACCTATCATCTCGATCAGCCGCTCGAACTGAGTCTGGGGTAAAGCCTTCGTGAATGGGTCCGCAGTGTTGTCTTTTGTGTCCACTCTCCGCACCTCGATCTCCTGTCGATCAATGATCTCCCTGATCAGGTGATACCGCCTTAAGATGTGCCTGGATTTCTGATGGGACCTTGGTTCCTTCGCTAAAGCTATAGCTCCATTGTTATCGCAATACAAAGGTATTGGGTCAACAATGGACGGAACCACCTGAAGTTCACTAATGAACTTCTTAATCCAGACCGCCTCTTTTGCGGCATCGCTTGCAGCAATGTATTCAGCCTCCATCATCGAGTCTGCGACGGTATCCTGCTTGGAACTCCTCCAACATACCGCCCCTCCGTTGAGGGTAAACACAAAACCCGAGACAGACTTGCTGTCATCTTTGTCACTCTGGAAGCTTGAATCGGTAAAGGATTCGACCTTGAGGTCTCCATTACCGTAAACCAGGAACATCTCCTTAGTCCTTCTCAGGTACTTGAGAATGTTCTTCACTGCTGTCCAGTGGTCCTCCCCTGGGTCTGACTGATACCGGCTTACCGCGTTTAGCGCGTAAGCTACATCTGGTCTTGTACATAGCATCGCATACATTATAGATCCTACCGCCGAAGCGTAGGGTATAGTGCTCATGCGAACCCTCTCCTCGTCAGTCTTAGGAGACATCTTCTTGGAGAGGGTAATTCCGTGCAATGCGGGTATATTACCGCGCTTGGAATCCTCCATACTAAATCTCTTTAGTACGGTCTCTATGTACCTGGACTGCGAAAGTCCCAGTAGTCTCTTGGATCTATCTCTATAGATCTTGATCCCCAGAATGTACGAGGCATCACCCAGGTCTTTCATGGAGAACCTTTGTGACAAAAATAGCTTGACCGATTGTAGCATAGGAATATCATTTCCTATCAAAAGAATGTCGTCCACGTACAAGACTAGGAACACGACAGTTCGTCCTACAATCTTCTTATATACACAGGGTTCATCTTCGTTCTTGATGAAATCAAATTCCTTGATTGCCTCATCAAAATAGATGTTCCAGCTCCGCGATGCCTGCTTTAATCCATAAATGGATTTAAGCAACTTGCACACCCTCCCGCTGCTCCCACTGTCTACGAAACCTTCTGGTTGATCCATGTAAACGCGCTCTTCCAAACAACCGTTTAGGAAAGCCGTCTTAACATCCATCTGCCAGATTTCATAGTCATGGAAGGCAGCAATGGCAAGTAGGATCCGAATGGATTTGAGCATAGCCACCGGAGAAAAAGTCTCGTCATAGTCCAAACCAGGTCTTTGACGAAAACCTTTTGCAACGAGTCTAGCTTTATAGGTTTCCACCTGCCCATCTACACCAAGTTTCCTTTTGTAGATCCATTTGCATCCAACGGGTTTTACCCCAGGTGGAGCAATATCCAAGGTCCACACTTTATTGGCGTATATGGACTCCATTTCGGATTGCATTGCTTCCTGCCACTTATCAGAGTCCCTACTGATAATGGCCTGCCTGAAACTGGTAGGGTCATCTTCTTCCAAGATGCAATCCTCTCGATCCCCGTCTATGAGAAAACCGTAGTATCTCTCGGGCGGATGAGAAATCCTACCAGATCTACGGAATGGCTGAGGTTCGTTTGGGGTCACTGAATTTTCTGGTTCTGCTAAATCCTCAGTTTGATTTTGTGGATCAGATATTTCATCCAGTTCTACCGTGCTCCCACTTATTTCTTTTGCACGAAATTGCCACTCTAAAAAGGTGGCGCGGCGAGCAACGAACACCTTCTGTTCCTCAGTGTGGTAGAACAGATATCCCAGAGAATTTCTAGGATATCCCACAAACTTACATAAAACTGACCGTGCCTCAAGCTTGTCTGGTTTTTGTACTTTTACATAGGCCGGACAACCCCATATCTTAATTCGTTCTAGATATGGTTTCTTACCACTCCATATTTCATATGGAGTCTTAGGCATGGATTTAGACGGAACCTGATTCAGCAAGTATGCCGCTGTCTCTAGCGCAAGTCCCCAGAATGAAAGAGGTAATTCAGCATCACTCATCATGGATCGCACCATATCCAATAGGGTACGATTCCTCCGCTCCGAAACACCGTTGTGTTGTGGTGTATAAGGAGGAGTGAGCTGAGAGAGAATACCATTCTCTTTTAAGTAATCTCGGAATTCCGTGCTTAAGTACTCCCCTCCTCTATCAGTCCGGAGGATCTTGATACTTTTGCCTGTCTGGTTCTCTACTTCGTTTCTGAATTCCTTGAATTTCTCAAAAGTTTCAGATTTGTGTTTCATCAGATACACATATCCGAACCTAGAGAGATCGTCAGTGAATGTGATGAAGTACGAGAACCCACCCCTTGCAAGTATAGACATCGGTCCACACACATCACTGTGTATGAGTCCCAAGAGCTCTCTTGCTCTTTCTCCATGTCCGGTGAACGGAGATTTGGTCATCTTCCCTTTGAGACAAGACTGACAAGTTTCATAAGATGAAAACTCGAACGCATTCAAGAGTCCATCTTTATGCAACTTACTCAGTCTTTTCTCTCCGATATGACCAAGTCTACAATGCCACAAGTAGGATTCATTCGTGTCTGAATTCTTCCTCTTGCGTGTGTTTTGTATATTGAGAATTGTATTCTGATTTAGAACGTAGATACCATTACACAGTGTACCCTCTGCAACCAGTACCTTATCAAGGTAAATGTTCATGATATTCTTTTCAAGAACAAAGTTATATCCATCTTTATTGAGTAAAGAAACTGATATGATGTTGCAAACCATGGAGGGTACATAGTAGCAATCGTTCAAAATCATAGTCTTGCCATTTGGCAATACTAGGTGATATTCACCGACGGCTGCCGCATTAACTTGTGCTCCGTTCGCTACTCTGAGCGACATATCACCCGGTGCAACTTTCCTACTTTTTCTCAGTCCCTGCAATAAATTACAGATATGAGATCCTGATCCGGTATCAAGTACCCAGGAGGTAGGGCTGACCGTAAAACAGTTCTCAATTACAAGAACACCTGAAGTAGATGCAAAACCATGCTTCTTCTTCGACTGGGTATCCTGGAAATCCATACAATCCCCTTTCCCATTCTCATACTCATGACTGTTGTCACAAGTTAGAGCTGAACCAACTTTCCCCAGTCCCGAATAAGAATTCGGATTGGTCAAGCGATACATTTTATTATCTTGATTAGGGCGTGAAAAGGTTGCTGCCTGGAGAGAGAAAAGAAACACTCAGCGTATGCTCTTGCAAGATTAGATTGGTTTATTAATTTATCTAACCAGGATGTCTCCCACTGTTTCCTCAAATTCCTCTTAAAACCTTTTTAAAGGAAGAACTAGCCGGGTTTTTAATTCACGTCACAATACTTGCTTAACCTTTCAGCCAGGCTAGTGTCGGTACTTCGAGGGAGGTTTTCCAACGCTTTCGCGAAGTTCCTTAATTAAAGAACCTCTTTTCCCTGGGGGCGTAACCCCGCTAACACCTTTCTAGACACCTACTAGGTTTATAGCATTGATCGTTAAGTGAAATAATCTCCCGAGAGTAAACCAACTCATCAGTAGGATCGGGATCCAACTGTCATTGTGTGATAACCTAGATGGAATCCACTCTAGTCACCACACTCCAGAAGGTATGCTAAATCTGCAAGTTTCAGTTCTTTTGAAACTCCCGATGTGGTTTTTGCCCCTAACGATTCATGACCTTGACAATGACAACATATCATGAACTGTTAGTCAAGTTCGGCCCGTCATTATCTTGATTAACTTAGACCCACCCGCACAACTCTTGACAATGCCAACATAGCTATGCGACTGTCCTAAATAATCTGAAAAATAAGGTTGCAAACAAGCAATACTTAGCTACCGATCACTACATCTTGACAATGCCAAAATACGTAGCTCGAATACTGAGTAGTACTTGTAGGAAATGACGGAGGGCTACGGCTGGGTTTTTGGCGAAAAACCCGTTAACGTAATGAACTTGATGTCGTTGAAGGAACCTGATAACCCTTTTTTTTTTGAAAAATATAGTGGCGAAATCTTTTTGCTAAAGAGGTCACTCCCTGTGAAGGGATCTCGGCTCTTTCCTCGTCGAATGAGGTGCAGGATATTCCAAATTGAATACCTCGATGCAAAGCAAGAATAATCGACTATAGTGAAGTTATTACCCTGACGCAAACTTTTGTCCAAGGGGTCACTCCCGATGAAGGGATCTCGGCCCTTGCCTCATCGATTGAGGTGCTGGGCATTCATAACCGAATACCTCGATGCAAAACAAAAAGATGAACGTCCTTGTAATAACAGCTTTTTGAAAAAACTTGTTCCAACAACGTCTTTTAGGTTTATTTTCTTGCATTAGTTCTTTTAATGCGTCCCATCATTAAATCCTACCATTGCAGAAAACAACCAAAATATGACGTACGCTTATGCCATTCGCATTCGCCACGGGGTCCCGTCATCACCCGTTAGGTTACTTAACTAATGATAGAGCGGGGGCTGGGCTAGCGCGGCTGTAAAACATAAGCAACGCCTAAATAGTAAAGCAATGATAGACATTACAGATCACAGATGAGTACATTGGATATACTAGGAATCCGCAATCCGTTCGAGCCTGCAACGATAAGCGGATTACACGGTCGCGGTGAATAGCCAAAACCCCACCCAAGACCCCTACGGGTGCGGCAAACCACCCGCCAAGTACTCGGTAGTTTGTGCACCCCTCCATGGGTCTATCCTAGGAGCAAAAACAGTAAAAAGAATTATACAATGACGGCTACAACCCCGACCCGGTTGTGCGGCCATACAAATAATATTATTACATCAATTTACATTTACAAATGAATGAAAGAAAAACAAAAGCTCATCTCACATCCACCCCGGCTATTCACCCGCGACAGTCCAACACATTCATATACACATTCCAATATCAAACACAGATCACAGAGATGTATAACCCCGACTAATCGACTTATAGCGATTAGCCGACGTTCAATACATGCAAACATCACAGATATAACCTTTATAGTCAAAGTATATTGAAGTTCGGAAAAAAATACGGAATTATAGGCCCCCAAAAACAAATTTCTATTCTGGAAAATCTGGGCACATATAATATATCTGGAAAATCCTAAAACCAGGTTAGAAACACTCTGCACCAAAAACGACACAGCAATTCACCAAGTTGGCCGCGTTTCCGCGGCAATAGCAAGCTATTGCCGCGGAAACGCGGCTCTTTGGTCGAGTCGCTGTCTCGTTTTTGGTGGCTTTCTTCTAAAAACCCTGAGATGATTTATGGAGTATAACAAATTTTGTTTTGACCAGAAAATTTTTTAACAGAAACTCAGGTTTTTATAACTTGGTTTTTTCGATTTTTCCGTTTCGAACTTCAATACACTTTACTACCAAGCTAGTTTATGTTTAGTTAGGCTCTGATACCACTGTTAGGTCCACGTCACCTCACCCGGTACTTTCGGGGATGCGGAAACGGTAAAACAAAATTTTTTCTAAACTTTGTAACATGGACCGTAAAAGCCGGATCTTTGCTAAACTAAACTAGCATACTTGCAAAGAAGAGGTAACTACTCGGCAAATTGGTTATACCTCAACTTGAACTCCTTCTCTTCTTGTTGTTCTTCTTCTTTCTTGCTCTTTGTAGTAGCTTGAATGGCTTCCCCTCCTCGTCTCCTCTTTGCCGAAGATAGATCCACCTGAGGGCTTCATCCTTAGGCTCCTTTCTCGATCTTGAGAGAACTAAGGTATTCGGCTTGCTAGACCTTCTACCTTAGAGTGAGTAGAGTGTGCTTTGGGGTATTATATCTTCAAGGAGATGATTCTCAACACATGAGATTTGCTCTCCTTGAACAAGAGGAGGAGGAAGAAGATGAAGTGAGGAGAGAGAATCCAAATGATAGAAAATGAGCTATCTTTTTCCTTTTACAACCATATCAAAAAGAAAAAGAATTATCTAAATAATAATAATAATTCAAATGAGAATAGTTGATGGTTGTTTTGGAATGACCACTATCATACTTCATTAAATGAAATGTAAGCAAGAATCAAGGAGCATCCGTGTAAAGTAATGATGATGGTCAAACATTCAACCATGGTCAACAAGTCAACCATGGTCAACAAGTCAACAAAACCAACCATAACATAATTTCATTTAATTACTATTATTAATTGATAATCCATAATTCCATTAGGGTTTGGAAAAAGACGACTGTCAACTGTGCATACGCACCCGTTTCGAAACCCTAATGAAAAACCTCTTCCTCCGCCTCAAACAACTGTGCATACACACCTGCATTCTCGTTCCGAGGAACAAGAATACCAAGAGATAAAATCAACCCCAAAACATATACCAGTATCTGACTCAAACCAGAGCCTACTAGTAATATCCGTCCGGACTCCAAACGTGCACAAGTGCGCGGATGAGAACGAACCCTGTCGCAAGACCATGCGACCTCTACTCTGTTTTGCCCAGAGGCGAATACCCTCTGTGTGGGACTCTAAAGACTCGACACTACGCTGGCAGTGGGTTTAACCACAGACCGCAAGCGGCACTAACTGTGCGTAACGGTCCCCAGGTAGATGCCGATAAGAAGACTGACGAGGTAAAAACCCATCTGAACTCCTACTGAGTCTGAATGTGACATTCTCCGTACAGTCCGGTCTGTTCGTCTGATACATCGCATGTCGGGCCTAGGGGGCGGCAAGCGTCAGACCCCTAATAGCGGTACAAGTCGTGTCGGAGTGAAGCCCAGAACACCCTGAGATAGCACTGGAACCTACCAGTATATCTCGCTTGCCCTGGCCAGGGACTACTTGTGTAATGGCTCTCCTAGACACAGCACGATGTCAACCCCCAATACCTGGAGAGACGAATCCTGTCTAACCGTCACTGCCTCCAAGTGCTTCGGGACTGCTCCCAACTACCACCTGTTTGCATGACTCATTAGAGCCGTGGTAGGGTAGTAATCAAAGAGCAGTGAGAACACACTCGAGGCGAAGTGACAGTGTCAAGTCGGCGGACTAAGCTGTACTCATGTCACCTGGGAACTGATAACTGAGGATAGGTATAATACCAACCATCAGTTCCCGACGAGTCCTGTCCAGTGTACTCGTAACCTAACGAGCACCCGCATACTATCTCAAGTACGACGTACCGACGGCTGTAGGACAGACCGTCTCCCGTGCTGGGATGAGAAGCGCATACGCTAGTCTACTCCGGAGTATCGATGCCCTATCTCGATACTCCCACGACTAGGGACGTGTATAAGGATGTGCTTGTAGATTACCCAGCCCCCACGAGTGTGATCGCCATCACAACGCTGGTAATCAAGCAAAGATCCAAAGGGCTCTACTAATGCGTATAGGTGATATAATAAATAAACACACAAGTACACATTAAAGCAGAGACAAACCAAGTAGCATACTACTATATTGAGCAAGATTGTCTGTACAACTGTGAATATCCCAAGCTTCCATCAAGTAATATACATACTAGTATGATACAGTAATGGCCTCTAGGGCATATACACTAACACGTTCATGGTCGTGTGATTGATGTTAGGGGCCGATCAGGACTGACGGAGCCCTAGATAGTGAGATTTGAAACACTGAGATTTTTGAGATATTAAGGTAATGAGATTTGATGATACAGGCCAGTCCGGCTAGCCGGAGCATAAGGTATTGAGATACTGAGATTTATGTTTTGTCTCGATGCTGGACACTGTTTTATCTGTCGATTTCATTGATGATACGCGATTTATATACATACAGAAATCTCATAAATAAAGAAAAACGGTTGTCTCATTCATGATGTATTCTATTTCATTTGTAATGCATTCATACATCATATATCTTATATGGTGTTATCTGAGGTACTGACTCGAGTATGTAGTATTACACTTATACATAGATGGACCCGGATAATTATTTGAGAATATTACTTGATATGACCTAGGATAGCGTTATGCATGCGATTTCTACTCGTAGATGTTCTCTGCTCACGAGTTGGCAACTCACCCCCGTTGTGCCACAGTTTCTTGCAGGTTTTGCCGTACAGGTTTTGTTGCGGTTTTGTTGGCACACTGTCCCTTCCGGGTGATTGCTTTGGTAGGTGGGTTCTTTTGCATCAGGACCACCATTTTATATTTGTTATTTCAGTTGTATCTAGTAAAACTCCATCAACCATACTTGTATATTTGATAGACATAGAAGAATAGTGTATATTATTTCAACCTTAGAGTCGCGCATTGTATTATTATGGTTTCATCTGGTTTTCTTGATGATGTTGGATTTTTATCCTGAGTTTGATCCTCGCCCTTCAGCATTGTATATTATATTACTTGCGTGGTTGTGCCCGTCGATTGACGAAGAGCTAGCTCCCGCTTGGGGATGCCTGTTATCATTATGCATATATTTATCATGTTGTACCCCGTTCGAGGCAAGTATTTACAAAGGAAACTCTACCGAAATTTTCAGAAAAGACTTGTGATTTTAAAAAATGCATACTTCGACTTATGTTGCTAAACTACTTGAATTAAATTTGTTTTTCCTTCACTCTACTGCTTTACTTGGCTTTGATTTTTGGGTTTTGGCTTACTTAGATTACGTACGCCTCGAGACGTTTCGTAATTTAAGTGCTGGTCATGTTCCATACTTTTCGGGTCGTGACAAAGTTGGTATTAGAGCGTTAGGTTTTACCTTCGGAGTGTAGGATGGCCCTTGGTTGATGGAGTAGGTAGCTTGAGTAAAGTGACGTACCGTACGTATGTTCCGCGGCATACTTACGATACGCTACTCCGCTTAAGAATCCTTAGGATATACATTTCATTGCACAGTATTATATTCATTCCTATGATCTATCCTCACCAATACCAGTTTATGGATTTGCCGCCACGATTACGGGCAGGGAGAGCTACGGCTAGAGTTGTGGTCAGCACGAGCTCCTCACGAACGAGGACTGACCAGGGAATGATTCCAGGGACATACGATTTGCATATATATGCCGTGTTATTGTGTTTTCGCGCCATGAGAGTTTGATGGATCGCTGTGATGAGGTTTCTCGGGCGTGTAGATTAGCACCGGAGGATTGAGCCACTGATGGAGGCCAGCAAGAATGTGATGACCGTTGATGTATCGCTTATTCATGATGATTGAGGCACTATTCAGCGTGCAGACGAATGAGCCAGTTGTTGCTGCGAACGACGAGATATCGCCCCAGATGTTGGAGCTATTGCAGTACAAGTTGTACTTAGAGATATGATGGAAAGTTGCTAGTCACCCGAGGATCAATGACTAGGACATGTGGTTCGTTCGCTTACCCCGACGCGAGGTCATCAAATAGATCAATTCTAGCTAGAGACGACTTCACGTAGGTACGCTGAGAGTCGATAGAGGCAATCGAATATCGGAAACCCATATTCCAAGTATAAAGTATTCAGAAAGACATGCAAGCAATTCTATGGACCCTCTAGAAGAATGAAACCCTAACTCGACATAATGACCGTGTGAAAGCCTTTGAACCTCAGGGCTTGCGGCAGTTCCGCGGTGCCATTAGTGAGGCTTGGGTTTGCCCTTCTACGGCTGGTCCACCGATGCTATGGTATGTACTCGATACTATTAAACTGTACCCAAGATGTTGAGCTCTTGAAGGATTATGAGGTTTTGACTAATCGATCGAATGGTTCGACTTCATTCGGATGCTATGTGGTGGGATTCATTTCTTGGGAGACTCCAGATACGAGTATAGTCGTTGGAGCCAGTCCATGCAGCCACGAAGAGACGAGTCCGAAGCAGTCGACATTAGATAAAAGTGGAGTAAGAGGTTCGTACGAGATCTTGATGAGATAACGTTCCACTCCGCTGATATCAGAGATGTGATACGCAAGCAGATGTGATGTATATGGATATATCTTCCAGAAGGAGTCATGATGAGTATGCAGTCATTCTGGAACAAGAAACAGATTTAGTGAAGGGTGATGACTTCCGGGCAGTTCGGCAGAAACGAGATTAGGGAGAGACCTTGACAGGACCTTTCTGGAACAATTTACGAGAAGACTTGGACCCAGGATCAGTCATATTGCATACGCCCAGCAGGCAAGAGTTCCGCATCGACGACGGGACATGTTATGAGTGATCATGACAGTTGGCCAGAGATTCTTAGAGGAGGTGCTTGAGCGGGACTATTCCGCCATACTTGATTCGGTATTTTTGGGCAATCTTTTAGCATGATTGAGTTTTGATGACTAAGTTTCATGATATTCGTTTTCGTGCACCATGGTTGCACCTAATGGGTATTTGTATTTTGTGCGTAGTTATTGCACTTGAGATATACTTTATACACCGTTGTGTTGATTTTTGATTTGTGCACAGTTATTGCATTTGATATCGTTTTTGGTGCCTTGGCTGCACATGCTTATGATTTCATGGATTTCATACAGTTGGGTAGATTTTGTGCATATTGTACGCACCCGATTTGATTTTTGCACTCGGTATAGTTCATATATGCTTGCAGTGCAGTGATACATATTTTGTGCACTACAGTTGCACAGGACTTCGATTTGATGTTATTTGAGGTATTGATTTTGACTTCATGCCTAGGGCATGCATATGATTTGATTTATGCTTACGGCATAGTTTTCATGCACTTTTAGTGTTTTGATTAGGTTTTATGCACGCTGATGCACATGGTTGTGAGATTTGATACTACGGTATACCTGATTTTGATTTGAGATGTGTTGTATACCGTCGATTTCGATTGTGATACTCGATATTTGTTTTGTGCACCTTGTGCACCTGATTGGATTCTTGTGTATATTTGACGCGCTTGGATTGGATTTTGCGCATGTTCGGCGCTTGATATTGGATTTCATGATTTCGAGCATGTTGGACGCACAGGATTTAGATTTTTATTCGTGCATGATGGATGCACCTGATTTGGATTTTTGGGCATATTGGGCGCATGATTTGAGATGCGATTTTGGTGCACACCAGATGCACTAAATCGAGATTCTTCGTGCATATCAGATGCACCTGATTTTGCTGTCAGGAACACACGTTGCCTCTGACAGGCATTTCATGCACACCCGTTACACTTAGATGTTGTTTCTGTGCACATGTATGGCATATATATGGATTTTGATTTCCGTGCGCACCAGACGCACGTAGCATTCATATGCACATTTTTGGATGGATTTCTTATGGAGCAGTACGTTGTTATGATATTTACTATTGTTTTCGTACTGATCAGGACTAGTCAGAGGACAGTATCTGGATGTATTTTGCATGCATTGATAGTTATCGAAAGGATTTCTAAAAAGAGAGCTATAGTCTCAGTATTTACCTACGTGGCTGATATAAACGAAACGTTTAAAAACAAGGAAACCCTTCTAAATTGTTTTCAAAACGGCGGTACGTGCATGTAAACAAAGGATATATATAGAGTTATTTTCTTACTAGAGACGTCCGCCACTGTGCAGTGTTATGCGCATCGCACAGTGACTTAAAAAGGTTTGGCATGCATTTCCTTCAGATGTTTACATATATAGTGTTGATGTATATCATATTGGTGTTCGTATTGGATTTAGACATTGATGTCTTCCCCATGAGTCCGATGATTGCAGGATGCTTGACGGAGTTTTGTTTTTGAGTTATCTACTCATTGTTCAAGCGCATCCATTGCGCTATGATGCGTTTTATGTATTGATGGTTTCGGGACCCCGATGGCTTAGTCTTTTACTGAAATGTTTTAGTATTGAGGGGTTTAAATTTAAATTCGGGGACCGAATTTCTTTAAGGGGGGAAGACTGTAGCATTTCAGAAAAATAAAATATTATTTTTTGGAATTTTTATAATTAAATAATAAAATATTGAATATTTTAATAAGGCGGTATAATTAAATACCGATAAAGTGGGAAAAATTTGGAAAATTATGGAAATTACTAAAAAGAGGGTGCTTTATGTGATTTATGCAAATTATGAAATTTTACGATTTATGATACACTAATTTTGTGCTAATCGCGATTACAAATCGCTAATCGGGCTTTAAGCGTGTTTTGTGCACATGACATGCACATGTCATTTTAACACTTGTTACATTTTTCGTACATATTTTGGGTGTATGGTTATTATTTTGGGTTTACTATTGCAAAGAGATGGAAATAAAAGAAAGATAAAGAATAGAATAGTATAAGGTATGGGTGAGAGAGAGAGAGAGAGATGAGGGGTCTCCTTTGACTTAGCCATTCTCTTTTCCCCTTCATTCTTTTCATCTTTCTCCTCCCTCATCACCATGGCAGCACCCCTTTCCCCTCCACTTCAAACCCTAACTTCATCATCAAATCTCCATCAAAACCCCACTCCCACTTCATAAAAAATGTGCACAAGCTCTCAAGAAACCTTTTGGACCAAGAAAGTTTGCATTTTGGCGCTGCAGAGGATTCATGAGTGTCAAATGAGGTAATCCCTTCACAATTAGTGTAGTATTTCATTTGCTTATGTATCTATTCAAGTTTAAAATCGATTTGGCGAAATTTAGTGAACTTTGGAATCTCATGTTGGGAATTAGGGTTTGATTTGAATAGAGATTATGTAATAGGGCTTTAGAGATGACCATAAACCCCCTTAGATGTTAGAAAGCCAGACCTAACCAAACCTGAAAACCTAAAATACGGAATTATAGAACTTTTCACATCGGTTTGTCAGGTTTTGGAGTGTGCAGGGAAATCTGGGATGACCTAGGGTATTTTCCAAACTAGCAGATAATACCTGAGATACTTTTGGACCAGTATGAGACCACCTAACCAAGACAAACCCTATTGGGGACCCCCTGGCCGGCAAGCTCGGATTGGAGGGGAGGGTGCTCGGACACTTGGTGATGATAGGTGCCCTGGTTGCCTCCATAGCTCATATACACCGTATATAACACCCCAGTGTTGTTTTGGAGTATTGTTTCCACCCTATGCAAAATTTGGGACCGTTTTCTCAAGATGCTGTTTTGATTCGGGATATGGTTTTGGGTATTTTAATTTCTTCATTTTAGTGTTTGTGTTTTATCTCGATCACTTAACGTTTATACATCTATATCGAGTGATATCGGGTTGTTTTGCGAGAGAAAACCATAGGTTTTGACCTATGTGAGTTTCGTGCGTCGTTTTGGCTTTGAATTGGATTTTAATGTGATACGATACGTGTGACATGTAGGTACACCCCTGGGGACTTCGAGACGACAAGCAAGCGCATGGCGACGTCGGCATCGGCAAACAAAGATTAGGTGAGTAGATTTACATCTACGGGGAGAAGTCGGGTCGATGGCGTATAGCACCCCCGCAAAGTCATAACAAATGATGTGATATATTATAAATATGCATTTATATGTTATGGAGAGAATGAACACATAGCAAGGGGAGCTTTAGGTGATCATGGGTTTAGTGTTAGCGAGAATTGAAGAAGGACTTTAGTCGATTTCTTAGTCACGAAAACCCTAGGGTAAAGATTTGCATAAACGCACATACGCATGCTCGCATACATTGATATCCTTGTGCGTATTGGGGACATATTTAGATTGGTATTTTCACATGCTTGGATGACGAGAATGTTATATGATACTCGGGAATGAGTCGATCTGATCGGGCATGATGCCGTGAAATATTTAATGTGTGACCGAGATAAATCATGATGTTATAACAGGTCGTTGGACGACGATAATATGCTGTCCGTATACATGACGATAGTTGACATGTGATCGAGATATGAGATAAGATACGTTAAGATATTTATACTGGATCGCTTGGGCGATGCATACTTCTATATCATGATATGTGTGGATGACATCGGATTGTAGGAGACTTTAGACCAGTAACCAGAGCATGATATTGTTGATGATATTAGTAATGTACTGGACTTAGATCAGTACCCCTGTTCACGATATGTGATGATGAGGATGCCGGATGAATAATGAGATAAATATGATGTTTGACCCGTACCCAGATTTGGGATGCCGTACGAGATATAGTTATGAGAATAAATCCGCACTTTGGACTTGAGGATGTCTTATTAGTTGTTGGGTCGTACGTGATACCATTGAGGCGAGATCACCGACTACTAGCTATGTATATAGATCAACTTAGACTTTGGTGGATTTTCTTACCCTTTTAACTGGGCTCGAGTCATACTAGTTTTCAAAAGTGGAGGATTGTGAGTATTTTAAATACCAAATTGTATGACTCGTACATTGGGTAGGATTATTTCTTCAGTGTTGCTGTTATCATATTATTCATGATGTTTTATCGCATTGCATGCTTATACACATGTTATCTATAATTATTATGAAACTATGTTGTTAGGACACCAGCACTATTACCGATGATGCGTATGCTCCATATACACTTGCTTGCCGGCTCACACACATCTTCACGGTAATTGCCATGTCACGTACACTTTAGAAACTACTATTCCTTGACATAGCTTCCTAAGTTGATAGTTGCAATATGTTATAACTTTCAGATACTAGTTTAACTATTGCATTCATTGCTTGATATCAGATTCATTCATCTATTCATTTATTATGCAGTATTATGGTGTTTTATGCCGATATTCACTGTTTACTTGCTATTGATGATTGGATTTCGGATTTTCATGAGATTTCCTGGATTTGGGAGAAAACCGCAAGAATATAAATATAAAATTCTCTGTCTCTCTGTCTCTCTCTCTCTCTCTCTTTTTAAAATGAAAAGTGCGGTTTTCTCGTGATGTATGAGTCGTCCACCATGATGTTTTCTCGGTTATAAGATGGATTTCGAGACCCGATTCGAGGAGTTAGATGAACCGTCTGCGGGTACATGGTGTACCCGGTAAGGTATCCTGGGGTAAGAAGATCGAGGTGTAGACGATGAGCCCGGCAGGGGCAGACTGCCTACCAGTGATTTTACCTGACGCGTCGTATATCCGTAGGATACCGTTCGTGCTCGTTTGATTGATGTTCGGGGCCGATCAGGACTGACGGAGCCCTAGATAGTGAGATTTGAGACACTGAGATTTTTGAGATATTGTGATTTGATGGTACAGGCCAGTCCGGCTAGCCGGAGCCTGAAGTATTGAGTTACTGAGATTTATGTTTTGTGTCGATACTGGAAACTGTTTTATCTGTCGATTTCATTGATGATACGTGATTTATATACATACAGAAATCTCATAAATAAAGAAAAACAGTTGTCTCATTCATGATGTATTCTGTTTCATTTGTATTGCATTCATATATCATATATCTGATATGTTGCTATCTGAGGTACTGACTCGAGCATGTAGTATTACACTTATACATTGATGGACCAAGATAATTATTTGAGGATATTACTTGATATGACCTAGGATAGCGTTATGCATGCATTTTCTACTCGTAGATGTTTTCTACTCACGAGTTGGCAACTCACCCCGTTGTGCCACAGTTTCTTGCAGGTTTTGCCGTACAGGTTTTGTTGCGGTTTTGCGGGCACACTGTCCCTTCCGGGTGATTGCTTTGGTAGGTGGGTTCTCTTGCATCAGGACCACCATTGTATATTTGTTATTTCAGTTGTATCTAGTAAAACTCCATCAACCATACTTGTATATTTGATAGACATAGAAGACCAGTGTATATTATTTCGACCTTAGAGTCGCGCATTGTATTATTATGGTTTCATCTGGTTTTCTTGATGATGTTGGATTTTTATCTTGAGTTTGATCATCGCCCTTCAGCGTTGTATATTATATTGCTTGCGTGGTTGTGGCCGTCGATTGACGAAGAGCTAGCTCCCGCTTGGGGATGCCTTTTATCATTATGCATATATTTATCATGTTGTACCCCGTTCGGAGCCAGTATTTACAAAAGAAACTCTGCCGAAATTTTCAGAAAAGACATGTGATTTTAAAAAATGCATACTTCGACTTATGTTGCTAAACTACTTGAATTAAATTGGTTTTTCCTTCACTCTACTGCTTTACTTGGTTTTGATTTCTGGGTTTTGGCTTACTTAGATTACGTACGCCTCGAGACGTTTTGTAATTTAAGTGCCAGTCATGTTCCGTACTTTTCGGGTCGTGACAAGTAAGTAGAGAACAGAGTGGAACGCATATCATAAAACGTATTGCGTTTCTACCAATCAAATGGCGCCATTGCCGGGGAGACGGTAACGTATATTCTTTCTAATCATTTGGGTTAATAATTTTTTGTATATATATATATATATAAATAAAATATAATAAAAGAAACCTTTTTGTTATTTTAAATATTTTTTGTGTGCAAGTGTGCAGGCTATCTGGAGCGAGTACAGTAATCGAATCAAGAAACATAGGTTTTTATTCTATTATAAGGAACAAGTGGAGTGCAGGGCCTAAAGTTCAAGCCAAAACTCAGCATTTTGACCGTGGAACCGAGGTCAAAGGTAGAGTTTCGCGGTGGTTCGGCGGTCCTATTATGGCTTCAGAGCCCAATTTTTTTTATACCCCTTCTCTTTACTCTAAACCCCTTTGTGAACTGCACTGAACTGTATTTTCTGCAGGTTTCTTTACACAGATTGCGCCGCCGGCAAATAATTTTTTTTGTTGTTTTAGATTTTGTTTGTTTATTACTTTACATATAATAATACGGACATTAAGGGGCTATAACACCAATTCAGATTGGGTAGGGATTTCATCACTCTTCTTAAGACCCCACAAATCACTAAAGGCATACGCATCACCTTGAGTTAATAAAAAATATCTAGACCAATCCTATAAGGACTTATCATGCTCATTTAGGACAAGTGAAGGTTGCGGGGAATCGTTCGTTTATCTAAACTTGACTTTGTGGTGCCTCGGCTAGAAAAGTGAGGAGGTAATTTTAAAAGGACCGTCTCGCGGTGATTCGAGAGCGGAACACTCCTTACCTCACTTATGCTTACCTGGCCACAATTGGCAGTGAAGAGGCGATTCGAGGGTTATCTTACAAGTTGTCGCTTGGAAGTCTAGAAGCGGTCTAGTTGGACTTTGAACACTCTAGCTCTAGGTGATTGTTTGTGCATGTTGTGATTGTGCTCGTGCTTATGTATAGTTTAGTCCCATAATTCCGTATTCCTTCTAAAACCTGAACAAACAATTTCGAAAATTCAAAAAAAAAACAATAAAAAAATTTCGAAAAAACTATAAAAATTCCACCCTCCCTACCCTCAACACTTTTCATAACATGAGTACCCCAAAACGACCAACTCTTGCTGAACTTTAGCACCCACAACCAGACATTTCTTCATACGATTCTTGCTTTGGCCGAACTTCGAACGATCCATTCATGTCCAAAATTTCTTTGAGAGATCGGATAGACGCTTCTAGAAACACCACGTGGACACCACAATCTATGTCATATCAACCGTTTCAAACTTTCACCCCTTCTCATGTTGATATCCCTTCTGAGGGTGACGTGGCAACTCTTAAACTAATATCCATTGTTGAACATATTGCACAATCCTGTAGCCGATCTTTCATTCCTTTCAGCACTTCAAATTCTGGTGATCAACGATTCCAATCACCTTCTTATCATAACGTTGATCCTAACCCTGTCCTACCATTCGATTCCTATCAATCATACCCGACTTTTACACCTCTAGACATTTCTTCTGAACATCCATGTGGGAGTTTCACATATCCAAACGGGTTTGAATCTTTTACTGAAACCCCTCCACAACCCATGTCTAGTCTTGAACAAACTTTAGAACAATTTCGGGTAGCTTCATGCCAGATGGAGGAAGTGAATGCATCCATGGCCGCCCTCATACAATCTTGTGAACCGGCTGCTAGTTTACAACTAGCTCCACATTTTCCAATGTATGATGAGGCGATTGGACAGTTTAAGAATTTGAGTAGTGAGAGTGAGCAGTACACCCTTCTAGATCAAACCTACCCGTAGCAAATTGAATTCCACAACTCCGGTTTCGATAGTCTATCGAGTGTCCCACATGAATCACCAATTGAAGATAAAATGTTTGATGAGTTGTACAACTTTGTAGTGTTTGATTTACCTGATTGTGAAGGGTTCATTTCAAGTGAAACCACACCCAATCCTTTTGATCTCTACAGCTCCAATCTAGCATGTCGCAACAAACGATTCGAGGCGTCAGAACCAAAATTGATTGAGATCCATGCTTTTGATGAGGTGTCTGAGAAATTTGACTTTCACTTGATTGAGAATATTGACACTGGGAATATTATGGATGATGAAATAATAGTTTTGGATGAGTTTTTCTCACCAATTCATCATGTCCTTTCACCTCCATGTGGACATCATCCCGAGTCATTTACTATTTTTCCCGTACCCCATATGCGTCTGGAAATTGAGGATGAGTGCATGGATGAGCTGATTTTTGAGGAGAATTTGGAGGACAGCATTGAGAATGAAGCAGTTTTACTTTATGATTCAGATTTTCCAATTCATCTTGTCCCTTTCATTGACTGTGCACACCCTCCTGAACGGTTAACCGATACACTTCCTCACTCAATCCCCTCCATCCTTTCCATCATTCCGATTTTTCAAGGCATCGTATCACTTTCATTTCTTACGTCTGGTTTACCAAGTTCGGTCTACCCATGTTTTCTAACGAATCTTGAGAGCTTTGACCCCATTTCTCGACGGGTTGATAGATTAGTACAATCGCTTTTTACACATAGGTCATTATACATTATACTAATTTATTCACTCCATTTCCACTCTCAAGTTCGTATTCCATTTCTTTTTCCCTTCCGCCATTTTTCTCCTCCTCCGAGACCGTACGCCGCTTCTATCCATACACGGTCTCGTGTATTCTTCCTCTTTTTTCTCTACGTATTATTTCACCAACCCGGGCTTTATCCTGATAAAATTTTTGAATGGTTGGTGTTAACATTTGGCCTGTGTAATGCCTTGTAGAGATTGATATTGTTCTTTCCCCCCTAACTCCGAACCTTAACGCTTAAACAGTGGCAAGATTGTTTCATTAAAGTTTGGGGGGACCCTTTTTGTGTACATATATTTTTGGTTTTTTTTCCTTTTGTAAATAAAAAACAGGAGAGCGCCGACAATTTTGACCCTCTTGGTGTAGCCTGACAGTGAGGGCACTGTCAAGTTTAAGTTTGGGGGTGTATTCGGTAAGCTTTCTACTTTCGCATTCATGTGTATATTTTGCATCTGCATAGTTATTAAAAAAAGCCACAAAAATCGAAAAGATTTCTAGAAATATAAAAACTTTGTCATCAAGTTAGCTAGTAGAATAACTTATATTATTATTCCGAAAATTTAGTTGATACTTTAGAGATAACTAAATCCTAGGCTTAGGAATTGAAAACCCTAAAAATAATCCTCCATCTGTTTAACCTTGATAAATACACGGCCTTGCAGTTTTTTTAGAAGTAGGTAATCTTGAGTTCAGTTCTTAAGTTAAGTCGAGATGAAGGGAAAGTATTGAATGCTTTATTGAAAGATAAGTCTGAAAGTAGTTTCTATTCTTAAGTCCAAATTCAGAAAATATATACCCTACAAACTGTACTTACACGCACCTTGTGTAGGGTTACCTAGCATGACCACAAGGTTTCGGGAGGCATCATCCATGCCGTATTAAAAAATTTGGCACGCAAAAGAACCCTAACTTAGGATCTTGACTAGAGAACTAGGGTAAACTAGAATGTAATCAAACATTACACCTAAGTGAACAAGGAATACAACCTTTGTAGACCGGTCCTTCACTTCAAAAACTCAGTGTAGTAGTTCCTTCGCTCCAAGTAGTGATTGTCCGGACTCTAGTAAGGCTCCTCAAGGTAAAATGATCAAGCTTACTTGAAGTCTTCGATACCGAAGATGATCTACGTCGAGGAGACACTAACTCAAGTTATCTCTTCATTAATTACGGATTATTGAAGGAAACAACCTAAACTAAATGGCTAATCTAGTCCAGGTTGATGAAGTAGGATTTTTGCTCACTTTAGAATTATTTTTCTCATTAATTTTCTTCACCTCTTGAAAACCTAGAGAGCTCTCTCTTGATGAAGAAGAAGATGAAGTCAATAATGTTATAAGTGAGAATAGCAATCATGGGTGAGATAATATCTCATATTAACTCATGTAGAGACTTAACCATGGTTTAAAGTAATGGTTGGGTTAATAAATATCTAATGTAAAACAAAACTAGTGGACTAAGTCAATGGTTCTACAAGCTTCTACTAAGCTTAAACCATGTGACTAATTTCCAACTGATTTTGTTTTACTTTAATTAAGTAAAACTCCATATTATCATAATCATGGTGTGAGTCTCATACACCCATGTAGAATGTAGCAACAAGTATGACACAGTAATATATATCAGAAATATATTAAGTGTATGCTAGTGAGAAAAGAAATGCTTAAGTGAGCTAATATTAGTTAATTTAAATTAATATATCAAATATATAATTATACATTAAATTATTAAATCAACAGTTGATTTAATAATCCAGCTATATCACATATAACCGACTAATATCATTTATATCAACTTATCAAATCAATACTTGATGCGATAACCTGGTTATATCACATATAATCGATCGATATCATATATCGCAAGAATAGAATACGGTATCACATACACGTATTAATCTCGGTCCCGCACATATCACATATGTGCTCCTATTTTGTTTTGCCTGAGCCAGGAAACCTCTGGGTATGACTCTAAAGACTCGTCAATACGCCGACAGAAGGTGATGATCATATCAGTTATCCACAAGCCGTCAGCGGTACTAGCTGGACGTAATGGATACCCGGGTATTGACCGATCAGAAGATCAATAACTAAGCCTGCCCATACTCCTGCGAATCCAATAAGTAACACTACCATACAGTCTGGTCTCTTCGTCTGATATGTTGAATATCTAGTCTAGGGGTGGTAAACGTCAGACCCCAGTAACTTGATAATTCATGCCGATATGAGGCTTATAACGGGTCGAGAAACTACTGATAACACTTACCAGTAAATTTCTGTATCATCCCTGGTCAGGGACCTCCTGTTATAGCCAATCGAGCACAGCGCAACATCAACCCCCAATATCGGGATAAACGAAACCCCGCCTATTGCTCATTGCCTCCATATGACTCGGGAATGTACCAAAAAACCACCGTTTTGCACGTTCTCTTAAACGTGGTAAGGTGGAAATAAAAGCACAGTGGGAATCACATAAGACTCTATGACGATCTCGGGTCTATAGACTAACATGTATTAGTGACACAAGAGAACTGCTATCTGACGATAGGTATAATACCATCTAGTTGTTCTCGGCGAATCCTGTATAGTGTACCCAGTCTCCACTAAGAACCCGTATACCATATTTGATGTCAAACACCAATGGATGTGGGATCATCCATTGCCCATCATATAGGTCAAGAAGCGTATACGCTAGTCTACTCTGCAATATCGATGCCCCGTCTCGATACACCCTCGACTAAGAATAATTAAAGGATGAACTTATGGACTATCCTGGCCCCACTAGTATGATCTCCATCATAGTCCTGGTAGTCAAGTACATATCCTAAGGGCTTTATAAACATGTGAGAGCAAGACAGTATCACAATACAAGTCTCCATGTTAAGACAAAGAGCAACTAGATAACATACTATCATGTAAAGCAAGAAAGTCCTCTCTATATATTTCTAAGCATCCATTATAATATACAATCATGTACAATAATAGCCTCTAGGGCATACATATAACTAACAATCTCCCACTTGTACTAAGACCAGTTATTGTAGTATCTCATACCCAACATCCTGAAGAGTCTCTTAAATTGTATTTGGGATATGGCCTTGGTTAGTGGATCCGCTTCGTGTCAAGTATCCTGACCTCGATCTCCCGTCGATCAACTATCTCCCGAATCAGGTGATACTGCCTCAGAATATGCCTAGATCGCTGATGGGACCTGGGTTCCTTATCCATAGCCACTGCTTCATTGTTATCACAATATAAAGGTATTGGATGCTCGATGGATAGAATCACTCCAAGTTCGGTTATGAACTTCTTCTTCTAGACAGCCTCTTTGGCTGCATCGTTGGCAGCACATTGTAACGTTTTGAAAATCGTTTCGGTGAAATTTCAAAAAAACGGTAAAATAAGGGGGTTTTCTGTAAAAAGTCAAAATACAAATATCTTATTATAAAAATTAAATATACATATTCTAGCTATGTAATTGCTAGTATTTGGTGTTTATTGAGCCACTGGTGAAATTTCAAATTTTCTGGAAAAAAATTATTTTATTATTATTTTAAGCCGTCACTAATACATTTAATTAGGAAAAATTACAAACTGGAATGGGTTGAAACGAATTTTGTGTATCATAACACATTAAACAAAATTTTAACATGTTGTTTTTGAAATAAAATGAAACTGTCAAACGGTGTTAGAAAATATTGAAGAAAAATTGCTTGTTTTGTGAAAATAAATTAGGTATTTGAGGTATGGGGGTATTTTCTTCACTTGGAACTTGCTACACACACACCCACACTCACACCTCCCATTTTTCCTCCCCTCTAGTGCTGAAATTCAGCAGCCCCTCCCCACTCTCCCCTCCAATTAAACAAATCAAATGAAAGAAAAATGATGAAATGGAAAATGAAAACATTAAAGAAATAAAGTATGGAACTAGATAATTAGAGTATGGTTTTGTGTTGACTTTGAGACCCCCCATCTCTCTCTTTTCCTCACCAAATCTGGCCGAGCCCCCCTTTTATGCAGCCCCCCATTTTTCCCCCTCTCATTTCATCACAAAATTCCATCAAAAATCCACAAATTTACTCACAAATTCAAAGCAAACTCCAAATCCAAGCTTTACCCATTATTCTTTAGCCAAATTAGTATGGATCTTGGAGGATGGAAGCAAGTTTGGGAGGCTAAGCTTCATGTTTGATCTCTTGATCATGAGGTATAAAGTTTCATTTGAATTTGTTAATTGTTAATTGTATGTTTGAATCTAGTTGTAATTAGATGTTTTATTATGGAATTAATTAAAATTTAACTTTC
The DNA here is from genome assembly GCA_030015575.1 of Agapanthus africanus. Taxonomy (NCBI): domain Eukaryota; kingdom Viridiplantae; phylum Streptophyta; class Magnoliopsida; order Asparagales; family Amaryllidaceae; genus Agapanthus; species Agapanthus africanus. The sequence continues at coordinate 306,740,405 of CM057342.1, forward strand.
AAGAGAAGGGTTTGAAATTCAAGTTAGGCTTTTGTTTTGGAGTTGGGTTGTGATCAATGGTGCATGGTTGTGTGATTGGCTAGCATCTTAAAACTTGCTAAAACTAATCTAATTGCTAGTTTGCAAATTGTTAGTTTAAAATTATAATAATTGTACAAATATTGCAAACTAGGTTTTTTAGAATTGATGGAAATGAGTGTTTTTAAAATCTAATTAACATTGGTATGACATAATTAAGATGTTTAATGAACATTATAGCCACTAGAATTGTTAAAATATTTAGATTGGTTAAAACACCAAGTTTTGAACTAAAAAGGTAACTTTTGCTAACTAGATTTTGGTTTAATATAATTTAGCAAGATTAAAAATCTAGTAAATGTTTATGTGGCCTAATTAAGATAATTAGTGAGTATTGTGGCCACTAATTTGCTAAAACATCAAGACTTGTAGTAAAACGGTTAACGACCCCTTTACTAGGCTTTTTGGAAATAAACCGATTTGATCAATTTATTGGTTTTGATGATTTGCATCCTATTTCATATATTTTTAGTGACTTATAAAACAACGATTGGTACGTTTGGTGTTTTTTTCGATCAATCGGCGTGTGTACACCCATGTCGAGGGTTTTGGGATTGATTTGAGAAAGCAAATCATAGGTTTTGACCTATGTGGGATTCGTGAGAAGTTTTGGTCTTGAGTCGGATTTTAATGCGATACGGTGCGTTATGATATGTAGGTACCCCATGTGGACTTGGAGACGACAAGCAAGCGCGAGGCGACGTCGGCACCGGCGAGCGAGGACCAGGTGAGTAGATTTATATCTACGGGAAGAAGTCGGGTGGATGGCGTATAGCACCCCCGCAGTTCGTGGTGATGTATACGAATACGTATACACACATATATATATTGTTTATATATTGTTTGAGTGCATTGATGATAATATGGATATTTGGTGTTCTTGGATATTTAGTGTCGCGAACCCCTAGAGTAGTGGTCGCACCACGTATGCACACACCCACCCCTACTTGCATACTTTCTTCTTTCATTTGTGCTTTTTCAGGAATACATAGTTATGTGTTCACATGGGTATGGGACTATGTGTTCACATACGGATTTGAGGATGATACTTGGGTTTGAGATGAGTCGATGAGAATTGTATTGAGGTTGTGAATTCGGTGATATGGCAGGATTCGTATTTGAGATACGACATGACGTTGTAGCGGGTCCTTTGACGTAGTGTTTCACACACGTGCGTGCATACGTAGGTGGTATCAGTATTGTACTAGACATAGATCCGTACCCGGATTATGATCTTTGATAAAGGGGATACCAGATGAATAGTGTGATGAATGTGATATTGACCCGTACCCAGATGTGGGGATGCCGTACGACGGATTTACGTACGAGCTATATATTGATGATAAATCCGCACTCTTGACTTGGGAATATCTGATTATAGATGTGGTATCGGATGTAATATTATCGAGGCGGGATCACCGACTAATATATATATATATATATGTTTATATATATATATATATATATATATATATGTTTATATATATATCGACTCAGATGTTAGGCGGTTTCCTTACCTGTTAGTTCAGCCGTATAGTTTAGTGTAGTTGCTAGACTAGATTAGACTCCTACCTATTTCAAAACTAACGAATCGTAGGTATTTTAAAAGACAGGTCAAGGGATTCTACGGATATTTCAAAAGACGTGTCTTTTCTTAAAAACACCGTAGCCCTTATTTTCAAAACACCGCGATTCGTGTTATTTCAAAAGGCGCTATTGTAGGACTTATATTAGGGTAATGCAGTTTAGTTACCGTTGTGCCTAATATTCAGCTCCTGCATATTATTGTTGTTGCTCCGCATCGCATACTTGTTGTAATTCATATTTCATTATTGATATCATGCTGTTAGGACACCAGCACCATTACCGATGACGCGTATGTACCACGTACACTTACTTGCCGGCTCACACACATCTTCATCGATAATTGCCATGTCACGAACACTTTAGAAAATACTATTTCATTTGACATAGGTTGTTAGCTAATAGTTTAGACATGATATTAGTGTACTTGCCTTATATGCTAGTTAGACATTGTAGTTATTGCCTACTACTTCATGCATGTTATTATTCACTGTTGTGTCGCATTCATGGATTCTCATGCCTATATTCACTGTTTACATGCTATTGATGACTTGGATTCGGATTTCATGAGATTTCTTGGATTTGGAGGAAAACCGCAAAAAAAAAAACATAAATAAACCTTTTCTCTCTTTTAAAATAAAAAGTGCGGTTTTCCCATGATGTATGAGTCGTCCACCATAGGTTTGCTGATAGATTTCGAGACCCGATTCGAGGAGTGGAGGAACCGTTTCGGGTATATGGTGGGCCCGGTGCGGTACCCCGGGGTAAGAGGAATGTGTTGTTGATGTTGAGCCCGGTAGGGGAGCACTACCGACCGGTGATATTACCCGACGCGTCGGATATCCGGAGGATACCGTCGTGGTCTTGAGATGGATGGTAGGGGCCGGTCTGGATTGACGGTGCCCTAGATATTGTGATTTGAGATATTGAGATACATCGATTGTGATACAGAGATATCAAGATATTTGGACACTTGTTTTGTGTCGATGCTAGGCACTGTTTTATGCTGATTTCATTTATGGTACCTCACTTTTAAAATACGGAAATCTCACTGATTTATGAAAGCAGTTTTCGTCAGTACATGCATTCTGTTCCATGCATTCATACCTCATTCATATGATATATTGCTAGCTGAGGCACTGACACGGGCACATGAGATCACACTCGGGTTAGATATTACCCTAGCCATTGTTATAGGCTGCATGTCATATATATATAATTGAGGATATATTATGATCATTGACCTAGGTTGCGTTATTTATGCGATTTCTGTGCGTAGATGTTTTTCTACTCACGAGTTTGCAACTCACCCCCGTTGTGCCACAGTTCTTGCAGGTTTAGCCGTATAAGTTTCATTACGGCTTGCTGGCACTCTTTCCATTTCCGGGTGACTTGCTAGTAGGTGGGTTTATTTGTATCGCACCCATCATTATATCTTGTATATCATTATTCTGTTGTATCTAGATGTTCCATCAACCAAACATGTAATTATTTTGAGATAGAGACCAGTAATGTTTTTCCTTCGACCTTAGAGTCGCGCGTTATATTTCTGCGGATTTCTTATGGTTTGGAGTTTCCTTTTGAGTTTTTGATCCTCGCCGTTGGCGTTGTATATTATATTGCTTGTGTGGTTGTGACCGTCGTTTGACGAAGAGCTAGCTCCCGCTTGGGGATGCCTTTTATTGATTTCGTATACTATTCATGTTGTATCCTGTTTAGGAGTCAGTTTTTACAAAGGAGACTCTGCCGAAATTTTCAGGAAATTTTTGATGTTTTTTTTAAAACCGCATAATTTCGGCTTATGCTATTGAAACTACTTGCTTTAAGTTGGTTTTTCCTGCACTCTACATCTTTTCTTGGTTTGGATTTCTGGGTTTTCGGTTTACTTAGATTACGTACGCCTCGAGACGTTCGTAGTTTAAGTGTCGGTCATGTTCCGTACTTCGGGTCGTGACAATCGTTGGCAGCAATGTATTCAACCTCCATCGTCGAGTCTGCCACGGTTTCTTGCTTGGAACTCTTCTAACAAACCGCCCCTCTATTGAGGGTGAAGACAAATCCCGAGACCGACTTAGAGTCGTTCTTATCACTCTGGAAGCTCGAGTCAGTAAAGGACTCCACTTAGAGTTCACCGTTACCATACACCAAGAACAATTGTTTAGTCCTTCTCAAGTACTTAAGAATGTTCTTCATAGCTGTCCAGTGATTCTCCCCAGGATCTGATTAATACCTACTCACTATACTTAGTGAATATGCTATATCGGGTCTGGTACATAACATTGCGTACATGATAGAGCCTACTGCCGAAGCATAGGGTATCCCTTACATGCGAGCTCTCTCCAAATCAGTCTTGGCAGACATCTCTTTAGAGAGAGTGATTCTTGAGATCATGGGTAAATTCCCACACTTGGAATCCTCCATACTAAACCTCCTTAGTATAGTGTCGATGTACCTGGATTGGGACAATCGCAGTATCCGTTTAGATCTATCTCTATAGATCTTAATCCCCAGGATGTAGGAGGCATCACCCAGATCCTTCATGGAGAATCTTTGTGATAAGAAGATCTTGACCGAGTGCAGCATATGAACATCATTTCCTATCAAGAGTATATCATCCACGTACAATACGAGGAAGACGACCTTACTCTCTACCACCTTCTTGTATATACAAGGTTCATCTACGTTTTTTATGAAGTCAAACTCTTTGTCTACCACATCAAAACAGATGTTCCAACTCCGCGATGCCTGCTTCAACCCGTAGATTGATTTAAGCAGCTTGCACACCTTTCCGCTGCTCCCATTATCCATGAAGCCCTCTGGCTGATTCATCTACACGCTCTCTTCTAAATCACCATTTAGAAAGGCGGTCTTAACATCCATATGCCAGATTTCGTATTCATGGTATGCAGCGATGACAAGTAGGATCCGGATGGACTTAAGCATAGCCACTGGAGAAAAGGTTTCATCATAATCCACACATCGTCATTGACGAAAACCTTTTGCAACAAGTCTAGCTTTGAAAGTCTTAACTTTTCCATCTACACCAAGTTTCTTCTTAAAGATCCATTTTCTCCCAATAGGTTTTACCCCTTCGGGAGCAACTTCCAAAGTCTATACTTTTTTGGTGTACATGGATTCCATCTCAAATTGCATTGCATCTAGCCATTTCATAGAGTCCCCACTCGTGATGGCCTGCTCGAAGCTATTTGGGTCATCATCTTTCATGATGCAATCCTCGCTCCCACCATCAATGAGAAAACCTTAGTATCTCTCAGGTGCATGAGGAACCCTACTAGATCGGCGGAGAGGCTGAGCTTCGTTGGGAACTATCGAATCCTCTGGTTCCACTAAATCTTCAGTTGTAGTCTGTGCAGCTGGAACTTCTTCCAGTTCTACTTCTTTGCCACTAATTTCTTTTTCAAGAAATTCCTTTTCTAAAAAGGTGGCATGACAAGAAACATACACCTTTTGTTCCTAACTGTGGTAGAATAGATATCCATGTGAATATTTGGGATATCCAACAAAATTACAAAGAACTAATCGTACCTCGAGTTTGTCCGGATTTTGTCGTTTGACATAGGCCTGACAACCCCATATCTTAACACGTTTAAGACATGGTCTCTTACAACCCCCTATCTCATATGGTGTTGTAGGCACTGATTTAGATGGAACTTGATTCAATAGGCATGCAGTTTTCTCAAGCGCATGACCCCAAAAGGAAATAGGTAACTCAGCGGTGTTCATCATAGAATGCACCATATCCAATAGGGTGCGATTTCTCCTCTCCGATACACTGTTGTGTTGTGGTGTATATGGAGGAGTAAGCTGAGAGAGAATCTCATTCTCTTTTAGATAGTCACGGAATTCCGTGCTCAATTATTCTCCTCCCCGATCAGATCATAGGATTTTAATATTTTTACCCGTCTGGTTCTCGACTTCATGCTTATATTCTTTGAATTTCTTAAAAGGTTTAGACTTGTGTTTCAACAAGAACACATGTCCGTATCTTGAGAGATCGTCAGTGAATGTAATAAATGATGAGGAACCATTCCTGGTATGTGTAGACATGGGACCGCATACATCACTATGTATCAATCCCAGGAGTTCCGTGACTCTTTCTCCGTGTCCAGTAAATGGAGTTTTGGTCATCTTGCCTTTGAGACATGACTGGCAAGTTTCATAAGATGATAATTCGAATAAATTCAAATATCCATCCTTATGTAACTTAGCTAGTCGTGTTGCATTGATATGACCTAGTCTACAATATTACAAGAAGGAGTCGTTCATTTCTGAATTCTTCCTTTTGTGTGTGTTCTGTACATTAAGAACCGTGGTTTGATTTAGAACATATATGCCATTATTTAACGAGCCTGATCCAATCAGCTTTTGATTCAGAAAAATGTTCATAACATTATCCTGCAATACAAATTATATCCTTCTTTACTTAATAAAGAAACCGATATAATATTACATATCAGGTTCGGTATGTAATAGCATTCATTCAGAATCAATATATTACCATTTGGTAATACAAGGTGATATTCGCCAACTGATTTGGCTGCAACATTTGCACCATTCCCTACTCTTATAGAATGATCACCAATTCCCAGTTCTCTACTTTTCTTTAGCCCATGTAACATATTACATATGTGGGATTCCGATCCGGTATCTAATACCTAGGACGTAGAGTGTACTGAAAAATAGTTCTCGATAACTAACACACCCGAAGAAGATGCATCATCATGCTCATTCCTCATTTGAGTAGCGTGGGAATCCGGATATTCCCCTATTTACTGCTCGGACTTATAACAATTATAAGATAGAGCGGAACCAACGTTCTCCAGCTCAGTATAACAAACGGGTTCGGTCAATACATCCATATTATTATCTTGATTAAGGCCTGACATGGTCGCTACCTGGAGAGAGAGAGAAGAAAACACTTAGCGTATACTCTTGCAAGATTAGATTGGTTATTATCTTATCTAATCAGGATGGTTCCCACTTTTTTTATCAAATCTTCCTTCAAACCTTAAAAGGTAAGACTAGCCGAGATTAATTACACCCTACAAGTTTGCCAATCTTTCGGCCAGGCCAGTATTAGTACTTTGAGAGAAGTTCCCCGTGCTTTCACACGGACCTAAATAAATCTCGTTTTTCCAGGGGCATAAGCCCGTTAATACCTTTCTATACACCTACTTGATCGGCTAATTTTGTTGTGTAAAACTCTCTCAGGAGTAACTCTCACTCGCAGTGGGTATCGGGATCCAACTATCTCATAGAAGGTATGCAATCTCATTGCAAATTTCAATAATTGAAATTCCCGATAATGTTTTGCACCTAACGTCCTACTACCTTGATAAAGTCCAACAAACTATAGCGCGCTAGTCAAGTCCAACCCATCATTTCGTTATTGAATTAAACCCAACCGCATGACCCTTGACAAAGGCCAACAAGATCGTATGACTACCTTAATCCATTCGCATCACATGTTTTACAGATAAGCATTAATCATCTATCGCACACTACGCCTTGACAAAGGCCAACAAACGCAACACGAATACTAAATAGTGTTTATCTGAAATGACGGAGAGCTACGACATGTTTTTAAGAAAACCTTTTGCGTAATGAACTTGATATCGTTATAGAAACAAGTAATTTTGAAAATGAGTGTTTTTTAGGCTTTTGCTAGTTTTGCTAAAGAGGTCACTTCCGGTGAAGGGATCTCGGCTCTTTCCTATTCGAATGAGGTGCTAGATATTGTACAAGGAATACCGCTATGCAAACCAAAAACTAGAGCTACCCTTTTTGAAAAATTTATTCTACAACATCTTTAGGTTTCTTTCTTTTCATTAATCTCATTAATGAAGTCCCATCATTTATGCTTCCTAAGCATCACAGAAGAAACGAAAATATAAGGTACGCTTATGCCATCCGCATTCGCCACAGTGTCCCGTTATGCACCGTTAGGTTACTTAACTAACGACATAGCGGGGCAGGATTAGCATGGGTGAAAAACAAAAGCAACGTTTATTATATATCATATATATAATAATAAAGTATTCGTCTCATGCATATAAAGTGATTACACAATATCAGTAGCAGAAGTTATCATATGAAATATTGGATATACTAGGAGGTCCGTATTTTATATTAAGCCAGTAAAAAACACGGATTTCACGGTCGCGATGAATAGCCAAACCCACATCCCTAAACACCTATGAAAGAGGCAAGCAACCCCACCAATTCTAGAGTTAGGAGACCTGGACTTGACTCCTCGAGATGGTCTCCCACTGGACTCTAGAACCCGGTTACTTATACTCCCCACCTTGGGTCTATCCTAATGTGGAAAAGTAAATAATATACATCAATGGTGACATCATCTTCAACCCGGAAGTGCCCCAATAAAAGAATATTACATACAGTTTTTACATGAATGAAAATGAAAAACTCTCATCTCATGCAAAAACCCCCGGCTATTCAAAACATGACGATCCAATATAACATATCCCAGCAAGAAATAACATCACATGTCATCAACGTAAGTAAATATTCGAATCCCAATTGGCATTGACATATAGCAACGAAACCGGCGATACACCATATATTACACTTACAGTCGCAGAAAAGAAAATGTCAAACTACAACATTTGGAATCGACACAGCCCTTAGACATCATAAACCCGAAATATCTCATATTTCGGATTTCATGCCTAACATTGTAAATCTTATATTTGGGTCTCACTTATGAAAACACCTTTTCAAAAGAAATCGGGTAATTCAACAAGATTCCCGATTCCTTCCGAGACCGAAATGTTAAATTTACAAGCAACTAATCAATTTTCACAAAACTAATTAGTGTAGATTCCAAATATTGTATCATATCACAGAAAGCTAGACGATATTAAACATTTCGATTGAATCAACAAATATCCAAAATTTTCCAGAAGACTCAACACTTGAGCGCTGTTAAGAAATACCCAAAATATTCCACAGTACCTATAGACCAACCGTAGAAGGGCCGATCTACGCCTCACTCATGGCGCCGCGGAACTGCCGCAAACCCAGTGCTCTGTCCGCGGTTCCACATCCAAAGAGTCGAGTTTAGGTATCGTTCTTCTAGAGGGTCTATAGAATTACCTGCATGATTTTTCGAATATTTTTAACTTCGAAAATTCCAACTTTTTTGGAAAACTTCCAGAGAAGGGTCAAAACTGGGTTTTTGATATTCGTTCGAACTTTTTAATGCCGTCTAAAAATACCCGAAACGTTGTTAGAATTACGATTACAAAACACTCCGAATTGCCTTTACAGAAAGATAACATCACATGCAATCTTAGCAAAAACAAGCAACACCTGAAATACCAAAACCCAGAGCCTGGAACACCAAAGTGAAACGAGGCCAGAACATGATAGAAAAACCGGTGGGGCCGGTTTTTGGAGAGGTTTCGCCGGGTCAAACCCGGTGAATTCATTTTACTCTGGTGTTCATACTACATCATATGTAATATTCTGCACTTGCTTAAAAAATTTTTAGAGGACTTTTAAAATTCGACAGAAACTATGGATTTCGTTTCAAGGTTTCAAAGTTGTTTTGGTTTCGTGATTCTATTAATTTCGTCTAATTCTCTAGGTTGGCTCTGATACCACTGTAGGGTTATATAGAACGACCAAAAGGTTTCGGGAGGCATCATCCATGCCGTATTAAAAAATTTGGCGTGCTAAAGAACCCTAACTTGGTATCTTGACTAGAGAACTAGGGTAAACTAGAATGTAATAAAACATTACACCTAAGCGAACAAAAAATACAACCTTTGTAGACCGGTCCTTCACTTCAAAATCTCCGTGTAGTAGTCCTTTTGCTCCAAGTAGTGATCTCCCCGACTCTAGTAAGGCTCCTCAAGATGAAATAGTCAAGCTTGATTAAAGTCTTCAAGGCCAAAGATGATCTACGTCAAAGAGACACTAACTCAAGCTACCTCTTCACTAATTAGAAATTAGTGAAGCAAACAACCTAAACTAAATAGCTAATCTAGTCTAGGTTGATGAAGTAGGATTTTTGCTCATTTTAGAATTATTTTTCTCACTAATTTTCTTCACTTCTTGAAAACCTAGAGAGCTCTCTCTTGATGAAGAAGAAGATGAAGTCAATAATGTTATAAGTGAGAATAGTAACCATGGATGAGATAATATCTTATATTAACTCATGTAGAGACTTAACCATGGCTTAAGGTAATGGTTGGGTTAATAAATATCTAATGTAAAACAAAACTAGTGGATTAAGTCAATGTTTCTACAAGCTTCCACTAAGCTTAAACCATGCGACTAATTTCCAACTAATTTTGTTATTTTAAATAAATAAAACTCCACATTATCATAATCATGGTGTGAGTCTCATACAGCATGTAGAAACAAGCGTGACACAATAATATATATCACATATATAATAAGTGTACACTAGTGAGAAAAGAAATGCTTAAGTGAGCTAATATTAGTTAATGTAAATTAATATATCAAATATACAATTATACATTAAATTATTAAATCAACACTTGATTTACGGCTATATCACATATAACCGATTAATATCATTTGTATCAACTTATGGAATCAACACTTGATTCGATAACCCGGCTATATCACATATAACCGATCGATATCACATATCACGAGAATAGAATACGATATCACATACACGTATTAATCTTGGTCCTACACATATCACATATGTGCTCCTACTTTGTTTCGCCTGAGACAGAAACCTCTGTGTAGGAATCTAAAGACTCATTAATATGCTAGCAGTAGGTGATGATCATATCAGTCACCCACAAGCCGTCAGCAGTACTAGCTGGACGTAACGGCTACCCGGGTATTGATCGATCAGATGATCAACAAGCAAGCCTACTCATACACCTGTGAATCCAATAGGTAACACTACCGTACAGTCCAGTCTCTTTGTCTGATATGTTGTATATCTACTATAGGGGTGGTAAACGTCAGACTCCAGTAACTTGATAAGTCATGCCGATATGAGGCTTATAACGGGTCGAGAAACTACTGATAACACTTACGAGTAAATATCCGTATCAACCCTGGCCAGGGACTTCCTGTTATAACCAATCGAGCACAGCGCAACATCAACCCCTAATTCCGAGAGAGACGAAACCCCTCCTATCGCTCATTGCCTCCATGTGACTCGGGAATTGTAACATTTCAAAAAAATAAAATATTATTTTTGGGAATTTTCATAATTTAATATTAATTTTTAATGAATATTTTAATAGTCGGTATAATTAAATACCGATAAATTGGGGAAAATTTTGGGAAAAACTTATGGAAATTCTAAAATAGGTTATTTTGTGGAAATATGCCATTTTACCGTTTTTATGATGAATTATATGCTATGTTGGTGTTAATCGCGATTAAAAATCGCTAATTGGATTTTTGGCTTTTTGTGCAAAAATGTGCACATGACATTTTCTACACTTGTTTCATGTTATGGACTCATGGTAGCCTAGGGTTGAAGCATATTGAGATGACCATGGTGGTTTGACCCATTTGATTAAGTTAATTGGGTTAATTAGTGTTTTGGTTTTGGTTAAGGGTGATTAGGATGGGGTTGACTTGTGGCTAGAGAGAGAGAGGTGGCTATAGGTTGTGTCACAATCCCTTTTCATTTCAAATCTTTTCCTTATCTCTCTCACCTCTCTCCCCATAACACAACACCACACTATGATACACCAGCTAAGGCAGCATCAGCAGCTGCTACACCACTCAATACAACAGCCCAGCACATAACTTCAGCCCCCATTTGCATCAGCAGCTACATCAGCAACAATATTCAGCAGCCCTACACCAGCCCCTAGCACCATAGCTTACCTGCACACTCCCATCATCATCTTTTCAGCCCCCAATAACTGACTTCAGCCATCCTAACTCCATAAAAACAGCAACAAAAACCATCAGCTGCATCAGCAGCCACCCCATCCCCTAAATTCAGCTGCAACAGCCACACAAACACCACATCAGCCCCAACCCATCAGCTGCAGCCACCCTAGCACCATAGCCGAAAACCTACACCCCACACCCATCATACATCAGCAGCTTCAGCCCCAATATTACACCATCAGCTTCAGCATCTGCAGCCACAGCAGCACCATCATTGCATCAGCCTAATTCCTGCCCAATTTCAGCCACAAGATCAGCAATAGTTGCTACAATACACCACCCCATATCAGCCACAACAACAGCCACAATATTAAGCACTAGCCCAACACTTCTGCTGCTGCAATACACCCAGAAACACAAAAGAAATTGCAAGCAGTAGCAGCTGCAGAACCAGCCCAGCAACACCATAAACCCCTACAGCAACATACAACACCACCACACCACCACAACCTTTCCCACAACACCAAAACCACAACAACAGCAACCAAAACAACAATTCCTGCAGTAGCAGCAGTTTGTAAGTTCAGCCAGAACACCAACTTGAAGCTGCTACAGGAGCACCGCAGCAGCAACAAAACCCTTCCTTCATCTTGATCTTCCCTTCTCCTACATCCTAGGACCTTCTTTGAGGTATAATCTTGCAACCCAACTCCTATCTTGCTAAGTTTGAGTTGTTTAGCTGAAAGTTTAGTGTTTTTAAGTAGATTAGTGCTAGATTAGTGATTTTGAGTGAGATTTGGCCAAGAGTTGGTTTTGAATGTTAGGGTAGCCTTATTAGGTGTATTTGAGACCATTGTGACCAAGATTTGTTCCAGATTTCACAAAAATACCAGATTGGTTATACTTGGCGTAATTCAGCATTTTTGTCGACTTTGTGGCTTTCTGGAAACTGCTATCAACCCGGACCTCCTAAAATAAAATTGACTTGGCAGTGAGACGTGCAGGTAGATGGGAACCAACACCCAAAACCCTAGCCCCAACCACCATTTTTGGGCCGCCATTTAATTCCTTATGGCCGCAATTTGCGGCCATACCTGGGTGAAACCGTCTCGTTTTGCGTGCACAGCCCTATTTCATGTAGATTTGACCCCCTGTATGTCTAGTTTTGACTGATTCCAGTTTGGATAGAATCTGAGTTGATTTTCATGAGTTGGCGTATGATTTACGACTTGTTTCGTATGGATTTTGGTATTCGATGATTCGTTTCTGTCGGGTGGCGTTTGGACGACAACAACAGTGGATATTGGCTGCGTTTGCACACGAGGCCACAGGTTTTTATCTATGGACGTAGCGTGCACCATTTTGGTTTCCGACATGGTTTTCATGTGTTTTAGCTTGTGATATCCTTGTAGGTACTCACGTGGCGTTGAGGCGTTGGAGATACAATGGCGACATCGGCACCGGCACGCATTTAACAAAGTGAGTAGATTTATATCTACGGGGAGAAGTCGGGTGGATGGCGTATAGCACCCCCGCAGTCCGTGGTGATGTATACGGATGCGTATACACACCTATAATTATTATATGATGTTTGGGAAATTATGGATGTTTAGGATGGATAATTGGTGGACTTGGATGATTAAGGTTATGAAACCCTAGGTAGTGGGTACAGTACACATACGTATACACACATACATGTACACACATACATACTTGCATACATCCTTACTTCATATGTGCATAGATGGGATTCTATATAGATATGTGTTCACATAGGTATGGGACTACGTGTTCACATACAGACTTGAGGATGAGACATGGGATTGAGATGAGTCGATAAGTTTGATCTGAGGTTATGATATCGGTGATAGGATAAAATTCATAATTAAGATAAGTCTTGATGCTTTAGAGGATTTTGGGAATAATGATGCCATAGGAATGATGACATAAATATATAATGATCGACACGTGATTATGTTATGAGATATGATATGATATGATATGACCAGAAGATTATGATAGGCCGCATTCGGCAATGTTTACTCCACGTGATGATGATATCGATTTATACTAAACTGTCGATCAGTAGTCAGATCTTGATCATAGTAATGATATTGGCATTGTACTAGACATAGGTCAGTACCCATTTTAATGATATTTGATAAAGAGAATACCAGATGAATGATATGACGAATGTGATTTTGACCCGTACCCAGATTGGGGATGCCGTACGACGGATTTACGTACGAGCTATACTTTGATGTTTGATCCGCACTCTTGATTTGGGAATAACTGATTATAGAGATATGTTATCGGATGTGATATTATCGAGGCGGGATCACCGACTATATATATATGTATATATATATATCGACTCAGAGGTTAGGCGGTTTCCCTTACCTACTGTTAGCTTTAGCTCAGCCTTATAGTGGTGTAGCTATAGGACTCTTATGACATTAGATGCAGTTTATCCATCTTTGTGTTTAGCATTCAGCTCTCGCATATTATCATTGTTGCTCTGCATCGCATACTGTTGTGATTCATATTTTATTTTTGATATCCTGCTGTTAGGACACCAGCACCATTACCGATGATGCGTATGTACCACGTACACTTATTTGCCGGCGCACACACATCTTCATCGGTAACTGCCATGTCACGCACACTTAGAAAATATTATTGCTTGATTTAGCTTGCTAGCTAGTAGTGACATGATATTTGTATGCTTGCCTTATATGCCAGCTTGACATTGTTGTTATTACTTGTCACTTCATGCATGCTGTTATTCATTATATGCTGCATTCATGGATTCTCATGCTTATATTCATGATTTCACATGCTATTGATGATTTGGATTCGGGTTTCCATGTGATTTTCTGGATTTGGAGGAAAACCGCAAAACATACATATAAACTGCTTTCTCTTTTTAATAAAATGCGGTTTTCCCATGATGTATGAGTCTTCCACCATGAGTTTTGTTGATGGATTTCGAGACCCGATTCGAGGAGGTGGATGAACCGTTTCGGGTACATGGTGGGCCCGGTGCGGTATCCCGGGGCAAGAAGATCGCAGGAGATGGCGTTGAGCCTGGAAGGGGAGCACGACCGACCGGTGATATTACCCGACGCGTCGGATATCCGGAGGATACCGTCGCAGTCATGAGATGGATGGTAGGGGCCGATCTGGACTGACGGCGCCTGGATTTATGATTGAGATATTGAGATTTGAGATATTGAGGTACAGAGATTGTGATTCAGAGATATCGAGATATTGAGATTATGTTTTGTGCCGATGCTAGGCACCGTTTTATACTGATTTCATTATGATACCTTATTTTAAAATACAGAAATCACACAAATTTATGAAAGCAGTTTTCTTCAGTACATGCATTCTGTTTCATGCATTCATACATCAAGCATATGATATATTGCCACATGATGCACTGACACAGGCACATGGGTTTACACTTGGGTTAGGTATTTACCTTAGTCTTGTTATAGATTGCTGGTTATATATATTTGAGGATTATATATTTTGATTGTATGACCTAGGATTGCGTCATACATGCGATTTCTGTTCGTAGATCTTTTTCTACTCACGTGTTGGCAACTCACCCCCGTTGTGCCCCAGTTTCTTGCAGGTGTTGCCGTACGGGTTTCATTACGGCTTTGCGGGCACAGCTTTCTTTCAGGTGACTTGCTAGTAGGTGGGTTAATTGTATCATACCCATCATTATACATTGTATATTATATTCAGTTGTATCTAGAAGTTCCATCAACCAAACATGTACTTATTTGAGATAGAGGCCAGTGATGTTTATTCTTTCGACCTTAGAGTCGCACGTTATATTCTGTGAATTTCTTGTTGTTGGAGTTTTCTTTCTGTTGTGATCCTCGCCTTTAGGCGTTGTATATTATGTTGCATACTGGTTGATTTGACATGGTTCTTCCTATACTCTACTACTTTTCTTGGTTTGGATTTCTGGGCTCGGCTTACTTAGAGTATGTACGCCTTGAGACATTCGTAGTCTAGGTGCCGGTCATGTTCCGTATTTTCGGGTCGTGACAGGACTGTACCCAAAAACCACCGTTTTGTATGTTCTCTTGAATGTGGTAAGGTAGAAATCAAAGCACAGTGGGAATCACATAAGACTCTATAACGATCTCGGGTCTACAAACTAAGCTATACCAGTGTCATCAGAGAACTGCTATCTGACGATATGTATAATACCATCTAGGAGTTCTCGGCGAGTCTTGTTCAGTGTACCTAGTCTCCACTGAGCACCCATATACCATCTTTGATGTCAAACACCAATGGATGTGGGAT
Source organism: Agapanthus africanus (assembly GCA_030015575.1). Classification (NCBI taxonomy): domain Eukaryota; kingdom Viridiplantae; phylum Streptophyta; class Magnoliopsida; order Asparagales; family Amaryllidaceae; genus Agapanthus; species Agapanthus africanus. The sequence goes on from CM057342.1 coordinate 306,756,278, forward strand.
CATCCATCGCCCGTCATATGGGTCAAGAAGCGTACACGCTAGTCTACTCAAGAATATCGATGCCCCGTCTCGATACACCCTTGACTAGGAAAAATTAAAGGATGAACTTATGGACTACCCTGGCCCCACTAGTATGATCTCCATCATAGTCCTGGTAGTCAAGTATACATCCAAAGGGCTTTATCAACATGTGAGAGAAAGACAGTATCACAATACAAGTGTACATATTAAGACAAAGAGCAACCAGATAGCATACTATCATGTCGAGCAAGAAAGTCCTCTCTATATATGTCCAAGCATCCACTATAGTATACAATCATGTACAATAATGGCTTCTAGGGCATACATATAACTAACAACTTGAAACTTGGGATAGTAGAGGATACCAAGAAATACTCTTGCCTGAAAACCTAGTATGAAAGAAAAAATGGTATTTAAGGCTAACCACCAAAAGAGCATCATTGAAAAAATATATCTGGTCTTGAAAAAGAAAAATAAAGAAAAAGAAAAAAAAGAATAAATTACAAAACCTGGAAACTGCTATTTAGGCTTTAAGCTCACACATTCAGTAATCGGCTGGTTAGTGTCTCAAGAAGCATTAATAGTCGCATGAAATGGGTATGAGAAAATCCGTCCATCATTAATAAAAAGAAGTAGTATTAGGTATTAAGGCAAGGGTACTATAGCTTGAATTGAATTCTTGAGTGTAGGGTGAAAATTTTACACACACGTGGGGGTATACGATCGATGTTTGGAGGAAAGATAGGAATAAAGAATAAGACTTATGTTTTCCGTAAAGTTGATAAAAATTCCTGATTGGAGACCGCGCTTAAGAAGGAAAACTCAGGAGAAACCGAGATCATTCTAAACTGTAAAAATATATAGGATCTTGGGTTGAATAAATAGGAGGTATGAAAAATAAGGGTTGAATAGTTCTAACTTAGAATGATAGAATTTCTAACTTAGATACTAAACCGTAGGAGTAGAGTCAACGTTAACTTACGAAACTAGCTTGATAGGATTTTATGGGTAGTATCCGATGAAAACCCTCAGGAGACAACACTCCTCCTACTAGGGACACGTAGAGGTTTAACGGCTTGTTGCACGAGCTCAATGCAATCGTGTTCCTTGCGAAAGTGAGGTTAGGAATTTTTGTGAATAATTAGTTTTGTTCGGGACGAGCAAAAATTAAATTTGGGGGTGTTTGTTCATACCAGAATATTGCATTTAATACCGCCCATTCTTCTGCTCATTTGTTTATAGGCAGGTGCTTTTGATCCATGTTTGCTACATATTTAGAGGTTACAGATTCCCGGTCCAAAATAATGCAAATTATAGAAAATCTCCACAGTTACGCCAAAATCCAGAACATCTGTCACAGATAGATAATAGCCGGGTTCCGGTCATCCGCATCCGTCCAGTGCCGCTTACCAGTTCAAGAAACAAGACGAAAAACAATGGTCATTCATGTCTCGGACAAGCACAAAGCACGAGAGGGGCAGCACAAGATTCAATGGGTGCGCGGATCTCGAAGGAGATAAAGGTCATATGAATTAAAAGTGAAGCCCATTTGTACTATTGAAAATCTGAATAAATATTGGAAGTATTTTGCAATTTAGGGCCTGTACAATAGAAGAATAAAGCAACGTGGACAAGCCATAGAAAAATCACCCCAAGATCCCCTCACAAAGCCGCGGAACCGTGGCCAATGTGGCCATTATGCGGCAGTTCAGCGACCGAGTTAACTTGGTAGAAGACGATATTTTTGGGGTATTTTTTTTGATTTCATTTGAGCTCAAAATTTGGCCCTGGGGTTTCAGCTCTCTGCCTATAAATAGCCCATTTTTGTGCCCAAGTGAGAAGGCTTCTTTTTAATTAGATTTTAATGTAGTTTAGTTTATAGTTCTTCTTCTTCATCATCTTTCCTCCATTAAAGTGTAGTGAGAGCTTTTGAGTGGATGTTAAATAAAGATGATGGTGTTTTTATTATCTTGTATCTTTAATTTTCTTGTATTGTAATTTTATTTCTTTTCTTGCAATTTTAATTCCTAATCTAACTTTTATTTATTGTTGTTAAGTAGTTGTTGTTATTTCTTGTTCTTTTTTTTCCTTTCTCTTTTTCTCCGTATTTTCAAGCCGTGATACTCAATGGATTTCCTTGCTTAGGTGAGGACCCAAGTAGTTAGCTTGCATCTTTGTAAAACTGTATTTTTTCCTTTCTTTCTTTGCTTCCTTCTTTCTTTGTCTTTATTCTAATGTGTGAATAATTCCACACTTGTTAGGGGTAAAGGAAGGTTAGTATGAGGGACAGAAAAATCCCTTGTGCTTCTCTTTTCCAAACATTCTAAAACGAACCTAGACCAAACAAATGCAACCCCCTCACTTAGGCGCGCTACACGTGACATATAGCCGCGACCTATGTCGAGAAGTCCTTTGGGCGTACTACAACATGACATATAGTTGTGACTTAATTGGATACATGGTTGTGGGTGTTGGGCCTAGGGTTGGAAATAAGCGCACGTAGCGGAAGGATAAGGGGCACTAAGAATGGATTTAGCGTTGGAAAGCTTGTTTAAGCTCGCAAATTCCATTCCTATGTCCTCCTAATCCCCGCTACATTCGATTATCCCAACATCATTTTAAGAATGGCAAAAGAAAAGTACAACACTAATATTAACTCTACTAACAAACCTTAACCCTAACAAGCTTACTTAAATATACATACAAACAATTAGGATAGACTTGAACACATATATACATTCTTTTATTGACTCGTTTAAGACAAGAACGGACATACAACCATCTACCTGTGGATCGATCCGTGCTCAACTGGCTAGCTGCGAAGTGACACAGTCTTGATTGCGGTAAGTAGAGAACAGCGTGGAACGCATATCATAACGTATTGCGTTTCTACCAATCAGCCCCCTTCGTCTCAACGCCATAAGATACGGGCCCTTTTACCTGTAGAACTCGGCTATTCGAGCACTCTACCGCAGGGTAATCCTAGTACAGAAAAGGAAAAATATATACAATGGTGACATCGGCCTCAATCCGGTCGTGCCCCAATCAAATAATATACAGCACGGCAGAAATGATGTTGGGTTCACTTAGCACACCCACTAGGTTTTAGCAAGCATCGAGTATGCAATTTAAAAAAATCTAGAGTGTTAAGCAATCCGAACCAAGGATCTAACTAGAGAATTAGAGTTTTTAAAGCATGTAAACAACTTTACACTAAGTGAAATAGGAATACAACCTGTGTAGAATGCTCCTTTACTTCTAAGGCTCCGTGTAGTAATCCCTTAGCTTCTAGTAGTGGTGTCCCGGACTATCCTCAGGCTCCACTAGGCGAAAGGAACGAGCTTGCTCAAAGATCTTCGACGCCGAAGATGTTCTACCTTGAGGAATCTCTAATTCAAGCTACCTCTTAACTAATTGAGGAATTAGTGAAGTAAACAACCTATACTAAATGGCAAGTTTGGTATATATTGATGAAATAGGTGTTTTGCTCACTTTAGAATAATTTTTCTCTCTTTCTTTTTCACCTCACTCAAGAGCTAGAGAGCAAAGAAGAAGATGAAGAAGATGAACTAACTTCAACTCTTAGGTGAACAAATATCTCTTAGATATTTGTAGAGACTTAACCATGGCTAAAGGTAATGGTTGGGTTAATAAATATCTAGAGTAAAACAAAATTAGTGGACTAAGTCAAGCTTTCTAAATGCTTTCGCAAGCATCCTAAACCATGCCAATTTCCACCTAATTTTGATTTATCCCTTAATAATTAAATCCCCAAAATATCTTTAGTTCGGTATGAGTCTCATACACCCATGTCCAATGTATCATCAAGCATGACATAAAATTAAATACATTAATATATATCACACACACACACACACACATATTTAAATGTATTAGTAGAAAAGAAATTCTTAAGTGTGCTAATATTAGTTAATATATATTAATGTATCAAATATATAATTATATATTAAATTATTAAATCAACACTTGATTTAATAATCCGGCTATCTCACATATAACCGACTAATATCATTTATATCAACTTATCGAATAAACACTTGATTAAATAACCCGGCTATATCTCATATAACCGACTGATATCATATATCGCGAGATTAGAATACGGTATCACATACATATATTAATCTCGGTCCCGTACATATCACATATGTGACCTACTTCATTTCGCTTGAGCTAGGAAACCTCTTTGTAGGACTCTAAAGACTCGTCAATACGCCAGCAGTAGGTAATGATCAAATCAGTGACCCAGAAGCCGTCAGCGGTACTAGCTGGACGTAACGGCTACCTAGGTATTGAGAAATCAGAAGATCAACAAGCAAGCTTGTCCAAACTCTCATGAATCCAGTAAGTAACATTACCGTACAGTCCGGTCTATTCGTCTGATATGCCGCATATCGAGTATGGGGTGGTAAATGTCAGACCCCAATAACTTGTTAAGTCATGCCGATATGAGGCTCATAACGGGTCGAGAAACTACTGATAACACTTACCATTTAGCTGGACGTAACAGCTACCTAGGTATTGAGTGATCAGAAGATCAACAAGCAAGCTTATCCAAACTCCCGTGAATCCAGTAAGTAACATTGCCATATAATTCGGTCTATTCTGATATGTCACATATCGAGTCTTGGTGGTAAACGTCAGACCCCAATAATTTGATAAGTCATGCCGATGTGAGGCTCATAATAGGTCAAGAAACAACCGATAACACTTACCAGTAAATCTCATCATCAGCCCTGGATAGGGACTTCCTGTTATAGCCAATCGAGCATAGCACAACATCAACTCCCAATAACGGGAGAGACGAAACCCTTCCTATCGCTCATTGCCTCCATGTGACTCGGGAATGTACCTAAAATCCACCAGTTTGCATGCTCTCTTGAGCGTGGTAGGGAGGAAATCAAAACACAGTAGGAATCACACAAGACTCTATGACGATCTCGGGTCTACAAACTAACCTGTACTAGTGTCACCAGAGAACTGCTATCTGACGATAGGTATAATACCATCTAGGAGTTCTCAGCGAGTCCTTTTCGGTGTACCCATTCTCTAATGAGCATCTGTGTACAATCTTTAATGTCAAAAACCAATGGATGTGGGATCATCTATCGTCCTATACAGGGTCAAGAAACGTACACACTAGTCTACTCTAGAATATCGATGCCCTGTCTCGATATTCCTATGACTTGGAACAATTAAAGGATGAACTTCTGAATTACCCTGGCCCTACTAGTATGATCTGCATCATATTCCTGGTAGTGAAGTACACATCCTAAGGGTTTTATCAACATGTGAGAGAAAGATAGGATCACAATACCAGTCTACATGTTAAGATAAATAGCAACCAGATAGCTTACTATCAAGGCGAGCAAGAATGTCCTCTCTATATATGTCCAAGCATCCATTATAATATACAATAATGTAAAATAATGGCCTCTAGTTTATACATACAACTAACAATCTCCCACTTGCACTAAGGCCAGTTGTTGTAGATCTCATACCCAAAATCATAAAGAGTCTCTCAAACTGTATCTGCAGGATGGCCTTCGTGAGTGGATCCGCTGTGTTATTCTTCGTGTCAACTCTTCTGACCTCGATCTCCCGGCGATCAACTATCTCCCGGATCAGGTGATACCGCCTCAGAATATGTCTGGATCGCTGATGGGACCTGGGTTTCTTGGCTAAAACCACAGCTCTATTGTTATCACAGTACAAAAGTATTGGATGCTCAATGGATGGAACCACACCAAACTCAGTTATGAACTTCTTCATCCAGACAGCCACTTTGGCGGCATTGTTGGCAGCGATGTATTCAGCCTTCATCGTCGTGTCTATCACGGTATCTTGCTTGGAACTCTTCCAACAAAATGCCCCTCCATTGAGGGTTAAGACAAAGCCCGAGACCGACTTACTGTCGTCCTTATCACTCTGGAAGCTCGAATCGGTAAAGGACTCCACCTGGAGTTCATCGTTACCATACACCAAAAACATTTCTTTAGTCCTTCTCAAATACTTAAGAATGTTCTTCATAGTTGTCTAGTGATTCTCCCCAGGATCCGATTGATACCTTCTCACTACACCAAGTGAGTAAGCTACATCTGGTTTGGTACATAACATCGCATACATGATAGAGCCTGCCGCTGAAGCATAGGGTATCCCTTACATGCGAGCCCTCTCCAAATCGATCTTAGGAGACTCACTTTGGAGAGAGTGAATCCTGAACAAGCGGGTACATTACCACGCTTAGAATTTTCTATACTAAACCACTTTAGTATTGTGTCTATGTACCTGGATTGGGACAATCCCAACATCCATTTAGATCTATCTCTATAGATCTTAATCCCCAAGATGAAAGAGGCAACACCCAGATCCTTCAGAGAGAACCTTTGCAATAAGAAGAGCTTGACCGAGTGTATCATAGGAATATCATTTCCTATCAAGAGCATGTCATCCACGTACAATACGAGGAAAACAACCTTACACTCTACAACCTTCTTGTATATACAAGGTTCATCTACGTTTTTGATGAAGTCAAACTCTTTGACTGCCACATCAAAACAGATGTTCCAGTTCCGCGATAACTGCTTTAATCCGTAGATCGATTTAAATATCTTGCACACCTTTCCCCTGCTCCCACTATCTACGAAGCCCTCTGGCGGTGTCATGTACACGCTCTCTTCTAAATCATCATTTAGAAAAGCGGTCTTGACATCCATCTGCCAGATTTCGTAGTCATGGTATGCAACGATAGCAAGTAGATCCGGATGGACTTAAGCATAGCCACTGCAGAAAAGGTTTCATCATAATCCACACCAGGTCGTTGACGAAAACCTTTTGCTATAATTCTAGCTTTGAAAGTCTCAACTTTTCTATCTACACTAAGTCTCTACTTAAAGATCCACTTGCACCCAATGGGTTTTACCCCTTCAGGAGAAACTTCCAAATTCCATACTTTGTTGGTGTATATGGATTCCATCTCAGATCGCATTGCATCCAGCCATTTCACAGAGTCCCCACTCGTGATGGCCTGCTCGAAACTAGTGGGTCATCAACTTCCATGATGCAATCCTCGCTCCCACCGTCAATGAGAAAACCGTAGTATCTCTCAAGTGGATGAGGAACCCTACTAGATCTGCGGAGTGGCTGAGGTTCGTCGGGGACTATTGAATCTTCCGGTTCCACTAAATCATCAGTTGTAGTTTGTGCAGTTGGAACTTCTTCCAGTTCTACCACATGACCACTAATTTCTTTTACAAGAAATTCATTTTCTAAAAAAGTGGCATATTGAGAAACAAACACCTTTTGTTCCTCAGTGTGGTAGAAGATATATCCATAGGAATCCTTTGTATATCACACAAACTTGCACAGAACAGACCTTGTCTCGAGCTTTTCCGGATTTTGTTTTTTAACATAGGCCGAACAACCCCATATCTTAAATCGTTTAAGAGATGGTCTCTTCACATTCCATATCTCATATGGAGTGGTAGGCACTGATTTGGTTAGAATTCTATTCAATAGGTATGCGGTTGTCTCAAGCACATAACCCAGGCAACTCAGCAATACTCATCATAGAGCGCACCATATCTAATAGGGTGCGATTCCTCCGCTCCGATACACCGTTGTGCTGTGGTGTATACGGAGGAGTAAGCTGAGAGAGAATTCCATTCTCTTTTAAATAATCCAGGAACTCCGTGCTTAAGTATTCTTCTCCCCAATCAGATCGAAGGATTTTAATACTTTTACCTATTTGGTTCTCTACTTCGCACTTATATTCCTTGAATTTCTCAAAAGTTTCAGATTTGTGTTTCAACAGGAACACATGTCCGAATCTTGAGAGATCGTCAGTGAATGTAATGAAGTATGAGGAACCATTCCTGGCATGTGTAGACATAAAACCGTATACATCACTATGTATTAGTCCCAAGAGTTCAGTAGCTCTTTCTCCGTGTCCAGTAAACGGAGTTTTGGTCATTTTGCCTTTAAGTCATGACTGGGAAGTTTCATAAGATGTAAATTCAAACGGGTTCAAATATTCATTCTTATGTAACTTAGCTAGTCGTGTCGCATTGATATGACCTAGTCTACAATGCCACAAGAAGGATTCATTCATTTCTGAACATTTCCTCTTGTGTGTGTCCGGTACATTAAGAATTGTATTTTGATTCAGAACGTATAAACCGTTACATAATGTACCAAACCCAATCAACACTTGATTTAGGAAAATGTTCATAACATTTTTCTCTACTACAAAGTTATATCCTTCTTTATCTAAAAAAGAAACTGATATTTAATTGCACAACATATTGGGTACGTAATAACAGTTGTTTCGAATCAATATATTATCTTATAGTAATACTAGGTGATATTCGCCAACTGCTTTGGCAGCAACCCTTGCACCATTCCCTATTTAGAGAGAATGATACTGCCTAAAAATATGTCTGGATCATAAATGGGACGGGGGTATCTCATACTCAACCAACCCATAAAAGTCTCTCCTGAGAATAGGCCTTTGTGAGTGGATCTGCCCTGTTCTCCTCTGTGTCTACTCTCCTAACCTCGATCTCCCTGGAGATCATCCATCTCTATGATCAGGTGATACTGCCAAAGAATATGTCTGGATCATAAATGGGATGGGGGTTCCTAGGCCAAAGCCACAACTCCATTGTCACACAATGGTAGGAACGAAGTTCAACTCATGAACTTATATATATCTAGACCGCCTCTTTGTTAGCATCCTTGGTAGCAATGTATCCAACCTTTATCGTCTAGTATGCAACGGTATCTAGCTTGGAACTCTTCCAACATACCGTCCCTCCACTGAGGGTAAAGACAATGCCTGTAACTAACATTCAGTCGACCTTACCACCCTTGAAGCTATCCAGTGATTCTCCCCAGGATCGATTGATACCTTCTCACTACACCTAGTGAGAATCCTAACATCCACTTAGATCTATCTCATAAATCCAAAACTCAGGATTTAGGAGGTATCACCTTGATCCTATATGGAGAATTCTTGTGATAAGAGGAGATTTACTGAGTGTAGCATAGAAAACTCCTTTCCTATTAAGAGTATGTCATCCACGTACAATACGAGAATCACCACCATACTCCCTACTATCTTTTTGTATATACAAGGTTCATCTACCATTTTGATGAAGTCAAACGCTTTGACTACCACATCAAAACATATGTTCCAACTCCGCGATGCCTGTTTTATCTTATAAAACAACTTGCACACATTTCCGCTGCTCCCACTGTCTACGAATCCCTCTGGCTGTGTACTTATGGACGCTCACTTCTAATTCACTATTTAGAAAAGCAGTCATAACACCCAACCGCCAGATATCGTAGTCATGGTATGTAGCAAAGGCAAGTAGGATCTGGATGGACTTAAGCATATGGACTAGAAAAGGTTTCATCATTATCCACATCTGGTCGTTGACGAGAACCTTTTTCCTCAAGTCTTAGCTTTGAAAGTCTCAACTTTTCCATGTACACCAAGTAATCTTCTCAAGATATACTCACTCCTGATGGGGATTTAACCCTTCAGATATAGCAGCCAAAGTCCATACTTTGTTGGTGTATACGGATTCCATCTCAGATCTCTTAGCATCCAGCCATTCTCACAGAGTCACCACTCCTGATGGCCTTCTCGAAAATAGTTGGGTCATCATCTCATGATGCAATCCTCGCTCCCACTGTCATTGAGAAAACCGAAGTATCTCTCAAGTTGGTGAGGAACCCTACTACATCGGCGGAGAGGCTGAGGTTCGTTGGGAACTATTGAATCCTTCGGTTCTACCAAATCATTAGCTGCAGTTGGTAAAGCTGGAACTCCGTCCAGTTCTACCTCATGACCACTAATTTCCTTCACAAGAAATTTCCTTTCACAAAGGGGGCATGCTGAGAAACAAAACACTTTTTGCTCCTCAGTGTGGTAGAAGATATTCCCTTGCGAATGCTTGGGATATCCAACAAACTTCCACAGAACTGACCTTACCTTGAGCTTGTCTGGATTTTGCTTTTAGACATAGGCCGGACAACCCCAAATCTTAACTTGCTTAAGAGATGGGCTCTTCCCATAACATATCACATATGGAGAGGTAGGCACCTGATTTGGTTGAACCCTATTCAATAGGTATGCAACTTCTCAAGTGCATAACCCCCAAAAAGAAATAGGCAACTCAGTAGTACTCATCGTAGAGCACACCATATCACATAGGGTGCAATTGCTCTGCCCCGATATACCAGCGTACTGTGGTGTATACGGAGGAGTAATGCTGAGAGAGAATCTTATTCTCCTTTAGAATAGTCCAGGATCTCCGTGTTCAAGTATTCTCCTCCATGATCTCATCAAAGGACATAATTCTTATACCCATTTTTGGTTCTCTACTTTTGACTTATATTCTTTGAATATCTCAAAAGTTTCAGACTTGTGTTTCAACAGGAACACATGTCCAAATCTTAAGAGATCATCAGTGAATTTAATGAAGTACAAAGAACCGGTCCTGGTATGTGTAGACAAGGGATCTACATACATCATAATGTATCAATCCTAAGAGTTCACTAACTCTTTCTCTGTTTCCAGTAAACGTAGCTATGGTCATCTTATCATTGTGACATGACTGGCAAGTTTCACAAGATGTAAATTCAAACTGATTTAAATATGCATTTTTATGTAACTTAGCTAGTCGGGTCGCATTGATATGACCTAGTCTATAATGCCTCAAGAAGGATTCGTTCATTTCTGAACTCTTCCTCTTGTGTGTGTTCTGTACATTAAGAACTGTAGTTTGATTTAGAACATATATGCTTTTAGATAACGTGCCTGAACTCATCAACTCTTGATTTAGGAAATGTTGAAAACATTATCCAACAATACAAAATTATATCCTTCTTTATATTAATAAAGAGATTGATATGATATTGTATATCAGGTTCGGTATCTAATAACATTCGTTTAGAATCAATGTATTTGGTAATACAGGGTGATAACTGCCGACATACTTGGCTACAACACTTGCACCATTTCCAACTCTTGAAACTTATCACCCATTCTCAATTCTCTATCTATCTGTAACCCATGTAACATATTACATATGTGGGATCCTGATCCAGTATCACATACCCAGGACGTAGAGGATACTGAAAAACAGTTCTCGGTAATGAACACACCCGAAGAATATGCATCATCATGTACTTTCTTCGTTTGGGCAGCATGGTAATCCTTGTAATCCTATATTTCCTGCTCGGTCTTATAACAATTATAAGTTGGAGCAGGACCAACGTTCCTTAGCTCAGTATAACAATCGGGTTCGGTCAATACATCCGTATTATTATCTTGATTAAGGCGTGACATGGTCGCTGCCTGGAGAGAGAGAAGAAAACACTCTGCGTATGCTCTTGCAAGATTAGATTGGTTATTAATTTATTTAATCAGGATGGCTCCCACTATTTTAGTCAAATCTTCCTTCAAACCCTAAAAGGAAAGACTGGGCATGGTTAATTACACCCTACAAGTTCGCCAATCATTCAGCCAGGCCAGTGCCGGTACTTTGAAGGAGGTTCCCCGTACTTTCACACGGACCTAATTAAAATAAACCTCGTTTTCCCAGGGGCGTAACCCCATTAACACCTTTCTAGACACCTACTTGATCGGCTAATTATAATGTGTAAAACTCTCTCAGGAGTAACTCTTACTCGCAGTGGGTATCGGAATCCAACTATCTCATAGAAGGTATGCAATCTCATTGCAAATTTCAACACATGAAATTCCCAATAATATTTTACCCCATGCGTCCTATGACCTTGACAGAGGTCAACAAACCATAGGCTACTATTCAAGTTTAACCCATCATTTCCTGATTGAAGTAAACCCACCCGCACGACCCTTGACAGAGGTCAACAAGGTCGCACGACTACCCTAAATCAATCACATCATATGCTATGCAGATAAGCACTAATCAACTACCGCACACTACGCCTTGACAGAGGTCAACAAACGCAGCACGAATATTAACTACTACTTATCTGAAATGACGGAGGGCAACGACAGGTTTTTAAGAAAACCTTTTGCGTAATGAACTTGATATCGTTGTAGAATCGAGTGATTTTGAAAAGGAGTGTTTTTGAGGCTTTTACTAGTTTTGCTAAAGAGGTCACTCCCGATGAAGGGATCTCGGCTGTTTCCTTATCGAATAAGGTGCAGGATATTTCACAAATATCACTATGCAAAGAAAGAACTATAAAAGAAATCAAAAGACAAACCGAGTTTGTAGCATCTGCTAGTTTCGCTAAAGAGGTCACTCCCGGTGAAGGGATCTCGGCTCTTTCCTTATCGAATAAGGTGCTGGATATTCTACAAGGAATACCGCTATGCAAAGTAAGAACTAAAGCTACCAGTTTTTCGATACAAGTTTCTACAACATATTTAGGTTTCTTTTATTTCATTAATCTCATTAATGAAGTCCCATTTATTATGCTTCCTAAGCATCAGATATGAAACGAAAACAGCAATATTAATTATATCTCATATATATAATATATAGGCATTCGTCTCAGAATATAATCAATGATCACATCACAGAATATCGCATCAGAATAAAACATATGAAATATTGGATATACTAGGATTTCCAGGTTTTATTTTAAGCCTGTATAAAACACTGATTCCACGGTCGTGATGAATAGCCAATCCCACAGCCCTAGACCCCTACGAAAGCAGCAAGCAACCCTACCAATTCTAGAGTTAGGAGACCCGGTCTCGACTTCTCGAGATGGTCTCCCACTGTACCCTAGAACCTGGTTACTTGTGCTCTCCCTCTTGGGTCTATCCTAATGCGGAAAATTAAATAATATACAATGGTGACATCATCCTCAACCCGGAAGTGCCCCAATAAAAGAATATTATATACAATGAATTTTACATGAATGAAAATAAAAACCCTCATCTCACATAAAACCCCCGGCTATTCAGTCACGATGATCCAATATAATATATCACAGTAACACATAACATCACATGTCATCAACGTAAGAAAATATGCGTATCCCAGTTGTCGTTGACATATAGCACTGAAACCGGCGATACACCACATATTACACTTACGGTCGCAGAAAAGAAAGTGAAATACTACAACAGTTGGAATCCGCAACCACCTTAGACATCATAAACCCAACGTATCACATACTTTGGATTTCATGCCTAACCAAATGAATTTCTTAGACATCGCATACTTAACAAATATAAACCCCGCATTTTAGTTTCGATCTCGATAACACTTTTCAATATCAAGTCGGGTAATTCAATAAGATTCCCGACATCCTGATCGAATGCTCGTCGGAAACATTAGTAGACGGCCGCACCCCTCGATACCGTCGACAAATAGCACTAAGGAGGAACACCGCTGCCGCGAGCACCCGAACGGATGCTTTTGGCGACGGGGTTCTCCTACAGTCACTTGGTCGGGGCTATAGGGCGTGGCTATCTATTAAGTTTACCCGGCGAGTATCCGCGTACACTATGTGATTGCGACGAAATTTTAATCTCATCAAAATCCCGTGGCAACCGATCAAATGGGACTAAATTGCTAGATTTATAAAATTCAAACTAGTTATCTCATAACTACTTATGGATTCCAAATATTGTATCCCATCACATGATACCCTGACGATGTTAAACTTTTTGATCGATTTATCAAAGTCCCACAATTTCCTGACAGCTCAACACTTGAGCACAGTTTTAGTAATACCCAGAATATGCCACAGTACCTATGCACCAGCCGTAGAAGGGCAAACCCAAGCCTCACTCATGTTGCCGCAGAACTACAGCAAATCCTAGTGTTTAACCGCAGTTCCGCAATCCAAAAAGTCGAGTTAGGGTTTCATTCTTCTAGAGGGTTCATAGAAATATTTGCATGTTTTTCCGAATACGTTAAACTTGGAAAAATGGGTTTTTGACATTTGGTCAAACTTTTTAACTTCGTCTAGATAACATGCGAATAACCAAAAACAATGTTAAAACTACGAATACGAAACACTCCGAATTGTTTATAGTGTAAGATTACATCATATGCAAAATTAGCAAAAACAAACAACACCTGAAACATCAAAACCAAGTAACTGGAACACAGACAAAATTTCAGGGGGAGGGGCTCGGATTTGGCCGAAATCACAGGTATGGTGGCCGACCCAATTTTCACAAAACCGCCTCAAATTTTCACAGTGTTCATGATATATCTCATACATCACTCTGTACTTGTTTGAAACTTTTTTTGAACAACTTTTAAATCTACAGAAACTAGGGTTTTCTGTTGCAAGTTTCGGAGTTGTTTCGGTTTCGTAATCTTAACATAATCCGTATAAATTTCTAGTCTGGCTCTGATACCACTGAAGGGTTGTCTAGGATGGAAGCAAGGTTTCGGGAGGCATCTCACATGCCATATTAAAAAATTTACCGTTCTAGCTAACCTTAACCCTAGAATCGTATACTAGAAATCGACGGAAATATAAATGCAAACACTTTGCAAGTATAGTGAGCAAGGAATACAACCTTTGTAGACCAGTCCTTCACTTCAATAGCTCCGTGTAGTAGTCACTTTTGCTGCGATCGTGAACTCCGGACTCTAGAGAGGCTCTGATGAAGAAACGAACATGCTTGCTTCGAAGACTTCGAGGCCGAAGATGATCTACGTCGGGGAGACACTAACCCAAGCTATCTCTTCACTAACCATGGAATAAGTGAAGCAAACACCCTATACTAAATGGAAAGTAGTAGAGGATGATGAAGTAGGAAGTGGGCTCACTTTAGAATTCATTTTCTCACATTTTATCTCATACTTCCATTAGACCTAAAAAGCTTTTAAGGAGGAAGAAGAAGAAGAAGAAGAACTCATCTCATGAGTTAATCCAAATGAATTATTGCAACCATGGGTGAGTTAAGCCCTCATGCCTAACTCATGTAGAGAATTAACCAAGGGCTAAGGTTAAGGGTATGGTTTACAAATATCTTAATGCAAAACAAAACTTAAAGACTTTAGTCAATGCAAATCCAAGCTTCCAAAAGATTCTTGCCTTGACAAAAGACTTTAGTTTTGAATTACTTAATCCATTAAAAACCCTAGGATTAATCATAGCATGGTATAAGTCTCATACACCCATCTTGCATGTATCATCAAGCATGACACAAAACATGTACACAAAAATATATTACATATATACAATGTGCACATCAAGTGAGAAAAGAATCATAAGTGAGCTAATACTAATTAATGTAATGTAATATATCTAATATATAATTATACATTAAATTATTAAATCAACTCTTGATTTAATAATACGGCTATATCACATATAACCGACTAATATCAAGTGTAACAACTTATCGAATCAACACTTGATCCGATAACCCGGTTATATCGCATATAACCGACCAATATCACAAATCACAAGAATAGAATACGGTATCTCATATCGTATCAATCTCGGTCCCGCACATATCACATATGTGCTCCTACTCCGTTTCGCTTGAGCCAGAAAACCCCTGTGTAGGACTCTAAAGAATCGTCAATATGCCGGCAGTAGGTGATGATCATATCAAATACCCACAAGCCGCAAGCGGTCTGCTAAACGTAACGGCCACCGGGGTATTGAGCAATTAGAAGATCAACAAGCAAGCCTGCTCACACTCCTGCGAATCCAATCAGTAACACTACCGTACAGTCCGGTCTCTTCGTCTGATATGTCGCATATCTCGTTTAGGGGTATAAACATCAGACCCCAGTAACTCGGTAAGTCGTGTCGATATGAGGCTCATAACGGGTCCAGAAACTACTTATAACACTTACCAGTATATCTCTGAAGCAGCCTTGGCCAAGGACTTCCCATTATAGCCAATCGAGCACAGCGCAACATCAACTCTTAATACCGGGAGAGACAAAACCCCTCCTATCACTCATTGCCTCCATGTGACTCGGGACTGTACCCAAAAGCCACCATTTTACACGTTCTATTGAACGTGGTAAGGTGGAAATCAAAGCACTGTGGGAATCACACAAGACTCTATGAAGATATCGGGTCTAAATACTAACCTGTACCGGTGTCACCAAAGAACTGCCATCTGACGTTAGGTATAATACCATCCGGGAGTTCTCGGCGAGTCCGTTCAGTGTACCCTGTCTCCACTGAGCATCCGTATACTGTCTCTGATGTCAAACACCAATGGATATGGGATCATCCATCGCCCATCTACAGGGGTTGAGAAGTTATACGCTAGTCTACTCTGGTATATCGATACCCTGTCTCGATACACCCTCGACTAGGAACATTTAAAAGATGTACTTAATGACTACTCTGTCCCTACTAGTATGATCTGCCTCATAGTCCTGATAGTCAAGTACTCATCCTAAGGGCTTTATCAACATGTAACATAGAGACAATCATCGTATATGTTAAGATAAAGAATAATAAGATAGCATACTATCATGTCGAGCAAGAAAGTCATCCCTATATATGTCCAAGCATCTACTACAATATACATCGTATGTACAGTAATGGCCTCTAGGGCATACATATAACTAACATTGATCTGAATCAAAACCCTACGGCAACCGATCAAAAGATACTAAATTACTAGATTCATAAAATTCTGATTAGTTTTCACAAAACTAATTATTTTGGATTCAAAATATTGTATCACAAATCACAGATATCTAGACGATGTTAAACATTTCGACCGATTTATCAAACACCCAAAATTCCCAGAGACCTCAACACTTGAGTCACACATAAAAATACCTAGAATGTGCTACAAGTACCTATGGATCAGCAGAAGAAGGCACGCTCCCTGCCTCACCAACGGTACCGCGGAACCGCGGCTAAACCCATAGTTTGGTCGCGGTTGCACGGCCGTTTGGTCGAGTTGGGCCATTGTTTTTCTCAGGGATCCATACAAAACCCTGCACAATTTTCTGGTAATTTTTAATCTGGAAAAATCCAACATTTGAAACTTTTTCCGGAGAATGGGAAAAGTTTGGGTTTCGATGTTCGATCGAACACTTTAACGTCATCTAGGCACTCCTAATGCTCTAGCATAGCTCTGATACCACTGTTGGGGTTCACTTAGTATACCCACTAGGTTTTAGCAAGCATCGAGTATGCAATTTAAAAAAATTTAGAGTGCTAAGCAACCCGAAGTAAGGATCTAACTAGAGAATTAGTGTTTTTAAAGCATGTAAACAACTTTACACTAAGTGAAATAGGAATATAACCTTTGTAGACCGGTCCTTCACTTCTAAATCTCCGTGTAGTAGTCACTTAGCTCCAAATAGTGGTGTCCCGGACTCTCCTTAGGCTCCACTAGGCGAAAGGAACAAGCTTACTCAAAGATCATCGAGGCTGAAGATGATCTACCTTGAGGAATCTCTAACTCAAGCTATCTCTTCACTAATTGAGGAATTAGTGAAGTAAACAACTAATACTAAATGGCTAGTTTGGTATAGATTGATGAAGTATGTGTTTTACTCACTTTAGAATAATTTTTCTCTCTTTCTTTTTCACCTCACTCAAGAGCTAGAGAGCAAAGAAGGAGATGAAGAAGATGAACTAACTTCAACTCTTGGGTGAACAGATATCTCAAAGATATTTGTAGAGACTTAACCATGGCTAAAAATAATAGTTGGGTTAATAAACATCTAGAATAAAACAAAATTAGTGGACTAAGTCAATCTTTCTACATGTTTCCACAAGCATCCTAAACCATGCCAATTTCCACCTAATTTTGATTTATCCCTTAATAATTAAATCCCCAAATTATCTTTAGTTTGGTATGAGTCTCATACACCCATGCCCAATGTATCATCAAGCATGACACAAAATTAAATACATTAATATATATCACATATATATATTTAAATATATTAGTAGAAAAGAAATTCTTAAATGAGCTAATATTAGTAAATATATATTAATATATCAAATATATAAGTATATATTAAATTATTAAATCAACACTTGATTTAATAATTCGGCTGTATCACATATAACCGACTAATATAATTTATATCAACTTATCGAATCAACACTTGATTCAATAATCCGGTTATATCTCATATAACCGACTGATATCATATATCGCAAGATTAGAATACGGTATCACATACATATATTAATCTCGGTCCCGTACATATCACATATGTGCCAAACTTCGTTTCGCTTGAGCTAGGAAACCTCTGTATAGGACTCTAAAGATTCGTCAATACGCCAACAGTAGGTAATAATCATATTAGTCATCCACAAGCCGTCAGTGGTACTAGCTGGACGTAACGGCTACCTAGGTGTTGAGCGATCAGAAGATCAATAAGCAAGCTTGTCAAAACTCCCGTGAATCCAGTAAGTAACACTACCGTACAGTCCGGTCTCTTCGTTTGATATGTCGCATATCGAGTCTGGGGTGGTAAACGTTAGACCCCAATAACTTGATAAGTCATACCGATGTGAGGCTTATAACGGGTCGAGAAACTACTGATAATACTTACCAGTAAATCTCATCATCAGCCCTGGCCAGGGACTTCCTGTTATAGCCAATCGAGCATAGCGTAACATCAACTACCAATACCGGGAGAGACGAAACCCCTCCTATCGCTCGTTGCCTCCATACGACCGAGACTGTACCCAAAATCTACCTGTTTCAAACTCTCTTGAGTGTGGTAGGGAGGAAATCAAAGCATAGTGGAAATCACACAAGACTTTATGACAATCTCGGGTCAACAGATTAACCTGTACCAGTGCCACAAGAGAACTGCTATCTGACGATAGGTATAATACCATCTAAGAGTTCTCGGTGATTCATGTTCGGTGTTCCCATTCTCCAATGAGAACCTATGTACAATCTTTGATGTCAAACACCAATGGATGTGGGATCATCCATCGCCCCATACAAGGTCAAGAAACGTACATACTAGTCTACTCTGGAATATCGATGACATGTCTCGATACTCCCACGACTAGGAAAAATTAAAGGATGAACTTGTGGACTATCCTGGCCCTACTAGTATGATCTGCATCATGGTCCTGGTAGATAAGTACACATGCTAAGGGCTTTATCAACATGTGAGAGAAAGATTGTATCACAATACCAGTCTACATGTTAAGATAAAAAGCAACCAGATAGCGTACTATCATGTCGAGCAAAAATGCCCTCACTATATATGTCCAAGTATCCATTATAATATACAATCATGTACAATAATGGCCTCTAGGGCATACATACAACTAACAAACAGCTATCCACATGTCGAACGCTTGCCCTGTAATAACAAATATACAAATAATTCTTAACTGAACTACTACCATTGCACTGTAAGCTATCCACCACGACAATCCAACCACAATATCAGCACAATTACAGAACATCAACGTGAATGTCATGTTCAATAACCCGTCTAAAAGAACATATAGCAGTTAGACGGGTTATACTGCTCAAATGATATTCACGGTCACAGATACTAATGTATGCACTGAAACTTATAAACGGTGTTTAAAATGGCGACTTCGAAACACTCCGTATTGCCCCAAACCAAAGATAACAGCATATGTAATCTGGGCAAAATCAAACAATACCTAGAAACCAATATTCAAGAGTCCAGAACACAAAAAAAATTTCATAACCTAAATCTTTAACATGGCTGGCCAGGCCGGGAATTTGAGGAATCTCGCCGGCCAATTTTTGGATTTTGGGGCTCGTTTTTAAATGGTGTTCTAGATATCACATGAATAGCCTTCTGCAATGGTTTAAATTTTTTTTGAAGACTTTAAAAAATTGATAGAAACTTGAATATTGTTCCGATTGTTTTGGAGTTTTTTCAGTTTCGTTACATTAAACATTGTTTAAACTGCTAGTTAAGGGTTTATGGGTAGGCTCTGATACTATGTTGGGTCATACTAACGCCTTGGCCATCTACCGTGACCGTTTGCGGAACAAAAATTTTCTATGGTTTAAAAACTGGCGCTAGAATAACTCATTAACCGGATCTACCATAAAACTAAACTAGCTAAACAAGAGGAGTTGTCTACTGTGATAGAAATTCTCACCAAAAGATCTGTGTCCTTCGGTCTTCTATCCTCTTCGTATGCTCCTAGTGGCCTCTATGATCAAGCTTGATCGTCTTTCTCCCTCATTCGAAGATGATCCACCTGAGAGTATGTACTTTGAGCTTCTACCTCTAAACCGATGTAACTAGGGTACCTAATATGCTAATCTAAGTATCCTAGATGATGTAGAGAATGATTATGGATTGATTTGTCTCAAGAACCCTAGGTTTCTTAACTCATGAGACAATTAGGGTTTGAGGAAGAAGAAGAGAAGCTTGGAGGAGAGAGAGTTTTGATGTTAGAAAATGTTATGAAGATGGCTAAGTTTGATAACTATGAAGCAAAAAATAATTCAACAAAAATATCTTTAAGCCACCAAGCCTCAATAGTCATCCATGAGTCACTAAGTGAGTCACCAAGTAGCCATGTTTCATTTATTACTAATCAACACCTCATCCTCCACCTCTTAACCATTTAACAAAAATGGTTATACAACAAATAAGGTGTCTTCTTCTAGAAGCACTCTTGCACAATTACAAGAATACCCATCACCGTATATACATACCCATATCCGTATTTCGAAAAATATGAATACAAAGAGATGAAAATAAAACAATAATTTAATACTAGGATCCGGCTTAAACCAAATCCCACTAGTATTATCCGCCCGAACATCATCCGTCTACAAGCACGCGTATATGATCGAACCCTGCTGTAAAACCATACGGCCTCTACATCGTTTCGCCCGAAACAGAGAAACCTTCTGTGTGGGACTCTAAAGAATCGATAGTACGCTTGCAGTAGGTTTAACCACAAGAACGTCAGCGGTACTAGCTGCACGTAACGGCTACCCAGGTATCTGTCGAAAAAGAAGGTCGACGAGTGAACTCATCCGAACCCCTACTGAATCTATCCGTGACATCTCCGTACAGTCCAGTCTATTCGTCTGAGAGTATCGCATAAAGGGTCTGGGGGTGGTAAACGCCATACCCTAATAACCCGATAATTCATTCTGATGCGGCTTAGGACCAATCTGGGAAATTACCAATCAACCTATCAGTAAATCCCAACTGCCTTGGCCAAGTCTTATAGTACTGACCAATTGAACACAGTGCGATATCGACTCCCTATACCGAGAGAGACGAATCCCCAACAATCACTCACTACCTCCATGTGGCTCAGGACTGTACCCAACCAAAACCTATTTGCACGAATCAGTAGAGCCGTGGTAGGGTAGTAATCAAAGTACAGTGGGAACTCACACGAGACAAATGACTATCTCGGGTCTAAAGACTAACCTGTACTCATTTCACCTGAGAATTTCTATCTGACGATAGGTATAATACCATCTAGAAGTTCTCGGCGAGTCCGTCCAGTGTACTCACCCCTAGTGAGCACCTGTATACGATCTTAGGTGTGAAAGACCAATTGCCGTGGGACCAACCATCGCCCCTCGTCGGGGGCTAGAAACGTATACACTAGTCTACTCTGGAATATCGATGCCCAGTCTCGATACTCAATCGACTAGGGACCTTTTAAGGATGTTCTTATGGATTACCCAGCCGCCACAAGTGATCGCCATCATAACGCTGGTAGTCAAGTAAGATCCTATAGGCTTTATCAACATGTAACCACCATATATAACATATGCACATGTTAAGATAAAGTCAAATCATAATAGTATACTACTGTATCGAGTCTTTATCAATATGTGCAAGCAGGATAAAACATCAATAGAAAGAAATACACATATCAAGATAAGGACAACTCGAATAATATACTATATATAACTGAGCAAGATTATCCTGTACATATATATGTCTAAGCATCCAGATGTATACATATGCAATAATGGCCTCTAGGGCATAAATATCCAACACACACACACACACACACACATATATATAAATATATATATTTGATATAAATATATATTCATTTTGTATCATGATTGTTGATACAAAGAAGATGGATGCATGAGAATTACATAGGATTGAAAATAAGAAAATAATGATATCTTATTTGAATTAAAATAAAAGAAGAATCAGTCATTTAGTTGAGAACCTCCTACCAACCATGACTCACCCTCTTTTTTTGATATTTTTTATATAGGTTTATCATTTTTAATTTTATCCTAGATGCTTGCTCATTCTTATCCTCATCTTCATTTTCTTCACTTCTTCTCTTGTGTTACTATTCACTCAAGAGAAAAAGAAAAAGAAAAGAATTTTTAGTGAGCAAAAACCTTACTTCATCAACCTAAACTATTCTAGCAATTTAGTTTAGATTGTTCTCTTCACTAATACCTTGATTGAGTGAAGTGTGAGCTTGAGTGTGAGTTGCCTCAAGGTGGATCATCTTCGACGAAGAAGACTTCGAGCGAGCTTATTCCTTTCTTCAAGTGGAGTCCTAGAAGGAGTTCAAGAGAATACTACAAGGAGTATTTGAAGTGAAGGACTTGGCTACAAAAGTTGTAGAATTACTTCACTTAGAATAGAGCTTATTTTTGCTATCTTTGCAACCCTAATCCTTTAGTATAATCTTGTAACTAGATTTAGCCCTCTAGATTTTTTTAAATTGGATACTTGATGTTCTTAAAACCCTAGTAGAGGATATAGGATCCACTTTCATGGTATTAGAGCCAAACTAAAGTGTTAGATTTGTTAATGTAATTTTTAGAATCAAGTTAATCCATGTTTTTGGAAAACTAGTTTTTGAAATCGCCTAAAAATAAACTCTTCGCTTGCACCAGATTCTTGGTTCAGACCAAGAGTTTTGTATACTATTATGAATACCCAATACCCATACAATTCATGCTCGGTTCGGCCCCGAAACGGGGCCGAACCGAGGCCGAATCAGCCCCGGATGGGGCCTGGACAGCCACTGTTTCGGAGCTGTTCCACTGCAGTTTCAGCCCCTATCCAGAGCTATTTCCATATGAGATTCAGCCCCGTTTCGGAGACGAATCAAGGCTCAAAAGGTGAGGGCAGTTTGGGGGTTAACGGGTTTTGATTCGGGACTTTTCCGAACTCGTTTTGAGGCTAAAAGTGTGAATTTTTGGGCTATGGCATGTTGTTATGATATTATGCGATAATATGAAGTTGATGCCTAGTGGATTAAGGATTCTAAATATTATGATTCTTGAGTTTTTTTTCTCCGACCGTAAATGATAATATGAGGTATTCCAAATCTTGTTGCTATACGTCAACGTGATTGGGGTTACACATATTTACTTACGATGATGATCGTTGATGGCTGCTTATCGATATGATATATTGGATCGTTGTGATTAAATAGCCGGGAGTTTATGTGAAATGAGAGTATTTCATTTTCATTCATGTAAATTATTGTATGTAATATTCTTTTATTAGGGAACATCCAGGAGTGAGGATGTAGTCACCTTTATGTATATTATTTACTTTTCCGCATTAGGATAGAACCAAGGTGGAGGACACAAGTAATCGGGTTCTAGAGTCCAGTGGGTAGCCATCTCGGGGAGTCAAGACCGGTTGCCTAACTCTAGAATTGGCAGGGTTGCTTGCCGCACTCGTAGGGGTCTATGGGTGTGGGCTTAGCTATTCATCACGACCGTGGAATATGTGTTTTTCGTTAATGGCTTAATCTAAAAATACGGAACTCCTAGTATATCCAATATTTCATATATCTGCTTCTGCTGTGCTGTGCTGTGATGTGATCATATAAATGTGTGAGAAGAATGCTACTTATATATATATATATATATATATATATATATATATTGTTGGGTTTCGCCGGCGCCCTGGCCATCTACCGTGGCCAATACGGAACAAAAATTGGCATATAAAATTTTTGGTGCAAACAAAACCCCGCCCAAGATCTAAACCATAAACCTATACTAGCAAACTAAAGGGTTAGAATGATTATACCAAAAGAACCAAGCTCTTCGGTCTTTCATCACCTTCCTAAGCTCCTTGAGGCATGCTTGAACGAACTTGGCCGCCGGTCTTCCTCCGTCGAAGATGATCCACCCGAGGAATATAGTCATGGCTCTAGCTCCACATAATGAATCCAAGTGAAGCAACTAGGGATTCTAGGGTGCTAGTCTAGAATGTTTAGGATGTAGTGAGTGAACTAAGTGTTTATCTATCTCATCTCACCTCCTTTCATGATTCTCAACACATGAGAGGGTTGAGAGAAGGTGGAAGATGAAGGTGGAGGAAACCATGAAACTCAAGAGAGGAGTGAAGCACAAAATGGCGAGGAGAAGATGGCATGCTCAAGAGAAAGAACCATCTCACAAAAATAATTAGCTAACCATGAAGAGAGAAAATGAGCATGCTTGGTTTTGAAAAACAACATCTTACATTTTTAAAATGTGCCCATACTTGAATAGTATGCACAAATGAATTAAGAATTCATTTGTGCACACTATACAAGCATAGTCCTCACCATACTCCCATCAAATCATTGCCACCTCATTTATCCATTTATAAAATAAATGGTCAAACCCTAAAATGAGATGTCCACCTTCTAGAATGTTTTCCGGAAAAATACGGATTATATTCTACTGTATATACATACCTGTATTCATACAGAAACACGAATACCCGAGGAGATAGAATTACTAAAAGAACATAATACTAGAATATACGTATCAAAATACATATACTTAAATTTTTAAATCAATACCTGATTTAATAATCCGGCTCAAACCCGAGCTGGCTGGTATTATCAACTGTCCAATCGAAAGTCCGGGTACATAATAAATCGATCGATCTGAACCCTGCACGTATCCAATGCGGCTACAACATCATTTCGCTAGAACCAAGGAAACCCACTGTGTGGAACTCTAAAGACTCGTCAATACGCTGGCAGTGGGTTTAACCATAAGCACATCAGTGGCACTAGCTGTACATAACGGCTACCAAGGTATTGAGCGAAAGGAAGGCCGATGAGCAAGTTCATCCAAACCCCTACTGAGCCTGTACGTGACAATCTCCATACAGTCCGGTCTGTTCGTCTAAGAGTATTGCATATCGAGTCTATGGGGTAGATAAAGTCAGACCCCTAATAACGCGATATTTCATATCGGTATGAAGCCCATCATCCACTGAGAATCTACTGATCCAAATCAGTATTTCTCGTCCTCCTTAGCCAAGGATTTCTGGCGATGGACACCTGTGTACAACGCGACATCAACCCCCAATACCGGGAGAGATGAATCCCCGACGATCCGTTCATTGCCTCCATGTGGCTCGGGACTGTACCCAACTAAAACCTGTTTGCACGACTCTTTTGAGCCATGGTAGGTTAGTAATCAAAGCATAGTGGGAACTCATATGAGACAAATGACGATCTCAGGTCGACAGACTAACCTGTACTCATGTCACCTGGAAATTGCTATCTAACAATAGGCATAATACCAACTAGCATGTTCCCGGCGAGTCCGTCCAGCGTACTCATAACCTAATGAGCACCAGTATACTATCTTCGGTGACTAACTGACACCAATGGCTTGTGAGACCGGCCACTGTCCCTTGTCAGGGTCTCGATAAGTATACACTAGTCTACTCCGGAGTATCGATGCCCAATCTCGATACTCCCACGACTAGGGACATTTAAGGATGTGCTTATAGACCACCCAGCTCCCACTTATATGATCGCCATCATAATGCTGGTAGTCAAGCATGAATCCTATGGGCTCTATCAACATGTAATAGTGATATATAATGCCACCTAATGCTGTACATGATGATAAAGACAAACCAGATAGTATATTATCATCTCGAGTAAGACTGTGCTACCGGTATAGGTCCTTCCTCAATCATCAGAATCGCGTGCCTGCGATTCAATAATTGACTTGAGGGCACTATAGCCAACAATCTCCCACTTGCACTTAAGGCTAATTATTGTGGCGTCGCATATTCACAGCCCGTGTGATACCAAACACCCAACTTCTCTACTGACCAGTCTCGTAAAGCCCGTTTGTGAAACTATTGCGTTCGAGAAATAGCCTCAGTGAGTGGATCCGCTCTAGTGTTTCTTTATTTATCTCTCTATATCTCAAATTCGCGGAGAATGACTATCTCCCGAAATGAGCGATACCTGTCTTAGAATTTTTCTAGATGTCTGATGGGACCCAGTTCACAAATGAACTCCAAATCCAAAAAACTTCTTAGACTGTATCATTTACTGAATTTAATCAGTAACCTACGCCATGTCCTCCTCAGTATCCGCTTGGACCACCTATCCAACATACTGTCCCTCATAAGAGGGAAAACTATAACTCTGACAGCCATTCTGTCATCCAGGTCACCTTGGAAGCCTAAAATGATAACCGCCTCTTGAAGAGGCTACCGTTATCATATACCAAGAACATCCACTTGTGTTCATAACTGCTTCCCAACGTTTTTCCGGGATTGGATTAATATATATGCTTATTGCAGCCAGTGAAAAAACAATATCTGGTGTGGTACTTGACACTTCATGATTAACTCAATTTCCTAAGCAAGTGATATGTCAATCATGCAAATCTATCTCCTCATCAGTCTAGAAGATATCTCTTTAGAGAGGGTGACTCCATCACCTGCGGGTACACCACCACGCCAGGAGTCGTCCATTCTAAAACACTTTAGAATAGTGTCAAGGTAACTAAATTGGGACACTTCCCAAATCTAGATCTAAAACCATAGATCTAGTGACCAGAAACTTTGATATTTTATCTATATCCTATGTGGAGAAACCACTTGTGACAACCAAAGTATAACCGATCGTAGTATAGGAATATTACTTCCTATCAAGAGTATATCATCCAAATACCAAGACATCACTCCCTACTACCTTCTTACCAGATCTATCTTTTATTTTGATGAAGTCAAACTCTATGACTATCACATCAAAAATAGACGATCTATCTCCACTCTACCTGCTTTAGTCTATAAATAGATATAAGCTATCCGCCTACTATGCTTCCACTGCTCCCACTGACTACAACAACCCTCTGGCAGAGTCATATACACGTGCACTTCTAAAGCTGGTTTAGAATGACGTTATACTCATCCTCCTGCCGGGTCTCATAGTCTAGAACAACAGCAATGGCAAGTTTGGGTAAACAAGAACATCCATGTCACTGACTCTGAAAAAGACGGAAGTACCTCTCGGGTGCCTGAGGCTACCCACTAAATCTGTGGAGTGGTTAATGGAATGTCAAATCCAATTGAATCTTTAGGTTCCTCTAAATTATCAGTAATCGTTTGTGGTTCTGGAATCACTTCTAGTTCTACCATACTCCCACTGATGGTTTCTAAAATGAATCCATTTTACTAAAACTGGTGGCGAGTCGAGAACAATATAACTATTGATCTTCTAAATGGTAGAATGTTAACCCTCACCAAAGTCCGGGATAACCCACAAACTGCCCTTACTAAAACTTGCCTAAAGTTTTTCTAGATTCTGGTTTAAGCATCAGCCGGACTACTCCATATATCTTATCATCATTAAGATATGAATCTGTAACAACTCTAATTTCAATATACAGAAAATTGTTTAAAAGTTAATGTACAGTTGGGGTATTTGCAATCCTGTGTATACTATAAGTATTTGTTTTAATTTAAAACAGCAAGAAAGTACTTATAACACATTGGTAAAGCCTTCCACTGCTGTGACGTAGCCCCTGTGATCGAATCCTCCCAGCCACATTATCTTTTTGTTTTATTTTCTTTTAAACTTTTAGAAGCCCAAGAGTTTGGACGTGCACTGCACGTAAAATGAAGGCTCACATAGAAAACAAACAGGCGCAAAATGGTATTCAGATCGACCAAGACACGTGGTGAGAATCCGAGCCCTCCACACCGGGAACGGACCGGCGAGATTCATTCTCGATCTGGCGCCGCCGGTCCAACATGGACCAAATTCCATTTTTCTCCTCTACCATAGACCCTTGGACTTATCCCTTAACTCCTATACTGTTTGTTTACTCTGTATTTATCCAGAGAATTAAAATGCTCACTTAATCCCGTTTTTAATACAAATTTTAATTTACCAATTCAATACACCAAACCCTAATTTTCCTTATAAATAACACACCTCATTTCACACAACCTCACTCAGAATTCTATTAAAAAAACTCTACAAAATTTCCAAGTCTCTTTTGTGTACAAGTGGAGTTAACAAAGGGTGAAGTTCCGGCGACGATCTAAGGAGATTCCGGCGACGAAACGACGTCCCGATGTTTCACTAGTCTTCTCCTACCCTTCTTCTTTCCCAGAAGCCAGTAAGTCCCCTCTTCCCCCTTTTTCTCTATTCTAAAAACTTTAAATTATAAAACTCGACGGAAGCGGAGTTAATCCGACTTCCGATTCGGTTTTTTCTTCAAAACTCAACTTTTCTTAATCAAGAAAATACCATACTCTCACATCATGTTTAACAAACATTAGGAAACACTTTAAAACAAGAATCATCTCAAAATAATCTTTTATACAACTTTTATCATAGTTTTACAGTAAAATACCATATACTTTAGTTTCGACATAAATCATCATAATTCCTGTATTACCTTTAGATAATTCACGAGGTAATGAACTACCTCATCACAACACACATCCTTGACATAGCACGATGGAAATTTGGGAACATAGTTGTGGATAATACGATATTTCATATAAATGCCATTAACTTATAAAACCATTTTCTTAATAAGATGTATTAAACAATTCCTTTCAATTGCGCCTCTACAACCCACTTTTGGGGACCCCGTTCGGGATGGTGCGGATTATCGCACATACTCGGGCCTAATAAGACGAGATGCAGACCTCCGAAAGGATCATTCGATCTAGATGGAATTTTAATGCATTTTTCTTTAGTAAATAAGATTTCTATAAGAAAATAAATAAAATTACTTTCATTAAATATATATATATTATCAAAATATCTACTTTAAATATATTATATAAATATTCCAAGTTTTCAAAAGGAATCACCATTACATGAAAACACCATCCAAATACAAAACAATACCGATATTTCAAGAAAATACCTTATACTATGAAAACTAGGTTCTACTCACTAGAAATTTCATAATTATAAAATATACAACTATGAAAACCCTAAAGACGATAATTAAATACTTGATGTGTATTTTGAAAATTATATCAAACTATTTTTATGTAAAACCCCCTCAAGTTATGTTAAATTACAATAAGGACCCTAGTAAACATAAGTTTAAGCGGGACCAGTCTCTTGAGCATCAGGGAGCCGAAGATATGGGCGGCTGCCTATTTAAGGCAGAAAATCTAACAAACGGTGTTATCAACATGGTAATTGTCTTGGAAAAAGACATAAATCCTGCCGTCCATGTACAACAGTTACCGATAACATCAAAACCAATTCAGGATTTCAAGTTCTTTTTAAAGTGTCTGACTCAGACTGAGTCCCAATCTAATCAATCTGACTTGAATATGATTCAAGTATATAACTACAATACAACATGAATCCATGAATCCATCTATTCAATCTATATCAATCTATATTGACCGAACCGAACCATGGATATACTCCGTCTACATGACTCTCCATCTATATCCACTCCATTTACTGATATCATGGTTTCGGTAAGTCATCCATATATATAACAAAACAATACAATCAATACAAAAGATATCGCGGGGTTTATAAGGGGAAGATTGGTACAGAAGGTGTTAAAAGTGGTACAAGACTGTAACCATAATACACCTAACCTGAATATCCATTGCCGTTGTACCGTGGCTGAATGGTTCCTTGTGCTCTGTATACCTTAGTCTCCGGAATAGTAGGACTCCTCTCGTATACACTGGAATTTTCTGTATCAAGTTACAAACAACAGCTTTAACAATATAATCAAACATTATAAGATATATCCTTTTTTTGTCTATTCTATCTCGACTTAAATTTAGGACTTACCGAGCGATTGTTCACTGACGACACTCATTTCTTCTTTCTTTGGAATGTTGTCGGGTGATTCGGACTCACTGGAGATTGAGCCCAACACCGAGGACTTGGAGCAGTTAGCATTCGACCCGGAGCTTTAGATACTTGTACATTTTTCATTTTCATTTCTGTTATGCCATTGTTTAGGCATTGCTTTCATTCCATGTATTTACATTTCAGTTGTACTGTAAAAGAATGTTAAATAAATAAAGTTGTTGTTCATTTACATTCATGTCTCTTGTGTACATTACTTTATATTGCTTAGTTACACTTAGCGTGTTTACTTCTGAGTAAATATGTAGCGGCCTCGTTGTGTTCTCTTGCCGTACACTGAGAAGCGGGGCATGACAGGTTTTGTTGGCGGCCTATGCAGGTCAGCTTTGTATGGACGTGCAGGTCAGTTCTTCATGGACATGCGGGTTAATTCTGCATGAAGTCCTAAGCAATATAACACAAGAACCGGCAACTAAAACATTCTTTACATATTCCTTAAATCTTCCAATTTCATATATTTTGAATCTGTCCTAACCCAAATTTTTCTTTCAAGGTTATGCATTCTCCAAACAATACTAGCACCAACTTCAACAACACACCACCAACTCTACCTCTTACGCCTACCGTCACTGCTCCGATCAATCAGCAGACGGTACTGCTTGAGAAAATCCGAAGCCTCCGGGAAGGACAGCAGCAGCAGACTGCTATTCTAATGAACCATCCATAAGCGGAAGCACCCGGCGTGAAGCAATTCCGAGTATTGCACCCAAAAAGGTTTTCGGGAAAAGAAAGCCCTCTGGAAGGTGAGGAATGGGCTCAGAGTATGGAGGATGATCTGGCAGCGGCACAAGTGCCAGAGGTAGTTTGGGTTCGAGTTGCAAAGCTGCAGCTCACAGAAAATGCACAGGTTTGGTGGAAGGAGGAAGAAAGCCGTCTTAACCAACCTGTCGAATGGAAGACTTTTCGCGATATGTTTGATGTGAAGTAGTTCCCTGAGACTGCCAAATTTAACATGGAACATCAATTCATCCATCTACAATAGGGTTCGATATAGACCAAATCCGTAGATGAGTATGATGCTGAGTTTACCATGCTTAGTCGGTAAGATATGTCTCAATATTTCAATTTTCAAATATCATATACTACACAGCTAATACAATACCTTAACAGATTCGCGGCACACTTGATACTGACGGATGAGATCAGAGCCCGTCGATTTCAGCAAGGGTTAGATCCGGAGATCCAAGCTGCGTTAGCTACAGGGGATTTCCCGACCCACGAACTGGCTTTGAAAGCCGCCCGTCGGTATGAGGCGGTGGTGAAATGAGCGGCAGAGCTCAAACTGCCGGGATGAAGCTCCCTGCCACTCAGATGGCCGGAGGAGCCTCTTTAAGGCCACCATTTGTTCCCAAGAGACCGGGTGTACCGAACAACCGGCCCAACCCATCCTTTTGCACCTACTGCAGGAGAGATGGATATTTGGCGAAAGACTGTCGGCGTACAAATCGCCTTTGCTTTGTCTGTGGCTCAGCTACTCATGATATTGGGTCTTGTCCTCGGAGACATAACCCAAATACTGCACCCAAGCTAGCAATTGCTTACCAGCAATGCCCAGCTATCCAGGCACCTACTCCATGACTCGCACTACCTGCACCACCTCATCGTGGACCGAATGCACCTCTTCCTCGTCAGTTCCATCAAGCTCAACGAAACGTACCTCAAGAACTAAGGAATGGACAGAGGAATGCTCCTCTGGCAAGGATGAATGTACCAAGGCGAAAGGCTTTCAAAATGACTGTGGAAGAGGCTGAAGCCACCGGCCAAGTCATCACTGGCACCACTTTTCCTTCAAGCTTTACTTTCCCATCTATATATACATATCCATACATTTTTCCTTATACCTAAAACCTATCCCATATAACTTAGGTACAATCTTAGTAGCCTCACTCCTGCACTAGAAATCTTCGATACTGGAGCATCTCATTGCTTTATGTCGCAACGGTTCATCTGAACTCATGTGATTCCAGTTACACAGCTTGTATCCAGCTGGAATGCCAGTTCAGGGAACGATGTTCTAAAGACAACAACGGGATACAATCTGTGTCCAGTGGTCGTCTGCAGCAGAGAATTCTATGGTGACTTCAAGGTGCTAGATGTTAGGAATATGTATGCCCTAGAGGCCATTATTGTTGATATAGTGGATGCTTGGACATATATATAGAGGACTTTCTTGCTCGACATGATAGTATGCTATCAGGTTACCTTTATCTTAACATGTAGACTAGTATCTTTTTATTGTCTGTCTCTTACATGTTGATAAAGCCCTTAAGATATCTACTTGACTACCAGGATTATAATGAGATCATACTAGTGGGGCCAGGGTGGTCCAAAAGTACATCCTTTAATTGTTCTTATTCAAGGGGATATCGAGACTAGGGCATCGATATTCCAAAGTAGACGAGTGTGTACGTTTCTTGTCCCTTACAGGGCGATGGCTAATCCCACAGCCATTGGTGTGTGACATCAAAGATTGTTCACAGGTGCTCATTAGAGAATAGGTACACCGAACGGACTCGCTGAGGACTCCTAGTTGGTATTATACCTATCGTCAGATAGCAGTCCTCTGGTGACACTGATTCAGGTTAGTCTGTACACCCGAGATCATTATAGAGTCTTGTGTGGCTCCCACTGTGCTTTGATTTCCTCCCTACCACGCTCAAGAGGAGTTTTTCAAACGGTGGATTTTGGGTACATTCCCGAGTCATATGGAGGCAATGAGCGATAGGAGGGGTTTCGTCTCTCCCGGTATTGGGGGTTGATGTTGCGCTATGCTCTATTGGTTATAACTGGAAGTCCTGGCTAGGGCTGCTGCTGAGATTTACTGACAAGAGTTATCAGTAGTTTCTCGAACCTTATAGGCCAGACATCGGCATGACTTATCATGTTATTGGGGTTTGATGTTTACCACCCCTAGACATGATATGCGACATATTAGAGACCGGACTGTACGTAGTGTTACTGATAGGCTTTATGGAGAGTATAGACAAGCTTGCTTGTTGATCTTCATATCACTCAATACCCGGGTAGCCGTCATGTCCAGCTAGTACCACTGACGGCTTGTAGGTGACTGATGTGATCATCACCTACTGCTAGCGTATTGGCGAGTCATTAAAGTCCCACACAGAAATTCCCTGATTCAAGCGAAACGAAGTAGGACACATATGTGATATGTATGTGGGCCTGATTAAATATGTGTATGTGATACCGTATTGTAATCTGGCAAATATTTATTATCAGTTAGGTTATATGTGATATAACCAGATTATTGAATCAAGTGTTGATTTGATAATGTGATATACAGATAAATGATATTAGTCGGTCTTATGTGATATAACCGGATTATTAAATCAAGTGTTGCTTTAATAATGTGATATATATTATATTTGATATAATTATATCCTAACTAATATCATTAGCTCACAAAATATTTTCTTATATGTATTAATATATATATATATATATAAATATATATATATATATGATATATATATAAATATATATGTAGCATGGCATGATTTCTATTTCTGAGAAAAATGTAAAATTAAGTGGAAAATGGAAGGCTTTGGGAGTATGGTTGCAAGCTTGGGCTTTATTCATTGTTTAATCATCTTGACTCACTATTCAAGCATGGTTGCAATTTGATATTGCAAGAATTCCATGCTTGAATTTGTGAGGAGTCAAGTGTTCCATTCTCACTTGCTCATTCTAACACTTAGCCATTTTCTTGAGTTGCTCCCATTTTGCTCTCAAGCTCTCTAGCTTCTTCTTCTTCCTCAATATCATGGTTCAAGCTTCAACCTTCACATGTGATATGAACCACGAAGCTTGAACACAAACTTATGAGTAAAATCATATCCCTTACTTCACTATCCTACACTTGACTAGCGATCGAGTGTAGCGTATTTCCTACTCTAAAGAGTTTAGTGTGGAGGTAGCTTGAGTTGGAGGGACTTCACGTGGATCATCTTCGGCACGAAGGTCATTGGAGGAAGCTCGTCCAAACCCTAAAGTGGAGCCTAGTGGAGTCGCGGTACTACTACACGGAGCATGTGAAGTGAAGGACTCGATCTACGAGGGTATAGCCATCTTCAATTCTTATAGTTTTTCTTGATATCAAACTTCAAACCCTAATCAACTAGTTGAAGATCTTGTTTAGTCTAGCTTAGCACCTATAAAAATTTGAATTTGGCATGCTTGATGCCATTAGAACCTCATGGTGGTGTTATGGTAGACTTTCATGGTATCAGAGCTAAAGCTAGAAGATTAGCTGATGTATATAAAACACGAAACCGAAAAACTCCGAAACTCCCGAACCCAAAATCAAGTTTCTTTCGATTTTCAAATGATCTGAAAAATTATTTAAACAACTGCAGAATATTGTATGTGATACAACTAGAACACTGGAGAAATTCGAGGCCAAAACATCAAAGTTGACCCGGCGAAATTTTCTTAAATTCCGGCCTCACCGGTTTTTGGGTCTCATTTTTGGCTCAAAATTTGTTGGTGTTTTGTGGGTTTGATTTTGGGGTTTCAGGTATTGTTTGATCAGCCCAGTTTGCATGTGATGTTAACAGTTTTATTGGGGTTAATACAGAGTGTTTCGTTGTCTTGTTTTTAACATTGTTTCGGATTTAAGTTTGATATGGATGCAGTTGTTAGGATCCGCATTAAATTAGTTTTGTAAAAAATAATTTGGTTGTAAATCTAGTGTTTTAGTCTCGGATAATCGGTTGCCACGGAGGATCAAAACTCCACCGCAATCGTGTATTGTACGCGAATACTCGCCAAATAACTTTGCTATGTAGCCACACCCTATTGCCCCGACCAAGTAACTGTACGAGAACCCTGATGCTAAAAGCATCCACTCGGATGCTTGTGGCTACGGTGTTCCGCCTTAGTGCACTTCGTCGACGGCATCGGGGGTGCGGCCATCTACTAAAATTTCTGACGAGTATTCGATAATGTAGTCGGGAATCTTGTTGAATCCCCGACTAAGTAATTAAAAAGTGTTTTCAATTTGAGACTAAAATACAAGATTTATCTGGTTAGGCATGAAATCCGGAGTATAAGATATTCCGGGACTATTATGTCTAAAGATTGCGGATTCTAATTATTACAGTTTTACATTTCTTTTCTGCGACCTTAAGTGTAATACGCGGGGTATCCCAAATCTCGTTGCTATATTTCAATAGAATTTGGGATACATGTATTTACTTACGTCGATGATATGTGATATTATGTGTCGTTGATATGTTTTATTGGATCGTCGTGATTGAATAGCTGGGGTTTTTATGTGAGATGAGAGTTTTTAAATTTTCATTCATGTAAAATTTGTATGTAATATTCTTTTATTGGGGCACTTCCGAGTTGAGGATGATGTCACCATTGTTGTATATTATTTACTCTTCCGCATTAGGATAGACCCAAGGCGGGGATCACAAGTAACCGGGTTTTAGGGTCCAGTGGAAGTGTTAGTTATATGTATGCCCTAGAGGCCATTACTGTACATAGGATGTATATTGTAGTGGATGCTGGGACATATATAGGGAGGACTTTCTTGCTCGACATGATAGTATGCTATCTGGTTACTCTTTACCTTAACGTGTACACTGATTGTCTCTCTGTTACATGTTGGTAAAGCCCTTAGGATGTGTACTTGACTACCTGGACTATGATGCGGATCATACTAGTGGGGACATGGTAGTCCTTAAGTACATCCTTCAAGGTCCCTAGTCGTAGGTGTATCGAGACGGGGCATCGATATACCAGAGTAGACTAGCGTATACCTTCTCGACCCATACAGATGGGCGATGGATGATCCCATATCCATTGGTGTTTGACATCAGAGATGATATACGGGTGCTCAGTAGAGACTGGGTACACTGGACGGACTCGCCGAGAACTCCCAGATGGTATCATACCTTACGTCAGATGGCAGTTCTCTGGTGACACTGGTACAGAGTAGTCTGTTGACCCGAGATCATCATAGTCTTGTGTGATTCCCACTGTGCTTTGATTTCTACCTTACCACGTCCAAGAGGGCGTGCAAAACGGTGGTTTTTGGGTACAGTCCCGAGTCACATGGAGGCAATGAGCGATAGGAGGGGATTCGTCTCTCCCGGTATAGGGAGTTGATGTTGCGCTGTGTTCGATTGGCTATAACCGGAAATCCCTGGCCAGGGTTGCTGAGATTTACTGGTAAGTGTTACCAGTAGTTTCTCGAACTGTTATAGACCTCATATCGACATGACTTATCGAGCTATTGGGGTCTGACGTTTACCACCCCTAGGCGAGATATGCGACATATCAGACGACGAGACCGGACTGTATGGTAAGTGTTACTGGTTGGATTCACAGGAGTATGAGCGGGCTTGCTCGTCGATCTTCTGATCGCTCAATACCCGGGTGGCCGTTACGTTTAGCAGACCGCTTGCGGCTTGTGGGTGTTTGATATGATCAATACCTGCTGCCGGTGTATTGACGAGTCTTTAGAGTCCTACACAGAGGTTTCCTGGCTCAAGCGAAACGAAATAGGTGCGCATATGAGATATGTGCGGGACCGAGAATAATACGTGTATGTGATACCGTATTCCATTCTCGCGATGATTGTATCGAAAGGTTGTATGCGATATAACCTAGTTATCGAATCAAGGATTGATTCGATAAGCCGATACATTGGATATTAGTCGGTCACATGCGATATGACCGGATCGTTAAATCAAGTGTTGATTTAATGATTTAATACATAATTATATATTTGATATATTACTTTGCATTAACTAGTATTGGTTCACTTTAAATGGATTTTCTCACTTGAAGTTCACAAGTTATATATGTGATATACTTTTGTGCACTTGATTGTATCATGTTTGATGATGCATGCTCACTTGGGTTTGTGTAAAGAATTATACCATGGTTAAGTTAATGATTAGGGTTTTGTTTATTTGATTTACTTATTTATTTATTTATTGGAAAAGAAATGAAATGGTGGCTCATTTTGGACTTTCTTTTGAAGCTTCATGAAGCTTTGAATGGTTTGACCATTTTGTCTCTTTTCTTAACCCTAACCATTCACTTGAACCATAGTTGATTCTCTACACAAGTTATCTTGACCATGGTTGATATTATGATAAGTATTGATTTTTCTTTTCTATTTTTTTGAATTAACTTATCATAAGATACATCATCATCTTCTTCTTCTTCTTCTTCAAGAAGAAGCTTGCCTCCATTGATGGCAACTCTTGAAAATGAGTGAGAAATCCAATTCTAAAGTGAACCCACTTCCTATTTCTTCATCCTCTACCTCTTGCCAAGTAGTATAGGGTGTTTTCTTCACAAGTTTCATGACTTGGTGAAGTGGGAGCTTGATCTTGTGATGCCTCGACGTAGATCATCTTCGGCATCGTAGTCAACGACCTAGCCCGCCTATTTCTCCGATGAAGCCGATGCTAGAGCCCGGGTTTCGATTTGGACAGCGAGGGGACTTCATTACGGAGCTATGGAGGTGGAGAACCGGATCTACAAAGGTGGTATTTCCGTTCACTTAGTTAAATTGTTAACTAGCTTATTGTTTCGCCTAAAATTCTAGTTAACGATCCGTATTAGGGTTTCTCGGTACTTGCAAAATTTGAAATTGGCATGGTTGATGCCTTGTGAGACCTTCTTAGTGTGCCTAGGAACCCTACAGTTGTATCAGAGCCTAGCTAGAGCCTTAGGCGATGCTTAGACGATGTTAGAAACCCGATCGAACCGAAACCCTAAACCCAAAATTGCTCTCTGTACTTTTTTGAAAATTGTGGATTTTTGAGAATTAAAAATATGCAGAAAATTCAGCAGGGAATTGTAAGAATTACTGTGAAGCCCGTACCCATGATTCCTTTAAAGCGCGGCGGAACCGCGACATTAGCATGGCTAATGCGGCGGTTCCGCGGCCATCTGGTCTTTTCTTCAGTTGGTATTTGCACAGTAATTCCTATATTTGGGTGCTGTATTTTCTGGGAATTTTTAATATTTATTAAAGAGTTGAAATTTCTGGGTTGTATTGGGGACTCGGTGCTTCGATCGGATTGTCTAATTTTGTCTACGTGTTTTCCGGATAATTATTGAATATATTAAAAAGTTCGACCGGATATAAATACCCACCTTTTCCCCTATCGGGAAATTTCCAAGTGTTGGATCTTTCCGTAGTTTAACGACGTTCTAAGTAGTGAAAGTAACACGATGGTCCCTCTAGAAGACAACAAACTTTAACTCGATTATGTGACCGTCTTGAACTGCCCTTTGAACCTTCGGGTTTGGGACAGTACGGCGTGCCACATGTGAGGCGTTGGCTTGACCCTTCTACGGCTGGACCGTTGGTACTGAGGCATGAACTGGATGTTTTTAAACTTGTTTCATATGTTGATCTGTTTCGGGAAAACTTGGGTGTTCGATTGTTCGATCAGAAAATTTAACATTTTCTAATTATCTGGAATGTGATACAATAATTGGAATTCACAAATAGTTATGAGATAACTGAATGAATGTTATAAACACAACAGTTTAGTCTCACTTGATCGGTTGCCACGGAATTTTGATGTGATCAAAAGTCCGTCGCAATCACGTAGCGTACGCAGATACTCGCCGGGTAAACTTAATAGACAGCCTCACTCCATAGCCCCGACCAAGTGACTGTAGGAGAACCCCGTCGCCGAAAGCATCCATTCGGGTGCTCGCGGCAGCGGTGTTCCGCCTTGGTGCACTTCGTCGACGGCATCGGGGGTGCGGCCGTCTACTGAAGTTTACGACGAGCATTCGATCAGGATGTCGGGAATCTTGTTGAATTGCCCGACTTGATATTGAAAAGTGTTTTCGATTTTGAGACTAAAATGCGGGGTTTATAATTGTTAGGCATGCGATGTCTAAAGAATTCATTTGGTCAGGCATGCGATGTCTGAGGTGATTGCGGATTCCAACTGTTGTAGTTTTACACTTTCTTTTCTGTGACCGTAAGTGTAATATGTGATATCGCCGGTTTCGTTGCTATATGTCAACGACAATTGGGATGCGCATATTTACTTACGTTGATGACATGTGATGTTATGTGTTGCTGGATATGTTATATTAAATCGTCGTGTTTGAATAGCCGGGGGTTTTTATGTGAGATGAGTGTTTTTCATTTTCATTCATGTAAAAACTTGTATGTAATATTCTTTTATTGGGGCACTTCCAGGTTGCGGATGATGTCACCATTTGTATATTATTTACTTTTCCGCACTAGGATAGACCGAAGGAGGAGGGCACAAGTAACCGGGTTCTGGAGTCCAGTGGGAGACCAACTCGAGGAGTCGAGTCCGGGTCTCCTAACTCTAGAACTGGTAGGGTTGCTTGCTGCTCTCGTAGGGGTCTAGGGGTGTGGGATTGGCTATTCATCACGACCGTGGAATCCGTGTTCTATACTGGCTCGTATTGAAAACACGGACGTCCTAGTATATCCAATATTTTATATGATTCTTCTGCTGCGATATCTGTGATGTGATCATGTGATGTTCTGTGGTAGATACAGTATATAGTATATATGATATATTATATAGACGTTACTTATGTTTTACACCCGCGCTAGCCCCGCCCCGCTCTGCCGTTAGTTACCTAACCTAACGATGCACGAGAGGACATCGAGGCGAATGCGGATGGCATAAGTGTACGTCGTATTTATCTGTGATGTTTAGGTACTTAAATGATGGGACTTCATTAATGAGATTAATGAAATAAAAGAAACCTAAGATGTTGTAGAATCGAATTTCAAAATGAAACAGGTAGCTACAGTTCTTGCTTTGCACAGCGATATATATGATATATCCCGCACCTCATTCGACGAGGAAAGGACCGACGATCCCTTCACCGGGAGTGACTCCTTTAGTAAAACTAGAAAAGCCTCAAAAGCACTCTATTTTAAAATCATTTGATTCTACAACGATATCAAGTTCATTACGCAATAGGTTTTCAGAAAAACCTGTCGTAGCCCTCCGTCATTTCAGATAAGTCCTGTTTAGTATTCGTGCTGCGTTTGTTGACCTTGTCAAGGTGCAGTGTGCGGTAGCTAACCAGTATTTATCTGTTTATGCATATGATGCAGATTGGGTTAGGGTAGTCGTGCGGCCTTGTTGACCTTGTCAAGGGTCGTGCGGGTGGGTTTTATTCAATCAAGAAATGACGGGTTGAACTTGACTTGCGGTCTATGGTTTGTTGACCTTGTCAAGGTCATAGATCGTTCGGGGCAAAATATTATCGGGAATTTCAAGTGTTGAAATTTGCAATGAGATTGCATACCTTCTATGAGATAGTTGGATCCCGATACCCACTGCGAGTAAGAGTTACTCCTGGGAGAGTTTTATACATTACAATTAGCCTATCAAGTAGGTGTCTAGAAAGGTGTCAATGAGGTTACGCCTCTGGGAAAACGAGGTTTACATTAATTAGGTTCGTGCGAAAGCACGGGGGACCTCCCTCAAAGTACCGACACTGGCCTGGCTGAAAGATTGGCGAACTTATAGTGTGTAATTAATCCCGGCTAGTCTTTCCTTTTAGGGTTTGAAGGAAGATTTGATAAAAAGCAGTGGGAGCCATCCTGATTAGATAAAATAATAACCAATCTATTCTTGCAAGAGCGCACGCTGAGTGTTTTCTTCTCTCTCTCCCCTAGTAGCGACCAAATGACGCCTTAATCAAGATAATAATACGGATTATTGACCGAACCCGCTTGTTATACTGAGCTGGGGAACGTTGGTCCCGCTCCACCTTATAATTGTTATAAGACAGAGCAGGAAATTGGGGATT
This sequence comes from Agapanthus africanus, assembly GCA_030015575.1. Taxonomy (NCBI): domain Eukaryota; kingdom Viridiplantae; phylum Streptophyta; class Magnoliopsida; order Asparagales; family Amaryllidaceae; genus Agapanthus; species Agapanthus africanus. Next base: position 306,797,219 of record CM057342.1, read on the forward strand.
ACCAGAATTCCCGTACCGCCTAAACGAAGAGAGTGCATACTGATGCATCATCTTCGGGTGTGTTCGTTACAAAGAACTGTTTCTCGGTATCCTCTGCATTCTGAGTATATGATACCGGATCAGGATCCCAGATATGTAATCTGTTACATAGGGCTGCAAAAAGGTAGAAATACTGAGAACGGGTGATAAGTTTCATGAGACAGAAAACGGGACAAATGTTGCAGCCAAGTCTGTTGGTCACTGTCACCCTGTATTATCAATACATTGATTCTGAACGAATTTTATTAGATACCGAACCTGATATACAAAATCATATCAGTCTCTTTATTGGTAAAGAAATGATAAAATTTTGTATTAGTGGATAATGTTTTGAACATTTCCTATATCAAAAGTTGATCGGTTCAGGCACGTTATCTAAAAGCATTGATGTTCTAAATCAAACTACAGTTCTTAGTATATGGAACACACATAAGAGGAAGAGTTCAGAAATGAACGAATTCTTCTTAAGGTATTGTAGACTAGGTCATATCAATGCGACCCGACTAGCTGAAGTTACATTTAGATGCATATTTAAATCAGTTTGAATTTACATCTTGTGAAACTTGCCAGTCATGTCACAAAGATATAATGACACCAGCTCTGTTTATTGGAAACAGAGAAAGAGTTAGTGAACTCTTGGGATGATACATGTTGATGTATGTAGGTCCCCTGTCTACATATGCCAAGACTGGTTCTTTGTACTTCATTACATTCTCTGATGATCTCTTTAGATTCAGACATATGTTCTCGTTGAAACACAAGTCCGAAACTTTTGAGATATTCACAGAATATAAGTTAGAAGTAAAGAACCAATACGGGTATAAGTATTATGTCCTATGATGAGATCAAGGAGGAGAATACTTGAGCACGGAATTCCTGGACTATTCTAAAGGAGAATGAGATTCTCTCTCAGCATTACTCCTCCTATACACCATTGCAAGATGGTATATCGGGGTGGAGCAGATACACCCTATTTGATATGGTGTGCTCTATGATGAGTACTACTGAGTTGCCTATTTCCTTTTCGGGGGTTATGCACTTGAGAAGCTGCATACCTATTGAATAAGGTTCAAATCAAATCAGTTGCCGACCACTTCATATGTGATATGGAAAGGGAAGAGCCGATATCTTAAGTTAGTTAAGATTTGGGGTTGACCGGCCTATGTCTAAAAGCAAAATCCGGATAAACTCGTGGCAAGGTCTGTAATGTAGAACTGGAAAGGTTCCAGCTATGCAAACTACAGCAGATGATTTGGTACAACCAAATGATTCAGTAGATACCAACGAACCTCAGCCTCTCCGCCGATCTAGTAGGGTTCCTCACCCACCTGAGAGATACTTCAGTTTCTCTATGACAGTGGGAGCGAGGATTGCATCATGAGATGATGACCCAACTAGCTTTGAGCTGGCTATCAGGAGCAAGACTCTGTAAGAATGGCTCGATGCTTAGTGATCTGAGATGGAATCCATGTACACCAACAAAGTATGGACTTTGGTTGCTATATCTGAAGGGTTAAATCCCCATCAGGAGCAAGTATATCTTGAGAAGATTACTTCGTGTACTTGGAAAGGTTGAGACTTTCAAAGCTAGACTTGTTAAAGGTTTGCATCATTGACCAGATGTGGATTATGTTGAAACCTTTTCTAAGGATCTATGCTTAAGTCCATCCAGATCCTACTTGCCACGGCTACATACCATGACTACGATATCTGGTGGTTGGGTGTCATGACAGCTTTTCTAAATGATGTTTTAGAAGAGAGCGTCTATAAGTACACAGCCAGAGGGCCTCGTAGACAGTGGGAGCAGCGGAAACGTGTGCAAGATGTTTTATGTGATAAAGCAGACATCGCGGAGTTGGAACGTCTGTTTTGATGTATTAGTCAAAAAGTTTGACTTCATCAAAATGGTAGATGAACCTTGTATGAACAAAAAGGTAGTAGAGAGTATGGTAGTGATCCTCGTAGAGTACGTGGATGCCATACTCTTGATAGGGAAGGAGTTTCCTATACTACGCTCGGTCAATCTCCGCTTATCACAAAGATTCTCCATATAGGATCAAAGTGATACCTACTAAATCCTGGATTTTGGATCTATGAGATAGATCTAATTGGATGTTAGGAATCTCACTAGTAGTAGTGAGATGGTATCAATCGATCCTGGGGAGAATCACTGGAAGTGTTCCAGGGTGATAAAGACGACTGAATGTCAGTCACAAGCATTGTCTTTACCCTCAGTAAAGGGACGGTATGTTGGAAGAGTTCCAAGCTAAATACCGTGGCATACTAGACGATAAAGGCACAATACATCGCTACTTAAGATGCTACCAAAGAGGATGTTTGGGTGTTTACTAGTTCATGAGATGAACTACGTTCCTACCATTGTGAGACAATGGAGTTGTGGCTTATGCCAAGGAACGCCGGTCCCATCAGTGATCCAGACTTATTCTAAGGCAGTATCGCCTGATCATGGAGATGGTTGATCTCCAGGGTGATCGAGGTAAGGAGAGCAGACTCAGAGGATAACACGGCGGATCCACTCACGAAGGCCTATTCCCAGAGAGAGACTTTTATGGGATGGTTGAGTATGGGATACTACAACCACTGCTTCAGATGGCCCTAGTGCAAGTGGGAGATTGTTAGTTATATGTATGCCGTAGAGGCCATTACTGTACATAGGATGTATATTGTAGTGGATGCTGGGACATATATAGGGAGGACTTTCTTGCTCGACATGATAGTATGCTATCTGGTTACTCTTTACCTTAACGTGTACACTGATTGTCTCTCTGTTACATGTTGGTAAAGCCCTTAGGATGTGTACTTGACTACCTGGACTATGATGCGGATCATACTAGTGGGGACATGGTAGTCCTTAAGTACATCCTTCAAGGTCCCTAGTCGTAGGTGTATCGAGACGGGGCATCGATATACCAGAGTAGACTAGCGTATACCTTCTCGACCCATACAGATGGGCGATGGATGATCCCATATCCATTGGTGTTTGACATCAGAGATGATATACGGGTGCTCAGTAGAGACTGGGTATACTGGACGGACTCGCCGAGAACTCCCAGATGGTATCATACCTTACGTCAGATGGCAGTTCTCTGGTGACACTGGTACAGAGTAGTCTGTTGACCCGAGATCATCATAGTCTTGTGTGATTCCCACTGTGCTTTGATTTCTACCTTACCACGTCCAAGAGGGCGTGCAAAACGGTGGTTTTTGGGTACAGTCCCGAGTCACATGGAGGCAATGAGCGATAGGAGGGGATTCGTCTCTCCCGGTATAGGGAGTTGATGTTGCGCTGTGTTTGATTGGCTATAACCGGAAATCCCTGGCCAGGGTTGCTGAGATTTACTGGTAAGTGTTACCAGTAGTTTCTCGAACTGTTGTAGACCTCATATCCACACGACTTATCGAGCTATTGGGGTCTGACGTTTACCACCCCTAGGCGAGATATGCGACATATCAGACGACGAGACCGGACTGTACGGTAAGTGTTACTGGTTGGATTCACAGGAGTATGAGCGGGCTTGCTCGTCGATCTTCTGATCGCTCAATACCCGGGTGGCCGTTACGTTTAGCAGACCGCTTGCGGCTTGTGGGTGTTTGATATGATCAACACCTGCTGCCGGCGTATTGACGAGTCTTTAGAGTCCTACACAGAGGTTTCCTGGCTCAAGCGAAACGAAATAGGTGCGCATATGAGATATGTGCGGGACCGAGAATAATACGTGTATGTGATACCGCATTCCATTCTCGTGATGATTGTATCGAAAGGTTGTATGCGATATAACCTAGTTATCGAATCAAGGATTGATTCGATAAGCCGATACATTGGATATTAGTCGGTCACATGCGATATGACCGGATCGTTAAATCAAGTGTTGATTTAATGATTTAATACATAATTATATATTTGATATATTACTTTGCATTAACTAGTATTGGTTCACTTTAAATGGATTTTCTCACTTGAAGTTCATAAGTTGTATATGTGATATACTTTTGTGCACTTGATTGTATCATGTTTGATGATGCATGCTCACTTGGGTTTGTGTAAAGAATTATACCATGGTTAAGTTAATGATTAGGGTTTTGTTTATTTGATTTACTTATTTATTTATTGGAAAAGAAATGAAATGGTGGCTCATTTTGGACTTTCTTTTGAAGCTTCATGAAGCTTTGAATGGTTTGACCATTTTGTCTCTTTTCTTAACCCTAACCATTCACTTGAACCATAGTTGATTCTCTACACAAGTTATCTTGACCATGGTTGATATTATGATAAGTATTATTTTTTCTTTTCTATTTTTTTGAATTAACTTATCATAAGATACATCATCATCTTCTTCTTCTTCTTCAAGAAGAAGCTTGCCTCCATCGATGGCAACTCTTGAAAATGAGTGAGAAATCCAATTCTAAAGTGAACCCACTTCCTATTTTTTCATCCTCTACCTCTTGCCAAGTAGTATAGGGTGTTTTCTTCACAAGTTTCATGACTTAGTGAAGTGGGAGCTTGATCTTGTGATGCCTCGACGTAGATCATCTTTGGCATCGTAGTCGACGACCTAGCCCGCCTATTTCTCCGATGAAGCCGATGCTAGAGCCCGGGTTTCGATTTTGACAGCGAGGGGACTTCATTACGGAGCTATGGAGATGGAGAACCGGATCTACAAAGGTTGTATTTCCGTTTACTTAGTTAAATTGTTAACTAGCTTATTGTTTCGCCTAAAATTCTAGTTAACAATCCGTATTAGGGTTTCTCGGCACTTGAAAATTTTGAAATTGGCATGGTTGATGCCTTGTGAGACCTCCTTAGTGTGCCTAGGAACCCTACAGGAAGACCATCTTAAGGTGTTGAGATCGGGTCTCCTAACTCTAAAATTGGTAAGGTTACTTGCCGCTCTCGTAAGGGTCTATGGATATGAGTTTGGCTATTCATCACAACCGTGGAATCCGTTTTTTTACATTACTGGCTAAATTTAAAACACGAACATCTTAGTATATCCAATATTTCATATGTTGCTTCTGCTGCTTGGTTCTGTGATGTGATCATATAACTGCATGAGACGAATGTTATATTATATATATGATATATAATAAACGTTGCTTATATTTTGCACCCGCTCTAGTCCAGCCCCCGCTGTGCCGGTAGTTAAGTAACTTAACGGTGCATAACGGGGCCCAGTGGCGAATGCGGATGGCATAAGCGTACGTTCTATTTTCGTTTCACTTTTCTATAATGTTTAGGAAACATTAATTGATGGGACTTAATTAATGAGATTAATGAAAAGAAACAAACCTAAAGATATTGTAGAATCAAATTTTCAAAAAGGGTAGCACTAGTTTTTGCTTTGCATAGTGGTATTCGTTGATGAATATACAGCACCTCATTCGATGAGGAAAGAGCCGAGATCCCTTCACCTGGAGTGACCTCTTTAGCGAAACTAGCAAATGTTACAATTCACTCGGTTTTGTTTTTGAAAGCTTCTCTAGTTCTTGCTTTGCTTAGTGGTATTCCTGAATATCCTGCACCTCATTTGATGAGGAAAGAACTGAGATCCCTTCACCGGGAGTGACCTCTTTAGAGAAACTAGCAAAAACCTCAAAACACTCCTTTTCAAAATCATTAGATTCTACAACGATTTCAAGTCCATTACGCTCATGGTTTTCTTAAAAACCTGCGTAGCCCTCCGTCATTTCAGATAAATGCTGTTTTAGTATTCGTGCAACAGTTGTTTGGCCTCTGTCTTGGCGTAGTGTACGGTAGCTGATTAGTACTTATATGTAGCATGTGATGCAATTGGATTAGGGTTGTCGTATGGCGTTGTTTGACCTCCGTCAAGGGTCATGCGAGTAGGTCTAATTCAATCAAGAAATGAACGGGTTGAACTTGACTAGCGGCCTATGGGGAGTTTGGCCTCCGTAAAGGTCATAGGAAGCTAGGGGTAAAAACCATTATTGGGAATTTCAAGTATTGAAATTTGCAATGAGATTGCATACCTTCTATATGATAGTTGGATCCCGTTACACACTGCGAGTAAGAGTTACTCCTGGGAGAGTTTTGCACTTTAAAGTTAGCTAATCCAGTAGGTATTTAGAAAGGTGTAAACAGGGTTATGCCTATAGGGAAACGATGTTTATTTTAATTAGGTCCGTGCGAAAGCACAGGGAACCTCCCTCAGAGTACCAATACATGCCTGGACGAACGATTGGCGAACCTGTAGGGTGTAATTAATCCCGGCTAATCTTACCTTTTAGGGTTTGAAGGAAGATTTGATAAAAACAGTGGGAGCCATCCTGATTAGATATAATAACCAATCTAATCTTGCAAAGAGCGCATGCAAAGTGATTATCCTTCTCTCTCTCTTGGTAGCGACCAATGAAATGCCTTAATCAAGATAATAATATGGATGTTTTGACCGAACCTACTTATTATACTGTGTTTGGTTCCACTCTACCTTATGATTGTCATAAGTCTCAGAAAGAAACAGGGGAATATTCGGATTCCTACGCCACCCAAACGAAGAATAAGCATGTTGATGTATTTTCTTCGGGTGTGTTTGTAACCAAGAACTGTTTCTCAGTTACCTCTACATCCTGGGTATTGGATACCGGATCAGGATCCCACACATGTAATTTGTTGCATGGGCTATAGATGGTGGAGAACTGGGAAAGGGTGATATGTCTCTAGTAGTAGAGATGGTGCATTTGTTGCAGCCAAACTAGTTGGCAAATATCACCTGGTGTTACCAACTAGTAATATAATGATTCTGAGCGACTGTTATTTCTTGCTAATAATATTGTGAATATTTTCCTACATCAAGTGTTGATTGGGTAAGATATGTTGTATAACAGTGTACACGTTCTGAATCAAACTACAATTCTAAACGTACAGAACACACACAAGAAGAACAGTTCAGAAATGAACGAAGTCTTCTTGTGGCATTATAGACTAGGTCATATCAATGAGATAAGACCAGCTAAAGTTCCATAAGGATGCATACTTGAATCCGTTCGAATTTACATCTTATGAAACTTGCCAGTCATGTCTTAAAGGCTAGGTGACCAAATCTCCGTTTACTGGAAACGGAGAAGGAGCTACTGAACTCTTGGATAGATACATTGTGATGTATGCGGTCCTATGTCTACATATGCCAAGGATGGTTCTTCGTACTCTATTATATTCACTGATGTTCTCTCAAGATACGGACATGTGTTTTTGTTGAAACACAAATCTGAATCTTTTGAGAATTTCAAGGAATATAAATACGAAGATGAGAACCAGATGGGTAAAGTTATTCAAGTCCTTCGATATGATCAGAGAAGAGAATACTTAAGCACCGAATTCCGGGATTATTTAAAAGAAAATAAGATTCTCTCTCAGTTTATTCCTCCGTATACACCACAACACAACTGTATATCGGGGTGGAGGAATCGCATCCTATTAGATATGGTGCGCTCTTTGATGAGTACTGCTGAGTTACCTATTTCCTTTTGGGGACATGCACTTGAGATAGTTGCATACCTATTGAATAGAGTTCCGACCAAATCTGTTGCCTACCACTCTATATGAGATATGGAATGGGAAGAGTCCATCTCTTAAACGAGTTAAGATATGGGGCTGTCCGGCCTATGTTGAAAAGCAAAATCCGGATAGGCTTGAGGCAAGGTCAGTTCTGTGCAAGTTTGTACGATATCTCAAACATTCGCGAGGGTACATCTTATACCACACCGAGGCACAAAAGGTGTTTGTTTCTCGACATGCCACCTTTTCAGAAAAGGAATTTCTTGTGAAAGAAATTAGTGGAAATGAGGTAGAACTGGAAGAAGTTCCAGCAACGCAAACTATAACTCACAATTGGTGGAACCGGAGGATTCAATAGTCTCCAACGAACCGCAACCACTCCGCAGATCTAGTAGGGTTCCTTATCCACCAGAGAGATACTACGGTTCTCTCATAGACGGTGGGAGCAAGAATTGCATCATGGAGATGATGACCCAACAAGTTTAGTGATGACCCAACAAGTTTCGTGCAGGCCATCACGAGTGGTGATTCTATAAAATGGCTGGATGCTATGCGATCTGAGATGGAATTCATGTACACCAACAAAGTGTTGGCTTTGGAAGTTGCTCCTGAAGGGGTAAAACCCATCGGGAGCAAAAGGATCTTTGAGAAAGATAATTTAGTGTAGATTGAAAAGTTGACACTTTCAAAGCTAGCCTTGTAGCAAAAGATTTTCTTCAACGACCAGGTGTCGACTATGATGAAACCTTTTCTCCTGTCGCTATGCTTAAGTCCATCAGGATCCTACTCGCCGTTGCTACATACCATAACTACGAAATCTGGCAGACTGCACGTCAAAACCGTTTTTCTAAATGGTGATTTAGAAGAGAGCGTGTATATGACACTGCTAGAGGGCTTCGTAGACAGTGGGAGTAGCGGAAGCGTGTGCAAGCTGCTTGAATCCATCTATGGATTAAAGCAGGCACGCGGAGATGGAACATCTGTTTTGATGAAACTGTCAAAGAGTTTGACTTCATCAAAAAGGTAGATGAACCATATATATATAAAAAGGTTGTAGAGATTATAGTTGTCTTCCTCGTATTGTACGTAGATAACATACTCTTGATAGGAAACGATGTTCCTATGCTACACCCGGTCAAGCACCTCTTATCACACAAGTTCTCCATGAAAGATCTAACCGATGCCTCCTACATCCTAGGAATATAGATCTTTAGAGATAGATCTTGTTAGTTATGTATATACCCTAGAGGCCATTGTTGTACATATGATGTATATTATAATGGATGCTTGGATATATATAGAGAGGACTTTCTTGCTCGTCATGATACTATGCTATTTGGTTTTCCTTTATCTTAACATGTTGACTTGTATTGGTTGCTGTTTTTCTCTCACATGTTGATAAAGCCCTTAGGATCTGTACTCGACTACTGGGACTATGATGAGATCATACTAGTGGGGCCACTGTAGTCGATGAGTATATCCTCTAACTGTTCCTAGTCAAGGGTATATCGAGACAGGGCATCGATACACCAGAGTAGACTAGCGTATACGCATCTTGACCCATATGATGGGCGATGGATGATCCCATATCCATCGGTGTTTGACATCAGAGATGGTGTACGGGTGCTCAGTGGAGACTGGGTACACTGGACGAACTCGCCAAGAACTCCCAGATGGTGATATACCACACGTCAGATGGCAGTTCTTCGGTGACACTGGTACAGGGTAGTCTGTAGACCCGAGATCGTCATAGAGTCTTGTGTGATTTCCACCGTGCTTTGATTTCCTCCTTATCAGGTCCAAGAGGGTGTGCAAAATGGTGGCTTTTGGGTACAGTACCGAATCACATGGAGGCAATGAGCGATAGGAGGGGGTTCGTCTCTCCCGGTATAGGGAGTTGATGTTGTGCTGTGTTCGATTGGCTATAACTGGAAGTCCCTGGCCAGGGCTGATATAGAGATTTACTGGTAAGTGTTACCAGTAGTTTCTCGACCTGTTATGAGCCACACATCGACACGACTTATCGGTTACTGGGGTCTGACGTTTACCACCCCTAGACTTGATATGCGACATATCAGACGAAGAGACCGGACTGTACGGGAGTGTTACTGGTTGGATTCACAGGAGAACGTACAGGCTAGCTTGTTGATCTTCTGATCGCTCAATACCTGGGTGGCTGTTATGTTTAGCTGACCGCTTGCAGCTTGTGGGTGTTTGATATGATCATCACCTGCTACCGGCGTATTGACGATTTTTTAGAGTCCTACACAGAGGTTTCTTGGCTCAGGCAAAACGGAGTGGAAGCATATATGAGATATATGCAGGACCGAGGATAATGCGATATGAGATACCGTATTATATTCTCGCGTTATTTAGATATGAACCGGATCATCGGATCAAGTGTTGATTCGATGAATCGGTACATGATATATTAGTCGGTTATATTCGATATAACCGGATTGTCGGATCAAGTATTGATTCGATGATTTAATGTATAATAATATATATGATATATTGTATTACATTATCTAATATTGTCTCGCTTTACTATTTCATTTTCTCACCGGATAATACATTGATATTTATGCGATATATATTAATTGTATTATTTTCTTTTGTTACAAGTATATAATATATATGTGATATATATTAATATAACATGATATGATTAATAATGAAACATGTTTAGTGATGATTAAATGAGGTTAGGGTTTGATTAGGGTTAGTTGCTTCATGCACCTTCTGGAAGTTATTCTTTTGTCATGAAGAAGATATTATGATAGATATTTTCTTATGACTCATATCTTAACCCTACCAAACCCTAGCCTTAGTTAACTCTCTACAAGGGTTATCCTAGTCATCATTAACTATGGTTGCATTATTATTCATATACTCATTTTCATTATTCATGACAAAAGAAATTATCTCATTATTCATCTTCTTCTTCTCTCTTGAGCTTTGAGAAAGCTTTCTTGATTTTCCTTTTGTGATGTTTTAATGTGAGATTATGATATAAAAAGATAGCATAAATACTACTCCATCATCCCCGTCTAATCTAGCCCATTAGATTAGGGTGTTCACCTCTTGAGAGTGAGAGAGCTTGAGCTTTTGCAATTTCAACGTAGATCATCGGAGAAAAGGGATACTACAAGCTAGCATGGATCGTTCGAGTCGTGGAGCCTCTCTTGAGTCCGGAAGATCGTGGATCGCGGCGAAGGGACTTCTACTCGGAGCTTATGAAGCGAAGGAGCGGACTACAAAGGTTGTAATCCCTCACACTTAGGCTTAAAGATGTTTTCTTGCATGTTAAACCCTAATAATCTAGCAAAGATCCTGGCTTTGGGTTGTTCGACACGTCTAAATTTTTATCCGGGCATGTTTGATACCTTATGAACCTTCACAAGAGTGCCTAGGAATCCTACAGTGGTATCAGAGCCTAGTTAGAGCATTAGGCGACGTGTTTACGAAGTTAAGACTCCGATCGAACCCGAACTGACAAAGTTAACCCCCTCTCTGGATATTTTTCAAAAATGCGATTTTTTCTGAATTAAAAATACCTGAAAAATTCAGCAGAAAAAAATAAGAATAACTGTGAAATTCGACATCGTGATCCGTACATACTGCCGCGGAATCGCGGCCGTACCCTGCTTGGGCCGTGGTTCCACGGCAATAATGTTTGATCTGACAATTTTTTCCCCACAGTAATTCTTTTTTAATTCTGGTATTTTTATTTTTGTCTCAAAGGTTGAGTAATCTGGGGTTTAATTTGTAATCGTAGATTCGATCAGAATATTTAAATTCGTTATTATTTCCGGATATTTAGAAACTGTTAAAATGTTCGAACGGATATCATTAACTCACTTTTTCCCGGCACGTAAAACTTTCAAGTGTTGAATTTTTATCGGGTTTAAATCTTTCGGAAAATTGTACAAGTTAAGCGGTGGACCCTCTAGAAGACAACAAACTTTAACTCGATTATGTGACCGTCTTGAACTGCCTCTAAACCTTAGGGTTTGGGGCAGTACGGCGTGCCACATGTGAGGCGTTGGCTTGACCCTTCTACGGCTGGATCATCGGTACTGTGACAGTTTCTGGGATTATTTGAACTCCGCTCAAGTGTTGAGCTATTTAGGAAATTTTGGGTATTTGATTATCTGTTCGGAAAGTTTAATACTGTCTATTTATCTGGAATGTAATACAATATGTGGAATTCATAGAGTTAGGCATGAAATGCGAAGTATGTGATATTTCAGATTTACGATGTCTAAAGTGATTATGGATTCCAAATATTGTAGTTTTACACTTTCTTTTCTGTGACCGTAAGTGTAATATGTGATATCGTCGGTTTCGTTGCTATATGTCAACGACAATTGGGATGCGCATATTTACTTACGTTGATGATATGTGATATTATGTGTTGCTGTGATATGTTATATTGGATCGTCGTGTTCTGAATAGCCGGTGGTTTTATGTGAGATGAGGGTTTTTATTTTCATTCATGTAAAATTCATTTGTAATGTAATATTCTTTTATTTGGGGCACATCCAGGTTGAGGTTGATGTCACCAGTGTATATTATTTACTTTTCCGCATTAGGTAGACCCAAGGAGGGGAGCACAAGTAACCGGGTTCTAGGGTCCAGTGGGAGGCCATCTCGAGGAGTCGAGACCGGGTCTCCTAACCCTAGAATTGGCAGTGTTACTTGCCGCTCTCGTAGGGGTCTTAAGATGTGGGTTTGGCTATTCGTCGCGACCGTGGAATCCGTGTTTTATACAGTCTCGTATTTAAAACACGGACATCCTAGTATATCCAATATTTCATATATGTTCTTCTGCTGCAATGTTCTGTGATGAGATCATATTATTGCCTGAGACGAATGCTTATACTATATATATATGCTGATATATAAATATTACTGCTTTCGTTTCTTCTGTGATACTTAGGAAGCATAAGCTGATGGGATTTTATTAATGAGATTAAAAAAAAGAAAAGAAACCTAAAGATGTTGTAGAATCAAAACTTTATAAAAGGGGTAGCTACAGTTTTGCTTTGCACAGCGATATATATGATATATCCTGCACCTTATTCGATGGGGAAAGAGCTGAGATCCCTTCACCGGGAGTGACCTCTTTAGCGAAACTGGCAGATGCTACAAACTCGCGGTTTAGTTTTTCACAGCTTATATAGTTCTTGCTTTGCATAGTGGTATATATGATATATCCTGCACCTTATTCGATGGGGAAAGAGCCGAGATCCCTTCACCGGGAGTGACCTCTTTAGCAAAACTAGAAGCCTCAAAAACACTCCTTTTCAAAATCACTCGATTCTACGACGATATCAAGTTCATTACGCTCAAGGTTTTCTGAAAAACCTGCATAGCCCTCCGTCATTTCAGATAGTTATTACTTAGTATTCGTGCTACGTTTGTTGGCCTGCGTCAAGGCGTAGTGTGCGGTAGCTAACTAATACTTATCTGTAACATGAGATGAGATTGGATTAGGGTAGTCGTACGACTTTGTTGGCCTGCGTCAAGGGTCGTGCGGGTAGGTTTAATTCAATCAAGAAATGTACGGGTTGAACTTGACTAGCGGACTATGGTTTGTTGGCCTGCGTCAAGGTCATAGAACGCTAGGGGTAAAAATATTATCGGGAATTTCAAGTGTTGAAATTTGCAATGAGATTGCATACCTCCTATAAGATAGTTGGATCCCGATACCCACTACGAGTAAGTGTTACTCCTAGGAGAGTTTACACAGGACAATTAGCCGATCAAGTAGGTGTCTAGAAAAGTGTTAGTTACGCCTCTAGGAAAACGTGGTTTACTTTAATTAGGTCCGTGCGAAAGCACGGGGAACCTCCCTCAAAGTACCGACACTGATCTGGCTGAAAGATTGACGAAATTGTGGGGTGTAATTAATCCCAGCTAATCTTACCTTTTTGGGTTTGAAGGTAGATTTGATAAAAATAGTGGGAGACATCCTGATTAGATAAGATAATAACCAATCTAATCTTGCAAGAGCATACGCTAAAGTGTTTTCTTCTCTCTCTCTCCAGGTAGCGACCATGTCAGGTCCTAATCAAGATAATAATATGGATGTATTAACTGAACCCGATTATTATACTGTGCAAGGGAACGTTGGACCCGTTCTTTCTTATAAGAGTTATAAGACTGAAAAGGAAACAGGAGAATATCTGGATTCTCAAGCCGCCCAAAAGAACATGCATGTTGATGCATCTTTTTCGGGTGTGTTAGTTATTGAGAATTGTTTCTCAGTTCACCCTACGTCCTGGGTATTAGATACCGGATCAGGATCCCACATATGTAAATTGTTACATGGGCTATGTAAAGGTAGAGAACTGGGAAAAGGTGATCATTCCGTTCAAGTAGGGAATGGTGCAAGTATTGCAGCCAAAGCAGTTGGCGAATATCACCTAGTATTACCAAGTCGTAATACACTGATTCTGAATGAGTGTTATTATATACCGAACATGATGTGCAACATTATATCAGTTTCTTTATTGAGTAAAGAGGGATATAATTTTGTAGTACAGGATAATGTTATGAACATCTTCCTAAATCAAAAGTTGATTGCATCAGGCTCGTTACATAATGGCATATTCATTCTCAATCAAAATACAGTCCTCAATATACAAAACACACACAAAAAGAAAAAGTTCAGAAATGAACGAATCCTACTTGTGGCATTGTAAACTTGGTCATATCAATGCGACACGACTGGCTAAGTTACATAAGGATGGATATTTGAACCCGTTCGAATTATCATCTTATGATACTTGCCATTCATGTCTCAAAGGTAAAATGACCAAAGCTCCGTTTAGTGAACACGGAGAAAGAGTTACCGAACTCTTAGGACTGGTACATAGTGATGTATGCGGTCCTATGTCTACGCATGCCAGGAACGGTTCTTCCTACTTTATTACATTCACTGACGATCTTTCAAGATTCGGATATGTGTTCCTGATGAAACACAAATCTGAAGCTTTTGAGAAATTCAGAGAATATAAGCACGAAGTAGAGAATCAAACGGGCAAAAGTATTAAGATTCTTCGATCAGATCAAGGAGGTGAATACTTAAGCAATGAGTTCCTAGATTATCTAAAAGAGAATGGGATTCTCTCTCAGCTTACTCCTCTTTATACACCACAGCACAACGGTGTATCGGAACGAAGAAATCGCACCCTATTAGATATGGTGCGCTCGATGATGAGTACAACTGAGTTATCTATTTCCTTCTGGGGGTATGCACTGGAGACAGCTGCAGACCTATTGAATATGGTTCCCACCAAATCTGTGCCAACCACTCCATATGAGATATGGAAAAGGAAAGAGACCATATCTTAATTATGTTAGGATATGGGGTTGTCCGGCATATGTAAAAACACAAAATCTGGACAAACTCGGCGCAAGGTCTATTCTATGCAAGTTTATTGGATATCCCAAACATTCGCGCGGGTATATCTTCTACCACACCGAAGAACAAAAAGTGTTTGTTTCTCGGCACGCCACCTTTTTAGAAATGGAATTTCTTACAAAAGAAATTAGTGGCAATGAGGTAGAACTGGAAGAAGTTCCAGCAACACAAACTGCAACTGAAGATTTAGTGGAACCAGAGGATTCAGTAGTACCCGACGAACCCCAGCCTCTCCGCTGATCTAGTAGGATTTCACGTCCACCTGAGAGATACTACGGTTTTCTCATTGATGGTGGAAGCGAGGATTGCATCATGGATGATGATGAACCGACTAGTTTCGAGCAGGCCATCACGAGTGGTGACTCTGTGAATTGGCTGGATGCAATGCGATCTGAGATGGAATCCATGTACACCAACAAAGTATGGACTTTGGAAAATGCTCCTGAAGGGGTAAAACCCATTAGGAGCAAGTGGATCTTTAAAAAAAATTTGGTGTAGATGGAAAAGTTGAGACTTTCAAAGCTAGACTTGTAGCAAAGGGTTTTCGTCAACGACTAGGTATGGATTATGACGAAACCTTTTCTCCAGTGGCTATGCTTAAGTCCATCCGAATCTTACTCGCTATTGCTGCATACCATGACTTCAAAATCTGGCAAATGGATGTTAAGACCGCCTTTCTAAACGGTGATTTAGAAGAATGCTTGTACATGACTCAGCCAGAGGGCTTCGTAGATAGTGGGAGCAGCAGAAAGGTGTGCAAGCTGCTTAAATCCATTTATGGGTTAAAGCAAGTATCGCGGAGTTAGAACATTTGTTTTGATGTTGTAGTCAAAGAGTTTGACTTCATCAAAAATATAGATGAACCTTGTATCTATAAGAAGGTAGCAGAGAGTAAGGTTGTCTTCCTCGTATTGTACGTGGATGACATACTCTTGATAGGAAATGATATTCCTATGCTGCAATCAGTCAAGCTCTTCTTATCACAAAGATTCTCAATGAAAGATCTAGGTGATGCCTCCTGCATATTAGGAATCATGATCTATAGAGATAGATCTAAAAGGATACTGGGATTGTCCCAATCCAGGTACATTGACACCATACTAAAGAGGTTTAGTATGGAAGAATCCAAGCGTGGGAACCAACCCACGATCTCTGGACTCATTCTCTCTAAAGAGATGTCTCCCAAGACTAATTTGGAGAGAGCTCGCATGCAAGGGATACCCTATGCTTCGGCAGTAGGCTCTATCATGTATGCGATGCTATGTACCAGACCCGATGCAGCATACTCACTAAGTGTAGTGAGTCGGTATCAAGCAGATCCTGGAGAGAGTCACTGGACAGCTATGAAGAACATTCTCAAGTACTTACGAAGGACTAAGGAGATGTTCTTAGTGTATGGTAACAGAGAACTCCAGGTGGAGTCCTTTACCGATTCACGCTTCCAAAGTGATAAGGACGACTTTAAGTCGCACTCGGGATTTGTCTTTACCCTCAATGGAGGGGCGGTATGTTGGAAAAGTTCCAAACAGGATACCGTTGCAGACTCGACGATGGAGGCTGAATACATCGCTGCCAACGATGCTGCCAAAGAGGCTGTCTGGATTAAGAAGTTCATTAGTGAACTTGGTGTGGTTCCATCCATTGAGCATCCAATACCTCTGTATTGCGATAACAATGGAGCTGTGGCTTTGGCCAAGGAACCCAGGTCCCATCAAAAGTCTAGACATATTCTTAGGCGGTATCACCTGATTAGGGAGATAGTTGATCGCCGGGAGATCGAGGTCCAGAGAGTAGATACGAAGGACAACACTGCGGATCCATTCACGAAGGCTATTCCCCAGATACAGTTTGATAGATTATTCGGGATGCTAGGTATGAGATACTACAGCAGCTGGCCTTAGTGCAAGTGGGAGATTGTTAGTTATGTATATGCCCTAGAGGCCATTGTTGTACATATGATGTATATTATAATGGATGCTTGGATATATATAGAGAGGACTTTCTTGCTCGTCATGATACTATGCTATTTGGTTTTCCTTTATCTTAACATGTTGACTTGTATTGGTTTGCTGTTTTTCTCTCACATGTTGATAAAGCCCTTAGGATCTATACTCGACTACTGGGACTATGATGAGATCATACTAGTGGGGCCACGGTAGTCGATGAGTACATCCTATAACTGTTCCTAGTCGAGGGTATATCGAGACAGGGCATCGATACACCAGAGTAGACTAGCGTATACGCATCTTGACCCATATGATGGGCGATGGATGATCCCATATCCATCGGTGTTTGACATCAGAGATGGTGTACGGGTGCTCAGGGGAGACTGGGTACACTGGACGGACTCGCCGAGAACTCCCAGATGGTGATATACCACACGTCAGATGGCAGTTCTCCGGTGACACTGGCACAGGGTAGTCTGTAGACCCGAGATCGTCATAGAGTCTTGTGTGATTCCCACCGTGCTTTGATTTCCTCTTTACCACGTCCAAGAGGGCGTGCAAAACGGTGGCTTTTGGGTACAGTCCCGAATCACATGGAGGCAATGAGCGATAGGAGGGGATTCGTCTCTCTCGGTATAGGGAGTTGATGTTGTGCTGTGTTCGATTGTCTATAACTGGAAGTCGCTGGCCAGAGCTGATATAGAGATTTACTGGTAAGTGTTACCAGTAGTTTCTCGACCTGTTATGAGCCATACATCGACACGACTTATCGGTTACTGGGGTCTGACGTTTACCACCCCTAGACTTGATATGCGACATATCAGACGAAGAGACCGGACTGTACGGGAGTGTTACTGGTTGGATTCACAGGAGAACGTACAGGCTAGCTTGTTGATCTTCTGATCGCTCAATACCTGGATGGCTGTTACCTTTAGCTGACCGCTTGCAGCTTGTGGGTGTTTGATATGATCATCACCTGCTACCGGCGTATTGACGATTCTTTAGAGTCCTACACAGAGGTTTCTTGGCTCAAGCAAAACGGAGTGGAGGCACATATGAGATATATGCAGGACCGAGGATAATGCGATATGAGATACCGTATTATATTCTCGCGATATTTAGATATGAACCGGATCATCGGATCAAGTGTTGATTCGATGAATCGGTACATGATATATTAGTCGGTTATATTCGATATAACCGGATTGTCGGATCAAGTGTTGATTCGATGATTTAATGTATAATAATATATATGATATATTGTATTACATTATCTAATATTGGCTCGCTTTACTATTTCATTTTCTCACCGGATAATACATTGATATATATGCGATATATATTAATTGTATTGTTTTCTTTTGTTACAAATATATAATATATATGTGATATATATTAATGTAACATGATATGATTAATAATGAAAAATGTTTAGTGATGATTAAATGAGGTTAGGGTTTGATTAGGGTTAGTTGCTTCATGCACCTTCTAGAAGTTATTCTTTTGTCATGAAGAAGATATTATGATAGATATTTTCTTATGACTCATGTCATAACCCAACCAAACCCTAGCCTTAGTTAACTCTCTACAAGGGTTATCCTAGTCATCATTAACCATGGTTGCATTATTATACATATACTCATTTTCATTATTCATGACAAAAGGAATTATCTCATTATTCATCTTCTTCTTCTCTCTTGAGCTTTGAGAAAGCTTTCTTGATTTTCCTTTTGTGATGTTTTAATGTGAGATTATGATATAAAAAGATAGCATAAATACTACTCCATCATCCTCATCTAATCTAGCCCATTAGATTAGGGTGTTCACCTCTTGAGAGTGAGAGAGCTTGAGCTTTTGCAACTTCGACGTCGATCATCGGAGAAAAGGGATACTACAAGCTAGCATGGATCGTTCGAGTCGTGGAGCTTCTCTTGAGTCCGGAAGATCGTGGATCGCGGCGAAGGGACTTCTACTCGGAGCTTATGAAGCGAAGGAGCGGACTACAAAGGTTGTAATCCCTCACACTTAGGCTTAAAGATGTTTTCTTGCATGTTAAACCCTAATAATCTAGCAAAGATCCCGGCTTTGGGTTGTTCGGCACGTCTAAATTTTTATCCGGGCATGTTTGATGCCTTATGAACCTTCACAAGAGTGCCTAGGAACCCTACAGATCTAAACGGATCTAGGATTATCCCGATCCCGGTATATAGACACCATACTAAAGGGGTTTAGTTTGAAAGATTCTAAGCGTGGTAATGTATCCGCTTGTTCAGGAATCACTCTCTCTTAAGAGATGTCTCTCAAGACTGATTTAGAGAAAGCTCGCATACAAGGGATACCCAATGCTTCGGCAGTTGGGTCAATCATGTATGCGATGTTGTGTACCATACCGGATGTATCTTACTCACTTGGTGCAGTGATTAAGTATCAAAAAGATCCTAGGGAAAAGCACTTGACAGCTGTGAAGAACGTTCTTAAGTACTTGAGAAGGACTAAAGAGATGTTCTTGGTGTATGCTAACGGTGAACTCAAGGAGGAGTCCTTTACCGATTCGAGCTTCCAGTGTGATAAGGACGAATGAAAGACAGTCTTGGGTTTTGACTTCACCCTCAGTGGAGGGGCAGTATGTTGGAAGGGTTCTAAGCTATATACCGTAGCACACGCGTTGATAGAGGCTGATTACATCGCTATCAACGATACTGCCAAAGAGGTCGTCTGGATGAATAAGTTCATAAAATGAACTTGGTTCCTACCATTGGGCATCCAGTACCTGTGTATTGAGATGATAATGGAGTTGTGGCATTGGACTAGGAACCCCGATCCCATCAGCGATTCAGACATATTCTTAGACAGTATCACCTGATCAGGGAGATAGTTGATCTCCGAGAGATCGAGGTCAGGAGAGTTGACTCAGAGGATAACACAGCGGATCCACTCACCGAGGCCCTCCCCTAGATGCTATTCGAGAGACTTTTAGGACGTTGGGTATGAGATACTACAACAACTGGCCTTAGTGCAAGTGGGAGATTGTTAGGAATATGTATGCCCTAGAATCCATTATTGTTGATATAGTCGATACTTGGACATATATATAGAGGACTTTTTTTCTCGACACAATAGTATGCAATCAGGTTACCTTTATCTTAATATGTAGACTGGTATCTTTATACTGTCTGTCTCTTACATATTGATAAAGCCCTTAGGATATTAACTTGACTACAAGGATTATGATGAGATCATACTAGTGGGGCCAGGGTGGTCCAAAAGTACATTCTTTAATAGTTTCTAGTCGATGGGATATCGAGACTAGGGCATCGATATTCCAGAGTAGAATAGTGTGTACGTTTCTTGTCCCTTAGAGGGCGATGGCTGATCCCAAAGCCATTGGTGTGTGACATCAAAGATTGTTCACAGGTGCTCATTAGAGAATGGGTACACCGAACGGACTCGTCGAGGACTCCTAGTTGATATTATACCTATCGTCTGATAGCAGTCCTCTGGTGACACTGATACAAGTTAGTCTGTACACCCGAGATCATCATAGAGTCTTGTGTGGCTCCCACTGTGCTTTGATTTCCTCCTTACCACGCTCAAGAGGAGTTGTGCAAACGGTGGATTTTGGGTACATTCCCGAGTCATATAGAGGCAATGAGCGATAAGAGGTTTCGTCTCTCCCGGTATTGGGGGTTGATGTTGCGCTATGCTCGATTGGCTATAACTGGAAGTCCCTGGATAGGGCTGCTGCTGAGATTTACGGATAAGAGTTATCAGTAGTTTCTCGAACCGTTATAGGCCAGACATTGGCATGACTTATCACGTTATTGGGGTTCGACATTTACCACCCCTAGACATGATATGCGACATATTAGACGAAGAGACCGGACTGTACGGTAGTGTTACTGATAGGCTTCACGGAGAGTATGGACATGCTTGCTTGTTGATCTTCATATCACTCAATACCCGGGTAGCCGTTACGTCCAGCTAGTACCGCCGACAGCTTGTAGATGACTGATGTGATCATCACCTAGTGCTGGCGTTTGACGAGTCTTTAGAGTCCCATACAGAAGTTCCCTGGTTCAAGCGAAATGAAGTAGGACACATATGTGATATGTGTATGGGCCTGATTAAATATGTCTATGCGATACCATATTGTAATCTAGAAGTTATCTGTTATCAGTTAAGTTATTAGTGATATAACCAGATTATCGAATCAAGTGTTGATTTGATAATGTGATATAAAGATAAATGATATTAGTCGGTCATATGTGATATAACCGGATTATTAAATCAAGTGTTGATTTAATAATGTGATGTATATTATATTTGATATAATTATATCCAAACTAATATCATTAGCTCGCTAAATATTTTCTTATATGTATTAATATATATATTTGATATATATATATAAATATATATATATGTAGCATTGCATGATTTCTATTTTTGAGAAAAATAGAAAATTAGGCGGAAAATGGATGATTTTGGGAGCATGGTTGCAAGCATGGGTTTTATTCATTGTTTAATCATCTTGACTCACTATTCAAGCATGGTTGCAATTTGATATTGCAATAATTCCATGCTTGAATTTGTGAGGGGTCAAGAGTTGCCATTCTCACTTGCTCATTCTAACACTTGGCCATTTTCATGAGTTGCTCCCATTTTGCTCTCTAGCTTCTTCTTCTTCCTCAATGTCGTGGTTCAAGCTTCGACCCTCATATGTGATGTGAACCATGAAGCTTGAACACAAACTTATGAGCAAAATCATATCCCTTACTTCACTATCCTACATTTGACTAGCGATCGAGTGTAGTGTGTTTCTTACGCTAAGGAGTTTAGTGTAGAGGTAGCTTGAGTTGGATGGATATCGCGTAGATCATCTTCGGCACGAAGGTCATCCAAGGAAGCTCGTCCAAATCATCAAGTGGAGCCTAGTGGTGTCGCGGGACCACTACACGGAGCATATGAATTGAAGGACTCGATCTACTGTAACATTTCAGAAAAATAAAATATTATTTTTGGGAATTTATGTAATTAAATAATAAATATTACGAATATTTTAATGTGTAGTGATTTGTTTTAATGATGTGGTATAATTATATACCGACAGTTTGGAAAATATTGGAAAATTAAATTGAATGGTGATTTTTGGAGGGATTTATGTGATTTAGGCAATTATAAATTTTTATAATTAATTATATGCAAGTTATTTCTAAACTTGATTAATTTTCACTAATCTTGCATTAAGATTGATTTTTGCATCATGACATGCATCAAAACTTGTTTCATTCTTGAAGCATAGCATCTTATGTTTCTTTTACATGTATATGGTTTTATTTGTTTTTGGTACTAAAAGAAACAGGCAAAAGAAAAGAAAAAGAAAAGAAAATGAATAAAGAAAGAAGTATGGGCATGAGAAAGAAGAGAGAGAGGTGAGGGGTCTTTGACTTGGCTTCATTCTTCATCCCCTTCATTATTTTCCCTCCTTCTTCCTCCTATGGCTGCCCTCCATTCTCCACCTCCTCTACCCCGTCATATCAACCCTAAGAATGCATCGAAACCTTGCACCCTCTTCATAAAAAATGTGCACAAGCTCACTACAAGCATGGGGAACTAAGAAAGTTTTGATATTGAGCTCTAGGGGATTCTAGGGTTTGCCAAATGAAGTAATTGTTTCACCATTAGTATAGTAGTTAAGATTCTATAGCCTCTATTTAAGTTTAAAATCGATTTAGTGTAGTTTTGTAAACTTGGAAAATTCCAAGATGAGGTTTTGAGGAATTCTTGAGTTGTGATGGTGCTATTGAGAGTAATTGGTGACTATAAACCCCCCTAGTGATTGAAACCAGCGACTAACCCTAAAACTTGAATTTGAAACTTTCCATGTCGGTTTTTGGGAATTATGTGCCTACAGGGAATCTGGAGTAACCCGATAGTTTTGCAGGAAAAACAAATAACACCACTAACTTAGATGGACCACTAGGAGGCCACCCTGCAAGTACGAGCCCAAACAGAGCTTCCCAAACCGAGCAGGCCGGTTTTACAGGGTAAGTGGCCGGCCAAATTGAGGGAGTTAGGGTCTAGTTTTGGTCTGTAGCTCATATACCTCTTATACAACACCCCATTACTGCTAGTTTAGCCTAATTTTACCCAAACTAAAATCTAAGACTAGTTTTCTAAGTTTCTATTTTGGTTTCATGGTTTTCGATATGTTGGTTTTGGTATACGAACTGTGGATTCGATCGTTGGACGTTTGTACGTCAACGACGAGGGATTTGTGATTGTTTCCGTATGCGTAGGCTATAGGTTCTAACCTATAGGCACCTCGCGTGTTGTTTTGGTTTCAAATCGGATTTTAATGCGATACGATGTGTTATGACATGTAGGTACCTCCACGTGAACTTCGGGACGACAAGCAAGAGCACGGCGACATCGTCTTCAGCAAGCAAGGATCAAAGTGAGTAGATATATATTTACGGGGGAAGTCGGGTGGATGGTGTATAGCACCCCCGCAGTTTCGTAGTGTAGTATACGAATACATACATACATACATACATACATACATACATACATACATATATATATATTTTGATACGTGGATGATTATCAAGATAGGCTTTAGGTGTTCACGGGTTAGTTTTAGTGTAATTGTAAGATAGTGCTTTTAGTGTAATTTCTTAATCGCGAAACCCTAGGGTAAAAGTTGATGCGCGCACACACATGCACACACGTGATATGTTTTGGTGTATATGATATATGCATATATATATATACATGGATAGGGATGTGTACTACACATACACACACACACACACATATACGTATACACATAGGATGAGGATAGTATATGATACTTGGAGATGAGTCGATGTGATTAGGTATGATGCCGTGAGATCGGTGATGTGACTTAGGTCGTATTATGAGATACGACATGATATTATAGCGGATCGTTGAGCGATGTGTTTTCATACACATGGGGATGTATATATGTTTGATGGTATCGTAATGTACTAGACTTTAGATCAGTACCCCTAATTCAGAATATGATGATAATGATACCGGATGAATAATAAGGTAAGTGTGATATTTGACCCGTACCCCGATTTGAGATGCCGTACGATAGATTTTACCGTACGAAGTATAAATAAGATGATTTATCCGCACTCTTGACTCGAGGATGTCGTATTTTATATTTTTACCGTACGTGGCGCTATTGAGGCGGGATCACCGACTACTAGATATTTCAACTCGGACTTAGGGGGATTTCCTTACCCGTTCGTTTAGTCTCTTAACTTCGTCCTGTAGTTTATTTGATAGATGTTAGACGGGCTCGAGTCATACTTATTTTCAAACTAACGAATCGTGAGTATTTTTAATGACAGGCCAAGGGGTAGTACGGATATTTCAAAGGATGCACCTTTTCTTAAAAACTCCGTAGCCCCTATTTTCTAAAAACCACAATTCGTACTATTTCAAATGCCAAAACCGTATGACTCGTACATATAAATGTATATTCTTATATGTTGTGTTTACTATTCATTTTCCGTATATTCTTACTGTTCGCATCGCATTGCATGCTTAAATGTGTTTTTATTGTTATTATGAACCCATACTGTCATGAAACCAGCACTATTACTGATGATGCGTATGTCCACGAACACTTGCTTGCCGGCTCACACACATCATCATCGGTAATTGCCATGTCACGTACACTTTAGAGAATATTACCTTATTGATATCGCTTGTTAGCTAATAGTTCCGATATATCATTATTGTGCTAGTTTAGATATTGCATTCTTTATATAGATACCCGTGCATGTATACATATTCATTGTCATGCAATATTATGGGGCTTTATGCCGGTAATTCACTGTTTATTTACTCTTGAGATGTGGATTTTGGATTTCCATGAGATTTATGGATTTGGAGAAACTGCAAGGATTTTATAAACTCATTATCATTTTAAAGATAGAAATTTGCGGTTTTCTCGTGATATGATTTGAGAGGTATCCACCACGATTTTTCTCGGCTCTTGAGCAGTATTATACACCCGATTCGAGGAGGAGGAGGAACCGTCTGCAGGTGCTTGGTGGACCCGGTACGGTACCCGGGGCAAGATGGTCGCAAATGATGGCGTTGAGCCTTGCAGGGGGCACTTCTGAACGGTTATTTATAACGCGGCGGATATCCGCAGGATACCGACATTGTCGTGAGATTTGATTTTGGGCTAATACAGATTGCCGGAGCCCAAGGGCCAGTCCAGATTGCCGGAGCCCGAGATATTGAGACATTGAGATATTGAGATTTTATGATAGGGGCCAGTCCGGATTGCCGGAGCCCGAGATATTGGATATTGGGATATATGTTTTGTGTCGATGCTTGACATGGATTCTATGTTGATTTCATTGATGATATCTCGATTTTTATATTCAGAAATCTCACTAAATTAGGAAAACAGTTTTTCTCATGCAAGATGTATTCTGTTTTCATTCATAATGCATTCGTACATTATGATTGTGATATGTTGCTACCTGAGGCACTGACACGAGCACTTGATATTACACTTATGTGTAGATGTTTAGGGTTATAGTATATTGAGGATATATATTATTATTGTTTGACCTAGGATAGAGTCATACATGCGATTTTTGCTCAGTAATGTTTTCTACTCACGAGTTGGCAACTCACCCCCGTTGTGCCACAGTTTCTTGCAGGTTTTGCCGTACAGGTTTCCTTGGCGGCTTTGCTAGCACACTGCTTCCTTCCAGGTGATTGTTTTGGTAAGTGGGTTCACTCGTATCGTAACCACCATTGTACTTTTATTTATTTCAGTTGTATCTAGTTACTCTATCAACCAGACTTGTATATTTATAGACTCAGAAGACCAGTATGTTTATTCTTTTGACCTTAGAGTCGTGCTTTTTTTTATTATGATTTTCTGGTGGATATTGGTTTTCTTTTGAGTTTTGATCCTCGCCTTCGGTGTTGTATATTATATTGCTTGCGTGGTTGTGTCCGCCAATTGGCGAAGAGCTAGCTCCCGCTTAGGATGCCTTTATTCATTATATTTATTATGCATGTTTGTACTCATTTGGGGCCAGTATTTACAAAGGAGACTCTGCCGAAATTTTCGAGAAAATTTGATGTTGCTTTTAAATGTTTAATGCCATTTATTTTATTTGAACCACTTGAAACTTTTAAACAAGTTTTCCTTCACTTTCTTCTTTTAAATGGTTTAGATTTCTAGGCTTTTGGCTTACTTGAATTAGGTGGGGTCCTATAGACTTCACATGATTCAAGTGCCAGTCACGTGCTATTTTGGGTCGTGACATCTACGAGGGTATAGCCATCTTCACTTCTTATAGTTTTTCTTGATATCAAACTTCAAACCCTAATCAACTAGTTAAAGATCTTTTTTAGTCTAGCTTAGCACCTATAAAAATTTTAATTTGGCATGCTTGATGTCATTAGAACCTCATGGTGGTGCTAGGGTAGACTTTCATGGTATCAGACACAAAGCTAGAAGATTAGACGATGTATATAAAACACGAAACCGAAAAATCCGAAACACCCGAACCCAAAATCAAGTTTCTATCGATTTTCAAATGATCTGAAAAAATTATTTAAACAACTGCAGAATGTTATATGTGATACAACTAGAACACTGGAGAAATTCGAGGCCAAAACATCAAAGTTGACCCGGTGAAAACTTCTTAAATCCCGGCCTCACCGGTTTTTGGGTATCATTTTTGGCTCAAATTTTTTTGGTGTTCTATGGGTTTGATTTTGGGGTTTCAGATATTGTTTGATTAGCCCAGTTTGCATAGGATGTTAACAGTTCTATTGGGGCTAATACGGAGTGTTCCGTAGTCATGTTTTTAACAATGTTTCGGGGTTTAAGTTTGATATGGATGCAGTAGTTAGTATCCACCTTAAATTAGTTTTGTGAAAAATAGTTTTGTTGTAATTATAGTGTTTTAGTCTCGGATAATCGGTCGCTACGGAGTCTTGATCCGGATCAAAATTCCGTCGCAATTGCGTAATGTACGCGAATACTCGCCAACTAATTTTGGTAGGTAGCCACGCCCCATTGCCCCGACCAAGTGACTGTAGGAGAACTCCGCTGCCAAAAGTATCGACTCGGGTTCTTGCGGAAACGGTGTTCCGTCTTACTGCACTTCGTCGACGGCATCGGGGGTGCGGCCATCTACTAAACTTTCTGATGAGTATTCGATAATGTAACACCCGAGCCCAATGCTACTAATTTCAATTTCCGTTCAAACGTAGTGTGGCACTTATTTCATTTATCTTGCTTGATGGTTAATTATTGTAAATTCTACCTGGAAATTAATTTCTGCATATAACAATTTTTGGCATCTAAAATAAAACTAAAAATATTCATCTTGGCCTGCTCGACACCCTGTTGTAGCGTCCGTGCATCGTGTTCTCGTCCCGTTCAGTAAAACGGGCGAGTTTGGACGGCTACGTGCACGTACGTGTGTCCGTTTTGGGGGTATGCTTTTTGATCATAAAACACTTCATTTTAAATTTTGGATCCCGCCTAAAATTCTATTATTTCAATTTCAAATTTTGGACCCGACCCGGGCGCGATTTGGAAATGTTTTACTTTGCGCCAAAATCCCAAATTTTAATATTATTAAAACCATCGCATATATTTTTCTAACTAACCTGATATCTTACTGTTCATTACCTATCTTTTAAATCTTTAAATTAACCTATATATATATATCCTACTGTTCCTTAAAATGTTTTGAATCTTTAATTAATATTTATCCCTAACTAACGATTTCCCTTTAGCCAATCGCGTTCCTTTAACCCCGTGGGCCCCACTTATCTCTCTCTCTCTATCTCTCCACTTTCTCTCCCTCCCTCTTCTCTCCCTCTCGCTCTCTCTCTCTTTCCACTTTTTCTCTCTCTCTCTCATATATTCTCTCGTACTTCTCTTTATCATTCTTTCTCTTCTTGCCTCATGTCTCGTTTCTCATTTTTTTTAATTGTTCTTTTGTTGCCGGAATTCCGTCGTGCCGGTGACGCTTCACGACGTTCCAGCGAGGTACCCCGACCCGTGTGGTTCCTTTCTTCGTCGTTTGGGTTCATTCCGTGAACCGTGCTCCCGTCGCGAGTTTTCCCCGCCGACGGTTAACGTTCCGTTTTCCCGATTCGCGACCCATCGAGGCAAGTTAATCTTGCTACATGCTATATAATTCATTTTATACCTATTTAAATAAATACCATACCTATAGTTTAAATATAGTGCCCCATGTTTAATTTTATAACGTTTCGATGTTCCGTTTGCATCCGTTTATATCATATTAAATCTAGATCATGAAAACTTATCTTGTGA
The DNA here is from genome assembly GCA_030015575.1 of Agapanthus africanus. Taxonomy (NCBI): domain Eukaryota; kingdom Viridiplantae; phylum Streptophyta; class Magnoliopsida; order Asparagales; family Amaryllidaceae; genus Agapanthus; species Agapanthus africanus. Next base: position 306,825,535 of record CM057342.1, read on the forward strand.
CATACTAGATTACATTATACTGCATCCATATCAATTAAAATATATATCGTCGTAATATTTCTTATTATTATCTTTAATTAGTTTATAATCTGCATTTTATAATATTATATATTTGAAAATATTATAGTTTACACATGAAACATCGTTGAAAAAGCGGATACGACAAATCTGAAATTTACTGTACACCTTACCTTATAAAATTTATTATAAATCATAGAAAAATCATTAGTATACGTTCTTTAGTTCGTTACGAATCTAACTCAGAATACTATAACTGTATGAAATATTTACTTGCAAAATAAATTTTTTAAATAAAGTAAAATGCAAATGAAAATGTCTCCAAACTGCTGTCCAGGGAAATTCCAGCAGCAAACTTTCAACTTCGAATGTTCATAACTTTTTGTAGGGATAACCTGAAATGTTTATACTTATAAAAATGAAAACCTTATTGAATTATCTTTGTTTTGGTATAAAACGCGTCCCTTTTGGAGAACGTTTGTTATTTTTAAGCTATTTTACAAATTAGAGTGACGCTAAATTTCTGAACGGAACTTTCTTGTGCATGGTTAATCAATACCACTTTTATAGTTATTATTAATCGCTTTGAGTATGCTATCCATATTAATATTATTACATCAATATTTATATCACATATTGCTTAGTTGTACATCCCACATTACCATTTTATAGTTTTATAACTTTTCGGATACCCGTTTGCATCCATCGCATTTAAGATACATATAATTGCATCCATAGATCACATTACTATATAATAATGTGATATTAACACTCCATGTTTAATAAATTGCATCCTAATTAATATTGGAACTATAAATGTAACCCTAATCGATAACTGTGCATCCATATCCTTGAAATTATATCTATTTGCATATCATATTATATGTTCCAGTTTATTGTTCTGATAGTACTCATGCTTGTTTATTTATACACATGCTTATGTTAGTTTGATTATGAACACCCACATGACATCTTGTGCTTCCTGACATGACCTGTTACACTTCCTACTTGACATGACATGGTACCGTACACTCTTGACATGACATGATACCTTTATACATTACCTGGCTTGACCTGATGTACCATGGCTTTACCTGTTACCTGATCTTGTGTCTAATGCCAACAAACATAACATGTAGTCCTCATGGACCGTTCCTGTTGTCTATCCAGACAAACCTGTTTACCTGATCCTGTGTTGGCATTAATTTCTTGATTATTGGATACCTGACTTGACATACACATATAACTTGGGTGTATGGGGAAATCAAAGGTGAAGCCTGACTTGTAACTCGACAGTTCACTACCTGTCCTGAGTGTACACATTCCTGTTTTGTGCCTAGCGGCATGTCTCGGTTTCGGCCGAGAATATTGTGGCCGTGGTCCCGGGTATGTACGGGATACTATCGAGTGTACACATTCCTGTTTTGTGCCTAGCGGCATGTCTCGGCTGCAGCCGAGAATATTGTGGCCGTGGTCCCGGGCATGTACGGGATACTATTGAGTTACATCGATGATTCATCAATTTGGTTTCAAAGACTTTAGAACAGAGAACCTGATAGAACAATCCAGTTTACCCACTGCACACTACCCTGTACTGCTCTGATTTATATTATTGTTACCCTTGCTTTATTCATGTTTATATTCATATTGCCTGTTTACTATGTTATTACTTGATGACTTGACGCGCTGACGTCTGGGTTTTGCATGGCCCAGATTCTTCTACCTTGCTGCAGACTGATTAGGAGTTTTGCCGCTGTTAGACGAGCGGTGAGGTTCCTGTCGGTACGTAGTTTCACTCCAGGTGTTTCATTTATTGTATCTTTTGGCTTCCGCATATTGTTATCTCTTGATTATTTTACTCTGGCTTATGGACATGTACTAGGTAGTTAGTTTACTTTCCTGTTCTTGATATCTCCACAGCCGTAATGTGACTGTGGAAGGATTTTTCCTATCTACAGGTAGCATGGTTGGCTATGTCACGTACCCACTTTAGCGTACTTTGGGAAGCGGGGCATGACAGATAATATAGTCGGGAATCTTATTGAATCCCTGACTAAGTAATTGAAAAGTGTTTTCAATTTGAGACTAAAATACAAGATTTATCTGGTTAGGCATGAAATCCGGAGTATGAGATATTCTGGGTTTATGATGTCTAAGGATTTGCGGATTCTAATTATTGCAGTTTTACATTTCTTTTCTGCGACCATAAGTGTAATATGTGGGGTATCCCAAATCTTATTGCTATATTTCAATGGAATTTGGGATACGCGTATTTACTTACGTTGATGATATGTGATATTATATGTTGCTGATATGATTTATTGGATCGTCATGATTGAATATCCGAGGGTTTTATGTGAGATGAGAATTTTTAAACTTTCATTCATGTAAAATTTGTATGTAATATTCTTTTATTGGGGCACTTCTGAGTTGAGGATGATATCACCATTGTTGTATATTATTTACTCTTCCGCATTAGGATAGACCCAAGGCGGGGAGAACAAGTAACCGGGTTCTAGCGTCCAGTGGGAGACCATCTCAATGTGTTGAGATTGGGTCTCCTAAATTTTGTAAGTATGCGGCAGCGCCCCGGCCGTCTAACTGACGCCAAAATGCGGAACGAAAACTTTTACGACTGGCGCTATCGCGTACTTTATCCCGGATCGTCCATTAAAGCTAAACTAACAAATTGTAAAGAGGGTAGAATTGTTATACCGAACGATCCGAGTCCTTCGGTCTTCAACCATCATCCCACGCTATGTTTCAATTGATCCTAACTCGCTCGATCTCCGGTATCGTCGTCCAGATGGCACCACGTCGACGGATCTTTAAACGGGCTCCCGCATCTGAACCGAGGCAACTCGGTCGTAAAGTTTGCTAAAAGAGACGACCAAGAAGAAGTAGAGAATGAGTAGAACACTTTGTCTCGTCACGTCCAAGGCTATGGACGAACGGTTAAAAGAAGTTGCCATTTGGAATCGGGTGAATGGAAATTGAACTATATGAAATTTCCATACACTAAAGTATCATAATCTTTTGCAAATGAATCAATTATCATTGCCACAAGAGGGGGCCGGCCACAATTATAGATGGAGGGGGTGAGTGTAGGAGTTTCAAGTGGTGACCATAAGCCTTCATACTTATCATCACAATTAAAGCATGAATGACTCACTAATATCATTAAATGTAAAAGCATGAATCATTAACCTAGTCACCATAACAACTCATCACTTCATTAAATGCACTAATGAGTCACTAAGCCTAGTCACCCTCTCTAGAACCTTCTAGAATACTGACTCACCTCATGGAAGAAAAGATAAATCCATCTTTAACCGAATGTTAAAGACGGCTGATAGAAAACTGGAAACTGGCAACTTCCAAAAGTGATCCTGAAACGAATTTCAGGATAACCCCGTAACAGTATAAACATACCCGCATTTATATTACGACCGAATATAAATGCAACTGAGACAAAGATATTATATCTACACAGTATAATACTGGGATCCGGCTTAAACCAAAACCTACCAGTAATATCTGCCCGAAAAATGGCACGTGCGAAAACGCACGTGCTTTTTCCGAACCCTGCCATAATACCATACGTCATCTACAAAGTTTCGCCCGAACTTGGAAAAGTGTCTGTGGGGGACTCTAATGACTCATCAATACACTGGCACTAGGTATAACCACTAGCACGTCAGAAGTACAAGTTGTACGTAACGGTTTTCCTATGTATTGATTGGAAGGGAAGCTGACGAGCGAATTCATCTATAAACCCTACTGAGCCTGACAGTGACAATATCTGTACAGTCCGGAACGTTCGTCTATGAGTATCGCATATTAGGCCTAAGGGGTCGGTAAACGTCAGACCCCCAATAGCTGCATAAGTCGTGTCAGAGAGCAGCCCAGAACACCCTGAGATACTACTGGTGTACCTACCAATATATCTCAATTACCCTAGCCAGGGATTTCGTGTAATGGCTCTCCTAAACACAGCACGATCTCACCCCCCAATACCGGGAGAGACGAATCCCCGACGATCCGCTCACTTGCCTCTAATGTGGCTCGGGACTGTACCCAACTAAAACCTGTTTGCACAACTCCTTTGAGCGTGGTAGGGTAGTAATCTAAGCACAGTGGGAACTCACACGAGACAAATGATGACCTCAGGTCGATGAACTAACCTGTACACATGTCACCAGGGAACTGCTATCTGACGATATGTATAATACCAACTAGCATGTTCCCGGCGAGTCCTGTCTGGTGTACTCATATCCCAATGAGCACCAGTATACATCTTAGGTGATCCAACTGACACCAGTGGCTTGTGAGACCGGCCACCGCCCCTCGTCGGGGTCTCGACTGTATACACTAGTCTACTCTGGAGTATCGATGCCCTGTCTCGACTAAGGACACTTTTAAGGATGTGCTTATAGACCCCAGCTCCCACATATATGATCGCCATCATACTGCTGGTAGTCAAGCAAGAATCCTATGGGCTCTATCAACATCTACATGATGATAAAGACAAACCAGATAGCATACTATCATCTCGAGCAAGACTGTTTATCGGTATAGGTCCTCCCTCAATCATTGCAATCACGTACCTGCGATCCAATAATTGACTTAGAGGGCACTATATCCAACAATCTCCCACTTGCACTTAAGGCTAATTATTGCGATGTCGTGTACTCACAGCTCGTGTGATATCGGGCATCCAACTCCTCTACTAATCAGTTTCACAAAGCCCGTTTGCAAAACTATTGTGTTTGAGAAATAGCCTCAGTGAGTGGATCCGCTTCAGTGTTCCTTTCTGAATCTCTCTATATCTCAACTTCGCGGAGAAAACCATCTCCCGAATTGAGTAATACCTGTCTTAGAATATGTCTGGATATCTGATGGGACCTATTTCATAAATGAACTCCAAATCCAAACTTCTTAAACTGTATCAATCACTGAAACTAATCAGTGCCCAGCACCATGCTTCCCACAGTATCCCCTTGGACCACCTGTCCATAATACTGTCTCTCGTCTGAGGGAAAACTATAACTCTGACAATCACTCTGTCATCCAAGTCACCTGTGAAGCCTGGAATAATAACCGTCTCCCGAAGGAGGCTGCCGTCATCAAATCCGTAGAACATTCACTTATGTTCCAAAACTGCTTCCGTATGTTTCTTCAGGATTGGATTAATATAAACTTATCACATCTAGTGCAAAAATGACATCTGGTGTGGTACTTGACATCTCATGATTGACTCAATTGCCCAAGCAAGTGATCTGTCAATCATGTACGTCCCTCTCCCCTTTAGTCTGTAAGACACCTTTAGAGAGGGTGACTCCATCACCTGCATGTACACCACCATGCCAGGAGTCAGCTATTCTAAAATACTATTAGAATACTGTCAAAGTACCCACATTGGGAAACTACCCAAATCTAGATCTAAAACCATAGATCTAGTAACTAGAATGTCAAATATTATATCCATATCCTTTGTGGAGAAACAACTGTGTGACGACCATAGTACAACCGATCGTAGTATAGGAATTTTACTTTCTACTTTGTGTATGTCATCCAAATACCAAGACATCACACCCTACTACCTTCTTAACAGATCCATCCCCTATTCTGATGAAGTCAAACCCATGACTGTCACATCAAAATTAAATGATCTATCTCCGCTATAATTGCTCAAGTCTATAAATAGACATAAGCTACTTGCCCACTATGCTTCCGCTGCTCCTACTGACTACGACAACCCTCTGGCAGAATAATGTATACGTACACTTCTAAACCTAGTTTAGAACGACGCTATAGATATCCTCCTGCCGGGTCTCATAGTCTGGAACAACAGTAGTGTCAAGTCTGGGTAAACAAGAACCTCCTTGTTACCTTCCTTGAGGCTACCGGAGTACCTCTCGGGTGTCTGAGGTTACCCACCATATCTGCGGAGTGGCTAATGGAATGTCAAACCTGATTGAATATATAGGTCCTATTAAGCTTTCCGTAATCGTTTGTGGTTCTGGAATCACTTCCAGTTCTACCATACTCCCACTACTGTTTTCTGAAAAAATCCATTTTAATAAAACTGTGGCGAGTCAAGAACAATATCACTATTGATCTTTCAGATGGTAAAAAATCAACGCTCATCAAAGCTAGGGTCAACCCACAAACTGCCATTACAGAAACGTGCCTTGAGTTATCCAGTGTCTGTTTTTAAGCATAAGCTGGACAACTCCCCTTACCTTAACATCGTTAAGATATGAAATAATCTATATCCAATATAGAAACATAGGCACTTATTTAATTTGGAACCAGATTCAAATCCTGCAGCTGTCTCCAGTGCATATCATCTTAATGGAGAGAGGCTAATCAGCATTACTCAACTTAGGAATCCATCCAATTATGAGTAACCTGAAAAAGAAACAAGTTTCTCAAAACCATTACTATTATCTGAATACCAATCACAAGAATCTACATCTTCGATTTTTGAAGAATCCCGATACTTGCGATACTTGGTTCTCTACTTTATTTCTATACCCACAACTTCTCAATACATAGACATTGTATTTCTACGAAACACTTGTCTATAAACTAGAGAAGTCACAAGTAAATAGAATATAGTACGAGGACCAGCCCCTTTGTCCTGATGGACACTGGACAACATACAATACTCTGTATAAGTCCGCTGAGTTGAATAACTCAAAACCTGTGCGTCGTAGGTTGAAAACTGTACCCAGGTGATTTCCTCAAAATATCACCAATTACAACGAATTCTGATATAATGAGGATGATCACCTAATTCCCAATAACTTGCTCCTACTCAACATCTGTAAAACCATACAGATGTGAGAATGAAACCTGGTAAATACATACCCTGGAGCAAGGGTTTAATTGGGAAATCAGTTTTTAATTAACAATGCACAGTGTAACTAAAACATTAATATGTTTCGTAGGGGTATCCTGGTATTCCTAGTAATGGCTCTTCAATAATCTAATTCATGACTTTAACCGTATATTTCGTTGCCATCTTTCCAAATCCCTTTATTTGTCTTTAGTCGTTACCTTCTGTACACCATCATTAGGCTAAATGGTTTTCTTCCTTCCCTACCGTTCGGCACCAGCCTATGGTTTGGAAGAAGAATATCAGTAAGCATAATAGGTGTACCCTCCTAATCCTCGTAACTTGAGAGAAGGTGATCATAAAAGACAACTGAATAAACTTTATTCCTATTTCTCTTGAACCGAAATCCATCCTCGAAAAATTATCCTTCGAGTTCGTATATAACCATACGATGGATTTATCCAATGGAATTGGATGTTCGTGGTGATACGGGTTGTTCTGGAGAAAACAAAGGTGAAGTAGGAGTGGCAATGAAATACGTGGTTTGGTCGTGAATGTTAGTAGTCACAATTTACTATGCCCTCTTTCTAATCCCTTTATTTGTCTTTACATATTATCTTCTGCACACCCTACTTAGGCTAATTGTTTTTCTTCATTCCCTACCTTTCGGCACCTGCCTATGGTTTGGAATAAGACTATCCAATAAGCGTAATAGGTGTACTCTCCTAAACCTAGGAGCCCTCGCAACCTGAGAGAAGGTGATAATAAAAGACAACTGAATAAACCAATTCTATTTCTCCTGAACCTGGATCCATCCTCGAAGAAATCCCTCCGAGTTCGTATATAACCATACGATATACGATGGATCTATCCAATGGAAATGGATGTCCGTAGTAATACGAGGTGTTCTGAGAAATACAAAGGGTAAAAGAAGGAGCGGTAATGACTTATGCAACTATAGACAATCCAAAAGCCTGTATTTTAAGAAGGTTCGGTCAACTTGGTCACTGATTCATAGTCTAGGGTCGGTCAAAAGTCGCTGCCAAAGAGAGAGAGAAAAGAAACACTCTGCGTGCACTCTTACCTAGATTAGAATGGTTATCACTTTATCTAATAAGCAAACCTCCCACTGTAATCTCAAATTCTCCTCCAAACCTGAAAGAAGAATTAGTCGGGATCACCCGAAGAGCAAACCAACTCATCAGTGAGAATCAGGATTCAACTATCATCGCATGATAACTTGATGGAAGCCACTCAAGTTAACACACTCCAGAAGGTATGCGCAAGTCTGGAAAGTTTCCTGTATGTTTGAAACTCCTGATATAATTTTTATCCCATGCACTTATGACCTTGACGTAGGCCAACAAATCATAAGCCACATGTCAAGTTCTACCCGTCGTTGTCCTGATTAATTTAGGTCATCGTACATGCCCTTGACGTAGGCCAACAAGGCTGTACGTCTGTCCTAAACTAATGCATCTATCTGTGCAACAAATGAATACCCAGCAGCTACCAAACACTATGCCTTGACGTAGGCCAACAAACATAGCTTGAATACTACTGACCATCCATAAGAAATGACGGAGGATTACGGCTGGTTTTTGGCGAAAAACCTTTAACGTAAAGAACTTGATCTCGTTGAAGGAACTTGATAGAATTTTATAAAAAATATAGTAGCGAAAACTTTTTGCTAAAGAAGTCACTCCCGGTAAAGGGATCTCGGCTCTTTCCTCGTAGAATGAGGTGCAGGATATTCCAACTGAATACCGCGATGCAAAGCAACTTGTAATCGAATATATAGAAGTTATTACCCTGATGCAAACTTCTGCCTAAGGGGTCACTCCCGGTGAAGGGATCTCAGCCCTTGCCTCGTCGAATGAGGTGCAGGATATTCTAACTGAATATCACTATGCAAAACAAAAGGAAACGTCATTGTAATAACTCCCTTTTAAAATTTGTTCCAACAACATCAAATATTGGTTTGTTTTATCTTGCATTGATAAGAATCAACGCAGTCCCATCAATCAATCACACCAGAAAAGAACGAAAATAAAAATGTACGTATATTCCATCCGTATTCGCCACTGGGTCCCGTCATCACCCGTTAGGTTATTTAACTAACGACAGAGCGGGGGCTGGACTAGCGCGGGTGTAAAACATATACAACATCTAATAGTATATATACTAATATACAATAATCGCTCCAGGCGTGATAAAATGCAACATTACAGAAAAAGTAATAAGCATCACAGAACAATATAGATAATCTGGGATCCCCGGGTTTCACAGAGCCGCTGCTGAAACCTGACGTTCCCCTGGTCGTGTGGATAGCCTGTGCAATGAAACCTAGACCCCTACGGGTGCGGCAAGTTACCCGCCAAAACCTGAAGCGAGGTAGTCCCCACAACATAGTGAATGGAACACCCGGCACTTCACGGAATCCGGTAAATTGAGCACCCCTCCTTGGGTCAACTTATACCCCTACGGGTGCGGCAAGTTACCCGCCAAAACCTGAAGCGAGGTAGTCCCCACAACATAGTGAATGGAACACCCGGCACTTCACGGAATCCGGTAAATCGAATAGTCTGCCAAATCTAGAGTGAGGTCCCTTTGCCTCTCAAAGCCATGAGATACGGACCCGTTGCCCTCCAGAACCCGGCTATCTGTGCACTCCTTCGCGGGATAAACCTAGTACAGAAATAAAAATATGTACAACGGGTACATCGACCTCGACCAGGTCGTGCCCCTAAAGAATATTATACAACAGGCAGTGACGGCAGTCCACATGTTGGACGCTCGCCCCGCAATATCAAATGTACAAATAAATCTGAACAACACTACTATTGCACACTGCTATCCACCACGACAAATCCGCAACATCACAGCACAACACAGAATATCAACGCGAATGTCACGTTCGCAAACCCGTCTAAAAGGACTATAGCAATCAGACGCGGTTTACCGATCAAATGATATTCTCGGTCGGAGATATAATGTAAATACTGTAAACTAACAAGTTTAAAATTTCGATCGACTAAATTTCCCGAAGTGGGCCCCACAAACATCTGCTGTACAGTAATAGGAACAGTGCCCAAAAGAACAGTACCTGAAACCACAATTTCCCAAGATGAAAGCCCAGAAGAAAAATGGCCCACCAATTCACCAATTCGGCGGCGCTTCCGCTGTCAAATGTAGGCTTTGACCGCGGATCCACGGCCGTTTGGTCGAATTGGTGGATCGTTTTTCTTCAGGCTCCATTAAAAAGCCTGCTTGATTTTCTGGTGGGGTCAAAATAATTTTCAGAACAGTTAAAAAATCAACAGAAACTTTGAACTTAAAAATTGTGATTTTTAAAAATCCGTTCGATCGATATTTTAAACGTGTTAGCACAAGTTAGAATAGCTTAATGGTGAGGCTCTGATACCACTGTAAGTATGCGGCAGCGCCCCGGCCGTCTAACTGACGCCAAAATGCGGAACGAAAACTTTTATGACTGGCGCTATCGCGTACTTTATCCCGGATCGTCCATTAAAGCTAAACTAACAAATTGTAAAGAGGGTAGAATTGTTATACCGAACGATCCGAGTCCTTCGGTCTTCAACCATCATCCCACGCTATGTTGCAATTGATCCTAACTCGCTCGATCTCCGGTCTCGTCGTCCAGATGGCACCACGTCGACGGATCTTTAAACGGGCTCCCGCCTCTGAACTGAGGCAACTCGGTCGTCAAGTTTGCTAAAAGAGACGACCAAGATGAAGTAGAGAATGAGTAGAACACTTTGTCTCGTTACGTCCAAGGCTATGGACGAACGGTTAAAAGAAGTTGCCATTTGGAATCGGGTGAATGGAAATTGAACTATATGAAATTTCCATACACTAAAGTATCATAATCTTTTACAAATGAATCAATCATCATTGCCACAAGAGGGGGCCGACCACAATTATAGAAGGAGGGGGTGAGTGTAGGAGTTTCAAGTGGTGACCATAAGCCTTCATACTTATCATCACAATTAAAGCATGAATGACTCACTAATATCATTAAATGTAAAAGCATGAATCATTAACCTAGTCACCATAACAACTCATCACTTCATTAAATGCACTAATGAGTCACTAAGCCTAGTCACCCTCTCTAGAACCTTCTAGAATAGTGACTCACCCCATGGAAGAAAAGATAAATCCGTCTTTAACCGAATGTTAAAGACGGCTGATAGAAAACTGGAAACTGGCAACTTCCAAAAGTGATCTTAAAACGAATTTCAGGATAACCCAATAACAGTATAAACATACCCGTATTTATATTACGACCGAATATAAATACAACTGAGACAAAGATATTATATCTACACAGTATAATATTGGGATCCGGCTTAAACCAAAACCTACCAGTATTATCTGCCCGAAAAATCACACGTGCGAAAATGCACGTGCTTTTTCCGAACCCTGCCATAATACCATACGGCATCTACAACGTTTCGCCCGAACTTAGGAAAGTGTCTGTGGGAGACTCTAATGACTCATCAATACACTGGCACTAGGTATAACCACTAGCACGTCAGAGGTACAAGTTGTACGTAACGGTTTGCCTATGTATTGATTGGAAGGGAAGCTGACGAGCGAACTCATCTATAAACCCAACTGAGCCTGACAGTGACAATATCTGTACAGTCCGGAACGTTCGTCTATGAGTATCGCATATTAGGCCTAAGGGGTCGGTAAACGTCAGACCCCCAATAGCTGCATAAGTCGTGTCAGAGAGCAGCCCAGAACTCCCTGAGATACTACTGGTATACCTACCAATATATCTCGATTACCCTGGCCAGGGATTTTGTGTAATGGCTCTCCTAAACACAGCGCGATCTCACCCCCCAATACCGAGAGAGACGAATCCCCGACGATCCGCTTACTTGCCTCCAATGTGGCTCGGGACTGTACCCAACTAAAACCTGTTTGCACAACTCCTTTGAGCGTGGTAGGGTAGTAATCTAAGCACAGTGGGAACTCACACGAGACAAATGACGACCTCAGGTCGATGAACTAACCTGTACACATGTCACCAGGGAACTGCTATCTGACGATATGTATAATATCAACTAGCATGTTCCCGGCGAGTCCTGTCCGGTGTACTCATATCCCAATGAGCACCTGTATACATCTTAGGTGATCCAACTGACACCAGTGGCTTGTGAGACCGGCCGCCGCCCCTTGTCGGGGTCTCGACTGTATACACTAGTCTACTCTGGAGTATCGATGCCCTGTCTCGAAACTCCCACGACTAGGGATACTTTTAAGGATGTACTTATAGACCCCAGCTCCCACATATATGATCGCCATCATACTGCTGGTAGTCAAGCAAGAATCCTATGGGCTCTATCAACATCGACATGATGATAAAGACAAACCAGATAGCATACTATTATCTCGAGTAAGACTGTTTATCGGTATAGGTCCTCCCTCAATCATTGCAATCACGTACCTGCGATCCAATAATTGACTTAGAGGGCACTATATCCAACAAATTTAGAATTGGTAGGGTTACTTGCCGCACTCGTAGGGGTCTATGTGATGTAGGTTTGGCTATTCATCACGACCGTGGAATCCGTGTTTTACATTACTGGCTAAATTTAAAACACGGACATCCTAGTATATCCAATATTTCATATGTTGCTTCTGCTGCTTGGTTCTGTGATGTGATCATATAACTGCGTGAGACGAATGCTATATTATATATATGATATATAATAAACTTTTCTTATGTTTTTCACCCGCTCTGCCGGTACTTAAGTAATATAACGGCGCATGTCGGGGCCCAGTGGCGAATGCGGATGGCATAAGCGTACGTTCTATTTTAGAAAACATTAATTGATAAGATTTAATTAATGAGATTAATGAAAAGAAAGAAACCTAAAAATGTTGTAGAATCAAATTTTCAAAAAGGGTAGCTCTAGTTTTTTCTTTGCATAGTGGTATTCCTTGATGAATATCCATCACATCATTCGATGAGGAAAGAGCCGAGATCCCTTCACTGGGAGTGACCTCTTTAGCGAAACTAGCAAATGCTACAACTCACTCGGTTTTGTTTTTGAAATATTCTCTAGTTCTTTCTTTGCATAGTGCTATTCCTGAATATCCTGCACCTTATTTGATGAGGAAAGAGCCGAGATCCCTTCACCGGGAGTGACCTCTTTAGCGAAACTTGCAAAAGCCTAAAAAACACTCCTTTTCAAAATCATTAGATTCTACAACGATTTCAAGTTCATTATGCTCATGGTTTTCTTAAAATCCTGCGTAACCTTCCGTCATTTTAGATAAGTGCTATTTTAGTATTCGTGCTATGGTTGTTTGGCCTCCGTCAAGGCGTAGTGTACGATAGCTGATTAGTACTTATCTGTAGCATGTGATGTGATTGGATTAGGATAGTCGTACGGCGTTGTTTGGCATCCGCCAAGGATCATGCGAGTGGGTCTAATTCAATCAAGAAATGAACGGGTTGAACTTGACTAGCAACCTATGGGTAGTTTGGCTTCCGTCAAGGTCATAGGATGCTAGGGGTAAAAACCATTATTGGGAATTTCAAGTGTTGTAATTTTTAATGAGATTGCATACCTTCTATATGATAGTTGGATCCCGAAACGCACTACGAGTAAGAGTTACTCCTAGGAGAGTTTTGCACTTTACAATTAGCTAATCCAGGAGGTGTCTAGAAAGGTGTCAACGGGGTTATGCCTCTAGATAAACGAGGTTTATTTTAATTAGGTTTGTGTGAAAGCACAAGGAACCTCCCTCGGAGTACTGTTCATATCAGATTTGTGCATTATTATATTCCACATTCTTAATCATATTGTAAATAAATAGTTGCTTTTGATCCATGTCTGCTAAATAGTTGCAGGTTACAGGTTCTCGGAACAATACAGTGAAAATAGTGAAAAAACGCTACAAAAGTGAGACTACGACCAACAAATAGAAGAATCTTTATGATGCCGCCTACAGTTTAAGGAACAAATGAAGATCAATGAACAGTTCGATTACACAAAGTATGAAGGCAGCATAAGATTCAAGACTTCAACACGAAGCGAACGGTAAAATTCCACAATATTCTGCACTATGGAAATCTGGAAGAAACTAGAAAAGATTCTGAAGAACCCAGTGAAGAAAACAGAAGAAAAAGGCAACATGAAGCAACCTTGGAAAAATGAGACAGAGAGCCCCCAAGATGGCCGCGGATCCGCGGCTAAACATGGCATTCTGCCGCGGATCCGCGGCCGTGCAACGCACGTGTTGGTGCGTGTCGGTGGGAGTCGGTGCATTGACCCGGTTTCTTAGGGTAGTCTTGTAAATTCAGATGTGGATCAGATGTAAACCCTAGGGTTTCTCCTATCTATAAATAGGAAGCCTACAGCTCTAAAAACATGCCAATTTCTAGACTTTAAATTTTCAATCCCCTTGTAATCGTCAAAGAGTGTATCAATAAAGTAAGTTGTTTTCTTTTTATCGTGTGTTTTTCTTAGTTGCAAATTTTATTTCTCTGCATTTTTACCTATCTTTATTTATCTGCAAGTTCGGTAGTTAACTAAAAAGAAAATCATAAAAATGAATTTTGTCGCTATTTTCCTAATGAGTGAGTAGTTCCTCACTTGTTAGTGTTAGGATTGGGTAGATTTGAGAGATGGAAATCTCTCACTCCTTTCTTGCCCGTTTAACTTTATAAATTAGGGCTCTATGTAAATCAATTACCCACCGCTCACTACGGCACCCTATCCTACGAGATAGCGATGATTCCCTAGTTAGACCGGTCATGGTTGATTCAGATTGAGGTTAAGGCTAAGAATTAAGAAAGGACGGACAAGGGCAAGGAAGAAATGAAGTTTCTTTCAGATCGCGCTAATCCACTTTGTTAATTATTACCTTAACACCTAAATTTTTAATTAGGACAATGAAAGCGGTGAGTAGAATTAATTTTCCAAACTAACCTAATCCTAACCCTAGCAAGGTTTTAATCCAAATCAAATTCAACTCCAGTTTTTATAGAAATCAAAACCTACCACAAATAGAAATTGACTCGTTAGAACAATAAGAAAAGACACGTTTTCCCTGTGGACCGACCCGTACGCAACCGGATAGCTACCAAGCGACACCGTCTTGATTGCAGTATATTCTATTCTTTGATTTCAAAACGCACGCACAAAAGAACGATCAATCAAATGGCGCCATTGCCGGGAATAACGGTAGTTATTTTCTTTTTATAATTTCGGGTTAATTAAAAATTAAAAAATCATAAAAACTGAAAAATATAAAAACAAAAAAATTATCATCTTGTTATTTTTTGAAGGGTTTTCGTGCGAATTGTGCAGGAACGCAAAGATGAACAGATTCAGATCTGGAAAAATCCAGTGAACAAATCCAGAAACAGAAGATCTAAACAGGCAGAGGAAAACATTAACAGCAAACAGAAAAATTCTCGGAGGCATGAAACACCTAACACACCGCGAAACCGCCGCAATATCTTGCATCTGACCGCTGATCCACCGCGCATTGGTGATGTCAGCGCTTCAAAAAGTCTCTGTAAGCATTCTTTTCCTCTCTTCTGCCCTCTGTAGTCCACTGAAAAAGTTTACTGCAGGGTTCTTTGCGCATAACTTCTTCCCCCTCTCCAATAAATCAATCTTGTGCAGGATTCTTTGCGCCGCAAATAAAAGAAAAAAAAAATTTGGTAAGTGTTTTGGATTTTTGTGTGTTTACTGCTTTGCATTTTTAAAATGGACTTTTAAGGGGATATAACACCAATCCAGATTAGGTGGGGATTTCATTACCCTTCCTAGGACCCCAAAAATCACAAAATGCATTTGCATCAACCCTTGAGTTAATTAAAAAATATTAGACTCAGCCAATAAGGACTGTCGTGCTCATTAGGACAAAGGAAATGTTGTAGGCATCGGTCGTTTATCTAAACCTGACTTTGTGGTGCCTAGGGTAGACAAGTGGGAATGGTAATTTTAAAAGTCTCGTCTCACGGTGATTTATGAGCGGATCCATCCTTTCTTTACTTGTGCTTACCTGGTCACAATTGGCTGTGAAGAGGCAATTCGAGGGTATCTCACAACTTGCCCTTTGGACAGTTAGGAGCAGTCTAGTTGACTTAGGAGACCCTAGCTCTAGGTTTGATTGTGCATGTTGTGATTGGTTGAAAGTGTCTTAGTTCTTTATAAAAATCTTTTGCAAAACTCCTTATAAAAAAAACCACAAAACAAAATTTTTACAAAAAAGAAAAAAAAAACTTGCCATTTTGTCGCTAGAAATCCATTGTACCCCACTTGCACCCGCATTCTCTCATTGACATTTTCATACCCCCTACCTTCTATTTTTACTTTTTGACTACACTACACCTCGTTAGTGTATGTCCAGTTGGACTAGGGACACTAGCGCTCGTTTAGCCCGTGTTTCGTTAGTGTTTACTGACGACGCGTTCGACTCCAAAGTCGAAATTCCCTCCACTTCTTTACCTTCATCTTCAAATTCATCATCTTCTAAGGAGATGTCGGAATTCAATCCTAACAACCCCTTACCTACGGGACTGATTCCACCTCAACTGGGTGCGAATAACCCACCACACCCTCCTGTCGAAGCGCCCCAACGAATCGTGCTCCAGGATCTTTTCTATCCCACCCGCACCGCACTTCCCACTTGTCTTTCACTTCCACCGGCGAATGGGGAAAACTTCGAAATTAAACCCCACTTCATCAATATGTTGCCCAAATTTCACGGGCTGGAATCCGAAGATGCCTACATCTTCATTAACAAATTCCAGAATGTTTGCGCAATGATGAAGACCACCCAACTTTCTGATGATGCTATAAGGCTACGTGTCATTCCATTCACTTTATGTGACCTAGCTGAAAAATGGTTATATAGTACAGCATCGCACTCTATAAAAAATTGGGAAGAGTTTGTTAAGGCTTTTCTAAAAAAGTTTTACCCACACCACAAGACCGCGAGAATTCGCAATGAAGTTAATCAATTTTCCCAGGTTCCTTCCGAACCTTTTTGGAAGTGTTTCGAAAGGTTTAAGGACCTTCTTGTTCAGTGCCCTCACCATGGTATCGAGAAATGGCAACTTTGCCAAACTTTATACGGAGGACTGAACCCAGCAATTAAGCAGTTGTTGGAAACCATTTGTCAAGGTCACTTTCTTAAAAAATCGAGCGAGGAAGCTTGGCAATTTCTCGACGATCTTGCTAAACAAACACTTCAGTAGGAAAGCACTAAGACCACTTAATTTACTTCATCAGGTCAGTCTGGGGCAGGCATACATCAACTTGATATGTCGATTGCAATGAAGGCCGAAATGGCTGCACTCACGAAAAAACTAGAAGCAATTGAGAGCAAATTCGCATCGCCTTCTCCTGCCCCAGCTTTACCCCCACGCACTATTTGCGCTTGTTGTTCCGATCCGTCTCATCTAACCGAAGAGTGTCCTTACAACCCGCCTGTTCAAGGACAAGATCAAGTCAATACTGCCTTTCAGCAAAGACAAAGAAATGATCCATACTCTTCAACCTATAATCCTGGTTGGAGGAGCCACCCAAATTTTGTCTGGAATCAAAATCAATAACAATTCCAAGGCAATAACATTTTTCAGAGGCCTCCTCCACAACAACAAGCCCCTCAACAAACTCAATATCAGCAACCTTTCTAACCCCAACCTTACCAAAACCAAATGAACAATTTTATACCGAACAACTCTTATCCTCAAAAAAAATTTGTTCAGCCGAATAACGATAAGGTTTTCTCGCTAGAACGAAGTCTGGACGCGTTTTTAAAACAATCTACGCAATCCTCAGCCAGCATCGAATCGTCCATTTAATCTTTGGTGCAACACACTGCTTCACATGATCAGAGAATCAAAACAATTGAAGCCCAAATTGCATAACTGAATGCTGCGTTAAGCGAGCGAGAGAAGGGAAAACTTCCATCTCAACCACTGCCAAATCCCGGTCACACACAAAATACATATGTTGCTCATGAACAAAAAAATCATAATGTGAGTGCCGTGACTACATTGAGATCTGGAAAGGTATTGCACAACAACGTTAGCAATAATGATGACACCCCGGCCGCCGCCGCTTCTTCTTCATCTCCTTCATCTTCTTCGTCTTCTTCAGAGATTGTTCTTCATTCTTCATAAGGCTCTACTTCTTCTAATTCGAACGGACCCACATCTCACTCCACGAAAACACCAACACTGGGATCCGTTCCAACTCCGCAATCTACTCCACAAACATTAGACTCAACAAATTTTCAAAATATTTCATTTCCAAACAGGTTGAGATCCAATAAACAAACTCCATAAATGGAGAAGATTGTGGAGTTATTCAAACAGGTTAGCATTAACATACCTCTCTTAGATGCAATCCAACAAGTTCCTTCTTACGCTAAAATCTTGAATGACTTATGCACCAAGAAGAGGAAATCGCAGGTACCAAAGAAAGTTTTCTTGGCTAGTGCAGTAAGTGATGCTCTTACCCAACCTTTACCCTAAAAACGTAAGGACCCTGCCTGTCCTACAATTTCAATAACAATTAGGGATAAGAACATCAATCGCGCACTTTTAGATCTTGGTGCCAGTGTTAATTCGCTTCCCTATTCAGTATATGAACAATTAGGCGTTAGAGAGCAGAAACCAACACATTGTACTCTCCAAATGGCCGACCGATCCATCACCCATCCTAAGGGTGAGTTAGAGGATGTGTTGATTAAAGTAGGGGACTTCATTTTCCCCGTTGATTTCATTGTTATGGACACACAGCCTGTAGCTAACCACCGGAGTCAAATTCCGGTGATACTTGGTCGACCATTCCTTGCAACTTCTAATGCGGTGATCAATTGTCGAAATGGTTCGATGAACCTATCTTTTGGAAACATGACAATTGAACTCAACATTTTTAAGTTGGGAAATCAGCCCTCTGAGCCTAATGCTAATATACTTGATGTTTGCTCGATCTAAGAGATCACTCAGGAGGACTGTGAGCTCGAAAAATTTCTGTTCGATCATAGCAGTTTTGACGCCACTAGTGCGTTCCTCCTTGAATCTGACACAGTTTTCACACCAAATAACGATTATGAGTGTTTCACTTTTTTGAACGATTTTGAAGAATCACCACCTGAGTTTGAGTCCTTTGAATTTTCAGATGAGTTAACTGAACCATCCGACTCGATTGCCTACACTCGCTTCGAACCATTATTGGAATCCTTCGAGTTCGAGACAGTTTCACCAATTTTACCTTCAATTGTTTCACCCCGAAAACTCGAACTCAAGTTATTGCCGTCTCACCTTAAATACGCTTACCTAGGTGAGAATGAGATCCTTCCAGTTATCATATTGGCCTCTCTAACCCACGAGCAAGAGACAGCCCTTTTAACGGTTTTACAAAATAATCAGCAAGCTTTTGGCTGGACTATGGCGGACATTATGGGGATTAGTCCCCTCATAGTTGAACATCATATACATATGATGGATGATGCCAAGCCAGTAAGGGATCCACAGAGATGCCTTAACCCTATCATGAAGGAGGCTATTAAAAAGGAGATTGTAAAATATCTTGATAGTAGTATCATTTACCCTATCTCTGATAGCCAGTGGGTTAGCCCTATTCACGTTGTCCCAAAGAAATCGGGCATAACGGTCATAACTAATAAGGCGAATGAGTTAATACCTACTCGCACCCAAACTGGGTGGCGAGTTTGCATCGATTATAGAAAACTCAATGCCGCGACACGGAAAGACCACTTTCCATTACCTTTCATTGACCAAATGCCAGAATGATTGGCTGGGCATGAATTTTACTGCTTTTTGGATGGCTATTCCGGCTATAGTCAAGTTCCCATCACCAAAAAGGACCAAGACAAGACCACATTTACTTGTCCTTTCGGTACATTCGCTTACCGTCGCATGCCCTTTAGGTTATGCAATGCACCCGCTACTTTCCAGCGGTGTATGATGGGCATTTTTTCAGACATGGTGGAAAAATTCTTAGAGATTTTTATGGATGATTTCTCCATTTTCGGCGACTCCTTTGATGAGTGTTTGCTGCATTTAGACGCAGTTCTTACCCGGTGTAGGGACAAGAACCTCACTTTAAATTGGGAGAAATGCAACTTTATGGTACGAGAGGGTATTGTCTTAGGACATATCATCTCGCAAAATGGCATTGAGGTTGATAAAACTAAAATTGAAGTCATTTCCAATCTTCTTCCTCCCAAGTGCGTCAAAAACATCCGAGCCTTCCTTGGCCATGCCGGTTTCTATAGACGGTTCATCAAGGATTTTAGCAAGATAGCTAGAGCCTTGACTCTTTTGTTGGCTAAGGACACCACTTTTGATTTCGACTCAAGCTGTATGAAGGCGTTCAAGTCGTTGAAAAACTCACTAATTTCTGCTCCCATTCTTTCATCTCCCGACTGGATGCATCCATTTGAAATTTTGTGCGATGCATCTGATTTCACCATTGGTGCTGTCCTTGGACAGCACATAAATAAGATGCCGCACATAATTTATTACGCTAGTCGAACATTAAACGAGGCCCAATTGAATTACACAACAACTGAAAAAGAGTTCTTAGCTGTTGTGTTTGCATTAGAAAAGTTCAGGCCCTATTTAATCGGCTCTCTAGTCATCGTTTACACGGACCACTCAGCTCTTCGCCATCTTTTCGGGAAGAAGGATACTAAATCTTGGCTGATACGTTGGATCCTCTTGCTACAAGAGTTTGACCTTGTCACAAGAGACAAGAGAGGATGCGAAAACGTAGTCGCCGACCACCTTTCACGACTTCCTTCTTCGCCTACACTTCAAATTCCTATTAAAGATGTTTTTTCAGATGAGCAGCTCTTAACTGTGTCATGCGAACCTTGGTTTGCAGATATCGTAAATTATTTGGCCACCAGACTGATACCAAACGACTGGTCGAATCAGGACAGACTCCGATTCCTGTCTCAAGTAAAACATTCTTACTGGGATGAACCGTATCTCTTCAAATACTGTTCCGACCAAATCATTTTTCGGTGTGTCCCCGACAATGAGTTTAAGAACATGCTGTCATTCTGCCACGATCAAGCATATGGCGGGCATTTTGGCCCCAAAAAGACAGCAGAAAAAATCTTGCAGTGTGGCTTCTACTGGCCATGACTTTTTAAAGACACATACGAATACTGCAAGACATGCTCTCGGTGCCAACACTTGGGCCGGATATCTCGGAGAAATGAAATGCCGCTCCAACCAATTTTGGTTGTTGAAATTTTTGACGTTTGGGGGATAGACTTTATAGAACCATTTCCCAACTCTTTTGGGAACATGTATATTCTACTTGCTGTTGACTACGTTTCCAAATGGGTCGAGGCTGTGCCCAGCCGAACTAATGACAATAAGGTTGTCGTTAGATTTCTCAAAGAAAACATTTTTTCTCGGTTTGGGCATCCTCGTGCGATTATCAGTGATAATGGATCTCACTTTTGTAATAGGACTTTCGAGTCCTTATTGCGGAAATACTCCATTACTCACAAGCTGTCAACGCCCTATCATCCCCAAACTTGTGGGCAAGCCGAGATTTCGAATCGGCAGATTAAACAGATATTGGAGAAAACGGTTTCCAAAAACCGTAAAGATTGGTCATCAAAACTGATTGATGCCCTTTGGGCATTCCGTACTGCCTATTAGACCGATCTTGGCATGTCTCCATATAGGCTTGTTTATGGAAAAGCTTGCCACCTTCCAGTTGAAACAGAGCATAAGGCATTTTGGGCAATTAAAGAGTTGAATCTATCTTTGGGAGATGCGGGCAGCAATAGAAAGCTGCAGTTGAACGAATTAGACGAGCTGCGGGATGAAGCCTATGAGAACACAGTAGTTGTTAAAAACCGAACAAAGGTGTTTGATTGATCTATTTTTTATGTGTGGTAGTTAATCGCAATCAATAACGGTGTCGCATATAGCTAGACCGAGATGAGTACGGGTCGTCCTCTGGGAAACATTGAATCTTTTATTCTTATTTTAGATGTGTTGAAAAAGAGAGGAGGGATAAAGAATATTGTAGAATGGTTATAGGATCTAGATCTACGTTAAACACGGATGCAAAATATAGATCTAGATTAACTACGGATGTAAGTTTATATAAGAAGGAGGCTTGTAGGGTTCATTAGGATTTAGTAGTTATGGATGATTAATTAAAGATTACTCTTTCTATCCTTTAATAGATTTAAAACTAGAACGATAGTGATGCATGTAGATTAGGGTTTCTGGAGGGAAAAGGGTTCCCACTCTTAACACCTATCTCGACATGGAACTCTGTTCATATCTAGCCTTTACCAAAAGAATCATTAATCTAATCTCTAATCGCGGTCGAGACTAACAATGAATTGGTAGCGCGCCTGATTAGGATGTTAATGATTCTTTTGATAAAGTTTATAAACTTTATAGGACGTAAAAAGAGTTTAAGGATTTTCATCATCCATTAACCTACCATAATCCTACGAACCCTAACAAACGGAGAATTACTCGCGCATGTTGGGAAAAGAAGAGATGGAGAGAGAATTCATAATGAAACTACAAAGAAATAGAATAAGAAAAAGAACTGCCTTTATTAATCAACAAAACCCATTTACACTTTGTTTCCTTAGAAAATGATTACAAATACTAGTTTGCTTCTTGATCTCTTTTAAGGAGGTAGATGAACCGTTGATGATCAGCCTGGATACGTGAGCCGTCTTGGACTTCGTGATCTCTTCAACTTGATAATTTTTCCAAGGGGCTCTCGGTCCTTATTTATACTCCAAAATCCAGAACCCTAGATTCCAAATTTGGAAGCCATCTGTTGAAATTCTACCAGAAAAATCCCATCTCCTTAATCTTCATCTACGCGGCGGATCCGCGGTCAATGGGTAGGTTTGACCGCGGATCCGCGGCCTTGTGTATGTGTCGTTGGATTTGGTCTTCTGGGTTTTTCTCTTCATGACACGTGGAGATCTCTGGATCCTTTGGAAATTGGAAATCTTTTCTTTGTTTCTTCTAGACTTGATTTCTTAGTTTGCTTTCTTAATTAGGCAGGTTTGCTCTTAACAACTTTGATTCCCTTGATTTTTAGCCCTGAAAAATTCTGCACAATCTCAACAAATAATATTAGTAGTGTTTTTGTATTATTGAGATATTAATTTCAACATTAATATTTGGTCAAATGATATTTTTGCATACATTTTCCTACCAAATGTTAATTATAATATATCAACACATGAAAAATAGTATTTTTACAGATGAACCCTCATATGTATCATATATTATAATAAATACCTTTTCTAGTATAGAAATAGTAGGAAAAATGTAATAACAAATGTGCAGTTTTATCAACTGAACAAATACCCCCAAACTTATCTTTGATCGTCCCGAGCAAACTAGTTTATTCAAGAGAAGGAAAAAAAGAAAGGAGGAAACTAAGCACACTTTCGTAGGCAAACACGATTGCACTGAGCACGTGCAATAAGTCGTTAAACCTCTAGGTGTCTCTAGTAGGATGAGTGTTGTCTCTTGAGGGTTTTCAGCGGATTACACCCACAAAATCCTATAATAAAAGAGAGATGGTGAAATTTACATATAAAGATAAGAACCATAAAAGAAATACTTTGAAAATTTAGAGTTTCCAACTATACTAGCTTTTCAGTTATCATGAGCCCTATCTTAATAGTCATGGAAAGATGTTAGAAATCACATTATCCCTCAATAAAACATCATCTTTATTCTTCATTTCTACCTTTCATCCAAACATCGATCAGATAACCCTACGTGTGTGTAATGGACATCCCTACACTCGGAGAATTCAATTCAAGCTATCATACTCTTGTCCATCTACCTCAGTATTTTTTAATTTGATGAATATTCATGGATTTGCTCACACATTTTCATGCGACCGTTAATACTTCTTGAGGTACTAACCGACCGATTACTTATGTGCTTGCTGATTAGGTGATAGTATTTTCCTCGTCTTGCACCACCTAAGGTTTAGCAGTGACTCCCAAACCAGTTGGTCTAAGGCACTAGGTGATGAAGCACCCTTGCTATATTTTTTATAGCTGCCTTGGCAATAACAAAACCGGTGTTCATTTTTTTCTTTTCACCATTATTATATTTTCATCATTTTTTTATTTTCTTCATACTTTGGCTTTTAGACAAGAGCATTTCAAGGTATGCTCTACTATCCCGAGTTTCAAGACATGTGTAAGTGCATATAGTAGGGTATCAACATTCAAATGTTTGGCTTCCAGAATAGAAATTATTTTTCAGACTTATTTTTATCCTCAGATTAGTGACTTCTTCATCTTACTAACCCTTGGGACAACAGCTCATAACTACTTTTTACCAGTTCGTTTAAGAAAACTTCTAATTTTCTTGGTTTTCTTAAACTATTCCTATCTTTCATATATAATTTTTCACTTTCTATTCTTTTATTATCAAAATTTTTTTTGCGCTTACATATAGTATAATGCGTAAATAAGCACAAACCTCCCCCAAACCTGTTTTTAACAGTGTCCTCACTGTTGCTATCTGCTGGATCACAAAAACCGGTAAGCTTGGGGGCACATTATTAATGGGGGAAAGAATATATGAAAGTGAAAATTCTCCCCCAAACTTATTTTTGGCTCACAAATTTGAGGACAAAAGTTATGTTCAAGAGCCAAAAATATACCCCCCCTCAAACATGAGTTAAACAATATGAAGTATTTTAAGAGGGGGTGAGTCATTGGGTCAAAATAAAACATTACAAAGACCAAAAGTTAACACCAACCATTCAAAGATTTTATTAGTATAGCGTATAGGTCGGTGAAAGAATGTGTTGTATCGAGTCAAGAAAAAATGGGGAAGGGATAAGAGTTGGTCTGGAAAGGGTTTGAATTTGAAATTAGAGAAAAGAAAGAATGAGGATGAATATGAATGATTAGGAAGAAGGAATGGTGACGGTTCAACCTCTATAGGTGGAGATTGATCAATCACAAAATCCGTATTATTTAAAAATTCAAGTTCGTCAGCAAAAATTTCTTCAAAACTTTTATCAATGGTGTGATCGAACATTTTGCTGTAAAAGAGTTTTGTGCCAGAATTTATCCTACTTGATTCATCAAAAATCATTAAGGCAGAGGACTCGAAAAACTCATCTACCTTATTTTCAAAAATATCCAGATCAAGTTGAATTTCTGGTATTATTGAACTTGAATTAACGGATTGTGATTCATCAAAACTCACTGAAACTATAAGAACAGAAGAAGAACCGAAGAATGTAGAAGGTGAAATGGTTAAACAAATTGGTGTGTCGTTGTAGTATAGTGGTGAGTATTCCCGCCTGTCATGCGGGTGACCCGGGTTCGATCCTCGACAACGGCGCCATTTGATTGATCTGTTTTTTATGTGTAGTAGTTAACCGCAATCAATAACGGTGTCGCGTGTAGATAGACCGAGATGAGTACGGGTCGTCTTCTGGGAAACGTTGAATCTTTTATTCTTACTTTAGATGTGTTAAAAAAGAGAGGAGGGATAAAGAATATTGTAGAATGGTTGTAGGATCTAGATCTACGTTAAACACGGATGCAAAATATAGATCTAGATTAACTACGGATGTAAGTTTATATAAGAAGGGGGTTTGTAGGGTTCATTAGGATTTAATAGTTATGGATGATTAATTAAAGATTACTCTTTCTATCCTTTAATAGATTTAAAACTAGAACGACAGTGATGCATGTAGATTAGGGTTTCTGGAGGGAAAAGGGTTCCCACTCTTAACCCCTATCTCGACATGGAACTTCGTTCATATCTACCCTTTACCAAGACAATCATTAATCTAATCTCTAATCGCGGTCGAGACTAACAATGAATTGGTAGCGAGCCCGATTTGGATGTTAATGATTCTTTTGATAAAGTTTATAAACTTTATAGGACGTAAAAAGAGTTTAAGGATTTTCATCATCCATTAACCTACCCTAATCCTACGAAGCCTAACAAACGGAGAATTACTCGCGCATGTTGGGAAAAGAAGAGATGGAGAGAGAATTCATAATGAAACAACAAAGAAATAGAATAAGAAAAAGAACTACCTTTATTAATCAACAAAACTCATTTACACTTTGTTTCCTTAGAAAATGATTACAAATACTAGTTTGCTTCTCGATCTCTTCTAAGGAGGTAGATGAACCGTTGATGATCAGCCTGGATGCGTGAGCCGTCTTGGATTTCGTGATCTCTTCAGCTTGATAATTTTTCCAAGGGGCTCTCGGTCCTTATTTATACTCCAAAATCCACAACCCTAGCTTCCAAATTTGGAAGCCATCTGTTGAAATTCTACCAGAAAAATCCCATCTCCTTAATCCTCATCTACGCGGCGGATCCGTGGTCAATGGGTAGGTTTGACTGCGGATCAGCGGCCTTGTGTATGGGTCGTTGGATTTGGTCTTCTGGGTTTCTCTCTTCATGACACGTGTAGATCTCTAGAACCTTTGGAAATTGGAAATCTTTTCTTTGTTTCTGCCAGACTTGATTTCTTAGTTTGCTTTCTTAATTAGGCAGTTTTGCTCTTAACAATTTTGATTCCCTTGATTTTTAGCCCTGAAAAATTCTGCACAATCTCAACAGATAATATTAGTAGTGTTTTTGTTTTATTGAGATATTAATTTCAACATTAAGATTTGGTCAATGATATTTTTGCATACATTTTCCTACCAAATGTTAATTATAATATATCAACACATGAAAAATAGTATTTTTACAGATAAACCCTCATATGTATCATATATTATAATAAACACCTTTTCTAGTGTAGAAATAGTAGGAAAAATGTAATAACAAATGTGCAGTTTTATCAACTGAACAGTGTTCTATGATAAACACCCTATGCGCAAGACTTTCAAAACTGGTCAACAGGTTTTACTTTACGCACTCGGTTACATTTCCATCCCGGCAAGCTCAGATCTCGATGGAAAGGACCAGTTTTGGTACACACCGTATGCCCGCACGGTGCGGTCGATCTAGAAAACCCGGAGGACGGTTCACTGTTTAAAGTGAACGGACATTGAATTAAACCGTTCCTCACTGCAGACCCTTCGGAGGAGCTCTTGTTTTTGCAGAAGCCGATCTACATTGACTAATCTTCCTCCATCTGCCCCTAAATTTTCGATTATCTAGCCAAAACACTGTTTCAAACAAGTCTGGGGGTATGAATCATTTATAATTATATAAAAACAAAATTAAAAAATGAAAATTTGAAAATTAAAAAAAATTTGGGGTATTTTTGTAAATTTCCAGTTCTAATAAAATAAAAATAAAAAATAAATAAGGGAGTGCCGACAATTTTGACCCTCTTGGTGTAGCCTGACAGTGAGGAAAAACACTATCAAGTTTAAGTTTGGGGGTGTGCTAGGTAAGCTTTCTTTCTTCGCATTCATATGTATAATATTGCATTTGCATACTTATTTTAAAACCCATAAAAATTGAAAAATTTTAAAAATTTTAAAAATTGAAAAATTCAATTTTGGCCATAATTGACTTAAGTTTGACAAGACGGTTAACTAGCTAGGAAAAACTAGATCCTAAAACTTAGTAAATTAAAATCCCTAAAAATAACCTTTCTTAAAATTTAACGGTAGAAAATATATGTCCTTGTAGTTTACTTAGAAATAGGTAAATTTTGAGTTCACTTCTTGGGGTAAGTCAAAATAAGGGAAGAGTATTGAAATTTTTATTGAAGTGTAAGTCTGAAAAATAATTCCAAACTTTAAGTCTAAATTTTGAAAATATATACCCTACAACTTGCACAAACACGCACCTTGAAACTTAAAATAGTAGAGGAGACCTTGAAATGCTCTTGTCTAAAATCCTTAGTATGAAGGAAAATAAAATTGTAAGTGTGAATAAAGAGATATAAAAAATAAATACTGGTTTTGTAATTACTTAAGGCTGCGTAAAATAAAAAATATATAACGAGGGTGCTTTATCACCGAGTGCCTTAGACCAACTGGTTTGGGAGTCACTGCTAAAGCCTTAGGTATTACAAGACGAGAAATTACGCCTTAATGCGCAAACACATTTTGTAATCGGCCGTTAGTACCTCAAGAAGTATTAACGATCGCATGAAGGATGTGTGAGCAATTTCATCTAAAATTCACCAACTAAAAGTACTTTGGACGATGGACAAGAGTATAATAGCTTGAATTGAATTTCCAAGTGTAGGGGTGATACATACACACACGTAGGGGTATATGATAGGGGTTTGGATGAGAGATAGGAATGAAAAATAGGACTTATATCTTCAGTGGAGATGATAAAAATTCCTAAGTTGAGATGGAACCTTAGAGGGAAAATTCAAAAGATGCTGAAAGCTAAATAAATTTGCAGAACACATACAATCTTAAGTTAAATGATAAGTGAGTGTGAAACATACTGGTTGATGGTTTCTGAGTTGAAGATAATAGAATTTCTTGCTAGAACACCGAATTGAAGAATGAAAGTCAATAGGCCAAATTGATCGGATTTTGTGGGTAGTATCCGCTGAAAACCCTCAGGAGATAACACTCCTCCTACTAGGGACACCTAGAGATTTAATGGCTTGTTGCACGAGCTCAGTGCAATCGCGTTCCCTGCGAAAGTGAGGTTAGGATTATTTTTCGAGAATAAATTGGTTTTGCTCGGGACGAGCAAAAGATAAGTTTGGGGGTATTTGTTCATATCAGATTTTTGCATTATTATATTCCCCATTCTTAATCATATTGCAAATAAATAGGTGCTTTTGATCCATGTCTGTCAAATAGTTACAGGTTACAGGTTCTCGGAACAATACAGTGAAAATAGTGAAAAAACACTACAAAAGTGAGACTACGACTAACAAATAGAAGAATTTTTATGATGCCGCCTACAGTTTAAGGAACAAATGAAGATCAATGAATAGTTCGATTGCACAAAGTACGAAGGCATCCCAAGATTCAAGACTTCAACACTAAGCGAATGGTAAAAGTCCACAACATACTGCACTGTGGAAATCTGGAAGAAACTAGAAAAGATTCTGAAGAACCAAGTGAAGAAAACAGAAGAAAAAGGCAACATGAAGCAACCCTGGAAAAATGAGACAGAGAGCCCCCAAGATGACCGCGGATCCGCGGGTAAACATGGCATTCTGCCGCGGATCCGCGGCCGTGCAACGCACGTGTCGGTGCGTGTCGGTGGGAGTCGGTGCATTGACCCGGTTTTCTTAGGGTGGTCTTGTAAATTCAGATGTGGATCAGATGTAAACCCTAGGTTTTCTCCTATCTATAAATAAGAAGCCTACAGCTCTTTTTGGAGCATGCCTTTTTTTAATTTCTAGATTTTAAATTTTCAATTCCCTTGTAATCGTCAAAGAGTGCATCAGTAAAATAAGTTGTTTTCTTTTTATCGTGTGTTTTTCTTAGTAGCAAATTTTATTTCTCTCCATTTTTACCTGTCTTTATTTATCTGCAAGTTCGGTAGTTAACTAAGAAGAAAATCATAAAAATGAATTTTGTGGCTATTTCCCTAATGAGTGAGTAGTTCCTCACTTGTTAGGGTTAGGATTGGGTAGGTTTGAGAGATGGAAATCTCTCACTCCTTTCTTGCCTGTTTAACTTTATAAATTAGGGCTCTATGTAAATCAATCACCCATCGCTCACTATGGCACCCTATCCTATGAGATAGCGGTGATTCCCTAGTTAGACCGGTCGTGGTTGATTTAGATAGAGGTTAAGGCTAAGAATTAAGAATGGAAGGACAAGGGCCAAAAGGAAGAAACGAAGTTTCTTCCAGGTCGCACTAATCCCCTTTCTTAATTATTACCTTAACACCTAAGTTCTTAATTAAGGCAAAGAAAGCGGTGAGTAGAATTAATTTTCCAAACTAAGCTAATCCTAACCCTAGCAAGGTTTTAATCCAAATCAAATTCAACTTCAGTTTTTATAGAAATCAAAACCTACCACAAATAGGAATTAACTCGTTAGAACAATAAGAAAAGACACGTTTTCCCTATGGACCGACCCGTACTCAACCGGCTAGCTACCAAGCGACACCGTCTTGATTGCGATATATTCTAATCTTTGATTTCAAAACGCACGCACAAAAGAACGATCAATCAAGTACCGATACCTGCCTGGCCGAACGATTGGTGAACCTGTAGGGTGTAATTAATCCCGGCTAATCTTACCTTTTAAGGTTTGAAGGAAGATTTGATAAAAAACAGTGGGAGCCATCCTGATTAGATAAAATAACCAATCTAATCTTTCAAAGAGCGCACGCAAAGTGGTTATCTTCTCTCTCTCCTGGTAGCGACAAATGAAATTCCTTAATCATGATAATAATATGGATGTTTTGACCGAACCTACTTATTATACTAGGCTTGGTTCCTTTCTACCTTGTGATTTTTATAAGTCTGAGAAAGGAATAGGGAAATATCCGGATTCCTACGCCACCCAAATGTAGAATAGGCATGTTGATGCATTTTTTCGTGTGTGTTTGTAGCCAAGAACTATTTCTCAGTTACATATACATCCTGGGTATTGGATATCTGATCAGGATCCCATACATGTAATTTGTTACATGGGCTATAGAAAGGTGGAGAACTGGGAAAGGGTGATATGTCTCTAAAAGTAGAGATGGTGCAATTGTTGCAGCCAAAGTAGTTGGAAAATATCACATGGTGTTACCAACTGGTAATATAATGATTCTGAGCGACCGTTATGAAGGGTTGATTGGATAAGGTATGTTGTGAAGGGTTACGGCAACGCCCCGGCCATTGAAACGCGGCCAAAATGCGGAACAAAATTTTCTAAACTGGCTCTACCGCTACCTGAATCCCGGGTCGACCTTAAACCCTAAACTAGCAAGCTAACTAAGAGTTAGAATCGTTATACCGAGTTGATCCGTGTCCTTCAGTCTTCATTCCAAGCTCCTAGCGGTCCTTTGATGATGTTTGGTTGCCGGTCTTCCTCCATCTCCGATGATCCACCTAAGGGAAACGGTGCAAGCTCCAACATCGACAAACGAGATAACCTATGCTCCAAAGTCGCTAGCGATGGAGAGTGGGGGTGCATGAAAGTGTCACTACAATTTTCTCTCAACCCAAAACTGAAATGAGCAATGCAAGAAGAAGATGAAAGAGGTGGTCTTTGGCATGAGCAAAATGGCTAAGTGTTTTTTTTTTTGAACTTGAGAGAGTGAGAGAGTGGGCTAGATTAATGAATGATGAAACAAAATGAAATCAACCCCCACCAAAAAATGGTCGGCCCTCCTTCTCTCCTCCACACAAAAAAGTCATTTTCTTTTGTCAAATTAAACAAATCCAAGCCATACTTTGCAACATGCTTTGACCCATGTTTTTGCCACATCATCCCTTCCACCTCATTTATAAAAAAAATGATTTTCCAAAAAGGAAAATCATATAAATGAGGTGGCATCTTCTTCTAGAAACTATTCCGTACAAAATACGGAATACCTCTCGGTACATGTATCGAAATACATATACGTGTATTCGTACCAAAATACGAATAGCCGAGAGAGAAAACAAATAGTGAAAAATAATACTAGAATACGTATATACAAATACATATATAAATTATTAAATCAAAAACCCGATTTAATAATCCGGTTTAATCCTAAGCCGCTAGTATTATCAACTGTCCGATTAAAATCTGCGCAGCATGCACATATTTAATCGGACACCTGTATGTACCAACATACGTCATGTACACCATATCGCCTGAACCGTGAAAACCCTCTGTGTGGCACTCTAAAGACTCTTAAATACGCTGGCAGTGGGTTTAACCACAAGCACGTCAGCAGCATTAGTGGTACGTAACGGCTACCCAGGTATTGAGCGAAAGGGAGGCCGACGAGCAAACTCATCCTGAACCCCTACTGAGCCTGATAGTGACAATATCCGTATAGTCCGGTCTGTTCGTCTAAGAGTATCGCATATCGTGTCTAGGGGGGTGGATAAAGTCAGACCCCCAACAACGCGATATTTTTTGTCGGTATGAAACTTATCACCACCTGAGAAACTATCGATCCTGGATCGATAATTCTCATCTACCGAGGCCACGGATTTATGGTGATGGCCATCCGTACACAACGCGACATCAATCCCCAATACCTGGGGAGACGAATCCCCAATGATCCGATCACTGCCTCCATGTGGCTCGGGACTGTACCCAACTAAAACCTATTTGCACGACTCTATTGAGCCGTGGTAGGGTAGTAATCAAAGCACAGTGGAAACTCACACGAGACAAATAATGATCTCAGGTCGACAGAATAACCTGTACACATGTCACCTGGGAACTGCTATCTCACAACAGGTATAATACCAACTAGCAGGTTCCCGACGAGTCCGTCCATTGTACTCATAATCTAATGAGCACCTATATACTATCTTAGGTGAAAAAGCTAACACCAATGGCTTGTGAGACCTGGCCACCGCCCCTCGTCGGGGTCTCGATCAGTATACACTAGTCTACACTGGAGTATCGATGCCCGGTCTCGATACTCCTACGACTAGGGACTTTTAAGGATGTGCTTATAGACCCCAGCTCCCACATATATGATCGCCATCATAATGCTGGCAGTCAAGCAAGAATCCTATGGGCTCTATCAACAAGTACATGATGATAAAGACAAACCAGATAGCATACTATCATCTTAAGTAAGACTGTTTTATCGGTATAGATCCTGCCTCAATCATCATAATCACAAGTCTGCGACTATGATAATTGCCTTGAGGGCACTATAGCCAACAATCTCCCACTTGCACTTAAGACCAATTATTGCGATATCGCATACTCACAGCCCATGTGATAGCGAACACCCAACTTCTCTACTAATCAGTTTCGCAAAGCCCATTTGCGAAAATGGTTGCATTCGAGAAATAGCCTCAGTGAGTGGATCCGCTCCAATGTTTCTTTCGGTATCTCTCTTAATCTGAACTTCGCGTAGAAAGCTATCTCCCGAAATGAGCAATACCTGTCTTAGAATTTGTCTGGATATCTGATGGGACCCAGTTCTCAAATGAACTCCAAATCCAGCAAACTACTTAGACTGTATCGTCCACTGAATTTAATCAGTATCCTGTGCCATGCCTTTCCTCAGTATTCGCTTGGACCATGCATCAACATACTATCCCTCAAAAGAGGGAAAACTATAACTCTGACAGTCACTCTGTCATCCAGGTCACCTCGAAAGCCTGAAATGATAATCGTCTCCCGAAGGAGGCTGTCGTTACCATATCCATAGAACATCCATTTATGTTCATAAACTGCTTCCCAATGTTTCTCCAGGATTGGATTAATATATCTGCTTATTGCATCTAGTGCAAAAGCAATATCTGGTGTGGTATTTGACATTTCATGATTAACTCAATTGCCTAAGTAAGTGATATGCTAATCATGCAAATCCCTCTCACCTTTATTCTGTAAGACTCCTTTAGAGAGGGTGACACCATCACCTGCAGGTACACCACCATGCCAGGAGTTTTCCATTTAATGTCAGAATACCCAGATTGGGATACTTCCCAAATCTAGATCTAAAACCATAGATCTAGTAACCAGAAACCCTGATATTACATCCATATCCTGTGTGGAGAAACAATTTTATGACAACCACAGTATAACCGATCGTAGTATAGGAATATCTCTTCCTATCAAGTGCATGTCATACCAATACCTGGACATCACTCCCTACTACCTTCTTACCAGATCCATCTCCCATTCTGATGAGCTCAAAGACTATGACTGTCACATCAAAATTAGATGATCTATTTCCGCTATACCTGCTTTAGTCTATAAATAGACATAAGCTTACTTGCCTACTATGCTTCTGCTGCTCCCACTGACTACAACAACCCTCTGGCAGAGTTATATACACATGCACTTCTAAAGCTAGTTTAGAATGACGCTATACTCATCCTCCTTCCGGGTCTTATAGTCTAGAACAACAACAATGGCAAGTCTGGGTAAACAAGAACCTCCCTGTCACCATCTCTGAGAAGACCGAAGTACCTCTCGGGTGCCTGAGGTTACCCACCAAAATCTGCGGAGTGGCTAAAGGAACATCAAATCCAATTGAATCCATAGTTTCTATTAAATTTCCAGTAATCGTTTGTGGTTCTGGAATCACTTCCAGTTCTACCATACCCCTACTTTTGTTTTTCTGAAAAATCCTTTTTACTAAAACTGTGGCGAGTCAAGAACAATATAAATATTGATCTTCCTGATAGTAGAAGGTTATCCCTTGTCAAAGCCCGAGATAACCTATGAACAACCATTACTAAAACGTGCCTTGAGTTTATCCGGATTCTGGTTTTAAGTATCAGCCGGACAACTCCCTATACCTTAACATTGTTAAGATATAAATTTATTCTATATATATCTAATATAGAAACAAAAGCACTGATTTAATTGGAACCAGATTCAAAATCATGCAGCTGTCTCCAGTGCATATCAACCAAATGGAAAGAGGACAATCAGCATTACTCATCTAGGAGTGCATCCATATATGAGTAACCCTGAAAGAGAAGCAAGTTCTCAAAATCATTACTATCAACGGAATACCAAACACAAGTATCTATATCTTTGAATACTTCAAAGAATCCTTATACTTCTTATAAATGGTTCTCTACTTTATTCTTATACCTATAACTTCTCAATATCTGGACTTTGCATTTCAGCGAAATACTTGTCCAGAACTGGAGAAGTCACAAGTAAACAGAATGTAGTACGAGTACCAACCCCCTTGTCGTAATCGACACTGGACAACATATAATACTTTTTACAAGTCCACTGAGTTCAATAACTCAAACCCTGTGCGTCGTAGGTTGAAAAACTATACTATGGTTAAGAAGAATTACACCGCTGTTGAATGCATCTTACCTAATCACCAACTGATATAGGTAAATGTCATAGACACAATATCAAAAAGTTATATCTCACTTTATAAAATAAATGTACAGATATATCAGTTTGAAATTGGTGCATAACAACGGATATTCAAAACCAAATATTTGCCATCCGGAAAAATCCAGATGATTTCCTCAAATATCACCAATTACAACGAATTCCGATATAATGAGGATCTAATCACCCAATTCCCAATATCTTACTCCCAATCACCATCCGCAATAACATGCAGATGTGAGAACTGATCTAGTAAGTACATACCTTGGAGTTAGATTCCAATTGGGAAAACAGTTTTTAATTAACATCGCATAGTAAAACTGAAACATGGAAAAATGTTTCAAAAGGGTTAACTAGTATTCCTAGTAACGCTTCTTCCATTATCCTGAATCATGACAGTAACCATATACTTACCTGCCCTCACTCCAATCCCTTTATTATATCTTTGCTTATTACCTTCTGTACACCTCCTTTACGCTAATTGGTTTTCTTCTTTCCCTACCCTTCGACACCTGCCTAAGGTTTTGAAGAAGACTATCCAATAAGCGTAATAGGTGTACTCTCCTAATCCTAGGAGCCCTCGCAACCAGAGAGAAGGTAATGGGAAAAGATATCTGAATAATCCTATTCTATTTCTCCTTAACCAGAATCCATCGTCGAAAAAGTTTCTTCGAGTTCGTATGTAACTATACGATGGATTTATCCAATGGAAGTGGATATCTGTAGTGATACGGAGTGTCCTAGAGAAATGCAAAGTGGATGTAGGAGTGGCAGGGGTATACCCGGTCTTTGTCGTGAATGATGGTGATCGCAATTTTCTTTGCCATTATTCTAATCCATTTATATGTCTTTACTTATTACCTTCTGTACACCACAGTTAACCTTATTGGTTTTCTTCCTTCCCTACCGTTCGGCACCTCCCTATGGTCTGGAGGAAGAATATCCAATAAGCCCAATAGGTGTACCTTCACAACCTGAGAGAAGGTAAAGAGAAAAGACAACCGAATAATCCTATTCAATCTCTCCAGAACCAGAATCCATCCTCGAAAAAGTTCCTTCGAGTTCGTATGTAACTATACGATGGATTTATCCAATGGAAGTGCATATCCGTAGTGATACAGAGTGTTCTGGAGAAAAGCAAAGGTGATATAGAAGTGGCAATGATGTATGCGACAACATGACATTCCAAAATCCAAAGTGTTTTAAGAAGGTTCGGTCAACTTGGTTTCATCAGTTTTAGTCAAAGATCGGGTCATAGTCGCAGCCAGAGAGAGAGAGAAAGAAGAAACACTCAGCGTGCACTCTAACCTAGATCAGAATGGTTAATCATTTTATCTAATCTGGATAGCTCCCACAGTTTCCTCGAATTCTCCTCCAAACCCAAAAGGAGAATTAGTCGGAATCACCCGAGG
This sequence comes from Agapanthus africanus, assembly GCA_030015575.1. NCBI lineage: Eukaryota > Viridiplantae > Streptophyta > Magnoliopsida > Asparagales > Amaryllidaceae > Agapanthus > Agapanthus africanus. The sequence continues at coordinate 306,861,778 of CM057342.1, forward strand.
AGTAATGCTACTCATCAGTGGGAATCGGGATCCAACTCTCATCGCATGATAACTTGATGGAAGCCACTCAAGTCACCACACTTCAGAAGGTATGAGCATGCCTGGCAAGTTTCCTGTATGTTTGAAACTCCCGATGTGATTTTTACCCCTAACGACTTCAAGGCCTTGATAAAGACCAACGTGCCATAAGTCGCTAGTCAAGTTCAACCCGTCATTATCCAAGATTGATCTAAACCCACCCGCATAAGCCCTTGATAGAAACCAACATGACTATGCGGCTGTCCTAGATAATCACATATCCATGCTACAGACACGTATCACGCAGCTACCATACACTATGTCTTGATAGAGACCAACGTACATAGCACGAATACTACGAGATGCCTATCTGAAATGACGGAGGGCTACGGCTGGTTTTTGGCGAAAAAACTTTAACATAATATACTTGATCTCGTTGAAGGAATCCAAGTGGTTTTTTATAAATATAGTCGCGAAAACTTTTGCTAAAGAGGTCACTCCCGATGAAGGGATCTCGTCTCTGTCCCCGTCGAATGGGGTGCAGGATATCCCAAACTGAATACCACGATGCAAAGCAAAAATAATCGACTATAGTGAAGTTATTACATTGACGCAAACTTTTACTCAAGGGGTCACTCCCGATGAAGGGATCTCGGCCCTTGCCTCGTCGAATGAGATGCAGGATATTCCAAACTGAATACCACTGTGCAAAGCAAAAAAGAACGTCTGTAATGTCAGTTTTAAAAAACTTGGTTCCAACAACATCATATATAGGTTTGTTTTATCCTTGCATTGATAAGAATCAATGCAGTCCCATCAATTAATCACACCAGAAAAGAACGAAAATAAAATATACGTATATGCCATCCGCATTCGCCACTGGGTCCCGTCATCACCCGTTAGGTTACTTAACTAACGACAGAGCGGGGACTGGGCTAGCGCGGGTGCAAAACATATACAACATCTACTAGTATATATATAAATATATAATAATCGTCCCAGGCATGATATAAAGCAACATCACAAAAACATCATAGAAGTAACAAAGAATGCTGGATAATCTGGAGCCCCGGGGTTTACTTGAGCCGCAAGTGAGACCCGACGTTCCCTGTCGTGTGGATAGCCTGTGCAATGAAAACCTAGACCCCTACGAGCGCGGAAAGTTACCCGCAAAACCAGAAGCGAGGCAGCCCCCTTCAACAATGTGAATGGGCCACCCAGCACTTCACGGATTCCAGTAACTTGAGCACCCCTCCTGGGTCAGCCTATACCCCCTACGAGTGCGGCGAATAGCCCGCCAATTCTAGAGTAAGGTCCCCTCCGTCCCAACGCCATGTGATGCGGACCAGTTGCCTACTAGAATCCGGCTATTCGTACACTCCACCGCGGGGTAATCCTAGTACAGAAAAGAAAATAATATACAAGGGTGACATCGACCTCACCCCGGTCGTGCCCCAAAAGAATAATATACAAACAGGCAGTGACGGCAGTCCACATCTTGAACGCTCGCCCTGCAATATAAAATATACAAATGAAATAAAACTGTACTAACATTGCACCACAGCTATCCACCACGACAATCCAACCAACATCACAGCACAACACAGAACATCAACGTGAATGTCACGTTCGCAAACCCGTCTAAAGGAACATATAGCAGTTAGACGGGTTTACCGATCAAATGAAATACACGGTCGCAGATAGAAATGTATGTACTGTTAAACGCACACTTAAAATATCAATCGACTAAGTTCTAATTTGGCCCCAATAGCAAAACCAACACTTCACAGAAAGCTGGGCCAAAACAGGATATTACAAAAATCACAATTCTAAGTCACGGGGCTACAGGAAAAAGTTTGAAGCCCGTCGCCACTAAATGGCCACGGATCCGCCGCCAATAGGGGGTAAGTGCGGTGGTTCCGCGGTGCTTTAGAGGAATCAGAAGCCCAAATTTTTTCTGTACCACTAAAATCGCCTGCACGGATTTTTAAGCCACTGGAAATAATTTTTGAACACTTTTGAAAATCGGCAGAAACTGTGAAAATGGAATCGTGATTTCATAAATTTCCGTCGATCGATCTATTAAGCACATTTAAACAAGCTAGTAGGGTTAAAAGGGTGGCTCTGATACCATGAAGGGTTACGGCAGCGCCCCAGCCATCGAAACACGGCCAAAATGCGGAACAAAATTTTCTAAACTGGCGCTACCGCTACCCAAATCCCGGATCGACCTTAAACCCTAAACTAGCAAGCTAACTAAGAGTTAGAATCGTTATACCGAGTTGATCCATGTCCTTCAGTCTTCATTCCAAGCTCCTAGTGGTCCTTTGATGATGTTTGGTTGCCGGTCTTCCTCCATCTCCGATGATCCACCTGAGCGAAACGGTGCAAGCTCCATGCTCGACAAACGAGATAACCTACGCTCCAAAGTCGCTAGCAATAGAGAGTGGGGGTGCATGAAAGTTTCACTACAATTTTCTCTCAACCCAAGACTCAAATGAGCAATGCAAGAAGAAGATGAAAGAGGTAGTCTTTGGCATGAGCAAAATGGCTAAGTGTATTTTTTTGAACTTGAGAGAGTGAGATAGTGGGCTAGATTAATGAATGTTGAAACAAAATGAAATCAACCCCCACCAAAAAATGGTCGGCACCCCTTCTCTCCTCCACACAGAAAAGTCATTTTCTTTTGTCAAATTAAACAAATCCAAGCCATGCTTTGCAACATGCTTTGACCCATGCTTCATCCCTTCCACCTCATTTATAAAATAAATGATTTTCCAAAAAGGAAAATCATATAAATGAGGTGGCATCATCTTCTAGAAGCTATTCCGTACAAAATACGGAATACCTCTCGGTACATGTATCGAAATACATATACGGGTATTCGTACCAAAATACGAATAGCCGAGAGAGAAAACAAATAGTGAACAATAATAGTAGAATACGTATATACAAATACATATATAAATTATTAAATCAAAAACCCGATTTAATAATCCGGTTTAATCCTAAGCCGCTAGTATTATCAACTGTCCGATTAAAATCCGCGCAGCATGCACATATTTAATCGGACACCTGTATGTACCAACATATGTCATGTACACCATATCGCCTGAACCGTGAAAACTCTCTGTGTGGGACTCTAAAGACTCGTCAATACACTGGCAGTGGGTTTAACCACAAGCACGTCAGCGGCACTAGCTGTACATAACGGCTACCCCGGTATTGAGCGAAAGGGAGGCCGACGAGCAAACTCATCCTGAACCCCTACTGAGTCTAACAGTGACAATATCCGTACAGTCTGGTCTGTTCGTCTAAGAGTATCGCATATCGAGTCTAGGGGGTGGATAAAGTCAGACCCCCCACAATGCGATATTTAGTGTCGGTATGAAACCCATCACCACCTGAGAAACTATCGATCCTGGATTGATAATTCTCGTCCACCGTGGCCACGGATTTTTGGTGACGGCCATCCTTACACAACGCGACATCAACCCCTAATACCGGGGAGACGAATCACCAACGATCCGATCACTGCCTCCATGTGGCTCGGGACTGTACCCAACTAAAACTTGTTTGCACGACTCTTTTGAGCCGTGGTTGGGTAGTAATCAAAGCACAGTGGGAACTCACACGAGACAAATGACGATCTCAGGTCGACAGACTAATCTGTACACATGTCACCTGGGAACTGCTATCTGACAATAGGTATAATACTAAATAGCAGGTTCCCGGCGAGTCCGTCCAGTGTATTCATAACACAATGAGCACCTGCATACTATCTTAGGTGAAGATACTAACACCAAAGGCTTGTGAGACTAGGCCACCGCCCCTCGTCGGGGTCTCGATCAGTATACACTAGTCTACACTGGAGTATCGATGCCCGGTCTCGATACTCCTACGACTAGGGACATTTAAGGATATGCTTATAGACCCCAGCTCCCACATATATGATCGCCATCATAATGCTGGACATCAAGCAAGAATCCTATGGGCTCTATCAACATGTACATGATGATAAAGACAAACCAGATAGCATACTATCATCTTGAGTAAGACTGTTTTATCGGTATAGGTCATGCCTCAATCATCATAATCACAAGTCTGCGACTATGATAATTGCCTTGAGGGCACTATAGCCAACATGTTGTATAACAGTGTACACGTTCTGAATCAAACTGCTGTTCTAAACATACAGAACTCACACAAGAGGAACAGTTCAGAAATGAACGAAGTCTTCTTGTGGCATTGTAGACTCGGTCATATCAATAAGATAATACGAGCTAAAGTTCTATAAGGATACATATTTGAATCCGTTCGAATTTACATCTTATGAAACTTGTGAGTCATGTCTCAAAGGCTAGGTGACCAAATCTCCGTTTACTGGAAACGGAGAAGGGGCTACTGAACTCTTGGACAGATACATTATGATGTATGCGGTCCTATGTCTACATAGGTCCTATATTTACATATGTCAGGGTTGGTTCCGTGTACTCTATTATATTCACCGATGCTCTCTCAAGATACGGACATGTGTTATTGTTGAAAAACAAATCTGAATCTTTTAAGAATTTCAAGAAATATAAGTACGAAATTGAGAACCAGATGGGTATAGTTATTCAAGTCCTTCGATATGATCGGGGAAGAGAATACTTGAGCCCGGAATTCCGGGATTATTTAAAAGAGAATGAGATTCTCTCTCAGTTTTCTCCTCCGTATACACCACAACACAACGGTATGTCGGGGTGGAGGAATCACACACTATTAGATATGGCGCGCTCTATAATGAGTACTGCTGAGTTACCTATTTCCTTTTAGGGACATGCACTTGAGATAGCTGCATACCTATTGAATAGAGTTCCGACCAAATCTGTTGCCTACCACTCCATATGAGATATGGAATGGGAAGAGTCCATCTCTTAAACGAGTTAAGATATGGGTTTGTCCGACCTATGTTGGAAAGAAAAATCCGGACAAGATTGAGGCAAGGTCAGTTCTGTGCAAGTTTGTACGATATCCCAAACATTCGCGAGAGTATATCTTCTACCACACCGAGGAACAAAAGGTGTTTGTTTCTCGACATACCACCTTTTTCCGAAAAGTAATTTCTTGTCAAAGAAATTGGTGGCAATGAGGTAGAACTGGAAAAAGTTCCAACAACGCAAACTATAACTGATGATTTGGTGGAACCGGAGGATTCAATAGTCCCCAACGAACCACAGCCACTCCGCAGATCTAGTAGGATTCCTTATCCACCAGAGAGCTACTACGGTTCTCTCATAGACGGTGGGAGCGAGAATTGGATCATGGAGATGATGACCCAACTAGTTTCATGCAGGCCATCACGAGTGGTGACTCTGTGAAATGGATGGACGCTATGCGATCTGAGATGGAATCCATGTACACCAACAAAGTGTTGACTTTGAAACTTTCTCTTGAAGGGGTAAATCCTATCGGGAGCAAGAGGATCTTTGAGAAATATAATTTTGTGTAGATGGAAAAGTTGATACTTTCAAAGCTAGACTTGTAGCAAAAGGTTTTCGTCAACGCCCAGGTGTCGACTATGATGAAACCTTTTCTCCTGTCGCTATGCTTAAGTCTATCAGGATCCTACTCGCCTTTGCTGCATACCATAACTACGAAATCTGGCAGACTGCACGTCAAAACCTCTTTTCTAAATGGTGATTTAGAAGAGAGCGTGTCTATGTCACTGCCAGTGGGCTTCGTAGACAGTGGGAGCAGCGGAAGCGTGTGCAAGCTGCTTGAATCCATCTACGGATTAAAGCAGGCATCGTGGAGATAGAACATCTGTTTTGATGAAACTGTCAAAGTGTTTGACTTCATCAAAAAGGTAGATGAACCATGTATATATAAGAAGATTGTAGAGAGTATGGTTATCTTCCTCGTATTGTACGTGGATAACATACTCTTGATAGAAAACGATGTTTCTATTGTAAGTCGACCATAGCACCATGATGAGGTCCAAGTGACATCAAGCATGCCAAATTCAAATTTTTATTAGTGCTAAGCTAGACTAACCTAGATCTATAGCTAGTTGATTAGGGTTATGGTTTGATATCTACAACTAGAGAGAAGGAATGAAGGTTATACCCTTGTAGATCGAGTCCTTCTCTTCTCTAGCTCCGGGTTGTGGCCTATGTGACTCCACTAGGCTCCTCTTCAAGATGAAAGAACCTCCTTCGTGATCTTTACGCCAGAGACGATCCAATTGAAGTCTACTAGCTCAAGCTAACCCTTCACTAATCTCATTAGTGAAAGCAACACTCCACATCAAATTGCTAATCTAATGTGAGATGGTGAAGTAGGGGTTTATTTTGCTCACTAGGGTTTTCACAAATTCAATGATTCACATCACATGTGAGGGTTTGAACTTGGAAGTGAGGTGAAGAAAATTGAAGAGAGTAAGAGCTCATGAAAATGGCTAAGGCATGAAGAATGAAAAATGATGATAGTAAACTCAAAATGGCTCTCTCATTCCTCACTTATTCAAGTATGGAAAAAATTACAATTCTAAATTGCAACCATACTTGAATAGTGAGTCAAGACCAATATAAGATGATAAAAACCCATGCCTTGCCCATTCTACAAATATCACCACAATTTACACCTCATTTTATATTTTCTAAAAATAGAAAATAGATGCCATGCTTCATATAATATATATATATATATATATATATCAAATATACATATATTAATATATATTAAGAAACATAATTAGTGAGCTAATAATATTAGTCAAGATATAATTATATCATATATAATATATATCACATTATTTAATTGACACGTGATTTAATAATCCGGTTACATCTCATATAACTGACTAATATCATTAATCTAAATATCATATTATCAAACCATCACTTGATTCGATAATCCGGTTATATCACATATAACATGACCGATATCTGATAACTGCCAGATTATAATACGGTATCACATACTGATATTTAATTAGGCCCACGCACATATCAACATATATGCCCTACTTCGTTTCGCTCGAACCAGGAAACTTCTGTGTGGGACTCTAAAGACTCATCAATACGCCAGCAGTAGGTGATGATCATATCAATCACCTAAAAGCCGTTAGCGGTACTAGCTGGACATAACGGCTACCCGGGTATTGAGCGATATGAAGATCATTAAGTAAGCTCGTCCATACTCTCCATGAAGCCTATTAGTAATACTACCGTACAGTCCGGTCTCTTCGTCTGATTTGTCGCATATCATGTTTAGGTGTGGTAAACGTCAGACCCCAGTAACGTGATAAGTCATGCCGATGTCTGGCCTATAACGGTTCGAGAAACTTCTGATAACTCTTATCAGTAAATCTCAGCAGCAACCGTGGCCAGAGACTTCTAGTTATAGCCAATCGATCATAGCGCAACATCAACCCCCAATACCAGGAGAGACGAAGCGCCTCCTATCGCTCATTGCCTCCATGTGACTCGGGACTGTACCCAACATCCACCTGTTTGCACGACTCCTTTGAGCCGTGGTAGGGAGGAAATCAAAGTACAGTGGGAGCCACACAAGACTCTATGACGATCTCGGGTCTACAGACTAACTTGTACCAGTGTCACCAGAGGACTGCTATCTTACGATAGGTATACTACCATATTGGAGTCATCGGCGAGTCCAGTTTGGTGTACCCATTCTCCAATGACCACCTATGTACAATCTTTGATGTCACACACCAATGGCTGTGGGATCAACCATCGCCCTCTAAGGGACAAGAAATATACACACTAGTCTACTCTGGAATATCGATGCCCTAGTCTCGATATTCCCTCGACTAGGAACTGATTAAAGGATATACTTGTTGACCACCCTGGCCCCACTAGTATGATCTCATCATAATCCTGGAAGTCAAGTACATATCCTAAGGACTTTATCAATATATGAGAGCAAGAAAGTAAAAAATAGCAGTCAACATGTTAAGATAAAGAGTAACCAGATAGCATACTATCATGTTCAGAAAGAAAGTCCTCTTTATATAAGTCCAAGAATCCATTATAATATACATCATATGTACAATAATGGCCTCTAGGGCATACATATACCTAACAATCTCCCACTTGCACTAAGGCCATGTGTTGTAGTATCTCATACCCAACATCCTAAAATGTCTCTCAAATTATATCTGGGGAAGAGCATTCGTGAGTGGATCTGCTACGTTGTCCTTCGTGTCAACTCTCCTGACCTCAATCTCACGACAATCTACTATCTCCCTAATCAGGTGATACCGCCTCAGAATATGTCTGGATCTCAAATGGGACCTGGGTTCCTGGGCCAAAGCCACCGCTCCATTTTTAACACAATACACAGGTATTGGATGCTCAATGGATGGAACCACACCAAGCTCAGCAATGAACTTCTTCATCTAAACAACATCTTTGGCAGCGATGTATTCAGCCTCTATCGTCGAGTCTGCTATGGTGTCTTGCTTAGAACTCTTCCAACACACCGCCCCTCCGTTGAAGGTAAAGACAAAACTTGAGACCGACTTACTGTCGTCCTTATCACTTTGGAAGCTCGAATCGGTAAAGGACTCCACGTGGAGTTCACCGTTACCATACATTAAGAACATTTCTTTAGTCCTTCTCAAGTACTTAAGAATGTTCTTCACAGCTGTCCAGTGGTTTTCCCCAGGATCTGATTGATACCTACTCACTACACCTAGTGAGTAAGCTGCATCCTGTCTGGTACATAACATCGCATACATGATAGAGCCTACTGCCAAAGCATAGGGTATCCCTTACATGCAAGCCCTTTCCAAATCAGTCTTGGAAGACATCTCTTTGGAGAGAGTGATTCCTGAACAAGCGGGTAAATTACCTCGCTTGGAATCTTCCTTACTAAACCTCTTTAGTATGGTGTCGATGTACCTAGATTGGGACAATCACAAAATCCGTTTAGATCTATCTCTATAGATCTTTATCCCCAGGATGTAGGAGGCATCACCAAGATCTTTCATGGAGAACTTGTGTGATAAGAAGAACCTGACAGAGTGTAGCATAAGAACATCGTTTCCTATCAAGAGTATGCCATCCACGTACAATACGAGAAAGACCACCTTACTCTCTACAACCTTCTTGTATATATAAAGTTCATCTACATTGTTGATGAAGTCAAACTCTTTGATAGCTTCATCAAAACAGATGTTCCAACTCCGCGACGCCTGCTTTAATCCGTAAATGGATTTAAGCAGCTTGCACACCTTTCCGCTGATTCCACTGTCTACGAAGCCATCTGGCTGTGTCATGTACATGCTCACCATTTAGAAAAGTGGTCCTGACGTCCATATACCATATTTCGTAGCCATGGTATGCAGCAATGGCAAGTAGGATCCTGATGGACTTAGCATAGCGACAGGAGAAAAGGTTTCATCATAGTCGACTCCAGGTCGTTGACGAAAACCTTTTGCTACAAGTCTAGCTTTGAAAGTCTCAACTTTTCCATCTACACCAATCTTCTTTTTGAAGATCCACTTGCTCCCAATGGGTTTTACCCCTTCAGGAGTAACATCCAATGTCCATACTTTGTTGGTGTACATGGATTCCATCTCGAACCTCATAGCATCCAGCCATTTCACAGAGTCTCCACTTATGATGGCCTGCTCAAAACTAAGAGGGTCATCATCTTCCATGATGCAATCCTCGCTCCCACCGTCTATGAGAAAACTATAGTATCTCTCAGGTGGGTGAGGAACCCTATTAGATCTGTGGAGTGGCTGGGGTTCGTTGGGTACTATTTGATCCTCCGGTTCCACCAAATCGTCAGTTGTAGTTTGTGCCGCTGGAACTTCTTCCAATTCTACCCTATTGCCACTAATTTCTTTTACAAGAAATTCCTTTTCAAAAAAGGTGGCATGTCGAGAAACAAACACCTTTTGTTTCTCTGAGTGGTAGAAGATATACCCTCGCGAATTCTTGGGATATCCTACAAACTTGCATAGAACTGACCTTGCCTCGAGCTTGTCCGGATTTTATGTTTTCACATAGGCTGGACAACCCTATAGCTTAACCATATTAAGACATGGTCTCTTCCTTTTCCATATCTCATATGGAGTGGTAGGTACAGATTTGGTGGAAACCATATTCAATAGGTGCATGGCTGTCTCAAACGCATAACCCCAAAAGGAAATAGGTAACTCAGCAGTACTCATCATAGAGCGCACTATATTTAATAGGGTGCGATTCCTCCGCTCCGATGCACCGTTGTGCTATGGCGTATACGGAGGAGTAAGCTGAGAAAGAATCCGATTCTCTTTTAGATAATCACGGAACTCCTTGCTCAAGTATTCTCTTCCCCGATCAGATCGTAGGATTTTAATACTTTTGCCCGTCTAGTTTTCAATTTCGTACTTATATTCCTTGAATTTCTTAAAAGCTTCAGACTTGCGTTTCAAGAAGAACACATGTCCGAGCCTTGAGAGATCGTCGGTGAATATAATAAAGTATGAATAACCATTCCTGGCATGTGTAGACATAGGACCGCATACATCACTATGTATGAGTCCTAAGAGTTCCGTAGCTCTTTCTCCGTGTCCAGTAAACGAAGTTTTGGTCATCTTGCCTTTGAGACATGACTGGTAAGTTTCATAAGATGAAAATTCGAACGGATTCAAATATCTATCTTTATGCAACTTAGCCAGTCTTATCGTATTAATATGACCTAGTCTACAATGCCACAAGAAGGCTTCGTTCATTTCTGAACTTTTCCTCTTCTTTGTGTTCTGTACGTTAAGAACTGTACTTTAATAAAGAACGTATATACCGTTACATAACGTACCAAATCCAATCAACACTTGATTCTGGAAAATGTTCATAACATTATCCTCTAATGTGAGATTATATCCTTCTTTAGTTAGCAAAGAAACCGATATAATGTTGCACATCATTTTTGGTACGTAGTAACAGTCGTTCAGAATCTATGTATTACCAGTTGGTAAAACAAGATGATATTCGCCAACTGCCTTGGCTGCAATAATTGCACCATTCCCTACTGTTAGCGATTTATCACCCTTCCCCAGTTCTCTACCTTTCTTTAGCCCATATAACAAATTACATACGTGAGATCCTGATCCGGTATCCAATACCCAGGACATAAAAAAACTGAGAAACAATTATCTGCAATGAACTAATTGATTCTGTATTTAATGAAGTGTGTGTAAAATAACCACAATCAATAACGGTGTCGCGTGTAGCTAGACCGATATGAGTACGGGTCGTCCTCAGGGATATGTGGAATCTTTCAATCTTACTTTAGACATGTTGAAAAAGAGGAAAAATAGAGAAATAAAGAATGGTGGAAATAGTTTCTAGATCTACGTCAAAATATAGATGTAGAATATAGAAAGTTTGAATACAGATATAGATTTTATGAGAAGAATGCTTGTAGGGTTCGTTCGGATTTAGTAATTATGGATGACTATTTTTATCTATTAGTAGATTTAAAACTAGATCGATAGTGATGAATGAGAATTAGGGTTCTTAGAAGAAACTAGTGTTTCCAGTCCTTTCATTGATCTTTATTCATGTCTAGCCCTTAACAAAATAATTGTTAATCTAATCTCAAATCACGGTCTAGACTATCGATAAATTGATAGCGCACCCGATTAGGATGTTAACATTTATTTTGCTAATGTTTATAAACTTCATAAGACTTAAAAGAAGTTAAGAAATTTTCTCATCCATTGTTCTACCCTAATCCTTCGAACCTTATCAAACGGAGATTTACTCACGCATGATGGAGATAGAAGAAGAACGGATAGAGAAAGAGATCATAATGCAGAAATTAAATGCAAAATAATTAATCTAATGATCTACCTTTATTGATCAACTTCACAATTACAAAACCCTCAAGTTTAGATTACAAGAGGAAGAAGAAATTGCTCTCGATCTCTGCCTTGTAGGAAGTAGATGCTCCGTCGAATCTCACATCACCTTATCACGTCGAATCGCGGATCTGTCTAGGATTTCTTGTTCTTTGACGGTGATTAGCTTGTGTAAAAGATTGATGATTTCTAAGTTTAGACCTCGGTCCTTTATATAGCCCCAAAGCCAGAAAATAGATCCCCAGAATTAGGGTTAGTTGTAGCAAATCCAACCTGAAAATCCTAACTCCTGACTCGGTGAATCGGCCGCGGATCCGCCGCATATTGCATGGTTTGGCCGTGGATCCGCGGCCGTTTGGTGAGATCTTGGGTGCAAATTTCTGGGGCTTTATTCTTGTGACACAGAGAGATTTGGTTGATGTCTAGAGCTTGAAAATATTTTCTGAGTTTCTGCCAGTATTGATTCTTCGATTTTCTTTAATATTTCGGCAGATTTTTGATTTCCGACATCTCAACATCTCGATCTTCTGTCCTGAGCCAAAGCTTTCATCATATCTCAAAGAATAATGTTAGTAATATTTGGTATTTTTGAGATATTATCCTAACCATTTGATATGATATTATATTTTAAGAATATTGGTTAAGGATATTTGATATGATATGCATATTTAAATTATCAAAATATTATATGCATACGTTTTCCTTCATAATGTTAAATATAATATATAAACATATGAAAATAGTATTTTTACAGATAAACCCTCATAAGTGTCATATTTATAATAAACACCTTTAAATATTTAAGAATAGTAATGAAAATGTTATATCAAATGTGAGATATTTTCGACTGAACAAATACCCCCAAACGTAACTTTGATCGTCCCGAACAAACTTATTTATTCAAGAGAGGGAGAAAAAGAAAAAGAAAAAATTAAGTAGCACACTTTCGTAGGCAACACGATTGCACTGAGCACGTGCAACAGGCCGTTAAACTTCTAGGTGTCCCTAGTAGGAGGAGTGTTGTCTCCTGAGGATTTTCAGCTGATTACACCCACAAAATCTTATAATAAAAGAAATATAGTGAAAGTTACATACATAGATAAGAACTATAAAAGAAAGAACTTGAAAATAAGAGTTTCTAACTACACCGGTTTTTCGGTTGTCATGAGCCCTATCTTAATTGTCGTGAAAAGATATTAGAAATCACATCATCCCTCAATAAAACATCGTCTTTAGTTTTACTCCCTATCTTTCCTCTAAACATTGATCATATACCCCTATGTATGTGTAAAAGACATCCCTACACTCAGAGAATTCAATTAAAACTATCATACTCTTGTCCATCTTCCAAAGTACTTTTTAGTCGGTGAATTTTTTTGATGAAATTTCTCACACATTCTTCATACGACCGTTAATACTTCTTGAGGTACTAACCAACTGATTACTAAATGTGCTCATGCAATTAGACATAATTTCTCATTTTGCAACACCTAAAACTTAGCAGTGGCTCCCAAATCAGTTGATCTAAGGCACTAGGTGATAAAGCACCCTCACTATAATTTTTTTATGCTTCCTTAAGCAATTACAAAACCAGCGTTCATTTTTTTCTTCACCACTTATACTTCTTTTTTATCTCCTTCATACTAAGGCTTTTAGACAAGAGCATTTCAAGGTATCCTCTACTATCTTTGATTTAAGTTGAGTGCAAGTGCGTATATTAAGATATCAACGTTCAAATGTTTGGCCTTAAGAATAAAGACTATTTTTCAGAATTATTTTTATCCTCAGATTAGTAATTTCCTTCAACTTACTAACCCTTGAGACAACGACTCATAACTACTTATTACTAGTTTCATTTAATAAAACATCTAACTTTCTTGCTTTTCTCAAACTATTCCTATCTTTCATATGTAAATTTTCACTTTCAAACTTTCATTATCAAAATTTTTTTGTGCTTATATATAGTATAATGCAAAGTAACGCGTGAATAAGCACAAACCTTCCCCAAACCTGTTTACAGCAGTGTCCTCACTGATGTCATCTGTTAAGCTTAAATAAACTGTAGACCCGGGAGGAAAAGTTAGTAACGGGGACATGAAATAGTGAAAGTAAAATCCTTCTCCAAACTTATTTTTTGGCTAACAATTTTATAATAATTTTCTTTTAAGAGACAAAATATTCCCCTCCCACAAACTTGAGTAAAATAGTATTAAGCATTTAAAATTATTGGGGGGGAGTTAAAGTTATTGGTCAAAGTAAAGCCTTACAAAGGCCAAAAGTCAACACCAACCATTCAAAAATTTTATTGATGTAACGCACCGGTTGGTGGAAAATCAGAGATTTAAAGAAGTGGGAAGATAGGAGGCAGTATGGTTTGTTGGATATAATGCCCTCAAAGTCAATTATTGGATCGCAGGCACGCGATTGCAATGATTGAGGGAGGACCTATGCCGGAAGAACGGTCTTACTCAAGATGATAGTATGCTATCTTGTTTATCTTTATCATCGTGTACATGCTTTAGGTGATATTACAGATTACTATTACACGTTGATAGAGCCCTTAAGATTCTTGCTTGATGGCCAGCAGTATGATGGCGATGATATACGTGGGAGCTGGGGTCTATAAGCACATCCTTAAAAGGTCCCAAGTCGAGGGAGTTTCGAGACAGAGCATCGATACTCCATAGTAGACTAGTGTATATGTATCGAGACCCCGTCGAGGGGCGGTGGCTAGTCTCACAAGCCATTAGTGTCAGTTGGTTCACCTAAGACGTATACAGATGCTCATTGGATTATGAGTACACCGGACAGGACTCGCCGGGAACATTCTAGTTGGTTTCATACCTAGCGTCAGATAGCAGTTCCCTGGTGACATGTGTACAGGTTAGTTCATCGACCCGAGATCGTCATTTGTCTCGTGTGAGTTCCCACTGTGCTTTGATTACTACCCTACCACGGCTCAAAGGAGTCGTGCAAACAGGTTTTAGTTGGGTACAGTCCCGAGCCACATAGAGGCAGTGAGTGGATCGGCAGGGGTTTCGTCTCTCCCGGTATTGGGGGTGAGATCACGCTGTGTCTAGGAGAGCCATTACACGAAGTCCTTGGCCAAGGCATAAGATTTACTGGTAGGTATTCCAGTACTATCTCAGGGTGTTCTGGGCTATATTCTGACACGATTTGTACCGATTTTGGGGGTCTGACTTTTACCAACCCCCTAGGCCCGACATGTGATACTCATAGACGAACGGACCGGACTGTACGGATATTGTTACTGACAGGCTCAATAGGGTGTCAGGATGAGTTCGCTCATCGACCTCCCTTTTGGTCAATACCTGGTAGCCCATTACGTACGGCTAGTACCACTGACGTGCTAGTGGTTAAATCTACAGCCAAAATATTGACGGGTCTTTAGAGTCCCCCACAGACAGTTTCTAAATTTTCGGGCCAAACGTTGTAGAGGCCGTATGATATTATGGCAGGGTTCGATCATATACGTGCAGTAGTGCACGGATCATGATCGGACGGATCATACTAGTTAGCTTTGGTTTAAGCCGGATCCTAGTATTAGATTTGTTGGAATACTTTCATCTCATTGCATTCGCATTCATTCGGAATGCGGATGCAGGTATGTATATACAGGTGAGGTGTATCCTTGTGATCCGTCACGAGTTTACTTTAGATGTTGCCTTATCTTTTTTTATTGTTGTAAACATTTGGATTAATATTTACATATGGAAATAATGAGCTCAAAGTCATGATTAAGAGCATTAATTATGACACATGCACAAATGATGACTTATGGTCTCTTTATTTGTGCATATGCCATATTATTGTTTGATTTATGTGTTGAAACGATAAGAGGAGAGAGGGAGGGCAGCCAAGGGGCAAGGGGTTTGCTCTTGTGTTTATCATTCTTGCTCTCACATTTTATCATTACAACACAAAAGAAAAAGAAAGCTCTCCTTCTTCCACTTTCTTCTTGAGCTCACTATCTCCATTAATGGCATCATCTTCAACCTCCATCCATACACTCTCATGCGTTGAGAATCAATGGATGCTTGAGACAAAGTTATCACACACATTTTCTACTTCACCTTGGACATGTCGGCTGGCAAACTTCATGTTCGAGTTGCTTCGGATGAAGCGGGAGCCCGTAAAAAGACTCATTGATGTGGTGCCCTTCCGATGAGGAGACCGGAGATCGGAGATACCGCGAGGAGCTTGGGATGGTGGCTAAAGACCGAAGGACACGGATCGATCGGTATAGCCACTCTCACTTCTTAGTAGTTAGCTAGTTTAGCGTTAATGGTTCGATCCGGGGTGAAAGACTACGATAGCGCCGGTTTCCTAAAAGGTTTTTGTTTCCGCATTTGGCCTCGGATTGACGGCCGGGGCGCTACCGTAAACTTACATGGTATCGGAGCCACGCCATTAACTTTTACTAGATTGTTCTAACGTGTTTAAAATATAGATCGATCGAAATTTTCGAATCGTATTTTCATTTCAGTGTGCTTGCTGTCGAATTTCAAAGTTGTTCAAAAAATTAATTTAGGCATCTTAAAATACATGCAGGAATAACTAAAGCTACAGAAAAAATTTGGAGACCTAACTCCAAAATTCCACCGCGAAACCGCCGCGAAATGTCGCATTTGGTGGCCCTTCCGCGACCGTTTTTGGGCTACAGTGCCTCAAATTTTTTCTGAGGGTTTAGTTCATGGAAATATGATGTTTGTGATATATAGTGTTGGCCCGGATTATTTTGAGTGCTGGAATTGTACTTGGGGCCCACTTTGGGAAGTTTTGTCGATCGAAATTTTAAATACATTAGTTTACAGTACTTACATTATATCTGCGGCTGTGAATGTCATTCGAGCGGTAAATCTTGTCTAATTGCTATAACTCTTTTAGACGGATTTGCGAACGTGACATTCACGTTGATGTTCTGCGCTGTGCTGTGTTGTTGCGGATTTGTCGTGGTGGATAGCTTGGATGCAATGTTAGTGCAATTTAGTATTATTTGTACATTTGATATTGCGGGGCGAGCGTCCGACATGTGGACTGCTGTCACTGCCTGTTTGTATATTATTCTTTTAGGGCACGACCGGGTTGAGGTCGATGTACCCGTTGTACGTATTTTATTTTCTGTACTAGGATTACCCCGCGGTGGAGTGCACGAATAGCCGGGTTCTAGAAAGCAACGGGCCCGCATCTTATGGCTTTGAGACGAAAGGGGCTTCACTCTAGAATTGGCGGGCTATTCGCCGCACTCGTAGGGGGTATAGGTTGACCCAAAGAGGGGTGCTCAAGTGACCGGATTCCGTGAAGTGTTGGGTGGCCCATTCACTTTGTTGAAGGGGGCTGCCTCTCTTCTGGTTTTGGCGGATAACTTGTCGCGCCCGTAGGGGTCTAGGATTTCATTGCACAGGGTATCCACACGACAAGGGGAACGTCGGGTTTCAGTTGCGGCTCAAAGGAAACCCGGGGCTCCTAGATTATCTGTATTGTACTGTGATGCTTATTACTTTTCTGTGATGTTACATTTATCACCTCTGGAGCGATTATTATATATTGCTATATATATACTAGTAAATGTTGTATATGTTTTACACCCGCGCTGGTCCAGTCCCCACTCTATCGTTAGTTAAGTAACCTAACGGGTAATGACGGGACCCAGTGGCGAATGCGGATGGCATATACGTACATAATATTTTCGTTCTTTTGTGGTGTGATTAATTGATGGGACTGCGTTGATTCAGATCAATGCAAGGAAAACAAACCTATCCGATGTTGTTGGAACAATTTTCAAAAAGGCTGTTATTGCAAGGACGTTTTCTTTTGTTTTGCATAGTGGTATTCGGTTTTGAATATCCAGCACCTCATTGTACGAGGCAAGGGCTGAGATCCCTTCATCGGGAGTGACCCCTTGGACAGAAGTTTGCGTCGGGGTAATAACTTCACTATAGTCGATTACTTTTTGCTTTGCATCGCGGTATTCATTTGGAATATCCTGCACCTCATTCTACCGGGAAAGAGCTGAGATCCCTTCACTGGGAGTGACCTCTTTAGCAAAGGTTTACGCCACTATATTTTTGTAAAAAGCTATCCGGTTCCATCAACGATATCAAGTTCATTACGTTAAAGGTTTTTCGCCAAAAACCATTCATAGCCCTCCGTCATATCAGAAAGGTAGCACATAGTATTCATGCTATGTATGTTGGCCTTCGTCAAGGCATAGTGTATGGTAGCTATTTGTTACTTTTCTGTTGCATAGATAGATGCGTTAGTTTGGGATAGTCGTACTACTATTTTGGCCTTTGTCAAAGGTATGTACGGGTAGGTTCAAATTAACCTGGATAATGACGGGTAGAACTTGACATCTGACTTATGATATGTTGGCCTTCGTCAAGATCATAAGAGCATGGGGTAAAAATCATATCGGGAGTTTCTAAAGAAACTGAAACTTGCCAGGCATGCGCATACCTTCTGGAGTTTGATTCTGGAGTGTGATAACGTGGATGGATTCCGCCACGTTGTCATGCGATGATAGTTGGATCCCGATTCCTACTGATGAGTTGGTTTACTCCTCAGGTGATCTCGACTAATTCTTCTTTCAGGTTTGGTGGAGAATTTGAGGATACAGTGGGAGGCTTCCTAATTAGATAAAATGATAACCAATCTAATCTAGGTTAGAGTGCACGCAGAGTGTTTCTTTGCTCTCTCTCTTTGGCTACGACCATGACCCGACCCTAGATTATGACTCAGTGACCAAGTTGACCGAACTTTCTTAAAACACTGGCTTTTGGATTGTCTGAGTTGCATACATCATTGCCACTCCTTCTTTTACCCTTTGCATTTCTTCAGAACACCCCGTATTATTACGAACATCCACTTCCATTGGATAAATCCATCGTATGGTTATATATGAACTCAAAGGAACTTGTTCCAGATTCGAGGATGGATTCTAGTTCTGGAGAGATTGAATAGGACTATTCAGTTGTCTTTTCCTTTTACCTTCTCTCAGGTTGTGAGGGCTCCTAGGATTAGGAGAGGGTATACCTATTACGCTTATGGGATAGTCTTCTTTCAAACTATAGGCAGGTGCCGAAAGGTGGGGAATGAAGAAAACCAATTAGCCTAAGTGTGGTGTACAGAAGGTATTAAGTAAAGACAAATAAAGGGAACAGAAAGAGGGCAAAGTAAATTGCAACTGCTATCATTCATGACCAAACCACATTTTTCATCGCCACTCCTACTTCACCTTGGTATTTCTCCAGAACGCCCCGTATCACTACGAAGATCCATAGTTATTTGGATAATCCATCGTATGGTTATATTCGAACTCGAAGGAACTTGTTCTAGTTCGGGGATGGATTATGGTTCAGGAGAAATAGAATAAGCTTTATTCGGTTGTCTTTTATCTTTACCTTCTCTCACGTTGCGAGTGCTCCTAGGATTAGGAGAGTACACCCATTATTCTTATTGGATAGTTTTCTTCCAAACCATAGGCTGGTGTCGAACAGTAGGGAAGGAAGAAAACCATTTGGCCTAAAGGTGGTGTACAGAAGGTAATGACTAAAGACATATAAAGGGATATGGAGAGATGGAAAAGAAATATACGGTTACAGTTGTGAATCTGATATTGGAAGAGGCATTACTAGGAATACCCGGATACCCCTTCGAAACATTTTCATGTTTCAGTTTCACTGTGCATTGTTAGTAGAAAACTGATTTCCCAAATAGATCTTGCTCCAGGGTATATATTTACCAGGTTTGATTCTCACATCTGTATAGTTTTACAGATGATGAGTGGGAGTAAGTTATTGGGAATTAAGTGATCATCCTCATTATATCAGGATTCGTTGAAATTGGTGATATTTGAGGAAATCGCCTGGGTTTTTGCCGGACGACAAATATTTGGTTTTGAATATCCGTTGTTATGCACCAATTTCAAATTGATATATCTGTACGTTTATTTTATAAAGTGAGATATAACTTTTTGAAATTATTTCCGTGACATTTACCTTGAACAGTTGATGGTTAGGTAAGGAGCATTAAACTGCGGTGTAATTCTTCATAACCATAATACAATTTTCAGCCTACGACGCACAAGTTTTGAGTTATTCAATTCAGGGGACTTATACAAGGTATTGTATATCGTACAGTGTCCATTAGGATAGAGGGGTTGGTACTCGTACTGTATTCTGTTTACTTATGACTTCTCTAGTTTTTAGACAAGTGTTTCGTGGAAATACAAGGATTAAGTTTTGAGAAGTTATAGGTACAAGAATAAAGTAGAGAACATTGTGTTGCAAGTATCGTGATTCTTCAAGATGATCGAAGATGTTGATACTTGTGTTTGGTATTCAGTTGATAGTAATGGTTTTGAGAACTTGCTTCTCTTTCAGGTTACTCATATCTGGATGTATTCCTAAGTTGAGTAATACTGATTGGCCTCTCTCCATTTAGTTGACATGCACTGGAGACAGCTACATGATTTGAATCTGGTTCCAATTAAATCAGTGCCACTGTTTCTATATTGGATATAGAACGATTCATATCTTAACGATGTTAAGGTACGGGGAGTTGTCTGGCTTATGCTTAGAACAAGACTCTGGATAACTCAAGGCACGTTTCTGTAATGGCAGTTTGTGGGTTGACCCGGGCTATGATGAGGGTTGATTTTCTACCATCTGGAAGATCAATAGTGATATTGTTCTTGACTCGCCACAGTTTTAATAAAATGAACTTTTTCAGAAAACAGTAGTGGGAGTATGGTAGGACTGGAAGTGATTCCAGAACCGCAAACGATTACTAAAAGTTTAATATGACCTAAAGATTCAATCAAGTTTGACATTCCATTAGCCACTCTGCAGATATGGTGAGTAACCTTAGGCACCCGAGAGGTACTCTGGTATCCTTAAGGACGGTTACAGGGAGGTTCTTGTTTACCCAGACTTGACACTACTGTTGTTCCAGGCTGTAAGACCCGGCAGGAGTATGAGTATAGCGTCGTTCTAAACTAGCTTTAGAAGTGCACGTGTATATATTATTCCGCCAGAGAGTTGTCGTAGTCAGTGGGAGCAGCGGAAGCATAGTGGACAAGTAGCTTATGTCTATTTATAGACTAAAGCAGATATAGCGGAGATAGATTATCTATTTTCTATGACACAGTCATAGGTTTTGACTTCATCAGAATAGGGGATGTATCTTTTAAGAAAGTAGTAGTGTGTGATGTCATAGTATTTGGATGACATACACAGTGTAGGAAGTAAACTTCCTATCTACAATCGGTTATTCTGTGGTTGTCACACAGCGGTTTCTCCACATAGGATATGGATATTATATCTGATATTATGGTTACTAGATCTATGGTTTTAGATCTAGATTTGGTGTCGGGACCCTGTTCTTGCTCACGGAGCAAAGTGCCACACGGAACAAAGTGCCATGCCAAGTGTCGTGTTAAGTGGGCAGGGGCCACCTCTTGAATCCGTGGGGGCCACCTCTTGAGTCCGTGGGACCCACTGTAGAACAATGGGACTCTTCGGAATATATTCCGAAAGAGGGCAGATCTGTAATATAAATGGAATGATATCACCCTTCAATACAGAGGCGCCTTTTAAGTGAACCGGCACTACAGGAGCTTGAGAACTCCGTAGTTAAGCAGGCTCGGGCCAGGGAAGTCCTGGGATGGGTGACCTCCTGGGAAGTGCCCCCTGGTCGGGTCCGGTTCACCCCGAAGGACAAAACCGTGCGGTTTCGGCCAGAGCGAACAATACTCTCTGTATTGGAGGTGGGGCGTGACAGAATGGCATCAGAGCTGGTCCCTCAATAGTAGGTCTGTGGTTCGAGGACGAACCATTGTTCAAAGGTGGGGAGAATGTCGGGACCCAGTTCTTGCTCACGGAGCAAAATACCACACGGAACAAAGTGCCACGCCAAGTGTCGTGTTAAGTGGGCGAGGGCCACCTCTTGAATCCGTGGGGGCCACCTCTTGAGTCCGTGGGACCCACTGTAGAACAATGGGGACTCTTAGGAATACATTCCGAAAGAGGGCAGATCTGTACTATAAATGGAATGATATCACCCTTCAATACAGAAGCGCCTTTTAAGTGAACCGGCACTATAGGAGCTTGAGAACTCCGTAGTTAAGCATGCTCGGGCCAGGGAAGTCCTGGGATGGGTGACCTGCTGGGAAGTGGCCCCTGGTCGGGTCCGGTTCGCCCCGAACGACAAAACCGTATGGCTTCGGCCAGAGCGAACAATACTCTCTGTATTGGAGGTGGGGCGTGACATTTGGGTAGTTTCCTAATCTGGGTACATAGACAGCATTCTAAAGGTGTTTTAGAATGGACGACTCCTGGCACGGTAGTATACCTGCAGGTGATGGAGTCACCCTCTGTAAAGGTGTCTTGCAGACTAATGGGGAGAGGGATGAGCATGATTGGCATATCACTTGCTTAGGCTATTGAGTCAATCATGAGATGTCAAGTACCACACCAGATATTATTTTTGCACTGGATGCAATAAGTTGATATTAATCCAATCCTGGAGAAGCGTTCGGAAGCAGTTTATGAACATAAGCGGTTGTTCTAGGGATATGATAACAACAGCCACTTTTGGGAGACGGTTATCATTCCAGTCTTCCAAGGTAACCTGGATGATAGAGTGACTGTCAGAGTTATAGTTTTCCCTCTGACGAGGGGCAGTAGTTTGGACATGTGATCCAAATGGACACTGAGGGAGGCATGACGCAGGATACTGATTAAATTCAGTTGACGATACAGTCTAAGAAGTTTAGATTTAGAGTTCATTTATGAACAAGGTCCCATCAGATATCCAGACATATTCTAAGACAGGTATTTCTCATTTCGGGAGATGGCTTTCTCCGCGAGCTTGAGATTAAGAGAGATATAGAAAAAAATATCGGAGCGGATCCACTCACTGAGTCTATTCCTCGAACGCAATAGTTTCACAAACGGGCATTGTGAGACTGATCAGTAGAGGAGTTGGGTGTTCGGTATCACACGGGCTGTGAGTATGCGACATCGCAATAATTAGCCTTGAGTGCAAGTGGGAGATTGTTGGATATAGTGCCTTCAAAGTCAATTATTAGATCGCAGGCACGTGATTGCAATGATTGAGGGAGGACCTATACCGGAAGGACAGTCTTACTCAAGATGATAGTATCCTATCTGGTTTATCTTTATCATCATGTACATGCTTTAGGTGATATTATAGATTACTATTACATGTTGATAGAGCCCTTAGGATTCTTGCTTGATGGCCAGCAGTATGATGGCGATCATGTACGTGGGAGCAGGGGTCTATAAGCACATCCTTAAAAGGTCCCTAGTCAAGAGAGTTTCGAGACAGGGCATCGATACTCCAGAGTAGACTAGTGTATACGGATCGAGACCCCGACGAGGGGCGGTGGCTGGTCTCACAAGCTATTAGTGTCAGTTGGTTCACCTAAGATGTATACAGGTGCTCATTGGGTTATCAGTAAACCGGATAGGACATGCCGGGAACATGCTAGTTGGTTTTATACCTAGCGTCAGATAGCAGTTCCGTGGTGACATGTGTACATGTTAGTTCATTGACCCGTGTTCGTCATTTATCTCATGTGAGTTCCCACTGTGCTTTGATTACTACGCTACCACAGCTCAAAGGAGTCGTGCAAACAGGTTTTAGTTGGGTACAGTCCCGAGCCACATAGAGGCAGTGAGCGGATCGGCAGGGGTTTCGTCTCTCCCGGTATTGGGGGTGAGATCGCGCTGTGTCTAGGAGAGCCATCACGAAGTCCTTGGCCAAGGCACGAGAATTACTGGTACGTATTCCAATAGTATCTCAGGGTATTCTGGGCTATACTCTGACACGATTTGTACCGCTTTTGGGGGTCTGACTTTTACCAACCCCTAGGCCCAACATGCGATACTCATAGAAGAATGGACCGGACTGTACGGATATTGTCACTGACAGGCTCAGTAGGGTGTCAGGATGAGTTCGCTCATTGACTTCCTTTTTGGTCAATACCTGGTAGCCCGTTACGTACGGTTAGTACCACTGACGTGCTAGTAGTTAAATCCACAACCAAAGTATTGACGAGTCTTTAGAGTCCCCCACAGACAGTTTCTCAAGTTTCGGGCGAAACGTTGTAGAGGCCGTATGATATTATGGCAGGGTTTGATCATATACGTGCAGTTGTGCATGAATCATAATCGGACGAATCATACTAGTGGGTTTTGGTTTAAACCGGATCCTAGTATTAAATTTGTTGGATTACTTTTATCTCATTGCATTCGCATTCAGTCAGAATGCGGATGCAGGTATGTATATACAGGTGAGGGGTATCCTTGTGATCCGTCACGAATTTACTTTAGATATTGCCATATCTTTTTTATTGTTGTAAACGTTTGGATTAACGTTTACATATGGAAATAATGAGCTCAAATTCATGATTAGGAGCATTAATTGTGACACATGCATAAGTGATAACTCATGGTCTCTTTATTTGTGCATATGTCACATTATTGTTTGATTTATGTGTTGAAATGATAAGAGAAGAAAGGGAGGGCAGCCAAGGGGCAAGGGGTTTGCTCTTGTGTTTATCATTCTTGCTCTCACATTTTATCATCACAACACAAAAGAAAAAGAAAGCTCTCCTTCTTCCTCTTTCTTCTTGAGCTCACTATCTCCATTAATGGCATCATCTTCAACCTCCATCCATACACTCTTATACGTTGAGAATCAATGGATGCTTGAGACAAAGTTATCACACACATTCTCTACTTCACCTTGGACATGTCGGCTGGAAAACTTCATGTTCGAGTTGCTTCGAATGAAGCGGGAGCCCGTAAAAAGACTCATTGATGTGGTGCCCTTCTGACGAGGAGACCGGAGATCGGAGATGCCGCGAGGAGCTTGGGATGGTGGCCAAAGACTGAAAGACACGGATCGATCGGTATAGCTACTCTCACTTCTTAGTAGTTAGCTAGTTTAGCGTTAATGGTTCGATCCGGGGTGAAAGACTACGATAGCACCGGTTTCCTAAAAGGTTTTTGTTTCCGCATTTGGCCTCGGATTGATGGCCGGGGCGCCACCGTAGACTTACATGGTTTACGTCTCGGTTGATAAAGACGAAACAATAATGGTGAACGGAAACGAGAATGTGGATGATTAGGAATGGAAAGAATGGTCACATTCTCGTATGGGATAAGTAGAAATGGTGGTGGTTCAACTTCTTCAGGTGGAGGTTGATTAATCACAAAATCCGTGTCGTTTAGGAATGCGAGTTCGTCGGCGAAAATATCTTCGAAACTTGCATCGATGGTCCGATTAAACGTTTCAATGTCAATAAGTGTCATGCCAGAATTCAACACACTTGATTTGTCAAAAATTATGGAGGTAGGAGACTTGAAAGCTCATCTACCTCATTCTCAAAAGATTCTAAATCAAGTTGTCTTTCTAGAATTATCGAACTCGAAATATCGGATTGTGATTCATCAACACTCGCTATCATTAAAGGAAGATTAGAAGAAGAATCAGAGAAAGTGGAAGATAAAATGGGTAAACAAATTGGTGTGTCGAGTATTGATGAACCAGATATGGGAAATGAAGGCTGAATTTCGTTCTGCTTTTTGGTTATACATCTATCATCAACTTCAAGGCTCATATGAGATTCGGGAAGAATAGTTAAAGGTTCGAGATGATGACTACATGAGAGTGAAAGGACCTGATGAATTGGTGGGACAAACTCATCCAAAATTTCGGGTTCATCATCTAATATATCCCCAACGTCAATACCCTCAATTAAGTGAAGGCTAAAATTCTCAGACACCTCATCGAAAGTATGGTTTTCAATTAATTTAGGTTCTAGAGTGGAGGTGTAGAGATCACAAGGATTGAGTGTGGTTTCACTTGAAATGGACTCCTCACAATTAGGTAAATCAAACACTACAAAGTCATACAACTCATCAGGCATTATATCTTCAATTGGTGAATCATTTGGTGTACTTGATAGATTTGTGAAACTGGAGTTGTAGATTTCAATTTGGGATGGGGAGGTTTGATTTGGAAGGGTGTATCGCTCTCTCTTACTACCCGAATTCTCAATTTGTCCTATGGCCGTATCATACGTTGGAAAATTTTGAGCTGGTTTGAAACTAGTTGCTCGTTCGTTTTGTTTATTGAGGATGGCCATGCACTCATTCAATTACTCTCTGGCGCAGCGCGACGCTACCACATATTCTACCACAGTCCGTTCAAGATTAGACATAGGTCAGTAAGGGGTTTCAGCATAAGATTGAAATTATTGTGGATAAGTAAAACTCCTAAATGACTAATTAGAAGGAATGTCAGGAGAAGGTGTAAATGTTGGGTAGGATTGATAGGTATCGAAAGCTTGTGAAAATTGGGCAGGAGTAGGATCAACATTGTGATAAGAAGAATATTGATATTGGTTGTGTAGTTGGAGACTGTCAATAGATGTCATATACGCCACAAACCGAGTAGTAAAATCTTGTTTAGAAGGTGGTGGCGTTTTTTGTCCTAACGGTTTGACCGGATTGAAACTTTGGCCGTTAGTCCTTGCAATATCTCAGTGATGGACATGCGTTTAGGAGTTCCCTCACACGCTTTAGATGGAATATCAACAAAAGAAGATGTAGAATTTTGATGCGGTTGATAGGACTTGGAATGAGGTGGCCAACTGTTTCTTTCCACTTGCTCTATCCGATCTCTTAAAGACATGGTAGAGTCGGATGGTATACCGAAGCGATTACAATAACAAGAAATATCTGGTTCTGGATAGCAAAACTCGGCAAGAGTTCTTTTATTTGGGTTACCCATTATAAGAAAGTGAAAAGAGGGAGGAGGGTGAAAAGATTTAAGCTCAATTTGGATTGTTTTGCTTTGAAAGTGGGACTTGAGGGTTGACTCAACAAATCAAAAAATGCACAAGCAAACCCTAGAACTAAGGTTACCTAGGTCAAGCGCTAGACCGCTCCTAGACTTCCAAAGGACAAGACGCAGGATCAATCCTCTACCACCTCTTTATAAGTCTTATGGCCAGGTAAGTGCCAGATAAGGGGGAGGTATTCTCTATACAAATTACCGAAAATAGCGGGCCTAATTAAGTAACCGCTTGCCTTAGACACACTTGACAAGACACTACAAAAGAAATGTGGATAAGCGATAGATTACCCATGACCTTCCTCTGTCCTATTTGAGCGCGACGGTCCTTAGGGTCTTGATCTAGATTTTTTTAAATTAATATAAGGTTATGAGGATGCTCGTTTTATGATTTGTGGGGCCTAGAAAGGTGATGAAATCCCTACATAATCTGAATTGTGGTCTTGCCCATTAAAGTCCGTATTAAAATATACAAAAACAACCCGCAAAACAAAACACGCAAAAAGATTTTTGAGCGGCGATGTTTTGTAAAGAATCCTGCAGAAAATATATTATTGGATTTTTCAGAGGATAAAGAAAGAGATACCAGAAAAGTTTGAGGGCACAACTCCCCAAGACCGCCGCGGTTCCGCTGCCGTTTGCACATAATAGCCGCGGTTCCGCCGTGCTTTAGTGGGTTCTTTGTTTAACTTTTTTACTATGGCTTCCTTTGCTCCTCTGGGTCTTGATGAATGTCTCTGAATCTTTATCACCTCGCTAAAGTGACTCCAGATTCCCTCGCAAAAATCGCACACTAATCGTTAAATACACAATTTACTATTTTGTTTTATTTTATGATTTGGATCGAATAAGAATTCAACATGAATAGTAAGAAAAAATATTACGCACGTATCCCCGGCAACGGTGCCATTTGATTGATTCTATATTTAAAGAAGTGTGTGTAGAATAATCACAATCAATAACGGTGTCGCGTGTAGCTAGACCGATATGAGTACGGGTCGTCCTCAGGGATATGTAGAATCTTTCAATTTTACTTTAGACGTGTTGAAAACGAGAAAGAATAGAGGAATAAAGAATAGTGGAAATAGTTTCTAGATCTACGTCAAAATACGGATGTAGAATACATATCTAGTTTGAATACGGATATAGATTTTATGAGAAGAATGCTTGTAGGGTTCGTTCGGATTTAGTAGTCATGGATGACTAATAAAGATGACTCCTTTTATCTATTGATAGATTTAAAACTAGATCGATAGTGATGAATGAGAATTAGGTTTTTTGGAAGAAACTAGTGTTTCCACACTATTGACCCTTGTCCTTTCATCGATCTCTATTCATGTCTAGCCCTTAACAAAACAATTGTTAATCTAATCTCAAATCGCGGTCCAGACTATCAATAAATTGATAGCGCGCCCGATTAGGATGTTAACATTTATTTTGCTAAAGTTTATAAACTTCATAAGACTTAAAAGAAGTTAAGAAATTTTCTCATCTATTGTTCTACCCTAATCCTACGAACCCTATCAAACGGAGATTTACTTACGCATGATGGAGATAGAAGAAGAACAGATAGAGAAAGAGATCATAATGCAGAAATTAAATGCTAAATAATTAATCTAATGATCTAACTTTATTAATCAACTTCAAAATTACAAAACCTTCAAGTTTAGATTATAAGTGGAAGAAGAAATTGCTCTCGATCTCTTCCTTGTAGGAAGTAGATGCTTCGTCGAATCTCACGTCGCCTTATCACGTTGAATCGCGGACCTGTTTAGGATCACTTGTTCTTTGACGGTGATTAGATTGTGCAAAAGATTGATGATTTCTAAGTTTAGCCATCGGTCCTTTATATAGCCCCTAAGCCAGAAACCATAGATCCCCAGAATTAGGGTTAGTTGTAACAAATCCAACCAGAAATTCCTAACTCCTGACTCGGTGAATCGGCCGTGGATCCACCGCATATTGCATGGTTTAGCCGTGAATCCGAGGCTGTTTGGTGTGATCTTTGTTGGAGATAGTGCCCTCAGAGTCAATTATTGGATCACAGGCACGTGATTGCAATGATTGAGGGAGGACCTGTCCCAGTAGAACAGTCTTACTCAAGATGATAGTATGCTATCTGGTTTACCTTTATCATCGTGTACTTCTTTAGGTGACCTGACATGTCGCTATTACACGTTGATAGAGCCCCTAGGATTCTTGCTTGACCACCAGCAGTATGAGGGCGATCATATAAGTGGGAGCTGGGGTCTATAAGCACATCCTTAAAAGGTCCCTAGTCGTGGGAGTTTCGAGACAGGGCATCGATACTCCAGAGTAGACTAGTGTATACAGTCGAGACCCCGACGAGGGGCGGTGGCCAGTCTCACAAGCCACTGGTGTCAGTTGGTTCACCTAAGATGTATACAGGTGCTCATTGGGTTATGAGTACACCGGACAGGACTCGCCGGGAACCTGCTAGTTGGGATTATACCAGACGTCAGATAGCAGTTCCCTGGTGACATGTGTACAGGTTAGTTCATCGACCCGAGGATCGTCATTTGTCTCGTGTGAGTTCCCACTGTACTTTGATTACTACCCTACCACGCTCAAAGGAGATGTGCAAAAAGGTTTTAGTTGGGTACAGTCCCGAGCCATATGGAGGCAGTGAGCGGATCTTCAGGGGTTCGTCTCTCCCGGTATTGGGGGTGAGGTCACGTTGTGTCTAGGAGAGCCATTACACGAAGCCCTCGGCCGAGGCAGGAGATTTACTGGTAGGTGTTCCAGTAGTATCCCAGGGTGTTCTGGGCTACACCCCGACATGACTTGTACCGCTTTTGGGGGTCTGATTTTTACCAACCTCCTAGGCCCGCCATGCGATGCTCATAGACGAACGGACCAGACCGTACGGATATTGTCACTGACAGGCTCAGTAGGGTGTCAGGATGAGTTCGCTCATCGACGTCCCTTTTGGTAAATACCTGGTAGCCCGTTACGTATTGGCTTATACCTCTGACGTGCTAGTGGTTAAATCCACAACCAAAGTGTTGACGAGTCTTTAGAGTCCCCCACATTCAGTTGCTCAAGTTTTCGGGCGAAAAGCTGTAGAGGCCGTATGGAGATATGGCAAAGTCTGATCAGATACGTGCGGTATTGCACGGATCAGGATCGGACAGTTAGTACTAAAGGCCGTATGGATATATGGCAGGGTTCGATCAGATAAGTGCGGTATTGCACGGATCAGGATCGAACGGATATTACTAGCCGGCTTTGGTTTAAGCCGGATCCTAGTATAGTACAGTGTAGATTTTGTCTCATTGCATTTGTATTTCGGTCGGAATACAGATGCGGGTGTGTATGCACAGTATCGGGGTTTTCCTGTAATTTATTACGAGACCAGTTTTCTGGAGTTGCCAGTTTGCTTTCTGTTTCGGCCATTTTCATTTGTATCTTTCAATGGCCAAAGATTGGTGGAGGAGGGCTTATTTGCATTTGTGCAAATAAGCAATTTGGAAGGGGTTCTTTGCATTTTATTGTATCATGATACTTGCACCATCATTTGACTTCTTTTGATCATGATGGCTTGACCTTTTGGAGTCATCATGCTTGAGATGATGGTTGTGTTGGAGTGTTGGTTTAGGGTAGTAATCATTTCTTTGCATGATAGCCTCTTTTCTCTCTCTCTCCTTTGCATTATTCTTGTGAGACTCCTCTCTCTTTTCACTCCACTCCCACCATGAGCCATGGCCGGCCAAGCATAGGGAGGGCTGTCCAAAAGAGTTGTGGTGGGATTTTTAGTCTTTTGGCTTCACAAAATCCCCACAAGTTCCATCTCCAAAAATATATATCATTCCTCCACCAAATGGCAACCTCCACTACCCCAAAATGAGACACGAGTTCTACACACATTCTACAGAAAACCTTGGGCACGTCGGCTCGCCAACTTCGTGCCCGAGTTGCCTCGGTATAAAGGTGGGAGCCCGTAAAAGAAGCAGGCGACGTGGTGCCCTTTTCCGGCGAGGAGGTGGAGACCGGACATTCCGCGGGAGATCGGGACGACGACGAGAAGATCGGAGGACACGAATCGCTCGGTATATCTCTCTTCCCCATCTTGTAGTTAGCTAGAACTAGTTAATGGTCCGATCCGGGTTTATAGTGCGCGGTGGTGCCGGTCAAGTTTGAAAATTTAAAGTTAACCATCGCTTCCGCATTTGGCCTCGAGATGGAGGCCGGGGCGCCGCCGTGCACTTATAGTGGTATCAGAGCCTCGCCATTAACCTAGTCTAGCTTTTTCTAATGTGTTTTACACTTTCGATCGAACAAATGTTCCAAAACCGTGTTTTTCAAAACAACAGTTTTCTGTCGAAATTTTTTTTGTCTCGAAAATTTTTTCAGGTAGTCTCAAAATACTGTGCATGGAAGTATAAGCCTACTGTAAAAATTTGGTGGCGAGATCTCATTATTCGACCGCGGAACCGCGGCCAAACCCATGCTTGGGCCGCGGTTCCGCCGCTGTTTTGAGTGATCAGTGCACCAATTTTTTACAGAGGCCTTCTGGGTTGAAAATAGGGTTTTTGGAATATTAATTTTGGGCCCAGAATTTCTTGATGTGCTACAGTAGTACGTGGGGCCCACTTGTTATAATTTTGATCGATCGGATATTATAAACACATTATTTCACAGTATTTACATTATATCTACGACCGTGAATGTCACTTGATCGGTAAATCCTGTCTAACTGCTATAGCCCGGTTAGACGGATTTGCGAACGTGACTTTCACGTTGATGTTCTGTGTTATGTTGTGATGTTGCGGATTGGTCGTGGGGATAGCCTGGATGCAATGCTAGTACAGTTTTATTGTATTATGTACATTTGATATTGCGGGGTGAGCGTCCGACATATGGACTGCCGTCACTGCCTGTTTGTATTATTATTTTGGGGCCCGACCAGGTTGCGGTCGATGTACCCGTTGTATGTATATTTTATTTTCTGTACTAGGATTACCCCGCGGAGGGGTGCACGGATAGCCGGGTTCTAGAGGGCAACGGGCCCGCATCTCATGGCATTGAGACGGAAGGGGCTTCACTCTAGAATTGGCAGGCTATTCGCCGCACTCGTAGGGGGTACAGGTTGACCCAGGAGGGGTGCCCAAGTTACCGGATTCCGTGAAGTGCTGGGTGGTCCATTCACGTTGCTGAAGGGGGCTGCCTCGCTTCAGGTTTTGGTGGGTAACTTGCCACGTCCGTAGGGGTCTAGGATTTCATTGCACAGGCTATCCACACGACCAGGGGAATGTCGGTTTTCAGTAGTGGCTCTGTGAAACCCGGGGATCCCACATATCTGTATTGTTCTGTGATGCTGTACATTTCTGTGATGTTGCATTTTATCACGCCTTGAGCGAAATATTATATATTGGTATATATATATTAGTAGATGTTGTATATGTTTTGCATCCGCGCTAGTCCAGTCCCCGCTCTGTCGTTAGTTAGCTAACCTAACGGGTAATGACGGGACCCAGTGGCGAATGCGGATGGCATATACATACATCAGTATATTTTCGTTCTTTGTGGTGTGATCCATTGATGGGATTGCATTGATTCGGATCAATGCAAGTAAAACAAACCTAATATGATGTTGTTAGAACACTTTTCAAAAAGCTGTTATTGCAAGGACGCTCTCTTTTGTTTTGCACAGTGATATTCGGTTATGAATATCCAGCTCCTCAGTCGACGAGGCAAGGGCCGAGATCCCTTCACCGGGAGTGACCCTTTGGACAAAACGTTTGCGTCAGGGCATTAACTTCACTATAGCCGATTACTTTTGCTTTGCACCGTGGTATTCAGTTGGAATATCCTGCACCTCATTCTACGGGGAAAGAGCCAAGATCCCTTCACCGGGAGTGACCTCTTTAGCAAAGGTTTTCGTCACTATATTTTCATAAAAGCTATCCGTTCCTTCAACGATATCAAGTTCTTTACGTTAAAGGTTTTCGCCAGAAACCATTCGTAGCCCTCCGTCGTTTCAGACGGGTAGCACGTAGTATTCATGCTATGTTTGTTGGCCTTCGTCAAGGCATAGTGTATGGTAGCTGCTTGTTGCCTTTCTGCAACATAGATAGATGCGTTGGTTTGGGACAGTCGTATAGCCTTGTTGGCCTTCGTCAAGGGCTTGTGCGGGTGGGTTCAAATCAACCTGGAGAATGACGGATAGAACTTGACATGTGACTTATGATTTGTTGGCCTTCGTCAAGGTCATAAGAGCATGGGGCTAAAATCACATCGGGAGTTTCAAAAGAACTGAAACTTGCCAGATATGAGCATACCTTCTGGAGTGTGATAACGTGAGCGGATTCCGTCACGTTATCATGCGATGATAGATGGATCCCGATTCCCACTGATGAGTTAGTTTACTCCTCGGGTGACCCCGACTAATTCTTCTTTCAGGTTTGGAGGAGAATTTGAGGAGACAGTGGGAGGTTTCCAGATTAGATAAATTGGTAACCATTCTGATCTAGGTTAGAGTGCACGCTGAGTGTTTCTTTTCTCTCTCTCTTCGGCAGTGACCATTGACCCGACCCTAAGACTATGACTCAGTGACCAAATTAACCGAACCTTCTTAAACACTGGCTTTTGGATTATCAGAGTTGCACACCTCATTGCCACTCCTACGTTTACCCTTTTCTCCAGGACACCCCGTATTACTACGAACGTCCACTTCCATTGGACTAAACCATCGTATGGTTATATACGAACTCGAAGGAATTTATTCGAGGATGGTTTTCGGTTCTGGAGAAAACGGATAGGATTATTCAGTTGTCTTTTCCTTTTTACCTTCTCTCAGGTTGCGAGTACTCCTTGGTTTAGGAGATAGTACACCTATTACGCAAATTGGATAGTCTTCTTCCAAACCTTAGGCTGGTGCCGAACGGTAGGGAATGAAGAAAACCAATTAGCATAACGATGGTGTGCAGAAGGTATTAAGTTAAGACAAAGCAAGGGATTAGTAAGAGGGCAAAGTAATTTGCAACTTATATTCACGACCAAACCAGGTATTTCATTACCACTCCCACTTCACCTTTGTATTTCTCCAGGACACTCCGTATCACTATGAAGATCCACAGTTTATTGGATATTCCATCGTATGGTTATATACGAACTCGAAAGGAACTTGTTCCAGTTCGGGGATGGATTCTGGTCCACGAGAAATAGGAATAAGGTTTATTCGGTTGTCTTTTATCTTCACCTTCTCTCGCATTGCGAGTGCTCCTAGGATTAGGACAGTACACCCATTATGCTTATTGGATAGTCTTCTTCCAAACCATAGGCTGGTGCCGAACGGTAGGGAAGGAAGAAAACCATTTGGCCTAAGGGGTGTGCAGAAGGTAATGACTAAAGACATATAAAGGGATTTGGAGAGGTGGCAAAGAATTATACGGTTACAGTCGTGAATCTGGAAGAGGCATTACTAGGAATACCAGGATACCCCATCGAAACATTTCAATGTTTCAGTTTCACTGTGTACTGTTAAAGGAAAACTGATTTCCCGATTAGATACTTACTCCAGGGTATGTATTTACCAGGTATGATTCTCACATCTGTATGGTTTTACAGATGATGAGTGGGAGTAGGTCAGTGGGAATTAGGTGATCATCCTCATTATATCGGGATTCGTTGTAATCGGTGATATTTGAGGAAGTCACCTGGGTTGTTTGCCGGTCGGCAAATATTTGGTTTTGAATATCCGCTGTTATGCACCAATTTCAAATTGATATATCTGTACGTCTATTTTTATAGAGTGAGATATACCTTTTTGAAATTATGTCTACGACATTTACCTATATCAGTGGATGGTTAGGTAAGGAGCATTAAACAGCGGTGTAATTCTTCTTAACCATAAGTACAGTTTTCAACCTACGACACACAGTGAATGAGTTATCAGACTCAAGGGACTTATACAGAGTATTGTATGTTGTCCAGGGTCCATCAGGACAGAGGGGTTGGTCCTCGTACTATATTCGGTTTACTTATGACTTCTCTAGTTTTTAGACAGGTGTTTCGTGGAAACACAGGGTCCGAATTTTGAGAAGTTGTAGGTATTTGAATAGAGTAGAGAACCAGGTGTAGCAAGTATCGGGATTCTTCAAAGTGATCGAAGATGTAGATACTTGTGTATGGTATTCAGTTGATAGTAATGATTAAGAGAACTTGCTTCTCTTTCAGGTTACTCAAAATTGGAAGCATTCCTAAGTTGAGTAACGCTGATCGGCCTCTTTCCATTTAGTTGACATGCACTGGAGACAGCTGCATGATTTGAATCTGGTTCAATTAAATCAGTGCCTCTGGTTCTATATTGGATATAGAACAGTTCATATCTTAACGATGTTAAGGTACGGGGAGTTGTCCGGCTTATGATTAAAACCAGACTCTGGATAACTCAAGGCACGTTTTTGTAATGGCTGTTTGTGGGTTGACCCAGGCTATGACGAGGGTTGACTTTCTACCATCTGGAAGATCAATAGAGATATTGTTCTAAACTCACCACAGTTTTATTAAAAAATGGATTTTTTCAGAAAAACAGTAGTGGGAGTATGGTAGAACTGGAAGTGATTCCAGAACCACAAACGATTACTGAAGATTTCATAGGAACCTAAAGATTCAATCTGGTTTGACATTCCATTGGCCACTCCGCAGATAAGGTGGGTAACCTCAGGCACCCGAGTGGTACTTCGGTAGCCTCAAGGACGGTGGCAGGGAGGTTCTTGTTTACCCACACTTGGCATTGCTGTTGTTCCAGACTGTGAGACCCGGCAGGAGGATGAGTATAGCGTCGTTCTAAACTTACTTTAGAAGTGTACGTGTATATGACTCTGCCAGAGGGTTGTCGTAGTCAGTGGGAGCAGCGGAAGCATTGGTGGACAGGTGGCTTATGTCTATTTATAGACTAAAGCAGATGTAGCGGAGAGAGATCATCCATTTCTGGTATGACAGTCATAGGTTTGACTTCATCAGAATAGGGGATGGATCTGTTGAGAAGGTAGTAGGGTGTGATATCCTGGTATTTGGATGACATACACAGAGTAGGAAAAGAATTTCCTATACTACGATCGGTTATATTTTGGTCGTCACACAGTGGTTTCTCCACATGGGACTTGGACATTATATCTGACATTCTGGTTACTAGATCTATGGTTTTAGATCTAGATTTGGGTAGTTTCCCAATCTGGGTATTTAGACAGCATTCTATGAGTATTTAGAATGGACGACTCCATGCACAGTAGTGTACCTGCAGATGATGGAGTCACCCTCTCTAAAGGTGTCTTACAGACTAAAGGGGAGAGGGATGTGCATGATTGGCAGATCACTTGCTCAGGCAATTGAGTCAATCATGAGATGTCAAGTGCCACACCAGATGTTATTCTTACACTAGATGCAATAAGTTGACATTGATCCTATCCTAGAGAAACAGTCGGAAGCAGTTTTAGAACATAAGTGAATGTTCTAGGGATATGATAACGACAGCCTCATTCGGGTGACATGTGTACAGGTTAGTTCATCGACCCGAGGATCGTCATTTGTCTCGTGTGAGTTCCCACTGTACTTTGATTACTACCCTACCACGCTCAAAGGAGACGTGTAAAAAGGTTTTAGTTGGGTACAGTCCCGAGCCACATGGAGGCAGTGAGCGGATCTTCAGGGGTTCTTCTCTCCCGGTATTGGGGGTGAGGTCGCGTTGTGTCTAGGAGAGCCATTACACGAAGCCCTCGGCCGAGGCAGGAGATTTACTGGTAGGTATTCCAGTAGTATCTCAGGGTGTTCTGGGCTACACTCCGACACGACTTGTACCGCTTTTGGGGGTCTGACTTTTACCAACCCCCTAGGCCCGCCATGCGATGCTCATAGACGAACGGACCGGACTGTTCGGATATTGTCACTGACAGGCTCAGTAGGGTGTCAGGATGAGTTCGCTCATCGACGTCCCTTTTGGTCAATACCTGGTAGCCCGTTACATATTGGCTTATACCTCTGACGTGCTAGTGGTTAAATCCACAACCAAAGTATTGACGAGTGTTTAGAGTCCCCCACATTCAGTTGCTCAAGTTTTCGGGCGAAAAGCTGTAGAGGCCGTATGGAGATATGGCAAGGTCCGATCAGATACGTGCGGTATTGCACGGATCAGGATCGGACAGTTAGTACTAAAGGCCATATGGATATATGGCAGGGTTCGATCAGATACGTGCGGTATTGCACGGATCAGGATCGAACGGATATTACTAGCCGGCTTTGGTTTAAGCCGGATCCTAGTATAGTACAGTGTAGATTTTGTTTCATTGCATTTGTATTTCGGTCGGAATACAGATGCGGGTGTGTATGCACAGTATCGGGGTTTTCCTGTAATTTATTACGGGACCAGTTTTCTGGAGTTGCCAGTTTGCTTTCCGTTTCGGCCATTTTCATTTGTATCTTTCAATGGCCGAAAATTGGTGGAGGAGGGCTTATTTGCATTTGTGCAAATAAGCAATTTGGAAGGGGTTCTTTGCATTTTATTGTATCATGATACTTGCACCATCATTTGACTTCTTCTGATCATGATGGCTTGACCTTTTGGAGTCATCATGCTTGAGATGATGGTTGTGTTGGAGTGTTAGTTTAGGCTAGTAATCATTTCTTTGCATGATAGCCTCTTTTCTCTCTCTCTCTCCTTTGCATTATTCTTGTGAGACTCCTCTCTCTTTTCACTCCACTCCCACCATGAGCCATGGCCGGCCAAGCATAGGGAGGGCTGTCCAAAAGAGTTGTGGCAGGATTTTTAGTCTTTTGGCTTCACAAAATCCCCACAAGTTCCATCTCCAAAAGTATATATCATTCCTCCACCAAATGGCAACCTCCACAACCCCAAAATGAGACACGAGTTCTACACACATTCTACAGCAAACCTTGGGCACGTCGGCTCGCCAACTTCGTGCCCGAGTTGCCTCGGTATAGAGGTGGGAGCCCGTAAAAGAAGCAGGCGACGTGGTGCCCTTTTCCGGCGAGGAGGTGTAGACCGGACATTCCGCGGGAGATCGGGACGACGACGAGAAGATCGGAGGACACAGATCGCTCGGTATATCTCTCTTCCCCATCTTGTAGTTAGCTAGAACTAGTTAATGGCCCGATCCGGGTTTATAGTGCGCGGTGGTGCCGGTCAAGTTTGAAAATTTAAAGTTAACCATCGCTTCCGCATTTGGCCTCGGGATGGAGGCCGGGGCGCCGCCGTGCACTTACAATCTTGGGTGCAAATTTCTGGGGCTTTATTCTTGTGACACATGGAGATTTAGTTGATGTCTGGAACTTGAAAATATTTTCTGAGTCTCTGCCAGTATTGATTCTACGATTTTCTTTAATATTTCGGCAGATTTTTGATTTCCGACATCTCAACATCTCGATCTCCTGTCCTGAACCAAAGCTTGCACCATATCTCAAAGAATAATGTTAGTAATATTTGGTATTTTTGAGAAATTATCCTAACCATTTGATATGATATTATATTTTAAGAATATTGGTTAAGGATATTTGATATGATACGCATATTTAAATTATCAAATTATTATATAAATATTATATGCAAACATTTTCCTTCATAATGTTAATTATAATATATAAACATATGAAAATAGTACTTTTACAGATAAACCCTCATATGTGTCATATTTATAATAAACACCTTTAGATATTTAAGAATGGTAAGAAAAATTTTATATCAAATGTGCGATATTTTCCACTGAACACGAACACACCAGAAGAAGATGCATCAACATACCGTTTCTTCGTACGGGTGGCGTGGGAATCCTGATATTCCTCTATTCTTAAGGAACCAACGTTCCCCAACTTAGTATAATTAGTAGGTTCGGTCAATACATCCATATTATTATCTTGATTAAGGTATGACATTGGTTGCTTCCTGGAGAGAGAGAGAGAGAAGGAAACGCGTTAGCGTGCGCTCTTTGCAAGATTAGATTGGTTATTATCTTATCTAATCAGGATGACCCCAACTGTTTTTATCAAATCTTCCTTCAAACCATAAAAGGTAAAACTAGCCGGGGTTAATTACACTCTACAAGTTCGCCAATTGTTCGGCCAGGCCAGTGTTGGTATTTTGAGGGAGGTTCCCCGTGCTTTCGCACGGACCTAATTAAAATAAATCTCGTTTTCCTTGAGGTTTGACCACATTGACACCTTTCTAGACACCTACTTGATCAGCTAATTGTAAAGTGCAAAACTCTCTCAGGAGTAACTTTTACTCGCTGTGGCTATCGGGATCCAACTATCATATAGAAGGTATGCAATCGCATTGCAAATTTCAACACTTGAAATTCACGATAATGGATTTTACCCCTAGCTTCCTATGACCTTGACGTTGGCCAACAAATCATAGGCTGCTAGTTAAGTTCAACCCATTCATTTCTTGATTGAATTAAACCCACCTGCATGACCATTGACGCTGGCCAACAAAGTCGTACGACTACCCTAATCCAATCGCATCTCATGCCGCAGATAAGTACTAATCAGCTACTGCACACTACGCCTTGACACGGGCCAACAAACGCGGCATGAGTACTAAATAATACTTATCTGAAATGACGGAGGGCTATGCAATATTTTAAGAAAACCATGAGCGTAATGAACTTGATATCGTTGTAGAATCTAATGATTTTGAAAAGGAGTGTTTTTGAGGCTTTTGCTAGTTTCGCTAAAGAGGTCACTCCCGGTGAAGATATCTCGGCTATTTCCTCATCGAATGAGGTGCTGGATATTCATCAAGGAATACCACTATGCAAAGAAAGAACTAGAGAAGCAATCAAAAGACAAAACCGAGTGGGTTGTAGTATTTGCTAGTTTCGCTAAAGAGATCACTCCCGGTGAAGGGATCTCGGCTCTTTCCTCATCGAATGAGGTGCTGGATATTCATCAAGGAATACCACTATGCAAAGCAAAAACTAGAGCTACCCTTTTTGAAAATTTGATTCTGCAACATCTTTTGGTTTCTTTCTTTTCATTAATCTCATTAATGAAGTCCATCAATTAATGTTTCCTAAATATCACAGAAAAATGAAACGAATATAGAACGTACACTTATGCCATCCGCATTCGCCACGGGGCCCGTCATGCACCGTTAGGTTACTTAACTACCGGCAGAGCGGGGGCTGGACTAGCGAGGGTAAAAAACATAAGCAACGTTTATTATATATCATATATATAATAGTACATTCATCTCACGCGGTTATATGATCAACATCATAGAACCAAGCAGCAGAAGCAACACATGAAATATTGGATATACTAGAATATCCGTGTTTTAAATTTAGCCAGTAATGTAAAACACGGATTCCACGGTCGTGATAGATAGCCAAACCCATATCCCTAGACCCCTACGAGGGCGGCAAGTAACCCTGCCAATTCTAGAGTTAGGAGACCCGGTCTCAACTCCTTTTGGTGGTCTCCCACTGGACTCTAGAACCCGGTTGCTTGTGCTCCCCGCCTTTGGTCTATCCTAATGTGGAAAAGTAAATAATATACAACAGTGGAGAAATCATCCTCAACCCAGGAGTGCCCCAATAAAAGAATATTACATACAGATTTTACATGAATGAAAATAAAAACCCTCATCTCACATAAAACCCCCCGGCTATTCTTTCACGACCATCCAATAAATCATATCAACAACAATACATGATATCATATATCATCAACGTAAGCAAATATGCGTATCTCTAAAACTCGTTGACATATAGCAACGAGATTGGAATACCCCACATATTACACTTACGGTCGCAGAAAAGAAAACAGAAAACTACAGTAATTAGAATGCTCAACATCCTTAGACATCATAAACCCGAAATATCTCATATTTCGGATTTCATGCCTAACTTATAAAACTTGCATTTTAGTCTCAAATTGAAAACTCTTTTCAATAAACTGTCGGATAATTCAACAAGATTCCCGACTAAGTGATCGCGTAGTATACGCAATTGCGACGGAGTTTTGGTCCGAATCAAAATTCCATGGCAATCGATCAATGATACTAAACGGCTAGATTTACATTATACCAACTAGTTTTCACAAAACTAATTATTCCGGATTCTAACAATTGTATCCATATCAAACTAAACCCAAAACGATGTAACAATTACAACTACGAAACACTTCGTTTTTGCCCCAATAGAACTGTTAACATCTCATGCAAACTGGGCTAATCAAACAATACCTGAAACCCCAAAATCAAGACTCCAGAACACCAAAAAAATTTCGAGGCCAAAATACAATAGAAAACCGGCCAGGCCGGATTTTATAGGCATTTCGCCGGGTCAAAAGTGGTGATTTGGCCCGAAATTTTTCCAGTGTTCAAGTTGCATCACATACAACATTCTGCAGTTGCTTAAAAAAATTTTACAGATCATTTGAAAATCGACAGAAACTTGATTTCGGGTTTCAGTGTTTCGGAGTTTTTCAGTTTCATGATTCGAATTACATCGTCTAATCTTCTGGATTAGGCTCTGATACCATGTAAAACTACCCTAGCACTACGATGAGGTCCAAGTGACATCAAGCATGCCAAATTCAAATTTTTATTGGTGGTATGCTAGACAAACCAAGATCTTTAGATAGTTGATTAGGGTTATGGTTTAATATCTACAACTAGAGAGAAGGAAAGAAGGCTATACCCTTGTAGATCGAGTCTTTCTCTTCTCTAGCTCTGGGTTGTGGTCCACACGACTCCATTAGGCTCCTCTTCAAGATGAAAGAACCTCCTTCGTGATTTTCGCGTCAAGAAGATCCACCCGAAGTCCACTAGCTCAAGATAACCCTTCACTAATCTCATTAGTGAAGGCAACACTCCACATCAAATCGCTAATCTAACGTGAGATGGTGAAGTAGGGGTTTATTTTGCTCACTAGGGTTTTCACAAGTTCAATGATTCACATGACATGTGAGGGTTTGAACTTGTAAGTGAGGTGAAGAAAATTGAAGAGAGCAAGAGCTCATGAAAATGGTTATGGCATGAAGAATGAAAAATGATGAGAGTAAACTCAAAATGGCTCTCTCTTTCCTCAGTTATTCAAGCATGGAATAAATTGCAATTCTAAATTACAAACATGCTTGAATAGTGAGTCAAGACCAATATAATATGATAAAAACCCATGCCTTGCCCATTCCACAAATATCTCCACAATTTACACCTCATTTTGTATTTTCTAAAAATAGAAAATTGATGAATGCTTCATATTATATATATATATATATACATACATATATCAAATATACATAGATTAATATATAGTAAGAAACA
Organism: Agapanthus africanus; assembly: GCA_030015575.1. Lineage (NCBI taxonomy): Eukaryota > Viridiplantae > Streptophyta > Magnoliopsida > Asparagales > Amaryllidaceae > Agapanthus > Agapanthus africanus. The sequence continues at coordinate 306,903,876 of CM057342.1, forward strand.
TAATTAGTGAGCTAATAATATTAGTCAAGATATAATTATATCATATATAATATATATCACATTATTAAATCAACACTTGATTCAATAATACGGTGACATCTCATATAACCGACTAATATCTGTAATATGAATATTATATTATCAAACCAACACTTGATTCAATAATCCGGTTATATCACATATAACCTGACCGACATCAGATAACTGGCAGATTATAAAATGGTATCACATACTTATATTTAATCATGCCCACGCACATATCAACATATATGCCCTACTTCGTTTCGCGCGAACCAGGAAACTTCTGTGTGGAACTCTAAAGACTCGTCAATACGTCAGCAGTAGTTGATGATCACATCAATCACCTACAAGCCGTCTGCGGTACTAGCTGGAAGTAACGGCTACCCGGGTATTGAGCAATATGAAGATCAACAAGCAATCTCGTCCATACTCTCCATGAAGCCTATCAGTAACACTATCGTATAGTCCAGTCTCTTCGTCTGATATTTAGCATATCATGTCTAGGGCTGGTAAACGTCAGACCTCAGTAACGTAATAAGTCATGCCAATTTCTGGCCTATAACGGTTCGAGAAACTACTGATAACTCTTATCAGTAAATCTTAGTAGCAGCCCTAGCCAGGGACTTCCAGTTATAGCCAATCGAGCATAGCGCAATATCAACCCGCCTTACCGGGAGAGACGAAACCCCTCCTATCGCTCATTGCCTCCATGTGATTCGGGACTGTACCCAAAATCCACCTGTTTGCATGACTCCTTTTGTCACGACCCGAAATGGTACGTGACTGGCACTTGAATCTTGTGAAGCCTATAGGACCCCACCTAATTCAAGTAAACCAAAAGCCCAGAAATCTAAACCATTTAAAAAGAGAGTGAAGGAAAATTCATTTTAAAAGTTAACATATAGAATCACTTTTGAAAGTCGTAGTAAGCATTTTTAAAAGCATCAAGTTTTTCCTAAAAATTTCGGCAAAATTTCCTTTGTAAATACTGGCCCAAAACGGGTACAAACAGGAATATACATAAGTAATGAATAAAGACATCCCCAAGCGGGAACTAGCTCTTCGCCAATTGGTGAGAACAACCACACAAGCAATATAATATACAATGCTGAAAGACGAGGATCAAAACTCAGAAAGGAATCCAATATCCTCAAGAAAACCAAAGAAGACCCATAATAATACAAGCGCGCGACTCTAAGGTCGAAAGAATATACAACTTGTCTTGTAAGTCTATCAAATAATACAAGTCTGGTTGATGGAGTTTACTAGATACAACTGAAATAAATAAAAGTACAGCGGTGGTCATGATGCAAGTGAACCCACCTACCAAAGCAATCACCCGGAAGGAAGCAGTGTGCCATCAAGCCGCAATGAAACCTGTACGGCTAAACCTGCAGGAAACTGTGGCACAACGGGGGTGAGTTGCCTACTCATGAGTAGAAAACATCACCGAGGAGAAATCGCATGTATGACTCTCTTCTAGATCATAGAATAAAATACATAATACTACAAGGGTGACAGTATATCATAAGTGTGATATCAAAGTACTCGTGTCCGTGTCAAGAGTAATAATATATCGATGCGTGACATGTATTAATGCACCATCCAACGTGTATCCAGCAACGACACAAATCGTGATAAAACCCGAGTGCCCAGCATCGACACTCAAAACATCATGAAGTCCGTGTCCAACAGCGACACATAATACTCAAATCTCGGGCTCCGCTAGTCAGGATCGGCCCATGGGCTCCGTCAGTTCGGATCGACCCATATCCATCTCTCTCATAACTCCGAACGGTATCCTCCGGATATCCGTCGAGTTTCCATACAATCACCGGTCGGTAGTGCTCTCCTGCCGGGCTCAACGCCTTTATGTACGATCCTCTTGCCCTAGGGTACCGCACCAGGTCCACCATGCACCCGCAGACGGTCCCTCCCCCTACCTTGAATCGGGTGTATGATACCACTCAAGAACCGAGAAAACCCATGGTGGACATCACAAATATCATATCATGAGAAAACCGCAAATTTTAATTTTTAGAAATGATAACGAGTTTATAAATCCTTGCGGTTTCTCCAAATCCAGAAATCTCATAGAAAATCTGAATCCCATAATCAAGAATTAATAAACAGTGAAATACCGGCATAAATCCCCAGGATATTGCATATCAGAATGAACGTATAAATGCATGAAATATCTAAGTAAGAAATGCAATATCTAAACTAGCATATGAAACCAAGCGCACTAGTACTATGTTGAAACTACCGCTAGCAATTTGTACCCATGAAGTAATGTTATCTAATGTGTACGTGACATGGAAATTACCGATGATAATGTGTGTGAGCCGGCAATCAAGTATACATGGAGCATACGCATCATCCGTAATGGTGCTGGTATCCTAACAACAGGGGTTCTTAATAACTAAAGAACACATTTAATGCATGCAATGCGATGAGAACAGCACGAATATGCCGAAAATAATGCAGTAACAGCAATATATAAGAATATACATTTCTATATACGAGTCATACAATTTTGGTGTTTGAAATCGCACGAATCGTGGTTTTAGAAAAATAGGGGCTACGGGGTCTTTGAGAAAAGATACGTCCTTTGAAAAATCCATAGTATCCCTCAGCCTATCTTTAAAATACTCACGATTCGTTAGTTTTGAAAACAAGTATGACTCAAGCCCAGTCTAACATCCACCTAATAAACTACAGGACTAAACTAAGGGACTAATCGAAAGGGTAAGGAAATCCACCTAAAGTTCGAGTCGATATATCTAGTAGTCGGCGATCCCGCCTCAAAAGCATCACGTACGGTAAAATATATAATACGACATTCTCGAATCAAGAGTGCGGATCAATCATCATATCTATACCTCGTACGGTAAAATCTATCGTACGGCATCCCAAAATCGGGGTACGGGTCAAATATCACATATACCTCATTATTCATATGGTATTATTATCGTAATATCCTGAATTAGGGGTACTATTCTACAATCTAGTACAAACCAATATCATCAAACATATATTCTCGTGTGTATGAAAACACATCACCCATCGATCCGCTAAAATATCATGTCGTATCTTATAACATGACACAAATCACATAACCAATCTTACGGCATTATGCCCGATCATATCGACTCATCTCCAAGTATCATATACTATCCTTATCACCCGTGTATACGTATATGTAAATATATATAGGTACCAACGCATCCATATACATATACATACATATATATATACATACATATACATACATATATATATATATATACATACATATACATACATATATATATATATATATAAACATATACACCCATAATCATATCACGTTTGTGTGCGCGTGTGTGTGTCTCAACCTTTACTCTAGGGTTTCGCAACTAAGAAACTAAACTAAAACGCTTTCTTACTAAGTATTCACGTCTCACAAAAACACATATGTAATATATATATATATATAATATTCATATCCTACCCTATGAAAGTGCTGGGGTGCTATACGCCATCCACCCGACTTCTCCCGTAGATATACATCTACTCACCTGATCCTCGCTTGCGGGGTCAATGACGCTACGCTCTCCCTTGTCGTCCCAAAGTTCACGCGGGGTACCTACAGTTTCAAAATACGTTATATCATAAAACAAGAATAAAATACAAGAAAGCCGATACGGCAAACGAAACACACATAGGTTAGGACCTATGGCCTACGCATGCAAAATAGTCCATCAACCCTCGTCTTTGACGTACAAACGCCAATCTATCGAGATAAAACACAATATCAAAACTCAAGTTATTAAAATCCGCAAAACTCAAAACAGCAACTTAGGAAACTAGCTCCAGATTTTGACTAAAGGTAATCTGGGAGAAAACAAAAAATACAGTGGCTAAGTTATGAGGAGTATGAGCTACAGGATAAAACCCAACATCAACAGACAAATTTTGGTCGGCCTAGTTGCTACAGTAACCGCCCCCGCCGGCCAAAATATTTTTGTTTGGTCTCGTCTTCTCATGGTGGTCTTCTATTGGTCTAACTAGGTTAATGTATATTTTTAATATTTTATAAAGGTCCCGGGTTGCTCCAGATTCCCTATAGACCTCTAAAATTTCACAAAACCCACACGGAAAGTTCTAAGTTCAAGTTTCAGGGTTAGTAACTGGTTTGATCTGAATTTTTAACACTAAGGGGGGTTTGCAGTCATCAATTACACTCACTTGCACCATCACTGTAGGGTTAGCTTAGCACCTTAGCAAGGTTTTGGCAAGCATCAAACTTGCTATATTAAAAATTTTGGGGTGCTAAACAAACCAACCAAGTAATTGAACAAGAGAATTAGGTTTAACTTTGCATGTAAACAACTTTATATCTAAGTGATAGGGATTACAACCTTTGTAGTCCGTTCCTTCGCTTCAAAATCTCCGAGTAGTGGTCCCTTCGCTGCGATCCATGAACTCCCGGACTCTTGAAGGGCTCCACAAGATGTACGATGCATTCTTGCTTGAAGTCTTCAAAGTCTACGATGATCTACGTCGAGGAAACAAGGACTCAAGCTCTCTCTTCACTAATATGGAATTAGTGAAGCTAACACACTAATCTATATGGCTAATATAGAAGAGGATGATGAAGTAGGAATTTTTCTCACTTTATTATTTAAATTCTCACAATCATTCATCACAAATGAAAAATCTAGCAAGCTTTTTTGCAATGAAGAAAAAGAAGAAGAAGTGATGAATTATTGTTATATGGTTAGAAATGCAACCATGGGTCAAGTATATCATCCTTAACCCTTGTAGATACTTGACCATGAGCTATGGTTAAAGGTATGGTTGATAAATATCTTAAGCTAGACAAAAAGAGTGGACAAAGTCAAAGAAGACTATAAGCTTCTACAAGCTTCAAAAAATATCTACCATGACAAATATCCACAATATTTTAATTACTTAATGATAAATATAAACCCTAACATTAACCCTAGCATGGTTTAACTCGTATAAACCCTAGTTGCATTTATAACCAAGCATGTCACAATATTATATATCACATATATAATATTTATCTAACAAAAGAAAACAATACAATAAACATATATCACATATATGTTAAAAGTATTATAAGTGAGAAAAATAAATATTTAAGTGAGAATATAATATATACATATATGTATATATATATATATATATATATTATATCATTTCATCGAATCAACACTTCATCCGATAACCCGGCTATATCACATATAACTGGCCGATATCACATATCGTGAGAATAGAATACGGTATCACATACTCGTATCAATCTCTATCCCGCACATATTACATATGTGCTCCTACTCCTTTTTACCTGAACCTGAAAACCTCTATGTAGGACTCTAAAGACTCGTCAATACGCCGGCAGTAGGTGATGATCACATCAAACACCAACAAGCCACAAGCGGTCAGCTAAACGTAACGGCAACCCGGCTATTGAGCGATCAAAAGATCAACAAGCAAGTCTGCTCTAACTCCTGTAAATCCAATCAGTAACACTACCGTACAGTCCGGTCTCTTCGTCTGATATGTCGCATATCAAGTCTAGGGGTGGTAAACGTCAGACCCCAGCAACCGATAAGTCGTGTCGATGTGAGGCTCATAACGGGTCGAGAAACTACTAATAACACTTACCAGTATATCTCCATATCAGCCCTGCCAGGGACTTCCAGTTATAGCCAATCGAACACAGCGCAACATCAACCCGTAAAACCGGGAGAGACGAAACCCCTCCTATCGCTCATTGCCTCCATGTGATTCGGGACTGTACCCAAAAGCCACTGTTTTGCACGTTCTCTTGAACGTGATAAGGTGGAAATCAAAGCACAGTGGGAATCACACAAGACTCTATGACGATCTCGGGTCTACAAACTAACCTGTACCAATGTCACCAAAGAACTGCTATCTGACGATAACTATAATACCAACAAGGAGTTCTCGGCGAGTCCATTCAGTATACCCAGTCTCCACTGAGAACCCGTATACCATCTATGATGTCAAACACGAATGGGTCATATGGGTCAAGATGCGTATACGTTAGTCTACTCTGGAGTATCGATGCCCTGTCTCGATACACCCTCGACTAGGAACAGTTATAGGATGTACTCGTAGACTACCCTGGCCCCACTAGTATTATCTGCATCATAGTCCCAGTTGTCAAGTACATATCCTAAGGGCTTTATCAACATGTGAGAGTAAGACAGTAAACCAATACAAGTCAACATGTTAAGACAAAGATCAACCAGATAGCATACTATCATATCGAGCACGAAAGTCCTCTCTATATATATCCAAGCATCCACTATAATATACATCACATGTACAACAATGGCCTATATGGCATATACATAACTAACAATCTCCCACTTGTACTAAGGCCAGCAGTTGTAGTATCTCATATCCAACATCCCGAAGAGTCTCTCAAATTGTATCTAGGGAATAGCCTTCGTGAATGGATCCGCGGTGTTATCCTTTGTGTCTACTCTCCTGACCTCGATCTCCCGGCGATCAACTATCTCCCGGATCAGGTGATACCGCCTCAGAATATGCCTGGATCTCTGATGGGATCTGGGTTCCTTAGCTAAAGCCACAGCTCCATTGTTATCACAATACAAATGTATTGGATGCTCAATGGAAGGAACCACACCAAGTTCGGTGATGAACTTCATTATCCAGACAGCCTCTTTGGCAGCATCGTTGGCAGCAATGTATTCAGCCTCCATCGTTGAGTCTGCAACGGTTTTCTGTTTGGAACTCTTCCAACACACCGCCCCTCCATTTAGGGTAAAGACAAATCCCGAGTACGACTTAGAGTCGTCCTTATCACTTTGGAAGCTCGAATCGTTAAAGGACTCCACCTGGAGTTCTCCGTTACCATACACCAAGAACATCTCTTTAGTCCTTCTCAAGTACTTGAGAATGTTCTTCACAGCTGTCCAGTGATTCTCACCAGGATCTTCTTGATACCTACTCACTACACTTTGTGAGTATGCTACATCGGGTCTGGTACATAGCATCACATACATGATAGAGCCTACTGCCGAAGCATAGGGTATCTCTTGTATGCGAGCTCTCTCCAAATCAGTCTTGGGAGACATCTCTTTGGAGAGAGTGAGTCTAGAGATCATGGGTGAGTTCCCACGCTTGGATTCTTCCATACTAAACCTCTTTAGTATGGTGTCAATGTACGTGAATTGGGACAATCCCAGTATCCATTTAGATCTATCTCTATAGATCTTAATCCCCAAAATGCATGAGGCATCACCTAGATCTTTCATTGAGAATGTTTGTGATAAGAAGAGCTTGACCGAGTGCAGCATAGGAACATCATTTCCTATCAAGAGTATGTCATCCACGTACAATACGAGGAAGACAACCTTACTCTCTGCTACCTTCTTGTATATACAAGGTTCATCTATGTTCTTGATGAAGTCAAACTCTTTGACTACCACATCAAAACAAATGTTCCAACTCCGTGTTGCCTGCTTTACCCGTAGATAGATTTAAGCAGCTTGCACACCTTTCTGCTGCTCCCACTATCTACGAAGCCTTCTGGCTAAGTCATGTACACGCACTCCTCTAAATCACCATTTAGAAAGGCGGTCTTAACATCCATTTGCCAGATTTCGTAGTCATGGTACGAAGCAATGGCAATTAAGATCCGGATGGACTTAAGCATAGCCACTGGAGAAAAGGTTTCGTCATAATCCACACCTGATCGTTGACGAAAACCCTTTGCAACAAGTCTAGCTTTGAAAGTCTCAACTTCTCCATCTACACCAAGTTTCTTCTTAAAGATCCATTTGCTCCTAATGGGTTTTACCCCTTCAGGAGCAACTTCCAAAGTCCATACTTTGTTGGTGTACATGGATTCCATCTCAGATCGCATTGCATCCAGCCATTTCACAGAGTCCCCACTCGTGATGGCCTGCTCGAAGCTAGTCAGGTCATCATCTTCCATGATACAATCCTCACTCCCACCATCAGTGAGAAAACTGTAGTATCTCTCACGTGGATGAGGAACCCTACTAGATCGGCGGAGAGGCTGGGGTTCGTTAGGAGCTATCGAATCCTCTGGTTCCGCTAAATCGTCAGTTGTAGCCTGTGCTGCTGGAACTTCTTCCAGTTCTACCTCATTGCCACTATCTTGTTTCATAAGAAAACTCTTTTCTAAGAAGGTGGCATGTCGAGAAACAAACACTTTTTGTTCCTCGGAGAGGTAGAAGATATACCCTCGCGAATGTTTGGGATATTCAATAAACTTGCATAGAACTGACCTTGCCTGGAGCTTGTCCGGATTTTGTGTTTTCACATATACCGGACAACCTTATATTTTAACATAATTAATATATGGTCTCTTTCCTTTCTATATCTCATATGGAGTGGTAGGCATAGATTTGGTGGGAACCATATACAATAGGTCTGCAGCTGTCTCAATATCCCAAAAAGGAAATAGGTAACTCAGCAGTGCTCATCATAGAGCGCACCATATCTAATAGTGTGTGATTCCTCCATTCCGAAACACCGTTGTGTTGTGGCATATACGGAGGAGTAAGCGGAGAAAGAATCCAATTCTCTTTTAGATAGTCCAGGATGTAAGTCAACGTTACACACCCATAAGATGCGGGGAGGCGGAATAGGTAAAACAATCATTTTGTTCAAAGTAACATCGACTATCAAACGGATCTTTGATAAACCCTAACTAAGAAACAATCTATAAGTAGTTAACTACTATGATAGATGATTATACCTCAAGATACTAGTCCTTCTTGTTCTTATTGTTCACCTCCTCTTAGGCCTCCTTGATCTAATAGAAGATCCACCCGAGAGTTCCTTCTTCAAGCTTTAACCTCTAACTTGAGATAACTAAGTGGCTAGGATTGCTAATCCAAGTGACCTAGAGGATATAGAGATAGATTAAGGATCTATTAGTCTTGCTAACCCTAGGGTTCTCTACACATGAGAGGATTAGGGTTAGGACGAAGAAGATGAGAGCATGAGGAGAGAGAATGTGTTTGTGATAATGAAATGAATCTTAAGTCATTTGGATAATATCTGAAGCATGAAAATATCTAAACAATAATATATTAAAACATCAACCATGCTTCATTAATTATCTTGAGGTGAATCACCTCATGACTCATGGTGCAATTAATGAAAATTACACATCACCTCTCGACCTCATTAAGTTTAATTCACAAATGAATTAAAACTAAATGAGTCATCTTTCTTCTATAAGCTTCTCGAGTAATTACGAGAATGCCCTCCCATCCGTATTTACGAAAAACATGGATATACTGAGACTGCATAAATCAAATAATCTAATACAGGAATCTGGCTCAAACCAAAGCCCACTAGTATAATCTGTCCGAACACCACACGCGCACAAGTACACGTATATGTCCGAACCCTGTCGTAAAACCATACGACCTCTATATCGTTTCGCCTGAAGCAGGGAAACCCTGTATGTGGGACTCTAAAGTCTCGACACTATGCTGGCAGTGGGTTTAACCACAGGCCGCAAGCGGTACTAGCTGTACGTAATGGTCCCCAGGTAGATGTCGATAAGAAGGCCGATGAGGAAACCCATCCGAACTCCTACTGAGCCTGGTGTGACAATCTCTATACAGTCCGGTCTGTTTGTCTAAGACTATCGCATTTCGGGCCTAGGGAGCGGCAAGCGTCAGTCCCCTAAAAGCGGTATAAGTCATTTCGGAGTGAAGCCCATCACATCTTGAGAAGCTAGTAGAAAACCTACCAGTAAATCTCGCTTGCCCTTGACAGGGACCTTACATAATGGTTCTCCAAACACAGCGCGATATCAACCTCCAACACCGAGAGAGACGAATCCTATCTAACCGCCACTACCTCCAAGTGCTTCGGGACTGCACACAACTGCTACCTGTTTGAACGATTCAGTCGAGCCGTGGTAGGGTAGCAATCTAAGAACAGTGGGAACACACTTGAGGCGAAGCAGCAGTGTCAAGTCTACGGACTATGCTGTACTCATGTCACCTGGGAACTGTTAACTGACAATGGGTATAATACCTACCAACAGTTCCCTGCGAGTCCTGTCCGATGTACCCGTAACCCAACGAGCACCTGCATACTATCTCCAGTACAACGTACTAATGGCTATGGGACAGACCATCTCCCCTGCTGGGACGAGAAGCGTATACACTAGTCTACTCCGGAGTATCGATGCCCTGTATCGATAATCCTATGACTAGGGACCTGAAAAAGGATGTGCTTGTAGACTACCCAACCCCTACTAGTGTGACTTCCATCACAACGCTGGTATTCAAGCAAGATCCTATAGGCTCTATCAATATGTATTCGCGATATGCTAAAAGAAACATATACACATTTTTAGATAGATATAAACCATGTAGCATACTACTATGTTGAGCAAGACTGTTAATACAACTTTCAATATCCCAAGCTTCTATTAAGTAATATACAAGCTAGTATGATACAATAATGGCCCCTAGGGCATATACATTAACAATCTCCCACTTGCACTAGGGCCATGTACTGGCGTATCGATGACCTATCATCTCGAATAGCCTCTCGAACTGTGTCTGAGGTAAAGCCTTGGTGAATGGATCTGCAGTGTTCTCCTCTGTAGCAACTCTCCGGACCTCGATCTCTCGGCGATCTATGATCTCCCTGATCAGGTGATACCGCCTCATGATGTGTCTGGACTTTTAATGGGACATGGGTTCCTTCGCTAAAGCTATAGCTCCGTTGTTGTCACAATACAGAGGTATTGGATCAACAATGGATGGAACCACCTGAAGTTCTGTTAAGAACTTCTTTACCTAGACTACTTCTTTTGTGGCATCAGAAGCTACGATATACTCCACTTCCATCGTCGAGTCAGCAACGGTGTCCTGTTTGGAACTCTTCCAACACACCGCCCCTCTATTGAGGGTAAAGACATAACCTGACATGGACTTGGAGTCATCCTTCTCTCTCTGGAAGCTGGAGTCAGCAAAAGCCTCGATCTGGAGGTCTTTTCCGCCGTAAACCAAGAACATATCCTTAGTCCTTCTCAGGTACTTAAGAATGTTCTTTACTGCTATCCAGTGCTTCTCCCCTGGGTCTGACTGATACCGGCTTACCACGCTTAGTGCGTAAGCTACATCTGGTATGGTGCACAACATCGCATACATTATAGAGACTACCGCAAAAGCGTAGGGTATAATCGACTTGCGATCCCTTTCAAAATCAGTCTTGGGAGACATCTCTTTGGAGAGGGTGATTCCGTGACAAGTCGGTAAATTACCACGCTTAGAATCTTCCATACTGTATCTTTTCAGTATAGTGTTTATATACCTGGACTGCGAAAGTCTCAACATCCTATTAGATTTATCACGATAGATCTGGATCCCAAGAATGTAAGAGGCATCACCCAAGTCTTTCATGGAGAACCTGTGTGACAAGAATTCTTTGACAGATTGTAGCATAGGGATATCATTTCCTATCAAGAGAATGTCATCTACGTACAAGACGAGGAATACAACAGTTCGTGCTACAATCTTACTATAAATACATGGCTCATCTGGATTTTTGATAAAGTCATATTCTTTGACCGTTTCATCAAAACAGATGTTCCAACTCCGCGATGCCTGCTTTAGTCCATAAATGGACTTAAGCAACCTGCACACTTTCCCGCTGCTCCCACTCTGATTGAAACCTTCTGGCTGATCCATATAGACGCACTCGTCCAAATTTCCATTTAGAAAAGCCGTATTTACGTCCATCTGCCAGATCTCATAATCATGGAAGGCGGCAATGGCAAGAAGGATCCGAATGGATTTGAGCATAGCCACTGGAGAAAAAGTTTCGTCATAGTCCAAACCAGGCCTTTGACGAAAACCCTTTGCAACAAGTCTAGCCTTATAAGTTTCTTCCTTTCCATCTATACCAATCTTCTTTTTGAAGATCCACTTGCATCCTATGGCTTTTACCCCATCTGGAGCAAAGTCTAAACTCCATACTTTGTTGGTGTACATGGACTCCATCTCGGTTCGCATTGCATCCAGCCATCTCGGTCCTGTTCTTCTGGAACTTCTGGTTCTACCAAGCTTTTATTAGTAGCTTGTGGTTCTGGAATTTCTTCTAGTTCCATTGCGCTCCCACTTATTTCCTTTTCTAAAAATAGCTGTTCTAGAAAATGGGCATTACGAGAAACAAAAACCTTTTGTTCCTCTGCGTAATAGAAAAAATACCCCTTAGAGTTCTTTGGATATCCTACAAACTTACACTGTACTGAGCGTGCCTCGAGTTTGTCCGGATGCTGCTTTTTAACAAAAGCTGGACATCCCCATATCTTAAGATACTGAAGATAGGGTTTCTTCCCACACCACATCTGATATGGTGTGGTAGGCACAGCCTTGGTAGGAACCCTGTTCAAAAGTTATGCAACCGATTCTAGTGCATAACCCAAGAAAGATCACGGTAACTGAGCATTACTCATCATGGAACGTACCATATCCAATAGGGTTCGGTTCTGTCTCTTCGATACACCGTTGTGTTGTGGAGTGTATGGAGGAGTAAGCTGAGAGAGAATTTCTTTCTCTTTTAGGTAACCTAGGAACTCGGCACTTAAGTATTCACCACCTCGATCAGAGCTCAGTGTCTTGACACTTTTGCCGGTTTGGTTTTCTACTTCATTCTTATATTTTTAGAATTTCTCAAAGGCCTCGGATTTATGTTTCATCAAGAAAATGAATCCATACCTAGAGAAATCATCCGTAAAAATAATGAAATATGAAAAACCGCTTCTTGCATGTGTAGACATTGGACCACATACATCGCTGTGTATGAATCCTAAGAGCTCGCTCGCACTTACTCCATGTCCAGTGAATGGAGTCTTTGTCATCTTTCCTTTGAGACATGATTGACAAGTGGCATAAAATTGATATTCGAACGGATCCAAGTTTCCATCTTTATGTAACTTGGTTAACATTGTCTCATTGATGTGACCTAGTCTACAATGCCATAAGAAAGCCTAATTTATATTTGGAGACATTCTTTTTAGTGTGTTCTGAACATTGAAAATTTGCAATTGGTTTAACACGTATATACCGTTATCTAGTGTACCGGACCCAATCAAACCATGATTAAGGTGGATGTTAACAATATCGCTTACAAACGTGAAATCATAACATTCTTTTGATAACAACGATACTGATATGATACTACACGTTAAACTAGTTATACAAAAACAGTTGCGCAAAACCAAAATATGTCCACTCATCAGTCCAAGGTGATAATCTCCTACGGACACAGCATCCACGCTCGCTCCGTTCGCAACTCTCAGGGTCATATCACCAGTCTTCAGCACTCCACGGCTTCTCAGCGCCTGTAATGAATTGCATATATGAGATCCTGCTCCGGTATCCAATACCCAGGAAGTAGAGTTGATTGAATAACAATTTTCAATTACAAACACACCTGAAGCCGAAGCCACAACTTGTCTCGGGTCCTGGTTCTTGGCAATCCAAGCTTTGCAATCCTTCTTCCAATACCCTTTCCTACGACAGTGGAAGCACTCGTCCTTTGCTACTACCGGCACCGCAACCTTTGCCATTCCCTTGACTCCTACCTTACCAACACCACCTCTCGGTTTGGTAGTGGCCTTCTTCTTCCTTCCTTTGGCACTTGCATTGGACCTGGAAGAGGAAGCACCACGAACAAACATAGTAGGTGTTTCCCTTGCTTTCTGCAAGGTACCCTCTGCACTCCTCAACATGTTAAGAAGTTCTGGAAGTTCAACTTCTTTACCTTGAATATTGAAATTCAAGATAAACTGGGCATAGGTGGAAGGAAGGGACTGTAAAACCAAGTCTGTATATAGCTCGTTCTCTAATGTTGTCCCGAGGTCCGCGAGCACTTCAATATAGCCAATCATCTTAAGGACATGTTCCGCTACAGATGATCCGACGGCCAGCATCGACTGAAACAAGTTCTTCGAGGTTTTGTATCTAGCTATACGAGATTGCTCTCCATACAGTTCCTTGGTGTGGAGAAATATGGATTCAAGATCCATATTCTTGTGCCACCTCTGATGTTCATTATCCATAGAGGCAAGCACGATGCATTTGGCCTTCATGCAGTCTAACTCCCAGGTCTTAGGGGTCTCCTTATCCGCGACACTGGATTCTGGACCTAGGACAGCAGGGGATTTAGTATGCAATTTGTCATAGGTGATTGCCATCTTGACATTCCGGAACCAATCTTTATAGTTTGGCCCTGTCAAAATATTTTAATATAATAATAACTTAAGGCCCGTCATGTTATTGGTCGCTGCAATTTAGGAGAGAGAGAAGAAAACACTTTAGCATGATACTCTTGCAAGTTTAGAGTGGTTTTTAGTTTATCTAAACAGGATGGCTCCCACTGTTTCTCGAATCCTTCCTCAAACCAAAACGGAAGAACTAGTCAGGACTATTTTTACTGTATAATACTTGCTCAACCGTTCAGCCAGGCCGGTGTCGGTACTTCGAGGGAGGTTTTACGACACTTTTGCGAAGTTCCTTAATTAAATAAGCTCTTTTCCCAGGGGGCATAGCCCCGCTGACACCTTTCTCGACACCTACTTGGTTTACAACATTGATCGTTAAGTGAAAGAATCTCCTGATAAGTAGCATATACTCATAGTAGGATCGGGATCCAAATATCATTGTGTGATAAAGCTGATGGTATCCTACCAAAATTATCACACTCCAAATGGTATGCAACTCTAGTAAGTTTCAGTTTCTTTAGAAACTCCCGATGTGGATTTCTTCCCCATGCTCTTATGACCTTGACTTTGGTCAAATGGCAGTACGACTGTCCCAAACCAACTCATCTATCTATGAACAGATGAATACCCAGCAGCTACCAAACACTATGCCTTGGCGTTGGTCAAAATACACAGCCTGAATACTACTGAATACCTAAATGAAATGACGGAGGGCTACGAATGGTTTTGGCGAAACCGTGAACGTAGTGAACTTGATATGATCGAAGGAACCTGATAGCTTTTAAAAGAAGTGGTTTAAGCTCCACAATTAAAAATCTGCTGTTTTTAAAATAACCGAGTGGTTTCTTTTAAATTGTTCCAACGATTCAACTTTGGTTTATTTTCTTTGCATTAATATAATGCGTCCCATTTATTAACCTATCATTGCAGAAAACAACGAAAATGCAACGTCCGCTTATACCATCCGCATTCGCCACTGGGCCCCGTCATTCACCCGTTAGGTTACTTAACTAACGACAGAGCGGGGGCTGGGCTAGCGCGGATGCAAAACATAAGCAACGCTTACTAGATATCATATATAGATATTGTACATTCTTCAGACGTAATAATAGGCATTCCAGATCACAGATGAACATATTGGATATTCTAGGAATCCGCATTTCTTTTGAGCCTGCAATGAAAGACGGATTACATAGTCGTGATGAATAGCCAACCCCACCCTAGCCCCCTACGGGTACGGCAAACTACCTATCAAGTAGCTGAAGTGAAGCGGTCTCCCTCAACAACATGAGTAGGCCACTAAGCACTTCAAAGTACCCGGTAGTTTGTGCACCCCATCTTGGGTCTATCCTAGGAGCAGAAAACAGTAAATGAAATAATACAACGGTGTCTACAACCTCAACCCGGATGTGCCCGGCAAATGAATATTACAACAATTTACAATTTATAAATGAATGAAAGAATCACTCGTCTCACATCCCCGGCTATCCATTTACGACAATCCAACAAGTTCATATTCACAAAAATAAAGTAACCATTACAGAAATGTGCAACCCCCTGCTAACCGACATATAGCAATTAGGGGAGGATTACGAACACATTAATCACAACACAGATATAATCCAGTTAGCCAAAGTTCTTAGAATTTCGATCAAGCACCACATATGAATCTACACCAAATAATTCTCTATGCACATAAAACCTGAGTAAAAACAATACATCCCAGAAAACACAACATCAATACAGAAGAATAACAGAGCAAATTTGGGTTGATTCGGTGTCAACTGGGCCGTGGATCTGCGGCAGATCGCTTGGATCGGCCGTGGTTCCACGGCGGTTTGGAAGAGTCACGATTCCAAATTTCTTCACAATTCTTAAAAAACCCTGCTTGTATTTTTAAAGGTCCCTGAAAAATATTTAGACCCCAATTTAAAATCGGCAGAAACTTGGTGAAAATATCGTTTTTTCGGGATAAAATTGCGATCGAATTTCTAAAGACTTTGTTAACTTATTAGTTATGGTTTAGCCTGGCTCTGATACCACTGTAAGTCAATGTTACACACCCACAAGATGCGGGGAGGCGGAATAGGTAAAACAATCATTTTGTTCAAAGTAACATCGACTATCAAACGGATCCTTGCTAAACTCTAACTAAGAAACAATTTATAAGTAGTTAACTACTATGATAGATGATTATACCTCAAGATACAAGTCCTTCTTGTTCTTGTTGTTCACCTCCTCTTAGGCCTCCTCGATCTAATAGAAGATCCACCCGAGAGTTCCTTCTTCAAGTTTTAACCTCTAACTTGAGGTAACTAAGTGGCTAGGATTGCTAATCCAAGTGATCTAGAGGATATAGAGATAGATTAAGGATCTATTAGTCTTGCTAACCCTAGGGTTCTCAACACATGAAAGCATTAGGGTTAGGACGAAGAAGATGAGAGCTTGAGGAGAGAGAATGTGTTTGTGATAATGAATTGAATCTTAAGTCATTTGGATAATATCATGAAGCATGAAAATATCTAAACAATAATATATTAAAACATCAACCATGCTTCATTAATAACCTTAAGGTGAATCACCTCATGACTCACGGTGCAATTAATGAAAATTACACATCACCTCTCCACCTCATTAAGTTTAATTCACAAACGAATTAAAACTAAATGAGTCACCTTTCTTCTAGAAGCTTCTTAAGTAATTAAGAGATTGCCCCTCTCATCCGTATTTATGAAAAACACGGATATACTGAGACTGCATAAATCCAATAATCTAATACTAGAATCTGGCTTAAACCAAAGCCCGCTACTATAATCTGTCCGAACATCACACGTGCACAAGTACACGCATATGTCTGAACCCTATCGTAAAACCATATGACCTCTATATCATTTCTCCTGGAGCAGGGAAACCCTCTGTGTGGGACTCTAAAGACTCGAAACTATGCTAGCAGTGGGTTTAACCACAGGCAGCAAGCGGTACTAGCTGTACGTAACGGTCCCCGGGTAGATGTCGATAAGAAGGCCGATGAGAAAATCTATCTGAACAGCTACTGAGCCTGATGTGACAATCTCCATACAGTCCTGTCTGTTCGTATAAGACTATCGCATATCAGGCCTAGGGGGACGGCAAGCGTCAGTCCCCTAAAAGAGATATAAGTCGTGTCGGAGTGAAGCCCATCACACCTTGAGAAGCAACTGGAAAACCTATCAGTAAATCTCGCTTGCCCTGGCCAGGGACCTTGCGAAATGGCTCTCCAAACACAGCGCGATATCAACCCCCAACACTGGGAGAGACGAATCCTATCTAACCGCCACTGCCTCCAAGTGCTTCGGGACTGCACCAAACTGCTACCTGTTTGCACGACTCGGTCGAGCCGTGGTAGGGTAGCAATCTAAGAACAGTGGGAACACACTTGAGGCGAAGCAGCAGTGTCAAGTCTACGGACTATGTTGTACTCATGTCACCTGGGAACTGTTAACTGAGGACGGGTATAATACCAACCAACAGTTCCCTGCGAGTCCTGTCCGGTATACCCGTAACCCAACGAGCACCTGCATACTATCTCCAGTACAACGTACTAATGGCTGTCGGACAGACCATCTCCCCTGTTGGGACGTGAAGCGTATACACTAGTCTACTCCGGAGTATCGATGCCCAGTATCAATAATCCTATGACTAGGGACTGAAAAAGGATGTGCTTGTAGACTACCCAGCCCCCACTAGTGTGACTGCCATCACAATGCTGGTAGTCAAGCAAGATCCTATGGGCTCTATCAATATGTATTCGCGATATGCTAAAAGAAACATATACACATATTAAGATAAATATAAACCAAGTAGCATACTACTATGTTGAGCAAGACTGTTAATACAACTGTGAATATCCCAAGCTTCCATTAAGTAATATACAAGCTAGTATGATACAATAATGGCCCCTAAGGCATATACACTAACACAGGAACTCATTGCTCAAGTATTCTCCGCCTCGATCAGATCGAAGGATCTTAATACTTATACACGTTTGGTTCTCGACTTCGTGCTTATATTCTTTGAATTCTCAAAAGCTTCAGACTTGTGTTTCAACAAGAATACATGTCCGTATCTTGAGAGATCGTCAATGAATATAATGAAGTACGAGGAACCATTCCTGGCATGTGTAGACATGGGACCACATACATCACTATGTATCAGTTCCAAGAGTTCCGTAACTCTTTCTCCGTGTCCACTAAACGGAGTTTTGATCATTTTGCCTTTGAGACATGAATGACAAGTTTCATAAGATGATAATTCGAACGGATTCAAATATCCATCTTTATATAACTTAGCTAGTCGTGTCGCATTGATATGACTTAGTCTACATTACCACAAGAAGGATTCGTTCATTTCTGAACTCTTCCTCTTGTAAGTGTTTTGTACATTAAGAATTGTGGTTTGATTTAGAATGTATATGCCATTATATAAGGAGCCTGATCCAATCAACTTTTGATTTAGAAAAATGTTCATAACATCATCCTGAATTACAAAATTATATCCTTCTTTACTTAATAAAGAAACTGATATAAGATTGCATATCAGGTTCGGTATGTAATAGCATTCGTTCAGAATCAATGTATTACCATTTGGTAATACAAGGTGATATTCGCCAACTGCTTTGGCTGCAACATTTGCACCATTCCCTACTGTTATGGAATGATCACCTATTCCCAGTTCTCTGCCTTTCCTTAGCCCATGCAACATATTGCATATGTAGGATCCTGATCCGGTATCTAATGCCCAGGACGTAGAATGAACTGAGAAAGAGTTCTCGATAACAAACACACCCGAAGATGATGCATCATTATGCTTATTCTTCGTTTGGGCGGCGTGTGTATCCGGATATTTCCCTATTTCCTGTTCAGTCTTATAACAATTATAAGAAAAAAAATGGAACCAACGTTCCCCTGCTCAGTATAATAAGTGGGTTTGGTCAATACATCCATATTATTATCTTGATTAAGGCCTGACTTGGTCGCTACCAGGAGAGAGAGAGAAGGAAACACTTTAGCGTATGCTCTTGCAAGATTAGATTGGTTATTATCTTATCTAATCAGGATGGCTCCCACTGTATTAATCAAATCTTCCTTTAAAAACCCCTAAAAAAGGAAAGACTAGCCGGGATTAATTACAGTCTACAACTTCGCTAACCGTTCAGCCAGGCCAGTGCCGGTACTTTGAAGGAGGTTCCCCGTGTTTTCGTACGGACCTAATTAAGATAAACCTCGTTTTCCCTTAGGGGTAATCCTATTAACACCTTTCTAGACACCTAATGGATTAGCTAATTGTAAAGTGCAAAACTCTCCCAGGAGTAACTCTTACTCACAGTGGGTATCAGGATCCAACTATCTCATAGAAGGTATGCAATCTCATTGCAAATCTCAATACTTGAAATTCCCGATATTTCTTTTACCCCTAACATGCTATGACCATAACGCATGCCAAACAACCCATAGTCCGCTAGTCAAGTTCAACCCGTGCATTTCCTGATTGAATTAAACCCACCCGTATGACCCTTGACGCATGCCAAAAACGCCGTACGAATACCCTAATCCAATCGCATCTCATGCTACAGATAAGTACTAATCAACTACCGTACACTACGCCTTGACGTAAGCCAAACTACCGTAGCACGAATACTAAATAACACTTATCTGAAATGACGGAGGGCTACGCAGGTTTTTATAAAAACCATGAGTGTAATGAACTTGATATCGTTGTAGAAACAAGTGATTTTGAAAAGGAGTGATTTTGAGGCTTTTACCAGTTTCGCTAAAGAGGTCACACCCGGTGAAGGGATCTCGGCTCTTTTTTTATCGAATAAGGTGTTGGATATTCTACAAGGAATACCGCTATGCAAAACAAGAACTATAGAAGCAGTCAAAAACATAACCGAGTGAGTTGTAGCATCGGCTAGTTTCGCTAAACAGGTCGCTCCCAGTGAAGGGATCTCGGCTCTTTCCTTATCAAATAAGGTGCTGGATATTCTACAAGGAATATCGCTATGCAAAGCAAAAACTAGAGCTACCCTTTTTTTGAAAATTTGATTCTACAACATCTTTTAGGTTTCTTTTCTTTTCATTAATCTCATTAATGAATTCCTATCATTTATGCTTCCTAAGAATCAAAGAAGAAACGAAAGCAATAATATTTATATATCATATATATATAGTATAAGCATTCGTCTTACGCATATAAAATGATCACATCACAGAATATCAGCAGCAGAAGAATCACATATGAAATATTGGACATACTAGGAATTTCGTGTTTTATTTAAGCCAGTAAAAACGCTGATTCCACGGTCGTGATGAATAGCCAAACCTACATCCCTAGACCCCTACGAGAGCGGCAAGCAACCCCACCAATTCTAGAGTTAGGAGACCCGGACTCGACTCCTCGAGTTGGTCTCTGTCATGACCCGAAGTAGTACGTGACTGGCCCTTGAATCATATGAATTGTATAGGACCCCATCTAATTCAGGTAAGCCAAAAGCCCAGAAATCTAAACCATTTTTAAAGAAGAAGCATAGAAAACATGTTATAAAACAAGTGGTTTTTAAATAACATAAGCCGAAGTATTTCATTTTAAAATATCAAGTCTTTTCAGAAAATTTTGGCAGAGTTTCCTTTGTAAATACAGAACCCAAACGGGGTACAACATGAATAATATATACATAATGAAAAAGGCATCCCCAAGCGGGAGCTAGCTCTTCGTCAATCGACGGCCACAATCACGCAAGCAATATGATATACAACGCCGAAGGGCGAGGATCAAAACTGAAAAGGGAACTCAAATCAACATGAAAACCCATAATATTACAACGCGCGACTCTAAGGTCGAAAGAATATACAACTAGTCTCTAAGTCAAATACATATACATGTCTGGTTGATGAAGTTTTACTAGATACAACTGAATATAAATAAATGGAACAATGGTGGTCACGATGCAAAACAAAGCAATCACCCGGAAAAGAAGCAGTGTGCCAGAAAGCCGCAATGAAACCTGTACGGCAAGACCTGCAAGAACTGTGGTACAACAGGGGTGAGTTGCCAACTCTTGAGTAGAAAACATTACAGAGCAGAAATCGTATGTATGACTCAATCCTAGGTCAAACCATCAGTAATATATACATATCCTCAATATGATAAAGTCTGAAATATGAAAAGGTGGCAAGGGTAAACATCTATACCAAGTGTAATACCAAGTGCTCGTATCAGTGCCTCAGGTAGCAACATATCACAAATATGATGTGTGATCAATGTAATCATCATGGAATCAGTGTCAACTATATCATGAAGTCTAAGTATGTGGATATCATTCAACTATGTAATCAATGCCTGTATGCGTGTGGATCTCGTCCACGTGTCAACCAATGACGCAACAACATCAAGCATGTAAATGTCATAAAAGTATATGCATGAGAGTATGAGGATATAAATCAACTGGTGTCCCTCGCGACACATCAAAATCATGAAAACCTGAGTGCCCAGCATCGACACTCTAAACATCATGAAACCCGTGTCCAGCATCGACACGAAAATCCTCATCTATCAGGTGTTGTCAGCACGACTGGCCCTGATAGGTACGTATCATATGCTATCTTGAAAACCCGAGTGCCCAGCTTCGACCCTCGCAATTCGACGTATCCATACGTATATAACTCCGATCGGTATCCCTACGATAACCGCCGAGTCTAAATACTGTCACCGGTAGGTATGATTCCCCTGTCTGGCTCATCGGCATAGTCCATCGATCTTCTTTCCCCGGGGTACCTCCAGGCCCCACCATGTACCAGCACACGGCCCACGACTACTCCTCACATGGGGTATATATATCAAAACCGATAAAACTTACGGTGGCTGCTGAAATATCATATCAAGAGAAACCGGGTTTTTAAAAATAGTACACACTTTCTTTTGAAATACCTACGGTTCTCAAATCCAGAAATATCATGGAAATAACATACCTCAATACGTATAATCATAAGGCATGATGTATGAGACATATAATAGAAATGTATGCATATCTGTAAATTATGCAACATGGAACAGTAATATGCATATAGCAAGGGTAAACCGCTCTTTTAAATAAATCCGGTTTTTAAAATGTCTCTTGTGGTTCCCGATTTTCCCAAAGTCAAATGCAGCAATCCTGCTGTGTAGTGATATGGCAATTACCGATGATGATGTGTGTGAGCCGGCAAGTAAGTGTGCGTGGAGCATACGCATCATCGGTAATGGTGCCGGTGTCCTAATAACATGGGTTTAATATAACAATAAACACATTTAAACATGCAATACGATGCGAATAGCAAGAATATGCGGAAAATGAATAATAAACGCAACAATAAGGAATCTACATTAATATATGTATGTCATGCAGTTTTGCCATTTGAAATAACACGAATGTGGTGTTTAGAAAAAAATACGGGCTATGGTGTTTTTAAGAAAAGATGCGTCTTTTGAAAATATCCATAGAATCCCTTGGCCTGTCTTTAAAATACTCACGATTCGTTAGTTTTGAAATAGGTATGACTCGAGTCTTGTCTAACATCAAGTAAACTACATGACAAATCTAAAGGTATGGAAACCACCTAAATCTGAGTCGATACATATAAATATAATAGTCAGTGATCCCGCCTCAATAGTATCACATACGATACAATATATATTATGACATCTTCGAGTCAAGAGTGCGGATCTATCATCAATATATAGCTCGTACGTAAATCCGTAGTACGGCATCCCAAATCTGGGTACGGGTCAAATATCACATTCATCTCATTATTCATCTGGTATCCATTATCATCATATCTCATGAACTGGGGATACTGATCTAAGTCTAGTACAAACTGATACCATCTGCATATATATGCGTGTATGAAAACACACGCCTAAAGGCCCGCTAAAATCTCATGTCGTATCCCAAAATACGAACCAAAACATATCACCGATCTCATAGCATCATGCTCAATCTCATACACTCATCTACAAATATCATCCACTATCCTCATTATATATATATATATATATATATATATATATATATCCCCCATATACGCACAAGTAATAATAATAATGCATGCTAGGTTGTGTGCGCGTGTGTGCAAACCTATTCTATGGTTCGCGACTAAGAAATCAACCACGACACAATCATCCAAATTCACAACACATATGTAAAAATATAACATATCATCAACTGCACTACGAACTGCGGGGTGCTATATGCCATCCACCCGACATCCCCCGTAGATATATATCTACTCACTTAATCCTCCCTTGCTGATGCCGATGACGCCATGCTCATCCTCGTCGTCTTGAAATCACGTGGGGGTACCTACAACCAATACACAATCGCAAATGCGTATTAAAATCAAGTCAGAAAACCAAAACGGCACACGTTTTGCTCATAGGTTAAAACCTTTAGCCTACGCCTGCAAAACCATCAAACAACCCCCGTCGCTGACGTACAAATACCAGACGACGGAACACAAAAACAAATACCAAATCCCAAATTAAAACAAAGTCGAAGAAAAATGCAGCAACTCAAGAAAATAGTCCCAGATTTTACCCTAAATCAAATTAGCCAATTTTGCACATGTAAAGGGTCTAGTTTACTGGAGATGGAGCTGTAAAACAAACACGAACCAAAATGAACTAGGTCTGGCCGCAAATTTCGGCCAGAAGGATTATTTCTGTGGCTTGGTGTTGGGGCATGGGGCTAGGGTTTCGGTGGGGGGTCCTAGGTTGCTTGCATGTATCACTGTCTTTGCTAAATAATTTTCCAGGTCCCCGAGTGTTAGCTAATTCAATTTTCTCATCACAATTTCCACAAAATACGATATCGGCAGAATTTCAAAGTTTGTGAACTGGGGTTTGTCTCAGGTTTTGTGTCCAAAATACTATCACTAAGGGGGTTTAAGATCACTAATAACTCAATTACACTATCACAATTCAATTCAAACCCTAACCCTAAACTTAGAATTTCCAAACCTCTATAAACATCGCCTAATCACTTCTAAACATGCAAGGAAGCTAAGGTAAACCAAATATTACACTAATGGTTCAGAAATTACCTTAATTGGCAACTCAAGAATTTTCTTGAGTTGCCCCAAATCTTCAAAATCCGATTTTTCTTGGTTTATAGTATTTGTGAGAAGCTTGTGCATGATTTTAATGAAAAGAGTGAGGTGTTTTGAGGTGGGAAATGAGGTGTTTTGAGGATGAAGAGGAAGGGGGAGAGGGAGAGGCAGCCACGGAGTGAAAGGGAGAGAGAAAGAGATGAAGAAACTGAGAGGGACAAATGGGCATGGTTCTCTCTTGACCCCTCACACTTTCTCACTTGCCCATGCTTCTATATTTTATCATTTCCTTTTTCTTTTCTTTTGTTTTGTTTTTTTTTTCTTTTAATTTTTGAAATAGGAAACCCAAATGAAACTATGGTAGAAATGTAACAAGTATATGTAAATGTTATATGGTGCATGTCATGTGCACAAAACCGGATTAATGCAAGATTAGCGATATTTAATCGCAATTAGCATTAAAAATAATATATTTAATTATATAAAAATCTATAAATGCTCAAATCTTTTAAAAAAACCTTCATTTTAGTAATTTCTATAATTTTACATTTTTTTCTCAATTTATCGGTATTTAATTATACCGCAATATTAAAATATTCAATATATTTATTATTTAATTATAAAAATTCCCAAAAATAATATTTTATTTTTCTGAAATGTTACAATCTTCCCGCTTTAAAGAAATTCGGTTCCCGAATTTAAATTTAAACCCCTCAAATACTAAAACATTTCAGTAAAAAGTCCAAGTCGTCGGGGCTCCGAAATCATCAATAAATAAGACGCATCATAGCGCAATGCATGCGCATAAACAATGAGCAGATAACTCTAAATCAAAACTCCGTCAAGCATCTCGCAATCATTGGAGTCATGGTGAGGACTCAAATGTCAAATCCAATATGAAAACCAATATGATATAAATCAAAACTATAAATGTAAACATCTGAAGAAAATGCATGCCAAACCTTTCATGTTGTTGTGCGATGCACGTATCGCGGCACAGTGGCGGACGTCTATTGTAAGAAAATAACTCTATATATACTTATCATTTGTTTAATATGTACGCCCCGCCGTTTTTGAAAATAATTTAGAAGGCTTTCCTTGTTTTAAACGTTTCGTGTCATATCAGACACGTAGGTAAATACTGAGACTATAGCTCCCTTTTTTGGAAATCTCTTCGATAACTATCAATTCATGCAACATATATCCAGGTACTGTTCTCTGACTAGTCCTGCTCAGTATGAAAACAAATAGCAAATATCATAAAAACATAATGCTCCATAAGAAATCAATCCCAAAATGTGCATATGAATGTTACGTGCGTCTGGTGCGCACGAAAATAGAAACCCATAAATGTCCCATACATGTGCACAGAAACAACACCTAAGTGCATCGGGTGTACACGAAACATCTGTCAAGGGCAACGGGTGTGCCTGACAGCAATATCAGGTGCATCTGATATGCACGAAGAATCTCGATTTAGTGCATCTGATATGCACCAAAATCGCATCAAGCGCCCAAGCATGCGCAAGAATCCAAATCAAGTGTACGAAAACAAATATTGAATATCAACATCGAAATCGACGGTATTAAATAAACCTCAATCCAAATCAGGTATACCGCGGTATATAATCTCACAACCGTGTGCATCAACGTGCACAAATCAAATCAAAACACTAAAAGTGCATGAAAACTATGCCGAAAGCACAAGTCAAATCATATGCATATCATAAGCATGAAATCAAAGTCAACATCTCGACTGATATCAAATCGAAGTCTGGTGCAACTGTGGTGCACAAAATCTCAGTCATGCAAATAAATCATCCAAAATATCGAAATTCAAGGTAACGGATACATGATAATCGAATAACCAAATCATAAATTATAAATACCATCGTCAATATGTCCTTCCTTCACAGTCGAGAAGGTGTCGGTGCATTCAAAGCTAGCAGAGCAAGATATCTACTTGCCTCCTGTTCATGGTCTGACGCCTGGTGCTTTTAGGCTCTTGTCTCTCACTGCGAATTGCTAGATACATAACTCCTCGGCTCAACGGTTCAATATGGAATGATGACGGAAACAGTCCCACTTTGGCACATCCTTTAAAGATCTCTGGCCAACTATCTCGCCGACGATGCCGAAATCTGGCCTACTGGGTGTGTGTAACAGGACCGCTTCTGGATCCAAGTCTTCTCGTAAAGTTTTCCAGAAAGGTCCTGTCGAGGTCTCTCCCAAATCTCGTTTCTGCTGAACTTCCCGGAAGTTATCATCTTTTACTAAATATGTATCTTGTTCCGGAATGGCTGCATACTCATCGCGACTCCTTCTTGAAGATATATCCATATACAACGCCTCTACATGCGTATCACATCTCTGATGTCGGCGGAGTGGAACATCATCTCATCAAGATATCGTACTAACCTATTACTCCACTTTTCTCTAATGTCGACTGCTTCGGACTCGTGTCTTCGTGGCTGTATAGACTGTGCTCCAACGGCTATACTCGTATCTGGAGTCTCCCAAGAAATGTATCCCATCACATGATATCTGAATGACGTCGAATCTTTCGATCGATTCGTCAAAGTTCCATAATCCCCTAAGAGCTCAACATCTTGGGTACAGTTTAATAGTATTCCAGTACATGCCACAGTACCTATGGACCAACCGTAGAAGGGCAAACCCAAGCCTCACTAATGGCACAGCTGAACTGCCGCAACCCTGAGGTTTCAATGCGTTCCCATGGTCATTATGTCGAGTTAGGGTTTCATTCTTCTAAAGGGTCCATAACATTACTTGCATTTGTCTCTGAATACTTTAAACTTGGAAAATAGGCTTCTAACATTCGATCGTATCTATCGACTCCCAACGTACCTGCGTGAAATCGTCTCTAGCTGGAATCAATCAATCTGATGACCTCGCATCGGAATCACTTGTCCTAGTCCTTCCTCCATGGGTGACTAGAGATCTTCTACCATAACTCTACGTACAATTCGTGCGGCAATAGCTCCAAACATCTGGTGTTAGTTATATGTATGCCCTAGAGGCCATTACTGTGCATATGATGTATATTGTAATGGATGCTTGGACATATATAGGGAGGACATTCTTGCTCGACATGATAGTATGCTATCTGGTTGTACTTTATCTTAACATGTACTCTGATTGTCTCTATGTTACATGTTGATAAAGCCCTTAGGATATGTACTCGACTACTGGGACTATGTTGAGATTATACTAGTGGGGCCACGGTAGTCGATGAGTACATCTTATAATTGTTCATAGTCGAGGGTGTATCGAGACAGGGCATCGATGCACCAGAGTAGACTAGCGTATACGCATCTTGACCCATATGATGGGCGATGGATGATCACATATCCATTGGTGTTTGACATCAAGGATGGTGTACGGGTGCTCAGTGGAGACTGGGTACACTGGACGGACTCGCCGAGAACTCCCAGATGGTATTATACCTCACGTCAGATGGCAGTTCTCCGGTGACACTGGTACAAAGTAATCTGTTGACCCGAGATCGTCATAGAGTCTTGAATGATTCCCACTGTGCTTTAATTTCCATCATACCATGTCCAAGAGGGCGTGCAAAAAGGTGGCTTTTGGGTACAGTCCCGAATCACATGGAGGCAATGAGCGATAGGAGGGGATTCGTCTCTCCCGGTATAGGGAGTTGATGTTGTGCTGTGTTCGATTGGCTATAACCGGAAATCCCTGGCCAGGGTTGCTGAGATTTACTAGTAAGTGTTATCAGTAGTTTCTCGAACTGTTATAGACCTCATATCGACACGACTTATCGAGCTACTGGGGTCTGACGTTTACCACCCCTAGGCGAGATATGCGACATATCAGACGATGAGACCGGACTGTACGGGAGTGTTACTGATTGGATTCATAGGAAAATGTATAGGCTTGCTTGTTGATCTTCTGAGCGCTCAATACCTGGGTGGCTGTTACGTTTAGCTGACCGCTTGCAGCTTGTGTGTGTTTGATATGATCATCACCTACTGCCGGCGTATTGACGATTCTTTAGAGTCCTATACAGAGGTTTCTTGGCTCAGGCAAAACGGAGTAGGAGCACATATGTGATATGTGCAGGACCGAGGATAATGTGATATGTGATACCGTATTCTATTCTCGCGATATTTGATATCAGCCGGGTCATCGGATCAAGTGTTGATTCGATGAATCGATACGGATAAATATTAGTCGGTTATATGCGATATAGCTGGATTGTCGGATCAAGTGTTGATTCGATAATTTAATGTATAACAATATATATGATATATTAAATTACATTAACTAATATTAGCTCACTAAAAGATTCTTTTTCTCACTCGGGTAATACATTGATATATATGCGATATATGTTAAATGTATTATTTTATTTTGTTACAATAAATATTATATATGTGATATATAATATTGTAACATGATATGATTACTAATGCAACATGTTTAGTGGTGTTTAAACATGATTAGGGTTTGGATTAGGGTTAAGACTTCTAGTAGATTCTAGAAGATTCTCTTTTGTCTTTGAAAAGATATTATACTTGATATTTTCAAGTGACTCATTCTTAACCTAACCCAAACCCTAGCCTTGATTAATTCTCTACAAAGGTTTATTCAACCATGATTGCATTATTCATCATATCTTCTTTTCATTATTCATCACAAAAGGGTTCTATGTTGATGGTTCATCTTCTTCCTTCTTTCTTTCATAGGAAAAGCTTTCTAGCTTTTTCAAGGTGATGAAAAATGAGTGAGTAAATGATAATAAAAGAGAGCAAAAATTCTACTTCATCATCCTCATCTATCCTTGCCATTTAGATGAGGGTGTTCACTTCATTTAGTGAGTGTTAGCTTGTGTTAATGAAACTTCAAGTTAGATCATCTTTGTTATCGAAGATCGGAAGCAAGACTGCATCTTTCTTTTCGTGAAGCCTCTCGAGAGTCCGGAACACGATGATCGCAGCGAAGGGACCTCAACACGGAGCTTAAGAAGTGAAGGACCGGATCTACAAAGGTTGTAATCCCTCTCACTTAGTGTTAAACAGTTTAATATGATTGTTTTTGCCTAAACCCTAGTTTAAATATCCGTCTTTGGGTTGTTCGGCACGACTAAAATTTTAATCGGGCATGGTTGATACCTCGTAGAACCTTATGAGCATGCCTAGCAACCCTCGTAGGTCCTTTCTTGTCATTTTTTTTCTGGGAATGCTTTAATTCCACTCAAGTGTTGAGTTTTCTAGGGTTGTATTGGGGACTCGTTGATTCGATTGGATAATTTAACTTTGTTTAGTTTGTCCGGGTATTTTTTAGAACGTGTTAAAAAGTTCGAACGGATATCAATAACTCACTTTTTCCCCTGCCGGAAAATTTCCAAGCGTTGGATTTTTTCGTAGTTTAAGAACGTTCTAAGTCGTGCAAGTAATGCGGTTGACCCTCTAGAAGACAACAAACCTTAACTTGATTATGTGACCGTCTTGAACTGCCTCTAAACCTTAGGGTTTGTGGCAGTACGGTGTGCCACATGTGAGGCGTTGGCTTGACCCTTCTACGGCTGGACCATTGGTATTGTAGCATGTGATGGATCTTTTTAAACTAATTTCAAGTGTTGAGAACTATTTGGGAAAACTTGGGTATTTGATTATTCGATCGGAAAGTTTAACATTGTCTATTTATCTGGAATGTGATACAATATTTGGAATCCACAAGTAGTTATGAGATAACTAATTTGAATGTTATAAATCTAGCAGTTCAGTCTCAATTGATCGGTTGCCACAGGATTTTAATGTGATCAAAAGTCCGTCGCAATCACGTAGCGTACGCGGATACTCGCCGGGTAAACTTAATAGATAGCCACACCCCATAGCCCCGACCAAGTGACTGTAGGAGAACCCCGTCGCCAACAGCATCCGTTCGGGTGCTCGCGGCAGCGGTGTTCCGCCTTAGTGCACTTCGTCGACGGCATCCGGGGGTGCGGCCATCTACTAAAGTTTGCGACGAGTATTCGATCAGGATGTCGGGAATCTTGTTGAATTTCCCGACTTGATATTGAAAAGAGTTTTCGATAATGAGACTAAAATATGGGGTTTATAATTGTTAGGCATGCGATGTCTAAGGAATTCATTTGGTTAGGCATGCGATGTCTAAGGAGGTTGCGGATTCCAACTGTTGTAGTTTTACACTTTCTTTTCTGTGACCGTAAGCGTAGTATGTGGTGTATCGCCGGCTTCGTTGCTATACATCAACGACAATCGAGATACGCATACTTGCTTACGTTGATGATATGAGTTATTATGTGTTGCTGTGATATGTTATATTGGATCGTCGCGTTATGAATAGCTGGGGGTTTTATGTGAGATGAGAGTTTTTCTTTTTCATTCATGTAAAATTCATTTGTATATAATATTCTTTTATTGGGGCACTTCCGGGCTGAGGATGATGTCACCATTGTATATTATTTACTTTTTCCGCATTAGGTAAACCTAAGGCGGGGAGCATAAGTAACCGGGTTCTAGGGTCCAGTGGGAGACCATCTCGAGGAGTCGAGACCGAGTGTCCTAACCCTAGAATTGGCAGTGTTGTTTGCCGCTCTCGTAGGGGTCTAGGGATGTGGGTTTGGCTATTCATCGCGACCGTGGAATCCGTGTTTTATACAGGCTCGTATTACAAAACACGGACGTCCTAGTTTATCTAATATTTCATATATGTTCTTCTGCTGCAATGTTCTGTGATGAGATCATATTACTGCCTAAGACGAATGTTTATATTATATATATGAGATATATGTTATATTGCAGATTTCGTTTCAAATGTGATACTTGTGAAGCATAATAAAATGTGACTTCATTAATGAGATTAATGAAACTAAAAGAAACCTAAAGATGTTGTAGAAACTTGTTTAAAAACTGGTAGCTCTAGTTCTTGCTTTGCATAGCGGTGTTCATTGTAGAACATCCAGCACCTTATTCGATAAGGAAAGAGCCGAGATCCCTTCACCGGGAGTGACCTCTTTAGTGAAACTAGCAGATGCTACAAACTCGGTTTGTCTTTTGATTGCTTCTATAGTTCTTGCTTTGCATATTGATATTTATGAAATATCCTGCACCTTATTCGATGAGGAAAGGGCCGACGATCCCTTCACCGGGAGTGACCATTTTAGCAAAACTAGAAAAGCCTCAAAAATACTCCATTTAAAATCACTCGATTCTACAACGATATCAAGTTCATTACGCAAAAGGTTTTCTTAAAAACCTGTCGTAGCCCTTCATCATTTCAGATAAGTACTTCTTAGTATTCGTACTACGTTTGTTGACCTTAGCCAAGGCGTAGTGTGCGGTAGCTAATTAGTGCTTATCTTTATAAGCATATGATGCGATTGAGTTAGGGTAGTCGTGCGACTTTGTTGACCTTAGCCAAGGATCGTGCGGGTGGGTTTAATTCAATCGGGAAATGACGGGTTGAACTTGGCTAGCACTTATGATTTGTTGACCTTAGCCAAGGTCATAAGTTGCTAGGGGCAAAATTATCGGGAATTTCAAGTGTTGAAATTTGTAATGAGATTGCATACCTTCTATGAGATAGTTGGATCCCGATACCCGCTGCGAGTAAGAGTTACTTCTGGGAGAGTTTTACACATTACAATTAGCCGATCAAATATGTGTAGAAAGGTGTCAACGGGGTTACGCCTCTGGGAAAATGAGGTTTACATTAATAAGGTTCGTGCGGAAGCACGGGGGACCTCCCTCAAAGTACCGGCACTGGCCTGGCTGAAAGATTGGCGAACTTGTAGCGTGTAATTAATCCCGGCTAGTCTTTCCTTTTAGGGATTGAAGGAAGATTTGATTAAAACAGTGGGAGACATCCTGATTAGATATATTAGATAACCAATCTAATGTTGCAAGAGCATACGCTGAGTGTTTTCTTCTCTCTCTCTTCAGGTAGCGACCATATCACGCCTTAATCAAGATAATAATACGGATGTATTGACCGAACACGCTTGTTATATTGAGCTGGGGAACATTGGTCCCGCTCCAACTTATAATTGTTATAAGACATAGCAGGAAATGGGGGATTACCAGAATTCCCGTGCCGCCCAAACGAAGAAAGTACATGTTGATGCATCATCTTCGGACGTGTTCATTACACAGAACTGTTTCTCAGTATCCTTTACGTCCTGGGTATGTGATACCGGATCAGGATCCCACATATGTAATTTGTTACATGGGCTACAGATAGGTAGAGAACTGAGAACGGGTGATAAGTTTCATGAGATAGAAACGGTGCAAGTGTTGCAGCCAAGTCTGTTGGTCACTATCACCCTTTATTACCAGAATACATTGATTCTGAATGAATGTTATTAGATACCGAAGCTGAAGTACAACATCATATCAGTCTCTTTATTAGTAAAGAAAGGATATAATTTTGTATTGTTGGATAATGTTTTGAACATTTCCTATATCAAGAGTTGATCGGTTCAGGCACGTTATCTAAAAGCATTGACGTTCTAAATCAAACTACAGTTCTTAGTATACAGAATACACACAAGAGGAATAGTTCAGAAATGAACGAATCCTTCTTGAGGTATTGTAGACTATGTCATATCAATGCGACCCGACTAGCCAAGTTACATTTAGATGCATATTTAAATTAGTTTGAATTTACATCTTATGAAACTTGCCGGTTATGTCACAAAGATAAGATGACCATAGCTCTGTTTATTGGAAACAGAGAAAGAGTTTGTGAACACTTGGGATTGATACATACTGATATATGAAAGTCCCCTGTCTATACATGCCAAGATCGGTTCTTTGTACTTCATTACATTCTCTGATGATCTCTCAAAATTCAAACATATGTTCCTGTTGAAACACAAGTCGGAACCTTTTGAGATATTCACTGAATGTAAGTTAGAAGTAGAGAACCAAAATACGGGTATAAGTATTATGTCCTTTGATGAGATCAAGGAGGAGAATACTTGAGCACGGAATTCCTGGACTATTCTAAAGGAGAATGAGATTCTCTCTCAGCATTACTCCTCCGTATACACCACAGCACATCGGTGTATCGGGGCGGAGCAATAGCACCCTATGTGATATGGTGTGCTCTATGATGAGTACTACTGAGTTTCCTATTTCCTTTTGGGAGTTATGCACTTGAGAAGCTGCATACCTATTGAATAGGGTTCAAATCAAATCAGTTGCCTACCACTTCATATGTGATATGGAATGGGAAGAGCCCATATCTTAAGTATGTTAAGATTTGGGGTTGTCCGGCCTATGTCTGAAAAGAAAAATTCGGACAAGCTCGAGGTAAAGTCAGATCTGTGGAACTTTGTTGGATATCCCAAGCATTCGCAAGGGAATATCTTCTACCAAACCGAGAAACAAAAGTGTTTTATTTCTCAACATGCCGCCTTTGTGAAAGGGAATTTCTTATGGAAAAATTAGTGGTCATGAGGTAGAACTGGAAAGAGTTCCAGCTATACAAACTACAGCAGATGATTTGGTTGAACCGAAGGATTCAATAGTAACCAACGAACCTCAGCCTCTCCGCCGATCTAGTAGGGTTCCTCACCCACCTGAGAGATACTTCGGTTTCTCTATGACAGTGGGAGCGAAGATTGCATCATGAGATGATGACCCAACTAGTTTCGAGCTGGCCATCAGGAGTGAGACTCTGTAAAAATGGCTGGATGCTTATCGATCTGAGATGGAATCCTTATACACCAACAAAGTATAGACTTTAGTTGCTCTATCTGAAGGGTTAAATCCCCATCAGGAGCAAGTATATCTTGAGAAGATTACTAGGTGTACATGGAAAAGTTGAGACTTTCAAAGCTATGCTTAAGTCCATTCAGATCCTACTTGCCACTGCTACATACCATGACTACGATATCTGGTGGTTGGGTGTCATGACTGCTTTTCTAAATGATGTTTTAGAAGAGAGCGTCTATAAGTACACAGCCATAGGGCTTCGTAGACAGTGGGAGCAGCAGAAACTTGTGCAAGATGTTTTATGTGATAAAGCAGGCACGCGGAGTTGGAACGTCTGTTTTGATGTGGTAGTCAAAGGGTTTGACTTCATCAAAATGGTAGATGAACCTTGTATATACAAAAAGGTAGTGGGGAGTATGGTGGTGATCCTCGTAGAGTACGTGGATGACATACTCTTGATAGGGAAGGAGTTTCCTATGCTAGGCTCAGTCAATCACCGCTTATCACAAGGATTCTCAATATAGGATCAAAGTGATACCTCCTAAATCCTGCATTTTGAATCTATGAGATAGATGTAATTGGATGTTAGGATTCTCACTAGTTGTAGTGAGATGGTATCAATCGATCCTGGGGAGAATCACTGGAAAGGTTCCATGGTGATAAGGACGACTGAATGTTAGTTGCAGGCATTGTCTTTACGCTCAGTGGAGGGACGGTATGTTGGAAGAGTTCCAAGCTAGATACCGTGACTTACTAGACGATTAAAGGAAAGATACATCGTTACCAAGGATGCTACCAAAGAGGCAGTCTGGATATATATAAGTTCATAAGATGAACTTCGTTCCTACCATTGTGTGACAATGGAGTTGTGGCTTTAGCCAAGGAACCCCCGTCCCATCAGAAATCCAGATATAATTCTTATGCAGTATCACCTGATCATGGAGATGGTTGATCTTCAGGGAGATTGAGGTTAGGAGAGTAGACACAGAGAACATCAGCGCGGATCCACTCACAAAGGCCTTTTTCCCAGTAGAGACTTTTATGGGATGGTTGAGTATGAGATACTTCAACCACAGCTAATTGTTGGGTATGTGATACCACAACAGATGGCCCTAGTGCAAGTGGGAGATTGTTAGTTATATGTATGCCCTAGAGGCTATTACTGTGCATATGATGTATATTGTAATGGATGCTTGGACATATATAGGGAGGACATTCTTGCTCGACATGATAGTATGCTATCTGGTTGTACTTTATCTTAACATGTACTCTGATTGTCTCTATGCTACATGTTGATAAAGACGTTAGGATATGTACTCGACTACCGAGACTATGATGAGATCGTACTAGTGGGGCCACAGTAGTCGACGAGTACATCTTATAATTGTTCCTAGTCGAGGGTGTATCGAGACAGGGCATCGATGCACCGGAGTAGACTAGCGTATACGCATCTTGACCCATATGATGGGCGATGGATGATCCCATATCCATCGGTGTTTGACATCAAGGATGGTGTACGGGTGCTCAGTGGAGACTGGGTACACTGGACGGACTCGCCGAGAACTCCCAGATGGTATTATACCTCACGTCAGATGGCAGTTCTCCGGTGACACTGGTACAGAGTAATCTGTTGACCCGAGATCGTCATAGAGTCTTGAATGATTCCCACTGTGCTTTAATTTCCATCATACCACGTCCAAGAGGGCGTGCAAAAAGGTGGATTTTGGGTACAGTCCCGAATCACATGGAGGCAATGAGCGATAGGAGGGGATTCGTCTCTCCCGGTATAGGGAGTTGATGTTGTGCTGTGTTCGATTGGCTATAACCAGAAATTCCTGGCCATGGTTGCTGAGATTTACTGGTAATTGTTATCAGTAGTTTCTTGAACTGTTATAGACCTCATATCGACACGATTTACCGAGCTACTGGGGTCTGACGTTTACCACCCCTAGGCGAGATATGCGACATATCAGACGACGAGACCAGACTGTACGTGAGTGTTACTGATTGGATTCACAGGAGAATGTACAAGCTTGCTTGTTGATCTTCTGAGTGCTCAATACCTGGGTGGCTGTTACGTTTAGCTGACCGCTTGCAGCTTATGGGTGTTTGATATGATCATCACCTACTGCCGGCATATTGATGATTCTTTAGAGTCCTACACAGAGGTTTCTTGGCTCAGGCAAAACGGAGTAGGAGCATATATGTGATATGTGCAGGACCGAGGATAATGCGATCTGTGATACCATATTCTATTCTCGCGATATTTGATATCAGCCGGGTCATCGGATCAAGTGTTGATTCGATGAATCGGTATGGATAAATATTAGTCGGTTATATGCGATATAGCTGGATTGTCGGATCAAGTGTTGATTCGATAATTTAATGTATAATAATATATATGATATATTAAATTACATTAACTAATATTAGCTCACTAAAAGATTCTTTTTCTCACTCGGGTAATATATTGATATATATGTGATATATGTTAAATGTATTATTTTATTTTGTTATGATAAATATTATATATGTGATATATAATATTGTAACATGATATGATTACTAATGCAACATGTTTAGTGGTGTTTAAACATGATTAGGGTTTTGATTAGGGTTAAGACTTTTAGTAGATTCCAGAAGATTTTCTTTTGTCTTTGAAAAGATATTATGCTTGATATTTTCAAGTGACTCATTCTTAACCTATCCCAAACCCTAGCCTTGGTTAATTCTCTATAAAGGTTTATTCAACCATGATTGCATTATTCATCAATTCTTCTTTTCATTATTCATCACAAAAGGGTTCTATGTTGATGGTTCATCTTCTTCCTTCTTTCTTTCATAGGAAAAGCTTTCTAGCTTTTTCAAGGTGATGAAAAATGAGTG
The DNA here is from genome assembly GCA_030015575.1 of Agapanthus africanus. Classification (NCBI taxonomy): domain Eukaryota; kingdom Viridiplantae; phylum Streptophyta; class Magnoliopsida; order Asparagales; family Amaryllidaceae; genus Agapanthus; species Agapanthus africanus. Next base: position 306,940,925 of record CM057342.1, read on the forward strand.
AGTAAATGATAATAAAAGAGAGCAAAAATCCTACTTCATCATCCTCATCTATCCTTGCCATTTAGATGAGGGTGTTCACTTCATTTAGTGAGTGTTAGCTTGTGTTAATGAAACTTCAAGGTAGATCATCTTTGTTATCGAAGATCGGAAGCAAGACTGCATCTTTCTCTTCATGAAGCCTCTCGAGAGTCCGGAACACGAAGATCGCAGCGAAGGGACCTCAACACGGAGCTTAAGAAGTGAAGGACCGGATCTACAATGGTTGTAATCCTTCTCACTTAGTGTTAAACAGTTTAACATGCTTGTTTTCGCCTAAACCCTAGTTTAAAGATCCGGCTTTGGGTTGTTCGGCACGGCTAAAATTTTAATCGGGCATGGTTGATGACTCGTAGAACCTTGTGAGCATGCCTAGCAACCCTACATCTGGGGTGATATCTCGTCATTCGCAGCAACAACTGGCCCATTTTTCCGCACGCTGAACCGTGCCTCAATCATCAAATAATCGGTGCATCGATGGTCATAACATTCTGGCTGGCCTCTAGCAGTAGCCCGATCCTCTGGTGCTGATCTTCACATCCAGGTAATCTTATTAAAGCGATCCATCAAACGCTCATGGCGTGAAAACACAATAAAACGACGCATCTATGCAAATCGTATGTCCCTGGAATCACGCCCTGGTCAGTCCTCATTCGTGACGAGCTCATGCTGACCGCAACTCTAGCCGTAGCTCTCTCTGCCCATGTAATCGTGGTAGCAAAACCATAAACCAATATCGATGAGAATAGATCATAGGAATGAATATAATACTGTGCAAGGAAATGTACATCCTAAAGCTCCCTAATCGGAGTAGCGTATCGTAAGTATGCCGCGGAACGTACACACGGTACGTCATTCTCCTTAAGCCACCTACTCCATTAACCAAGGTCAACCTACGCGATGAAAATTCGGGTCTAATACCCCCTCGACCAAGTCTAAGTTCCGTAAGGTCAGGCCTAGGTTCCGAATATAAATACACCCTAGACTCCGCATAGTCAAACATAGACTCGAACTAAGGTTAACCTAGTGCTCTGGTACCAACTTTGTCACGACCCGAAGTAGTACGTGACTGGCCCTTGAATCATATGAAGTCTATAGGACCCCATTTAATTCAAGTAAAGCCAAAATCCCAGAAATCTAAACCATTTTTAAATAAGAAGTGTAGAAAACATGTTATAAAACAAGTGGTTTTTAAATAACATAAACCTAAGTATTGCATTTTAAAATATCAAGTCTTTTAAGAAAATTTCGGCAGAGTTTCCTTTGTAAATACAGGCCCCAAACGGGATACAACATGAATAATATATGCACAGTGAAAAAGGCATCCCCAAGCGGGAGCTAGCTCTTTGTCAATCGACGGTCACAACCACGCAAGCAATATAATATACAACGCCGAAGGGCGAGGATCAAAACTGAAAAGGGAACTCAAATCAACATGAAAACCCATAATAATATAACGCGTGACTCTAAGGTCGAAAGAATATACAACTGGTCTCTAAGTCAAATACATATACATGTCTGGTTGATGGAGTTTTACTAGATACAACTGAATATAAATAAATGGTTCAATGGAGGTCACGATGTAAGTGAACCCACCAAACAAAGCAATCACCCGGAAAGGAAGTAGTATGCCAGAAAGCCGCAATGAAACCTGTACGGCAAGACCTACAAGAATGTAGTACAACGGGGGTGAGTTGCCAACTCGTGAGTACAAAACATCACAGAGCAAAAATCGTATGTATGACTCAATCGTAGGTCAAACGATCAGTAATATATACATATCCTCAATATGATAAAGTCTGAAGCATGAAAAGGTGGCAAGGGTAAACATCTATACCAAGTGTAATACCAAGTGCTCGTGGCAGTGCCTCAGGTAGCAACATATCATAAACATGAGGTGTGATCAATGTAATCATCATCAAATTAGTGTCAACTATATCATGAAGTCTAAGTATGTGGATATCATCCAAGTATGTAATCAATGCCTGTATGCGTGTGGATCTCGTCCACGTGTCAACTAATGACGCAACAACATCATGCATGTAAATGTCATAAAAGCATATGTATGAAAGTATGAGGATATTAATCAACGGGTGTTCCTCACGACACATCAAAATCATGAAAACCAGAGTGCCCAGCATCGACACTCGAAACATCATAAAACCCGTGTCCAGCATCGACACGTAAATCCTCATCTATCAGGTATTGTCACCACGACTGGCCCTGATATGTACGTATCATACGCTATCTCGAAAACCCGAGTGCCCAGCTTCGACCTTCGCAATTCGACGTAACCATACGTACATAACTTCGGTCGGTAACCCCACGTTAACCGCCGAGTCAAAATACTGTCACCGGTAGGTATGATTCCCCTGTCAGGCTCATCAGCGTGGTCTATCAATCTTCTTGCCCTAGGGTACCTCCGGACCCCACCATGTACCCGCACACGGCCCACGACTCCTCCTCGCTTGGGGTATATATATATATCAAAACCGATAAAACTCACGGTGACTGCTGAAATATCATATCAAGAGAAACCGGGTTTTTTAAAACGGTACATACTTTCTTTTGAAATACCCACGGTTCTCAAATCCAGAAATATCATGGAAAAAACATATCTCAATGCGTATAATCATAAGGCATGATGTATGCGGCATATAATAGAAATGTATGCATATCCGTAAATCATGCAACATGGAACAGTAATATGCACATAGCAAGGGTAAACCGCTCTTTTAAATGAATCCAGCTTTTAAAATGTCTCTTGCGGTTCCCGATTTTCCCAAAGTCAAATGCAGCAATCCTACTGTGTAGTGATATAGCAATTAACGATGATGATGTGTGTGAGTCGGCAAGTAAGTGTGCATGGAGCATACGCATCATCGGTAATGGTGTTGGTGTCCTAATAACATGGGTTTAATATAACAATAAATACATTTAAACATGCAATGCGATACGAATAGCAAGAATATGCGGAAAATGAATAATAAACACAACAGTGAAGAATCTACATCAATATATGTATGTTATACAGTTTTTCCATTTGAAATAACACGAATCGTGGTGTTTAGAAAAAAAAATACGCGCTACGGTGTTTTTAAGAAAAGATGCGTCTTTTGAAAATATCCGTCGAATCCCTTGGCCTGTCTTTAAAATACTCATGATTCGTTAGTTTTGAAATAGGTATGACTCGAGTCTTGTCTAACATCAAGTAAACTACAGGACAAATCGAAAGGTAAGGAAACCACCTAAATCTGAGTCGATACATATAAATATAATAGTCGGTGATCCCGTCTCAATACTATCACATACGATACAATATATATTATGACATCGTCGAGTCAAGAGTGCGGATTTATCATCAATATATAGCTCGTACATAAATTCGTCTTACGGCATCCCAAATCTGGGTACGGGTCAAATATCACATTCATCTCATTATTCATCTGGTATCCATTATCATCATATCTCATGAACTGGGGGTACTGATCTAAGTCTAGTAAAAACTGATACCATCTGCATATATATGCGTGTATGAAAACACACGCCTAAAGGCCCGCTAAAATCTCATGTCGTATCTCAAAATATGAACCAAAACATATCACCGATCTCATAGCATCATGCCCAATCTCATCGACTCATCTCCAAATATCATCCACTATCCTTATTGTCCGTGTGTGTGTGTGTGTGTGTGTGTGTGTGTGTGTGACTAGTCCCATACCTATGTGTATATATATATATATACGTATTCCCATATACGCAAAAGTAATAATAATAATGCATGCAAGGGTGTGTGCGCGTGTGTGCAAACCTATTCTATGGTTCGCGACTAAGAAATCAACCACGACACTATCATCTAAATTCACAACACATATGTAAATTTATAACATATCATCAACTACACTATGAATTGCGGGGTGCTATACGCCATCCGCCCGACTTCCCCCGTAGATATATATCTACTCACTTGATCCTCACTTGCTGATGCCGCTGACGCCACGCTCATCCTCGTCGTCTTGAAATCACGTGGGGATACCTACAACCAATACACAATCGCAAATGCGCATTAAAATCAAGTCGGAAAACCAAAACGACACACGTTTTGCTCATAGGTTAAAACCTATAGCCTACGCCTGCAAAACCATCAAACAACCCCCGTCACTGACATACAAACACAAGACGACGGAACACAAAAACAAATACCAAATCCCAAACTAAAACGAAGTCGCGAAAAATGCAGCAACTCAAGAAAATAGTCCCAGATTTTACCCTAAGTGAAATTATCCAATTTTGCACATGTAAAGGGTCTAGTTTACTGGAGATGGAGCTGTAAATCAAACACGAACCAAAATGAAGCAGGTGTGGCCGCAAATTATGGCCAGAAGGATTTTTTCTGTGGCCTGGTGTTGGGGTATGGGGCTAGGGTTTCAGTGTGGGTCCTAGGTTTCCTGCATGTATCACTGTCTTTGCTAAATAATATTCCAGGTCCCCGAGTGTTAGCAGATTCAATTTTCTCATCACAATTTCCACAAAATACGATATCGGCAGAATTTTAAAGTTCATGAACTGGGGTTTGTCTCAGGTTTTGTGTCCAAAATACTATCACTAAGGGGGTTTAAGGTCACTAATAACTCAATTACACTATCACAATTCAATTCAAACCCTAACCCTAAACTTAGAATTTCCAAGCCTCAATAAACATCGCCTACTCACTCCTAAACATGTAAGGAAGCTAAGGTAAACCAAATACAGCACTAATGGTTCAGAAATTACCTCAATTGGCAACTCAAGAATTTTCTTGAGTTGCCCCAAGTCTTCAAAATCCGATTTTTCTTAGTCTATAGGGTTTGTGAGAAGCTTGTGCATGATTTTAATGAAAGGAGTGAGGTGTTTTGAGGTGGGAAATGAGGCGTTTTGAGGATGAAGAGGAAGGGGGAGAGGGAGAGGCAGCCATGGAGTGAAAGGGAGAGAGAAAGAGATGAAGAAAATGAGAGGGACAAATGGGCATGGTTCTCTCTTGACCCGTCACACTCTCTCACTTGCCCATGCTTCTATATTTTATCATTTCCTTTTTCTTTTCTTTTGTTTTGTTTTGTTTTCTTTTAATTTTTGAAATAGGAAACCCAAATAAAACTATGGTAGAAATGTAACAAGTATATGTAAATGTAACATGGTGCATGTCATGTGCACAAAACCAGATTAATGCAAGATTAGCGATATTTAATCGCGATTAGCATTAAAAGTAATATAATTAATTATATAAAAATCTATAAATGCTCAAATCTTATAAAACACCTTCATTTTAGTAATTTCTATAATTTTCCAAATTTTTCCCAATTTATCGGTATTTAATTATACCGCAATATTAAAATATTCAATATATTTATTATTTAATTATAAAAATTCCCAAAAATAATATTTTATTTTTCTGAAATGTTACAGTCTCCCACCGGACTCTAGAACCCGGTTACTTGTGCTCCCTGCCTTGGGTTATCCTAATGCGGAAAAGTAAATAATATATAACAATTGTGACATCATCCTCAACCCAGAAGTACTACAATAAAAGAATATTACATACAATGAATTTTACATCAATGAAAATAAAAACTCTCATCTCACAAAAAAACCTCGACTATTTAAGACACGAATATCTAATATAACATATCACAGCAACACATAATCATCACAGATAACTAGGCGAAGTTAGACAATTCGATCGATTCAACGAATTCCCAAAAATTCCCAGAGAGCTCAACAATTGAGCACAGTTAAAGTTAACCAGAAATATCCTACATCACCTACGGACCTACAGCTAAAGGCCCGACCCAAGCCTCTCAAGTGGCGCCGCGGATCCGCCGCCAAAACCATGTTTTGGCCGCGGATTCGCGGTCACTTAGATGAGTTAGGGTTTCGTTCTTCAGGTGTGTCCATAGAATTCCCTGCATGATTTTCTGAATATTTTTAACATGAAAAATTTCAACATTTTGAAAAATTTCTAGAAAGTGGGAAATTTAGGATTTTCGGAGTTCGAACGGACTTCTAATTTCGTCTAGACAACGCCTAATGCTCTAGCTTGTCTCTGATACCACTGTAGGGTTGGCTTAGCACCTTAGCAAGGTTTTGGCAAGCATCAAACATACTATATTAAAAATTTTGGGGTGCTAAACAAACCAACCAAGTAATCAAACTAGAGAATTAGGTTAACTTTGCATGTAAACAACTTTACATCTAAGTGATAGGGATTACAACCTTTGTAGTTCGTTCTTTCGCTTCAAAAGCTCCGAGTAGTGGTCCCTTCGCTGCGATCCATGAACTCCTGGACTCTTGAGAGGCTCCACAAGATGTACGATGCAACCTTGCTTGAACTCTTCAAAGTCTACGATGATCTACGTCGAGAAAACACGGACTCAAGCTCTCTCTTCACGAATATGGAATTAGTGAAGCTAACACACTAATCTATATGGCTAATATAGAAGAGGATGATGAAGTAGGAATTTTGCTCACTTTATTATTTAATTTCTCACAATCATTCATCACAAATGAAAAATCTAGCAAGCTTTTTTTCAATGAAGAAGAAGAAGAAGAAGCAAGTGATGAATTATTGTTATATGGTTAGAAACGCAACCATGGGTCAAGTATATCATCCTTAACCCTTGTAGATACTTAACCATGAGCTATGGTTAAAGGTATGGTTGATAAATATCTTAAGCTAGACAAAAATAGTGGACATAGTCAAAGAAGACTACATGCTTCTACAAGCTTTAACAAATATCTACCATGACAAATATCCACAATATTTGAATTACTTAATGATAAATATAAACCCTAACATTAACCCTAGTATGGTTTAACTCTCATAAACCCAAGTTGCATTTATAACCAATCATGTCACACAATATTATATATCACATATATAATATTTATGTAACAAAAGAAAACAATATAATAAACATATATGACATATATGTTAAAAGTATTATAAGTGAGAATAATAAATATTTAAGTGAGCATATTACATACATACGTACATATATATATATATATATATATATATATATATATATATATATATATATATATATCATCGAATCAACACTTGATCCGATAACCCGGCTATATCACATATAACTGGCCAATATCACAAATCGTGAGAATAGAATACGGTATCACATACTCGTATCAATCTCGATCCTGCACATATCACATATGTGCTCCAACTCCGTTTTGCCTGAGCCTTGAAACCTCTATGCAGGACTCTAAAGACTCGTCAATACGCCAGCAGTAGCGATGATCACATCAAACACCAACAAGCCGCAAGCGGTCAGCTAAACGTAATGGCCACCCGGGTATTGAGCGATCAGAAGATCAACAAGTAAGTCTACTCTAACTACTGTAAATCCAATCAGTAACACTACCGTACAGTCCGGTCTCTTCATCTGATATGTCGCATATCCAGTCTAGGGGTGGTAAACGTCAGACCCCAGTAACCGATAAGTCGTGTCGATATGAGGCTCATAACGGGTCGAAAAACTACTGATAACACTTATCAGTATATCTCCATATCATCCCTGGCCAGGGACTTCCAGTTATATCCATTCGAACACAGCGCAACATCAACCCCCAATACCGGGAGAGACGAAACCCCTCCTATTGCTCATTGCCTCCATGTGATTCGGGACTGTACCCAAAAGCCACCATTTTGCACGTTCTCTTGAACATGGTATGGTAGAAATCAAAGCACAATGGGAATCACACAAGACTCTATGACGATCTCGGGTCTACAGACTAACCTGTACCAGTGTCACCAGAGAACTGCTATCTGACGATAGGTATAATACCAACAAGAAGTTCTCGGCGAGTCCGTTCAGTGTACCCAGTCTCCACTGAGCACCCGTATACCATCTATGATGTCAACCACCAATGGATGTGGGATCATCCATTGCCCATCATATGGGTCAAGATGCATATACGCTAGTCTACTCTGGAGTATCGATGCCCTGTCTCGATACACCCTCGACTAGGAACAGTTATAGGATGTACTCGTAGACTACCCTGGCCCCACTAGTATGATATGCATCATAGTCCCAGTAGTCAAGTATAAGGGCTTTATCAACATGTCAGAGTAAGATAGTAAACCAATACAAGTCAACATGTTAAGAAAAAGATCAATCGGATAGCATACTATCATATCGAGCAAGAAAGTCCTCTATATATATATCCAAGCATCCACTACAATATACATCACATGTATAACAATGGCATCTAGGGCATATACATAACTAAAAATCACAATTCATAATACCACCCTAAAGCTCAACTTAGAATTTTCTGACATCACTAAACCATCTTAGTTTAACTCTAAACTATGATAAGGTATTAGGAAAACAAAAGCTTAACTAAAAGTGTGGAATTATACCTCATTTGGCAACTCAAGAATTTTCTTGAATTGCCCCAAGTGCTCAAAATCTTGTCTTGATCCCACCATGGTCTATATGAGGGGCTTGTGCACAATTTTTGTGAAGGAAACATGGTGTTTTGAAGTGTTTTTTGTGGTGTTGTGAGGAAGCAGAGGAGGTGGGGGAGTGTAACGTTTTCAAAAAAGATAAAATATTAATTTTTGGAAAATTTTATAATTTAATATTATTTTATTGAATATTTTAATATTTTGGTATTATTAAATGCAAATAATTAGGAAAAATGTTAGAAAAATTATGAAAAATTATGGAAAATTCTAAAATAGGGTAAATTAGAGAATTATGACATTTTTAAGTTTTCGTGATTAGTTTGACACTAATTTAGTGCTAATCGCGATTAAAATCGCTAATCGGGTTTTTGGCAATTTTGTGCAAAACTTGCACATATCACCTTTTCTACACTTGTGCATTTTCTTGCCATGATTTATCATTGGGTTTACTATTGAGGTGAGAAGGTTTGAATTAGGGATTAAAAGAAGAGGAAAAGAAAAAGAAATAGGTATGGTGAGAGAGAGAGAGTAGGTGAGGACCATTGACTAAAACCTTAGCCTTTCCTCTTCATTCTCCTCCTCATTTCTCTCCCTCTCCCACCATTTGCTGCTGCTGCACCTGCACCTCATTCCCTCCCCTCTTCAAAGCCCAAAAACACCTCTAAAACTACACCAAAATCCAATGTCCGTTTCATTAAAAATGTGCACGAGCCCGAGACCTTCAAGATGGATCAAGAAAGCGTGGATTTTGACCACTAGGGGCAACTCAAGAAAATTCTTGAGTTGCCAAGTGAGGTAAATTCTGGACCTTTAGCTTAATTCTTGCATTTCCTATAACCCCATGTTAAGATTTAACCGATATTGTGTGATATTATGGACTTGGTGATAACCTAGTTAGGGTTTGAGGGAATTGGTGTTGTATTATGAAATTGAGCTCAGTAGAGGTCTTACCAACACCTTAGTGTATGAATTGGAACCCAAAACCTGAAGCTAGAACCCATAATACGGATTTTAGAAACCGATATCGGGGAATTTATGGAATCTGTGAAGGTTAATTGGAATCTGCTATCATACGAAGTATCCTAAAATAAAATTGAGTGGGCAGTGGTATGTGCAGGCACCCAGGAAGCTAAGCCCAAGACCCTAGCCCCCAACTCCCTTTCCCGGCAGCCAATTTTCTCCTTTTGGCCGCCAATTGCGGCCTGGGTCCCACCATTTTGGGTCGTGTTGGTTCTGTAGCTCCTACATGCTTATGTTAGACCCCTGGTATATATAGATTTGTATAAAGTGATCTAGGGTAAAATCTGGGACATATTTCATGAGTTACTGTTTTGGATCTTAGTTTCCGTATTCCGTATTTTCATTTCTGCATTGGTGTATTGTGTTTTGCCTCGACTGTTTGTCGTTTATACGACGATATAGAGGATTTATTGATGGTTTTGAAGGCGTGCCATAGGTTCTCACCTATAGGCCCCTTATCGTATCGTTTTGGATTTCATGCGCCGTTTTAGCTTGGATTTGGTTTTAATGCGCATATACGATATGTTGATGTGTAGGTACCTATGAGGACTTCGGAACGACAAGCAAATGCATGGTGATGTCCGCAAATGATGATGCAAGGTGAGTAGATTATATCTACAGGGGGAAGTCGGGTGGATGGCGTATAGCACCCCCGCAGTCCGTAGATAGATTATTATGTAGTTTATTGTGATAGTTAGGTGTATTATGGATAGTGTAGGGTTAGAAGTGACTAGTGTAGTTCATAGTCGCGAATCCTACGATAGAATTACACCTACCCACACACCCTTACATATTACTTATACCTGCACTGTGTTTGATGATATGGGATGACTTTGAAGATGAGTCGATGATGTGGGCTTGATGCCGTGAGATCGGTGATTGGATACGATTCATATGTGGGATATGACATGTGATTCTTGCGGGCTTGGGATGTGTGTTTACCCCCGCATGCATACTTTATTAATGGTATCGATTTGTACTAGACATAGAGTAGTACCCCAGATTATATGATCTGATGATAGTGATACCTGTTACGTGACGAGATTGTGAGATGTTGGCCCCTACCCAGCTATTGGGATGCCGTACGATGATTTACCGTACGAGCCGATATTGATGATAGATCCGCGCTTATGACTTGAGGATGTCATATGATATACTGTATCGTACGCGATACTATTGAGGCGGGATCACCGACTATTATATCTATATATATATATCGACTCAGATTTAGGTGGTTTCCATACCCCTCCTGATTTACTTGATACTTAGATCTGTAGTTTGCATAGTAGATGTTAGACTAGACCGAGGCATACCTATTTCAAAAACTAGGAATCAGGGGTATCTTAAAAGACAAACAAAGGGATTCTGCGAATACTTAAAAGGCGTATCCTTTCTTGAAAACTTCGCATCCCTTATTTTACTAAAACCCTGATTCGTCTTATGTCAAAAGGCATCACTGCAAGACTTATAAATATTGATGTAATTTATTCACTGTAGTGTTGATTATTTGACTTCCGCATATTCATGCTATTCATATTTCCTGCATATGTTATTGCTATACTGATATCATGCTGTTAGGACACCAGCACCATTATCGATGATGCGTATGTTCCACGTACACTATTTGTCGGCTCACACACTTCATCATCGATAATTGCCATGCCACTACACTGTAGTACTGCTGCATTCATGATATGATTTCCGCATGGCATATTGTACACATATACCGGTACACAAACATATATGATTTTGACTTGACATGCTACTCATACTTGATCCTTATATCACATCTGATCATCATATTGTAGCTCATTTATATGTGACTTGACATGCTACTCATACTTGATCCTTATATCACATCTGATCATCATATTGTAGCTCATTTATATGTGACTTGACATGCTACTCATACTTGATCCTTATATCACATCTGATCATCATATTGTAGCTCATTTATATGTGACTTGACATGCTACTCATACTTGATGCTTATATCACATCTGATCATCATATTGTAGCTCATCTATATGTGACTTGACATGCTATTTATATTTGACGCACATATCATATCTGATCATTGACTTGCATTCTGATTTGGATTACATGTGATTTCTGGATTTGGGAACCGTGGCTATTGCAAATATGTAATCATTTAAAAACCCGGTTCCCTTGATATGATATTTCAGTGCGTCCACCATGTGTTTTCTCGGTGCTAGAGTGATATATGAAAACCCGAATCGAGGAGGCGGTTGAGGCCGATTACGGGTACATGGTGGACCCGGTATGGTACCCCGGGGCGAGAACGGTTTCGCTGTGTAGTAGATGGTGAGCCCGGCAGAGGGACTACTACCTACCGGTGATTGTATTTGAGCTCGGCGGATATCTAGAGGATACCGCAGACGGAGCCTAGAGATGGATATGGGCTGACCCGTACTGCCGGGGCCGAGGGCCGATACCGCAGACGGAGCCCAGAGATGGATATGGGCTGACCCGTACTGCCGGGACCGAGGGCCGATACCGCAGACGGAGCCCAGAGATGGACATGGGCTGACCCGTACTGCCGGGGTCGAGGGCCGATACCGCAGACGGAGCCCAGAGATGGACATGGGTTGACTCGTACTGCCGGGGCCGAGGGCCGATACCGCAGACGGAGCCCCATATGGACGAGGATTTACGTGTCGATGCTAGGCACGGGTTTCATGATGTTTTTCCATGATTTTGTTTATATCCTCATATTGCTTACATGATGTTTATTGTCATTGGGTGACGGGTGGACGGGTTCCACGTATATACAGACATGGATTATATACAGATATAGATCATATACAGACATGGATCATATACAGACTGGATTTACACTGATCATACTTCATTTGTATATATAACAGGGTATGAGGGCGCTGTTATATATACCCTTACACCAATATTAGTGGTATGGGACGCTAATATATGTGTATTGATATAATTGATACTTCATCATATTTACTTCATGCAGACATACCTTATACTGATGACATGTTATTACTTGAGTACTTGGCACCACATACATGATTAGATGTTACCTTGCCACCTTATTACACTCAGATGTACTCTTGTGGATTATATTACTGATCGTTGACTTAGGTTTATGTCTTGCATTCGGTTTCTGCTTGTAGATGTTTCTATTCACGAGTTGGCAACTCAACCCCGTTGTGCCACAGTTCTTGCAGGTTCTGCCGTACAGGTTTCATTGCGGCATTTCTGGCACACTACCTTCTTGCGGGTGATTTGCTTTTGGTAGGTGGATTCTTTCGCATCAAGAACCACCATTGTATTTATTTTATTCATTGTATCTAGAATTTCCATCAACCAAAACTTGTATATTGTTTCATACCTAGACTAGTGATGTATTATTCGACCTTAGAGTCGCGCTTAGTAGTATTGCGATTTTCTTATTGCTTTTGAGCTTTCTTTGGATTTGATCCTCGCCACTTGGCGTTGTATATCATATTATTGTTGCATGTGTGGTTGTGACCGTCAATTGACGAAGAGCTAGCTCCCGCTTGGGGATGCCTTATTCATTGCCTATATATTGTTATCCTTATTGTACCCCATTCGGGGCCAGTTTTACAAAAGAAACTCTGCCGAAATTTTTAGAAAAGACTGTACTGTTTTTAAATTGCATTTTCGGCTTAGTTATTTAAAAACCTTGATTTCAAACATGTTTTCTTCACTTCTTTAAACCAGTTCTTTACTTATTCTTAAAAATGGTTTTAGATTTCTGGGCTTTTGGCTTACTTGGATCAGATGGAGTCCTATAGACTTCATATGGTTCAAGGGCCAGTCACGTGCTCTCTCGGGTCGTGACAAAGTTGGTATCAGAGCGCTAGGTTGACCTTGGTTCGAGTCTAAGTTTGACTATGTGGAGCCTAGGGAGTTATATATATACGGAACTTAGGCTTGACCTTACGGAACTTAGACTTGGTCGAGGGGGTATTAGACCCGAACTTTCGTCGTATTAGGATGACCCTTGGTTGATGGAATAGGTGACTAAAGTAAAGTGACGTACCGTTGGTATGTTCCGCGGCATACTTACGACACGCCACTCCGCTTAAGGAACCTTAGGATGTACATATTTTCGAGATCAGTGATTCTCTTCGTATCCATGATTATACATCCATTTGAGATCCTCAATTCTATTAGTTCCATGATCATACCTTCATTGATGCGGTTCCTTCCTATGATCATGTATCCACTCTGGATCTGTTGTTTCCTTTCTTGCCATTGATGTGTTCTCTTCGATACTCGATTGAGGTTCATGTCGCCATGTTTGAGCGCAGTTTGGGCTGCTGCTAGGGTTACGGCCGGTGTGAGCTCGTCTGGTACGAGGGCCGACCGTTGTGTTTTCTGGTGACATGGGAATGTCTCGAGTTAGTGTTGGTGATTGTGACCTCTAGTGGAGGCGAGTGCTTGGTCTTGCACCGGATGATCGGGCCATTGTTAGAGCTGCCAGTTGAGAGAGGACTGTTGATGTGCAGCCTACCTCAGAGATTATGATGTCGCCTACCGTGCAGACAGATGGACCAGCTGTTGCTGAGATTGACAGGATGTCGCTTCCGGAGCTTACGAGCTGAGATTGTTGGAGCTTTCAGGCAGATATGAGACAGAGGATAGCTAGTCTACCCGATTGAGAGACGAAGGTGATTCGTCCGATTTTGCGCCAGAGCGTGCCCAGTGAGTTGAAGATTTCCAGTGTAGAGAGTCTTACTCAGATCTAGAGCAGACCGATTCAGAGATGACCGCCACTGTGTCGCCTTTCTTGGAGGATTGAGGCGTTGTTCGGCGTACAAGCGTATGAGCCAGTCGCTGCTGCAAATGATGAGATATCACCCAGATGATTGGAGCTACTGCAGCATGAGCATGTTCTTGGAGAGATGATAGCGAGTCGCTAGTCACCTGAGGATAAATGACTAGGATATGTGGTTCGTTCGGTTACCGATGCGAGGTCATCAGATAGATTGTTTCCAGCTAGAGACGACTTCACGCAGGTTCGTTGAGAGTCGATAGAGACGATCGAATGTCAGGAGCCCATTTTCCAAGTTTAAAGTATACGGAAAGACATGCAGGTGATTCTATGGACCCTCTAGAAGAATGAAACCCTAACTCGACTTAATGACCGTGTGAAAGCCTTTGAACCTTCGGGTTTGCGGCGGTTCCTCGGCGCCATTAGTGAGGCTTGGGTTTGCCCTTCTACGGCTGGACCACCGACGCTGTGGCATGTACTCGATACTATTAAACTGTACCCGAGATGTGAGCTCTTGGGGGATTATGAGGATCTGACGAGTCGATCGGATGGTTCGACATCTTTCGGATATCGTGATGGGACACTTCTTGGGAGACTCCAGATGCGAGCGTAGCCGTCGGAGCGCAGTTCGTGTAGCCACGATGAGATAAGTCCGAATCAGTCGACATTTGAGCAGAGTGAAGAAAAGAGTTCGTACGAGATTTCGACGAGATGACGTCCCACTCCGCTGACATCAGAGATGTTATACGCACCCAGAGGCGTGGTATATGGATATATCTTCCCGAGAGAAGCGCGATAAGTATGCAGCCATTCCGGAATAAGAATTAGCTTCAGCAATGGATGATGACTTCCGGGCAATTCGGCAGGATTGAGATTTGAGAAAGGAACCTCGACAGGACCCTTCTGGAGAACGATACGAGAAGACCTAGACCCGGGAGTGGTCGTATTGCGCACACCAGCAGGACAGAGTTCGGCATGGTCGACGAAGTAGTTGACCAGGTTCGGATAAAGGGGTTTACCCAGATACGTTGCG
This sequence comes from Agapanthus africanus, assembly GCA_030015575.1. Classification (NCBI taxonomy): domain Eukaryota; kingdom Viridiplantae; phylum Streptophyta; class Magnoliopsida; order Asparagales; family Amaryllidaceae; genus Agapanthus; species Agapanthus africanus. Next base: position 306,956,261 of record CM057342.1, read on the forward strand.
AATTGATCAAGGACGGACGAGTGATGAGTATTCCTCCGATGGTTGGGACGTGTTCCCGAGGACCTGTTCGGCCTGACATCTTCTACAGAATGATGAAGCTACAGAGTACGCGATTTCGAGTCCGTGTGAGAGACTTCAGATTGACCGTGGCCAAGAACAGTGCAGTGCGTAGATAGCATAGCGTGGCGTCATAGTGGACGACGATACAGACAAGCGGAACAAGAGGTTCAGGCGAGACGCTGACGAGCTGTCATTACTTCCCGTCGAGACTAGAGACCTGATATGCTTACAGAGACGTTGGGATGTGACCAATTTCCGAGAAATGTTGTGCTGAGGATACAGATGTCTATAAAGCGAGAAGAGGTAGTACAAGAGAGCCAGCCTCTGTACAGATCGGCATAGGCATGTTCGGAAGAGACCTTGAGCAGGATTCCTTCTAGGATATTGCTGCAATGATGTTTGCACCCAGGATCGGATGTGTGACGTGCTTTCAGAAGCCAGAGGCCGACGCCAGTGATATGCTACCTTACGAGTGGTCGTGAGGATTGACCGAGAGGTGACCAGAGAAGTGCCAGAACGGAATCGACCCCGTTAGCACACCGGACAGGGCCGATGAGTCGATTGACTGCGAGATAGGAAATCCGCAAGGAAAGTAAGGACCCAGAGTCAGAGGACGCCAGACCGTGAGCAAGAGGCAAGTAGATATCCTGCGCTGCTAGCAGTGGATTGCACCGACTCCTTCTCGACCTCGAAGGAGGAACTACCGACGACGGTATTTATGATTTGTGATTTTGTGATTCGATGATCACGTATCCGTCATATTGGATTTCAGTATTTTGGGCGTTCTGTTTGCATGATTTAGTTTTGATGACTGAGTTTCATGATATTGGTTTCATGCACCCACTGGATATTTATATATTTTGCGCTGAGTTATTACATTTGAGATATTGATTGAGATTTCATGCCTACTGTATTCAGTGATTTGATTTATACTTCCAGCATAGTTTTCATGCACCTTTAGTGTTTTGGTACACGATCCTGGTGCACACCAGATGCACTGAATCGGGATTCTTCGTGCATGTCACATGCACCTGATTTTTTCTGTCAGGCACACACGTTGCCTACGACAGATGTTTCGTGCACACCCGTTGCACCTAGATGTTGTTTTGTACACCTGTTTGACACATATTTGGATTTTGATTCCTTGCGCACCAGACGCATAGGATATTCTTATAATATGCATTTTGGGGATTGATTTCTAGCAGAGCAGTACATTTTTTTATGATATTCTCTATGTGTTGACGTTTTCGGAGCCCCGACAAAATGGATTGTATTGAAATTGTTTTAGTATTGGGGGTTTAAATTTAAATTCGGGGACCGAATTTCTTTAAGGGGGGCAGATTGTAACATTTTCAAAAAAGATAAAATATTAATTTTTGGAAAATTTTATAATTTAATATTATTTTATTGAATATTTTAATATTTTGGTATTATTAAATGCAAATAATTAGGAAAAATGTTAGAAAAATTATGAAAAATTATGGAAAATTCTAAAATAGGGTAAATTAGAGAATTATGACATTTTTAAGTTTTCGTGATTAGTTTGACACTAATTTAGTGCTAATCGCGATTAAAATTGCTAATCGGGTTTTTGGCAATTTTGTGCAAAACTTGCACATATCACCTTTTCTACACTTGTGCATTTTCTTGCCATGATTTATCATTGGGTTTACTATTGAGGTGAGAAGGTTTGAATTAGGGATTAAAAGAAGAGGAAAAGAAAAAGAAATAGGTATGGTGAGAGAGAGAGAGTAGGTGAGGACCATTGACTAAAACCTTAGCCTTTCCTCTTCATTCTCCTCCTCATTTCTTTCCCTCTCCCACTATTTGCTGCTGCTGCACCTGCACCTCATTCCCTCCCCTCTTCAAAGCCCAAAAACACCTCTAAAACTACACCAAAATCCAATGTCCGTTTCATTAAAAATGTGCACGAGCCCGAGACCTTCAAGATGGATCAAGAAAGCGTGGATTTTGACCACTAGGGGCAACTCAAGAAAATTCTTGAGTTGCCAAGTGAGGTAAATTCTGGACCTTTAGCTTAATTCTTGCATTTCCTATAACCCCATGTTAAGATTTAACCGATATTGTGTGATATTATGGACTTGGTGATAACCTAGTTAGGGTTTGAGGGAATTGGTGTTGTATTATGAAATTGAGCTCAGTAGAGGTCTTACCAACACCTTAGTGTATGAATTGGAACCCAAAACCTGAAGCTAGAACCCATAATACGGATTTTAGAAACAGATATCGGGGAATTTATGGAATCTGTGAAGGTTAATTGGAATCTACTATCATACGAAGTATCCTAAAATAAAATTGAGTGGGCAGTGGTATGTGCAGGCACCCAGGAAGCTAAGCCCAAGACCCTAGCCCCCAACTCCCTTTCCCGGCCGCCAATTTTCTCCTTTTGGCCGCCAATTGCGGCCTGGGTCCCACCATTTTGGGTCGTGTTGGTTCTGTAGCTCCTACATGCTTATGTTAGACCCCTGGTATATATAGATTTGTATAAAGTGATCTAGGGTAAAATCTGGGACATATTTCATGAGTTACTGTTTTGGATCTTAGTTTCCGTATTCCGTATTTTCATTTCTGCATTGGTGTATTATGTTTTGCCTCGACTGTTTGTCGTTTATACGACGATATAGAGAATTTATTGATGGTTTTGAAGGCGTGCCATAGGTTCTCACCTATAGACCCCTTATCGTATCGTTTTGGATTTCATGCACCGTTTTAGCTTGGATTTGGTTTTAATGCGCATATACGATATGTTGATGTGTAGGTACCTATGAGGACTTCGGAACGACAAGAAAATGCATAGTGATGTCCGCAAATGATGATGCAAGGTGAGTAGATTATATCTACAGGGGGAAGTCGGGTGGATGGCGTATAGCACCCCCGCAGTCCGTAGATAGATTATTATGTAGTTTATTGTGATAGTTAGGTGTATTATGGATAGTGTAGGGTTAGAAGTGACTAGTGTAGTTCATAGTCGCGAACCCTAGGATAGAATTACACCTACCCACACACCCTTACATATTACTTATACCTGCACTGTGTTTGATGATATGGGATGACTTTGAAGATGAGTCGATGATGTGGGCTTGACGCCGTGAGATCGGTGATTGGATACGATTCATATGTGGGATATGACATGTGATTCTTGCGGGCTTGGGATGTGTGTTTACCCCCGCATGCATACTTTATTGATGGTATCGATTTGTACTAGACATAGAGTAGTACCCCAGATTATATGATCTGATGATAGTGATACCTGTTACGTGACGAGATTGTGAGATGTTGGCCCCTACCCAGCTATTGGGATGCCGTACGATGATTTACCGTACGAGCCGATATTGATGATAGATCCGCGCTCATGACTTGAGGATGTCATATGATATACTGTATCGTACGCGATACTATTGAGGCGGGATCACCGACTATTATATCTATATATATATATCGACTCAGATTTAGGTGGTTTCCATACCCCTCCTGATTTACTTGATACTTAGATCTGTAGTTTGCATAGTAGATGTTAGACTAGACCGAGGCATACCTATTTCAAAAACTAGGAATCAGGGGTATCTTAAAAGACAAACAAAGGGATTCTGCGAATACTTAAAAGGCGTATCCTTTCTTGAAAACTTCGCATCCCTTATTTTACTAAAACCCTGATTCGTCTTATTTCAAAAGGCATCACTGCAAGACTTATAAATATTGATGTAATTTATTCACTGTAGTGTTGATTATTTGACTTCCGCATATTCATGCTATTCATATTTCCTGCATATGTTATTGCTATACTGATATCAAGCTGTTAGGACACCAGCACCATTATCGATGATGCGTATGTTCCACGTACACTATTTGCCCGCTCACACACTTCATCATCGATAATTGCCATGCCACTACACTGTAGTACTGCTGCATTCATGATATGATTTCCGCATGGCATATTGTACACATATACCGGTACACAAACATATATGATTTTGACTTGACATGCTACTCATACTTGATCCTTATATCACATCTGATCATCATATTGTAGCTCATTTATATGTGACTTGACATGCTACTCATACTTGATCCTTATATCGCATCTGATCATCATATTGTAGCTCATTTATATGTGACTTGACATGCTACTCATACTTGATCCTTATATCGCATCTGATCATCATATTGTAGCTCATTTATATGTGACTTGACATGCTACTCATACTTGATGCTTATATCACATCTGATCATCATATTGTAGCTCATCTATATGTGACTTGACATGCTATTTATATTTGACGCACATATCATATCTGATCATTGACTTGCATTCTGGTTTGGATTACATGTGATTTCTGGATTTGGGAACCGTGGCTATTGCAAATATGTAATCATTTAAAAACCCGGTTCCCTTGATATGATATTTCGGTGCGTCCACCATGTGTTTTCTCGGTGCTAGAGTGATATATGAAAACCCGAATCGAGGAGGCGGTTGAGGCCGATTACGGGTACATGGTGGACCCGGTATGGTACCCCGGGGCGAGAACGGTTTCGCTGTGTAGTAGACGGTGAGCCCGGCAGAGGGACTACTACCTACCGGTGATTGTATTTGAGCTCGGCGGATATCTAGAGGATACCGCAGACGGAGCCCAGAGATGGATATGGGCTGACCCGTACTGCCGGGGCCGAGGGCCGATACCGCAGACGGAGCCCAGAGATGGATATGGGCTGACCCGTACTGCCGGGGCCGAGGGCCGATACCGCAAAAGGAGCCCAGAGATGGACATGGGCTGACCCGTACTGCCGGGGCCGAGGGCCGATACCGCAGACGGAGCCCAGAGATGGACATGGGTTGACTCGTACTGCCGGGGCCGAGGGCCAATACCGCAGACGGAGCCCCATATGGACGAGGATTTACGTGTCGATGCTAGGCACGGGTTTCATGATGTTTTTCCATGATTTTGTTTATATCCTCATATTGCTTACATGATGTTTATTGTCATTGGGTGACGGGTGGACGGGTTCCACGTATATACAGACATGGATTATATACAGATATAGATCATATACAGACATGGATCATATACAGACTGGATTTACACTGATCATACTTCATTTGTATATATAACAGGGTATGAGGGCGCTGTTATATATACCCTTACACCAATATTAGTGGTATGGGACGCTAATATATGTGTATTGATATAATTGATACTTCATCATATTTACTTCATGCAGACATACCTTATACTGATGACATGTTATTACTTGAGTACTTGGCACCACATACATGATTAGATGTTACCTTGCCACCTTATTACACTCAGATGTACTCTTGTGGATTATATTACTGATCGTTGACTTAGGTTTATGTCTTGCATTCGGTTTCTGCTTGTAGATGTTTCTATTCACGAGTTGGCAACTCACCCCCGTTGTGCCACAGTTCTTGCAGGTTCTGCCGTACAGGTTTCATTGCGGCATTTCTGGCACACTACCTTCTTGCGGGTGATTTGCTTTTGGTAGGTGGATTCTTTCGCATCAAGAACCACCATTGTATTTATTTTATTCATTGTATCTAGAATTTCCATCAACCAAAACTTGTATATTGTTTCAGACCTAGACTAGTGATGTATTATTCGACCTTAGAGTCGCGCTTAGTAGTATTGCGGTTTTCTTATTGCTTTTGAGCTTTCTTTGGATTTGATCCTCGCCACTTGGCGTTGTATATCATATTATTGTTGCATGTGTGGTTATGACCGTCAATTGACGAAGAGCTAGCTCCCGCTTGGGGATGCCTTATTCATTGCCTATATATTGTTATCCTTATTGTACCCCATTCGGGGCCAGTTTTACAAAAGAAACTCTGCCGAAATTTTTAGAAAAGACTGTACTGTTTTTAAATTGCATTTTCGGCTTAGTTATTTAAAAACCTTGATTTCAAACATGTTTTCTTCACTTCTTTAAACCGGTTCTTTACTTATTCTTAAAAATGGTTTTAGATTTCTGGGCTTTTGGCTTACTTGGATCAGATGGAGTCCTATAGACTTCATATGGTTCAAGGGCCAGTCACGTGCTCTCTCGGGTCGTGACAGGGAGAGAGGGCAGCCATGTGAGGAGGAGAGAAAATGATGAAGAAAATGAAGTGGGTAAAATGAGCCATGGTCCAAGGAAGACCCATCACCCTCTCTCTCTCTCTCTTCTCTCTCTTGCCCATACCTCTTGCCATGCCACAATTCTTTATTCATTTTACATTTTTTTTCCCTTTTTTTTGAAAAAAAACGCTTCAAAATAAGGATGAAGACATCATTCATATAAATAAAATGTAACAAGTATATATGACATGCTATGGTGCATGTAATGCACACAAACTGGATTAACGCATAATTAGAAATTATTAATCTTGTTTAGCCGTAAACTTTTATGTAAGTAATTATAAATTATCCAAATCGACTTAATACACTCAAAATTAATAATCATATAGAATTTCAAATATCTCCCGAATTATCGGTATATAGTTATGCCATATCATTAAAACTAATCTCCATACTCTAAATATTCATAATATTCATTATTTGATTTATTTAAATTTCCAAATATAATATTTTATTTTCTTCAAATGTTACAATCTTTCTTACTTAAATAAATTCGGTTCCTGAATTTAAATTTAAACCCCTCAAATACTAAAACATTTCAGTAAAATGATCATGTCGTCAGTGCTCCGAAATTATCAATACTTAAACACATCTTAGCGCAATGCATGGGCATGAAAACGAGTATATAACTCAAAATCAAAACTCCGTCAAGTATCACGCAATCATCGGAGTCATGGTAAAGATACCAATATCAATGTCCAATACGTAACCAATATGATACACATCAAAACTATAACATGTACATAATACGCATCGTTGTAAACTCGTCAAAACATCTAAAAAGAAATGCATGCCAACCCTTTTTCAAGTCGCTGTGCGATGCGCGTATCACAGCACAAGTAGCAGACGTTTAGTGTAAGAAAATAACTATATATATATATATATATATATATATATATCCTTTATTTAACATACACATCCCGCCGTTTAAAATAATTTAGAAGGGTTTCCTTTGTAAAAAGTTTCGTGTCATCTCGGACACATAGGAAAAATATTGAGACTGTAGCTCCTTTCTGGAAGTCCTTTCGATAACTATCGATGCATGCAAAAACACCTAGGTACTGTTCTCAGAACAGTCCTGCTCGGTTACTGAACCAACTAGTAAATATCATAAGAACGTACCGCTCAAAGAAAATAATACTCAATAGTATATGTAATAATGCCACGTGCGTCTGGTAGGCACAAAATCGAAATCAATGAATGTGCCATACATGTGCATAGAAACAAAATCTAAGTGCAATGGGTGTGCACGAAAACACCTGTCAAGGGAAACGATGTGCCTGACAACAATATCAGGTGCATCTAATATGCATGAAAAATCCCGATTTAGTGCATCTGGTGTGCACTAAAATCGCATCAAGCGTACCACGTATGCGCAAGAATCCAAATCAAGTGCACAAGGTGCACGAAAACAAATATCGAAATCGACGGTACACAACAAATCTCAATCCAAATCAGGTATACCATGGTATATAATCTCACAACCACGTGCATCAGCGTGCATAAAATCGAATCAAAGTACTAAAAGTGCATAAAAACTACACCGAAGGCACAAGTCAAATCACATGCATACCATAGGCATGAAATCAAAATCAAACATCTCGAATGACATCAAATCGAAGTCGAGTGCAACTGTGGTGCACAAAATCTCAATAATGCAAATAAATTGCCCAAAATACCAAAATCCAAAATGACGGATACGTGATATTCGAATCACCAAGTCACAAATCGTAAATATTGTCGTCGATATATCCTTCCTTCAAAGTCGAGAAGGTGTCGGTGCATCCAAAGCTAGAAGAGAAAGATATCTACTTGCTTCCTATTCATGGTCTAGCACCTTGTGCCCTTAGGCTCTCGTCTGTCACTGCGGATTGCTTGTCACGACCTAAAATTGGGCACATGACCGGCACTTAAACTACGTAACGTCAACAGGCGTAACGCAATTAAGTAAGCCGAAAAACCCAGCAATCTAAACCATTACAAGAAAGAAAGATAGATCACTTTTAAAAATCTTGATGCAAAACTTTAAACTTGAGTTTGTTTTTCATAAAAATTTCGGCAGCACTTCCTTTGTAAAAGCTAGCCCCGAAACGGGTACAAACATAAGATAAAAATAAAATATCCCCAAACGGGAGCAAATCTCGTCCAACGGCGGAAACAACCACCCCAACAGATATACGACACCGTAGCGAAGAAATGAGATAATCTACACATATAAAGGCCGGCTCACACAAGCACGACAACCAGAGTCATAAGAATAACAACATCGATCCTCACAACTCGTCTCTAAGTCAATACATGAAGGCGGTAGATGGAGAGTACTAGATACAAGAAATATACAATGTACATCATCGGATAAGCGCAACCCACCTATAGCAAATGGCTTCACAGCCAACCGTAACGGTATCCGTAAAAGTAGAGATAATAAGGCGCTCTACCGCGACCACTCTGATGATCAGACCTAAAAACCCTTGCGGCACAATGGGGATGAGTTGCCAACTCGTGAATAGTAAATAACATCATACTGAAATCGCAAGTATACACTAACAGCGATAATCTATCATATGTAATCAGATAGCATAAGTATGGCAATATGTATATATGCAACAGTCATGAAAAATACTCTATCAGGTACTACTAATACAAGAAGCAATGCATATAGAATAAATGCGGAGGATGGGGTAAAACATGTCATCCTCATGGAATCCTCATCGTGGCGGACCAGTGTCCATCAAGACAATCTAAATCCCTAATTTCCCTCAAATCAGCCCCCATATCGGGCACATCGGCCCCTCACATCGGACACATCAGCCCCTCACATCGGGCACATCAGCCCCTCATATCGCAATGAATAAAAATACATGCACAGATCATTATGATGATATATATTATATATGTGTATATAAATATAACAGCGTCCCATACCACTGATATATATATACATGTATATATATCAGCGTCCCATCCATACCACTGATATATATACCCAGGAGTCAAACATCCAGAAAAAATCATATGAAAACCATATATCAATGAGAAATCCATGAAATATAATATATGCAACTTGAAACAATAATATGAGCATACAAAGGAAAAACCGCTATTTAGCTGCAACAAGTTATTTAAATATATCATGCGATTCCTAATTTCTCTTAAACCAAACGCAACATCATATAAAGGTGAACATGTAGCTATAACCATGTATGCGTAACCATGTCAGTATAGCAAGATATGTGTATCTACCTATCAGTAATGATATAATACCCTCCAGGTATATGTGTAGCTATATCAAGGTATACGGGTGTACATATAAGTATGTATGCAAGATGTACATATAGCTATGTCTCAAAAGTGTATATACTTATCTCTAATGGTACAATACTATATAGGTATATGGGTAGCTAATATGTAGGCATGGCAAGGCATATGTGTAAGCATGTAGGTATACAGGTATGTCATATGTCATATGCACAATAAAAATAAGGATCATGTCTCAAGCCCCTAGCCAATAAAATCTCACGTATGTATAAGTGTTGTACGTGTTATGGCAATTATTGACGGTGTGAGTGGCATACAATCAGTGCTCGTGCAACATGAAACGTCAATAATAGTGTAGTGTCTACGCACATCAAATAATAGTATGCAATGAAGTTTATGCACAATCTCTATATGTGGAATATAAAATGCGGCTAATATCATATCATATCTAGCCCTGATGCATAACGCCATGCGGGCGAATTCTCCATAGATGTTAAATCTACTCACCGACAATCGCGGGTTAGGTGAATCCAATCACCTGCTTCCATTTCTTTGTAGCGTCCGAAGTCTCCGTCCAGGATCCTATTAACACAAAACGTAGCCGTTGCAAAAATCTCAGAAATCGACCAGTATCACATACACACTACGTTTGACCAACGCACCAACTCCAATCCAACTCATAAGTGTTCGTTTAACGGCTAACGTGTGTGGCGAAACACTAAAACTAACCCAAGTGCAGCAGCTACACAAGATCACGAGCCGTGTCGGATAACGTAACACACGTACTCAAAACACTAGATTATGCACAAGTGATCCCAGATTTTGCATACTGTCAATACTCAATAATCAAACAATACCAAACACCTCTATGTTGGGTTACCTACAACGGCAGCAAGGTTTCGGGTGGCATCTCACATGCCAATTTCAAATTTTGCCATTATAGATAATCCTAAACCTAGATCATTAACTACAGAATCAAATAAAACTAGCATATTAACACTTTCACATCTAAGAGTTAGGGATTACAACCTTTGTAGTCCATTCCTTCGCTTCATAAGCTTCGAGTTGAGGTCCCTTCACTACGATCATCATGTACACGGACTCTAGAGAGGCTCCATGAAGAGAATGGTGCAACCTTACTTCTAATCTTCAAAAACTAAGATGATCTACCTTGAAGAAACACTAACCCAAGCTCTCACTTCACTAATCAAGTATTAGTGGAGCAAACACCCTAATCTAAGTGGATAGAATAGATGAGGATGATGAAGTAGGAATTTTGCTCTCTTTTGATTTCAATTTCTCACAAAACATCCATCACAAATGAAAAGCTAGAAAGCTTTTTGGAGTGAGCAAAAAGAAGATGAAGTTGTGATGAATGAATTATTGTTTGAGGTTAGAAATGCAACCATGGTTAAATATGTGTCATGGATAACTCATGTAGAGAATTAACCATAGGCTAGGGTTAAACTTAGGTTAACAAATATCAAGGATAAAACAAAGAGGGTGGATAAAGTCAAAAGGATCATGAAGCTACCTCAATGCTCATCCAAAAGAAAAAGAATTATCCATAATAAATGGTAACCCTAATTTAAAACCGTAGCATGGTTTAAACTCTAAACCCTAGTTTCATTTGTAACCCTAACATGTTACAATATTATATATCACATATACAATATTTTGTAACAAAAGAAACTAATACAATTAACATATATCACATATATATCAATGTATCATCATGTGAGAAAAAGAATCTTTAAGTGAGCTTATATTAGTTAATGTAATGTAATATATAAAATATATAATTATACATTAAATTATCGAATCAACACTTGATCCGATAATCCGGCTATTATCAAATAACCCACTAATATAATCTGTATCAGTTCATCGAATCAATACTTGATCCGATGACCCGGCTATATCACATATACCCAGTCGATATCACATATCGCGAGAATCTAATACGGTATCACATACATGTATTATTCTCAGTCCCGCACATATCACATATGTGCTCCTACTCTGTTTTTCCTAAGCCAGGAAAGATCTGTGTAGGACTTTAAAGAATCGTCAATACGCCGGCAGTAGGTGATGATCATATCAAACACCCACAAGCTGCAAGCGGTCAGCTAAACGTAACAGCCACCCAGGTATTGAGCGATCAGAAGATCAACAACCAAGCATGTATATTCCCCTATGAATCCAATCGATAACACTCCCGTACAGTCCGGTCTCTTCGTCTGATATGTCGCATATCTATTCTAGGGGTGGTAAACGTCAGACCACAGTAACCGATAAGTCGTGTCGATATGAGGTCCATAACGGTTCGAGAAACTATTGATAACACTTACCAGTAAATCTTAGCAACCCTGGCCAGGGATAGTTATAGCCAATTGAACATAGCGCAACATCAACTCCCAATACCAGGAGAGACGAAACCCCTCCCATCGCTCATTGCCTCCATGTGAATCGGGACTGTACCCAAAAGTCACCGTTTTGCACGTTTTCTTGAACGTGGTAAGGTGGAAATCAAAGCACAGTGGGAATCACACATGGCTCTATGACGATCTCGGGTCTACAGACTAATCTGTACCAGTGTCACCAGAGAACTGCCATCTGACGTGAGGTATAATACCATTTGGGAGTTCTCGGCGAGTCCGTCCAGTGTACCCAGTCTCCACTGAGCACCCGTATACTTTCTCTGATGTCAAACACCAATGGATATGGGATCATCCATCGCCCATCTACATGGGTCAAGAAGCTATATGCTAGTCTACTCTGGTATATCGATGCCCTGTCTCGATACACATACGACTAGGAACATTTGAAGGATGTACTTAGTGACTACTCTGTCCCCACTAGTATGATCTGCATCATAATCCTGGTAGTCAAGTACTCATCCTAAGGGCTTTATCAACATGTAACATAAAGTCAATCTGAGTACATGTTAAGATAAAGAGCAACCAGATAGCATACTATCATGTCGAGCAAGAAAGTCGTCCATATATATGTACAAGCATCCACTACAATATACATCGTATGTTTAGTAATGGCCTCTAGGGCATATATATCACTAACAATCTCCCACTTGCACTAGGGCCATATGTTGTAGTATCTCATACCCAACAATCAGCTGTGTTTGAAGTATCTCATACTCAACCATCCCATAAAAGTCTCTACTGGGAAATAGGCCTTTGTGAGTGGATCCGCGCTGTTGTCCTCTGTATCTACTCTTCTAACCTCGATATCCCTGGAGATCATCCATCTCCATGATCAGATGATACTGCCTAAGAATATGTCTGGATCTCTGATGGGACAGGGGTTCCTAGGCATAAGCCACAACTCCATTGTCACACAATGGTAGAAACGAAGTTCATCTCATGAACTTATATATATCCAGACTGCCTCTTTGGTAGCATCCTTGGTAGCAATGTATCTAGCCTTTAATCGTCTAGTTTGTCACGGTATCTAGCTTGGAACTCTTCCAGCATATCGTCCCTCCACTGAGGGTGAAGACAATGCATGTGACTGACATTCAGTCAACCTTACCACCCTTGAATCTTTCTAGTGAATCTCTCCAGGATCGATTGATACTATCTCACTACACCTAGTGAGAATCCTAACCTCTATTTAGATCTATCCCAAAGATCCAAAACTCAGGATTTAGGAGGTATCACCTTGATCCTAGATAGAGAATCCTTGTGATAAGAGGAGATTGACCGAAAGTAGCATAGGAAACTCCTTCCCTATCAAGAGTATGCCATCTACGTACTATACGAGGATCACCACCATACTCCCTACTCCCTTTTTGTATATACCGGGTTCATCTACCATTTTGATGAAGTCAAACTCTTTGAATACCAAATCAAAACAGACGTTCCAACTCCACAATTCCTGATTTATCCCATAAAACAACTTGCACACTTTTCCGCTGCTCCCACTATCTATGAAGCCCTCTGGCTGGGTACTTATAGACGCTCTCTTCTAAACCACTATTTAGAAAAGCTGTCATGACATCCAACCGCCAGATATCGTAGTCATGGTATGTAGCAATAGCAAGTAGGATCTGTATGGACTTAAGCATAGCTTTGAAAGTCTCAACTTTTCCATGTACACCTAGTAATATTCTCAAGATATACTTGCTCCTGATGGGGATTTAACCCTTCAGATAAAGCAACCAAAGCCCATACTTTGTTGGTGTATATGGATTCCATCTCAGATCGCATAGCATCCAGTCATTCTCACAGAGTCCCCACTCTTGATGGCCTGCTCGAAACTAGTTGGGTCATCATCTTATGATGCAATCCTCGTTCCCATTGTCATAGAGAAAACCGAAGTATCTCTTAGGTGGATAAGGAACCCTACCAGATCGGCGGAGAGGCTAAGGTTCGTTGGAAACTATTGAATCCTCTGGTTCTACCAAATCATCAGCTGCAGTTTGTATAGCTGGAACTCCTTCCAGTTCTACCTCATGACCACTAATTCCTTCATAAGAAATTCCCATTCCAAAAGGTGGCATGCTGAAAAACAAAACACCTTTTGTTCCTCGGTTCGGTAGAAGATATTCCCTTGCGAATCCTTGGGATATCCAACAAACTTCCACAGAACTAACCTTGTCTCAAGCTTGTCTGGATTTTTCTTTTATATATTGTCCGGACAACCCCAAATCTTAACATCCTTAAGAGATGGGCTCTTCCCATACCATATCGCATATGGAGTGGTAGGCACCTTATTTGGTTAGAACCCTATTCAATAGGTATGCAACTTCTCAAGTGCATAACCCCCAAAAAGAAATAGGCAACTCAGTAGTACTCATCATAGAGCATACCATATCACATAGGGTGCGATTGCTCCGCCCTGATATACCAACGTACTGTGGTGTATACGGAGGAGTAATGCTGAAAGAGAATCTCATTCTCCTTTAGAATAGTTCAGGAATTCTGTGCTCAAATATTCTCCTCCCTGATCACATCAAAAGACATAATACTTATACCCATTTTGGTTCTCTACTTCTGACTTATATTCATTGAATTTCTCAAAAGGTTCAAACTTGTGTTTCAACAGGAACATATGTCTGAATCTTGAGAGATGATTAGTGAATGTAATGAAGTACAAAGAACCAATCCTGGCATTTGTAGACAGGGGACCTTACATACATCATCATGTATCAATCCTAAGAGTTCACTAACTCTTTCTCTGTTTCCAATAAACGGAGCTATGATCATCTTATCTTTAGGACATGACTAGCAAGTTTCACAAGATGTAAATTCAAACTCATTTAAATATGCATCTTTATGTAACTTAGCTAGTCGGGTCGTATTGATATGACCTAGTCTACAATGCCTCAAGAAGGATTCGTTCATTTCTGAACTCTTCCTCTTGTGTGTGTTCTGTACGTTAAGAACTGTGGTTTGATTTAGAACGTCTATGCTTTTAGGTAACGTGCCTGAACCGATCAACTCTTGATATAAGAAATGTTCAAAACATTATCCAACAATACAAAATTATATCCTTCTTTACTAAATAAAGATACTGATATGATTTTGTATATCAGGTTCGGTATCTAATAACATTCATTCAGAATCACTGTATTTGGTAATACAGGGTAATAACTGCCAACAGACTTGGCTGCAACAATTGCACCATTTCTAACTCTTAAAACTTATCACCCTTTCTCAGTTCTCTACCTATCTGTAGCCCATGTAACAGATTACATTTGTGGGATCCTGATCAGGTATCTCATACCCAGGATGTAAAGGATACTGAGAAAACAGTTCTCTGTAATGAACACACCTGAATAAGATGCATCATCATGTAATTTCTTCGTTTGGGCGGCATGGGAATTCTGGTAATCCCCTATTTCTTGCTTGATCTTATAACAATTATAAGTTGGAGCGGGACCAACGTTCCCCAGCTTAGAATAACAAGCGGGTTCGGTCAATACATCCGCATTATTATCTTGATTAAGGCGTGACATGGTCGCTACCTGGAGAGAGAGAAGAAAACACTCAGCGTATGCTCTTATAAGATTAGATTGGTTATTAATATATCTAATCAGGACGGCTCCCACTGTTTTAGTCAAATCTTCCTTCAAACCTTAAAATGAAAGACTAGCCGGGATTAATTACACGCTACAAGTTCGCCAATCTTTCAGCCCGGCCAGTGCCGGTACTTTGAAGGAGGTTCCTCGTGCTTTTGTACGGACCTAATTAAAAATAAACCTCGTTTTCCCAGGGGCGTAACCCCGTTGACACCTTTCTAGACACCTACTTGATCAGTTATTTGTAATGTGTAAAACTCTCCCACAAGTAACTCTTACTCGCAGCGGGTATCGGGATCCAACTATCTCATAGAAGGTATGCAATCTCATTGCAAATTTCAACACTTGAAATTTCCAATAATATTTTACCCCTAGCATTCTATGACCTTGACGAAAGTCAACAAACTATAGTCTACTAATCAAGTTTAGCCCGTCATTTCCTGATTGAATTAAACCCATCCGCACGACCCTTGACGAAAGCCAACAAAGTCGCACGACTACCCTAACTCAAATGCATTATATGCTTATGCAGATAAGCATAAATAGCTACCGCACACTACGCCTTGACGAAAGCCAACAAACGTAGCACGAATACTATGAAGTACTTATCTGTAATGACGGAGGACTACGACAGGTTTTTAAGAAAACTTTTTGCGTAATGAACTTGGTATCGTTGTAGAATCAAATGATTTAAATGCAGTGTTTTTGGGGCTTTTACTAGTTTCGCTAAAAAGATCACTCTCGGTGAAGGGATCTCGGCTCTTTCCTCGTCGAATGAGGTGCAGGATATTCACAATACCACTATGCAAAGCAAAAACTAGAAAAGCAATCAAAAGAAAAAACCGAGGGTTGTAGTATCTGCTAGTTTCGCTAAAGAGGTCCCTCCCGATAAAGGGATCTCGGCTCTTTCCTTATCGAATAAGGTGCTGGATGTTCTGCAAGGAACACCGCTATGCAAAGCAACAACTAGAGCTATCTGTTTTTTAAAATTCGATTCCACGACATCTTTAGGTTTCTTTTATTTCATTAATCTCATTAATGAAGTCCCATCATTTTAAGTTACCTAAACATCACAGATAAATACAACGTACGCTTATGCCATCCGCATTCGCCTCGATGTCCCCTCGTGCACCGTTAGGTTAGGTAACTAATGGCAGAGCGGGGCAGTGCTAGCGCGGGTGTAAAACATAAGCAGCGTCTATATAATATATCGCATATACTATATCCAGTATCTATCTCTACATATCAAATGATCACATCACAGATATCGCAGCAGAAGAAACATATGAAATATTGGATATACTAGGAGGTCCGTGTTTTATTGCGAGCCTGTATAAAACACGGATTCCACGGTCGCGATGAATAGCCAATCGCACAACCCTAGACCCCTACGAGAGCGGCAAGCAACCCTACCAATTCTAGAGTTAGGACACCTGGTCTCGATTCCTCGAGATGGTCTCCCACTAGACCCTAGAACCCGGTTACTTGTGCTCCCCGCCTTGGGTCTATCCTAATACGGAAAAGTAAATAATATACAATGGTGAAATCATCCTCAACCCAGAAGTTCCCCAATAAAAGAATATTATATACAATGAATTTTACATGAATGAAAATAAAAACTCTCATCTCACATAAAAACCCCCGGCTATTCAAAACACGACGATCCAATTGTCACGACCTAAAGTTTGGATGTGACCGACACTTAGATTGTATAATATCTAAAGATATCTACAAAACCCGAGTAAGTCAAAAACCAAGATCAAAACCCTTTTTGCGGAATTTTAGAAAAAACGTATTTTTTAAGTAAAAATCACAGTTTTAAGTAACTAAGATCTTAACAGTAACTCCCTATTGAATTCATAACAAAACAGTAATAAAGTGTTAATTTGGTTGCATCCCTAGTTGGGATCAACAAAGCCAACAGCGGAAATAAATTTACAACTTTATACTACATCAGTAAGAATCTCGGACATAAGTAAAAGAAATATCATTCCATATAACCAAATGATCTCATCTGTCAAATAATATACATACAACCACTTCTCGTTCTAAGTCATAATACAGGGTCTGAAGGAGATATTCTAGATTCAATATACAATCCTAAAACAGGAGGTTACTACATAGATAACCCACCTAGCAAAAGATACGATAAAAGCTGATAAGGGAATCTGCACTGCTGCTAACCGTCCACTCTACCCCTGCAAGGAACTGTGGCACAACGGGGTGAGTTGCCAACTCAGTGAATAAAACTAACATATAACGGCTGATAATGTAAATATGACAACTATAACTAATTACGATACGGATGAGTATGATGTATGATAGCATGTGAAAGAATGAATTTATACTAATAATCATATAAATCAAGAATGAAATTTCATCACTTATTTCCAATCAAGTTCATCTTTCCGTGTCCAATATCGACAAAAATATTATGTTTCCCTCAGGTATCGTTCCTTGAACGATCCTGTAATTAATAACACTGGTCGGTATCATCTAGATACCCACCGTATTTCACTACTATCTTCGATATCGAGTATTCTCGGTAGGCTCCCACTTCAAATGGGGCTTTCCTACCCCTCGGTCTCGACCAGGTCCACCATGTATCCAACTGTATAGCTCCCCACTCAGTCTAGATAACGTAAAAATCCACGACCGTATAGCTCCCCACTCGGCCCGGAATAAAACCAAATCATAAAAACAATATCTTATGGTGGACATGTTACATCAATCATAAAAATTCACTGAATTTATGCAATAGTATAGAAAAACTCAAAACCATAAATCCTGAATAATAAAAGTACCTCTTATATCAACTTAGAATACTCGAATACTACACATGATGTCATTGATGCAATTTACTATTGTTATTGGTGTTTAAGGTATGACATGAATTATTTTTAACAAGAAAAATGCTAAGTGTAAAAGTGACATGGTAATATCGACGAGGTGTAGTATAACATGTAGATATGTGCATGTGCGGCATAACTCGTTCGATAATTGTGCAGTGTTCTAACAACTATAGCGAGGTATATGTAGATATGAATGCATATTATCAATTTAGCATACAAAAGTCAAATCTTTTTATTTAAGTAAAACTACGGGCGTATTATACTATCTTTACAAGATCCCCCGGTAGATGTTTAGTCTACTAACCGGAATACGTCGAATCGACTCAGATCACAAATCCTTTTCCTTTCCTTGCGGCCTCCGAAGTTTCCTTATTCGAATCTAATATCGAAATTAACTTATATAAGAAACGGCTAACTCCGATACGACAAAATCATAAAAACACAAGTTGTACGTATTAACGATACCACGTACGAATATTTTAAACTATCTAACACCTATACCAACTGAGTTTTAACCTCTCGCTGTTTGCAACAGAAAACTTAAACGTGTTATGAATTTACCGTGTTGTATTTTAGAATTTTGATCCCTTTTATGATATTAGTCCCTAGATTCCATATACTGTTAAATTAACTTAAATAAACAATACCAATTATCATAACACCTACACAGAGACCTACACCAAAAACCCAAAACACCAATCTCTTCCAAAAATCCGGCGACGCCGGAATTCTCCTATAGGTCGCCGGCCAAAATACGAGCCTCTTGGTTCGTGCTCCTATGGTTTGTTCTAGGACCAACGTACAACATTAAGGCACTGTTTGGTTAAGTTTATTTTTATCTAAACTATAGCAGATTACTACAGAGCTCAGTTTTGCCTAAAATACGATATTATAGATATAAGATTTCTAAATTAAACCAATTACAGAACTAAATCCTACGGTGATTAAAGACTTTACCTACAAAGGATTGCTGGAAGAACTCCCTCCAAGATGTACAAGTTTCTAGTTCCTAGCTTGATGGTGGAAATCCTAGAACTTGGCTCTTCTCTTCTCCTTTCTCTTGTTCTTCTTTGTTTGTTCTAGTTTTCTTTTTCTTTCCTTTGAATTTTCAGATTTTTAAATTAGCGAAGTGATCTGAACAAATGATATATATGACAAAGGTAAGAGTGATGTGTAGGAGGAGGTGTCAAAGATCAAGGTGTGCCATCCTCATGCAAGAAGGAGGTGTTGTGTGTGTGTTGTGCATGCAAGAAGGATATGTCAAGGTATTATCTTTCCAAATTGATTTATCTTGTGATAAAATTCTGAACTAAACCCTCATTTAACCTCTTTTCTACTTACACCCTTAACAATTCCCATTTGCACAATTCACTAAACTTTACACCAAGACCCCTCACTAACTATGTTATTATATAACACTATTTTAATTAAAAATAAAGCTAAATTTCTTATTAAAACCCTTATAATTTATTTATGTTACATATTAAAATTTTAATTTAATTTGTTTTATATACTATTTATGAAAATGTCATATTTGGTTTTTATAACTTTTTAATTTATCATTTTATTATTTATTTAATTAATTTTATTTATTTCTAAATTTTCAAAATACTACAATATTCCCCCTTAAGAAAATTCGGTCCCCGAATTTAAAACTTAACAAGACGAACCTTCAAAAAGATGTGGAAATTTCTTTCGCATCGCATTCTCGGTCTCCCAAGTGATCTCTTCGCGATTCGTTCCTCGCCAAAGAACCTTTACGTATGGAAGTACCCTTGATCTCAGTTTCTTTGCCTGCCGGTCTAGAATAGCTACAGGCTGCACTGTGTAGGATAAATCCATCTCAAGCTGTAAGGTCTAATGCTGAATTGCATGAGAAAAATCGTGAAGATACTTGCGGAGCATAGACATGTGAAACACCGGATACAAATTGGGAAAACTCGGTGGAAATGCTAAACGATAAGCTACATCACCCATTCTCTCCAGAATCTCGTAAGGTCTGACATATCCGGGGCTGAGCTTCCCTTTTTTCCCAAAACGCATCACACCTTTCATCGGAAATACACGAAGGAACACATGATCTCCTACCTCAAACTCGAGTCTACGACTTCGTCGATCTGCATAAGATTTCTTTCTGCACTGGGCCGCTCTCATTCTGTCTCGTATCAGCTGAATCTTTTCCATAGTCTCCTGTACTATCTGCAGTCCCAAAATGCTACTCTCGCTCAGTTCCATCCAGCAAACGGGTGATCGACATTTCCTCCCATACAAAGCTTCAAAGGGTGCCATTTGGATTGTCTCCTGAAAACTGTTGTTGTACGAGAATTCTATCAAAGGTAAGTGGCGATCCCAACTACCACCAAAATCAAGGCTGAATGCTCGAAGCATATCCTCTAGCGTCTGAATGGTCCGCTCGGACTGACCATCTGTCTGTGGATGAAAAGCTGTGCTAAAACTCAATCGGGTACCAATAGCTTCTTAAAGTTTCTGCCATAGCCTGCTGGCAAACTAGGTACCCCTATTGGACACTATGCATGTCGGATCCCCATGTAATCGTACAATCTCGTCGATATAAATCTGGGCATACTGTGCAAACCCATACGTCGTCTTCACCGAAAGAAAGTAATCCGCCTTTGTCAACCTATCAACAATCACCCAGATGGAATCATACCCTCTGCTAGTCCTGGGTAGACCCACAATGAAATCCATGGAAATCTGTTCCCATTTCCACTCCGGAATGGGCAAGGGCTGCAATTCTCCAGCCGGCCTCTGGTGCTCTTCCTTGACTTGCTGACAAGTCAAGAATCTTGAAACAACTCCGCAACATCCCACTTCATTCCTTCCCACCAATAAACATTCCTCAAGTCATGATACTTCTTGGTGGAACCAGGATGAATACTATACGTTGATCGATGGGCCTCCTCTAAGATCTCACGTCTCAACCCATCTGAATCTGGCACACAAAGACGAGTCCCAAAACGTAATACCCCACGGTCATCTATCACGAACCCCGACTCTCTGCCCTGCCTAACCTGATCCATAATCTCTGACATACGAGCATCTGCGGGCTGTGTCTCCAGAATACGATCCAACAACTGAGGACGGGTGCGAACATGTGCTAACTGTCCTCCTGTCGATGTGAACTCAAACTGTATACGGCTATCACATAAAATTTGCCAGTCTATAGAAGACAGTCTCTGCAAGGGGCGCAAATGGGATAAGCTACCTCCAGGCCTCCGACTCAACGCATCTGCTACAACATTCGCTTTGCCTGGATGATATAAGATCTCACAATCATAATCCTTCACGAGTTCCATCCATCTATGCTGCTTTAGATTCAGATCCCTCTGCTGAAAAATATACTTAAAGCTCTTATGATCTGTAAAAATCTGGCACGACTCTCTATACAAGTAATGCCTCCAAATCTTCAGTGCGAAAACTACTGCAGCCATCTCCAAATCATGAGTGGGGTAGTTCTGCTCGTGCCTCTTCAACTGCCGAGAAGCATAAGCTACAACCATTCCGTGCTGCATCAACACATAGCCTAAACCCATTCGAGAGGCATCACAATACACCATGAAACCACCTGACCCAGAAGGTAAAGATAAGACATGTGCAGTCGTCAAGTGAGTCTTCAACTGCTGGAACTCTGCTCATACGCATCTGTCCAAAGAAATGGAACTTCCTTCCTAGTCAATCCGGTCAACGGTGCAGCGATCCAAGGAAAATCCTGCACAAAACGTCTGTAATAACCGGCCGGACCCAAGAAACTTCGAACCTCTATAACTGACATAGGTCTGGGCCAGTGCTGTACCGCTTCTATCTTCTTTAGGTCCACACGTATCCTATCTCTCGTAACTACGTGACCCAAGAAATCTACACTATCCAGCCAGAAAGCACATGTGGAGAATTTAGCGAACAGCTGATGCTCCTTCAAGGTCTGCAACGTGATGCGCAAATGCTGCTCGTGCTCCTCCCGACTCCGGGAATAAACAAGAATATCATCAATGAATACTATAATGAACTGATCAAGGAATGGCCTGAAGATACGATTCATCATATCCATGAAAGTTGCTGGAGCATTGGTGAGTCCGAACGACATCCCCAGAAACTCATAATGCCCATAACGTGTGCAAAAAGCAGTCTTCGGAATATCATCCTTCCGAACCCTCAACTGGTGATACCCTGACCGCAAATCAATCTTTGAGAAGTAGCCAGCTACCTAGCTGATCGAATAAGTCATCGATACGCGGTAATGGATACCTATTTTGCACAATAACTCGATTCAGCTGCCTGTAGTCGATGCGCAGTCTCATGCTACCATCCTTCTTCTTAACAAACAAGACAGGAGCTCCCCACGGCGATACACTTGGACGAACAAGTCCTCTATCTAAAAACTCTTGCAACTGGCTTTTGAGTTCCTTCAACTCCGTCGGGGCCATCCGATAGGATGGTATAGAAATAGGCCCCGCACCCGGAATCAAGTCGATACAAAATTCAATATCGTGCTGTGGCGGTAATCCTGGTAATTCAGCAGGAAACATATCCGGAAATTCTCGTGCGATCGAAAACTGGTCCAACGGGACTTCAACGGCTATTACGTCTCCAACAATACTAAAAAACTATGACAACCCTTCTTCAACAGTCGTACTGCCCGAAGAGCAGAAATCATGTTGGCCGGAGTTATATTACAGTCTCCCTGCCTAACAAAGATCGGTTCACCTGGAAAACGGAATCTGGCCACTTTTCTCCGACAATCTACTACGCATGATAAGCGGCCAAACAATCCATATCAAGAAGTATATCAAACTAACTTATCTAGGAGAATCAAATCCACTAATAAATCCCTATCACCAACACGTACTAAACATGACCTGAATACGTGTCGAGCTACAAATATATCTCCTATAGGAGTAATCACAACTAGCGGTAATCCTAACAACGACGACTCTCTTCTCAAAGAAAGTGCAAAAGTGTGCAAGTACGTATGAATGCATAGAATCGGGATCAATTGGAATATGTGCGTTTAAGAAACATACTGAAAGAATACATGTTATGACTGCATTGGATGCCTGGGCATCCTGTGGAGTCAAAGTAAAGACCCGAGCCTGGCCCCTACCAGCATCCTGACGTCTTTCCTTAGAGTTTACAATTTCTAGCGAAATGCTCTGGACGTCCACAACTAAAATAGGCAGATGGGGGCCTCTGCTCAACAGGGTAAGAACTAAACATCTGGACCCGAGTCCTACCTTGACCAAAACTGCGGCCTGGAATAAATCTTCCTCGACCTCCTCATCCTCTCAAATTATGATCATCACGACCATGGTCTCCATGGGCGTTGATCTGACATGGAAGAAAAATAGGTATAAGAGGTAACGTGCTCGAAAGAGGTGGTAAAGGTGGTGAAGTCATATGTGAGACCGATGCCTCCCCCTGTCGCCTTATGGGACAATTCCTAATAAAGTGATACGGACACCCACACCTGAAACATCTTTGCACGTGCTGCTGAACATATGGGTATAAGTGATAAAACTGAGCCATACAGAATCTGCCACGGCCTCTACGAACATGTTTTGGTGCTGATGTATTATTACGAATCTGCCTTGGTCACTGAACAACCGTGCATGGAGTAGTGGTCGATCTCCGTGCTCGACTAATCTCTAACAAGGATCCGATCATTCGGCGCATCTCTTGAACACTTGCCTCCATCCGTGCTCTCGGCCAAGGCAGTGAGGATGGTGGGGGGATGAGTGCAAGCAAAGGAAGTGGTGATTGCAAGCAAAATATCAACCACAAATATGCTTAACTATCCAAGAAACATTAATAGCATAATGAATCTAAAAAGCCAAGCCCATCTAGAAAACACAAGGAAGTTGCTGGAAAAACCCTGGAGCCCCGGCACCACACAAAAGCCCTTCCTTTACTAATTGCCACTTTTACAAAGAGCCCCTTCACTTCAAATTTCAGCTAAAGAAAGATGGAACGGAAATTTAGCCAAAAGAAGATACAAACTGGCAACTTCAAAAAAGCGATCCCGTAAAAAATTACAGGATAACTCCGCAACTATATATACAAACCCGTATTTGTATTACGACCGAATACAAATGCAATGAGACAAAATCTAGACAGTATAATACTAGGATCCGGCTTAAACCAAATTCCACTAGTATTATCCGTCCGAACCATGACACGTGCACAAGTGCACACGTATGTTCGAACCCTGCTATAAAACCATACGGCCTCTACAATGTTTCGCCCGAACTGGGAAACTTTCTGTGGGGGACTCTAAAGACTCGTCAATACTCTGGCAGTGGGTTTAACCACAAGCCGTCAGTGGTACTAGTTGTACGTAACGCCTGCCCATGTACTGAGTGAAAGGGAGTCCGATGAGCGAACTCATCCTGGAACCCTACCGAGCCTATGTGTGACAATATCCGTACAGTCCGGTCCGTTCGTCTATGAGTATCGCATATCTGGCCTAGGGAGCTGGTAAACGTCAGACCCCCAAAAGCGGTATAAGTCGTGTCGGAGTGTAGCCCAAAACATCTGAGATACTACTGGAATACCTATTAGTAAATCTCGCTTACCATGGCCATGGATTTTGTGTAATGGCTTTCCTAAACACAGCACGACCTCACTCCCAACGTAGGGAGAAACGAATCCCCTGACGATCCGCTCACTACCTCCATGTAGCTCGGGACTGTACCCAACTAGAACATGTTTGCACGACTCCTTTGAGCCGTGGTAGGGTAATAATCAAAGCACAGTGGGAACTCACACGAGACAAATGACGATCTCAGGTCGATAGACTAACCTGTATACATGTCACCTGGGAATTGCTATCTGACGACAGGTTTTAATAACCAGCTAGCTTATTCCCGGCGAGTCCTGTCCGGTATACTCATAACCCAATGAGCACCTGTATACATCTTAGGTGAACCAACTGACACCAATGGCTTGTGAGACCGGCCATCGCCCCTCGTCAGGGTCTCGACTGTATACACTAGTCTATTCCGGAGTATCGATGCCCTATCTCGAAACTCCCGCGACTAGGGACCACTATTAAGGATGTGCTTATAGACTACCCAACTTTCACGTATATGATCGCCATCATACTGTTGGTAGTCAAGCAAGAATCCTATAGGCTCTATCAAAGTGTAATAGTGATATATATCATGTCACCTAAAACAGTACACGATGATAAAGATAAACCAGATAGTTTACTATCATCTCGAGTAAGACTGTCCTACCGGTATAGGTCCTCCTTCAATCATTGCAATCACGTGGCTGCGATCCAATAATTGACTTTGAGGGCACTATATCCAACAATCTCCGACTTGCATTTAAGGCTAATTATTGTGATGTCACATACACACAGCCCGTGTGATACCGAACACCCAACTGCTCTACTAATCAGTGTCACAAAGCTCTTCTGTAAAACTATTGTGTTCGAGAAATAGCCTCAGTGAGTGGATCCGCTCTGATGTTTCTTTCTATGTCCCTCTATATCTCAAGTTCGCGGAGAAACCCATCTCCCGAAATGAGCAATATCTGTCTTAGAATATGTCTGGATATCTGATGGGACCTAGTTCACGAATGAACTCCAAATCCAAACTTCTTAGACTGTATCGTCAACTGAGCTTAATCAGTATCCTGCGCTGTGCCTCCCTCAGTATCCGCTTGGACCAACTGTCCAAACTACTGCACCCCTCGGAGGGAAAACTATAACTCTGACAGTCACTCTGTCATCCAGGTCACCTTGGAAGCCTGGAAGGATAACCGTCTCCCGAAGGAGGCTGTCGTTATCAAATCCCTAGAACATCCACTTATGTTCTAAAACTGCTTCCGAACGTTTCTTCAGAATTGGATCAATATCAACTTATCGTATCTAGTTCAAAAACAACACCTGGTGTGGTACTTGACATCTCATGGTCAACTCAATTGCCTAAGCAAGTGATCTGTCAATCATGCACATCCCTCTCCCCTTTAGTCTGTAAGACACCTTTAGAGAGGGTGACTCCATCACCTGCTGGTACACCACCATGCCAGGAGTCGTCCATTCTAAATACTTTTAGAATGCTGTCTAAGTACCCAGATTAGGAAACTAACCAAATCTAGATCTAAAACCATAGATCTAGTAACCAGAATGTCTGATATTATATCCATATCCTATGTGGAGAAACTACTGTGTGACAACCACAGTATAACCGATCGTAGTATAGGAATTTTACTTCCTACTCTGTGTATGTCATCCAAATACCAGGACATCACACCCTACTAATTTCTTAATAGATCCACACCCTATTCTGATGAAGTCAAAGCCCGTGACTATCACATCAAAAATAGATGATCTATCTCCGCTATATCTGCTTTAGTCTATAAATAGACACAAGCTTCTTGTCTACTATGCTTCCGCTGCTCCTACTGACTACGACAACCCTCAGGCAGAATAATATACACGTGCACCTCTAAAGCTAGTTTAGAACGACGCTATACTTATCCTCCTGTCGGCTCTCATAGTCGAACAGCAGTAATGGAAAGTCTGGGTAAATAAGAACCTCCCTGTCACCGTCCTTGAGGCTACCGGATTACCTCTCGGGTGTCTGACGATACCCACCATATATGCGGAGTGGCTAATAGAATGTCAAACCTGATTGAATCTTTAGGTCCTATTAAATTTTCCGTAATCGTTTGCGGTTCTGGAATCTCTTCCCGTTCTACCATAATCCCACTACTGTTTTTCTGAAAAAATCCATTTTGCTAAGACTGTGGCGAGTCAAGAACAATATTACCATTGATCTTCCAAATGGTAGAAAGTCAACCCTCGTGAAAGCCAAGGTCAACCCACAAACAACCATTACAGAAACGTGCCTTGAGTTATCCAGAGTCTGGTTTTAAGCATAAGCCGGACAACTCCATATACCTTAACATCGTTTAAGATATGATCCATTCTATATATAATATAGAAACAGAGGCACTGATTTAATTGGAACCAGATTCAAATCATTCAGCTGTCTCCAGTGGATGTCAACTAAATGGAGAGAGGCCGATCAGCATTACTCAACTTAGGTGTGAATCCAATTATGAGTAACCTGAAAGAGAAGCAAGTTCTCAAAAACATTACTATCAACTGAATACCATACACAAGTATCTACATCTTGGATCACCTTGAAGAATCCTGATACTTGCTACACCTAGTTCTCTACTTTATTCTTATACCTATAACTTCTCAAACTTGGACCTTGTATTTCTACGAAACACATGTCTAAAACTATAGAAGTCACAAGTAAACAGAATATAGTACGAGGACCAACCCCTTTGTCCTAATGGACACTGGACAACATACAATACTCAGTATGAGTCCCCTGAGTTAAATAACTCAAACCCTGTGCGTCGTAGGTTGAAAACTGTACCCATGCGATTTTCTCAAATATCACCAATTACAACAAATTCTGATATAATGAGGATGATCACCAAATTCCCAATAACTTACTCCCACTCATCATCTGTAAAACCATAAAGATGTGAGAATCATACCCGGTAAATACATACCATGGAGCAAGGACTAGTTGGGAAATCAGTTTTCTATTAACAATACACAGTGAAACTGAAACATGAACATGTTTCGAAGGGTATCCGGGTATTCCTAGTAAATGCCTCTTCCATTATCCAGGTTCATGACTATAACCGTATATTTTCTTTTGCCATGTCTCCAAATCCCTTTATTTGTCTTTAGTTATTATCTTCTGTACACCATCGTTAAGCTTAATGGTTTTCTTCCTTCCATACCGTTCGGCACCAGCCTATGGTTTTGAAGAAGACTATCCAATAAGCATAATAGGTGTACTCTCCTAATCCTAGGAGTACTCGCAACCTGAGAGAAGGTGATGATAAAAGACAACTGAATAAACCTTATCTATTTCTCCTGAACCAGAATCCATCCCCGAACTGGAACAAGTTCCATCGAGTTCGTATATAACCATACGATTGATTATCCAAATAACTGTGGATCATCATAGTGATACGGGGTGTTCTGGAGAAACACAAAGGCGAAGTAGGAGTGACAATGAAATACTTGGTTTGGTCGTGAATAACAGTCGCAATTTACTTTGTCCTCTTTCTAATCCCTTTATTTGTCTTTAGTCATTACCTTCTGTACACCATTGTTAGGCTTAATGGTTTTCTTCCTTCCCTACCTTTCGGCACCTGCCTATGGTTTGGAAGAAGACTATCCAATAAGCGTAATAGGTGTACCCTCTCCTAACCCTAGGAGCCCTCATAACCTGAGAGAAGGTAAAAGGAAAAGACAACTGAATAGTCCTATTCAATCTCTCCAGAACCAGAATCCATCCTCGAATCTGGAATAAATTTCTTCGAGTTCGTATATAACCATACGATGGATTTATCCAATGGAAGTGGATATTCGTAGTGATACGGGGTGTTCTGGAGAAATTCAAAGGGTATAAGAAAAAGTGGCAATGATGTATGCAACTCAGACAATCCAAAAGCCAGTGTTTTAAGAAAGTTCTGTTAACTTGGTTACTGAGTCATAGTCTAGGGTCGGGTCATGGTCGCAGCTAAAGAGAGAGAGAAAAGAAATACTCTGCGTGCATTCTAACCTAGATCAGAATGGTTATCACATTATCTAATCAGGAAACCTCCCACTGTATCCTCAAATTCTCCTTCAAACAAGAAAGAAGAATTAGTCGGGATCACCTGAGGAGTAAACTAACTCATCAGTGGGAATCGGGATCCAACTATCATCGCATGATAACGTGACGGAATCCACTCACGTTATTACACTCCAGATGGTATGCGCATGCCTGGCAAGTTTCAGTTTCTTTAGAAACTCCCGATGTGATTATTACCCCAAGCGGCTCATGACCTTGACAGAGGTCAACATATCACAAGTCGCAGGTCAAGTTCAACCCGTCATTGTCCTTGATCAAATTAGACCCACCCGCACGTGCCCTTGACAGAGTCAAAATGACCGTGCGACTATCCTAAAGAATCCCATTTATGCAACAAACAAGTATTACCCAGTTACCAAGCACTGTGCCTTGACAGAGGTCAACATACACAGCATGAATACAAAGTAATACCTATAAGAAATGACGGAGGGCTACGACTGGTTTTTGGAGAAAAACCTTTAGCGTAATGAACTTGATATCGTTGAAAGAACTGCATAACTTTTATAAATATAGTGGCGAAAACCTTTGCTAAAGAGGTCACTCCCGGTGAAAGGATCTCGGCTCTTTCCCCGTAGAATGTGGTGCAGGATATTCCAAACTGAATGCCACGATACAAAGCGAAAAGTAATCAACTATAGTGAAGTTATTACCCCGACACAAACCTCTGTCCAAGGGGTCACTCCCGGTGAAGGGATCTCGGCCCTTGCCTCGTCGAATGAGGTGCTGGATATTCTAAACTGAATACCACTGTGCAAAACAAATGAAAGCGTCCTTGCAATAACAGCTTTTTGAAAAAATGTTCCAACAACATCTGTATAGGTCTGTTTTCTTTGCATTGATCCGAATCAACGCAGTCCCATCAATTAATCACACCAAAAAAGAACGAAAATAAAATGTACGTATATGCCATCCGCATTCGTCACTGGGTCCCGTCATCACCCGTTAGGTTACTTAACTAATGACAGAGTGGGGACGGGACAAGCGCGGGTGTAAAACATATACAACATCTACTAGTATATATATAAATATACAATAATCGCTCCAGGCATGATAAAATGCAATATTACAGAAAAGTAATAAGTATCACAGAACAATACAGATAAACTGAGATCCCCGGGTTTCATAGAGCTATAAATGAAACCCGACGTTCCCCTAGTCGTGTGGATAGCCTGTGTAATGAAAACCTATACCCCCTACGAGTGTGGCGAACAGCCCGCCAATCCTAGAGTGAGGTCCCCTCCCTCTCAAAGCCATGAGATGCGGACCCGTTGCCCTCCAGAACCCGGCTATCCGTGCACTCCACCGCGGGGTAAACCTAGTATAGAAAAGAAAATATATACAACAGGTACATCGACCTCAACCCGGTCGTGCCCCAAAAGAATATACAAATAGGCAGTGACGGCAGTCCACATGTCGGACGCTCGCCCCGCGATATCAAATGTACAAATATCAAAACTGCACTACCATTGCACAGGAGCTATCCACCATGATAAATCCGCAGCATCACAGCATAACACAGAACATCAAACGTGAATGTCAAGTTCGCAAAACCCGTCTAAAAGGACTATAGCAATTAGACAAGTTTTACCGATCGAATGACATTCACGGTCACAGATAGTAATGTAAAGCACTGCAAAACATAAACAATGTTAGAAAATATCGACTCCAAAATAACCCCGAAATAGCCCAAACATACTGATAAAACTTTATCCAAAATGGGCTAAATAAACAACTCCACTGGATCAACTTCCCAGAGACCAGAGCACACCCCAAAAACCAACACCGGAGGCCACTGCAGGGCCGGCCTGGCCGGAAAGATGAGAGAGGTGGCCGGCCAAAATCCGGTGCCAAGGGTCCGTGTTTGGGGTGTGTTCATGTGGTCTCCCCAGTAGGCTTCTGCACATGTTTAAATAATTTTTCTGGGACTTTTTAAAAACAACAGAAACTGATGATACCGTAGCGTCGTTTGAGTTTGTTCCGGTTTCGATACTTTAACATTGTCTAAAACAACTAGTTAACGGTTAATAGTTTGGCTCTGATACCATGTTGGGCTGCGGCTGCGCCCCGACCATCTTTCCGAGGCCAAATGCGGAATAAAAACTTTTTCGAACTGGCGTTAACCGCATCCGAATCCCGGATCGTTCCATTAAACATAAACTAGTATACTGTAAAGGGGGTTTCAAGATTATACCGATCGATCTGTGTCCTTCGGTCTTTAACCTCTGTCCCCAGCATGTTGCGGATGCACCGACGAAGCTCGCTCTCCTATCTCCCTCGATCCACGATCTCCTCCTCGCCGAAAACTGCGCCACATCAACGAATCTTTATACGGGCTCCCGCCTCTGTACCGAGGCAACTCGGACACGAATTTTGCTAGCCGACGTGTCCAAGGTTGATGTAGAGATGATGTAGAATACTGTCTCAAATCACCCAAGTGAATGGATGAAGGGTTAATCGAAGTTGCCACAAAGGGGAAGTGTGATGGAAATGAGCTTTGGAATTGCTAAGGATTTTGTGCTTAGATAATATGAATCAATCTCCTCACAAAAAGTGGGGCTGCCTCTATCAGTGCTCTCGGCCAAGGCAGTGAGGATGGTGGGGGGATGAGTGCAAGCAAAGGAAGTGGTGATTGCAAGCAAAATATCAACCACAAATATCCTTAACTATCCAAGAAACATTAATAGCACCAATAATGCATCTAAGAAGCCAAGCCTATCTAGAAAACATAAGGAAGTTGGTAGAAAAACCCTGGAGCCCCAGCACCACACAAAAGCCCTTCCTTTACTAATTGCCACATCTGCAAAAAGCCCATTCACTTCAAATTTCAGCCAAAGAAAGATCGAACGGAAATTTGGCCAAAAGAAGATACAAACTGGCAACTTCAAAAAAGCGATCCCATACCAAAATTATAGTATAACTCCGCAACTGTATATACATACCCGCAGTTGTATTATGACCGAATACAAATGTAATGAGAAAAAATCTACACAGTATAATACTAGGATCCGGCATAAACCAAAGCCCGTTAGTATTATCCGTCCGAACCATGACACGTGCACAAGTGCATGCGTATGTTCGAACCCTGCCATAAAACCATACGGCCTCTACAACGTTTCGCCCGAACTGGAAAATTTTTTGTCGGGGACTCTAAAGACTCGTCAATACTCTAGCAGTGAGTTTAACCACAAGCCGTCAGTGGTAGTAGCTGTACGTAACGACTGCCCATGTACTGAGTGAAAGAGAGTCCAATGAGCGAACTCATCCTGGAACCCTACTGAGCCTATGTGTGACAATATCCGTACAGTCCGGTTCGTTCGTCTATAAGTATCGCATATCGGGCCTAGGGAGCTGGTAAACGTCAGACCCCCAAAAGCGGTATAAGTCGTGTCGAAGTGTAGCCCAAAACACCTGAGATACTACTGGAATACCTACCAGTAAATCTCGCTTACCATGGACATGGATTTTGTGTAATGGCTCTCCTAGACACAGCATGATCTCACTCCCAACATAGGAGAGACGAATCCCCTGCCGGTCCGCTCACTGCCACCATGTGGCTCGGGACTGTACCCAACTAGAACCTGTTTGTACGACTCCTTTGAGCCGTGGTAGGGTAATAATCAAAACACAGTGGGAACTCACACGAGACAAATGACGATCTCAGGTCAATAGACTAACCTGTACACATGTCACCTGGGAATTGCTATCTGACGATAGGTTTTAATAACCAGCTAGCATATTCCCGGTGAGTCCTGTCCGGTGTACTCATAACCTAATGAGCACATGTATATATCTCAGGTGAACCAACTGACACCAATGGCTTGTGAGACCGGCCATCGCCCTTCGTCGGGGTCTTGACTGTATACACTAGTCTACTCCGGAGTATCGATGCCCTATCTTGAAACTCCCGTGACTAGGGACCACTATTAAGGATGTGCTTATAGACTAACCAACTCTCACGTATATGATCGCCATCATACTGTTGGTAGTCAAGCAAGAATTCTATGGGCTCTATCAAAGTGTAATAGTGATATGTATCATGTCACCTAAAACAGCACACGATGATAAAGATAAACCAGATAGCTTACTATCGTCTCGAGTAAGACTGTCCTACCGGTATAGGTCCTCCCTCAATCATTGCAATCACGTGCCTGCGATCCAATAATTGACTTCGAGGGCACTATATCCAACAGATAGCATGTGAAAGCATGAATTTATATTAATAATCATATAAATCAAGAATGAAATCTCATCACTTATTTCCAATCAAGTTCATCTTTCCGTGTCCAACAACGACACAAATCTTCTGTTTTCCTCAGGCATCGTTCCTCGAACGATCCTGTAATCAATAACACTGGCCGGTATCATTTATATATCCGCCGTGTTTCTCTACTATCGCCGGTATCGAGTATCCTCGCTAGGCTCCCCGCCTCAAATGCGGCTTTCCTGCCCCTCAGTCTCGACCGGGTCCACCATATATCCAACTGTATAGCTCCCCTACTCAGTCTGGATAACGTAAAAATTCACAACTGTATAACTCCCCCACTCGTCCCGGAATAAAACCAAATTATAAAAACAACATCTCATGGTGGACATGTTACATCAATCATAAAAATTCATTGAATTTATGCAATAGTATAGAAAAACTCAAAACCATAAATTCTCAATAATACAAGTACCTCTTATATCAACTTAGAATACTCGAATACTACACAAGATGTCATTGATGCAATTTACTACTGTTATTGGTGTTTATGTTATGATATGAATCATTTTTAACAAGAAAAATACTAAGTGTAAAAGTGACATGGTAATATCGACGAGGTGTAGAGTAACATGTAGATATGTGGATGTGCGGCATAACTTTTTCGATAATTGTGCAGTGTTCTAACAACTATAGCGAGGTATATGTAGATATGAATGCATATTATCAATTTAGCATACAAAAGTGAAATCTTTTTATTTAAGTAAAACTACGGGGGTATTACGCCATTTTTACAAGATCCCTAGGTAAATGTTTAGTTTACTCACCGGAATACGACGAATCGACTCAGATCACTAATCATTTTCCTTTCCTTGCGGCCTCCAAAGTTTCCGTATTCAAATCTAATATCGAAATTAACTTATATAAGAAACGGCTAACTCCGATACGGAAAAATCATAAAAACATAAGTTGTACGTATTAACGATACCACGTACGAATATTTTAAACTATCTAACACCTATACCAACTGAGTTTTAACCTCTCGCTGTTTGCAACAGAAAACTTAAACGTGTTACGAATTTACCGTGTCGTATTTTAAAAATTTGATCCCTTTTACGATATTAGTCCCCAGATTCCATATACTGTTAAATTAACTTAAATAAACAATACCAATTATCATAACACCTACACAGAGACCTATCCCAAAAACCCAAAACACCCATCTCTTCCAAAAATCCGGCGACGCCGGAATTCTCCTATAGGTCACCGGACAAAATCCGAGCCCATTGGTTCGTGCTCCTATGGTTTTTTCTAGGTCCAACATACAACATTAAGGCACTGTTTGGTTAAGTTTATTTTTATCTAAACTATAGTAGATTACTAGAGAGCTCATTATTGCCTAAAATACTATATTATAGATATAAGATTTCTAAATTAAACCAATTACAGAACTAAATCTTACAGTGATTAAAAACTTTATCTAAAAAGGATTGCTGGAAGAACTCCCTCCAAGATGTACAAGTTCCTAGTTCCTAGCTTGATGGTGGAAATCCTAGAACTTGGCTCTTCTCTTCTCCTTTCTCTTT
This sequence comes from Agapanthus africanus, assembly GCA_030015575.1. Lineage (NCBI taxonomy): Eukaryota > Viridiplantae > Streptophyta > Magnoliopsida > Asparagales > Amaryllidaceae > Agapanthus > Agapanthus africanus. The sequence goes on from CM057342.1 coordinate 306,991,101, forward strand.
TTCTTCTTTGTTTGTTTTAGTTTTCTTTTTCTTTCCTTTGAATTTTCAGATTTTTTAATTAGCTAAGTAATCTAAACAAATAATATATATGACAAAGGTAAGATTGATGTGTAGGAGGAGGTGTCAATGATCAAAGTGTGCCCTCCTCATGCAAGGAGGAGGTGTTGTGTGTGTGTTGTGCATGCAAGAAGAATGTGTCAAGGTATTATCTTTCCAAATTGATTTATCTTGTAATAAAATTCTGAACTAAAGCCCCATTTAACCTCTTTTCTACTTACACCCTTAGCAATTCCCATTTGCACAATTCCCTAAACTTTACACCCAGACCCCTCACTAACTATGTTATTATATAACACTATTTTAATTAAAAACTAAGCTAAATTTCTCATTAAAACCCTTATAATTTATTTATGTTACATATTAAAATTTTAATTTAATTTGTTTTACATACTATTTATGAAAATGTCATATTTAGTTTTTATAACTTTTTAATTTAACATTTTATTGTTTAATTAATTAATTTTATTTATTTCTAAATTTTTAAAATGCTACATCAATATAATATATCACAGCAACACATAATATCGCATGTCATCAACGTAAGTAAATATGTGTATCCCAATTATCGTTGATGTATAGCAACGAAACCGGTGATACACCACATATTACACTTACGGTCGCAGAAAAAAGTGTAAAACTACAACAGTTGGAATTCGCAACCTCCTTAGACATCACATGCCTAACCAATGAATTCCTTAGACATCGCATGCCTAACAATTATAAACCCCGCATTTTAGTCTCAATATCGAAAACACTTTTCAATATCAAGTCGGGCAATTCAACAAGATTCCCGACATCCTGATCGAATGCTCGTCGGAAATTTTAGTAGACGGCCGCACCCCCGATACCGTCGACGAAGTGCACTAAGGAGAAACACCGCTGATGCGAGCACCCGAATGGATGCTTTTGGCGACGGGGTTCTCCTACAGTCACTTAGTTAGGGTTTTGGGGCGTGGCTATCTATTAAGTTTACCCGGCGAGTATCCGCGTACACTACGTGATTACGACGGACTTTTGATCACATCAAAATCCTGTGGCAACCGATCAAATGAGACTAAACTGCTAGATTTATAAAATTCAAACTAGTTGTCTCATAACTACATGTGGATTCCAAATATTGTATCACATTACAGAAAAAGTTAGACGATGTTAAACATTCCGATCGAATCAACAAACACCCAAAATTTCCCTATTTTCTCAACACTTGAACTTTGTTTAAAAGCATCCATCACATGCCACAGTACCAATGGACCAGCCGTAGAAGGGTCAAACCAACGCCTCACAAGTGGCAACACCGAACTACCACAAACCCTAGGGTTTAGAGGTGGTTCTGATGGTCACATAATCGAGTTAAGGTTTCGTTTTTCTAGAGGGTCCACCGCGTTACTTGCACGATATTTGAATGTTCTTTAACTAAGGAAAAATCCAACACTTGGAAATTTTCCGGCAGGGAAAAGTGAGTTATTGATATCCATTCGAACTTTTTAATACTATCCAAACAAACCAAAACAATGCTTGAATTGCGAATACAGAACACTCCGAATTAGTTAATGCAATAAATTAACATCACATGCAATTTTAGCAAAAACAAACAAGACCTGATGTACCAAACGCTAGAGATGAGAACACCACCCAAAACACAAACCCCAGAGCCCCCAGAAATCCGAGCAGGCCGGATTTTCTGGCCTTCTGGCCGGCTAAAATCCGAGCAGGGGGTTTGGGTTTTGGTGTGTGTTCATATTGTATCTCATACAACATTCTGCAACTGTTTAAAAAAAATTTTGACACCAAAAATAATCCGACAGAAACTAGGGTTTTGCATCGGGTGTTTCGGAGTTGTTTCGGTTTCGTAATCCTATATTTATCCGTCTAATTCTCTAGCTAGGCTATAATACCACTGTTGGGTTTCCTACAACGGCAGCAAGGTTTCGGGTGGCATCTCACATGCCAATTTCAAATTTTGCCATTATAGATAACCCTAAACCAAGATCATTAACTAGAGAATCAAACAACACCAGCATGTTAACACTTTAACATCTAAGAGTTAGAGATTACGACCTTTGTAGTCCGTTCCTTTGCTTCATAAGCTCCGAGTTGAGGTCCCTTTGCTGCGATCATCAAATACCCAGACTCTAGAGAGGCTCCAAGAAGAGAATGATGCAATCTTGCTTCTAATCTTAAAAAACAAAGATGATCTACCTTGAAGAAACACTAACCCAAGCTCTCACTTCACTAATCAAGTATTAGTGAAGCAAACACCCTAATCTAAGTGGCTAGAATAGATAAGGATGATGAAGTAGGAATTTTGCTCTCTTTTGTTTTCAATTTCTCACAAAACATCCATTACAAATGAAAAGCTAGAAAGCTTTTTGGAGTGAGCAAGAAGAAGATGTTGTGATGAATGAATTATTGTTTGAGGTTAGAAATGCAACCATGGTTAAATATGTGTCATGGCTAGTTCATGTAGAGAATTAACCATAGGCTAGGGTTAATCTTAGGTTAACAAATATTAAGGATAAAACAAAGAGGGTGGATAAAGTCAAAGGATCATGAAGCTTCCTCAATGCTCATCCAAAAGAAAATGAATTATCTATAATAAAATGTTAACCCTAATTTAAAACCCTAGCATGGTTTAAACTCTAAACCCTAGTTGCATTTGTAACCCTAACATGTTACAATATTATATATCACATATACAATATTTTGTAACAAAAGAAACTAATACAATTAACATATATCACATATATATCAATGTATCATCATGTGAGAAAAAGAATCTTAAAGTAAGCTTATATTAGTTAATGTAATGTAATATATCAAATATATAATTATACATTAAATTATTGAATCAACACTTGATCCGATAATCCGGCTATTATCAAATAACCGACTAATATAATCTATATCAGTTCATCGAATCAACACTTGATTCGATGACCCAGCTATATCACATATACTCGGCCGATATCACATATCGTGAGAATCTAATACGGTATCACATACACGTATTATTTTCGGTCCCACACATATCACATATGTGCTCCTACTCCGTTTTGCCTGAGCCAGGAAACCTCTGTGTAGGACTTTAAAGAATCGTCAATACGCCGGCAGTAGATGATGATCATATTAAACACCCACAAGCTGCAAGCGGTTAGCTAAACGTAACAGCCACCCAGGTATTAAGCGATTAGAAGATCAACAAGCAAGCATATACATTCTCCTGTGAATCCAATCAGTAACACTCCCGTACAATCCGGTCTCTTCGTCTGATATGTCGCATATCTAGTTTAGGGGTGGTAAACGTCAGACCCTAGTAACCGATAAGTCGTGTCGATATGAGGTCCATAACAGTTTGAGAAACTATTGATAACACATACCAGTAAATCTCAACAACCCTGGCCAGGGATTTTCAGTTATAGCCAATCGAACACAGCGCAACATCAACTCCCAATACCGGGAGAGACGAAACCCCTCCTATCGCTCATTGCCTCCATGTGATTCGGGACTGTACCCAAAAGCCACCGTTTTGCACGTTCTCTTGAACGTGGTATGGTGGAAATCAAAGCACAGTGGGAATCACACAAGACTCTATGACGATCTTGGGTCTACAGACTAACCTGTACCAGTGTCACCAGAGAACTGCCATCTGACGTTTGGTATAATACCATCTGGGAGTTCTCGGCAAGTCCGTCCAGTGTACCCAATCTCCATTGAGCACCCGTATACTTTCTCTGATGTCAAACACCAACGGATATGGGATCATCCATCGCCCATCTACATAGGTCGAGAAGCTATACCCTAGTCTACTCTGGTATATCGATGCCCTGTATCGATACACCTACGACTAGGAACATTTGAAGGATGTACTTAGCGACTACTCTGTCCCCACTAGTATGATCTGCATCATAATCCTGGTAGTCAAGTACTCATCCTAAGGGTTTTATCAACATGTAATATAGAGACAATCTGAGTACATGTTAAGATAAAGAGCAACCAGATAGCATACTATCATGTCGAGCAAGAAAGTCCTCCATATATATGTCCAAGCTGTTAGTTATATGTATGCCCTAGAGGCCATTATTGTACACATGATGTATATTATAGTGGATGCTTGGATATATATAGAGATATCTTTCTTGCTCGACATGATAGTATGCTATCCGGTTACCTTTATCTTAACATGTAGACTTATATATTGTTATACTGTCTTGCTCTCACATGTCGATAAAGCCTTTAGGATATGTACTTAACTACCAGGACTATGATGGAGATCATACTAGTGGGGCCAGGATAGTTCACAAGTACATCCTTTAATTTTTCCTAGTCGAGGGAATATCGAGACAGGGCATCGATATCCCAGAGTAGACTAGCGTATATGCTTCTTGACCCATATGATGGGCGATGGATGATCCCACATCCATTGGTGTTTGACATCAGAGATGGTATACGGGTGCTCAGTGGAGACTGGGTACACTGAACAGGACTCGCCGAGAACTCCTATGTGGTAGTATACCTATCGTTAGATAGCAGTCCTCTGGTGACACTGGTACATGTTAGTCTGTAGACCCGAGATCGTCATAGAGTCTTGTGCGGCTCCCACTGTGCTTTGATTTCCTGCCTACCACGCTTAAGAGGAGTTGTGCAAACAGGTAGATTTTGGGTACAGTCCCGAGTCGTATGGAGGCAATGAGCGATAGAAAGGGTTTCATCTCTCCCGGTATTGGTGGTTGATGTTGCGCTATGCTCGATTGACTATAACTGGAAGTCCCTGGCCAGGGCTGATATGGAGATCTACTGATAAGTGTTACCAGTAGTTTCTCGACCCGTTATAGGCCAGACATCGACATGACTTATCACGTTACTGAGGTCTGACGATTTCCATCCCTAGACATAATATGCGACATATCAGATGAAGAGACCGGACTGTACGATAGTGTTACTGATAAGCTTCATGGAAACTATGGATATGCTTGCTTGTTGATCTTCATATCGCTCAATACCCGGGTAGCCGTTACGTCCAGCTAGTACCGCTGACGGCTTGTAGGTGACTGATATGATCATCACCTACTGCCGGCGTATTGACGAGTCTTTAGAGTCCCATACAGAAGTTCCCTGGTTCAAGCGAAATGATGTAGGACACATATGTGATATGTGTGTGGGCCCGATTAAATACGAGTATGTGATACCGTATTATAATCTGCCAGTCATCTGTTTTCGGTGCGGTTATATGTGATATAACCAAATTGTCGAATCAAGTGTTGATTCAATAATGTGATATACAGATAAATGATATTAGTCGGTCGTATATGATATAACTGGATTATTAGATAAAATGTTGATATAATAATATGATATAAATTATATGTGATATAATTACATATTAACTAATATCATTAGCTCACTAATTAATCTTCATTAAATATATATTAATATATATGATATATATATATTGTTGGATATAGTGCCATCAAAGTCAATTATTGGATCGCAGGTACGCGATTGCAATGATTGAGGGGGGACCTATACCGGTAGGACAGTCTTATTCGAGATGATAGTATGCTATCTGGTTTGCCTTTATCAGTCATGTACAGTTTTAGGTGACATGATCACTATTATACGTTGATAGAGCCCTTAGGATCCTGCTTGACTACCAACAGTATAATGGAGATCATATACGTGAGAGTTAGGTAGTCTATAAGCACATCCTTAAAAGTTGTCCCTAGTCGTGGGAGTTTCGAGATAGGGCATTGATACTCCGGAGTAGACTAGTGTATACAGTTGAGACCCCGACGAGGGGTGGTGGCTGGTCTCACAAGCCACTGGTGTCAGTTGGATCACCTAAGATGTATACAGGTGCTCATTGGGTTATGAGTACACCGGGCAGGACTCGCCGGGAACCTGCTAGTTGGTATTATACCTAGCGTCAGATAGCAGTTCCCTGGTGACATATGTACAGGTTAGTTCATCGACCTGAGGTCATCATTTGTCTCGTGTAAGTTCCCACTGTGCTTTGATTACTACCCTACCATGGCTCAAAGGAGTCGTGGAAACAGGTTTTAGTTGGGTATAGTCCCGAGCCACATGGAGGCAAGTGAGCGGATCGGCAGGGGATTCGTCTCTCCCGGTATTGGGGGTGAGATCGCGCTGTGTCAAGGAGAGCCATTACACAAAGTCCTCGGCCGAGACAGGAGATTTACTGGTAGGTACTCCAGTAGTATCTCAGGGTGTTCAGGGCTACTCTTCGACACGACTTATGCCGTTATTGGGGGTCTGACGTTACCAGCCCCCTAGGCCCGATATGCGATGCTCATAGACGAACGAACCGGACTGTATGTATATTGTCACTGATAGGCTCAGTAGGGTTCCAGGATGAGTTCACTCATCAGCTTCCCTTTCGGTCAGTACATGGGCAGCCGTTACGCACATCTAGTGCCGCTGGCGTGCTTATGGTTAAACCCACTGCCAGGGTATTGACGAGTCTTTAGAGTCTCCCACAGATAGTTTTCCAAGTTCGGGCGAAACGTTGTATAGGCCGTATGGTTTTATAGCAGGATTCGAAAATGCACGTGCACTTGTGCACGTGTCATATTTCGTGTAGGGTTCCTAGGCAAACTTGTGAAGGTTCATAACGCATCAAACATGCACGAATAAAATTTTACATGTGCCGAACAACCCAAAGACAGGATCTTTGCTAGATTATTAGGGTTAAGCATACAAGATTACATCTTTTAAGCTAAGTGTGAGGGATTACAACCTTTGTAGTCCGCTCCTTCGCTTCACAAGCTCCGTGTAGAAGTCCCTTCGCCGCGATCCACGATCTCCCGGACTCAAGAGAGGCTCCACGACTCGAACGATCCATGCTAGCTTGAAGTGTTCCAAATCTCCGATGATCTACGTCGAAGTTTCAAAAACTCAAGCTTTCTCACTCTAAAGAGATGAACACACTAATCTCATGGGCTAGATGAGATGAGGATGAGAGAGTAGTATTTATGCTTTCTTTTTAAATCATTTTCTCATAATTTATCATCACAAAATGAATTTCTAGTGAGCTCAAAATCAAGAGAGAAGAAGATGATAATGGAAATGATAATTCCTTTTGTGATGAATAGAAAGAAAAGTATATGATTGATATATCAACCATGGTCAAGGATGAGTGGCTAAGAGTTTGTAGAGAATAAACTAGAGTTAGGGTTTGGTTAGGTTAAGTTATGAGTCATGTAAAAATATCAACCATAATATCTTAAGCATGACAAAAACAAAGCTTCTAGAAGGTGCAAGAAGAAGCTAACCCTAATCAAACCCTAATCCCATTTAATCATCCTTAAACATGTTTAATAATAAATCATATCATGTCACAATAATATATATCTCATATATATTATATATTTGCAACAAAAGAAAATAATACAATTAACATATATCGCATATATATCAATGTATCATCCAGTGAGAAAATGAAATAATAAATCGAGCCAATATTAGATAATGTAATGCAATATATCATATATATTATTATACATTAAATCATCAAATCAACACTTGATTCGATGATCCGGCTATATCGAATATTACCGACTAATATATCATGTACCGATTCATCGAATCAACACTTGATCCGATGTCCCGGTTCATATCTAAATATCGCGAGAATAAAATACGGTATCTCATATCGCATTATCCTCGGTCCTGCACATATCACATATGTGCCTCTACTCCGTTTCGCCTGAGCCAAGAAACCTCTGTGTAGGACTCTAAAGAATCGTCAATACACCGGTAGCAGGTGATGATCATATCAAACACCCACAAGCTGCAAGCTGTCAGCTAAACGTAACAACCACCCAGGTATTGAGCGATCAGAAGATCAACAAGCTAGCCTGTGCGTTCTCCTGTGAATCCAATCAGTAACACTCCCGTACAGTCCGGTCTGTTCGTCTGATATGTCGCATATCAAGTCTAGGGGTGGTAAACGTCAGACCCCAGTAACCGATAAGTCGTGTCGATGTGTGGCTCATAACGGGTCGAGAAACTACTAGTAACACTTACCAGTAAATCTCTATATCATCCCTGGCCAGGGTCTTCCAGTTATAGCCAATCGAACACAGCACAACATCAACTCCCTATACCGGGAGAGACGAATCCCCTCCTATCGCTCATTGCCTCCATGTGATCCGGGACTGTACCCAAAAGCTACCGTTTTGCACGCCCTCTTGGACGTGGTAAGGTGGAAATCAAAGCACAATGGGAATCACATAAGACACTATGACGATCTCGGGTCTACAGACTACCCTGTACCGATGTCACCGGAGAACTGCCATCTGACGTGTGGTATATCACCATCTGGGAGTTCTCGGCGAGTCCGTCCAGTGTACCCAGTCTCCACTGAGCACCCGTACACCATCTCTGATGTCAAACACCGATGGATATGAGATCATCCATCGTCCATCATATGGGTCAAGATGCGTATACACTAGTCTACTCTGGTGTATCAATGCCCTGTCCCGATATACCCTCGACAAGGAACAGTTATAGGATGTACTCATCGACTACCGTGGCCCTACTAGTATGATCTCATCACAGTCCCAGTAGTCGAGTACAGATCCTAAGGGCTTTATCAACATGTGAGAGTAAGACAGTAAACCAATACAAGTCAACATGTTAAGATAAAGTGAAACCAAATAGCATACTATCATGACGAGCAAGAAAGTCATCTCTATATTTATCCAAGCATCCATTATAATATACATCATATGTAGAACAATGGCCTCTAGGGCATATACATAACTAACATTTCAGACAGATAATACCGGTGGGCTTTGGTTTAAGCCGGATCCAAGTATTATACTGAGTCGGAATATTTTTTCTCTCGTATTCGTATACGGTCGGAATACGGATACAGGTATGTATATACAGGTGAGGGGTATTCTCGTAATCCGTTACGAGAATATTTTAGAAGATGCATTTCTTTTTGGGTTAATCATTTTGGTTTAAATGATTATTGATTTTGGAAAATGTGACTCATGGTTGTGACTCATTAATTCTAGAATGTCACTAATGACTCATGTAATGAGTCATCTAGTGGGTCATTAAAGAGTTAATGAGTTTTGTTTTGGGGTTGGATATTTGAGGAGATATTTTCATAAGATATTTTGCTTTTGGTTTTGAATATATAACCTCATATATCTATTCACTAGAGAAGTGAAAAAAGATAACACAAGTTTATGAGCTTAGTTTTCTTTTGCTCACTGGTTATTTCTTGAGTTCACAATTTCCAATCCTAAGAATCTTCTTCAACCTCCACCCTAACCCTCTCATATGATGAGAACCCTATGGTGTTCAAGAAAAAGTATTCTACTCATTCTCTACTTCATCTTGGACATGTCGGTTAGCATACTTCATGTCCGAGTTGCCTCGGTATAGAGACGGGAGCCCGTTTAAAGATCCGTTGACGTGGTGCCACATCGACGAGGAGATAGGAGATCGGAGTTTCCGCGAGGAGTGTGGGATGATGGCTAAAGACCGAAGGACTCGGATCGATCGGTATAGCCTTTCTACCTCTTTACAGTTTGTTAGTATAGCGTTAATGGCAAGATCCGGGTTAAAGTATGCGATAGTGCCAGTTATAAAAGTTTTTTGTTCCCGCGTTTGGCGTCAGAATGACGGCCGGAGCGCTACCGTAGACTTACATGGTATCAGAGCCACGCCATTAACCTTTACTAACTTTTTCTAACGTGTTTAAAATATCGATCGAACGAAATTTCCAAAACCGCACTTTTCATGTTAAAGTTTTTTTCGATTTTTAAAACTGGTCTAAAAATCATTTTGAGTATCTCAGAAAATCGAGCAGGCTTTTTTAAGACTCTGAAAGAAATTTGGTCCACTGTCTCCACAGTACTGCCGCGGAACCGCCGCACAAACCATGGTTTGGCCGCGGTTCCGCCGCCAGTTTGTAGCCACAGTACACCATTTTTCTTCTAGGTGTTTTGCATAGGGAATTATGGTTTCTGGAATATTTTGTTTGGGCCCAGATTTTGTTTGAGTACTGAAGTTGTACTTGGGGCCCACTTCGGAAAGTTTTGTCGATCGGAATTTTAAACGTGTTAGTTTACAGTACTTACATTATATCTCCGACTGTGAATGTCATTCGAGCGGTAAATTGTGTCTAATTGCAATAGTCCTTTTAGACGGGTTTGCGAACATGACATTCGCACTGATGTTCTGTGTTGTGCTGTGATGTTGCGGATTTGTCGTGGTGGATAGCTGTGTGCAATGGCAGTGCAGTTTGGATTTATTTGTACATTTGATATTTCGGGGCGAGCGTCCAACATGTGGAATACCGTCACTGCCTGTTTGTATAATATTCTTTTGGGGCTAGACCGGGCTGAGGTCGATGTACTCGTTGTACATATTTTTCATTTCTGCACTAGATTTACCCCGCGATGGAGTACACGGATAGCCGGGTTATGGGGAGCAACGGGTCCGTATCACATGGCTTTGAGAGGCAGAGGGCCTCACTCTAGAATTGGCAGACTATTCGCCGCACTCATAGAGGGTACAGGTTGACCCAATGAGGGGTGCTCAAGTTACCGAATTCCGTGAAGTGCATGGTAGTCCATTCACTTTGCTGTAGGGGGCTGCCTCGCTTCAGGTTTTGGCGGGTAACTTGCCGCACCCATAGGGGTCTAGGTTTCATTGCACAGGTTATCCACACGACCAGGGGAATGTCGGGTTTCAGTAGCGGCTCTGTGAAACCCGGGGATCCCAGATTATCTGTATTGTTCTGTGATACTTGTTACTTTTCTGTAAAGTTGCATATTATCACGTCTGGAGCGATTATTGTATATTGGTATATATACTAGTAGAAGTTGTATATGTTTTGCACCCGCGCTAGTCCAGTCCCCGCTCTGTCGTTAGTTAAGTAACCTAACGGGTAATGACGGGACCTAGTGGCGAATGCTGAGGGCATATACGTACATTATATTTTCGTTCTTTTCTGGTGTGATTAATTGATGGGACTGCGTTGATTCTGATCAATGCAAAGCATAAACAAACCTGTTTGGACGTTGTTAAAACAGTTTTAAAAAGTGTTATTACAAAGACGTTTTTTTTTGTTTTGCATGGTGGTATTCAGTTGGAATATCCTGCACCTCATTCGACGAGGCAAGGGCCGAGATCCCTTCACCGGGAGTGACCCCTTGGGCAGAAATTTGCGTCAGGGTAATAACTTCACTATAGTCGATTACATGTTACTCTGCATCGAGGTATTCAGTTGGAATATCCTACACCTCATTCCACGAGGAAAGAGCCGAGATCCTTTCACCGGGGGTGACCTCTTTAGCAAAGGTTTTCGCCACTATATTTTTCGTAAAAAGCTATCAGGTTCCTTCAGCGAGATCAAGTTTATTGCGTTAATGGTTTTTCGCCAAAAACCAGCCGTAGCCCTCCATCGTTTCAGATGGGTAGTACGTGGTATTCATGCTATGTTTGTTAGCCTTCGTCAAGTATAGTGGATGGTAGCTGCTTGTTGCCTTTCTGTTGTATAGATAAATGAGTTGGTTTGGGACAGTCGTCTTACCTTGTTGGCCTTCGTCAAGGGTATGTACGGGTGGGTTCAAATTAACAAGATAATGACGGGTAGAAATTGACATGTGACTTATGATTTGTTGGCCTTCATCAAGGTCATAAGAGCATGGGGTAAAAATCATATCGGGAGTTTCTAAAGAAACTGAAACTTGCCAGGCATGCGCATACCTTCTGGAGTGTGATAACGTGAGTGGATTCCTTCACGTTATCATACGATGAGAGTTGGATCCTGATTCCTTCACGTTATCATACGATGAGAGTTAGTTTACTCTTCGGGTGATCCCGATTGATTCTTCTTTCAGGTTGGGAGGAGAATTCGACAGTACAGTGGGAGGTTTCCTGATTAGATAAAGTGATAACCATTTTGATCTAGGTTAGAGTGCACGCAGAGTGTTTCTTTTCTCTCTCTCTCTTTGACAGCGACCTTTGACCAACCCTAGACTATGACTCGGTGACCAAGTTGACCGAACCTTCTTAAAATACTGGCTTTTGGATTGTCTGAGTTTCATAAGTCATTGCCGCTCCTTCTTTTACCCTTTGCATTTCTCAGAACACCTCGTATCACTACGAACATCCACTTCCATTGGATAGATCCATCGTATGGTTATATACGAACTCAAAGGGACTTCTTCGCGGATGGATCCAGGTTCAGGAGAAATTGAATTGGTTTATTCGGTTGTCTTTTATTATCACCTTCTCTCAGGATTGGGAGGGCTCCTTAGTTTAGGAGAGTACACTTATTACGCTTATTGGATAGTCTTCTTCCAAACCATAGGCAGGTGCCGAAAGGTAGGGAATGAAGAAAACCAATTAGCCTAAGTAGGGTGTACAGAAGATAATAAGTAAAGACAAAATAAAGGGATTAGAAAGAGGGCAAAGTAAATTGCGACTGCTATCATTCACGACCAAACCGCATACTTCATCGCCACTCCTACTTCACCTTTTGCTTTTTTCCCAAGTTCGGGAGAAATAGAATAAGGTATTATTCAGTTGTCTTTTATCATCACCTTCTCTCAGGTTGCGAGTACTCCTAGGATTAGGAGAGTACACCTATTATGCTTACTGGATAGTCTTCTTCCAAACCATAGGCTGGTGCTGATCGGTAGGGAAGGAAGAAAACCACTTAGCCTAAAGGGGTGTACAGAAGGTAATGAATAAAGACAAATAAAGGGATTTGGAGAGATGGCAAAGAAATATAAGGTTACAGTCATGAATTGGATTATGGAAGAGGCATTACTAGGAATACCATGATACCCCTACGAAACATTTTCATGTTTCAGTTTCACTGTGCATTGTTAAAGGAAAACTGATTTCCCGATTAGATACTTACTCCAGGGTATGTATTTACCAGGTATGACTCTCACATCCATATGGTTTTACAGATGTTGAGTGGAAGTAAGTTATTGGGAATTAGGTGACCATCCTCATTATATCGAAATTCGTTGTAAATTGTGATATTTGAGGAAATCGCCTGGGTTTTTGCCGGACGGCAAGTTTTTGGTTTTGAGTATCCATTATTGTGCACCAATTTCAAACTGATATATCTGTACGTTTATTTTTATAAAGTGAGATATAACTTTTTGATATTATGTCGATGACATTTACCTATATCAGTTGACGATTGGGTAAAGAGCATTGAACAGCGGAGTAGTTCTTAACAATAAGTACAGTTTTCAACCTACGATGCACAGGTTCTGAGTTATTCAACTCAGGGGACTCATACAGAGTATTGTATGTTGTCCAGTGTCCATTAGGACAAAGGGGTTGGTCCTCGTACTATGTTCTGTTTACTTATCACTTCTATAGTTTTTAGACAAGTGATTCGTAGAAATACATGGTCTAAGTTTTGAGAAGTTGTGGGTATAGGAATAAAGTAGAGAACCAGATGTCGCAAGTATCAGGATTCTTCAAAAAGATTGAAGATGTAGATACTTGTGATTGCAGGCAGATATTAGGCCCTCAACCCCTCCTTCTGATAGTAATAGTTTTGAGAAACTTGTTTCTCTTTCAGGTTACTCATAATTGGATGCATTCCTAAGTTGAGTAAATGCTGATTGGCCTCTTTCCATTAAGTTGATATGCACTGAAGACAGCTGCATGATTAGAATCTGGTTCCAATTAAATAAGTGCCAAAGTTTCTATATTGGATATAGAATGGTTCATATCTTAACGATGTTAAGGTATGGGGAGTTGTCCGACCTATGCTTAAAACCGGACTCTGGATAACTCAAGGCACGTTTCTGTAATGGCAGTTTGTGGGTTGGCCCAGGCTATGACTGTTGGTGCACGGCAGCGCCCCGGCCGTCTTTCTGAGGCCAAAATGCGGAAACAAAATTTTTCTTAACTTTATAAACCGGCGCCACCGCGGACCATAAACCCGGATCGGGCCATTAACCTACTCCTAGCTAATTAGAGAAGGGGTGGAGAGATATACCGAGCGATCCGTGTCCTTCGGTCTTCTCGTCGTCGTCCCGATCTCCCCGCGGAATCTCTGATCTTCATCTCCTCGTCGGAAGGGCACCACATCGCCGGGTTCTTTTACGGGCTCCCACCTCTGGACTGAGGCAACTCGGGCACGAAGTTGGCGAGCCGACGTGCCCAAGAAGTGTTGTAGATGAAGTGTAGGATGGTTTGTCTCTTGGGGTTATGAAGTTGCCATTTTGGTGGAGGTGAAGAGTAGACCTTTTGGAGGTGGAGCTATATGATTTTTGCAAAGCCAAAAGAACAATTTTTCTTACCCAAAAAATTGGGACAGCCCCTCAAAGGAGTGGCCGGCCTTGGCTTCAAAGAAAAAAATGAGAAGAGGGAGTTAGCAAAAAGAATAATAAGAGAGAGAGAGAGAGAGAAAAGGCTTATGATGATGAATCATGATCACATACAAACTCTCACTCCAAATCAACCCCCATCAACAGCCATGATTACTCCAAAAGTCAAGCAATCATGGACTAATGAAGTCAAAGGAAGCAAGGACCATCATGAAGCAACCATTAACAAGAAACACCCTCCAAATTGCTAATTTGCACAATTGCAAATAAGCCCTCCTCCACCAATTTTCAGCCAATGAAAGATACAAGGGAAAATGGCCGAAACGGAAAGCAAACTGGCAACTTCAGAAAAACGATCCGGTAATAAATTACAGGAAAACCCCGCTACTGTATATACATACCCGCATTTGTATTCCGACCGAATACAAATGCAATGAGACAAAATCTACACTGTATAATACTAGGATCCGGCTTAAACCAAAGCCCGCTAGTATTATCCGTCAGATCATGATCCGTGCAATACCGCATGTATATGATCGAACCCTGCCATATTCCATACGGTCTCTACAGCGTTTCGCCAGAAACTTGAGTAACTGTCTGTAGGGGACTCTAAAGACTCGTCAATACTTTTGGCTGTGGATTTAACCACTAGCACGTCAGAGGTATTAGCCATACGTAACGGGCTACCAGGTATTGACCAAAAGGGACGTCGATGGGCGAACTCATCCTGACACCCTATTGAGCCTGTCAGTGACAATATCCGTACAGTCCGGTCCGTTCGTCTATGAGAATCGCATGGCGGGCCTAGGGGGTTGGTAAATGTCAGACCCCCAAAAGCGGTACAAGTCGTGTCAGAGTATAGCCCAGAACATCCTGATATACTACTGGAATACCTACAGTAAATTTCCTGTCTCGGCCGAGGGCTTTGTATTACGGCTCTCCTAGACACAGTGCGACCTCACCCCCAATACCGGGAGAGACGAACCCCTGCAGATCCGCTCACTGCCTCCACGTGGCTCGGGACTGTACCCAACTAATACCTATTTGCATGACTCCTTTGAGCCGTGGTAGGGTAGTAATCAAAGTATAGTAGGAACTCATACGAGACAAATGACGATCTCAGGTCGATGAACTAACCTGTACACATGTTACCAGGGAACTGCTTTCTGACGTCAGGTATAAGACCAACTAGCAAGTTCCCGGCGAGTCCTGTCCGGTGTACTCATAACCCAATGAGCACCTGTATACATCTTAGGTGAACCAACTGACACTAGTGGCTTATGAGATCGGCCACCGCCCCTCGTCGGGGTCTCGACTGCATACACTAGTCTACTGTGGAGTATCGATGCCCTGTCTCAAAAACTCCTACGACTAGGTGTTAGTTATATGTATGCCCTAGAGGCCATTACTGTACATTGGATGTCGACCTATGGGGGACTTTCTTGCTCGACATGATAGTACGCTATCTGGTTGCTCTTTATCTTAACATGTATACTTTCTGTCTCTCTGATTACATGTTGATAAAGCCCATAGGATGTGTACTCGACTTCCAGGACTATGATGTAGATCATACTAGTGGGGCCTGGGTAGTCCAAGAGTGCATCCTTGAAATGTTCCTAGTCGTGGGAATATCGAGACGGGGCATCGATATTCCAGAGTAGACTAGCGCATATCTTCTCGACCCATGCGATGGGCGATGGATGATCCCATATCCATTGGTGTTTGACATCGAAGATGGTATGCGGGTGCTCAGTGGAGACTGGGTACACTGAACGGACTCGCCGAGAACTCCCAGATGGTATTATACCTCACGTCAGATGGGAGTTCTCTGGTGACACTGGTACAGCTTAGTCTGTTGACCCGAGATCGTCATAGAGTCTTGCGTGTGTCCCACTGTGCTTTGATTTCCACCCTACCACGGCTCTACTGAGTTGTGCAAACAGGTGGTTTTTGGGTACAGTCCCGATTCACATGAAGGCAATGAGCGATAGGAGGGGATTCGTCTCTCCCGGTATTGGGGGTTGATGTTGTGCTATGCTCGACTGGCCATAACAGGAAATCCCTGGCCAGGGTTGAAGTGATATACTGGTAAGAGTTATCAGTATTTTCACGAATGTTATGGACCTCAAGTCGGCATGACTTATCGAGCTATTGGGGTCTGACGTTTACCACCCCTAGGCGAGATATGCGACATATCAGACGAACAGACCGGACCGTACGGTAAGTGTTACTGGTTGGATTCGCAGGAGTGTGAGCGGGCTTGCTCGTCGATCTTCTGATCGCTCAATACCCGGGTGGCCGTTACGTTTGGCAGACCGCTTGCGGCTTGTGGATGCTTGATATGATCATCATCTGCTGCCGGCGTATTGACGAGTCTTTAGAGTCCTACACAGAGGTTTCCTGGCTCAAGCGAAACGAAATAGGAGCGCATATGAGATATGTGCGGGACCGAGAATAATGCGTGTATGTGATACCGTATTCCATTCTCGCGATCTATGTATCGATTGGTTATATGCGATATAACCTAGTTATCGAATCAAGGATTGATTCGATAAGCCGATACATAGGATACTGGCCGGTTATATGCGACATGACCGGATCATTGAATCAAGTGTTGATTTAATGATTTAATGTATAATTATATATTTGATATATTACTTTGTATTAACTAGTAATGGTTCACTTTAAAAGGATTTTCTCACTTGAATTGTGCAAGTTGTATATGTGATATATTTCTTTGTGCACATGATTGTATCATGTTTGATGATACATTCTTCTTTGGTTTTGTGTAAAGTATTAAACCATGGTTAGTTAGTGATTAGGGTTTCATCTTATTCATTTATCTTTTTATTTTATTTATTTCAAATGAAAAAGAAAATGAGAAATGAATGGTGGCTATTTTTGTTTTTAGTTGAAGATTCATGTAGCATTGATTTAGTCACCATTCTTGTCTCATGCCTAACCCTAACCACTTATCTAACCTAAGTTAAGTCTCTACACTAAACCATGGTCAAAGATATGATAAGTATTGTATTTTCTTTTCTATTTTTAATTAACTTATCATATCATCTTCTTCTTTCTTCATCTTCTTCTTCAATGGAGAAAGCTTGCTACTCCAATGGCAAGTAATGAAAAAGTGTGAGAAATCCAAATCTAAAGTCTACCCACTTCCTATTTCTTCATCCTCTACATCTTGCCAAGTAGATAGGGTGTTTCCTTCACAAGTTTTTCCGACTAGGTGAAGGTGGAGCTTAATCTAGCGATGCCTCGACGTAGATCATCTTCGGCATGGACATCGACGACCTAGCTTGCTTATTCTTCGACGAAGCCGACGCTAGAGCCCGGGAGTTCACTTGGACAGCGAAGGCACTTCATTGCGGAGCTGTGGAGCTGGTGGACCGGATCTACAAAGGTTGTATATCCGTTCCCTTAGTTAAAATGTTAACTAGTTTATGTTTTCGCCTAAATATCTAGTAAACGATCCGTAGTCGGGTTTGTAGGCACCCGTAAAATTTGATTTGTGCATGTTTGAGCACTTATGAGACTTCACTAGAGTGCCTAGGAACCCTACAGTGGTATCAGAGCCTAGCTAGAGCCTTAGGCGATGCGTAGACGGAGTTAGAAGTCCGATCGACCCGAAACCCCGACTTTAAAATGCTCTCTGGACATTTTTGTAAAATGTGGATTTTTGCAAATTAAAAATATGCAGAAAAATAAGCAGCTAAATCTAAGAATTACGATGCAAAAATTACCTAATGATCTTTCTAAAGTGCGGCGGAACCGCGGCATTAGCGTGCTAATACGGCCCTTCCGCCGCACTTTTGTCTTATCTGCCATTGAATTTTGCACAGTAACTCCTATTTTTCAGTGCTGGTTTTCCTGGGATTTTTTAATCTGAAATCAAGAGTTGAGTATTTTGGGTTGTATTGGGAGTTCATACATTCGATCGGATTGTCAAACTTTGTCTATGTGTCGTTCCGGATAATTTTTTGAATATGTTAAAAAGTTCGACCGGATATAAATACCCAATTTTTCCCCTGTCGGGAAATTTCCAAGTGTTGGATATTTCTGTAGTTTAACGACGTTCTAAGTAGTGCAAGTAACGCGATGGTCCCTCTAGAAGACAACAAACCTTAACTCGATTATGTGACCGTCTTGAACTGCCCTTTGAACCTTCGGGTTTTGGGCAGTACGGCGTGCCACATGTGAGGCGTTGGCTTGACCCTTCTACGGCTGGACCGTTGGTACTGAGGCACGAACTGAATGTTGTTAGACTTGTTTCATGTGTTGATCTATATCGGGAAAACTTGGGTGTTCGATTGTTCGATCGGAAAGTTTAACATTTTCTATTTATCTGGAATGGGATACAATAATTGGAATTCACAAAAAGTTATGTGATAACTAAATGAATACTATAAACATAGCAGTTTAGTCTCACTTGATCGGTTGCCACGGAATTTTGATGTGATCAAAAGTCCGTCGCAATCACGTAGCGCACGCGGATACTCGCCGGGTAAACTTAATAGACAGCCTCACTCCATAGCCCCGACCAAGTGACTGTAGGAGAACCCCGTCGCCGAAAGCATCCGTTCGGGTGCTCGCGGCAGCGGTGTTCCGCCTTGGTGCACTTCGTCGACGGCATCGGGGGTGCGGCC
Organism: Agapanthus africanus; assembly: GCA_030015575.1. NCBI lineage: Eukaryota > Viridiplantae > Streptophyta > Magnoliopsida > Asparagales > Amaryllidaceae > Agapanthus > Agapanthus africanus. Next base: position 307,010,161 of record CM057342.1, read on the forward strand.
GCCTACTAAAGTTTGCGACGAGCATTCGATCAGGATGTCGGGAATCTTGTTGAATTGCCCGACTTGATATTGAAAAGAGTTTTCGATAATGAGACTAAAATGCGGGGTTTATAATTGTTAGGCATGCGATGTCTAAGTATTTCATTTGGTCAGGCATGCGATGTCTGAGGAGGTTGCGGATTCCAACTGTTGTAGTTTTACACTTTCTTTTCTGTGACCGTAAGTGTAATATGTGATGTCGCCGGTTTCGTTGCTATATGTCAACGACAATTGGGATGCGCATATTTACTTACGTTGATGACATGTGATGTTATGTGTTGCTGGATATGTTATATTGGATCGTCGTGTTTGAATAGCCGGGGGTTTTTATGTGAGATGAGTGTTTTTCATTTTCATTCATGTAAAACCTTGTATGTAATATTCTTTTATTGGGGCACTTCCAGGTTGCGGAAGTCGTCACCCGTTGTATATTATTTACTTTTCTGCACTAGGATAGACCCAAGGAGGGAGCACAAGTAACCGGGTTCTGGGGTCCAGTGGGAGACCAACTCGAGGAGTCGAGTCCGGGTCTCCTAACCCTAGAATTGGTAGGGTTGCTTGCCGCTCTCGTAGGGGTCTAGGGGTGTGGGATTGGCTATTCATCACGACCGTGGAATCCGTGTTTTATACTGGCTCGTATTGAAAACACGGACGTCCTAGTATATCCAATATTTCATATGTTTCTTCTGCTGTGATTTATCTGTGATCATGTGATGTTCTGTGACAGGTATTATATATAGTATATATGATATATTATATAGACGTTGCTTATGTTTTACACCCGCGCTAGCCCTGCCCCGCTCTGCCGTTAGTTACCTAACCTAACGGTGCACGAGGGGACATCGAGGCGAATGCGGATGGCATAAGCGTACGTTATATTTATCTGTGATGGTTAGGTGGACTTAAATGATGGGATATTCATTAATGAGATTAATGAAAGAAAATAAACCTAATTGATGTTGTGGAATCGAATTTCAAAGTAAAAACAGGTAGCTACAGTTCTTGCTTTGCATCGCGGTGTTCATTATAGAACATCCTGCACCTTATTCGATAAGGAAAGGACCGAGATCCCTTCACCGGGAGTGACTCCTTTAGCAATAACTGGCAGATGCTACAACCCTCGGTTTGTCTTTGATCGCTTCTATAGTTTTCGCTTTGCACAGTGATATATATGATATATCCCGCATCTCATTCGACGAGGAAAGGGCCGACGATCCCTTCACCGGGAGTGACCCCTTTAGCAAAACTAGAAAAGCCTCGAAAACATTCCATTTAAAAACCATTTGATTCCGCAACGAGATCAAGTTCAAAGCGTTAAAGGTTTTCACAAAAACCAGCCGCAACCCTCCGTCATTTTAGGAAGTAGAGTACTTAGTATTCGTGCTGTGTTTGTTGACCATAGTCAAGGCACAGTGTACGGTAGCTAAGTGATGTCTTCCTACACCGCATATGATGCGATTAGTTAGGACAGTCGCGTGACTTTGTTGACCTTAGTTAAGGGTCATGTGGGTGGGTCTAATTAATCACGAAATGACGGGTAGAACTTGACTAGTACTTATGATTTGTTGACCATAGTTAAGGTCATAGGTGCTAGGGGTAAAAACCTTTATCGGGAGTTTCAAGTGTTGGAATTTGCAATGAGATTGCATACCTTCTATGTGATAGTTGGATCCCGATACCCACTGCGAGTAATTGTTACTCCTGGGAGAGTTTTGCACTTTACAATTAGCCGATCAAGTAGGTGTCTAGAAAGGTGTCAACGGGGTTACGCCTCAGGGAAAACGAGGTTTACAGTAATTAGGTCCGTGCGAAAGTACGGGGAACCTCCCTCAAAGTACCGACACTGGCCTGGCTGAAAGATTGGCGAACTTGTAGAGTGTAATTAATCCCGGCTAGTCTTTCCTTTTAAGGTTTGAAGGAAGATTTGATAAAAACAGTGGGAGCCATCCTGATTAGATAAAATATATAACCAATCTGATCTTGCAAGAGCGCACGCAGAGTGTTTTCTTCTCTCTCTCTCCAGGTAGCGACCATATCACGCCTTAATCAAGATAATAATATGGATGAATTGACCGAACCCGCTTGTTATACTGAGCTGGGGAACGTTGGTCCCGCTCCAACTTATAATTGTTATAAGACAGAGCAGGAAATAGGGGAATACCAGATTTCCCATGCCGCCCAAACGAAGAGAGTGCATGTTGATGCATCATCTTTGGGTGTGTTCATTATACAGAACTGTTTCTCAGTATTCTTTACGTCCTGGGTATGTGATACCAGATCAGGATCCCAGATATGTAATCTGTTACATAGGGCTACAGAAAGGTAGAAAAACTGAGAACGGGTGATAAGTTTCATGAGACAGAAAACGGGGCAAGTGTTGCAGCCAAGTCTGTTGGTCACTGTCACCCTGTATTCCAAATACATTGATTCTGAATGAATGTTATTAGATACCGAACCTGATATACAAAATCTTATCAGTCTCTTTATTAGTAAAGAAATGATAAAATTTTGTATTGTTGGATAATGTTTTGAACATTTCCTATATCAAAAGTTGATCGGTTCAGGCACGTTATCTAAAAGCATTGATGTTCTAAATCAAACTACAGTTTTTAGTATACGGAACACACACAAGAGGAAGAGTTCAGAAATGAACGAATCCTTCTTGAGGTATTGTAGACTAGGTCATATCAATGCGACCCGACTAGCTGAAGTTACATGTAGATGCATATTTAAATCAGTTTAAATCTACATCTTGTGAAACTTGCCAGTCATGTCACAAAGATATAATGACACCAGCTCTGTTTATTGGACACAGAGAAAGAGTTAGTGAACTCTTAGGACTAATACATGATGATGTATGTAAAGTCTCCTGTCTACACATGCCAGGACTGGTTCTTCATACTTCATTGTATTCTCTGATAATCTCTCAAGATTCAGTCATATGTTCCTGTTGAAACATAAGTCCGAACCTTTTGAGGTATTCACAGAATATAAGTTAGATGTAGAGAACCAATAACTGGGTATAAGTATCATGTCCTATGATGAGATCAGGGAGGAGAATACTTGTGCATGGAATCCTTGGACTATTCTAAAGGAAAATGAGATTCTCTCTCAGTATTACTCCTCTGAATACACCACAGCACAACGATGTATCGGGGCGGAGCAATCACACAATATTAGATATCGTGTGCTCTATGATGAGTATTACTGAGTTACCTATTTCCTTTTGGGAGTTATGCACTTGAGAAGCTGCATACCTATTGAATTAGGTTCGAATCAAATCAGTGCCTACCATTCCATATGAGATATGGTATGGGAAGAGCCTATCTCTTAAGTAAGTTAAGATTTGGGATTGTCCGGCCTATGTCAAAAGCAAAATCCGGACAAGATCGAGGCAAGATCAGTTCTGTAAAGCTGGAAAGGTTCCAGCTGTACAAAACTGCTAATGATTTGGTAGAACCAAAGGATTCAATAGTTTCCGACGAACCTCAGCCTCTCCACCGATCTAGTAGGGTTCCTCATCCACCTGAGTGATACCTCGGTTTCTCGATGACAGTGGGAGCAAGGATTGCATCATGAGATGATGACCCAACCAGTTTCGAGCAGGCCATCGAGAGTAGGGACTCTGTAAGAATGGCTGGATGCTTAGCGATCTGAGATGGAATCCATGTACACCAGCAAAGTATAGACTTTAGCTGCTGTATCTGAAGGGTTAAATCCCCATCAGGAGCAAATATATCTTGAGAAGATTACTTAGTTTAGATGGAAAAGTTGAGACTTTCAAAGCTAGACTTGTTAAAGGTTTTCATCATCGACCAGGCATGGATAATGATGAAACCTTTTTCCAGTAGCTATGCTTAAGTCTGTCCAGATCCTACTTACCACGGCTACATACCATGACTACGATATCTGGCGGTTGGGTGCCATGACTGCTTTTCTAAATACTGATTTAGAAGAGAACGTCTATAAGAACACAGCCAGAGGTTTTCGTAAACAGTGGGAGCAGCGGAAACGTGTGCAGGTTGCTTTACATAATGAAGCAGGCATCGCGGAGATGGAACGTCTATTTTGATGTGATGGTCAAAGTGCTTGACTTCATCAAAATGGTAGACGAACCTTGTATATACAAAAGGGTAGTAGAGAGTAAGGTGGTCATCTTCGTATTGTACGTAGACAACATACTCTTGATAGGAAAAGAGTTTCCTATACTACGATCGGTCAATCTCCTATTATCACTAGGATTCCCCAAATAGGATCAAAGTGATACCTCATAAATCCTGAGTTTTCATCTATGAGATAGATGTAATTGGATGTTAGGATTCTCACTAGATGTAGTGAGATGGTATCAATCGATCCTGAGGAGAATCACTGGAAGTGTTCCAGGGTGATAAAGGCGACTGAATGTCAGTCACGGGCATTGTCTTTACCCTCAATAGAGGGACGGTATGTTGGATGATTTCCAAGCTAGATACCGTGACAAACTAGACGATAAAGGCTGGTAACATCGCTATTAATGATACTACCAAAGAGGCAGTTTGGGTGTATATTGGTTCATAGGATGAACTAGGTTCCTGCCATTGTATGACAATGGAAGTGTGGCTTTGGCCCTGGAACCCTGGTCCCATCAGTGACCCAGACATAATCTAAGACAGCATCACCTGATCATGGAGATAGTTGATCTCCAGGGTGATCGAGGTAAGGAGAGTAGACTCAGAGGACAACACGGCGGATCCACTCACGAAGGCCCTTTTCCCAAAGAGAGACTTTTAGGGGATGGTTGAGTATGTGATACTGCAACCACTGCTACAGATGGCCCTAGTGCAAGTGGGAGATTGTTAGTTATATGTATGCCCTAGAGGCCATTACTGTACATTGGATGTATATTGTAGTGGATGCTGGGACATATATAGGTAGGACTTTCTTGCTCGACATGATAGTACGCTATCTGGTTGCTCTTTATCTTAACATGTATACTTTCTGTCTCTCTGATTACATGTTGATAAAGCCCATAGGATGTGTACTCGACTTCCAGGACTATGATGTAGATCATACTAGTGGGGCCTGGGTAGTCCAAGAGTGCATCCTTGAAATGTTCCTAGTCGAGGGAATATCGAGACGGGGCATCGATATTCCAGAGTAGACTAGCGCATATCTTCTCGACCCATGCGATGGGCGATGGATGATCCCATATCCATTGGTGTTTGACATCGAAGATGGTATGCGGGTGCTCAGTGGAGACTGGGTACACTGAACGGACTCGTCGAGAACTCCCAGATGGTATTATACCTCACGTCAGATGGCAGTTCTCTGGTGACACTGGTACAGCTTAGTCTGTTGACCCGAGATCGTCATAGAGTCTTGCGTGTCTCCCACTGTGCTTTGATTTCCACCCTACCACGGCTCTACTGAGTTGTGCAAACAGGTGGTTTTTGGGTACAGTCCCGATTCACATGGAGGCAATGAGCGATAGGAGGGGATTCGTCTCTCCCGGTATTGGGGGTTGATGTTGTGCTATGCTCGACTGGCCATAACAGGAAATCCCTGGCCAGGGTTGCAGTGATATACTGGTAAGAGTTATCAGTATTTTCACGAATGTTATGGACCTCAAGTCGGCATGACTTATCGAGCTATTGGGGTCTGACGTTTACCACCCCTAGGCGAGATATGCGACATATCAGACGAACAGACCGGACCGTACGGTAAGTGTTACTGGTTGGATTCGCAGGAGTGTGAGCGGGCTTGCTCGTCGATCTTCTGATCGCTCAATACCCGGGTGGCCGTTACGTTTGGCAGACCGCTTGCGGCTTGTGGATGCTTGATATGATCATCATCTGCTGCCGGCGTATTGACGAGTCTTTAGAGTCCTACACAGAGGTTTCCTGGCTCAAGCGAAACGAAATAGGAGCGCATATGAGATATGTGCGGGACCGAGAATAATGCGTGTATGTGATACCGTATTCCATTCTCGCGATCTATGTATCGATTGGTTATATGCGATATAACCTAGTTATCGAATCAAGGATTGATTCGATAAGCCGATACATAGGATACTGGCCGGTTATATGCGACATGACCGGATCATTGAATCAAGTGTTGATTTAATGATTTAATGTATAATTATATATTTGATATATTACTTTGCATTAACTAGTAATGGTTCACTTTAAAAGGATTTTCTCACTTGAATTGTGCAAGTTGTATATGTGATATATTTCTTTGTGCACATGATTGTATCATGTTTGATGATACATTCTTCTTTGGTTTTGTGTAAAGTATTAAACCATGGTTAGTTAGTGATTAGGGTTTCATCTTATTCATTTATCTTTTTATTTTATTTATTTCAAATGAAAAAGAAAATGAGAAATGAATGGTGGCTATTTTTGTTTTTAGTTGAAGATTCATGTAGCATTGATTTAGTCACCATTCTTGTCTCATGCCTAACCCTAACCACTTATCTAACCTAAGTTAAGTCTCTACACTAAAGCATGGTCAAAGATATGATAAGTATTGTATTTTCTTTTCTATTTTTAATTAACTTATCATATCATCTTCTTCTTTCTTAATCTTCTTCTTCAATGGAGAAAGCTTGCTACTCCAATGGCAAGTAATGAAAAAGTGTGAGAAATCCAAATCTAAAGTCTACCCACTTCCTATTTCTTCATCCTCTACATCTTGCTAAGTAGTATAGGGTGTTTCCTTCACAAGTTTTTCCGACTAGGTGAAGGTGGAGCTTAATCTAGCGATGCCTCGACGTAGATCATCTTCGGCATGGACATCGACGACCTAGCTTGCTTATTCTTCGACGAAGCCGACGCTAGAGCCCGGGAGTTCACTTGGACAGCGAAGGCACTTCATTGCGGAGCCGTGGAGCTGGTGGACCGGATCTACAAAGGTTGTATATCCGTTCCCTTAGTTAAAATGTTAACTAGTTTATGTTTTCGCCTAAATATCTAGTAAACGATCCGTAGTCGGGTTTGTAGGCACCCGTAAAATTTGATTTGTGCATGTTTGAGCACTTGTGAGACTTCACTAGAGTGCCTAGGAACCCTACACTAGGGACCTTTTAAGGATGTGCTTATAGACCCCAGCTCCCACATATATGATCGCCGTCATACTGCTGGCAGTCAAGCATGAATCCTAGGGGCTCTATCAACGTGGAATAGAGATCAGTAATGTCACCTAAAGCAGTACACGATGATAAAGATAAACCAGATAGCATACTTTCATCTTGAGTAAGACCGTCCTACCGGTATAGGTCCTCCCTCAATCATTGCAATCACGTGCCTGTGATCCAATAATTGACTCTGAGGGCACTATCTCCAACAATCTCCCACTTGCACTCAAGGCTAATTATTGCGATGTCGCATACTCACAGCCTATGTGATACCGAACACCCAACTCCTCTAGTAGTCAGTCTCATAAAGCTCGTTTGCAAAACTATTGCGTTTGAGGAATAGCCTCAGTGAGTGGATCCGCTCTGATGTTTCTTTCTATGTCTCTCTTTATCTCAAGTTCACGGAGAAACCCATCTTCCGAAATGAGCAATACCTGTCTTAGAATATGTCTGGATGTCTGATGGGACCTAGTTCACGAATGAACTCCAATTCCAAACTTCTTAGACTGTATCGTCTGCAGGGTTCCTAGGCACTCTAGTGAGGTCTCCCAAGCCATCTATCATGGCAATTTCAAAAATTATGGTGCCTACAAACCCTAAGCAACGGATCGTATACTAGAAGTCTAGGCGAACAGGAACTAGTTAACAGTTAACTAAGGGAATACGGAAATACAACCTTTGTAGATCCGTTTGTCCACCTCCATAGCTCTGCAACGAGGTCCTCTCCGCTGTCCAAATCAAATCCGGGCTCTAGGATCGGCTTCGTCGGAGAATGGGCAAGCTAGGTCGTCGATGTCCATGCCGAAGATGATCTACGTCGAAGCATCGATGAATCAAGCTCCACCTTCACCAAACCGTGAAAAGTTGTGAAGGAAACACACTCTACTACTTGGCAAGAGGTAGAGGATGAAGAAATAGGAAGTGGGTTAACTTTAGAATTGGATTTCTCACTCTTTTCCAACAATCACCATTGATGGACTTCAAGCTTCTTCACTTGAAGCATGAAGAAGAAGAAGAAAGATATTATGATAAGTTAATAGAAAAAGAAAAGAAAATAAATTCTTATCATAATTCTAACTAGAGTTAAGTGTAGAGAATGAATCATGGTTAGTGGGAATGGTTAGGGTTAAGGATGAGATAAGGATGGTTGACTTGAACAAAGCTTCATGAAGCTTCAACTAAAGAACAAAAGAAGCCACCATTCTTTTTCTCATTTTCTTTTATTCATTTATCAAAAATAAATGGACAACAAAATAAGATAAATGAATAATAAATAAGAAACCCTAACCATTTCATTAACCAAGGTTTAATCTTTACACTTGAACCCTAGCATGACATGTATCATCAAACATGATACAATCAAGTGCACAAAAGTATATCGCATATACAATGCGCACATCCGAGTGAGAAAATCCGTCTTAAGTAAACCGATACTAGTTGATGCAAAGTAATACATCAAATATATAAATATGCATTAAATCATTAAATCAACACTTGATTCAATGACCCGGTTATGTCGCACACAACCGACTAGTATACAATATATCGGCTTATCGAATCAACGCTTGAATCGATAACTAGGTTATATCGCATACAACCATTCGATATATTTATCGCGAGAATAGAATACGGTATCACATACACGCATTATTCTCGGTCCCGCACATATCTCATATGCGCTCCTATTTCGTTTCGCTTGAGCCAGGAAACCTCTGTGTAGGACTCTAAAGACTCGTCAATACGCCGGCAGCGGATGATGATCATATCAAACATCCACAAGCCGCAAGCGGTCTGCTAAACGTAACGGCCACCCGGGTATTGAGCGATCTGAAGATCGACGAGCAAGCCCGCTCACACTCCAGTGAATCCGACCAGTAACACTACCGTACAGTCCGGTCTGATCGTCTGATATGTCGCATATCTCGCCTAGGGGTGGTAAACGTCAGACCCCAATAGCTCAATAAGTCGTGTCGATATGAGGCTCATAACGGGTCGAGAAACTACTGGTAACACTTACCAGCAATTCTCTGAGCAGCCCTGGCCAGGGACTTCCTGTTATAGCCGATCGAACACAGTGCAACATCAACCCCCATATACCGGGAGAGACGAATCCCCTCCTATCGCTCATTGCCTCCATGTGACTCGGGACTGTACCCAAAAACCACCGTTTTGCACGCCCTCTTGGACGTGGTAAGATGGAAATCAAAGCACAGTGGGAACCACACAAGACTCTATGACGATCTCGGGTCAACAGACTACTCTGTACCAGTGTCACCAGAGAACTGCCATCTGACGTGAGGTATAATACCATCTGGGAGTTCTCGGCGAGTCCGTCCAGTGTACCCAGTCTCTACTGAGCACCCGTATATCTCCTCTGATGTCAAACACCGATGGATATGGGATCATCCATCGCCCATCTGTATGGGTCGAGAAGGTACACGCTAGTCTACTCTGGTATATCGATGCCCCGTCTCGATACACCCACGACTAGGGACTTTGAAGGATGTACTTATAGACTACCATGTCCCCACTAGTATGATCCGCATCATAGTCCAGGTAGTCAAGTACAGATCCTAAGGGCTTTACCAACATGTAACAGAGAGACAAACAGTATACACGTTAAGGTAAAGATCAACCAGATAGCATACTATCATGTCGAGCGAGAAAGTCCTCCCTATATACGTCCCAGCATCCACTACAATATACATCCTATGTATAGTAATGGCCTCTAGGGCATACATATAACTAACAATCTCCCACTTGCACTAGGGCCATCTGTAGCAGTGGTTTGAAGTATCTCATACTCAACCATCCCATAAATGTGTCTCTCTCTGGGAACAGGCCTTTGTGAGTGGATCCGCTGTGTTGTCCTCTGAGTCTACTCTCATAACCTCGATCTCCCTGGAGATCAACCATCTCCATGATCAAGTGATACTGCCTTAGAATATGTCTGGATCACTGATGGGACGGGCGTTCCTTGGCATAAGCCACAACTCCATTGTCACACAATGGTGGGAACGTAGTTCATCTCATGAACCAATATACACCCAAACAGCCTCTTTGGTAGCATCTTAAGTAGCGATGTATCGTGCCTTTATCTTCTAGTATGTCACGGTATCTAGCTTGGAACTCTTCCAACATACCGTCCCTCCACTGAGGGTAAAGACAATGCCTGTGACTGACATTCAGTCGTCATTATCACCCTGGAACCATTCCAGTGATTCTCCCCAGGATCGATTGATACCGTCTCACTACAACTAGTGAGAATCCTAATATCCAATTAGATCTATCTCATAGATCCAAAATCCAGGTTTTAGTAGGTGTCACTTTAATCCTTTATGGAGAATCTTTGTGATAAGCGGAGATTGATCGAGCGTAGCATAGGAAACTCCTTCCCTATCAAGAGTATGTCATCCACGTACTCTACAAGGATCGTCACCATACTCCCTACTACCTTTTTGTATATACAAGGTTCATCTACCATTTTGATGATGTCAAACTCTTTGACTAATTCATCAAAACAGATGTTCCAACTCCGCGATGCCTGCTTTATCCTATAAAGCATCTTGCACACGTTTCCGCTGCTCCCACTGTCTACGAAGCCCTCTGGCTGTGTACTTATAGACGCTCTCTTCTAAATTATCATTTAGAAAAGCAGTCAAGACACCCAACCACCAGATATCGTAGTCATGGTATGTAGCCGTGGTAAGTAGGATCTGGATGGACTTAAGCATAGTTACTGGAAAAGATTTCATCATTATCCACGCCTGGTCGATGACGAAAACCTTTAACAATCTTAGCTTTGAAAGTCTCAACTTTTCCATGTACACCAAGTAATCTTCTCAAGATATACTTGCTCCTGATGGGGATTTAACCCTTCAGATATAGCAACCAAAGTCCATACTTTGTTGGTGTATAAGGATTCCATCTCAGATCGCTAAACATCCAGCCATTCTTACAGAGTCTTACTCTCGATGGCCTGCTCGAAGCTAGTTGGGTCATCATCTCATGATGCAATCCTCGCTCCCACTGTCATAGAGAAACCAAAGTATCTCTCAGGTGGGTGAGGAACCCTACTAGATCGGCGGAGAGGCTGAGGTTCGTTGGAATCTACTGAATCCTTTGGTTCTACCAAATCATCTGCTGTTGTTTGTATAGCTGGAACCTTTCCAGTTGTACATAACAGATTTTGCCTCGAGCTTGTCCGGATTTTTCTTTTCAGACATTGCCCGGACAACCCCAAATCTTAACTAACTTAAGACATGGGTTCTTCCCATTCCATATCACATATGAAGTGGTAGGCAACTGATTTGATTAGAACCCTATTCAAAAGGTATGCAGCTTCTCAAGTGCATAACTCCCAAAAGGAAATAGGTAACTCAGTAGTACTCATCATAGAGCACACCATATCATATAGGGTGTGATTGCTCCGCCCCTATATACCATCGTGTTATGGTGTATACAGAGGAGTAATGCTGAGAGAGAAACTCATTCTCCTTTAGAATAATCCAGGAATTCCGTGCTTAAGTATTTTCCTCCTTGATCTCATCATAGGACATAATACTTATACCCCTATATCTGGTTCTCTACTTCTCGCTTATATTCTGTGAATATCTCAAAAGGTTCGGACTTGTGTTTCAACAAGAACATATGTCTGAATCTAAAGAGATCATCAGAGAACGTAATGAAGTACAAAGAACCAGTCTTGGAATGTGTAGACAGGGGACCTACATACATCAACATGTATTATCCCAAGAGTTCTCTAACTCTTTCTCTGTTTCCAATAAAGAGAGCTGTGGTCATCTTATCTTTGTGACATGACTGGCGAGTTTCGCAAGATGTAAATTCAAACTGATTTAAATATGCATCTATATGTAACTCTAGCTAGTCGGGTCACATTGATCTGACCTAGTCTACAATACCTCAAGAAGGATTCGTTCATTTCTGAACTCTTCCTCTTGTGTGTGTTCCATATACTAAGAACTGTAGTTTGATTTAGAACATCAACGCTTTTAGATAACGTGCCTGAACCGATCAACTTTTGATATAGGAAATGTTCAAAACATTATCCAACAATACAGAATTATATCCTTTCTTTACTAATAAAGAGATAGATATGATTTTGTATATCAGGTTCGATATCTAACAACATTCGTTCATAATCAATGTATCGGTAATACAGGGTGACAGTGACCGACAGACTTGGCTGCAACTCTTGCCCCGTTTTCTGCCTCATGAAACTTATCACCCGTTCTCAGTTCTCTACCTTTCTGTAGCCCTATGTAACAGATTACATATGTGGGATCCTGATCCGGTATCATATACCCAGGACGTAAAGGATACTGAGAAACAGTTCTGTATAACGAACACACCCGAAGATGATGCATCAGCATGCACTCTCTTCGTTTGGGCGGCACGGGAAATCTGGTATTCCCCAAATTCCTGCTCTGTCTTATAACAATTATAAGTTGGAGCGGGACCAACGTTCCCCAGCTCAGTATAACAAGCGGGTTCGGTCAAATATCCGTATTATTATCTTGATTAAGGCGTGATATGGTCGCTACCAGGAGAGAGAGAGAAGAAAACACTCAGCGTGCGCTCTGTTAAGAATAGATTGGTTATTATTTTATCTAATCAGGATGGCTCCAACTGCTTTTTATCAAATCTTCCTTCAAACCCTAAAAGGAAAGACTAGCCGGGATTAATTACACACTACAAGTTCGCCAATCTTTCAGCCAGGCCAGTGTCGGTACTTTGAGGGAGGTCCCCCGTGCTTTCGCACGAACCTAATTACAGTAAACCTCATTTTCCCAGAGGCGTAACCCCGTTGACACCTTTCTAGACACCTACTTGATCGGCTAATTGTAATGTATAAAACTCTCCCAGGAGTAACACTTACTCGCAGCGGGTATCGGGATCCAACTATCTCATAGAAGGTATGCAATCTCATTGCAAATTTCAACACTTGAAATTCCCGATAATATTTTGCCCCTAGCAGCTATATGACCTTAACATAGTCAACAAATCATAAGTGCTAGTCAAGTTCAACCCGTCATTTCCCGATTGAATTAAACCCACCCGCACGACCCTTAACATAGTCAACAAAGTCGCACGACTACCCTAATCCAATCGCATCATATGCTAATACAGATAACCAATAGTTAGCTACCGCACACTACGCCTTAACATAGTCAACAAACGTAGCACGAATACTAACTAGTACTTATCTGAAATGACGGAGGGCTACGACAGGTTTTTCTGAAAACCTATTGCGTAATGAACTTGATATCGTTGTAGGATCGAATGAATTTTGAAATGGAGTGCTTTTGAGGCTTTTCTAGTTTTGCTAAAGGAGTCACTCCCGGTGAAGGGATCGTCGGTCCTTTCCTCGTCGAATGAGGTGCGGGATATATCATATATATCACTGTGCAAAGCAAAAACTCTTAAAAGCAATCAAAAGACAAACCGAGTGTGTAGCATCTGCCAGTTATTGCTAAAGGAGTCACTCCCGGTGAAGGGATCTCGGTCCTTTCCTCATCGAATAAGGTGCAGGATATATCGCATATACCACTGTGCAAAGCAAGAACTGTAGCTACCTGTTTTATTTTGAAATTCGATTCTACAACATCTTAGGTTTCTTTTATTTTCATTAATCGCATTAATGAAGTCCCATCATTTAAATACCTAAACATCACAGATAGATATGACGTACACTTATGCCATCCGCATTCGCCTCGATGTCCCCTCGTGCACCGTTAGGTTAGGTAACTAACGGCAGAGCAGGGCAGGGCTAGCACGGGTGTAAAACATAAGTAACGTCTATATAATATATCATATATACTATATACTATATCCATCACAGAACATCTCATGATCACATCACAGATATCGCAGCAGAAGAATCATATGAAATATTGGATATACTAGGACGTCCGTGTTTTCAATACGAGCCAGTATAAAACACGGATTCCACGGTCGTGACGAATAGCCAAACCCACACCCCTAGACCCCTACGAGAGCGGCAAGCAACCCTACCAATTCTAGAGTTAGGAGACCCGGACTCGACTCCTCGAGTTGGTCTCCCACTGGACTCCAGAACCCGGTTACTTGTGCCCTCCTCCTTGGGTCTATCCTAGTGCGGAAAAGTAAATAATATACAACAGGTGACAACTCCCGCAACCTGGAAGCGCCCCAATAAAAGAATATTACATACAAGTTTTTACATGAATGAAAATGAAAAACACTCATCTCACATAAAAAACCCCGGCTATTCAAACACGACGATCCAATATAACATATCCAGCAACACATAACATCACATGTCATCAACGTAAGTAAATATGTCCATCCCAATTGTCGTTGACATATAGCAACGAAACCAGCGATATCACATATTACACTTACGGTCACAGAAAAGAAAGTGTAAAACTACAACAGTTGGAATCCGCAATCTGCATAGACATCGCATGCCTAATCAAATGAATACCTTAGACATCACATGCCTAACAATTATAAACCCCGCATTTTAGTCTCAAAATCGAAAACACTTTTCAATATTAAGTCGGGTAATTCAACAAGATTCCCGACACACTGATCGAATGCTCGTCGCAAACTTCAGTAGACGGCTGCACCCCCGATACCGTCGACGAAGTGCACCAAGACGGAACACCGCTGCCGCGAGCACCCGAACGGATACTTTCGGTGACGGGGTTCTCCTACAGTCACTTGGTCGGGGCTATGGAGTGAAGCTGTCTATTAAGTTTATCCGGCGAGTATCCGCGTACGCTACGTGATTGCGACGGACTTTTGATCACATCAAAATTCCGTGGCAACCGATCAAGTGAGACTAAACTGCTATGTTTATAACATTCATTTAGTTATCACATAACTTTTGTGAATTCCAATTATTGTATCCCATTCCAGATAAACAGAAAATGTTAAACTTTTCGATCGAACAATCGAACACCCAAGTTTTCCCGAAACTGATCAACACATGAAACGAGTCTAACAACATTCCGTTCGTGCCTCAGTACCAACGATCCAGCCGTAGAAGGGTCAAGCCAACGCCTCACATGTGGCACGCCGTACTACCCCAAACCCGAAGGTTCAAAGGGCAGTTCAAGACGGTCACATAATCGAGTTAAGGTTTGTGTCTTCTAGAGGGACCATCGCATTACTTGCACTACTTAGAACGTCGTCAAACTACGGAAAAATCCAACACTTGGAAATTTCCCGACAGGGGAAAAATTGGGTATTTATATCCGGTCGAACTTTTTAACATATTCTAAAATTTATCCAGAAAGCCACACAGACAAAATTTGATATCCCGATCGAAACACCGAATCCCCAAATCAACTCAGAAAAATTCAACTCTGTAATAAATATTAAAAATACCCAGGAATACCAGCACTAATAATTATGAGATACTGTGCAAAAATCACTGAACAAACAGGCCGTACCGCCGCGCAACCGCCGCACGAGGCTAGCTCGTGCCGCGGAAGCGCGGCAATATGAAGGAATTATGGTCACGAATTTCACAGTATTTCATATATTCACCTGCTGATTTTTCTGAACATTTTTAATGTGGAAAAAGACCAGATTTTAAAAATTGTACAGAGAGCAATTTTCCGGGTATGGTTTCGGTTCGATCGGACTTCAAATCGCGTCTGGACTTCGCCTAAGGCTCTAGCTAGGCTCTGATACCACTGCAGGGTTCCTAGGCACTCTAGTGAGGTCTCCCAAGCCATCTACCATGGCAATTTCAAAAATTATGGTGCCTACAAACCCTAAGCAACGGATCGTATACTAGAAGTCTAGGCGAACAGGAACTAGTTAACAGTTAACTAAGGGAATACGGAAATACAACCTTTGTAGATCCGTTTGTCCACCTCCATAGCTCTGCAACGAGGTCCTCTCCGCTGTCCAAATCAAATCCGGGCTCTAGGATCGGCTTCGTCGGAGAATGGGCAAGCTAGGTCGTCGATGTCCATGCCGAAGATGATCTACGTCGAAGCATCGATGAATCAAGCTCCACCTTCACCAAACCGTGAAAAGTTGTGAAGGAAACACACTCTACTACTTGGCAAGAGGTAGAGGATGAAGAAATAGGAAGTGGGTTAACTTTAGAATTGGATTTCTCACTCTTTTCCAACAATCACCATTGATGGACTTCAAGCTTCTTCACTTGAAGCATGAAGAAGAAGAAGAAAGATATTATGATAAGTTAATAGAAAAAGAAAAGAAAATAAATTCTTATCATAATTCTAACTAGAGTTAAGTGTAGAGAATGAATCATGGTTAGTGGGAATGGTTAGGGTTAAGGATGAGATAAGGATGGTTGACTTGAACAAAGCTTCATGAAGCTTCAACTAAAGAACAAAAGAAGCCACCATTCTTTTTCTCATTTTCTTTTATTCATTTATCAAAAATAAATGGACAACAAAATAAGATAAATGAATAATAAATAAGAAACCCTAACCATTTCATTAACCAAGGTTTAATCTTTACACTTGAACCCTAGCATGACATGTATCATCAAACATGATACAATCAAGTGCACAAAAGTATATCGCATATACAATGCGCACATCCGAGTGAGAAAATCCGTCTTAAGTAAACCGATACTAGTTGATGCAAAGTAATACATCAAATATATAAATATGCATTAAATCATTAAATCAACACTTGATTCAATGACCCGGTTATGTCGCACACAACCGACTAGTATACAATATATCGGCTTATCAAATCAACGCTTGAATCGATAACTAGGTTATATCGCATACAACCATTCGATATATTTATCGCGAGAATAGAATACGGTATCACATACACGCATTATTCTCGGTCCCGCACATATCTCATATGCGCTCCTATTTCGTTTCGCTTGAGCCAGGAAACCTCTGTGTAGGACTCTAAAGACTCGTCAATACGCCGGCAGCGGATGATGATCATATCAAACATCCACAAGCCGCAAGCGGTCTGCTAAACGTAACGGCCACCCGGGTATTGAGCGATCTGAAGATCGACGAGCAAGCCCGCTCACACTCCAGTGAATCCGACCAGTAACACTACCGTACAGTCCGGTCTGATCGTCTGATATGTCGCATATCTCGCCTAGGGGTGGTAAACGTCAGACCCCAATAGCTCAATAAGTCGTGTCGATATGAGGCTCATAACGGGTCGAGAAACTACTGGTAACACTTACCAGCAATTCTCTGAGCAGCCCTGGCCAGGGACTTCCTGTTATAGCCGATCGAACACAGTGCAACATCAACCCCCATATACCGGGAGAGACGAATCCCCTCCTATCGCTCATTGCCTCCATGTGACTCGGGACTGTACCCAAAAACCACCGTTTTGCACGCCCTCTTGGACGTGGTAAGATGGAAATCAAAGCACAGTGGGAACCACACAAGACTCTATGACGATCTCGGGTCAACAGACTACTCTGTACCAGTGTCACCAGAGAACTGCCATCTGACGTGAGGTATAATACCATCTGGGAGTTCTCGGCGAGTCCGTCCAGTGTACCCAGTCTCTACTGAGCACCCGTATATCTCCTCTGATGTCAAACACCGATGGATATGGGATCATCCATCGCCCATCTGTATGGGTCGAGAAGGTACACGCTAGTCTACTCTGGTATATCGATGCCCCGTCTCGATACACCCACGACTAGGGACTTTGAAGGATGTACTTATAGACTACCATGTCCCCACTAGTATGATCCGCATCATAGTCCAGGTAGTCAAGTACAGATCCTAAGGGCTTTACCAACATGTAACAGAGAGACAAACAGTATACACGTTAAGGTAAAGATCAACCAGATAGCATACTATCATGTCGAGCGAGAAAGTCCTCCCTATATACGTCCCAGCATCCACTACAATATACATCCTATGTATAGTAATGGCCTCTAGGGCATACATATAACTAACATCGTCAACTGAACTTAATCAGTATCCTGCGCCATACCTCCCTCAGTATCCGCCTGGACCACCTGTCCAAAATAATGCCCCTCGTCAGAGGGAAAACAAAAACTCTGACAGCCACTCTGTCATCCAGGTCACCTTGGAAGCCTGGAATGATAACTGTCTCCCGAATGAAGCTGTCGTTATCATATCCCTAGAACATCCACTTATGTTCTAATACTGCTTCCGATCGTTTCTCCAGGATTGGATTAATATCAACTTATTGCATCTACTGCAAAAACATCTGGTGTGGTACTTGACATCTCATGATTGACTCAATTGCCTAAGCAAGTGATCTGCCAATCATGCACATCCCTCTCCTCTTTAGTTTATAAGACACCTTTAGAGAGGGTGACTCCATCACCTGCAAGTACACCACCATGCCAGGAGTCGTCCATTCTAAAGCACCTCTAGAAAGCTGTCTAAGTACCCTAATTGGGAAACTACCCAAATCTAGATCTAAAATCATAGATCCAGTAACCAGAATGTCTGATATGAAATCCATTTCCTTCATGGAGAAACCACTATGTGACGACCAAAGTATAACCGATCGTAGTAAAGGAATATCACTAGCTACTCTGTGTATGTCATCCAAATACCAGGACATCACACCCTACTACCTTCTTAACAGATCCATCCCCTATTCTGATGAAGTCAAACGTATGACTGTCACATCAGAAATAGATGATCTATCTCCGCTATTACCGCTTTAGTCTATAAATAGACATAAGCCTCTTGTCCACCAATGCTTCCGCTGCTCCCACTGACTACGACAACCCTCTGGCAGAGTCATATACAAGTGCACTTCCAAAGCTAGCTCAGAACGACGCTATACTCATCCTCCTGCCGGGTCTCATAGTCTGGAACAACAGCAATGGCAAGTCTGGGTAAATAAGAACCTCCCTCCTACCGTCCTTGAGGCTACCGGAGTACCTCTCGGGTGCCTGAGGCTACCCACCTTATCTGCGGAGTGGCCAATGGAATGTCAATCCAGATTGAATCTTTAGGTTCTTATCAAATTTTCAGTAATCGTTTGCGGTTCTGGAATCACTTCCAGTTCTACCATACTCCCACTACTGTTTTCTGAAAAAAATCCATTTTTGTTAAAACTGTAGCGAGTCTAGAACAATATCACTATTGATCTTCCAGATGGTAGAAAGTCAACCCTTGTCATAGCCCGGGTCAACCCACAAACAGAAATTACAGAAACGTGCCTTGAGTTATCCGGAGTCTGGTTTTAAGCATAAGCCGGACAACTCCCCGTACCTTAACATCGTTAAGATATGAACTGTTCTATATCCAATACAGAAACAGAAGCACTGATTTAATTCAACCAGATTCAAATCATGCAGCTGTCTCCAGTGCATGTCAACTAAATGGAGAGAGGCCGATCAGCGTTACTCAACTTAGGAGTGCTTCCAATTATGAGTAACCTGAAAGAGAAACAAGTTTCTCAAAACCATTACTATTAACTGAATACCATAAGTATCTACATTTTCGATCACCTTGAAGAATTCCGATACTTGCAACATCTAGTTCTTTACTTTATTCATATACCTATAACTTCTCAAAACTTGGACCTTGTATTTCTACGAAACACATGTCTAAGAAACTAGAGAAGTCATAAGTAAACTGAATATAGTACGAGGACCAACCCCTCTGTCCTAATGGACACTGGACATCATAAAATACTCTGTATAAGTCCCCTGAGTCTAATAACTCAAACCCTGTATGTCGTAGGTTGAAAACTGTACTTATGGTTAAGAAGAATTACACCGTTGTTTAATACTCCTTACCTAATCATCCACTGATATAGGTAAATGTCATGGACATAATTTCAAAAAGGTATATCTCACTCTATAAAAATAGACGTACAGATATATCAATTTGAAATTGGTGCATAACAGCGGATATTCAAAACCAAATATTTGTCGTCCGATAAACTACCCAGGCGATTTCCTCAAATATCACCAATTACAACGGATTCTGATATAATGAGGATGATCACTTAATTCCCAATAACTTACTCCCACTCATCATCTGTAAAATCATACAGATATGAGATTCATACCTGGTAAATACATACCCTGGAGCAAGTGTCTAATTGGGAAATCAGTTTTCCATTAACAGTACACAGTAAAAAGGAAACATTGAAATGTTTTGTAGGGGTATCCTGGTATTCCTAGTAATGCCTCTTCCATTATCAGATTCACAACTGTAACCGTATATTTCTTTGTCATCTCTCCAAATCCATTCATATGTCTTTAGTCATTACCTTCTGTACACCCCTTTAGGCCAAATGGTTTTCTTCCTTCCCTACCGTTCGGCACCAGCCTATGGTTTGGAAGAAGACTATCCAATAAGCACAATGGGTATACTGTCCTAATCCTAGGAGCACTCGTAATGTGAGAGAAGGTGAAGATAAAAGACAACCGAATAAACCTTATTCCTATTTCTCCTGAACCAGAATCCATCACCGAACTGGAACAAGTTCCTTTCGAGTTCGTAAATAACCATACGATGGAGTATCCAATAAACTGTGGATCTTCGTAGTGATACGAAGTGTTCTGGAGAAATACAAAGGTGAAGTGGGAGTGGTAATGAAATACTTGGTTTGGTCGTGAATAGCAGTCGCAATTTACTTTGCCCTCCTTCTAATCCCTTTATTTGTCTTAACTTATTACTTTCTGTACACCATACTTAGGCTAATCGGCTTTCTTCATTCCCTACCGTTCGGCACCAGCCTAAGGTTTGGAAGAAGACTATCCAATAAGCATAACGGGTGTACTATCCCCTAATCCAAGGAGCACTCGCAACCTGAGAGAAGGTAAAAAGACAACTGAATAATCCTATTCGTTTTCTCCAGAACTAGAAACTATCCTCGAATAAATTCTTTCGAGTTCGTATATAACCATACGATGGTTTTATCCAATGGAAGTGGACGTTCGTAGTAATACGAGGTGTCCTGGAGAAAAGGATGAAAGTAGGAGTGGCAATGAGGTCTGCAACTCTGACAATCCAAAAGCCAGTTTTAAAAGAAGGTTTGGTTAATCTTGGTTACTGAGTCATAGTCTAGGGTCGGGTCATGGCCGCTGCCAAAGAGAGAGAGAAAAGAATCACTCAGCATGCACTCTAACCTAGATCAGAATTGTTACCAATTTATCTAATCAGGAAACCTCCCACTGTAACGTCAAATTCTCCTCCAAACCTGAAAGAAGAATTAGTCGGGATCACCCGAGGAGTAAACCAACTCATCAGTAGGAATCGGGATCCAACTAACATCGCATGATAACGTGACGGAATCCACTCACATCACCACACTCTAGAAGGTATGTGTATGCCTGGCAAGTTTCAGTTTCATTAGAAACTCCCGATGTAAGTTTTTAACCCTAGGACCCAAGTAACCTTAATGGAGTCAACAAATCAAAGAGTCCTAGTCAAGTTCAACCCGTCATTATCTGGATTGCATTAAACCCACCCGTACGTGCCCTTGACGGAGTCAACAAGGCCGCACGACTGTCCTAACCAATCCCATTTATGCAACAAACAAGCACCACTTAGCTACCGTACACTACGCCTTGACGGAGTCAACAAACGCAGCATGAATACTAAATAATACCCGTAAGAAATGACGGAGGGCTACGGCTGGTTTTTGGCGAAAAACCTTTAACGTAATGAACTTGATATCGTTGAAGGAACAACATAACTTTTTATAAAAATATAGTGACGAAAACCTTTGCTAAAGAGGTCACTCCCGGTGAGGGGATCTCGGCTCTTTCCCCGTAGAATGTGGTGCAGGATATTCCAACTGAATACCACGATGCAAAGAAAAAGTAATCAGCTATAGTGAAGTTATTACCCTGACGCAAACTTCTGTCCAAGGGGTCACTCCCGGTGAAGGGATCTCGGCCCTTGCCTCGTCGACTGAGGTGCTGGATATTCATAACCGAATACCACTGTGCAAAACAAAAGAGAACGTCCTTGCAATAAAAGCTTTTTGAAAAATGTTCCAACAACATCAGAATAGGTTTGTTTAGCTTGCATTGATCCGAATCAATGCAGTCCCATCAATTGATCACACCAATAAAGAACGAAAATAATGATGTACGTATATGCCATCCGCATTCGCCACTAGGTCCTGTCATTACCCGTTAGGTTACTTAACTAACGACAGAGCGGGGACTGGTCTAGCACGGATGCAAAACATATACAACATCTACTAGTATATATATCAATATATAATATTCGCTCAAGGCATGCTAAAAATGCAACATCACAGAAATGTAATAAGCATCACAGAACAATACAGATATCTGGGATCCCCGGGTTTCATAGAGCCGCTACTGAAACCCGACGTTCCCCTGGTCGTGTGGATAGCCTGTGCAATGAAATCCTAGACCTCTATGGGCGCGACAAGTCACCCGCCAAAACCTAAAGAGAGGAAGCCCCCTTCAGCAACATGAATGGACTACCCAGCACTTCACGGAATCCGGTAACTTGGGCACCCCTCCTTGGGTCAACCTGTACCCCCTACGAGTGCGACTAATAGCCCGCCAATTCTAGAGTGAAACTCCCTCCGTCTCAACGCCATGAGATGCAGGCCCGTTACCCTCTAGAACCCGGCTACCCATGCACCTCTCCGCGGGGCAATCCTAGTACAGAAAATAAAATATACATACAACGGGTACATCGACCTCTGCCCGGTCGTGCCCCAAAAGAATAATATACAAACAGGCAGTGATGGCAGTCCACATGTCGGACGCTCACCCCGCAATATCAAATGTACATATAAAACGAAACTGTACTAACATTGCATCCAGGCTATCCCCCACGACCAATCCGCAACATCACAGCACAACACAGAACATCAATGTGAATGTCACGTTCGCAAATCCGTCTAAAAGGGCTATAGCAGTTAGACAGGATTTACCGATCAAATGACATTCATGGTCGCAGATATAATGTAAATACTGTGAACTAACATGTTTAAAATTTTCGATCGATCAAATTTACCGAAGTGGGCCCCAAGCACTACAGTAGCACTCAAAGAAAATCTGGGCCCAAAAAGAATATGCTAAAACCACCAATTTCAAGTCTGGAAGCTACTGCAGAAATATGGTACAGTGTAGACATTTTCCTGCCGTGGAACCGCAGCCATAATAGGGGTTTGGCCGCGGTTCCGCGATCCTACTGTAGAATCACTGTATCATATTTTTGCAGAATGCTTAAAAATTCCTGCATGTATTTCTGCAATGTACTGAAAAAATTTTCGAGCCAAAAAAATTTCGACAGAAAACGGATGCAATAGAAACTGTGGTTTTTGGAAATTTGTTCGATCGAACTTTTAAACATGCTAGAGCAAGCTAGACTAGGTTAATAGCGTGGCTCTGATACCATGTTGGTGCACGGCAGCGCCCCGGCCGTCTTTCTAAGGCCAAAATGCGGAAACAAAAATTTTCTTAACTTTATAAACCGGCGCCACCGCGGACCATAAACCCGGATCGGGCCATTAACCTACTCCTAGCTAACTAGAGAAGGGGTAGAGAGATATACCGAGCGATCCGTGTCCTTCGGTCTTCTCGTCGTCGTCCCGATCTCCCCGCGGAATCTCCGGTCTTCAACTCCTCGTCGGAAGGGCACCACATCGCCGGGTTCTTTTACGGGCTCCCACCTCTGGACTGAGGCAACTCGGGCACAAAGTTAGCAAGCCGACGTGCCCAAGAAGTGTTGTAGATGAAGTGTAGGATTGTTTGTCTCTTGGGGTTGTGAAGTTGCCATTTTGGTGGAGGTGAAGAGTAGAACTTTTGGAGGAGGAGCTATATGATTTTTGCAAAGCCAAAAGAACAATTTTTCTTACCCAAAAAATTGGGACAGCCCCTCAAAGGAATGGCCAGCCTTGGCTTCAAGGGAAAAAATGAGAAGAGGGAGTTAGCAAAAAGAATAATACAAGAGTGAGAGAGAGAGAAAGGCTTATGATGATGAATCATGATCACATACAAACTCTCACTCCAAATCAACCCCCATCAACAACCATGATTACTCCAAAAGTCAAGCAATTATGGACTAATGAAGTCAAAGGAAGCAAGGACCATCATGAAGCAACCATAAATAAGAAACATCCTCCAAATTGCTAATTTGCACAATTGCAAATAAACCCTCCTCCACAAATTTTCAGCCAATGAAAGATACAAGGGAAAATGGCCGAAACGGAAAGCAAACTGGCAACTTCAGAAAAATGATCCCGTAATAAATTACAGGAAAACCCCGCTACTGTATATACATACCCGCATTTGTATTCCGACCGAATACAAATGCAATGAGACAAAATCTACACTGTATAATACTAGGATCCGGCTTAAACCAAAGCCCGCTAGTATTATCCGTCCGATCATGATCCGTGCAATACCGCACGTATATGATCGAACCCTGCCATATCTCCATACGGCCTCTACAGCGTTTCGCCCAAAACTTGAGTAACTGTCTGTGGGGGACTCTAAAGACTCGTCAATACTTTTGGCTGTGGATTTAACCACTAGCACGTCAGAGGTATTAGCCATACGTAACGGGCTACCAAGTATTGACCAAAACGGACGTCGATGAGCGAACTCATCCTGACACCCTACTGAGCCTGTCAGTGACAATATCCGTACAGTCCGGTCTATTCGTCTATAAGCATCGCATGGCGGGCCTAGGGGGTTGGTAAAAGTCAGACCCCCAAAAGCGGTAGTCGTGTCGGAGTGTAGCCCAGAACACCCTGAGATACTACTGGAATACCTACCAGTAAATCTCCTGCCTCGGCCGAGGGCTTTGTGTAATGGCTCTCCTAGACACAGCGTGACCTCACCCCCAATACCGGGAGAGACGAACCCCTGCAGATCCGCTCACTGCCTCCACGTAGCTCGGGACTGTACCCAACTAAAACCTGTTTGCACGACTCCTTTGAGACGTGGTACGGTAGTAATCAAAGTACAGTGGGAACTCAGAAGAGACAAATGACGATCTCTGGTCGATGAACTAACCTGTACACATGTCACCAGGGAACTGCTATCTGACGTCAGGTAGAAGACCAACTAGCAAGTTCCCGGCGAGTCATGTCCGGTGTACTCATAACCTAATGAGCACCTGTATACATCTTAGGTGAACCAACTGACACCAGTGGCTTGTGAGACCGGCCACCGCCCCTCGTTGGGGTCTCGACTGCATACACTAGTCTACTGCGGAGTATCGATGCCCTGTCTCGAAAACTCCCACGACTAGGGACCTTTTAAGGATGTGCTTATAGACCCCAGCTCCCACGTATATGATCGCCATCATACTGCTGGCAGTCAAGCATGAATCCTAGGGGCTCTATCAACGTGCAATAGTGATCAGTAATGCCACTTAAAGCAGTACACGATGATGAAGATAAACCAGATAGCAAACTATCATCTTGAGTAAGACTGTCCTACCGGTATAGGTCCTCCCTCAATCATTGCAATCACGTGCCTGTGATCCAATAATTGACTCTGAGGGAACTATCTCCAACAATGACGAGGGTTGACTTTCTACCATCTAGAAGATCAATGGTGATATTGTTCTTGACTCTCCACAGTTTTAGTAAAATGGATTTTTTCAGAAAAAAGTAGTGGGAGTATGGTAGAACTGGAAGTGATTCCAGAACAGCAAACGATTACGGAAAATTTAGTAGGACCTATAGATTCAATCGGGTTTGACATTCCATTAGCCACTCTGCAGATATGGTGGGTAACCTCAGGCACCCGAGAGGTACTCCGGTAGCCTCAAGGACGATGACAGGGAGGTTCTTATTTACCCAGATTTGACACTACTGTTGTTCCAGGCTATGAGACCCGGCAGGAGGTTAAGTATTGCGTCATTCTAAACTAGCTTTAGAAGTGCACGTATATATATTATTCTGCCAGAGAGTTGTTGTGGTCAGTGGGAGCAGCGGAAGCATAGTGGACAAGTAGCTTATGTCTATTTATAGACTCGAGCAGATATAGCGGAGATAGATCGTCTAAATTTGATGTGACAGTCACGGCTTTGAATACATCAGAATAGGGGATGGATCTGTTAAGAAGGTAGTAGGGTGTGATGCCCGGGTATATGGATGACATGCATGCACTTTGTAGGAAGTGAGGTTCTTATACTACGATCGGTTGTACTTTGGTTGTCACATAGTTGTTTCTCCACACAGGATATGGATATAATATTAGTCATTCTAGTTAATAGATCTATGGTTTTAGATCTAGATTTGGGTAGTTTCCCAATCTAGGTACTTTGACAGTATTCTAAAGGCATTTAGAATAGATGACTCCTGGCATGGTGGTGTACCTGCAGGTGATGGAGTCTCCCTCTCTAAAGGTGTCTTACAGACTAAAGGGGAGAGGAATATGCATGATTGGTATATCACTTGCTTAGGCAATTGAGTCAATTGTGAGATGTCAAGTACCACACCAGATGTTTTTTTTGCACTAGATGCGATAAGTTTATATTAATCCAATCCTGGAGAAACATAAGGAAGCAGTTTTAGAACATAAGTGGATGTTCTAGGGATTTGATGATGGCAGCCTCCTTCGGGAGACGGTTATCATTCCAGGCTTCCAAAGGTGACATGGATGACAGAGTGATTGTCAGAGTTATAGTTTTCCCTCTGACGAAGGGGGCAGTATTATGGACAGGTGGTCTAAGAGGATACTGTGGGAGGCATGGTGCAGGGGTTCAGTTGATGATACAGTCTAAGAAGTTTGGATTTGGAGTTCATTTATGAACTAGGTCCCATCAGATTTCCAAACATATTCTAAGACAGGTATTAATCAATTCGGGAGATAGTTTTCTCCGCGAACTTGAGATTAAGAGAGACATAGAAAGAAACATCAGGGCGGATCCACTCATTGAGGGTATTTCTCGAACACAAGAGTTTTACAAACGAGCTTTGTGAAACTGATTAGTAGAGGAGTTGGGTGTTCGGTATCACACGGGCTGTGAGTATGTGACATCGCAATAATTAGCATTAAGTGCAAGTGGGAGATTGTTTGATATAGTGCCCTCAAAGTCAATTATTGGATCGCAGGTACGTGATTGCAATGATTAAGGGAGGACCTATACCGGTAGGACAGTTTTACTCGAGATGATAGTATGCTATCTGGTTTGCCTTTATGAGTCGTGTACAGCTTTAGGTGACTTGATCACTATTACACGTTGATAGAGCCCTTTGGATCCTGCTTGACTACCAACAGTATGATGATGATCATATACATGAGAGTTGGGTAGTCTATAAGCACATCCTTAAAAGTGGTCCCTAGTCGTGGGAGTTTCGAGACAGGGCATCGATACTTCGGAGTAGACTAGTGTATACAGTCGAGACCCCGACGAGGGGCGGTGGCCGGTCTCACAAGCCACTGGTGTCAGTTGGATCACCTAAGATGTATACAGGTGCTCATTGGGTTATGAGTACACCGAACAGGACTCGCCGGGAACCTGCTAGTTAGTATTATACCTAGTGTCAGATAGCAGTTCCCTGGTGACATGTGTACAGGTTAGTTCATCGACCTTAGGTCGTCATTTGTCTCGTATGAGTTCCCACTGTGCTTTGATTACTACCCTACCACGGCTCAAAGGAGTCATGCAAACAGGTTTTAGTTGGGTACAGTCCCGAGCCACATGGATGCAAGTGAGCGGATCGGCAGGGGATTCATCTCTCCCAGTATTGGGGGAGAGATCGCGCTGTGTCTAGGAGAACTATTACAGAAAGCCCTCGGCCGAGGAAGGAGATTTACTGGTAGGTACTCCAGTAGTATCTCAGGGTGTTCAGGGCTACTCTCCGACACGACATATACCGCTATTGGGGGTCTGACGTTACCAGCCCCCTAGGCCCGATATGCGATGCTCATAGATGAACGGACCAGACTGTATATATATTGTCACTGATAGGCTCAGTAGGGTTCCAGGATGAGTTCACTCATCATCTTCCCTTTCGGTCAGTACATGGGCAGCTGTTACTCACAGCTAGTGCCGCTGACGTGCTTGTGGTTAAACCCACTGCCAGGGTATTGACGAGACTTTAGAGTCCCCTAAAGATAGTTTCCCAAGTTCGGGCGAAGCGTTTATAGGCCGTATGGTTTTATGGCAGGGTTCGAAAATGCACGTGCACTTGTGCACGTGTCATATTTCGGACAGATAATACTGGTGGACTTTGGTTTAAGCCGGATCCAAGTATTATACTGAGTCAGAATATTTTGTCTCTTGTATTCGTATTCGGTCATAATACGGATACAAGTATGTATATACAGGTGAGGGGTATTCTCGTAATCCGTTATGAGAATATTTTAGAAGATGCATTTCTTTTTGGGTTAATCATTTTGGTTTAAATGATTATTGATTTTGGAAATTGTGACTCATGGTTGTGACTCATTAATTCTAGAATGTTCACTAATGACTCATGTAATGAGTCATCTAGTGAGTCATTAAAGAGTTAATGAGTTTGGTTTTGGGGATGGATATTTGAGGAGATATTTTCATAAGATATTTTGCTTTTGGTTTTGAATATATAACCTCATATATCTATTCACAAGAGAAGTAAAAAAAGATAACAGAAGTTTATGAGCTTAGTTTTCTTTTGCTTACAAGTTATTTCTTGAGTTCACAATTTCCAATCCTAAGCATCTTCTTCAACCTCCACCCTAACCCTCTCATGTGATGAGAACCCTAGAGTGTTTGAGACAAAGTATTCTACTCATTCTCTACTTCATCTTGGACATGTCGGTTAGCATACTTCATGTCCGAGTTGCCTCGGTATAGAAGCGAGAGCCCGTTTAAAGATCCGTTGACGTGGTGCCACTTCGACAAGGAGACAGGAGATCAGAGTTGCCGTGAAGAGCGTAGGATGATGGCTAAAGACCGAAGGACTCGGATCGATCGGTATAGCCTTTCTACCTCTTTACGGTTTGTTAATATAGCGTTAATGGCAAGATCTGGGTTAAAGTATGCGATAGCGCCAGTTATAAAAGTTTTTTGTTCCGCGTTTGGCGTCAGAATGACGGCCGGGCACTACCATAGACTTATATATATATATTAAAATGAAGCATGTCATTTTCTTTTCTATTTTGTGAAAATAGAAATGAGGTGTAAAGTTGAAGCATGGTTGCAAGCATAGTGTTTTATATTGTTTATTCATTCTTGACTCACTATTCAAGCATGGTTGCAATTTAATATTGCATAATTCCATGCTTGAATGAGTGAAGGGTCAAGAATTATCATTCATTCTTGTTCATTCCAAAAGACTTATCCATTTTTCTCTCATGCTTCTTCCTCCTCCTCTTGCTTTTCCTCAAGCTACAACCCTCACATGTGATGTGAATCATGAAACTTCAGCATAAATAAGTGAGCTCTTTACATCCCTACTTCATCATCTCACTCCATTTTAGCAAATTAGTGTAATGCGTTTCATACACTAAAGGGTTTAGTGTAGTGGTAGCTTGAATTAGTAGGAGTTTCGAGGTGGATCATCTTTGGCGCGAAGGCTACGAAGGAAGCTTGTTCAAAGTCTCAAGAGAAGCCTTGTGGAGTCGTGGGACTACTACATGGAGCATATTGAAGAGAAGGACTGTCTACAAAGGTTGTATTCTTATTCTCTTTGATGTAAAAGTTATTTGCATCTTGTTCGGTCTAAATCTCTACATAACGATTCTAGCGTAGGGTTCTTTGTAACGGCAAAAATTTTTAAACGGCATGCACGATGCCCCCCTAAACCTTGCTGTCATCATTAGGAACCCTTCAGTGGTATCAGAGCCAAACTAGAGAATTAGGCGGATTGCGTAGAATTACGAAACCAAAAAACTCCGAAACTTGAAACCTTAAAATTCCAGTTCCTGTCAAATTTTAAAATTTGTCAAAAAATTATTTAAACAAGTGCTGAATATAGTATGGGACGGTATACGAACATAGCACAAAACTCACCCCATGCCCTCGGATCTTGACCGGCGACCTAGTACAAAATTCCGGCGACGCCGGATTTTCCTTGGCTTCTGGGGTTGTGCTTTGTGGTGTGTTCTGGTCTCTGGGTTTTGGTGTTTCAGGTGTTGTTTATTTTTGCTAAATTTGCATGTGATATTTATTTACCAAAACAACAACTCGGGGTATTTCGTAGTCGTAATTTTAACAGTTTTCAGGCTATTTTAGACGATATTAAATAGTTCGATCGGATATCAAATATCCATTTTAACCCTTGCTGGAAATTTCCAAGTGTTGGAATTTTCTTAAGTTAATTATATTTGATAGTCGTGCAAGTAACTCTATGGACCCTCTAGAAGAACAAAAACCTTAACTCGATTCTGTGCCCTCGGAACCGCGACTGAACCTTAGGGTTTGCCGTAGTTCCACGGTGTCATAGGTGAGGCGTTGGTTTGGCCCTTATACGGCTGGATCATAAGTACTGTGGCACGTTTTTTGGTATTTTAACTTTGCTCAAGTGTTGAGCTCTTCTGGGTAATTGTGGGTGTTTGTTGATTCGATCGGAATGTTTAAAATCGTCTAAATTTTTGATAACATGTGATGTTATGTGTTGCTTGGATATGTTATATTGGATCGTCGCATTTTGAATAGCTGGGGGTTTTATGTGAGATGAGAGTTTTTATTTTCATTCATGTAAAATTCATTGTATCTAATATTCTTTTATTGGGGCACTTCCGGGTTGAGGATGATGTCACCATTGTTGTATATTATTTACTTTTCCGCATTAGGATAGACCCAAGGAGGGGAGAACAAGTAACCGGGATCTAGAGTCCAGTAGGAGACCAACTCAAGGAGTCGAGTCCGGGTCTCCTAACTCTAGAACTGGTAGGGTTGCTTACCGCTCTCGTAGGGGTCTAGGGGTGTGGGTTTGGCTATTCATCGCGACCGTGGAATCCGTGTTTTATTCTGGCTTAACTTAAAATACGGAATTCCTAGTATATCCAATATTTCATATGATATCCTCTGCTGCTGATGTTCTGTGATGTGATCACTTTATATGTGAGATGTATTTTCGTTTCTTCTGTAATGCTTAGGAAGCTTAATTGATGGGACTTCATTAATGAGATTAATGAAAGAAAAGAAACCTAAAGATATTGTAGAATCAAATTTTCAAAAAGTGTAGCTCTAGTTTTTGCTTTGCATAACGGTATTCCTCGTAGAATATCCAGCACCTTATTCGATAAGGAAAGATCCGAGATCCTTTCACCGGGAGTGACCTCTTTAGCGAAACTAGCAAATGCTACAAATCACTCTGTTTAGTTTTTTGATTGCTTCTATAGTTCTTGCTTTGCATAGCGGTATTCCTTGTAGAATATCCAGCACCTTATTCGATAAGGAAAGAGCCGAGATCCCTTCACCGGGAGTGACCTCTTTAGCGAAACTAGAAAAGCCTTAAAAACACACCTTTTCAAAATCACTCAATTCTGCAACGATATCAAGTTCATTACGCTCATGGTTTTTCTTAAAAGCCTGCGTAGCCCTCCGTCATTTCAGATAGGTACTATTTAGTATTCATGCTGCGTTTGTTGACCTCCGTCATTGCGTAGTGTGCGGTAGCTGATTAGTGCTTACCTGCCGCATGTGATGCGATTGGATTAGGGTAGTCGTATGGCCTTGTTGAGCTCCGTCATGGGTCATGCTGGTGGGTTTAATTCATTCAAGAAATGAACGGGTTGAACTTGACTAGCGGCCTATGGTTTGTTGACCTCCGTCAAGGTCATGGGGTGCTAGGGGTAAAAGTATTATCGGAAATTTCAAGTGTTGAAATTTGCAATGAGATTGCATACCTTCTATGAGATAGTTGGATCCCGATACCCAATGCGAGTAAGAGTTACTCCTGGGAGAGTTTTACACTGGACAATTAGTCAATCAAGTAGGTGTCTAGAAAGGTGTTAACAGGGTTACGCCCCTGGAAAAATGAGGTTTACTTTAATTAGGTCCGTGCGAAAGCACGGGGAACCTCCCTCAAAGTACCAGCACTGGCCTGGCTGAAAGATTGACGAACTTGTAAGGTGTAATTAATCCCAGCTAGTCTTACCTTTTACGGTTTGAAGGAAGATTTGATAAAACCAGTGGGAGACGTCCTGATTAGATAAGATAATAACCAATCTAATCTTGCAAAAAGCGCACGCTAACACGTTTCCTTCTATCTCTCTCCAGGCAGCAACCAATGTCACGCCTTAATCAAGATAATAATATGGATGTATTGACCGAACCCGCTTGTTATACTGAGCAGGAGAGCGTTGGTCCCGCTCCAACTTATAAGTGTTATAATTCCGAGCGGGAAATAGGAACATATCTGGATTCCCACGCCACCCAAGCGTAGAATAAGCATGTTGATGCATCTTCTTCGGGTGTGTTAGTTACAGAGAACTTTTTCTCAGTACACTCTACGTCCTGGGTATTAAATACCGGATCGGGATCCCACATGCGCAATATGTTGCATGGGCTGAGGAAGGGTAGAGAACTGGGAAAAGGTGATCATTCCCTAAAAGTAGGGAATGGTGCAAATGTTGCAGCCAAAGCAGTTGGTGAATATCACCTTGTATTACCAACAAGGAATACATTGATCCTGAACAACTGTTACTACGTACCCTCTATGATATGCAATTTAATATCAATCTCTTTATTAGATAAAGAAGGATATAACTTTGTAGTAGAGAATAATGTTATGAACATTTACCTAAATCAAGTGTTGATTGGGTTTGGTGCGTTATGTAACGGATTGTACGTTCTGAATCAAAATACAGTTCTTAACGTACAAAACACACACAAGAGGAAGAGTTCAGAAATGAACGAAACCTTATTGTGGCATTGTAGACTAGGTCATATCAATGCAACACGACTAGCTAAGTTGCATAAAGATGGATATTTGAATCCATTCGAATTTTCATCTTATGACACTTGCCAGTCATGTCTCAAAGGCAAGATGACCAAAACTCCGTTTACAGGACACGGAGAAAGAGCTACGGAACTCTTGGGACTAATACATAGTGATGTATGCGGTCCCATGTCTACGCATGCCAGAAATGGTCTTTCGTATTTCATTACATTCACTGACGATCTCTCAAGATTCGGTCATGTGTTCCTGTTGAAACAAAAGTCTGAAGCTTTTGAGAAATTTAAAGAATATAAATCCGAAGTCGAAAACCAAACGGGTAAAAGTATTAAAATCCTTCGATCTGATCGAGGAGGTGAATACTTGAGCAACGAGTTCCTGGATTTTCTAAAAGAGAATGGGATTCTCTCTCAGCTTACTCCTCCATATACACCATAGCACAACGGTGTATCGGAATGGAGGAATCACACCCTATTAGATATGGTGTGCTCTATGATGAGCACTGCTGAGTTACCTATTTCCTTTTGGGGTTATGCGCTTGAATCAGCTGCATACCTATTGAATCAAGTTCCGACCAAATCTGTACCTACCACTCCATATGAGATATGGAATGGGAAGCGACCATGTCTTAATTTCATTAAGATATGGGGTTGTCCGGCCTATGTCAAAAAGAAAAATCCGGACAAACTCAAGGCAAGGTCAGTTCTGTGCAAATTTGTAGGATATCCCAAACACTCGCGAGGGCATATCTTCTATCACCCTGAGGAACAAAAGGTGTTTATTGCTCAACATGCCACCTTTTTAGAAAATGAATTTCTTGTAAAAGAAATTAGCAGCAGTGAGGTAGAACTGGAAGAAGTTCTAGCAGCACAGAGTACAACTGACGATTTGGTGGAACCAGAGGATCCAATAGTTCCCAATGAACCCCCACCTCTCCGCAGATCTAGTAGGGTTCCTCATCCACCTAAGAGATACTACGGTTTTCTAGTTGATGGTGGGAGTGAGGATTGCATCATGGAAGATGATGACCCAACTAGCTTCGAGTAGGCCATCACGAGTGGGGACTCTGTTAAATGGCTGGATGCGATGAGATCTGAGATGGAATCTATGTACACCAACAAAGTATGGAATTTGGAAGTTTCTCCTGAAGGGGTAAAACCCATTGGAAGCAAATGGATCTTTAAGAATAAACTTGGTGTAGATGAAAAAGTTGAGAAATTCAAAGCTAGACTTGTTGCAAAAGGTTTTCGTCAATGACCATGTGTGGATTATGATGAAACCTTTTCTCCAGTGGCTATACTTAAGTCCATCCGGATCCTACTTGCCATCGCTGCATACCATGACTACGAAATCTGGCAAATAGATGTTAAGACCGCCTTTCTAAATGGTGATTTAGAAGAGAGCATGTACATGACTCAGCCAGAGAGTTTCGTAGACAGTGGGAGCAGTGGAAAGGTGTGCAAGCTTCTTAAATCCATCTACGGGTTAAAGAAGACATCGCGGAGTTGGAACATCTGTTTTGATGAGGTAGTCAAAGAGTTTGACTTCATCAAAAACATAGATGAACCTTGTATATACAAGAAGGTTGCAGAGAGTAAGCTCGTCTTCCTCGTATTGTACGTGGATGACATACTCTTGATAGGAAAAGATGTTCTTATGCTACACTCGGTCAAGCTCTTCTTATCACAAAGATTCTCAATGAAAGATCTAGGTGATGCCTCCTACATTTTAGGGATTAAGATCTATAAAGATAGATCTAAAAGGATACTGGGATTATCCTAATCCAGGTACATAGACACCGTAGTAAAGAGGTTTAGTATGAAAGAGTCCAAGCATGGGAATGTACCCACGATCTCTGAACTCACTCTCTCCAAAAAGATGTCTCCCAAGAATGATTTGGAGAGAACTCGCATGCAAGGGATACGCTATGCTTCGGCAGTAGGCTCTATCATGTATGCGATGTTATGTACCAGACCCGATGTAGCATACTCACTAAGTGTAGTGAGTAGGTATCAAGCAGATCCAGGAGAGAATCACTGGACAGCTGTTAAGAACATTCTCAAGTACTTGAGAAGAACTAAGGAGATGTTCTTAGTGTACGGTAACGGTGAACTCCAAGTGGAGTCCTTTACCGACTCGAGCTTCCAAAGTGATAAGGACGACAGTAAGTCGGTCTCGGGTTTTGTCTTTACCCTCAACGGAGGGGCGGTGTGCTGGAAGAGTTCCAAGCAAGACACCGTTGCAGACTCGATGATGGAGGCTAAATACACCGCTGCCAATGATGCTGCCAAAGAAGCTGTCTGGATGAAGAAGTTCATTGCTGAGCTTGGTGTGGTTCCGTCCATTGAGTATCCAATACCTGTGTATTGTGATAACAATGGAGCGGTGGCTTTGGCCAAGGAACCCCGGTCCCATCAGAGATCCAGACATATTCTGAGGCGGTATCACCTGATATGGGAGATAGTAGATCGCCGGGAGATCGAGGTCACGAGAGTTGACATGTAGGACAACGTAGCGGATCCACTGACGAAGGCCCTCCCCCAGACGCAATTTGAAAGACTCTTTGGGATGTTGGGTATGAGATACTACAACACATGACCTTAGTGCAAGTGGGAGATTGTTAGTTATATGTATGCCCTAGAGGCCATTATTGTACACATGTTGTATATTATAGTGGATGCTTGGATATATATAGAGATGACTTTCTTGCTCGACATGATAGTATGCTATCCGGTTATCTTTATCTTAACATGTAGACTTCTATATTGTTATACTGTCTTGCTCTCACATATTGATAAAGCCCTTGGGATATGTACTTGATTACCAGGACTATGATGGAGATCATACTAGTGGGGCCAGGATAGTTCACAAGTAAATCCTTTAATTGTTCCTAGTCGAGGGAATATCGAGACAGGGCATCGATATCCCAGAGTAGACTAGCGTATATGCTTCTTGACCCATATGATGGGCGATGGATGATCCCACATCCATTGGTGTTTGACATCAGATATGGTATACGGGTGCTCAGTGGAGACTGGGTACACTAAACAGGACTCGCCGAGGACTCCTATGTGGTAGTATACCTATCGTTAGATAGAAGTCCTCTGGTGACACTGGTACAGGTTAGTCTGTAGACCCGAGATCGTCATAGAGTCTTGTGCGGCTCCCACCGTTCTTTGATTTCCTCCCTACCATGCTCAAGAGGAGTCATGCAAACAGGTAGATTTTGGGTACAGTCCCGAGTCATATGGAGACAATGAGCGATAGGAGGGGTTTCGTCTCTCCCGGTATTGGGGTTGATGTTGCGCTTTGCTCGATTGGCTATAACTAGAAGTCCCTGGCCAGGGCTGATAAGGAGATCTACTGATAAGTGTTATCAGTAGTTTCTCGACCTGTTATAGGCCAGACATCGACATGACTTATCACGTTACTGGGGTCTGACGATTTCCACCCCTAGAAATGATATGCGACATATCAGATGAAGAGACCGGACTGTACGGTAGTGTTACTGATAGGCTTCATGGAGACTATGGATAGGCTTGCTTGTTGATCTTCATATTGCTCAATACCCGGGTAGCTGTTACGTCCAGCTAGTACCGCTGACGGCTTCTAGGTGACTGATATGATCATCACCAACTGCCGGTGTATTGACGAGTCTTTAGAGTCCCACACAGAAATTCCCTGGTTCAAGCGAAACGAAGTAGGAAACATATGCGATATGTGTGTGGGCTAGATTAAAAACGAGTATGTGATACCGTATTGTAATCTGGCAGTCATCTTTTTTCGGTGCGGTTATATGTGATATAACCAAATTGTCGAATCAAGTGTAGATTCGATAATGTGATATACAGATAAATGATATTAGTCGGTCGTATATGATATAACCGAATTATTAGATCAAATGTTGATTTAATAATATGATATAAATTATATATGATATAATTACATATTAACTAATATCATTAGCTCACTAATTAATCTTTATTAAATATATATTAATATATAAGATATATATATATATATATATATATATATATATATTAAAATGAAGCATGGCATTTTCTTTTCTATTTTGTGAAAATAGAAATGAGATGTAAAGTTGAAGCATGGTTGCAAGCATGGTGTTTTATATTGTTTATTCATTCTTGACTCACTATTCAAGCATGGTTGCAATTTAATATTGCATAATTCCATACTTGAATGAGTGAGGGGTCAAGAATTATCATTCATTCTTGTTCATTCCAAAAGACTTAGCCATTTTTCTCTCATGCTTGCTCTCATACTTCTTCTTCCTCCTCTTGCTTTTCCTCAAGCTTCCACCCTCACATGTGATGTGAACGATGAAGCTTGAGTACAAATAAGTGAGCTCTTTACATCCCCTACTTCATCATCTCACACCATTTTAGTAAATTAGTACGATGTGTTTCATACACTAAAGGGTTTAGTGTAGTGGTAGCTTAAATTAGTAGGAGTTTCGAGGTGGATCATCTTTGGCGTGAAGGCTACGAAGGAAGCTTGTTCAAGTCTCAAGAGAAGCCTTGTGGAGTCGCGGGACTACTACACGGAGCATATTGAAGAGAAGGACCATCTACAAAGGTTGTATTCTTATTCTCTTTGATGTAAAAGTTGTTTGCATCATGTTCGGTCTAAATATCTAGTTAACGATTCTAGCGTAGGGTTCTTTGTAACGGCAAAAATTTTAAAACGGCATGCACGATGCCCTCCTAAACCTTGCTGTCGTCATAAAGAACCCTTTACAAGCATCCACTACAATATACATCGTATGTACAGTAATAGCCTCTACGGCATACATATTGTTGGAGATAGTGCCCTCATAGTCAATTATTGGATCGCAGGTACGCGATTGCAATGATTGCGGAGGACCTATACCGGTAGGACAGTCTTACTCGTGATGATAGTATGCTATCTGGTATGCCTTTATCAGTCGTGTACATGTTCAGGTGACTGATTACATGTTACACTTTGATAGAGCCCTTAGGATCTTGCTTTACTACCAACTGTATGACGGCAATCATATACGTGAGAGTTGGGTAGTTTATATGCATATCCTTAATTGTGGTCCCTAGTCGTGGGAGTTTTGAGACAGGGCATCGATACTCCGGAGTAGACTATTGTATACAGTCGAGACCCCGACGAGGGGCGATGGCCGGT
The DNA here is from genome assembly GCA_030015575.1 of Agapanthus africanus. Taxonomy (NCBI): domain Eukaryota; kingdom Viridiplantae; phylum Streptophyta; class Magnoliopsida; order Asparagales; family Amaryllidaceae; genus Agapanthus; species Agapanthus africanus. The sequence goes on from CM057342.1 coordinate 307,048,307, forward strand.
CTCATAAGCCACTGGTGTCAGTTGGATCACCTAAGATATATACAGGTGCTCATTGGGTTATGAGTACACCGGACAGGACTCGCCGGGAATCTGCTAGTTGGTATTATACATATCGTCAGATAGCAGTTCCCTAGTGACATGTGTACAGGTTAGTTCATCGACCTGAGGTCGTCATTTGTCTCGTGTGAGTTCCCACTGTGCTTTGATTTCTACCCTACCACGGCTCAAAGGAGTCGTGCAAACAGGTAGCTTTTGGGTACAGTCCCGAGCCATATGGAGGCACGTGAGCGGATCGGCAGGGGATTCGTCTCTCCCGGTATTGGGGGCGAGGTCGTGCTGTGTCTAGGAGATCCATTACACAAAGTCCATGGCCATGGCAGGAGATTTACTGGTAGGTACTCCAGTAGTATCTCAGGGTGTTATTGGGCTACACTCCGACACGACTTATACTGCTATTGGGGGTCTGACGTTTCTAGCCCCCTAGGCAGATATGCGATACTCATAGACGAACGGACCGGACTGTATATACATTGTCACTGTTAGGCTCAGTAGGGTTTCCGGATAAGTTCGCTCATCGGCCTCCCTTGAGGTCAGTCCGTGGGTAGCCGTTACGCATTGCCAGTGCCGCTGACGGTTTGTGGTTAAACCCACTGCCAGGGTACTGACGAGTCATTAGAGTCCCCCACAGAAAGTTTCCCAAGTTCGGGCGAAACGTTGTAGAGGCCGTATGGTTTTATGGCAGGGTTCGGAAAATGCACGTGCGTTTACGCACGTGTCAGATTTCGGGCAGATGATACTGGTCGGCTTTTGTTTAAGCCGGGTCCGAGTATTATATTGAGTAGATATAATATCATTGTCTCAGTTGCATTTGTATTCGGTCGTAATAAAAATGCGGGTATATTTATACAGTTACGGGGTTATCCTGAAATTCGTTTCGGGATCACTTTTGGAAGTTGCCAGTTTCCAGTGTTCTATCAGCCGTCTTTTAACATTCGGTTAAAGACGGATTTATCTTTTCTTGGATGAGAGTGAGTCATGCTTCTAGAAGGTTCTAGATATGGTGACTAGGTTGATGAGGTGGCTAATGACTCATCTTGACATTAATTGTTGCATTAATGACTTGATGAGGTGTATTAGTGACTCATGCTTTTATTTATGTGTTTTGTTTTGCTTAAGGATATTTGTTGTTGATATTTATCCTTATGCTCACTCCCTTTGCTCCTACACTCACCCTCCTCCTCCTATATATGGCCGGCCCCCTCCCCTCTCCTCTCACACACTTACTTGATGTTTCATTGTGGAAAAAAAGATATGATAGTTTTCGGTGTATGGAATTTCACAGCTCATTTCATTCCATCACCCGATTCCCACGGCAACTTCATCAACCGATCGTCCACGGCTTTGGACGAAGTGAGACAAAGTCATCTACTCATTCTCTACATCATTCTTGGTCATCTCTTTTAGCAAACATGACGACCGAGTTGCCTCGAGTCAGAGACGGGAGCCCGTTTAAAGAATCGTCGACGTGGTGCCACCTGGACGAGCAGATCGGAGATCGACAAGATCGGAGCAGCCGCAACGGAGCGTGGGATGATGGTTAAAGAACGAAGGACTCGGATCGTTCGGTATAACCTTTCTACACTCTTTACAGTTTGTTAGTTTAGCAATAATGGCAGATCCGGGTTAAAGTATACGATAGCGCCAGATAAAAAGTTTTGTTCCGCATTTGGCGTCTGTAGACGGCCAGGGCGCTACCGTAGACTTACAGTGGTATCAGAGCCTCACCATTTTGCTATACTAACTTGTGCTAACGCGTTTAAAATATCGATTGAACCGAAAATCAAAAACCGCATTTTTTCAATTTCACAGTTTCTGTCGATTTTAAATGGCTTCCTAAAATTATTCCACATATCACAGAAAGTTGTGCAGGGTCTCAGAAGCACACCGACCAAATTTGGTCACGTGATTCCACCAAAGAGCCGCGGAATCGCGGCCAAACCCATGGTTTGGCCGCGCATCCGCGGCCGTTCTATGGGATCAGTGCACCAAATTTTGTCTGTGTCTTCTCTGTTGGAATTTGGGGTTTTTGGTATATATCTTTCGGGCCCAGATTTTGTTACTGTTCACCAGTTGTTCGTGGGGCCCACTTTGTGATATTTAGTCGATCGAAATTTAAACATGTTAGTTTACAGTGCTTTCATTATATCTCCGACCGGGAATGTCATTTGATCGGTAAACCGCGTCTGATTGCTATAGTTCTTTTAGACGGGTTTGCGAACGTGACATTCGCGTTGATGTTCTGTGTTGTGCTGTGATGTTGCGGATTTGTCGTGGTGGATAGCAGTGTGCAATGATAGTGCAGTTTGAGTTTATTTGTACATTTGATTTTGCGCGGCGAGCGTTCAACATGTGGACTGCCGTCACTGCCTGTTGTATAATATTCTTTTGGGGCATGACCAGGTTGCGGTCGATGTACCTGTTGTACTATTTTTCATTACTGTACTAGGTTTTACCCCGCGACGGAGTACATGGATAGCCGGGTTCTGGGGGGCAACAGGTCCGCATCTCATGGCTTTGAGAGGCAGAGGGGCCTCACTCTAGAATTGGCAGACTATTCGCCGCACTCGTAGGGGGTACAGGTTGACCCAAGGAGGGGTGCTCAAGCTACCGGATTCCGTGAAGTGCTGGGTGGTCCATTCACTTTGCTGTAGGGGGCTGCCTCGCTTCAGGTTTTGGCGGGTAACTTGCCGCACCCGTAGGGGTCTAGGTTTCATTGCACAGGCTATCCACACGACAGGGGAACGTCGGGTTTCAGCAGCGGCTCTGTGAAACCCGGGGATCCCAGATTATCTGTATTGTTCTGTGATGCTTATTACTTTTCTGTAATGTTGCATATTATCACGCCTGGAGCGATTATTGTATATTGGTTTATATACTATTAGATGTTGTATATGTTTTACACCCGCACTAGTCCAGTCCCCGCTCTGTCGTTAGTTAAGTAACCTAACGGGTGATGACGGGACCCAGTGACGAATGCGGATGGCATATACGTACATTTTATTTTCGTTCTTTTCTGGTGTGATTATTGATGGGACTGCGTTGATTCTGATCAATGCAAAGTAAAGCAAACCTGTTTGGCAGTTGTTGGAACAAATTTAAAAAGTGTTATTGCAAAGACGTTTCCTTTTGTTTTGCATAGCGGTATTCAGTGGAATATCCTGCACCTCATTCGACGGGGCAAGGGCCGATATCCCTTCACCGGGACTGACCCCTTGGGCAGAAGTTTGCGTCAGGGTAATAACTTCACTATAGTCGATTACAAGTTGCTTTGCATCGCGGTATTCAGTGGAATATCTTGCACCTCATTCCACGAGGAAAGAGCCGAGATCCCTTCACCGGGAATGACCTCTTTAGCAAAAGGTTTTCGCCACTATATTTTAAAAAGTTATCAGGTTCCTTCAGCGATATCAAGTTCACTACGTTAAGGGTTTTTCGCCAAAAACCAGCCGTAGCCCTCCGTCACTTCTTTTGAGTATTCAGTAGTATTCAAGCTATGTATTTTAGCCAAAGTTAAGGCATAGTGTTTGGTAGCTGCTGGGTATTCAATTGTTGCATAGATAGATGAGTTAATTTGGGACAGTCGTTCTGCCGATTGGCCAAAGTCAGGGGCATGTGCGGGTGGGTTCAAATTGACAAGATAGTGACGGGTAGAACTTGGCATGTGACTTATGATATTTTGACCAAAGCCAAGGTTATAAGAGCATGGGGCAAAAATCCTATCGGGAGTTTCTAAAGAAACTGAAACTTGCCAAGTATGCGCATACCTTCTGGAGTATGAGTAACGTGGATGCATTCCATCACGATATCATGCGATGAGAGTTGGATCCCGATTCCTACTGATGAGTTGGTTTACTCTTCGGGTGATCCCGATTGATTCTTCTTTAGGTTTGGAGGAGAATTTGACAGGATAGTGGGAGGTTTCCGGATTAGATAAAGTGATAACCATTCTGATCTAGGTTAGAGTGCACGCAGAGTGTTTCTTTTCTCTCTCTCTCTGGCAGCGACCTTTGACCGACCCTAGACTATGACTCAGTGACCAGGTTGACCGAACCTTCTTAAAATACTGGCTTTTGGATTGTCCGAATTGCATAAGTCATTACCACTCCTTCTACCCTTTGCATTTCTCAGAACACCCGTATTGCTACGGACATCCACTTCCATTGGATAGATCCATCGTATGGTTATATACGAACTCGAAGGGACTTCTTCTAGGATGGATTCAGGTTCAGGAGAAATAGAATTGGTTTATTCAGTTGCCTTTTATTATCACCTTCTCTCAGGTTGCGAGGGCTCCTTGGTTTAGGAAAGTACACCTATTACGCTTATTGGATAGTCTTATTCCAAACCATAGGCAGGTGCCGAAAGGTAGGGAATGAAGAAAACCAATTAGCCTAAATAGGGTGTACAGAAGGTAATATGTAAAGACAAAATAAAGGGATTAGAAAGAGGGCAAAGTAAATTGCGACTGTTATCATTCACGACCAAAACCGCGTACTTCATCGCCACTCCTATTTCACCTTTGAAAGGATAAGGTATTATTCAGTTTTCTTTTATCATCACCTTCTCTCAAGATGTGAGTACTCCTTGGTTTAGGAGGGTACACCTATTATGCTTACTGGATAGTCTTCTTCCAAACCATAAGCTGGTGCCGAACGGTAGGGAAGGAAGAAAACCATTTAGCCTAACGAAGGTGTACAGAAGGTAACGATTAAAGACAAATAAAGGGATTTGGAGAGAAGGCAATAAAATATATGGTTAAAGTCATGGATTGGATAATGGAAGAGGCATTACTATGAATACCAAGATACCCCTACGAAACATTTTCATGTTTCAGTGCATTGTTAAAGAAAAACTGTTTTCCCGATTAGATACTTACTCCAAGGGTATGTATTTACCAGGTTTCATTCTCATATCTGTATGGTTTTACAGATGATGAGTGGGAGTAAGTTATTGGGAATTAGGTGATTATCCTCATTATATCGGAATTCGTTGTAATTGGTGATATTTGAGGAAATCGCCAGAGTACAGTTTTCAACCTACGAAGCACAGGTTTTGAGTTATTCAACTCAGCGGACTTATACAGAGTATTGTATGTTGTCCAGTGTCCATCAGGACAAAGGGGTAGGTCCTCGTACTATGTTCTGTTTACTTATAACTTCTCTAGTTTTTAGACAAGTGTTTCGTAGAAATACAAGGTCTAAGTTTTGAGAAGTTGTGGGTATAAGAATAAAGTAGAGAACCAGGTGTCATAAGTATCGGGATTCTTCAAAGAAATCGAAGATGTAGATTCTTGTGTTTGGTATTCAGATGATAGTAATGATTTTGAGAAACTAGTTTCTCTTTCAGGTTACTCATAATTGGAAGGATTCCTAAGTTGAGTAATGCTGATTAGTCTCTTTCCATTATGTTGATATGCACTGGAGACAGCTGCATGATTGAATATGGTTCCAATTAAATAAGTGCCAAAGTTTCTATATTGGATATAGAATAGTTCGTACCTTAAAAGATGTTAAGGTACGGGGAGTTGTCCAGCTTATGCTTAAAACCAGACACTGGATAACTCAGGGCACGTTTCTCTAATGGCTGTTTGTGGGTTGACCCTGGCTATGACGAGGGATGATATTCTACCATTTGGAAGATCAATAGTGATATTGTTCTTGACTCGCCACAGTTTTAGTAAAATGGATTTTTTTCAGAAAACAGTAGTGGGAGTATGGTAGAACTGGAAGTGATTCCAGAGCAGCGAACGATTACGGAAAATTTAATAGGACCTATATATTCAATCAGGTTTGACATTCCATTAGCCACTCCGCAGATATGGTGGGTAACCTCAGACACCCGAGAGGTACTTCGGTAGCCTCAAGGATGGTGACAGGGAGGTTCTTATCTACCCAGACTTGACACTACTGCTGTTCCAGACTATGAGACCAGGCAGGAGGATAAGTATAGCGTCGTTCTAAACTAGCTTTAGAAATGCACGTGTATATTATTCTGCCAGAGGGTTGTCGTAGTCAGTGGGAGCAGCGGAAGCATAGTGGGCAAGTTGCTTAAGTCTATTTATAGACTAGAGTAGTTATAGCGGAGATAGATCATCTAATTTTGATGTGACAGTCATGGGTTTGATTTCATCAGAATAGGGGATGGATCTGTTAAGAAGGTATTAGGGTGTGATGTCATGGTATCTGGATGACATACACAGAGTAGGATGTAAAATTCCTATACTACGATCGGTTGTACTGTGGTCGTCACACAGTTGTTTCTCCAGACAGGATATGGATATAATATTTGACATTCTGGTTTCTTGATCTATGGTTTTAGATCTAGATTTGGGTAGTTTCCCAATGTGCGTACTTTGACAGATATTCTAATGGTTTTTAGAATAGTTGACTCCTAGCATGGTGGTGTGCCTGCAGGTGATGGAGTCACCCTCTCTAAAGGTGTCGTATAGACTAAAGGGGAGAGGGCTGTGCATGATTGGCAGATCACTTGCTTTGGCAATTGAGTCAATCGTGAGGTGTCAAGTACCACACCAGATGTTGTTTTTGCACTAGATGCGATAAGTTTGTATTAATCCAATCCTGGAGAGACATAAGGAAGCAGTTATAGAACATAAGTGGATGTTCTACGGATTTGATGACGGCAGCCTCCTTCGGGAGACGATTATCATTCCAGGCTTCAAAGGTGACGTGGATGACAGAGTGATTGTCAGAGTTTTAGTTTTCCCTCTGACGAGGGACAGTATTATGGACAGGTGGTCCAAGAGGATACTGTGGGTGGCATGGTGCCGGATACTGATTAGGTTCAGTGATCGATACTGTCTAAGAACTTTGGATTTGGAGTTCATTTATGAACTAGGTCCCATCAGATATCCAGACATATTCTAAGACAGGTATTACTCAATTCGGGAGATGGTTTTCTCCGCGAACTTGAGATTAAGAGAAATATAAAAAGAAACATCTAGGCGGATCCACTCACTGAGGCTATTTCTCGAACACAATAGTTTTACAAACGGGCTTTGTGAAACTAATTAGTAGAGGAGTTGGATGTTCGGTTTCACACGGGCTGTGAGTAGTCGACATCGCAATAATTAGCCTTGAGTGCAAGTGGGAGATTGTTGGAGATAGTGCCCTCATAGTCAATTATTGGATCGCAGGTACGTGATTGCAATGATTGCGGAGGACCTATGCCGGTAGGACAGTCTTACTCGTGATGATAGTATGCTATCTGGTTTGCCTTTATCAGTCGTGTACATGTTCAGGTGACTGATTACATGTTACACTTTGATAGAGCCCTTAGGATCTTGCTTTACTACCAACTGTATGACGGCGATCATATACGTGAGAGATGGGTAGTTTATATGCATATCCTTAATTGTGGTCCCTAGTCGTGGGAGTTTCGAGATAGGGCATCGATACTCCGGAGTAGACTAGTGTATACAGTCAAGACCCCGACGAGAGGCGGTGGCCGGTCTCACAAGCCACTGGTGTCAGTTGGATCACCTAAGATGTATACAGGTGCTCATTGGGTTATGAGTACACCGGACAGGACTCGCCGGTAATCTGCTAGTTGGTATTATACATATCGTCAGATAGCAGTTCCCTAGTGACATGTATACAGGTTAGTTCATCGACCTGAGGTCGTCATTTGTCTCGTGTGAGTTTCCACTGTGCTTTGATTTCTACCCTACCACGGCTCAAAGGAGTCGTGCAAACATGTAGCTTTTGGGTACAGTCCCGAGCCATATGGAGGCACGTGAGCGGATCGGCAGGGGATTCGTCTCTCCCGGTATTGGGGGCGAGGTCGTGCTGTGTCTAAGAGAGCCATTACACAAAGTCCATGGCCATGGCAGGAGATTTACTGGTAGGTACTCCAGTAGTATCTCAGGGTGTTATTGGGCTACACTCCGACACGACTTATACTGCTATTGGGGGTCTGATGTTTCTAGCCCCCTAGGCAGATATGCGATACTCATAGACGAACGGACCGGACTGTATATACATTGTCACTGTTAGGCTCAGTAGGGTTTCCGGATGAGTTCGCTCATCGGCCTCCCTTGAGGTCAGTCCGTGAGTAGCCGTTACGCATTGCTAGTGCCGCTGATGGTTTGTGGTTAAACCCACTGCCAGGGTACTGACGAGTCATTAGAGTCCCCCACAGACAGTTTCCCAAGTTCAGGCGAAACGTTGTAGAGGCCGTATGGTTTTATGGCAGGGTTCGGAAAATGCACGTGTGTTTACGCACGTGTCAGATTTCGGGCAGATGATACTGGTCGGCTTTAGTTTAAGCCGGGTCCGAGTATTATATTGAGTAGATATAATATTTTTGTCTCAGTTGCATTTGTATTCGGTCGTAATACAAATGCGGGTATATTTATACAGTTACGGGGTTATCCTGAAATTCGTTTCGGGATCACTTTTGGAAGTTGCCAGTTTCCAGTTTTCTATCAGCCGTCTTTTAACATTCGGTTAAAGACGGATTTATCTTTTCTTGGATGAGAGTGAGTCATGCTTCTAGAAGGTTCTAGATATGGTGACTAGGTTGATGAGGTGGCTAATGACTCATCTTGATATTAATTGTTGCATTAATGACTTGATGAGGTGTATTAGTGACTCATGCTTTTATTTATGTGTTTTGTTTTGCTTAAGGATATTTGTTGTTGATATTTATCCTTATGCTCACCCCCTTTGCTCCTACACTCACCCTCCTCCTCCTATATATGGCCGGCCCCCTCCCCTCTCCTCTCACACACTTACTTGATGTTTCATTGTGGAAAAAAAGATATGATAGTTTTCGGTGTATGGAATTTCATAGCTCATTTCATTCCATCACCCGATTCCCACGGCAACTTCATTAACCGATCGTCCACGGCTTTGGACGAAGTGAGACAAAGTCATCTACTCATTCTCTACATCATTCTTGGTTGTCTCTGTTAGCAAACTTGACGACCGAGTTGCCTCGAGTCAGAGGCGGGAGCCCGTTTAAAGAATCGTCGACGTGGTGCCACCTGGACGAGCAGATCGAAGATCGACGAGATCGGAGCAGCCGCAACGGAGCATGGGATGATGGTTAAAGAACGAAGGACTCGGATCGTTCGGTATAACCTTTCTACACTCTTTACAGTTTGTTAGTTTAGCAATAATGGCAGATCCGGGTTAAAGTATACGATAGCGCCAGATAAAAAGTTTTGTTCCGCATTTGGCGTCTGTAGACGGCCAGGGCGCTACCGTAGACTTACACATATCACTAACACTCTAAACAACTGCAGACTGCTACCCTCCAAAAACCAAACCCAAACACCCCCTAACGGCCGAGGTCGCCGGAATTTACCCTCCTATCGTAGGCCAAAACCGAGCCCCTGGGGTTTGTGCTCCAGGTGTACTCTCAAGGTCCCTAGTACAACACTACCACACTGCTAGATTTTTCAATAAAATTCCCAGGTCAAAGCAGATTACAAGGACTCTATTATGACACCAAAAATACGATATTTGCATGAAACGATACCTTAAGTTTTCTAAACAGCAACCAACAAGCTACACGACATTAAAACACATATTTAACAGTTTAAAGATTATACCTTTCCACACTTGCTCACAAGATCCTAGCTTTCCAAGCTCCAAGTGATCTTTGAGGCAAAAACAAGACTTGGGATGTGATTTGGTGAGGGTTAATCAAGTTTTAATAAGATTTTGTGAAGAGGGAGTGAGAGTTCAGTTGAGAGTAAAAGGGAATGAGAAATAATTGAGAGATGAGAGAGAATTAGAGAGTGAGGTGAAATAATGGTGAGGGGTGAGTGTAATGTGAAACAAAACCTTATGCTCACTCTCTCCCTCACATCCATTAATGCCACCATTAATGCTTCTTGACTCATCTTGCTACCTCTCTCTCATCCAAACAAGATATTTCCTCACACCAAAAAATCTAGGAAAAGGTTAAGGCAGGGCTAATTTGGGAAAGGTTTAGCTTAAGGTGTTATGGTTGCTAAACAAGATTAACACAAATATACCCTCACATTAACATGCACAAGTGTGTGCAAGCCATAACAAATAATATAAAAATATTAATTAATTTTTAGAAAATGTGAGGAACCCGATTTGGTAAACTTTTCCTTAAAAACCCGGCATTAATGCACAATTAACACTAATCGCATTCTAAGGTGTTACAATCTCTTCCCCCCTTAAAGAAAATTCATCCCCGAATTAAAATTTCATACAATCGTACCTTCAAAGAGATGAGGGAATTTCTTTTGCATCTCTCTCTCGGCCTCCCAAGTGATCTCCTCACTAGCTAGGCTATGCCAAAGAACCTTCACAGATTGCAAGACCCTTGACCGAAGTTTCTTCACCTGCCGATCCAATATAACTACCGGCTGCTCGGTGAACGAAAGATCGAACTCAAGTTGAACGGTCTCGTGTTGAATCATGTGAGAAGAGTCATGAAGGTATCTACGAAGCATCGACACATAGAATATAGGGTGAACATCCGGAAAACTGGGCGGGAGCGCCAAACGATAAGCAACGGTACCAACTCGCTCAAGGATCTTGAAGGGACCTACAAATCTGGGACTGAGCTTCCCCTTCCTCCCAAATCTCATAACACCCTTCATTGAAGAAATCCGCAGGAATACATGATCTCCCACTGCGAACTCCATTTTGCGACGACGACAGTCGGCATAAGAGTTCTGTCTGCACTGGGCGGCTCTCATCCTGTCCTGAATCAGCTGTATCATCTCCGTAGTCTCCTGAACTAGCTGGGGTCCTAAAACCCTACTCTCACAGAGTTCAGTCCAACAGACTGGCGATCGACACTTCCAACCATACAAAGCCTCGAAAGGCGCCGTCTGAATAGTCTCCTGAAAACTGTTGTTGTAGGAGAACTCAATCAACGGAAAGTGACAATCCCAACTGTCACCAAAATCAAGCACGCATGCCCGAAGCATATCCTCTAAAGTTTTTATCGTCCGCTCTGACTGACCATCGGTCTGCGGATGGAAAGCGGTGCTAAAACTCAACCGGGACCCAAAACTTCCTGAAGCTTCTGCCAAAGATGGCTAGTAAACTGGGTGCCCCTGTCGGATACAATGCATATGGGAACACCGTACAAATGCACAATCTCATCTATATACAACTGAGCATACTGAGCATAACTAAAAGTGGTCTTCACTGGAAGGAAGTGAGCCGCTTTCTTCAACCGGTCAACAATCACCCAAATGGAGTCAAACCCCCGAATGGTCCTGGATAGACCCACAACAAAGTCCATGGAAATCTGCTACCATTTCCACTCAGGAATGGGTAAAGGCTGCAACTCTCCAGCCGGTCTCTGATGCTCAGCCTTGACTTGCTGACAAGTCAGGCACCTCGAAACAAAGTCCGAAACATCGCGCTTCATCCCTTCCCACCAGTAAATGTCTCTCAAGTCACGGTACATCTTGGTGGAACCTGGATGAATGCTAAAGGCTGACTGATGTACCTGTTCTAGGATCTCGCATCTCAACCCATCAATATCTGGTACACACAAGCGAGTCCTGTAATGTAGCACACCCTGGTCATCAATCATGAACTCCAAAATTGTACCCTGTCGAACAAGCTCAAGAATCTCAACCAAACGGGCATCAATGGGCTGCGCCTCACGGATACAGTCCAGAAGAAATGAACGGGCGCGAACATGAGCAAGCTGTCCCCCAGTGAAAGTGAACTAAAACTGTACTCTACCATCGCACAAGGTCTGCCAATCCGTAGAAGACTGTCTCTGAACTGCGCTCAATTGGGACAAGCTACCCCCGGGCCTACGAATCAAGCGTCAGCTACCACATTCGCCTTTCCTGGGTGATAAAGGATCTCACAATCATAACCCTTCACAAGTTCCATCCACCGGCGCTATCTCAGATTCAGATCCCGCTGGTGGAAGATGTACTTCAAGCTCTTGTGGTCCGTGAAAATCTGACACGACTCCCCATACAAGTAGTGTCTCAAAATCTTCAACGCAAAGACCACCGCAGCCATCTCAAGATCTTGAGTGGGGTAATTCTGCTCATGCTTTTTCAGCTGCCTAGAAGCATATGCAATCACTCTATCATGCTGCATCAGCATACAACCGAGCCCCACTCGAGACGCATCACGGTAAATTACAAAGCCACCTGATCCAGAAGGCAATGATAGAACGGGTGCAGTCGTCAACCGAGTCTTCAACAGCAGAAAACTCTGCTCGCACGCATCACTCCAAAGAAAAGGAACCCCTTTCCGGGTCAGTCCGGTCAGTGGTGCAGCGATACTCGAAAAATCATGCACGAAACGGCGGTAATAACCAGCTAAGCCCAAAAAGCTGCAGACCTCTATCACGGATACAGGTCTGGGCCAAAGCTACACAGCCTCGATCTTCCTCACGTCCACAATAATACCGTCTCCCGTCACCACATGACTGTTCACACCATAATATTGCATTATTATATTCCCCATTCTTATATATTTTACAAATAAACGGGTGCTTTTGACTCATGTCTGCTACAAGTTACAGGTTACAGGTTCTTGGACAGAAAACAGTGAAAATAATGAAAAGACAATGCAAAAGTGGATTTTGATCAAAAAACAGAAGAATCTTGATCAAGCCAACATAAGGAACAATTCATAAAGCAAGATTCAAGACATCGACTCAAAGCGAAGGGTTAAAGTTCACTACAAGTATTCACTGGAAGATCTGGAGAAGAACCAGAAGCTAAATTGAGAAAAGACATAAAGAAATAAGAAGATAAAAAGTACCAGAGCCAGCCCTAGATCTAGATAATCGTAGTATAGAATAATTAGATTTTTAGATTTAATAATCAATCCGAACACCCTTCGGAATTAGCTCGTTTGAGCGAATAGGAGATTCACAACATCCCTGTGGACAGACCCGTACTTACCGGCTAGCTGCAAAGCGACGCCGTTCTTGATTGCGGTTATAGATAGTTTTTGACATACAAATCAAATGGCGCCGTTGCCGGGGATGGCGTAGAATTTTCTTTTCGCAATTTCGGGTTAATCATAAAATTTAAAAATTCATAAAAATCTGAAAAATCAAAAAAATATAAAAATATATATCATTTGTTATTTTTGGAAGGGACACTTTGTGGTTGAATTTTTCGCAGGATATACAGAATCGGATCTGGAAAATTCCAGAAAGCGAAACAGAAAAAGGGGTATCGTAACAGAAGGGATTTTAACTAACAGAAGAGTACAAAAATTTTGGAGCCCCAAATCCCCTATCCCGCCGCGATTCCGCGGCCAAAACCCACCTTAGGCCGCGGAACCGCGGCCATCTTGTCGATTCGTCGCACCAAAAAAATTCTGGGGCACTGTGCAGTTAATGTGACCGCGAAATCGCGGTGGGAGCCACGTTTTGCCGCGGAAGGGCGGTGGAATTGTGACATCATCAGACCAACTTTGCTCTGTAAGATCTTCTGTTCATCCTCTGTATATTTTGAAATATATTTTCTGGAAATGCCTGTAGAATTTTGTGCACTTTAGAAATATATTCCCTTCCAAATAACGACCTTGTGCAGGATTTTTGGGCCCCGCTTGAAATAAAATAGATTGCAAGTAATATTTTGCTGTTGCATATCTTTTCTATAAAATATTTTGCTCTTGCATATCTTTTCTCTAAAAATCTTTTTGCAACAAAAATTTTCCAAATAAAGAGAGAAAAAATCAATGAAAAATGAAAATAAAAAGGACAAATATTTTATAGAACTTGCAAAATTTTTTAGCCCCAAATAAATCCTTGCACCATCCAACCTTCCTTCTTGTCACCTTTCTTCTTCTAACATGGGTACCCCACATAATAAATTATTAGCCGAACTTTGGTATCCCGAACCTAATTTTGCGTCATATGTTAATTTGTTCGGTCAATTTAAAAACGATCCCTCCATGCCTAAAAAATCTTTGAAAGATCACATAGAGGCGTCTAGGAGAAATAGTTTGACTTTTCAACCTACTTTGTGTCAACCGAGTCAACCTTTACCACCAACATATGTTGATACCACTTCTTCAAGTCTTTCTGTCACTCCTAGGCCTATGTCCATTGCTGAGCATATTGCTCAATCTCGCAGTCGATCTTTCATCCCTCTCCACTCATCTAGTTTTAGGGATCCGCATGATTATTCACCTTCTTATCCATATGTTGACCCTACCCCTGTCTTACCAGCCACTTCCTACCAGTCATACCCGACCTTCCCACCTTCACTAGACACTGTTTCGACACATCCATTAGGGAGTTTCACATATTCAACCAATTTTGAATCTTTTACTGAAACCCCCTGACCACCTAAGTCTAGTTTGGAAGAGTCGTTGGAAGCGTACATTGCAGCAACGAATAAAATGGTGAGGAATGTGGAAGCGTCCATGGCCGCCCTTATGCAACCTTGTGAACCGGTAGCTAGTCTCCCACTAGCTTCAAATTTTTCAATGTATAAGGAGGCGGTTGGACAGAGTGAGAATGCGAGAGGATTTCCAAATCGAACCTCCCCATACCCTATTGAATCCAATAACTCCAATTTTCAAACATGTGTCCAAAATGATGAGTTGTGTGATTTTGTAGTGCTTGATTTGCCAGATTGTGAAGAACCCCTTTCGAGTGAAACCGCACCTAATCCTTTCGATCTTTACACCTCCACTCTAGAACCTACATTGATAAGCATCCATGCTTTTGAGGAGGTGTCTAAAGAAATTGACTTTCACTTGATTGAGGATATAGACGCCGGGAAAATTTTGGATGATGAACCCGTAGAGTTGATTGAAATATTGTGTCAAATTCATCATCCCGAATCATTAAATGTTTCTCCCAAATCTCATATGCGTCTTGACTTTGATGATAATGGCATGGATGAGTTGAATCTTGAGGAGAATTATAAGGATAGTATTGAGGAGAGTTTTGAGGATCATATTGAGGTTGAATCATTTCTGTTTGATGTGTCTGATTTTCCAATTCAGCCTCCTGAACCTTTGACTGTTATATCACCCTCCCTCCTTTCCATCGTTCCGACCATGCTTGAAGACTGTGAGCTTGAAAAATTTTCCTTTGAATCCGATGTTGTTCTCACAGATAACACTTACGAGTGTTTCACTTTTTCGGACGATGTTGATGACTCACCGCCCGAGTTTGAGTCCTTTACATTTTCAGATGAGTTAGTTGAACCATCAGACTCGGTTGATTACAGTAGTTTCGAACCATTGATGGAATCTTTTAAGTTCGAGACAGTTTACTACGGTGAGAATGAGACTATCCCTAATTCACTTCCTTTCATCCTTCCTATCATTCCGACCGGACAAAAGACTGTTACGCTTTCATCCCCAATACCTAGTTCGGCGTACCCATGTTTTCTTGCGAATCTTAAGGGATTTGACCCCATTTCCCGACGGGTTGATAGGTTAGCGCAATCGCTTATAACATATTGGTCATCACATATTGCGCTAATTTATTCACTCGATTTACACCCTCAAGATCGCGCGACCCTTCTTTCTCCTTTCCGCCCTTCTTCTCCCCCACCGAGACCGTATTCTACCATTCTTCTTTCCACACAGTCTCGCGTGTTTCTTATTTCTTTCCTCCACACCCCATTCTTACACCAACTATACCATTACCACGATAAGATTTTTGAACGGTTGGTGCTAACCTTTGGCTTGTGTAAGGCCAAGCTTAAGTTTGAGGGGAAAATCCTTGTTGTATATATGTATATATATTTTTGTTTTCTTTTTCTATAAAAAAAATTAAAAAATTCAAAACATTAAAAATATATTAAAAAAATTATAAATAAATAAACAGGGGAGTGCCGGTATTTTGACCCTCGTGGTTTAGCTGACAGCGAGGACACTGTCAAGTTCAAGTTTGGGGGTATGCTCGGTACGTCTTCTTCCTTCGCATTCATTTGTACATATTTTTGCATTTGCATACTTATTTGAAAACAAATAAAAATTGAAATTTTTTGAAAAATTATAAAAATTATTGTATTCAATTTTGGTTTATTTTACTTGAGTTTGACAAATAGGTTAACTAGCTAGGAACAACTAGATCTTAGACTTAGTAAATTAAAAACCCTAAAAATAACCTTCCTTAAAGTTTAACGGTAGAAAGTATATATCTTTGTAGATTATTTAGAAATAGGCAAATTTTGGGTTCACTTTTTGGGTTAAGTCGAAACGAAGGAAAAGTATTGATGTTCTTATTAGAGTATAAGTTTGAAAAATAATTCCTAGCTAAAGTCTAGATTCTGAAAATATATACCCTACAATTTGCACAATCACGCACCTTGAAACTTGGAATAGTATAAGAGACCTTGAAATGCTCTTGTCTAAAGTCCTTAGTACTAAGAAAATAAAAGAAAAAAAAGTGTGAATAAAGAATATAAAAAAAATGGACACTGGTTTTTGTGATTACTTAAGGCTGCAAAAATAGAAAAATATTTAGTGAGGGTGCTTCATCACCTAGTGCCTTAGACCAACTGGTTTGGGAGTCACTGCTAAATCCTTGGGTGTTGCAAGACTAGGAATTACGCTTTAAAGTGCAAACGTATCTTGTAATCGGTCGTTGGTATCTCAAGAAGTATTAATGGTCGCATGAAGGATGTGTAAGCAAATTCAATTAAAAATTCACCAACTAATTAGTACTTTGGACAACGGACAAGGGTATGATTGCTTGATTTGAATTTCCAAGTGTAGGGGTGAGTTATACACACACGTGGGGATATGTGATTGGAGTTTAGATGAGAGAAAGGGATGAAGAATAGAACTTGTATCTTTAGTAGAGTTGATAGAAATTCCTGAGTGGAGATGGAACCCTAGAAGGAAAACTTAAGAGATGCCGAAAGCTAAGTAGGTCTGCAGAACATATATAATCTTAAGTTAGATGATGAGGAAGTGTGAAGAATAAGGTTGGATAATTTGCGGGTCGACGATAATAGAATTCCTTGTTAGAAAACCTAATTGGAGAATTAAAGTCAATGTGCCTAATTGATAGGATTTTGTGGGTAGTATCCGCTGAAAACCCTCAGGAGACAACACTCCTCCTACTAGGGACACCTAGAGGTTTAACGGCTTGTTGCACGAGCTCAGTGCAATCGCGTTTCCCTGCGAAAGTGCGGTTAGGTTTTTGTCGTGAATAAAAATAAGTTTGCTCGAGGACGAGAAAAAGATAAGTTTGGGGGTATTTGTTCACACCATAATATTGTATTATTATATTTTCCATTCTTATTCGTTTTATAAATAAACAGGTGCTTTTGACGCATGTCTGTTACATATTACAGGTTACAGGTTCTTGGACAGAAAACAGTGAAAACGATATAAAGATGATGAAAAAGTGGACTTTAACCAATGAACAGAATATCTTGATCAAGCCTACATCAATGATACAGTTCACAATTAACAAGGCAACTCAAGGTCCAAAATTACAAAGCGAACGGTTAAAAATCCACTGTAAATTGTTCACTGGAGATCTGGAACCAATGTAGAAGCCCAAATGAAAAAGGAACAAAAGAATAAGAAGACTAAAAAGACCCAGAATAAGTCCACAAAAGATCAGCATCTGAGCCTACCAATGGGCCGCGGAACCGCGGCCCAAGCCTACTAAGGCCGCGGTTCCGCGGCCGTCAAGAGAGATCTGTGGAATTAAATTTTACTATAATTCGTTTGCGGCTTTGACTAGTCAACTAGGACTATCTTTGTAAATTTAGACATGCGGTTCAAGATGTAACCCTAGGGTTTCCTATTCTCTATAAATAGGAACTCTATAGATTGTAATTCTTCATGCCTCCTTTTAATAATAAAATTCAGAATCCTTTATGGAGAGTATCGGTGCCTCTTTTTAATTCATGAATTCAGATCTGACAAGCTGCGTTGATGATTGGAGAGAGCCATCTGTAAGTAGTTTTATTTAATTGCTCTAGTGTAGATTTTAATTCTTTGCCCTAGGTAGATTTAATTCCTTGCCGTAGATAATTGTTTAGAGTTAGCTTTGGGGAAGGCTTTTGAGAGATGAGATCTCTCATCCCTTTCTTACCTATTATATATTTGCAATAGGACTCCATGCATACACGCACACACCGCGCCCTACGTCATCCTACCCTCGAGGTAGCGATGACACCGTAGTATAAAGGCCCGGTTGCGCGCGTTTTCCATGGAGGTTAGGGTAAGGATCTCTAAAGGAAGGATAAGAACCTAGAGGAAGGAACACCTTCCCGAATGGATCTAATCCCCTTTATTGATAATTACCATAACTCCTCATAGATCTTCATTCGGGTATAGAAAGCGTTGAGATTTACTTGCATTTCCAAACCATCCCTAAACCTAACCCTAACAAGACTAGATCTAGATAATCGTAGTATAGAATAATTAGATTTTTAGATTTAATAATCAATCCGAACACCCTTCGGAATTAGCTCGTTTGAGCGAATAAGAGATTCACAACATCCCTGTGGACCGACCCGTACTTACCGGCTAGCTGCAAAGCGACGCCGTTCTTGATTGCGGTTATAGATAGTTTTTGACATACAAATCAAAGACCCAGGAAGTTAATTCTATCAAGCTAAAATGCGCATTTTGAGAATTTAGCATACAGCTGGTGCTCTCTCAATATCTGCAAAGCAATCATCAAGTGCTGCTCGTGCTCCTCTCGACTCCTAGAGTAGACCAGAATGTCATCAATAAACACAATAATGAACTGGTCGAGGAACGGCCTGAAAATCCGGTTCATCAGATTCACGAATGCTGCTTGGGCATTGGTGAGTCTGAACGACATCACCAGAAACTCATAATGCCCATAGCGTGTACGAAAAGCAGTCTTCAGAATATCATCCTTCCGAACCCGCAACTGATGATAACCTGAACGCAAATCAATCTTAGAAAAATGTTTCGCACCCTGGAGCTGATCAAACAAATCATTAATGTGAGGTAAAGGATACCTGTTCCGCACTGTAACTCGGATTAATTGACGATAATCAATACAAAACCTAAAACTGCCATCCTTCTTCTTGACGAACAGCACAGAAGCTCCCCACGGCGAAACACTCGGACGCACAAGTCCCTTATCAAGCAACTCTTGCAATTGATCTTTAAGCTCTCTAAACTCTGCCGGAGCCATCCGGTAAGGCGGTATAGAAATAGGTCCCGTGCCAGGAATCAGATCAATGCAAAACTCAATATCACGCTCTGGCGGCAAACCAGGTAACTCATCGGGAAAAACGTCGGGAAACTCTCGCACGATAGGAACCCAGTCCAACAACTCTACTGTGGCTCCAGTATTATAAATGAAAGCCAAGAATCCCCGACATCCCCTCCTTAAAAGCCGTCTAGCGCAAAGGGCAGAAATCAAACTGTGAAGGGCGACACCACGGTCCCCCTGCATAACCCGAACAGACTCGCCCGGAAAACTGAAACTGGCCGTCTTCTCACGGCAGTCCACCGAGGGATAACAAGCTGCCAACAAGTCCATACCAAGGAGAGAATGTCGAAGTCCAGCATATCTAGAAGGATCAAATCGACGGATGACTCTCTATCTCCAATCTGAATGGCACACGACCAAAACACGTAACGCGCGACAAAAGAATCGCCAACAGGTGTAATCACGACAAGCGGCTGATCTAGCAAACGTGACTCTCAGCCCAAGCTCGGTACGAAGTGCGTAGAAACATATGAATGCGTAGATCCCGGATCAAACAAGACATGAGTCTCAAAAGAACATACAGAAAGAGTACCCGAAACCACTGCATTGGACGCCTGTGCGTCCTGATGAGTCAAGGAAAACACCCGAGCCAGTCCTCTACCGGCGACTGTCTAACCTCTGCCTCTACCACCCCACTTTCTCGGCACAAAACCACCGTGTCCTCGACCTCTCTACATAAGAGTCTGACGCGGAGCAACAACAGGCATAAGGGGCAACGCCTTCTGCAGTGGAGAAGGTGGTAAGGTAACCTGCGGTACAGCTGCCTCAGACTCACGTGGCTTAGTACAATCTCGAACCCGATGACCCAAACTCCCGCACTGGTAACATCCAGGTGAAAACTGCTGACTCCCTTGAGAATAAGGGTTAAAAAGATGTCCTTGTCCCGGACCTCCACTACCCCCAGTATCTGAACGGGAACTGTCATGACGTCTAAACGCATGCCTCTATACTGAAACACCAGTACGAACCCTCTTCAGTTCCGGAGCAACCGACATCTCAGAAAGACTCCCCTCAACCAACAAGGCTGCGTCCATTGCTGCTGCATAGGTGTCGCAATGCTGAATGCTGATAGCGAGGAACAAATGGGTAAGCATGCCTCGAAAAAACTTCTTGACCCGCATCTCCTCCGTAGCTACCAAATACGGAGCATACACAGACAGCTCGGTAAACAGCACATCATACTCGGCCACCGTCATACCCTGAGTCTGGCGTAACGACTCGAATCGGCGCGCTCGAGCAACCCTGACGCTCAGCGCAAGAAAACGCATAAGAAACACCGTCACAAACTCAGCCCAGGTCATAGGGGAAAGACCTGCGGCTCTACCCTTCTCTAAGGACTCGCACCATTTCTAGACCAGACCCACCAGACGAAAGCTCATGAACTCCACCCATCTCGCGTCGGAGCATCTAAGCGAACGACATATCCTGGCCATCCGGTCGATAAATGACTGCGGATCCTTGGCTGCATCGGTACCAGTGAAAACCGGAGGCCTCAGCCTCATGAACTCCGATAACGATACGGTGTTCACCTTCATAACTGTAGGTACAACCGCCTGAATAGTAGGCACCAACGCGGCCCCTACAATTGGTAGAGCAACCGTCTGCCCCTGCGCTCGAATGGCCTCAACTAACGACCCCATCATCTGGCGTAAATCCTGCATACCAGCCCCTAGCATAGCCATATGGTCTGTCGAAGGTAGAACAATCTGTTCCTGCACCACGGGCGTACCGCCCTGGTCAGTTCTCGTCTCAGACGAGTCAACTCTGACCTCGGCCCTCGTGGCTGCTCTCTGCGCCCTCATAGTTTTCGGCGGCATAAAGGCTGGAAATGGAAACAGGATTCGATAAGGACACAGAAATCGGATCACAAGGATATATATATATATATATATATATATATATATATATCACGGAAGGAATTTCAAGAAATAAGTCCTAAGGTCACTTAGGCGGAGCACCGTGTCGTAAGTATGCCGCGGAACATACACACGCAACGTTGCTCTGCTTAAGCTACCTACTCCATCATACCAAGGTCATGCTACACTCCGAAAGGTAAAACCTAGCGCTCTGATACCAACTTTCTCACGATCCAAAATTGGGCACATGACCAGCACTTAAACTACGTAACGTCAACAGGCGTAACGCAATTAAGTAAGCCGAAAACCCCAGTAATCTAAACCATTACAAGAAAGAAAGATAGATCACTTTTAAAAATCTCGATGCAAAACTTTAAACTTGAGTTTGTTTTTCATAAAAAAATTGGCATCACTTCTTTTGTAAAAGCTAGCCCCGGAACGGGTACAAACATAAGATAAAAGCAAAACATCCCCAAACGGGAGCAAATCTCTCCCAACGACGGAAACAACCACCACAACAGATATACGACGTCGTAGCGAAGAAATGAGATAATCCACATATATAAAGGCCGGCTCACAGAAGCACGACAACCAATCATAAGAATAACAACATTGATCCTCACAACTCGTCACTAAGTCAATACATGAAGGTGGTAGATGGAGAGTACTAGATACAAGAAATATACAATGTACATCATCGGATAACCGCAAACCACCTATAGCAAACGGCTTCACAGCCAACCATAGAGATATCCGCAAAAGTAGAGATAATAAGGATCCCTTCCGCGACCACTCTGATGATCAGACCTGAAAAATCTTGCGGCACAACGGGGATGAGTTGCCAACTCGTGAATAATAAATAACATCATACTGAAATCGCAAGTATGCACTAACAGCGATAATCTATCATATGTAATCTGATAGCATAAGTATGGCAATATGTGTATATGCAACAGTCATGAAAAGTACTCTATCAGGTACTACTAATACATGAAGCAATGCATATAGAATAAATGCGGAGGATGGGGTAAAATATGTCATCCTCACGGAATCCTTATCGTGGTGGACCCATGTCCATCAAGACAATCTAAATCCCCAATTTCCCTCAAATCGGCCCCCATATCGGCCCTCACATCGGGGACATCGGCCCCTCCATCG
Source organism: Agapanthus africanus (assembly GCA_030015575.1). Classification (NCBI taxonomy): domain Eukaryota; kingdom Viridiplantae; phylum Streptophyta; class Magnoliopsida; order Asparagales; family Amaryllidaceae; genus Agapanthus; species Agapanthus africanus. The sequence goes on from CM057342.1 coordinate 307,070,563, forward strand.
GCCCCTCACATCGCAATGAATAAAAATACATGCACAGATCATTATGATGATATATATTATATAGGTGTACATATATATAACAGCGTCCTATACCACTGATATATATACATGTATATATATATCAGCGTCCCATTCCACTGATATATATACCCAGGTGTAAAACATCCAGAAAACATCATATGAAAACCATATATCAATGCTAAATCCATGAAATATAATATATGCAAAGTGAAACAGTAATATGAGCATATAAAGGAAAAACCGCTATTTAGCTGCAATAAGTTATATAAATATATCATGCGGTTCCTAATTTCTCCGAAACCAAACGAAACATCATATAAAGGTGAACATGTAGCTATAGCAAGGTATGCGTAACCATGTCGGTATAGCAAGATTTGTATATCTACCTATCAGTAATGATGTAATACCCTCCAGGTATATGTGTAGATATATCAAGGTATACGGGTGTGTTGGAGATAGTGCCCTCAGAGTCAATTATTGGATCACAGGCACGTGATTGCAATGATTGAGGGAGGACCTATCCCGGTAGGACAGTCTTACTCGAGATGATAGTATGCTATCTGGTTTATCTTTATCATCGTGTACTGCTTTAGGTGACCTGACATGTCGCTATTACACGTTGATAGAGCCCCTAGGATTCTTGCTTGACTGCCAGTAGTATGAGGGCGATCATATACGTGAGAGCTGGCAGTCTTTAAGCACATCCTTAAAAGGTCCCTAGTCGTGGGAGTTTCGAGACAGGGCATCGATACTCCAGAGTAGACTAGTGTATACAGTCGAGACCCCGACGAGGGGCGGTGGCCGGTCTCACAAGCCACTGGTGTCAGTTGGTTCACCTAAGATGTATACAGGTGCTCATTGGGTTATGAGTACACCGGACAGGACTCGCCGGGAACATGCTAGTTGGTCTTATACCTGACGTCAGATAGCAGTTCCCTGGTGACATGTGTACAGGTTAGTTCATCGACCTGAGGATCGTCATTTGTCTCGTATGAGTTCCCACTGTACTTTGATTACTACCCTACCACGCTCAAAGGAGACGTGCAAACAGGTTTTAGTTGGGTACAGTCCCAAGCCACATGGAGGCAGTGAACGGATCTTCGGGGGTTCGTCTCTCCCGGTATTGGGGGTGAGGTCGCGCTGTGTCTAGGAGAGCCAGAACATGAAAAGTCCTTGGCCAAGGAAGGAGATTTACTGGTAGGTATTCCAGTAGTATCTCAGGGTGTTCTGGGCTGATCTCTGACACGACTTGTACCGCTTTTGGGGGTCTGACTTTTACCAACCCCCTAGGCCCGCCATGCGATGCTCATAGACGAACGGACCGGACTGTACGGATATTGTCACTGACAGGCTCAGTAGGGTGTCAGGCTGAGTTCGCTCACAGACGTCCCTTTTGGTCAATACCTGGTTGCCCGTTACGTATAGGCTAATACCTCTGACGTGCTAGTGGTTAAATCCACAACCAATGTATTGACGAGTCTTTAGAGTCCCCCGCATTCAGTTGCTCAAGTTTTCGGGCGAAACTTTGTAGAGGCCGTATGGAGATATGGATGGGTTCGATCAGATACGTGCGGTATTGCATGGATCAGGATCAGACGGTTATTACTAGCGGGCTTTGGTTTAAGCCGGATCCTAGTATAGTACAGTGTAGATTTTGTCTCATTGCATTTGTATTTCGGTCGGAATACAATTGCGGGTGTGTATACACAGTATCGGGGTTTTTCCTATAATTTATTACGGGACCAGTTTTTTGGAGTTTCCAGTTTGTTTTCCGTTTCAGCCATATTTCTTTGTATCTTTCATTGGTCGAAGATTGGTAGATGAGGGCTTATTTGCATTTGTGCAAATAAGCAATTTGGAAGGGGGTCTTTGCATATTATTGTATCATGATACTTGCACCATCATTTGACTTCTTTTGACCATGATGGCTTGACTTTTGGTTTCATGATGGTTGTGGTGGAGTGTTGGTCTTAGTTTGTTATCATGCTTGTTGATGATGAAGAGTTATGATGTTTGATGTGAAACTTGCCTTTTTCCCTTTTACACTCAACCTTGCATCATGTTGAATGTTTTGATTCATTCTCTTTCACTTCACTCTCTCCTCTAATTCCTACATGTGCATGGCCAGCCATAGAGAGAAGGGGCTGCCCATTCATTTTGGTGTGGGATTTTTGCTCTTTTGGATTGGTAAAATCCCCACAAGTTCCATCTCCAAAAGATATATCATTCCTCCACCATATGGCAATTCCTACAACACCAAAATAAGACATGAGTTCCACACTACATTCTACAGCAAATCTTGGGCACGTCGACTCGCCAACTTCGTGCCCGAGTTGCCTCGGTATAGAGGTGGGAGCCCGTAAAAGAAGCCGGCGACGTGGTGCCCTTCCGGCTACGAGGTGGAGACCGGAGATTCCGCGGGAGATCGGGACGACGACGAGAAGACCGGAGGACACGGATCACTCGGTATATCTCTCTTCCCATCTTGTAGTTAGCTAGGACTAGATTAATGACACGATCCGGGTTTATAGTGCGCGGTGGTGCCGGTTTGAAAAATTAAAGTAAATCACCGCTTCCGCATTCCGGCGTCGGATTGACGGCCGGGGAGCCGCCGTGCACTTACAGTGGTATCAGAGCCCCGCCATTAACATAGTCTAGCTTTGTCTAATGTGTTTTACATTTCCGATCGAACAATTTTCCAAAAACCGTATTTTTCTTTGCATCAGTTTTCTGTCGATTTTTTTCTGGCTCGAAAAATTTTTCAGGTAGTCTCAGAATACTGTGTAGGGAATTATAAGCCTACTGTAAAAATTTGGTTCGAGATCTCATTATTCGACCGCGGAACCGCGGCCAAACCCATGCTTGGGCCGCGGTTCCGCCGCTGGTTTGACAGATCAGTACACCAATTTTTTACAGAGGCCTCCAGACTTGAAAATGTGGTTTCTGGAATGTTATTTTTAGGCCTAGAATTTCTTGATGTGCTACAGTAGTACTTGGGGGCCCACTTGGTAAAATTTGATCGATCGGATATTTTAAACACATTAGTTCACAGTTTTTACATTATATCTACGACCGTGAATGTCACTTGATCGGTAAATCCTGTCTAACTGCTATAGCCCGGTTAGACGGATTTGCGAACGTGACTTTCACGTTGATGTTCTGTGATATTGCTGTGATGTTGCGGATCGGTCGTGGGGGATAGCCTGGTTGCAGTGGTAGTCCAGTTTTGTTGTATTATGTACATTTGATATTGCGGGGTGAGCGTCCGACATGTGGACTGCCGTCACTGCCTGTTTGTATTATTATTTTGGGGCACGACCAGGTTGCAGTCGATGTACCCGTTGTATGTATATTTTACTTTCTGTACTAGGATTACCCCACGGAGGGGTGCACGGATAGCCGGGTTCTAGAGGGCAACAAGCCCGCATCTCATGGCATTGAGATAGAGGGGGCTTCACTCTAGAATTGGCGGGTTATTCGCCGCACTCGTAGGGGTATAGGTTGACCCAGGAGGGGTGCCCAAGTTGCCGGATTCCGTGAAGTGCTGGGTGGTCCATTCATGTTGCTGAAGGGGGCTGCCTCACTTCAGGTTTTGGCGGGTAACTTGCCGCGCCCGTAGGGGTCTAGGATTTCATTGCACAGGCTATCCACACGACCAGGGGAACGTCGGGTTTCAGTAGTGGCTCTGTGAAACCCGGGGATCCCAGATATCTGTATTGTTCTGTGATGCTGTAAATTTCTGTGATGTTGCATTTTATCACGCCTTGAGCGAAATATTATATATTATATATATACTAGTAGATGTTGTATATGTTTTGCATCCGCGCTAGTCCAGTCCCCGCTCTGTCGTTAGTTAGCTAACCTAACGGGTAATGACGGGACCCAGTGGCGAATGCGGATGGCATATACATACATCAGAATATTTTCGTTCTTTGTGGTGTGATCAATTGATGGGACTGCGTTGATTCGGATCAATGCAAGTTAAAAACAAACCTAATCTGATGTTGTTGGAACACTTTTCAAAAAGCTGTTATTGCAAGGACGTTCTCTTTTGTTTAGCATCGTGGTATTCAGTTGGAATATCCTGCTCCTCAGTCGACGAGGCAAGGGCCGAGATCCCTTCACCGGGAGTGACCCCTTAGACAAAAAGTTTGCGTCAGGGCAATAACTTCACTATAGCCGATTACTTTTGCTTTGCACCGTGGTATTCAGTTGGAATATCCTGCACCTCATTCTACGGGGAAAGAGCCGAGATCCCTTCACCGGGAGTGACCTCTTTAGCAAAGGTTTTCGTCACTATATTTTTTAAAGAGCTATCCGTTCCTTCAACGATATCAAGTTCATTACGTTAAAGGTTTTCGCCAGAAACCATCGTAGCCCTCCATCGTTTCATATGGGTGGTCAATAGTATTCAAGCTGTGTTTGTTGGCCAAAGTCAAGGCACAGTGTTTGGTAGCTGTTGGGTATTCATATGCAGCATAGATAGATGCGTTGGTTTGGGGCAGTCGTATAGCCTTGTTGGCCAAAGTCAAGGGCTTGTACGGGTGGGCTCAAATTAACCTGGAGAATGACGGGTAGAACTTGACATGTGACTTATGATTTGTTGGCCAAAGTCAAGGTCATAAGAGCATGGGGTAAAAATCACATCGGGAGTTTCTAAAGAAACTGAAACTTGCCAGATATGCGCATACCTTCTGGAGTGTGATGATGTGAGCGGATTCCGTCACATTATCATGCGATGATAGTTGGATCCCGATTCCCACTGATGAGTTAGTTTACTCCTCGGGTGACCCCGACTAATTCTTCTTTCGGGTTTGGAGAAGAATTTGAGGTTACAGTGGGAGGTTTCCAGATTAGATAAATTGGTAACCATTCTGATCTAGGTTAGAGTGCACGTTGAATGTTTCTTTTCTCTCTCTCTTCGGCAGCGACCATTGACCCGACCCTAAGACTATGACTCAGTGACCAAAATTAACCGAATCTTCTTAAACACTGGCTTTTGAATTGTCAGAGTTGCAAACCTCATTGCCACTCCTACTTTTACCCTTTTCTCCAGGACACCCCATATTACTACGAACGTCCACTTCCATTGGACAAAACCAACGTATGGTTAGATGCGAACTCGAAAGAATTTATTCGAGGATGGTTTCAGGTTCTGGAGGAAACGGATAGAACTATTCAGTTGTCTTTTCCTTTTACCTTCTCTCAGGTTTTGAGTACCCCTTAGATTAGGGGATAGTACACCTATTACGCAAATTGGATAGTCTTCTTCCAAACCTTAGGCTGATGCCGACCGGTAGGGAATGAAGAAAACCAATTAGCCTAATGATGGTGTACAGAAGGTATTAAGTTAAGACAAAGCAAGGGATTAGTAAGAGGGCAAAGTAAATTGCAACTGATATTCACGACCAAACCAGGTATTTCATTACCACTCCCACTTCACCTTTGTATTTCTCCAGGACACTCCGTATCACTACAAAGATCCACAGTTTATTGGATACTCCATCGTATGGTTATATACGAACTCGAAAGGAACTTGTTCCAGTTCGGGGATGGATTCTGGTTCAGGAGAAATAAGAATAAGGTTTATTCGGTTGTCTTTTATCTTCACCTTCTCTCACATTGCGAGTGTTTCTAGGATTAGGACAGTACACCCATTATGCTTATTGGATAGTCTTCTTCCAAACCATAGGCTGGTGCCGAACGGTAGGGAAGGAAGAAAACCATTTGGCCTAAAGGGGTGTGCAGAAGGTAATGACTAAAGACATATAAAGGGATTTGGAGAGGTGGCAAAGAATTATACGGTTACAGTCGTGAATCTGGAAGAGGCATTACTAGGAATACCGGGATACCCCATCGAAACATTTCAATGTTTCAGTGTCACTATGTACTGTTAAAGAAAAACTGATTTCCCAATTAATCCTTACTCCAGGGTATGTATTTACCAGGTATGATTCTCACATCTGTATGGTTTTACAGATGATGAGTGGGAGTAAGTTATTGGGAATTGGGTGATCATCCTCATTATATCGGGATTCGTTGTAACCGGTGATATTTGAGGAAGTCACCTGGGTTGTTTGCCGGATGGAAAATATTTGGTTTTGAATATCCGTTGTTGTGCACCAATTTCAAATTGATATATCTGTACGTCTATTTTCATAGAGTGAGATATACATTTTTGAAATTATGTCTGTGACATTTACCTATATCAGTGGATGGTTAGGTAAGGAGCATTAAACAGCGGTGTAATTCTTCTTAACCATAAGTACAGTTTTCAATCTACGACACACAGTGAATGAGTTATCAGACTCAAGAGACTTATATAGAGTATTGTATGTTTTCCAGGGTCCATCAGGACAGAGGGGTTGGTCCTCATACTATATTCGGTTTACTTATGACTTCTTTAGTTTTTAGACATGTGTTTCGTGGAAACACAGGGTCCGAATTTTGAGAATTTATAGGTATTTGAATAGAGTAGAGAACCAGGTGTAGCAAGTATCGGGATTCTTCAAAGTGATCGAAGATGTAGATACTTATGTATGGTATTAAGTTGATAGTAATGATTAAGAGAACTTGCTTCTCTTTCAGGTTACTCATAATTGGAAGCATTCCTAAGTTGAGTAACGCTGATCGGCCTCCTTCCATTTAGTTGACATGCACTGGAGACAGTTGCATGATTTGAATCTGGTTCAATTAAATCAGTGCCTCTGTTTCTATATTGGATATAGAACAGTTCATATCTTAACGATGTTAAGGTACGGGGAGTTGTCCGGCCTATGCTTAAAACCAGACTCTGGATAACTCAAGGCACATTTCTGTAATGGCTGTTTGTGGGTTGACCTAGGCTATGACGAGGGTTGACTTTCTACCATCTGGAAGATCAATAGTGATATTGTTCTAAACTCGCCACAGTTTTAATAAAAATGGATTTTTTTCAGAAAACAGTAGTGCGAGTATGGTAGAACTGGAAGTGATTCCAGAACCGCAAACGATTACTGAAGATTTGATAGGAACCTAAAGATTCAATCTGGTTCGACATTCCATTGGCCACTCCGCAGATAAGGTGGGTAACCTCAGGCACCCGAGGGGTACTCCGGTAGCCTCAAGGACGGTGACAGGGAGGTTCTTGTTTACCCAGACTTGCCATTGCTGTTGTTCCAGGCTGCGAGACCCGGCAGGAGGATGAGTATAGCGTCGTTCTGAACTAGCTTCAGAAGTGTACGTCTATATGACTCTGCCAGAGGGTTGTCGTAGTCAGTGGGAGCAGCGGAAGCATTGGTGGACAAGTGGCTTATGTCTATTTATAGACTAAAGCAGATATAGCGGAGATAGATCATCAATTTCTGATGTGACAGTCATAGGTTTGACTTCATCAGAATAGGGGATGGATCTGTTGAGAAGGTGGTAGGGTGTGATGTCATGGTATTTGGATGACATACACAGAGTAGGAAAAGAAACTCCTATACTACGATCGGTTATACTTTGGTCGTCACACAGTGGTTTCTCCACACAGGACTTGGATATTATATCAGACATACTGGTTACTAGATCTATGGTTTTAGATCTAGATTTGGGTAGTTTTCCAATCTAGGTACTTAGACAGCATTCTAAGAGTATTTAGAATGGACGACTCCTGGCACGGTAGTGTACCTGTAGGTAATGGAGTCACCCTCTCTAAAGGTGACTTACAGACTAAAGGGGAGAGGGATGTGCATGGTTGGCAGATCACTTGCTTAGGCAATTGAGTCAATCATGAGTTATCAAGTACCATACCAGATGTTGTTCTTGCAGTAGGTGCAATAAGTTGATATTCATCCAATCCTGAAGAAACAATCGGAAGCAGCTTTAGAACATAAGTGGAGGTTCTAGGGATATGATAACGACAGCCTCTTTTAGGAGACGGTTATCATTCCAGGCTTCCAAGGTGACCTGGATGACAAGGAGGTTGTCAGAGTTATAGTTTTCCTTCTGACGAGGGGCAGTATTTTGGACAGGTCGTCCAAGGCAATACTGAGGGAGGCATGGCGCAAGATACTGATTAAGTTCAGTTGACGATACAGTCTAAGAAGTTTGGATTTGGAGTTCATTTATGAGCTAGGTCCCATCAGACATCCAGACACATTCTAAGACAGGTATTGCTCATTTCGGGATATGGCTTTCTCCGTGAACTTGAGATATAGAGAGACATAGAAAGAAACATCAAAGCGGATCCACTCACTGAGGCTATTCCTCGAACGCAATAGTTTCGCAAACGAGCTTTGTGAGACTGACTAGTAGAGGAGTTGGGTATTCGGTATCACACGGGCTGTGAGTATGCGACATCGCAATAATTAGCCTTGAGTGCAAGTGGGAGATTGTTAGAGATAGTGCCCTCAGAGTCAATTATTGGATCACAGGCACGTGATTGCAATGATTGAGGGAGGACCTATCCCGGTAGGACAGTCTTACTCGAGATGATAGTATGCTATCTGGTTTATCTTTATCATCGTGTACTGCTTTAGGTGACCTGACATGTCGCTATTACACGTTGATAGAATCCCTAGGATTCTTGCTTGACTGCCAGCAGTATGAGGGCGATCATATACGTGAGAGCTGGCAGTCTATAAGCACATTCTTAAAAGGTCCCTAGTCGTGGGAGTTTCGAGACAGGGCATCGATACTCCAGAGTAGACTAGTGTATACAGTCGAGATCCCGACGAGGGGCGGTGGCAGGTCTCACAAGCCACTGGTGTCAGTTGGTTCACCTAAGATGTATACAGGTGCTCATTGGGTTATGAGTACATCGGACAGGACTCGCCGGGAACATGCTAGTTGGTCTTATACCTGACGTCAGATAGCAGTTCCCTGGTAACATGTGTACAGGTTAGCTCATCGACCTGAGGATCGTCATTTGTCTCGTGTGAGTTCCCACTGTACTTTGATTACTATCCTACCACGCTCAAAGGAGACGTGCAAACAGGTTTTAGTTGGGTACAGTCCCAAGCCACATGGAGGCGGTGAGCGGATCTTTGGGGGTTCGTCTCTCCTGGTATTGGGGGTGAGGTCGCGCTGTGTCTAGGAGAGCCAGAACATGAAAAGTCCTTGGCCAAGGCAGGAGATTTACTGGTAGGTATTCCAGTAATATCTCAGGGTGTTCTAGGTTGATCTCTGACACAACTTGTACCGCTTTTGGGGGTCTGACTTTTACCAACCCCCTAGGCCTGCCATGCGATGCTCATAGACGAACGGACCGGACTGTACGGATATTGTCACTGACAGGCTCAATAGGGTGTCAGGCTGAGTTCGCTCACAGACGTCCCTTTTGGTCAATACCTGGTTGCCCGTTACGTATAGGCTAATACCTCTGACGTGCTAGTGGTTAAATCCACAACCAATGTATTGACGAGTCTTTTGAGTCCCCCACATTCAGTTGCTCAAGTTTTCGGGCGAAACGTTGTAGAGGCCGTATGGAGATATGGATGGGTTCGATCAGATACGTGCGGTATTGCACGGATCAGGATCGGACGGTTATTACTAGTGGGCTTTGGTTTAAGCCGGATCCTAGTATAGTACAGTGTAGATTTTGTCTCATTGCATTTGTATTTCGGTCGGAATACAAATGCGGGTGTGTATACACAGTATCGGGGTTTTTCCTGTAATTTATTACGGGACCAGTTTTTTGGAGTTGCCAGTTTGTTTTCCATTTCAGCCATATTTCTTTGTATCTTTCATTGGTCGAAGATTGGTAGAGGAGGGATTATTTGCATTTGTGCAAATAAGCAATTTGGAAGGGGGTCTTTGCATATTATTGTATCATGATACTTGCACCATCATTTGACTTCTTTTGACTATGATGGCTTGACTTTTGGTTTCATGATGGTTGTGGTGGAGTGTTGGTCTTAGTTTGTTATCATGCTTGTTGATGATGAAGGGTTATGATGTTTGATGTGAGACTTGCCTTTTTCCCTTTTACACTCAACCTTGCATCATGTTGAATGTTTTGATTCATTCTCTTTCACTTCACTCTCTCCTCTAATTCCTACATGTGCATGGCCGGCCATAGAGGGAAGGGGCTGCCCATTCATTTTGGTGTGGGATTTTTGCTCTTTTGGCTTGGTAAAATCCCCACAAATTCCATCTCCAAAAGATATATCATTCCTCCACCATATGGCAATTCCTACAACCCCAAAATGAGACATGAGTTCCACACTACATTCTACAGTAAATCTTGGGTACGTCGACTCACCAACTTCGTACCCGAGTTGCCTCGGTATAGAGGTGGGAGCCCGTAAAAGAAGCCGGCGACGTGGTGCCCTTCCGGCTACGAGGTGGAGACCGGAGATTCCGCGGGAGATCGGGACGACGACGTGAAGACCGGAGGACACGGATCACTCGGTATATCTCTCTTCCCATCTTGTAGTTAGCTAGGACTAGATTAATGGCATGATCCGGGTTTATAGTGCATGTGGTGCCGGTTTGAAAAATTAAAGTAAATCACCGCTTCCGCATTCCGACGTCGGATTGACGGCCGGGGCACCGCCGTGCACTTACAGGGTGTACATGTAACTATGTATGCAAGATGTACATGTAGCTATTTCTCAAAAGTGTATATACCTATCTCTAATGGTACAATACCATATAGGTATATGGGTAGCTAACATGTAGGCATGGCAAGGCATATTTGTAAGCATGTAGGTATACAGGTATGCTATATGTCATACGCACAAAAAAATAAGGATCTTGTCTCAAGTCCCTAACCAATAAAATCTCACGTATGTATAAGTATTGTACGTTTCATGGCAATTATTGACGGTGTGAGTGGCATACAATCAGTGCTAGTGCAATATGAAAAGTCAATAATAGTGCATTGTCCAAGCACATCAAAAATAGTATGCAATGAAGTTTTTTGCACAATCTCTATATGTGCAATATAAAATGCGGCTAATATCGTATCATATCTAGTCCTGACGCATAACGCCATGCGGGAGAATTCTCCGTAGATGTTAAATCTACTCACTGACAATCGCGGGCTAGGTGAATCCAATCACCTGCTTCTCTTTCTTCACAGCGTCCGAAGTCCCCGCCTGCGATCCTATTAACACAAAACGTAGCCATTGCAAAAATCTCAGAAATCGATCAGTATCACGTACACACTACGTTTGACAAACACACCAACTCCAATCCAACCATAAGTGTTCATTTAACGGCTAACGTGTGTGGCGACACACTAAAACTAACCCAAGTGTAGAAGCTACACAAGATCACGAACCGTGTCGGATAACGTAACACACGTACTCAAAACACTAGATTATGCACAAGTGATCCCAGATTTTGCATACTGTCAATACTCAAAAATCAAACAGTACCAAACACCTCTAAACAACTGCAGACAGCTACCCTCCAAAAACCAAACCCCAACACCCCCTAACGGCCGAGGTCGCTGGAATTTACCCTCCTGTCGCCGGCTAAAACCGAGCCCCTGGGGTTCGTGCTCCAGGTGTAGTCTCAGGGTCCCTAGTACAACACTACTACACTGCTAAATTTTTCAGTAAAATTTCCATGTCAAAGCAGATCACAGAGACTCTATTATGACACCAAAAATATGATATTTGCACGAAACGATACCTTAAGTGTTCTAAATAGCAACCAACAAGCTACACAACATTAAAACACCTATTTAACAGTTTAGAGATTATACCTATCCACACTTGCTCACGAGATCCTAGCTTTCCAAGCTCCAAGTGATCTTTGAGGCAAAAACAGGACTTGGAATGTGATTTGGTGAGGTTTAATCAAGTTTTAGCATGATTTTATGAAGAGGGAGTGAGAGTTCAGTTGAGAGTAAAAGGGAATGAGAAATAATTGAGAGATGAGAGAGAATGAGAGGGTGAGGTGAAATAATTGTGAGGGGTGAGTGTATGGTGAAACAAAACCTTATGCTCACTCTCTCCCCCATCTCCATTAATGCCACCATTAATGCTTCTTGACTCTTCTTGCCACCCCTCTCTCATCCAAACAACATATTTCCTCACACCAAAAGATCTAAGTAAAGGTTAAGGCAAGGTTAATTTGGGCAAGGTTTAGCTTAAGGGGTTATGGTTGCTAAACAAGGTTAACACTAATATACCCTCACATTAACATGCACAAGTGTGTGCAAGCCATAACAAATAATATAAAAATATTAATAAATTGTTATAAAATGTGAAGAACCCGATTTGGTAAACTTTTCCTTAAAAACCCGCATTAATGCATAATTAACACTAATCGCATTCCAAGGTGTTACATTGCCAGTTACATAACTCCTCGGCTCAATGGCCCAATATGGAAATAATGACGAAAACAGTTCCGCTCTGGCACATCCTCTAAAGATCCCTGGTCAACTATCATGGTCACTCATAACATGTCCTGTTGATGATGCCGAACTCTGGCCTACTGGATGCGCATAATATGACCGATCCAGGGTCCAAATCTTCTCGTGTAGTATTCCAGAAAGGTTCTGTCGGGGTCTCTCCCAAATCTCGTTTCTGCCGGGGTCTCTCCCAAATCTCGTTTCTGCCGAACTGCCCGGAAGTTATCACCCTTTACTAAATCCATTTCTTGTTCCGGAACGGCAGCATAATCATCACGACTTCTTCTAAAAGTTATATCCATGTTCAATGCCTCTGCATGCGTATCACATCTCTGATTTCAATGGAGTGGAACGCCATCTCGTCAAAATCTCATACGAACCTCTTACTCCACTTTTCTCTATTGTGGATTGATTCAGACTCGTCTCTTCGTAGCTGTATGGACTGCGCTACAAATGGCTATACTCATATCTGGATTCTCCCTTCCAAAACTACGAACTCGACAGCTCAATATCCTGTGGTAGGTATCTGGCCAACTACGCCCTCGGAAACTTTTCCAAATCGTCGGAAGAATACTCTTCATTCGTCCATTTTCCATCGACTCTCAACGTGCCTATGTGAAGTCTTCTCTAGCTGAAATTAATCAATCTGATGACCTCGCATCGGGGTATGCAAACGAACCACATGTCCTAGTCATTCATCCATGGGTGACTAGCGATCTTCTATCAAATCCCTAAGTACAAACTCGTGCTGCAATAGCGTCAAACATCTGTGGCGATATCTTGTTAGTCGCAGCAACTGGCTCATTCACCCGCACGCTAAATAATGCCCAAATCCTCAAGAATAGACGATACATTAACGGTCATCACGTTCTAGCCGGCCTCTAGCAGTGGCCCAATCCTCTAGTGCTGATTTGAACGTTCGAGAAATCTTAGTTCCTCCTGTGAAACCGAAGCTATGACTGCCGCCTAAAACAATCCATCAAAACGCAACTGTAGTGCACGTAAGAATTATCAATCACAAAAAATGAAATCCTCACAATACCAGAATCTAAAACAACGGAAACGTCAAATCCGAAACACCAAATCACAAATTATAAATGACAGTCGTCGATGTGTCCTTCCTTCAAAGTCGAGAAGGTGTTGGTGCATCCAAAGCTAGCAGAGCAAGATATCTACTTTCCTCCTGTTCATGGTCTGGAGCCTTTGTGCCCTTAGGCTCTTGTCTCTCACTTCGGATTGCCAGTTACATAACTCTTCGGCTCAACTACTCAATATGGAATGATGACAGAAATACTTTCGCTCTGGCACATCCTCTGAAGATCTCCTGGCCAATTATCATGGTCACTCATAACATGTCTCGTCAATGATGCCGAACTCTTGCCCACTAAGTGTGCGTGATACGACCGATCCTGGGTCCAAGTATTCTCATGTAGTATTCCAGAAAAATTCTGTCGGGGTCTCTCCCAAATCTCGTCTCTGCCGAACTGCCCAGAAGTTATCACCCTTTACTTAATCCATTTCTTATTTCGGAACAGCTGCATACTCATCACGACTTCTTCTGAAAGATATATCCATATTTAACGCCTCTGCATGCGTATCACATCTTTAATGTTAACGGAGTGGAACGTCAACTCGTTAAAATCTCGTACGAATCTCTTACTCCACTTTTCTCTAATGTGGACTGATTCGGAATCGTCTTTTCGTAGCTGTATGGACTGCGCTACAAACGGCTATACTCATATCTAGAGTCTCCCTTTCGAAACTACGAACTCGACATCTCAATATCTTGTGGTAGGTATCTGGCCAACTACGCCCTCGTAAAATCTTCCAAATCGTCGTAGGAATACCCTTCATTCGTCCGTTTTCGATCGACACTTAACGTGCCTGTGTGAAGTCCTCTCTAGCTGAAATTAATCAATCCGATGACCTCGCATCGGGATATGCAGAACCACATGTCCTAATCCTTCATCCATGGGTGACTACCGATCTTCTATCATATCCCTAAGTATAAACTCGTGCTGCAATAGCTTCAAACATCTGGGGCGATATCTTGTCAGTCGCAGCAACAGGTGGCTCATCCGTCCACGCGCTAGACAATACCTCAATCCTCAAGAATAGACAATACATTAACAGTCATCTTATTCTAGCCGGCCTCTAGCAGTGGCCCAATCTTTTGGTGCTGATCTGAACGTTTGAGAAATCTTAGTAAAAACAATCCATCAAAACGCTCATGTCACGAAAAACACAATAAAACGACATATCTATGAAATCGTGTGTCAACGGAATTACGCCCCGGTCATTCCTCGTCCAAGATAAGCTCGTGCTAACCGAAACTCTAGCCGCGGATCTCTCTGCCCGTGCAACCGTGGTAACAAAAACCACCATCCGATATTGATGAGGATAGATCAAATGAACGAATAGAAATACGGTGCAAAGAAATGTACATCCTAAGGCTTCTTAAGCGGAGTAGCGTACCGTAAGTATGCCGCGGAACATATACATGGTACGTCACTCTACTTAAGTCACCTACTCTATCAACCAAGGTCAACCTATGCGACGAAAGTTCGGGTCTAATACCCCCTCGACCAAGTCTAAGTTCCGTAAGGTCAAGTCTAGGTTCCGAAGTATATATATATATATATATATATATATATATATATATATATATATATATGCCCAAGACTCCGCATAGTCAAATCTAGACTCGAACAAAAGTTAAACCTAATGCTCTGATACCAACTTTGTCACGACCCGAAATGGCACGTGACTGGCACTTGAATCATGTGAAGCCTATAGGATCCCACCTAATTCAAGTAAGCCAAAAGCCCAGAAATCTAAACTATTTAAAAAGAGAGTGAAGGAAAATTCATTTTAAAAGTTAACATGTAGAATCACTTTTGAAAGTCGTAGTAAACATTTTTAAAAGCATCAAGTTTTTCCCAAAAATTTCGGCAGAGTTTCCTTTGTAAATACTGGCCCCAAATGGGTACAAACAGGAATATACATAAGTAATGAATAAAGGTATCCCCAAGCTGGAGCTAGCTCTTTGCCAATTGGCGGAAACAACCACGAAAGCAATATAATATACAACGCCAAAAGGCGGGGATCAAAACTCAAAAAGGAATCCAACATCCTCAAGAAAACCAAAGAAGACCCATAATAATACAAGCATGTAAGTCTAAGGTCGAAAGAATATACAACTTGTCTTCTAAATCTATCAAATAATACAAGTCTGGTTGATGGAGTTTACTAGATACAAATGAAATAAATAAAAGTACAGCGGTGGTCACGATGCAAGTGAACCCACCTACCAAAGTAATCACCCGGAAGGAAGTAGTGTGCCAGCAAGCCGCAATGAAACCTGTACGGCCAAACCTACAAGAAACTGTAGCACAACGGGGGTGAGTTGCTAACTCGTGAGTAGAAAATATCACCGAGAAGAAATCGCATGTATGACTCTCTCCTAGGTCATACAATAAAATACACAATATTACAAGGGTGACAGTATATCATAAGTGTGATATCAATGCACTCGTGTCCGTGGTCAAGAGTAATAATATATCGATGCGTGACATGTACTAATGCACCATCCAACTATTTCTAGCAACGACACACAAATCATGATAAAACCCGAGTGCCCAGTATCGATACTCAAAACATCATGAAGTCCGTATCCAACAGCGACACATAATACTCAAATCTCGGGCTCTGCTAGTCAGGATCGGCCTATGGGCTCCGTCAGTCCAGATCGGCCCATATCCATCTCTCTTATAACTCCGAACAGTATCCTCCGGATATCCGTCGAGTTTCCATACAATCACCGGTCGGTAGTGCTCCCCTGCTGGGCTCAACGCCTTTCTATACGATCCTCTTGCCCCGGGATACCGCACCGGGTCCACCATTCACCCGCAGACGGTCCCTCCCCCTACCTCAAATCGGGTGTATGATACCGCTCAAGAACTGAGAAAATCCATGGTGGACATCACAAATATCATATCACGGGAAATCCACAAATTTCTATTTTTAGAAATGATAATGAGTTTATAAATCCTTACAGTTTCTCCAAATCCAGAAATCTCATGGAAAATCCGAATCCTATAATCAAGAGTAAATAAACAGTGAAATACCGACATAAAGCCCCAGGATATTGCATATCAGAATGAACGTATAAATGCATGAAATATCTAAGTAAGAAATGCAATATCTAAACTAGCATATGAAAGCAAGCGCACTAGTACTATGTTGAAACTACCGCTAGCAATTTGCACTCATGAAGTAATGTTATCTAATGTGTACGTGACATGGAAATTACTGATGATGATATGTGTGAGCCAGCAAGCAAGTGTACGTGGAGCATACGCATCATCGGTAATGGTGCTGAGTGCCTGATAACATGGGGTTCATAATAACTAAAGAACACATTTAATGCATGCAATGCGATGAGAACAGCATGAATATACGGAAAATAATGCAGTAAACCGCAACATATAAGAATATACATTTCTATATACGAGTCATACAATTTTGGTGTTTGAAACCGCACGAATCTTGGTTTTAGAAAAATAGGGGCTACGGGGGTCTTTGAGAAAAGATACGTCCTTTGAAAAATCCATAGTAACCATCATCCTGTCTTTAAAATACTCACGATTCGTTAGTTTTGAAAACAAGTATGACTCAAGCCCAGTCTAACATCCACCTAATAAACTACAGGACTAAAACTATGGGACTAATCGAAAGGGTAAGGAAATCAACATAAAGTCTGAGTCGATATATCTAGTAGTCGGCGATCCCGCCTCAAAAGCGTTACGTACGGTAAAATATATAATACGACATCCTCGAGTCAAGAGTGCGGATCAATCATCATATCTATACCTCGTACGGCAAAATCCATCGTACGACATCCCAAATTCGGGGTACGGGTCAAATATCACATATACCTCATTATTCATATGGTATTATTATCATAATATCCTGAATTAGGGGTATTATTCTACAGTCTAGTACAAACCAATATCATCAAACATATTTCCTCGTGTGTATGAAAACACATCGCCCATCGATGCGCTATAATATCATGTCGTGTCTCATAACACGTCCCAAATCACATAACCGATCTCACGGCATCAAGCCTGATCATATCGACTCATCTCCAAGTATCATATACTATCCTCATTACCCGTGTATACGTATATGTATATATATATATAGGTACCAACACATCCACACACCACACACACACACACACACACACACACATACATATGAACATATACACCCTTAATCATATCACGTATGTGTGTGTGTGTGTCAACCTTTACTCTAGGGTTTCGCAACTAAGAAACTAAACTAAAACGCTTTCTTACTAATTATTCACGTCTCACAGAAACACATATGTAATATATATATAATATTCGTGTCCTACCCTATGAAAGTGTGGGGGTGCTATACGCCATCCATCTGACTTCCCCAGTAAATATACATCTACTCACCCTGATCCTCGCTTGCCAAGTCAATGACGCCGCGCTCTTCCCTTGTCGTCTCGAAGTTCACGTGGTGTACCTACAGTTTCAAAATACGTTATATCGTAAAACAAGAATAAAATACAAGAAAGCCGATACGGCACACGAAACACACATAAGTTAGGACCTATGGCCTACGCATGCCAAAATAGTCCATCAACCCTCGTCGTTGACATACAAACGCCAATCGATCGATATAAAACATAAAATCAAAACTCAAGTTATTAAAATCCGCAAAACTCAAAACAGCAACTTAGGAAACTAGCTCCAAATTTTGACTAAGGTAATCTGGAACAAAACAAAAAATACCGTTGCTAAGTTATGAGGAGTGTGAGCTACAGGACAAAACTCAACATCAACAGATAAATTTTTGCCGGCCTGGTTGCCAGTAACCGCCCCCCAGCCGGCCAAAATATTTTTGTTTGGTTTCGTCTTCCCGTGGTGGTCTCCTATTGGTCTAACTAAGTTAATGTATATTTTTAATTATTTTATAAAGGTCCCGGGTTGCTCCAGATTCCCTATAGACCTCAAAAAATTCAAAAAACCAACACGGAAAGTTCTAAGTTCAAGTTTTATGGTTAGTCACTAGTTTGATCTGGATTTTTAATACTAAGGGGGGTTTGTAGTCACCAATTATATTCACTTGCACCATCACAATTCATAATACCACCCTAAAGCTCAACTTGGAATTTTTCGACATCACTAAACCATCTTAGTTTAACTCTAAACTACCATAGGGTATTAGGAAAACAAAATCTTAACTAAAAGTGTGGAATTATACCTCATTTGACAACTCAAGAATTCTCTTGAGTTGCCCTAAATGCTCAAAATCTTGTCTTGATCCCCACCATGGTCTATGTGAGGGGCTTGTGCACAATTTTTGTGAAGGAAACAAGGTGTTTTTGAAGTGTTTTTGGTGGTGTTGTGAGGAAGCAGAGGAGGTGGGGGAGAGAGGGCAGCCATGTGAGGAGAAGGAGAGAAAATGATGAAGAAAATGAAGTGGGAAAATAAGCCATGGTCAAAGGAAAACCCCTCACCCTCTCCTCTCTCTTCTCTCTCTTGCCCATACCTCTTGCCATGCCACAATTCTTTATTCATTTTCCATTTTCTTTTCCCTTTATTTTTTGAAACAAAAAACACTTAAAAATAAGGATGAAGACATGATTCATATCAATAAAATGTAACAAGTATATGTGACATGCTATGGTGCATGTCATGCACATAAACCGGATTATTGCATAATTAGAAATTATTAATCAAGTTTAGCTGTAAACTTGTATGTAAGTAATTATAAAATATCCAAATCGACTTAAAACACTCAAAATCAATAATCATATAGAATTTCAAATATCTCTTGAATTATCGGTATATAGTTATTCCATATCATTAAAACTAATCTCCATACTCTAAATATTCACAATATTCATTATTTGATTTATTTAAATTCCCAAATATAATATTTTATTTTCATGAAATGTTACACCTTTGAGCCGTGGGTAGGGAGGAAATCAAAGCACGGTAGGAGCCACACAAGACTCTATGACAATCTCGAGTCTACAGACTAACCTGTACCGGTGTCACCAGAGGACTGCTATCTGACGATAGGGATACTACCATATAGGAGTCCTCGACGAGTCCTGTTCGGTGTACCCATTCTCCAATGAGCACCAGTGTACAATCTTTGATGTCACACACCAATGGCTGTGGGATCAGCCATCGCCCTCTTGTTAGTTGTATGTATGCCCTAGAGGCCAGTATTGTACAGATGTTGTATATTATATTGGATGCTTGGACATATATAGAGATGACTTTCTTGCTCGATATGATAGTATGCTATCTGGTTACTCTTTATCTTAACATGTACACTAGTTCTCTTTAAACTGTCTTATGGTTACATGTTGGTAAAGCCCTTAGGATGTGTACTTGACTACCTGGGACTATGATGCAGATCATACTAGTAGGGACATGGTAGTCCATAAGTACATCCTTCAAGGTCCCTAGTCGTGGGTGTATCGAGACGGGGCATCGATATACCATAGTAGGACTAGCGTATACGCTTCTCGACCCATGAGATGGGCGATGGATGATCCCATATCCATTGGTGTTTGACATCAGAGATGGTATACGGGTGCTCAGTGGAGACTGGGTACACTAGACGGACTCGCCGAGAACTCCCAGATGGTATTATACCTCACGTCAGATGGTAGTTCTCAGGTGACACTTGTGCAGGTTAGTCTGTAGACCCGAGATCGTCATAGAGTCTTGTGTGATTCCCACTGTGCTTTGATCTCCACCTTACCACGTCCATGAGGGCGTGCAAAACGGTGGTCTTTGGGTACAGTCCCAAGTCACATGGAGGCAATGAGCGATAGGAGGGGTTTCGTCTCTCCCGGTATTGGGGGTTGATGTTGCGCTGTGCTCGATTGGCCGTAACAGGGAAGTCCCTGGCCAGGGCTGATCAGGGATTTGCTGGTAAGTGTTACCAGTAGTTTCTCGACCCGTTATGAGCCTCATATCGACACGACTTATCGAGCTATTGGGGTCTGACGTTTACCACCCCTAGGTGAGATATGCGACATATCAGACGAACAGACCGGACTGTACGGTAAGTGTTACTGGTTGGATTTACAGGAGTGTTAGCGGGCTAGCTCGTCGATCTTCTGATCGCTCAATACCCAGATGGCCGTTACGTTTAGCAGACCGCTTGCGGCTTGTGGGTGCTTGATATGATCATCATCTGCTACCGGCGTATTGACGAGTCTTTAGAGTCCTACACAGAGGTTTCCTGGCTCAAGCTAAACGAAATAGGAGCACATATGAGATATGTGCGGGACCAAGAATAATACCAGTATGTGATACTGTATTCGATTCTCGCGATTTGTAACATTGATCGGTTATATGCGTTATAGCCGGGTTATCGGATCAAGTGTTGATTCGATAAGTTGTTACTATTGATATTAGTCGGTTATATGCGATATGACCAGGTCGTTAAATCAAGTGTTGATTTAATGATTTAATGTATAATTATATATTTGATATATTACTTTACATTAACTAATATAGGTTCACTTTAAATGGATTTTCTCACTTGATGTGCATGATGTATATGTGATATACTTTTGTGCACTTGTATGTATCATATTTGATGATGCATGTTTATATGGTTAAGTAAAAAGAATAAAACCATGGTTAAGTAGATAATTAGGGTTTTGTTTTAATCACTCATTTATTTATCCATTCCTTTTTATTTAAATAATTTTATGAAAACAAAATGGTTTTCTTTTTGTCATGAAGCTTGATGAAGCTTCATGAAGGTTTGACTCAAAGACCATTTTGTCTTCATGTTAAACCCTAACTATTCCCACTTACCATGGTTTGCTCTCTACACTTAACCTTAGTTTGATTATGATAAGTATGGTTTTTCTTTTCATTTTAAAAAAGACTTATCATAATTCTAGCTCATCTTCTTCTTCATCTTCAAGTTTGAAACCTTGAGGCCATCAATGGCAACTTGAGCTTGAGAGTGAGAAATCCAATTCTAAAGAGAACCCATCTCCTATTTCTTCATCCTCTAACTCTTGCCAAGTAGTAGAGTGTGTTTTCTTCACAAGTTTCATCACTTTGTGAAGTGGGAGCTTGATCTAGCGATGCCTCGACGTAGATCATCTTCGCCATCGTCGTCGATGACCAAGCCCGTTCATTCTCCGATGAAGCCGACGCTAGAGCCCGGGGTTCGACTTGGACAGCGAGGAGACTTCGTTGCGGAGCCGTGGAGGTGGATATCCGGATCTACAAAGGTTGTAATTTCCAGATTCTAGTAGTTAAGTGTTAACTAGTTTACTTTTCGCCTAGATTTCTAGCAACGATCCGTTAACTAGGGTTTCTCGGCACCATATTTTTGTAAAATGGCATGGTTGATGCCTTGTGAGACCTCTACTGTGTGCCTAGGAACCCTACAGTGGTATCAGAGCCTAGCTAGAGCCTTAGGCGAAGTCTAGATGGCGTTTGAAGCCCGAACGAACCAGAAACCCCAAACCAAACATGCTCTCTGTCCTTTTTCTAAAATCGGGGATTTTTCCACATTAAAAATATGCAGAAAAATCAGCAGGCTAATCTAAGAGTTACTGTGAATTTCGATGGACTAATTCCATCAAAGAGCCGTGGATCCGTGGCACGAGCATGGCTCGTGCGGCGGATACGCGGCGCTTTTGTCGTTTTGTGCATTTTAATTTTCACAGTAATTCTCATTTTTCTGTGGTGGTTTTCCTGGGAATTTTTAATATTCATTCAAGAGTTGAATTTTCCAGGGTTGTTTTGGGGATTCGGTATTTCGATCGGATTATCAAATTTCGTCTTTTGTGTTTTTCCGGATAATTTTCAGAATATGTTAAAAAGTTCGACCGGATATAAATACCCAATTTTTCCCCTGTCGGGAAATTTCCAAGTGTTGGATTTTTCCGTAGTTTAACTACGTTCTAAGTAGTGCAAGTAACGCGATGGACCCTCTAGAAGACAACAAACCTTAACTCGATTATGTGACCGTCTTGAACTGCCCTTTGAACCTTCGGGTTTAGGGCAGTACGGCGTGCCACATGTGAGGCGTTGGCTTGACCCTTCTACGGCTGGACCGTCGGTACTGAGGCACGAACTGAATGTTGTTAGATTTATTTCATGTGTTGAGCTGTATCGGGAAAACATGGGTATTCGACTGTTCGATCGGAAAGTTTAACATTTTCTGTTTATCTGAAATGTGATACAATAATTGGAATTCACAAACAGTTATGTGATAACTGAATGAATGTTATAAATCTAGCGGTTTAGTTTCACTTTATATTGAAAAGTGTTTTCGATAATGAGACTAAAATGCGGGGTTTATAACTGTTAGGCATGTGATGTCTAAAGAAGTTAAGGATTCCAATTGTTGTAGTTTTACACTTTCTTTTCTGTGACCATAAGTGAAGTATGTTCATATCGCCGGTTTCGTTGCTATACGTCAACGACAATTGGGGTATGCATACCTACTTACGTTGATGGCATGTGATGTTATGTGTTGCTGGATATGTTATATTGGATCGTCGTGTTCGAATAGCCGGGGGGTTTTTATGTGAGATGAGTGTTTTTCATTTTCATTCATGTAAAAACTTGTATGTAATATTCTTTTATTTGGGGCACTTCCAGGTAGCGGAAGATGTCGCCTTTTGTATATTATTTACTTTTCCGCATTAGGATAGACCCAAGGAGGGGAGCACAAGTAACCGGGTTCTGGGGTCCAGTGGGAGACCAACTCGAGGAGTCCGGGTCCGGGTCTCCTAACCCTAGAATTGGCAGGGTTGCTTGCCACTCTCGTAGGGGTCTAGGGGTGTGGGATTGGCTATTCATCACGACCGTGGAATCCGTGTTTTATACTGGCTCGTATTGAAAACACGGACGTCCTAGTATATCCAATATTTCATATGTTTATTCTGCTGCGATATCTGTGATGTGATTCTGTGATGGATATAGTATATAGTATATATGATATATTATATAGATGTTACTTATGTTTTACACCCGCGCTAGCCCTGCCCTGCTCTGTCGTTAGTTACCTAACCTAACGGTGCACGAGGGGACATCGAGGCGAATGCGGATGGCATAAGTGTACGTCATATCTATCTATGATGTTTAGGTATTTAAATGATGGGACTTCATTAATGTGATTAATGAAAGATAAGAAACCTAAGATGTTGTGGAATCAATTTTTAAAATAAAACAGATAGCTACAGTTGTTGCTTTGCACAGCGGTGTATATGATATACCCTGCACCTTATTCGATGAGGAAAGGACCGAGATCCCTTCACCGGGAGTGACTCCTTTAGCAATAACTGGCAGATGCTACACACTCGGTTTGCTTTTGACTGCTTTTGGGTTTTTGCTTTGCACAGCGATATATATGATATATCCCGCACCTCATTCGACGAGGAAAGGACCGAGATCCCTTCACCGGGAGTGACTCCTTTAGCAAAACTAGAAAAGCCTCAAAATCACTCCATTTCAAAACTTCATTTGATTCTACAACGATATCAAGTTCATTACGCTCATGGTTTTCAGAAAAACCTGGCGTAGCCCTCCGTCATTTCAGATGAGTAGTAGTTAGTATTCGTGCTACGTTTGTTGGCCTGCGTCAAGACGTAGTGTGCGGTAGCTAACTAGTATTTATCTGCTTATGCATATGATACAGATTGGATTAGGGTAGTCATGCGACTTTGTTGGCCCGCGTCAAGGGTCGTACGGGTGGGTTTAATTCGATCAGGAAATGACGGGTTGAACTTGACTAGCGCACTATGGTTTGTTGGCCGCGTCAAGGTCATAGCACGCTAGGGGCAAAATATTATCGAGAATTTCAAGTGTTGAAATTTACAATGAGATTGCATACCTTCTATGAGATAGTTGGATCCCGATACCCACTGCGAGTAAGAGTTACTCCTGGGAGAGTTTTACACATTGCAATTAGCTGATCAAGTAGGTGTCTAGAAAGGTGTCAACGGGGTTACGCCTCTGGGAAAACGAGGTTTACATTAATTAGGTTCGTGCGAAAGCACGGGGGACCTCCCTCAAAGTACCGACACTGGCCTGGCTGAAAGATTGGCGAACTTGTAGTGTGTAATTAATCCCGGCTAGTCTTTCCTTTTAGGGTTTGGAGGAAGATTTGATAAAAAGCAGTGGGAGCCATCCTGATTAGACAAGATAATAACCAATCTGATCTTGCACGAGCATACGCTAAAGTGTTTTCTTCTCTCTCTCTCCAGGTAGCGACCATTTCATGCCCTAATGAAGATAATAATATGGATGTATTGACCGAACCCGCATGTTTTACTGTGCTGGGGAACGTTGGTTCCGTTCTTTCTTATAAGAGTTATAGGAATGAACAGGATATAGGGGAATACCAGGATTCCCATGCCACCCGAATGAAGAAAGTACATGTTGATGCATTTTCTTCGGGTGTGTTCGTTACTGAGAACTGTTTCTCCATTTGCTCTACGTCCTGGGTATTAGATACCGGGTCAGGATCCCATATATGTAATCAGTTACATGGGCTTAGGAAAGGTAGAGAACTTGGAGAAGGTGATAAAGACATTAGAGTTGGAAATGGTGCAATTGTTGCAGCTAAGACTGTCGGGGAATATCACCTTGTATTACCAACTGGTAATACATTGGTTCTGAACGAATGCTATTACATGCCGAACCTGATATGCAACATTATATCGGTTTCTTTATTAAGTAAAGAGGGATATAATTTTGTGTTACAGGACAATGTTATGAACATTTTCCGTAACCAAAAGTTGGTTGGATCAGGCACGTTGTGCAATGGCATTTATGTTCTAAATCAATCAACAGTTCTGAGCATAACAAACACACACAAGAGGAAGAGTTCAGAACTGAACGAATCCTTCTTGTGGCATTGTAGACTGGGTCACATCAATGTGACACGACTAGCTAAGTTGCATAAAGATGGATATTTAAATCCATTTGAATTTTCATCTTATGACACTTGCCAGTCATGTCTCAAAGGCACGATGACCAAAACTCCGTTTACGGGACACGGAGAAAGAGTTACCGAACTCTTGGGACTGATACATAGTGATGTATGCGGTCCCATGTCTACACATGCCAGGGATGGTTCTTCATACTTCATTACATTCACTGACGATCTCTCTAGGTTCGGGTATGTGTTCCTGATGAAACACAAATCAGAAGCTTTTGAGAAATTTAGGGAATATAAGCAAGAAGTTGAGAACCAAACCGGAAAAAGTATTAAAATCCTACGATCTGATCGAGGAGGAGAATACTTAAGCAATGAATTCCTGGACTTCCTAAAAGAGAATGGGATTCTCTCTCAGCTGACTCCTCCATATACACCACAGCACAACGGTGTATCAGAACGGAGGAACCGCACCCTATTAGATATGGTGCGCTCTATGATGAGCACAGCTGAGTTACCTATTTCCTTCTGGGGATATGCACTGGAAACAGCTGCAGACCTATTGAATATGGTTCCCACCAAAACCTTGCCGACCACTCCATATTAGATATGGAAAGGAAAGAGACCATGTCTTAATTATGTTAAGATATGGGGTTGTCCGGCCTATGTAAAAACGCAAAATCCGGACAAACTCGCGGCAAGGTCCATTCTGTGTAAGTTTATTGGATATCCCAAACATTCACGAGGGTATATCTTCTACCACCCTGAGGAACAAAGAGTGTTTGTTTCTCGGCATGCCACCTTTTTAGAAAAGGAATTTCTTGAAAAAGAGATTAGTGGTCATGAGGTAGAACTGGAAGAAGTTCCAGCTGCAGAAGCTACAACAGAAGATCTGGTGGAACCAGAGGATTCCGTAGTTCCCGATGAACCCCAGCCACTCCGCCGATCTAGTAGGGTTCCTCGCTAACCTGAGAGATACTACGGTTTTCTCATGGACGGTGGGAGCGAGGATTGCGTCATGGAGGATGATGACCCAACTAGCTTCGAGCAGGCCATCACGAGTGGGGACTCAGTGAAATGGCTGGATGCTATGCGGTCCGAGATGGAATCCATGTACACCAACAAAGTATGGACTTTGGACGTTGCTCCTGAAGGGGTAAAACCCATTGGGAGCAAGTGGATCTTCAAGAAGAAACTTGGTGTAGATGGGAAAGTGGAGACTTTCAAAGCTAGACTTGTAGCAAAGGGTTTTCGTCAAAGACCAGGTGTGGACTATGACGAGACCTTTCCTCCAGTGGCTATGCTTAAATCTATCCAGATCATGCTTGCCATCGCTGCATATCATGATTACGAAATCTGGCAAATGGATGTTAAGACCGCCTTTCTAAACGGTGATTTAGAAGAGTGCGTGTACATGACTCAGCCAGAGGGCTTCGTAGACAGTGGGAGCAGCGGGAAGGTGTGCAAGCTGCTTAAATCCATTTATGGATTAAAGCAAGCATCGCGGAGTTGGAACATCTGTTTTGACGTCGTTATCAAAGAGTTTGATTTCGTCAAAAATCCAGATGAACCTTGTATCTACAAGAAGGTGGCAGAGAGTAAGGTTGTCTTCCTCGTATTGTACGTGGACAACATACTCTTGATAGGAAATGATATTCCTATGCTGCAATCGGTCAAGCTCTTCTTATCACAAAGATTCTCAATGAAAGATCTTGGTGATGCCTCCTGCATATTGGGAATTAGGATCTATAGAGATAGATCCAAAAGGATTTTGGGATTGTCCCAATCCAGGTACATTGACACCATACTAAAGAGGTTTAATATGGAAGAGTCCAAGCGTGGGAACTTGCCCACGATCTCTGGAGTCACTCTCTCCAAAGAGATGTCTCCCAAGACTGATTTGGAGAGAGCTCGCATGCAAGGGATACCCTATGCTTCGGCAGTAGGCTCTATCATGTATGCGATGCTATGTACCAGACCCGATGTAGCATACTCACTAAGTATAGTGAGCAGGTATCAAGCTGATCCTGGAGAGAGTCACTGGACAGCTGTAAAGAGCATTCTCAAGTACTTACGAAGGACTAGAGATATCTTCTTGGTGTATGGTAACGGAGAGCTCCAAGCGGAGTCCTTTACCGATTCGAGCTTCCAGAGTGATAAGGACGACTCTAAGTCGCAGTCGGGCTTTGTCTTTACCCTTTACGGAGGGGCGGTTAGCTGGAAGAGTTCCAAGCAGGAAACCGTGGTAGACTCGACGATGGAGGCTGAATACATCGCTGCCAACGATGCTGCCAAAGAGGCTGTCTGGATCAAGAAGTTCATTAATGAACTTGGAGTGGTTCCATCCATTGAGCGTCCAATACCTTTGTATTGCGATAATAATGGAGTGGTGGCTTTGGCCAAGGAACCTAGGTCCCATCAGCGATCCAGGCATATTCTGAGGCGGTATCACCTGATCCGGGAGATAGTTGATCGCCGGGAGATCGAGTTCAGGAGGGTTGACACGAAGAACAACACGGCGGATCCACTCACGAAGGCCATTCCCGAGACACAGTTTAAGAGACTCTTCGGGATGCTCGGTATGCGACACTACAGCAGCTGGCCCTAGTGCAAGTGGGAGATTGTTAGTTGTATGTATGCTCTAGAGGCCAGTATTGTACAGATGTTGTATATTATATTGGATGCTTGGACATATATAGAGATGACTTTCTTACTCGATATGATAGTATGCTATCTGGTTACTCTTTATCTTAACATGTACACTAGTCTCTTTAAACTGTCTTATGGTTACATGTTGGTAAAGCCCTTAGGATGTGTACTTGACTACCTGGACTATGATGCAGATCATACTAGTGGGGACATGGTAGTCCATAAGTACATCCTTCAAGGTCCCTAGTCGTGGGTGTATCGAGACGGGGCATCGATATACCATAGTAGACTAGCGTATACGCTTCTCGACCCATGAGATAGGCGATGGATGATCCCATATCCATTGGTGTTTGACATCAGAGATGGTATACGGATGCTCAGTGGAGACTGGGTACACTGGACGGACTCGCCGAGAACTCCCAGATGGTATTATACCTCACGTCAGATGGCAGTTCTCAGGTGACACTTGTGCAGGTTAGTCTGTAGACCCGAGATCGTCATAGAGTCTTGTGTGATTCCCACTGTGCTTTGATCTCCACCTTACCACGTCCATGAGGGCGTGCAAAACGGTGGTCTTTAGGTACAGTCCCGAGTCACATGGAGGCAATGAGCGATAGGAGGGGTTTCGTCTCTCCCGGTATTGGAGGTTGATGTTGCGCTGTGCTCGATTGGCCGTAACAGGGAAGTCCCTGGCCAGGGCTGATCAGAGATTTGCTGGTAAGTGTTACCAGTAGTTTCTCGACCCGTTATGAGCCTCATATCAACACGACTTATCGAGCTATTGGGGTCTGACGTTTACCACCCCTAGGTGAGATATGCGACATATCAGTCGAACAGACCGGACTGTACGGTAAGTGTTACTGGTTGGATTCACAGGAGTGTGAGCGGGCTAGCTCGTCGATCTTCTGATCGCTCAATACCCAGATGGCCGTTACGTTTAGCAGACCGCTTGTGGCTTGTGGGTGCTTGATATGATCATCATCTGCTACCGGCGTATTGACGAGTCTTTAGAGTCCTACACAGAGGTTTCCTGGCTCAAGCGAAACGAAATAGGAGCACATATGAGATATGTGCGGGACCGAGAATAATACCAATATGTGATACTGTATTCGATTCTCGCGATTTGTAACATTGATCGGTTATATGCGTTATAGCCGGGTTATCGGATCAAGTGTTGATTCGATAAGTTGTTGCTATTGATATTAGTCGGTTATATGCGATATGACCGGGTCGTTAAATCAAGTGTTGATTTAATGATTTAATGTATAATTATATATTTGATATATTACTTTACATTAACTAATATAGGTTCACTTTAAATGGATTTTCTCACTTGATGTGCATGATGTATATGTGATATACTTTTGTGCACTTGTATGTATCATATTTGATGATGCATGTTTATATGGTTAAGTATAAAGAATAAAACCATGGTTAAGTAGATAATTAGGGTTTTGTTTTAATCACTCATTTATTTATCCATTCCTTTTTATTTAAATAATTTTATGAAAACAAAATGGTTTTCTTTTTGTCATGAAGCTTGATGAAGCTTCATGAAGGTTTGACTCAAAGACCATTTTGTCTTCATGTTAAACCCTAACTATTCCCACTTACCATGGTTTGCTCTCTACACTTAATCTTAGTTTGATTATGATAAGTATGGTTTTTCTTTTCATTTTAAAAAAGACTTATCATAATTCTAGCTCATCTTCTTCTTCATCTTCAAGTTTGAAACCTTGAGGCCATCAATGGCAACTTGAGCTTGAGAGTGAGAAATCCAATTCAAAAGAGAACCCATCTCCTATTTCTTCATCCTCCACCTCTTGCCAAGTAGTAGAGTGTGTTTTCTTCACAAGTTTCATCACTTTGTGAAGTGGGAGCTTGATCTAGCGATGCCTCGACGTAGATCATCTTCGGCATCGTCGTCGATGACCAAGCCCGTTCATTCTCCGATGAAGCCGACGCTAGAGCCCGGGGTTCGACTTGGACAGTGAGGAGACTTCGTTGCGGAGCCGTGGAGGTGGATATCCGGATCTACAAAGGTTGTAATTTCCAGATTCTAGTAGTTAAGTGTTAACTAGTTTACTTTTCGCCTAGATTTCTAGCAACGATCCGTTAACTAGGGTTTCTCGGCACCATATTTTTGTAAAATGGCATGGTTGATGCCTTGTGAGACCTCTACTGTGTGCCTAGGAACCCTACACCTCTAAGGGAAAATAAACGTACACACTAGTCTACTCTGGACTATCGATGCCCTAGTCTCGATATTCGCTCGACTAGGAACTGATTAAAAGATGTACTTGTTAACCACCCTGGCCCCACTAGTATTGTAAAATTTCAGAAAATAAAATATTATTTTTAGGAATTTAGATAATTAAAATAGTAAATATCTTGAATATTATTAAAAATAGGATAATTGTTTTTAAATAAAATGGTATAACTATATACCGATAGTTTGAAATATATATATATATATATAGTAATAAGAAATATTGATTTGGAAGGTGTTAAGTTGATTTAGGTATTTTATAAATTTTTATACGTGTTATTATTAAAATTGATTAACGATTCACTAATTTTGCATTTCATCTTGATTATGTGCATGTGGCATTCAACAAATCATGTTGCAAAAAACTAATTATTACATTTAATTTTACTCATGGCTTGGTTTTGTTTTAAATGAGAAAATAAAAGAAAAGAAAATGGAAAAGATATTTTGTTGGGGAGAGAGAGAGGGTGGGGACCTTGTGACATGAGAGAGTGAGAGAGAAATGAAGAAGCTTCTACAAACCATGGTTATTAATTCATCTCCTCATTTCCTCCCATTCATTTTGTTTACTCCTCCTCCTTCATCCTTCATCATCTCCGCTACCACCCCAAATCATCTCTATATCCTCACTAAAAAACCATGCTCCTTTCACAAAAATCATTCTAAAGCTCACTACAAACCCCATGGTGGAATCAAAAATGGGACTTTGAGCATTTAGGCAACCCTAGAATTTTCTCTAGTTGCTTTCATGAGGTAAATCCTACACTATTAGTTAAGTTAACTGTTTTCCTCACCTCCTATAGTAGCTTAGAGTCGATCAAGTGTAGTTTAGTGATCTTGGAAATTTCCAAGATGAGACTTAGGGCATGATTTGGTTTGTGATTGTGTATTGAGGTGTAATTGGTAACTACAACCCCTTTAGTGTTAAAACCTGGACCAAAACAAGTATAGAAACCCCCAAGGCATGAACTTATAAATCCCCGATATCGGAAATTATGGAATTTGGGATGTGTTATGAAGATCTGCTATAACCCGGGGAGCCTA
Source organism: Agapanthus africanus (assembly GCA_030015575.1). Taxonomy (NCBI): domain Eukaryota; kingdom Viridiplantae; phylum Streptophyta; class Magnoliopsida; order Asparagales; family Amaryllidaceae; genus Agapanthus; species Agapanthus africanus. The sequence continues at coordinate 307,101,852 of CM057342.1, forward strand.
AAAATCATTTAGCGATTACAGTGATACAAGAAAGCACCTAGGAAGCTAACCATTAGACCCGATACCCCAAATCCACTGTTTGGCCACAGATTTAATCTTGAAAGCCACAAATTGCGGCCTGGGTGTGAGCAAGTGTGTTCGTGTTTGGTTCATGGTTCAATCATCATCTAATTAGACCTACCCTTATGCAACTTTTCCAAATTCTCACCAGAGGCAAATCTGGGAGCGTTTTCTTGAGTTGTTGTTTTGGTTTTGCGACTTTTAATGACTTTAGTTTTGGTATTGTGTTCTGTCTCGGTCACTTGACGTTCATACGTTGATATCCGGAGTTGTTTGGTTATTCTTGCATGCGTAGACCATAGGTTTTAACCTATATGTGTTTTGTGTGCCATTTTGGTTTTCGTACGCAATTCTTGTTTACGAAACTATATGTTTATATGTAGGCACCTGCAAGTGGACTTCAGGACAACCAAGGAGAGAAAGGCATCATCGATTTCAGCAAGCAAAGAACAAGGTGAGTAGATGCATATCTATGGGGGAAGTCGGGTGGAAGGCGTATAGCACCCCTGCAAACGTAGAATAGGGTTGTTACCATATTCTTGAGGTTGGATATGATATTGGATACTTGGCAAGTAGGGTATTTAGAAGACTCTAGGTTAGTTTAGGTTGATCTAGCAAGACTATCTAGAGGATGATTACCTCGGAGGCGAAATCACAGGTTACATGTAGTCACACACACACGCGTGCACGCATACACACACACACTTGATTTAGTGTGTGTATATGTGTGTGTGTGTGTGAGTGTAGGTTTATACACACACACACACACACATACATACATACATACATATACATGTGATATGAGGATAGTATATGATACTTGGAGGTGAGTCGATATGATCGGGCATGATGCCGTGAGATTGTGATATGTGATTGAGTCGCGATATGTTATACGACATGATTTTATAATGGATGGTTGGGCGACGTGTATTTATATATATGATAATATGTGTTTGATGATCTTAGAATGTACGAGACTTTAGAACGGTACCCCTGATCACGATATTGTGCGATGATGATACCGTATTGATGATGATGTATATATGATATTTGACCCGTACCCTCTATTTTGAGGATGTCGTACGATGGATATTACCGTATGAGGTTCATATGATGATTGATCCGCACTCTTAACTCGAGAATATCGTACTATGTATTATACGGTATGTGATGCTATGGGGCTGGATCACCGACTACTAGGTATATCGACTCGGAATTTAGATGGATTTCTTACCCATTCGACTAGTCTCTTAGTTTAGTCCATTAGTTGATTCGGTAGATGTTAGACTAGGCTTGAGTCATACTTATATTCAAAACTAACGAATCATGAGTATATTTAAAGACAGGCAGAGGGATACTACCGATTTTTCAAAAGACGTATCTCTTCTCAAAAACCCCGTAGCCCCTATTTTTCTAAAACCATGATCCGTGCTATTTCAAATACCAAAACTGTATGACTCGTATCTAGAAATGTATATTCTTCAATGTTGCGGTTACTATATCATTCTCCGTATATTCATGTTGTTCTCATCGCATTGTATGTTTATACATGTGTTTTCTTTAGTTATTATGAACCCCGTCTGTCAGGACACTAGCACCATTACTGATGATGCGTATGCTCCACGTACACTTGCTCGCCGGCTCATGTTGGATATAGTGCCCTCTAAGTCAATTATTGGATCACAGGTACGTGATTGCAATGATTGAGGGAGGACCTATACCGACATGACTGTCTTACTCGAGATGATAGTATGCTATCTGGTTTGTCTTTATCATCGTATACATGCTTTAGTTTGCTATTGCATGTTGATAGAGCCCATAGGATTCTTGCTTGACTGCCAGCAGTATGATGGCGATCATATACGTGGGAGCTGGGGTATGTGAGCACATCCTTAAAGTGTCCCTAGTCGTGAGAGTTTCGAGACAGGGCATCGATACTCCAGAGTAGACTAGTATATACAGTCGAGACCCCGACGAGGGGCGGTGGCCGGTCTCACAAGGCACTGGTGTCAGTTGGATCACCTAAGATGTATACAGGTGCTCATTAGGTTATGAGTATACTGGACAGGACTCACCCGGAACATGCTAGTTGGTATTATACATATCGTCAGATATCAGTTCCCATGTGACATGTGTACAGGTTAGTTTGTCGACCTAAGATCATCATTTGTCTCGTGTGAGTTCCCACTGTGCTTTGATTCCTACCCTACCACGGCTCAAAGGAGTCGTGCAAACAGGTATTTTTTGGGTACAGTCCCGAGCCACATGGAGGCAGTGAGCGGATCGTCGGGGATTCGTCTCTCCCGGTATTGGGGGTTGATGTCGCACAGTGCACGGATGTCCATCACTAGAAATCCTCGGCCGAGGTAGTGGAGAATTACTGATTTGGATCAGTAGTTTCTCAGATGGTGATGGGTTTCATGCCGACACGATTTATCGCGTTATTAGGGGTCTAACTTTATCCACCCCCTAGACTCGATATGCGATACTCTTTAGACGAACGGACCGGACTGTACGGATATTGTCACTGTCAGGCTCAGTAGGGTTTATGGATGAATTCGCTCATCAGCTTCCCTTCCAATCAATACATAGGCAACCGTTACGTACAGCTTGTACCTCTGACGTGCTATAGGTTATACCCAGTGCCAGTGTGTTGATGAGTCATTAGAGTCCCCCACAGACACTTTCCCAAGTTCGGGTGAAACGTTGTAGAGGTCGTATGGTTTTTGTAGGGTTACTAGGCACACTAACAAGGCTCTACAAGGCATCGACCATGCCAAAATTAAATTTTTATATGCCGAACAACCCTAAGCTAGATCGTATACTAGAGATTAGGCGAAGATAATAGCAAGTAAACAACTTTACGACTAAGGGTATGCGAAATACAACCTTTGTAGATCGGTCCTTCACTTCTAGAGCTCCTTGTCGTAGTCCCTTCACTGCGATCAAAGTTCTCCTGGGCTCTTGCATGGCTTCACGAGGCGAAAGATGCGACCTTGCTTGAAGTCTCCGAGGCCGAAGATGATCTACGTCGAGGGAATTCCGACTCAAGCTACTACTTCACTGACTAGAGAATTAGTGAAGTAAACACCCTAAACTAAAGTGCTAATCTAGTAGAGGATGGAGAAATAGGAAGTGGGTTCTCTTTGGAATTTTATTTCTCACAATGATTCTCATTTTGGATCAAACCCTAGCAAGCTTTTTCTTTTGAACCAAGAAGAAGATGAACAAAAGAAAATGAAGAGGATAATGATCAAGTGAGTGAGCTAACCATGGTGAGTGAGTATCATATACTAACTCTTGTAGAGACATTACCATGGCTAAGTGTTAAGGTTAGGTTAAAACCCAAAGTAAAAACAAATTTAGTGGACTTTAGTCAATGCATCCATAAGCTTCCACAAGCTTCATGCATTTTCTAATTTACCACTAATTTTGTAATTACTTTTAAATGTTAAAACCCAACATAACAAAAAGCATGGTGTATGTCTCATACACCCAAGTCAAGTGTATCATCAACCATGATACAATAATATAACACATTTTAATATATATCATATATATAGTAAAGATGTGTACATGTGAGGAAAAAAAACCCTAAGTGAACTTGTGTTAGTAAATGTAAACTAGTATATCTAATATACAATTATACACTTAATTATTAAATCAACACTTGACTTAATAATCCGGTCATATCTCATATAACCGAGTAACATCCAATGTATCGACTTATCGAATCAACACTTGATTCGATAACCCGGCTATATCATATATAACCAACTGATACACAAAGTCACGAGAATAGAATACGGTATCACATACACGCATTATTCTCGGTCCTGCACATATCACATACGTGCTCCTATTTCGTTTTGCCTGAGCCAGTAAAACCTCTATGTAGGACTCTAAAGACTCGTCAATACGCCGGCAGTAGGTGATGATCACATCAAGCACCCACAAGCCGTCAGCGGTACTAGCTGGACGTAACGGCTACCCGGGTATTGAGCGATTAGAAGATCAGCAAGCAAGCCCGCTCCAACTCCTGTAAAAGCCTGCCGGTAACACTTCCCATACAGTCCGGTCTCCTCGTCTTATATGTCGCATATCAAGTCTAGGGGTGGTAAACGTCAGACCCCAATAACCGATAAGTCGTGCCGATGTGAGGCTCATAACGGGTCGAGAAGCTACTGGTAACACTTACTAGTAAATCTCTAAATCAGCCCTGGCCAGGGACTTCCCTGTCACGGCCAATCGAGCACAGCGCAACATCCACCCCATATACCGGGAGAGACGAAACCCCTCCTATCGCTCATTGCCTCCATGTGATTCGGGACTGTACCCAAAAACCACCGTTTTGCACGCCCTCATGGACGTGGTAAGGTGGAAATCAAAGCACAGTGGGAATCACACAAGACTCTATGACGATCTCGGGTCTACAGACTAACCTGCACAAGTGTCACCAGAGAACTGCCATCTGACGTGAGGTATAATACCATCTGGGAGTTCTCGGCGAGTCCGTCCAGTGTACCCAGTCTCCACTGAGCACCCGTATACCATCTTTGATGTCAAACACCAATGGATATGGGATCATCCATCGCCCATCTCATTGGTCGAGAAGCGTATACGCTAGTCTACACTGGTATATCGATGCCCCGTCTTGATACACCCACGACTAGAGACCTTGAAGGATGTACTTATGGACTACTATGTCCCCACTAGTATGATCCGCATCATAGTCCAGGTAGTCAAGTACACATCCTAAGGGCTTTACCAACATGCAACTATAAGACAGTATAAAGAGACAAGTATACATGTTAAAGTAAAGTGCAACCAGATAGCATACTATCATATCGAGCAAGAAAGTCCTCTCTGTATATGTCTAAGCATCCAATATAATATACATCATCTGTACAATACTGGCCTCTAGGGCATACATACAACTAACAATCTCCCACTTGCACTAGGGCCAGATGCTGTAGTATCGCATACCAAGCATCCCGAAGAGTCTCTCAAACTGTATCTGGGGAATGGCCTTCGTGAGTGGATCCGCTGTGTTGTTCTTCGTGTCAACCCTCCTGACTTCGATCTCCCGGTGATCAACTATCTCCCGGATCAGGTGATACTGCCTCAGAATATGCCTCGATCGCTGATGGGACCTGGGTTCCCTGGCCAAAGCCACCGCTCCATTGTTATCGCAATACAAAGGTATTGGATGCTCAATGGATGGAACCACTCCAAGTTCAGTAATGAACTTCTTGATCCAAACAGCCTCTTTGGCAGCATCGTTTGCAGCGATGTATTCAGCCTCCATCGTCGAGTCTGCCACGGTTTCCTGCTTGGAACTCTTCCAGCTAACCGCCCCTCCGTAAAGGGTAAAGACAAATCCCGACTGCAATTTAGAGTCGTCCTTATCACTCTGGAAGCTTGAATCGGTAAAGGACTCCACTTGGAGTTCTCCGTTACCATACACCAAGAGCATCTCTTTAGTCCTTCGTAAGTACTTGAGAATGCTCTTCACAGCTGTCCAGTGACTCTCTCCAGGATCAGCTTGATACCTACTCACTACACTTAGTGAGTATACTACATCGGGTCTAGTACATAGCATCGCATACATGATAGAGCCTACTGCCGAAGCATAAGGTATCCCTTGCATGCGAGCTCTCTCCAAATCAGTCTTGGGAGACATCTCTTTGGAGAGAGTGAGCCCTGAGATCGTGGGTAAAAACCCACGTTTGAACTATTCTATACTAAACCTCTTTAGTATGGTGTCAATGTACCTGGATTGGGACAATCCCAATATCCTTTTAGATCAATCTCTATAGATCATAATTCCCAATATGCAGGAGGCATCACCAAGATCTTTCATTGAGAATCTTTGTGATAAGAAGAGCTTCACCGATTGCAGCATAGGAATGTCATTTCCTATCAAGAGTATGTCGTCCACGTTCAATACGAGGAAGACAACCTTACTCTCTGCCACCTTCTTGTAGATACAAGGTTCATCTACGTTTTTGACGAAATCAAACTCTTTGATAACGACGTCAAAGCAGATGTTCCAACTCCGTGATGCTTGCTTTAATTCATAAATGGATTTAAGCAGCTTGCACACCTTCCCGCTGCTCCCACTATCTATGAAGACCTCTGGCTGAGTCATGTACACGCACTCTTCTAAATCACCATTTAGAAAGGCGGTCTTAACATCCATTTGCCAGATTTCGTAGTCATGATATGCAGCGGCAAGCATGATCCGGATGGATTTAAGCATAGACACTGGAGAAAAGGTTTCGTCATAGTCCACACCTGGTCTTTGACGAAAACCTTTTGCAACAAGTCTAGCTTTGAAAGTCTCCACATTCCCATCTACACCAAGTTTTTTCTTGAAGATCCACTTGCACCCAATGGGTTTTACCCCTTCAGGAGCATCTTCCAAAATCCATACTTTGTTAGTGTACATGGATTCCATCTCGGACCGCATTGCATCCAGCCATTTCACTGAGTCCCCACTCATGATGGCCTGCTCGAAACTAGTTGGTTCATCATCAACCATGATGCAATCCTCGCTCCCACCATCCATGAGAAAACCATAGTATCTCTCAGGTGGGTGAGGAACCCTACTAGATCGGCGGAGTGGCTGGGGTTCATCGGGAACTACCGAATCCTCTAGTTCCACCAAATCTTCTGTTGCAGCTTTTGTAACTGGAACCTCTTCCAGTTCTACCTCATGACCACTAATCTCTTTTGCAAGAAATTCCTTTTCTAAAAAGGTGGCATGCCGAGAAACAAACACTATTTTTTCCTCTGTGTGGTAGAAGATATACCCTTGTGAATTCTTGGGATATCCTACAAACTTGCATAGAACAGACTGTGCCTCGAGTTTGTCCGGATTTTGTCGTTTGACTTAGGCTGGACAACCCCATATCTTAACATAGTTAAGACATGGTCTCTTCCCTTTCCATATCTCATATGGAGTGGTAGGCGCAGATTTGGTGGGGGCCATATTCAATAAATGTATGGCTGTTTCTAGCGCATACCCCCAGAAGGAAATAGGTAACTCAGCTGTGCTCATCATAGAGCGCACCATATCTAATAGGGTGCGGTTCCTCCGTTCTGATACACCGTTGTGCTGTGGTGTATATGGAGGAGTCAGCTGAGAGAGAATCCCATTCTCTTTTAGGAAGTCCAGGAATTCATTGCTCAAGTATTCACCTCCTCGATCAGATCGAAGGATTTTAATACTTTTTCCGGTTTGGTTCTCGACTTCTTGTTTATATTCTCTAAATTTCTCAAAAGCTTCAAACTTGTGTCTTATCAAGAACACATGTCCGTATCTTGAGAGATCGTCAGTGAATGTAATGAAGTACGAAGAACCATCCCTGGCATGTGTAGACATGGGACCGCATACATCACTATGTATCAGTCCCAAGAGTTCGGTAACTCTTTCTCTGTGTCCCGTAAATGGAGTTTTGGTCATTTTGCCTTTGAGACATGACTGGCAAGTGTCATAAGATGAAAATTCGAATGGTTTCAAGTATCCATCCTTATGCAACTTAGCTAGCCATGTCGCATTTATATGACCGAGTCTACAATGCCACAAGAAGGATTCGTTCAGTTCTGAAGTCTTCCTCTTGTGTGTGTTTGTTATGCTCAGAGCTGTTGATTGATTTAGAACATAAATGCCAATGCACAACTGTCACGACCCGAAAGTACGGAAAGTGACTGGCACTTAGATTACGAGACGTCTAAAGGCGTACCGTAACCTAAGTCAGCCAAAGCCCAGAAAAATCTAAACCAAAATCAAAAGCGAGTGAAGGAAAACCTTTAATAACAATGGTTTTTAAATCAATTAAGTTGCATAGAATCCAAAAAAAAACATCAAAAATTCCCAAAAATTTCGGCAGAGTCTCCCCTGTATTTTCTATCCCCCAAAATGGGTACAACAAGATAATAAACCTGTAATCATAAAATGGCATCCCCAAGCGGGAGCTAGCTCTTCGCCCAAGGAGGATCACAACCACATGCAATATAATAGTAGTATCAAGAAAAGAGCATAAAGAAAAGCAAAATATCAGAAAACGCAACGCCGGCTCAAGTGAGCTCGACCCAAAAGAAACCACATATATACAAATCTCTCAGTCTCATCACTAGGTCGCTTATACAATATAAAGTGGTAGATGGAGAATACTAGATACAATGATAAAGCAAAAGAAATAAAGTGTGCTCGCAACCCACCTACGGGCGATATCGCGAGTCTGAGCAAAAGGGACTGATGATAAGATAGCCGCTGCTACAAGACTGATGAGTCCGACCTGCAAGACACTGTGGTACAACGGGGGTGAGTTGCCAGCTCGTGAGTAAATATAACATCTAATAAGGCAATCGTAAGAATGCACGCAATGCACCACAACATGCATGTCCATATGTGATATAATATCTCTAGTATGCATGCACAGGTATGCAATGTCATTACTAAATCTTTAAGTGTTTTAAATGCTAAGGGTATTGAATTCTTAACTTTAGAAAATGAATATCTGTATAATAGCTAAGTACCATCACGAAATCATCTGAAAACTCGTGTCAAGTATCGACACCAAATATGAATCATATCTGTCTCAAAATCGGGCTCCGTCAATCCGGATCGGCCCATATCATAAATCTCACGACAACGGTCGGTATCCTCCGGATATCCGCCGCGCCAGACATCACCGGTAGGTAGTCTTCCCCTGCCAGGCTCATCGTCTACAACTCGATCTTCTTGCCCCGGGGTACCATACCGGACCCACCATGTACCCGAGACGGTTCATCCACTCCTCGAATCGGGTCTCGAAATCCTACAGAAAACATGAAAACTCATGGTGGACGACACATACATCACGAGAAAACCGCAACTTTGTTTTGAAAATGATAAATATAAGGTTTTGTTAAATTCTTGCGGTTTTCCCCAAAAATCCAGAAATCGCAGCAATACTGAAATCCTCAAGAAAATCATAATGTCCACATTTTATATATGATAAATGTCTATGATATCAATGCATACGATGTGAATTTTGCTAGAAATCTATATAAATATGATGATGATGCGAGGTATACGTATGCTATGCAATTCCATATATCAAGTATGAATGCAAGTGGCGATATTATGATAAACAGGTTCTATAGTGCATGTGGCATGGCAATTACCAAAGGCGTGTGTGTCACATGAATAGTGCGCGTGCAACAGATGCCAATGGTAACGGTGTTCGTGTCCTACAAAGTGATATCGCATAAGTATAGATGAATGTCCATGCAATCTAATATACTGTTCGCTATAAGGGTATGCAGTGTACATGAATGGATAAGCTAGCTAACAATATGAATCTTGCAAGAAGTAGGTTAATCCTAACTAGGGGGCGCCTCGCGCCATTCAGACGATTCCCCCATAGATGAATACATCTACTCACCTAAAATCCCCGCTAATCCGATCCGACCACCGCCTTGCCTTTACGCGCCGTGTCTGATGTTTCCCCGACCGATCCTATATTTGCACAACACCAAGCATAAGATTACATATCCTAAAACGATCCAAGTCACAATATACCAATACCGACGCTTTCGAATTAAACATAACATGCACTCGGTGCGCGGGAAAACGCACGAAAATCGCTAATCTTTAACTAGAATCATCATTTCGGGGAAATCGACAAAACTAACACCCGACTAGACGAAACCCCGCGTTCGCGCACTCTAATAGTCCTATACGAAGCTAATTATATCGCTAACATAACACAATTTGATCGCATTCTAATTTTTGTAAAAATCTAGTAAGCAAATTGCATACCGATTCGATGCAAATATCGTAAATTTATCGATCTAGCGAGCGTAACATCGTACAATTAACCACACCAACCAATTAGATAACTAAACCCTAACTTAACTCTAACAACCATGCTTCAAACCCTAATTTAAAATCAAATCCTTCTCTTGATTTTCCTAAACAAACATTTACTACTAAACTAATACTTCAAATTTCAATTCTAGCATATTTAAACTACAAGTTAACAAAAAGATTAGAATATTCACCTCACAAGCTTGAACCCTAGCTTGATCAAGTCACCAAGAAGCCTCCTTTCATCAAGTTTTTGAACTAATTTGGGTGAGGAGAGAGTGGATTAGGGTTTAGCTTTGAATGGAGATGGAAATTTGTGAATTTTCATTGAATTTTAGCAAAGAAATGAAGCAAGAAATGAAGTGAGAAATGAAGGGGGAGCTGCTGAAATTCGACCAGCAGGAAGAGGAGGAGGGTGTGGGGAAATTTGGAGAAGTTTCTAGGTCAATAAACACCCCATGTTCTCATTTAATGCTTTCATATCAACAATTTACCAAAAAAACCTCATTTTACACCATTTTTCCATTAAATTTCCCACCCTAAAACCAAAAGTTTGCAAGTCATGATATAATTTTATTAACACCATATTTTAGCTTATAAAGACTCCTAATTATGAAATTTACCTAATTAAATTTGTATTTATCACTAATTTAATGTATTTAAAAAGGCTTAAAATAATAAAAAAAATAATTAATTACGAATTTTTTTTTATTTAACTAGATAATTATAAGTGACATTTTAGTGACAAATTATAGTAATATCTTATCTAAATTTTGTATAATTAGTTCTACAATGAAAAATACCTATTTTGACTTTTTACGGAAAAAGCCGAAAAATTAGCCGATTACCGAAAAACTGCCTAAACGATTTTTGAAGGGTTACAATCTTCCTCCCTTAAAGAAATTCGGTCCCCGAATTTAGAATTTAACTACGTGTACCTTCAAAAAGATGGGAATATCTCTTCCTCATCTCGACCTCGGTCTCCCAGGTGACCTCCTCGTTGTTCGGGCAATGCCAAAGGACCTTGACGGACGGTATAACCTTCGACCTCAATTTCTTCACCTGCCGATCCAAAATGACCACCGGCTGCTCGGTGAAAGAAAGATCACGCTCTAGCTAGATCGTCTGGTGCTGAATCGCCTGTGAAGGATCATGAAGGTACTTGCGGAGCATCGAGACATGGAATACAGGGTGAACATCGGGGAAGCTAGGCGGAAGAGCTAACCGATAAGCGACTGGGCCAACACGCTCTAGGATCTCAAAAGGACCAACATATCTAGGACTCAGCTTCCCATTCCGCCCAAATCTCATCTCACCTTTCATCGGAGAGACCTTCAGGAAAACATGATCGCCAACAGCGAACTCGAGTCGGCGACGGCGCCTGTCAGCATAAGATTTCTGCCTGCTCTGTGCCGCTCTCATCCTGTCCCGAATCAGCTATATCTTCTCGGTCGTCTCCTGTACAATCTGCGGCCCCAAAATACTGCTCTCCCTAAGCTCTGTCCAACATACAGGCGATCGACATCTCCTCCCATATAAAGCCTCAAAAGGTGCCATCTGAATCGTCTCCTGGAAACTATTATTGTAGGAAAACTCGATCAAAGGCAAATGACGATCCCAGCTACCACCGAAATCTAAAACACAAGCTCTGAGCATATCCTCAAGAGTCTGAATAGTACGCTCCGACTGACCGTCAGTCTGAGGATGAAAGGCTGTGCTAAAACTCAATCGGGTGCCCAAAGCTTCCTGTAGTTTCTGCCACAATCGGCTGGTAAACTGGGTGCCCCGGTCGGACACGATGCAAGTCGGAACGCCATGCAGTCGCACTATCTCATCAATATAAACCTGGGCGTACTGAGAAAATCCAAAAGTGGTCTTCACTGGCAGGAAGTGAGACGCTTTCGTCAGTCGATCAACAATCACCCATATAGAGTCGTACCCTCGACTGGTCCTGGGTAGACCCATAATGAAGTCCATGGAGACCTGCTCCCACTTCCACTCAGGGATGGGCAAAGGCTGTAACTCGCCGGCTGGCCTCTGGTGCTCGGCCTTGACTTGCTGACAAGTCAGGCATCTCGACACAAAGTCTGTAATATCCTTCTTCATCCCGTCCCACCAGTAAACCTCTCTCAAATTACGGTACATCTTGGTGGAACCTGGGTGAACACTGTATACTGATCTATGTGCCTCCTCGAGAATATCGCGCCTCAGTCCCTCTGAATCTGGCACGCACAGTCGAGTCCCAAACCGAAGTATCCCCTGATTATCAATCACGAACTCGGAAACTCTGCCCTGCCGAATCTGCTCAATAATCTCTAAAATGCGGGCATCGCCGGACTGCTCCTCGCGGATACGGTCAAGTAACTGTGGGCGTGCTCTGAAATGGGCCAGCTGTCCTCCTGTAGGAGTAAACTCGAACTGCACACTGCTATCACATAAAACCTGCCAATCCGCCGTCGACTGCATCTGTACTGCGCCCAAACAAGATAAGCTACCTCCGGGCCTCCTACTCAAAGCATCTGCCACCACATTCGCCTTGCCGGGATGGTATAAAATCTCGCAGTCATAATCCTTCACCAACTCCATCCACCGGCGCTGTCTCAGATTCAGATCTCGCTGCTGGAAAATATACTTCAAACTCTTGTGGTCGGTGAATATCCGGCACGACTCACCGTATAGGTAATGTCTCCAGATCTTAAGTGCAAATACCACTGCAGCCATCTCTAAATCATGTGTGGGGTAGTTCTGCTCGTGTTTCCTCAGCTGCCGAGAAGCATACGTGATAACTCTGTCGTGCTGCATCAATACACAGCCCAGCCCCACTCGAGAAGCATCACAATATACCACGAACCCGCCTGATCCTGAAGGCAAAGCTAACACTGGTGCAGTAGTCAGACGAGTCTTCAACTGCTGGAAACTATCCTCACATGCCTGGGTCCAATCAAAAGGAACCCCCTTCCGGGTCAACCCGGTCAAAGGTGCAGCAATGCGGGAGAAATCCTGGACGAAACGTCGATAATAGCCGGCCAGACCTAGAAAGCTGCGAACGTCTGTAACTGATACTGGTCTAGGCCAACGCTGAACTGCCTCGATCTTCTTCGGGTCCACACAGATACCATCTCTCGTCACCATATGACCCAAGAAGTCGACACTGTCTAACCAGAATGCGCACTTGGAGAATTTGGCGAACAGCTGATGCTCCCTCAAAGTCTGCAATGTGATACGCAAGTGCTGCTCATGTTCCTCCCGGCTCCGAGAATAAACCAAGATGTCGTCAATGAACACAATAATGAACTGATCGAGATACGGCCTGAATACGCGGTTCATCAAATCCATAAATGCTGCCGGGGCATTGGTGAGCCCGAACGACATCACCAGGAACTCATAATGACCATATCGAGTACGGAAAGCGGTCTTCGGAATATCCTCCTTCCGAACCCGCAACTGGTGATAACCAGACCGTAAATCAACCTTCGAGAAGAACCCTGCACCCTGGAGCTGATCAAATAAGTCATCAATGCGGGGTAGAGGATATCTGTTCCGCACAGTAACCCGGTTCAGATGACGATAATCAATGCATAAGCGCATACTTCCGTCCTTCTTCTTAACAAACAGGACGGGAGCACCCCAAGGTGACACACTTGGTCGGATAAACCCTTTGTCCAGCAAGTCCTGTAACTGATCCTTCAGCTCTCTCAGCTCTGCCGGGGCCATCCGATAAGGCGGTATAGAAATAGGCCCCGTGTCGGGGATCAAGTCAATACAGAACTCAATCTCGCGCTCTGGTGGCAGACCAAGCAGCTCGTCAGGAAATATATCAGGGAACTCTCTCACAACAGGGACCTAGTCCAACGGAACCTCTGTGGAGCTAGTATCACAAATATAAGTTAAGAATCCCTGACACCCTTTCCTTAAGAGCTGACCAGCGCGAAGAGAAGAAATCAAGCCGGGAAGGGTAGCGCTACGATCTCCCTGAATAATACGAACCGGCTCACCAGGAAAACTGAATTTGACTGCTTTCTCACGGAAGTCCACGGATGCATAACAGGTGGCTAGCCAGTCCATACCAAGAAAAATGTCAAAGTCTAGCATATCGAGGAGAATCAAATCTACTGAAGAATCTCTCTCCCCGATACGAACGGAACACGATCGGTACACAAAACGGGCAACAAAAGACTCGCCTACCAGGGTGATAACGACAAGCTGCTGATCTAACGGAGTTGACTCTCGGCCCAACTTCGGTGCAAAATACATGGATACATAGGAATGTGTGGAGCCTGGATCAAATAATACCCGTGCATCAAAAGAACATACTGGTAGAGTACCTGTCACGACGGCATTAGATGCCTGTGCATCCTGAGGAGTCAACGCGAACACTCGGGCCTGTCCACCGCTAATAGCTGGCTGTCCTCTGCCTCTACCTCGGCCTCTGCCTCTGCCTCTGTCGCCTCGTCCTCTCGGAACTGGACCGCCACGCCCACGGCCTCTAGAAGCATCTGACTGACGTGGAGCATCGTCAAGAGTAGGAAGTAAAGCTCTCTAAGAAGGTGGTGAGGGTGGTAAAGTCACATGCGGGACTGTCGCCGCGCCCGGACGTCCCATGGTACAGTCTCTGACACGGTGGTACTGACTCCCGCACCGAAAACATCCTGGAGACGACTGCTGGGTCTGTGGATATGAACCAAATAACTGACCTCGTCTCAATCCTCTGCCTCCACCATCTCCCGGAAATAATCTATTACGATGTCTGCCCATCTGCCGCTGAGCTGGCGTATCAGTACGGATCCTCTTCGGCCCAGAAACGACCGGAGTCTCAGAAATACGCTCCTCCAAAAGTAAGGCTGCATCCATCGCGGCTGCGTATGTATCAAAGTGCTGGGTGCCGATGGCAAGGAATAGCTGTGTATCAAGCTCTCGTACAAACCTCTTTATTCTCTTCTCTTCTGTGTCGACTAGATACGGAGCATATCGAGACAACTGGGTAAACTGTATATCATACTCCGACACTGTCATCCCAGGAGTCTTGCGCAAAGACTCAAAACTACGGGCTCGAGCATCTCGGACACTCTCCGGAAGAAAACGGGCAAGAAATGCTGCTGTAAACTCATCCCAGGTCATAGAAGGCAGACCTGCAGCTCGGCCTCTTTCTACTGAATCATACCATGTCTGGGCAAGACCCTCCAGACGAAAACTCGCAAACTCCACCAATCTATCATCAGAACACCTCAACGAACGGCAAATCCGAGCCATCCTATCTAGAAATGCCTGTGGGTCCTCTGTCGCATCCGTACCGGTAAAAGCTGGAGGTCTCAATCTCATGAACTCCTGTAGTGAAACAGGGATAGTCTCCGTAGTAGCAGCAAGAGTGACCATCTGTGCAGCAGGTACAATCGTGGTCTGTGCGGTGGAAGGAACGTCCTCGGACCTCTGTGCCCGGCTGGACTCAACTAAAGATCCCATCATCTGTCGCAACTCTTGCATGCCGGCCTCTAATCTGGCAATACGGTCAGGATAAGGCGGATCAGTATGACCCTGAGGGGTAGGCGTATCCTCCCGCTCGATCCTCGCCTCAGACGGGCCCGCCCGAATCTCATCCCTAGCGGCAGCCCGCTGAGCTCTCGTAGTCTTTGGCGGCATCGAAGCTGGAATAAGAAACAGGACTGATAAGGACATTGCAATTGAATCAAGGAATGCAAGGAATCAAGAAGGAAATACAAGCAATTATGTCCTAAGGTCACTTAGGCGGAGTACCGTATCGTAAGTATGCCGCGGATCATACCCACGGTACGCCACTCTGCTTAAGTCACCTACTCCATCTACCAAGGTCGTCCTACACTCAGAAAGGTAAAACTTACGCTCTGATACCAACTTTGTCACGACCCGAAAGTACGGAAAGTGACTGGCACTTAGATTACGAGACGTCTAAAGGCGTACCGTAACCTAAGTCAGCCAAAGCCCAGAAAAATCTAAACCCAAATCAAAAGCGAGTGAAGGAAAAACTTTAATAACAATGGTTTTTAAATCAATTAAGTTGCATAGAATCCAAAAAAAAAACATCAAAAATTCCCAAAAATTTCGGCAGAGTCTCCCCTGTATTCTCTATCCCCTAAAATGGGTACAACAAGATAATAAACCTGTAATCATAAAATGGCATCCCCAAGCGGGAGCTAGCTCTTCGCCCAAGGCGGATCACAACCACATGCAATATAATAGTAGTATCAAGAAAAGAGCATAAAGAAACGCAAAATATCAGAAAACGCAACGCCGGCTCAAGTGAGCTCGACCCAAAAGAAACCATATATATACAAATCTCTCAGTCTCATCACTAGGTCGCATATACAATATAAAGTGGTAGATGGAGAATACTAGATATAATGATAAAGCAAAAGAAATAAAGTGTGCTCGCAACCCACCTACGGGCGATGTCGCGAGTCTGAGCAAAAGGGACTGATGATAAGATAGCCGCTGCTACAAGACTGATGAGTCCGACCTGCAAGACACTGTGGCACAACGGGGGTGAGTTGCCAGCTCATGAGTAAATATAACATCTAATAAGGCAATCGTAAGAATGCACGCAATGCACCACAACATGCAAGTACATATGTGATATAATATCTCTAGTATGCATGCACAGGTATGCAATGTCATTACTAAATCTTTAAGTGTTTTAAATGCTAAGGGTATTGAATTCTTAACTTTAGAAAATGAATATCTGTATAATAGCTAAGTACCATCACGAAATCATCTGAAAATTCGTGTCAAGTATCGACACCAAATATGAATCATATCTGTCTCAAAATCGGGCTCCGTCAATCCGGATCGGCCCATATCATAAATCTTACGACAACGGTCGGTATCCTCCGGATATCCGCCGCGCCAGACATCACCGGTAGGTAGTCTTCCCCAGCCAGGCTCATCGTCTACAACTCGATCTTCTTGCCCCGGGGTACCATACCGGGCCCACCATGTACCCAAGACGGTTCATCCACTCCTCGAATCGGGTCTCGAAATCCAACAGAAAACATGAAAACTCATGGTGGACGACACATACATCACGAGAAAACCGCAACTTTGTTTTGAAAATGATAAATATAAGGTTTTGTTAAATTCTTGCGGTTTTCCCCAAAAATCCAGAAATCGCAGCAATACTGAAATCCTCAAGAAAATCATAATGTCCACATGTTATATATGATAAATGTCTATGATATCAATGCATACGATGTGAATTTTGCTAGAAATCTATATAAATATGATGATGATGCGAGGTATACGTATGCTATGCAATTCCATATATCAAGTATGAATGCAAATGGCGATATTATGATAAACAGGTTCTATAGTGCATGTGGCATGGCAATTACCAAAGGCGTGTGTGCCACATGAATAGTGCGCGTGCAACAGATGCCAATGGTAACGGTGTTCGTGTCCTACAAAGTGATATTGCATAAGTATAGATGAATGTCCATGCAATCTAATATACTGTTCGCTATAAGGGTATGCAGTGTACATGAATGGATAAGCTAGCTAACAATATGAATCTTGCAAAAAGTAGAGTAATCCTAACTAGGGGGGCACCTCGCGCCATTCAGACGATTCCCCCATAGATGAATACATCTACTCACCTGAAATCCCCGCTAATCCGATCCGACCACCGCCTTGCCTTTACGCGCCGTGTCCGATGTTTCCCCGACCGATCTTATATTTGCACAACACCAAGCATAAGATTACATCTCCTAAAACGATGCAAGTCACAATATACCAATACCGACGCTTTCGAATTAAACATAACATGCACTCGGTGCGCGGGAAAACGCACGAAAATCGCTAATCTTTAACTAGAATCGTCATTTCGGGGAAATCGACAAAACTAACCCCCGACTAGACGAAACCCCGCGTTCGCGCACTCTAATAGTCCTATACGAAGCTAATTATATCGCTAACATAACACAACTTGATCGCATTCTAATTTTTGTAAAAATCTAGTAAGCAAATTGCATACCGATTCGATGCAAACATCGCAAATTTATCGATCTAGCGAGCGTAATATCGTACAATTAACCACACCAACCAATTAGATAACTAAACCCTAACTTAACTCTAACAACCATGCTTCAAACCCTAATTTAAAATCAAATCCTTCTCTTGATTTTCCTAAACAAACATTTACTACTAAACTAATACTTCAAATTTCAATTCTAGCATATTTAAACTACAAGTTAACAAAAGATTAGAATCTTCACCTCACAAGCTTGAACCTTAGCTTGATCAAGTCACCAAGAAGCCTCAATTCATCAAGTTTTTGAACTAATTTGGGTGAGGAGAGAGTGGATTAGGGTTTAGCTTTGAATGGAGATGGAAATTTATGAATTTTCATTGAATTTTAGCAAAGAAATGAAGCAAGAAATGAAGTGAGAAATGAAGGGGGAGCTGCTGAAATTCGACCAGCAGGAAGAGGAGGAGGGTGTGGGAAAATTTGGAGAAGTTTCTAGGTCAATAAACACCCCATGTTCTCTTTTAATGCTTTCATATCAACAATTTACAAAAAAACCTCATTTTACACCATTTTTCCATTAAATTTCCCACCCTAAAACCAAAAGTTTGCAAGTCATGATATAATTTTATTAACACCATATTTTAGCTTATAAAGACTCCTAATTATGAAATTTACCTAATTAAATTTGTATTTATCACTAATTTAATGTATTTAAAAAGGCTTAAAATAATAAAAAAATAATTAATTACGAATTTTTTTTTATTTAACTAGATAATTATAAGTGACATTTTAGTGACAAAATTATAGTAATATCTTATCTAAATTTTGTATAATTAGTTCTACAATGAAAAATACCTATTTTGACTTTTTACGGATAAAGCCGAAAAATTAGCCGATTACCGAAAAACTGCCTAAACGATTTTCGATGGGTTACAACAACGTGCCTGATCCAACCAACTTTTGGTTAAGGAAAATGTTCATAACATTATCCTGTAATACAAAATTATATCACTCTTTACTTAGTAAAGAAACCGATATAATATTGCATATCAGGTTCGGCATGTAATAACATTCGTTCAGAACCAATGTATTACCAGTTGGCAATACAAGGTGATATTCCCCGACGGTTTTAGCTGCAACAATTGCACCATTTTCAACCCTTATGTCTTTATCACCTTCTCTAAGTTCTCTACCTTTTCTAAGCCCATGTAACTGATTACATATATGGGATCCTGACCCGGTATCAAATACCCAGGACGTAGAGCAAATGGAGAAACAGTTCTCTGTAACGAACACACCCGAAGAAAATGCATCAACATGTACTTTTTTCACACGGGTGGCATAGGAATCCTGGTATTCCCCTATATCATGTTCAGTCCTATAACTCTTATAATAAAGAACGGAACCAACGTTCCCCAGCACAGTATAACATGCGGGTTCGGTCAATACATCCATATTATTATCTTGATTAAGGCATGATATGGTCGCTACCTAGAGAGAGAGAGAAAAAAATACTTTAGCGTATGCTCTTGCAAGATCAGATTGGTTATTATTTTATCTAATCAGGATGGCTCCCACTGTTTTTGTAGGGTTCCTAGGCACACAAATGAGGTCTCACAAGGCATCAACCATGCCAATTTCAAATTTTACGGTGCCGAGAAACCCTAGACTAGATCATTAACAAGAATTTTAGGCGAAAGATGCAACTAGCTAACAACTTAACTAAAAGAACGGAAATACAACCTTTGTAGATCCGGTCCTCCACCTCCATAGCTCCGCAATGAAGTCTCCTCGCTGTCCAAATGGAATCCCGGGCTCTAGCGTCGGCTTCATCGGAGAAATGGGCGGGCTAGGTCATCGACTACGATGCCGAAGATGATCTACGTTGAGGCATCACAAGATCAAGCTCCAACTTCACCAAGTCATGAAACTTGAGAAGAAAACACCCTATACTACTTGGCAAGTGGTAGAGGATGAAGAAATAGGAGGTGGGTTCACTTTAGAATTGGATTTCTCACTCATTTTCTCAAGTTGCCATTGATGGTGGCAAGCTTTTCTTCATGAAGATGAAGAAGAAGAAGATGAAAAAAATGTTATGATAAGTATATCTCAAAAAGAAAATAAAAAGAATACTTATCATAATCCAACCATGGTCAAGTGTAGAGAATAAACTAGGGTTAGGTCAATGGTTAGGGTTAAGCATGAAGACAAAAATGAATAAGAAAATGAAAAACAAAACCCTAACCATTTAAATAACCATGGTTTAATCTTTACACAAACTCAAGTAAGCATGTATCATCAAACATGATACAATCAAGTGCACAAAAGTATATCACATATACAACTTGTGAACTTTAAGTGAGAAAATCCATTTAAAGTGAACCAATACTAGTTAATGCAAAGTAATATATCAAATATATAATTATGCATTAAATCATTAAATCAACACTTGATTCAATGATCCGGTCAAGTCGCACACAACCGACTAGTATACAATGTATCGATTTATCGAATCAATCCTTGATTCGATAACTAGGTTATATCGCATACAACCATTCGACACATTCATCGCGAGAATGAAATACGGTATCACATACACGCATTATTCTCGGTCCCGCACATATCTCATATGCGCTCCTATTTCGTTTCGCTTGAGCCAGGAAACCTCTGTGTAGGACTCTAAAGACTCGTCAATACGCCGGTAGCAGATAATGATTATATCAAGCACCCACAAGCCGCAAGCAGTCTGCTAAACGTAACGGCCACCCGGGTATTGAGCGATTAGAAGATCGACGAGCAAGCCCGCTCACACTCTTGTGAATCCAACCAGTAACACTTACCGTACAGTCCGGTCTGTTCGTCTGATATGTCGCATATCTCGCCTAGGGGTGGTAAATGTCAGACCCCAATAGCTCGATAAGTCGTGTCGATATGAGTTCTATAACAATTCGAGAAACTACTGGTAACACTTACCAGTAAATCTCAGCAACCCTGGCCAGGGATTTCCGGTTACAGCCAATCGAACACAGCGCAACATCAACTCCCTATACCGGGAGAGACGAATCCCCTCCTATCGCTCATTGCCTCCATGTGATTCGGGACTGTACCCAAAAACCACCGTTTTGCACGCCCTCTTGGACATGGTAAGGTGGAAATCAAAGCACAGTGGGAACCACACAAGACTCTATGACGATCTCGGGTCAACAGACTACTCTGTACCAGTGTCACCAGAGAACTGCCATCTGACGTAAGGTATAATACATCTGGGAGTTCTCGGCGAGTCCGTCCAGTGTACCCAGTCTCCACTGAGCACCCGTATATCATCTCTGATGTCAAACACAAATGGATATGGGATCATCCATCGCCCATCTGTATGGGTCGAGAAGGTATACGCTAGTCTACTCTGGTATATCGATGCCCCGTCTCGATACACCCACGACTAGGGACCTTGAAGGATGTACTTATGGACTACCATGTCCCCACTAGTATGATCCGCATCATAGTCTAGGTAGTCAAGTACACATCCTAAGGGCTTTACCAACATGTAACAGAGAGACTATCAGTGTACATGTTAAGGTAAAGAGTAACCAGATAGCATACTATCATGTCGAGCAAGAAAGTCCTCCCTATATATGTCCCAGCATCCACTACAATATACATCCAATGTACAGTAATGGCCTCTAGGGCATACATATAACTAACAATCTCCCACTTGCACTAGGGCCATCTGATAGCAGTAGTTGTAGTATCTCATACTCAACCATCCCATAAAAGTCTCTCTCTGGGAATAGGCCTTCGTGAGTGGATCCGCCGTGTTGTCCTCTGAGTCTACTCTCCTAACCTCGATCCCTTAGAGATCAACCATCTCCATGATCAGGTGATACTGCCTTAGAACATGTATGGATCACTGATGGGACCTGCGTTCCTTGGCCAAAGCCACACTTCCATTGTCACACAATGGTAGGAACCTAGTTCATCTCATGAACCAATATACACCCAAACAGCCTCTTTGGTAGAATCTTTAGTAGCGATGTATCCTGCCTTTATCGTCTAGTATGTCACGGTATCTAGCTTGGAACTCTTCCAACATACCGTCCCTTTACTGAGGGTAAAGACAATGCCTGTGACTGACACTCAGTCGTCTTTATCACCCTGGAACACTTCCAGTGATTCTTCCCAGGATCAATTGATACCATCTCACTACAGCTAGTGAGTATCCTAACATCCATTTAGATCTATCTCATAGATCCAAAATCCAGGATTTAGTAGGTATCATTATGATCCTATATGGAGAATCATTGTGATATGCGGAGATTGATCGAGCGTAGCATAGGAAACTTCTTCCCTATCAAGAGTATGTCATCCACGTACTCTACGAGGATCGCCACCATACTCCCTACTACCTTTTTGTATATACAAGGTTCATCTACCATTTTAATGATGTCAAACTCTTTGACTATCTTATCAGAACAGATGTTCCAACTCCGCGATGCCTGCTTTATCCTATAAAGCATCTTGTACACGTTTCCGCTGCTCCCACTGTCTACGAAGCCCTTTGGCTATGTACTTATAGACGTTCTCTTCTAAAACATTATTTAGAAAAGCAGTCATGACACCCAACCACCAGATATCGTAGTCATGGTATGTAGCCGTGGTAAGTAGGATCTGGATGGACTTAAGCATAGGCACTGGAAAAGGTTTCATCATTATCCACGCCTGGTCGATGACGAAAACCTTTAACAAGTCTAGCTTTGAAAGTCTCAACTTTTCCATATACACCAAGTAATCTTCTCAAGATATACTTGCTCCTGATGGGGATTTAACCCTTTAGATATAGCAACCAAAGTCCATACTTTGTTGGTGTATAAGGATTCCATCTCAGATCACTAAGCATCCAGCCATTCTTATAGAGTCCCACTCCTGATGGCCAGCTCAAAACTAGTTGGGTCATCATCTCATGATGCAATCCTCGCTCCCACTGTCATAGAGAAACCGAAGTATCTCTCAGGTGGGTGAGGAACCCTACTAGATCGGCGGAAAGGCTGAGGTTCGTTGGAATCTACTGAATCCTTTGGTTGTACCAAATCATCTGCTGTAGTTTGCATAGCTGAAACCTTTCCAGTTCTACATTACAGGCCTTGCCACAAGTTTTTCCGGATTTTGCTTTTAGACATAGGCCGGTCAACCCCAAATCTTAACTAGCTTAAGACATGGGCTCTTCCCTTTCCATATCACATATGAAGTGGTAGGCAACTGATTTGATTTGAACCCTATTCATTAGGTATGCAACTTCATAAGTGCATAACCCCCAAAAGGAAATAGGTAACTCAGTAGTACTCATCATAGAGCACACCTTATCATATAGGGTGTATCTGCTCCACCCCGATATACCATCGTGCAATGGTGTATAGGAGGAGTAATGCTGAGAGAGAATCTCATTCTCCTTTAGAAAAGTCCAAGAATTCCGTGCTCAAGTATTCTCCTCCTTGATCTCATCAAAGGACATAATACTTTTACCCATATTTTGGTTCTCTACTTCTAACTTATATTCTATGAATATCTCAAAAGGTTCGGACTCATGTTTCAACAGGAACATATGACTGAATCTTGAGAGATTATCAGAGAATATAATGAAGTATAAAGAACCAGTCCTGGCATATGTAGACAGGAGACCTTACATACATCATCATGTATCAGTCCCAAGAGTTCACTAACTCTTTCTCTGTTTCCAATAAACAGAGCTATGGTCATCTTATCTTTGTGACATGACTGGCGAGTTTCACAAGATGTAAATTCAAACTGATTTAAATATGCATCTATATGTAACTTCAGCTAGTCGGGTCGCATTGATATGACCTAGTCTATAATACCTTAAGAAGAATTCGTTCATTTCTGAACTCTTCCTCTTATGTGTGTTCCATATACTAAGAACTGTAGTTTGATTTAGAACATCAATGCTTTTAGATAACGTGCCTGAACCGATCAACTTTTGATATAGGAAATGTTCAAAACATTATCCAACAATACAAAATTTTATCATTTCTTTACTAATAAAGAGACTGATATGATTTTGTATATCAGGTTCGGTATCTAATAACATTCGTTTAGAATCAATGTATTGGTAATACAGGGTGACAGTGACCAACAGACTTGGCTGCAACACTTGCCCCGTTTTCTGTCTCATGAAACTTATCACCCGTTCTCAGTTCTCTACCTGTCTGTAGCCCATGTAACAGATTACATATCTGGGATTCTGATCTGGTATCTAATACCCAGGACGTAGAGGATACTGAGAAACAGTTCTTTGTAACGAACACACCCAAAGATGATGCATCAACATGCACTTTCTTCGTTTGGGCGGCACGGGAAATCTGGTATTCCCCAATTCCTGCTCTGTCTTATAACAATTATAAGTTGCAGCGGCACCAATGTTCCCCAGCTCAGTATAACAAGCGGGTTCGGTCAAAAATCTGTATTATTATCTTGATTAAGGCGTGATATGGTCGCTACCTGGAGAGAGAGAGAAGAAAGCACTCAGCGTGCGCTCTGCAAGAATAGATTGGTTATTATTTTATCTAATCAGGATGTCTCCCACTGTTTTTATCAAATCTTCCTTCAAACCCTAAAAGGAAAGACCAGCCGGGATTAATTACACACTACAAGTTCATCAATCTTTCAGCCAGGCCAGTGTCGGTACTTTGAGGGAGGTCCCCAGTGCTTTCGCACGAACCTAATTAATGTAAACCTCGTTTTCCCAGAGGCGTAACCCCGTTGACACCTTTCTAGACACCTACTTGATCGACTAATTGTAATGTGTAAAACTCTCCCAGGAGTAACTCTTACTCACAGCGGGTATCGGAATCCAACTATCTCATAGAAGGTATGCAATCTCATTGCAAATTTCAACACTTGAATTTCCCGATAATATTTTGTCCCGAACGATCTATGACCTTGACAAGGTCAACAAACCATAGACCGCAAGTCAAGTTCAGCCCGTCATTTCTTGATTGAATCAAACCCACCCGCACGACCCTTGACAAGGTCAACAAGGCCGTACGACTACCCTAACCCAATCTGCATCATATGCATAAGCAGATAAATACTGGTTAGCTACCGCACACTGCTCCTTGACTGAGTCAACAAACGCAGCACGAATACTAACTATTACCTATCTGAAATGACGGAGGGCTACGACAGGTTTTTAAGAAAACCTTTTGCGTAATGAACTTTATATCGTTGTAGGATCAAATGAATTTTAAAATGGAGTGTTTTTGAGGCTTTTCTAGTTTTGCTAAAGGAGTCACTCCCCGTGAAGGGACCGTCGGTCCTTTCCTCGTCGAATGAGGTGCGGGATATATCATATATATCACTGTGCAAAGCAAAAACTCTTAAAAGCAATCAAAAGACAAACCGAGGGTTGTAGCATCTGCCAGTTATTGCTAAAGGAGTTACTCCCGGTGAAGGGATCTCGGTCCTTTCTTCATCGAATAAGGTGCAGGATATATCATATATACCGCTGTGCAAAGCAAGAACTGTAGCTACCTGTTTTATTTTGAAATTCGATTCTACAACATCTTAGGTTTCTTTTATTTCATTAATCACATTAATGAAGTCCCATCATTTAAATTACCTAAACATCACAGATAAATACGACGTACACTTATGCCATCCGCATTCGCCTCGATGTCCCCTCGTGCACCGTTAGGTTAGGTAACTAACGGCAGAGCAGGGCAGGGCTAGCGCGGGTGTAAAACATAAGTAACGTCTATATAATATATCATATATACTATATACAGTATCTATCACAGAACATCACATGATCACATCACAGATATCGCAGCAGAAGAATCATATGAAATATTAGATATATTAGGACGTCCGTGTTTTCAATACGAGTCAGTATAAAACACGGATTCCACGGTCACGATGAATAGCCAAACCCACACCCCTAGACCCCTACGAGAGCGGCAAGCAACCCTACCAATTCTGGAGTTAGGAGACCCGGACTCGACTCCTCGAGTTGGTCTCCCACTGGACTCCAGAACCCGGTTACTTGTGCCCTCCTCCTTGGGTCTATCCTAGTGCGGAAAAGTAAATAATATACAAAAGGTGACATCTTCCGCAACCTGGAAGTGCCCCAATAAAAGAATATTACATACAAGTTTTTACATGAATGAAAATGAAAAACACTCATCTCACATAACCCCCCCCGGCTATTCAAACACGACGATCCAATATAACATATCCAGCAACACATAACATCACATGTCATCAACGTAAGTAAATATGCACATCCCAATTGTCGTTGACATATAGCAACGAAACCGGCGATATCACATATTACACTTACGGTCACAGAAAAGAAAGTGTAAAACTACAACAGTTGGAATCCGCAAACTCTTTAGACATCACATGCCTAATCAAATGAATACCTTAGACATCGCATGCCTAACAATTATAAATCCCGCATTTTAGTCTCATTATCGAAAACACTTTTCAATATCAAGTCGGGCAATTCAACAAGATTCCCGACATCCTGATCGAATGCTCGTCGCAAACTTTAGTAGGCGGCCGCACCCCCGACGCCGTCGACAAAGTGCACCAAGGCGGAACACCGCTGCCGTGAGCACCCGAACGGATGCTTTCGGCGATGGGGTTCTCCTACAGTCACTTGGTCGGGGCTATGGAGTGAGGCTGTTTATTAAGTTTACCCGGCGAGTATCCGCGTACGCTACGTGATTGCGACGGACTTTTGATCACATCAAAATTCCGTGGCAACCGATCAAGTGAGACTAAACCGCTAGATTTATAACATTCATTCAGTTATCTCATAACTTTTTGTGAATTCCAATTATTGTATCCCATTCCAGATAAATAGAAAATGTTAAACTTTTCGATCGAACAGTCAAACACCCAAGTTTTCCCGATACAGATCAACACATGAAACAAGTCTAAAAACATTCAGTTCGTGCCTCAGTACCAACGGTCCAGCCGTAGAAAGGTCAAGCCAACGCCTCACATGTGGCACGCCGTACTTCCCCAAACCCGAACGTTCAAAGGGCAGTTCAAGACGGTCACATAATCGAGTTAAGGTTTATTGTCTTCTAGAGGGACCATCGCGTTACTTGCACTACTTAGAACGTCATTAAACTATGGAAAAATCCAACAATTGGAAATTTCCCGGCAGGGGAAAAATTGGGTATTTATATCCGGTCGAACTTTTTAACATTTTTAAAAATTATCCGGAAAGCCACATAGACAAAATCTGATACTTCGATCGAAACACCGAATCCCCAAAACAACCCCAGAAAATTCAACTCTTGAATAAATATTAAAAATTCCCAGAAAATCCAGTACCAGAAGAGAAAAATTACTGCGCAAAAATGGAGGGCTGACGTCATCATATGGCCGCGGAACCGCCGCATAAGGCATGCTTATGCCGCGGTTCCGCCGCGCTTTAGATGACTTAGCCCCTCGAATTTCACAGTAATTCAACTAAGACCCTGCTGAATTTTTTAGAAATTTTTAATCTGGAAAAAACCCAGTTTTTGAAAAAAGTCCAGAGAGCATATTCGGGTTAGGGTTTTGATTCGATCGGACTTCAAACTCCGTCTACGCTTCGCCTAAGGCTCTAGCTAGGCTCTGATACCACAGTAGGGTTCCTAGGCACACAAATGAGGTCTCACAAGGCATCAACCATGCCAATTTCAAATTTTACGGTGCCGAGAAACCCTAGACTAGATCGTTAACTAGAATTTAAGGCGAAAGATGCAACTAGCTAACAACTTAACTAAAAGAACGGAAATACAACCTTTGTAGATCCGGTCCTCCACCTCCATAGCTCCGCAATGAAGTCTCCTCGCTGTCCAAATGGAATCCCGGGCTCTAGCGTCGGCTTCATCGGAGAAATGGGCGGGCTAGGTCATCGACTACGATGCCGAAGATGATCTACGTCGAGGCATCACAAGATCAAGCTCCAACTTCACCAAGTCATGAAACTTGTGAAGAAAACACCCTATACTACTTGGCAAGTGGTAGAGGATGAAGAAATAGGAGGTGGGATCACTTTAGAATTGGATTTCTCACTCATTTTCTCAAGTTGCCATTAATGGTGGCAAGCTTTTCTTCATGAAGATGAAGAAGAAGAAGATGAAAAAAATGTTATGATAAGTATATCTCAAAAAGAAAATAAAAAGAATACTTATCATAATCCAACCATAGTCAAGTGTAGAGAATAAACTAGGGTTAGGTCAATGGTTAGGGTTAAGCATGAAGACAAAAATGAATAAGAAAATGAAAAACAAAACCCTAACCATTTAAATAACCATGGTTTAATCTTTACACACTCAAGTAAGCATGTATCATCAAACATGATACAATCAAGTGCACAAAAGTATATCACATATACAACTTGTGAACTTTAAGTGAGAAAATCCATTTAAAGTGAACCAATACTAGTTAATGCAAAGTAATATATCAAATATATAATTATGCATTAAATCATTAAATCAACACTTGATTCAATGATCCGGTCATGTCGCACACAACCGACTAGTATACAATGTATCGATTTATCGAATCAATCCTTGATTCGATAACTAGGTTATATCGCATACAACCATTCGACACATTCATCGCGAGAATGAAATACGGTATCACATACACGCATTATTCTCGGTCCCGCACATATCTCATATGCGCTCCTATTTCGTTTCGCTTGAGCCAGGAAACCTCTGTGTAGGACTCTAAAGACTCGTCAATACGCCGGTAGCAGATAATGATCATATCAAGCACCCACAAGCCGCAAGCGGTCTGCTAAACGTAACGGCCACCCGGGTATTGAGCGATCAGAAGATCGACGAGCAAGCCCGCTCGCACTCCTGTGAATCCAACCAGTAACACTTACCGTACAGTCCGGTCTGTTCATCTGATATGTCGCATATCTCGCCTAGGGGTGGTAAACGTCAGACCCCAATAGCTCGATAAGTCGTGTCGATATGAGGTCTATAACAATTCGAGAAACTACTGGTAACACTTACCAGTAAATCTCAGCAACCCTGGCCAGGGATTTCCGGTTACAGCCAATCGAACATAGCGCAACATCAACTCCCTATACCGGGAGAGACGAATCCCCTCCTATCGCTCATTGCCTCCATGTGATTCGGGACTGTACCCAAAAACCACCGTTTTGCACGCCCTCTTGGATGTGGTAAGGTGGAAATCAAAGCACAGTGGGAACCACACAAGACTCTATGACGATCTCGGGGCAACAGACTACTCTGTACCAGTGTCACCAGAGAACTGCCATCTGACGTAAGGTATAATACCATCTGGGAGTTCTCGGCGAGTCCGTCCAGTGTACCCAGTCTGCACTGAGCACCCGTATATCATCTCTGATGTCAAACACCAATGGATATGGGATCATCCATCGCCCATCTGTATGGGTCAAGAAGGTATACGCTAGTCTACTCTGGTATATCGATGCCCCGTCTCGATACACCCACGACTAGGGACCTTGAAGGATGTACTTATGGACTACCATGTCCCCACTAGTATGATCCGCATCATAGTCCAGGTAGTCAAGTACACATCCTAAGGGCTTTACCAACATGTAACAGAGAGACTATCAGTGTACACGTTAAGGTAAAGAGTAACCAGATAGCATACTATCATGTCGAGCAAGAAAGTCCTCCCTATATATGTCCCAGCATCCACTACAATATACATCCAATGTACAGTAATGGCCTCTAGGGCATACATATAACTAACAGTTTTTATCAAATCTTCCTTCAAACCCTAAAAGGAAAGACTAGCCGGGATTAATTACACCCTACAACTTCGCCAATCTTTCAGCCAGGCCAGTGTCAGTACTTTGAGGGAGGTTCCCCATGCTTTCGCACGGACCTAATTAAAGTAAACCTCGTTTTCCCAGAGGCGTAACCCCGTTGACAACTTTCTAGACACCTACTTGATCGGCTAATTGTCCTGTGTAAAACTCTCCCAGGTGTAACAATTACTCGCAGTAGGTATCGGGATCCAACTATCTCATAGAAGGTATGCAATCTCATTGCAAATCTCAACACTTGAAATTCCGGATAATATTTTGCCCCTAACATGCTATGACCTTGACAAAAGCCAACAAACCATAGCCCGCTAGTCAAGTTCAACCCGTACATTTCTTGATTGAATTAAACCCACCCGCACGACCCTTGACGAAAGCCAACAAAGCCGTACGACTACTCTAATTCAATCGCATCATATGCAGCAGATAAGCAGCATATAGCTACCGCACACTACACCTTGACGTAAGCCAACAAATGCAGCACGAATACTATATACAACTTATCTGAAATGACGGAGGGCTACGACAGGTTTTTCTGAAAACCTATTGCGTAATGAACTTGATATCGTTGTAGAATCGAGTGAATTTTGAAATGGAGTGATTTTGAGGCTTTTATTAGTTTTGCTAAAGAAGTCACTCCCGGTGAAGGGATCTCGGTTCTTTCCTCATCGAATAAGGTGCAGGATATATCATATATATCGCTATGCAAAGCAAAACTCCAAAAGCAGTCAAAAGTCAAACCGAGTATTGTAGCATCTGCCAGTTTTTCTAAAGAGGTCACTCCCTGTGAAGGGATCTCGGCTCTTTCCTCATCGAATAAGGTGCAGGGTATATCATATATACCGCTATGCAAAGCAAAACTGTAGCTACCCTTTTTATTTGAAAATTTGATTCTACAGCATCTTTTAGGTTTCTTTTCTTTCATTAATCACATTAATGAAGTCCCATCATTTAAGTCACCTAAACATCACAGATAAATACGACGTACACTTATGCCATCCGCATTGGCCTCGATGTCCCCTCGTGCACCGTTAGGTTAGGTAACTAACGGCAGAGCAGGGCAGGGCTAGCGCGGGTGTAAAACATAAGTAACGTCTATATAATATATCATATATACTATATACAGTATTTATCACTGCACATCACAGATATCGCAGCAGAAGAAACATATGAAACATTGGATATACTAGGACGTCCGTGTTTTATTTTGAGCCTCTATAAAACACGGATTCCACGGTCGCGACGAATAGCAAAACCCACACCCCTAGACCCCTACGAGAGCGACAAGCAACCCTACCAATTCTAGAGTCAGGAGACCCGGACTCGACTCCTCGAGTTGGTCTCCCACTGGACTTCAGAACCCAGTTACTTGTGCTCTCCTCCTTGGGTCTATCCTAGTGCGGAAAAGTAAATAATATACAAATAGTGACATCGACCTCATCCCGGAAGTGCCCCAATAAAAAAATATTACATACATTTAATTTTACATGAATGAAAATAAAAACTCTTATCTCACATAAAACCCCCCGGCTATTCATAACGCGACAATCCAATATAACATATCCAGCAACACAGAACATCACATGTCATCAACGTAAGTAAATATGCGTACCCCAATTGTCGTTGACATATAGCAACGAAACCAGCGATATCACATATTACACTTACGGTCGCAGAAAAGAAAGTGTAAAACTACAACATTTGGAATTCACAATCTCTTTAGACATCGTAAATCCGAAATATCACATATTTCGCATTTCATGCCTAACTGTATGAATTCCACATATTGTATCACATTCGAGATAAATAGACAGTATTAAACTTTCCGATCGAATAATAAAATACCCAAGATTTCCATAATAGCTCAACACTTGAGCGGAGTTCAAAAATTCCAGAATACGTCACAGTAGCAACGGTCCTGCCGTAGAAGGGTCAAGCCAATGCCTCACATGTGGCACGCCGTACTGCCCCAAACCCTAAGGTTCAAAAGGCAGTTCAAGACGGTCACATAATCGAGTTAAGGTTTGTTGTCTTCTAGAGGGTCTATCGCGTCACATGTACATTTTTCCGAAAGATTTAAACCCGAGAAAAATTCAACACTTGAATGTTTTTCGTGACGGGAAAAATTGAGTTAATGATATCCGTTCGAACATTTTAATACTTTCTAAATATCCGGAATAACAAAGCAAAATTAAATTCTCCGATCGAATCGACGATTACAAAATAAACCCCAAAATACTCAACACTTGAGTCAGATTAAAAATACCCAGAAAACATAAATCACAGAATTGGAAATTACTGTGGAAAACTGACTGCATGATTCTCCTATACTGCCGCGGATCCGCGGCCCAAGAGGGGTACGGCCGCGGTTCCGCGGCGGTTTATACTGTTCATCGTCTCGTTTTTCACTGTAATTCATATAAAACCCTGCTGAATTTTTTAGGCATTTTTAATTCCAAAAAATCACAGATTTTGAAAAAAGTCTAGAGAGGGGGTTAAATTTGCGTATTCGGGTTCGTACGGAGTTTTAACTTCGTTAACTCATCGCCTAATGCTCTAGCTAGGCTCTGATACCACTGTAGGGTTACTAGGCACACTAACAAGGCTCTACAAGGTATCGGCCATGCCAAAATTAAATTTTTATGTGCCGAACAACCCTAAGCTAGATCGTATACTAGAGATTAGGCAAAGATAATAGCAAGTAAACGACTTTACGACTAAGGGTATGCGAAATACAACCTTTGTAGATCGGTCCTTCACTTCTAAAGCTCCTTGTCGTAGTCCCTTCACTGCGATCAAAGTTCTCCCGGGCTCTTACATGGCTTCACGAGGCGAAAGATGCGACCTTGCTTGAAATCTCCGAGGCCGAAGATGATCTACGTCTAGGGAATTCCGACTCAAGCTACTACTTCACTAACTAGAGAATTAGTGAAGTAAACACCCTAAACTAAAGTGCTAATCTAGTAGAGGATGGAGAAATAGGAAGTGGGTTCTCTTTGGAATTTTATTTCTCACAATGATTCTCACTTTGGATCAAACCCTAGCAAGCTTTTTCTTTTGAACCAAGAAGAAGATGAACAAAAGAAAATGAAGAGGATAATGATCAAGTGAGTGAGCTAACCATGGTGAGTGAGTATCATATACTAACTCTTGTAGAGACATTACCATGGCTAAGTGTTAAGGTTAGGTTAAAACCCAAAGTAAAAACAAATTTAGTGGACTTTAGTCAATGCATCCACAAGCTTCCACAAGCTTCATGCATTTTCTAATTTACCACTAATTTTGTAATTACTTTTAAATGTTAAAACCCAACATAACAAAAAGCATGGTGTATGTCTCATACACCCAAGTCAAGTGTATCATCAACCATGATACAATAATATAACACATTTTAATATATATCATATATATAGTAAAGATGTGTACATATGAGAAAAAAAAACCCTAAGTGAACTTGTGTTAGTAAATGTAAACTAGTATATCTAATATACAATTATACACTTAATTATTAAATCAACACTTGACTTAATAATCCGGTCATATCTCATATAACCGACTAATATCCAATGTATCGACTTATCGAATCAACACTTGATTCGATAACCCGGCTATATCATATATAACCGACTGATACACAAAGTCGCGAGAATAGAATACGGTATCACATACATGCATTATTCTCGGTCCTGCACATATCACATACGTGCTCCTATTTCGTTTTTCCTAAGCCAGTAAAACCTCTATGTAGGACTCTAAAGACTCGTCAATACGCCGGCAGTAGGTGATGATCATATCAAGCATCCATAAGCCGTCAGCGGTGCTAGCTGTACGTAACGGCTACCTGGGTATTGAGCGATCAGAAGATCAGCAAGCAAGCCCGCTCCAACTCCTGTAAAAGCCTGCCGGTAACACTTCCCGTACAGTCCGGTCTCCTCGTCTGATATGTCGCATATCAAGTCTAGGGGTGGTAAACGTCAGACCCCAATAACCGATAAGTCATACCGATGTGAGGCTCATAACGGGTCGAGAAACTACTGGTAACACTTACCAGTAAATCTGTAAATCAGCCCTGGCCAGGGACTTCCCTGTCACGGCCAATCGAGCACAGTGCAACATCAACCCCCAATACCGGGAGAGACGAAACCTCTCCTATCGCTCATTGCCTCCATGTGACTCGGGACTGTACCCAAAAACCACCATTTTTCATGCCCTTATGGACGTGGTAAGGTGAAAATCAAAGCACAGTGGGAATCACACAAGACTCTATGACGATCTCGGATCTACAGACTAACCTGCACAAGTGTCACCAGAGAACTGCCATCTGACGTGAGGTATAATACTACCTGGGAGTTCTCGGCGAGTCTGTCCAGTGTACCTAGTCTCCACTGAGCACCCGTATACCATCTCTGATGTCAAACACCAATGGATATGGGATCATCCATCGCCCATCTCATGGGTCGAGAAGCGTATACGCTAGTCTACACTGGTATCTCGATGCCCCGTCTCGATACACCCACGACTAGGGACCTTGAAGGATGTACTTATGGACTACTATGTCCCCACTAGTATGATCCACATCATAGTCCAGGTAGTCAAGTACACATCCTAAGGGCTTTACCAACATGCAACTATAAGACAGTATAAAGAGACAAGTATACATGTTAAAGTAAAGTGCAACCAGATAGCATACTATCATATCGAGCAAGAAAGTCCTCTCTATATATGTCCAAGCATCCTATAATATACATCATTTGTACAATACTGGCCTCTAGGGCATACATACAACTAACAGTTTTATGGCAAGGTTCGGAAAATTCACGTGCGTTTACGCACGTGTCATTTTTCGGGCAGATAATACTGGTCGGCTTTGGTTTAAGCCGGCTCCGAGTATTATACTGTGTAGATATAATATCTTTGTCTCAGTTACATTTGTATTCGGTCGTAATACAAATGCGGGTATGTTTATACTGATACGGGGTTATCCTGAAATCCGTTTCGGGATCGCTTTTGGAAGTTGCCAGTTTCCAGTTTTATATCGCCCGTCTTTAACATTCGGTTAAAGACAGATTTATCTTTTCTTGATATGAGTGTGGAAGTTTCTAGATGGTGACTAGGATGGTGACTAGGCTTGTGAGTTATTAGTGCATTGATTATTGCATTAATGGTTTTGGTGACTTGGTTGATGATTCATTCTTTGCTTTAAATGTGTTCATACAAGGTGTATCATGACTCATTATTTCATTCATAGTAATGGTCACCCCCCTCTCCTACACTCACCTCCCTCATCCTCTATATATGGCCGGCCCTCCCCTCCTCTTCTCACTCACTCTAACTAGGGAAAAGATTATGATAGATTTGTGTATGGAAATTTCATATAGCTCAAATTCTTATCACCTGATTCTTAAAAAAAAAGGCAACTTCGTTAACCGTTCGTCCATAGCTTTGGACGTAACGAGACAAAGTGTTCTACTCATTCTCTATATCAATCTTGGTCATCTCTTTTAGCAAACTTGATGATCAAGTTGCCTCGGTTCAGAGGCGGGAGCCCGTTTAAAGATCCGTCGACGTGGTGCCACCTGGACGAGAAGACTGGAGATTCATGAGATCGGAGCAACCGCAACAAAGCGTGGGATGATGGTTGAAGACCGAAGGACTCGGATCGTTCGGTATAACATTTCTACCGACTTTGTAATTTGTTAGTTTAGCTTTAATGGCAGATCCGGGTTATAGTACGCGATAGCGCCAGTTGTAAAAGTTTTTGTTCCGCATTTGGCGTCTGTTAGACGGCCGGGGCGCTATCGTGTACTTACAGTGGTATCAGAGCCTCATCATTAAGCTTTACTAACTTATGCTAACGCGTTTAAAAGATCGATCGAACGGAATTTCCGAAATCACAATTTTCAGCACACAAGTTTCTGTCGATTTTTTAAAGGGCCTAAAGATAATTTTGCATATCACAGAAAAGCGTTCAGGGTTTTCTAAGCATTCTGGGAAAATTTGGGCACGTGATCCCACATGACCACCATGGATCCGCGGTCAAACATAGGGTTTGACCGCGGAACCGCGGCGACTTTGTAGGAACAGTGCTCCAATTTTTTCCATAGAGCTTCACTAAGGAAATTGTGGGTTTTGGTAATATTCTTTTGGGCCAAGATTTTGTTGCTGTACAACAGATGTACGTGGGGCCCACTTCGGGAAGTTTTGTCGATCGAAATTTTAAACTTGTTAATATGCAGTATTTACATTATATCTCCGACCGGGAATGTCATTTGAGTGGTAAATTGCGTCTAATTGATATAGTTCTTTTAGACGGGTTTGCGAACGTGACATTCGCGTTGATGTTCTATGTTGTGCTATGCTGTTGCGGATTTGTCGTGGTGGATAGCAGTGTGCAATGGTAGTGCAGTTTGGATTTATTTGAACATTTGATATTGCGGGGCGAGCGTCCAATATGTGGACTGCCGTCACTACCTGTTTGTATAATATTCTTTCGGGGCACGACCGGGCAGAGGTCGATGTACCCGTTGTACATATTTGTATTTCTGTACTAGGTTTACCCCGTGACGGAGT
Organism: Agapanthus africanus; assembly: GCA_030015575.1. Classification (NCBI taxonomy): domain Eukaryota; kingdom Viridiplantae; phylum Streptophyta; class Magnoliopsida; order Asparagales; family Amaryllidaceae; genus Agapanthus; species Agapanthus africanus. The sequence goes on from CM057342.1 coordinate 307,138,176, forward strand.
GCACGGATAGCCAGGTTATGGAGGACAACCGGTCCGTATCTCATGGCTTTGAGAGGCAGAGGGATCTCACTCTAGAATTAGCAGACTATTCGCCGCACTCGTAGGGGGTACAGGTTGACCCAAGGATGGGTGCTCAAGTTACCGGATTCCGTGAAGTGCCAGGTGGTCCATTCATTTTGCTGTAGGGGGCTGCCTCGCTTCAGATTTTGGCGGGTAACTTGCCGCACCCGTAGGGGTCTACGTTTCATTGCACAGGCTATCCACACGACCAGGGGAACGTCGGGTTTCAGCAGCGGCTCTGTGAAACCCGGGGATCCCAGATTATCTGTATTGTTCTGTGATGCTTATTACTTTTCTGTAATGTTGCATATTATCACACCTGGAGCGATTATTGTATATTGGTATATATACTATTAGATGTTGTATATGTTTTACACCCGCGCTAGTCCAGCCCCCGCTCTGTCGTTAGTTAAGTAACCTAACGAGTGATGACGGGACCCAGTGACGAATGCGGATGGCATATACGTACATTTTTTCGTTGTTTTCTGGTGTGATTGATTGATGGGACTACATTGATTCTTATCAATGCAAGGATAAAACAAACCTATATTTGATATTGTTGGAACAAATTTTAAAAAGGTGTTATTACAAACATGTTTCCTTTTGTTATGCATAGCGATATTCAGTTAGAATATCCTGCACCTCATTCTACGAGGCAAGGGCCGAGATCCCTTTACCGGGAGTGACCCCTTGGGCAGAAGTTTACGTCAGGGTAATAACTTCATTATAGTCGATTACAAATTGCTTTGCATCGCGGTATTCAGTTGGAATATCCTGCACCTCATTCCACGAGGATAGAGCCGAGATCCCTTTACCGGGAGCGACCTCTTTAGCAAAAGGTTTTCGCCACTATATTTTTATAAAAAGCTATCAGGTTCCTTCAACGAGATAAAGTTCATTACGTTAATTGTTTTTCGCCAAAAACAAGTCGTAGCCCTCCGTCGTATCTTATGGATGGTCAGTAGTATTCAAGCTATGTTTGTTGACTAAAGTCAAGGCATAGTGTTTGGTAGTTGTTGGGTATTCATCTGTTGCATAGATAGATGCGTTGGTTTGGGACAGTCGTATTACCTTGTTGACTAAAGTCAAGGGTATGTACGGGTGGGTTCAAATCAACCTGGATAATGACGGGTAGAACTTGACATGTGACTTATGATTTGTTGACTAAAGTCAAGGTCATAAGAGCATGATGCAAAAATTAACATCGGGAGTTTCAAACAAACAGCAAACTTGCCAGGCATCCGCATACCTTCTGGAGTGTGATAACTTGAGTGGCTTCCATCAAGTTATCATGCGATGATAGTTGGATCCCGATTCTCACTGATGAGTTGGTTTACTCTTCGGGTGATCTCGACTAATTCTTCTTTCAGGTTTGGAGGAGAATTTGAGATTACAGTGGGAGGTTTCCTGATTAGATAAAGTGATAACCATTCTGATCTAGGTTAGAGTGCACGCAGAATGTTTCTTTTCTCTCTCTCTCTCTTTGGAAGCGACCATTGACCGACCCTAGACCATGACTCAGTGACCAAGTTGACTGAACCTTCTTAAAATACTGGTTTTTAGATTGTCCGAGTTGCATAAGTCATTGCCGCTCTTTCTTTTACCCTTTGCATTTCTCAGAACACCCCGTATTACTACGGATATCCACATCCATTGGATAGATCCATCGTATGGTTATATACGAACTCGAAGGGACTTCATTGAGGATGGATCTAGGTTCAGGAGAAATAGAATTAGTTTATTCAGTTGTCTTTTATTATCACCTTCTCTCAAGTTGCGAGGGCTCCTTAGTTTAGGAGAGTACACCTATTACGCTTATTGGATAGTCTTATTCCAAACCATAGGCAGGTGCCGAAAGGTAGGGAATGAAGAAAACCAATTAGCCTAAGTAGGGTGTACAGAAGGTAATAACTAAAGACAAAATAAAGGGATTAGAAAGAGGGCAAAGTAAATTGCGACTGTTATCATTCACGACCAAACCACGTACTTCATCGCCACTCCTATTTCACCTTTGCTTTTTTCCCAGTTCGGGAGAAATAGAATAAGGTATTATTTAGTTGTCTTTTATCATCACCTTCTCTCAAATTGCGAGTACTCCTAGGATTAGGAGAGTACACCTATTATGCTTACTGGATAGTCTTCTTCCAAACCATAGGCTGGTGCCGAACGGTAGGGAAGGAAAAAAACCATTTAGCCTAACGATGGTGTACAGAAGGTAACGACTAAAGACAAATAAAGGGATTTGGAGAGATGGCAAAGAATTATACGGTTACAGTCATGAATTGGATTATAGAAGAGGCATTACTAAGAATAGCAGGTACCCCTACGAAACATTTTCATGTTTTAGTGCATTGTTAAAGGAAAACTGATTTTCCGATTAGATACTTACTCCGAGGTATGTATTTACCAGGTTCCATTCTCACATCTGTATGGTTTTACAGATGATGAGTGGGAGTAGGTTATTGGGAATAAAGGTGATCATCCTCATTATATCGGAATTCTTTGTAATTGGTGATATTTGAGGAAGTCGCCTGAGTTTTTGCCGGACGGCATGTATTTGGTTTTGAATATCCGTTGTTGTGCACCAATTTCAAAATGATATATCTGTACGTTTATTTTTAATAAAGTGAGATATAACTTTTTGAAATTTTGTCCGTGACATTTACCTATATCAGTTGACGATTGGGTAAGGAGCATTGAACAACGGAGTAGTTCTTAACCATAAGTACAGTTTTCAACCTACGATGCGCAGGTTTTGAGTTATTCGACTCAGCGGACTTATACAGAGTATTGTATGTTGTCCAGATCCGTCAGGACAAAAGGGTTGGTCCTCGTACTATGTTCTGTTTACTTATGACTTCTCTAGATTTTAGACAAGTGTTTCGTAGAAATACAAGGTCTAAGTTTTGAGAAGTTGTGGGTATAAGAATAAAGTAGAGAACCAGATGTCGCAAGTATCAGGATTCTTCAAAGAGATCGAAGATTTAGATACTTGTGATTGGTATTCAGTTGATAGTAATGATTTTGAGAAACTTGTTTCTCTTTCAGGTTGCTCATAATTGGATATATTCCTAAGTTAAGTAATGCTGATTAAGCTCTCTCCATTAAGTTGATATGCACTGGAGACAATTGCATGGTTTGAATCTGGTTCCAGTTAAATTAGTGCCTCTATTTCGATATTGTATATAGAATGGTTCATATCTTAACGATGTTAAGGTATGGTGAGTTGTCCAGCTTATGCTTAAAACCAGACACTGGATAACTGTCACGACCCGAAAGTACGGAACGTGACTGGCACTTAGATTACGAGACGTCTAAAGGCGTAACGTAACCTAAGTCAGCCAAAGCCCAGAAAAATCTAAACCAAAATCAAAAGTGAGTGAAGGAAAACCTTTCATGAAAACAACTTGAAATCAATTAAGTTGCATTCAACCCCTTTTTAAAAACATCAAAAATTTCCGAAAATTTCGGCAGAGTCTCCTTTGTAAATTCTATCCGCCAAAATGGGTACAACAAGAAATATAACCTGTAATCACAAAATGGCATCCCCAAGCGGAAGTTAGCTCTTCGCCCAAGGCGGATCACAACCACACGCAATATATATATGTAATCTCAAGAAAAAGAGCATAAAGAAACGCGAAATGTAAGGAAACACAACGTCGGCTCAAGTGAGCTCGACCCAAAAGAACCCACATATACACAAATCTCTCAGTCTCATCACTAGGTCGAATATACAAATAAGAAGTGGTAGATGGAGAATACTAGATACAAAAAATAGTACAAAAAGAGATAATAGGGCTCTCGCAACCCACCTACGAGCAATGTAGCGAGTCTGAGCAAAAGAAGTAACTAATAAGATAAGTCGCCGTTACTAGGCTGATGAGTCCGACCTGTAAGACACTGTGGCACAACGGGAGTGAGTTGCCAGCTCGTGAGTAGAATATAACATCTAGTAAGGCTATCGTAAGAATGCACGCAAATGCGTCACATCATGTATGTCCAGATGTGATGTAATACCTCTAGTATGCATGCACATGTATGCAATGTCAATACTAAATCTTTAGGTGTTTTAATTGCTATGAGTTCTGCATTCTTAACTTTAGAAAAAGAATATCTGTATAATAGCTAAATACCATCAAGAAATCATCTGAAACCCGTGTCAAGCATCGACACCAAATATGAAAAACACATCTGTCTCAATGTCTCACTGTATCAATGTCTCAATACATCGGGCTCCGTCAGTCCGGATCGGCCCAAATCATCAAATCTCACGACAACGGTCGGTATCCTCCGGATATCCGCCGCGCCAGACATCACCGGTAGGTAGTCTTCCCCTGCCAGGCTCATCGTCTACAACTCGATCTTCTTGCCCCGGGGTACCATACCGGGCCCACCATGTACCCGAGACAGTTCATCCACTCCTCGAATCGGGTCTCGAAATCCAACAGAAAACATGAAAACTCATGGTGGACGACACATACATCACGAGAAAACCGCAACTTTGTTTTAAAAATGATAAATATAAGCTTTTGTTAAATTCTTGCGGTTTTCCCCAAAATCCAGAAATCGCAGCAATACTGAAATCCTCAAGAAAATCATAATACCCAACATGTTGTATATGATAAATTTCTATGACATCAAGGTATGCGATGTGATTTGTTGCTAGAAATCTATGTAAGTATGATGATGATGCGAGGTATATACATGCTATGCGATTTCATATATCATGTATGATGCAAGTGGTGATACTAAGCTAAACAGTTTCTATGGCGCTCGTGGCATGGCAATTACCAAAGGCGTGTGTGTCACATGAATAGTGCACATGCAATAGGAGCCAATGGTAATGGTGTTTGTGTCCTGCGAAATGATATCGCACATGTGTATATGAATATCCATGCAATCTAGCAGACGATTAGCTATAAGGGTATGCAATGTGAATGAGGGGGGGTTAGCTAACTAACAAAGCAAATCTTGCAAGAAATAAAGTAATCCTAACTAGGGGGAACTTCGCGCCGTCCATACGATCCCCCCATAGATGAATACATCTACTCACCTGAAAGCCTCGCTAATCCGATCCGACCACCGCCTAGCCTTTGAGCGCCGCGTCCGATGTTTCCGCGACCGATCCTAGAATTGCATAACACACAATATAAGATTACATATTCCTAAAATGACACAAGTCACAATATAAAAAGATCGACGCTCATGAATTAGTCACAACGTGAACTCGGTGCGCGGAAAACACACGAAAATCGCTAAAACCTTAACTAAACTCGTCATTTCGGTGCAACCGCCAAAGCTAAAACCCGACAAGACAAAACTACGCATTCACACACCCTACAAGTCATATTAGATGCTAATAATATCATCATGATATCGCAAATAAATCTCTTCCTAATTTCGTAGAAAACCTAGTAAGCATTCACGGACAAATTTCGATGCAAACCTCGTGAATTAACGATTTAGCGATCGCAACATCGCATAAACGTTCGATCTAACCAACTAGATGGCCACAACACTAACTTAAACACACTTATCATATTTCAAACCCTAATTACAACACCAATCCTATTCTTGAATTTTTAATACAAACCATTGCAATGAAATTGACACTTTAAACTTCTAAAATAGCTTATTTAAACTACAAATTTAACAACTAAATTAAAATTATACCTCCCAAGTGTTGATCCTCTTTCACATAGCCACCATAGATGTCTTCTTTCTCCTTGTTTTAAACAACTTAGGGTTTGGAAAGAGGTGGAATAGGATTTAGGTTTCAATTTTGTGAAGAAATTGTGAATTTTTATGGATTTCGGTGGATTTTTAATGGAAATTTGAAGCAAGAAAATGGGGAAAATGAGGGGTTTCCAGCAAGTGAGCTCGGACTGGAGGTAGAGGAGGAGAGTGAGAGAGAATTGTGTGGAAAATTCTACACAAAAAGCTTCTTCAAAGGTCAATTAATGAATGTTACATCAATTTTTTACAAAAAAAAACCCATTTTAATGCATTTTTTAAACCATAAAACCAAAATTCTTGGAATGTTTTGGTAAAATTTTTGTTACAACAATATTTTAGTTTATAATGGTTCCTAATTATGTAATTTACCTAATTAAATTTGTAATTATCACAAATTAAATGTATTTTTAAAAGCTTAAAATAATATTAAAAATAATTAATTAAGGAAAAAAATTTATTTAACTATAAAATTTTAAGTGACATTTTAGTGACCAATTTATAGTAATATCTTATCTAAATTTTGTATAATAAGGTTTATAATGAAAAATACCTATTTTGACTTTTTACGGAAAAGACTGCTAATTTAGCCGATTACCGAAAAACTGCCTAAACGATTTTCGAAGCGTTACAATCTTCCCCCCTTAAAGAAATTCGGTCCCCGAATTTAGAATTTAACTATGCATACCTTTAAAAAGATGGGGATATCTCTTCCTCATCTCGACCTCGGTCTCCCAGGTGACCTCCTCGCTGTTCGGGCCACGCCAAAGGACCTTGACGGACGGTATAACCTTCGACCTCAATTTCTTCACCTGCCGATCCAGAATAACCACCGGCTGCTCGGTGAAAGAAAGATCACGCTCTAGCTGGATCGTCTGGTGCTGAATCGCATGGGAAGGATCATGAAGGTACTTGCGGAGCATCGAAACATGGAACACGGGGTGAACATCGGGGAAGCTGGGTGGAAGAGATAACCGATAAGCGACTGGACAAATACGCTCTAGGATCTTGAAGGGACCAACATATCTAGGACTAAGTTACCCTTTCCGCCCAAATCTCATCACACCCTTCATCGGAGAGACCTTCGGGAAAACATGATCGCCAACAGCGAACTCGAGTCGCCGACGGCGCCTGTCAGCGTATGATTTCTGCCTACTCTGTGCCGCTCTCATCCTGTCCCGAATCAGCTGTATCTTCTCGGTCATCTCCTGTACGATCTGCGGCCCCAAAATACTGCTCTCTCTGAGCTCTGTCCAACATACAGGCGATCGACATCTCCTCCCATATAAAGCCTCGAAAGGTGCCATCTGAATCGTCTCCTGGAAGCTATTATTGTAGGAGAACTCGATCAAGGGCAAATGACGATCCCAGCAACCACCGAAATCTAAAACACAAGCTCTGAGCATGTCCTCAAGAGTCTGAATAGTACGCTCCGACTGACCGTCAGTCTGCGGATGAAAGGCTGTGCTAAAACTCAATCGGGTGCCCAAAGCTTCCTGAAGTTTCTGCCATAATCGGCTGGTAAACTGGGTGCCCCGGTCGGACATGATGCAAGTCGGGACGCCATGCAGTCGCACGATCTCATCAATATAAACCTGGGCATACTGAGAAAATCCAAAAGTGGTCTTCACTGGCAGGAAATGAGCCGCTTTTGTCAGTCGATCCACAATTACCCAAATAGAGTCATACCCTCGACTGGTCCTGGGTAGACCCACAATGAAGTCCATGGAGACCTGTTCCTACTTCCACTCAGGGATGGGCAAAGGTTGTAACTCGCCGGCTGGCCCCTGGTGCTCGGCCTTGACTTGCCGACAAGTCAGGCATCTCGACACAAGGTCTGTAACATCCCTCTTCATCCCGTCCCACCAGTAAACCTCTCTCAAATCATCGTACATCTTGGTGGAACCTGGATGAACACTGTATACTGATCTATGTGCCTCCTCGAGAATATCGCGCCTCAGTCCCTCAGAATCTGGTACGCACAGTCGAGTCCCAAATCGAAGTATCCCCTGATCATCAATCACGAACTCAGAAACTCTAACCTGCCGAATCTGCTCAATAATCTCTAAAATACGGGCATCGCCGGACTGTGCCTCGCGGATACGGTCAAGTAACTGTGGGCGTACTCAGAAATGGGACAGCTGTCCCCCGGTAGGAGTAAACTCGAACTGCACTCTGCTGTCACATAACACCTGCTAATCCGCCGTCGACTGCATCAGTACTGCGCTCAAACAAGACAAGCTACCTCCGGGCCTCCTACTCAGAGCATCCGCCACCACATTCGCCTTGCCCGGATGGTATAGAATCTCCCAGTCATAATCCTTCACCAACTACATCCAACGGCACTGTCTCGGGTTCAGATCTCGCTGCTGGAAGATATACTTCAAACTCTTGTGGTCAGTGAATATCTGACACGACTCGCCGTATAGGTAATGTCTCCAGATCTTAAGTGCAAACACCACTGCAGCCATCTCTAAATCATGAGTGGGGTAGTTCTGTTCGTGTTTCCTCAGCTGCCGAGAAGCATACGCGATAACTCTGTCGTGCTGCATCAATACACAGCCCAGCCCCACTCGAGAAGCATCACAATATACCACGAACCCGCCTGATCCTGAAGGCAATGCTAACACTGGTGCAGTAGTCAGACGAGTCTTCAATTGCTGGAAACTATCCTCACATGCCTGTGTCCAATCAAAAGGAACCCCCTTCCGGGTCAATCCGGTCAATGGTGCAGCAATGCGGGAGAAATCCTGGACAAAACGTCGATAATAGCCTGCCAGACCTAGAAAACTGCGAACCTCTGTAACTGATACTGGTCTAGGCCAACGCTGAACTGCCTCGATCTTCTTCGGGTCCACACAAATACCATCTCTCATCACCACATGACCCAAGAAGTCGACACTGTCCAACCAGAATGCGCACTTAGAAAATTTGGCGAACAGCTGATGCTCCCTCAAAGCCTGCAATGTGATACGTAAGTGCTGCTCATGCTCCTCCCGGCTCCGAGAATAAACCAAGATGTCGTCAATGAACACAATGATGAACTGATCGAGATACGGCCTAAATACACGGTTCATCAAATCCATAAATACTGCCGGGGCATTGGTGAGCCCGAACGACATCACCAAGAACTCATAATGACCATATCGAGTACGGAAGGCGGTCTTCGGAATATCCTCCTTCCGAACCCGCAACTGGTGATAACCTGACCGTAAGTCAACCTTCGAGAAGAACCCTGCACCCTGGAGCTGATCGAATAAGTCATCAATGCGGGGTAGGGGATACCTGTTCCGCACAGTAACCCGGTTCAGCTGACGATAATCAATGCATAAGCGCATACTTCCGTCCTTCTTCTTAACAAACAGGACGGGAGCACCCCAAGGTGACACACTCGATCGGATAAGCCCTTTGTCCAGCAAGTCCTGTAGCTGATCCTTCAGCTCTCTCAGCTCCGCCGGGGCCATCCGATAAGGCGGTATAGAGATAAGCCCCGTGCCGAGGATCAGATCGATGCAGAACTCAATCTCGCGCTCTGGTGGCAGACCAGGCAGCTCGTCTGGGAATACATCAAGAAACTCTCTCGCAACAGGGACCTGGTCCAACGGAACCTCTGTAGAGCTAGTATCATAAACATAGGCTAAGAATCCCTGACACCCTTTTCTTAAGAGCTGACCGGCGCGAAGAGAAGAAATCAAGCTTGGAAGGGTAGCGCTACGATCTCCCTGAATAACCAGAACCGGCTCACCAGGAAAACTGAATCTGACTGCTTTCTCACGGCAGTCCACGGATGCATAACAGGTAGCTAGCCGGTCCATACCAAGAAGAACGTCAAAGTCTAGCATATCGAGGAGAATCAAATCAACTGAAGAATCTCTCTCCCCGATACGAACGGAACACGATCGGTACACAAAACGGGCAACAAAAGACTCGCCTACCGGTGTAATAACGACAAGCGGCTGATCTAACGGAGAAGACTCTCGGCCCAACCTTGGTGCAAAGTATGTGGATACATAGGAATGTGTGGAGCCTGGATCAAATAATACCCGTGCATCAAAAGAACATACTGGCAGAGTACCTGTCACGACGGCATTGGATGCCTGTGTATCCTGAGGAGTCAACGCGAACACTCGAGCCTGTCCACCACTAATAGCTGGCTGTCCTCTGCCTCTACCTCGGCCTCTGTCTCTGCCTCTGTCGCCTCCTCCTCTCTGAATCGGACCGCCACGCCCACGGCCTCTAGAAGCATCTGGCTGGCGTGGAGCATCATCAGGAGTAGGAAGTAGAGCTCTCCGAAGAGGTGGTGACGGTGGTAAGGTCACATGCGGGACTGTCGCCGCGCCCTGGCGCCCCATGGTACAATCTCTGATACGGTGGTACTGACTCCCGCACCGAAAACATCCTGGCGACGACTGCTGGGTCTGTGGATATGAACCAAATAACTGACCTCGTCTCAATCCTCGGCCTCCACCATCTTCCGGAAATAATCTATCGCGGTGTCTACCCATCTGCGGCTGAGCTGGCGTATCAGTACGGATCCTCTTCGGTCCAGAAACGACCGGAGTCTCAGAAATACGCTCCTCCAAAAGTAAGGCTGCATCCATCGCAGCTGTGTATGTATCAAAGTGCTGGGTGCCGATAGCAAGGAATAGCTTTGTATCAAGCCCTCGCACAAACCTCTTTATTCTCTTCTCTTCTGTGTCTAGTAGGTACGGAGCATATCGAGACAACTGGGTAAACTGTATATCATACTCCGACACCGTCATCCCAGGAGTCTTGCGCAGAGACTCAAAACTACGGGCTCGAGCATCTCGGACACTCTCTGGAAGAAAACGGGCAAGAAATGCAGCTGTAAACTCATCCCAGGTCATAGAAGGTAGACCTGCAGCTCGGCCTCTCTCTACTGAATCGTACCATGTCTGGGCAAGACCCTCCAGACGAAAACTCGCAAACTCCACCAATCTATCATCAGAACACCTTAACGAACGGCAAATCCGAGCCATCCTATCAAGAAATGCCTGTGGGTCCTCTATCGCATCTGTGCCGGTAAAAGCTGGAGGTCTCAATCTCATGAACTCCTGTAGTGAAACAGGGATAGTTGCAGTAGTAGCAGGAGCGACCATCTGTGCAGCAGGTACAATCGTGGTCTGTGCGGTGGAAGGAACGTCCTCGGACCTCTGTGCCCGACTGGACTCAACTAAAGATCCCATCATCTGTCGCAACTCCTACATGCCGGCCTCTAATCTGGCAATACGGTCTGGATAAGGCGGATCAATATGACCCTGAGGGGTAGGCGTATCATCCCGCTCGATCCTCGCCTCGGACGAGCCCGCTCGAATCTCATCCCTAGCGGCAGCCCGCTGAGCTCTCGTAGTCTTTGGCGGCATCGAAGCTGGAATAAGAAATAGGACCGATAAGAATATTGCAATTGAAAATAGGAATGCAAGGAGTCAAGAAAGGAAATACAAGCAATTATGTCCTAAGGTCACTTAGGCGGAGTACCGTATCGTAAGTATGCCGCGGATCATACCCACGCTACGCCACTCTGCTTAAGTCACATACTCCATCTACCAAGGTCGTCCTACACTCAGAAAGGTAAAACCTACGCTCTGATACAAACTTTTTCACGACCCGGAAGTACGGAACGTGACTGGCACTTAGATTACGAGACGTCTAAAGGCGTAACATAACCTAAGTCAGCCAAAGCCCAGAAAAATCTAAACCAAAATCAAAAGTGAGTGAAGGAAAGCCTTTCATGAAAACAACTTGAAATCAATTAAGTTGCATTCAACCCCTTTTTAAAAATATCAAAAATTTCCGAAAATTTCGGCAGAGTCTCCTTTGTAAATTCTATCCCCCAAAATGGGTACAACAAGAAATATAACCTGTAATCACAAAATGGCATCCCCAAGCGGAAGCTAGCTCTTCGCCCAAGGCGGATCACAACCACACGCAATATATATATGTAATCTCAAGAAAAAGAGCATAAAGAAATGCGAAATGTAAGGAAACACAACGTCGGCTCAAGTGAGCTCGACCCAAAAGAACCCACATATACACAAATCTCTCAGTCTCATCACTAGGTCGAATATACAAATAAGAAGTGGTAGATGGAGAATACTAGATACAAAAAATAGTACAAAAAGAGATAATAGGGCTCTCGCAACCCACCTACGAGCAATGTAGCGAGTCTGAGCAAAAGAAGTAACTAATAAGATAAGTCGCCGCTACTAGGCTAATGAGTCCGACCTGCAAGACACTGCGGCACAACGGTAGTGAGTTGCCAGCTCGTGAGTAGAATATAACATCTAGTAAGGCTATCGTAAGAATGCACGCAAATGCGTCACAGCATGTATGTCCAGATGTGATGTTATACCTCTAGTATGCATGCACATGTATGCAATGTCAATACTAAATCTTTAGGTGTTTTAATTGCTATGAGTTCTGCATTCTTAACTTTAGAAAAAGAATATCTGTATAATAGCTAAATACCATCAAGAAATCATCTGAAACCCGTATCAAGCATCGACACCAAATATGAAAAACACATCTGTCTCAATGTCTCACTGTATCAATGTCTCAATACATCGGGCTCCGTCAGTCCGGATCGGCCCAAATCATCAAATCTCACGACAACAGTCGGTATCCTCCGGATATCCGCCGCGCCAGACATCACCGGTAGGAAGTCTTCCCCTGCCAGGCTCATCGTCTACAACTCGATCTTCTTGCCCCAGTGTACCATACCGAGCCCACCATGTACCCGAGACGGTTCATCCACTCCTCGAATCGGGTCTCGAAATCCAACAGAAAACATGAAAACTCATGGTGGACGACACATACATCATGAGAAAACCGCAACTTTGTTTTAAAAATGATAAATATAAGCTTTTGTTAAATTCTTGCGGTTTTCCCCAAAATCCAGAAATCGCAGCAATACTGAAATCCTCAAGAAAATCATAATACCCAACATATTGTATATGATAAATTTCTATGACATCAAGGTATGCGATGTGATTTGTTGCTAGAAATCTATGTAAGTATGATGATGATGCGAGGTATATACATGCTATGCGATTTCATATATCATGTATGATGCAAGTGGTGATACTAAGCTAAACAGGTTCTATGGTGCTCGTGGCATGGCAATTACCAAAGGCGTGTGTGTCACATGAATAGTGCGCGTGCAATAGGATCCAATGGTAATGGTGTTCGTGTCCTGCGAAATAATATCGTACATGTGTATATGAATATCCATGCAATCTAGCAGACGATTAGCTATAAGGGTATGCAATGTGAATGAGGGGGGTTAGCTAACTAACAATGAAAATCTTGCAAGAAATAAAGTAATCCTAACTAGGGGGCTCTTCGCGCCGTCCAGAAGATCCCCCCATAGATGAATACATCTACTCACCTGAAAGCCTCGCTAATCCGATCCGACCACCGCCTAGCCTTTGAGCGCCGCGTCCGATGTTTCCGCGACCGATCCTAGAATTGCATAACACACAATATAAGATTACATATTCCTAAAACGACACAAGTCACAATATAAAAAGATCGACGCTCATGAATTAGTCACAACGTGCACTCGGTGCGCGGAAAACACACGAAAATCGCTAAAACCTTAACTAAACTCGTCATTTCGGTGCAACCGCCAAAGCTAAAACCCGACTAGACAAAACTACGCATTCGCACACCCTACAAGTCATATTAGATGCCAATAATATCATCATGATATCGCAAATAAATCGCTTCCTAATTTCGTAGAAAACCTAGTAAGCATTCACGGACAAATTTCGATGCAAACCTCGTGAATTAACGATTTAGCGATCGCAACATCGCATAAACGTTCGATCTAACCCACTAGATGGCCACAACACTAACTTAAACACACTTATCATATTTCAAACCCTAATTACAATACCAATCCTATTCTTGAATTTTTAAAACAAACCATTGCAATGAAATTGACACTTTAAACTTCTAAAATAGCTTATTTAAACTACAAATTTAACAACTAGATTAAAATTATACCTCCCAAGTGTTGATCCTCTTTCACATAGCCACCATAGATGTCTTCTTTCTCCTTGTTTTAAACAACTTAGGGTTTGGAAAGAGGTGGAATAGGATTTAGGTTTCAATTTTGTGAAGAAATTGTGAATTTTTGTGGATTTCGGTGGATTTTTAATGGAAATTTGAAGCAAGAAAATGGGGAAAATGAAGGGTTTCCAGCACGTGAGCTCGGCCTGGAGGTAGAGGAGGAGAGTGAGAGGGAATTGTGTGGAAAATTCTACACAAAAAGCTTCTTTAAAGGTCAATTAATGAATGTTACATCAATTTTTTACAAAAAAACCCATTTTAATGCATTTTTTAAACCATAAAACCAAAATTCTTGGAATGTTTTGGTAAAATTTTTGTTACAACAATATTTTAGTTTATAATGGTTTTTTAATTATTTAATTTACCTAGTTAAATTTTTAATTATCATTAATTAAATGTATTTTTAAAAGCTTAAAATAATATTAAAAATAATTAATTAAGAAAAAAAATTTATTTAACTATAAAATTTTAAGTGACATTTTAGTGACCAATTTATAGTAATATCTTATCTAAATTTTGTATAATAAGGTTTATAATGAAAAATACCTATTTTGACTTTTTACGGAAAAAACTGCTAATTTAGCCGATTACCGAAAAACTGCCTAAACGATTTTCGAAGCGTTACAATAACTCAAGGCACGTTTCTGTAATAGCAGTTTGCGGATTGACCCTGGCTTTGACGAGGGTTGACTTTCTACCATCTGGAAGATCAATAGTGATATTGTTCTTGACTCGCCACAGTTTTAGTAAAATGGATTTTTTCAGAAAACAGAAGTGAGAGTATGGTAGAACTGGAAATGATTCCAGAACTGCAAACGATTACGGAAAATTTAATAAGACCTATATATTCAATCAGGTTTGACATTCCAATAGCCACTCCGCAGATATGGTGGGTAACCTCAGACACCTGAGAGGTACTCCGGTAGCCTCAAGGACGGTGAAAGGGAGGTTCTTATTTACCGAGACTTAACACTACTGTTATTCCAGGCTATGAGACCCGGCAGGAGGATAAGTATAGCGTCGTTCTAAACTAGCTTTAGAAGTGTACGTATATATTATTCTGCCAAAGGGTTGTCGTAGTTAGTGGGAGCAGCGGAAGCATAGTGGGCAAGTAGCTTATGTATAATTATAGACTTGAGTAGATATAGCGGAGATAAGATCATCTAATTTTGATGAGACAGTCATGGCTTTGACTTCATCAGAATCGGGGATGGATCTGTTGAGAAGGTAGTAGGGTGTGATGTCCTGGTATTTGGATGACATACACAGAGTAGGAAGTAAAATTCCTATACTACGATCGGTTGTACTGTGGTCGTCACACAGTTGTTTCTCCACAAAGGACAAGGATATAATATCAGACATTCTGGTTACTAGATCTATGGTTTTAGATCTAGATATGGGTAGCTTCCCAATGTGGGTACTTTGACAGTATTCTAATAGTATTTTAGAATAGATGACTCCTGGCATGGTGGTGTGCCTGCAGGTGATGGAGTCACCCTCTCTAAAGGTGTCTTACAGACTAAAGGGGAGAGGGATGTGCATGATTGGCAGATCACTTGCTTAGGCAATTGAGTCAATCGTGAGATGTCAAGTACCACACCAGATATTGTTTTTGCACTAGATACAATAAGTTTATATTAATCCAATCCTGGAGAAATATTAGGAAGCAGTTTTAGAACATGAATAAATGTTCTATAGATTTGATGACGGCAGCCTCCTTCGGGAGACGGTTATCATTCCAGGCTTCCAAGGTGACCTGGATGACAGAGTGATTGCCGAGTTATAGTTTTCCCT
Organism: Agapanthus africanus; assembly: GCA_030015575.1. Taxonomy (NCBI): domain Eukaryota; kingdom Viridiplantae; phylum Streptophyta; class Magnoliopsida; order Asparagales; family Amaryllidaceae; genus Agapanthus; species Agapanthus africanus. The sequence continues at coordinate 307,153,857 of CM057342.1, forward strand.
CTGACGAGGGACAGTATTATGGACAGGTGGTCCAAGAGGATACTGTGGGAGGCATGGTGCTGGATACTGATTAGGTTCAGTGATCACTACAGTCTAAGAAGTTTGGATTTGGAGTTCAGTTATGAACTAGGTCCCATCACATATCCAGACATATTATAAGACAGGTATTACTCGATTTGGGAGATGGATTTCTCCGCGAACTTGAGATTAAGAGAGACATAGAAAGAAACATCAGGGCGGATCCACTCACTGAGGCTATGAGTATGCGGCATCGCAATAATAGCCTTAAGTGCAAGTGGGAGATTGTTGGATATAGTGCCCTCTAAGTCAATTATTGGATCACAGGTACGTGATTGCAATGATTGAGGGAGGACCTATACCGACATGACTGTCTTACTCGAGATGATAGTATGCTATCTGGTTTGTCTTTATCATCGTATACATGCTTTAGTTCGCTATTTCATGTTGATAGAGCCCATAGGATTCTTACTTGACTGCCAGCAGTATGATGGCGATCATATACGTGGGAGCTGGGGTCTGTAAGCACATCTTTAAAGTGTCCCTAGTCGTGGGAGTTTCGAGACAGGGCATCGATACTCCAGAGTAGACTAGTGTATAGAGTTGAGACCCCGACGAGGGGCTGTGGCCGGTCTCACAAGCCACTGGTGTCAGTTGGATCACCTAAGATGTATACAGGTGCTCATTAGGTTATGAGTACACTGGACAGGACTCGCCGGGAACATGCTAATTGGTATTATACATATCGTCAGATAGCAGTTCCCAGGTAACATGTGTACAGGTTAGTTTTTCGACCTGAGATCGTCATTTGTCTCGTGTGAGTTCCCACTGTGCTTTGATTCCTACCCTACCACGGCTCAAATGAGTCGTGTAAACAGGTATTTTTTGGGTACAGTCCCGAGCCACATGGAGGTAGTGAGCGGATCGTCAGGGATTCGTCTCTCCTGGTATTGGGGGTTGATCTCGCACAGTGCACGAGTGGCCATCGCTAGAAATCCTCGGCCGAGGTAGTGGAGAATTACTGATTTGGATCAGTAGTTTCTCAGATGGTGATGGGCTTCATGCCGACACGATTTATCGCGTTATTAGGGGTCTGACTTTATCCACCCCCTAGACTCGATATGCGATACTCTTTAGACGAACGGACCGGACTGTACGGATATTGTCACTGTCAGGCTCAGTAGGGTTTATGGATGAATTCGCTCGTCAGCTTCCCTTCCAATCAATACATAGGCAACCGTTACGTACAGCTTGTACCTCTGACGTGCTAGAGGTTATACCCAGTGCCAGTGAGTTGATGAGTCATTAGAGTCCCCCACAGACACTTTCCCAAGTTCGGGCGAAACGTTGTAGAGGCCGTATGGTTTTATGGTAAGGTTCGGAAAATGCACGTGCGTTTACGCACGTGTCATTTTTCGGGCAGATAATACTGGTCGGCTTTGGTTTAAGCCGGATCCGAGTATTATACTGTGCAGATATAATAATTTTGTCTCAGTTACATTTGTATTCGGTCGTAATACAAATGCGGGTATGTTTATACTGATACGGGGTTATCCTGAAATCCGTTTCGGGATCGCTTTTGGAAGTTGCCAGTTTCCAGTTTTCTATCGCCCTTCTTTAACATCCGGTTAAAGACGGATTTATCTTTTCTTAAGATGAGTGTGGAAGTTTCTAGATGGTGACTAGGCTTGTGAGCCATTAGTGCATTGATTATTGCATTAATGGTTTTGGTGACTTGGTTGACGATTCATCCTTTGCTTTAAATGTGCTCATACAAGGTGTATCATGACTCGTTCTTTCATTCATGGTAATATGGTCACCCCCTCTCCTACACTCACCTCCCTCATCCTCTATATATGGCTGGCCCTCCCCTCCTCTTCTCACTCACTCTAACTAGGGAAAAGATTATAATAGATTTGTGTATGGAAATTTCATATAGCTCAAATTCTTATCACCTGATTCCAAAAAAAAAAAGGCAACTTCGTTAACCGTTCGTCCATAGCTTTGGACGTAACGAGACAAAGTGATCTACTCATTCTCTATATCAATCTTGGTCATCTCTTTTAGCAAACTTGATGATCAAGTTGCCTCGGTTCAGAGGTGGGAGCCCGTTTAAAGATCCATCGACGTGGTGCCTCCTGGACGAGAAGACTGGAGATTCAGGAGATCGGAGCAGCCGCAACAAAGCGTGGGATGATGGTTGAAGACCGAAGGACTCAGATCGTTCGGTATAACATTTCTACCCACTTTGTAATTTGTTAGTTTAGCTTTAATGGCATATCCGGGTTATAGTACACGATAGCCCCAGTTGTAAAAGTTTTTGTTCCGCATTTGGTGTCTGTTAGACGGCCGGGGCGCTACCGTGGACTTACAGCTCACACACATCATCATCGGTAATTTCCATGTCACGTACACATTAGAAAACATTACTTCATTGGTATAATTTGCTAGGTGGTAGTTGTTACATTATTAGTATGCTCGTTTTCACATGCTAGTTTAGATATTGCACTCCATATTTAAATGTTGCATGCATTCATACTTATGCTGTTCATACCCTGTTGAGGTGCTTTATGGCGGAATTCATTACTCTCTTGCTGATTCGTGATTTTGAGATTTGGGATATTTCATGAAATTTCTGGATTTGGGGGAAAACCGCAAGACTTTTACAAACTTATTATCTTTTTAAAATGCAAGTTGCGGTTTTCTCGTGATATGATGTATGTGTTGTCCACCATGAGTTTTCCTGATTTCTATTGGTTTTCGAGACCCGATTCGAGGAGTTGGATGAACCGTCTCGGGTACATGGTGGGCCCGGTAAGGTACCCGAGGTAAGAAGCTCGAGTTGTAGAGGATGAGCCTGGCAGGAGAAGACTACCTACCGGTGTTGTCGGGCGCGGCGGATATCCAGAGGATACCGACGTAATCGTGAGATTTGATGTGATGGGCCGATCCGGACTGACGGAGCCTATGGGCCGATCCGGACTGACGGAATCCGAGATTTGAGGATTATGTGTCGCTGTTGGACATGGACTTCATGATGTTTTTAGTGTCGGTGTTGGGCACTCGGATTTTATCATGATTTGTGTGTCGTTGCTGGACATACGTTGAATGGTGCATTCTTACATGTCACGCGTGGATATATTATTATTCATGACACGGACACGATACTTTGATATCACTCTTATGATATACTGTTACCCTTGTTGTAGTATTGAGTATTTTTATTGTATGACCTAGGAGAGGGTCATACATGCGATTTTTTCTCGGTGATGTCTTCTACTCATGAGTTGGCAACTCACCCCCGTTGTGCCACAGTTTCTTGCAGGTTTTGCCGTACAGGTTCCATGGCGGCTTCGCTGGCACACTACTTCCTTCCGGGTGATCGCTTTGGTGGGTGGGTTCACTTGCATCGTGACCACCGTTGTACTTTTATTTATTTCAGTTGTATGTAGTAAGCTCCATCAACCAGACCTTGTATATTTGATAGACTTAGAAAACCAGCTATTTATTCATTCGACCTTAGAGTCGCGTGCTTGTATTATTATGGTTCTTCACTGGTTTTCTTAAGGATGTTGGTTTTCTTTCTGAGTTTTGATTCTCGCCCTTCGGCGTTTTATATTATATTGCTTGTGTGGTTCTTTCCGCCAATTGGCGAAGAGTTAGCTCCCGTTTGGGGATGCTTTATTCACTACTTATGTATATTCCTGTTTTGTACCCGTTTGGGGCCAGTATTTATAAAGGAAACTCTGCCGATATTTTTGGAAAAACTTGATGCTTTTAAAAATGCTTACTACGACTTTCAAAGTGATTTTATATGTTAACTTTTAAATAAGTTTTCCTTTACTCTATTTTATTTAAATGGTTTAGATTTCTGGGCTTTGGCTTACATAGATTACGTTATGCCTCTAGACGATTCGTAATTTAAGTGCCAGTCACGTTCCGTACCTTCGGGTCGTGACAAAGTTGGTATCAGAGCGCTAGGTATAACCTTGGTTCGAGTCTAGGATTGACTATGCGGAGTCTAGGGCGTATATATATATATATATATATATATATATATATATATATATATATTTGGAACCTTGGCTTGACCTTACGGAACTTAGACTTGGCCGAGGGGGTATTAGACCCGAACTTTCGTCGCGCAGGTTGACCTTGGTTGATAGAGTAGGTGACTTAAGTAGAGTGGCGTACTGTGTGTATGTTCCGCGGCATACTTACGATACGCTACTCCGCTTAAGAAGCCTTAGGGTGTACATTCTTAGGCACTATAATTCTATTCGTTCTTATGATCTATCCACATCGATGTCGGATTGTAGTTTCTGTTACCATGGTTTTACGAGCAGAGAGAGTTGCAGCTAGAGGTGCGGTCAGCATGAGCTCGTATTGGATAAGGACTGACCAGGGCGTAATTTCGGTGACACACGATTGCATGGATATGTCGTTTTATTGTGTTTTTCGTGACATGAGCGTTTTGATGGATTGTTTTTACTAAGATTTCTCTAACGTTCAGATCAGCACCAGAGGATTGGGCCACTGCTAGAGGCCGGCTAGAATAAGATGACCGTTAATGTATTGTCTATTCTTGAGGATTGAGGCATTGTCTAGCATGCGGACGGATGAGCCAGCTGTTGCTGCGACTGACAAGATATCGCCCCAGATGTTTGAAGCTATTGCAGCATGAGTTTATACTTAGGGATATGATAGAAGATCGCTATTCACTAATGGACGAAGGACTAAGACATGTGGTTCGTTTGCATATCCTGATGCGAGCTCATCAGATTGATTAATTTCAGCTAGAGAGGACTTCACACAGGCACGTTGAGAATCGATCGAAAACGGACGAATGAAGGGTATTCCTCCGACGATTTGGAAGAGTTTCCGAGGGCGTAGTTGGCCATATACCTACCACAAGATATTGAGTTGTCGAGTTCGTAGTTTCCAAAGGAAGACTTTAGATATGAGTATAGCCGTTTGTAGCGCAGTCCATACAGCTACGAAGAGACGATTCCGAATCAATCCACATTAGAGAAAAGTGGAGTAAGAGGTTCGTACAAGATTTTGACGAGATGACGTTCCACTCCGTTAACATTAGAGATGTGATACGCATGCAGAGGCTTTGAATATGGATATATCTTTCAGTAGAAGTCATGATGAGTATACAGCTGTTACGGAATAAGAAATGGATTAAGTAAAGGGTGATAACTTCCGGGCAGTTCAGCAGAGATGAGATTTGGGAGAGACCCTGACAGAATCTTTCTGGAATACTGCATGAGAAGACTTGGACCCAGGATCGGTCGTTATCACGCACACTCAGTGGGCCAGAGTTCGGCATCATTGACGAGACATGTTATGAGTGACCATGATAATTGGCCAGGAGATCTTTAGAGGATGTGCCAGAGCGGAACTGTTTCCGTCATCATTCCATATTGGGCAGTTGAGCCTAGGAGTTATGTAACTGGAAATCCGCAGTGAGAGACGAGAGCCTAAGGGCACAAGGCGCCAAACCATGAACAGGAGGCAAGTAAATAACTTGCTCTACTAGCTTTGGATGCACCGACACCTTCTCGACTTTAAAGGAAGGACACATTGACAACTGTCATTTATAATTTCTAATTTGGTGTTTCAGATTTGATGTTTCTGTTGTTTTAGATTCTGGTATTGTGAGGATTTCATTTTTTGTGATTGATAATTCCTACGTGCACCACGGTTGCACATGTTTCGCATTTCCATGTATCAGTTATGTTGATTTTTTTTTGTTTTTGTTTTGTGCACATTCATTGCACTCGATTTCGATTTTATGCCGTCCGAGACATTTGATTTGGATTTCATATGTATTGGCATACATATGATTTGACTTGTGCTTTCGGCACGGTTTTCATGAACTTTTAACACCTTGATTTGGTTTTGTGCACACTGATGTACATAGTTACGAGTGTTTATGCCACTGTATACTTGAGTTGGATTGATGTATGTTGTATACCGTCGATTTCGATTGAGATGTTCGATATTTTTTTTCGTGCACCATGTGCACTTGACTGCGGTTTTTGCGCATACTTGGCGCACTTGATGCGATTTTGTGCACACCAGATGCACTAAATCGGGATTCTTCGTGCATATCAAATGCACCTGATATTGTTGTCAGGCACACCCATTGCTCTTGACAAATGTTTTCGTGCACACCCGTTGCACTTAGATTTTGTTTCTGTGCACATATATGGAACATGCATTAATTTCGACTTCCGTACGCACCAGACGCACGTGGTATTCTTGTTTACATTTTTTCGATGATTTCCTGTTGAGAATCATGTTTTTATGATATTTACTATTTGGTTTAGTAACCGAGCAGGACTGCTCTAAGAACAGTACCTAAATGTTTTTGCATGCATCGATAATTACCAAAGGGATTTCCAAAAGGGAGCTATAGTCTCAATATTTTCTTACGTGTCCATGATAACACGAAATATTATATAGGAAACCCTTCTAAATTATTTTCAAAAGGCAGGAAGTGTATGTTAAACAAAGGATATATATAGTTATTTTTCTTACAATAAGCATCCGCTACTTGTGCCGTGATACGCGCATCGCATGGCGATTTGAAAAAGGTTTGGCATGCATTTCTTTACAGATGTTTTGACGAGTTTACAACGATGCATACTATGTACATGTTATAGTTTTGAGTATATCATGTTGGTTTTCGTATTGGATTTTGACATTTGTATTTTCACCATAACTCCGATTATTGTGTGATTCTTGACGGAGTATTGATTTTGAGTTCTATACTCGTTTTTCATGCGCATGCATTGCGCTAAGATGTGTTTTAAGTATTTATGATTTCGGAGCCCCGACGACTTGATTATTTTGCTGAAAGGTTTTAATATTTGCGGGAGTTTTAAATTTAAATTCGGGGACCGAATTTATTTAAGGGGGGAGATTATAACATTTCAGAAAATAAAATATTACTTTTGGGAATTTAGATAAATAAAATAATAAATATCTTTAATATTATTAAAAATGGGAGAATTGTTTTTAAATAAAATGGTATAACTATATACCGATAGTTTGAAAAAAAAAATATCTATATAAAAATTAATAAGAAATATTGATTTGGAAGGTGTTAAGTTGATTTGGGTATTTTATAAATATTTATACGTGTTATTATTAAAATTGATTAATGATTCACTAATTTTGCATTTAATCTTGATTATGTGCATGTGGCATGCAACAAATCATGTTGCAAAAAAATAGTTGTTACATTTATTTTTACTCATGGCTTGGTTTTGTTTTAAATGAGAAAATAAAAGAAAAGAAAATGGAAAAGATATTTTGTTGGGGAGAGAGAGAAGGTGGGGACCTAGTGACTTGAGAGAGTGAGGGAGAAATGGAGAAGCTTCTACACACAATGGTTATTAACTCATCTCCTCATTTCCTCCCATTCATTTTATTTACTCCTCCTCCTTCATCCTTCATCATCTCCTCTACCACCCCAAATCATCTCTAAATCCTCACTAAAAACCCATCCTCCGTTCACAAAAATCATTATAAACCTCACTACAAACCCCATAGTGGAATCAAAAATAGGACTTTGAGTATTTGGGCAACCCTAGAATTTTCTCTAATTGCTTTTATGAGGTAAATCCTACACTATTAGTTAAGTTAATTGTTTTCCTCACCTCCTACAGTATCTTAGAGTCGATCAAGTGTAGTTTAGTGATCTTGGAAATTTCCAAGATGAGGCTTAGGGCATGATTTGGTTTCTGATTGTGTATTGAGGTGTAATTGGTAACTATAACCCCTTTAGTGTTAAAACCTGGACCAAAACAAGTAAAGAAACCCCCAAGGCATGAACTTAGAAATCTCCGATATCAGAAATTTTGGAATTTGTGATGTGTTATGAAGATCTGCTATAACCCGGGGATCCTAGAAATCATTTAGCAATTACAGTGATATAAGCAGGCACCTAGGAAGCTAACCCTGAGACCCGAGACGCCAAATCCACGGTTTGGCCGTAGATTTATTCTTGAAAGCCTCAAATTGCGGCCTGGGTGTGAGCAAGTGAGTTCGTGTTTGGTTCATGGTTCAATCATCATCTAATCATACCTACCATATATGCAACTTTTTCAAATTCTCACCTGAGGAAAATCTGGGAGTGTTTTCTTGAGTTGTTTTTCTTTTTGCGAATTTTAATGACTTTAGTTTTGGTATTTTGTTCTGTCTTGGTCAATTGACGTTCGTACGTTGATATTGGGAGTTGTTTGGTTATTCTTGCATGCGTAGACAATAGGTTTTAACCTATGTGTGTTTCGTATGCCGTTTTGGTTTTTGTACGCAATTCTTTTTTACTATACTATGTGTTTATATGTAGGCACCTGCAAGTGGACTTCCGAACGACCAAGGAGAGCAAGGCATCATTGATTTTAGCAAGCAAGGATCGAGGTGAGTAGATGCATATCTACGGGGGAAGTCGGGTGCATGGCGTATAGCACCCCCGCAAACGTAGAATAGGGTTGTTACCATATTCTTGAGCTTGGATGTGATATTGGATACTTGGTGAGTAGGGTATTTAGAAAACTCTAGGTTAGTTTAGGTTGACCTAGCAAGACTACCCAGAGGATGATTACCTTGGAAGCGAAATCACAGGTTACATGTAGTCACACACACACGCACACACGCACACTTGATTTGGTGTGTATATATGTGTGTGTATATATATATATGTATGAGTGTAGGTTTATACACACACACACACACACACACACACACATACATACATACATATACACGTGATATGAGGATAGTATATGATACTTGGAGGTAAGTCAATATGATCAGGCATGATGCCATAAGATTGTGATATGTGGTTGAGTCGCGATATGTTATACGATATGATTTTATAATGGATCGTTGGGCGACGTGTATTTATATATACGATAATATGTGTTTGATGATCTTAGAATGTATGAGACTTTAGAACAGTACCCCTGATCATGATATTGTGCGATGATGATACCGTATTGATGATGATGTGTATATGATATTTGACCCGTACCCTTGATTTTAAGGATGTCGTACGATGGGTATTACCATACGAGGTTCATATGATGATTGATCCGCACTCTTGACTCGAGAATATTGTACTATATATTATACAGTATGTGACGCTATGAGGCTGGATCGCCGACTAGTAGGTATATCGACTCGGAATTTAGGTGGATTTCTTACCCATTCGACCGGTCTCTTAGTTTAGTCCTTCACTTGATTAGGTAGATGTTAGAATAGGCTTGAGTCATACTTATTTTCAAAACTAACGAATCATGAGTATTTTTAAAGACAGGCCGAGAGATACTACCAATTTTTCAAAAGACGTATCTTTTCACAAAAACCCCGTAGCCCCTATTTTCCTAAAACCACGATTCATGCTATTTCAAACACCAAAACTGTATGACTCATATATAGAAATGTATATTCTTCAATGTTGCTGTTACTAAATCATTCTCCGTATATTCATGTTGTTCTCAACGCATTGCATGTTTATAAATGTGTTTTCTTTAGTTATTATGAACTCCGTCTGTCAGGACATCAGCACCATAACCGATGATGCGTATACTCCACGTACACTTGCTTGCCGGCTCATACACATCATCATCGGTAATTTGCATGTCACGTAAACATTAGAAAACACTACTTCATTGGTATAATTTGCTAGGTGGTAGTTGTTACATTATTAGTATGCTCGTTTACATATGCTAGTTTAGATATTGCACTCCATATTTAGATGTCGCATGCATTCATACTTATGCTGTTCATACCCTATTGAGGTGCTTTATGCCGGGATTCATTACTCTCTTACTGATTCGTGATTTTGAGATTTCGGATATTTCATGAGATTTCTAGATTTGGGGGAAACTGTAAGACTTTTACAAACTCATTATCTTTTTAAAATGCAAGTTGCGGTTTTCTCGTGATATGATGTATGTGTTGTCCACCATGAGTTTTCCTGATTTCTATTAGTTTTCGAGACCCGATTTGAGGACTTGGATGAACCGTCTCGGGTACATGGTGGGCCCGATAAGGTACCCCGGGGCAAGAAGCTCGAGTTGTAGACGATGAGCCTGACATGGGCAAACTACCTACCGGTGATGTCGGGTGCGGCGGATATCCGGAGGATACCGACGTGGTCGTGAGATTTGATGTGATGGGCTGATCCGGACTGACGGAGCCTATGGGCCGATCCGGACTAACGGAGCCCGAGATTTGAGGATTATGTGTTGCTGTTGGACACAGACTTCATGATGTTTTGAGTGTCGGTGCTGGGCACTCGGGTTTTATCATGATTTGTGTGTCGTTGCTGGACACACGTTGGATGATGCATTCTTACATGTCATGCATCGATATATTATTATTCATGACACGGACATGAGTACTTTGATATCACACTTATAATATATTGTTACCCTTGTTGTAGTATTGAGTATTTTTATTGTATGACCTAGGAGAGCATCATACATGTGATTTATTCTCGGTGATGTCTTCTACTCACGAGTTGGTAACTCACTCCCGTTGTGCCATAATTTCTTGCAGGTTTTGCTGTATAGGTTCCATGGTGGCTTCGCTGGCACACTACTTCCTTCCAGGTGATTGCTTTGGTGGGTGGGTTCATTTACATCGTGACCACCGTTGTACTTTTATTTATTTCAGTTGTATGTAGTAAGCTCCATCAACCAGACCTTGTATATTTGATAAACTTAGAAAACCAGTTGTTTGTTGTTTCGACCTTAGAATCGCACGCTTGTATTATTATGGTTCTTCTCTGGTTTTCTTGAGGATGTTAGTTTTCTTTCTGAGTTTTGATCCTCGCCCTTCGGCGTTGTATATTATATTGCTTGCGTGGTTGTTTCCTCCAATTGGTGAAGAGCTATCTCCCATTTGGGGATGCTTTATTCATTACTTATGTATATTCCTGTTTTGTTTGGGGCCAGTATTTACAAAGGAAACTCTGCCGATATTTTTGGAAAAACTTGATGCTTTTAAAAATGCTTACTACGACTTTCAAAGTGATTTTATATGTTAACTTTTAAATAAGTTTTCCTTCACTCTATTTTCTTTAAATGGTTTTGATTTCTGGGCTTTGGCTTACTTAGATTATGTTACGCCTCCAGACGTTTCGTAATTTAAGTGCTAGTCGCATTCCGTACCTTCGGGTCGTGACAAGTATGATCTCATCATAATCCTAGCAGTCAAGTACATATCCTAAGGCCTTTATCAACATGTCAGAGCAAGACAGTAAAGAATACCAGTCAAGATGTTAAGATAAAGAGTAACCAGATAGCATACAATCATGTTGAGTAAGAAAGTCCTTTATATATATATGTCCAAGTATCCACTATAATATACATCACATGTACAATAATGGCCTCTATGGCATACATGTACCTAACAATCTCCCACTTGCACTAAGGCCATGTGTTGTAGTATCTCATACCCAACATCCCAAAAAGTCTCTCAAACTGTATCTGGGGAAGGGCCTTCGTGAGTTGATCCGCTACGTTTTCCTTCGTGTCAACTCTCCTGACCTCGATCTTCCGGCGATCTACTATCTTTCTGATCAGGTGATACCGCCTCAGAATATGTCTGGATCTCTGATGGGATCTGGGTTCCTTGGCCAAATCCACCGCTCCATTGTTATCATAATAAACAGGTATTGGATGCTCAACGGATGGAACCACACCAAGCTCAGCAATGCACTTCTTCATCCAGACAGCTTCTTTGGCATCATCGTTGGCAGTGATGTATTTAGCATCCATCGTCGAGCCTGCTACGGTGTCTTGCTTGGAACTCATCCAACACACCGCCCCTCCTTTGAGGGTAAAGTCAAAACCCGAGACTGACTTACTATCGTCCTTATCACTCTGGAAGCTCGAATCGGTAAAGGACTCCACCTGGAGTTCACCGTTACCATACACTAAGAACATTTCTTTAGTCCTTCTCAAGTACTTAAGAATGTTCTTCACAGCTGTCCAGTGGTTTTCCTCGGGATCGGATTGATACCTTCTCACTACACCTAATGAGTAAGCTACATCTGGTCTGGTATATAACATTGCATACATGATAAAGCCTACTGCAGAAGCATGGGGTATCCCTTGCATGTGAGCCCTCTCCAAATTATTCTTAGGAGACATCTCTTTGAAGAGAGTGATTCTGAACAAGCGGGTAAATTACCTCGCTTGAAATATTCCATACTAAACCTCTTTAGTATGGTGTCGATGTACCTGGATTGGGACAATCCCAAAATCCGTTTAGATCTATCTCTATAGATCTTTATCCCTAGGATGTAAAAGGAATCACCAAGATATTTCATGGAAAACTTGTGTGATAAGAAGAGCTTGACCGAGTGTAGCATAGGAACATCGTTTACTATCAAGAGTATGTCATCCACGTACAATACGAGGAAGACCACCTTACTCTCTACAACCTTCTTGTATATACAAGGTTCATCTTCATTTTTGATGAATTCGAACTCTTTGATAGCTTCATCAAAACAGATGTTCCAACTCCGTGATGCCTGCTTTAATCCGTGGATGGATTTAAGCAGCTTGGACACCTTTCTGCTGCTCCCACTGTCTACGAAGCCCTCTGGCTGTGTCATGTACACACTTTCTTCTAAATCACCATTTAGAAAAGTGGTCTTGACGTCCATCTTGTTTAGTCTAGTTTAGCACCTATAAAAATTTGAATTTAGCATGCTTGATCTTATTACCTCATGGTGGTACTCGGGTAGACTTTCATGGTATCAGTGCCAAAACTAGAAGATTAGACAATGTATATAAAACACGAAACCGAAAAACTCCGAAACACCAGAACCCAAAATCATGTTTCTGCCGATTTTCAAATGATCTCAAAAAATTATGTAAACTGTTGGAGATAGTGCCCTCAGAGTCAATTATTGGATCACAGGTACGTGATTGCAATGATTGAGTGAGGACCTATACCGGTAGGACAGTCTTACTCAAGATGATAGTATGCTATCTGGTTTATCATTATCATCGTGTACTGCTTTAGGTGACCTTACAGGTCACTATTGCACGTTGATAGAGCCCTTAGGATTCTTGCTTGACTGCCAGCAGTATGATGGCGATCATATACGTGGGAGCTGGGGTCTATAAGCACATCCTTAAAAGGTCCCTAGTCGTGGGAGTTTTCGAGACAGGGCATCGATACTCCAGAGTAGACTAGTGTATACAGTCGAGACCCCGACGAGGGACGGTAGCCGGTCGCACAAGCCACTGGTGTCAGTTGGTTCGCCTAAGATATATACAAGTGCTCATTGGGTTATGAGTACACCGGACAAGACTCGCCGGGAACATACTAGTTGGTCTTATACCAGACGTCAGATAGCAGTTCCCTGGTAACATGTGTACAGGTTAGTTCATCGACCTGAGATCGTTATTTGTCTCGTGTGAGTTACCACTGTACTTTGATTACTATCCTACCACGGCACAAAGGAGTCGTGCAAACAGGTTTTAGTTGGGTACAGTCCCGAGCCACATGGAGGCAGTGAGCGGATCTGCAAAGGTTCGTCTCTCCCGGTATTGGGGGTGAGGTCACGCTGTGTCTAGGAGAGCCATTACACAAAGCCCTCGGCCGAGGCAGGAGATTTACTGGTAGGTATTCCAGTAGTATCTCAGGGTGTTCTGGGCTACACTCCGACACGACTTGTACCGCTTTTGGGGGTCTGACTTTTACCAACCCCCTAGGCCCGCCATGCTATACTCATAGACGAACGGACCGGACTGTACAGATATTATCACAGACAGGCTCAGTAGGGTGTCAGCATGAGTTCGCTCACAGACGTCCCTTTTGGTCAATACCTGGTAGCCCGTTACGTATGGCTAATATCTCTGACGTGCTAGTGGTTAAATCCACAGCCAAAAGTATTGACGAGTCTTTAGAATCCCCCACAGACAGTTACTCAAGTTTCGGACGAAACGCTGTAGAGGCCGTATGGAAATATGGCAGGGTTCGATCTTATACGTGCGGTATTGCACGGATCATGATCGGACGGGTAATACTAGCGGGCTTTGGTTTAAGCCGGATCCTAGTACTGTACAGTGTAGATTTTGTCTCTTTGCATTTGTATTCAGTGAGAATACAGATGCGGGTATGTATATTCAGTCGCGGCGTTTTCCTGTAATTTATTACAGGATCGTCTTTTTGAAGTTGCAAGTTTCCATTCCGTTTCAGCCAGTTTTTCTTTCTTCCATTCTTTGGCTGAATTTTCCATGGGAGGGGTTTTCTTGCAAAGTGGCATTTAGCATTTTGGAGGGTGTTATTTGTAAATGGAGGATTATGATGGGTATAGCATCTTTTGATTCCCTTTTTTTCATCATGGTTTGCTTTATGAGATTGGATTTGTATAAGACATTTAAGTGATATAATTTCATGATTATCATCACACCTTTTCTTATCATCACCTCACCTTTTCTTGTGCTCACCTTCCTTCACACTCTCCCTCCCTAATTATGGCCGGCCACATTTTGTGAGGGGGAGATGATTTCATTTTTGGTGTGGGGAAATTCTTGTTCTCATTTTTCCTTACACAAAAATCCTAAGCTCATTTCCATTGTTCATTTCCTCCATCACCATGGCAACTTCATACCCGCTTGAGACAAACCTTACTACACTTTGCCTACAGCACCCTTGGGCACGTCGACTCGCCAACTTTGTGCTCGAGTTGCCTCGGTCCAGAGGTGGGAGCCCGTAAAAGAACCCGGCGATGTGGTGCCCGTTCCGATGAGGAGATGAAGACCGGAGATTCCGCGAGGAGATCGGAGTGGAGGCCGAAGACCGAAGGACACGGATTGCTCGGTATAGCATTCTATCCCATCTCTTGTTAGCTAATATTAGGTTAATGGTTTCGATCCGGGTTTTTAGGATGCGGTTGTGCCGGTTTTCAAGTTAAGAAAAATTTTCGTTTCCGCATTTTGGCCTCGGAAAGACCGCCGGGGCGCTACCGTAGTCCTACATGGTATCAGAGCTACGCCATTAACCTAGTCTAGCTTACTCTAACGTGTTTACAAGTTCGATCGAACGAAAATTCCAAAAATCGCGTTTTCTTGCATCAGGTTTCTGTCGAATTTTTGCTGTGCTCAAAAAATTATTTGGTACTTTGCAAAAATACGTGCAGGGTTTTTTATGAATTTTGTGAAAATTTAGTAGGATGATGTTACTCTAGCGCGGCGGATCAGCGGCCAAAACCACATATTGGCCGCGGATCCGCCGCCGTTCTGTGGCCAAATTGTACCAAATTTTCACCGTGGGCTTCTGACATGGAAATAGGGTTTTTGGTATGTTGTGTTTGGGCCCAGATTTATTTTGAGTACTGGGTATTGTGCTTGGGGCCCACTTCGGGAAAATTTAGTCGATCGAAAATTTTAAACATGTTAGTTCACAGTATTTACATTATATCTGCGACCGTGAAAGTCATTTAATCGGTAAATCCTGTCTAACTGCTATAGCCTTTTTAGACGGATTTGCGAACGTGACATTCACGTTGATGTTCTGTGTTGTGATGTGATGTTGCGGATTGTCGTGGTGGATAGCCTAGATGCAATGGTAGTAAGTTTGGTATTATTATGTACATTTGATATTGCGGGGCGAGCGTCGGACATGTGGACTATCACTGCCTGTTTGTATATTATTTTTTTGGGGCACGACCGGGCTGAGGTCGATGTACCCGTTGTATATATTTTACTTTCTGTACTAGGATTACCCCGCGGAGGGGTGCACGGATAGCCGGGTTCTAGAAGGCAACAGGCCCGCATCTCATGGCGTTGAGACGGAGGGGGCTTCACTTTAGAATTGGTGGGCTATTCGCCGCCTCGTAGGGGGTACAGGTTGACCCAAGGAGGGATGCCCAAGTTACCGGATTCCGTGAAGTGCTGGGTGGTCCATTCATGTTGCTGAAGGGGGCTGCCTCGCTTCAGGTTTTGGCGGGTGACTAGCCGCGTCCGTAGGGGTCTAGGATTTTCATTGCACAGGCTATCCACACGACCAGGGGAACGTCAGGTTTCAGCAGCGGCTCTATGAAACCCGGGGATCCCAGATATCTGTATTGTTCTGTGATACTTATTACATTTCTGTGATGTTGCATTTTATCATGCCTTGAGCGATTATTATATATTGATATATATACTAGTAGATGATGTATATGTTTTGCATCCGCGCTAGTCCAGTCCCCGCTCTGTCGTTAGTTAAGTAACCTAACGGGTGATGACGGGACCCAGTGGCGAATGGCATATACGTACATCGTATTTTCGTTCTTTATTGGTGTGATCAATTGATGGGACTACGTTGATTTGGATCAATGCAAGCTAAACAAACCTATTCTGATGTTGTTGGAACAATTTTTCAAAAAGCTGTTATTGCAAGGACGTTCTCTTTTGTTTTGCATAGTGGTATTCGGTTATGAATATCCAGCACCTCAGTCGACGAGGCAAGGGCCGAGATCCCTTCACCGGGAGTGACCCCTTGGACAGATGTTTGCGTCAGGGTAATAACTTCACTATAGCCGATTACTTTTTGCTTTGCATCGTGGTATTCAGTTGGAATATCCTGCACCTCATTCTATGGGGAAAGAACCGAGATCTCTTCACCGGGAGTGACCTCTTTAGCAAAGGTTCTCGCCACTATATTTTTATAAAAGGTTATGCAGTTCCTTCAACGATATCAAGTTCATTACGTTAAAAGTTTTTCGCCAAAAACTAGACGTAGCCCTCTGTCATTTCTTACGGGTATTATTTAGTATTCGTGCTGTGTTTGTTGACTCCGTCAAGGCGTAGTGTACGGTAGCTAAGTGGTGCTTGTTTGTAGCATGGATATGGGATTGGTTAGGACAGTCGTGCGGCCTTGTTGACTCCGTCAAGGGCACATACGGGTGGGTTTAATGCAATCCAGATAATGACGGGTTGAACTTGACTAGGATTCTTTGATTTGTTGACTCCGTCAAGGTCACTTGGGTCTTAGGGGTAAAAACACACATCGGGAGTTTCTAAAGAAACTGAAACTTGCCAGGCATGCGCATACCTTCTGGAGTGTGGTGACTTGAGTGGATTCCGTCAAGTTATCATGCAATGATAGTTGGATCCCGATTCCCACTGATGAGTTGGTTTACTCTTCGGGTGATCCCGACTAATTCTTCTTTCAGGTTTGGAGGAGAATTTGAGATTACAGTGGGAGGTTTCCTGATTAGATAAAATGATAACCATTCTTATCTAGGTTAGAGTGCACGCTGAGTGTTTCTTTTCTCGCTCTCTTTGGCTGCGACCATGGCCCGACCCTTGACTATGACTTAGTGACTAAGATTAACCGAAGCTTCTTATACACTGTCTTTTGGATTGTCTGAGTTGCATACCTCATTGCCACTCCTACTTTTACCCTTTTCTCCAGAACACCCCGTATTACTACGAACGTCCACTTCCATTGGATAAAACCATCGTATGGTTATATACGAACTCGAAGGAATTTATTCGAGGATGGTTTCTGGTTCTAGAGAAAACGAATAGGACTATTCAGTTGTCTTTTCCTTTTACCTTCTCTCAGGTTGCGAGTGCTCCTTGGATTAGGACAGTACACCTATTACGCTAATTGGATAGTCTTCTTCCAAACCATAGGCAGGTGCCGAACGGTGGGGAATGAAGAAAACCAATTAGCCTAACGAAGGTGTACAGATGGTATTAAGTAATGACAAATAAAGGGATTAGTAAGAGGGCAAAGTAAACTACGACTTCTATTCACGACCAAACCAAGTATTTCATTACCACTCCCACTTCACCTTTGTATTTCTCCAGGACACTCCGTATCACTACGAAGATCCACAGTTATTTGGATATTCCATCGTATGGTTATATACGAACTCGAAAGGAACTTGTTCCAGTTCGGGGATGGATTCTGGTTCAGGAGAAATAGGAATAAGGATTATTCAGGTGTCTTTTATCTTCACATTCTCTCACATTGCGAGTGCTCCTAGGATTAGGACAGTACACCCATTATGCTTATTGGATAGTCTTCTTCCAAACCATAGGCTGGTGCCGAACGGTAGGGAAGGAAGAAAACCATTTGGCCTAAAGGGGTTTACAGAAGGTAATGACTGAAGACATATAAAGGGAATTGAATAGATGGCAAAGAAATATACGGTTACAGTTGTGAATCTGGATAATGGAAGAGGCATTACTAGGAATACCCGGATACCCCTTCGAAACATTTACATGTTTCAGTTTCACTGTGTATTGTTAAAAGAAAACTGATTTCCCAATTAGCCCTTGCTCCAGGGTATGTATTTACCAGGTTTTATTCTCACATCTGTATGGTTTTACAGACGATGAGTGGGAATAAGTTATTGGGAATTGGGTGATTATCCTCATTATATCGGGATTCGTTGTAATTGGTGATATTTGAGGAAATCGCCTGGGTTGTTTGCCAGACGGCAAATATTTGGTTTTGAATACCCGTTGTTATGCACCAATTTCAAATTGATATATATGTACGTCTATTTTTATAGAGTGAGATATACCTTTTTGAAATTATATCCATGACATTTACCTATATCAGTGGATGATTAGGTAAGGAGCATTAAACAGCGGTGTAATTCTTCTTAACCATAAGTACAGTTTTCAACCTACGACACACAGGGAATGAATCATTAGACTCAAGGGACTTATACAGAGTATTGTATGTTGTCCAGTGTCCATTAGGACAGAGGGGTTGGTACTCGTACTAGATTCTGTTTACTTATGACTTCTCTGGGTCTTAGACATGTGTTTCATAGAAACACAAGGTCCAAGTTTTGAGAAGTTATAGGTATAAGAATAGAGTAGAGAACCAGGCGTTGCAAGTATCAAGATTCTTCAAGGTGATCGAAGATGTAGATACTTGTGTATGGTATTCAGTTGATAGTAATGATTAAGAGAACTTGCTTGTCTTTCAGGTTACTCATAATTGGAAGCACTCCTAAGTTGAGTAACGCTGATCGGCCTCCGTCCATTTAGTTGACATGCACTGGAGACAGCTGCATGATTTGAATCTAGTTCAATTAAATCAGTGCCTCTGTTTCTGTATTGGATATAGAACAGTTCATATCTTGACATTGTTAAGGTACGGGGAGTTATCCAGCTTTTGCTTAAAACCAGACACTGGACAACTCAAGGCACGTTTCTGTAATGGCTGTTTGTGGGTTGACCCGGGCTATGACGAGGGTTGACTTTCTACCATCTGGAAGATCAATAGTGATATTTTTCTTGACTCGCCACAGTTTTAATAAAAATAGATTTTTTCAGAAAACAGTAGTGGGAGTATGGTAGAACTGGAAGTGATTCCAGAACCACAAACGATTACTGAAAATTTGATAAGAATCTAAAGATCCAATCTGGTTTGACACTCCATTAGCCACTCGGCAGATATGGTGGGTAAGCTCAGGCACCCGAGAGCTACTCCGGTAGCCTCAAGGAAGGTGACAGGGAGGTTTTTGTTTACCCAGACTTGCCGATGCTTTTGTTCCAGACTGTGAGACCCGGCAGGAGTATGAGTATAGCATCGTTCTAAACTAGCTTTAGAAGTGTACGTTTATATGACTCTGCCAGAGGGTTGTCGTAGTCAGTAGGAGCAGCGGAAGCATAGTGGACAAGTAGCTTATGTTTATTTATGGACTAAAACAGTTATAGCAGAGATAGATCATCTATTTCTGATGTGACAGTCATAGGTTTGACTTCATCAGAATAGGGGATGGATCTATTAAGAAGATAGTAGGGTGTGATGTCCTGGTATTTGGATGACATACATAGAATAGGAAGTGAAATTCCTATACTACGATCGGTTATACTTTAGTTGTCACACAGTGGTTTCTCCACATAGGATATTAATCCAGTCCTGGAGAAACGATCGGAAGCAGTTTTAGAACATAAGTGGATGTTCTAGGGATATGATAACGGCATCCTCCTTCGGGAGACAGTTATCACTCCAGGCATCCAAGGTGACCTGGATGACAGAGTGTCTGTCATAGTTATAGTTTTCCCTCTGACGAGAGGCAGTATTTTGGACAGGTAGTCGAAGCGGATACTGAGGGAGGCATGGCGCAGGATACTGATTAAGTTCAGTTGACGACACAGTCTAAGAAGTATGGATTTGGAGTTCATTTATGAACTAGGTACCATCAGATTTCCAGACACATTCTAAGACAGGTATTGCTCATTTCGGGAGATGGCTTTCTCCGCGAACATGAGATAAAGAGAGACATAGAAAGAAACATCTGAGCGGATCCACTCACTGAGGCTATTCCTCGAACGCAATAGTTTCGCAAACGGGTTTTGTGAGACTGATTAGTAGAGGAGTTGGGTGTTCGGTATCACACGGGCTGTGAGTTTGCGACATCGCAATAATTAGCCTTGAGTGCAAGTGGGAGATTGTTGGAGATAGTGCCCTCAGAGTCAATTATTGGATCACAGGCACGTGATTGCAATGATTGAGTGAGGACCTATACTGATAGGAAAGTCTTACTCAAGATGATAGTATGCTATCTGGTTTATCTTTATCATCGTGTACTACTTTAGGTGACCTTACAGATCACTATTGCACATTGATAGAGCCCTTAGGATTCTTGCTTGACTGCCAGCAGTATGATGGCGATCATATACGTGGGAGCTGGGGTCTATAAGTACATCCTTAAAAGGTCCCTAGTCGTGGGAGTTTTCGAGACAGGGCATCGATACTCCAAAGTAGACTAGTGTATACAGTCGAGACCCCGACGAGGGGCGGTGGCCAGTCTTACAAGCCACTGGTGTCAGTTGGTTCACCTAAGATGTATACAGGTGCTCATTGGGTTATGAGTACACCGGACAGGACTCGCCGGGAACATGCTAGTTGGTATTATACCAGACGTCAGATAGCAGTTCCCTGGTGACATGTGTACAGGTTAGTTCATCGACCTGAGATCGTCATTTGTCTCGTGTGAGTTCCCACTGTACTTTGATTACTACCCTACCACGGCTCAAAGGAGTCATGCAAACAGGTTTTAGTTGGGTACAGTCCCGAGCCACATGGAGGCAGTGAGCGGATCTGCAGGGGTTCGTCTCTCCCGGTATTGGGGGTGAGGTCGCGCTGTGTCTAGGAGAGCCATTACACAAAGCCCTCGGCCAAGGCAGGAGATTTACTAGTAGGTATTCCAGTAGTATCTCAGGGTGTTCTGGGCTACACTCCGACACGACTTGTACCGCTTTTGGGGGTCTGACTTTTACCAACCCCCTAGGCCCGCCATGCGATACTCATAGAGGAACGGACCGGACTGTAGGGATATTGTCACTGACAGGCTCAGTAGGGTATCAGCATGAGTTCGCTCACAGACTTCCCTTTTGGTCAATACCTGGTATCTCGTTACGTATGGCTAATACCTCTGACGTGCTAGTGGTTAAATCCACAGCCAAAAGTATTGACGAGTCTTTAGAGTCCCCAACAGACAGTTACTCAAGTTTCGGCCGAAATGCTATAGAGGCCGTATGGAAATATGGTAGGGTTCGATCTTATACGTGCGGTATTGCACGGATCATGATCGGACGGGTAATACTAGCGGGCTTTGGTTTAAGCCGGATCCTAGTATTGTACATTGTAGATTTTGTCTCTTTGCATTTGTATTCAGTGAGAATACAAATGCGGGTATGTATATACAGTCGTGGGGTTTTCCTGTAATTTATTACGGGATCGTCTTTTTGAAGTTGCCAGTTTCCATTCCGTTTCAGCCAGTTTTTCTTTCTTCCATTCTTTGGCTGAATTTTCCATGGGAGGGGTTTTCTTGCAAAGTGGCATTTAGCATTTTGGAGGGTGTTATTTGTAAATGGAGGATTATGATGGGTATAGCATCTTTTGATTCCCTTTTTTTCATCATGGTTTGCTTTATGAGATTGGATTTGTATAAGACATTGAAGTGATATAATTTCATGATTATCATCACACATTTTCTTATCCTCACCTCACCTTTTCTTGTGCTCACCTTCCTTCACTCTTTCCCTCCCTTTATGGCCGGCCACATTTTGTGAGGGGGAGATGATTTCATTTTTGGTGTGGGGAAATTCTTGTTCTCATTTTTTCTTACACAAAAATCCTAAGCTCATTTCCATTGTTCATTTCCTCCATCACCCTGGCAACTTCATACCCGCTTGAGACAAACTTTACTACACTTTGCCCACAGCACCCTTGGGCACGTCGACTCGCCAACTTCGTGCTCGAGTTTCCTCGGTCCAGAGGTGGGAGCCCGTAAAAGAACCCGGCGATGTGGTGCCCGTTCCGACGAGGAGATGAAGACCGGAGATTCCGCGAGGAGATTGGAGTGGAGGCCGAAGACCGAAGGACACGGATCACTCGGTATAGCATTCTATCCCATCTCTTGTTATCTAGTATTAGGTTAATGGTTTCGATCCGGGTTTTTAGGATGCGGTAGTGCCGGTTTTCAAGTTAAGAAAAATTTTCGTTTTCGCATTTTGGCCTCGGAAAGACGGCCGGGGCGCTACCGTAGTCCTACATAAACAACTGCAAAATGTTGTATGTCATACAACTAGAACACTGGAGAAATTCAAGGCCAAACATCAAAGTTGACCCGGCGAAAACTTCTTAAATCCTGGCCTCACCGGTTTTTGGTTCTCATTTTTGACTCGAAATTTTTTGGTATTCTCTGGGCTTTGATTTTGGGGTTTCAAGTATTGTTTGATTAGCCCAGTTTGCATGTGATGTTAACAGTTCTATTGAGGCTAATATGGAGTGTTTCGTAGTCGTGTTTTTAACATTGTTTCGGGTTTAAGTTTGATATGGATGCAG
The DNA here is from genome assembly GCA_030015575.1 of Agapanthus africanus. NCBI lineage: Eukaryota > Viridiplantae > Streptophyta > Magnoliopsida > Asparagales > Amaryllidaceae > Agapanthus > Agapanthus africanus. The sequence goes on from CM057342.1 coordinate 307,176,729, forward strand.
TAGTTAGGATCCACATTAAATTAGTTTTTTGAAAACTAGTTTGGTTGTAAATCTAGTGTTTTAGTCTCGGATAATCGGTTACCACGGAATCTTGATTCGGATCAAAACTCCGTCGCAATTGCGTATTGTACGCGAATACTCGCCAAATAACTTTGCTAGGTAGCCACGCCCCATAGCCCCGACCAAGTGACTGTAGGAAAACCCCGCTACCAAAAGCATCCACTTGGGTGCTTGCGGCCACGGTGTTCCGCCTTAGTGCACTTCGTCAACGGTATCGGGGATGCGGCCATCTACTAAAGTTTCTGACGAGTATTCGATAATGTAGTCAGGAATCTTATTGAATCCTTGACTAAGTAATTGAAAAGTGTTTTCAATTTGAGACTAAAATATAAGATTTATCTGGTTAGGCATGAAATCCGGAGTATGAGATATTCTGGGTTTATGATATCTAAGGATATGCGGATTCTAATTATTGCAGTTTTACATTTCTTTTCTGCGACCGTAAGTGTAATACGTGGGGTACCCAAATCTCGTTGCTATATTTCAATGGAATTTGGGATACGCATATTTACTTACGTTGATAATATGTGATATTATGTGTCGCTGATATGTTTTATTGGATCGTCGTGATTGAATAGCCGGGGGTTTCTTGTGAGATGAGAGTTTTTCAATTTTCATTCATGTAAAATTTGTATGTAATATTCTTTTATTGGGGCATTTCTGGGTTGAGGATGATGTCACCATTGTTGTATAGTATTTACTTTTCCGCATTAGGATAGACCCAAGGCGGGGAGCACAAGTAACCGGGTTCTAGGGTCCAGTGGGAGACCGTCTCAAGGAGTTGAGATCGGGTCTCCTAACTCTAGAATTGGTAGGGTTACTTACCGCTCTTGTAGGGGTTTATAAGATGTGGGTTTGGCTATTCATCATGACCGTGGATTCCGTGTTTTACATTACAGGCTAAATTTAAAACACTGACATCCTAGTATATCCAATATTTCATATGTGGTAGCTCTAGTTTTTGCTTGTAGAATCAAATTTTCAAAAAGGGTAGCTCTAGTTTTTGCTTTGCATAGTAGTATTCCTTGATGAATATCCAGCACCTCATTCAATGAGAAAAGAGCCGAGATCCCTTCATCGGGAGTGGCCTCTTTAGCGAAACTAGAAAATACTACAACTCACTCGGTTTTGTTTTTGAATGCTTCTCTAGTTCTTGCATTGCATAGTGGTATTCCTGAATATCCTGCACCTCATTTGATGAGGAAGAAGCCGAGATCCCTTCACCGGGAGTGACCTCTTTAGCGAAACTAGCAAAAGCCTCAAAAACACTCCTTTTCAAAATCATTAGATTCTACAATGATTTCAAGTTCATTACACTCATGGTTTACTTAAAAACCTGCGTAGCCCTCCGTCATTTTAGATAAGTGCTATTTTAGTATTTGTACTATAGTTGTTTGGCCTCCGTCAAGGCATAGTGTACGGTAGCAGATTAGTACTTATATGTAGCATGTGATGCGATTGGATTAGGGTAGTCGTACGGCATTGTTTGGCCTCCGTCAATGGTCATGCGAGTGGGTCTAATTCAATCAAGAAATGAGCGGGTTGAACTTGACTAGCAGCCTATGGGTAGTTTGGCCTCCGTCAAGGTCATAGGACGCTAGGGGTAAAAACCATTATCGGGAATTTCAAGTGTTGAAATTTGCAATGAGATTGCATACCTTCTATATGATAGTTGGATCCCGATACCCACTGCGAGTAAGATTTACTCCTGGGAGAGTTTTGCACTTTACAATTAGCAAATCTTGTAGGTGTCTAGAAAGGTGTCAACGAGGTTATGCCTCTAGGCAAACGAGGTTTATTTTAATTAGGTCCGTGCAAAAGCACTGGGAACCTCCCTCGGAGTACCGATACCTGCCTGGCCGAATGATTGGCGAACCTGTAGGGTGTAATTAATCCCGGCTAATCTTACCTTTTAGGGTTTAAGGAAGATTTGATAAAAACAGTGGAAGCCATCCTGATTAGATAAAATAACCAATCTGATCTTACAAAGAGCGCACGCAAAATGATTATCCTTCTGTCTCTCCTGGTAGCGACCAATGAAATGTCTTAATCAAGCTAATAATATGGATGCTTTGACCGAACCAATTTATTATACTGGTCTTGGTTCCGCTCTACCTTATGATTGTCATAAGTCTGAGCAAGGAATAGGGGAATATCCGGATTCCCACGCCACCCAAATGAAGAATAAGCTTGTTAATGCATTGTCTTTGAGTGTGTTCGTAACCAAGAACTATTTCTCAGTTACCTCTATATCCTGGGTATTGGATACCGGATCAGGATCCCACACATGTAATTTGTTACATGGGCTATAGAAAGGTGGAGAACTGGGAAAGGGTGATATGTCTCTAGTAGTAGAGATGGTGCAATTGTTGCAGCCAAAGTAGTTGGAAAATATCACCTAGTGTTACCAACTGGTAATATAATGATTCTGAGCGACTATTATTTCGTACCAATAATATTATGAATATTTTCCTAAATCAAGTGTTGATTGGGTAAGGTATGTTGTATAACAGTGTACACATTCTGAATCAAAGTACAGTTCTAAACGTACAGAACAAACACAAGAGGAACAGTTCAGAAATGAACGAAGTCTTCTTGTAGCATTATAGACTAAGTCATATCAATGAGATAAGACCAGCTAAAGTTCCATAAGGATGCATATTTGAATCCGTTGGAATTTACATCTTATGAAACTTGCCAGTCATGTCTCAAAGGCTATGTGACAAAATCTCCATTTACTGGAAATGAAGAAGGAGCTACTGAACTCTTGGACAAATACATTGTGATGTATGCAGTCCTATGTCTACATATGCCAGGGATGGTTCCGCATACTCTATTACATTCACCGATGTTCTCTCAAGATACAGACATGTGTTCTTGTTGAAACACAAATCTGAATCTTTTGAGAATTTTAAAGAATATAAGTACGAAGTTGAGAACCAGATAGGTAAAGTTATTCAAGTCCTGCGATATGATCGGGGAAGAGAATACTTGAGCATGGAATTTCGGGATTATTTAAAAGAGAATGAGATTCTCTCTCAGTTTACACCTCCTTATACACCATAGCACAATGGTATATCGGGGTGGAGAAATCACACCCTATTAGATATAGTGCGCTCTATGACGAGTACTACAGAGTTACCTATTTCCTTTTGGAGACATGCACTTGAGATAGCTGCATACCTAGGGTTCCGACCAAATCTGTTGCCTACCACACCATATGAGATATGGAATGGGAAGAGTCCATCTCTTAAACGAGTTAAGATATGGGGTTGTCCGGCCTATGTTGAAAAGCAAAATCCAGACAAACTTGAGGCAAGGTCAGTTCTGTGCAAGTTTGTACGATATCCCAAACATTCGCGAGGGTATATCTTCTACCACACTGAGGAACAAATAGTGTTTGTTTCTAGACATGCCACCTTATCAGAAAAGGAATTTCTTTTGAAATAAATTAGTGGAAATGAGGTAGAACTAGAAGAACTTCCAGCAACGCAAACTATAACTGACGATTTGGTGGAACCGGAGGATTCAATAGTCTCCAACCCGCAGATCTAGTATGGTTCCTTATCCACCAGAGAGATACTACGGTTCTCTCATAGACGGTGGGATCGAGAATTGCATCATGGAGATGATGACCCAACTAGTTTCATGCAAGCCACCATGAGTGGTGACTCTATAAAATGGCTGGATGCTATGCGATCTGAGATGGAATCCATGTACACCAACAAAGTGTTAACTTTGGAAATTGCTCCTAAAAGAGTAAAACCCATCGGGAGCAAGATGATTTTTGAGAAAGATAATTTGGTGTAGATGGAAAAGTTGAGACTTTCAAAGCTAGACTTGTAGCAAAAGGTTTTCGTCGATGACCAGGTGTCGACTATGATGAAACCTTTTCTCTTGTCGCTATGCTTAAGTCCATCAGGATCCTGCTTGCCGTTGCTGCATACCAATACTCCGAAATATGGAAGTCTGCACGTCAAAACCGCTTTTCTTAATGGTGATTTAGAAGAGAGCGTATATATGACACTGCCAGAGGGCTTTGTAGACCGTGGGAGCAGCGGAAGCATGTGCAAGCTGCTTGAATCAATCTACGGATTAAAACAGGCATCACGGAGATAGAACATCTGTTTTGATGAAACTGTCAAAGAGTTTGACTTCATCAAAAAGGTAGATGAACTAAGTATATATAAGAAGGTTGTAGAGAGTATAGTTGTCTTCCTCGTATTGTACGTGGATAACATACTCTTGATAGGAAACGATGTTCCTATGCTATACTCGGTCAAGCACCTCTTATCACACATGTTCTCCATGAAAAATCTAACTGATGCCTCCTACATCCTGGGGATATAGATCTATAGAGATAGATCTAAACAGATTTGGGATTGTCCCGATCCAGGTACATAGACACCATACTAAAGGAGTTTAGTATGGAAGATTCTAAGCATGGTAATGTACCCGCTTGTTCAGGAATCATTCTCTCCAAAGAGATGTCTCTGAAGACTGATTTGGAGATGGCTCGCATACAAGGGATACCCTATGCTTCGGCAGTTGGGTCAATCATATATGCGATGTTGTGTACCAGACCGGATGTAGCTTACTCACTAGGTATAGTGATTAAGTATCGAAAAGATCTTCAGTTGTGAAGAACGTTCTTAAGTACTTGAGAAGGACTAAAGAGATGTTCTTGGTGTATGGTAACGGTGAACTCCAGGTGGAGTCATTTACCGATTCAAGCTTCCAGAGTGATAAGGACGACTAAAAGTCAGTCTCGGGTTTTGTCTTCACCCTCAGTGGAGGGACGGTATGTTGGAAGGGTTCCAAGTTATATACTGTAGCAGACTCGTTGATAGAGGCTGATTACATCGCTACCAACGATGCTACCAAAGAGGTTGTCTGGATGAATAAGTTCATAAGATGAACTTGGTTCCTACCATTGGGTATCCAGTACCTTTGTATTGAGATTACAATGGAGTTGTGGCTTTGGCCTAGGAACCCCGGTCCCGTCAGCGATCCAGACAAATTCTTAGACAGTATCACCTGATCAGGGAGATAGTTGATATCCGATAGATCGAGATCAAGAGAGTTGACACAGACGATAAAACAGCGGATCCACTCACCGAGGCCTTCCCCCAGATGCTATTCGAGAGACTTTTGGGACATTGTATATGAGATACTACAACAACTGGCCTTAGTGCAAGTGGGAGATTGTTTGGAATATGTATGCCCTAGAGGCCATTATTGTTGATATAGTAGATGCTTGGACATATATATATAGGACTTTCTTGCTCGACATGATAGTATGCTATCAGGTTACCTTTATCTTAACATGTAGACTGGTATCTTTATACTATTTGTCTCTGACATGTTGATAAAGCCCTTAGGATATGTACTTGACTACCAGGATTATGATGAGATCATACTAGTGGGGCCAGGGTGGTCCAAAAGTACATCCTTTAACTGTTCCTAGTCGAGGGGATATCGAGACTAGGTCATCGATATTCCAGAGTAGACAAGTGTGCACGTTTCTTGTCCCTTAAAGGGCGATGGCTGATCCCACAGCCATTGGTGTGTGACATCAAAGATTGTACGCAGGTGCTCATTAGAGAATGGGTATACCGAACGGACTCGCCGAGGACTCCTAGTTGGTATTATACCTATCGTCAGATAGCAGTCCTCTGGTGACACTGGTACAGGTTAGTCTGTAGAACCGAGCTCGTCATAAAGTCTTGTGTGGCTCCCATTGTGCTTTGATTTCCTCCCTACCATGCTCAAGAGGAGTTGTGCAAACAGGTGGATTTTGGGTACAGTCCCGAGTCACATGAAGGAAATGAGCGATAGGAGGGGTTTCATCTCTCCCGGTATTGGGGTTGATGTTGCGCTATGCTCGATTGGTTATAACTGGAAGTCCTGGCTAGGGCTGCTGCTGAGATTTACTGATAAGAGTTATCAGTAGTTTCTCGAACCGTTATAAGCCAGACATCGGCATGACTTATCACGTTACTAGGGTCTGACGTTTACTACCCCTAGACATGATATGCGACATATTAGACGAAGAGACCGGACTGTACGGTAGTATTACTGATAGGCTTCATGGAGAGTATGGACAAGCTTGCTTGTTGATCTTCATATTGCTCAATACCCAGGTAGTCGTTACGTCCAGCTAGTACCGCTGACAGCTTGTAGGTGACTGATGTGATCACCACCTACTGCTGGCATATTAACGAGTCTTTAGAGTCCCACACAGAAGTGCCCTGGTTCAAGCGAAATGAAGTAGGACACAAATGTGATATGTGTGTGGGCCTGATTAAATATGTGTATGTGATTCCGTATTGTAATCTGGTAGTTATCTGTTATCAGTTAGGTTATATGTGATATAACCACATTATCAAATCAAGTGTTGATTTGATAATGTGATATACAGATAAATGATATTAGTCGGTCATATGTGATATAACCGGAATATTAAATCAAGTGTTAATTTAATAATGTGATATATATTATATTTGATATAATTATATCCTAACTAATATCATTAGCTCACTAAATATTTTCTTATATGTATTAATATATATATGATATATATATAAATATATATATGTAGCATGGCATGATTTCTATTTTTGAGAAAAATGGAAAATTAGGTGGAAAATGGAAGACTTTGGAAGCATGGTTGCAACCATGAGCTTTATTCATTGTTTAATCATCTTGACTCATTATTCAAGCATGGTTGCAATTTGATATTGCAAGAAGTCCATGCTTGAATTTGCGAGGGGTCAAGAGTTGCCATTCTCACTTGCTCATTCTAACACTTAGCCATTTTCTTGAATTGCTCCTATTTTGCTCTCATGCTCTCTAGCTTCTTCTTCTTCCTCAATGTCATGGTTCAAGCTTCAACCCTCACATGTGATGTGAACCATGAAGCTTGAACACAAACTTGTAATAAAAATCATATCCCCTACTTCACCAGCCTATACTTGACTAGCGATCGAGTGTATCGTGTTTCCTACGCTAAAAAGTTTAGTGTAGAAGTAGATAGAGTTGGAGGGACTTCGCGTGGATCATCTTCGGCACGAAGGTCATCGGAGGAAGCTCGTCCAAACCCTCAAATGGAGCCTAGTGGAGTTGCGGGACTACTATACGGAGCATGTGAAATGAAAGACTCGATCTACTAGCGTATAGCCATCTTCACTTTTTATTGTTTTTCTTGATATCAAACTTCAAACCTTAATCAACTAGTTAAAGATCTTGTTTAGTCTAACTTAGCACCTATAAAAATTTGAATTTGGCATGCTTGATGTCATTAGAACCTCATGGTGGTGCTAGGGTAGACTTTCACTGGACATACTGAATTTCGATGTGGTTCTGGGTATGGATTGGCTAGGAACCTTCTACGCTACTATCGATTGTCGTTAAAGGAGGGTAGTGTTCGAGATTCCAGACCATCCTATCTTTTATTTCAAAAGTGGAGACCGTACCCTGGAGCCAAGTACATACAACGCAAAATCGAAGAAAGCAGTGATCGCAGGAATTCAAGTGGAGGAAGGATCAAAGCCAGAAATAGTTCGAGAGTTCGATGATGTGTTTCCTGAAGACATATCAGTTTTGCCTCCCGGTCGAGCTCTTGAATTCAGCATTGAGTTAGTACCTGGAGCACAACCGGTGATCAAAGCACCATATCGGTTAAGTCCAGAAGGTTTGAAGGAGATCCGAACTCAGTTGGAAGAATTATTGAAGAAAGGATGGATTCGTCCCAGCACTTCAAGTTGGGGATCTCCAGTTTTACTTGTGAAGAAGAAGGAAGGTTCATATCAAATGTGCATTGATTATAGAGCCTTGAACGAAGTAACAATAAAAAACATGTATCCACTACCGCACATCGACGATTTATTCGATCAGCTAAGTGGATCTTGCATCTTCTCCAAGTTAGATCTTCGTTCGGGTTATCATCAGGTGAAGATAAAAGAATCTGATATCCATAAAATAGCATTCAGAACTTGCTGTGGACATTACGAATTTCTTGTGATGCCATTTGGAGCGACCAATGCACCGGCTATATTCATGAACCTAATGAAATAAGTTTTCCGGGAGTACCTAGACAGGTTTGTTGTCATCTTCATCGACGACATCCTGGTGTATTCTAAAAGTCGAAAAGAACATGCCGAGCTCCTACGAATTGTCCTGGAAACCCTATGACAACATCAACTCTATGCTAAGTATAGAAAATGCGAGTTTTGCCTAGATCAAGTTGGTTTTATCGGACATATTGTATCAGGCGATGGAATCTCTGTAGATCGAGCTAAAGTATCAGCAGTAAGAGAATGGCCGACACCAAAGTTAGTGAAGGGCATTCGATGTTTCTTGGTTCTAGTAGGATACTACAGAACGTTCATTGAAGGATTTTCGAAGATTGCAACACCCCTGACCAAGCTCAAACGTAAAGATGAAGAATTCGTGTGGTCAGAAGCATGTGAACAAGCTTTCATATAACTCAAGCCAAGATTGACATCAGCGCCTATTCTCATTATACCAGACCAATCTGGAGGTTTTGTAGTGCATTGCGATGCATCCGGTAAGGGATTAGGATGTGTTCTACATCAGCACGGTAAGGTTGTGGCTTATGCTTCAAGACAGCTAAAGATTCATGAGTGCAATTATCCGATGCATGATTTGGAGTTGGCAGCAGTAATCTTTGCTCTTAAGATTTGGCGCCATTATTTTCTTGGTGAACGAGTGGGCATATCATAGATCACAAGAGTATGAAATATGTGTTTACTCAGAAAGAGTTGAATATGCGGTAGAGAAGATGGTTAGAACTCATGGTGGACTTTGATATCAACCTGCAATATCACCCAGGGAAGGTGAATGTAGTACCTGATGCCCTTAGTCACCAACCATTAGCAATGAATCTCACCGCTCAATGGAAGCTTCAACAAGACTTACATCAAATGGAGATTGAAGTGGTCATGCCAGGTAACGCTTCAAATTTGATGAACTTACATGTTCAATCTACCATTGTCAATCGGATCAAAGCAGCTCAAGCAAGTGATGCTAAGTTGCAAAATATCAGAGAACAAGTGGAATGTGGACTTCGAACAGACTTCATCATCCATGAAGACTGATCTTTGAGATACGGCAGCTGATTGTGAGTACCTAAAGGTCCTGTATGAGAAGAGTTGATGAAAGAAGCTCATATCTCTCCATATTCAGTACACCCTGGAGGTACAAAGATGTACAAAGATCTGCATCAAAATTACTAGTGGCATGGAATGAAGTGTGAAGTAGCCAGAAGCGTCGCTAAATGCTTGGTGTGTCGGCAAGTAAAGGCTGAACATCACAGGACTGCTGGATTACTTCAACCGTTACTTATCCTAGAATGGAAGTGACAACACATCACAATGGATTTTATGACTGCACTTCCTCGCTGCACGAAAGGTAACGAGGCAGTATGGGTTATTGTAGATCGACTCACAAAGTCGGCTCACCTCATCCCATTTTGAGTTGGCCAATATATTGAGAAATTAGCAAAGAAGTACATGGAGGAAAGAATCTAAGTAAAGATTTAAACTCTTCAATATATACTATCTCTGATACCCATGAACTCATGCAGGAAATCATGAGACTTCATGGAGTACCGGTTTGCATTGTCTCCGATCATGACACTAGATTTTGATCGCAATTTTGGCAAAATCTGCAAGCGATCTTGGGAACAAGTCTGAAATTCAGCACGGCTTATCATCCACAAACAGATGGTTAGTCTGAGTGAACTATTCAGATCTAGAAGATATGCTAAGAGCGTGTATGCTAGACTTCGGAGGATCGTGAGAAGATCACCTACATCTTGTGGAGTTTTCATACAACAACAGCCACCAAGCAAGTATAGGAATGACACCTTTTGCAGTGCTTTATGGAAGGAAGTGTCGATCGCCATTAAGTTGGGACGACATCGGAGATAAAGAATTCCTTGGTCCTGAGATGATAGTAGCAACTGTCGATGTACTTCGTACTATCAAGGAACAAATGCGCATAGCCCAAGATCGACAAAAGCACTGGGCTGATACAAAGCGCCGTCACTTGGAGTTTCAACCGAGAGAACATGTATCTCTGAAGATATCTCCGAACCGTGGAGTGATTCATTTTGGAAGACGGGGTAAGCTTAGTCCGAGGTATATTGGACCGTTCGACATACTCGAATGAGTTGGAGAAGTGGCTTATCGCTTGGCACTTCCTATTGGATATATGTATGCCCTAGAGGCCATTATATGATAGTGGATGTATTTATACATGTATATATATACATATACAGAGGACATTCTTGCTCGACATGATAGTATGCTATCTGGTTCTTCTTTATCTGACATGTTGACTTGATCATGCTTTTATTCATTTACACATGTTGATAAAGCCCTGAGGATATTTGCTTGACTACTGTGATTATGATGGAGATCATACTAGTGGGACGTCTGTAGTTTTTAAGCATATCCTGAAATGTCCCTGGTCGTAGGTGTATCAAGACAGGGCATCGATATACCAGTGTAGACTAGCGTATACGATACTAGACCCATATGATGGGCGATGGAAGTTCCCACATCTATTGATGTTTGATATCGAGATCATATGCGGGTGCTCACTGGAGACTGGGTACACTGGACGGACTCGCCGAGAACTCCTATATGGTATTATATCTATCGTCGGATAGCAGTTCTCAGGTGACACTGGTACAGGTTAGTATGTAGACCCGAGATCGTCATAGAGTCTTTTGTATTCTCCCACTGCACTTTGATTACCACCCTAACACGGCTCTACTGAGTCGTGCAAACAGGTGGCTTTTGGGAGCAGTCCCGAGACACATGGAGACAGTGAGCGATAGGAGGGGTTTCGTCTCTCCCGGTATTAGGAGTTGATGTTGTGCTGTGCTCGATTGGCTATATCAGTAAGTCCCTGACCAGGGCTGTTGAGATTTACTGATAAGTGTTATCAGTAATTTCTCGATCTGTTATAGACCATTCATCGGCACGACTTATTGAGTTATTGGGGTCAACGTTACCATCCCTAGACTCGATATGCAGCATATCTGACGAAGAGACCGGACTGTACGGTAGTGTTGCCGGTTGGCTCGACGGGAGTTGTGACAGGTTCACTTATTTTCTTCTGATCGCTCAATACCTGGGTGGCCATTACGTTTAGCTGACCTCTTGCAGCTTGGGGGTGCTTGATATATGATCATCACCCACTACCGGCGTATTGACGAGTCTTAAAGTCCCACAATGGAGTTACCTAGCCTAGGCGAAACAATGTGGCGTGCATATGTGATATGGCGGGGACCCAATTAAATGCGCGTATGTGATACCGTATATTAATCAGGCGGTTTGCTATTGGTCGGGTCGTATGAGATATGACCATTTTGCTAAATCAAGTGTTGATTTAACATTGACCATTAGCATTTTCACTTTAGACCCTTTTGTCTTTTGTTGTATGCATGCTTGTATGCACATATGGATGTGCATGCACACATACATGCATACACATTTCTATCATTGTTGTTGATACATTGGATGCTGGCAATATAAGACTCACACCTTAATAAATATGTTGATATTTATTTTTGGAGCTAGTGGAAATGGAAATAATTCATGGTTAATTATTTTATTCATCCACTAAACCTTTAGTTAACCATGGGTTATTTTTCCATGGCCATTCTTTCACCAAAACAAATATCTAGATATTTATTAACTAGGGTTAAAGATGAGAAGAAGAAAATATATATATATTCTATTCTCATTTTTATCCTTAAGCTTATCATTATCTTGAGCTCTTTCATTTGCCATCTTCTTCTTCCTCACTCTCTTGCTCTCTAGGTTTTGATAGTGAACAAAAGAGTGATCAAGTTAGGGTTTTTAAGTGAGAAAACAAACTACATCATCATTCTAAACTACTCTTGCCTACTAGTTTAGAGTGTTAGCTTCAACTTCATCATCTTGATCAAGTGGAGCTTTGAGCTTATACAAAGAGGACTCCGGGTGGATCGTCGTGGACTTGGAGGATTGTTCAGACCATAATATTGCATTTATCATTCCCCTATTCTTATCCTTTTTATAAATAAACAGGTACTCTTGACGCATGTTTGTTGCATATTACAGGATACAGGTTTCTGGAGCAAATACAGTGAAAAAGACACAAAACAACAGAAAAGGGACTTTTGACCAACAATTACACGAATCCTAGTCGAGCCCAGTTCACATAGGTGCAAGGCAACGAATGTCAATGTGAAACGGTTAAAAAGCCCAATACAAGTCTTCACTGAAGATCTGGAGAAGAGTGAGAAGCCAACAGAGAAAATACATATAAAAATACAGAGCCCCAGAAATCCTGAAGAAAGCCCAAAAGACTGGCGGCCCAAGATCACCAAAGGGCCGCAGATCCGCGGCCTAAGCCAGCATTTGCCGCGGATCCGCAGCCGTCTAATGCCCGGGTCGGTGGAGATTTCTTCTGTTGCCGCGACGTTGTGGGTGTTGGGATTTTTCGTGGGCAAATCTGTAATTGCGCATGCGCGAGAGTCTGTAACCCTAGGTTTCCTATTTTCCTATAAATTGTAATTTGAAATCTGAAAAATGTATGCCTCTTTTCAATAAATAAAGTTCAGAATTTCTGGAAGTGACATTCAGATCTATTCTGTCTTCTACTTGGAGGGAGCCATCAAATCTGTAGGTAATTTATTTTCTTACTTTTATTTTCTAGTATAATTTATCATCCCCTAATGAGCGAGTAGTCTCCTCGCTTGTTAGGGTTAGCCTTAGCGAAAGGGTTGAGAGATGAGATCTCTCACCCCTTTCAATGCCATCTTCACTTTAGAGTTAGAACTCCATGCATACGCACACATCCGCTCCCTACGGCACCCTACCCCTCAAGGTAACGGTGAACCGTAGTATAAAGGGCCGGTTGCGCGCGTTTTCCATGGGGGTTAGGGTAATTATCAACAAAGGAAGGATACAAATCTAGAGGAAGAAACATCTTCCCAAAAGATTCGTATCCACTTTATTGATAATTAACGTAACATCTAATAGATCTGAAAGGTTCCTAGGCACACTAGTGAGGTCTCACAAGGCATCGAACATGCCAATTTCAAAAAAAATGGTGCCGAGAAACCCTAGACTACGGATCGTCGCTAGAATTCTAGGCGAAATATAAATCTAGTTAACAATTTAACTAAAGTTAAGATGCTACAACCTTTGTAGATCCGGATACCCACTTCCTTAGCTCCACGAGAGCATCCTCTCGCTGTCCATCTTGAACCTTGGACTCTCGTGACGGCTTCATCGGAGAAACGTGCGGAATAGGTCGTCGGCTTCGTGTCAAAGACGATCTACGTCGAGGTTGCACAAGCTCAAGCTCCGACTTCACAAAGTTGTGAAACTTGTGAAGAAAACACCCAAAACAACTTGGCAAGAGATAGAGGGTGAAGAAATAGGAGGTGGGTTCACTTTAGAATTGGATTTATCTCACTAGATCTCAAGTTGCCATTAAAGTAGCAAGCTTGAAAAGAAGAAGAAGATGAAGATGAAGCAAGAATGATAAGTCTTCTATTTTTAAAAATAAAACTAATATGAATACTTATCATATCTTGACCATGGTCAAGTGTAGAGATTAAACCAAGGTTAGTTAGAGTGGTTAGGGTTAAGGATGAGATAAGGATGGTGGACTTTGTCAAAGCTTCAAGAAGCTTCAACATAGCTCCAAACTAAGCCACCATTCTCAACTTAATCCTTTCCAAATAAATAAACAAATAAATAAATGAAAAACCCAAACCCTAATCATCACTTAACCATGGTTTAACCCTTTACACTTAACCACATTATCAAGTATCATCAAACATGATACAAAGTAGTGCACTAAAGCATATCACATATACAATGTGCATCAAGTGAGAAAAATCCGTTTAAAGTGAACTAATACTAGTTAATGCAATGCAATATATCAAATATATAATTATGCATTAAATCATTAAATCAACATTTGATTCAATGATCCGGTCATGTCGCACATAACCGACTAGAATCCAATGTATCGATTTATCGAATCAATGATTCGATAACTAGGTCATATCGAATATAACCAATCGAAACATATATCACGAGAATGAAATGCGGTATCACATACACGCATTATTCTCGGTCCTGCACATATCTCATATGCGCTCCTATTTCGTTTCGCTTGAGCCAGGAAACCTCTGTGTAGGACTCTAAAGACTCGTCAATACGCCGGTAGCAGATGATGATCATATCAAGCACCCACAAGCCGCAAGCGGTCTGCTAAACGTAACGGCCACCCGGGTATTGAGCGATCAGAAGATTGACAAGCTAGCCCGCTCACACTCCTGCGAATCCGACCAGTAACACTTACCGTACAGTCCGGTCTCTTCGTCTGATACGTCGCATATCAAGTCTAAGGGTGGTAAACGTCAGACCCCAATAACCCGATAAGTCGTGCCGATGTGAGGCTCGTAACGGGTCGAGAAACTACTGGTAACACTTACCAGCAAATCTCTGATCAGCCCTGGCCAGGGACTTCCCTGTTACGGCCAATCGAGCACAGCGCAACATCTACCCCCAATACCGGGAGAGACGAAACCCCTCCAATCGCTCATTGCCTCCATGTGACTCGGGACTGTGCCCAAAGACCACCGTTTTGCACGCCCTCATGGACGTGGTAAGGTGGAGATCAAACCACAGTGGGAATCACACAAGACTCTATGACGATCTCGGGTCTACAGACTATCCTGTACAAGTGTCACCTGAGAACTGCCATCTGACGTGAGGTATAATACCATCTGGGAGTTCTCGGCGAGTCCGTCCAGTGTACCCAGTCTCCACTGAGCACCCGTATACCATCTCTGATGTCAAACACCAATGGATATGGGATCATCCATCGCCCATCTCATGGGTCAAGAAGCGTATACGCTAGTCTACTCTGGTATATCGATGCCCCGTCTCGATACACCCACGACTAGGGACCTTGAAGGATGTACTTATGGACTACCATGTCCCTACTAGTATGATCTGCATCACAGTCCAGGTAGTCAAGTACATATCCTAAGGGCTTTACCAACATGTAACTATAAGACAGTATAAAGAGACTAGTGTACATGTTAAGATAAAGATCAACCAGATAGCATACTATCATGTCGAACAAGAAAGTCATCTCTATATATGTCCAAGCATCCAATATAATATACATAATCTGTACAATACTGGCCTCTAGGGCATACATACAACTAACAAGATCTAAAAAAGAAGGCATTGAAAGCGGTGAAGGAAACATTAATCTCCAAAACTTCCCCTAAGCCTAACCCTAGCAAGACTCTTAATTAGATTAATTAGATCTAGTTTTTATAGATTTTTATAAACCAATCAAAACGACAAATAGAATCAACTCGTTAAAACACATAAAAGGAATTTACCCGTCTCTGTGGATCGAACCGCACTCACCGGCTAGCTGCGAAGCGACGCCGTTTCTGATTGCGGTAAATACAGTTTTTGACACCAATCAAATGGCGCCGTTGTCGGGGACGGCGTAATATTTCTTTTTGTGAATTTTCGGGTTGATATAAATTTAAAAAATTATAAAAATCTGAAAATATAAAAAAAAATAAAAAAATTATCAACTTTGATCTGTTTGAAGGGTGTATCTTTTGAATCTTGCAGGAACAGCAAAGAATTGAGGATTTGGAAATTTACAGAGGGCAAAACAACAATTGGTACATAAGAACAGAGAGGAACTATCAGTGCAGAGCAGCACAAATTTTTTCAGAGCGCGATCCCACCAGACGACCGCGTTTCCGCCGCATTAGGGGCCTTCCACCGCGGATCCGCGCTTGCATTGCCACGTCAGCGCATCAATTTTGCTGGTTTGATTTCTCTTTTCTTCCCCTCTGCAACCTACAATATATCTCTCTGTAAAAAGTTTTCTGCAGGAATTCTTTGCGTAAAGAGTCTTTCTCCCCCTTCTCTATAACAGATTTTCTGCAGGTTTCTTTGCGCCGCGCTAAAATTGAATGCAGGTGAAATTTTATTTGTTTTGCATAATTTAACCGGACTCTAAGGGGCTAATTGACCAAACTCAGATTGGGTGGGGATTTCATCACCCTTCCCAGGACCCCAGAAAACACCTAAAGCATTTTGCATCGATCACCTTTAATTAAAAAAAAATTAGACTCAGACCTAAGGACAGCGAGCTCAATAGGAAAAGGACTAGGGTAGGCATCGGCCGTTATCCTAACCGACATTGCGGTGTCTAGGCTAGTGGTTATTAATTAGGCCCACTGTAGTGGTGGTTCCTTCCCACTTACCTGGCCGTATTTGTCCGTGAAGAGGCGGTTTGAGGTCTATTTCTAGCCCTAGTTAGGAGCTGTCTAGTAGACCTAGGCGACCCTAGATCTAGGCCTGATTGTGCATGTGTGGTTGATTCAGTTGTGTCACGAGTCCATTTTCTAAAACCTTATTGCAAAACTCTCCAATAAAAAAATAAAGAAAAATCTTTTAAAAACTTGCAAAAAAAAAAAAATATTTGTCTCTAAGAAATCCTTGCACTCTTCTATCATGGGTACCCCACATCATAAATCACTTGCCGAATTTTGGTATCCCGAACCTAACTTTGCGTCGTTCGTCAATTGTTTCGGTCAATTTAAAAACGATCCCTCCTTGCCAAAAATTTCGTTGAAAGATCAAATAGAGGCGTCTAGGAGAAATAGTTTGACTTTTCAACCCACTTCGTGTCAACCGAGTCAACCTTTACAACCTACATATGTTGATACCACTTCTTCAAGTCCTTCTGTCACTCCTACGCCGATGTCCATTGTTGAGCATATTGCTCAATCTCGCAGTCGATCTTTCACCCCTCTCCACTCATCTAGTTTTAGGGATCCGCACGATTATTCACCTTCTTATCCATATGTTGACCCTACTCCTGTCTTACCACCCACTTCCTACCAGTCATACCCGACCTTCCCACCTTCACTAGACGCTGTTTCGACACAGCCATTAGGGAGTTTCACATACCCAACTAATTTTGAATCTTTTACTGAAACCCCCTCACCACCTAAGTCTAGTTTGGAAGAGTCGTTGGAAGCATATATTGCTGCAACAAATAAAATGATGAGGAATGTGGAAGCATCCATGGCCGCCCTTATGCAGCCTAGTGAACCGGTAGCTAGTGTCCCGCTAGCTCCGAATTTTTCAATGTATAAGGCGGCAGTTGGACAGAGTGAGAATGAGAGAGGATTTTCAAATCAAACCTACCCTGACCCAATTGAAGCCCACAACTCCGGTTTTCCATCGATTGTTCCAAATGATTCACCAGTTGAAAATAAAAATGAGTTGTGCGATTTTGTAGTGTTTGATTTGCCAAATTGTGAGGAACCCCTTTCGAGTGAAACCGCACCTAATCCTTTCGATCTTTACACCTCCACTCTAGAACCTACATTGATAAATATCCATGCTGTGGATGAAGTGTCTAAAGAAATTGATTTTCACTTGATTGAGGATATAGACGCCGGGAATATTTCGGATGATGAACCTGTCGATTTGCTTAAAATTTTATGTTCAAATCATCATCCTGAGTTATTAAATGTTTCTCCCGAATCTCATATGCGTCTAGATTTTGATGATAATGGCATGGATGAGTTGAATATTGAGGATAGTATTGAGGAGAGTCTTGAGGATAATATCGAGGTTGAACCATTTTTAATTGATGTGTCGGATTTTCCAATTCAGCCTTCTGAACCTTTGACTGTTATATCACCCTCCCTCCTTCCTATTGTTCCGACCGAACAAATGACCGTTACGCTTTCATCTCCTATACCAAGTTCGGCGTACCCATGTTTTCTTGCGAATCTTGAGGGATTTGACCCCATTGCACGACGAGTTGATAGGTTAGCGCAATCGCTTTTAACACATCGGTCATCACAAATTGCGCTAATTTATTCACTCAATTTACACCCTCAAGATCGCACTCCACATCTTTCTTCTTTCCGTCTTTCTTCTCCCCCACCGAGACCAGATTCCACCATTCTTCTTTCCACACGGTCTCGCGTGCTTTTCATCTCTTTTCGTTCCATCCCATTCTTGCACCAACTCTACCATTACCATGATAAGATTTTTGAATGGTTGGTGCTAACATTTGGCCTGTGTAAAGCCAAGCTTAACTTTGGGGGGAATCTTGTTGTATATATGTATATATCCTTTTGTTTTCTTTTTCTATAAAAAAAAAAATTCAAAACATAAAAAAAAAATTATTATAAATAAACAGGGGAGTATCGGTATTTTGACCCTCTTGGTTTAGCATGACAGTGAGGACACTGTCAAGTTCAAGTTTGGGGGTATGCTCGGTACGTCTTCTTCCTTCGCATTCATTTATACATATTTTGCATTTGCATACTTATTTGAAAACCCATAAAAATTTGAAAAATTTCAAAAAAATTATAAAAATAATTGTATTCAATTTTGGCTAATTGACTTGAGTTTGACAAATAAGTTAACTGGTTAGGAACAACTAGATCTTAGACTTAGTGAATTAAAAACCCTAAAAATAACATTCCTTAAAGTTTAACGGTAGAAAATATATGCCTTGTAGTTTATTTAGAAATAGGCAAATTTTGGGTTCACTTCTTGGGCTAAGTCGAAACAAAGGAAGAGTATTGATGTTCTTATTAGAGTATAAGTTTGAAAAATAGTTCCTAGCTTAAGTCTAAATTCTGAAAATGTATACCCTACAATTTGCACATTCACGCACCTTGAAACTTGGAATAGTAGAAGAGACCTTGAAATGCTCTTGTCTAAAGTCCTTAGTACAATGAAAATAAAAAGAAAAAAAAAAGTGAATAAAGAAAAAATGGACACTGGTTTTTGTGATTACTTAAGGCTGTAAAAATAGAAAAATATTTAGCGAGGGTGCTTCATCACCTAGTGCCTTAAACTAACTGGTTTGGGAGTCACTGCTAAAGCCTTGGGTGTTGCAAAGACTAGGAAGTACGCTTTAAAGTGCAAGCGCATTTTGTAATCGGTCGTTGGTACCTCAAGAAGTATTAACGGTCGCATGAAGGATGTGTAAGCAAATTTCATTTAAATTCACCAACTAATTAGTACTTTGGACAACGGACAAGGGGTTGATTGCTTAATTTGAATTTCTAAGTGTAGGGGTGACTTATACGCACACGTAGGGGTATGTGATTGGTGTTTAGATGAGAGAAAGGAGTGAAGAATAGAACTTGTATCTTTAGTAAGGTTGATAGAAATTCCTAAGTGGAGATGGAACTTTAGAAGGAAAACTTAAGAGATGCCGAAAGCTAAGTAGGTCTACATAACATATATAATTTTAAGTTAAATAATGAGGAAGTGTGAAAAATGTGGGTGGATAATTTACAAGTATAAGATAATGGAATTCCTTGTTAGAAAACCTAATTGGAGAACTAAAGTTAATAGGCCGAATTGATAGGATTTTGTGGGTGTAATCCGCTGAAAACCCTCAGGAGACAACACTCCTCCTACTAGGGACACCTAGAGGTTTAACGGCTTGTTGCACGTGCTCAGTGCAATCGCGTTTCCCTGCGAAAATGCGGTTAGGATTTTAGTGAATAAAATAATAAGTTTGCTCGAGGACGAGCAAAAGGTAAGTTTGGGGGTATTTGTTCAGACCATAATATTGCATTTATCATTCCCCTATTCTTATCCTTTTTATAAATAAACAGGTACTCTTGACGCATGTTTGTTGCATATTACAGGATACAGGTTTCTGGAGAAAATACAGTGAAAAAGACACAAAACAACAGAAAAGGGACTTTTGACCAACAATTACACGAATCCTAGTCGAGCCCAGTTCATATAGGTGCAAGGCAACGAATGTCAATGTGAAACGGTTAAAAAGCCCAATACAAGTCTTCACTGAAGATCTGGAGAAGAGTGAGAAGCCAACAGAGAAAATACATATAAAAATACAGAGCCCCAGAAATCCTGAAGAAAGCCCAAAAGACTGGCGGCCCAAGATCACCAAAGGGCCGCGGATCCACGGCCCAAGCCAGCATTTGCCGCGGATCCGCGGCCGTCTAATGCCCGGGTCGGTGGAGATTTCTTCTGTTGCCGCGGCGTTGTGGGTGTTGGGATTTTCGTGGGCAAATCTGTAATTGCGCATGCGCGAGTGTCTGTAACCCTAGGTTTCCTATTTTCCTATAAATTGTAATTTGAAATCTGAAAAATGTATGCCTCTTTTCAATAAATAAAGTTCAGAATTTCTGGAAGTGACATTCAGATCTATTCTGTCTTCTACTTGGAGGGAGCCATCAAATCTGTAGGTAATTTATTTTCTTGCTTTTATTTTCTAGTATAATTTATCATCCCCTAATGAGCGAGTAGTCTCCTCGCTTGTTAGGGTTAGCCTTAGCGAAAGGGTTGAGAGATGAGATCTCTCACCCCTTTCAATGCCATCTTCACTTTAGAGTTAGAACTCCATGCATACGCACACATCCGCTCCCTACGGCACCCTACCCCTCGAGGTAACGGTGAACCGTAGTATAAAGGGCCGGTTGCGCGCGTTTTCCATGGGGGTTAGGGTAATTATCAACAAAGGAAGGATACAAATCTAGAGGAAGAAATATCTTCCCAAAAGATTCGTATCCACTTTATTGATAATTAACGTAACATCTAATAGATCTCAAAAAGAAGGCATTGAAAGCGGTGAAGGAAACATTAATCTCCAAAACTTCCCCTAAGCCTAACCCTAGCAAGACTCTTAATTAGCTTAATTAGATCTAGTTTTTATAGATTTTTATAAACCAATCAAAACGACAAATAGAATCAACTCGTTAAAACACATAAAAGGAATTTACCCGTCTCTATGGATCGACCCGCACTCACCGGCTAGCTGCGAAGCGACGCCGTTTCTGATTGCGGTAAATACAGTTTTTGACACCAATCAAGGATCTCAAGCAAGCTTCTTCCAACACTCAAGTAGCCAAGGAGTCCAGCTAAGGGAGCTACAAAGGTTGTATTCTCTAAACCTAGCACTTAACTACTTATGGATTGAGTTAAAGTTTAGTGTTACCCTAGCTTTTCTAGTTTGATTCTTAGGATAGTTTCTTTAGCACCCTATAAAATTTTAATATGGCATGTGTGATGCAACCAAATCCCTAGTAGTAGTGCTAAGGAAATCCCTTCATGGTATCAGAGCCTAACTAGAAGCGTAGACGATGTTACTATAATCCGAAAACGAAAAACTCCGCAAAAATACGATTTTAGAAACCCTTGGAATTGCTCTCTGGAAATTTTTTAAAAAGTGGTTTAAAAATTATTTAAGCAACTGCAGAGTGACATTTAAGATGATATAAGAACACTGGTGAAATACGAACTGGAGGGGCTCGGGAAAATCCGGCGACCAATACTATTTTTCCAGCGTCGCCGGCCGGTTGTACTCCCCTCTGGCTCGTATTGCACCTGTGATCTTTTACTCATGATTTGGGATTTCTGGTATTATTTTGAAGTCCAAATTTGCATGTGATGTTAGTTTGGAAATGGGCTCTTTGCGGAGTATTTCGTATTCGTATTTTATTGCATTGTGTTGGTAACTTTGACGACGTTAAACAGGTCGATCGAATTATCAAACACTGGTATTTTCCAGGTTGAACGTACTCGATATATAATGCAGGTATTCCTATGGACCCTCTAGAAGAATGAAACCCTAACTCGAGATGTGACCACCAAACTGTGACTAAATATTAGGGTTTACCGTAGTTAGTAGCGCCACAAATGAGGCTTGGGTTTGCCCTTCTATGGCCGGTCCATTAAATACTGTGGCATGGAATTTGGGTATTGTTTAATAGCGCTCAAGTGTTGAGCTTGCTGGGAAATGCGGGTGTTCGTTAATTCGATCGAAGGGTTTAACATCGCCTAGTAGTATGTGATACTTGTTTATGCGACCGTAAGTGTAGTATGCGTATCGCCGGTTTTGTTGCTATATGTCAACGGCAATTGGAGTACGCATACTTACTTACGTTGATGATATGTGATGTTATGTGTTGCTGTGCTATGATGTATAGGATTGTCGTGATCGAATAGCCGGGGGGTTTTATATGAGATGAAAGTTTTACTTTTCATTCATGTAAAATTCATTTGTAATGTAATATTCTTTTATTTGGGGCACATCCGGGGTGAGGGTGATGTCACCATTGATGTATATTATTTACTTTTCCGCATTAGGATAGACCCAAGGAGGATAGCACAAGTGACCGGGTTCTAGAATCCAGTGGGAGACCATCTCGAGGAGTCGGGACCGGGTCTCCTAACTCTAGAATTGGTAAGGTCGCTTGCCGCTCTCGTAGGGGTCTAGGGTGTGGGATTGGCTATTCATCACGACCGTGGAATCCGTATTTTCTATTGTTGGCTAAATACTAAATACGGACGTCCTAGTATATCCTATATTATCATATCTGTGTTTCTGCTGCCTATATTCTGTGATGTGATCGCTTAATATATCTGAGACAAATGCTATATTATATATGAGATATATAATAGACGTTGCTTATGTTTTACACCCACGCTAGTTCCGTCCCGCTATGCCGTTAGTTAAGTAATCTAATGGTGCATAATGGAATATTGCGGTGAATGCGGATGGCATAAGCGTACGTTATATTTTCGTTTCTTTTCTGTGATTGGCTTAAGGACTTAAATGATGGGACAATATTAATATGATTAATGTGAAGAAAAATAAACATAAAAAGATGTTGTAGAATCGGATTTAAAAACCACTCGGCTTTTTACGAAAAAGCTACATTTCAAAATTGCGGAGCTTAAGCCACTCCTTTCGAAAACCATTTGATTCTACGACAATATCAAGTTCAAAGTGTTAAAGGTTTTCTTAAAAACCATCTACAACCCTCCGTCATTTTAGGAAGTAGAGTACTTAGTATTCGTGCTACGTTTGTTGACTATAGTTAAGACGTAGTGTACGGTAGCTAAGTGATGTCTTCCTACAGCTGCATATGATGCAGATTAATTAGGACATCCATGCGACTTTGTTGACCATAGTTAAGGGTCATGTGAGTTGGTCTAATTAATCAAGAAATGACGGGTAGAACTTGACTAGTACTTATGATTTGTTGACCATAGTTAAGGTCATGAGTACTAGGGGTAAAAACCATATCGGGAATTTCAATAGTTGAAATTTGCAATGAGATTGCATACCTTCCATATGATGGTTGGACCCCGACCTACTGTGGGCAATAGTTGCTCCCACGAGAGTTTTGCAGTTTATAATTAGCTAACCTATTAGGTGTCTAGAAAGGTGTTAACGAGGCTATGTCTCTAAGAAGACAAGGTTTATATTAATTAGGTTCGTGTGAAAGCACGGGGAACCTCCCTCAAGTACCGACACTGGCCTGGCTAAACGGTTAGCGAAGTTATAAACTGTAATTAATCCTGGCTAGTTTTTGTTTTAAGGTTTGAAGGGAAATTTGATAAAAGCAGTGGGAGACATCGATTAGATAAGATAATAACCA
The DNA here is from genome assembly GCA_030015575.1 of Agapanthus africanus. Taxonomy (NCBI): domain Eukaryota; kingdom Viridiplantae; phylum Streptophyta; class Magnoliopsida; order Asparagales; family Amaryllidaceae; genus Agapanthus; species Agapanthus africanus. The sequence goes on from CM057342.1 coordinate 307,200,325, forward strand.
ATCTGATCTTTGCAAGAGTTTTCGCTGAGTGTATTCTTTTCTCTCTCTTAATGGCAGATACCAATGGCAGGACTCAAGCTTCTACTAGATAAAAATAAATTGAATTGGACCAATTATAAAGACTGGTTGAGGAACCTTAACATTGCCTTAACTTATGATAAGGTATCATATGTCCTCACGGCTCCAGCCCTGCCCGTCCCGATCCTAAATCTTCGGTTGCGGATAGGGAAGTCCGCAAGACATGGGACGCTGACTATGCGACGGCCAAATGCCTCACGCTTGTATCGATGGATAACACAGATCAGAAGCAGTACGAGAATATAGACGTCCAAGCCATATTTCTCCATACAAAGGAGTTGTATGGGGAGCAATCTCGTGTCTTACGATACGAAGCGTCACGAAAGCTGTTTCAGATGCGGATGACCCCTGGCACACCAGTAGAAGACCATGTTCTGAAGATGATAGCTCTCATAGAAGAGCTTAAGGACCTTGGGTGGACAATGGACAATGAGAAATATACTGATATTATTCTGTAGTCTCTCCCCTCCACCTTTGCTCAATTTATAGTTAACTTCAACATGTACAACATGGAGAAGGAACTACCTAAACTCCTTAATATTATAAGGAGTGCAGAGAGCACGCTGAAGTCAGTGAAGACTCCCATTTTGAATGTTGGGCCATCTTCCTCCTCTCGTCCGAAGGCTAAGGCCAAGGGAAAGATGAAGAAGAAACCCACCAAATCTAAGGGTGGAGTCAAAAAGGCTAAGGGGAAAGAAAAGTCCAAGGCTGGGGAATCGGGGAATGTTATCACTGCCACAAAATAGGACACTGGAAGCGCAACTACATGGAGTACTTGGATCTCAAGAAAAAAATGGGGATGCTTCCGCTTCAGGTGTGTTTGTGATAGAAAACTATTTTTCAATAAACTCTGCTTCCTGGGTATTAGATACCGGTTTAAGTTCTCACATTTGCAATTCTATGCAGGGGCTGAGAAATAGCAAAGTTTTGAAGACAGGTGACCATACTCTCCATGTTGGAAATGGTTCCAACGTATATACAGTTGCAGTGGGAGAGTATCACTTGGGGTTGCCGTCTGGATGTATATTGGTTTTGAACCCATGTTATTATGTACCTAGTATAATTTGTAATATAATATCTGTTTCTTTGTTAGACAATGAAGGATATAATTTTGATTGCAGAATAATGTTATGAACATTCACCTGAATCAAATGTTTGTTGGGTATGGTACACTTAATAACGGGATATACGTCCTAAATCAACACACAGTTTTCAGCATACAACACACTAATAAAAGAAAACTTTCAGAAATAAATGAAGCTTTTCTTTGGAACTGTAGACTTGGTCATATTATTGAAACAAGACTAAACAAGTTACATAAAGATGGATATTTAAACCCTTTTGAATATAAATCTTATGCGACTTGTCAGTCTTGTATCAAGGGTAAAATGACCAAAACCCGTTTACCGGACACGGAGAAAGAGCTACTGAGCTCTTAGGCCTCATACATAGTGATGTATGCAGGTCAATGTCTACACAGGCTAGAGGCGGTTTTTCTTACTTCATTACTTTCACTGATGATTTCTCAAGATTCGATCATGTATTTTTATTAAAGCACAAATCCGAAGCTTTCGAGAAATTCACTGAATATAAACTCGAAGTAGAAAAACAAACTGGCTTGAGTATCAAAATGCTTCGATTAGATCGAGGTGGGGAGTATCTCAGTACAGAGTTTGCAAACTTCCTAAAAGAGAATGGGATTCTATCTCAGCTCACTCCTCCTTACACACCACAACACAACAGTGTGTCAGAACAGCGGAATCGGACCCTATTAGATATGGTTCGTTCCATGATGAGTGATGCTGAGTTACCTGTCTCATTTTGGGGGCATGCATTGGAGACTGTAGCGTTTCTACTGAATAGGGTCCCAACCAAAACCGTGTCTACCATGCCATATGAGATATAGCATGGGAAGAGAACATCTTTTAAACGAATTAAGATTTGGGGTAGTCCGGCCTATGTTAAAAAGCAGAATCTGGAAAAACTCGAGACACGGTCAGTCATGTGTAATTTTTTGGGATATCCAAAGAATTCTTATGGATATCTTTTCTACCATAAGGAGGAACAAAAAGTGTTTGTTTCTCAGTATGCCACATTTTTGGAAAAAGAGTTTTTCACAAATGATACAGCTGGCAGTATGGTAGACCTAGAAGAAGTTCTAGAAACACAAATTATGAATGACGACTTGGTTGAACCGGCTGTTGCAACAGAAACTGATGAACCTCGGCCACTCCGTAGATCTGGTAGGACTTCTCGCCCACCGGAGAGGTACTACGGTTTTCTCATTGATGGTGATAGAGAAGACCGCATCATGGACGATGATGACCCTACCAGCTTTCAGCAAGCTATCACGAGTGGAGACTCTGTGAAGTGGTTGGATGCCATGAGATCTGAAATAGAGTCTATGTACACCAACAAAGTATGGACTTTGGACGTTGTACCCCCTGGGGTAAAACCTGTAGGGTGCAAATGGATCTTTAAAAGAAAGATTGGTGTAGATGGACAGGTAGAGACCTATAAGGCAATACTCGTAGCGAAGGGTTTTCGTCAAAGACCAGGTTGGACTATGACGAAACTTTTTCTCCCATAGCCATGATTAAATCCATTCGGATCCTACTTTCTATTGCTGCTCACTGTGACTATGAAATCTGGCAGATCGACGTTAAAACAGCATTTCTAAATGGAGATTTAGAAGAATGAGTTTATATGGATCAGCCAGAAGGCTTCATTGATAGTGGGAGCAGCGGGAAAACATGTAGATTGCTTAAATCCATTTATGGATTAAAGCAGGAATCACGGAGTTGGAACATCTGTTTCAATGATGTTATCAAAGAGTTTGATTTCATCAAAAATCCAGATGAACCCTGTGTTTATAAGAAGACTGTAGGGAAAGCTGTCACATTCCTCGTATTGTACATGGATGACATTCTTATGATAGAAAATGATATTCCTATGCTACAGTCGGTCAAATCTTTCTTATCACTAACGTTCTCCATGAAGGACCTGGGTGATGCCACATACATTCTGGGCATTCGGATCTATAGGGATAGATCTAAGAGGTTATTGGGATTGTCCTAAACCAGGTACATTAACACCATCCTAAAAAGGTTTAGTATGGAAGACTCCATACGGGGTGCCTTACCCGCTTACCATGGGGTCACTCTCTCTAAGGACTTTTGCCCAAAGACCGATGAAGAGAGAGCTCGCATGAGCATTATACCCTATGCTTCTGCTGTAAGATCTATAATGTATGCGATGTTATGTACACGCCCAGATGTAGCTTATGCATTTAGTGTAGTAAGCAGGTATCAATCCAACCCAGAGGAGAATCACTGGGTAGCTGTGAAGAACATTCTTAAGTACTTGCGAAGGACTAAAGAATTGTTCTTGGTGTATGGTAATGGAGATCTCCAAATGGAGGCCTTTACCTATTCGAGCTTCCAGAATGATAAGGACGACAGCTAATCTATCTCTGGGTTTGTATTTACCCTCAGTGGAGGGGCGGTAAGTTAGAAGAGTTCTAAACAGGATACCGTTGCAGACTCTACGATGGAAGTTTAGTACATTGCTGCGAATGATGCCGCCAAGGAAGCCGTGTGGATTAGGAAGTTCGTCTCGGAGCTAGGAGTAGTTCCAACCATTATTGATCCAATACCATTGTATTGTGATAATAATGGGGCTATGGCGTTAGCCAAGGAGCCCAGGTCCCATCAGCGGTCCAGACACATCCTGAGGCGCTTTCATTTGATCCGGGAGATTATAGATATCCGCGAGATCGAGATTAGGAGAGTAGACACAAAGAATAACACTGCGGATCCACTCACCAAGGCCCTCCCTCAGCCGCAGCATGAGCGACTTTTTGAGATGTTGGGTATGAGATACACCAATAACTGGCCTTGGTGCAAGTGGGAGATTGTTGGATATATGTATGCCCTAGAGGACATTATATAATAGTGGATGTATTTATACATGTATATATAGAGAGAGGACATTCTTGCTCGACATGATAGTATGCTATCTGGTTCTTCTTTATCTGACATGTTGACTTGATCATGCTTTTATTCATTTACACATGTTGATAAAGCCCTGAGGATATTTGCTTGACTATTGTGATTATGATGGAGATCATACTAGTGGGACGTCTGTAGTTTTTAAGCATATCCTGAAATGTCCCTGGTCGTAGGTGTATCAAGATGGGGCATCGATATACCAGTGTAGACTAGCGTATATAATACTAGACCCATATGATGGGCGATGGATGTTCCTACATCTATTGATGTTTGACATCGAGATCATATGTGGGAGCTCAGTAGAGACAGGGTACACTGGACGGACTCGCCGAGAACTCCTATATGGTATTATATCTACTGTCGGATAGCAGTTCTCAGGTGATACTGGTACAGGTTAGTCTGTAAACCCGAGATCGTCATAGAGTCTCCCACTGCACTTTGATTACCACCCTACCACGGCTCTACTGAGTCGTGCAAATAGGTGGCTTTTGGGTACACTCCCGAGACACATGGAGACAATGAGCGATAGGAGGGGTTTCGTCTCTCTCGGTATTAGGAGTTGATGCTGTGCTGTACTCGATTGGCTATATCAGTAAGTCCCTGGCCAAGGCTGTTAAGATTTAATGATAAGTGTTATCAGTAGTTTCTCGATCTGTTATAGACCATTCATTGGCACGACTTATTGAGTTATTGGGGTCAACGTTACCATCCCTAAACTCAATATGCAGCATATCTGACGAAGAGACCGGACTGTACGGTAGTGTTGCCGGTTGGCTTGACGGAAGTTGTGACAGGTTCGCTTGTTTTCTTCTGATCGCTCAATACCCGAGTGGCCGTTACGTTTAGCTGACCTCTTGCGGCTTAAGGGTGCTTAATATGATCATCACCCACTGCCGGCGTATTGACGAGTCTTAGAGTCCCACAATGGAGTTACCTAGCCTAGGCGAAACGATGTGGCGTGCATATGTGATATGCGCAGGGACCCGATTAAATGCGCTATGTGATACCGTATATTAATCGGGCGGTTTGCTATTGGTCGGGTCGTATGAGATATGACCGGTTTGCTAAATCAAGTGTCAATTTAACATTGACCATTAGCTTTTTCAGTTTAGACCCTTTTGTCTTTTGTTGTATGCATGCATGTATGCACATGTTTACATTGATGCATATATGGATGTTCATGCACACATACATGCATACACATTTTTATCATGGTTGTTGATACATTGGATGGTGGCAATATAAGACTCACACCTTAATAAATATGTTGATATTTATTTTTGGAGCTAGAGGAAATGGAAATAATTCATGGTTAATTATTTTATTCATCCACTAAACCTTTAGTTAACCATGGGTTATTTTTCCATGGCCATTCTCGTACCAAAAGAAATATCTAGATATTTATTAACTAGGGTTAAAGATGAGAAGAAGAAAATATATATATTTTCTATTCTCATTTTTATCCTTAAGCTTATCATTATCTTGAGCTCTTTCAGTTTCCATCTTCTTCTTCTTCACTCTTTTGCTCTCTAGGTTTTGATGGTGAACAAAAGAGTGATCAAGTTAGAGTTTTGAAGTGAGGAAACAAACAACATCATCATTCTATACTACTCTTACCCACCAGTTTAGAGTGTTAGCTTCAACTTCATCATCTTGATAAAGTGGAGCTTTGAGCTTGGACAAAGAGGACTCCGGGTGGATCGTCGTGAACTTGGAGGATCTCAAGTAAGCTTCTTCCAATACTCAAGTAGCCAAGGAGTCTAGCTAAGGGAGCTACAAAGGTCGTATTCTCTAAACCTAGCACTTAACTACTTGTGGATTGTGTTAAAGTTTAGTGTTACCCTAGCTTTTCTAGTTTGATCCTTAGGATAGTTTCTTTAGCACCCTATAAAATTTTAATATGGCATGTGTGATGCTACCAAATCCCTAGTAGTGGTGCTAAGGAAATCCCTTCACTTCCAACTTCATTAGATGGAGTGCACAATGTGTTCCATATATCCCAACACAGAAGGTATGTGAGTGATCCCAACCATATTCTTGATCACTCCGAGCTCACTGTATAGCCAGATTTATCTTGTGAGGAACAACCTGTTGAGATCCTGGATAGAAAGGCGAAGTCACTTCGGAATAAGGAAGTCAACTTGGTTCGAGTGATGTGGAGAAAGGACACACCAGGAGAATCAACATGGGAAAGGGAAGATGAGATGCGTGCAAGATACCCTCATTTATTTGTAAACAAGTCCTTAAAATAAATTGTAAATTTCGAGGACGAAATTTTTGTAAAGAGGGTAGACTGTAACAACTCCAATTTCAATGTACAGAAAATTGTTTAAAAGTTAATGTACAATTGGGGTATTTGCAATCCAGTGTATACTATAAGTATTTGTTTTAATTTTGAACAGCAAGAAAGTACTTGTAGCACATTGGTAAGGCCTTGCACTGCTATGATATAGCCCCTGTGATCCCCCTAACCACATTATCTTTTTATTTTATTTTCTTTTTTAGAAGCTCAAGAGTTTGCACGTGCACTGCATGTAAAATGAAGAGTCACATAGAAAACAAACAGGTGCAAAATGGTATTCAGACCGACCAAGATATGTGGCGAGAATCCGAGCCCTCCTCACTGGGAACGGACCGGCGAGATTCATTCTCGATCCGCCGCCGCCGGCCCAACATGGACCAAATTCCATTTTTCTCCTCTACCCTAGACCCTTGGACTCCCCCCTTAACTCCTATACTATTTGTTTACTCTGTATTTATCCAGAGAATTAAAATGCTCACATAATCCTATTTTTAATACAAATTTTAATTTACCAATTCAATACACCAAACCCTAATTTTACCTATAAATACCACACCTCATTTCACACATCCTCACTCAGAATTCTATTACAAAAACTCTACAAAATTTCCAAGTCACTTTTGTGTACAAGTGGAGTTAACAAAGGGTGAAGTTCTGGCGACGATCTAAGGAGATTCCGGTGACAAAACAACGTCCCAACGCTTCACTAGTCTTCTCCTACCCCTCTTCTTTCCCGAAACCCAGTAAGTCCCCTTTTCCCCCTCTTTTTCTATTCTAAAAACATTAAATTATAAAACCCGACGGAAGCGGAGTTAATCCGACTTCCAATTCGGTTTTTTCTTCAAAACTCAACTTTTCTTAATCAAGAAACTACCATACTCTCACATCATGTTTAACAACAAACACTTTAAAATAAGAATCATCTCAAAATAATCTTTTATACAATTTTTATCATAGTTTTACAGTGAAATACCATATACTTTAGTTTCGACATAAATCATCATAATTCATGTATTACCTTTAGATACTTCACGAGGTAATGACCTACCCCCATCACAATACACATCCTTGACATAGTAAGATGGAAATTTGGGAACATAGTTGTGGATAATACGAAATTTCAAATAAATATCATTAACTTATAAAACCATTTTCTTAAAAAGATGTATTAAACAATTCCTTGCAATTGCGCATCTACAACCCACTTTTGGGGAACCCGTTCGGGATGGTGTGGATTATCGCACATCCTCGATCCCAGTAGAGCGAGATGCAGACCTCCAAAAGGAGCATTCGATCTCGATGGAATTTTTGTGCATTTTTCTTTGGAAAATAAGATTTCTACAAGAAAATAAATAAAATTATTTTCATTAAATATATATATATATATTATCAAAATATCTACTTTAATTATATTATATAAATATTCCAAGTTTTCCAAAGGAATCACCGTTACATGAAAACACCATCCAAATACAAAACAATACCGATATTTCAAGAAAATACCATATACTATGAAAAGTAGGTTCTACTCACTAGAAATTTCACAATTACAAATTATACATCTATGAAACCCTAAAGATTATAATTAAATACTTGAGGTGTATTTTGAAAATTATATCAAACTATTTTTACATAAAACCCCCTCAAGTTATGTTAAATTACAATAAAAACCCTAGTAAACATAGGTTTAAGCGGGACCAGTCTCTTGAGCCTCAGGGAGCTGGAGATATGGGTGCTTTCCTATTTAAGGTAGACAATCTAACAAACGGTGTTATCAACATGGTAATTGTCTTGGAAAAAACACAAATCCTGCCGTCCATGTGCAGCAGTTACCGATAATATCAAAACTAATTCAGGATTTCATGTTCTTTTTGAAGTGTCTGACTCAGACTGAGTCTCAAGCTAATCAATCTGACTTGAATGTGATTCAAGTATATAACTACAATACAACATGAATCCATGAATCCGTCTATTCAATCTATATCAATCTATATTGACCGAGCCGAACCATAGATATACTCCGTCTACATGACTCTCTATCTATATCCACCCTATTTACTGATATCATGGTTTCAGTAAGTCATCCATCTATATGACAAAACAATACAATCAATACAAAAGATATCGCGGGGTTTATAAGGAGTAGATTGGTACGGAAGGTGTTAAATGTGGTACGAGACTGTAACCATAATACACCTAATCTGAATATCCATTGCCGTTGTACCATGGCTGAACAGTTCCTTGTACTCCGAATACCGTAGTCTCTGGAATAATGGGACTCTTCTCGTATACACCTGCATTTTCTGCACCAAACTACAAACAACAGCTTTAACAATATAATCAAACATTATAAGATATATCTTTTTTCTGTCTATTCTATCTCGACTTACATTTCGGACTTACCGAGCGATTGTTCGCTGACGACATTCCTTTCTTCTATCTTTGGAATGTTGTCAGGTGATTCGGACTCACTGGAGATCGAGCCCAACACCGATGTCACGTCCCGCTTCCCAGAGTGCGTTAAGATCGGCACGTGACAGAGCCAACCATGCTACCTGTGGTTAGGAAATATCCCTCCACAGTCATATTACGGCTGTCTATGAGATATCAAGAACAGTAAAAATAAAATAAACTATCTAGTACATGTCCATGAGCCGGAATAAAAGTGTTAGTTATATGTATACCCTAGAGGCCATTACTATACATAGGATGTATATTGTAGTGGATGCTTGGACATATATAGGGAGGACTTTCTTGCTCGACATGATAGTATGCTATCTGGTTGCTCTTTACCTTAACGTGTACATTGATTGTCTCTCTGTTACATGTTGGTAAAGCCCTTAGGATGGGTACTTGACTACCTGGACTATGATGCAGATCATACTAGTGGGGACAGATAGTCTATAAGTACATCCTTCAAAGTCCCTAGTCGTGGGTGTATCGAGACGGGGCATCGATATACCAGAGTAGACTAGCGTATACCTTCTCGACCCATACAGATGGGCGATGGATGATCCCATATCCATTGGTGTTTGACATCAGAGATGATATACGGGTGCTCAATAGAGACTGGGTACACTGGACGGACTCGCCGAGAACTCCCAGATGGTATTATACCTTACGTCAGATGGCAGTTCTCTGGTGACAATGGTACAGAGTAGTCTGTTGACCCGAGATCGTCATAGAGTCTTGTGTGGTTCCCACTGTGCTTTGATTTCCAACTTACCACGTCCAAGAGGGCGTGCAAAACGGTGGTTTTTGGGTACAGTCCCGAGTCACATGGAGGCAATGAGCGATAGGAGGGGATTCGTCTCTCCCGGTATAGGGGGTTGATGTTGCGCTGTGTTCGATTGGCTATAACAGGAAATCCCTGGCCAGGGTTGCTGAGATTTACTGGTAAGTGTTACCAGTAGTTTCTTGAATTGTTATAGACCTCATATCGACACGACTTATCGAGCTATTGGGGTCTGACGTTTACCACCCTAGGCGAGATATGCGACACATCAGACGATCAGACCGGACTGTACGGTAGTGTTACTGGTTGGATTCACTGGAGTGTGAGCGGGCTTGCTCGTCGATCTTCTGATCGCTCAATACCCGGGTGGCCGTTATGTTTAGCAGACCGCTTGCGGCTTGTGGGTGTTTGATATGATCATCACCTGCTGCCGGCGTATTGACGAGTCTTTAGAGTCCTACACAGAGGTTTCCTGGCTCAAGCAAAACGAAATAGGAGCGCATATGAGATATGTGCGGGACCGAGAATAATGCGTGTATGTGATACCGTATTCTATTCTCGCGATGAATGTGTTGAATGGTTGTATGCGATATAACCTAATTATCGAATCGAGGATTAATTCGATAAGCCGATACATTGGATACTAGTCGGTTATATGCGATATGACCGGATCGTTAAATCAAGTGTTGATTTAATGATTTAATGTATAATTATATATTTGATATATTACTTTGCATTAACTAGTATTGGTTCACTTTATATGGATTTTCTCACTTGGATTGTGCACATTGTATATGTGATATACATTTGTACATTTGATTGTATCATGTTTGATGATACATGATTGTTTAAGTGTATGTTAAGATTAAACCATGGTTATGTGATGGTTAGGGTTATGATTTTATTTGCTTACTCATTTATTTATTTATTTATTTCATTTTGGCAAAAGAAAATAAATGGTGGCTTGCTTTGTTTTACATTGAAACTTCATGAAGGTTTGAAAAAGTCCACCATTTTTGTTTCATGCCTAACCTAACCATTGACCTAACCCTAGTTTATTCTCTACACTTGACCATGGTTGATTATGATAAGTATTCTTTTATTTTCTATTTTCTAATTAACTTATCATAATATCATCTTCTTCTTCATCTTCTTCAAAGAAGAAAACCTTGGACCATCAATGGTGATTGATGAAAAAGAGTGAGAAATCCAATTCTAAAGTCTACCCACTTCCTATTTCTTCATCCTCTACCTCTTGCCAAGTAGTAGAGTGTGTTTTCTTCACAAGTTTTATGACTTGGTGAAGTTGGAGCTTGATCTAGCGATGCCTCGACGTAGATCATCTTCGGCATGAAGCCGACGACCTTGCCCGCCCATTTCTCCGATGAAGCCGACGCTAGAGCCCGGATATTCATTTGGACAGCAAGGGGACTTCATTGCGGAGCTATGGAGGTGGAGCACCGGATCTACAAAGGTTGTATTTCCGTATAAACCTTAGTTAAGTTGTTAACTAGTTTTGTTTCGCCTAGTTTTCTAGCCAACGATCCGTAGTCGGGTTTCTCGGCACCGTTAAAATTTGAAATGGGCATGGTTGATACCTTGTGAGACCTCATTAGAGTGCCTAGGAACCCTACAGTGGAATCAGAGCCTAGCTAGAGCCTTAGGCGAAGTCCTGACGGCGTTTGAAGTCCGATCGAACCCGAAACCCCATTTTTCCACGCTCTCTGGACTTTTTCTGAAAACGTGGATTTTTCCAAATTAAAAATTGCTACAAAATTCAGCAGGGAATTCTACGAATTACGATGCAAAATTTTTCAAGTGAAGCTTCCAGAGTGCGGCGGAACCGCGGCATAAGCCCTGCTTATGCGGCGGTTCCGCGGCATAATTATTAGATTCTCCTATAAATTTTGTACAGTAATTCATGATTTATGGTGCTGGATTTTCTGGGATTTTTTAATATTTATTCAAGAGTTGAATAATCTGGGATGTTTTGGAGCTTCGATGATTCGATCGGGTTTATCAGATTTTGTCTATGTGGCTTTCCGGATAAATTTTAGAATATGTTAAAAAGTTCGACCGGATATAAATACCCAACTTTTCCCCTGTCGGGAAATTTCCAAGTGTTGGATCTTTCCGTAGTTTAAAGACGTTCTAAGTAGTGCAAGTAACGCGATGGTCCCTCTAGAAGACAACAAACCTTAACTCGATTATGTGACCGTCTTGAACTGCCCTTTGAACCTTCGGGTTTGGGACAGTACGGCGTGCCACATGTGAGGCGTTGGCTTGACCCTTCTACGGCTGGACCGTTGGTACTGAGGCACGAACTGAATGTTGTTAGACTTATTTCATGTGTTGATCTATATCGGGAAAACTTGGGTGTTCGACAGTTTGATCGAAAAGTTTAACATTTTCTATTTATCCGGAATGTGATACAATAATTGGAATTCACAATAAGTTATGAGATAACTGAATGAATGTTATAAACATAGCAGTTTAGTCTCACTTGATCGGTTGCCACAGAGTTTTGATGTGATCAAAAGTCCGTCGCAATCACGTAGCGTACGCGGATACTCGCCGAGTAAACTTAATAGACAGCCTCACCCCATAGCCCCGACCAAGTGACTGTAGGAGAACCCCGTCGCCGAAAGCATCCGTTTGGGTGCTCGCGGTAGCGGTGTTCCGCCTTGGTGCACTTCGTCGACGGCGTCGGGGGTGCGGCCGCCTACTAAAGTTTGCGACGAGCATTCGATCAAAATGTCGGGAATCTTGTTGAATTGCCCGACTTGATATTGAAAAGTGTTTTCGATAATGAGACTAAAATGCGGGGTTTATAATTGTTAGGCATGTGATGTCTAAGTAATTCATTTGGTCAGGCATGCGATGTCCGAGGTGGTTGCGGATTCCAACTGTTGTAGTTTTACACTTTCTTTTCTGTGACCGTAAGTGTAATATATGATGTCGCCGGTTTCGTTGCTATATGTCAACGACAATTGGGATGCGCATATTTACTTACGTTGATGACATGTGATGTTATGTGTTGCTGGATATATTATATTGGATCGTCGTGTTTGAATAGCCGGGGGTTTTTATGTGAGATGAGTGTTTTTCATTTTCATTCATGTAAAAAACTTATATGTAATATTCTTTTATTGGGGCACTTCCAGGTTGCGGAAGATGTCACCGTTTGTATATTATTTACTTTTCCGCACTAGGATAGACCCAAGGAGGGGAGCACAAGTAACCGGGTTCTGGAGTCCAGTGGGAGACCAACTCGAGGAGTCGAGTCCGGGTCTCCTAACCCTAGAATTGGTAGGGTTGCTTGCCGCTCTCGTAGGGGTCTAGGGGTGTGGGTTTGGCTATTCATCGCGACCGTGGAATCCGTGTTTTATACTGGCTCGTATTGAAAACACGGACGTCCTAGTATATCCAATATTTCATATGATTCTTCTGCTGCGATATCTGTGATGTGATCATGTGATATGTTCTGTGATGGATACTGTATATAGTATATATGATATATTATATAGGCGTTACTTATGTTTTACACCCGCGCTAGCCCTGCCCCGCTCTGCCGTTAGTTACCTAACCTAACGGTGCACGAGGGGACATCGAGGCGAATGCGGATGGCATAAGTGTACGTCGTATTTATCTGTGATGTTTAGGTACTTAAATGATGGGACTTCATTAATGAGATTAATGAAATAAAAGAAACCTAATGATGTTGTAGAATCGAATTTCAAAATAAAAAGGGTAGCTACAGTTCTTGCTTTGCACAGAGGCATATATGATATATCCTGCACCTTATTCGATAAGGAAAGGACCGAGATCCCTTCACCGGGAGTGACTCCTTTAGCAATAACTGTCAGATGCTACAACCCTCGGTTTGTCTTTTGATTGCTTTTAAGAGTTTTTGCTTTGCACAGTGATATATATGATATATCCCGCACCTCATTCGACGAGGAAAGGACCGACGATCCCTTCACCGGGAGTGACTCCTTTAGCAAAACTAGAAAAGCCTCAAAAACACTCCATTTCAAAATTCATTCGATCCTACAACGATATCAAGTTCATTACGCAATAGGTTTTCAGAAAAACCTGTCGTAGCCCTCCGTCATTTCAGATATGTAATAGTTAGTATCCGTGCTACGTTTGTTGACTCAGTCAAGGCGTAGTGTGCGGTAGCTGATTAGTGCTTATCTGCAAAGCACATGATGCGATTGGATTAGGGTAGTCGTGCGGCCTTGTTGACTCAGTCAAGGGTCGTGCGGGTGGGTTTAATTCAATCGAGAAATGACGGGTTGAACTTTACTTGCGGTCTATAGTTTGTTGACTCAGTCAAGGTCATAGATCGCTTGGGGCAAAATATTATCGGGAATTTCAAGTGTTGAAATTTGCAATGAGATTGCATACATTCTATGAGATAGTTGGATCTCGATACCCACTGCGAGTAAGAGTTACTCCTGGGAGAGTTTTACACATTACAATTAGCCGATCAAGTAGGTGTCTAGAAAGGTGTTAACGAGGTTACGCCTCTGGGAAAACGAGGTTTACATTAATTAGGTTCATGCGAAAGCACGGGGGACCTCCCTCAAAGTACCGACACTGGCCTGGCTGAAAGATTGGCGAACTTGTAGCGTGTAATTAATCCCGGCTAGTCTTTCCTTTTAGGGTTTGAAGGAAGATTTGATGAAAAGCAGTGGGAGCCATCCTGATTAGATAAAAATATAACCAATATATTCTTGCAAGAGCATACGCTGAGTGTTTTCTTCTCTCTCTCTCCTGGTAGCGACCATGTCACGCCTTAATCAAGATAATAATACGAATATTTGACCGAATCCGCTTGTTATACTGAGCTGGGGAACGTTGGTCCCGCTCCAACTTATAATTGTTATAAGACAGAGCAGGAAATTGGGGATTACCAGAATTCCCATGCCGCCCAAACGAAGAGAGTGCATGCTGATGCATCATCTTCGGGTGTGTTCATTATAGAGAACTGTTTCTCAGTATCCTTTACGTCCTGGGTATGTGATACCAGATCAGGATCCCAGATATGTAATATGTTACATAGGGCTACAGAAAGGGAGAGGACTGAGAACGGGTGATAAGTTTCATGACGCAGAAAACGGGGCAAGAGTTGCAGCCAAGTCTGTTGGTCACTGTCACCCTGTATTCCAAATACATTGATTCTGAACGAATGTTATTAGGTACCGAACCTGATATACAAAATCATATCACTCTCTTTAATAGTAAAGAAATGATAAAATTTTGTATTGTTGGATAATGTTTTGAACATTTCCTATATCAAAAGTTGATCGGTTCAGGCACGTTATCTAAAAGCATTAATGTTCTAAATCAAACTACAGTTCTTAGTATACGGAACACACAAAAGAGGAAGAGTTCAGAAATGAACGAATCCTTCTTGAGGCATTGTAGACTAGGTCATATCAATGCGACCCGACTAGCTAAAGTTACATGTAGATGCATATTTAAATCAGTTTGAATTTACATCTTGTGAAACTTGCCAGTCATGTCACAAAGATATAATGACACCAGTTCTGTTTATTGGAAACAGAGAAAGAGTTAGTGAACTCTTGGGATGATGCATGTTGATGTATAAAGGTCCCCAGTCTACACATGCCAAGACCGGTTCTTTGTACTTCATTACATTCTCTGATGATCTCTTTAGATTCAGACATATGTTCCTGTTGAAACACAAGTCCGAACCTTTTGAGATATTCACAGAATATAAGCTAGAAGTAGAGAACCAATACGGGTATAAGTATTATGTCCTTTGATGAGATCGAGGAGGAGAATATTTGAGCACGGAAATCCTGGATTATTCTGAAGGAGAATGAGATTCTCTCTCAGCATTACTCCTCCGTATACACCATAGCACGATGGTATATCGGGGTGGAGCAATCACACCCTATGTGATAAGGTGTGCTCTATGATGAGTAATACTGAGTTACCTGTTTCCTTTTTGGGAGTTATGCGCTTGAGAAGCTGCATACCTATTGGATAGGGTTCAAATCAAATCAGTTGCCTACCACTTCATATGTGATATGGAAAGGGAAGAGCCCATCTCTTAAGTTGGTTAAGATTTGGGGTTGTCCAGCCTATGTCTGAAAAGCAAAATCCGGACAAACTCGAGGCAAGATCTGTTATGTACAACTGGAAAGGTTCCAGCTATGCAAACTACAGCAGATGATTTGAAAGAACCAAGGATTCAATAGTTACCAACGAATCTCAGCCTCTCCGCCGATCTAGTAGGGTTCCTCATCCACCTGAGAGATACTTCTGGTTTCTCTATGACAGTGGGAGCGAGGATTGCATAATGAGATGATGACCCAACTAGCTTCGAGCTGGCCATCGAGAGTAAGACTCTGTAAGAATGGCTGGATGTTTATCGATCTGAGATGGAATCCTTATACACCAACAAAGTATGGACTTTGGCTGCTATATCTGAAGGGTTAAATCCCCATCAGGAGCAAGTATATCTTGAGAAGATTACTTGGTGTAGATGGAAAAGTTGAGACTTTCAAAACTAGACTTGTTAAAGGTTTTCGTCATTGACCAGGCGTGGATAATGATGAAACCTTTTTCCAGTATCTATACTTTAGTCCATCCAGATCCTACTTGCCACGGCTACATACCATGACTACGATATCTGGCGGTTAGGTGCCATGACTGCTTTTCTAAATGATGTTTTAGAAGAGGACGTCTATAGGTACACAGCCAGAGAGCTTCATAAACAGTGGGAGCAGCAGAAACGTGTACAAGATGTTTTATAGGATAAAACAGGCATCGCGGAGTTGGAACGTCTGTTTTGATGTGTTAGTCAAAGAGTTTGACATCATCAAAATGGTAGATGAACCTTGTATAAACAAGAAGGTAGTAGGGAGTATGAAAGTGATCCTCGTAGAGTACGTGGATGACATACTCTTGATAGGGAAGGAGTTTCCTATGCTACGCTCGATCAATCTCCGCTTATCATAATGATTCTCCATATAGGATCAAAGTGATACCTCCTAAATCTTGGGTTTTGGATCTATGAGATAGATCTAAATGGATATCAGGGCACTCACTAGTTGTAGTGAGATGGTATCAGTTGATCCAGGGGAGAATCACTGGAAGTGTTCCAGAGTGATAAGAACGACTGAATGTCAGTCACAGGCATTGTCTTTACCCTCAGTAAAGGGACGGTATGTTGGAAGAGTTCCAAGCTAAATACCGTGGCATACTAGACGATAAAGGCTGGATACATCGCTACTAATGATGCTACCAAAGAGGTTGTTTGGGTGTATATTGGTTCATGAGATGAACTACGTTCCTACCATTGTGAGACAATGGGGTTGTGGCTTATGCCAAGGAACGCCGGTCCCATCAGTGATCCAGACATATTCTAAGGCAGTGTCACCTGATCATGGAGATAGTTGATCTCCAGGGTGATCGAGGTTAGGAGAGCAGACTCAGAGGATAACACGGCGGATCCACTCACGAAGGCCTTTTCCCAGAGAGAGATTTTTATGGGATGGTTGAGTATGAGATACTACAACTACTGCTATCAGATGGCCCTAGTGCAAGTGGGAGATTGTTAGTTATATGTATGCCCTAGAGGCCATTACTATACATAGGATGTATATTGTAGTGGATGCTTGGACATATATAGGGAGGACTTTCTTGCTCGACATGATAGTATGCTATCTGGTTGCTCTTTACCTTAACGTGTACATTGATTGTCTCTCTGTTACATGTTGGTAAAGCCCTTAGGATGGGTACTTGACTACCTGGACTATGATGCAGATCATACTAGTGGGGACAGATAGTCTATAAGTACATCCTTCAAAGTCCCTAGTCGTGGGTGTATCGAGACGGGGCATCGATATACCAGAGTAGACTAGCGTATACCTTCTCGACCCATACAGATGGGTAATGGATGATCCCATATCCATTGGTGTTTGACATCAGAGATGATATACGGGTGCTCAATAGAGACTGGGTACACTGGACGGACTCGCCGAGAACTCCCAGATGGTATTATACCTTACGTCAGATGGCAGTTCTCTGGTGACACTGGTACAGAGTAGTCTGTTGACCCGAGATCGTCATAGAGTCTTGTGTGGTTCCCACTGTGCTTTGATTTCCATCTTACCACGTCCAAGAGGGGGTGCAAAACGGTGGTTTTTGTTAGTGTATATGCCCTAGAGGCCATTACTGTATCATACTAGTTTGTATATTACTTAATGGAAGCTTGGGATATTCACCTTGTATAAACAATCTTGCTCAATATAGTAGTATGCTACTTGGTTTGTTTCTACTTCAATGTGTACATGTGTTTATTTTGCGATATCACCTATACGCATTAGTGGAGCCCTTAGGATCTTTGCTTGATTACCAGCGTTGTGATGGCAGTCACACTAGTGGGGGCTGGGTAATCTATAAGCACATCCTTATACAGGTCCCTAGTCGCAGGACTATCGAGACAGGGCATCGATACTCCGGAGTAGACTAGCGTATGCGCTTCTCATCCCAGTGTGGGAGATGGTCTGTCCCACAGCCATCAGTACGTCGTACTGGAGATAGTATACGGGTGCTCGTTAGGTTACGAGTACACTGGACAGGACTCGTCGGGAACTGAAAGGTTGGTATTATACCTATCGTCAGTTATCAGTTCCCAGGTGACATGAGTACAGCTTAGTCCGCTGACTTGATACTGGCACTTCGCCTCGAGTGTGTTCCCACTACACTTTGATCACTACCCTACCACGGCTCAAAGGAATCGTGCAAACAGGGAGTGGTTGGGTGCAGTCCCGAAGCACTTGGAGGCAGTGACGGTTAGACAGGATTCGTCTCTCCCGGTATTAGGGGTTGACATCGCGCTGTGTCTAGGAGAGCCATTACACGAGTAGTCCCTGGCCAGGGCAAGCGAGATATACTGGTAGGTTTCCAGTGTTATCTCAGGGTGTTTTGGGCTTCACTCCGACACGACTTGTACCGCTATTGGGGGACTGACGTTTTACCGCCCCCTAGGCCCGACATGCGATGTATCAGACGAACAGACCGGACTGTACGGAGAATGTCACATTCAGACTCAGTAGGAGTTCAGATGGGGTTCACCTTGTCAGCCTTCTTGTCGGCATCTACCTGGGGACCGTTACGCATAGCTAGTGCCGCTTGCGGTCTGTGGTTAAACCCACTGCCAGCGTAGTGTCGAGTCTTTAGAGTCCCACACAGAGGGTATTCGCCTCTGGGCAAAACAGAGTAGAGGTCGCATGGTTTTGCGACAGGGTTCGTTCTCATCCGCGCACTTGTGCACGTTTAGAGTCCGGACGGATTTTACTGGCTGGCTCTGGTTTGAGCCAGATACTGGTATATGTTTTGGGGTTGCTTTTATATCTCGGTATTCTTGTTCCTCGGAACGAGAATGCAGGTGTGTATGCACAGTTGCTTGAGGCGGAGGATGAGGTATTTCATTAGGGTTTCGGAACGGGTGCGTATGCACAGTTGACAGTCATCATTTTCCAAACCCTAATGGATTTATGGATTATCTATTAATAATAGTAATTAAATGAGAATTATGTTATGGTTGTTTTTGTTGACTTGTTGACCATGGTTGACTTGTTGACCATGGTTGAATGTTGACCACCATCATGCTTTGAAAGATACTCCTTGATTCATGCTTACATTTCATTTAATGAAGCATGATAGTGGTCATTCCAAAACTACCATCAACTATTCTCATTTTGAATTATTATTATTTAGATAATTCTTTTTCTTTTGGCATTATGGTTGCAAGAAAGAAAAAGATAGCTCATTATCTCATTTAGCTTCTCTCTCCTCACTTCATCTTCTTCTTCCTCAAGCTTAAGGTGAATCCTTCTCATGAGTTGAGAATCCCTCACCTTAAAAGAAAAACAACCCCTACACACTCTCTACTCACTCTAGGATCAAAGGATTAGCAAGCCGGAGATTCTAGTTCACTCCAAGTTCGAGAAAGAGCCCAAAGGTCGAACCCTCGAGGTGGATCCATCTTCGACGGAAGAAGGCGACAAGAAGTGAACCATCAACCTCTACAAGGTTTAAAGAAGAAGGAGTTCAAGTTTAGGTATAACCATCTTCCATAGTAGCTAACTCTCTTTAGCAAGTTTGCTAGTTTAGTTTAGACACGATCCCGACCTTGTTTAGTCCATGTTGCCTCTTGCGATAAAAATTTGTTTTTTATACCGTTTCCGCCTCCCCGTAAGCACCGGGGGTCGCAATATGGACTTATAGTGGTATCAGAGCCTAACTAAACTTAAACTAGCTTGGTAGTGAAGTGTAACGAAGTTCGGAACCGAAAAAATCCAAAATCCAAACTTTTAAAAAACCCTAGTTTCTGTTAAAAAATTTTCTGGTCAAAACAAGATTTGTTATACACCTAAAATCGGCTCAGGGTTTTTTATGAACACCCAAGAAAAACGATCCACCAATTCATTGAAAGAGCCGCGGATCCGCGGCGTCATCTATTGTCATGGCCGCGGATCCGCCGCTGTTTGGACCCTTCATGCCATCGTTTTTTGTGCAGTGTTCTTCTGGTAGGATTTTGGGATTTTTAAAATATATTATATGTGCCCAGATTTTCCAGAACAGAAATTTGCTTTTGGGGTCCTATAATTCCGTATTTTTTTCCGAACTTCACTGCACTTTGACTATGATGGTTATATCTGTGATGTTTGCATGTATTGAACGTCGGCTAATCACTATAAGTCGATTAGTCGGGGTTATACATGATCTGTGTTGGATATTGGATTGTGTATATGAATCTGTTGGACTGTCGCGGGTGAATAGCCGGGGTGGATGTGAGATGAGCTTTTGTTTTTCTTTCATTCATTTGTAAATGTAAATTGATGTAATAATATTATTTGTTTGGCCGCACAACCGGGTCGGGGTTGTTGCCGTCATTGTATAATTCTTTTTACTGTTTTTGCTCCTAGGATAGACCCATGGAGGGGTGCACAAACTACCGGGTACTTGGCGGGTAGTTTGCCGCACCCGTAGGGGTCTTGGGTGGGGTATTTGCTATTCACCGCGACCGTGTAATCCGCTTTTCGTTGCAGGCTCGAACGGATTGTGGATTGCTAGTATATCCAATGTATTCATCTGTGATCTGTAATGTCTATCATTGCTTTCTATTTAGGCGTTGCTTATGTTTTACAGCCGCGCTAGCCCAGCCCCCGCTCTGTCGTTTGTTAAGTAACCTAACGAGTGATGACGGGACCCCGTGGCGAATGCGAATGGCATAAGCGTACGTCATATTTTGGTTGTTTTCTGCAATGGTAGGATTAAATGATGGGACGCATTAAAAGAACTAATGCAAGAATATCACGCATTAAAAGAACTAATGCAAGATAATAAACCAAGTTAAAGTCGTTGGAACATTTTCGAAAAACCACTCGGTTCTTTTCAAAACTAACTTTTAAATGCGGAGCTTGAGCCACTCCTTCTAAAAGCTATCTCGTTCCATCGATTATATCAAGTTCACTACGTTCACGGTTTTACCAAAACCATTCGTAGCCCTCCGTCGTTTCACATAAATAGTCAATAGTATTCAAGCTGTGTTTGTTGGCCAAAGTCAAGGCATAGTGATTGGTAGCTATTGGATATTCATGTGCAGCATAGATAGATGCGTTGATTTGGAACAGTCGTACTGCCTTGTTGGCCAAAGTCAAGGGTATGTACGGGTGGATTCAAATTAACCTGGAGAACGACGGGAAGAACTTGACATGTGACTTATGATTTGTTGGCCAAAGTCAAGATCATAAGAGCATGGGGCAAAAATCCACATCGGGAGTTTCACAAGTACTGAAACTTGCTAGATTTGCATACCATTTGTAGTGTGATGATTATGGTAGGATTCCTTCATTTTCGTCACGCGATGATATTTGGATCCCGATCCTACTGTGAGTATATGCTACTCCTCGGGAAATTTCTCACTAAACGATCAATGCTATAAACCTAGTAGGTGCCTAGAAAGGTGTTAGCGGGGCTACGCCCCCAGGGAAAAGAGGTCTTAAATTAAGGAACTTCGCGAAAGCGTTGGAAAACCTCCCTCGAAGTACCGACACTGGCCTGGCTGAACGGTTAAGCAAGTATTGTACGGTGGGATTGATCCCGGCTAATTCTTCCTTTGTGGTTTGAGGAGGGATTCGAGAGACAGTGGGAGCCATCCTGTTTAGACAAATTAAAAACCATTCTAAACTTGCAAGAGCATCGTGCTAAAGTGTTTCTTCTCTCCCCCTGCAGCGACCAAATCGAAATGACTGGACTTAAGTTACTTCTAGATAAAAACATACTGACAGGGCCAAACTACAAAGATTGGCTCAGGAATGTCAAATTGGCAATCACTTACGACAAGCTGGGGTATCTTCTTACCACCAAAGCTCCCCCCGTCCCAGGTCCCACCTCCAGCGTCGCGGATAAGGAAATCCGTAAG
This sequence comes from Agapanthus africanus, assembly GCA_030015575.1. Lineage (NCBI taxonomy): Eukaryota > Viridiplantae > Streptophyta > Magnoliopsida > Asparagales > Amaryllidaceae > Agapanthus > Agapanthus africanus. Next base: position 307,222,422 of record CM057342.1, read on the forward strand.
ACTTGGGAGATTGATTGCGCGAAGGCCAGGTGCCTCGTGCTTGCCTCTATGGACAACGAACATCAGAGGAGGCATGAGAATATGGACCTCGAGTCCATATTTCTCCATACAAAAGAACTGTATGGAGAGCAGTCTCGTATCGCAAGATACGAAGTGTCGAAGAAGTTGTTTTCGACAAAGTTGGCCGTCGGATCATCGGTAGCGGACCACGTGCTTAAGATGATTGGCTACACTGAGGAGCTCGTAGAACTTGGGACCACGTTGGATAATGAACTCTATACAGATTTAATTCTCCAGTCCCTTCCATCCACTTACGCCCAGTTTATACTGAATTTCAACTTGCAAGAAAAGGAAGTTGAACTTTCAGAACTCCTCAACCTGCTGAGGAGCGCAGAGGGCACCCTACAGAAGGGTAGGGATACACCCGCTTTGTTTGTAGGAGGATCTTCTTCCTCTAGGTCCAAGGCGAAAGCCAAGGGAAAGAGGAAGAAAGCCCCCGCCAAACCAAGAGGCGGTGTTAGTAAAGTGGATACGAAGGGAAAGGAAAAGGCAACAAAGATAGCGGGGAAGCTTGTGGGTAAAGAGGAATGCTTCTATTGTCACAAGAGTGGACACTGGAAGAAAGATTGCAGGGCTTGGAAAGCCAGGACACAGGAACTGAAGCAGGTTGCGGCTTCAGCTTCAGGTGTGTATGTTATTGAAAACTGTCTTTCTATAAACTCTACTTCCTGGGTATTGGATACCGGATCAGGATCTCATATCTGTAATTCTTTGCAGGCGTTGAGAAACCGTAGGTTTTTGAAGGAAGGTGACATGACCCTCAGAGTTGCGAACGGAGCTAGCATAGATGCTAAAGCCGTGGGGGACTATCACCTGGGAATGTCAGATGGGCATGTTTTGGTTTTGCGTAATTGCTTTTTTGTACCCAACGCAACTTGTAATATCATTTCTGTATCTTTGGTTTCTAAAGAAGGTTATGAATTTGCGTTTGTAAGTAATGTTGTAAACATTCACCTTAATCAAGTTCTGATTGGGTCAGGTACACTGAGCAATGGTATATACGTATTAAACCAACCACAGATTTTCAATGTCCAGAATACACACAAAAGAAAGTCTCCAGATATCAATCAGACTTTCTTATGGCATTGTAGACTAGGTCACATCAATGAGAGAAGGTTGACTAAGTTACATACAGAAGGATATTTGGATCCGTTCGAATATCAATCGTATGCCACTTGTCAATCCTGTCTCAAAGGAAAGATGACAAAGACTCCGTTCACTGGACACGGAGTAAGAGCAAGCGAGCTCTTGGGACTCGTACACAGCGACGTGTGCGGTCCAATGTCTACACATGCGCGAAGCGGTTATTCTTACTTCATTACTTTCACGGATGATTTTTCAAGGTACGGTTATGTTTTCTTAATGAAACATAAGTCCGAAGCTTTTGAAAAGTTCCAGGAATTTAAGAATGAAGTAGAAAAACAAACCGGCAAAAGTATCAAGATTCTAAGATCGGATCGAGGTGGAGAATACTTAAGTGTCGAGTTCCTGAATTATTTAAAAGAGAACGGGATTCTCTCTCAGCTCACTCCTCCATACACTCCGCAGCACAACGGTGTATCGGAGAGACGGAACCGAACCCTATTGGATATGGTACGGTCCATGATGAGTAACGCTGAGTTACCGCGATCATTCTGGGGGTATGCACTAGAATCAGCTGCGTACCTATTGAACCGAGTTCCTACTAAGACTGTGCCTACTACACCATATGAGATGTGGTGTGGGAAGAGGCCCCATCTCAGTCACATCAAGACTTGGGGATGTCCAGCTTTTGTTAAAAAGCAGCATGCGGACAAGCTCGAGGCACGCTCAGTACAGTGTAAGTTCGTGGGATATCCAAAGAACTCTAAGGGATATTTCTTCTACTGTGAAGAGGAACAAAAAGTTCTTGTTTCTCGTCATGCCTACTTCTTGGAAACTGAGTTTTTGGAAAACCAGATAAGTGGGAGCACAGTAGAACTGGAAGAAATTCCAGAACCACAGACTATTACTGAAAGCTTAGTGGAACCAGAGGGTTCAAATGAACAGGACATTCCTACGCCGCTCCGCAGAAGTAGTAGGCAGTCTCATCCGCCCGAGAGATACTACGGTTTTCTCATAGACGGGGATAGAGAGGATTGCATCATAGACTATGATGAGCCTACTAGCTTCCAGCAGGCCGTTCAGAGCGTTGACTCGGTAAAATGGCTGGATGCAATGCGGACCGAAATGGAGTCCATGTACACCAACAAAGTATGGACGTTGGACATTGCTCCAGACGGGGTAAAACCCGTAGGATGCAAGTGGATCTTCAAAAGGAAGATTGGTGTAGATGGACAGGTTGAGACCTATAAAGCTCGACTTGTAGCAAAGGGTTTCCGTCAAAGACCTGGCTTGGACTATGACGAAACCTTTTCTCCAGTGGCTATGCTGAAATCCATTCGAATCCTTCTTGCCATTGCTGCCTTCCACGATTATGAGATTTGGCAGATGGACGTAAAAACCGCTTTTCTAAATGGAAGTTTAGAGGAGTGTGTCTATATGGATCAGCCAGAGGGTTTCATTCAGAGTGGGAGCAGCGGAAAGGTGTGCAAGTTGCTTAAGTCCATCTATGGACTAAAGCAGGCATCGCGGAGTTGGAACATCTGTTTTGATGAGACGGTCAAGGAATTTGACTTTATCAAAAATCCAGATGAACCATGCATCTATAGTAGATTTGTAGCGAGAACTGTAGTATTCCTTGTTTTATACGTGGATGACATTCTCTTAATAGGAAATGACATTCCTATGCTACAATCTGTCAAGCGTTTCTTGTCACACAGGTTCTCCATGAAAGACCTGGGTGATGCCTCATACATCCTGGGGATCCGGATCCATCGTGATAGATCCAAGAGGATATTAGGACTTTCACAGTCCAGGTACATCGACACCGTACTTAAAAGATTTAGTATGGAAGATTCCAAGCGCGGTAACCTACCGGCTTGTCACGGGATCACCCTCTCTAAAGAGATGTCTCCCAAGATTGATTTGGAGAGGGATCGCATGTCTATTATACCCTACGCTTCTGCGGTAGGCTCTATAATGTATGCGATGTTGTGTACCAGACCGGATGTAGCTTATGCACTGAGTGTAGTAAGCCGGTATCAGTCAAACCCTGGGGAGAAACACTGGATAGCAGTAAAGAACATTGTCAAATACCTGAGGAGGACTAAGGAGATGTTCTTGGTGTATGGCGGAAAATACCTCCAGATTGAGGCCTTTGCTGACTCCAGCTTCCAGAGTGACAAGGATGATTCCAAGTCCATGTCGGGTTTTGTCTTTACCCTAAATGGAGGGGCGGTGTGTTGGAAGAGTTCCAAACAGGAAACCGTTGCAGACTCGACGATGGAAGCGGAATACATCGCTGCATCTGATGCCGCAAAAGAAGCTGTCTGGATAAGGAAGTTCTTGAAAGAACTTCAGGTGGTTCCGTCCATTGTTGACCCAATACCTCTGTATTGCGACAACAACGGGGCTATAGCTTTAGCGAAGGAACCCAGGTCCCATCAGAGATCCAGGCACATCTTAAGGCGGTATCACCTGATCAGGGAGATCGTGGATCGCAAGGAGATCGAGGTTCGGAGGGTTGCTTCAGAAGAAAACACTGCAGATCCATTCACCAAGGCCCTACCCCAGACTCAGTTCGAGCGGCTGATCGAGATGATAGGTCTTCGATACGCCAGTACATGGCCTTAGTGCAAGTGGGAGATTGTTAGTGTATATGCCCTAGAGGCCATTACTGTATCATACTAGTTTGTATATTACTTAATGGAAGCTTGGGATATTCACCTTGTATAAACAATCTTGCTCAATATAGTAGTATGCTACTTGGTTTGTTTCTACTTCAATGTGTACATGTGTTTATTTTGCGATATCACCTATACGCATTAGTGGAGCCCTTAGGATCTTTGCTTGATTACCAGCGTTGTGATGGCAGTCACACTAGTGGGGGCTGGGTAATCTATAAGCACATCCTTATACAGGTCCCTAGTCGCAGGACTATCGAGACAGGGCATCGATACTCCGGAGTAGACTAGCGTATGCGCTTCTCATCCCAGTGTGGGAGATGGTCTGTCCCACAGCCATCAGTACGTCGTACTGGAGATAGTATACGGGTGCTCGTTAGGTTACGAGTACACTGGACAGGACTCGTCGGGAACTGAAAGGTTGGTATTATACCTATCGTCAGTTATCAGTTCCCAGGTGACATGAGTACAGCTTAGTCCGCTGACTTGATACTGGCACTTCGCCTCGAGTGTGTTCCCACTACACTTTGATCACTACCCTACCACGGCTCAAAGGAATCGTGCAAACAGGTAGTGGTTGGGTGCAGTCCCGAAGCACTTGGAGGCAGTGACGGTTAGACAGGATTCGTCTCTCCCGGTATTAGGGGTTGACATCGCGCTGTGTCTAGGAGAGCCATTACACGAGTAGTCCCTGGCCAGGGCAAGCGAGATATACTGGTAGGTTTCCAGTGTTATCTCAGGGTGTTTTGGGCTTCACTCCGACACGACTTGTACCGCTATTGGGGGACTGACGTTTTACCGCCCCCTAGGCCCGACATGCGATGTATCAGACGAGCAGACCGGACTGTACGGAGAATGTCATATTCAGACTCAGTAGGAGTTCAGATGGGGTTCACCTTGTCAGCCTTCTTGTCAGCATCTACCTGGGGACCGTTACGCACAGCTAGTGTCGCTTGCGGTCTGTGGTTAAACCCACTGCCAGCGTAGTGTCGAGTCTTTAGAGTCCCACACAGAGGGTATTCGCCTCTGGGCAAAACAGAGTAGAGGTCGCATGGTTTTGCGACAGGGTTCGTTCTCATCCGCGCACTTGTGCACGTTTGGAGTCCGGACGGATTTTACTGGCTGGCTCTGGTTTGAGCCAGATACTGGTATATGTTTTGGGGTTGCTTTTATATCTCGGTATTCTTGTTCCTCGGAACGAGAATGCAGGTGTGTATGCACAGTTGCTTGAGGCGGAGGATGAGGTATTTCATTAGGGTTTCGGAACGGGTGCGTATGCACAGTTGACAGTCATCATTTTCCAAACCCTAATGGATTTATGGATTATCTATTAATAATAGTAATTAAATGAGAATTATGTTATGGTTGTTTTTGTTGAATTGTTGACCATGGTTGACTTGTTGACCATGGTTGAATGTTGACCACCATCATGCTTTGAAAGATACTCCTTGATTCATGCTTACATTTCATTTAATGAAGCATGATAGTGGTCATTCCAAAACTACCATCAACTATTCTCATTTTGAATTATTATTATTTAGATAATTCTTTTTCTTTTGACATTATGGTTGCAAGAAAGAAAAAGATAGCTCATTATCTCATTTAGCTTCTCTCTCCTCACTTCATCTTCTTCTTCCTCAAGCTTAAGGTGAATCCTTCTCATGAGTTGAGAATCCCTCACCTTAAAAGAAAAACAACCCCTACACACTCTCTACTCACTCTAGGATCAAAGGATTAGCAAGCCGGAGATTCTAGTTCACTCCAAGTTCGAGAAAGAGCCCAAAGGTCGAACCCTCGAGGTGGATCCATCTTCGACGGAAGAAGGCGACAAGAAGTGAACCATCAACCTCTACAAGGTTTAAAGAAGAAGGAGTTCAAGTTTAGGTATAACCATCTTCCATAGTAGCTAACTCTCTTTAGCAAGTTTGCTAGTTTAGTTTAGACACGATCCCGACCTTGTTTAGTCCATGTTGCCTCTTGCGATAAAAATTTGTTTTTTATACCGTTTCCGCCTCCCCGTAAGCACCGGGGGTCGCAATATGGACTTACAGTTTTTGGGTACAGTCCCGAGTCACATGGAGGCAATGAGCGATAGGAGGGGATTCGTCTCTCCCGGTATAAGGGGTTGATGTTGCGCTGTGTTCGATTGGCTATAACAGGAAATCCCTGGCCAGGGTTGCTGAGATTTACTGGTAAGTGTTACCAGTAGTTTCTCGAATTGTTATAGACCTCATATCGACACGACTTATCGAGCTATTGGGGTCTGACGTTTACCACCCCTAGGCGAGATATGCGACACATCAGACGATCAGACCGGACTGTACAGTAGTGTTACTGGTTGGATTCACTGGAGTGTGAGCGGGCTTGCTCGTCGATCTTCTGATCGCTCAATACCCGGGTGGCCATTACGTTTAGCAGACCGCTTGCGGCTTGTGGGTGTTTGATATGATCATCACCTGCTGCCGGCGTATTGACGAGTCTTTAGAGTTCTACACAGAGGTTTCCTGGCTCAAGCAAAACGAAATAGGAGCGCATATGAGATATGTGCGGGACCGAGAATAATGCGTGTATGTGATACCATATTCTATTCTCGCGATGAATGTGTCGAATGGTTGTATGCGATATAACCTAATTATCGAATCGAGGATTGATTCGATAAGCCGATACATTGGATACTAGTCGGTTATATGCGATATGACCGGATCGTTAAATCAAGTGTTGATTTAATGATTTAATGTATAATTATATATTTGATATATTACTTTGCATTAACTAGTATTGGTTCACTTTATATGGATTTTCTCACTTGGATTGTGCACATTGTATATGTGATATACATTTGTACATTTGATTGTATCATGTTTGATGATACATGATTGTTTAAGTGTATGTTAAGATTAAACCATGGTTATGTGATGGTTAGGGTTATGATTTTATTTGCTTACTCATTTATTTATTTATTTATTTCATTTTGGAAAAAGAAAAGAAATGGTGGCTTGCTTTGTTTTACATTGAAACTTCATGAAGGTTTGAAAAAGTCCACCATTTTTGTTTCATGCCTAACCTAACCATTGACCTAACCCTAGTTTATTCTCTACACTTGACCATGGTTGATTATGATAAGTATTCTTTTATTTTCTATTTTCTAATTAACTTATCATAATATCATCTTCTTCTTCTTCATCTTCTTCAAAGAAGAAAACCTTGGACCATCAATGGTGATTGATGAAAAAGAGTGAGAAATCCAATTCTAAAGTCTACCCACTTCCAATTTCTTCATCCTCTACCTCTTGCCAAGTAGTAGAGTGTGTTTTCTTCACAAGTTTTATGACTTGGTGAAGTTGGAGCTTGATCTAGCGATGCCTCGACGTAGATCATCTTCGGCATGAAGCCGACGACCTTACCCGCCCATTTCTCCGATGAAGCCGACGCTAGAGCCCGGATATTCATTTGGACAGCAAGGGGACTTCATTGCGGAGCTATGGAGGTGGAGCACCGGATCTACAAAGGTTGTATTTCCGTATAAACCTTAGTTAAGTTGTTAACTAGTTTTGTTTCGCCTAGTTTTCTAGCCAACGATCCGTAGTCGGGTTTCTCGGCACCGTTAAAATTTGAAATGGGCATGGTTGATACCTTGTGAGACCTCATTAGAGTGCCTAGGAACCCTTCAAAAAGAGTCAAGAAATAATATGCGGAAGCAATAGATTCAATAAACAATAACAATCTGAAATGTATGTCCCAAATACGGGCTCACATCAGGAATGAAAATGCTGAAAGAAAACTAAAATACTAACAAGTCCTCACTACTCGGCCTGCTGACTGAAATACTCCTGCTCAGCCTGCGGCAAAGGTAGAGGATCTAGGCCATGCACAACCCAGATGTCAGTGCGTCATAATATTAACAATAATATAATCAGGGGGTAGCAAGACATGCAGGCACGAGTATGAACAGTAATAAAGGTATAACAGTAACATAAATATGGAACCGTGAAGGGTAAAAGCACATGTGGCGTGCAGTGAGTAATCTGAACTAAATACTGGGTTAACTACTCTCAATTTTGTGAAATCAATTTAATGAATCGTCGATGTAACTCAATAGTATCCCGTGCATACCCGGGACCACGGTCCAGACTCTCGGGGCTGAATCCGAGACGTGCCGCTAAGCACAAACAGGAAACATGTACAGACGAATGATGTCAGCAACATCATTCCGGGACTGGCCTAGCCCCAAAACTGATCAGTATAAGCGTCGAACTGTTAAATTACAGGTCAGGTTTCATCATTGATTTCCCCTTACCCCCAAGTTATGTATTCAAGTCAGGTATTGATAAATCTGAAGCTAATGCCAACACAGGATCAAACAGGAACAGGTTTGTCTATACAGACAACAGTATATGTCCATCGGGACAACATGTCAGGATTGTCGGTATTAGAAACAGAATCAGGTAACATGTCAAGTAGGGATATATCAGGTCATGTTAGGTAGTGTATATATATCAAGTCATGTCAAGTAGTGGTGTATCAGGTCATGTCAAGTAGTGCACAGGTATCAAGCGGGTGCTCATAATAAAACTGTAGAAAGTATTGAATCAGGGTGAAAGTACGGATGTACAATAAAAGTATGGATACACAAATATCGATCAGGGGTTACATCATGACAATGTAGGGTGCACAATATCAAGCATGGGGTATCAATATAACAACAATATGTAATAATGTGACATGGTATGCGAATAGTTATAGAATTAATGGTATGAATGCACAAATATCGATTAGGAGTTACATTTACAGTTCCAATGCTAATTAGAATGCACTTTATTAAGCATGGGTGTTATTACAATAATATTATGAATTAATGTGATTTATAGATGCAGTTATATATATTTTAAATAATATGGATGCAAACGGGTATCCGAAAACAGCGAAACTTTAGTATGGATGTACAATGTGATATGGATGCATAATACTATACCTAGCATGTAGCAAGATGATTTAGCATGCGGCTAGACATGTAAATAATGATACGGATACACACGGACATCATATAACAGTAAAATGATAAACTGGTAAATGCAGGAAGTACAACTAAACAATATGAGATGTAAATATTCCATTGGGTGCAGTATATGGTAATATAGTATGTAACAAGATAGGTTTGCATGCACTAGATATGGAATAACTTGCACGGATGCACACGGATATCCGAAAACGGTGAAACATGCAAAATGATAATGTGGGATGCATAACTAATCATTATATGATGTTATTATTCAAATGAATATAGAATATAATAGTATAGCATGTAGCAAGATTAACTTGCCTCGATGGATCACGATACGGATACGCGCGGCACGTCCGACGTCGGTAAAAGTCGCAACGCACACGCGGCTCACACGGGGCTGAACCAAGCAATGCAGGAACGGACCACGCTGGATAGGGATGTCCACTGGGTCGCCCGGATCAGCGGCGGTGAGTTAGGCTCCGGTGATGATCGGAAACACGGATCAAGAAACAAGAAAGCAAGAAGAGAAGAAATACAAGAAGAAGAAGAAAGAGAAGAAAGAAGAGATGAAAGTTGTGGCAGTTCTGTGGTTTGGTATGGCTCGAGTCAGGGACAGAGGAGGCGAGGGGGTGTCGACGGTGGTTTTCCGGCAATGGGGTTGTAGGGTTCCTAGGCACTCTTACAAGGGTTCATAAGGCATCAACCATGCCCGAATAAAATTTTAGACGTGCCGAACAACCCAAAGCCGGGATATTTGCTAGATTATTAGGGTTTAACATGCAAGTAAATATCTTTACAACAAAGTGTGAGGGATTACAACCTTTGTAGTCCGCTCTTTCGCTTCATAAGCTCCGAGTAGAAGTCCCTTCGCCACGATCCACAATCTCCCGGACTCAAAAGAGGCTCCACGACTCGAACGATCCATACTAGCTTGTAGTGTTCCTTTTCTCCGATGATCTACGTCGAAGTTGCTATAACTCAAGCTCTCTCACTCTAATGAGGTGAACACCCTAATCTAATTGGCTAGATTAGATGAAGATGATGGAGTAGTATTTATGCTTTCTTTTTATATCAAATTCTCACATGAAATCATCACAAAAGGAAAACCTAGTAAGCTTTCTCAAAGCTCAAGGTTGAAGAAGAAGATGAAAAATGAATTAAACCTTTTATGATGAATAATGAAATGAATATATGAATAATAATGCAACCATGGTCAAGGATGACAAGGATAACTCTTGTAGAGAATTAACTAAGGCTAGGGTTTGGTTGGGTTAAAACAATGAGTCATAAGAAAATATCAACATAATATCTTCTTCATGACAAAAGAAAAGCTTCTAGAAGGTGCAAGAAAGAACTAACCCTAATCAAACCCTAACCTTGTTTAATCTCCACAAAACAAGTTGCATTAGTAATCATATCATGTTACAATAATATATATCACATATATATTATATATTTGTAACAAAAGAAAATAATACAATTAATATATATCGCATATATATCAATGTATTATCCGGTGAGAAAATGAAATAATAAAGCTAGCCAATATTGGATAATGTAATACAATATATCATATATATTATTATACATTAAATTATCGAATCAACACTTGATCCGACAATCCGGCTATATCGAATATAACCGACTAATATATCATGTACCGATTCATCGAATCAACACTTGATCCGATGACCCGGCTCATATCTAAATATCACGAGAATATAATACGGTATCTCATATCGCATTATCGCTGGTCCTGCACATATCACATATGTGCTTCTACTCCATTTTGCCTGAGTCAAGAAACCTCTGTGTAGGACTCTAAAGAATCGTCAATACGCCAGTAGCAGGTGATGATCATATCAAACACCCACAAGCTGCAAGCGGTCAGATAAACGTAACAGCCACCCAGGTATTGAGCGATCAGAAGATCAACAAGCTAGCATGTACGTTCTCCTGTGAATACAATCAGTAACACTCCCGTACAGTCCGGTCTCTTCGTCTGATATGTCGCATATCAAGTCTAGGGGTGGTATACGTCAGACACCAGTAACCGATAAGTCGTGTCGATGTGAGGCTCATAACGGATCGAGAAACTACTGGTAACACTTACCAGTAAATCTATCAGCCCTGGCCAGGGACTTCCAGTTATAGCCAATCGAACACAGCACAACATCAACTCCCTATACCGGGAGAGACGAATTCCCTCCTATCGCTCATTGCCTCCATGTGATTCGGGACTGCATCCAAAAGCCACCGTTTTGCACGCCCTCTTAAACGTGGTAAGGTGGAAATCAAAGCACAGTGGGAATTACACAAGACTCTATGACAATCTCGGGTCTACAGACTACCCTATACCAGTGTCACCGGAGAACAACCATCTGGTGTGTGGTATATCACCATCTGGGAGTTCTCGGCGATTCCGTCCAGTGTACCCAATCTCCACTGAGCACCCGTACACCATCCTTGATGTCAAACACCGATGGATATGGGATCATCCATCGCCCATCATATGGGTCAAGATGCGTATACGCTAGTCTACTCTGGTGTATCGATACCCTGTCTCGACACAACCTCGACTAGGAACAGTTATAGGATGTACTCATCGACTACCGTGGCCCCACTAGTATGATCTCATCATAGTCCCAGTAGTCGAGTATAGATCCTAAGGGCTTTATCAACATGTGAGAGTAAGACAGTAAACCAATACAAGTCAACATGTTAAGATAAAGTGAAACCAAATAGCATACTATCATGACGAGCAAGAAAGTCCTCTCTATATATATCCAAGCATCCATTATAATATACATCATATGTACAACAATGGCCTCTAGGGCATATACATAACTAACAATCTCCCACTTACACTAAGACCAGCTGCTGTAGTATCTCATACCTAGCTTCCCGAATAATCTCTCAAACTGTATCTAGGGAATGGCCTTCGTGAGTGGATCCGCAGTGTTGTCCTTCGTATCTACTCTCCTGACCTCAATCTCCCGGTGATCAACTATCTCCCTGATCAGGTGATACCGTCTCAGAATATGTCTGGACTTTTGATAGGACCTGGGTTCCTTGGCCAAAGCCACAGCTCCATTGTTATCACAATACAGAGGTATTGGATGCTCAATGGATGGAACCACACCAAGTTCACTAATGAACTTCTTTATCCAGACAGCCTCTTTGGCAGCATCGTTGGCAACGATGTATTCAGCCTCCATCGTCGAGTCTGCAACGGTATTCTGTTTGGAACTCTTCCAACATACCGCCCCTCCATTGAGGGTAAAGACAAATCCCGAGTGCGACTTAGAGTCGTCCTTATCACTTTGGAAGCTGGAATAGGTAAAGGACTCTACCTGGAGTTCTCCGTTACCATACACCAAGAACATCTCCTTAGTCCTTCGTAAGTACTTGAGAATGTTCTTCACGGCTGTCCAGTGACTCTCTCCAGGATCTGCTTGATACCGACTCACTACACTTAGTGAGTATGCTACATCGGGTCTGGTACATAGCATCGCATACATGATAGAGCCTACTGCTGAAGCATAGGGTATCCCTTGCATGCGAGCTCTCTCCAAATCAGTCTTGGGAGACATCTCTTTGGAGAGAGTGAGTCCAGAGATCGTGGGTAGGTTCCCACGCTTGGATTCTTCCATACTAAACCTCTTTAGTATGTTGTCAATATACCTGGATTGGGACAATCCCAGTATCCGTTTAGATCTATCTCTATAGATCATGATTCTCAATATGCAGGAGGCATCACCTAGATCTTTCATTGAGAATCTTTGTGACAAGAAGAGCTTGACTGATTGCAGTATAGGAACATCATTTTCTATCAAGAGTATATCATCCACGTACAATATGAGGAAGACAACCTTACTCTCTGCTACCTTCTAATAGATACAAGGTTCATCTATATTTTTAATGAAGTCAAACTCTTTGACTACAACATCAAAGCAGATGTTCCAACTCCGAGATGCTTGCTTTAACCCATAAATAGATTTAAGCAGCTTGCACACCTTTCCGCTGCTCCCACTATCTACGAAGCCCTCTGGCTGAGTCATGTACACGCACTCTTCTAAATCACCGTTTAGAAAGGCGGTCTTAACATCCATTTGCCAGATTTCGTAGTCATGGTATGCAGCAATGGCAAGTAAGATCCGGATAGACTTAAGCATAGCCACTGGAGAAAAGGTTTCGTCATAATCCACACCTGGTCATTGACGAAAACCCTTTGCAACAAGTCTAGCTTTGAAAGTCTCAACTTTTCCATCTACACCAATTTTCTTTTTAAAGATCCACTTGCTCCCAATGGGTTTTACCCCTTCAGGAGCAACTTCCAAAGTCCATACTTTGTTGGAGTACATGGATTCCATCTCAGATCGCATTGCATCCAGCCACTTCACAGAGTCACCAGTCGTGATGGCCTGCTCGAAACTAGTCGGGTCATCATCTACCATGATACAATCTTCACTTCCACCATCAATGAGAAAACCGTAGTATCTCTCAGGTGGATGAGAAACCCTACTAGATCGGCGGAGAGGCTGGGGTTCGTCGGGAACTACTGAATCCTCTGGTTCTATCAAAACTTCTGTTGTAGTTTGTTCTGCTGGAACTTCTTCCAGTTCTACCTCAGAGCCACTAATCTCTTTTGCAAGAAATTCCTTTTCTAAAAAGGTGGCGTGTTGAGCAACAAAGACCTTTTGTTGTTCACTGTAGTAGAATAGATATCCATTTGAATATTTAGGATATCCTATAAACTTACAAAGAACTGATCGTGCCTCTAGTTTGTCCGGATTTTCCCTTTTGACATAGGCCGGACAACCCCATATCTTAACTCGTTTAAGACATGGTCTCTTCCCACTCCATATCTCATATGGTGTGGTAGGTACAGTTTTTTATGGAACCTGATTTAATAGGTATGCTGCTGCTTCAAGCGCATAACCCCAAAAGGAAATAGGCAACTCAGCAGTGCTCATTATAGAGCGCACCATATCTAATAGGGTGCGATTCCTCCGCTCCGATACACCGTTGTGCTGTGGTGTATAAGGAGGAGTAAGCTGAGAGAGAATCCCATTCTCTTTTAGATAGTCCAGAAACTCATTGCTCAAGTATTCTCCTCCTTGATCTGATCGAAGGATCTTAATACTTTTGCCCGTTTGGTTCTCTACTTCGTGCTTATATTCCCTAAATTTCTCAAAAACTTCAGACTTGTGTTTTATCAGGAACACATGTCCGTATCTTGAGAGATCGTCAGTGAATGTAATGAAGTAGGAAGAACCGTTCCTGGCATGTATAGACATGGGTCCACATACATCACTATGTATTAGCCCTAAGAGTTCCGTAACTCTTTCTCCGTGTCCACTAAATGGAGTCTTGGTCATTTTACCTTTGAGACTTGAATGGCAAATATCATAAGATGATAATTCGAACGAATTCAAATATCCATCCTTATGTAACTTAGCTAGCCGTGTCGCATTGATATGACCAAGTCTACAATGCCACAAGAAGGATTCGTTCATTTCTGAACTCTTCCTCTTATGTGTGTTTTGTATATTAAGGACTGTATTTTGATTGAGAATGAATATGCCATTATGTAACGAGCCTGATCCAATCAACTTTTGATTCAGGAATATGTTCATAACATTATCCTGTACTACAAAATTATATCCTTCTTTACTTAATAAAGAAACTGATATAATGGTGTACATCATGTTTAGTATATAATAGCACTCATTCAGAATCAGTGTATTACCACTTGGTAATACAAGGTGATATTCGCCAACTGCTTTGGCTGCAATACTTGCACCATTCCCTACTTGAACGGAATGATCACCTTTTTCCCAGTTCTCTACCTTTACGTAGCCCACGTAACAATTTACATATGTGGGATCTTGATCTGGTATCTAATACCTAGGACGTAGAGTGAACTGAGAAACAGTTCTCAATAACTAACACACCCGAAGAAGATGCATCAGCATGCATGTTCTTAATATGGGCGGTATGAGAATCAAGATATCCTCCTGTTTCCTGTCCATTCTCATAACACTTATAAGAAAGAACGGGACCAACGTTCCCTTGCTCAGTATAATAATCGGGTTCAGTCAATACATCCATATTATTATCTTGATTATGTCCTGACTTGGTCGCTACCTGGAGAGAGAGAGAAGGAAACACTTTAGCGTATGCTCTTGCAAGATTAGATTGGTTATTATCTTATCTAATCAGGATATCTCCCACTGTTTTTATCAAATCTTCCTTCAAACCCTAAAAGGTAAGATTAGCCGGGATTAATTACACCCTACAATTTCGTCAATCTTTCAGCCAGATCAGTGTCGATACTTGAGGGAGGTTCCCCATGCTCTCGCACGGACCTAATTAAAATAAACCTCGTTTTCCCAGAGGCATAACCCCGTTAACATCTTTCTAGACACCTACTTGATCGGCTAATTGTCCAGTGTAAAACTCTTCCAGGAGTAACTCTTACTCATAGTTGGTATCAGGATCCATCTATCTCATAGAAGGTATGCAATCTCATTGCAAATTTCAACACTTGAAATTCCCGATAATGCTTTTGCCCCTAGTGTTCTATGACCTTGACATAGGTCAACAAACCATAGTACACTAGTTAAGTTCAACCCGTCATTTCTTGATTGAATCAAACCTACTCACACGACCCTTGACAGAGGTCAACAAGGTCGTACGACCACCCTAATCCAATCACATCACATGCTTTACAGATAATTACTAATCAGCTACCGCACACTACGCCTTGACAGAGGTCAACAAACGCAGCACGAATACTAAATAGTTTTTATCTGAAATGACGGAGGGCTACGCAGGTTTTTAAGAAACCCATGAGCGTAATGAACTTGATATCGTCGTAGAATCAAGTGATTTTTGAAAAGGAGTGTTTTTTAGGCTTCTAGTTTCGCTAAAGAGGTCACTCCCGGTAAAGGGATCTCGGCTCTTTCCCCATCGAATAAGGTGCAGGGTATATCATATATACCGCTGTGCAAAGAAAGAACTATATAAGCTATCAAAAACTAAACCGTGAGTTTGTAGTATCTGCCAGTTTCGCTAAAGAGGTCACTCCCGGTAAAGGGATCTCGACTCTTTCCTCATCGAATAAGGTGCAGGGTATATCATATATACCGCTATGCAAAGCAAAACTGTAGCTACTCTTTTTATAAAGTTTTGATTCTACAACATCTTTTAGGTTTCTTTTCTTTTATTAATCTCATTAATAAAAATCCCATCAGCTTATGCTTCCTAAACATCACAGAAGAAACAGCATATATATATATAGTATAAGCATTCGTCTCAGGCAGTAATTTGATCTCATCATAGAACATTGCAGCAGAAGAACATATATGAAATATTGGATATACTAGGATGTCCGTGTTTTTAATACGAGCCGGTATAAAACACGGATTCCACGGTCGCGATGAATAGGCAAACCCATATCCCTAGACCCCTACGAGAGCAACAAGTAACACTGCCAATTCTAGGGTTAGGAGACCCGGTCTCGACTCCTCGAGATGGCCTCCCACTGGACCCTAGAACCCGCTTACTTGGGCTCCCCTCCTTGGGTCTACCTAATGCGGAAAAGTAAATAATATACACTGGTGACATCAAGCTCATCCCGGAAGTGCCCCAATAAAAGAATATTACATACAAATGAATTTTACATGAATGAAAATAAAAACCCTCATCTCACATAAAACCCCGGGCTATTCAGAACACGACGATCCAATATAACATATCACAGCAACACATAATATCTCATATCATCAACGTAAGTAAGTATGCATACACCGATCGTCGTTGATGTATAGCAACGAAAATCGGCAATACAACTACATACTACACTTACGGTCACAGAAAAGAAATTGTAAAACTACAACATTTGGAATCCACAATCACATTAGACATCGTAAATCCGAAATATCACATACTTCGCATTTCATGCCTAACTATATGAATTCCACATATTGTATCACATTCCAGATAAATAGATAGTATTAAACTTTCCGATCAGATAATCAAATACCCAAGATTTCCTAAATAGCTCAACACTTGAGCGGAGTTTAAATAATCCCAGAATATGTCACAGTACCAATGGTCCAGCTGTAGAAGGGTCAAGCCAACGCCTCACATGTGGCACGCCGTACTACCCCATACCCTAAGGTTTAGAGGCAGTTCAGACAGTCACATAATCGAGTTAAGGTTTGTGTTCTTCTAGAGGGACCGCTGTGTTACTTGCACGTTTTTCCGAAAGATTTAAACCCAAGAAAAATTCAACACTTGAAAGTTTTTCGTGCTGAGAAAAAGTGAGTTAATGATATCCGTTCGAACATTTTAACAGTTTCCAAATATCCGGAAAACATAACGAAATTAAATTTTCCGATCGAATCAACGAATACAAAATAATCCCTAGAACACTCAACACTTGAGTCAGATTAAAAATACCCAGAAATATACACTAGCAGCTAAGGGCATTACTGTGCAAAAATAAAAGTTAAATCGAACTGTACGGCCGCGGATCCGCGGCCATACCTTCCGCGGCCCAAGCAAGGTATGGCCGCGGTTCCGCGGCGGTCCGTACAACTTACCATGTCGTTTTCCACAGTGATGCTTATAATTCCCTGCTGATTTTTTTAGGTATTTTTAATACAGAAAAAATCACATTTTTAAAATTTGTCCAGAAAGGGGGTCAAAATTGGTATTTCGGGGTTCGATCGGAGTTTTAACTTCGTATACACGTCGCCTAATATTCTAGCTAGGCTCTGATACACTGTAGGGTTCCTAGGCACTCTTACAAGGGTTGATAAGGCATCAACCATGCCCGAATAACATTTTAGACATGCCGAACAACCCAAAGCCGGGATCTTTGCTAGATTATTAAGGTTTAACATGCAAGTAAACATCTTTACAACTAAGTGTGAGGGATTACAACCTTTGTAGTCCGCTCCTTTGCTTCATAAGCTCCGAGTAGAAGTCCCTTCTCCGCGATCCATGATCTTCCGGACTCAAGAGAGGCTCCACGACTCGAACGATCCATGCCAGCTTGTAGTGTTCCTTTTCTCCGATGATCTACGTCGAAGATGCTATAACTCAAGCTCTCTCACTCTAATGAGGTGAACACCCTAATCTAATTGGCTAGATTAGATGAGGATGATGGATTAGTACTTATGCTTTCTTTTTATATCAAATTCTCACATGAAATCATCACAAAAGGAAAACCTAGTAAGCTTTCTCAAAGCTCAAGGTTGAAGAAGAAGATGAAAAATGAATTAAACCTTTTGTGATAAATAATGAAATGAATATATGAATAATAATGCAACCATGGTCAAGGATGACAAGGATAACTCTTGTAAAGAATTAACTAAGGCTAGGGTTTGGTTGGGTTAAAACAATAAGTCATAAGAAAATATCAACATAATATCTTCTTCATGACAAAAGAAAAGCTTCTAGAAGGTGCAAGAAAGAACTAACCCTAATCAAACCCTAACCTTGTTTAATCTCCACAAAACAAGTTGCATTAGTAATCATATCATGTTACAATAATATATATCACATATATATTATATATTTGTAACAAAAGAAAATAATACAATTAATATATATCGCATATATATCAATGTATTATCCGATGAGAAAATGAAATAATAAAGCGAGCCAATATTAGATAATATAATACAATATATCATATATATTATTATACATTAAATTATCGAATCAACACTTGATCCGACAATCCGGCTATATCGAATATAACCGACTAATATATCATGTACCGATTCATCGAATCAACACTTGATCCGATGACCCGGCTCATATCTAAATATCGAGAGAATATAATACGGTATCTCATATCACATTATCCCCGGTCCTGCACATATCACATATGTGCTTCTACTCCGTTTTGCCTGAGTCAAGAAACATCTGTGTAGGACTCTAAAGAATCGTCAATACGCCGGTAGCAGGTGATGATCATATCAAACACCCACAAGCTGCAAGCGGTCAGCTAAACGTAACAGCCACCCAGGTATTGAGCGATCAGAAGACCAACAAGCTAGCCTGTACGTTCTCCTGTGAATCCAATCGGTAACACTCCCGTACAGTCCGGTCTCTTCGTCTGATATGTCGCATATCAAGTTTAGGGGTGGTATACGTCAGACCCCAGTAACTGATAAGTCGTGTCGATGTGAGGCTCATAACGGGTTGAGAAACTACTGGTAACACTTACCAGTAAATCTCTATATCAGCCCTGGCCAGGTACTTCCAGTTATAGCCAATTGAACACAGCACAACATCAACTCCCTATACCGGGAGAGACGAATTCCCTCCTATCGCTCAGTGCCTCCATGTGATTCGGGACTGCACCCAAAAGCCACCGTTTTGCTCGCCCTCTTGGACGTGGTAAGGTGGAAATCAAAGCACGGTGGGAATCACATAAGACACTATGACGATCTCGGGTCTACAGACTACCATGTACCAGTGTCACCGGAGAACTGCCATCTGACGTGTGGTATATCACCATCTGGGAGTTCTCGGCGAGTCCGTCCAGTGTACCCAGTCTCCACTGAGCACCCGTACACCATCCTTGATGTCAAACACCGATGGATATGAGATCATCCATCGCCCATCATATAGGTCAAGATGCGTATACGCTAGTCTACTCTGGTGTATCGATGCCTTGTCTCGACACACCCTCGACTAGGAACAGTTATATGATGTACTCATCGACTACCGTGGGCCCACTAGTATGATCTCATCATAGTCCCAGTAGTCGAGTACAGATCCTAAGGGCTTTATCAACATGTGAGAGTAAGACAGTAAACCAATACAAGTCAACATGTTAAGATAAAGTGAAACCAAATAGCATACTATCATGACGGGCAAGAAAGTCCTCTCTATATATATCCAAGCATCCATTATAATATACATCATATGTACAACAATGGCCTCTAGGGCATATACATAACTAACTGGGGTTTGGTGCTGCGAGGGTTGCAGAGGGAAGTCTGTGGGTGTGCAGGCTCGGGAGAAGAGAGGTTGGGAAGGTGACGTGAAAGCAAGGGGTGAGGAGTCGAGAATAGGAGAAGGTGGTCGAGGTAGTGACGGCGGTGGAGACAGGGTCGGCGGCGAGGCGATGGGTTCGAAGGTTGTGGGTGTGCAGGGATATGTTTCTTCGGGATCTGGGGAAGAAAGAGAGTGGAAGGAAGTGGAGGAGGGAGAGGAGGCGAGGTTGAGGAATGGTCGACGACGGTGAGGCAAGATCGGCGACGAGGTCGGGTTCGGGTTTGATGGCTGTGGCTGTCGCAACGGGAACGTAGGTTCTCGTCGGGGTTGGTGAGAGCAGGAGAGGAGGAAGAGGAGATGAAAGGAGGAGATGGGCGAGGGGAGGCCGACAAGGTGGAGGCGGCGATGCGAAGGGCGCAGGCGCGAGGCTTGGAGGCGGAACGAAGAAGAAAATGAGAAGAAAATGTGAGAGGGAGAGAGGGGTCTGTGCAAGGGAAATAGGGTTTAAGGAATAATATATTAAAGTAAGAGAGAGAGAGAGAGAAACGCAGAGAGAGAGAATGAGATCGAGAGGAGAGAGAGAGGGTGAGAGAGAGAAAGAAAGAGAGAGAGAGAAACGGAGAGAGAGAGAATGAGAGTCTGAGATTTGAGAGTTTAAAGTATATTGAAAAAATATATTTTTGTTAAAGGAATTTGTAGACGTATAGAATATATGTTTAACAGTAAAATATATATTAGAATATAATATTAGGAAAATTTGAGTTTTTGGCAAATACAAACTTACTCCAAAATACGCCCAGGTCGGGTCTAAAATTATGGTTTAAAAATACGGTTAATATACGTGTCAACCAAAACTAAAATTGGATATCCGAGTAACGAAAATGCATACCCCAAAGAACGGATGCACGTACGTGCGTGTAGCCATCCAAACAAGTCTGTTTCACCAAACGGTACGAGAACAAAATGCGTGGATGCTACCACAGGGTTAGGGGTATCATGCAGACCATGCAATGTATTTTTAAAATATTTTATGTGACTTAAAATGTTATAGTGTAAAATGCAAATGCCAGATAAAATGCCAGTATGCAGGATATATAAATTAGAATGAAAGTGCACGAGTCTACGTAACAAGTCATGATAGATCATAAACATAAATCCAGACAGGTTTTAAGTAAGCAGGTCGGGTCGGATGCAAATACAGATGTCAAATACACTATTCGCACCCAAAATACCATAAATCAAGGAAATATCATAAATAAAGAAATACTAGAATTGGTATAAATGAACTAGGGTATTACATTATACCCAACTACAAAAAGAATTTCGTCCTCGAAATTCCCAAGACAAGAAAAGATAAACAATCAAGAATCTACAAGAACAGGTGTGGAAACTTTTATCGAATCTCGTCTTCACGTTCCCAAGTCGATTCTCCATGCGAGCGATTCCCCCATGAAACAAGTACGAGAGGGATAACCTTGTTCTTAAGGACCTTTGTCTCTCCGATCAACAATCAACATTGGTCATTCCTCAAAGGTCAAATCCTCTCATACAGTCAGCTTCGAATGATTCAGCACGTGTGTTTCATCACGAAAATACATACAGAGTTGAGATACATGAAACACGTCATGAACATTCGCCAAAGATTGTGGTAACGCCAATCGATAAGCCACTTCTCCAACACGCTCCAAAATCTCGAAAGGCCCCACGAATTGAGGACTAAGCTTGCCTCGACTCCCAAAACGAATCACTCCTCTAGTCGGTGATATCTTTAAGAACACAAGATCACCAACCGTGAACTCTAGAGGTCTTCTCGATATATCGGCCCAACTCTTCTGCCGATCTTGTACTGCCTTCTTGTGATTCCGGATAGTATTAACTTTCTCCACGGTTTGCACGATCAAATCCGGTCCCAACAATCTTCGTTCTCCAATATCGTCGCAATAAACAGGTGAACGACACTTGCGACCATACAATGCTTCGAATGGAGCCATTTGAATAGTCGCCTGAAAGCTGTTATAGTATGAAAACTCCACCAAGTATAGATGATCCTCCCATGAACCCTTGAAGTCTAACATGTAAGCTCTCAACATGTTTTCAAGAGTTCAGCAAGCTCTTGAAGACTCCTCGAGTAGACCAGAATATCATTTATAAACACCACAATAAACTGGTCCAAGAACGGTGAAAAGATTCGGTTCATCAAGTCCATAAATATTGCTGGTGCATTCGTGACTCCGAATGGCATCACTAAATACTCGTAATGTCCATACCGAGTTCGGAACGCGGTCTTGCAAATATCCTCTGATTTAACTTGGACCTGATGATATCCGGATCGCGAATCCAGCTTCGAGAATACTCGCAGGATTACATTAGCCATTCATTTTGCGGTGCTCTGTTGTTTTCTCGAAACAAATGTAAATAATGCATTATGACCACTGGCGGTATTCTTAGGTGTTTGGCCCCGGGTCGCGCCACTGAGTTGCTCGAATAATTCGCCAATGCGAGGGATCGGGGACTTGTTCTTAATAGTCGCCCGGTTTAATTCTCGATAATCGATGCACATCCTCCTTGTGTCATCTTTCTTCTTGACTAGAAGAACTGGAGCTCCCCAAGGTGAATTGCTGCTGTGAATCCAACCCTTCTCAAGTAATTCGGTAACCTTCTTCTTTACTTCTTCCAACTCCACTGGTGCCATTGGATAGTACGCCTTTGAGATTGGCGCTGCACTAGGAATAAGATCGATCGCAAACTCCACATCTCGTTTTGGCGGTAAACCTGAGATGTCCTCGAACACGTCTATGAACTCTCGAACTACACCTGGCGCTTCCTCCTTAGCAACTTCCATCGACAAAAGAACACCGTTTGTCGGCCTAGCCCTAAACTCGACCGGCCCGACAGAACGGCTAGCTCCAGTAAAACAAACTCCAGATATCCGGGAATCTGGAAAATCACTTTCTTTGCTCTACACTAAATGTGAGCATGGAAAGTACCGAGAAAATCCATTCTCAAGACAACATCACAACTACCGGTATCGATCACCAAGAAATCTGCAACAACTACTGAACAATCTTTACACTCACTACTAGCTATGATCTTCCGATTCCCATTGTGTATGTCCCAACAAATAGACATGGTCTTGCAATAAATTGAATGTGCAGCAATAAACTAGGACGACATAAAATAATGGGATGCACCAGAATCGAATAATACTAATGCGGGAAAATCATGAACAAGTAGGGTTCCTGAAACAACTTCATCTAAATCCATAGCTTCTTCAGCCGTCAGGGTAAAGGCTCGAGCTTGATTGGGTCCCTGAGTTAACTGCTTCCGTTCCTGAAACTGCCTCTGCGGTAGCTTCTGAACATCATCCTTCAAACGTAGCTTCGACGGGCAAACACTAACAGTATGATCAGCTGATCTGCAAACCATACAAAGTCCAAGCATCCTTCAACACTCCCTCTGCATGTGTCCGGGCAGACGGCAGTACCCACAAATCGTCCTTCCCTTTTTCTTGGGCACGACTGGCTTCTTCATCGCTTTAATTCCACGCCGGCTCACCGGAATACCTCTTCGTATAGGCGCTTGATTCGGCGTAAACGCCGGCTTCCGTACTACGACTGCCTGCTGCAGCGTACCCTCTGTCTTCAATGATAAACTCGGCTACTCCCTGGCTGCTTTAAGCACTTGCGAGAAAGTGGTCAAACGCAGAGATTTAATGTGCCTCTGGATGTCCACATCCAAACTGAGCATGAACCTCCATGCCCTATCAGCATCGTTGGCAACCAAAGGTCCAGCGAATCTACTGAGCCGTGTCCACTCAGCTGCATGCACATCCACGAGTGCGCCGTTCTGCTTCAAGCTAATAAGGCTTTCTTCCATTTCCTCCCGTGCAGTCTGCGGGAAGAACTTCTCCAAGAAACTCTTCGAGAAAGTAGCCCAACTGATCGGCTTAGGCAAACGGGTCTCTTCCACAAGCCACCATTCACGGGCATAGTCTACCAATTGGATGCGTACAACATCCACTCTCTTGTCCTCTAGAATCTGTGCCGCAACGAGAAAATTTTCCGTATCAACCAGCCACTGCTCCACTGGCAATGGCTCCTCCAGACCAGTGAAGACGGGCGGACCAAGTCTCCTGAAATCCTCCACGGTACCCACATGCTCTACCGGTGTGGCCGCAACATTGTTTACGGACTGCTGGACGGTCCGCAAGCCTTCCCAAAAAGCTTCGGCTTGATGCTGGTTCAGCTCGGTCTGCCGCTTATGGTTCTCCAGCATCCCATGAATTACTCTAAGCAAAGAGGTGTCATCGACACGCCTCTGGTACGATCGCAAATTTCTGTCTGCCATGATCCTGCAACCAAGACACTGAAGAAGATTAGTATGATAAACAAGATTAAAAACTTGCGATGAATGATGACCATAAATCAAGGATATGAATCAAGACTAGAACTCCAAGTTACTTAAATAGAGTACCGCATTGTAACAATGCCGCGGTACATAGTTACAATCACATAACTCCACTCAAGTTGCCCAAATCCTAGTATCAGAATCAAGGAACAGGGAGAAACAACAGGGAACCAAAAGGTTTCAAGTCGAGATGCAAAGTGGTTTGCATATCGTCAAGGCAAAGGATTAAGAGAAAGATATGATTCAAGAATCATGATAACAATATAGCAGGACATGTTCCTAATCACGGATTTTCTGATTCGTGTATTGGGTCCAATACCCAACTACAAAAGAATCAAACCCGATTCACCTTAATCCTATGGCTCTGATACCAAACAAATCCTGTCACGCCCCGTTTCCCAGAGTGCGCTAAGATCGGCATGTGACAGAGCCAACCATGCTACCTGTGGCTAGGAAATATCCCTCCACGGTCACATTACGGGTGTCTATGAGATATCAAGAACAGTAGAAATAAAATAAACTATCTAGTACATGTCCATGAGCCAGAATAAATGAGTCAAGAAATAATATGCGGAAGCAATAGATCCAATAAACAATAACAATATGGAATGTACGTCCTAAATAAGGGCTCACATCAGGAATGAAAATGCTGAAAGAAAACTAAAATACTAACAGGTCCTTACTGCTCGGCCTGCTGACTGAAATACTCCTGCTCGACCTGGGGCAAAGGTAGAGAATCTGGGTCATGCAAAACCCAGACGTCAGTGCGTCATAATATCAATAATAATATAATCAGGGGGTAGCAAGACATTCAGGCATGAGTATGAACAGTAATAAAGGTATAACAGTAACATAAATATGGAACCATGAAGGGTAAAAGCATAAGTGACGTGCAGTGAGTAATCTAAACTAAATACTGGGTTAACTACTCTCAATTTTGTGAAATCAATTTAATGAATCATCGATGTAACTCAATAGTATCCCGTGCGTATCAGAGACCACGGTCCAGACTCTCGGGGCTGAATCCGAGACGTGCCGCTAAGCACAAACAGGAAATATGTACAGACGAATGATGTCAGCAACATCATTCCGGGACTGGCCTAGCCCCAAAACTGATCAGTATAAACGTCGAACTGTTGAGTTACAAGTCAGGTTTCATCATTGATTTACCCTTACCCCCAAGTTATGTATTCAAATCAAGTATTGATAAATATGAAGCTAATGCCAACACAGGATCAAACAGGAACAGGTTTGTCTATACAGACAATAGGATATGTCCATCGGGACAACATGTCAGGATTGTCGGCATTAGAAACAGAATCAGGTAACATGTCAAATAGGGATATATCAGGGCATGTTAGGTAGTGTACATGTATCAAGTCATGTCAAGTAGTGGTGTATCAGGTCATGTCAAGTAGTGCACAGGTATCAAGCGGGTGCTCATAATCAAACTGTAGCAAGTATTGAATCAGGGTGAAAGTACGGATGTACAATAAAAGCATGGATGAACAAATATCGATCAGGGGTTACACCATGACTATGTAGGGTGTACAGTATCAAGCATGGGGTATCAATATAACAACAATATGTAATAATGTGACATGGTATGCAAATAGTTATAGAATTAATGGTATGGATGCACAAATATCGATTAGGGGTTACATTTACAGTTCCAATACTAATTAGGATGCACTTTATTAAGCATGGGTGTTACTACAATAATATTATGAATTAATGTGATCTATAGATACAGTTATATATATTTTAAATGATATGGATGCAAACGGGTATCCAAAAACAGCGAAACTTTAGTATGGATGTACAATGTGATAAACGGGTAACATTTTACTCATATGGATGCATAATACTATACCTAGCATGTAGCAAGATGATTTAGCATGCGGCTAAACATGTAAATAATGATACGGATGCACATGGACGTCATATAACAGTAAAATGATAAACTGGTAAATGCAGGATGTACAACTAAACAATATGAGATGTAAATATTCCATTGGGTGCAGTATATGGTAATATAGTATGTAACAAGATAGGTTTGCATTCACTAGATATGAAATAACTTGCACGGATACACACGGATATCCGAAAACGGTGAAACATGCAAAATGATAATGTGGGATGCATAACTAATCATTATGTAACGTTATTATTCAAATGAATATAGAATATAATAGTATAGCATATAGCAAGATTAACTTGCCTCGATAGATCACGATACGGATACGCGCGGCACGTCTGACGTCGGTAAAAGTCGCAACGCACAAGCGGCACACACGGGACTGAACCAAATAATGCAAGAACGGACTACGCAGGATAGGGATGTCCACTGGGTCGTCCGGATCACCGGCGGCGAGTACGGCTCCGACGATGATCGAAAACACTGATCAAGAAACAAGAAAGCAAGAATAGAAGAAAAACAAGAAGAAGAAGAAGAAGAAGAAGAAGAAGAAAAAAGAGAAGAAAGAAGAGATGAAGGTTTTGGCTGTTCTGTGGTTTGGTATGGCTCGGGTCAGGGACAGAGGAGGCGAAGGGGCGTCGACGGTGGTTTTCCGGTGATGGGGTTTGGTGCTGCGAGGGTTGTAGAGGGAATTCTGTAGGTGTGCAGGCTCGGGAGAAGAGAGGTTGGGAAAGTGAGGTGAAAGCAAGGGGTGACGAGTCGAGAATAGGAGGAGGTGGTTGAGGTGGTGACGGCGGTGGAGACAGGGTCGGCGGTGAGGCGATGGGTTCGAAGGTTGTGGGTGTGCAGGGATATGTGTCTTCGTGATCTGGGGAAGAAAGAGAGTGGAAGGAAGTGGAGGGGGAGAGGAGGCGAGGTCAAGGAATGGTCGACGACGGTGAGGCAAGGTCGGCAACTAGGTCGGGTTCAGGTTTGATGGCTGTGGCGGTCGCGACGGGAAAGTAGGTTCTTGTCGGGGTTGGCGAGAGCGGGAGAGGAGGAAAAGGAGATGGGCGTGGGGAGGCCGACAAGGTGGAGGCGGTGATGCGAAGGGTGCGTGCGCGAGGCTTGGAGGCGGAACGAAGAAGAAGATGAGAAGAAAATGTGAGGGGGAGAGAGGGGTCTTTGCATGGGAAATAAGGTTTAAGGAATAATATATAAAAGTAAGAGAGAGAAAGAGAGAGAAACGGAGAGAGAGAGAATGAGATCAAGAGGAGAGAGAGAGGGTGAGAGAGAGAGAAAGAGAGAGAGAGAGAAACGGAGAGAGAGAGAATGAGAGTTTGAGATTTGAGAGTTTAAAGTACATTGAAAAAAAAATATTTTTGTTAAAGGAATTTGTAAACGTGTAGAATATATGTTTAACAGTAAAATATATATTAGAATATAATATTAGGAAAATTTGAGTTTTTGGCAAATACAAACTTACTCCAAAATATGCCCAGGTCGGGTCTAAAATTATGGTTTGAAAATACGGTTAATATACGCGTCAACCAAAACTAAAATTGGATATCCGGGCAACGAAAATGCATACCCCCAAGAACGGATGCACGTACGTGCGCATAGCCTTCCAAACAAGTCCGTGACGAGTACAAGATGCGCGAATGCTATCACAGGGTTAGGGGTATCATGCAGACCATGCAATGTATTTTTAAAATATTTTATGTGACTTAAAATGTTATAGTGTAAAATGCAAATGCCAGATAAAATGCCAGTATGAAAGATGTATAAATTAGAATGAAAGTGTACGAGTCTACGTAACAAGTCAGGATAGATCATAAACATGAATCATGATAGGTTTTAAGCAAGCAGGTCGGGTCGGATGCAATACAGATGTCAAATACACTATTCGCACCCAAAATACCATAAATCAGGAAAATATCATAAATAAAGAAATACTAGAATTGGTATAAATGAACTAGGGTGTTACAACCGAGGACTTGGAGCAGTTAGCATTCGACCCGGAGCTTTAGATACTTGTACATATTTCATTTTCATTTCTATTATGCCATTGTTTAGGCATTGCTTTCATTTCATGTATTTACATTTCAGTTGTACTATAAAAGAATTTTAAATAAATAAAGTGGATGTTCATTTACATTCATGTCTCTTGTGTACTTTACTTTATATTGCTTAGTTACGCTTAGCGTGTTTACTTCTGAGTAAATACGTAGCGGCCTCGTCGCGTCCTCTTGCCGTATACCGGGTAGCGGGGCATGACAGAATCCATTCTATATACCATATAGAAACAAAGGAACCAATTTAATTGGAACCAGATTCAAAATACATGCAGCCATTTCCAGTGCATATCAACAAAATGGAATGTGGCCAAGCAGCATTACTCATCAAGGAATGCACCCACACATGAGTAACCTGAAAGAGAAGCAAGTTCTCAAAACCATTACTAACATCGGAATACCTAGCAAAAGTATCTACATCTTCGATTACCTTGAAGAATCCTGATACTTTGCAACATATGGTTCTCTACTTTATTCATATACCTATAACTTCTCAAAATTTGGACTTTATATTTCAACGAAATATTTGTCTAAAACTAGAGAAGTCAAAAGTAAATAGAATATAGTACGAGTACCAACCCCTTTGTCCTAACGGACACCGGACACCATACAATACTCTGTATAAGTCCACTGAGTTCAATAACTCAAATTTTGTGCATCGTAGGTTGAAAACTGTACTATGGTTAAGAAGAATTACACCGTTGTTGAATGCTCCTTACCTAACCATCAACTGATATAGGTAAATGTCATAGACATAATTTCAAAAGGCTATATCTCACTTTATAAAATAAATGTACAGATATATCAGTTTGAAATTAGTGCATAACGACGGATATTCAAAACCAAATATTTGCCGTTAGGAAAAACCCAGGTGATTCCCCCAAATATCACCAATTACAAAGAATTCGGATATGTTGAGGATGTAATCACTTAATTCCCAATGTCTTACTCCCACTCAGCATCTATAACTCCATTCAGATGTGAGAATCAAATCTGACAAATACACACCCTGGAGTCAGAATCCAATTGGGAAACAGTTTTCAATTAACATTGCACAGTCAAACTGAAACATGAAAATGTTTTGAAAGGGTAGCCGGGTATTCCTAGTAATGCCTCTTCCACTATCCAGATTCATGACAGTAACCGTATATTTTCTTGCCCACACTCCAGTCCCTTTATATGTCTTTACTTATTACCTTCTGTATACCACACTTAGGCTAATTGGTTTTCTTTCTTCCCTACCTTTCGGCACCAGCCAAAGGTTTGGAAGAAGATTATCCAATAAGCGTAATAGGTGTACTCTCCTAATACCAGGAGCCTTCGCAACCTGAGAGAAAGTAAAGAGAAAAGACAACTGGATAATCCTTATCCTATTTCTCCCGAACCGGAAACCATTCTCGAACTGGAACAAGTTCCTTCGAGTTCGTATGTAACTATATGATGGCATATCCAATAAATGTGGATCTTCGTAGTGATACGGAGTGTTCTAGAGAAATGCAAAGGTGATACAGGAGCGGCAGGGATATACGTGGTTTCGTCGTGAATGATAGCAGTCGCAATTTCCTTTGACCTTACTCTAATCGCTTTATATGTCTCTACTTATTACCTTCATATGTCTCTACTTATTATCTTCTGTACACCACACTTAAGCAAATTGGTTTTCTTCCTTCCTCGCCTTTTGGCACCTGCCTATGGTTTGGAAGAAGACTATCCAATAAGCGTAATAGGTGTACTCTCCTAATACCATGAGCTCTCGCAACCTGAGAGAAGGTAAAGAGAAAAGATAACTGAATAATCTTATTCAATTTCTCCGGAACCGGAAACCATTCTCGAAGTGAAACAAGTTCCATCGAGTTCGTATGTAACTATACGATGGCATATCCAATAAATGTGGATCTTCATAGTGATACGGAATGTTCCAGAGAAATGCAAAGGAAAAGTAGGAACGACAATGAGTTATGCGACTAAAACAATCCAAAAGCCAAAGTGTTTCAAGTAGATTCTGTTAGCTTGGTTCATGAGTATTAGTTTAGGTCGGGTCATGGTCGCTACCAAAGAGAGAGAAAAAAGAAATACTCAGTGTGCACTCTAACCTAAACTAGATTAGTTAATCACTTTAACTAATCAGGATGGCTCCCACTGTTTCCTCGAATTCTCCTTCAAACCCTGAAAGGAGAATTAGTCGGGATCATCTAAAATCACCCAAGGGGTAACACCTACTCATCAGTGGGAATCAGGATCCAACTATCATCGTATGATAACTTGATGGAATCCACTCAAGTCACCATACTCCAGAAGGTATGCGCATGCCTGGAAAGTTTCCTGTATGTTTGAAACTCCCGATGTGGTTTTTACCCCTAACGATGTATAACCTTAACGCTAGCCAACAAGTTATAAGCCACTAGTCAAGTTCAACCCATTATTGTCCTGGATTAACTCGAACCCACCCACACAAAATTTTGACGCTTGCCAACAAAGTTGTACGATTATCTCGATCAATCGCATATCCATGCAACAGACAAATATCACTTAGCTACCATTCACTATGCCTTAACGCTTGACAACAAACATTGCACGAATACTAGGTGGTACCCATATGAAATGATGGGGGGCTACGGCAGGTTTTTGGCGAAAAACCTTTAACGTAATGAACTTGATATCGTTGAAGGAATCCAAGTAGTTTTACAAATATATAGTGGCGCAAACTTTTTACTAAAGAGGTCACTCCCGGTGAAGAGATCTCGGCTCTTTCCTCATCGAATGAGGTGTAGGATATTTCAAACTGAATACCATGATGCAAAGAAAAAGAATCGACTATAGTGAAGTTATTACGAAGATGCAAACTTTTGCTCAAGAGGTCACTCCATGTGAAAGGATCTCGGCTCTTGCCTCGTCGAATGAAGTGCTGGATATTCATAACCGAATACTACTGTGCAAAAAAAAAAAGAAACGTCCTGTAATAACAGTTTTTGAAAATTGGTTCCAACAACATCAAATAGGTTTATTTTTCCTTGTGTTAATCAGAATCAACGCAGTCCTATCAATTAATCCATATCACACCACAGAAAAGGAACGAAAATAAAATGTACGTATATGCCATCCGTATTCGCCACTGGGCACCATCATCACCCGTTAGGTTACTTAACTAACGACAGAGCGGGGGATGGACTAGCGCGGGTGCAAAACATATACAACATCTACTAATGTATATATAAATATATATATATATATATATATATATATATATAACATTTGTCCTAGGCATGATATAAGAAACATCACAGAATCTCAGCCAGCAACACAGAATGGTGGATAGTCTTGGTGCCTCGGGTTTCATTTGAGCCGCAAATGAGACCCGACGTTTCCGGCCGTGTGGATAGCCCGTGTAATGAAAACCTGGACCCCTACGAGTGCGGCAAGTTACCTGCCAATCCCAGAAGTGAGGCAACCCCAATCAACAAAGTGAATGGGCCACCCAGCACTTCATGGGATCTGGTAACTTGAGCGCCCCTCCGTGGGTTAAACTATACCCACTACGAGTGCGGCGTATAGCCCACCAATTCTAGAGTGAAGCCCCCTCTGTCTCAACTCCATGAGATGCGGGCTTATTGCCCTCTAGAACCCGGCTATTCGTGCACTCCACCATGGGTTAATCCTGGTACAAAAATGAAAAGTATATACAACGGTGACATCGAACTCAACCCGGTCATGCCCTAATAAAAGAATATACAATCTGGCAGAGACGGCAGTCCACATGTCGGACGCTCGCCCCACAATAAAAAATATACAAATGAATCTGAACTGTACTACTAGCATTGCACTCCAGGCTATCCACCATGACAATCCAACCACAATATCAGCACAATACAGAACATCAACGTGAATATTATTTTCGCAAACCTGTCTAGTTGAACATATAGCAACCAGTCGGGTTGTACCGCTCAATAATATTCACAGTCGCAGATATCATCACATGTACTGATAAATACACAGTTAAAATTTTGATCAACTAAAAATTTCCAAAATTGGCCCGAAATGTAAAACAACACAATAAAGAAATCTGGGCCAAAACTAAATATACCAAAAATCAAATTACCAAGTCAGAGAGTGCCAAAAGAAATTTGGAGCAAAACGCCCACCAATCCGCCGCGCTTCCGCGGCCAAAGTGCATGTATTGTCACGGAACCACAGCCATTTGGTGGGGTCTTGTCCCCAAATTTCTTAGTACCCTAATTATGCCTTCATGGATTTTTAAGATACACAAAAAGATTTTTTTGAACACTTTTCAAAATCGACAGCAAGTATGTAAAAATGGAAAAATAATTCGGAAAGTTTGGTCGATCGATATTCTAACTTCTTGCAAACTAGCTAGTATTGGTTTATGGGTGGCTCTGATACTATTGCTAGGTTTCTCCAGCACCCTGGCCATCTACCGTGGCCAATGCGGAACAAAAACCGGCGTTTAAAAATTTAGGCACAAACAAAACGCCGCCGAAGATCTAAACTATAAACCTATACTAGCAAACTAAAGAAGCTAAACTAAAGGGTTAGAATGATTATACCAAAATAACCACGTCCTTCGGTCTTCCATCACCTTCCTAAGCTCCTTGAGGCATGCTTGAACGAAATTGGCCGTCGGTCTTCCTCCGTCAAAGATGGTCCACCCGAGAGATTTAGTCATGGCTCTAGCTCCACATAATGAATCCAAGTGAAGCAACTAGGGATTCTAGGATGCTAGTCTAGAATGCCTAGGATGTAGTGAGTGAACTAAGTGTTTATCTATCTCATCTCACCTCTTCTCATGATTCTCAACACATGAGAGAATTGAGAGGAAGTGGAAGATAATGGTGGAGGAAACCATGAAACTCAAGAGAGGAGTGAAGCACAAAATGGTGAGGAGAAGATGGCATGCTCAAGAGAAAGAACCATCTCACAAAAATAATGAGCTAACCATGAAGAGAGTAAATGAGCATGTTTGGTTTTGTAAAACAATATCTTACATTTTTAAAATGTGCCCATACTTGAATAGTATGCACAAATGAATTAAGAATTCATTTGTGCACACTATGCAAGCATGGTCCTCACTATACTCCCATCAAATTATTTCCACCTCATTTATCCATTTATAAAATAAATAGTCAAACCCTAAAATGAGGTGTCCACCTTCTAAAATGTTTTCCGGAAAAATACGGATTACTAACAACTGTATATACATACATGTATTCGTACCGAAACACGAATACCCGAAGAGATAGAATAACACAAAGAATACAATACTAGAATATACGTATCGAAATACATATACGTAAATTATTAAATCAATACCTGATTTAATAATCCGGCTCAAACCCGAGTCGACTAATATTATCAACTGTCCAATCGAAAGTCCGGGTACATAGTACAATCAATCGATCGGAAGCTTGCATGTATCCAATACGGCTACTATATCATTTCGCCAGAACCAGGGAAACCCTTTGTGTGGGACTCTAAAGACTCGTCAATACACTGGCAGTGGGTTTAACCACAAACACGTCAGCAGCACTAGCTGTACGTAACGGCTACCCACGTATTGAGCGAAAGGAAGGCCGACGAGCAAGCTCATCCAAACCCCTACTGAGCCTATCCGTGGCAATCTCCATACAGTCCGGTCTATTCGTCTGAGAGTATCGCATATCGAGTCTAGGGGGTGGATAAAATCAGACACCTAATAACGCGACATTTCATGTCGGTATGAAGCCCATCACCCACTGTGAATCTACTGATCCAAATCAGAAATTCTCATCCACCTCGGCCGAGAATTTCTGGTGATGGCCACCCGTGCACAACGCGACATCAACCCCCAATACCAGGAGAGACGAATCCCCGACGATCCGCTCATTGCCTCCATATGGCTCGGGACTGTACCCAACTAAAACCTATTTGCACGACTCCTATGAGCCGTGGTAGGGTAGTAATCAAAGCACAGGGGAACTCACATAAGACAAATGACGATCTCAAGTCGAAAGACTAACATGTACTCATGTCACCTGGGAACTACTATCTGACATAGGTATAATACCAACTAGTATGTTCCCGGCGAGTCCGTCCAGTGTACTCATAACCCAATGAGCATCTGTATACTATCTTAGGTGACTAACTGAGACCAATGGCTTGTGAGACCGGCTACCACCCCTCATCTGGGTCTCGATAAGTATACACAAGTCTGCTCTGGAGTATCGATGCCCAGTCTCGATACTCCCACGACTAGGGACATTTAAGGATGTGCTTATAGACCACCCATCTCCCACTTATATAATTGCCATCATGATGTTGGTAGTTAAGTAAGAATCATATGGGCTATATCAACATGTAATAGTGATATGTAATGCTACCTAATGCTGTACATGATGATAAAGATGTAGGATTGCTTGGCACGACAACAAGAATTTGGGAGGAATCGTCCATGCCATTTTCAAAAAATTTTCATACAAAACAATTCTTACCCTAGAATCTTAACTAGTGATTTAGACAAAACAAAGTGTAAACTACTTTTACAACTATGTGGGTAGGGATTACAACCTTTGTAGTCCGGTCCTTCACTTCTATAGCTCCTTGTAGTGGTCCCTTCTCTCTAAGTAGTGATCTTACAGACTCTAGAGTGGCTCCACAAGAAGAAAGCAATGAGTTTGCACGAAGTCTTCGAGACCGAAGATGATCTACGTTGAGGAGACACTAACTCAAGCTACCTCTTCACTAATGTGGGATTAGTGAAGCTAACACCCTAAACTAAAGTGATAATCTAGTAGAGGATGATGAAGTAGGATTTTTGCTCACTTTAGAATTAATTTTCTCACTCTTTTTCTTCTTCTCTCAAAAACCTAGAGAGCTCTCTCTTGCTCTTGATGAAGATGAAGCAAAAATAGATGAGAAAGTGAATGGCAACCATGGGTGAGTTTGTATCATTTACTAACTCATGTAGAGACATAACCATAGCTAAGTGATAATAGTTAGGTTAATAAATATCTTAGGTAAAACAAAATTAGTGGACCAAGTCAAAGCATCTACAAGCTTCCACAAGCTTCATGCATACATATGACAAATTTCTATCTAATTTGGATTTACTTAAAATAAATAATCCTCACAATTATCATAAGCATGGTGTAAGTCTCATACACCCATGTAGTGTGTGTCATCAAGTATGACACAAAACTGTACATTAATATATATCACATTTATACTATATGCACACAAGTGAGAAAAAGAAATGTTTAAGTGAGCTAATATTAGTTAATGTAAATTAATATATCAAATATATAAATATACATTAAATCATTAAATCAACACTTGATTTAAAAATCCGGTTATATCTCATATGACCGACTAATATTATTTGTATCAACTTATCGAATCAACACTTGATTCGATAATCTGGCTATATCTCATATAACCGACCGATAACATTAATCACGAGAATATAATACGGTATCACATACTCGTATTAATCTCGGTCCCGTACATATCACATATGTGCTCCTACGTCGTTTTGCCTGAGCCAGCGAAACCTCTGTATAGGACTCTAAAGACTCGTCAATACGCCGGCAGTAGGTGATGATCACATCAAGCACCCACAATCCGTCAGTGGTACTAGCTAGACGTAACGACTACCTGGGTATTGAGCAATCAGAAGATCAACATGCAAGCCTGTTCTTACTCCTGCAAAAGCATGTCAGTAATACTACCGTACAGTCCAGTCTTTTCGTCTGATATATCGCATATCCAGTATAAGGGTGGTAAATATCAGACCCCAATAACCGATATGTCGTGCCGATGTGAGGCTCATAATGGGTTGAGTTACTACTGATAACACTTATCAGCAAATCTCCGTATCAGCCCTGGCCAGGGACTTCCTGTTATAGACAATCGAACACAGCGCAACATCAACCCCCAATACCGGGAGAGACGAATCCCCTTCTATCGCTCATTGCCTCCATGTGATTTGGAACTGTACCCAAAAGCCACTGTTTTGCACGTTCTCTTGAATGTGGTAAGGTGGAAATCAAAGCACAGTGGGAATCACACAAGACTCTATGACGATCTCGGGTCTACAGACTAACCTGTACCAGTGTCACCTGAGAACTGCTATCTAACGATAGGTATAATACCAACTAAGAGTACTCGACGAGTCCGTTCAATGTACCCAGTCTCCACTGAGCACCCATATACCATCTTTGATGTCAAACACTAATGGATGTGGGATCATCTATCGCCCATCATCTGGGTCAAGATGCATATACGTTAGTCTACTCTGGAATATCGATGCCCTGTCTCGATACACCCTCGACTAGGAACAATTACAGGATGTACTTGTGGACTACCCTTGGCCCCCACTAGTATGATCTCCATCATAGTCCTGGTAGTCAAGTACACATCCTAAGGGCTTTATCAACATGTGAGAGAAAGACAGTATCATATATACAAGTCAACATGTTAAGACAAAGAGCAACCAGATAGTATATTATCATGTCGAGCAAGAAAGTCCTCTCTATATATATCCAAGCATCCACTGTAATATACATCACATGTACAATAATGGCCTCTAAGGCATACATATAACTAACAATCTCCCACTTGCACTGAGGCCAGTTGTTGTAATATCTCATACCCAACATCCGAAGAGTCTCTCAAATTGTATCTGGGGAATTTCCTTGGTGAGTGGATCTGCTGTGTTGTCCTTCGTGTCAACTCTCCTGACCTCGATCTCCCGGTGATTAACTATGTTGGGTTAGCCTAGCACCTCATGAAGGGTTTGGAAGCATCACATGTACCAAATATGGAAACTTTAGGGTGCTAAGTTAACAAACATCGGATCGTTCCTAGAAAAATTAGGGTTTCAAATTTTACACATCATCTCATGAAAGTAAAGCCAGGGTTTTGAGAGTACAACCTTTGTAGCTCCCTACGCTAGACTCCTCGGCTACTTGGGGTTTGTAAAAGGTCCGCTTGAACTCCTTGAGGTCACCGATGATCCACCCGGAGTCCGCTTTGTCCAAGTTAGCAACTTCGCAAGATCAAGAATGAAAATCGAAGCTAACACTCTAAACAAGTGGGCAAGACTTGTGTAGAATGATGTTGTGGTGGCTTTTCTCACTTCAAAATCCTAACTTGATGAGTATTTTGCTCACTTGAGATTTCTAGAGAGCAATGGAAGAAGGAGGAAGAAGATGATGGCTTTTTGAGAAGAAGATAAGTTCAACTCATGAAAGAAAAATAGAAAATATATCAATATATATTTTCCACTTATCATATCAAACCATGGTTAAGATATTATTGAATTTGAGTTAAAACACAAAAGGAAAAGTAATCCATGGTCAAATGGTGGGTGAGAATGGTTAGGTCAAGAAGAGTGTAGAAAGCATCCATGAATTATCCTTTTCTTTTCTTTTGTTTTAAATCAAATGCAATAATAAATCATATATAAATCCAACCATGGTGTGAGTCTCATATTGCCACCATTTTCATGTATGTACAACCATGAAGGATGTATGTATGTATGTGTGTGTGTATGTACATCCATATGTGCATGAATCTATAAAGAAAGAAAGCATACATGCATGCATACATCCATCATGCACAAGAAAAGATTTCAAGTGAGAAAACTAATGGTCAAATGATAAATCAACACTTGATTTATCAATCCGGCCATATCACATATGACCCCACCAAAAGCAAGCCGCCCGATCAATATACGGTATCCCATACGCGCATTTTAATCGGGTCCATGCGCATATCGCATACGCACACCACAACGTTTCGCCTGGACTAGGTAACTCCTTTGTGGGACTCTAAGACTCGTCAATACGCCGGCAGTGGGTGATGATCATATCAAGCACCCCCAAGCCGCAAGCGGTCAGCTAAACGTAACGGCCACCCGGGTATTGAACGATCAGAAGAAAACAAGCGAACCTGCTACAACTCCCGTCGAGCCAATCGGCAACACTTCCCGTACAGTCCGGTCTCCTCGTCTGATATGTCGCATATCAAGTCTAGGGGTGGTAAACGTCAGACCCCAATAACTGATAAGTCGTGCCAATGTGAGGCTCATAACGGGTCGAGAAACTACTGGTAACACTTACCAGTAAATCTCCAAAACAGCCCTGGCCAGGGACATCCCTGTTACGGCCAATCGAGCACAGCGCAACATCAACCCCCAATACCGGGAGAGACGAAACCCCTCCTATCGCTCAGTGCCTCTATGTGACCCGGGACTGTACCCAAAAACCACCGTTTTGCACGTCCTCATGGACGTGGTAAGGTGGAAATCAAAGCATAGTGGGAATCACACAAGACTCTATGACGATCTCGGGTCTACAGACTAACCTGCACAAGTGTCACCTGAGAACTGCCATCTGACGTGAGGTATAATACCATCTGGGAGTTCTCGGCGAGTCCGTCCAGTGTACCCAGTCTCTACTGAGCACCCGTATACCATCTTTGATATCAAACACCAATGGATATGGGATCATCCATCGCCCATCTCATGGGTCGAGAAGCGTATATGCTAGTTTACACTGGTATATTGATGCCCCGTCTCGATACACCCACGACTAGGGACCTTGAAGGATGTACTTATGGACTACCATGTCCCCACTAGTATGATCCGCATCATAGTCCAGGTAGTCAAGTACACATCCTAAGGGCTTTACCAACATGTAACTATAAGACAGTATAAAGAGACTAGTATACATCTTAAGATAAAGAGCAACCAGATAGCATACTATCATATCGAGCAAGAAAGTTATCTCTATATATGTCCAAGCATCCAATATAATATACATCATCTGTACAATACTGGCCTCTAGGGCATACATACAACTAACAATCTTCCACTTGCACTAGGGCCAGCTGCTGTAGTATCGCATACCGACATCCCGAAGAGTCTCTCAAACTGTATCTGGGGAATGGCCTTCATGAGTGGATCCGCTGTGTTATTCTTCGTGTCAACCCTCCTGACCTCGATCTCCCGGCGATCAACTATCTCCCGGATCAGGTGATACCGCCTCAGAATATGCCTGGATCGCTGATGGGACCTGGGTTCCTTGGCCAAAGCCACCGCTCCATTGTTATCGCAATACAAAGGTATTGGATACTCAATGGATGGAACCGCTCCAAGTTCAGTAATGAACTTCTTGATCCAGACAGCCTCTTTGGCAGCATCGTTGGCAGCGATGTATTCAGCCTCCATCGTTGAGTCTGCCACGGTTTCCTACTTGGAACTCTTCCAGCTAACCGCCCCTCCGTAAAGGGTAAAGACGAATCCCGACTGCGACTTAGAGTCGTCCTTATCACTCTGGAAGCTCGAATCGGTAAAGGACTCCACTTGGAGTTCTCCGTTACCATACACCAAGAGCATCTCTTTAGTCCTTCGTAAGTACTTGAGAATGCTCTTCACAGCTGTCCAGTGACTCTCTCCAGGATCAGCTTGATACCTGCTCACTACACTTAGTGAGTATGCTACATCGGGTCTGGTACATAGCATCGCGTACATGATAGAGCCTACAGCCGAAGCATAGGGTATCCCTTGCATGCGAGCTCTCTCCAAATCAGTCTTGGGAGACATCTCTTTGGAGAGAGTGACTCCAGAGATCGTGGGTAAATTCCCACGCTTGGATTCTTCCATACTAAACCTCTTTAGTATGGTGTCAATGTACCTGGATTGGGACAATCCCAATATCCTTTTGGATCTATCTCTATAGATCCTAATTCCTAATATGCAGGAGGCATCACCAAGATCTTTCATTGAGAATCTTTATGATAAGAAGAGCTTGACCGATTGCAGCATAGGAATGTCATTTCCTATCAAGAGTATGTCGTCTACGTATAATACGAGGAAGACAACCTTACTCTCTGCCACCTTCTTGTAGATACAAGGTTCATCTACGTTTTTGACGAAATCAAACTCTTTGATAACGACGTCAAAGCAGATGTTCCAACTCCGCGATGCTTGCTTTAATCCATAAATGGATTTAAGCAGCTTGCACACCTTCCCGCTGCTCCCACTATCTACGAAGCCTTCTGGCTGAGTCATGTACACGCACTCTTCTAAATCACCGTTTAGAAAGGCGGTCTTAACATCCATTTGCCAGATTTCGTAGTCATGATATGCAGCGATGGCAAGCATGATCCGGATGGATTTAAGCATAGCTACTGGAGAAAATGTCTCGTCATAGTCCACACCTGGTCTTTGACGAAAACCCTTTGCTACAAGTCTAGCTTTGAAAGTCTCCACTTTCCCATCTACACCAAGTTTTTTCTTGAAGATCCACTTGCTCCCAATGGGTTTTACCCCCTTCAGGAGCAACTTCCAAAGTCCATACTTTGTTGGTGTACATGGATTCCATCTCGGACCGTATTGCATCCAGCCATTTCACTGAGTCCCCACTCGTGATGGCCTGCTCGAAGCTAGTTGGGTCATCATCCTCCATGATGCAATCCTCGCTCCCACCGTCCATGAGAAAACCGTAGGATCTCTCAGGTTGGCAAGGAACCCTACTAGATCGGCGGAGAGGCTGAGGTTCGTTGGGAACTACCGAATCCTCTGGTTCCACTAATTTTTCAGTTGCAGATTGTGTATCTGGAACCTCTTCCAGCTCCACCACTTTGCCACTAATTTCTTTTGCAAGAAATTCCTTTTCCAAAAAGGTGGCATATTGAGAAACAAACACTTTTTGTTCTTCAGCGTGGTAGAAAAAATATCCTTGGGAATTCTTAGGATATCCCACAAACTTGCAAAGAACTGACCGTGCCTCGAGTTTGTCTGGATTTTGCCTTTTGACATAGGCCGGACAACCCCATATCTTAACTCGTTTAAAATATGGTCTCTTCCCACTCCATATCTCATATGGTGTAGTAGGTACAGATTAAAACGGAACTTGATTCAATAGGTATGCTGCTGTCCCAAGCGCATAACCCCAGAAGGAAATAGGTAACTCAGCTGTACTCATCATCGAGCGCACCATATCTAATATGGTACGATTCCTCCTTTCTGATACACCGTTGTGCTGTGGTGTATATGGAGGAGTCAGCTGAGAGAGAATCCCATTCTCTTTTAGGAAGTCCAGGAATTCATTGCTCAAGTATTCACCTCCTCGATCAGATCGTAGGATTTTAATACTTTTTCCGGTTTGGTTCTCGACTTCTTGTTTATATTCTCTAAATTTCTCAAATGCTTCTGATTTGTGTTTCATCAGGAACACATATCCGAATCTAGAGAGATCGTCAGTGAATGTAATGAAGTACGAAGAACCATCCCTGGCATGTGTAGACATTGGACCGTATACATCACTATGCACCAGTCCCAAGAGTTCCGTAACTCTTTCTCCATGTCCCGTAAACGGAGTTTTGGTCATCTTGCCTTTGAGACATGACTGGCAAGTGTCATAAGATGAAAATTCAAACGGATTCAAATATCCATCCTTATGCAACTTAGCTAGTCGTGTCGCATTGATGTGACCAAGTCTACAATGCCACAAGAAAGATTCGTTCAGTTCTGAACTCTTCGTCTTGTGTGTGTTTGTTATGCTTAGAACTGTCGATTGATTTAGAACATAAATGCCATTGCACAACGTGCCTGATCCAACCAACTTTTGGTTACGGAAAATGTTCATAACATTCTCCTGTAATACAAAATTATATCCCACTTTACTCAACAAAGAAACCGATATAATGTTGCATATCAGGTTCGGCATGTAATAGCATTCGTTCAGAACCAATGTATTACCAGTTGGTAATGCAAGGTGATATTCCCCGACGGTCTTAGCTGCAACAATTGCACCATTTCCAACTCTTATGTCTTTATCACCTTCT
This sequence comes from Agapanthus africanus, assembly GCA_030015575.1. NCBI lineage: Eukaryota > Viridiplantae > Streptophyta > Magnoliopsida > Asparagales > Amaryllidaceae > Agapanthus > Agapanthus africanus. The sequence goes on from CM057342.1 coordinate 307,264,494, forward strand.
CCAAGTTCTTTACCTTTTCTAAGCCCATGTAACTGATTACATATATGGGATCCTGACCCGGTATCTAATACCCAGGACGTAGGGCAAATGGAGAAACGGTTCTCTGTAACGAACACACCCGAAGAAAATGCATCATCATGTACTTTCTTCATTCGGGTGGGATGGGAATCCTGGTATTCCCCTATGTCCTGTTCAGTCCTATAACTCTTATAAGATAGAACGGAACCAACGTTCCCCAGCACAGTATAACATGCGGGTTCGGTCAATACATCCATATTATTATCTTTATTAAGGCATGACATGGTCGCTACCTGGAGAGAGAGAGAAGAAAACACTTTAGCGTATGCTCTTGCAAGATTAGATTGGTTATTATCTTATCTAATCAGGATGGCTCCCACTGTTTTTATCCAATCTTCCTTCAAACCTTAAAAGGAAAGACTAGCCGAGATTAATTACACCCTACAACTTCGCCAATCTTTCAGCCAGGCCAGTGTCGGTACTTTAAGGGTGGTTCCCCGTGCTTTCGCACGGACCTAATTATAGAAAACCTCGTTTTCCCAGAGGTGTAACCCCGTTGACACCTTTCTAGACACCTACTTGATCGGCTAATTGTCATGTGTAAAACTCTCCCGGGAGTAACAATTACTCGCAGTGGGTATCGGGATCCAACTATCTCATAGAAGGTATGCAATCTCATTGCAAATCTCAACACTTGAAATTCCCGATAATATTTTGCCCCTAGCAATTTATGACCTTAACATAGTCAACAAATCATAATTGCTAGTCAAGTTCAACCCGTCATTTCCCGATTGAATTAAACCCACCTGCACGACCCTTAACATAGTCAACAAAGTCGTACAACTACCCTAATCCAATCACATCTCATGTTTTAGCAGATAAGTACTAATTAGCTACCGCATACTACGCCTTAACATAGTCAACAAACGTAGCACGAATACTAACTAGTCCTTATCTGAAATGACGGAAGGCTACGACAGGTTTTTCTGAAAACCTATTGCGTAATGAACTTGATATCGTCGTAGAATCATGTGAATTTTGAAATGGAGTGATTTTGAGGCTTTTATTAGTTTTGCTAAAGAGGTCACTCCCGGTGAAGGGATCTCGGCTCTTTCCTTATGGAATAAGGTGCAGGATATATCATATACATCACTGTGCAAAGCAAAACTCCAAAAGCAATCAAAAGTCAAACCGAGTGTTGTAGCATCTGCCAGTTTTGCTAAAGAGGTCACTCCCGGTGAAGGGATCTCGGCTGTTTCCCCATCGAATAAGGTGCAGGGTATATCATATATACCGCTATGCAAAGCAAAACTGTAGCTACCCTTTTTATTTGAAATTTGATTCTACAACATCTTTTAGGTTTCATTTCTTTCATTAATCACATTAATGAAGTCACATCATTTAACTCACCTAAACATCACAGATAAATACGACGTACACTTATGCCATCCGCATTCGCCTCGATGTCCCCTCGTGCACCGTTAGGTTAGGTAACTAACGACAGAGTAGGGCAGGGCTAGCGCGGGTGCAAAACATAAGTAACGTCTATATAATATATCAAATATACTATATAATGTATCCATCACAGAACATATCTAATGATCACATCACAGATATCGCAGCAGAAACATAGATATAATGTGGGATATACTAGGACGTCCGTATTTAGTATTCAGCCAACAATAGAAAATACGGATTCCATAGTCGCGATGAATAGCCACGCCCACACCCTGGACCCCTACGAGAGCGGCAAGCGACCCTACCAATTCTGGAGTTTAGAAGACCCGGTCTCGACTCCTCGAGATGGCCTCCCACTGAACCCCAGAACCCGGTCACCTGTGCTCCCCTCCTTGGGTCCATCCTAATGCGGAAAAGTAAATAATATACAACACTGGTGGCATCAACCTCAACCCGGAAGTGCCCTAAATAAAAGAATATTACATTACATTTGAATATACATGAATGAAAATATAAAACTCTCATCTCACATAAAAAACCCCGTCTATTCAATCGCGACAATCCTGCACATCATATCTCAGCAACACATAATATCTCATATCATCAACGTAAGTAAGTATGCATACACCGATTGTCGTCGACGTATAGCAACGACAATCGGCAATATCGACATACTACACTTACGGTCATAGAAAAGAAAGTGTAAGACTGCAATATTTGGAATCTGCATTCTCTTTAAACATCGTAAATGCGAAATATCACATACTTCGTATTTCATGTCCAACTATATGAATTCCACATATTGCATCACATTCCAGATAATTAGACAGTATTAAAGTTTTCGAACGAACGATCAAATACCAAAGATTCGCTAAAGCTCAACACTTGAGCGGAGTTCAAAAACCCGGAGTGTGACACAGTAGTAGCGATCCAACCGTAGAAGGGTCAAGCCAACGCCTCACATGTGGCACGCCGTACTGCCCCAAACCCTAAGGTTCAAAGGGCAGTTCAAGACGATCACATAATCGAGTTAAGGTTTGTTGTCTTCTAGAGGGTCCACCACAAAACTTGCACGTATCTCCAAAATATTTAAACCCCGTGAAAAGTGAGCAAATGATACTTGTTCAAACACTTCAATACTTTCTAATTTTTCCGGAATAGCAAAACAAAATTAAATTCTCCGATCGAATCGACAATTACAAAATGAACCCCTGAATACTCAACACTTGAGTCATTTTAAAAATACCCATAAAATAACAAATTCAGATACAAGAATTACTGTGCAAACCTACTACCAAGATCTCACTGTACGGCCGCGGTTACGCGGCACAAGCAGGGTATTGCCGCGGAACCGCGGCGGTCCGTACAGATCATGTCATAATTTTTGCTCCGTAATTCTTAGAAATCCCTGCTGTATTTTTAAAGTATTTTTAATTCCCAAAAATCCCAGATTTTAAAAATTGTCCAGAGAGGGGTTGATTTTGTCGATATCGGGTTCGATCGGGGTTTTAACTTCGTTAAAGTGTCGCCTAATGTTCTAGGTCGGCTCTGATACCACTGTTGGGTTAGCCTAGCACCTCATGAAGGGTTTGGAAGCATCACATGTACCAAATATGGAAACTTTAGGGTGCTAAGTTAACAAACATCGGATCGTTCCTAGAAAAATTTGGGTTTCAAATTCTTTACACATCATCTCATGAAAGTAAAGCTAGGGTTTTGAGAGTACAACCTTTGTAACTCCTTACGTTAGACTCCTCGGCTACTTGGGGTTTGTAAAATGTCCGCTTGAACTCCTCGAGGTCACCGATGATCCACCCGGAGTCCGCTTTGTCCAAGTTAGCGACTTCGCAAGATCAAGAATGAAAATCGAAGCTAACACTCTAAACAAGTGGGCAAGAATTGTGTAGAATGATGTTGTGGTGGCTTTTCTCACTTCAAAATCCTAACTTGATGAGTATTTTGCTCACTTGAGATTTCTAGAGAGCAATGGAAGAAGGAGGAAGAAGATGATGGCTTTTTGAGAAGAAGATAAGTTCAACTCATGAAAGAAAAATAGAAAATATATCAATATATATTTTCCACTTATCATATCAAACCATGGTTAAGATATTATTGAATTTGAGTTAAAACACAAAAGGAAAAGTAATCCATGGTCAAATAGTGGGTGAGAATGGTTAGGTCAAGAAGAGTGTAGAAAGCATCCATGAATTATCCTTTTCTTTTCTTTTGTTTTAAATCAAATGCAATAATAAATCATATATAAATCCAACCATGGTGTGAGTCTCATATTGCCACCATTTTCATGTATGTACAACCATGAAGGATGTATATATGTATGTGTGTGTATGTACATCCATATGTGCATGAATCTATAAAGAAAGAAAGCATACATGCATGCATACATCCATCATGCACAAGAAAGGATTTCAAGTGAGAAAACTAATGGTCAAATGATAAATCAACACTTGATTTATCAATCCGGCCATATCACATATGACCCCACCAAAAGCAAGCCGCCCGATCAATATACGGTATCCCATACGCGCATTTTAATCGGGTCCATGCGCATATCGCATATGCGCACCACAACGTTTCGCCTGGACTAGGTAACTCCTTTGTGGGACTCTAAGACTCGTCAATACGCCGGCAGTGGGTGATGATCATATCAAGCACCCCCAAGACGCAAGCGGTTAGCTAAACGTAACGGCCATCCGGGTATTGAACGATCAGAAGAAAACAAGCGAACCTGCTATAACTCCCGTCGAGCCAATCGGCAACACTTCCCGTACAGTCCGGTCTCCTTGTCTGATATGTCGCATATCAAGTCTAGGGGTGGTAAACGTCAGACCCCAATAACTGATAATTCGTGCCGATGTGAGGCTCATAACGGGTCGAGAAACTACTGGTTACACTTACCAGTAAATCTCCAAAACAGCCCTGGCCAGGGACTTCCCTGTTACGGCCAATCGAGCACAGCGCAACATCAACCCCCAATACCGGGAGAGACGAAACCCCTCCTATCGCTCATTGCCTCTATGTGACCCGGGACTGTACCCAAAAACCACTGTTTTGCACGTCCTCATGGACATGGTAAGGTGGAAATCAAAGCACAGTGGGAATCACACAAGACTCTATGACGATCTCGGGTCTACAGACTAACCTGCACAAGTGTCACCTGAGAACTGCCATCTGACGTGAGGTATAATACCATCTGGGAGTTCTCGGCGAGTCCGTCCAGTGTACCCAGTCTCCACTGAGCACCCGTATACCATCTTTGATGTCAAACACCAATGGATATAGGATCATCCATCGCCCATCTCATGGGTCGAGAAGCGTATACGCTAGTCTACATTGGTATATCGATGCCCCATCTCGATACACTCATGACTAGGGACCTTGAAGGATGTACTTATGGACTACCATGTCCCCACTAGTATGATCCACATCATAGTCCAGGTAGTCAAGTACACATCCTAAGGGCTTTACCAACATGTAACTATAAGACAGTATAAAGAGACTAGTATACATGTTAAGATAAAGAGCAACCAGATAGCATACTATCATATCGAGCAAGAAAGTTATCTCTATATATGTCCAAGCATCCAATATAATATACATCATCTGTACAATACTGGCCTCTAGGGCATACATACAACTAACAAACTATCCCCCAGATCAGGTGATACCGCCTCAGAATATGCCTGGATCGCTGATGGGACCTGGGTTCCTTGGCCAATGCCACAACTCCATTGTTATCGCAATACAAAGGTATTGGATACTCAATGGATGGAACCACTCCGATTTCAGTTATGAACTTCTTCATCCAGACAGCCTCTTTGGCAGTATCGTTGGCAGCGATGTATTCAGCCTCCATCGTCAAGTCTGCCACAGTTTCTTGTTTGGAACTCTTCCAACAAACTGCCCCTCCATTGAGGGTAAAGTCAAATCCTGAGACCGACTTAGAGTCGTCCTTGTCACTCTGGAAGCTCGAATCGGTAAAGGACTCCACTTGGAGTTCATCGTTACCATACACCAAGAACATCTCTTTAGTCCTTCTCAAGTACTTAAGAATGTTCTTCACAGCTATCCAGCGACTCTCTCTTAGATCTGCTTGATACCTACTCACTACACTTAGTGAGTATGCTACATCGGGTCTGGTACATAACATTGCATACATGATAGAGCCTACTGCCGAAGCATAGGGTATCCCTTACGTGCGAGCTCTCTCCAAATCAGTCTTGGGAGACATCTCTTTGGAGAGAGTGAGTCATGTGATCGTGGATAAATTTCCACGCTTGGATTCTTCCATACTAAACCTCTTTAGTATGGTGTCGATGTACCTAGATTGGGACAATCCCAGTATCCGTTTAGACCTATCTCTATAAATCTTAATCCCCAAGATGTAGGAGGCATCACCTAGATCTTTCATTGAGAATCTTTGTGATAAGAAGAGCTTGACCGAGTGCAGCATAGGAACATCATTTCCTATCAAGAGTATGTCATCCACGTACAATACGAGAAAGACTACCTTACTCTCCGTCACCTTCTTGTATATACAAGGTTCATCTACATTTTTTATGAAGTCAAACTCTTTGACTACCACATCAAAACAGATGTTCCAACTCCGCAATACCTGCTTTAACCCGTAGATGGATTTAAGCAGCTTTCATACCTTCCCGCTGCTCCCACTATCCACGAAGCCCTCTAGCTAAGTCATATACATGCACCCTTCTAAATCACCATTTAGAAAGGCGGTTTTAACATCCATTTGCCAGATTTCGTAGTCATGGTATGCAGCGATGGCAAGTAGGATCCGGATGGACTTAAGCATAGCTACTGGAGAAAAGGTTTCATCATAGTCCACACCTGGTCGTTGACGAAAAGCTTTTGCAACAAGTCTAGCTTTGAAAGTCTCAACTTTTCCATCTATACCAAGTTTCTTCTTAAAGATCCATTTGTTCCCGATGGGTTTTACCCCTTCAGGGGCAACTTACAAAGTCCATACTTTGTTGGTGTACATGGATTCCATCTCAGATCGCATTGCATCCAGCCATTTCACAGAGTCCCCGCTCGTGATGGCCTGCTCGAAGCTAGTTGGGTCATCATCTTCCATGATGCAATCCTTGTTCCTACTATCAATGAGAAAACCGTAGTATCTCTCAGGTGGATGAGGAACCCTACTAGATCGCAGAGAGGCTGGGGTTCGTTGGGTACTATTGGATCCTCTGGTTCTACCAAATCGTCAGTTGTAGTTTGTGCTGCTGGAACTTCTTCCAGCTCTACCTCATCGCCACTAATTTCTTTTGCACGAAATTCCTTTTCTAAAAAGGTGGCATGTCAAGAAATAAACACATTTTGTTCCTCACTGTGATAGAAAAGATATCCATGTAAATGTTTAGGATATCCCACAAACTTACAAAGAACTGATCGTGCTTCAAGTTTGTCCGGATTTTTCCTTTTGACATAGGCCGGACAACCCCATATCTTAACTCGTTTAAGACATGGTCTCTTCCCACTCCATATCTCATATGGTGTGGTAGGTACAGATTTAGACGGAACTTGATTCAATAGGTATGCAGCTGTCTGAAGCGCATAACCCCAAAAGGAAATAGGTAACTTAGCAGTTCTCATCATAGAGCCACCACATTCAATAGGGTGTGATTCTTCCGTTCCGATACACCGTTGTGTTGTGGTGTATACGGAGGAGTAAGCTGAAAGAGAATCTCATTCTCTTTTAGATAGTTCAGGAACCCATTGCTCAAGTATTCTCCTCCCCGATCAGATCGTAGGATTTTAATACTTTTACCTGTTTGCTTCTCAACTCCATGCTTATATTCTTTGAATTTCTCAAAAGCTTCAGACTTGTGTTTCAACAGGAACACATGTCTGTATCTTGAAAGATCGTCAGTGAATGTAATGAAGTATGAAGAACCATTCCTAGCATGAGTAGACATGGGACCGCATACATCACTATGTATCAGTCCCAAGAGTTCCGTAACTCTTTCTCCGTATCCAGTAAACGGAGTTTTGGTCATCTTTCCTTTGAGACATGAATGGCAAGTTTCATAAGATGATAATTCGAATGAATTCAAGTATCCATCCTTACGTAACTTAGCTAGTCATGTCGTATTGATATGACCTAGTCTACAATGCCACAAGAAGGATTCGTTCATTTCTGAACTCTTCCTCTTTTGTGTGTTTTGTACATTAAGAACTGTGGTTTGATTTAGAATGTATATGCCATTATTTAACGAGCCTGATCCAATCAACTTATGATCCAGGAAGATGTTCATAACATTATCATGTACTACAAAATTATATCCTTCTTTACTTAATAAAGATACTGATATAAGATTGCATATCAGGATCGGTATGTAATAGCATTCGTTCGAAATCAATGTATTACTATTTGGAAATACAGGGTGATATTCGCCAACTGCTTTGGCTGCAACATTTGCACCATTCCCTACTAGTACGGAATGATCACATATTCCCAGTTCTCTACCTTTCTTTAGCCCATGTAACATATTACATATGTGGAATCCCGATCCAGTATCTAATACTCAGGACATAGAGTGTACTGAGAAACAGTTCTGGATGACTAACACACCCGAAGAAGATGCATCATCATGCTCATTCTTCGTTTGGGTGGCATGGAAATCTGGATATTTTCCTATTTCCTGCCCGGACTTATAACAATTATAAGTTAGAGCGAAACCAACGTTCCCCTGCTCAGCATAACAAGCGGGTTCGGTCAATACATCCATATTATTATCTTGATTAAGGCCTGACATGATCGCTACCTGGAAGAGAGAGAAGAAAACACTTAGCGTATGCTCTTGCAAAGATCAGATTAGTTATTTGTCTTATCTAATCGATGTCTCACGCTGCTATTATCAAATTTTCCTTCAAACCATAAAAAGAAAATTTAGCCAGGATTAATTGCATTCTACAACTCCGCTAACCATTCTGCCAGGCCAGTGCCGGTACTTCTGAGGGAGGTTCCCCGTGCTTTTGCATGGACCTAATTAAAATAAACCTCATTTTCCCAGAGGCGTAGCCCCTGTTGACACCTTTCTAGACACCTAATGAGTTAGCTAATTGTAAAGTGCAAAACTCTCCCGAGAGCAACTTTTGCTCACAGTGAGTATCGGGATCCAACTATCTCATAGAAGATATGCAATCTCACTGCAAATTTCAACACTTGAAATTCCCGATAATACTTTTGCCCCTAACCCCTTATGACCTTGACAAAGGCCAACAAACCATAGGATACTAGTCAAGTTCAACCCGTCATTTCCTGATTGAATTAAACTCACCCGCACGACCCTTGACAAAGGCTAACAAGGTCGTACGACTACCCTAATCCAATCGCATCACATGCATAAGCAGATAAGTACTAGTCAGCTACCGCGCACTACGCCTTGACAAAGGCCAACAAACGCAACACGAATACTAAATAGTCCTTATCTGAAATGACGGAGGGCTACACAGGTTTTTAAGAAAACCATGAGTGTAATGAACTTGATGTAGTTGTAGAAACAAGTGATTTTTTTGAAAAGGAGTGTTTTTGAAGCTTTTTACTAGTTTTGCTAAAGAGGTCACTCCCGGTGAAGGGATCTCGGCTCTTTCCTTATCGAATAAGGTGCAGCATATTTCACAAATACCGCTATGCAAAGAAAAAACTAAAAAAAGCAATCAAAAGACAAAACCGAGTTGGTTGTAGTATCTACTAGTTTCGCCAAAGAGGTCACTCCCGATGAAGGGATCTCGGCTCTTTCCTTATCGAATAAGGTGCTGGATATTCTACAAGGAATACCACTATGCAAAGCAAAAACTATGGCCACCCTTTTTGAAAATATGATTCTACAACATCTTTTAACTTTCTTTTCTTTTCATTAATCTCATTAATGAATTCCCATCATTTATGCTTCCTAAGCATCACAGAAAAAACGAAAATACAACGTACGCTTATGCCATCCGCATTCGCCACAATGTCCCGTTATACACCGTTAGGTTACTTAACTAACGGCATAGCGGGCCGAGATTAGCGCGGGTGCAAAACATAAGCAACGTTTATTATATATTATATATACAATAATAAAACATTCGTCTCACGCATATAAAGTGATCAAATCACAGAATATCAGCAGCAGAAGATTACATATGAAATATTAGATATACTAGGAATTCCGTGTTTTAAATTAAGACAGTATAAAACACGGATTCCACGGTCGCGATGAATAGCCAAACCCACATCCCTAGACCCCTATGAGAGCGGCAAGCAACCCTACCAATTCTAGAGTTAGGAGACCTGGACTCGACTCCTCGAGATGGTATCCCACTGGACTCTAGAACCCAGTTACTTGTGCTCCCCTCCTTGGGTCTATCCTAATGCGGAAAAGTAAATAATATACAACAATGGTGACATCATCCTCAACCCAGAAGTGCCCTAATAAAAGAATATTACATACAATGAATTTTACATGAATCAAAATAAAAATTCTCATCTCACATAAAACCCCCGGCTATTCAAAACACGACGATCTAATATAACATATCCCAGCAACACATAACATCACATGTCATCAACATAGTAAATATGCGTATCACAATTGTTGTTGATATATAGCAACAAAAACGGTGATACACCACATATTACACTTACGGTCGCAGAAAAAAAATGCCAAACTACAACATTTGGAATCCACAATCACCTTCGACATCATAAATCCAAAATATCACATACTTTGGATTTCATGGGTAACTATATGAATTCCACATATTGTATCACATTCCTCAAATAGCTAGATGACGTTAAATATTCCGATCGAATCAACAAACACCCAAAATTTCCCAAAAAGCTCAACACTTGAGCGCTGTTTAAAAATACTCATCATATGCCACAGTACCAATGGACCAACCGTAGAAGGGTCAACCCTTGCCTCACCTATGGCGCCGCGGAACTACCGCAAATCCTAGGGTTTGGCGGCGGTTCTTACGGTCATAGAATCAAGTTAGGGTTTTGTTCTTCTAAAGGGTCCACCGCATTACTTGCATGATAAATGAATGTTCTTTAACTCGGAAAAAATCCAACCCTTGAAAAATTTTCCGGCAAGAGTTAAAGTGGGTATTTGATATCCGTTCGAACTTTTTAACACCGTCTAAATAATCCGAAATTAAGTTAGAATTACGACTACGAAACACTCAGAATTGTCTTTGCAAAAAGATAACATCACATGCAAAATTAGCAAAAACAAACAACACCTGAAACACCAAAAACCAGACCCTGGAACACAAAAAAAAAATTTGAAGCCAGAACTTAGAACCAGGGCCGGCCTCCTCGGTTTTTGGGGGTGTGTGCTCAGCCAAAAACCGGCCATAATGCTTCAAATTTTCACAGTGTTCATGTTATATCACATACAACATTCTGCAGTTGTTTAAAAAAAATTCTACGAATTTAAAATTTCGACAGAAACTGGATTTGTGTATCGGATGTTTCGGAGTTGTTTCGGTTTCGTAATCTACAAATATCGTCTAAATCTCTAGCTTGGCTCTGATACCACAGTAGGATTGCTTAGCATGACAGCAAGGATTCGGGAGGCATCGTCTATGCCATTTTCAAAAATTTGCCGTACAAAACAATTCTAACCCTAGAATCTTAACTAGTGATTCAGACGAAACAAAGTGTAAACTACTTTTACAACTAAGTGAGTAGGGATTACAAACTTTATAGTCTGGTCCTTCACTTCTATAGCTCCTTGTAGTGGTCCTTTCGCTCCAAGTAGTGATCCTGCGGACTCTAGAGTGGCTCCACAAGAAGAAAGCAACGAGCTTGCATGAAGTCTTCGAGGCCGAAGATGATCTACATCGAGGAGACACTAACCAAAGCTACCTCTTCACTGATGTGGGATTAGTGAAGTTAACACCCTAAACTAAAGTGCTAATCTAGTAGAGGATGATGAAGTAGGATTTTTGCTCAGTTTAGAATTAATTTTCTCACTCTTTTTCCTCTTCTCTCAAAAACCTAGAGAGCTTTCTCTTGCTCTTGATGAAGATGATGAAAAAATAGATGAGAGAGTGAATGGCAACCATGGGAGAGTTTGTATCATATACTAACTCATGTACAGACATAACCATGGCTAAGTGATAATGGTTAGGTTAATAAATATCTTAGGTAAAACAAAATTAGTGGACCAAGTCAAAGCATCTACAAGCTTCCACAAGCTTCATGCATGCATGTGAAAAATTTCCATCTAATTTGGATTTACCTAAAATAAATAATCCTCACAATTATCATAAGCATGGTGTAAGTCTCATACACCCACGTAGTGTGTGTCATCAAGCATGACACAAAAATGTACATTAATATATATACTATATGCACACAAGTGAGAAAAAGAAATGTTTAAGTGAGATAATATTAGTTAATGTAAATTAATATATCAAATATATAATTATACATTAAATAATTAAATCAACACATGATTTAATAATCCGGTTATATCTCATATGACGGACTAATATTATTTGTATCAACTTATCGAATCAACACTTGATTTATTGATTCGATAACCTGGCTATATCTCATATAACTGACCGATAACATTAATCGCAAGAATAAAATACAGTATCGCATACTCGTATTAATCACGGTCCCGCACATATCACATATGTGCTCCTACTTCGTTTTGCCTGAGCCAGTGAAATCTCTGTGTAGGACTCTAAAGACTCGTCAATACGCCGACAGTAAGTGATGATCATATCAATCATCCACAAGCCGTCACCGATACTAGCTCGACGTAATGGCTACCCGGGTATTGAGCAATCATAAGATTAACAAGCAAGCATGTTCTTACTCCTGCAAAAGCATGTCAATAACACTACCGTACAGTCTGATCTTTTCGTCTAATATGTCGCATATCGAGTATAGGGGTAGTAAACGTCAGAACCCAATAACAGATAAGTCGTGCCGATGTGAAGCTCATAACGGGTCGAGAAACTACTGATAACACTTATCAGTAAATCTCCGTATCAGCCCTGGCTAGGGACTTCCTGTTATAGCCAATCGAACACAGCGCAACATCAACCCCCAATACCGGGAGAGACGAATCCCCTCCTATCGCTAATTGCCTCCATGTGATTCGGGACTGTACCCAAAAGCCACCGTTTTGCACATTCTCTTGAACGTAGTAAGGTGGAAATCAAAGCACAGTAGGAATCACACAAGACTCTATAACGATCTTGGGTCTACAGACTAACATGTACCAGTGTCACCTGAGAACTGCTATCTGACGATAGGTATAATACCAACTAGGAGTTCTCGGCGAGTCCGTTTAGTGTACCCAGTCTCCACTGAGCACCCGTATACCATATTTGATGTCAAACACCAATGGATGTGGGATCATCCATCGCCCATCATATAGGTCAAGATGCGTATACGCTAGTCTACTCTGGAATATCGATGCCATGTCTCAATACACCCTCGACTAGGAACAATTATAGGATGTACTTATGGACTACCCTTGGCCCCCACTAGTATGATCTCCATCATAGTCCTGGTAGTCAAGTACACATCCTAAAGGATTTATCAATATGTAAGAGCAAGACAGTATCACATATACAAGTCAACATGTTAAGACAAAGAGCAACCAGATAGCATATTATCATGTCGAGCAAGAAAGTCCTCTCTATATATATCCAAGCATCCACTATAATATACATCACATGTACAATAATGGCCTCTAGGGCATACATATAACTAACAAAAGACAAACCAGATAGTATACTATCATCTCAAGTAAGACTGTTCTACCAGTATATGTCCTCCCTCAATCATCACAATCGTATGCCTGCGATTTAATAATTAACTTGAGGGCACTATAGCCAACATATATATATATATATATATAGACACTATATATGTTTTGCATCCGCGCTAGTCCTAACCCCGTCCTACAGTAAGTTAAGTAACCCTACGGTGAATACCCGGGTCCCTATGGCGAATGCAGATGACATATATGTGTGTTTTATTTTCGTTTTTCTGTGATGTTTAGGAAAAATAAATGATGGGACTTCATTAATAATATTAATGAAAAGAAAAGAAACCTAAATGATATTGTAGAATCACAATTTTTCGAAAAGGTAGCTCTAGTTTTTTTTTCTTTTTTTGCATAGTGGTATTCCATTAAGAATATCCAGTATCTCATTCAATAAAGAAAGAGCCTAGATCCCTTCACCGGAAATGACCTTTTTAGCGAAAACTAGAATATGTTACAACCCACTCGGTTTATTTTGAAAACTACTTGATTTTTATAGGGGATCTTAAACCACTCCTTTTCAAATAACTTGATTCTACAATGATATCAAGTTCATTACGTTAAAGGTTTTCATAAAAACCAGTCGTAGCCCTCCGACATTTCAGATAACTATCATTTAGTATTCGTGCTGCGTTTGTTGACTTTGTTAAGGCGTAATGTTCGGTAGCTAATAGATACTTATCTGCAGCATGCGATGCGATTGGTTAGGGCAGTCGCATAGCTTTATTGACTTCGTTAAGAGCTTATGCAGGCGGGTCTAACTTAATCAAGAAATGATGGTTTGAACTTTACTAGCAACTTATGATTTATTGACTTCGTTAAGGTCATAAGTCATTAGGGGTAATAACCATTATCGGGAATTTCAAGTGTTGAAATTTGCAATGAGATTGCGTACCTTCTATTGCGATAGTTGGATCCCGGTACCCACTGTGGGTAAGCTTTACTCTTGGGAGAGTTTTCCACTTTACAATTAGGTAATCCAGTAGGTGACTAGAAAGGTGTTAACGGGGTTATGCCTCTACGGAAACGAGCTTATTTAATTAGTTCCGTGCGAAAACACGGGAAAATCCCTCGGAGTACCAACACTAGCCTGGCTGATCGATTAGCGAACTTGTTGGGTGTAATTGATCCCGGCTAATCTTACCTTTTATAGTTTGAAAGAAGATTTGATAAAAATAGTGGAAGACATCCTGATTAGATAAGATAATAACCATTCTAATCTTATAAGAGCGCACGGTAAAAAGTTTTCTTCTCTCTTTTTCCAGGTAGCGACCATATCACGCCTTAATAAAGATAATAACATGGATGTATTGACCAAACCCGCTTATTATACTGGGCTGGAGAATGTCGGTTCCGCTATAGCTTATGACAATTGTCATGAGTGTTGGCAAGAGATATGGGAATGCAAAGATTTCCACGCAACTCTAATGAAGAAGGAGCATTCCGATGCATCTTTTTCAGGTGTATTGGTTATTGAGAATTACTTCTCAGTCTGCTCTACGTCATGGGTATTGGATATCGGATCAGGATCACACATTTGTAATATGTTATAAGGGTTAAAGAGAAGTAGAGAACTGGAAAATGATGATATGTCTCTCAGAGTATATAAGGGAGCAATTTTTGCTGCCAAAACTGTCGGCGAATATCACCTAATATTGCCCACTGGTAATACATTGATTTTGAACGACTGTTATTTCGTACCGTCGATGATGTGCAATATAATATCCGTTTCTTTATTAGATAAAGAAGGATATAACTTTGTATTAGAGAAAAATATTATGAACATTTTTCTAAATCAAGTGTTGATTGGGATTGGTACGTTGTGTAATGGATTATATGTTCTAAATCAACATATAGTTCTTAGCATCCAAAACACACGCAAGAGGAAAAGTTCATAAATGAACAAAGCCTTCTTGTTGTATTGTATACTTGGACAGAAGAAGCATTGCTTTGCCTCTTCATCTTATCACTAGTACCATATCTTTCGGGCGCAACTTTTATTATCCGCGTGTTCATCGCCCCGTCTCTCTCCGATGACAGCGCCTTGCTGACCTTCACAACCAATGTTGCCATTTTCGCACCTGCAAGCACAACCCCGAGCTTAGATTTCGAAAGGATGAAATAAAGCTGATCTTGTCGGATAGAGCGTCGGAGCAGCATAGAAAGCATGAGAGGTGGTCGATTGGGCCTATGGCCTCAGAGACCATCGTGGGGATAGCTTGCAAGATCAAGGAGCCATCGAGAGTGATGATTACGGCGGTCAAAAGCGAAGGTGTTGCGAAAGAGGTTAAGGTTGTTAGAGAGGAGGAGAAGAAGCGACAGCAAGCCATGAGAGGAGGGGAGATATAGGCATATAATCAAGTTAGAAATTTATGTTGATGAGGTTCATGAGAGCTTAACTTTATGGACCCGAGAGTTTAGAAAGTGACTGTATATGGATATTGCAGTTTTAAGAAATGTCGTTAGGTTATTTATCTTGGTAATAAGATTCTAATCAGGGACGTGCTTTCACTCTAATGGCTAAAGAGACAGAACCTTTGGAAGATGTAATTTCAGGTATCTTATTCGTTTAGGTTTCTAGCATTAGCTTTAAATTTTTTCTATAGCATTCTATTGTTTGTTTCCCTAGTTCATTCGTTAGATTTCTAGATAAAATTTTTACTTAAACTGTAGGGTTAGTTTGTAATGATTACATCTAGGTTCATTCTTGAATCCTTCCTACTTTTCTGACGATCGTATCTCGGCGGAAGGAAAACAGAATTTCAAACTTTTCATCCTCATTGATCTTATCATGTAATCTCCTTATTTCCTTATTATTTACTTCAATTTTATTCCATTGACTCTGCTTATAAGATTTGAGCGTCTTAGATGGAGTTTCGTGATTGTAACTATGTACCGCGGTATGGTTACAATATGGTACTCTACTTGGATAACTTGGATTCCTACTCTTGATTCATTTCCTTGATTTGATTATATGTACTATCTTACTTATCAATTGTTCTTTTACTTCCAAACCTATTTCTTATCTTGAACATCGAATCTAACAACCTTTGTATTCGACCGATGGTGATAGCTGACTGCATTATTCTCTATCTCGTCCAGTAGCGAAGAGCATTTAAGGTTTATACTTTATACATTGGAGCAAGAGATTTGGCTGGATGAAATGATGTTTTAGGCCACATCAAATCAGGAGATGGTATGGCAGTGGATCTAGAGAAAAGGATTGTAGCAGTTAGAGATTGGCTTGAATGGAGACAGGTATTCAAATACAGTCATCTTGGATAAACCACATCAAGGACGTTCTGGCGTAAGATGCGCGATTGAAGAAATTTGAAGATTTTCCTTAACTTATCAGAGTGGCGCATCGGAAGCATGATAAACCCATGATCTACAAGTTTTGGAACAGATTTTCTAATTCAAGGAGATGAGTCCTTATGGTATGAGAATCACTTGTGTGTACCAAAAGGAGAAATTTATGAAGAAATTATAAGAAAGGCACATAACTCGGTTACATTTCGGAAGGCGTTAGCATAGAATTTTATGCGAGAAATTATGAAGTTGTGTGACACTTGCTGGCCTAAGTTAGATGACCTGGAACAATCCAATTCTTCTTGTTTCTTTACCCATTTTATTCCGTTCCATTCCATTAGCATGGTTTAGATTGATATAGCGTATCATGATCAGTTCGGTATTACTTTACAGCATGCGTATCTCTCATAACATTCGTTTGACTTGTTTAGACATCCTGTCACGTCCCGCTTCCCAAAATACGGAAAACGAGGGATGACTAGGCCAGCCATGCTCCTACGGTCAAGGAATAATCCCGCCGTAGTTATACTTCGGCTTCTAGCATTACATGGTAATCAGTAAATAAAGCACAGCAGTAAAGGAATTCATCACTAGATTATTACATTAAAATCCATTGTTCACAAATTACGAATAAATAAGAAGAGTTACTAACCAGGTTCAATTTACACGATCTCTTTTATGGAAAGCAGAAAAGAAAGAATAGCACTCCAGACTAGATCTCCGTCAGCTCGAATGGTAAATCCTTCTCATGCGCTGGTTCTTCCATGAGATCTGAGCATGCATACTCAGGTCGTCAGAGCGACGTAATAGCAATTTATATAATGATGATGTGAAACAGGTAAATATGGTAATAACAGTGAAAGTACAATACGTGTAATCACTATGTCACTATATGATGCAAAGTATGATCTGTGTCCCTATCGGTCTCTAAGTCATGTTTGAAATCGTATAGTGGAAAGGAGGATCATGTTTAACAGGAGTCTCGTACATACCCGAGACAACGGTCCACATGCCCGGGACATAACCCTGTCAGCCGGATCGCTAGATCCTACCTAATATATATATCACTGCTCGAATGATCATCCTCTAAAACAAGGTCCCGCTAAATACGATACTCTTTCCACTTCGATTTCCTCTTTATCCCCAAGTTTCCACTATATATGATTATGATTTAGTCGTGTACAAGTATACCAATAGCACGGTTTTATCACTGTTCACTGTATTAATCATTGTCACGAATCATTCACTTTCCATTGGTGTACTTGATACTCCTAAACCAATATCATTCACGCACGATAATGCAATGTCCACTGAACACTAACACTCACTAACACTATGTATATGGTAATTGGGTAAGATATGTGTACGCATGCCGTTAACAAGTCATGTATGTTATGAACCAATATGCACGTCATAAACTTACAAAAATTGCAGAAATTCATATGTTCAGAATTCAACGAAATGAAACAAATACGATAATAAGTACACTCTGTCAGCAGTTCATCAAAATTGGTTTCAGTTCAATCAGGCTTCCGGTATTCGAGTTACAGCCGTTTCATTTTAAGTGCTCGCTGCAGGAAATTCAGTTTCTGAACTGAACGTACGTTTCGCGACACAAATTTCACCCAGTTGGGATCAGAATTTAGCAACTCTACAGTTGAATAAAATCTATGGTTTCCAATAGGGTATTCAACGCAATAGACGGATTTTCAATCACGTCTGTACGTCAAAAGTTATACACTGTTTAACACTAGTATGTCAATTCTGATTCTGTTTTGGACTGTTATACGTCCTGTTTTTTTAAATCATAGATTAAATAGCAAACGACGATAAAACGGAATGAACCCACTTGTGTTATCTAGATAACAGATTCACCTTTAATAAACTGCAGAGTTATGCAACACACGAGTTCAGACAACGAGGTGGTACGCATTACGGGACAGAAAACAGTAACCAGAGTCGCTCTGGACTGCAGTCCAGAGCCGCACTCCGATCCAACTATTGTCATAATTTCAGTACAGAAACCATTAGAAACTTACATAGGGTTACAGTTCGTCGAGTCGGCTTCGATTTGAGCCCTCGAACGCATCATTTCCATATGTATACAATTTATGGTGATTTTTACAATTTTCAGATACGGGAAATTTCCAGTTTTCACGGGTGTATTTGGGGGTGTTCGTTTTAGTCATTAACAGTCATATTTTCCCGTGAAATTTATACACAGTATTCATTATCACACGGGCCAGCATAGGAAATCCAATTCCGCCAAATTAGATGAAGATTTTCATTGGGATCATGCATCGAACAGTTATAACATATAATTTATTGTGACTTGTAAAACACGGGATTTATACGATTATAGTTTGTAACAACATAAATTAGCATGTAGCAAGTAGGGAACTTTCCTGAAAACGTTTCAGGGATGCACGGCACGGCAACGTCACGAACGCGCAATGAACGGCGCGCTTTGGATGCACGGCCTCGGCTCGCGATTCGGGTTTGACGTCGGAGTTGACCGGAGACGTCATGCGGTCACTGGAAGCGGAGGGGTGCTCAGTGGTTCTCTGCGAGTGCGCTGGGATCGACGACGGTCGGCGGCGTCGCTCCGGCGATGGCAGCAGAGGGTGTTTGAATCTTGGGTTTTAGGGTTTGAAAGAGAAAGAGAGAGAGGTAGTGGGCTCGGTTTTGTGGGTAAAGATGATGTTGTTGAGGACGAAGGGGGTCGACGAGGGGTTTCAGGTGCAGTGGGGCTTGCCGGTGTCGTGGGTGCCTGTGGTGGTCGAGCTCGGTGGCGAGTGGATTGGGTGTGCAGGGGAGCTCGGCAGGGGTGCTCGGTTGATGGAGGAGGTGGCTGCAGTAGTAGTGGTGTAGGTAGGGGAAAAGTGAGGGAGGAGTACGAGGTGGTATGGTCGTCGGCGGCGTCGTCGGCGGCGGTATAGAGATGGAGGCAGTGGGTTCGGTGATAGAGGAAGAGAAGAGATTTGAGAAGGGCTTGGAATGAGATTGAGGGAGTGAGGAGGAAGGGTTGAGGTTGAGGAGACCGCGAGGGGGCGCGCGAGTCGTGGGGAAACGGCCCGGCGATGTGGTCGCGAGCGTAGGCGGAAATTTCGAGCGGGAAAAATGGTTTACGTTGTGGAGGAAGAAAGAGTCGAAGCTGGTCAGGTCGGGGTGTAGCAGGCGCGGTGATGGGAAAGTGGCTGGGCTGATGGGCCAGGCCGAGGAGTTGTTTTGATTTAATCTAAATTCTCTTTGGGCTGAGGAGTGAAAGGCTGAGAATTCAAAGCTTAAATTAAAAGTTTAGCTCGTTTGGAAAAAAAGGAGTATTGGGCTGGGGATTTAAATGAGGAAATTAATTCATTTTATGAAAGGGAATGGGCTGAGTTTGGATGTAGGTTTAATTCATTTGAATTTTCTTTGGGTTTTAGTTTTGGCTTTGATTTAAAGGGATGGAAAAATTTTCAATACTAATCTTAAGCAAGCAATTCCCTCAAAATACGAAGGAAAAGGAAAAGAGAAACTCGGGGAATTAGGAAATATATATAAGGATTTCCATTGATGGAAACGGGGATTTACATCATACTCCCCTTACAAAAATTTCGTCCTCGAAATTTAATAAGGATACAATGAAACAAAAGTACTAAACAAAGAAATGTGGAAAACGAGCGCGGATATCTTCCTCCCGTTCCCAGGTGGATTCTCCTGGGGAATGACCGCCCCAAGACACTCGGACTAACGGAATGACCTTGTTCTTCAGCACTTTCTCTCTGCGGTCGAGAATGGTAGTGGGCTGCTCCTCGTATGATAGATCGGTACCCAAAACTAGCTCCGAATAGTCCAGGACATGGCTCTCATCCCGAACATAACGCCGCAACTGTGACACGTGGAAGGTATTGTGCACAGCAGCTAGCGATGGAGGCAAGGCAAGTCGGTAAGCCACCTCTCCTACTCGCTCTAGCACCTCAAAAGGTCCGATGAAACGGGGACTGAGCTTTCCCCGACCTTCGAACCTGATAACTCCACGGGTAGGGGAAATCTTCAGGAACACGTGATCTCCGACTTCAAACTCTAGTGCTCTCCTGCTGGTATCTGCCCAACTCTTCTGTCGATCTTGAGCCGTCTTAATACGCTGCCTGATCATCTGGACCTTGTCGACTGTCTGAACGATGAGCTCGGGGCCCAGTAATCTTCGCTCTCCCACATCATCCCAACACACTGGGGATCGACACTTCTTCCCGTAAAGTGCTTCAAAAGGAGCCATCTGAATGCTAGCCTGATAACTATTGTTATAAGAAAACTCGACTAGATGCAGATGGTCCTCCCAGGAACACTGAAAGTCCAACATACAGGCTCTCAACATATCCTCGAGCGTATGAATCGTACGCTCGGATTGTCCTTCCGTCTGTGGGTGATAAGCTGTGCTGAACTTGAGGCGGGTACCCAAGCTCTCCTATAAGCTCCTCCAGAAATGCGACACGAATCTGGTGTCTCGATCTGATACAATGCTGACTGGAACACCGTTAAGTCGCACTATTTCCTGCATGTATCTCTCTGCTAGTGACTCTGTCGACTGTCCCACTCGGAATGGTATGAAGTGTGCGGCTTTCGTGAGGCGATCGACGATAACCCAAATGGCGTTATTGCCCCTAGGGCTCCGTGGTAAGGCCGTCACGAAATCCATGGTAATGTGCTCCCACTTCCATTCTGGTATCGGAAGCGGTTGCAACAATCCTGCTGTCCTCTGATGTTCTGCCTTCACCTGCTGGCATACTAAGCATCTGGATACGAACCTCGCAATTTCCCGCTTCATCCCGTTCCACCAAAAGTGCTGCTTTAGGTCTCGATACATCTTCGTACCTCCCGGATGCACAGAATAAGCCGAACTATGCGCCTCAGCCAGTACTTCTTCTCGAACATCTCCCTTTGGGTACGCAGAGTCTGCTGCCGAATCTCAGAGAACCGTCTTCGTGTATGATCAAGTCCGTTCTCAGCCCGGCTTCCACTTGCGCTCTGAACTTTTGCAATCGGGGATCATCCGCTTGTGCAGCCTTGATGCGATCCACCAGGGAAGACTGCACCTGTAGTTGCCAAAGTTGACTGAGTGCGCTCGGTGTAACAACTTCAAGCTCGAGTCTCTGAAAGTCCTCAATAATGCTCCTCTGACTGGTCAACATTATGACCGCTGGCTTGCGACTGAGCGCATCTGGTACAACATTCACTTTCCCCGGGTGATACTGAAGGTCCAAGTCATAATCTGCCATCAGCTCTAGCCATCGGCGCTGCCTCATGTTTAGTTCCTTCTGAGTGAAGACGTACTTCAGACTTTTATGATCCGTGTATACCTCCACTTTCTCGCCCAATAGATAGTGCCTCCAAATCTTCAATGCAAAGACTACAGCAGCTAACTCCAAGTCATGCGTAGGATAGTTCTTCTCGTGATTTCTCAGTTGTCGAGAGGCGCAAGCAACCACTCGGCCGTGCTGCATCAGAACACAGCCTAAACCCTTCCCTGAGGCATCACTGTGTATCACCAAACCACCGGAATCATCTGGTACTGTAAGAATAGGCGCCGTAGTTAACTTCTATTTTAGTGTGTCAAATGCCTGAGTACACTCCCTCGTCCATGCAAATGGTATATCCTTCCGTGTCAGCCTCGTCAACGATTCAGCGATTCTTGAGAAGTCTTGGACGAACCTCCGATAGTAACCTGCCAATCCTAGAAAGCTTCTGATCTCTGCCACTGACTTCGGCGTTGGCCAATCTCTGACAGATTCTATCTTTGCCGGATCCACTGAGATGCCTTCGCCCGAAACGATGTGTCCCAAGAACTGAACCTTGTCGAGCCAGAATTCACACTTGCTTAATTTCGCATACAGCTTCTCTTCCCGAACAATTTGTAGAACCGTGCGCAAATGCTCAACATGCTCCTCCCGGTTCTTCGAGTAGACAAGTATGTCGTCGATAAACACAACGACAAACGTGTCCAAGTACTTTGCAAACACCCTATTCATCAAGTTCATGAATATCGCTGGGGCATTGGTAACACCGAACGGCATCACAAGGAACTCGTAATGTCCGTATCGGGTCCTAAAAGACGTCTTGCATACATCCTCGGCTGCTACTCTGATTTGATGATATCCCGAACGGAGGTCCAACTTCGAGAATACCTTGGCCCCACTTAGCTGATCAAATAAGTCGTCGATGCGCGGGATTGGGTACTTGTTCTTTATTGTGACCTTGTTTAGCTCCCGATAATCTATATACATCCGCAGCGATCCATCCTTCTTCTTCACTAACAGAACTTGTGCACCCCACGGTGAAGCGCTCGGCCGAATAAATCCCTTCTCTAATAGCTCTTCAATTTGCTTCTTCAACTCCGCTAACTCAACTGGTGCCATTCTGTATGGGGCCTTGGATACTGGTGCCATACCTGGAGTCAAATCGATCGAGAACTCCAAGATGCGAGGAGGTGGTAGACCTGGTAGATCTTCAGGAAATACGTCCAGAAAGTCCCGAACAATCTCTGGGGCTGGGCTCTCATCAATCTCCATAGCTGTCAGCTCCTTGGGCTTGGCTCTGTACTTGGCTGGCTCCAAAGATTCGCTTCCGCCCTCGAAAATAAACTCCGGGTGATTGGGAATGCGGAAGATCACATTCCTTGCACGGCAATCAATAACTGTATGGAATGTACTCATCCAATCCATCTCGAGAATTGCGTCATAACTGCCTGTCCCAATCAGAAGGAAATTCACATGGAATTCCCTGCCACACACTACAACTGGACATGATCTACACTTTCGACTAGATATTATAATGCCATTACCCGTATGTATCTCCCAGCCCTTGGTTAGTGGTTCATGTGGTATGGAGTGTGTATCAATGAAATGCTCTGATATGAAGCAGTGCATTGCCCCAGAATCAAATAGTACTCTAGCTGGCAAGGAATGTACGAGTAGAGTACCTGTAACGACGTCTCCTGACGCCTCTGCCAGCTCGGCGGTCAAGGTGAAAGCCCGTCCCTGACCGCGACCTGTAAAGGGTTGCCTCTGCTCATGTGGCCTCTGCTGCGGCGGTCCAGAACCTTCCTGTATCTCTGCTCGCTCAGGGAAACCGCTAATCCTGTGCTGACTGGATCCGCAAATCAAGCACTGTCCCTTAGCGCGGCGACAGTCCTTCTGGGTATGCCCATCTTTATCGCAGTAGCCGCAAACTACGTTCCGTCTCTGTGGGCGATGCTGTGGCACGAACGGATGCTTCATTTATGTCGTTCCAGGCCTGTGAACTGGTATGGCCCCTCGAGAAGGTGCAGGGGTACGTGCTGGAACGACTGGGGGCTTCCTGAACTTGTTGATCAACTGCTCCTGAACTCTCGCCGCATTGAGTACCTGTGCGAAAGTCTGCAACTCCAGTGATGCAATCCACTGCTGCAGCTCGAAATCAAGTCCCTGCAAGAAACGTCTGGCCCTAGTGGCCTCTGAGGCGACCATGTATGGAGCAAAATGGCTCAGACGGTTGAACTCTGCCGCATATACATCCACTGGACGTCCATTCTGCTTCAATAGAATGAATCTTTCCTCCATCTCTGCCTTGGCGGTAGAAGGGAAATAATGGTCTAGGACGCACTCCTTGAATTTGCCCCATTCAATCGGCCTGTCCAGCCTGCTTTCTTCCACTGACCACCATGTACGGGCTTCATCCTCCAATTAGATCTTTATCACTTCCACCCTATCTTCATCTGGTACCCTGGCGGCCGTCAGTAAGTTCTCCATGTTCACTAGCCATTGCTCGGCCTCGAGGGGTTCAGCTAGCCCTGTGAATGCAGCTAGATGCAACCTCCGGAAGTCTGATACGGTACCAGTCCTAGCGGGGTAAGCTGGTGGAGTAGTGCCCTCAGGGGCGGTAATGAGTGCGGAGGGTCCTCCTGCAGCGGTAATCGCCCTGAGTCCCTCAGCGAGTAAATCTGTCTTCCACTCCTGAACTTCCGCGAGAGAGGTCAGTGCACTAAGTATTTCTTTCCGTGCGGTCCTGAGTACTGGAGTCCGAGGAGGGGTCGTTCGGGGACGTCATATCGCTGGAAGATTCAAAAGGACAAGATCAGATTCAAGGATGAAAATCAGGAATAGTGAAACGAAAATAATGTAATACAGTATAGTTAATGTTATCCCTTGTTACAAAACACGGCTCTGATACCAATAAAACCATGTCATGCCCCGCTTCCCAAAATACGGAAAACGAGTGATGACTAGGCCAGCCATGCTCCTACGGTCAAGGAATAATCCCGCCGTAGTCACACTTCGGCTTCTAGTATTACATGGTAATCAGTAAACAAAGCACAACAGTAAAGGAATTTCATAACTAGATTATTACATTAAAATCCATTGTTCACAAATTACGAATAAATAAGAAGAGTTACTAACCAAGTTCAATTTACACGATCTCTTTTATGGAAAGCAGAAAAGAAAGAAAAGCACTCCAGACTAGATCTCCGTCAGCTCGAAAGGTAAATCCGTCTCCTGTGCTGGTTCTTCCACGAGATCTGAGCATGCATACTCAGGTCGTCAGAGCGACGTAATAGCAATTTATATAATGATGATGTGAAACAGGTAAATGCGGTAATAACAGTGAAAGTACAATGCGTGTAATCACTATGTCACTATATGATGCAAAGTATGATCTGTGTCCCTATCGGTCTCTAAGTCATGTTTGAAATCGTATAGTGAAAAGGAGGATATGTTTAACAGGAGTCTCGTACATACCCGAGACAACGGCCCACATGCCCGGGACATAACCCTGTCAGCCGGATCGCTAGATCCTACCTAATATATATATCACTGCTCGAATGATCATCCTCTAAAACACAGTCCCGCTAAATACGATACTCTTTCCACTTCGATTTCCCCTTTGTCCCCAGGTTTCCACTATATATGATTATGATTTAGTCGTGTACAAGTATACCAATAGCACGGTTTTATCACTATTCACTGTATTAATCATTGTCACGAATCATTCACTTTCCATTGGTGTACTTGACATTTCTAAACCAATATCATTCACGCACGATAATGCAATGTCCACTGAACACTAACACGCACTAACACTATGTATATGGCAATTGGGTATGATATGTGTATGTATGCCGTTAACAAGTCATGTATGTTATGAACCAATATGCACGTCATAAACTTACAAAAATTGCAGAAATTCATATGTTCAGAATTCAACGAAATGATACAAATATGATAATAAGTACACTCTGTCAGTAGTTCATCAAAATTGGTTTCAGTTCAATCGGGTTTCCGGTATTCGAGTTACAGCCGTTTCATTTTAAGTGCTCGTTGCAGGAAATTCAGTTTCTGAACTGAACGTCCAATTCGCGACACGAATTTAACCCAGTTGGGATCAGAATTTAGCGACGCTACAGTTGAATAAAATCTATGGTTTCCAATAGGGTGTTCAACGCAACATACTTATTTTCAATCTAATCTGTACGTCAAAAGTTATACACCTTTTAACACTAGTATGTCAATTCTGATTCTGTTTTGGACTGTTATACGTCCTGTTCTTTTAAATCACAGATTAAATAGCAAACGACGATAAAACGGAATGAACCAACTTGTGTTATCTAGATAACAGATTCACATTTAATAAAATGCAGAGTTCCGCAACACACGAGTTCAGGCAACGAGGTGGTACGCATTACGGGACAGAAAACAGTAACCAGAGTCGCTCTGGACTGCAGTCCAGAGCCGCACTCCGATCCAACTATCATCATAATTTCAGTACAGAAACCATTAGAAACTTGCATAGGGTTATAGTTCGTCGAGTTGACTTCGATTTGAGCCCTCGAACGCATCATTTCCATATGTATACAATTTATGGTAATTTTTACAATTTTCAGATACGGGAAATTTCCAGTTTTCACGGGTGTATTTGGGGGTGTTCGTTTTAGTCATTAACAGTCATATTTTCCCGTGAAATTTATACACAATATTCATTATCGCACGGGCCAGCATAAGCAATCCAATTCCGCCAAATTAGATGAAAATTTCCATTGAGATCATGCATCGAACAATTATAACATATAATTTATTGTGACTTGTAAAACACGGCATTTATACGATTATAGTTTGTAACAACATAAATTAGCATGTAGCAAGTAGGGAAATTGCCTGGAAACGTTTCGGGGATGCACGGCGGTGGAAACGTCACGAACGTGCGACGAACGGCGCGCTTTGGATGCACGGCCTCGGCTCGCGATTCGGGTTTGACGTCGGAGTTGCCCGGAGACGTCACGCGGTCGCTGGAAGCGGAGGGGGTGCTCAGTGGTTCTCTGCGAGTGCGCTGGGGTCAAAGACGGTCGGCGGCGTCGCTCCGGCGATGGCAGCAGAGGGTGTTTGGATCTTGGGTTTTAGGGTTTGAAAGAGAAAGATAGAGAGGTAGTGGGCTCGGGTTTGTGGGTAAAGATGATGTTGTTGAGGATGAACGGGGTCGACGAGGGGTTTCAGGTGCAGTGGGGCTCGCCGGTGTCGTGGGTGCCGATGGTGGTCGAGCTCGGTGGCGAGTGGATTGGGTGTGCAGAGGAGCTCGGCAGGGGTGCTCGGTTGATGGAGGAGGTGGCTACAGTAGTAGTGGTGTGGGTAGGGGAAAAGCGAGGGAGGAGTACGAGGTGGTGTGGTCATTGGCGGCGTCGTCGTCGTCGGTATAGAGATGGAGGCAGTGGGTTCGGTGATAAAGGAAGAGAAGAGATTTGAGAAGGGGTTGGAATGAGATTGAGGGAGTGAGGAGGAAGGGTTGAGGTTGAGGAGATCGCGAGGGGGCGCGCGAGTCGTGGGGAAACGGCCCGGCGACATGGTCGCGGGCGTAGGCGGAAATTTCGGGCGGGAAAAATGGTTTACGTTGGGGAGGAAGAAAGAGTCGAAGCGGGTCAGGTCGGGGTGTAGCGGGCGCGGTGATGGGAAAGTGGCTGGGCTGATGGGCCAGGCCGGGGAGTTGTTTTGATTTAATCTAAATTCTCTTTGGGCTGAGGAGGGAAAGGCCGAGAATTCAAAGCTTAAATTAAAAGTTTAGCTCGGTTGGAAAAAAATGAGTATTGGGCTGGGGATTTAAATGAGGAAATTAATTCATTTTATGAAAGGGAATGGGATGAGTTTGGATGTAGGTTTAATTCATTTGAATTTTCTTTGGGTTTTAGTTTTGGCTTTGATTTAAAGGGTTGGAAAAATTTTCAGTACTAATCTTAAACAAGCAATTCCTTCAAAATACGAAGGAAAAGGAAAAGAGAAACTCGGGGAATTAGGAAATATATACAAGGATTCCATTGATGGTAACGAGGATTTACACATCCTGATATCTGATTTACCATGAGTCTTGATTCTATATCATCTGATTATCGTTGACATGAATTGGTTGGACTATTGTGACTTTACATTAACGTGGCTTTTGTATATATTAGTCAACATCTGGGATCTGATTAATAGATGATCAGTTTAGAATTATTGGGATTGTAGGGTGGAAATACATGTATACTCAGGTGACATTCACGCTAGACAAAACTCCATCGTAGTTATGGGACACCTCTTGAGGATATTCACGCTACTGACCTGATTCTTGATAATGTTGCCATCCCAGGCACGAGCGCTCTGGTCATAATTCTTCCAGGTAGTCAATGATAATGAATGCATATGGTATCAATAATCAAGTTGCGATGTGTGATTAATAGATTAGGCATGAACAAATAATATGATGAAGTACATGCACATGAATAGCAATCCTACGATTTCATTTTAAGGAATTAAAGGCAATAGCACAAGTTTAAGTATCAATTAGAAAAAGGTTTCAATTTAAAGGTTATCTAGTGTGGTGGCATGGCAATTACCAGGGTGTGTGTGTAAGCATGAATAGTGCTCGTGCTGCATATAAAAACCCTGGCAATGGTGCAGGTGTCCTATAAAATGCTTTCGTATAGGTATGTCAATATAGGGCATGAATGTAGCAAATAATCATACAAGTATTACACCCCTAATTACTAACATTACTAGGAATCTTTTAAGTTACTAAAACTATCGGGCGGCTTGCGCCATCCAACGATAGTCCCCCGTAGATGTTACATCTACTCACCGGAATCCCTAGCTAGCTGTGTCCAATCACCGCTTTCCCCTTTCGTGCCGCGTCTGACGTCTCCGCGACCGAACCTGGAATTTACATCAATACCAAACATAAGGTTACCTATCAAGACTGACGCAAAACCCAAACGAAAATACTAATGTTCACTAGCTAGGTACAACGTGCACAAGGTGCGCGGAACATACGCGAAAATCGCAAAAACTGCCAAAAATCGCCGATTTGGTCGCCCGGCAAAACTAAAACCCGACCACTCAAAAATCCGCACACACGCATCCTAAATGTCATAGGATACGCTAAAAATGTCATCAAGACATCGCAATTAATTCATCACAACATTTTAGTAAAAACTAGTAAGCTAGAATAGCAATTAGGTGCAAACATCGACAATAGCGACAAAGTTATCACGGTCCAACACAACCATCCAATCCACACAACTAGTTAGCCACCAAAAACACAAATTTTAACTTATTTACCATGCTACAAAACCCACATTCCATACACAAACCTCTTCTTGAATTTGGTAATTAGCAATCTTAATGAAAATTTCACACAAGCTTAACATAGATTAGAATAATATGAAGCCACTTAAGCAAAGTAACCTTAAAGATTGGTTTAGTATTTAACTAGATATCTAATTAGCTTTAATTAACTAAATAATGGTTCCTAAAAACCCTAGTTTAACTCTAACCATAAACCTTTAAAAACTAGATTAGAATCTAACACTAAATTAACACTAGATTTTAGCCCAATTAGCAATTTAACCACTTAGATTAAGCTAACAAAATAACTAGATAACAAAATAGCTTAATTAATCTCTTAATGGTGATCTAAACCCTAAATTAATTTCAAACCACAAACTTTAAAAAAACTAGTATGCAATTAACACTAAAATTAACACTAAAACAATTTTCAAAGTTCTAATTAGCATACTTTAACCACAATGTAACCATTTGATTAGAAGTTATACCTCAAAAGTTCAAACCCTATGTTGCTAAAGCCTCCCAAGATGCCATCTTTCTCCAAGATTTGAGCCAATTTGGGTTTGAGAAGAGAGGGAATAAGGTTTTGCTTTGAAATTGTAAAGGATTTGTTGGTTTTTGATGGTTTTTGAGATGAATTTGTGAACAAAATAGAGAGGAAAATGAAGGGGGGGAGCTGCTGATTTTCTGTACAGAAATGAGGGAGAGGGGAGTGGTGTGGATGTGGGAAAAAGTCTCTAGTCAAACTCCCCCAAAGTCAAAGCACCATACCCCATTTAACAATTCAAAAACCTTTTAAAAAAAACCTCATTTCCACACAAAAACACAAGTCAAAGAGCATGGAATTTTTTTTTCCCCATGTGCTGCTGGAAATGGCCGGCCTAGGGTGAGGGAGAAGTGAGAGGGAGTGCACAAAAAAAAAATTTATGCAAAAAGACCCCCTACAAGTCCAAAATTGCAAGTTTAAGCTTAAATTCAATAAATTTCGTTTTCTATAATAAAAATTAGTTAAAAATCAAAATAAAATACTAAAAATTTATGTTACAACTAGATTTTAATTAACATAATTTTAAAGATTAAAATTATCCCGGAAAAATTTGTATTTATCGCTAATTTAATGTATTTTCTTACCGGCTTAAAATAATATTAAAAAATTGAAAAATAGGGAAAAAATTTTAAATGCCCAAAATTTAATAAGTAACTCATTAGCTACTAAAAACAAGCAATTACGTATCCATTTTAGGTATAATTAGCCCTAAACTGCAAAATAACAAAAAAGACGGTTTTCGGAAAAATACCGAATTTTCACCGATTTTCAGGAAAACACCAAAACGACTTTTCAAGGCGCTACAATCTTCCCCCCTTAAAGAAATTCGGTCCCCGAATTTAAAAATATAACTACGCGTACCTTCAAAGAGGTGGGGATACTTCTTCCTCATCTCGCCCTCGGTCTCCCAGGTAACCTCCTCGCTGCTCGGGCTACGCCAAAGGACCTTGACGGTTGGTATAATCTTCGACCTCAAATTCTTCACCTGCCGATCCAGGATGGCCACCGGCTGCTCTGCAAAAGAAAGGTCATGCTCTAGCTGGACTGTCGGGTGCTGAATCGCATGCGAAGGGTCGTGAAGGTACTTGCGGAGCATCGAAACATGGAAGACGGGGTGAACATCGGGAAAGCTGGGAAGAAGAGCCAAACGATATGCAACAGCGCCGACACGCTCGAGGATCTCGAAGGGACCTACGAATCTAGGGCTAAGCTTCCCCTTTCGCCCAAAACGCATCACGCACTTCATCGGAGAGACTCTCAGAAAAACATGGTCGCCAACTGCGAACTCTAATCTGCGACGGCGCCTGTCTGCATAGGATTTTTGTCTGCTCTGAGCTGCCCTCATCCGGTCTCGAATCAACTGTATCTTCGCTGTCGTCTCCTCAACAAGCTGCGGCCCCAAAATGCTGCTCTCGCTGAGCTCTGTCCAACAGACGGGCGATCTGCATCTCCTCCCATACAATGCCTCGAAAGGTACCATCTGAATAGTATCCTGGAAGCTGTTGTTGTAGGAGAACTCCACTAGAGGTAAATGACGATCCCAGCTACCACCAAAGTCTAAAACGCACGCTCTGAGCATGTCCTCGAGAGTCTGAATGGTCCGCTCTGACTGTCCGTCGGTCTGCGGATGAAATGCTGTGCTGAAGCTCAAACGAGTGCCCAAAGCCTCCTGGAGTCTCTGCCATAGTCGGCTGGTAAACTGAGTGCCTCGATCTGACACGATACAAGTCGGTACGCCATGTAGTCGCACGATCTCGTCAATATAGAGCTGAGCATACTGAGTGAAGCTGAAAATGGTCTTCACTGGTTGGAAGTGAGCCGCTTTCGTCAATCTATCCACGATCACCCAGATGGAGTCGTACCCTCGACTGGTCCTGGGTAGACCCACAACGAAGTCCATCGAAATCTGCTCCCATTTCCACTCTGGAATGGGTAACGGCTGTAGCTCTCCTGCGGGCCTCTGGTGCTCGGCCTTGACTTGCTGACAAGTCAGGCATCTCGAAACGAACTCCGCAATGTCCCTCTTCATCCCGTCCCACCAGTAGGTCTCTCTCATATCATGGTACATCTTGGTGGAACCGGGGTGGACACTATACACTGATCGGTGTGCCTCCTCAAGAATGTCGCGCCGCAATCCATCAGCATCTGGTACGCACAGTCTAGATCCATATCGTAAAATCCCCTGATCGTCAATCACGAACTCGGAAAACCTGCCCTGTCCCATCTGTGCCATGATCTCTGAGCAACGGTCGTCACTGCGCTGTGCCTCATATATACGGTCAAGCAACTGTGGGCGTGCACGAACATGCTCGAGCTGTCCCCCTGTCTGAGTGAACTCGAACTCAACTCGGCTATCGCTTAACATCTGCCAATCTGCTGACGACTGCCTCTGCACTGCGCGCAAAAAGGATAGACTACCCCCGGGCCTCCTACTCAATGCATCTGCCACCACATTCGCCTTGCCTGGGTGATATAAGATCTCGCAGTCGTAGTCTTTCACCAACTCCATCCAACGACGCTGTCTGAGGTTCAGGTCTCGCTGCTGAAATATGTACTTTAAGCTCTTGTGATCGGTGAATATCTGACACGACTCGCCGTATAGGTAATGTCGCCAAATCTTCAGTGCAAAGACCACTGCAGCCATCTCCAAATCATGAGTGGGGTAGTTCTGTTCATGCTTCTTCAACTGCCGAGAAGCATAAGCGATCACCCGGCCATGCTGCATCAATACGCATCCTAATCCCACTCGCGAAGCATCACAGTAGACCACAAATCCGCCTGATCCCGAAGGCAAAGATAATACCGGCGCCGTAGTCAAACAAGTCCGTAGCTGCTGAAAACTGCGCTCGCACTCCTCTGTCCAAACGAAAGGAACTCCCTTCCGGTCAAACCGGTCAAAGGTGCAGCTATACGGGAGAAGTCCTGAACAAAACGCCTGTAGTAGCCTGCCAGGCCTAGAAAACTACGGATCTCAGTAACCGATGTAGGTCGGGGCCACTGCTGAACAGCCTCAATCTTCTTCGGGTCCACACAAATGCCGTCTCTCGTAACCACGTGACCCAAGAATCCGACGCTGTCCAGCCAGAATGCACACTTGGAGAACTTTGCGAACAGCTGGTGCTCCCTCAGAGTCTGTAACGTAATCCGCAAGTGTTGCTCGTGCTCCTCTCTGCTCCGGGAGTACACCAAGATATCGTCGATAAACACGATGATGAACAAGTCAAGATACGGCCTAAATGTACGGTTCATCAAATTCATGAATGCTGCTGGGGCGTTGGTGAGTCCGAACGACATCACCAAAAACTCGTAGTGGCCGTAGCGCGTGCGGAAAGCTGTCCTCGGTATATCCCCCTGTCGAACTCGCAGCTGATGGTATCCTGATCGCAAGTCGATCCTCGAAAAATACCCCGCACCCTGAAGCTGGTCGAACAAATCATCAATGCGTGGCAACGGATATCTGTTCCGAACGGTAACTTTGTTCAACTGGCGGTAGTCGATACATAAGCGCAAACTTCCATCCTTCTTCTTGACAAACAGGACCGGAGCACCCCACGGAGAAACACTCGGTCGAATAAGCCCCTTATCTAACAAATCCTGCAACTGATCCTTCAGCTCTCGAAGCTCTGCCGGGGCCATCCGATAAGGCGGTATAGAAATAGGCCCCGAGCCGGGAATCAAATCAATGCAGAACTCAACATCGCGCTCAGGCGGTAGCCCAGGTAGCTCATCAGGGAAAACATCAGGGAACTCACAAACTACCGGGACCCGGTCTAACGGAACCTCTGCAGCTCGAGTATCACAAATATACGCTAAGAATCCCTGACATCCCTTCCGCAAGAGCTGACCAGCGCGAAGAGACGAAATCAAGCTGGGAAGGGTGACGCTGCGGTCTCCCTGAATAACAAGGACTGGCTCTCCCGAAAAGCTAAATCTGACTGCCTTCTCACGGCAGTCCACCGAAGCATAACAAGTGGCTAGCCAATCCATGCCCAGAAGCACATCAAAGTCCAACATATCGAGGAGAATCAAATCAACCGATGAATCCCTCTCCCCGATACGAACGGAACACAAACGAAAAACAAAACGAGCGACAAACGACTCGCCTACCGGAGTACTAACAACAAGCGGATGATCTAACGACGACGACTCACGGCCCAACATCGGTGCAAAGTGTGTAGATACGTACGAATGTGTGGAACCTGGGTCGAATAATACCCGTGCGTCGAAAGAACAAACTGGCAAGGTACCTGTCACAACGGCATTGGATGCCTGCGCATCCTGCGGTGTCAAAGCAAATACTCGGGCCTGTCCTCCACCGATAGCGGGCTGACCTCGACCTCGGCCTCTGCCTCCTCGTCCTCTCTGAACAGGACCGCCGCGTCCACGGCCTCTGGGTGCACCTAACTGGCGTGGAACATCGCCTGTGGTAGGAAGTAGGGCTCTCTGTGGAGGGGGTGGCGATGGTGGTAGGGTCACATGCGGAACTGTCGCTGCTCCCTGTCGTCTCGCCGGACAGTCTCTGACAAGATGGTGCAAACTCCCGCACCCAAAACACCCTGGCGACGGCTGCTGCTCCTGGGGATAAGAACCATATAACTGTCCCCGCCCAAATCCTCTGCCAGGCCTATCTCTCGGAAAGAATCTGGTGCGCTGCCTCTGAGACGGTACATCGGTGCGAATCCTCTTCGGCCCAGAAACGGCCGAAGTCTGTGATATGCGTGCCTCCATCCGCAATGCCGTATCCATAGCAGCTGAATAAGTGTCATAGTGCTGGGCGCCAATGGCAAGATATAGCTGGGCATCAAGTCCCTGTACGAACCTCTTCACCATCTTCTCCTCGGTATCCACCAAATACTGAGCATATCGGGATAACTGTGTAAACTGGATGTCATACTCAGACACCGTCATCCCAGGTGTCTTGACTAAGGCCTCGAAGCTACGAGCTCTGGCGTCACGAACGCTCTCTGGAAGGAAACGGGCTAGAAAGACCGCTGTAAACTCGACCCAAATCATAGGCGGCAGACCTGCAGCTCGACCTCTCAAGACTGACTCACACCATGTATGCGCGAGACCCTCTAGTCGGAAACTCGCAAGCTCTACCCATCGATCATCCGAACATCTCAGCGAACGGCAGATCCTGGCTAAACTGTCAAGGAACATCTGTGGGTCCTCCGCTGCCTCGGTGCCGGTGAATACTGGAGGTCTCAGCCTCATGAAATCCTGTAGTGAAACCGGAATGGCCACGGTGGTAGTAGTAGGAGCAGGTATCATGGTCGTCTGTGATGTAGTAGGTGCGTCATCCGGCCTCGGTGTACGACTGGCTGCAACTAGGGATCCTACCATCTGACGTAGCTCCTGCATACCCCCCATCATCTGTCGCAACTCCGCCATACCAGTCTCGAGCCTATCCATACGGCCTGGGGAAGGTGGATCGGTCTGTCCCTGCGGCGTAGGCATACCACCCTGCTCAGTCCTAGTCTCGGACGAGCCAGCTCGAATCTCGTCTCTGGCGGCAGCCCTCTGTGCCCTCGTAGCCTTCGGCGGCATAGTGGCTGTTACAGGAAAACGGATAATAAGAACAGTGCAATAGAATCATAGGATACACGGAATTGAAGAAGGAATTTCAAGCAAGTATCCTAAAGTCACTTAGGCGGAGTACCGTATCGCAAGTATGCCGCGGACATACGCACGCTACGTTACCCTGCTTAAGTCACTTACTCCATCTACCAAGGGTCATCCTACACTCAAAAAGGTAAAACCTATCGCTCTGATACCAACTTTGTCACGACCCGCAGGGTACGGAACGTGACTGGCACTTAAGTTTACGAAACGTCTAAAGACGTCCGTAAAATAAGTAAGCCAAAGCCCAGAAAAACCAAACCAAATAAGCAAAAGAGTGAAGAGAACCCAATCAATTGGAAACAAGTTATCAATAAGTCATATAAAACCCTTTTTGAAAACAATATCAATTTTTCCGAAAATTTCGGCAGAGTCTCCTTTGTAAATACTGGCCCCCAAAATGGGTACAACAAAAATATATATGAATCCAACAAATAAGGCATCCCCAAGCGGGAGCTAGCTCTTCGCCACAAGGCGGTCACAAATCCCACGCAAAATAAAGCAACAACATGCGAAATAATCATAATGAAGCATAAGAAAAACAGCATGTCGACTCAAGTGAGCTCGACCCCAAAATACAGCATAAAAGTCCACAAACCTCACAGTCTCATCTCTAGGTCAATATACAATAATACTGGTAGATACAGTAGATGGAGTGCACTAGATACAAAGAATATACAAGGTGGTACAAAAATAGTGATATAACCCACCTAAGAGCAAAACCTCGAGTCCAGGCAAAGGAGGCAAAAGAACAAGTGCGCCCGCCGCTACTGTACTGACGGAGCGGACCTGCAAAAGGCTGTGGCACAACGGGGGTGAGTTTCCAACTCGTGAGTAATAAATAACATCTACAAAGGCTATCGTATGCATGCACACAAGCATCCTAGCATCTAAAATACAGGTATGACTGGATGCACTAACAGGTGTGTATACAACATCAGTGTACTAATATGTATGCAACATGAATATCTGAGGTCTCAATAGGTATATATAAGAAACATTTTATCTCTTTTTGGTTTTGAAACTCTTTTAGAATGCCAGCATAATACTCAAAGAATCGACGAGAACCGGTGTCCAGCAACGACACCTAAAAGCTGTCTCAAATCTCATAAATCCATGTCATAGTGTCTCTGGCCTCAGCCATCCGGCTGACCCATCTCAATATCAATATCTTATCCTCTCGTGGCCCCGGTCGGTATCCTCTGGATATCCGCCGTGCCCAATGAAGTCACCGGTAGGTAATCCGTCCCCTGCCAGGCTCATCGTCAGCACCACGAGCTTCTTGCCCCGGGGTACCCTACCGGTCCCACCATGTACCCGAGACGGTTCATCCAACTCCTCGAAACGGGTCTCGAAAACCACAGCAAACTCATGGTGGACGACACTTACATCACTAGAAAACCGCAATTTACATATTTTAAAAATATAATAAGTTTAGAAATTTTGCGGTTTTTCCCCGAAATCCAGAAATATCATAAAATCTCAAGAAATCCTCATAAGTGCATATGTCAATGATAATGAATGCATATGGTATCAATAATCAAGTTGCGATGTGTGATTAATAGATTAGGCATGAACAAATAATATGATGAAGTACATGCACATGAATAGCAATCCTACGATTTCATTTTAAGGAATTAAAGGCAATAGCACAAGTTTAAGTATCAATTAGAAAAAGGTTTCAATTTAAAGGTTATCTAGTGTGGTGGCATGGCAATTACCAGGGTGTGTGTGTAAACATGAATAGTGCTCGTGCTGCATATAAAAACCCTGGCAATGGTGCATGTGTCCTATAAAATGCTTTCGTATAGGTATGTCAATATAGGGCATGAATGTAGCAAATAATCATACAAATATTACACCCCTAATTACTAACATTACTAGGAATCTTTTAAGTTACTAAAACTATCGGGCGGCTTGCGCCATCCAACGATAGTCCCCCGTAGATGTTACATCTACTCACCGGAATCCCTAGCTAGCTGTGTCCAATCACCGCTTTCCCCTTTCGTGCCGCGTCTGACGTCTCCGCGACCGAACCTGGAATTTACATCAATACCAAACATAAGGTTACCTATCGAGACTGATGCAAAACCCAAACGAAAATACTAATGTTCACTAGCTAGGTACAACGTGCACAAGGTGCGCGGAACATACGCGAAAATCGCAAAAACTGCCAAAAATCGCCGATTTGGTCGCCCGGCAAAACTAAAACCCGACCACTCAAAAATCCGCACACACGCATCCTAAATGTCATAGGATACGCTAAAAATGTCATCAAGACATCGCAATTAATTCATCACAACATTTTAGTAAAAACTAGTAAGCTAGAATAGCAATTAGGTGCAAACATCGACAATAGCGACAAAGTTATCACGGTCCAACACAACCATCCAATCCACACAACTAGTTAGCCACCAAAAACACAAATTTTAACTTATTTACCATGCTACAAAACCCACATTCTATACACAAACCTCTTCTTGAATTTGGTAATTAGCAATCTTAATGAAAATTTCACACAAGCTTAACATAGATTAGAATAATATGAAGCCACTTAAGCAAAGTAACCTTAAAGATTGGTTTAGTATTTAACTAGATATCTAATTAGCTTTAATTAACTAAATAATGGTTCCTAAAAACCCTAGTTTAACTCTAACCATAAACCTTTAAAAACTAGATTAGAATCTAACACTAAATTAACACTAGATTTTAGCCCAATTAGCAATTTAACCACTTAGATTAAGCTAACAAAATAACTAGATAACAAAATAGCTTAATTAATCTCTTAATGGTGATCTAAACCCTAAATTAATTTCAAACCACAAACTTTAAAAAAACTAGTATGCAATTAACACTAAAATTAACACTAAAACAATTTTCAAAGTTCTAATTAGCATACTTTAACTACAATGTAACCATTTGATTAGAAGTTATACCTCAAAAGTTCAAACCCTATGTTGCTAAAGCCTTCCAAGATGCCATCTTTCTCCAAGATTTGAGCCAATTTGGGTTTGAGAAGAGAGGGAATAAGGTTTTGCTTTGAAATTGTAAAGGATTTGTTGATTTTTGATGGTTTTTTAGATGAATTTGTGAACAAAATAGA
Source organism: Agapanthus africanus (assembly GCA_030015575.1). Classification (NCBI taxonomy): domain Eukaryota; kingdom Viridiplantae; phylum Streptophyta; class Magnoliopsida; order Asparagales; family Amaryllidaceae; genus Agapanthus; species Agapanthus africanus. Next base: position 307,302,966 of record CM057342.1, read on the forward strand.
GAGGAAAATGAAAGGGGGGGAGCTGCTGATTTTCTGGACAGAAATGAGGGAGAGGGGAGTGGTGTGGGTGTGGGAAAAAGTCTCTAGTCAAACTCCCTCAAAGTCAAAGCACCATACCCCATTTAACAATTCAAAAACCTTTAAAAAAAACCCTCATTTCCACACAAAAACACAAGTCAAAGAGCATGGAATTTTTTTTCCCCATGTGCTGCTGGAAATGGCCGGCCTAGGGTGAGGGAGAAGTGAGAGGGAGTGCACAAAAAAAAATTTATGCAAAAAGACCCCCTACAAGTCCAAAATTGCAAGTTTAAGTTTAAATTCAATAAATTTCGTTTTCTATAATAAAAATTAGTTAAAAATCAAAATAAAATACTAAAAATTTATGTTACAACTAGATTTTAATTAACATAATTTTAAAGATTAAAATTAGCCCGGAAAAATTTGTATTTATCGCTAATTTAATGTATTTTCTTACTGGCTTAAAATAATATTAAAAAATTGAAAAATAGGGAAAAAAATTTAAATGCCCAAAATTTAATAAGTAACCCATTAGCTACTAAAAACAATCAATTACCTATCCATTTTAGGTATAATTAGCCCTAAACTGCAAAATAACAAAAAAGACGGTTTTCGGAAAAATACCGAATTTTCACCGATTTTCAGGAAAACACCAAAACGACTTTTCAAGGCGCTACATCCGGGTTCCTTGTTCTTGTCCTTTCCTTGTTATTGTTCGTTTCCTTTTTAACATGAATATGAGATTGTTTGTTCTTATTCTATTACTTATCTTGATTCATTCATTATCGTGAATTTTAAGGACGAAATTTTTTTTCTAGTTGGGTATAATATAACACCTTCCCACGATCGTACGTTATTTAATTATATTAAATAAATGTGTTGGGCATTTATATTATTATTTTATTAGATTATGATTGATATTTGGATAGTTATTATGATAATCGTATTATTTTACCTTGCCTTGATCCCTACTTTTAATTGATATAATATTGGTATCCGACCAGCATGCATGTTAACCTATGACATTTTGTTAGCATTTAAGTTTATTTACTAACCGTATATATCTTATTGATATAATATATGTTAAAATATTATAATATAAGAAAAGGGCATTATATTAATCGTATATATTTATGGTTATCTAGTTTGTTAAATAAAGAATAATTAGTATCTAATATTTTGTATGCTAATCTATTAACATCTGTTTTAATATCCATATAATATATTATCAAATATTAGTTTCGTAACCAAAAATATTATGCTTATCTAAGTAGTTAAATATAAGATAATTAGTTTTAAGTTTGTTTGCTAGTTTAATAATATCTTATGTTAATATTCATATAGTATATTTAAATATTAGATATATTAGTATGTTTTTTTAACAAAAGTTATATTTTGGTTTGAAAACTTTAAAAGAGATATATTTTATTGTGGTAGTTTTAAATAAAATATATACTTAGATATTGTTAATCCTTTGAGAATGTTTAGGTGATCCTTAAATAAATATTTTGGGGGGGGGGGTGTTGTGAGAAGTTTAAGTTTTGGGGGGTGAGGCTTTATTTGAGAATATATATATATATATATATATATATATATATATATATATATACCCGTTTTGCTAACTGTTGCAACCTGAAACTAAGCCCAAGTGTTTTCGGGAAATAGTGTACATAATAATGAAATCCTTGTTGAAACTCATATTATGATCATTAGTGTATATTAGATATAATAATTGCTGTTGCAAAATTTAGTTTAAAAATATTATAGTTTACACATGAAAGCTCATCGCCAAGCGGATACGACAAATCGGGAATTTATTGTACACATTACCTTATAAAATTCATTATAAATCATAGAAAAATAATTAGCGCATGTTCTTTAGTTTGTTACGAAGCTAACTCAGAATACTGTAACCTTGTAAAATATTTACTTACAAAATAAATTTTAAATAACTTAAATTGCAAATGAAAGTATCTCTGAACTGCTGTCTAGGAAAATTCTAGCAGCAACCTTTCAACTTCGAACGTTCATAACATTTTTTAGAAACATTCTAAAATGCTTTAACTTATAAAAATGAAAACCTTATTGAATTAGTTTTGTTTTTCTATATGACATGTCCTATTTGGAGGATATTTGTTATTTTTAAGTTATTTTACAAATCAAGATGACGCTAAATTTCTGAACGGAACTTTCTTGTGCATGGTTAATCAACATCACTTTTATTGCTATTAATTAGATTGAATATTCTATTCTTAATAAAGCTATTATCTTAATCTTGTACATGATATGATTACGTTATCTCTAGCATACTTGTATACCGATTTATGACATATATCACTGTTATCTTCTTATTTTTACTATATCGTTATCGTTATTATGCCAGTACATACTTTCCATATAATGTTTACCAATGCCAACAATCCTGATATTGACTTGATTGACCTGACCTTTGTCCTGATGGACGTAACATGTACATGCATGTTCCTGTGTTGGCATTAGCTAGATATTATTTTTATACATGAACATGAAAACCTAGGGGGGAAAGGGGAAATCAAGAATGAAACCCGACTTGTAACTCAACAATTATTGATTGCTGGAGATTGATCAGTCGATATGATCTTAAGGCTCCGGAATAGTGATGCTGACATCATTTATCTATACATGACATTGTTTTACTGCCTAGCGGAACGTCTTGAATTCAGCCCCGAGAATCATGACCGTGGTCCCGGGCACGCGTGTGATACTTTTGAGTTACATCGAGAATTCCATTGATTGGTTTCAAATACCTTTACGATAGATAATCTAGTGACATGGACTCTTAGGATACACATGATATGATTGATATTGATTATTGTTTATACTCATGTCATCGAGTTTATTGCATATGGTGTACTATATTTCATACTGGTTGTATTATTATTATGATATCTATGACACACTGACGTCTGGGTTTTGCATGGCCTAGATCCTTTGATTTTAGCACATTAGTGTTAGTGTAATATGCCCTAGAGGCCATTATTGTATAGTACTAGTTTGTATATTATATTTTGGAAGCTTAGGATATATACACGGATTTATGACAGTCTTACTCGATATAGTAGTATGCTACTTGGTTTGTATCTATCTTAATATATGTATATGTTTCTTTTAACGTATCGCTAATACATATTGATAGAGCCATTAGGATCTTTGCTTGACTACCAACGTTGTGATGGCAGTCACACTAGTGGGGGATAGGTAGTCTACAAGCACATCCTTACACAGGTCCCTAGTTGCAGGATTATCGAGACAGGGCATCGATACTCCAGAGTAGACTAGTATATATGCTTCTCATCCCAGGAGGGGATATGGTCTGTCCCACAGCCATCAGTACGTCGTACTGGAGATAGTATGCAGGTGATCATTGGGTTATGAGTTACACTGGACGGACTCGTAGAGAACTGCAGGTTGGTAATATACCTATCGTCAGGTAGCAGTTCCCAGGTGACATGAGTACAGCTTAGTCTGTCGACTTGACACTGCTACTTCGCCTCAAGCGTGTTCCTACTGTTCTTAGATTACTACCCTACCATGGCTCTTCTGAGTAGTGCAAACAGGTAGTAGTTGGGTGCAGTCCCGAAGCACTTAGAGGCAGTGGCGGTTAGATAGGATCCGTTTCTCCCGGTATTGGGGGTTGATGTCGCGCTGTGTTCGGAAACCCATTACACAAAATCCCTGGCCAGGGCAAGCGAGATTTGATGGTAGGGATTCCAGTAGTTTCTTAGTGTGTTTTTGGCTGCACTCCGACACGACTTATTGCACTATTAGAGGTCTGACACTTGCCGCCCCCTAGGACCGATATGTGACACTCTTAGACGAACAGACCGGACTGTACAGAGATTGCCACAGACAGGCTCAGTAGGGGTACGGATGAGTTTGCTCGTCGACCTTCTTATCGACAGATACCTGGGTAGCCGTTACGTACAACTAGTGTCGCTGACGCGCTTGTGGTTAAACCCACTGCCAGCGTACTGTCGAGTTTTTAGAGTCCCACACAGAGGGTTTCCCAGTTTCGGGCGAAACGTGTAGAGGTCGTATGGTTTTGCGACAGGGTTCGATCACATACGTATACTTGTGCGCATATGATGTTCGGGCGGACAATACCAGTGGGCTTTGGTTTAAGCCGGATTCTGGTATTTGATTATTGGATTAGTTTCATCTTATTGTATTCGTGTTTTTCGGGATACGGATGCGGGTATGTATATATGGATGGGAGGGGTATTCTTGTTATTTGATTAAGATTACAACTTGGAGTGAGACACCTCAATTAGAGTTTTTCTTTTATGATTAATTCTTTTGTGAAGTGGAGGAAATGAGAGAGGAAACTTTGTCGTATTTTAGTGAAATGGATTAGGGTTTCACTTTGACTTTCTTGGACTCATTTGGCATTTGTTGACTTAGATATTTGTTAGATATTTGTGAGATATTTTCCTATGGTTGAAAATCCAAAACTCTAGCCTTTTTCACTTAATCTTTTTCACTTAAAAACGACAGATACTTTTTCCTCTCTCTTTTCTTCAAGCTTTCTCCAACTCCTCTCAAACCCTACCCATTTCATGAGTTGGGAATCCTAGGGTTTAGTGAGACAACTTGATCCCTCATTACTCTCTACACATCCTAGGCTACTTAGTTTAGCACACCAAGTGACCTAGTTGCCTCAAGTTAGAGGTTAAGCTCAAAGTCGGAACTCTCAGGTGGATCTTCTACGATTTGGAGAAGCCGATGAGGAGGCGCAATCCGTTCTCACTTCAAGGAGCTCACAACTTGGAGGAGGACAGCGAGGAGGTGAAGGACAGCAAGAACTTGAGGTATAACATTCTAACATAGTAGTTAAACCTCTAAGTTAGATTGTTAGTTAGGGTTTAGTATCGATCATAGAGTTTAGTCGATGTTACGAAGCTTATAAAAATCATTTTTTGCAAACTCCACCTCCCCGCGAACACGTGGGGTGCGTGGCATCGACTTACAATTAGGAACGTGAGTATTTCGACAGGATTGCCGAGCAGTGAAGAAAAGTTCGCTGATTTAGTTTTATTGATGCTTTAGTTTTCTTTCTAGTGTTGAACTTGTCAGTTTGTCGTTGTAATCCCATAAGGGACAACTATCAGATATTATTTCTTTCAGTTATTCAGATAATATTGCTTCCGCTATTGTTTCCTATTATTATTTCTTGTAGCTATTGGACATATGACTGATAAATTTAATATTTTCTTGTTCTTGATTACTGATTGAAAACCGTAATGTGACTATAGAATGATATTTTCTTTCCGTCGGTAGCATAGTTGGCTTTCTTACATTCTCGTATTCGAGTATATTGGAAAGCGGAGCGTGACAATCTCCCTCTTGCACTAAAGCCTGTTATTGGCGTATCGATTACCAACTCCTGCACTAAGGCCGGTTGTTAGCGTATCGCATACCCAACATCTAGAAAAGTCGCTCGAACTGCGCTTGAGGGAGGGCCTTCGTGAATGGATCCGTCATGTTCTCTTTCGTATCTGCTCTCTGAACCTCGATCTCTCAGCGATCTATGATCTCCATGCTCAGGTGATACCACCTCAAGATGTGTCTGAATTCCTGATGGGACATTGGTTCCTTTGCTAATGCCATATCCCCTTTGTTATCGCAATACAAAGGTATTGGATCAACAATATGTGGAATCACCTCAAGTTCAGCAATGAACTTCCTCATCCAGACCGCTTCTTTTGCGGCATCATTGGCAGAAATGTATTCAGCCTCCATCGTCGAGTCTGCTACGGTGTCCTTCTTGGAACTCTTCCAACTGACCGCCCCTCTGTTGAGGGTAAATACATAACCCAAGACGAACTTACTGTCATCCTTTTCACTTTGGAAGCTTGAATCGATAAAGGAATCCATCTGGAGGTCTCCATTATCGTATACCAAGAATATCTCTTTAGTCCTTCTCAGGTACTTCAGAATGTTCTTTATAGCTATCCAATATTTCTCCCCTGGGTTTGACTGATACTGGCTTACCACGCTAAGTGCGTAAGCTACAACTAGTCTGGTACATAACATCGCATACATTATAGACCCTACCGCCGAAGCAAAGGGTATAATGCTCATGATAGCCCTTTCCTCATCAGTCTTAGGAGACATCTCTTTGGATAGGGTGATTCCATGACAAGCGGGTAAATTACCACGCTTGGAATTTTCCATACTAAACCCCTTAAGTATGGTGTTTATGTACCTGGACTGTGAAAGTCTCAACATTCTTTTGGATCTATCTCTATAGATATTTATCCTCATGAGGCATCATCCAGGTCTTTCATGGAAAGCTTTTGTGACAAAAACATCTTGACCAATTGTAGCATAAGAATATCATTTCCTATCAAGAGAATGTCATCGACGTACAAGACAAAAAATACGATAGCTCTCCCTACAATTTTCTTATAGATATATGGCTCATCCACGTTTTTGATGAAGTCAAATTCCTTGACTGTCTCATCAAAATAGATGTTCCAACTCCACGATTCATGCTTTAATCCATAAATGGATTTAAGCAATTTGCATACCTTCCCATTGCTCCCACTGTCTGCGAAACCCTTCCCTCTGGCTTATCCATATAAATACACATTTCTAAACTTCTATTTATAAAAGCCGTTTTATCGTCCATCTGCCAAATGTCATACTCATGAAATTCGGCAAAGGTAAGTAGGATCTAAATGGATTTCAGCGTAGCCACTGGAGAAAAAGTTTCATCATAGTCCACACCAGCTCTTTGACGAAAACCTTTTGCAAGAAATCTAGCCTTATAGGTTTCCACCTATCCATTTGCACCAATCTTATTTTTGAAGATTCACTTTCATCCAACTGGTTTTATCCCAGGAGGACCAACATCCAAAATACAAACTTTGTTGGTATATATGGACTCCATTTCGAATCGCATATCATCCAGCCATTTCACAGAGTCCCTACTGAAAATGGCCTGCTCGAAACTAGTAGAATCATCTTCTTCCAAGATGCAATTCTCTCGATCCCCGTCTATAAGAAAACCGTAGTATCTCTCGGGCGGATGAGAAACCCTACTAGATCTGCGGAGTGGCTGAGGTTCGTCAGGGATTATCTATTCCTGAAGTTCTACCAAATCTAGTTGTAGTTTGTTGTTCCGGAATTTCTTCCAGTTCTACCATACTCCTACTAATTTCTTTTACAAGAAATTTCTTCTTTAAAAAGATCACGTGCTGAGCAACAAACACCTTCTGTTCCTCGGTGTGATAGAACAAATGTCCATAACCATTCTTTAGATATGCTATAAACTTGCATAGAACTGACCATGCCTCTAGTTTGTCCGAGTTATGCTTTTTAACATAAGCCGGACAACCCCATATCTTAAATCGTTTAAGATATAGTCTCTTACCATTCTATATTACAAATGGTGTCTTAGGCACGGATTTGGACGGAACATCATTCAAAAGAAATGTCGTTGTGTTGCAAGCGCATATCCCCAAAATGAAAGAGATAACTCGGCATTACTCATCATGAAGGGAACCATATCCAAAAGTGTGCAGTTCTTTCGGTCCGATACACCATTGTGATATAGTGTATACGAAGGAGTAAGCTGAGAGAGAATACCATTCTCCTTTAGAAAATCAAGGAATTTCATGCTCAAGTATTCACCATCTCGACCAGATCGTAGGATCTTAATACTTTTTCAAATCTGGTTCTCCTCTTCGCTCTTATATTCTTTGAATTTCTCAAAAACTTCAGATTTGTATTTCATCATAAATACATATCCAAACCTAGAGAGATCATCATTGAATGTAATGAAGTATGAGAACCCACCCCTTGCATGTGTAGACATTGGATCACACACGTCACTGTGTATGAGTTCCAAGAGCTCTGTAGCTCTTTCTCCGTGTCCCGTGAACGAAGTTTTGGTCATCTTTCTTTTGAGACAAGACAGACAAGTTTCATAAGATGAAAATTCAAACGGATCAAAATATCAATCTTTATATAACTTAGGTAGTCTTTTCTCATTGATTTGACCAAGTCTACAATGCAACAAATAGGCTTCGTTTATGTCTGAAATTTTCCTCTTGCGTGTGTTTTGTATATTGAAAATTATGCTTTGATTAAGAACATAGTTACCATTACATAATGCACCATCTGCAACCAATAACTGATTAAGGTAAATTTTCATGATATTTCTATCTAGAACAAAGTTATATCCATTTTTATCTTAGCCGATATTATATTGCAAAGCATGGAAGGTACATAGTAATAGTTGTTTAAAATCATGGTGTTGCCATTTGGCAACACCAGGTGATATTCGTCGATAGCAGCAGTATAAACTTGTGCTCCGTTCCCTACTTTGAGGGGCATATCATCCAATCCAACCATTCTGCTTTTTCTCAGTCTTTGTAATAAATTACAAATATGATATCCTGATCCGGTATCTAGTACCCAGGAGGTAGGGTTGACAGAAAAAACTGTTCTCAATAACCAATATACCCAAAGAAGATGCATTAGAATGCTTTGTGGAGTTTAAACTAGAGGCTAAGGTTTGGGTTGGGTTAATAAATATCAACACAAAATATCTAAGCTAAAGACAAAAGAAAGCTTCGTGAAGCTTCATGAAAAAGCTAACCCAAAAGCTAACCCAAATCCAAACCCTAACTTGTTTAAACTCCACAAAGCATGTTGCATTTGTAACCCTAACTTGTTACAATATTATATATCATATATACAATATTTTTTGTAACAAAAGAAAATAATACAATTAACATATATCGCATATACATCAATATATTATCCAGTGAGAAAATGAATCAATAAAGTGAGCATATATTAGTTAACGTAATGTAATATATCACATATATAATTATACATTAAATTATCGAATCAACTCTTGATCTGACAATCCGGCTATATTGCATATAACCGACTAATATAACATGTACCAATTCATCGAATCAACACTTGATCCGATGACCCGTCTATATCATATATACCCGGCCGATATCTCATATCGCGAGGATATAATACGGTATCTCATATCGTATTATTCTCGGTCCCGCACATATCATATATGTGCTCCTACTCCATTTTGCCTGAGCCAGGAAACCTCTGTGTATGACTCTAAAGAATCGTCAATACGCCGGCAGTAGGTGATGATCATATCAAAACACCCACAAACTGCAAGTGGTCAGCTAAACGTAACAGCCACCCAGGTATTGAGCAATCAGAAGATCAACAAGCAAGCCTGTACATTCTCCTGCGAATCCAATCAGTAACACTCCCGTACAGTCCAGTCTCTTCGTCTGATATGTCGCATATCCAGTCTAGGGGTGGTAAACGTCAGACCCCAGTAACCGATAAGTCGTGTCGATATGAGGTCCATAACAGTTCGAGAAACTGCTGATAACACTTACCAGTAAATCTCAGCAATCCTGGTCAGGGATTTCCAGTTATAGCCAATTGAACACAGCACAACATCAACTCCCTATGCCGGGAGAGACGAAACCCCTCCTATCGCTCATTGCCTCCATATGATTCGGGACTGTACCCAAAAGCCACCATTTTGCACGCCCTCTTGGACATGGTATGATAGAAATCAAAGCACAGTGGAAATCACACAAGACTCTATGACGATCTCGGGTCTACAGACTAACCTGTACCAGAGTCACCAGAGAACTGCCATCTGACGTGAGGTATAATACCATCTGGGAGTTCTCGGCGAGTCCGTCCAGTGTACCCAGTCTCCACTGAGCACCCATATACTATCTCTGATGTCAAACATCAATGGATATGGATCATCCATCGCCCATCTACATGGGTCAAGAAGCATACGCTAGTCTACTCTGGTATATCGATGCCATATCTCGATACACCTACGACTAGGAACATTTGAAGGATGTACTTAGCGACTACACTGTCCCCACTAATATGATCTGCATCATAGTCCTGGTAGTCAAGTACTTATCCCAAGGGCTTTATCAACATGTAACATAGAGACTATCAAAGTACATGTTAGGATAAAGAACAACCAGATAGCATACTATCATGTCAAGCAAGAAAGTCCTCCATATATATGTCTAAGCATCCACTACAATATACACGCATGTACAGTAATGGCTTCTAGTGCATACATATCACTAACAATCTCCCACCTGCATTAGGGCTATCTGTTGTAGTATCTCATACCCAACAATCAGCTGTGGTTGAAGTATCTCATACTCAACCATCCCATAAAAGTCTCTACTGGAAAATAGGCCTTTATGAGTGGATCCACGTTGTTGTCCTCTATGTCTACTCTCCTAACCTCGATCTTCCTGGAGATCATCATCTCCATGATCATGTGATACTGCCTAAGAATATGTCTGGGTCTCAGATGGGACGGGGGTTCCTAGGCAAAAGCCAAAACTCCATTGTCATACAATGGTAGGAACAAAGTTCATCTCATGAACTAGTGTACATACAGACTATTTCTTTGGTAGCATCCTTGGTAGTGATTTATCCTGCCTTTATCGTCTAGTGTGTCATGGTATTTAGCGTAGAACTCTTCCAACATACCGTCCCTCTACTGAGGGTAAAGACAATGCCTGTGACTGACATTCAGTCGACCTTACCACCCTGGAAGTTTTCCAGTGATTCTCCCCAGGATCAATTGATACCATCTCACTACATCTAGTGAGAATCCTAAAATCCAATTAGATCTATCTCATAGATCCAAAACCAGAATTTATGAGGTATCACCTTGATCCTATATAGAGAATCCTTGTGATAAGAGGAGATTGACCGAGTGCAGCATAGGAAACTTCTTTCCTATCAAGAGTATGTCATCCACGTACAATACGAGGATCACCACCATACTCTCTACTACCTTTTTGCATATACAAGGTTCATCTACCATTTTGATGAAGTCAAAATCTTTGACTACCACATCAAAACAGACGTTCCAACTTCGCGATGCCTGCTTTATCCCACAAAGCAAGTTGCACACATTTCCGCTGCTCCCACTGTCTACGAAACCCTCTGGCTGTGTACTTATAGATGCTCTCTTCTAAATCAATATTTAGAAAAGCAGTCATGACACCCAACCGCCAGATATCGTAGTCATGGCATGTAGCAATGGCAAGTAGGATCTGGATGGACTTAAGCATAGCTTTGAAAGTCTTAACTTTTCCATGTACACCAAGTAATCTTCTCAAGATATACTTGCTTCTGATGGGGATTTAACCCTTCAGATAAAGCAACCAAAGTCCATACTTTGTTGGTGTATATGGATTCCATCTCAGATCACTTAGCATCCAGCCATTTTTACAGAATCCCCACTCTTGATGGCCTGTTCGAAACAAGTTGGGTCATCATCTCATGATGCAATCCTCGCTTCCACTGTCATAGAGAAACCGAAGTATCTCTCAGGTGGATGAGGAACCCTACTAGATCGGCGGAGAGGCTGAGGTTCGTTAGAAATTATTGAATCCTTCGGGTTTACCAAATCATCAGCTGCAGTTTGTATAGCTGGAACTTTTTCCAGTTCTTGCTCATGACCACTAATTTCTTCACAAGAAATTCCCTTTCCAAAAGGTGGCATGCTGAGAAACAAAACATCTTTTGCTCCCCAGTTTGGCAGAAGATATTCCCTTGCGAATGCTTGGGATATCCAACAAACTTCCACAGAACTGACCTTGCCTCGAGTTTGTCCGGATTTTGCTTTGGACAACCCCAAATCTTAACATCCTTAAGAGATGGGCTCTTTCCATACCATATCATATATGGAGTGGTAGGCACCTGATTTGGTTGGAACCCTATTCAATAGGTATGCAGCTTCTTAAGTGCATAACCCCCAAAAGGAAATAGGTAACTCAGTAGTACTCATTATAGAGCACACCTTATCACATAGGGTGCGATTGCTCCGCCCCGATATACCAACGTATTGTGGTGTATACGGAGGAGTAATGCTGAGAGAGAATCTCATTCTCCTTTAGAATAGTCCAGGAATCCCGTGCTCAAGTATTCTCCTCCCTGATCACATCAAAGGACATAATACTTATACCCGTTTTGGTACTCTCCTTCTGAAGTACGAAGAACCAGTCCTGGAAAGTGTAGACAGGGGACCTCATACATCATCATGTATCAATCCCAAGAGTTCACTAACTCTTTCTCTGTTTCCAATAAACAGAGCAATGTTCATCTTATCTTTGTGACATGACTGGAAAGTTTCACAAGATGTAAATTCAAACTAATTTAAATATGCATCTAAATGTAACTTAGCTAGTCGGGTCACATTGATATGACCTAGTCTACAAAAACCTCAAGAAGGATTCGTTCATTTCTGAACTCTTCCTCTTGTGTGTGTTCTGTACGTTAAGAACTGTGGTTTGATTTAAAACGTATATGCTTTTAGATAACGTGCCTGAACCGATCAGCTCTTGATATAGGAAATGTTCAAAATATTATCCAACAATACAAAATTATATCCTTCTTTATCTCAATAAAGAGACTGATATGATGTTGTATATCAGGTTCGGTAACTAATAACACTCGTTCAGAATCAATGTATTTGTTAATACAGGGTGATAACTGCCAACAGACTTGGCTTGCAACAATTGCACCGTTTCCAACTCTTGAAACTTATCACCCGTTCTCAGTTCTCTACCTATCTGTATCCCATGTAACAGATTACATTGGCGGGATCCTGATCCGGTATCTCATACCCAGGACGTAAAAGATCTGGGAAACAGTTCTCTGTAAAGAACACATCCGAAGAAGATGCATCAGCATGCACTTTCTTCGTTTGGGCAGCACAGGAATTCTGGCAATCCCTAATTTCCTGCTCAGTCTTATAACAATTATAAGTTGGAGCGGGACTAACGTTCCCTAGCGCAGTATAACAAGCGGGTTCGGTCAATACATCCATATTTTTTATCTTGATTAAGGCGTGACATAGTCGCAACCAGGAGAGAGAGAGAAGAAAACACTCTGCATGCGCTTTTGCAAGATTAGATTTGGTTATCAATATATCTAATCAGGATGTCTCCCACTGTTTTAGTCAAATCTTCCTTCAAACCCTAAAAGAAAGACTAGCCGGGATTAATTACACCCTACAAGTTCGTCAATCATTCAACCAGACCAGTGCCGGTACTTTGAGGGAAGTTCCCCGTGCTTTCGCACGGACCTAATTAAAATAAACCTCATTTTCCCAGAGGCATTACCCGTTGACACCTTTCTAGACACTTACTTGATCGGCTAATTATAATGTGTAAAACTCTCCCAGGAGTAACTCTTACTCGCAGTGGGTATCAGGATCCAACTATCTCATAGAAGGTATGCAATCTCATTGCAAATTTCAACACTTGAAATCCCCGATAATATTTTGCCCCAAGCAACTTATGACCTTGGCTAAGGTCAACAAATCATAAGTGCTAGCCAATTCCAACCCGTCATTTCCCGATTGAATTAAACTCACCCGCACGACTCTTGGCTAAAGTCAACAAAGTCGCACGATTACCCTAACTCAATCACATCATATGCTTTTGCAGATAAGCATAAATAGCTACCGCACACTATGCCTTGACAAGGTCAACAAACGCAGCACGAATACTATGAAGTACTTATCTGAAATGACGGAGGGCTATGACAGGTTTTAAGAAAACCCTTTGCGTAATGAACTTGATATCGTTGTAGAATCGAGTGATTTTAAATGGAATGTTTTTTGGGCCCTTTTCTAGTTTTGCTAAAGAGTTCACTCCCGGTGAAGGGATCTCGGCTCTTTCCTTATCGAATAAGGTGCATGATATTTCACAAATACCACTATGCAAAGCAAAAATTATAGAAGCAATCATAAGACAAACCGAGTGTGTAGCATCTGCTAGTTTCGCTAAAGAGGTCACTCCCGGTGAAGGGATCTCGGCTCTTTCCTTATCGAATAAGATGCTAGATATTCTACAAGGAATACCACTATGCAAAGCAAGAACTAGAGCTACCAGTTTTTAAACAAGTTTCTATAACATCTTTAGGTTTCTTTTTATTTCATTAATCTCATTAATGAAGTCTCATTTTATTATGCTTCACATGCATCACATTTGAAACGAAATCAGCAATATAACATATATCTGATAAATATAATATAAACATTCGTCTCAGGAAGTAATATGATCTTATCACAGAACATTGCAGCAGAAGAAACACATATGAAATATTGGATATTCTAGGAATTCCGTGTTTTAAGTTAAGCCAGTATAAAACACGGATTCCACGGTCGCGATAAATAGCCAAACCCACATCTCTAGACCACTACGAGAGCGGCAAGCAACCCTACCAATTCTAGAGTTAGGAGACCCGGTCTCGACTCCTCGAGATGGTCTCCCACTAGACCGTAGAACCCGGTTACTTGTGCTCCCTGCCTTGGGTCTATCCTGATGCGGAAAAGTAAATAATATACAATGGTGACATCATCCTCAACCCGGAAGTGCCCCAATAAAAGAATATTACATACAATTGAATTTTACATGAATGAAAAAGAAAAACTCCCACCTCACATAAAACCCCCGGCTATTCAAAACACGACGATCCAATATAACATATCACAACAACACATAACATCATATATCATCAACGTAAGTAAATATGTGTATCCCAGTTGTCGTTGACATATAGCACTAAAACCAGCGATACACCACATATTACACTTACGGTCGCAGAAAAGAAAGTGAAAAACTACAACATTTGGAATCCACAATCACTTTAGACATCTTAAATCCGAAATTATCACATATTTCGCATTTCATGCCTAACTATATGAATTCCACATATTGTATCATATTCCAGATAAATAGTCAATGTTAAACTTTCCGATCGAATAAACAAACACCCAAGATTTCCCAAATAGCTCAACACTTGAGCGGAGTTCAAAAAATCCCAGAACATGTCACAGCCGCTAAGAACCAGCCGTAGAAGGGTCAAACCAACGCCTCACATGTGGCAACGCTAAACTACCACAAATCATATGGTTCAGTGGCGGTTTTGACGGTCACATAATCGAGTTAAGGTTACGTTCTTCTAGAGGGTCCACAAATTCGCTTGCATGATTTTCTGAGAGTTTTAAACTCAGGAAAAATCCAACACTTGAAAGTTTTCCAACAGGAGAAAAAGTGAGTTATTGATATCCGTTCGAATTTTTTAACACGTTCTAAATTACCCGGAAAACTAAACGATGTTAAACTTTCCAATCGAATCAACGATTACTTAAGATCTCCAGAAAACTCAATACTTGAGTAATATTAAAAATTCCCAGAAGCATGATGTAATACCTACGGATTACCTGTTGAAGTACGATCCCTCAATCCTCATGTTCTGCCGCGGAACCGCCGCCAATAGCTTAGTTTGGCCGCGGTTCCGCGGTGGCTTGATGGATTTAGGAAGTCGTACTTCACAGATATCCATAGAATCATCTGCTTATTTTTCTGAGTATTTTTAATACGGAAAAAACCAAATTTTTAAAAAATTTCCAGAGAGGGGGTCCAAAATCATATTTCGGGGATCGGTCAAACTTTTAACTTCATATACACGTCACCTAATGCTCTAGCTCATCTCTGATACCACTGTAGGGTTGTATAGCACGACAACAAGGTTTAGCAAGGCATCAGATTCCATCCCCAGACTCGATATGCGACATATCAGACGAAGAGACCGGACTGTACGGTAAGTATTAGCTATAGGCTTCATGGGTGTTTGGACAAGCTTGCTTGTTGATCTTCTATTCACTCAATACTTGGGTAGCCGTTACGTCCAGATAGTACTACTGACGGCTTGTGGGTAACTGATGTGATCATTACCTACTGCTGCCATATTGACGAGTCTTTAGAGTCCCACATAGAAGTTTCCTAATTCAGGCAAAACGAAGTACGGTACCTATGCTGATATGTACGGGGGGGCTGATTAAATATGAGTATGTGATAACGTATTCTAATCTGGCAGTTATTTGTTATCGGTCAGGTTATATATGATATGACCGGATTATCAAATTAAGTGTTGATTTGATAATATGATATACAGATAAATGCTGTTAGTCGGTTATACGTGATATAACTGGATTATTGAATCAAGTGTTGATTTAATAATATGATATGTATTTATATTTTATATAATTATATATTAACTAATATTATTGCTCACGAATTATGTACTTAATATAAATTTATATTTATATATATATATATATATATATATATATATATTTGATATATGTATGTGTGTGTGTGTATTAAATGTAGCATGGTTGCATTTTCTATTTTTTGGAAAATAGAAAATGTGGTGGAAAATGAGGAGCATGGGTGAAGCATGGCTTTGTTTATTTTTATATTGGTCTTGACTCACTATTGAAGCATGGCTCTATTTTTATTTGATAAATTATTTGGATGGTTCAATAAGTGAGGGTGAGACTAAGCCATTCTTCACTTGATGATTTATTTTCTTTTGAGCTCATCTCCTTCAAGCTCTCTAGATTTTTCTATCTTCTTCAAGCTCTACCTCCGAGTCCTAACATTTACATGAGTTGTGAAACTTAGGGCTTGTGAGAACCCTAGAGAGCTTTGAACCCCTACTTCACCATCATACACTAGATTAGCACTTTAGTGTAGTGTGTTTCTTTCACTAAAGAGTTTAGTGAAGAAGTAGCTTGTAATAACCCTAATTTTCCTATATAACTTTCTTTACAAAAAAAAATTTTAAAATCCATAAAGGGGTAATTATTGCCTGAGCACAAGACATAAGTAATTAATTAGCTCCTTAATTACAAGAAGGAGCTTGTAGCCCATTAGTAATACCTAGCACTGCTGAACCAAGCCACCAGAGTTCAAATCCCATACCCCACATTATTTTTAATACTGTTTTATTTTAAACCTTTAGAATACCAAGGGTTTACACGTGCATATCTCACAAAAACCCCACTACACCCAAAAATGTAACATTGCCAGAGGATAGACGAACCATCGGGAGGGATTCAGGTCGCCTGACTCGGCCGGAAATCGGCCAACTCGGCCTCGACTCGGCCGACTCAGGCCTCCGACCGAGTCACGGCCGAGTCACAGCCGAGTTGGCCGATTCCGGCGACGACCCCAACACAAAAAATGTGTCTTTTGGTCTCCCTTGTACACCTGCAAAAGTTTATCCTCAGACCATTTTCAGAGCCCTTTTAAAACCCCAATTACTCCACTTTTAATACATTTTTATTACATTCTATCACATTTTTCATTTTAAGCTTTTCATCTACCCTAACCCTAGCCTAACCCTATAAATACTATCCCTACACACTACCCCCTCACTCCAAAATTCTGAGCCAACTCTCAAGAAAATTCTTAGAACCCTAGTGTGTTTTGAAAGTGAGCAAAGAGGCGAAGTTCCGGCAAATTTCCAGCGACAACCCTAGGAGATCCCGGCGACGAAACGACGCACCGGTGCCTCCTCCCGACTCCTCTTCCTTTCCTCTAAGTCCTAAGCTAGTAAGTCCCACTTTCCCCTTTCTCTACTCTTTCTAAAAATATGGAATTACAAAACCCGCCGGAATCGGAGCAAATCTGATTTCCGATTCGTTTTCTTTCTAAAACTCTCACTTTTCTTTAATACAATCTTTTTAAACCATTACATGTTGACTATTAAACACTAACTAATCATATTGATTAAGTTCCATATCAAAATAAATTGCTATTTCCATTTTACCGTACTTTTTCATTTAAATACTATATAGTTTCATTTCGACATTTAAACCATCAAAACCTTGCTATACCTTTAAGTAGATCACGAGGTAATGACCTACCTCCTCACACACTCATATGCAATATAGAACAATACCCTCGGGAACATTGAATAGGGGAAAACGATATCTTTACAAATAAATACCATTACTAATAAAACCATTTTCTAAACGATTTAGTATTTATACAAATCTTTGCAAAGCGCCGCTACAACCCATTTGGGGAACCCGTTCGGGATGGTGTGAATTATCGCACATCCTCGGGCTTAGTAGTGCGAGACGCAAACCTCCGCAAGGAGCATTCGGTCTCAAAAGATTTAAAATATGACATCTTAAGAAAATGAGATTTTTAGAAATAATAAATATATATTAAAATTATTTTTATATAAAATATATATATAAGTAACATTAAAATATCTATTTTACAAATAAATAAATGTTCCAACTCTTTTCAAAAATCACAAGAATCACTTTACATTAAAATACCATGAATTCCATGCAAGATCAATATTACAAGTTAATACCATATATTATGGAAATTAGGTCATTCTTACTAGAAATGTCACATGCATAAAATCTACATTCATGATAATTTCAAAGACGAATAATAAATACTTGGGGTGTATTTTGAAAAGTATATAAAAGTATTTTTACATAAAACCCCCTCAAGTTTTATATAAGGACCCTAATAAACATAGGCTTAAGCGGGACCAATCTCTTGAGCCTCAGGGAGCCGGAGAAGTGGGTGCTTGCCTATCTAAGGTAGACAATTAACAAATGGTGTTATCAATACGGTAATCTTCTTTGAAAAAGACACAAATCCTGCCGCCCATGTGCAACGGTTACCGATAACATCAAAACAATCAGGACTACAATTTAATTTTCTAATTATCTGACTCAGAGTGAATATCATTATAATCTGGCTTGAATATGATTCAACTACAATCTACAATTTACAATATTACAATTCAACACGAATCCATGAATCCATTATTCCATATATTCAATCTATCAATCTATACAACTTGACTGAACCGAATCATAGATATACATTCCATTTACATGATCATCCGGTTTACATGATTCTCCAGTTATATACATGATTCTACAGTTACATCCGCTTACTGATATCATGTTTTCGGTCAGTCATCTAATTATACAATCAATACAATTTATAATACAACAATACAATCAAGATAACACGGGGTTTAAGGGGTAGATTGGTACGGAAGGTGTTAAAAGTGGCACGAGACTGCAAGATTAAGACACCTAACATGAATCTAATTGCCGTTGTTCCGGGTCGTATAACGGAGCCTTATACTTCCATTTGCCTTTAGTCTCTGGCATATAGAGACTCCTCCCGTATACACTGGTATCTTTCTGTATCAAGCTATAAACAACAGCGTTAACACTAAATACAACATTATAACAATCAAATATAACTTTAAAAGTTACTCTCTCTCTCTCTCTCTCTCTCTCTGTCTATTCTATTTCTCTCTTATCTTTGGGACTTACCAAGCGACATGTTCGCTGACGACATTCTCTTTCTTTCTTCTTTGAATGTCGTCAGGTGATCTGAACACGTCAGAGATCAAGCCCACGAGTGAAGACTTGGACCAATTCAGTGAAGACCCCGAGCTCTAGTTCATTGTACATTTTCCATTTCAGTACTTTTCATTTCTGCCATTGTTTAGGCATCGCTTTTTATTTCAGTTGTATTTACTTTCCATGCATTGTACAGAAAGAATGTGAATAAATAAAGTTGCTGTTTATTATATCCTGTCTCTTGTGCTTTACTTTTATATTGCTTAGATACGCTTAGCGTATTTACTTCACAGTAAATACGTAGCGGCCTCGTCGCGTCCTCTGCCGTATACTGGGAAGCGGGGCATGACAGGTCTTGTTGGTGGACCATGCAGATCAGAGCTGTATAGAACCATACTATGCAGTTCTGTTCTGCGTAAACAACCTAAGCAATATAACACAAGAACCAACAACTAAAACATTCTTTACAATCATGTTCCTTGAATCTTATCATTTCATATTCTTTGAATCATATGCTTTGAATCTGTCCTAAACCAAAATTCCCTCACCTCTTTTACAATCTTACTAAAACCTTCGCATTCTTTCATTCCTTCACACATTTTTCACATTTTTAAAACCCTTGCACCACCTTGTTATTTTTTTCACACACTGTTATTACTTCAGTCACTAAACTTTCTTGAATCTGTTACACTTTCCTTTTATAAATTTCAAGGACGAAATTTTTATAAGGAGGGTAGAATGTAACAACCCTAATTTTCCTATATAACTTTCTTTACAAAAAAAATTTCAAAATCCATAAAGGGGTAATTATTGACTGAGCACAAGATATAAGTAATTAATTAACTCCTTAATTACAAGAAGGAGCTTGTAGCTCATTGGTAATATCTAGCACTGCTGAACCAAACCACCAGAGTTCAAATCCCATACCCCACATTATTTTTAATATTATTTTATTTTAAACCTTTAGAATACCAAGGGTTTACATGTGCATATCTCACAAAAACCCCACTACACCCAAAAATATAACATTGCCAGAGAATAGATGAACCGTCGGGAGGGATTCAGGTCGCCTGACTCGGCCGAAGATCGGCCAACTCGGCCTCGACTCGGCCGACTCAGGCCTCCGACCGAGTCACGGCCGAGTCGCGGCCGAGTCGGCCGATTCCGGCGATGACCCCAACACAAAAAAATGTGTCTTTTGGTCTCCCCTGTACATCTGCAAAAGTTTATCCTCAGACCATTTCCAGAGCTCTTTTAAAACCCTAATTACTCCACTTTTAATACATTTTTATTACATTCTATCACATTTTTCATTTTAAGCTTTTCATCTACCCTAACCCTAGCCTAACCCTATAAATACTACCCCTACACACTATCCCCTCACTCTAAAATTCTGAGCCAACTCTCAAGAAAATTCTTAGAACCCTAGTGTGTTTTGAAAGTGAGCAAAGAGGCGAAGCTCCGGCAAATTTCCAGCGACAACCCTAGGAGATCCCGGCGACGAAACGACGCACCGGTGCCTCCTCCCGACTCCTCTTCCTCTCCTCTAAGTCCTAAGCCAGTAAGTCCCACTTTCCCCCTTCTCTACTCTTTCTAAAAATAAGGAATTACAAAACCCGACGGAATCGGAGCAAATCCGATTTCCGATTCGGTTTCTTTCTAAAACTCTCACTTTTCATTAATACAATCTTATTAAACCATTATATGTTGACTATTAAACACTAACTAATCATATTGAACAAGTTCCATATCAAAATAAATTGCTATTTCCATTTTACCGTAATTTTTCATTTTAAATACCATATAGTTTCATTTCGACTTTTAAACCATCAAAACCTTGCTATACCTTTAAGTAGATCACGAGCTAATGACCTACTTCCTCACACACTCATATGAAACATAGCACAATACCCTCAGGAACATAGAATACGGGAAAACGATATCTTTACAAATAAATGTCATTACCGATAAAACCATTTTCTAAACGATTTAATATTTTTACAAATCTTTACAAAACGCCGCTACAGCCCATTTGGAGAATCCGTTCGGGATGGTGTGAATTATCGCACATCCTCGAGCTTAGTAGTGCGAGACGCAGACCTCCGCAAAAAGCATTCGGTCTCAAAAGATTTAAAATACGACATCTTAAGAAAATGAGATTTTTAGAAATAATAAATATATATTAAAATTATTTTTATATAAATATATATATAAGTAACATTAAAATATCAATTTTGCAAATAATATAAATGTTCCAACTCTTTTCAAAAATCACAAGAATCACTTTACATTAAAATACCATGAATTCCATGCAAGATCAATATTACAAGTTAATACCATATATTATGGAAATTAGGTCATTCTTACTAGAAATGTCACATGTATAAAATCTACATTCATGATAATTTCAAAGACGAATAATAAATACTTGGGGTGTATTTTGAAACGTATATAAAAGTATTCTTACATAAAAACCCCTCAAGTTCTATAAATTACCTTAAAGACCCTAGTAAACATAGGTTTAAGCGGGACCAATCTCTTGAGCCTCAGGGAGCCGGAGAAGTGGGTGCTTGCCTATAGAAGGTAGAAAATTAACAAACGGTATTATCAACACGGTAATCTTCTTTGAAAAAGACACAAATCCTGCCACCCATGTGCAGCGGTTACCGATTACATCAAAACAATCAGAACTTCAATTTACTTTTCTAATTGTCTGACTCAGAGTGAGTCTCATTTTAATCTGACTTGAATATGATTCAAGTATAATCTACAATCTACAATCTACAATATTACAATTCAACACGAATCCATGAATCCATTATTCCATATATTCAATCTATCAATCTATACAACTTGACTGAACCGAACCATGGATATACATTCTATTTACATGATCATCTAGTTTACATGATTCTCCAGTTACATACACGATTCTACAGTTACATCCATTTACTAATATCATGGTTTTGGTCAGTCATCCAATTATACAATCAATACAATTTACAATACAACAATACAATCAAGATAACACGGGGTTTAAGGGGTAGATTGGTACGGAAGGTGTTAAAAGTGGCATGAGATTACAAGATTAAGACACCTAACATGAATCCAATTGCCGTTGTTCCGGGTCGTATAACGGAGCCTTGTACTGCCATTTGCCTTTAGTCTTTGGCATATAGAGACTCCTCTCGTATACACTGGCATCCTTCTGTATCAAGCTACAAACAACAGCGTTAACACTAAATACAACATTATAACAATCAAATATAACTTTAAAAGTTACTCTCTCTATCTCTCTCTGTCTATTCTATTTCTCCTTTATCTTTGGGACTTACCGAGTGACCTGTTCGCTGATAACATTCTCTTTCTTTCTTCTTTGAATATCGTCAAGTAATCTGGACAAGTCAGAGATCGAGCCCACGAGTGAAGACTTGGACCAATTCAGTGAAGACCCCGAGCTCTAGTTCATTGTACACTTTCCATTTCAGTACTTTTCATTTCTGCCATTGTTTAGGCATCACTTTTTATTTCAGTTATATTTACTTTCCATGCATTGTACAGAAAGAATGTGAATAAATAAAGTTGCTGTTTATTATATCCTGTCTCTTGTGCTTTACTTTTATATTTATTAGATACGCTTAGCGTATTTACTTCACAGTAAATATGTAGCGGCCTCGTCGCGTCCTCTGCCGTATACTGGGAAGCGGGGCGTGACATAGCTTGGATTAGCGGAACTTCGGGTGGATCATCTTCGGCACGAAGATCGCAAAGGAAGCTCGATCCAACTTCAAGTGGGGCCTAGTGGAGTCGCGTGGACTACTACACGGAGCTTGAGAAGAGAAGGACACGGTCTACAAAGGTTGTAGCATCCTTCACTTAGTATAGTTTTTATTATATCAAGCTAAAACCCTAATCATCTAGCTTAAGATCTTGTTTAGTGTTAATTAGCACCCCGAATTTTTTTTAAATGGCATGCTTGATACTAGTAAAATCCAGTGGTGATGCTAACAAACACTTTCATGGTATCAGAGCAAAAGCTAGAAGATTAGACGATGTTTGTAGAATTACGAAAACAAAACAACTCCGAAACCGAAAACCAAAACATCAAGATTCTGTCGATTTTAAAATGGACTCTGAAAATTATTTAAACAACTGCAGAATGTTGTATGAGATATAACTAGAACACCATGAAAATTCGAGACCAAAATTCAAATATCGACCCAGGGAGATTGCCAATTTGGCCGGCGTCGCCGGTCAGACTACAAGATTTTAGGCTCGAATTTTTTTTGTGTTCTGATGTGTTGGGTTTAGGGTTTCATGTTTATGTTTGATTAGCCCAGTTTGCATGTGATGTTAACTTTTCTCTTGGGGCTATTCGGAGTGTTTTGTAGTCGTAATTTTTACATCGTTTCGGGTTTAAGTTTGATATGTGATGCAAAGGTTAGAATCCACATTACATTAGTTTTGTGAAAACTAGTTTGTTTGTAAATCTAGCATGCTAGTCTCTATTGATCGATTTCCACGAAATTTTGATTCGGATCGAAACTCTGTCGCAATCGCGTATCGTATACGAATACTCACCAGATAACTTTACTAGGTAGCCATTCCCCATAGCCCCGACCAAGTGACTTAAGGAGAACCCCGTTGCCAAAAGCATCCACTCGGGTGCTCACGGCCACGGTGTTCCTCTTAAGTGCACTTGGTCAACGGCATCGGGGGTACGGCCATCTACTAAAGTTCCCGACGAGTATTCGATCGGGTAGTCGGGAATCTTGTTGAATTACCCGACTAAGTTATTGAAAAGTGTTTTCGATATGAGACTAAAATGCAAGGTTTATAGGGTTAGGCATGGAATTCAGAATATGAGATATTCCGGGTTTATGATGTCTAAGGAAATATGGATTCTAATTATTGTAGTTTTTCATTTCTTTTCTGCAACCGTAAGTGCAATATGTGGTGTATCCCAAATCTCGTTGCTATATGTCAACAGAATTTGGGATATGCATATTTAGTTACGTTGATGATATATGATATTATGTGTTGCTGTGATATGTTATATTAGATCGTCGTGAATGAATAGCCGGGGTTTTTTGCGTGAGATGAGAGTTTTTTAGTTTTCATTCATGTAAAAAAATGTATGTAATATTCTTTTATTGGGACACTCCGGGTTGAGGATGATGTCACCATTGATGTATATTATTTACTTTTCTGCATTAGGATAGACCCAAGGCAGGGAGAAAAGTAACCGGGTTCTGGAGTTCAGTGGGAGACCATCTCGAGGAGTCGAGACCGGGTCTCCTAAGTCTAGAGTTGGCAGGGTTGCTTGCCGCTCTCGTAGGGGTCTAGAGATATGGGTTTGTCTATTCATCACGACCGTGGAATCCATGTTTTTCATTACTGGCAGAATTTAAAACACGGATCTCCTAGTATATCTAATATTTCATATGTTGAATTCTGCTACTTGGTTCTGTGATGTAATCATATAACTGTGTGAGACGAATGCTATATATATATATATATATATATATATATATATATATATATATATATATAAATGTTCTACAAAGGTTGTAGCAGGCTCTACTTGAAGTTGGATTGAGCTTCCTTTGCGATCTTCATGCCGAAGATGATCTACCCGAAGCTCTGCTAATTCAAGCTACCTCTTCATTAAACTCTTTAGTGAAGGAAACACACTACACCAAAATGCTAATCTAGTATAGAATGGTGAAGTAGGGGTTCAAAGCTCACTAGGGTTCTCACATGCCCTAGGTTTCACAACACATGTGAGTGTTAGGGCTTGGAGGTAGAGGTTGAAGAAGATGGAAAAATCTAGAGAGCTTGAAGGAGATGAGCTCAAGAGAAAATAAATCATCAAGTGAAGAATGGCTCAGTCTCACCCTCACTTATTGAACCATCCAAATAATTTATCAAATAAAAATAGAGCCATGCTTCAATAGTGAGTCAAGACCAATATAAAAATAAACAAAGCCATGTTTCACCCATGCTCCTCATTTTCCACCTCATTTTCTATTTTCCAAAAAATAGAAAATGCAACCATGCTACATTTAATATATATATATACATATATCAAATATATATTAATATATATTAAGTAGATAATTAGTGAGCAATAATATTAGTTAATATATAATTATATCAAATATAAATACATATCATATTATTAAATCAACACTTGATTCAATAATCCGGTTATATCACATATAACCGACTAATATCATTTATCTGTATATCACATTATCAAATCAACACTTGATTCGATAATCCGGTCATATCACATATAACCTGACCGATAACAAATAATCGCCAGATTAGAATACGGTATCACATACTCGTATTTAATCAAGCCTCCCGCACATATTGCCCTACTTCGTTTCGCCTGAACTAGAAAACTTCTATATGGGACTCTAAAGACTCGTCAATACGCCAGCAGTAAGTAATGATCACATCAGTTACCCACAAGCCGTCAGCGGTACTAGCTGGACGTAATGACTACTCAGGTATTGAGCGAATAGAAGATCAACAAGCAAGCTTGTCCAAACTCCCATGAAGCCTATAGGTAACACATGCCGTACAGTCTGGTCTCTTCGTCTGATATGTTGCATATAGAGTCTGGGGGTGGAATCATCAGACCTCAATAACTTGATAATTCATGCCGATGTGTGTGGCCTGTAACGGTATGAGAAACTACTGATAACTCTTACCAGTAAATCTCATCAACGGCCCTGGCCAGGGACTTCCTATTATAGCCAATCGAGTATAACGCAACATCAACTCCTTATACCGGGAGAGACGAAACCCCTCCTATCTCTCATTTCCTCCATGTGACTCGGGATTGTACCTAAAATCCGCCTGTTTGCATGACTCCTTTGAGCCGTGGTAGGGAGGAAATCAAAGCACAGTGGGAACCACACAAAACTTTTTGACGATCTCGGGTCTACAGACTAACCTATACCAGTGTCACAAGAGAACTGCTATCTGACGATAGGTATAGTACCATCTAGAAGTTCTTTGCGAGTCCTATTCTATGTACCCATTCTCTAATGAGCGCCTGTGTACAATCTTTGATGTCAAACACCAATGGATATGGGATCAACCATCGCCCCATACAGGGTCAAGAAATGTACACACTAGTCTACTATGGAATATCGATACCCTGTCTCGATATTCCCTCGACTAGGAACAATTGAAGGATGTGCTTGTAGACTACCCAGGTCCCAGTAGTATGATCTGCATCATAGTCCTGATAGTCAAGCCAACATCCTAAAGGCTTTATCAACATGTATATGAGAGACGATGTAATAATACCAGTGAACATGTTAAGATAAAGGCAACCAGATAGTATACTATCATGTCAAGCAAGAAATTTCTCTATATATATGTCCAAGCATCCACTATATCATACAATAATAGCCTCTAGGGCATACATATTCCTAACAATGCCTGTGTTGCTTATCATGCCTATATATATATATATATATATATGTATGTATGTATGTATGTATGTATGTATGTATGTATTACATCCGCGCTAGTCCAGCTCCCGCTCTGCCGTTAGTTAAGTAATCTAACGGTGGATGACGGGGCCCCGTGGAGAATGTAGGTGGCATATACGTACATTCATTCTTTTTCGGGCGTGATAAGCTTAATTGATGGGACCACATTAATCTCAATTAATGCAAAGCAATAAAACTAAAATTTGACGTCATTGGAACAATTGCAAAACCACTCGGTTTTCTTCAAAAAAACTTTTAAAAGCGGAGCTTAAACCACTCTTTTTCAAAAGCTATTCAGTTCATTACGTTCACGGTTTTCGCCGAAACCAGCCGTAGCCCTCCGTCATTTCGGATAGGTATCAACTAGTATTCATGCTATGTGTTTTGACCTTCGTCAAGGCATAGTGTTTGGTAGCTAGTGGGTGCTTATCATAGATATATGCATTAATCTAAGACAGACGTACAGCTGTTTTGACCTTCTTCAAGGGCTTATACGAATGGGTCTAGATTAATCTGGACAATGATGGGTTGAACTTGACTTGCGACTTATGATGTTTTGACCTTCGTCAAGGTTATAAGCGCTCGGGGAAAAAAACCACATCAAGAGTTTTAAACATACAGGAAATTTGCTAGTGTTGCATACCTTCTGGAGTGTGGTAGTTTTGGTAGACTTCCTTCAAAACTATCACACAATGATAGTTTGGTCCCGATCCTACTGAGTATCAGCTACTCTTTGGGAGAGTTTTTCACTTTGCAATTAGCTAATCAAGTAGGTGTCTAGAAAAGTGTTAACGGGACTATGCCTCTGAGAAAATGAGGTTATTTAATTAAGTCCGTACGAAAGCACGGGGCTCCTCCCTCCGAAGTACCAACACTGGCCTAGCCGAAAGATAAGTGAACTTATAGGGTGCAATTAATCATAACTAATTATTTTTTTTAGGGTTTGAAAGCGAATTCAAAGAAACAGTGGGAGCCATCCTGTTTAGATAAACTAATAACCAATATAAACTTGCAAGAGAATATGCAGCGTGTTTCTTTTATCTCTCTCCTAATTGCAGCGGCCATGATAGGACTTAAGCTTATATTAGATAAAAAAAACTGACTGGGCTGAACTATAAAGACTAGATGAGGAACGTCCATATGGCCCTTACTTATGATAAGGTTGCATATGTCCTCACGGCTAAAGCCCTCTATTCCAGGTCCAAAATCCTCGGTCGCGGACCTTGAGGTCCATAAGACTTGGGATCTGGATTGCACGAGAGCCAAGTGCCTAGTGCTGGCCTCCATGGATAACGAACATCAGAGGCGGAACGAGAAGATGGACCTTGTTTACATCTTCCTCCATACCAAAGACTTATATGGAGAGCAATCTCATATCGCAAGATACGAGATCTCGAAGAAATTTTTTCAAGCGAGCTTGGCTGTCGGATCATCTGTTGAGGACCACGTCCTGAAGATGATTACTCTTATGGAAGAGCTCGCGGATCTAGGAACTACGTTGGAGAATGTGTTGTATACCGAATTAATTCTACAGCCCTTTCCCTCCACCTATGTCCAATTCGTATTGAATTTCAATATGAAAAAGACGGAAATTACACTTCCTGAGCTCCTCATGTACGGTAGTACACATAGAGACCCGGTTGAACTCGTCAGGTGAAAGAGAGTAATGTAATGCATTCATCGCCTTTATATTCAAAACCATATTTTTCCGATCATTATCACTATAAGGTCTAGCGGGTATAGTAAACTTATCTTCTACAACATCTAGATTATCAAGATCATACATTGGAGAAAAATTCGCATCTTGATTTTCTAGAAGTTATACTTCGTGCCATCAAAAAGTTATGGCCGATTAGTGGTTTGACCTTCTAGCGATCTATTGTTTTGAGTAATATTATTATTGTTAGGCATAGGATCTAAGCTATAGGGTTTTAAGCCAAAAAGAGAGTTAATCACTCTGATACCAATTGAAAAGTGTCCTAAAGGGGGGGTTGAATACGACAAATGGCTAACAATTAAAACTTTATTGCTTAATACAATAAATGTTGCGGAAAGATAATATAAATAGTAAAATTACGCAAACAATAGAATAAATAAGAATCAGAAAATGCAAACTCGGTATGACACTGGTGATTGGTAACGAAATTTGATGCCCACGGTATCTAGTCTCCGCCTAGGTCTCCCCTAAGAAACATCCACCATTCGAACCTTCTTAAGTTGAAGAAACCATTACAACTGATGGACTACCCCCACCTGGTAATCTTCTCAACAGGCTTAAATCAAACCTTACAACTCATATAGATGGACAACCTCCACTGGGTAATCTTTTTAACAGGCTAAGATCAAATCTTTACAACTCACAATTACAATACAAGAAACCCAGACCAACTCCTAATCTCGTATATGAATCAATCACAATTTTAAAACCGGAAAATTATGGTATTTGATAAAATCAAGTTTAAGCCCTTTCTGATCTCAAAAGAATATAAAATAGTTGAAATAGAGATCAATGTTTTGAAAAGGAAATAGATTTAAAACCAGTTGAGAAAAGCCTTTGCAAGAATTAAAAAACTGAAAGCTTTCGAAAAACCTAAATGAATTTCAAACCTGATAAAGACTATGGTTTCGAAAACTCAAGAGTGATGATGATCACAATAGAGAAAGAGGGATAATAGTTAATCTATAGAATTTTTGTGAAATAATTCGTCCAAGACCATATTTATAAACTGGGAAAGAATCCCACAAAACTGGAAAGAAATTGGTCGAGAATAATTTCAGGAATTTCAAACGCTCAGCAGTTGAGACGTCTCAATAAATGCCTGGGGCGTCTCAAAGTGACAGATTAAAAACATTAATTACAGGCACATTATGAGACGTCTTAAGATAATATGAGACGTCTTAGAAAAAACAGAAAAGAGTTATAGGGAATACATTTGAGACGTCTTAATTAGGATATGAGACATCTTAAAGCAATAGAGCAGAAATGTTAAATGCAGGCAAGCTTTGATACATCTCAAACAGGACATGAGACGTCTTATAGAGACAGATCAAAATCATGAAGTGTAGAAAAGTGTTGAGACGTCTTAAACATGACATGAGACGTCTCATAGCAACAGATCAGAAATGAAAGAGCCAAGGGATATGTGAGACGTCTCAAATAAAGTTGAGACGTCTCAAGAACTAATATTTCAGATACTTGAGAAAATTTTAAAACTTTAAAATCGTGTGACTCGTACGAGGTACCTACGACTCAATAAAAAGAGAAATACAAGTTTAACACCTTTGTAACACATTCTCTAAGTCGGTTTGAGTCTTCATCGCTAATTTCATATCCTTTTGATGCTTTACTCTTCGTCTTGATATATCATCGTTGCTATGTCCCTTTTTCACTTCATTTGTACTAAAGCTCATTTTTTTTGATATCTTCAATTGTACGTCTTGAAAATCCATATCCATATCATCGTTTTCTCTTCGATATCTTTATACTTGTTCTTTTTTATCAATATTGAAAATCATGTTATGTCCTTCATACTGAAAATATAAAACTAAAAAGAAGTATCGTCGATGCGTAAATAGTTAAATATTATTTTTTCCAATATCAAAACCAAGGTGATGTTATCCAACTGGGTCAACAGATATCCTTGTTCATCCTCCAGACGTGCTTGAGGTGGTGGGCTAACAAGTGTCATTGCTTGGACGGATAATTCTTGCAGTTGTTGTTGTCTCTGAGCTTGAGATACATTCAAGGAACATATAACAGACCTATGACTGGCAAAAGCATTATTTTCACTTCCATTCACCATACGCACGGTGTGAACTATTTCTGTCCCATGACAAAGGCTTCTAATGTTTCGCCGCTTAGGATTTACCTTGGGCGAGGGGGGTCTGTCCGGCCTTTGCCACTTATGGAGAGGCACTTTGGATTTGAGAGCCGAGTTGTCAGCCTTTGGCTGATTCTTGAATTTCTCCGATTTCGGAGATGGAATGCTGGCAATGACAGGTCCACGAACTTCCTTTCAGTCTTTGTAGATTCTTGTGGAAAGTCACGGCGGTGGGAGCACTGGCCTTTGCTCATTTACTACCTCCATAGGCTGTGGAGACTTCTTCAAGACGGCGGTAAGCGAATTTCGCATAACCATTCCGAGCGGCTCGAAGCTGTTTTCAGTCGATATAGTCGGGTTGATAGTTGAGTCCGACATCGGTTAAGTCAATCCTGATGAGGTGATACCCCGACATGCCTTAGTCGGCGCCGATAACGGCGTCATACACATCTTGAAGTAGGAACCTTTTCAGCTTTGGGAGCTTCATTATCATGCCCCATGTGTGGCTTTTGAGCTTTAATAGGCGTTGGTCACTTAAAAACTGACTTCTTTGGCAGCATAGGAACATTGGGTGCTAGCCTGTAGAAGACAGACTCTCTTGGAGCAACAAGAACAGCATGAGTGGCAAAGGTCATCCTTTTGAAGACCGGGTTCTTTGGTATTACAGGCTTCTTTGATGGGCCTGCGGAGCTTGGTATCAACCTATTGAAGACTGACTTCTTTGGAGCCTCCTCCTTTAGTGTTGTGGTGCCAATGGTAGGTACAAGTGGAGGGAATTGCCCAAATTGGAGCCCATTCCATTCTTGCATCAACTGGGCTGTTGGGATGCCGAGCAATGGAGCCATGACCTGCCCAGACAGGATCAGCTAAGGTGCATCAGTTTTAGAACCGGAGTTGGAGTTGTTGCAGAATGCCATTGAAGTCTTGTGATAGGAAAGAAAGCACTAACTTCAGTATACCTCGAAATCCAATAGCGACCCTAAAACTATGACTTTGTACATAAAGTGTAGAGTAGAAAGAGAAAAATAGTCCTACCGGACGTGCCAGAATCAGTTTACCGACGAAAACTGGAGACGGGCAGGGTTAGAATATCTTGCCTGAATTTGGAGGAAGATACATGGGTTGATCCATTCACCTCTCCGACGACACTAAGGGATTATAGCATCATATATCAGAGGTTTGAATAGATGCGACCGATGTAACTTGACATTAGATTCCCTCTCAGGGTGAGAGGTTTATTGATTGTAGGGACATATATTTCCTACAGGCGCACACTCCTATAGTTAATTATGTTATCGCAAACGATAATAACTTCTACACTCCGGGTTGTTTTCTTCGTGTGTTGTGTCTTTTGGTTTTTATTTGGTTTGCCCTTGGATTGTATATGGAGACTAATTTCATCATCACCCGTTAGGTGCGGATTAGTCCAAATCCGTATATATATTTTCATGTTTTGGGTCAAGCATTGCTTAACTATGCTCATGTTGGTGTCCTGGTTTGCCACAGGGATGAACATAGGTTCAATTCTCACATTGTGAGGTCCATAAGTTCATAATCTTTGGAATTAGAAACTTGATTTCCCGCATAAGCTTTGCCTAGGGACATGTAGTCTCATTTAACAATAGTTCAACCTAGATGGTTTGAGAAACATAGGCTCTGCCTAGAGACACTTAGTCTCATTTGAGAACTAGGTCAACCTAGGTGGCTTGGTCACATATTAAGAACTTTGTTCCCTGTTGATCTTTAGATCGGAGGGGAAGCTTAAGCTTCAGGACTTGGTCAAGTTTACTAAGTATGAGTTCTGAATGGCGCTCTTAGGTGCTTGGCGGTGGCGCTGCTCTAGCGCATATGCATTGCACGCGGCATAGGCGCTGCCTCTTTTGTTTTCCGAATAGCGCTTGGTGGGACATAGTGCTACTTTGGCGCTGGCATACGTGCGTTGTATGTGGCATAACGCAATATTGAGAGCTTAAGCTTTGGCGTAACCTAGCAGAAATGCTATTGGTGCTGGCGCTGCCCTCTTTTATTGGCACATGGCACTGGTTCACATAGGTTACATATGGTGCTCATGTGCTGCATTGCGCATGAAGTTGGCGCTGGCGCCTGGTGCCTGCATACGTGCATTACACGTGACGCATCGCAGTCTTAAGAGAAATGCCATTGGCGCTGGCGCTCGTGCATTTCACGTGGCGCAGCGTCTAAGCCTGAGAGCTTAAACTCTATCTTTTTCTTCTAGAAAGGTTAACCTTTCAAAGCTTGGATTTTTATGAAGTTTAAACTTCTGTAACAATGATCTTTTGATCATAAAGATCAACTTTTTATGATCTAGTATTCCATTTATCTTCTTTTATGGTCATGATCTTGATGACAAGGGGAGTTCTGGGTGGAAACTTAGGTTTCATGAAGCATAAGCTTCGCTTTTTCATGATCATGATGATATTTTTCATTTTCTGGTGACGAGGATGTTGAAGTATTCATTCAAGATCTTAGATCTTAAGATTAAATTCCCATCAGAGCTTAAGCTCTCGGCCAGAAGGGATTTTATTCTCGGATCTTTGATCCAAAAGAAGAACTCCGGTTCTTGAAAAGCTTAAGCTTTGTGAACGAAGGAAGAAGGCAAAAGGAGGAATTTTTCCTTGGTTTTTACCTAGGATTTTGAAGAAGTTTTCTTCTTGGAGATGGAGATGGAGACTGCTGTTTTTTGCTTGAACCATATGGGGGTCTTTCTGTATCTGGAGATTAATCTCCTAGCCTCCTATTTATAGGATGGGAGATAGTGGGAAAGGTTGAGAGAACTCTCATTGAGAGATCTCAGTTGATCCTTTGATCAACCGATGGTGCTTAAGCACCGTTGGATTTTTGATCCAGCGGATTTTCTTGTTTTAAAAGAATATCTTTTTGTTTTAGAAAGATCTAAGAAAATATTTTCCCAAATAGAGATTTTGCTCTAAACTTAAATATGCGTTTCACAAAAAGGATGCGTTTGCTCCATGTGCATTGCACGTTTGGCGCTTGGCGCAAAGGGTTGACGCGCATTGCGCTAGCGCTCGTGCATTGCACGTTTGGCACTGGCATAGGTTGTTTGGCGCTTGCGCCGCATGCTTTGCACGTGTGCTTGCGCTACAGTGAGTCTTGCACTTCTGACGCCAAATTTTGGTGGGAACGTTTCCTTAATTCCTGGGTTTGATTCACCCCTGGATATTCGACCGTGGCTTCATCAGCATTATCATTTTCGATGTCCATCTCATTTTCCTCATAAATAGGATTATCGTTAAGATTTTGAGGTAACAGTCGCTCATCATTATCATGAACTTCTTCATTGGCATGTCGTTCTTGTTCATCTTTTGACGGCACATTCGGATTACTTTGTGGAGGGTTGGGATTGAGTCTTTCTGACCGTCTGAGACCTCCTGTCTGGCTTGTTTGGACATCATCAATATGCGGCACCATTCGACAAGTGTGTATAATTGACATGTGTGTAATCATTCTACATGTGTGATTGTTGGACGAGAAGAGCATTCACCTAACTCCCTTGTGAGCATCTCTTATACCCTAGAAAACTTAATGAGGATTCAGTTGATACATAAATCTCACTCGCAAGCTTATTCAGGATCTGATTCTTTTTCTTATAAACACTTTGGGAGGAACAAGCCTCTGAACATTCTTAGCTTCTTTATAGGCCATGTAAATCTTCTGATTAGCGTTCTTCTTTTCTTGAAAAGGACGCTTCACTTCTGGTCTTGTTTGCCTTCTTTGCCCCCTCGAGGGGAGTGAATCGATTCTACGTCTAAACGGTGGCGATTTGGCGATAAACCACATAGGCTGCTTTGCCTTCCATGCATGCCTTCTTAGAGGCGCGACGTCTCGCATTGCGAGAGGTTGGCTTTTTTGGGGAGGAAGAGGCCTTGAAGCAGTCGGTAGAGAAACAAATACCTTCGTCATTCTGAGGATCATTCCTCAAATATGAAAGTCTCTCGAAAACTAACTTACGCTTCAGTTTTGTATCGAGAGCCGGCACCTTCATAGGTTGCCCCTGGTGGATAGTATTGGTGTTTGCGACAAACAACTTGTTTCCCCGCACCTGGCGAGTAACATGATTTGAGGGGGCGATGGGTTTGCTATAGGCCTAGCAGCCATGGCTGCGACCTCGTAACCATTTTGGGGATGCGATAATGATTGTCCCGCTTCAAAGTTAAGTCTAGTTTTCACCGGCCTTCTCTTATAAGCTTACAGTGAGGGAAAATCGTTAATGGTGCTAAACGGGCATTGTTCGAGGTCATAACCGGCTAACCCAGTCACAGGTAGGACAAACTGGGGGTTAGCTCCAGTAATTAGAAAAATTGATCGTGCAATCTTGGCTGCAGCAGCCAAGTCTTCAGGTGAAGCGTTCTTATTGTTGAAAGTCATTTGTATCAACCGGTCGTGTATATTATCATGATATTAGAAACCTTCAACGGGCTAGGTATTATATGCCATGCCTCACTATATAAAAAATGTATTTATTTAAGGTTTCATAATGCCGTTAATGGTGGCATAAGAGGAAACATAGCTTCACTAGATGGCTTATTAAAACCTGGAGGACCATGTTAGTGTATAGTCATCTTGAGTCTCTATGAGACTCGGTAGACTTTAATATTGCAAATATATGTGATCTTTAAAAGAGGGTTCTGTCAACTCATGATTTTAGGACGGAACACAACATTGACGTGATTTGTAATAATCTAAAGAGAAGTCAAGGTCCCCAGCAGAGTTGCCATTTTTGTTTACCACCTTTATGACCTCTAACGATTGCATCGTTAAGAAAAAGTAGAGTTTAAACAAAACAAGTTTTAAAGTTTGACCAGAAACTCCTAGGGTTTGAGACTTCCGATAAGCACAAGCACTTACCGTTAATTATACCATATTATCTTAGAAAATACCTAGACATGATACTTTGTTAGGCTATTCTAAATCACATCAGAAATAAAGATCACATCATAAATATATGTACTTACAAAAAAAAGAACAATATAAAGGAACCAAGGAGATTTCATTTATATTGATTTGTTTACAACATTGGTACATGTATATTTCTTTATTTCTTAAGATTTAAAAGAATTACAATAGATACAAATAAACTTTAAAAAGATAAAAGGTTTATCAAAGTTGATATCATTTTCAACAGGTAAGTAGGCACTTCCATTTTTGGGACCCAAACTTAGTTCAAATGAGCCAATGTAGGGTCCTCTAAGTAGGACCCATAGCATATATCCTTAGAGCATAGGTGGATAACTCCAAGTGGGACCCAGACCCAATATTCAGTGGATGCGGATATTTTTAATGGAGATATCCGTACCACTTTTGATACTTGCGTGTATCTATTTTAGGATACCCGCATCGGATATCTTTTATGGAGATATCCGCTTCATTTTGATACTTGCGGGTATCTTTTAAAAATACATATTTACGGGTATCTTTTTGAAATAACAGATCCTACATGCGGACATCTTTGAAGAAGTCCAATTTACGGGTATCTTAATAGATACCCGCTTTGTATGTTTTATTGAGGAATGTTGAATCCTTTATATCAAGAAATTAATGTTTGGATTTTTAAGGTACACACATTATCATTTGTCTTTTTGAAAGAAAATTGTTAAATATAGGCGGACTCTCATCGTTTTCTTTAGATTTATAAGAAATTTAGACAGAGTTTTCTCTTATATATTTTTTTAAGTTTTAAAGGAGAACATGAATTTGTGATACATATTCTTGTATATGAAGAACATAGGGTTTTCCCTATATTCTAAAGAAAATATAGAGTCTCTTCTATATTCTAAAGAGAGTATTTTCATAATCGATGTTCGTCAACTAACATGAAATTAATTGTATCCTTAAGTTCATTAGGGAAGTTTTTGATTATAGGAACCGAAGAGAATTTCTTCAAGCTCTCAACCCTAAATATTCCCTGTTAAATTAAGAAGAAAAGAAGAATCATTCATTGAAATGAAAAGAATTTCATCAAATCTCCACCTTCTCGTTTTCTTTTTTTCTTTTTCTTTTTCCTCTTAAGCCGAAAGCACAAAATCTCGAGCCTTGAAAAAGTTCTTCCTGTTGTTATATCTTTTTTCTTCTTTTAGAGGGGTATTTATATCTAAATCGATGGATGGGGAAGTTAATAATCCACTACCCGCGTTCATATGGATAGTGGGGTGAAAACAACCCACTAAATAGCCCCTTAACCGCTAATGTGGGTATCTTTTAAGTTCCATGCCGCCGCTTTAAAATTGGGACGGGCATCTCTTTCTTGACTTGGCCAAAATAGATGCCCGCCATCAAAATATCCCTGCTTATTGAGATACCCTCTAATAAATTTAAATAGGGATTTTTTAGGGAAATTTGGTATTTTGAGTCTAACAGGTACCATTGAAATTTTGACATTGTCTGAATTGTGCTATTAGATGTTTTTAATATCATACCCGTACATCTGCGATGCAAAATGATGATAAAGATGTAACTGAAATTGCTGTTCATTAATGCCGCCCATCTTATGCTCATAAAGAAATCTAATAATCTATCACAGCTAGTAATAAATAGGGATACTTCACCAAAACCGTGTTATACTATGCTTTTGTCTCCAAAACCACTGTGGCTTTGATTTTGTGCATTGAAACCCCTGAAGTTTTCTCCTTTATATGCGACTCATCTTTTGACCTCCTGCCGTTAATTTATTTATGAAATGACCAAAATATCCTGATATATAGTGGACCGTTAAAAGGGGATGTAAGAGCATTTTCGTGAGAAAACATAAAATTTTAATTTTAAAAAAATAAATTTTAACGGCAGGAGGGTTGTGTGTGACGGAGAAAACTTAGGAGGGTTTATGCAATAAATCGGCACCAACGTGGTTTTGGAAACAAAGGTTATAGTACACTCTGATTTTGGTGAAATTTCCCTAATAAATATTTGGATTTTTTACTAAAAATCTTTCTAATACTTCACTAATTACTAAAAAAATCATTATACTTTATATTTACTTAAAAGAACCCTCATACATTTACATTGCACTAAAAAAACCCAACCAGCTCAAAATAGAATCTTGTTGGCATATTACATTATTTCGTTAGGAGGTTAACAGTGAGTATCGGGTAAAGATTTTAAAACTTTCCCAAACCCTTTTCTTTTTCCAAAATTCCTAATTTTCCTTCTAAATTGACTTTAGAATTAGGGTTGCGATTAAAAATCTCTCAAATTGATCATGAAAACCGGTTCGTCTTTCTCAACCTTCTATTGCAATGAATTTGTCGAGTGTCGTTATCTTTTCAATTGCAAACTTCGAGTACATGGGCATCTCATTTAAAAATGACTCTTTAGCTGCGCTAAATCTCAATTTTCAATTAAACGAGGACGTGGGTTTCTTTATATGAGAAAGACCTATCTAAATATATAGAAGGTAAGAGAGCAGCTCAAACATAAGTTTCACCTCTATCTTCCTAACGTGAAGTTAATTTTTTATGGTAAAATATCGATGGGGACTTTTAGTGCAATTTAAATGTATGGGGGGTCTTTTAAGTAGATATGAAGTATGTGGATATAATGGAACATTTTACTAAAAAGCCTAAGAGCTTGTTTGGATATACCATTTCCCGGATTAAAAGGCAAGATTCTTTTTCTCTCTCAGACTTGAGTAATTCTTAGAAATGGGCTGTTTGGATGGACTTTTTAAAAATAAATCCGGAATAAAAGAAAACCCCAAATAGACCCAATCGACCGGATTATAAAAATTAGCTCGGACCAAAATTTTTTAAGAATAACGTAGAAAGAAGGCCATAGGAGAGGATTTCCTCATATGAAGTCAAAAAAATACAACCTCCACCATTTTTCACGATGATATGCATCCACCATCTTCTTCTTTATTATCTATGATGTAAATACACCAAATTTCATGTAATTTTACAACTTTTTCATCCTTGATTTAGTGCATACAAAATTAACGGTTTGCCAACAATATAACTTTTTACATTGCTAATTCAACGGTGAAAAGTGGTAGAATCATATGAGATTTAGTATATTCATTTCTTAGATGATAAAGATGATAGTGATGGATGCCGATGGCCGAAAAAATTCATAGATGGTACATTTTTGCACGTAGTAGGAGTAAATTCCCTACTATCCCATCTTTCTTTCGTTATTCTATTTTTTTAATCTTCTCTCTCTTTCTCCTTGAAAACCAAGCACTCATCTCTCTTTCGCTCTCTCTTTGATTCTTTCTCATTCACCATCTCCCATTCATCCAAATAGAAATTCCTCTTGCTCCCCAAAAAAGATTTAAATTAAAATATCCATTCATTTTTCCATCATATAAGCTCTTCTATTTCTTTTAAATCTTCTGATTGTGTTTGATTATTTCTCTTTTCTGAATCTTTTTAAGGATCAAGGTACCTTCTACTGAATTTGATTATTTTACCGTTTCCTCCTCTACAATTTCCAAGTAATTATCCTTTAAGATCCGTATATGGTGAGTATCATGGAATTTTTAAGGTTTACTAAATCTAAGCTTTGATGGTTATTTTGTTGTTCTTGATGATGGATTTTGTGATCAATTAGGTTGTGTTTTTCCATGTTTTTAGTTATTTCATTATGAGTTTAGTCTCCCATAAGTTTTATCGATGACTCCATTTTCTTAACAAAATAATCAGGACTTGCTATTGGTAAATTAGATTCAGATGTTTTTCGCAAACCTTCATGAGTTCTTTATTTAATTCTTATCATTTTCTGCTGAAACTATGCTTTTGATATGTGCAGAAAAAAATTTCAGCCTTGCTTTTCTCAGGTTCCAACTCGTTGAACTCACTAGCAAGAGCATGAAAAATGAAAAAAGAGTTGATCATTTTCAGCATCTGAATTAGACATGGAATCAAAGTAGAGTGATCAAACAAAACAAAAAAATGATAATAGAGCTCAAGAACCTCACAAGTTTATTTTAAATGAATATATAACAACTAGTTTTTCGAAATAATATTTTTCTAATAATTCGTAAGACTCTTAACGGAATGTATTTTGAGGGGAAACAAATTAATCAATCAAACTATTTTTAGTAAAGTCATGATGTTTAGTCTTCTGAAGGGAAAAAAAGAACATTTTATGATCAACCATGAATTCAAAGTAAATGCAAGAATTTAATACAAATCCTTATTCTAAACCATCCAAGCATCCATAGGTTAAAAAAATATCCTTAGAAATTTCGCTAGAGGAAAGGTAGTGTATTCCAGGATATTTTAATCCCAAATTATATTCTACATATTTTAATCCTAACTATCCAAACATACCATATATACTAGATGTATATTCAAATCTCTTGCCCCCATTTTCTAAAGAAACAGAGTAGATGTCACCTTCCCTTTTCGTTTCCCTCTTTCGTCTTTCATGTGTATCATAATCAGCGCAAGGCATTGATATAAAAAATATTCGTCCTTCACACTTTCTCATCTCTGCTCGAATCGTCTCCAGAACTCCTAGTAACCTTGCATGAAACACCGTATTCTTCAGTCTTCAAAGGAGGATTTGCAACAAAAGAAATTCTTGGCCCTAAAAATAAACTACGAGTCCCCAATGTATCAATCTTTTCCCACACTGTCTTTCTTTTGTCAAGTAGTAGAACTCGAACTAGTTGACTGTGACTTCCGACAAGAACGACCAGGAGCGCCTTCTGATTCAATTAAAAAGCTTTCTTCAACTTTACTAGGAAATTAAACCTCTCGGTTGAAGAACAGTCCACGTAAAACTTACCGGATTGAAGTAACCAAGCCTACCATTTTTGCCTAAGCAATAGAAACGATTATGGAATACCACGGGACTAGAGTTTGGAGCAACGATAAAAGGATACTGGTTTTGAAATCATATATCCTCATGCCAACTACCATCTTCCCATATGCTAACATCAACAAATTTTTTGGACTTGTTTACAATAGCTAATAACAAGCTGTCTTTAGGGGAGATTCATCACGAAGGCCAGGATAACTATGCACAATATCTGCCATGGAATCATCTAATATCACTTCATTTTCTCAACCAAGCACCAACCATCCGTGTCTTGAGAAATAAAATCGAGTGTCGAATAGGTTGTAAGGACAACCGACTCGGAAAGTCTTGTTCAATACAGGGGCTGTAATAGCGAAATACTCCATCCCCGCATTTCTTGAAATGGACTAAGAGAGGACCAACGTCTGCAGGATACACTGGCCTAGTAACCTCTTTCCAACTCTTGCAAACGGCACTAATACATCGATATTCTAAGCGTGGATGTCGCAAAAAGATATTCTCAAGAAGATCATTCGGAAGATCTGACAAAGATGTATTCTTCATATCAAACTTTTTTCCTATAAAAGAAAAAAGTTCAACAATAAGAGTCAAAGAAGATAAATTCATGACAAAACTAAAAATATTTGTAGATAAAGAAGGGTAGAATATAGTGTTGGGAAGGAGAGTCGATCCACAGAACAGTGCTCGCAACAAAATCCAGATCACGCAAAAATACAATCACGCAATTAAACGACGAAAGACAATATAAATTAAAATGCAGGAATAAGAAAGTAATCAATCAAAAACAAGATAGATTTGTTAACGAGATTCACCCACCGTATGGCTAGTCTCCAGCAAAGCGGAATCTGCAAACGTCTACTATACTTGAATCAAGTTTGCAAACAAGAACAACCCTAAGAGATTTCTCTCAAATCTCTCTATACAAATCTCTCTTGGCCTTTGCCTCTTATGATGATACTTGTGATGGATACAAAATGCATCACTCATAAGATGTGCTTTTATAGCACCTAGGACAATATCACTATCTAACAAAGTCACCACCTTTCATTGTCACCACCTAACAATATCATGCATGTCAAAAGCAGCACCTAACAAAGTCACCGCCTGTCATTGTCACCACCTAAAAATATCATGCATGTCAAACTAGCACCTAACAAAGTCATCACCTAACATTATTACCATCTAACAATGTCATGCATGTCAAAAGGTGGCATCTAACCCTAGACTTTAATTTGCATCAATTTTCAACAAACTCCACCTTGATACAAATTCATCACAATCTCGACATTGTCCCACTTGGAGTATTTTTTTTGGCTTGATTCTCAACACTAGTAAACTTCATACAATTCCACTGCTGCTCTCTCCTCATCAACTTTTCATAGAGAGATTCACCGTTCTGCAACAGAGATTCAGCTTATCTCTGTCTACAATTTTGGTGAACATATCTGCCGGATTCTTTTCTCCCGCGATCTTCTGCAGTGTCAACTCACCGTCTTCTAATGCCATGCGTATAAAGTGGTGCCGCACCTTAATATGCTTCGTTCGAGAATGATATGCTGCATTATTCGCCAAATATATTGCACTTTGGCTGTCACTCCACAAAGTATTGAAGTCTTGCTTCTTACTTAACTCTTTGAGTAACCCTTATAACCATATCATCTCTTTGCTGGCTTCCGTGATCGCCGCGTACTCAGCCTCCGTAGTTGACAATGCTATCACTTTTTGCAGTTGAGATACCCAACTCACCGCTGTTCCTCCAACTGTAAATACGTATCCTGTTGTGCTCTTCCCACTATCTCGATCACCCGAGTAGTCCGCATCAACGTAACCTTGCACCTTTAGAGAATCACCCCTGAAACATAAGCAGTGACTAGACATACCCCTAAGATACCTCAAAATCTACTTCACCGCATTCCATTGCTCCTTTCCCGGGTTTTGCATATACCGGCTCACAACTCCCACTGCATGTGCGATATCTGGTCTCGTACTCACCATTGCATACATTAAACTCCCTACCGCAGAAGCATAAGGCACTCTTGCCATCTCGTCTTTCTGCTTTTGAGTTGTCGGGCAAAACTCTTTCATGAGTTTGAAATATTTTGCTAAAGGCGTACTCACCGGTTTTGACTTGTCTATGTTGAACCGCTTCAAAACCTTCTCGATATAGTCCCTTTGCGATAACCACAGCTTCCGCTGTTTCTTATCTCGAACGATCTTCATGCCCAAAATTTGTTTGGCCGCTCCCAAATCTTTCATTGAAAACTTTTCAGCCATCATCTTCTTCAGACTTTGAATTTTCTCGAAGTTCGGACCCGCTACCAACATATCATCTACATAG
The DNA here is from genome assembly GCA_030015575.1 of Agapanthus africanus. NCBI lineage: Eukaryota > Viridiplantae > Streptophyta > Magnoliopsida > Asparagales > Amaryllidaceae > Agapanthus > Agapanthus africanus. Next base: position 307,345,752 of record CM057342.1, read on the forward strand.
AGTGATAGAATGATATAGTCTTCATCCTCAAAAGTCTGAATATAAACACAGTGATCTGACTCACCACGCACAAATCCCGTCTCTAACATGAACTGATCGAATTTGAGATACCACTGTCTTAGAGCTTGCTTAAGGCCGTACAAGCTCTTTCGTAGTCTACACACCATAGTTTCTTTTCCCTTCACCTCATATCCCGGTGACTGCATCATATAAATCTCCTCCACCAAATCTCCATGAAGGAACGCAGTTTTCACATCAAGCTGCTCCAAGTGCAGATCCTCCACCGCCACAATACTAAGAATCACCCGAATTGATGCCATTTTCACCACGGGGGAATATATCTCTTGATAGTCAATTCCTTGTTTTTGCGCATATCTCTTGACTACCAAGCGAGCCTTGTACCGCTTCACACCATCGGCCTCATATTTTATCCTATACACCCATCTATTCAGCAACACTTTTTGACTCTTGGGTAGCTTCACTAGGTCCCACGTGCGGTTCTTCTTCAAAGAATCCATTTCCTCGTCTATAGCTCGCTCCCACTGCTTACTAGCACCGTCTTGCGTCGCCTCTTCAAGGGATTCAGGCTCTCCCGAATCCGTGTACAAAATGAAGTCGGTCATAAGTCTTTCAGGCAGTCTCCTTTCTCTCGTAGATCTCCTCAGAACTAGCACATCTGGTTGCTGAACATAGTCACCATCATGTTCTTGAGTCTAATCCTGCACTGCAGCTTCTTCCATATTTTGATCCCCACTTGTGGGCACCTGATTGTTCTCTTGAGTTCTGTCTAACTCCACGAACTCAGATACAACACCATCTTTGGCTTGCTTTTCTTCTCTATATAAGTGCTGCTCATCAAAGACAACGTTCCGGCTTCGTATTATTTTCTTGTGTAATCCCACAGCCGATATCCGAACCCGTCTCCACCATACCGATGAAAGAACACTTCTTAGATTTGGAGTCAAGTTTACTCCTTTCTGCCTTATCAATCAAAGAATATGCAATACAGCCAAATATTTTAAGGTTCAAATAGTTGACTGGTTTACCCGACCAAATTTCTTCTGGAATGCCTCCATCAAGCGCACTTGCCGGGTTTCTGTTGATCAGATACACAGCAGCATCGACCGCTGCTGCTCATAAGAATTTTAGCAGATTCGCATCCAAGGTCATGCTTCACACTCGCTCTAGGATCGTTCTGTTCATCCTTTCAGCGATACCATTTTACTGTGGCGTCCCAGATACCGTCTTCAACCAACGAATACCCGTTTGCGAGCAAAACTTCTCGAACTCTTGGGTGCAGTATTCCCCACCATTATCGGACTTAGTGTTTAACCTTCATCCCCCTTTGGTTCTCCACATGCGCAATCCAGTGTTTGAAGATGCCAAACACATCGGACTTTTTCTTCATCGCGTATACCCATGTCTTTCGACTTGTATCATCGATGAACGTCACGAAATACCGATTTCCTCCATAAGACTCCACCGAGGCTGGACCCCATACGTCCGTATGCACCATCTTCAGTTTCTTGGTCTTTTTCGCTACACCTCCAATTTGAAATCTGAGCGCGCTTTTCTTCCCACAAACGCGGCTCTCGCAAATCCTAACTCCACCTTTTTCAGCCCCGAAAGAACCCCCTTAGCTTGAAGAATTTTCATGTTCTTCTCGCTGAGGTGTCCCAATCTTTTATGCCACAACGAAGTCTCCGAATTTTTCTCCGAACTTGCCGTCAATGCAACCGAGCCTTCGCTGCTCCCATTGAATGAGTACAACGAACCGCTCAGCTTGTCCTTTGCGACCACCAATGACCCTTTGGAAATCTTCCATTAAGAATTCCCAAATGTTGTAGTAAACCCTTCGTTGTCTATCTGACTTGTGGAAATCAAGCTTTTCTTCAAATCCGGAATGTGATGAGCATTCTTCAATTTGATTTGATCACCTTCTGACGGTTGTAAGATGATCATCTCCTTTCCAACGATCTTACACGATTGACCGTTTTCTACCGTCACATGTCCAAGATCGTCCTGAACATACTCGCTAGAGTGATGTCTGCCTGAAGTACAATGAAAAGAAGCCCCTGAATCTAGGAACCAAGTATCCGCCTTTGTGTTCTCGCTCACCGATAGACAAAGACCTTGTTCCCCTTGTTCTTGTATAGACACTACATTCGCTTCATTTTCATCCGTCTTCTCATCTGAGCCTTTCTTCGGAAGCCTGCATTCACTTCTTCTGTGGCCCTTCTTTCCACAATTCCAACAGGCGCCCTGGATTTTTTCTTGAGATTTACCTCGGCTTTTAGACTTGCCCTTTTTCCCCTTTCCATTGTTCTGCCATGATTCTCCACCGAAAGTGCAGAAGTTCCAAAACTCCCACTCACGGACTTTCTCCGCATCTTATCGTTTAATATGTAGCTTACCGCATCATTAAACGTGAGAATCCCTGAGATAAAGTTGCTAACCGCCATCACTAGGTTCTCCCAACTCTCTGGCAACGAACATAGGAACAGTAGGGCTTGAATCTCGTCTTCAAAGATGATTGAAACAGACTTAAGTTGGCTTGTCACGCTATTGAACTCATTCAGGTGCTCAATCACCAAACCATTCTCTACCATCTTCATGTTGAAAAGCTTCTTCATCAAAAATATTTTATTTGATGTTGATGGCTTTTCATACAACTTCGCTAACGTCGTCATTAGCGCCTTAGTTGTTTTCTCCTTTGAGATATTAAATGCCACCTGCGGAGTCAACGACAATCTGATCGTCACCAAGGCTTTCCTATCCAAAAGGTTATATTCCTCATCGGTCATCTTCTCGGGCTTTTCTCCTAGCAATAGAAGATATAGATCCTTTTGGTATAGACAGTCTTCCAACTGCATGCACCACCAACCAAAATTGTGACCATTGAATTTCTTGATTCTTATCTTATCCTCCGCCATCTTTCGTCTGTATCGCAGCAAACCCGACTTCCTCCTAGATCTGAACCAACGCCTTCAAATCTACAATTTAAGAAAGTTGGGAAGAGGACACAAGCGTCGTTACCCACAGTTACCTAAATTATAGAATCGAAGAACCCTAGGTTCTCTTAACCTTTCTCTGATACCAGTTGTTGGGAGGGAGAGTCGATCCACGGAACAGTGCTCGCGACAAAATCCAAATCACGCAAAAATACAATCACGCAATTAAACGACGAAAGACAATATAAATTAAAATGCAGGAATAAGAAAGTAATCAATCACAAACAAGATACATTTGTTAACGAGGTTCACCCACCGTATGGCTAGTCCCCGGCAGAGCGGAATCTGCAAACGTCTACTATACTTGAATCAAGTTTGCAAACAAGAACAACCCTATGAGATTTCTCTCAAATCTCTCTATACAAATCTCTCTTGGCCTTTGCCTCTTGTGATGATACTTGTGATGGATACAAAATGTCTCACTCATAAGATGTGCTTTTATAGCACTTAGGACAATGTCACTATCTAACAAAGTCACCACCTTTCATTGTCACCGCCTAATAATGTCATGCATGTCAAAAGTAGCACCTTTCATTGTCACCACCTTTCATTGTCACCACCTAATAATGTCATGCATGTCAAAAGCAGCACCTCATTATCACCACCTAACAATATCATGCATGTCAAAGTAGCATCTAACAAAGTCATCACCTAACATTATTATCATCTAACAATATCATGCATGTCAAAAGATGGCACTTAACCCTAGACTTTAATTTGCATCAATTTTCAACATATAGGACATTTTTTTATATACCCGATGCGATCTTATACACAAACGCATGTAGCCTTTTTATTTGTATATCTTCAAATCTTATATGTTGCTTAAAAAAATCCTTTTGCCACTAGAGACAGTGTACTAAAAGAGGAGGATAACTTTATTTAATAATAAGTCCACTATATTTACCTAATAATTTTAATTTAACCTCTTATTTTCACTGCTAAACCTTATTATCACATATGTTTATTCAAACTTAATATTCAAATTTATCACTCAGACATTCATAATTATTGTTGAATTTAAGCAGCATAAATAGGATAGAGTGAAATCGATCATAATAAAAACTAAAAATTAGTATAAGCTAACACAATTTAATTGCAGATTTTTAGAAAATATTTCGGATATATAATTCTTATTATTATTAGAAAATATATAACAAATTAAAGAATAACTAATAAATTAGAAACAATTTTCATTTTTCGTTTTTCTACTGAATATACCAAGTATTCTATCATTGCAACTCAAAAGAGTGGAGTTTTGAGCATATATTGATGAAAAGTGTATTTTATAACAACATTAATGATTACAAAGGGGTATATAATACAAAGGTTGGAGGGGCGTAAATATAAACGCTTAAGATTGCAGAGAGCTATATATATGTAAAGGCCCAAGAATATAATGCCTTGATTAATTTCCTAAAATAACCCCCAAAATGATGCTCAAACCGATCTTATTCTCTCTCTATATGGCTAGAACCTAATGTAAATGAGAAAACGGAATCTCAGATGCCACAGGAGAATATTTTCTCAGGTGGTGTCGCAAAAAGTCAATCTTACACCATCTTTTCCGACGATCGGCATCCACCATCTTCGTTTTCATCGCCTAGAATGCGAATGCACCAAATTTCATCTGCTTCTAACACCATTTCACCGAGATTCTCGCGTTTGCTGCTGCGTGCTACCACTGCTATATAAACCCCCATCACAGAGGGGTCAAGGAAGCCATTTTTTACTCTACTAAGCCGTTACTTTGCTCGGATCTCATCACAAACTTGATCGTCGGAGGGTCCTTGGTGGTACCGAACCACCCTGAGACTTCCTTGCAGGTACTCGGCGTCAAACTCCTCATACCAGCTCTTTCACCAAAACCCATTGAGACCCACACGCAACAGAAGATCACCATCAAAATTCACCGGGAGATCAACGGAAGACAACATCTGACGGAGACCTGAAAAGGACCTCCATCAGTTGGCGCCGTCTGTGGGAAATAACTCCACAAAACACAAACTTGGCCTTCCGACCTCCGCCCACATGGCAACCGATCCCCCTGAAGATCCAAACACCCGCTGTCGCCTCCCTCACAACAGAGGCGCAGACGAACCCTCACCAAATGTCGTCGGCTTCCCCGCTGGCTGCCGTTTCACAGGCTCCGACGACCGCCCGAGCAAAAGGGCTAGAGGCCGAGAGCCCATCACCTTTGGCGATGAGGATCTCCACGGCATATTTGTACCCCATAGCGACCCGCTGGTGATCATAGCCCAAATTCACCGGTACGAGGTCCACCGGATACTCATCGATTCGGGCAGTTCGACGGACATCCTCTTCCACGACTGCTTCCTGCGTATGGGGCTCGCCCCAGTGGACTTGAGACCGACCTCTCACGTCCTCTCGGGGTTCACCAACCACTCCATCCCGGCACAAGGGGTGGTCACCCTGTAGTTCACAATCAGGGAGCTCCGCCACACGCGCACACTGCCTATAGACTTCATCGTAGCGAAGGTTCCGTCGGCCTACAACGTCCTCCTTGGCCGCCCGATGCTGAACTCCCTCCAGGCCCAGATCTCGACATACTATCTGGCGATGAAATTCCCTCTCGATCGGGGCGGGATCGGTCGGGCATACGGGAGCCAGCGGGTCGCGAAGATAGGCCTTACCGAGGCGTCTTCGCCCGAGCAGCATGCTGACGGCGCTGAGGCGTGCGACGACATCAAAGGATCCCTGGACACCCGAGACGAGCGGAAGGAGGTCCGTGGAGCGCCGGTCGAGCCTCTGACCGAGGTGCCCCTAACAGAAGGAGACCAAGGAAAGACCGTCTAGGTCGGGTCGCTCCTGATGGGGACTCAGCGGGATGACCTGATCAGATTCCTCAGAAGCAACTCCGACGTCTTCACCTGGGCTCCTGCTGACATGCCTGGGATCGACCCCAAAATCATCTCCCACAAGCTCGGAGTTGATCCTGCGGCCCGACCCGTCAGACAGAAGAAAAGAAGTTTCGCCCCGGTCAAACAGAAGGCTATCGAAGAGGAGATTGATCGGCTCCTCGCCGCCAACTTCATCAGGAATGTGCCTTACTCGGAGTGGCTGGCAAACGTAGTTCTGGTCAAGAAGTCAAGCGGGAAGTGGCGTATGTACGTCGACTTCACCGACTTCAATAAGGCCTGCCCCAAGGACAACTTTCCGCTCCCCCGCATAGACCAGCTCGTCGACAACTCGGCCGGTCATGAGCTGCTGAGCTTCATGGACGCCTTCTCCGGATACAACCAAATCCGTATGAATCCTGGAGATGAAGATCTGACCGCATTCACAACGGACCGGGGAGTGTACTGCTACAAGGTGATACCCTTCAGCCTCAAGAACGCCGGGGCCACGTACCAAAGGCTGGTCAATCGCATGTTCAAACCACAGATCGGCAGGAATATGGAAGTCTACGTTGACGACATGCTCGTCAAGTCCATCTCATCGGCCGACCATGCCAAGGACCTGGGCGAGGCATTCGGAGTGCTCCGCAAATTCAATATGAAGCTAAACTCCGCCAAGTGCGCATTCGGAGTCACCGGAAGAAAGTTCCTCGGGTTCATGGTCACTCACCGCGGAATCGAAGCTAACCCAGAGAAGATCAACGCTATCCTGAGTATGGCCGCACCCAAGACCAACGTCGAGATCATGCGGCTCACGGGGCGGGTCGCCGCTCTGAGCCGTTTCATGTCTAGGTCAGGAGAGAAGTGCCTTCCGTTCTTTAAGGCGTTGAGGAAAATTCTGAGGTTCGAGTGGTCGGAGGAATGCTAAGCCGCCTTCGACCAACTGAAGAGGCACCTCGCAACACCGCCGCTGCTCACCCGGCCAGTGGAAGGGGATGAGCTGTCGCTGTATCTGGCAGTATCCGACCAAGCAGCAGGCTCAGTGCTCGTCCGGGAGGCCGAGGGGGCACAGAAGCCGGTGTACTATGTGAGCCACGTGTTTAAGGACGCGGAGACGAGGTACCCCGCCATAGAGAAGATTGTCTTAGCCCTCGTGGTAACCTCGCGGAAGCTGCGGCACTACTTCCAAGCACACACCATCATCGTCCTCACCGAGCGCTCGTTGGGAGCCATCCTAGCATCACCGGAATCCTCGGGCCGCCTAGAAAAATGGAGGTGGGAGCTATCTCAATTCGACATAAGGTATCGCCCGAGGAAAGCGATCAAGGCGCAGGCCCAGGCCAATTTCATTGTTGAATGCACCATCCTTAGCAGGAATCCGGAGTCCGCGCCACTCCCTCGCAGCCCAGTGCCCCATCCCGGAAGGCCCTGACTCGGTTCCGGAGTGGGTCATCTACATCGACAGGTCTTCTATCGAGGAAGGCTGCGGTACCGGCCTCATCATCCGGGGCCCAAACAAAGATGAGATGGAGTATTCTTTGAGGCTCGGTTTCAAAGCATCGAACAACGCGGCGGAATACGAGGCCCTCCTGGCTGGACTGCGCATGGCCGTCGGGCTGGGGCTGAAGATAATTCGAATTCGCAGCGACTCGGCCCTTGTCGTCGGTCAAGTGACCGGCCGCTTCGAAGCTCGAGAGCCTCTAATGATGAAGTACCTAGACGAAGTGAGGAAACTCCGAAGAAATTTCGACGAAGTCCAGGTAGAGCAAATACCTAAACAGCTGAATGCCCAAGTAGACGCCCTGAGCAAGTTAGCTTCGTCGTACTCGGCCAACAATAAGCGGTCAATCCTCTTCAAAACCTTGCCTCGACCCAGCGTGGGAGACGAAGCGACGACTCTCCATGTGTACGCGGCACAGGAGAGCGACCAGGATTGGAGAAAGCCCTTTGTGGAGTTCCTGAAGGACGGCGCGCTCCCGGAGGACCGGGCGGCCGCTTGCCGCCTCCGGGCCAAAGCCCGCCACTTCGTCTGGAGCAACGGGAACCTCTACAAGAAGGCCTTCACTCAGCCCCTGCTCCGGTGCGTCGACCCCCATGAAGCTGATTACGTACTTCAGGAAATCCATGAAGGGGTAGGCGGTGCACACCAGGGGGCTCGGACCTTGATCCAAAAGGCGTTACTCAAAGGGTACTACTGGCCAACCATGCACGAGGACGCCCTGAAGCTGGTCAGGAGGTGCAAGAGCTGCCAGCTCCACGGCAGCATTCCTCGCCTCCCGGCTACCGAGCTAACTGCCCTGACATCCCCATGGCCGTTCACCCAGTGGGGGTTGGATATGATCGGCCAGTTCCGTACCGGAACAGGCGGGCACAAATACGTCCTTGTCGCGGTGGACTACTTCATCAAGTGGATCGAGGCCGTCCCCATCAGGAAACCGGACGCCGCCACAACTATCAAGTTCCTGCAAAACAACATGATACTCCGGTTTGGCATCCCGAGGTGCATCATCACCGACCACGGGACGAACTTCGAGAACGAGAAAGCGAAGGACTTCTGCAGGGAGTACCGTATCCTCATGAAGTTCGCCGCGGTCGCGCATCCCCAATGTAACGGGCAGGCCGAGGTCGCTAATCGAGATGTCCTCCGAGGTCTCCGGACCCGCCTAGAAGGGCGGCAGGGCAGTTTGGTCGAAGAGCTACCCCGGGTCTTATGGGCCCTGCGCACATCAAGAAAGACTTCCACCGGGGAGACCCCCTTCAGCCTCTACTACGGGACCGAGGCGATGGTCCTAGCGGAGATCGGGCTACCCAGTCACTGGGTCGAGCACTTCGACGATGACGCAAACACCACGGCGCTACGGACCAACCTTGACATCTTGTTGGAAAAGAGGGATCGGGCTCAGATCAGAGCTGCCGCCTATCAACAACAAACGGCCCGATACTACAACGCCCGGGTCAAACACCGCTCCTTCAAGAACGGGGACCTAGTCCTGCGGCGGAATGAGTTCATCGACCAAGGCAGACTTCACAAGTTCTCTCTAAAGTGGGAGGGTCCCTTCCTCATCTCTGAGGCGCTCCCCGGCGGAGCCTACCACTTACAAGACGCGGATGGACGAAAGCTTCCGCGGCCTTACAATGCCGAGAAACTCAAGCTATACCAGTGAGGTCAAAGCCGGCGAGTGTGTGCCCTCCCCCCTCGGGATTTCCCTTTCATAAAGAGGGTGTAAAGCGTTCTCTAAAATTCCTGTCCATGCGAATAAAGAAACGTCGAATCATCCCGAGTAGAGTTCCACCTTTACAACTCAAAGCCCTCGCCAACAGGTGGCCGTGCAACCCACTGCCAGGACCAAAAAAGCCCTCCCAGAGGCAGTCGAGCCCGAGGATCCCTCGCTCAGCTGTCCCAAGTGGGCAGCTTCCCTGCCGCAACGCCGGGGATCAAAAAGCCCTCACAGAGGCAGTCGAGCCCGAGGATCCATCGCTCGGCTATCCCCCGCGGGCAGCTTCCCTGCCGCAACGTCGGGGATCAAGAAGCCTTCACAGAGGCAGTCGAGCCCGAGGATCCCTCGCTCGGCTATCCTTCAGGACAAAAGCCCTCGCCAAGAGGCACCGGGCGGTAACCTTACCCGGCCAAGGGTCCTTGGTGGGCTTCTACAGCCCCTCCCGCGCTAAGGACTAAAGTCCTCTCAGAGGCAGTCGAGTCCTTTCTCGGCTATCCCCGGCTGGTAGCTTCCTACCACAACCGACAGGGATCAAAGTCCTCGCCAAGAGGCACTGGGAAGTAACCCTGATCGGTCCCCGTCCTGAAGGGTCAAAGCCCTCACAAGAGGCAATCGAGCAGCTGCCCTGCTCGGTCATCTCCGGCTGGTAGCTCCATACCCATGACGCCAGGGATCGAAGCCCTCGCAAGAGGCATCCGAGCGGCTGCCTCGCTCGGTCATCCCAGGCTGGTAGTTGCCTACCCACGACGCCAGAGGTCAAAGCCCTCGCCAAGAGGCAACCGCGCAGTTTCACCGCCCGGTCACCCTTAGTGTGCTTCTTACAGCCCCTCCAACGCTAAGGATCAAAGCCCTCGCAAGAGGCAACCGGGCAGCAACTCTACTCGGCCGTCCCTGGCGGGTAGCTTCCCTACCGCAACGCCAAGGATCAGAAAGCCCTCGCGAGAGGCAACCAAGCAACTACCCCGCTCAGTCATTCCCGGCTGGTGGTCGATGCTCGAAGTCGAAAGAAGCCCATGGCCCGCGGAGGATCCGAGACCCTAGTGAGGGGCGTCAGGTCTATCCACGTCTAAAACGATCTCCCTTCGACTTCGGGGGCCCATGGGGATACCTCCTCGGCAGCACTTGGCAGGCTCGTCGGCAAATTATTAAAGTCAACTCGACGGACGATCGCCGGACAGATAGCCAACCTGACATGAAAACACAACGGTACAAGCAAAGATATCTTACAAGCATTCTTCACACACAGAAGATGAAATGCAAACCGATAAAACAAGGATTCTCTTTTATCACCAAAAGCAAAGTTTTTACAAAGGGAATTCTGGGGCTCCCCATCCCTACAAACTGCCCGGAGGCTTACTTCGGTCCCTTCATTGCTGGCATCACGGCCTGCTGGGGGCTCTACCACCGGAGATTTCGCCACCAGGGGGCTCCCTGCTCCCCTCGCCATCTTCCCCCGGAGGCCTCACCCCCGGAAGCGGAGCCCGAGCGAGGAGCTCACCATCTTCGAACTCAGGAAGCTGTTCCTTCACTGCGTCCAGGGCCTTGTTCCACACGACGACAGAATACTCCCCGAGCTCGACGTAAAACCGCTCTGACGTCTTGTAATCGGCCACAGCTTTCTTAGCCCGAGCCTCGGCAACCTGGGCCTCCAGAAGCGCCGCCTCAGCGTCCCTTCTGCTGGCGTCCCTCTCCTTCTCCATGGCCGCGAGGTGTTCGGCCAGATCTGCCAGCTTCCTATCAGCGACCCGGAGGGATGCACTCAGACGGCGATGGGCACCCCGATTCGCTGAAATGGAAAGTTCCGCAGCCTCCGCCCAGGCTGCCAGGACGTCGGCCCTTGCCCTCTCCAGGCGCAAGTCACGCCGCAAAACCTCGACCTCCGAGGGGAATGCTTCTACTGGCCTCGGTGCGTGGAACGCCCCCTCGGCCTCCATGCGAGCGGCAAGGGCGCAGTGTTGAAGGACCTGACGGAAAGCGAATGAGAAACCAGGAGGCCCTCGAGCCAAAGATGTTAGTTATATGTATGCCCTAGAGGCTATTACTGTACATATGATATATATTGTAATGGATGCTTGGACATATATAGGGAGGACTTTCTTGCTCGACATGATAGTATGCTATCTGGTTGTACTTTATCTTAACATGTACTCTGATTGTCTCTATGTTACATGTTGATAAAGCCCTTAGGAAATGTACTCGACTACTGGGACTATGATGAGATCATACTAGTGGGGTCACGGTAGTCGACGAGTACATCCTATAACTGTTCCTAGTCGAGGGTGTATCGAGACAGGGCATCGATACACCAGAATAGACTAGCGTATACGCATCTTGACCCATATGATAGGCGATGGATGATCCCATATCCATCGGTGTTTGGCATCAAGGATGGTGTACGGGTGCTCAGTAGAGACTGGGTACACTGGACGGACTCGCCGAGAACTTCCAGATGGTATTATACACCACGTCAGATGGCAGTTCTCTGGTGACACTGGTACAGGTTAGTCTGTAGACCCGAGATCGTCATAGAGTCTTATGTGATTCCTACTGTGCTTTGATTTTCATCATACCACGTCCAAGAGGACGTGCAAAAAGGTGGCTTTTGGGTACAGTCTCGAATCACATGGAGGCAATGAGCGATAGGAGGGGTTTCGTCTCTCCCAGGTATAGGGAGTTGATATTGCGCTGTGTTCGATTGGCTATAACTGGAAATCCCTGGCCAGGGTTGCTGAGATTTACTAGTAAGTGTTATCAGTAGTTTCTTGAACTGTTATGGACCTCATATCGATACGACTTATCAAGCTACTGGGGTCTGACGTTTACCACCCCTAGGCGAGATATGCGACATATCAGACGAAGAGACCGGACTGTATGGGAGTGTTACTGATTAGATTCACGGGAGAAAGTACAGGCTTGCTTGTTGATCTTCTAATCGCTTAATACCTGGGTGGCTATTACGTTTAGCTGACTGCTTGCAGCTTGTGGGCATTTAATATGATCATCACCTACTGCCAGCATATTGACGATTCTTTAGATTCCTACACAGAGGTTTCTTGACTCAGGAAAAACGGAGTAGGAGCACATATATGATATGTGCGGGACCGAGAACAATACGTGTATGTGATACCGTATTAGATTCTCACGATATGAGATATCGGCCGGGTATATGAGATATAGCCGGGCCATCGGATCAAGTGTTGATTCGATGAACTGATACAGATTATATTAGTCGGTTATTTGTGAAATAGCCGGATTATCGGATCAAGTGTTGATACGATAATTTAATGTACAATTATATATTTTATATATTAAATTACATTAACTAATATAAGCTCACTAAAAGATTCTTTTTCTCACTCGGGTAATACATTGATATATATGCGGTATATGTTAATTGTATTATTTTATTTTGTTACAATATATATTATATATGTGATATATAATATTGTAACATGTTATAATTACTAATGCAACATGTTTAGTGGAGATTAAACGAGGTTAGGGTTTGATTTGGGTTAAACTTTTCTAAAAGCTTCAAGAAGCTTTTATTTTGTTTCTTGCAAAGATATATAGTTTAGATATTTTGCAAGATATTTACTTAACCCAACCCACACCCTTTACTATGGTTAGATCTCTACAATGGTTAAGTTTTTCTTGACTTAACCATGGTTGCATTTGTAATGATATTAACACTTTCATTATTCATCACAAAAGCAATTGATCTTCTTCTTCCTCCTTGCAAAAGCTTTCTGGCTTACGATTTTGTGAAGATTATGAGTGAGATTAAGAAAACAAAAGAGAGCTAAAATCCAACTTCATCATCCTAATATATTCTAACCATTTAGATTAGGGTGTTCACTTCATTTAGTGAGTGAGAGCTGTTAGTTGTATGTATGCCCTAGAGGCCAGTATTGTACAGATGATGTATATTATATTGGATGCTCGGACATATATAGAGATGACTTTCTTACTCGATATGATAGTATGCTATCTGGTTGCTCTTTATCTTAACATGTATACTTGTCTCTTTATACTGTCTTATAGTTACATGTTGGTAAAACCCTTAGGATGTGCACTTGACTACCTGGACTATGATGCAGATCATACTAGTGGGGACATGGTAGTCCATAAGTACATCCTTCAAGATCCCTAGTCATGGGTGTATCGAGACAGGGCATCGATATACCAGTATAGACTAGCGTATACGCTTCTCGACCCATGAGATGGGCGATGGATGATCCCATATCCATTGGTGTTTGACATCAGAGATGGTATACGGGTGCTCAGTAGAGACTGGGTACACTGGACGGACTCGCCGAGAACTCCCAGATGGTATTATACCTCACGTCAGATGGCAGTTCTCTGGTGACACTTGTGCAGGTTAGTCTGTAGACCCGAGATCGTCATAGAGTCTTGTGTGATTCCCACTGTGCTTTGATTTCCACCTTACCACGTCCATGAGGGCGTGAAAAACAGTGGTTTTTGGGTACAGTCCCGAGTCACATGGAGGCAATGAGCGATAGGAGGGGTTTCGTCTCTCCCTGTATTGGGGGTTGATGTTGCGCTGTGCTCGATTGGCCGTAACAGGGAAGTCCCTGGTCAGGGCTGATTAGATATTTACTGGTAAGTGTTACCAGTAGTTTCTCGACCCGTTATGAGCCTCACATCGGCATGACTTATCGGTTATTGGGGTCTGACGTTTACCACCCCTAGACTTGATATGCGACATATCTGACGAAGAGATCGGACTGCACGGTAGTGTTGCTGGTTGGCTCGACGGAAGTTGTAGCAGGTTCGCTTGTTTTCTTCTGATCGCTCAATACCCGGGTGGCCGTTACGTTTAGCTGACCGCTTGCGGCTTGGGGGTGCTTGATATGATCATCACCCACAGCCGGCGTATTGACGATTCTTAGAGTCCCACAAAGGAGTACCTAGACCAGGCGAAATGTTGTGGTGCGCGTATGCGATATGCGCATGGACCCGGTTAAAATGCGCGTATGAGATACCGTATATTAATCGGGCGGCTTGCTTTTGGTTAGGTCGTATGTGAAATGGCCGGATTGATAAATCAAGTGTTGATTTATCATTTAACCATTAGTTTCTCACTAGAAATCCTTTCTTGTATTTTTGTATGTATGCATGCATGTATGCATTCTTTCTTGATTCATGCACATATGGATGTGCATGCACACATACATACATACATCTTCCTTCATGGTTGTTTATACATAGAAAATAATGGCAATATAAGACTCACACCATGGTTTATATGTATGGATTATTATTTCTATTTATGTTAAAACAAAAGAAAAGAGAAAAGATTAATAAATGGTTATATTCTACACTCTTCCTTGAATTAACCATGTTCACCTACTTATTAACCATGATTTAATCTTCCTCTTGTGTTTTAACTCAAGTGAAATAAATATCCATAATATATAACCATGGTTTGAGATGAAGAGGGAAAATATATATAGTTATATTTTCTATTTTCTCTTAAGAGTTTTATCTTTTACTCTTGTTCAAAAAAGCCATCATCTTCTTCCTCCTTCTTCTTTTGCTCTCTAGATTTCTATAGTGAGCAAAACACTTATCAAGTTAGGTTTTTGAAGTGAGAAAAGCCACCACCACATCATTCTACACAAATCTTGCCCATTTGTTTAGAGTGTTAGCTTCATTTCTTTCTCTTGATAAAGTGAAGTTGCAAGCTTGGACAAAGGAGCTTCGGGTGGATCGTCGTGGACGCTAGAAGACCTCAAGCTAACCGTCTTACTACCCTTAAGTGGCCAAGGAGTCTAGCATAGGGAGCTACAAATGTTGTACTCTCAAAACCCTAGCTTTTGTTACTTGTGATGTGGTTTAAAGTTAGTAAACCCTAATTTTCTAGGATTGATTCTTTGTATGCTTACTTAGCACCCTAAAAATTTAATCATTGGTACAAGTTGTTAGTATATACGCCCTAGGGGCTATTATTGTATCATACTAGATTGTATATTACGTAATGGAAGCTTGGGATATTCACAGTTATATATATACAGTCTTGCTAAAAATGGTAGTATGCTACTTGGTTTGTGTCTGCTTTAATATGTGCATATGTTTCTTATAACGTATCACTTATACATATTAGTAGAGCCCATAGGATCTTTGCTTGATTACCAGCGTCGTGATGGCAGTCACACTAGTGGGGGCTGGGTAGTCTGTAAGCAACATCCTATACAGGTCCCTGGTCGTTGGATTATCGAGATAGGGCATCGATATTCCGGAGTAGACTAAGTGTGTACGCTTCTCATCCCAGTTGGGGAAATGGTCTGTCCCACAGCCATTAGTACGTCGTACTGGAGATAGTATGCAGGTGCCCGTTAGGTTACGGGTACACCGGACAGGACTCGCCGGGGAACTGATTGGTTGGTATTATACCCATCGTCAGTTAACAGTTCCCAGGTGACATGAGTACAGCATAGTCCGCAGATTTGACACTGCTACTTCGCCTCGAGTGTGTCCCACTGTTCTTAGATTGTTACCCTACCACGGCTCAAAGGAGTCGTGCAAACAGGTAGCAGTTGGGTGCAGTCCCGAGCACTTGGAGGCAGTGGCGGTTAGATAGGATTCGTCTCTCCCGGTATTGGGAGTTGATATCGCACTGTGTCAGAGAGCCATTACGCAAAGTCCCTGGCCAGTGCAAGCGAGATATACTGGTAGGTTCCAGTAACTTCTCAGGGTGTAATGGGCTTCGCTCCGACACGACTTATACAGCTATTAGGGGACTGACGCTTGCCGCCCCCTAGGCTTGATATGCGATAGTCTTAGACGAACAGACCGGACTGTATGAAGATTGTCACATCAGGCTCAGTAGGAGTTCGGATGATTTTCCTCATCGGCCTTCTTATCGACATCTACCTGGGCACCGTTACGTACAGCTAGTGCCGCTTGCGGTCTGTGGTTAAACCCACTGCCAGCGTAGTGTCGAGTCTTTAGAGTCCCACACAGAGAGTTTCCCTGCTCCAGACGAAACGATATAGAGGTTGTATGGTTTTACGACAAGGGTTCGGATGCATACGTGTGTTTACGCACGTACGACTTTTCGGGCAGTTTTTACTAGCTGGCTTTGGTTTAAGCCAGATTCTAGTATCAGGTTATTGGATTTACACAGTCTAAAGTTTTTCCGTGTTTTCACGGATAGGAGGGGCGTTCTCGTAATTGCGCGAGAAGCTTCTAGAAGATGGTGACTAAGGAGGTTTAGGTGGCATATACATTGAATGAGATTAGTGAGTCATATGGATGATTCATCCATATCATTAATGCTTCATAATTGCTTAATGACTCATGGAGATGAATCACCATAAGATATTTATCAAGCATGGTTGTAAATCATTTTCTTTTCTTTTCTTGAAAAACAATAATGCTTGATATATATTATGATAGCTCATTTTTCTCACATGATTATCATGTTCATCTTCTCTCTCCTCAAGCTCTCTCTCTTCAAACCCTAATCCTCCCCTCTCATGTGTTGAGTACAAGGATTAGTTAGACTAATACATCCATAACCTCACTCTATATCACCTAGTTAGCTTAGATTAGCGATTTGAGCAAACTAGTTATCTCAAGTTTGAGATTAAGCTTGGCGTAGGAACTTTCGGGTGGATCGTCTTTGATTCGAGGAGGTCGTTGAGGTGCCGATGTTCCAAGGAGCCTACGAGGAGTGGAGGACAGCGATGAAGACCCGAAGGACATGGTTCTTGAGGTATAATCATTTCACATAGTAGTTTAGAACTTCTATGATTGATGTTAGTTATCGTTTAGCTTCGATTCATGCGGTTAGTCGATGTTTAAGCAAAGAACAAGATCGTTTTTCATATTTTCGCCTCCCCGCAAGTCGTGGGGTGTTGCACATCGACTTACAGTGGTATCAGAGCCTCGCTAAACAATAAATAAGTCACTTGCAAAATTGTATGAATTTCGAATGGAAAAAACAAAACCGGAAAACCCCGATATCATGAGTTTCTGTCGATTTTTAAATGAAGTCCAAAAATTTTTCAGGGAGGTTCAGAAAGCACTAAATGATAGTATTAGAACACCCAAGAAAACTGGGCTCATGAATCGGCTAAACCGCCGCGGAACCGCGGCGGATCCCACCGATCCGCCGCGATTCCGCCGCCGAGTTGCCGATTCATCTGCCCAATTTTCCTGTGTTGGTTCTCTGTGATATTTGGTATTTTCTGGAATATTTTAATTTTTGCTCAGATTTCAGATTTACAGAGAAGTATTGGAGAAAAATTAAATGTGTTTAATCGATCGAAATTATACGGTATTTGCTTGTTGGATTATATCTGTGTTTGTATAATGTGTTCGTAAACCTCCCCTAACTGCTAGTATGTCGGTTGGCAGGGGTTGCACATTTCTGTAATGGATTTTATCTGTTTGTGTATATGAACTGTGTTGGACTGTTGTGATGTATAGCCAGGGTTATGTGATGGGTTATTATTTAATTCATTTGATGTAAATGTAATTTGTTGTAATATTATTTTGCGGGGCACATCCAGGTTGCGGTTGTAGCCACCGTTGTATTATTTCATTTTACTGTTTTTTGCTCCTAGGACAGACCCAAGGTGGGGTGCACAAACTGCCGGGCGGGTAGTTTGCCGTACCCGTAGGGGTCTTGGGTGGGGTAATGGCTATTCATCACAACTGTGTAAATCCGTCTTTTGTTGCAGGCTCAAAACAAACACGGATTGCTTGCAAATCCAATAAAGTTCATCTGTGATCTGGAATGAATATTATTGCGTCTGACGAATGTACAATATCTATATATGATAGCTATTTAGACGTCACTTATGTTTTACACCCGCGCTAGCCCAGCCCCCGCTCTGTCGTTAGTTAAGTAACCTAACGGGTAATGACGGGACCCCGTGGCGAATGCGGATGGCATAAGAGGACGTTGTATTTTCGTTGTTTTCTGCAATGATAGGTTAATGATGGGACGCATTATTATAATGCAAAGAAAATAAACCAAAGTTTAATCGTTGGAACAAATTTAAAAAAAAACCACTCGGTTATTTTAAAAAGATCAGATTTTTTAATTGCGGAGCTTTAACCACTCCTTTTAAAAAGTATCAGGTTCCTTCGATTATATCAAATTCACTACGTTCACGGTTTTGCCAAAACCATTCGTAGCCCTCCGTCATTTCTTATGGATGGTCAGAATTATTCAAGCTATGTTTGTTGGCCCTTAGTCAAGGCATAGTGTTTGGTAGCTGCTGGGGTATTCATTTGTTGCATAGATAGATGCGTTGGTTTGGGACAGTCGTATTACTTTGTTGGCCCTTAGTCAAGAGTATGTATAGGTGGGTTCAAATTAACCTGGACAATGACGGGTAGAACTTGACATGTGACTTATGATTTGTTGGCCCTTAGTCAAGGTCATAAGAGCATGGGGCAAAAATCCACATCGGGAATTTCTAAAGAAACTGAAATTTGCAGAGAGATGCATACCATTTTGGAGTTTGATGAATGTTGGTAGGATTCCTTCAACATTATCATACGATGATATTTTGGATCCCGATCCTACTGTGAGTACATGCTACTTATCAGGAGATTCGTCACTTAACGATCAATGCTATAAACCAAGTAGGTGCCAAGAAAGGTGTCAGCGGGGTTACGCCCCCAGAGAAAAGAGGTTATTTAATTAAGGAACTTCGCGAAAGCGTTGGAAAACCTCCCTCGAAGTATCGACACTGGCCTGGCTGAACGGTTAAGCAAGTATTATACGGTGAGAATTGTCCTGGCTAATTCTTCTTTTATGGTTTGAGAAGGGATTCGAGAAACAGTGGGAGCCATCCTGTTTAGATAAATTAAACCACTCTAAACTTGCAAGAGCATCATGCTAATAGTATCTTCTTCTCTCTCTTAAATTGCAGCGACCTTGTGACCACACATAGGTTACATCTAGATAACAAATTGACTGAATCTGACTTATATGACTGGCATAGGTCTGTCCAGATGTCCATTGGCTATGACAAGCTGGACCACCCTATTACTACTCAAGATCCCGCCGTCTCAGGTCCAGTTTCCACTGTCGAGGATGTGGATATCCGTCAGACAAGGGAAAAAGATAAAGCGAAAGCTAAGTGCTTCGTGTTAGCTTCAGTTGATGGTGTATACCAGAAGCAGCACGAGAAGATGGACTTAGTTTCCATCTTTCTCCATAATAAAGATTTATATGGAGAGCAATCTCATATCACTAGATATGAAACCTCGAACGAATTAATTCAAGCGAGGTTAGCTGACGGGTCATCTGTAAGGGACAACGTCTTTCCAATGACTAGCTGTATTGATGAGCTCCAGGATCTGGAGACCGCGTTGGGAAACGAGTCAAACACTGACTTGATTCTACAGTCTCTGCCTTCTACCCTGAAGGAAACCAGGGAAGGAAAAGGAAAGAGAAAGGCAAAAGTTTCGGGACTGGATATAGTAAAACAGGGGCGTTCCTATTATTACAGAAATGAACATTGGCAGAAAGATTGCAGGGCTTTAGAAGCCAGTAACCAGGATACGAAGCATGTTATGGCTTCGACTTCGAGTGTGTTTATGATAGAGAACTGTATGTCAGTTAACCCTACTTCCTGGGTATTGGATACCGGATCAGGAACTCACATCTGTAATTCATTACAGGCTCTGAGAAATCGTAGGGTTATCGGGATAGGTGATATGACCCTCACAGTTGCTAACGGAATGAGCATGGACGCTGAATCCGTAGGGGAATATCATCTTGGAATGACAACTGGGCAGATATTGATTCTGCGTAACTGTTTTTATGTACCAGGTACGACTTGTAATATCATATCTGTACCCTTACTTTCTAAGGAAGGATATGATTTTGCTTTTACAAGAGATGTGGTTCACATCCACCTAAATCAAGATTTGATTGGGTCAGGTATATTAGAAAACGGAATATACGTATTAAATCAAGCTCAGATTTTCAGTATCCAGAACACACTTAAAAGAAAGTCTCCGGAATTAAATCAGGCTTTCTTATGGCATTGTAGACTAGGTCACATCAATGAAAGGAGGTTGACTAAGTTACATAGAGAAGGATATTTGAATCCGTTCGAATATCAATCTTATGCTACTTGTGAATCTTGTCTCACGGGAAAGATGACAAAGACTCCGTTTACTGGACACGGAGTAAGAGCGAGCGAGCTCTTAGGACTCATACACACTGACGTGTGCGGTCCAATGTCTACACATGCGCGAGGTGGTTATTCCTACTTCATTACTTTTACGGATGATTTCTCTAGGTATGGATATGTCTTCTTAATGAAGCATAAATCCGAGGCTTTTGAGAAATTCCAAGAATACAAGAATGAAGTGGAAAAACAAACAGGCAAGAGTATAAAGACACTGAGATCTGATCGAGGTGGTGAATACTTAAGTGCCGAGTTCCTGGGTTACTTAAAAGAGAATGGAATTCTCTCTCAGCTTACTCCTCCATACACACCACAACATAACGGTGTATCAGAAAGGAGGAATCGAACCCTATTGGATATGGTTCGTTCCATGATGAGTAACGCTGAGTTACCACGATCATTCTGGGGATATGCACTAGAATCAGCTGCATATCTTTTGAACCAGGTTCCTACCAAAACTGTGCCTACCACACCATATCAGATATGGAGTGGGAAGAAACCCTGTCTAAAACATTTTAAGACATGGGGATGTCCAGCTTTTGTAAAAAAGCAGCATGCGGACAAGCTCGAGGCACGCTCAGTAAAGTGTAAGTTTGTAGGATATCCAAAGAACTCAAAGGGATATTATTTCTATTACGCAGAGGAACAAAAGGTTTTTGTTTCTCGTCATGCCTGCTTCTTAGAAACTGAATTTTTAGAAAATTAGAAGAGTGGGAGCGCAATAGAACTGGAAGAAATTCCAGACCCACAAACTGTTACTGAAAGTATGGTAGAACCAGAGGTTTCAGAAGAAAGGGACATCCCAACGCCACTCCGCAGGAGTAGTAGGCAATCTCATCCGCCCGAGAGATACTACGGTTTTCTCATAGACGGGGATAGAGAGGATTGCACTATTGATTATGATGAGCCTACTAGCTTCCAGCAAGCCATTCAGAGCGGTGACTCAGTAAAATGGCTGGATGCAATGCGGACCGAAATGGAGTCCATGTACACCAACAAAGTATGGACTTTTGACATTGCTCCAGATGGGGTAAAACCCGTAGGATGCAAATGGATCTTCAAAAATATGATTGGTGTAGATAGACAGGTTGAAACCTATAAGGCTAGACTTGTTGCAAAGGGTTTCCGTCAAAGACCTGGTTTGGACTATGACGAAACCTTTTCTCCAGTGGCTATGCTTAAATCTATTCGGGTCCTTCTTGCTATTGCCGCCTTCCACGATTATGAAATCTGGCAGATGGACGTAAAGACGGCCTTTTTAAATGGTAATTTGGAAGAAAGCGTCTATATGGATCAGCCAGAAGGATTCATTCAGAGTGGAACCAGCGGTAAAGTATGCAAGCTGCTTAAATCCATTTATGGACTAAAGCAGGCATCACGGAGTTGGAACATCTGTTTTGATGATGCTGTCAAAGAATTTGACTTTATCAAAAGTCCAGATGAACCATGCATATACAGTAAGATTGTAGGGAGAGCAGTAGTATTCCTTGTCTTGTACGTGGATGACATTCTCCTAATAGGAAATGATATTCCTATGTTACAGTCAGTCAAAAGATTCTTGTCACATAAATTCTCCATGAAAGACCTAGGTGATGCCACCTACATTCTGGGAATCCGGATCTATCGTGATAGATCAAAGAGGATGTTGGGACTTTCGCAGTCCACGTACATAGACACCATAGTGAAGAGATTCAGTATGGATGATTCTAAGCGCGGTAACCTACCGGCTTGTCACGGAATCACCCTCTCCAAAGAGATGTCTCCCAAGACTGATTTGGAAAGGGATCGCATGTCGATTATACCCTACGCTTCTGCGGTAGGCTCTTTAATGTATGCGATGTTATGTACCAGACCAGATGTAGCATACGCACTAAGCGTTGTAAGCCGGTATCAGGCAAACCCAGGGGAGAAGCACTGGATAGCAGTAAAGAACATTCTCAAGTACCTGAGGAGAACTAAGGAGATGTTCTTAGTATATGGCGGAAAAGACCTCTAGATGGAGGCCTTTGCCGACTTCGGCTTCCAGAGTGACAAAGATGACTCCAAATCCATGTCGGGTTATGTCTTTACCCTCAATGGAGGGGCGGTCTGTTGGAAGAGTTCCAAGCAGGAGACCGTTGCTGACTCAACAATGGAAGCAGAGTACATAGCTGCTTGCGATGCCGCAAAAGAAGCAGTCTGGATGAAGAAGTTCCTCACAGAACTTCAGGTGGTTCCTACCAGTGTTGGTCCAATACCTCTATATTGTGACAACAACGGCGCTATATCTTTAGCAAAGGAACCCAGGTCCCATCAGAAGTCCAGACACATCTTAAGGCGGTATCACCTGATCAGGGAGATCGTAGATCGCCGGGAGATCGATGTGAAGAGAGTAGAGACAGAGAATAACATTGCTGATCCATTCACAAAGGCCCTTCCTCAGACGCAGTTCGAGAGGCTATTCGAGATGATAGGTCTACGATATACCAGCTCATGGCCCTAGTGCAAGTGGGAGATTGTTAGTGTATATGCCCTAGGGGCCATTATTGTATCATACTAGATTGTATATTATGTAATGGAAGCTTGGGATATTCACAGTTATATATATACAGTCTTGCTAAAAATGGTAGTATGCTACTTGGTTTGTGTCCACTTTAATATATGCATATGTTTCTTGTAACGTATCACTTATACATATTAGTAGAGCCCATAGGATCTTTGCTTGATTACCAGCGTCGTGATGACAGTCACACTAGTGGGGGCTGGGTAGTCTGTAAGCAACATCCTATACAGGTCCCTGGTCGTTGGATTATCGAGATAGGGCATCGATATTCCGGAGTAGACTAAGTGTGTACGCTTCTCATCCCAGTTGGGGAAATGGTCTGTCCCACAGCCATTAGTACGTCGTACTGGAGATAGTATGCAGGTGCCCGTTAGGTTACGGGTACACCGGACAGGACTCGCCGGGGAACTGATTGGTTGGTATTATACCCATCGTCAGTTAACAGTTCCCAGGTGACATGAGTACAGCATAGTCCGCAGACTTGACACTGCTACTTCGCCTCGAGTGTGTCCCACTGTTCTTAGATTGCTACCCTGCCACGGCTCAAAGGAGTCGTGCAAACAGGTAGCAGTTGGGTGCAGTCCCGAGCACTTGGAGGCAATGGCGGTTAGATAGGATTCGTCTCTCCCGGTATTAGGAGTTGATATCGCACTGTGTCAGAGAGCCATTACGCAAAGTCTCTGGCCAGGGCAAGCGAGATATACTGGTAGGTTCCAGTAGCTTCTCAGGGTGTAATGGGCTTCGTTCCGACACGACTTATACAGCTATTAGGGGACTGACGCTTGCCGCCCCCTAGGCTTGATATGCGATAGTCTTAGACGAACAGACCGGACTGTACGAAGATTGTCACATCAGGATCAGTGGGAGTTCGGATGATTTTCCTCATCGGCCTTGTTATCGACATCTACCTGGGGTCCGTTACGTACAGCTAGTGCCGCTTGCGGTCTGTGGTTAAACCCACTGCCAGCGTAGTGTCGAGTCTTTAGAGTCCCACACAGAGAGTTTCCCTGCTCCAGACGAAACGATATAGAGGTCTATGGTTTTACGACAAGGGTTCGGATGCATACGTGTGTTTACGCACGTACGACTTTTCGGGCAGTTTTTACTAGCCGGCTTTGGTGTAAGCCGGATTCTAGTATCAGGTTATTGGATTTATAGAGTCTAAAGTTTTTCCGTGTTTTCACGGATAGGAGGGGCGTTCTCGTAATTGCGCGAGAAGCTTCTAGAAGATGGTGACTAAGGAGGTTTAGGTGGCATATACATTGAATGAGATTAGTGAGTCATATGGATGATTCATCCATATCATTAATGCTTCATAATTGCTTAATGACTCATGGAGATGAATCACCATAAGATATTTATCAAGCATGGTTGTAAATCATTTTCTTTTCTTTTCTTGAAAAACAATAATGCTTGATATATATTATGATAGCTCATTTTTCTCACATGATTATCATGTTCATCTTCTCTCTCCTCAAGCTCTCTCTCTTCAAACCCTAATCCTCCCCTCTCATGTGTTGAGTACAAGGATTAGTTAGACTAATACATCCATAACCTCACTCTATATCACCTAGTTAGCTTAGATTAGCGATTTGAGCAAACTAGTTATCTCAAGTTTGAGATTAAGCTTGGCGTAGGAACTTTCGGGTGGATCGTCTTTGATTCGAGGAGGTCATTGAGGTGCCGATGTTCCAAGGAGCCTACGAGGAGTGGAGGACAGCGATGAAGACCCGAAGGACATGGTTCTTGAGGTATAATCATTTCACATAGTAGTTTAGAACTTCTATGATTGATGTTAGTTATCGTTTAGCTTCGATTCATGCGGTTAGTCGATATTTAAGCAAAAAACAAGATCGTTTTTCATATTTTCGCCTCCCCGCAAGTCGTGGGGTGTTGCACATCGACTTACACATGTGATGCTTCCAAACCCTTCATAGGGTGCTAGGTAAACCTAACATTGGTATCAGAGCCGACCTTGAACATTAGGCGACACTTTAACGAAGTAAAAACTCCGATCGAACCAAAATACGGATTCTCGGGACCCTCTCTGGACATTTTTCCAAATCTATTATTTTTTAGAATTAAAAATACTTAAAAAATACAGCAGGAAAATCTAAGACAAACTGTGAAATACGAAGCAGTGAACAGTAAATCCTGCCGCGGAACCGCGGCAAAAGCTTGCTTAGGCCGCGGATCCGCGACCGTATAGGTGATTCACTGCCTTGTTTTTATATGGTTTTTCTCCTACCTGCTTGTGTACATTTTTGGGTATGTTTAATCTGAATCTAGTACTGAATATTCTGGGGATGGTTTTGGACTCGACAATTCGATCAGAATTTTGATTTCGTGTCTTTTCCGGGTAAATTAGAAAGTATTGAATTGTTCGAACGAGTATCATTTGCTCACTTTTCACGGGGTTTAAATCTTTCGGAGATACGTGCAAGTTTTGTGGTGGACCCTCTAGAAGACAACAAACCTTAACTCGATTATGTGACCGTCTTGAACTGCCCTTTGAACCTTAGGGTTTGGGGCAGTACGGCGTGCCACATGTGAGGCGTTGGCTTGACCTTCTACGGCTGGAATGCTACTACTGTGACACAATCCGGGTTTTTGAACTCCGCTCAAGTGTTGAGCTTTGGGGAATCTTGGGTATTTAATCATTCGTTCGAAAACTTTAATACTGTCTATTTATCTGGAATGTGATGCAATGTATGTAATTCATATAGCTAGACATGAAATACGAAGTATGTGATATTTCGCATTTACGATATCTAAAGAGAATGTGGATTCCAGATATTGCAGTTTTACACTTTCTTTTCTGTGACCGTAAGTGTAGTATGTATTTGCCGATTGTCGTTGCTATACATCGACGACGATCGGTGTATGCATACTTACTTACGTTGATGATATGAGATATTATGTGTTGCTGAGATATGATGTACAGGATTGTCGCAATTAAATAGCCGAGGGGTTTTATGTGAGATGAGAGTTTTATATTTTCATTCATGTATAGTCAAATGTAATGTAATATTCTTTTATTTGGGGCACTTCCGGGTTGAGGTTGATGCCACCAGTGTTGTATATTATTTACTTTTCAGCATTAGGATGGACCCAAGGAGTGGAGCACAGGTGACCGGGTTCTGGGGTTCAGTGGGAGGCCATCTCGAGGAGTCGAGACCGGGTCTCCTAAACTCCAGAATTGGTAGGGTCGCTTGCCGCTCTCGTAGGGGTCCAGGGTGTGCGCTTGGCTATTCATCGCGACTGTGGAATCCGTATTTTCTATTGTTGGCTAAATACTAAATACGGACGTCCTAGTATATCCCACATTATATCTATGTTTCTGCTGCGATATCCGTGATGTGATCATTTGATATGTTGTGATGGATAAAGAATATAGTATATATGATATATTATATAGACGTTACTTATGTTTTACACCCGCACTAGCCCTGCCCTGTTCTGTCGTTAGTTACCTAACCTAACGGTGCACGAGGGGACACCGAGGCGAATGCGGATGGCATAAGTGTACGTCGTATTTATCTGTGATGTTTCGGTGACTTAAATGATGGGATTTCATTAATGTGATTAATGAAAGAAAAGAAACCTAAAAGATGTTGTAGAATCAAATTTCCAAAAAGGGTAGCTACAGTTTTTGCTTTGCACAGTAATATATATGATATATCCCGCACCTTATTCGATGAGGAAAGAGCCGAGATCCCTTCACCGGGAGTGACCTCTTTAGCAAAACTGGCAGATGCTACAAAACTCGGTTTGGTTTTTGATTGCTTTTGGAGTTTTGCTTTGCACAGTGATATATATGATATATCCCGCACCTTATTCGATGAGGAAAGAGCCGAGATCCCTTCACCGGGAGTGACCTCTTTAGCAAAACTGATAAAAACCTCAAAATCACTCCATTTCAAAATTCACATGATTCTACAACGATATCAAGTTCATTACGCAATAGGTTTTTAGAAAAAACCTGTCGTAGCCCTCCGTCATTTCAGATAAGTCCTACTTAGTATTCGTGCTACGTTTGTTGACCTCCGTCAAGACGTAGTGTGCGGTAGCTAACTAGTATTTATCTGCTTTTGCATATGATGCAGATTGGATTAGGGTAGTCGTAAGACCTTGTTGACCTCCGTCAAGGGTCGTGCGGGTGGGTTTGATTCAATCAAGAAATGACGGGTTGAACTTGACTTGCACCCTGTGGTTTGTTGACCTCCGTCAAGGTCATGGGATGCTTGGGGCAAAACATTATCGGGAGTTTCAAGTGTTGAAATTTGCAATGAGATTGCATACCTTCTATGAGATAGTTGGATCCCGATACCCACTGCGAGTAATTGTTACTCCTGGGAGAGTTTTACACAGGACAATTAGTCGATCAAGTAGGTGTCTAGAAAGGTGTCGACGGGGTTACGCCTATGGGAAAATGAGGTTTACTTTAATTAGGTCCGTGCGAAAGCACGGGGAACCTCCCTCAAAGTACCAACACTGGCCTGGCTGAAAGATTGGCAAAATTGTAAGGTGTAATTAATCTCGGCTAGTCTTTCCTTTTAGGGTTTGAAGGAAGATTTGATAAAAAACAGTGGGAGCCATCCTGATTAGATAAAATAATAACCAATTTGATCTTGCAAGAGCATACGCCAAAGTGTTTTCTTCTCTCTCTCTCCAGGTAGTGACCATGTCATGCCTTAATCAAGATAATAATATAGATGTATTGACTGAACCCGCATGTTATACTGTGCTGGGGAATGTTGGTTCCGTTCTTTATTATAAGAGTTATAGGACTGAACAGGATATAGGGGAATATCAGGATTCCCATGCCACCCAAATGAAGAAAGTACATGTTGATGCATTTTCTTCGGGTGTGTTCGTTACAGAGAACTGTTTCTCCATTTCCTCTACGTCCTGGGTATTGGATACCGGGTCAGGATCCTATATATGTAACCAGTTACATGGGCTTAAGAAAGGTAGAGAACTTGGAGAAGGTGATAAAGACATAAGAGTTGGAAATGGTACAATTGTTGCAGCTAAAACCGTCGGGGAATATCACCTTGTATTACCAACTGGTAATACATTGATTCTGAACGAATGCTATTACATGCCGAACATGATATGCAACATTATATCGGTTTCTTTGTTGAGTAAAGAGAGATATAATTTTGTATTATAGGATAATGTTATGAACATTTTCCGTAACCAAAAGTTGGTTGGATCAGGCACGTTGTGCAATGGCATTTATGTTCTAAATCAATCAACAGTTCTGAGCATAACAAACACACACAAGAGGAAGAGTTCAGAACTAAACGAATACTTCTTGTGGCATTGTAGACTAGGTCACATCAATGCGACACGACTAGCTAAGTTGCATAAGGATGGATATTTGAATTCGTTTGAATATTCATCTTATGACACTTACCAGTCATGTCTCAAAGGCAAGATGACCAAAACTCCGTTTACGGGACACGGAGAAAGAGTTACGGAACTCTTGGGACTGGTGCATAGCGATGTATGCGGTCCCATGTCTATACATGCCAGGGATGGTTCTGCGTATTTCATTACATTCACTGACGATCTCTCTAGGTTCGGGTATGTGTTCCTGATGAAACACAAATCAGAAGCTTTTGAGAAATTTAGAGAATATAAACAAGAAGTCGAGAACCAAACCGGAAAAGTATTAAAATCCTACGATCTGATCGAGGAAGTGAATACTTGAGCATTGAATTCCTGGACTTCCTAAAAGAGAATGGGATTCTCTCTCAGGTGACTCCTCCATATACACCACAGCACAACGGTGTATCAGAACGGAGGAACCGCACCCTATTAGATATGGTGCGCTCTATGATGAGCACAACTGAGTTACCTATTTCCTTCTGGGGATATGCACTGGAGACAGCAGCATACCTACTGAATAGGGTTCCTACCAAATCTGTGCCTACCACCCTATATGAGATATGGGAAGGGAAGAGACCATATCTTAATTTTATTAAGATATGGGGTTGCCCAGCCTATGTCAAAAGACAAAAACCGGACAAACTCGAGGCAAGGTCTGTTTTGTGTAAGTTTGTTGGATATCCCAAACATTCACGAGGGTATATCTTCTACCACAGTGAGGAACAAAGAGTGTTTGTTGCTCAACATGCCACCTTTTTGGAAAAGGAATTTCTTGCAAAAGAGATTAGTGGCTCTGAGGTAGAACTGGAAGTGGTTCCAGCTGTACAAACCACAACAGAAGATTTAGTGGAACCAGAGGATTCAGTAGCTCCCAACGAACCTCAACCTCTCCGCCGATCTAGTAGGGTTCCTCGCCAACCTGAGAGATACTACGGTTTTCTCATGGATGGTGGGAGCGAGGATTTCATCATGGAGGATGATGACCCAACTAGCTTCGAGCAGGCCATCACGAATGGGGACTTAGTGAAATGGCTGGATGCAATGCGGTCTGAGATGGAATCCATGTACACCAACAAAGTGTGGACTTTGGAAGATGCTCCTGAAGGGGTAAAACCCATTGGGAGCAAGTGGATCTTCAAGAAAAAATTTGGTGTAGATGGGAAAGTGGAGACTTTCAAAGCTAGAATTGTTGCAAAGGGTTTTCGTCAAAGACCAGGTGTGGACTATGACGAAACCTTTTCTCCAGTGGCTATGCTTAAATCCATCCGGATCATGCCTGCCATCACTGCATATCATGATTACGAAATCTGGCAAATGGATGTTAAGACCGCCTTTCTAAACTGTGATTTAGAAGAGTGCGTGTACATGACTCGGCCAGAGGGCTTCGTAGATAGTGGGAGTAGCGGAAAGGTGTGCAAGCTGCTTAAATTCATTTATGGATTAAAGCAAGCATCGCAGAGTTGGAACATCTGCTTTGACGTCGTTATCAAAGAGTTTGATTTCGTCAAAAACGTAGATGAACCTTGTATCTACAAGAAGGTGGCAGAGAGTAAGGTTGTCTTCCTCGTATTGTACGTGGACGACATACTCTTGATAGGAAATGACATTCCTATGCTGCAATCGGTCAAGCTCTTCTTATCACAAAGATTCTCAATGAAAGATCTTGGTGATGCCTCCTGCATATTGGGAATTAGGATCTATAGAGATAGATCCAAACGGATATTGGGATTGTCCCAATCTAGGTACATTGACACCATACTAAAGAGGTTTAGTATGGAAGAATCCAAGCGTGGGAACTTACCCACGATCTCTGGAGTCACTCTCTCCAAAGAGATGTCTCCCAAGACTGATTTGGAGAGAGCTCGCATGCAAGAGATACTCTATGCTTCGGCTGTAGGCTCTATCATGTATGCGATGCTATGTACCAGACCCGATGTAGCATACTCACTAAGTGTAGTGAGTAGGTATCAAGCTGATCCTGGAGAAAGTTACTGGACAGCAGTGAAGAGCATTCTCAAGTACTTACGAAAGACTAAGGAGATGCTCTTGGAGTATGGTAACGGAGAACTCCAAGTGGAGTCCTTTACCGATTTAAACTTCCAGAGTGATAAGGACGACTCTAAGTCACAGTCGGGATTTGTCTTTACCCTTTACGGAGGGGCGGTTAGCTGGAAAAGTTCCAAGCAGGAAACCGTGGCAGACTCGACGATGGAGGCTGAATACATCGCTGCCAGCGATGCTGCCAAAGAGGCTGTCTGGATCAAGAAGTTCATTACTGAACTTGGAGTGGTTCCATCCATTGAGCATCTAATACCTTTGTATTGTGATAACAAAGGAGCGGTGGCTTTGGCCAAGGAACCCAGGTCCCATCAGCGATCCAGGCATATTCTGAGGCGGTATCACCTGATCCGGGAGATAGTTGATCGCCGGGAGATCGAGGTCAGGAGGGTTGACACGAAGAACAACACAGCGGATCCACTCACGAAGGCCATTCCCCAGATACAGTTTGATAGACTCTTCGGGATGCTCGGTATGCGATACTACAGCAGCTGGCCCTAGTGCAAGTGGGAGATTGTTAGTTGTATGTATGCCCTAGAGGCCAGTATTGTACAGATGATGTAAATTATATTGGATGCTTGGATATATATATAGATGACTTCCTTGCTCGATATGATAGTATGCTATCTGGTTGCTCTTTATCTTAACATGTATACTTGTCTCTTTATACTGTCTTATAGTTACATGTTGGTAAAGCCCTTAGGATGTGTACTTGACTACCTGGACTATGATGCGGATCATACTAGTGGGGACATGGTAGTCCATAAGTACATCCTTCAAGGTCCCTAATCGTGGGTGTATCGAGACAGGGCATCGATATACCAGTGTAGACTAGCGTATACGCTTCTCGACCCATGAGATGGGCGATGGATGATCCCATATCCATTGGTGTTTGACATCAGAGATGGTATACGGGTGCTCAGTGGAGACTGGGTACACTGGACGGACTCGCCGAGAACTCCCAGATGGTATTATACCTCACGTCAGATGGCAGTTCTCTGGTGACACTTGTGCAGGTTAGTCTGTGGACACGAGATCGTCATAGAGTCTTGTGTGATTCCCACTGTGCTTTGATTTCCACCTTACCACGTCCATGAGGGCGTGCAAAACGGTGGTTTTTTGGGTACAGTCCCGAGTTACATGGAGGCAATGAGCGATAGGAGGGGTTTCGTCTCTCCCGGCATTGGGGGTTGATGTTGCGCTGTGCTCGATTGGCCGTAACAGGGAAGTCCCAGGCCAGGGCTGATTAGAGATTTACTGGTAAGTGTTACCAGTAGTTTCTCGACCCGTTATGAGCCTCACATCGGCATGACTTATCGGTTATTGGGGTCTGACGTTTACCACCCCTAGACTTGATATGCGACATATCTGACGAAGAGACCGGACTGCACGGTAGTGTTGCCGGTTGGCTCGACGGGAGTTGTAGCAGGTTCGCTTGTTTTCTTCTGATCGCTCAATACCCGGGTGGCCGTTACGTTTAGCTGACCGCTTGCGGCTTGGGGGTGCTTGATATGATCATCACCCACTGCCGGCGTATTGACGAGTCTTAGAGTCCCACAAAGGAGTTACCTAGTCCAGGCGAAATGTTGTGGTGCGCGTATGCGATATGCGCATGGACCCGGTTAAAATGCGCGTATGAGATACCGTATAGTAATCGGGCGGCTTGCTTTTGGTTAGGTCGTATGTGATATGACCGGATTGATAAATCAAGTGTTGATTTATCATTTAACCATTAGTTTCTCACTAGAAATCCTTTCTTGTATTTTTGGATGTATGCATGCATGCATGCATTCTTTCTTGATTCATGCACATATGGATGTGCATGCACACATACATACATACATACATCTTCCTTCATGGTTGTTTATACATAGAAAATGATGGCAATATAAGACTCACACCATGGTTTATATGTATGGATTATTATTTCTATTTATGTTAAAACAAAAGAAAAGAGAAAAGATTAATAAATGGTTATATTTTACACTCTTCCTTGAATTAACCATGTTCACCTACTTATTAACCATGATTTAATCTTCCTCTTGTGTTTTAACTCAAGTGAAATAAATATCCATAATATATAACCATGGTTTGAGATGAAGAGGGAAAATATATATAGATATATTTTCTATTTTCTCTTAAGAGTTTTATCTTTTACTCTTATTCAAAAAAGCCATCATCTTCTTCCTCCTTCTTCTTTAGATCCCTAGATTTCTATAGTGAGCAAAACACTCATCAAGTTAGGTTTTTGAAGTGAGAAAAGCCACCACAACATCATTCTATACAAGTCTTGCCCACTTGTTTAGAGTGTTAGCTTCATTTCTTTCTCTTGATAAAGTGAAATTTCAAGCTTGGACAAAGGAGCTTCGGGTGGATCGTTGTGGACGCTAGAAGACCTCAACCTAACTGTCTTACTCCCCTCAAGTGGCCAAGGAGTCTAGCATAGGGAGCTACAAAGGTTGTACTCTCAAAACCCTAGCTTTTGTTACTTGTGATGTGGTTTAAAGTTACTAAACCCTAATTTTCTAGGATTGATTCTTTGTATGCTTACTTAGCACCCTAAAAATTTAATCTTTGGTACATGTGATGCTTCCAAACCCTTCATAGGGTACTAGGTATACCTAACAAGAGCTTTTGTTAAAGAAACTTCAAGGTAGATCATCTTTGTTATCGAAGATCGGAAGCAAGCTTGCATCTTTCTCTTCGTGGAGCCTCTGTAGAGTCCGAGTACTCGATGATCGTAGCGAAGGGACCTCAACATGGACCCTCTAGAAGAACACAAACCTTAACTCGATTATGTGACCGTCTGAACCGCCTCTAAACCTTAGGGTTTGGGGCAGTACGGCGTTGCTACATGTAAGGCGTTGGCTTGACCCTTCTACGGCTGGACCATTGGTACTGTGGCATGTGATGGATATTTTTTTGAACACCGCTCAAGTGTTGAGCTATTTGGGAAAACTTGGGTGTTTGATTATTCGATCGGAAAGTTTAACATCGTGTATTTATCTGGAATGTTATACAATATTTGGAATCCACATGTAGTTATGAGATAACTAATTTGAATATTATAAATCTAGCAGTTTAGTCTCAGATGATCGGTTGCCACAGGATTTTAATGCGATCAAAAGTCCGTCGCAATCATGTAGCGTACGCGGATACTCGCCGGGTAAACTTAATAGATAGCCACGCCCCATAGCCCCGACCAAGTGACTGTAGGAGAATCCCGTCGCCAAAAGCATCCGTTCGGGTGCTCACGGCAGCGGTGTTCCGCCTTAGTGCACTTCGTCGACGGCATCCGGAGGTGCGGCCGTCTACCAAAGTTTGCGACGAGCATTCGATCAGGATGTCGAGAATCTTGTTGAATTGCCAGACTAGATATTGAAAAGTGTTTTCGAGATTGAGACTAAAATGCAGGGTTTATAATTGTTAGGCATGCGATGTCTAAGAAATTCATTTGGTTAGGCATGCGATGTCTAAGGAAGTTGCGGATTCCAACTGTTGTAATTTTACACTTTCTTTTCTGCAACCGTAAGCGTGGTATGTGGTGTATCGCCGGCTTGGTTGCTATACATCAACGACAATCGGGATACACATACTTGCTTACGTTGATGATATGTGATATTATGTGTTGCTGTGATATGTTATATTGGATCGTCGCGTTTTGAATAGCCGGGGGTTTTATGTGAGATGAGGGTTTTTCTTTTTCATTCATGTAAAATTCATTGTATGTAATATTCTTTTATTGGGGCACTTCCGGGCTGAGGATGATGTCACCATTGTATATTATTTACTTTTCCGCATTAGGTAGACCCAAGGCGGGGAGCACAAGTAACCGGGTTCTGGGGTCCAGTGGGAGACCATCTCGAGGAGTCGAGACCGGGTCTCCTAACCCTAGAATTGGCTGAGTTGCTTGCCGCTCTCGTAGGGGTCTAGGGATGTGGGTTTGGCTGTTCATCGCGACCGTGGAATCCGTGTTTTATACAGGCTCGTATTAAAACACGGACCTCCTAATATATCCAATATTTCATATATGTTCTTCTGCTGCAATGTTTTGTGATGAGATCATATTACTGCCTGAAACGAATGTTTATATTATATATATGAGATATATGTTATATTGCTGATTTCGTTTCAAATGTGATACTTGTGAAACATAATAAAATGGGACTTCATTAATGAGATTAATGAATTAAAAGAAACCTAAAGATGTTGTAGAAACTTGTTTAAAAAAAATGATAGCTCTAGTTCTTGCTTTGCATAACGGTGTTCCTTGTAGAACATCCAGCACCTTATTCGATAAGGAAAGAGCCGAGATCCCTTCACCGGGAGTGACCTCTTTAGCGAAACTAGTAGATGCTACAAACTCGGTTTGTCTTTTAATTGTTTCTATAGTTTTTTCTTTGCATAGTGATATTTGTGAAATATCCTGCACCTTATTCGATGAGGAAAGAGCCGACGATCCCTTCACCGGGAGTGACCTCTTTAGCAAAACTAGAAAATGCCTCAAAAACATTCCATTCAAAATCACTCGATTCTACAACAATATCAAGTTCATTACGCAAAGGGTTTTCTTAAAAACCTGTCGTAGCCCTCCGTCATTTCAGATAAGTCCTACTTAGTATTCGTGCTACGTTTGTTGACCTCCGTCAAGGCGTAGTGTGCGGTAGCTAACTAGTATTTATCTGTTTATGCATATGATGCAGATTGTTTTAGGGTAGTCGTGCGGCCTTGCTGACCTCCGTCAAGGGTCGTGCGGGTGGGTTTAATTCAATCAGGAAATGACGGGTAGAACTTAACTAACAGCCTATGGTTTGTTGACCTCCGTCAAGGTCATAGGACGTAAGGGATAAAATATTATTGGGAATTTCAAGTGTTGAAATTTGCAATGAGATTGCATACCTCCTATGAGATAGTTGGATCCCGATACCCGCTGCGAGTAAGAGTTACTCCTGGGAGAGTTTTACACATTACAATTAGCCGATCAAGTAGGTGTCTAGAAAGGTGTTAACGGGATTACGCCCCTGGGAAAACAAGGTTTACTTTAATTAGGTCTGTGCGAAAGCACGGGGAACCTCCCTTAAAGTACCAGCACTAGTCTGGCTGAAAGATTGGCGAACTTGTAGAGTGTAATTAATCCCGGCAAGTCTTTCCTTGTAGGGTTTGAAGGAAGATTTGACTAAAACAGTGGGAGACATCCTGATTAGATAAATGATAACCAATCTAATCTTGTAAAAGCGCATGCTGAGTGTTTTCTTCTCTCTCTCTCTCCTGGTTACGACTATGTCACGCCTTAATCAAGATAATAATACAGATGTATTGACCAAACCCGCTTGTTATACTGCGCTAGGGAACGTTGGTCCCGCTCCAACTTATAATTGTTATAAGACAGAGCAGGAAATAGGGGATTACCAGAATTCCCGTGCTGCCTAAACGAAGAAAGTACATGTTGATGCATCTTCTTCGGGTGTGTTCATTACACAGAACTATTTCTTAATATCCTTTACATCCTGGGTATTGTAGGGTTCCTAGGCACTCTTGTGAAGGTTCATAAGGCATCAAACATGCCCGAATAAAATTTTAGACGTGCCGAACAACCCAAAGCCGGGATCTTTGCTAGATTATTAGGGTTTAACATGCAAGATAACATCTTTAATACTAAGTGTGAGGGATTACAACCTTTGTAGTCCGCTCCTTCGCTTCACAAGCTCTGAGTAGAAGTCCCTTCGCCGCGATCCATGATCTCCCGGACTCAAAAGAGGCTCCACGAATCGAACGATCCATGAAAGCTTGTCGTATTCCTTTTCTCCGATGATCTACATCGAAGTTGCAATAGCTCAAGCTCTCTCACTCTAATGAGGTGAACACCCTAATCTAATGGGCTAGATTAGATGAGGATGATGGAGTAGTATTTATGCTTTCTTTTTATATCATTTTCTCACAAAAACTCATCACAAAAGAAATCACAAGTGAGCTCTCTCTCAAACTCAAGAGAGAAGAAGATGAAGAATAATTAGAATAATCCTTTTGTGATGAATAATAGATAAGAATATATGATTGATATGGAACCATGGTCAAGGATGATAGGTTTAACCTTTGTAGAGAATAAACTAGAGCTAGGGTTTGGTTAGGTTAAGTATGAGTCAAGGATAAGTATCAACCATAATATCTTAACCAAGACAAAAAGAAAACCCTTCTAGAATAATCAAGAAAGAGCTAACTCTAATCAAACCCTAATCTCTTTTTATCATCCCAAAACATGTTTCAAAATAAATCATATCATGTCACAATAATATATATCACATATATATTATATATTTGCAACCAAAGAAAATAATACAATTAACATATATCGCATATATATCAATGTATTAATCCGGTGAGAAAATGAAATAATAAAGCGAGCCAATATTAGATAATGTAATACAATATATCATATATATCATTATATATTAAATCATCGAATCAACACTTGATCCGACGATCCGGCTATATCGAATATAACCGACTAATATATCATGTACCGATTCATCAAATCAACACTTGATCCGATGACCCGGTTCATATCTAAATATCGCGAGAATATAATACGGTATCTCATATCGCATTATCCTCGGTCCTGCACATATCACATATGTGCCTCTACTCCGTTTTTCCTGAGCGAAGAAACCTCTGTGTAGGACTTTAAAGAATCGTCAATACGCCGGTAGCAGGTGATGATCATATCAAACACCCACAAGCTGCAAGCGGTCAGCTAAACGTAACAGCCACCCAGGTATTGAGCGATCAGAAGATCAACAAGCTAGCTTGTCCATTCTCCCGTGAATCCAATCAGTAACACTCTCGTACAGTCCGGTCTGTTCGTCTGATAAGTCGCATATCAAGTCTAGGGGTGGTATACGTCAGACTCCAGTAACCGATAAGTCGTGTCGATGTGAGGCTCATAACAGGTTGAGAAACTACTGGTAACACTTACCAGTATATCTTTATATCAGCCCTGGCCAGGGACTTCCAGTTATAGCCAATCGAACACAGCACAACATCAACTCCCTATACCGGGAGAGACGAATCCCCTCCTATCGCTCATTGCCTCCATATGATTCGGGACTGTACCCAAAAGCCACCGTTTTGCATGCCCTCTTGGACGTGGTAAGGTGGAAATCAAAACACAGTGGGAACCATACAAGACTCTATGACGATCTCGGGTCTACAGACTACGCTGTACCAGTGTCACCGGAGAACTGCCATCTGACGTGTGGTATATCACCATCTGGGAGTTCTCGGCGAGTCCGTCGAGTATACCCCGTCTCCACTGAGCACCCGTACACCATCTCTGATATCAAACACCGATGGATATGGGATCATCCATCGCCCATCATATGGGTCAAGATGCGTATACGCTAGTCTACTCTGGTGTATCGATGCCCTGTCTCGATATACCCTCGACTAGGAACAGTTATAGGATGTACTCATCGACTACCATGTCCCCACTAGTATGATCTCATCATAATCCCAGTAGTCGAGTGCAGATCCTAAGGGCTTTATCAACATGTGAGAGAAAGACAGTAAACCAATACAAGTCAACATGTTAAGATAAAGTGAAACCAAATAGCATACTATCATGACGAGCAAGAAAGTCCTCTCTGTATATATCCAAGCATCCATCATAATATACATCATATGTACAACAATGGCCTCTAGGGCATATACATAACTAACAATCTCCCACTTGCACTAAGGCCAGCTGCTGTAGTATCTCATACCTAGCATCCCGAATAATCTCTCAAACTGTATCTGGAGAATGGCCTTCGTGAGTGGATCCGCAGTGTTGTCCTTCGTATCTACTCTCCTGACCTCGATCTCCCGGCGATCAACTATCTCCCTCATCAGGTGATACCGCCTCAGAATATGTCTGGACTTCTGATGGGATCTGGGTTCCTTGGCCAAAGCCACAGCTCCATTGTTATCGCAATACAGAGGTATTGAATGCTCAATAGATGGAACCACACCAAGTTCACTAATGAACTTCTTCATCCAGACAGCCTCTTTGGCAGCATCGTTGGCAGCGATGTATTCAGCCTCCATCGTCGAGTCTGCAATGGTATCCTGTTTGGAACTCTTCCAACATACCGCCCCTCCATTGAGGGTAAAGACAAATCCCGAGTGCGATTTTGAGTCGTCCTTATCACTTTGGAAGCTGGAATCGGTAAAGGACTCCACCCGGAGTTCTCCGTTACCATACACCAAGAACATGTCTCTAGTCCTTCGCAAGTACTTGAGAATGTTCTTCACAGCTGTCCAGTGACTCTCTCCAGGATCTGCTTGATACCGACTCACTACATTTAGTGAGTTAGCTACATCGGGTCTGGTACATAGCATCGCATACATGATAGAGCCTACTGCCGAAGCATAGGGTATCCCTTGCAAGCGAGCTCTCTCCAAATCAGTCTTGGGAGACATCTTTTTGGAGAGAGTGAGTCCAGAGATCATGGGTTGGTTCCCACGCTTGGATTCATCCATACTAAACCTCTTTAGTATGGTGTCAATGTACCTGGATTGGGACAATCCCAGTATTCGTTTGGATCTATCTCTATAGATCCTAATCCCCAATATACAGGAGGCATCACCTAGATCTTTCATTAAGAATCTTTGTGATAAGAAGAGCTTGACTGATTGCAGCATAGGAATATCATTTCCTATCAA
This sequence comes from Agapanthus africanus, assembly GCA_030015575.1. Lineage (NCBI taxonomy): Eukaryota > Viridiplantae > Streptophyta > Magnoliopsida > Asparagales > Amaryllidaceae > Agapanthus > Agapanthus africanus. The sequence goes on from CM057342.1 coordinate 307,384,719, forward strand.
GAGTATGTCATCCACGTACAATACGAGGAAGACAACCTTACTCTCTGCTACCTTCTTATAGATATAAGGTTCATCTATGTTTTTGATGAAGTCAAACTCTTTGACTACTATATCAAAACAGATGTTCCAACTCCGCGATACTTGCTTTAACCCATAAATGGATTTAAGTAGCTTGCACACCTTTCCGCTGCTCCCACTATCTACGAAGCCCTCTGGCTGAGTCATGTACACGCACTCTTCTAAATCACCGTTTAGAAAGGCGGTCTTAACATCCATTTGCCAGATTTCGTAGTCATGGTATGCAGCAATGGCAAGTAAGATCCGGATGGACTTAAGCATAGCCACTGGAGAAAAGGTTTCGTCATAATCCACACCTGGTCGTTGACGAAAACCCTTTGCTACAAGTCTAGCTTTGAAAGTCTCAACTTTTCCATCTACACCAAATTTCTTTTTAAAAATCCACTTGCTCCCAATGGGTTTTACCCCTTCAGGAGTATTTTCCAAAGTCCATACTTTATTGGTGTACATGGATTCCATCTCAGATCGCATTGCATCAAGCCATTTCACAGAGTCACCACTCGTAATGGCCTGATCGAAACTAGTTGGGTCATCATCTTCTATGATGCAATCCTCGCTTCCACCATCAATGAGAAAACCGTAGTATCTCTCAGGTGGACGAGAAACCCTACTAGATCGGCGGAGAGGCTGGGGTTCGTCGGGTACTACCGAATCCTCTGGTTCTACTAAATCTTCAGTTGCAATTTGTGTTTCTGGAACCTCTTCCAGCTCTACCTCTTTGCCACTAATTTCTTTTGCAAGAAATTCCTTTTCCAAAAAGGTGGCATATTGAGAAACAAACACTTTTTGTTCTTCAGCGTGGTAGAAAAAATATCCTTGGGAATTCTTAGGATATCCCACAAACTTGCAAAGAACTGACCGTGCCTCGAGTTTATCTGGATTTTGCCTTTTGACATAGGCTGGACAACCCCATATCTTAACTCGTTTAAAATATGGTCTCTTCCCACTCCATATCTCATATGGTGTGGTAGGCACAGATTTAGACGGAACTTGATTCAATAGGTAAGCTGCTGTCTCAAGCGCATAACCCCAGAAGGAAATAAGCAACTCAGCCTTGCTCATCATAGAGCGCACCATATCTAATAGGGTGCGATTCCTCCGTTCCGATACACCGTTGTGCTGTGGTGTATAAGGAGGAGTAAGCTGAGAGAGAATCCCATTCTCTTTTAGATAATCTAGGAACTCATTGCTTAAGTATTCACCTCCTCGATCAGATCGAAGAATCTTAATACTTTTGCCCGTTTGATTCTCTACTTCGTGCTTATATTCTCTGAATTTCTCAAAAGCTTCAGACTTGTGTTTCATCAGGAACACATGTCCGAATCTAGAGAGATCGTCAGTGAATGTAATGAAGTAGGAAGAACCGTTCCTGGCATGCGTAGACATGGGACCGCATACATCACTATGTACCAGTCCTAAGAGTTCAGTAACTCTTTCTCCGTGTCCACTAAACGGAGCTTTGGTCATTTTTCCTTTGAGACATGAATAGCAAGTATCATAAGATGATAATTCGAACGGATTCAAATAACCATCCTTATGTAACTTAGCCACTCGTGTCGATATGACCAAGTCTACAATGCCACAATAAGGATTTGTTCATTTCTGAACTTTTCCTCTTGTGTGTGTTTTGTATATTGAGAACTGTATTCTGATTTAGAATGAATATGCCATTATGTAACGAGCCTGATGCAATCAACTTTTGATTTAGGAATATTTTCATAACATTATCCTTTACTACAAAATTATATCCTTCTTTACTTAATAAAGAAACTGATATAATGTTGCACATCATGTTCGGTATATAATAGCACTCATTTAGAATCAGTGTATTACGACTTGGCAATACTAGGTGATATTCGCCAACTGCTTTGGGTGCAATACTTGCACCGTTCCCTACTTGAATGGAATGATCACCTTTTCCCAGTTATCTACCTTTACGTAGCCCATGTAACAATTTACATATATGGGATCCTGATCCGGTATCTAATACCCAGGACGTAGGGTGAACTGAGAAACAGTTCTCAATAACTAACACACCTGAAGAAGATGCATCAACATGCATGTTCTTTTGGGCGGCTTGAGAATCCAGATATTCTCATATTCCCTGTTCAGTCTTATAACTCTTATAAGAAAGAACGGGTCCAACGTTCCCCTGCTTAGTTATATAAGCAGGTTCAGTCAATACATCCATATTATTATCTTGATTATGGCCTGACATGGTCGCTACCTGGAGAGAGAGAGAAGAAAACACTTTAGCGTATGCTCTTGCAAGATTAGATTGGTTATTATCTTATCTAATCAGGATGTCTCCCACTGTTTTTATCAAATCTTCCTTCAAACCCTAAAAGGTAAGATTAGCCGGGATTAATTACACCCTACAATTTCGTCAATCTTTCAGCCAGATCAGTGTCGGTACTTGAGGGAGGTTCCCCGTGCTTTCGCACGGACCTAATTAAAGTAAACCTCGTTTTCCCAGAGGCATAACCCCGTTAACACTTTTCTAGACACCTACTTGATCGGCTAATTGTCCTGTATAAAACTCTCCCAGGAGTAACTCTTACTCGCAGCGGGTATCGGGATCCAACTATCTTATAGGAGGTATGCAATCTCATTGCAAATTTCAACACTTGAAATTCCCGATAATATTTTGCCCCTAGCAACTTATGACCTTAACATAGTCAACAAATCATAATTGCTAGCCAAGTTCAACCCGTCATTTCCCGATTGAATTAAACCCACCTGTATGACCCTTAACATAGTCAACAAAGTCGTACAACTACCCTAATCCAATCACGTCTCATGTTTAAACAGATAAGTACTAATTAGCTACCGCACACTATGCCTTAACATAGTCAACAAACGTAGAACGAATACTAACTAGTCTTTATCTGAAATGACGGAGGGCTATGCAGGTTTTTCAGAAAACCATGAGCGTAATGAACTTGATATCGTCGTAAAATCATCTGAAATTTTGAAACGGAGTGTTTTTGAGGCTTTCATTAGTTTTGCTAAAGAGGTCACTCCCGGTGAAGGGATCTCGGCTCTTTCCTCATCGAATAAGGTGCAGGACATATCATATATATATCACTGTGCAAAGTAAAACTCTAAAAGCAATCAAAAGACAAACCGAGTTTTGTAGCATCTGCCAGTTTCGCTAAAGAGGTCACTCCCGGTGAAGGGATCTCGGCTCTTTCCTCATCGAATAAGGTGCAGGGTATATCATATATACCGCTATGCAAAGCAAAACTGTAGCTACCCTTTTTATAAAGTTTTGATTCCACAACATCATTTAGGTGTTTTTTTCTTTTTATTAATCTCATTAATAAAAAATCCCATCAGCTTATGCTTCCTAAGCATCACAGAAGAAACGAAAGCAGTAATATTTATATATCAGCATATATATATATATATATATATATATATATATATATATAGTATAAGCATTCGTCTCAGGCAGTAATATGATCTCATCACAGAACATTGCAGCAGAAGAACATATATGAAATATTGGATATACTAGGACGTCCGTGTTTTCAATACGAGCCTGTATAAAACACGGATTCCACGGTCGCGATGAATAGCCAAACCCACATCCCTAGACCCCTACGAGTGCGGCAAGTAACACTGCCAATTCTAGGGTTAGGAGACCCGGTCTCGACTCCTCGAGATGGCCTCCCACTGGACCCTAAAACCCGGTTACTTGTGCTCCCCTCCTTGGGTCTACCTAATGCGGAAAAGTAAATAATATACAAGGGTGACATCAACCTCATCCCGGAAGTGCCCCAATAAAAGAATATTACATACAATTGAATTTTACATGAATGAAAATAAAAACGCTCATCTCACATAAAACCCCCGGCTATTCAGAACACGACGATCCAATATAACATATTACAGCAACACATAATATCACATATCATCAACGTAAGTAAGTATGCATACACCGATCGTCGTTGTCGTATAGCAACGAAAACCGGCAATACAACTACATACTACACTTACGGTCACAGAAAAAAAATTGTAAAACTACAATATTTGGAATCCACAATCACTTTAGACATCGTAAATCCGAAATATCACATTCTTCGCATTTCATGCCTAAGTATATGAATTCCACATATTGTATCACATTCCAGATAAATAGACAGTATTAAACTTTTCGAACAGATAATCAAATACCCAAGATTTCCTAAATAGCTCAACACTTGAGCGGAGTTCAAAAGTTCCAGAATACGTCACATTAGCAACGGTCCAGCCGTAGAAGGGTTAAGCCAACGTCTCACATGTGGCACGCCGTACTGCCCCAAACCCGAAGGTTCAAAAGGCAGTTCAAGACGGTCACATAATCGAGTTAAGCTTTGTTGTCTTCTAGAGGGTCCATCACGTTACATGCATGGTTTTCCGAAAGATTTAAACCCGAGAAAAATTCAACACTTGAATATTTTTCGTGCCGGGAAAAATTGAGTTAATGATATCCGTTCGAACATTTTAACAGTTTCTAAATATCTGGAAATTATAACGAATTTAAATATTCCGATCGAATCTACGATTACAAAATAAACCCCAGAATACTCAACACTTGGGTCAAAATAAAAATACCAGAAACTGTACAAGCATTAAAAAAGAATTACTGTGAAATAAAAATTGTCACATCAAACAGTACTGCCGCGGAACCGCGGCCCAAGCAGGGTACGGCCGCGATTCCGCGGTCGTCTGTACAAATCAATACCTCGTATTTCACTGTTATTCTTATTTTTGTCTGCTGTATTTTTTAGGTATTTTTAATTTTTCAAAAATCGCATTTTTGAAAAATATCCAGAGAGGGGTTTTGTTTTGTCGGTTTGGGTTCGATCGGAGTTTTAACTTCGTAAACACGTCGCCTAATGCTCTAGCTAGGCTTTGATACCATTGTAGGGTTCCTAGGCACTCTTGTGAAGGTTCATAAGGCATCAAACATGCCCGAATAAAATTTTAGACGTGCCGAACAACCCAAAGCCGGGATCTTTGCTAGATTATTAGGGTTTAACATGCAAGATAACATCTTTAATACTAAGTGTGAGGGATTACAACCTTTGTAGTCCGCTCCTTCACTTCACAAGCTCCGAGTAGAAGTCCCTTCGCCGCGATCCATGATCTCCCGGACTCAAGAGAGACTCCACGAATCGAACGATCCATGAAAGCTTGTCGTATTCCTTTTCTCCGATGATCTACGTCGAAGTTGCAATAGCTCAAGCTCTCTCACTCTAATGAGGTGAACACCCTAATCTAATAGGCTAGATTAGATGAGGATGATGGAGTAGTATTCATGCTTTCTTTTTATATCATTTTCTCACAAAAACTCATCACAAAAGAAATCACAAGTGAGCTCTCTCTCAAACTCAAGAGAGAAGAAGATGAAGAATAATGAGAATAATCTTTTTGTGATGAATAGTAGATAAGAATATATGATTGATATGGAACCATGGTCAAGGATGATAGGTTTAACCTTTATAGAGAATAAACTAGAGCTAGGGTTTGGTTAGGTTAAGTATGAGTCAAGGATAAGTATCAACCATAATATCTTAACCAAGACAAAAAGAAAACCCTTCTAGAATAATCAAGAAAGAGCTAACCCTAATCAAACCCTAATCTCTTTTTATCATTCCTAAACATGTTTCATAATAAATCATATCATGTCACAATAATATATATCACATATATATTATATATTTGCAACCAAAGAAAATAATACAATTAACATATATCGCATATATATCAATGTATTAATCCGGTGAGAAAATGAAATAATAAAGCGAGCCAATATTAGATAATGTAATACAATATATCATATATATCATTATACATTAAATCATCGAATCAACACTTGATCCGACGATCCGGCTATATCGAATATAACCGACTAATATATCATATACCGATTCATCGAATCAACACTTGATCCGATGACCCGGTTCATATCTAAATATCGCGAGAATATAATACGGTATCTCATATCGCATTATCCTCGATCCTGCACATATCACATATGTGCCTCTACTCCGTTTTGCCTGAGCCAAGAAACCTCTGTGTAGGACTCTAAAGAAGCGTCAATACGCCGGTAGCAGGTGATGATCATATCAAACATCCACAAGCTGCAAGCGGTCAGCTAAACGTAACAGCCACCCAGGTATTGAGCGATCAGAAGATCAACAAGCTAGCCTGTCCGTTCTCCTGTGAATCCAATCAGTAACACTCCCGTACAGTCCGGTCTGTTCGTCTGATATGTCGCATATCAAGTCTAGGGGTGGTATACGTCAGACCCCAGTAACCGATAAGTCGTGTCGATGTGAGGCTCATAACAGGTCGAGAAACTACTGGTAACACTTACCAGTATATCTCTATATCAGCCCTGGCCATGGACTTCCAGTTATAGCCAATCGAACACAGCACAACATCAACTCCCTATACCGGGAGAGACGAACCCCCTTCTATCGCTCATTGCCTCCATGTGATTCGGGACTGTACCCAAAAGCCACCGTTTTGCATGCCCTCTTGGATGTGGTAAGGTGGAAATCAAAGCACAGTGGGAACCACACAAGACTCTATGACGATCTCGGGTCTACAGACTACGCTGTACCAGTGTCACCGGAGAACTGCCATCTGACGTGTGGTATATTACCATCTGGAAGTTCTCGGCGAGTCCATCCAGTGTACCCAGTCTCCACTGAGCACCCGTACACCATCTCTGATGTCAAACACCGATGGATATGGGATCATCCATCGCCCATCATATGGGTCAAGATGCGTATACGCTAGTCTACTCTGGTGTATCGATGCCCTGTCTCGATATACCCTCGACTAGGAACAGTTATATGATGTACTCATCGACTACCGTGGCCCCATTAGTATGATCTCATCATAATCCCAGTAGTCGAGTACCGATCCTAAGGGCTTTATCAACATTTGGCCTCGGGATGGAGGCCACGGCGCCGCCGTGCACTAAAACCCGGATCGGGCCATTAACTAGTTCTAGCTAACTACAAGATGGGGAAGAGAGATATACCGAGCGATCCGTGTCCTCCGGTCTTCTCGTCGTCGTCCCGATCTCCCGCGGAATGTCCTGTCTCCACCTCCTCGCCGGAAAGGGCACCATGTCGCCGGCTTCTTTTACGGGCTCCCACCTCTATACCGAGGCAACTCGGGCACGAAGCTGGCGAGTCGATGCGCCCAAGATATGCTGTAGAATATAGTGTAGAACCATGTCTCATTTTGGGGTTCATGGAGGTTGCCTTTTGGTGGAGGGATGATACAAGCTAATGGAGATTGATCTTGTGGGATTTTTACCAAAGCAAAAGCACAAAAACCCCACCTTTAGAATTTTGGACAGCCCCAAAGGAGCTTGGCCGGCCATGCATGATGGAGTGGAGAGAATGAGAGTGAGGGAGTGAGTGAAAAAGATAGCCACAAGAATAATGCAAGTGAGAGGAATGGTCATCATGCAAGAATCATCATCACTAGCAAAACCACACTCCATCAACTAATCAACAACCATGATTGCTACAAAAAGTCAAGCAATCATGAACCATGGAAGGTCAAGGGATGGGGCTCCATCATGAAACCATCATGATACAAAAGTATGCAAAGACAACCCTCCAAATAACTAATTTGCACAAATGCAAATAAGCCCTCCTCCACCAATCTTCGGCCAATGAACGATACAAACGAAATTGGCCGAAACGGAAAGCAAACTGGCAACTCCGGAAAACTGGTCCCGTAATAAATTACAGGAAAACCCCGATACTGTGTATACACACCCGCATTTGTATTCCGACCGAAATACAAATGCAATGAGACAAAATCTACACTGTATTATACTAGGATCCGGCTTAAACCAAAGCCGGCTAGTATTATCCGTTCGATCCTGATCCGTGCAATACGGCACGTATCTGATCGAACCCTGCCATATCTCCATACAGCCTCTACAGCGTTTCGCCCGAAAACTTGAGCAACTGAATGTGGGGGACTCTAAAGACTCGTCAACACCTTGGTTGCGGATTTAACCACTAGCACGTCAGAGGTATAAGCCAATACGTAACGGGCTACCAGGTATTGACAAAAAGGGACGTCGATGAGCGAACTCATCCTGACACCCTACTGAACCTGTTAGTGACAATATCCGTACAGTCCGGTCCGTTCGTCTATGAGCATCGCATGGCGGGCCTAGGGGGTTGGTAAAAGTCAGACCCCCCAAAGCGGTACAAGTCGTGTCGGAGTGTAGCCCAGAACACCCTGAGATACTACTGGAATACCTACATGTAAATCTCCTGCCTCGGCCGAGGGCTTCGTGTAATGGCTCTCCTAGACACAGCGCGACCTCACCCCCAATACCGGGAGAGACGAACCCCTGAAGATCCGCTCACTGCCTCCATGTGGCTCGGGACTGTACCCAACTAAAACCTATTTGCACGTCTCCTTTGAGCGTGGTAGGGTAGTAATCAAAGTACAGTGGGAACTCACACGAGACAAATGACGATCCCTAGGTCGATGAACTAACCTGTACACATGTCACCAGGGAACTGCTATCTGACGTCAGGTATAAGACCAACTAGCATGTTCCCGGCGAGTCCTGTCCGGTGTACTCATAATCCAATGAGCACCTGTATACATCTTAGGTGAACCAACTGACACCAGTGGCTTGTGAGACTGGCCACCGCCCCTCGTCGGGGTCTCGACTGTATACACTAGTCTACTCTGGAGAATCGATGCCCTGTCTTGAAACTCCCACGACTAGGGACCTTTTAAGGATGTGCTTATAGACCCCAGCTCCCACTTATATGATCGCCCTCATACTGCTGGTGGTCAAGCAAGAATCCTAGGGGCTCTATCAACGTGTAATAGCGACATGTCAGGTCACCTAAAGCAGTACACGATGATAAAGATAAACCAGATAGCATACTATCATCTCGAGTAAGACTGTCCTACCAGGATAGGTCCTCCCTCAATCATTGCAATCACGTGCCTGTGATCCAATAATTGACTCTGAGGGCACTATCTCCAACAATCTCCCACTTGCACTCAAGGCTAATTATTGCGATGTCGCATACTCACAGCCCGTGTGATACCGAACACCCAACTCCTCTACTTGTCAGTCTCACAAAGCCTATTTGCGAAACTATTGCGTTCGAGGAATAGCCTCAGTGAGTGGATCCGCTTTGATATTTCTTTCTATGTCTCTCTATATCTCAAGTTCGTGGAGAAAGCCATCTCCCGAAGAGAGCAATACGTGTCTTAGAATATGTCTGGATGTCTGATGGGACCTAGCTCATAAATGAACTCCAAATCCAAACTTCTTAGACTGTATCGTCAACTGAACTTAATCAGTATCCTGCGCCATGCCTCCCTCAGTATTTCCTTGGACCACCTGTCCAAAATACTGCCCCTCGTCAAAAGGAAAAACTATAACTCTGACAACCTCCTTGTCGTCCAGGTCACCTTGGAAGCCTGGAATGATAACTGTCTCCCGAATGAGGCTGTCGTTATCATATCCCTAGAACATCCACTTATGTTCTAAAACTGCTTCCGACTGTTTCCCTAGGATATGATCAATGTCAACTTATTGCATCTAGTGCAAGAACAACATCTGGTGTGGTACTTGACATCTCATGATTGACTCAATTGCCTGAGCAAGTGATCTGCCAATCATGCACATCCCTCTCCCCTTTAGTATGTAAGACACCTTTAGAGAGAGTGACTTCATCACCTGCAGGTACACTATCGTGCCAGGAGTCGTTCATTCTAAATACTCTTAGAATGCTGTTTAAGTACCCTTAATTGGGAAACCACCCAAATCTAGATCTAAAACCATAGATCTAGTAACCGGTATGTCTGATATAATGTCCAAAGTCCCATGTGGAGAAACCACTGTGTGACAACCAAAGTATAACCGATCGTAGTATAGGAGTTTCCTTTCCTACTCTGTGTATGTCATCCAAATACCAGGACATCACACCCTACTACCTTCTCAACAGATCCATCCCCTATTCTGTTGAAGTCAAACCTATGACTGTCACATCAGAAATTGATGATCTATCTCCGCTATATCTGCTTTAGTCTATAAATAGACATAAGCCACCTGTCCACCAATGCTTCCGCTGCTCCCACTGACTACGACAACCCTCTGGCAGAGTCATATAAACGTACACTTCTAAAGAAAGTTTAGAACGACGCTATACTCATCCTCCTGCCGGGTCTCACAGTCTGGAACAACAGCAATGGCTAGTGTGGGTAAACAAGAACCTCCCTGTCACCGTCCTTGAGGCTACCGGAGTACCTCTCGGGTGCCTGAGGTTACCCACCAAATCTGCGGAGTGGCCAATGGAATGCCAAACCAGATTGAATCTTTAGGTTCCTTTCAAAATCTTCAGTAATCGTTTGTGGTTCTGGAATCACTTCCAGTTCTACCATACTCCCACTACTGTTTTCTGAAAAATCCATTTTATTTAAAACTATGGCGAGTCTAGAACAATATCACTATTGATCTTCCAGATGGTAGAAAGTCAACCCTCGTCATAGCCTGGGTCAACCCACAAACAGCCATTACAGAAACATGCCTTGAGTTATCCAGAGTCTGGTTTTAATCATAAACCGGACAACTCCCCGTACCTTAACATCGTTAAGATATGAACTGTTCTATATCCAATATAGAACCAGAGGCACTGATTTAATTGAACCAGATTCAAATCATGCAGCTGTCTCCAGTGCATGTCAACTAAATGGAAGAAGGCCGATCAGCGTTACCCAACTTAGGAATGCTTCCAATCATGAGTAACCTGAAAGAGAAGCAAGATCTCTTAATCATTACTATCAACTGAATACCATACACAAGTATCTACATCTTCGATCACTTTGAAGAATCCCGATACTTGCAATATCTGGTTCTCTACTTTATTCAAATACCTGTAACTTCTCAAAATTCGGACCCTGTGTTTCCATGAAACACTTGGCTAAAAACTAGAGAAGTCATAAGTAAACCGAATATAGTATGAGAACCAACCCCTCTGTCCTGATGGACCCTGGACAACATACAATACTCTGTATAAGTCCCTTGAGTCTGATAACTCATTCACTGTGTGTCGTAGGTTGAAAACTGTACTTATGGTTAAGAAGAATTACACCGCTGTTTAATGCTCCTTACCTAACCATCCACTGGTATAGGTAAATGTCATAGACATAATTTTAAAAAGGTATATCTCACTATATAAAAATAGACGTACAGATATATCAATTTGAAATTGCTGCAATAGAACGGATATTCAAAACCAAATATTTGCCGTCCGGCAAACAACCCAGGTGACTTCCTCAAATATCACCAATTATAACGAATTCCGATATAATGAGGATGATCACCTAATTCCCAATAACTTACTCCCACTCATCATCTGTAAAACCATACAGATGTGAGAATCATACCTGGTAAATACATACCCTGGAGTAAGTATCTAATCGGGAAATCAGTTTTCTTTTAACAGTACACAGTGAAACTGAAATATTGAAATGTTTCGATGGGGTATCCTGGTATTCCTAGTAATGCCTCTTCCAGATTCACAACTGTAACCGTATACTTCTTTGCCATCTCTCTAAATCCCTTCATATGTCTTTAGTCATTACCTTCTGTACACCCCTTTAGGCCAAATGGTTTTCTTCCTTCCCTACCGTTCGGCACCAGCCTATGGTTTGGAAGAAGACTATCCAATAAGCATAATGGGTGTACTGTCCCAATCCTAGGAACACTCGCAATGCGAGAGAAGGTGAAGATAAAAGACACCTGAATAAACCTTATTCCTATTTCTCCTGGACCAGAATCCATCCCTGAACTGGAACAAGTTCCTTTCGAGTTCGTATATAACCATACGATGGAGTATCCAATAAACTGTGGATCTTCGTAGTGATACGGAGTGTCCTGGAGAAATACAAAGGTGATTTAGGATTAGCGAAGAAATACTTGGTTTGGTAGTGAGTAGCAATCACAGTTTACTTTGCCCTCTTACTAATCCCTTGCTTTGTCTTAACTTAATACCTTCTGCACACCATCGTTATGCTAATTGGTTTTCTTCATTCCCCACCGTTCGGCACCAGCCTAAGGTTTGGAAGAAGACTATCCAGTTTGCGTAATAGGTGTACTATCTCCTAAACCAAGGAGTACTTGCAACCTGAGAGAAGGTAAAAGGAAAAGACAACTGAATAGTCCTATCCGTTTCCTCCAGAACCTGAAACCATCCTCGAATAAATTCTTTCGAGTTCGTATCTAACCATACGATGGTTTTGTCCAATGGAAGTGGACGTTCGTAGTAATATGGGGTGTCCTGGAGAAAAGGGTGAAAGTAGGAGTGGCAATGAGGTATGCAACTCTGACAATCTAAAAGCCAGTGTTTAAGAAGGTTCGGTCAACTTGGTCACTGAGTCATAGTCTTAGGGTCGGGTCAATAGTCGCTGCCAAGGAGAGAGAGAAAAGAAACACTCAGCGTGCACTCTAACCTAGATCAGAATGGTTACCAATTTATCTAATCTGGAAACCTCCTACTGTCACCTCAAATTCTCCTCCAAACCTGAAAGAAGAATTAGACGGGGTCACCCGAGGAGTAAACTAATTCATCAGTGGGAATCGGGATCCAACTATCATCGCATGATAATATGACGGAATCCGCTCACGTTATCACACTCCAGAAGGTATGCGCATATCTGGCAAGTTTCAGTTTCTTTAGAAACTCCCGATGAGATTTTTACCCCATGCTCTTATGACCTTGACTTTGGCCAACATATCATAAGTCACATGTCAAGTTCTACCCGTCATTCTCCAGGTTAATTTGAGCCCACCCGTACATACCCTTGACTTTGGCCAAAATAGTAGTACGACTGCCCCAAACCAACGCATCTATCTATGCTGCATATGAATACCCAATAGCTACCAATCACTGTGCCTTGACTTTGGCCAACATACACAGCTTGAATACTATTGACCACCCATATGAAACGACGGAGGGCTACGAATGGTTTCTGGCGAAAACCTTTAACGTAATGAACTTGATATCGTTGAAGGAACGGATAGCTTTATAAAAATATAGTGACGAAAACCTTTGCTAAAGAGGTCACTCCCGGTGAAGGGATCTCGGCTCTTTCCCCGTAGAATGAGGTGCAGGATATTCCAACTGAATACCACGATGCAAAGCAAAAGTAATCGGCTATAGTGAAGTTATTGCCCTGACGCAAACTTTTGTCCAAGGGGTCACTCCCGGTGAAGGGATCTCGGCCCTTGCCTCGTCGACTGAGGAGCAGGATATTCCAACTGAATACCACGATGCAAAACAAAAGTGAACGTCCTTGCAATAACAGCTTTTTGAAAAATGTTCCAACAACATCAGATTAGGTTTGTTTAACTTGCATTGATCCGAATCAATGCAGTCCCATCAATTGATCACACCACAAAGAACGAAAATATACTGATGTACGTATATGCCATCCGCATTCGCCACTGGGTCCCGTCATTACCCGTTAGGTTAGCTAACTAACGACAGAGTGGGGACTGGACTAGCGCGGATGCAAAACATATATAACATCTACTAATATATATCAATATATAATATTTCGCTCAAGGCGTGATAAAATGCAACATTACAGAAAGGTACAGCATCACAGAACAATACAGATATCTGGGATCCCCGGGTTTCACAGAGCCGCTGAAACCCGACGTTCCCCTAGTCGTGTGGATAGCCTGTGCAATGAAATCCTAGACCCCTACGGGCGCGGCAAGTTACCCGCCAAAACCTGAAGCGAGGCAGCCCCTTTCAGCAACGTGAATGGACCACCCGGCACTTCACGGAATCCGGTAACTTGGGCACCCCTCCTGGGTCAACCTGTACCCCCTACGAGTGCGGCGAATAGCCCGCCAATTCTAGAGTGAAGCCCCCTCCGTCTCAATGCCATGAGATGCGGGCTTGTTGCCCTCTAGAATCCGGCTATCCGTGCACCCCTCCGCGGGGTAATCCTAGTACAGAAAGTAAAATATACATACAACGGGTACATCGACCACAACCTGGTCGTGTCCCAAAATAATAATACAAACAGGCAGTGACGGCAGTCCATATGTCGGACGCTCGTCCCGCAATATCAAATGTACATAACACAACGAAACTGTACTAGCATTGCATCCAGGCTATCCCCCACGACCGATCCGCAACATCACAGCAATACACAGAACATCAACGTGAAAGTCACGTTCGTAAATCCGTCTAACCGGGCTATAGCAGTTAGACATGATTTACCGATCAAGTGACATTCACGGTCGCAGATATAATGTAAATACTGTGAAATAATGTGTTTAAAATATCCGATCGATCAAATTTTACCAAGTGGGCCCCCAAGTACTACTGTAGCACATCAAGTAATTCTGGGCCCAAAATTAATATTCCAAAACCCCTATTCTCATCACAGGAGGCCTCTGTAAAAAAATGGTGCACTGATCACTCAAAACAGCAGCGGAACCGCGGCCCAAGCATGGGTTTGGCCGCGGTTCCGCGGTCGAATAATGAGATCTCGCCACCAAATTTTTACAGTAGGCTTATAATTCCATGCACAGTATTCTGAGACTACCTGAAAAATTTTTCGAGACAAAAAAATTTCGACAGAAAACTGTTGTTTTGAAAAACACGGTTTTGGAACATTTTTGCTCGATCGGAAATGTAAAACACATTAGACAAAGCTAGACTAAGTTAATGGCGAGGCTCTGATACCATTGTAAGTGCACGGCGGCGCCCCGGCCTCCATCCCGAGGCCAAATGCGGAAGCGATGGTTAACTTTAATTTTCTTGAACCGGCACCACCGCGCACTAAAACCCGGATCGGGCCATTAACTAGTTCTAGCTAACTACAAGATGGGGAAGAGAGATATACCGAGCGATCCGTGTCCTCCGGTCTTCTCGTCGTCGTCCCGATCTCCCGCGGAATGTCCTGTCTCCACCTCCTCGCCGGAAAGGGCACCACGTCGCCGGCTTCTTTTACGGGCTCCCACCTCTATACCGAGGCAACTCGAGCACGAAGCTGGCGAGTCGACGTGCCCAAGATATGCTGTAGAATATAGTGTAGAACCATGTCTCATTTTGGGGTTCATGGAGGTTGCCTTTTGGTGGAGGGATGATACAAGCTAATGGAGATTGATCTTGTGGGATTTTTACCAAAGCAAAAGCACAAAAACCCCACCTCTAGAATTTTGGACAGCCCCAAAGGAGCTTGGCCGGCCATGCATGATGGAGTGGAGAGAATGAGAGTGAGGGAGTGAGTGAAAAAGATAGCCACAAGAATAATGCAAGTGAGAGGAATGGTCATCATGCAAGAATCATCATCACTAGCAAAACCACACTCCATCAACTAATCAACAACCATGATTGCTACAAAAAGTCAAGCAATCATGAACCATGGAAGGTCAAGGGATGGGGCTCCATCATGAAACCATCATGATACAAAAGTATGCAAAAACAACCCTCCAAATAGCTAATTTGCACAAATGCAAATAAGCCCTCCTCCACCAATCTTCGGCCAATGAACGATACAAACGAAATTGGCCGAAACGGAAAGCAAACTGGCAACTCCAGAAAACTGGTCCCGTAATAAATTACAGGAAAACCCTGATACTGTGTATACACACCCGCATTTGTATTCCGACCGAAATACAAATGCAATGAGACAAAATCTACACTGTATTATACTAGGTCCGGCTTAAACCAAAGCCGGCTAGTATTATCCGTTCGATCCTGATCCGTGCAATACCGCACGTATCTGATCGAACCCTGCCATATCTCCATACGGCCTCTACAGCGTTTCGCCCGAAAACTTGAGCAACTGAATGTGGGGGACTCTAAAGACTCATCAACACCTTGGTTGCGGATTTAACCACTAGCACGTCAGAGGTATAAGCCAATACATAACGGGCTACCAGGTATTGACAAAAAGGGACGTCGATGAGCGAATTCATCCTGACACCCTACTGAGCCTGTCAGTGACAATATCCGTACAGTCCGGTCCATTTGTCTATGAGCATCGCATGGCGGGCCTAGGGGGTTGGTAAAAGTCAGACCCCCAAAAGCGGTACAAGTCGTGTCGGAGTGTAGCCCAGAACACCCTGAGATACTACTGGAATACCTACCAGTAAATCTCCTGCCTCGGCCGAGGGCTTCGTGTAATGGCTCTCCTAGACACAGCGCGACCTCACTCCCAATACCGGGAGAGACGAACCCCTGAAGATCCGCTCACTGCCTCCATGTGGCTCGGGACTGTACCCAACTAAAACCTGTTTGCACGTCTCCTTTGAGCGTGGTAGGGTAGTAATCAAAGTACAGTGGGAACTTACACGAGACAAATGATGATCCCCAGGTCGATGAACTAACCTGTACACATGTCACCAGGGAACTGCTATCTGACGTCAGGTATAAGACCAACTAGCATGTTCCCGGCGAGTCCTGTCCGGTGTACTCATAACCTAATGAGCACCTGTATACATCTTAGGTGAACCAACTTACACCAGTGGCTTGTGAGACCGGCCACCGCCCCTCGTCGGGGTCTCGACTGTATATACTAGTCTACTCTGGAGAATCGATGCCCTGTCTCGAAACTCCCACGACTAGGGACCTTTTAAGGATGTGCTTATAGACCCCAGCTCCCACTTATATGATCGCCCTCATACTGCTGGTGGTCAAGCAAGAATCCTAGGGGCTCTATCAACGTGTAATAGCGACATGTCAGGTCACCTAAAACAGTACACGATGATAAAGATAAACCAGATAGCATACTATCATCTCGAGTAAGACTGTCCTACCGGGATAGGTCCTCCCTCAATCATTGCAATCACGTGCCTGTGATCCAATAATTGACTCTGAGGGCACTATCTCCAACATGGGTGTCATGACTGCTTTTCTAAATGTTGATTTGGAAGAGAGCGTCTATAAGTACACAGCCAGAGGGCTTCGTAGACAGTGGGAGCAGCGGAAACGTGTGCAAGATATTTTATGTGATAAAGCATGCATCACGGAGTTGGAACGTCTGTTTTGATGTGGTAGTCAAAGAGTTTGACTTCATCAAAATGGTAGATGAACCTTGTATATACAAAAAGGTGGTAGGGAGTATGGTGGTGATCCTCGTAGAGTACGTGGATGACATACTCTTGATAAGGAAGGAGTTTCCTATACTACGATCGTCAATCTCCGCTTATCACAAAGATTCTTCATATAGGATCAAGTGATACCTCCTAAATCCTAGGTTTTATATCTATGAGATAGATCTAAATGGATGTTAGAATTCTCACTAGGTGTAGTGAGATGGTATCAATCAATCCTGGGGAGAATCACTGGAAAAGTTCCAGGGTGATAAGGACGACTGAATGTCAGTCGCAGGTATTGTCTTTACCCTCAGTGGAGGGACGGTATGTTGGAAGAGTTCCAAGCTAGATACCGTGACATACTAGACGATTAAAGGAAAGATACATCGTTACCAAGGATGCTACCAAAGAGGCAGTCTGGATATATATAAGTTTATGAGATGAACTTCGTTCCTACCATTGTGTGACAATGGAGTTATGGCTTATGCTAAGGAACCCCCGTCCCATCAGAAACCCAGATATAATTCTTAGGCAGTATCACCTGATCATGGAGATGGTTGATCTCCAAGGAGATCGAGGTTAGGAGAGTAGACACAGAGGACAACAACGCGGATCCACTCACAAAGGCCTATTTTCCAGTAAAGACTTTTTATGGGATGGTTGAGTATGAGATACTTCAACCACAGCAGATTGTTGGGTATGCGATACCACAACGAATGGCCCTAGTGCAAGTGGGAGATTGTTAGTTATATGTATGCCCTAGAGGCCATTACTGTACATATGATGTATATTGTAATGGATGCTTGGACATATATAGGGAGGACTTTCTTGCTCGACATGATAGTATGTTAACTGGTTGTACTTTATCTTAACATGTACTCTGATTGTCTCTATGTTACATGTTGATAAAGCCCTTAGGAAATGTACTCGACAACTGGGACTATGATGAGATCATACTAGTGGGGCCACGGTAGTCGACGAGTACATCCTATAACTGTTCCTAGTCAAGAGTGTATCGAGACAGGGCATCGATACACCAGAGTAAACTAGCATATACGCATCTTGACCCATATGATGGGCGATGGATGATCCCATATCCATCGGTGTTTGACATCAAGGATGGTGTACGGGTGCTCAGTAGAGACTGGGTACACTGGACGGACTCGCCGAGAACTCCTAGATGGTATTATACACCACGTCAGATGGTAGTTCTCTGGTGACACTGGTACAGGTTAGTCTGTAGACCCGAGATCGTCATAGAGTCTTGTGTGATTCCCACTGTGCTTTGATTTCCATCATACCACGTCCAAGAGGGCGTGCAAAAAGGTGACTTTTGGGTACAGTCCCGAATCATATGGAGGCAATGAGCGATTGGAGGGGTTTCGTCCTCCCGGTATAGGGAGTTGATGTTGCGCTGTGTTCGATTGGCTATAACTGGAAATCCCTGGCTAGGGTGTAGGGCTCCTAGGCACACTAAGGAGGTCTCACAAGGCATCAACCATGCCAATTTCAAATTTTACGGGTGCCGAGAAACCCTAATACGGATCGTTAACTAGAATTTTAGGCGAAAAGAGCAACTAGTTAACAACTTAACTAAGTGAACGGAAATACAACCTTTGTAGATCCGGTCCTCCACCTCCATAGCTCCATGATGAAGTCTCCTTGCTGTCCGTATTGAATCCCGGGCTCTAGCGTCGGCTTCATCGGAGAAATGGACGGGCTAGGTCATCGACTACGATGCCGAAGATGATCTACGTCGAGGCAACACAAGATCAAGCTCCCACTTCACCAAGTCATGAAACTTGTGAAGAGAACACCCTATACTACTTGGCAAGAGGTAGAGGATGAAGAAATAGGAGGTGGGTTCACTTTAGAATTGGATTTCTCACTCATTTTCACAAGTTGCCATTGTTGATAGCAAGCTTTTTCTTGAAGTGAAGAAGAAGAAGAAGAAGCAAGAATATGATAAGTGTTAATTAAAAATGGAAAAGAAAATCAATACTTATCATATTCAAACCATGATTAGGTGTAGAGAATAAACTAGGGTTAAGTGGAATGGTTAGTTTAAAGGAAAGAAACAAAATGGTCAACTTTTCAAACCTTCATGAACTTTCAATATAAAACAAAACTAGCAACCATTTTATTTCTTGCCAAAAAGAAATAAATAAATGAATAAATAAATAAAAACCTTAACCATTTACATAACCAAGGTTTAAACCAAAACTACACCCAAGTGAGCATGTATCATCAAACATGATACAAACAAGTGCACAAAAGTATATCACATATACAACTTGTGCAATTCAAGTGAGAAAATCCATCTTAAGTGAACAAATACTAGTTAATGCAAAGTAATATATCTAATATATAATTATGCATTAAATCATCAAATCAACACTTGATTTAACGATCCAGTCATATCGCATATGACCGACTAATATCCAATGTATCGATTTATCGAATCAATCCTTGATTCGATAACTAGGTTATATCGCATACAACCATTCGACACATTCATCGCGAGAATGAAATACGGTATCACATACACGCATTATTCTCGGTCCCGCACATATCTCATATGCGCTCCTATTTCGTTTCGCTTGAGCCAGGAAACCTCTGTGTAGGACTCTAAAGACTCGTCAATACGCCGGCAGCAGATGATGATCATATCAAACACCCACAAGCCGCAAGCGGTCTGCTAAACGTAACGGCCACCCGGGTATTGAGCGATCAGAAGATCGACGAGCAAGCCCGCTCATACTCCTCTGAATCCAACCAGCAACACTTACCGTACAGTCCGGTCTCATCGTCTGATATATCGCATATCTCGCCTAGGGGTGGTAAACGTCAGACCCCAATAGCTCGATAAGTCGTGTCGATATGAGATCTATAACAATTCGAGAAACTACTGGTAACACTTACCAGTAAATCTTAGCAACCCTGGCCAGGGATTTCCGGTTATAGCCAATCGAACACAGCACAGCATCAACTCCCTATACCGGGAGAGACGAATCCCCTCTTATCGCTCATTGCCTCCATGTGATTCGGGACTGTACCCAAAAACCACCGTTTTGCACGCCCTCTTGGACGTGGTAAGGTGGAAATCAAAGCACAGTGGGAACCACACAAGACTCTATGACGATCTCGGGTCAACAGACTACTCTGTACCAGTGTCACCTGAGAACTGCCATCTGACGTAAGGTATAATACCATCTGGGAGTTCTCGGCGAGTCCGTCCAGTGTACCCAGTCTCTACTGAGCACCCGTATATCATCTCTGATGTCAAACACCAATGGATATGGGATCATCCATCGCCTATCTGTATGGGTCGAGAAGGTATAGGCTAGTCTACTCTGGTATATCGATGCCCCGTCTCGATACACCCACGACTAGGGACCTTGAAGGATGTACTTATGGACTACCATGTCCCCACTAGTATGATCCTCATCATAGTCCAGATAGTCAAGTACACATCCTAAGGGCTTTACCAACATGTAACAGAGAGACAATCAGTATACACGTTAAGGTAAAGAGTAACCAGATAGCATACTATCATGTCGAGCAAGAAAGTCCTCCCTATATATGTCCCAGCATCCACTACAATATACATCCAATGTACAGTAATGGCCTCTAGGGCATACATATAACTAACACAGGGTTGCTGAGATTTTGCTGGTAAGTGTTATCAGTAGTTTCTTGAACTGTTATGGACCTCATATCGACATGACTTATCAAGATACTGGGGTCTGACGTTTACCACTCCTAGGCGAGATATGCGACATATCAGATGAAGAGACCGGACTGTACGGGAGTGTTACTGATTGGATTCACGGGAGAAAGTACAGGCTTGCTTGTTGATCTTCTGATCGCTCAATACCTGGGTGGCTGTTACGTTTAGCTGACCGCTTGCAGCTTGTGGGTGTTTGATATGATCATCACCTACTGCCGGCGTATTGACGATTCTTTAGAGTCCTACACAGAGGTTTCTTAACTCAGACAAAATGGAGTAGGAGCACATATAGGATATGTGCGGGACCGAGAACAATACGTGTATGTGATATCGTATTAGATTCTCGCGATATGAGATATCGGCCGGGTATATGAGATATAGCTGGGCCATCGGATCAAGTGTTGATTCGATGAACTGATACAGATTATATTAGTCGGTTATTTGTGAAATAGCCGGATTATCGGATCAAGTGTTGATTCGATAATTTAATGTACAATTATATATTTGATATATTAAATTACATTAACTAATATAAGCTCACTAAAAGATTCTTTTTCTCACTCGGGGTAATATATTGATATATATGCGATATATGTTAATTGTATTATTTTATTTTGTTACAATATATATTATATATGTGATATATAATATTGTAACATGTTATAATTACTAATGCAACATGTTTAGTGGAGATTAAACGAGATTAGGGTTTGATTTGGGTTAAACTTTTTTAGAAGCTTCTAGAAGCTTTTATTTTGTTTCTTGCAAAGATATTTAGTTTAGATATTTTGCAAGATATTTACTTAACCCAACCCACACCCTTTACTATGGTTAGATCTCTACAATGGTTAAGTTTTTCTTGACTTAACCATGGTTGCATTTGTAATGATATTAGCACTTTCATTATTCATCACAAAAGCAATTGATTTTCGTCTTCCTCCTTACAAAAGCTTTCTAGCTTATGATTTTGTGATGATTATGAGTGAGATTAAGAAAACAAATGAGAGCTAAAATCCTACTTCATCATCCTAATCTATCCTAGCCATTTAGATTAGGGTGTTCACTTCATTTAGTGAGTGAGAGCTTGTGTTAAAGAAACTTCAAGGTAGATCATCTTAGTTATCGAAGATCGGAAGTAAGCTTGCATCTTTCTCTTCGTGGAGCCTCTTTAGAGTCCGGATACTCGATGATCGCAGCGAAGGGACCTCAACACGGAGCTTTAGAAGTGAAGGACTGGACTACAAAGGTTGTAATCCCAAACTCTTAGTGTTAAAGTGTTTAACATGCTTTGTTTCGCCTAATCTCTAGTTTAAAGATCTTGGTTAGGGTTGTTCGGCACGTCTAAATTTTAAATCGGGCATGGTTGATGCCTTATAGACCCTTGTGAGAGTGCCTAGTAACCCTACAAAAGAAAAGAATACCAGAAAAACTAAACGTAGAGGAGTTCATACCTGGACTGCCCCTGGGCCATGGCCTCCAGTTGGACCCTCAGGGAGCCATGCGGAAGCTTTCCCTCAGCCGACTCCTCCATCCCGGCGAGCATGCCAGCGGCAACGGAAAGCCCAGACGGAACCGTGAAGACGGCGCCCCCTCCTGCATGGAAATCCCCTCAGGGACCCTTGACGACGACGCACTGGAAATTGTCCTCTTTCTCTTAAGAGGGAGGCCGTCTTCGCTCTCCCCTCTGTTCCCTGTCTAGAGCTCGAATGACTGTGGACGTCTCTGGCCACCGCCGGAGCAACCACCAGGAGCCGTTAACGGAGCAGACGGTCTTATCGCCGGCAGGACATCCGGCGCAGGGCATGAGCTAGCAAGGGGATCGGCCGCGCCATTAGCCTCCTTCTGGCGCGAGCTTCCCAAAGAATGGGAGCGATCCACGTATCCAAAAAGAAGAAGAACGCCGAGCAGCCACGACTCAGGAAAGAGAGAATATGAAAGAGTAGGGGCCCTGGAGCAGCCCCGTCCCTACTTATTGTCGCAAACGACCTCATCCAACGGCGCACGTCATCTCCCGCCGAAACGACTCCTTGCGCCCAGTGGCACCGATCGCTCCACGTGTCGATCCTGCGCTAGACCGCGTCCCATCAGATGCCGCAGGCCTGCATACGTTGCGTCAGCCAACCGACGCTTGACGCGTGGACCGTCGATTCAGTTGCAGATTGCACGAACCGGCGCACCTTCTTTAAATGCAGAGATCTCGTCCTGATTCGCTAGCGGAAAAGACAACTGACAGCCCGAGAACTCATCCCGACAAAGCCTTGGAAAGGAGCTCACCTCGGGAGGCCCGGCGGTCCACTCCTGACCCGACCCGCTAGCCGGTCTGGACAAGAGTGTGGGGCTAATGATGATGCTCAATATTGGAGATCTCCAAGATCAGGACACGTGGCAGATGACGTGTCCCAGGACTCAGAAGAAAGGGCCCACAGGGGCCGACCAGGCCACCCTTTACCCGACCTGCAAGCACAAGCTGGCCCTCCTCGGGGCCCCCTGCGAGTTGGCATCCTCGGACCCTCAGCTCGTCCCGAGCTACCGCAAGACCAAGACTCCTCGGCCTTCTTGCTCGCCCCCGAGCTCCCCAGCCGAGGACGTTTTCTTCGGTCCTTCAACCAACTTCACCGCTCACGGGCGTAACCGCTGCTCCGCAAATCTCGCCATGCGCAGATTCTCCGCCAGCAATATCCCACGTTCTACGCCATCACGATCCCCATTAATGGACGATCCGTTCTTCGCGCGGGTGTGACGTCGGGAGCATAACTGCCGGCGAGATTCTCGCGCCTGCTGCTGCGTGCTACCACCGCTATATAAACCCCCATCACAGAGGGGTCAAGAAAGCCATTTTTTACTCTACTATGCCGTTACTCTGCTCGGATCTCATCACTAACTTGATCGTCGGAGGGTTCTTGGTGGTACCAAATCACCCCGGGACTTCTTTGCAAGTACTCGGCGCCAAACTCCTCATACGAGCTCTTTCACCAAAACCCATTGAGACCCACACGCAACAGAAAATCACCATCAAAATCCACCGGGAGATCAACGGAAGACAATATCTGACGGAGACCTGAAAAGGACCTCCATCAGTTTTGTAATGTAAAAATACTAAAAAATTATTTATTATCTGAATACCGTTAATTTTGCACCAACTAAACCAACGGTGAAATTGTGTTAGAATCACATGAAATTTGATGTATCCACATTTTTTACGCTGAAGATGAAGTTGATGGATGTCGATCGTCGGAAAAGATGGGGTAGGGTTGGCTTTTTGTTACGCCACCTGACGAAATATGCTTCTATGGCACCTGACATTCCGTTTTCTCAATTTAAATATATATTTCAATCTTTTCGATCCTATTTCTTAGTAATGCTAAATGCAATTAAAATTTTCAAATAGATAAATATGAACTATTTTGTTGTTTTATCAGCTTTTAAGCCAGAATCAGATCCATCAGCTATGGACTTGATGATAGAAAGACATTAAAAATATATATATATATAAGAGTTCTTAGTATATTAATTAATTTGTTCTTCAACGCACATATGGATTTTAATTAATCCCCTGTCCTGTACATTTAAGTCAAGTTAATTTGAATTCTTTTCTTCCAAAAAAAAAAGTTTGAATTTTTAAGAGTTTCACTTTAATTTCGGTATGCGATCATGAGAAAGTTTTCTTATTTCGTTTTCTTTTTCTCTTATAGATAAAATAAAGTTTTGATATCAATAGCTGAATTGATCGAAGTTAAAATAATAATTTATATGCTTTTATAAATTCATTTTCTAAAAGAGTAATTGATGGTTTAGGTTGTTAAAAAATATAAGATCATATCACTCCTTATAAATTGATTTCCAAAAAGATTAATTGATAGCTCAGGTTTTTAGAATATAAAATCATATCACTTCATCTGCACCATAAACTTCAAAGTTTTGATAGGTTGCCGCTAATTTAAGATATTACCATAGCATCCTAGCTTCAAATCTCAACCATAGGAAACCGATTTATTGTGATGATCATAGAATTAAGAAGCGCACCTCAATTTTTTTGACCATACCAACAGATGAGATTTGTTTTCTCATATAAGATAAGAATTATCCTCGTAAAGTTAGTTTTTAACTTGTGCCTTCTCTCTCACAAAGTCCAACAACTAGAGAAGAGTTTTATGGAGATAGAAGTCCATGGCTTTCTTAATTGGAATCCGAATCCTAATCCTAATCCTACTACTATGTTTGTACACAAATTTTAAAGAGTCCTGCTGGGCTCTCAAAATTTTCAGATTTAATATTTAGAAAAACAAGAAAAATCTTTTATTTCAGGATGGTCCATGATATCGATTTTTTTTTATATGAGAAAATCTTTCGGTATCAATAAGACAATAACTATTAAATAATAAAATATATATTTAAAAAAATATTAAATTAGAACAACTTAAATTTCAACAATTATTATGAATTAAAACCTATGTTCCTAAACAAACTTCTGAAAAATTTAAAAAATAGCTAACTTTTTTAAGGATGATAAATTTCTCAATTATTGTAACTTTTTATGAAATCTGTAAAATCTTATAGAAGTAAAACACACATAAAAATTACATATTTACATATACTATCAATTTAATCAGGTATGTTGCACATGCCATAACACCAGTAAGTAACTGGAATAAGAAAGCGAAGGGACATATGGCACTCTCAAATTTATTTAAAATAAAATATTCTAAAAAATAAGAAAAATCTTTGGCTTCTAAGAGGTTGGCATCGACTTGTTTGTTCAGAAAATCTTATGGAATCAATAAATGTAAAATCCTTAAGATTAGCTTTTAAATAAAAATTAAAGTGATTTGTATACTGACAAAATGTTCAATAGCTGTAACTAATGCAATCAATCTTCTTTAAAAGATTAAAAGATCTCTCAAACAAATTAAAGCAATACATTACAATATAGTTGAATAAAAATATCCATTTTTTAATATATTCAGGAGCATCGCATGTGCTAAAACCCTATAAAAGCATGCCTATCTTTCCCAAGTTCAAGTCATCTCTACTGGAGAGAAAAGAAGATGAAGAGAAAATAAAAATCTTTTATAAGATATTTGAATATAGCTGATTTAGATATTATGCTTATCATAAATCAGATAACTTCTAATTTATGTTGTTAAGATTATAATTAGTGTGTTAGATTGTTAGAATTATTAGCTATCAGTTTATATGTTACGAGCTGCATAAATTGAGATGATTTATTTATTAATTGAATTGATCGAGTTTATTGCTTTTTTATTATGGAATCATAACCAATGACTCGATCCAAAATTATTTTCATTTATAATTTTAGTTTATTATTTCAAAACAAATAAAGTTGCGTCAATAATATCTAATTCAGAAATGAGTTATCTCGGTTTGATCATAAACATTTGTCTCCATCACTATCATGTCCAAGCAGCTATTCTTTTTTTATGACATGTTTTGGCAGCATGATCTTCTTTCGTCCAAGCATCTATTCTTTTTTTATGACATCTTCTAGCAACATAATGTTCTTCCGTCCAAACAGCTATTCTTTACTTATGACGCTTTCTGGCTGCATGATCTTTTTCTTTTAGCATTTCCAGGGAATGAGACTACAGGTTATTCGAACTATCTTGCAATCTGCAAAAGAGACCAAAGGGTATTAGTCCGCCATGTATGTTGCTTTAGATATTTTTTTTCCTTCATTGTACAAGTTGTATATTTTGATTCAAGATATTATCTAAACTCTCGGTTATCCACCGTGAGTTTGAGAGAGGCCGTTAGATTATGAGATATTTGAATATAACTGTATTAGATATCATGTTATCATAAATCAGATAAGTTTTGATTTATGTTGTTGAGATTATGATTAGTGTGTTAGGTTGTAATAATTATTAGTTATCCGTTTGTTATGTTATGAGCTGCATAAATTGAGATGATTTATCTGTTCATAAAATTGATCGAGTTTATTGTTTTTTTTATCAAAAAGGTTTAAAGCATCTCTCGTCTTCTTTTGGGAATTTTGTTGCAGGTATCACTTATTATATTTATTTCATTTATCATTTATTTTTCATGTTTTCAAACCCTAACCACGCTAGAAAAACGATTGAAGTACTCCTTATTACAAAGCTAATTATAACTAATTTATCCTAAATACCATTAGGCCTATAACTAATTTATCCTAAATACCATTAGGCCTAGTTTGGCAACAAAGTTTCCGAAACCATGTTTCCGATTAAGTTAAAACGATATTACATGTGGTTACATAAAATTGGGATTTCTTAAAGTTTAGGATTGATTGGGAACAAAGTTTACGAAACCAAGGTTTCGTATAATATAATATATTTTTAACGGTTAGATAGAGAATAAAGGGAGACACCGCGGCCCATTATTTTTAGGGTTTAGAAAATTGGGGTTTGAAGCTCTCAAA
The DNA here is from genome assembly GCA_030015575.1 of Agapanthus africanus. Taxonomy (NCBI): domain Eukaryota; kingdom Viridiplantae; phylum Streptophyta; class Magnoliopsida; order Asparagales; family Amaryllidaceae; genus Agapanthus; species Agapanthus africanus. The sequence goes on from CM057342.1 coordinate 307,412,067, forward strand.
ACATTTTGAAACCACGGTTTGGGAAACTTTATTTTAGTTACCAAACAGGCCTCAGTTACACGTTTACATGATTATTGTCATGCCTCGCTTCCCAAAATAATTAAATACAGGAATGTAACTCGGCCTACCATACTACCTATGGTAAGAAATCATCCTTCTATATTCATATTAAGACTTCTTGCAGTATATCAAGCAACACCAGAATAATAGTAAATCTAATGCATGTCCCCATTGCCATAACAAATAATTCTAATAAAAGCAAATGCTGGAATAAGGGAAGCATCAAGTTCAAACTGATCCAAATAATAAAATAGAAAGATACACTAATCCTAGTTCCTTATGGCCTCACAAAAGAAATCTAAGGAAATAAGGTTCAATTCTGAAATAACTAAAAGAACTAATAACTTATAGAAACGAAGGTACGCCTCAAAACCCGACTACCTCCTTGAAATATTCCGGATCATGTGGTTCTACTGTCAAAGGATCTAGACCATGCAAAACCCAGACATCAGAGCGTCAAGTATAATATAAAGATAATCATGGCATGAAATGTGACATAATATATTGTTATAACGGAAACTGTGACATATGAGCAAAACAATAAACAATAGCATGTGATATATATCAGTCATAATATGGTAAATCAATCATATTATGTAGAACCTAGGGGTCAGTGTCACTAATAGTTATCTATTCTAATGGTACTTGAAATCGGTTAATGAATTTTCCTCGTAACTCAATAGTATCTCGTGCGTGCCCGGAATCACAGTAACATGTCATATTCTCAGGCTGAATCCCGAGACATACCGCTAGGAACTAAATCCTAAATGACAATGTACAGATGAATGATAATAGTATCATCATTCCTAAAGATAGAAGCTTCTCTCGACCAGAATATATATAGATGTCCTTTTTTTATATCAGAATACTGATGTCCCTTTTTTTATCAGAATACAGATCTCCCTTTGGATCAAAATACAAATGGCCCTCAATACTAGAATTCTCTTGAGTTACGGTTTAGATTCCATTCCTTGATTTCTCCTTTCCCCGGTTTTATGTTTCATGTTAAATATCAATCTAATTCTTATCTAATACCAACTCTAGAACAAGCAGGTACGTGTCTTGTCAATCAAGTCAAATCAAGTCAAATAGTATCATGAATACGTTGATATTGGGTATTAATAATATTGCAAATAGGTACTGACATGATAACGAATAACAAGTTCAAGCATGTGTTCATATAAGCAATCAGCATACGAGCATCACCAGGAATATCATACTCAATGGATAGCAATAAACAATTTGTATCTATTAAACATGCATATGAAAGTTCAGTATTAATCTTTAGATACTAGTGAATAATGCGTATTAGTCAGCTTCCAACATCAGAATCAAAACAGTATTGGTATTAACATCAAAAGTCTGTGGAAGACGTCTGGGTCACAATTCTATACAGCAGACGTCTATGGAGGACGTCCGGTCCACAATATATCGTAATCCAGGCGTCTGTAGTTCAAATTGGTTCCAGGTATCACTTATTATCTTTATTTCATTTATCATTTATTTTTCATGTTTTCACACTCTAATCATGCTAGTAAAACGATTGAAGGACTCCTTGTTTCAAAGCTAATTATAACTAATTTATCTTAAATACCATTAGGCCTAGTTTGGCAACAAAGTTTTTGAAACCATGTTTCTGTTTAAGTTAAAACAATATTATATATGGTTTCATAAAATTAAGGTTTCTCAAAGTTTAGGATTGATTAAGAACACAGTTTATGTAACCAAGGTTTCCTATAATATAATATATTTTTAAGGGTTAGAGAAAGAATAAAGATAGATATCGCGGCCCACTAATTTTAGGGTTTAGAATTGGGGTTTCAAGCCCTCGAAAATTTTTGAAACCGCAGTTTGGGAAACTTCATTTTGGTTGCCAAACAGGCCTCGGTTACAAGTTTGCATGATTATTGTCACGCCTCGCTTCCCAAAATAAATAAATACAGGAACATAACTTGGCCCGCCATGTTATTTACGGTAAGGAATTATCTTTTCATATCCACATTATGGTTTCTTGCAGTATATGAAGCAACACCAGAATAATAGTAAGTCTAATACATGTACATTGCCACAACAAATAATTCTAATAAAAGCAAATGCTGGAATAATGGAAGCGTCACGTTCAAACTGATCCAAATAATAAAGTAGAAAGGTACAAAAATCCTAGTCCCTGATAGGCTCACAAAAGAAATCTAAGGAAATAAGGTTTAGTTCTGAAATAACTAAAATAACTAATAACTTCTATAAACGAAGATACACATCAAAGCTCGTCTACCTCCTTGAAATATTCCTGATCATGTAGTTCTACTGTCAAAAGATCTGGGCCATGTAAAACTCAGACGTCAGAGCGTCGAATATAATATAAAGATAATCATGGCATGAAATGTGACCTAACATATCGCTATAATGGAAACTGGTGACATATGACCAAAACAATAAACAATAGCATGTGATATATATCAGTCATAACTGTTGGGGTTTGCTTAGCACCCTCAGTAGGTTTTAACAAGTATCAAACATGCAATTTTAAAAACTAGGGTACTAACCAACCCGAATCTAGAATCGAACTAGAGGATTAGACGCAAAAGCTAACAAGTATCACATACTAGTAAGTGTCTAACACTAAGAGGAAAAGAAATACAAGGTTTGTAGACCTCTCCTCCTTGAATCCTTAGTTCTACTCGAAACTTGAACGGGTCCGCTTGAGGCCTTCGAAGTCCACGATGATCCACCACGGAGTTCCTTTGCTCAAGCTCCTTGCTTCACTTGACCTAAGTAGAAGTGAGGCAAACAACCTACACTAGTGGGCTAGACTAATACAGATTGGTGAAATGGGTAATAAGCTCACTAAAAAACCTTTCTTTTTCTTTTTCTTCACTCACTAGAATATGGTAGAGAGCTTGGTGGAAGAAGGAGATGGAAAATGGCTTGGCTAGAGCTCAAGAGAAATGAACACAAGAATAATTAAAGAGAGAGAGAGTCACACTCACTAATAACCCAACCATGAAAAATATCTAGATAATTTTAGTAGTTGAGTTAGTGTAGGATTAGAAATGAAATCATGGTTACTTAGATATTTTAAGAAGTGTGTAGAAAGGAAAAAACCAACCATGGATTAATTTCTAATTTCGTTTAACTCAATAATTATAAAAATATCATAATAGTTTCCATGTGAGTCTTGCATACCCATTTCTAATGTATCATCACCCATGACACATGTATGCATTCATGTGTGCATACATATCAATATAAACATACATACATACATGCATACAAATAAAGAATGGATTTAATAAATGAGCTAATGGTCACATGATATTACATCAACACTTGATTTAATAATCCGGTCATATCACATAAGACCCGACCAATAGAAAATGCCAGATTAAGATACGGTATCATATACTCGTATTTAATCAAACTCCTGCACATATCCCCATATGCGCCCCCGCATCTTTTCGCCTAAGCTTGGAAACCTCATTGTGGGACTCTAAGACTCGTCAATACGCTAGTAGTAGGTAGTGATCATATCACATACCCACAAACCGTCAGCGGTACTAGCTACACGTAACGGCTCCCAGGTATTGAGCGAACAGAAGAACAACAAGCGAACCTGTCAAACTCCCGTAGAGCCAACCAGTAACACTTACCGTACAGCCCGGTCTCTTCATCAGATATGCTGCAAATTGAGTCTATGGATGGTATCGTCAACCCCAATAACTCAATAAGTCATGCCGATGTATGGTCTATAACAGATTGAGAAACTACTGATAACACTTATCAGTAAATCTCATCAGCCCTGGCCAGGGACTTCCAGTTATAGCTAATCGAGCACAGCGCAACATCTACCCCCAATACCGGGAGAGACGAAACCTCTCCTATCGCTCATTGCCTCCATGTGTCTCGGGAATGTACCCAAAAGCCATATGCTTGCACGACTAAGTAGATCCGTGGTAGGGTGGAAATCAAAGTACAGTGGGAGAACACACAAAATTCTATGACGATCTCGGGTCTACAGACTAACCTGTACAAGTGTCATCAGAGAACTGCTATCCGACGATAGATATAATACCATATAGGAGTTCTCGGCGAGTCCGTTCAGTGTACCCAGTCTCCACTGAGCACCCTTATACAATTTTTGATGTCAAACACCAATGGATATAGGATCATCCATTGCCCATCAAATAGGTCAAGAAACGTATACGCTAGTCTACTCTGTGCCCCGTCTCGATACACCCACGACTAGAAACATTTAAGGATATGCTCATAAACTATACATGTCCCACTAGTATGATTTGCATCATAATCACAGTAGTCAAGCAAATATCCTGAGGGCTTTATCAACATGTAACAAATGAACAGTATACAGAATCAAGTGAACATGTTAAGATAAAGAGTAATCAGATAGCATATTATCATGTCGAGCAAGAAAGTCCTCTAAATAAACACACACACACGCACATGTCTATACATCTACTATCAAATAATGGCCTCTAGGGCATACATATATCCAACAATAACATAGTAAATCATTCATATAATATGGAACCTAGGGGTCAATGTCACTAACAATTGTCTATCCTAATGGTATTTGAAATCAGTTAATGAATTTTTCTCGTAACTCAACAGTATCTCGTACGTGTCTGAGATCACAGTAACATGTCATATTCTCGGGCTGAATCTCAAGACATACCGCTAGGCATTAAATCCTACATGACAATGCATAGATAAATGATGACAGTATTATCATTTCCAAAACATAGATGCTTCTCTCGTCTAGAATATAGATGCCCCTCTTTGATTAGAATACAGATGCCCCTTTTTATCAGAATACAGATCTCCCTTTTGACTAGAATATAAATGTCTCTCAATACTAAAATCCTCTTGAGTTACGGTTTAGGTTCCATTCCTTAATTTCCCTTTCTCGGTTTTATGTTTCATATCAAGTGTCAATCTAATTCTTACCTAATGCCACTGTACGGGTCATGTCAATCAAGTGAAATCAAATCAAGTCAAGTGGTATCGTGAATACGTTGGCATTAGGTATTAATTACACTGCATTAAATATCGACATGATAACGAATAACAAGTTCAAGCATGTGTTTGTCACGTTCCGAAAGTACGGAATATCACCGGCACTTAAACCACGAACGTCTCGAGGCGTACGTAATCTAAGTAAGCCGAAAACCCAGAAATCTAAACCAAGAAAAGTAGTAGAGTGAAGGAAAACCAATTTAAATCAAGTAGTTTTAATAGCATAAACCAAATTATGCGGTTTTAAAAAAACATCAAATATTTCCTGAAAATTTCGGCAGAGTCTCCTTTGTAAAACTGGCCCCCAAACGGGATACAACATGAATAGTATACGAAATCAATAAAAAAGCATCCCCAAGCAGGAGCTAGCTCTTCGTCAATCGACGGTCACAACTACACAAGCAATATAATATACAACGCCAACGGCGAGGATCAAAATTCAAAAGGAAACTCAAAACCAAAAGAAAACCACAGAAATATAACGCGCGACTCTAAGGTCGAAGGAATAACTTCACTGGTCTCTATCTCAAAATAAATACATGTTTGGTTGATGGAACTTCTAGATACAACAGAGTAATAATATACAAGTTATATAATGGGGGGTACGATACAAGTAAACCCACCTACTAGCAAATCACCCGAAGGAAACTATGCCCGCAAGCCGTAATGAAACCTGTGTGGCAAACCTGTAAGAAACTGGGGCACAACGGGGGTGAGTTGCCAACTCGTGAATAGAAAAACATCTACGCATAGAAATCGTATAAATAACGCAACCTAGGTCAATGATCAGAATATATCCTCAAATATATGAATAACATGCAGCCTATAACAATGGCTAGGGTAATATCTAACCCGAGTGTGATCTCATGTGCCCGTGTCAGTGCCTCAGGTAGCAATATATCATATGAATGAGGTATGAATGCATGGAACAGAATGCATGTACTGACGAAAACTGCTTTCATAATTCAGTGAGATTTCTGTATTTTAAAAGTGAGGTACCATAAATGAAATCAGCATAAAACAGTGCCCAGCATCGACACAAAACAAGTGTCCAAATATCTCGATATCTCTGTATCACAATCGCTGTACCTCAATATCTTAAATCACAATATCTAGGGCGCCGTCAATCCAGACCGGCCCCTACCATCCATCTCAAGACCACGACGGTATCCTCCGGATATCCGACGCGTCGGGTAATATCACCGGTCGGTAGTGCTCCCATGCCGGGCTCAACGTCAACAACACATTCCTCTTGCCCCGGGGTACCGCACCGGGCCCACCATGTACCCGAAACGGTTCCTCCACTCCTCGAATCGAGTCTCGAAATCCATCAGCAAACTCATGGTGGACGACTCATATATCATGGGAAAATCGCACTTTTTATTTTAAAAGAGAGAAAAGGTTTATTTATGTTTTTGCGGTTTTCCTCCAAATCCAAGAAATCTCATGAAATCCGAATCCAAGTCATCAATAGCATGTAAACAGTGAATATAGGCATGAGAATCCATGAATGCGACACAACAGTGAATAATAACATGCATGAAGTAGTAGGCAATAACAACAATGTCTAACTAGCATATAAGGCAAGTACACTAATATCATGTCTAAACTATTAGCTAACAACCTATGTCAAATGAAATACTATTTTCTAAAGTGTTCGTGACATGGCAATTACCGATGAAGATGTGTGTGAGCCGGCAAGTAAGTGTACGTGGTACATACGCGTCATCGGTAATGGTGCTGGTGTCCTAACGGCATGATATTACTAATGCAATAAGAAATTATAATATAAGTATGCGATGCGGAGCGAACAGTAAAAATGAGCGGGAGATGAATACTAGATGCAACTATAACTAATCTGCACTAATCTAATATAAGTCCTACAAATGGTGCCTTTGAAATAACACGAATCATGGGGTTTTGAAAGTAGGGGCTACGGTGTTTTTATGAAAAGATACGTCTTTTGAAATATCCGTAGGATCCCTTTGGCTGTCTTTAAAAATACCCACGATTCGTTAGTTTTTGAAATAGGTAAGAATCGAATCTAATCTAACAACTAAACTAAACTAAAGGGCTAAGCTAACAAGCTGGACTACAGGAAAGGAAACCGCCTAACATCTGAGTCGATACATATACATACCTGTATATATATTAGTCGGTGATCCCGCCTCAATAATTTCATATCCGATACCATATTTATAATCAGACATCCCAAGTCAAGAGTGCGGATCAATCATCAAGATATAGCTTGTACATAAATCCGTCGTACGGCATCCCCAATTCTGGGTACGGGTCAATATCACATTCATCATACTATTCACCTGGTATCCTCTTTATCAAATATCATGATCGGGTACTGATCTACGTCTAGTACAATACTGATACCGCCTAAGTATGCATGCACGTGTGTGAAACACTACGTCAAGGACCCGCTACAACGTCATGTCGTATCTCAAATACGAACCCTGCTATATCACCGATCTCACGGCCTCAAATCAAATCTCATCGACTCATCATAAATCCCAAGTACTATCCGCATAATCCATGCATGCGTATATGAATGTACATATGCATAGTCCCATACCCACGCATATATACATATATACACATCCCAATCTGCGCACAAGAAAGTAAAGTATGCAAGTCTGTATGTGTGTATGTGGGTATAACAACTACTCTAGGGTTTCGCAACTAACCCAAAGCTAAACCATGAACACCTAATCATAACATGAATAAACATTCTCGTATTATAAAACACCTATATATGAGCTACACTACGGACTGCGGGGGTGCTATACGTCATCCACCCGACTTCTCCCCGTAGATATAAATCTACTCACCTGATCCTCGCTCGCCGGTGCCGACGTCGCCACGCGCTTGCTTGTCGTCTCGAAGTCCACATGGGGTACCTACATATCATAACGCACCGTGTCGTATTAAAATCCGACTCATGACCAAAACGACTCACGAATCCCATATAGGTCAAAACCTATGGTTGCTTCCACAAATCAACCCAAAAACCTTCGACGTCGGCGTACAAACGCCAGACCATCGAGAAAAACCCAAATACACTCATTTGCACATTCATGAACACTAATTTTAATATAAAATAGGTTAAAACTCACAAAAACCCCAAATTCACTTTAAAAGCCGTTTTTCAAAAAAACTAGTTTGCAAAAATACCGACTTTAACTCTTTTTAATGTAAAATTCACAATTTTACAAATAAGCTTGGTTTTGCATAGTCCAAAGGCATTAAACCACTTATTATATTACTAATAATGACATGAAACCATAATTATATTTTAATCTAAGACATTCAATAATTTTCCAAAAATCTAGTAAGTAAAATAGCTTAAATATTACAATTTCAACTTAACAATTTACAACTAACAATTTGATTATGTTTCACATTCCACAAAAAGAAGAATCCCACTTGCAACCATAATCATACAACAAAACCCTAACTATAATCCAAAACCATCCACTTGAATTTCTAAACTTGAATTCAAAACCCCTTTATTTATATTTTTTAAACACCTAAACAAGTTTGCTTTAAACATACAACTAACAATTAACAAATATAGAAGAATTTTTATACCTCATGATCAAGAGATCAAAATGAAGATCATGGCCTCCAAAATGCCAAATTTCCTCCAAGATCCATGCTAGCTTGGGCAAAGAAATAATGGGTAGAGATTGGATTTTGTTTTTGTGGGATTTTTGACTTGGATTTTTGGTGGAATTTTGTGGGTTTTGCAATGAAGTGGAGAAGAATCAAGAGGGGCTGTTTTTGTGCAGGTTTCGGCCAGAAATTTGTGAGGATTGGGTGAGGGAGGAGAGAGAGTGAGGTGGGGAAAGATAGATCTAGTCAAAGTCCACTCAATTTCTATCATTTTCTATTCTATTCTTTTCTTTTCTTTCTTTTCTTTTCTTTGAAATTCAAGTGGGGAAAAGTGATGGGGCTGCTGAATTCAGCCAAGGAAAGAATTAAATGGGGGTGTGTGAGTGTGGGTATGGGTGTGGGGTGATGAAAAATGATAAATACAATACCCCAAATATCCATTTACACTAAAAAAAAGCCTTTTTCTTCAATAATTTCTAAACCGTTTTGGCAAACGATTTCGTTTCAAAAACCACATGATAAAATTTTGTTTAATGTTTTATGATGCACAAAATTTGTTTGAACTCATTCCAATTTGTAATTTTCCCTAATTAAATGTATTAGTGACGGCTTAAAATAATAATAAAATAATTTTTTTTTTCAGAAAATTTGAAATTTCACCAGTGGCTCAATAAACACCAAATACTAGCAATTACATAGCTAGAATATGTATATTTAATTTTTATAATAAGATATTTGCATTTTGACTTTTTACAGAAAACCCCCTTATTTTACCGATTTTCTGAAATTTCACCGAAACGATTTTCAAAACGCTACAATCTTTCCCCCTTAAAAAAATTCGGTCCCCGAATTTAAAGTGAAACTCCCCCCAAATACTAAAACATCTAAACCAAAACCATCAAGTCGTCGGAGCTCCGAAATTGTAAATACATAAAACAAATCGTAGCGCAGCGCATGCGCATGAAAAATGAGCAGATAACTCGAAATCAAAACTCCGTCATACATCCCGCAATCATCGGAGTCAAGGTGAAGACATGAATGCTAAATCTCAAGCAAGACCGATATGCTATAAATCGGAACTATACATGCAAATATCAGGAGGAAATGCATGCCAAATCCTTTAAGTTGCTGTGCAATGCACATAACACTGCACAGTGGCGGACGTCTATCATAAGAAAATAACTATATACATATATACCTTTGTTTGAAATGTACGTTCCGCAGTTTTGGGAAACAATTTAGAAGGGTTTTCCTTTTTTTAAACGTTTCGCGTCATATCAGACACGTAGGTAAATACTGAGACTATAGCTCGCTTTTTGGAATTCCCTTCAATAGCTATCAATACATGCAAAATACATTCAGGTACTGTCCACTGACTAGTCCTGCTTAGTACGAAAACACATCGCAGTTATCATAAAAAAAAACGTACTGCTCTATAAGAAATCAATCCCACATGAATACTACGTGCGTCTGGTGCGCACGACAATCAAAATCCATATACGTGCCATACAAGTGCACAGAAACAAGATCTAAGTGCATCGGGTGTGCACAAAGCATCTGTCGTAGGCAACGTATGTGCCTGACAGCAAAATCAGGTGCATCTGACATGCACGAAAAATCTCGATTTAGTGCATCTGGTGTGCACCAAAATCACATCTCAAAACATGCGCTCAACATGCGCGAAAATCCAAGACAGGTGCATCTATCATGCACGAAATCATGAAATCCAATATCAAGCGCCGAACATACGCAAAATCAAATCAGGTGCACAAAGTGCACAAAACAAATATCGAGTATCACAATCGAAATCAATAATGGCGGAATAGTACCGCTCAAGCGCATCCTCTAAGAATCTTGGGCCAACTGTCGCGGTCATTAGTGGGACGTCTCGTCGATGATCATGAACTCTGGCCTGCTGGTGTGCATAACAATGACCACTCCTGGGTCAAGGTCTTCTCATAATTTATTCCAGAAAGGTCCTGTCGAGGTCTCTCCCAAATCGCGTCTCTGCCGAACTGTCCGGAAGTCATCGTCCTTTACTAGATCTGTTCTCATTCCGGAACGGCTGCATACTCATCGTGACTCCTTCTGGAAGGTATATCCAAGTACAATTTCTCGGCATGCGTATCGCATCTCTGATGTCGGCGGAGTGGAATATCGTTTCATCAAGATCTCGTACGAACCTCTTACTCCACTTTCTCTAATGTCGACTGCTTCGGACTCATCTCGTCGTGGCTGCATGGACTGAGCTCCTACGGCTATCCTCGTATCTGGAGTCTCCCAAGAAATGCATCCCACCACCTGGCATCCGAATGAAGTCGAACTATTCGATTGATTTGTCAAAACCTCATAATCCCCTAAGAGCTCAACATCTTGGATACAGTTTAATAGTATGAGTACGTACCACAGCATCGATGGTCCAGCCGTAGAAGGGCAAACTCAAGCCTCACTAATGGCGCCGCGGAACTGCCGCAAACCCTAAGGTTCAAAGGCTTTCACACGGTCATTATGTCGAGTTAGGGTTTCATTCATCTAGAGGGTCCATAGAATTGCCTGCATGTCTTTTCGAATACTTTAAACTTGGAATAATAGGTTGCCGACATTCGATCGTCTCTGTCGACTCTCAACGTCTCTGCGTGAAGTCGTCTCTAGCTGGAATCAATCTATCTGATGACCTCTCATCGGGTAGGCGAACGAACCACATGTCCTAGTCATTCATCATTAGGTGACTAGCGACCTTCTATCATCTATTAGTACCACTCATCCCACAATAGCTCCAACATATGGGGCGATATCTCGTCGCTCGCAGCAACAACTGGCTCACTCGTCTGCACGCTGAACAGTGTCTCAATCATCAGGAGTAAGCAATACGCCAACGGTCATCAAAATCTAGCTGGCCTCTATCATTGGCTCAATCCTCTGGCGCTGATCTGCACGTCCGAGTAATCTCATACAGCGATCCATCCAAACACTCGTGGCACAGAAACACAATCAAACGACGCCTCTCAATGCAATCGTATGTCGCCGGAATCACGCCCTGGTCAGTCCTCGTTCGTAACGAGCTCGTGCTGACCGCAACTCTAGCCGTAGCTCTCCCTGCCCGTAATCGTGGCAGCAAAACCATAACCAGTACTGATGAGGCTAGATCGGAATGAATATAATACTGAGCAAAGAAATATACATCCTAAGGCTCCTTAAGTGGAGTTGCGTGTCGTAAGTATGCCGCGGAACATACCCACGGTACGTCACTCTACTTTAGTCACCTATTCCATCAACCAAGGGTCATCCTACGTTCCGAAGGTAAAACCTAACGCTCTGATACCAACTTTGTCACGTCCCGAAAGTACGGAATATGACCGGCACTTAAACTACGAACGTCTCGAGACGTACGTAATCTAAGTAAGCCGAAAACCCAGAAATCCAAACCAAGAAAAGTAGTAGAGTGAAGGAAAACCAATTTAAATCAAGTAGTTTTAATAGCATAAGCCGAATTATGCGGTTTTAAAAAAAACATCAAATATTTCCTGAAAATTTCGGCAGAGTCTCCTTTGTAAAACTGGCCCCCAAACGGGATACAACATGAATAGTATACGAAATCAATAAAAAGGCATCCCCAAGCGGGAGCTAGCTCTTCGTCAATCGACGGTCACAACCACACAAGCAATATAATATACAACGCCAACGGCGAGGATCAAAATTCAAAAGGAAACTCAAAACCATAAGAAAACCACAGAAATATAACGCGCGACTCTAAGGTCGAAGGAATAATATCACTGGTCTCTATCTCAAAATAAATACATGTTTGGTTGATGGAACTTCTAGATACAACAGAGTAATAATATACAAGTTATATAATGGGGGGTACGATACAAGTAAACCCACCTACTAGCAAATCACCCGAAGGAAACTATGCCCGCAAGCCGTAATGAAACCTGTGCGGCAAACCTGCAAGAAACTGGGGCACAACTGGGGTGAGTTGCCAACTCGTGAATAGAAAAACATCTATGCACAGAAATCGTATAAATAACGCAACCTAGGTCAATGATCAGAATATATCCTCAAATATATGAATAACATGCAGCCTATAATAATGGTTAGGGTAATATCTAACCTGAGTGTGATCTCATGTGCCCGTGTCAGTGCCTCAGGTAGCAATATATCATATGAATGAGGTATGAATGCATGGAACAGAATGCATGTACTGACGAAAACTGCTTTCATAATTCAGTGAGATTTCTGTATTTTAAAAGTGAGGTACCATAAATGAAATCAGCATAAAACAGTGCCCAGCATCGACACAAAATAAGTGTCCAAATATCTCGATATCTCTGTATCACAATCGCTGTACCTCAATATCTCAAATCATAATATCTAGGGCGCCGTCAATCCAGACCGGCCCCTACCATCCATCTCAAGACCACGACGGTATCCTCCGGATATCCGACGCGTCGGGTAATATCACCGGTCGGTAGTGCTCCCCTGCCGGGCTCAACGTCAACAACACATTCCTCTTGCCCCGGGGTACCGCACCGGGCCCACCATATACCCGAAACGGTTCCTCCACTCCTCGAATCGGGTCTCGAAATCCATCAGCAAACTCATGGTGGACGACTCATACATCATGGGAAAACCGCACTTTTTATTTTAAAAGAGAGAAAAGGTTTATTTATGTTTTTGCGGTTTTCCTCCAAATCCAAGAAATCTCATGAAATCCGAATCCAAATCATCAATAGCATGTAAACAGTGAATATAGGCATGAGAATCCATGAATGCGACACAACAGTGAATAATAACATGCATGAAGTAGTAGGCAATAACTACAATGTCTAACTAGCATATAAGGCAAGTACACTAATATCATGTCTAAACTATTAGCTAACAACCTATGTCAAATGAAATAGTATTTTCTAAAGTGTTCGTGACATGGCAATTACCGATGAAGATGTGTGTGAGCCGGCAAGTAAGTGTACGTGGTACATACGCGTCATCGGTAATAGTGCTGGTGTCCTAACAGCATGATATTACTAATGCAATAAGAAATTATAATATAAGTATGCGATGCGGAGCGAACAGTAAAAATGAGCGGGAGCTGAATACTAGACGCAACTATAACTAATCTGCACTGATCTAATATAAGTCCTACAAATGGTGCCTTTGAAATAACACGAATCATGGGGTTTTGAAAGTAGGGGCTACGGTGTTTTTATGAAAAGATACGTCTTTTGAAATATCCGTAGGATCCCTTTGGCTGTCTTTAAAAATACCCACGATTCATTAGTTTTTGAAATAGGTAAGAATCGAATCTAATCTAACAACTAAACTAAACTAAAGGGCTAAGCTAACAAGCTGGACTACAGGAAAGGAAACCGCCTAACATCTGAGTCGATACATATACATACCTGTATATATATTAGTCGGTGATCCCGCCTCAATAATATCATATCCGATACCATATCTATAATTAGACATCCCAAGTCAAGAGTGCGGATCAATCATCAAGATATAGCTCGTACGTAAATCCGTCGTACGGCATCCCCAATTCTGGGTACGGGTCAATATCACATTCATCATACTATTCACCTGGTATCCTCTTTATCAAATATCATGATCGGGTACTGATCTACGTCTAGTACAATACTGATACCGCCTAAGTATGCATGCACGTGTGTGAAACACTACGTCAAGGACCCGCTACAACGTCATGTCGTATCTCAAATACGAACCCTGCTATATCACCGATCTCACGGCCTCAAATCAAATCTCATCGACTCATCATAAATCCTAAGTACTATCCTCATTATCCATGCATGCGTATATGAATGTACATATGCATAGTCCTATACCCACGCATATATACATATATACACATCCCAATCTGCGCACAAGAAAGTAAAGTATGCAAGTCTGTGTGTGCGTATGCGGGTATAACTACTACTCTAGGGTTTCGCAACTAACCCAAAGCTAAACCATGAACACCTAATCATAACATGAATAAACATTCTCGTATCATAAAACACCTATATAAACATATATATATGAGCTACACTACGGACTGCGGGGGTGCTATACGCCATCCACCCGACTTCTCCCCGTAGATATAAATCTACTCACCTGATCCTCGCTCGCCGGTGCCGACGTCGCCACGCGCTTGCTTGTCGTCTCGAAATCCACATGGGGTACCTACATATCATAAAGCACCATGTCGTATTAAAATCCGACTCATGACCAAAACGACTCACGAATCCCACATAGGTCAAAACCTATGGTTGCTTCCACAAATCAACCCAAAAACCCTCGACGTCGGCGTACAAACGCCAGACCATCGAGAAAAACCCAAATCACTCATTTTCACATTCATGAACACTAATTTTAATATAAAATAGTTTAAAACTCACAAAAACCCCAAATTCACTTTAAAAGCCGTTTTTCAAAAAAACTAGTTTGCAAAAATACCGACTTTAACTCTTTTTAATGTAAAATTCACAATTTTACAAATAAGCTTGGTTTTGCATGGTCCAAAGGCATTAAACCACTTATTATAATACTAATAATGATATGAAACCATAATTATATTTTAATCTAAGACATTCAATAATTTTCCAAAAATCTAGTAAGTAAAATAGCTTAAATATTACAATTTCAACTTAACAATTTACAACTAACAATTTGATTATGTTTCACATTCCACAAAAAGAAGAATCCCACTTGCAACCATAATCATACAACAAAACCCTAACTGTAATCCAAAATCATCCACTTGAATTTCTAAACTTGAATTCAAAACCCCTTTATTTATATTTTTTAAACACCTAAATAAGTTTGCTTTAAACATACAACTAACAATTAACAAATATGGAAGAATTTTTATACCTCATGATCAAGAGATCAACATGAAGATCATGGCCTCCAAAATGCCAAATTTCCTCCAAGATCCATGCTAGCTTGGGCAAAGAAATAATGGGTAGAGATTGGATTTTGTTTTTGTGGGATTTTTGACTTGGATTTTTGGTGGAATTTTGTGGGTTTTGCAATGAAGTGGAGAAGAATCAAGAGGGGCTGTTTTTGTGCAGGTTTCGGCCAGAAATTTGTGGGGATTGGGTGAGGGAGGAGAGAGAGTGAGGTGGGGAAAGATAGATCTAGTCAAAGTCCACTCAATTTCTATCATTTTCTATTCTATTCTTTTCTTTTCTTTCTTTTCTTTTATTTGAAATTCAAGTGGGGAAAAGTGATGGGACTGCTGAATTCAGCCAAGGGAAGAATTAAATGGGGGTGTGTGAGTGTGGGTATGGGTGTGGGGTGATGAAAAATGATAAATACAATATCCCAAATATCCATTTACACTAAAAAAAGCCTTTTTCTTCAATAATTTCTAAACCGTTTTGGCAAACGATTTCGTTTCAAAAACCACATGATAAAATTTTGTTTAATATTTTATGTTGCACAAAATTTTTTTAAACTCATTCCAATTTGTAATTTTCCCTAATTAAATGTATTAGTGTCGGCTTAAAATAATAATAAAATAATTTTTTTTCCCAGAAAATTTAAAATTTCACCAGTGGCTCAATAAACACCAAATACTAGCAATTACATAGCTAGAATATGTATATTTAATTTTTATAATAAGATATTTGCATTTTAACTTTTTACAGAAAACCCACTTATTTTACCGATTTTCCGAAATTTCACCGAAACGATTTTCAAAACGCTACAGTGTTCATATAGGCAATCAACATACGAACATCATCAGGAATATCATACTCAATGAATAGCAATAAACAATTTGTAGTTATTAAACATGCACATGGAAGTTCAGTATCGATGTTTAGATACCAGTGAACAATGCATATTAGTCAACTTCCAACATCAAAATCAAAATAGTATCGGTATTAACATCAGAAGTTTATGGAAAATGTCTGGGTCACAATTTTATACAGCAGATGTATGCGGCAGACGTTTGGTCCACAATATATTCTAATCCAGACGTCTATAGTTCAAATAGCTTTATGGAATTATGTTTCAGAGACGTCTGGTCTCTAGCAACAGACGTCTACATGAGTAAAATTTGAGACGATCAGATTAAATTAGGATTTCTATTATTTATCCAATGCATGAATTAAAACAGAATACAGTCTTTCAAATTCCCTAAATTCCAATACATTAAACTTGTTAATCATAAGGATGGTATTTTGTTGGAGATTTACGATGTCGTGCTTTTAAAAAGGACATGGTTCAATATCAGATATGTCGGTTTTTGATTTAATAGTTTTGCACGAAGTGATTCTTGAGTTATAAAATACCGCAAGTGCATGGTGCGTTGACGCAATCTGGTAAGTACGGATCGATCCATAGGGAATGTATATCACGACATTCTTTTGAGTTAGGAACAAATGTTTCGAAGTTGAGTTTATCATGTTTTTATACAAAGAATGTGATGTAAATAATAAAATGATAAATACGGAATACTTAGGCTAAGATTTGGTAAATTGACTTATGGTATTACTCCCAACTCTCAATCTTGATTCAACTCCCATTTTTAGTTTCTATATGATTTTAAAAACATGCCGCATCTAAATCAATTACAAAGAATCGTTTAGGATACGATATCAAAATTGGAACAAAAGAAACTACAAATTTCAATAGTTTTTAGATGAAATGAAGATGAAATAAGCTAAGTGAAATTAGCAAGTATATGACATATTCTTGTGTGGCTACATGTCCTATCTTGCTAGTTCACTACACTCGGCTAAATTTAATCCTCCTTTCTACTTCTATTCTTAATGCAAAAAAAAGAATATGTAAAGAAAGAATAGGATATGTGTTAAAGCTTGATTTGCAATCATTCAAAACAATATATCCTATCAAGCAATAACACAATAATATTGTACACATTAAAAGAAGAAGTTCAATAAGTGCTAAGAATCAAGAATGAGGTGTTGGAAGGCAAGCCATTCATCAACCTATCTCACCATTGCTTAAGTAAATACCACTCACACATCATGGTAAAGAAAACACAAATAAGCAAATAACATATAAAGAGAATGCAAGAAAAAAGTAAAGAAGAGATACAAGAACCACAATTGAACACAATGAAGCTTTTATTGATATAGAATCCTAGTACACGCAAATAAGTTCAATTACCAAAATCTAATCTTGCAAGCTCAAAAATAGAAGTTGCAAGACAAGAGGAACGCAAAGAACTCAATCAAATCTCTAGAACTACAAAATTTCATCAAGAGTTTTTACAAATAGTGAAATGTGCATCCCTTTCTCACAAACTGGTCTGCTATTTATAGAACTTGTAAAAACAGAAGTTGCATATAATAATGAGTTGATGTGACCAAGATTAATACTCTGAAGAAAAGTGGAACCAACTAGGCTAGCGGAGGCCGTAATTTGCGGCCAATTTGAATAAACCGGCGGCTATGAGAGTGGGGGTGGGGCCCATCTTAGTTCTATGATCTTCTATCATCAATATCATCTCCATGTATTTGCAATTTTGTCTAAATATTAAGAAAATATAATATGGAGTCTTGGAGAGAAAATATATGTCTTGAAAATCCATCACATCAACACTTTTCAAAATCATTTATTATTTCCAAGCCCACTTACCAAAAGTGTGTTCTCATTATCATTTCTGGCCACTGAGGTGTATGAATCTAAAAAAACTCTTATGTTCACACTTGTAGACATGTTGGATCATTTGCATGAAAAATGTTTTGTGCACTTTTGATTTGTTTCAAAAAATCTTCTTGAATTCCGATCGGTTTTCCGTTCCGGTTGCAGTGTCGGCTCACAATGTAGTATCCATGTATTTTGAGTGTATTTCCCGTGTTTTGTCACAAATATATGTACCATGTACTTATTTAGCAGACACGGGTTAATAGTAACGATATATCACAAAATTGATTGCGAATGAGCGGTATTGAAATATAGTTTTACATGATGACCAAATACCCCCAAACTTACCTTTTGATCGTCTCGAGCAAATCAAAAATCCTAACCTTACTTTCGCAGGGAACGCGATTGCACTGAGCCCATGCAACAAGCCATTAAATCTCTATCTATCCCTAGTAGGAGGAGTTTTTTGTTCTGAGGGTTTTCAGCGGATTACACCCACAAAATCCCGTCAAGCTAGTTTCCATAGGGTAACTGTTGTTTCTAATACTAAGGTTTAGTATCAAAACTTAGAAATTCTATTATCCTAAGTCAAAAATATCGAACCCTTTGTTTCACTCGTCACTTTTTATTTAACCAAGATCCTATACGTCTTTTCATGCTTTGTACGAATAGCGTCATTTTGTTTCAAGAAACTTTGATTTAGAGTTTTTTATGTCAAAGATGGACCAAAAACTTCAAAAGGATCATACTAGTTTGTTTAAGACTTAAATTTTTTCTCAAGTTTCATTCTCCAACTTGGTTTCAAATCAGAGTTTCTATTATCTTCAACAGAAGACTAAGTTTTATTCTTCACTCCACCTATTGCATGATTTTGAATCGTATGTTGGATATAGTGCCCTCAAGTCAATTATTGTAATCGCAGGTAGGCGATTGTGATGATTGATGGAGGACCTGTATAGGTAGAACAGTCTTACTCGAGATGATAGTATGATATCTGGTTTGTCTCTATCATCATGTATATACATTATATGGTATTACAGATCACTATTACATATTGATAAAGCCCATAAGATTCTTGCTTGACTACCAGCATTATGATGGCGATCATATACGTGGGAGCTGGGTGGTCCATAAGCACATCCTTAAATGTCCCTAGTCGAGGGAGTATCGAGACTGGGCATCGATACTCCGGAGTAGACTAGTGTATACTTTTCGAGACCCCGACGAGGGGTGGTGGCCGGTTTCACAAGCTATTGGTGTCAGTTAGTCGCCTATGATAGTATACAGGTGCTCATTGTGTTATGAGTTACACTGGACGGACTCGCCGGGAACATGTTAAATGGTATTATACTTATTGTCGGATAGCAATTCTTAGGTAACATGAGTGCAGGTTAGTCTGTCGACCTGAGATTGTCATTTGTCTCGTGTGAGTTCCCACTGTGTTTTGATTACTACCCTACCATGGCTCAAAGGAGTCATGCAAACAGTTTTTAGTTGGATATAGTCCTGATCCACATGGAGGCAGTAAGCGCATCGTCGGGGATTCGTCTCTCTCGGTATTGGAGGTAGATGTCGCGCTGTGCACGGGTGGCCATCACCAGAAATCCTTGACCAAGGTGGACGAGAATTACTGATTTGGATCAATAGTTTCTCAGAGGGTGATGTGCTTCACACCGACACGAAATATCGCGTTATTAGGGGTCTGACTTTATCCATCTCATAGACCCGATATGCGATACTCTTAGACGAAAAGACCGGACTATACGGAGATTATCACAGACAGGCTCAGTAGGGGTATGGAGGAGTTTGCTCGTCGGCCTTTCTTTCGCTCAATACCTGGGCAGCCGTTACGTACATCTAGTACCGCTAACGTGCTTATGGTTAAACCCACTGCCAGCGTATTAAAGAGTCTTTAGAGTACTACACAGAGAGTTTTTACGATTCTGGCGATATGATGTAGATGACGTATGTTGGTATATACAGGTGTCCGATTAAATATGTGTACAGACTACACAGATTTTAATCGGACGGTTGATAATACTAGTGGCTTAGGATTAAGCCGGATTATTAAATCAAGTTTTGATTTAATAATTTATATATATATTTTTTATATATGTATTCTAGTATTATTGTTCACTATTCATTTTCTCTCTTGGCTATTCGTATTTTATATGAATACGCGTATATGTATTTCGATACGTATACCGGGTTGTATTCCATATTTGTACGAAATATTTTCTAAAAGATGGACACCTCATTATATGATTTTCTTTTTAGAAAATCATTTGCATGTGAGGTGGAGGGTGAGGTGGCATGAGCATGGTTGGAAGTATATAGAGAGGAATGGGTCATTATTTGTTTATTGTAAAATGTTGTGAGATATTTTCCATGGTTATAAAAAATTGAAAGCCATTCTATTATACATACTACACTCTTCATTCTATCATTCTTGATAGCTCTTCTACGCTAGCTCACTCTTTCTTGAGTTGCTCGTGCCTATGTTTCTTCACCTCCTCCTTCTTCTTTAGTTGCTCACTTGAACTTTAGTAATGAGAGAAAAAATTAGTGGAAAATTCATATATCCCCACTCTCCATTGCTAGCGACCTTTGAGCGTTGGTTGCTTCACTAGGCAAACTGGAGCTTGGATCATTTCCCTCAGGTGGATCATCTTCGGAAAAGAAGAACCGGCTTGCAAGCGTGACCTGGAGCACTTGAAGAAAGGTTGAGAATGTGAGTATTCTACACATAGTAGATTAGTTTAGCTCACTTGGTTTTGTTTACAAGTTCTAGCTCTTTAGTTCGATTCATGGTTTTGGAACTTTAGCAAACTAGAAATTTTTGAAATCCATGTTGCCATCTTGCAAAATTAGTTTGCTAGTGTGCCTAAATTCTAAACAATGGTATCAGAGCCATGCTAAAAGTTAGACTTGTTTGCACTAATTTAGAGTTTCGATCGACGGAATTTTCCGAATTGCATTTCCAATGCTTGTTGTTCGAATTTCAAAATTGTTCAAAAAAATTTTCCGGTTGGATTAAAATTTTGTGTAGGAAAAATTAGAGCTAAGAAAAAAATTTGGGCACCTAAATCCGAAATTCAACCGCGGACAGAAGCTAAATGCGCCATTTGGCCGTTGAACCGCGGTCCAATTTTGGCTAGAGTGTCCTAAAATTTTTCTGGGGCTCTAATTCATGGAAATATGATTTTTGGAATATTTGGTTTTGTTCCAGATTTGTTTGTGTACTGGTTTATGCTTGGGGGCCAATATGGATAGTTTTAATCGATCGAAATTTTAAATTTTTGTTTTTCTTTGCATTTGTTTCTGCGACCGTGAATATCATAGTACGGTATAATCCGACTGGTTGCTATATGCACAATCAGACGGGTTTACGAACATGATATTCGCGTTGATGTTCTGTGTTGCTCTATGATTATGGTTATGCTGGATTTGTCACGATGGATAGCCCGGTATACGTAGTATTAGATGTAGTTCTCTATGATGTAATGTATATTCATATTGCGTGGCGAGCGTCCGACATGTGGATTGTGTTAGTGATATGTATACCCTAGAGGCCATTATTGTATGATATAGTGGATACTTGGACATATATGAGGAAGACTTTCTTGCTCGACATGATAGTATGCTATATGGTTGCCTTTATCTTAACATGTTCACTGGTATTATTATACCGTCTCTCATATACATGTTGATAAAGCCCATAGGATGTTGGCTTGACTACCAGGATTATAATACGGATCATACTACTGGGACCTGGATAGTCCACAAGCACATCCTTTAATTGTTCCTAGTCGAGAGAATATCGAGACAGGGCATCGATATTCCAGAGTAGACTAGTATGTACGTTTCTTGACCATGTATGAGGCGATGGTTGATCCCATATCTATTGGTGTTTGACATCAAAGATTGTACACATGTACTCATTAGAGAATGGGTACACCGAACAGGACTCGCCGATAACTCTTAGATAGTAATATATCTATCGTCAGATAGTAGTTCTCTGGTGACACTGGTACAGATTAGTCTGTATAACCGAGATCATCATAGAGTCTTGTGTAGTTCCTACTGTTCTTTGAATTCCTCCCTACCACGGCTCAAAAGAGTCGTGCAAACAGGTGGATTTTGGGTACTGTCCCGAGTCACATAGAGGCAATGAGCGATAGGAGGCGTTCTGTCTCTCTCTGTATAGGGAGTTGATGTTGCGCTATACTCGATTGGCTATAACAGTAAGTCCTTAGCTAGGGATGCTGATGAGATTTACCGGTAAGTGTTATCGGTAGTTTCTCGTGTAGGGTTCCTAGGCACTCTAGTGAGGTCTCCCAAGCCATCAACCATGGCAATTTCAAAAATTATGGTGCCTACAAACCCTAAAGTACGGATCGTTTGCTAGATGTCTAGGCGAACATTGAACTAGTTAACAGTTAACTAATGAGAAAACGGAAATACAACCTTTGTAGATCCGGTGCTCCACCTCCACTGCTCCGCAACGATGTCGTCTCCGCTGTCCAAATCAAATCCGGGCTCTAGAGTCGGCTTCGTCGGAGAATGGGCAAGCTAGGTCGTCGATGTCCATGCCGAAGATGATCTACGTCGAGGCATCGATGAATCAAGCTCCACCTTCACCAAACCGTGAAAGGTTGTGAAGAAAACACACTCTACTACTTGGCAAGAGGTAGAGGATGAAGAAATAGGAAGTGGGTAGACTTTAGAATTGGATTTCTCACTCTTTTTGATCACTTGCCATTGTTGAAGTGAAGGTTTCTTCACTTGAAGCAAGGAAGAAGAAGCAAGTTATATTATGATAAGTTCAAAATGAAAAGAATAATTAAATCATACTTATCATAACATAACCATGGTTATGTGTAGAGAGCAAACCCTAGTTAGGTGAATGGTTAGGTTAGGCATGAAACAAAAATGGTTGACTTTTCAATCCTTCATGAAACTTCAAGATAGAAACAAAATAAAGCAACCATTTTTCCTTTTGCCAAAATGCAATAAATAAATTAATAAATGATTAAAATAATTAAACATAACCTTAACCATTTACTTAACTAAGGTTTAGACTAAACCTACACACAAACATGCATGTACCATCAAATATGATACAAGTAAGTGCACAAATCATATCGCATATGCAATGCGCACACCCGAGTGAGAAAATCCATCTTAAGTGAACCGATACTAGTTAACGCAAAGTAATATATCAAATATATAATTATGCATTAAATCATTAAATCAACGCTTGATTTAATGATCCGGTCATGCGCACATAACCGACTGGTATCAATAGTAACATCTTATCGAATCAACACTTGATCCGATAACCCGGCTATATCGCATATAACCGATCAATGTCACATCGCGAGAATCGAATACAGTATCACATACTCGTATTATTCTCGGTCCCGCACATATCTCATATGCGCTCCTATTTCGTTTCGCTTGAGCCAGGAAACCTCTGTGTAGGACTCTAAAGACTCGTCAATACGCCGGCAGCAGATGATGATCATATCAAACACCCACAAGCCGCAAGCGGTCTGCTAAACGTAACGGCCACCCGGGTATTGAGCGATCTGAAGATCGACGAGCAAGCCCGCTCACACTCCAGTGAATCCGACCAGTAACACTACCGTACAGTCCGGTCTGATCGTCTGATCTGTCGCATATCTCGCCTAGGGGTGGTAAACGTCAGACCCCAATAGCTCAATAAGTCGTGTCGATATGAGGTCTATAACTGTTCGAGAAACTACTGGTAACACTTACCAGCAAATCTCAGCAACCCTGGCCAGGGATTTCCTGTTATAGCCAATCGAACACAGCGCAACATCAACCCCCATATACCGGGAGAGACGAATCCCCTCCTATCGCTCATTGCCTCCATGTGACTCGGGACTGTACCCAAAAACCACCGTTTTGCATGCCCTCTTGGACGTGGTAAGATGGAAATCAAAGCACAGTGGGAACCACACAAGACTCTATGACGATCTCGGGTCAACAGACTACTCTGTACCAGTGTCACCAGAGAACTGCCATCTGACGTGAGGTATAATACCATCTGGGAGTTCTCGGCGAGTCCATCCAGTGTACCCAGTCTCTACTGAGCACCCGTATATCATCTCTGATGTCAAACACCGATGGATATGGGATCATCCATCGCCCATCTGTATGGGTCGAGAAGGTACACGCTAGTCTACTCTGGTATATCGATGCCCCGTCTCGATACACCCTTGACTAGGGACTTTGAAGGATGTACTTATGGACTACCATGTCCCCACTAGTATGATCCGCATCATAGTCCAGGTAGTCAAGTACAGATCCTAAGGGCTTTACCAACATGTAACAGAGAGACAATCAGCATACACGTTAAGGTAAAGGGTAACCAGATAGCATACTATCATGTCGAGCAAGAAAGTCCTCCCTATATATGTCCCAGCATCCACTACAATATACATCCTATGTACAGTAATGGCCTCTAGGGCATACATATAACTAACAATCTCCCACTTGCACTAGGGCCATCTGTAGCAGTGGTTGTAGTATCTCATACTCAACCATCCCATAATAGTCTCTCTCTGGGATCAGGCCTTTGTGAGTGGATCCGCTGTGTTGTCCTCTGAGTCTACTCTCCTAACCTCGATCTCCCTGGAGATCAACCATCTCCATGATCAGGCGATGCTGCCTTAGAATAAGTCTGGATCACTGATGGGACCAGCGTTCCTTGGCATAAGCCACAACTCCATTGTCACACAATGGTAGGAACGTAGTTCATCTCATGAACCAATATACACCCAAACAGCCTCTTTGGTAGCATCTTAAGTAGCGATGTATTCAGCCTTTATTGTCTAGTATGTCACGGTATCTAGCTTGGAACTCTTCCAACATACCGTCCCTTTACTGAGGGTAAAGACAATGCCTGCGACTGACATTCAGTCGTCTTTATCACCCTGGAACCCTTCCAGTGATTCTCCCCAGGATCGGTTGATACCGTCTCACTACATCTAGTGAGAGTCCTAACATCCAATTAGATCTATCTCATAGATCCAAAATCCAGGATTTAGTAGGTATCAATTTGATCCTAAGTGGAGAAACATTGTGATAAACGGAGATTGATCGAGCGTAGCATAGGAAACTCCTTTCCTATCAAGAGTATGTCATCCACGTACTCTACGAGGATCGTCACCATACTCCCTACTACCTTCTTGTTTATACAAGGTTCATCTACCATTTTGATGATGTCAACTTCTTTGACTAATCCATCAAAACAGATGTTCCAACTCCGCGATGCCTGCTTTATCCTATAAAGCATCTTGCACACGTTTCCGCTGCTCCCACTGTCTACGAAGCCCTCTGGCTGTGTACTTATAGACGCATTCTTCCAAATCATCATTTAGAAAAGCAGTCAAGACACCCAACCACCAGATATCGTAGTCAAGGTATGTAGCCGTGACAAGTAGGATCTGGATGGACTTAAGCATAGCTACTTAGAAAAGGTTTCATCATCATCCATGCCTGGTCGATGACGAAAAGCTTTAACAAGTCTAGCTTTGAAAGTCTCAACCTTTCCATGTACACCAAGTAATCTTCTCAAGATATACTTGCTCCTGATGGGGATTTAACCCTTCAGATATAGCAACTAAAGTCCATACTTTGTCGGTGTATAAGGATTCCATCTCAGATCACTAAACATCCAGCCATTCTTATGGAGTCTTACTCCTGATGGCCAGCTCGAAGCTAGTTGGGTCATCATCTCATGATGCAATCCTCGCTCCCACTGTCATAGAGAAACAGAAGTATCTCTCAGGTGGGTGAGGAACCCTACTAGATCGGCGGAGAGGCTGAGGTTCGTTGGTAACTATCGAATCCTTTGGTTGTACCAAATCATCTGCTGTAGTTTGTATAGCTGGAACCTTTCCAGTTCTACATAACTAACCTTGCCTTGAGCTTGTCCGGATTTTGCTTTTAGACATAGGCCAGACAACCCCAAATCTTAACTAACTTAAGATATGGGCTCTTCCCTTTCCATATCATATATGAAGCGGTAGGCTACCGATTTGATTCAAACCCTATTCAATAGGTATGCAGCTTCTCAAGTGCATAACTCCCAAAAAGGAAACAGGTAACTCAGTAGTACTCATCATAGAGCACACCATATCAGATAGGGTGTATCTGCTCCGCCCCGACATACCATCTTGCAATGGTGTATACGGAGGATTAATGCTGAGAGAGAATCTCATTCCCCTTTAGAATGGTTCAGGAATTCCGTGCTCAAGTATTCTCCTCCTCGATCTCATCAAAGGACATAATACTTACACCCGTATTGGTTCTCTACTTCTCGCTTATATTCTGTGAATATCTCAAAAGGTTCGGACTCATGTTTCAGCAGGAACATATGACTGAATCTTGAGAGATTATCAGAGAACGTAATGAAGTACAAAGAACCAGTCCTGGCATGTGTAGACAGGGGACCTTACATACATCAACATGTATCATCCCAAGAGTTTACTAACTCTTTCTCTGTTTCCAGTAAACGGAGCTATGGTCATCTTATCTTTGTGACATGACTGGCGAGTTTCACAAGATGTAAATTCAAACTGATTTAAATATGCATCTTTATGTAACTCTAGCTAGTCGGGTCACATTGATCTGACCTAGTCTACAATACCTCAAGAAGAATCCGTTCATTTCTAAACTCTTCCTCTTATGTGTGTTCCGTATACTTAGATCTGTAGTTTGATTTAGAACATCAATGCTTTTAGATAACGTGCCTGAACCGATCAACTTTTGATATAGGAAATGTTCAAAACATTATCCAACAATACAAAATTTTATCATTTCTTTACTAATAAAGAGAATGATATGATTTTGTATATCAGGTTCGGTATCTAACAACATTCGTTCAGAATCAATGTATTGTAATACAGGGTGACAGTGACCGACAGACTTGGCTGCAACACTTGCCCCGTTTTCTGCCTCATGAAACTTATCACCCGTTCTCAGTTCTCTACCTTTCTGTAGCCCTATGTAACAGATTACATATCTGGGATCCTGATCTGGTATCACATACCCAGGACGTAGAGGATACAGAGAAACAGTTCTTTGTAATGAACACACCCGAAGATGATGCATCAGCATGCACTCTCTTCGTTTGGGTGGCACGGGAAATCTGGTATTCCCCAATTTCCTGCTCTGTCTTATAACAATTATAAGTTGGAGCGGGACCAACGTTCCCCAGCTCAGTATAACAAGCGGGTTCGGTCAACATTCCGTATTATTATCTTGATTAAGGCGTGATATGGTCGCTACCTGGAGAGAGAGAGAAGAAAACACTCAGCGTGCGCTCTGTCAAGAATAGATTGGTTATTATTTTATCTAATCAGGATGGCTCCCACTGCTTTTTATCAAATCTTCCTTCAAACCCTAAAAGGAAAGACTAGCCGGGATTAATTACACACTACAAGTTCGCCAATCTTTCAGCCAGGCCAGTGTCGGTACTTTGAGGGAGGTCCCCCGTGCTTTCGCACGAACCTAATTACTGTAAACCTCGTTTTCCCAGAGGCGTAACCCCGTTGACACCTTTCTAGACACCTACTTGATCGGCTAATTGTAATGTATAAAACTCTCCCAGGAGTAACACTTACTCGCAGCGGGTATCGGGATCCAACTATCTCATAGAAGGTATGCAATCTCATTGCAAATTTCAACACTTGAAATTCCCGATAATATTTTGCCCCTAATCTCCTATGACCTTGACAAAGGCCAACAAACCATAGGATGCTAGTCAAGTTCAACCCGTCATTTCCTGATTGAATTAAACCCACCCGCACGGCCCTTGACAAAGGCCAACAAGGTCGCACGACTACCCTAACTCAATCTGCATCATATGCATAAGCAGATAAGCACCAGTTAGCTACCGCACACTGCGCCTTGACAAAGGCCAACAAACGCAGCACGAATACTAACTACTACTTATCTGAAATGACGGAGGGCTACGACAGGTTTTTCTGAAAACCTATTGCGTAATGAACTTGATATCGTTGTAGGATCGAATGAATTTTGAAATGGAGTGTTTTTGAGGCTTTTCTAGTTTTGCTAAAGGAGTCACTCCCGGTGAAGGGATCGTCGGTCCTTTCCTCGTCGAATGAGGTGCGGGATATATCATATATATCACTGTGCAAAGCAAAAACACTTAAAAGCAATCAAAAGACAAACCGAAGGTTGTAGCATCTGCCAGTTATTGCTAAAGGAGTCACTCCCGGTGAAGGGATCTCGGTCCTTTCCTCATCGAATAAGGTGCAGGATATATCACATATACCTCTGTGCAAAGCAAGAACTGTAGCTACCTGTTTTATTTTGAAATTCGATTCTACAACATCTTAGGTTTCTTTTAATTTCATTAATCACATTAATGAAGTCCCATCATTTAAGTACCTAAACATCACAGATAAATACGACGTACACTTATGCCATCCGCATTCGCCTCGATGTCCCCTCGTGCACCGTTAGGTTAGGTAACTAACGACAGAGCAGGGCAGGGCTAGCGCGGGTGTAAAACATAAGTAACGTCTATATAATATATCATATATACTATATACTGTATCTATCAGAGAACATCACATGATCACATCACAGATATCGCAGCAGAAGAATCATATGAAATATTGGATATACTAGGACGTCCATGTTTTCAATACGAGCCAGTATAAAACACGGATTCCACGGTCGTGATGAATAGCCAAACCCACACCCCTAGACCCCTACGAGAGCGGCAAGCAACCCTACCAATTCTGGAGTTAGGAGACCCGGACTCGACTCCTCGAGTTGGTCTCCCACTGGACTCCAGAACCCGGTTACTTGTGCTCCCCTCCTTGGGTCTATCCTAGTGCGGAAAAGTAAATAATATACAACAGGTGACAACTCCCGCAACCTGGAAGCGCCCCAATAAAAGAATATTACATACAAGTTTTTACATGAATGAAAATGAAAAACACTCATCTCACATAAAAAACCCCGGCTATTCAAACACGACGATCCAATATAACATATCCAGCAACACATAACATCATATGTCATCAACGTAAGTAAATATGTCCATCCCAATTGTCGTTGACATATAGCAACGAAACCGGCGATATCACATATTACACTTACGGTCACAGAAAAGAAAGTGTAAAACTACAACAGTTGGAATCCGCAATCTGCATAGACATCGCATGCCTAATCAAATGAATACCTTAGACATCACATGCCTAACAATTATAAACCCCGCATTTTAGTCTCAAAATCGAAAACACTTTTCAATACCAAGTCGGGTAATTCAACAAGATTCCCGACATCCTGATCGAATGCTCGTCGCAAACTTCAGTAGACGGCCGCACCCCCGATACCGTCGACGAAGTGCACCAAGGCGGAACACCGCTACCGCGAGCACCCGGACGGATGCTTTTGGCGACGGGGTTCTCCTTCAGTCACTTGGTCGGGGCTATGGAGTGAAGCTGTCTATTAAGTTTACCCGGCGAGTATCCGCGTACGCTACGTGATTGCGACGGACTTTTGATCACATCAAAATTCCGTGGCAACCGATCAAGTGAGACTAAAGTGCTATGTTTATAACATTTATTTAGTTATCTCATAACTTTTGTGAATTCCAATTATTGTATCCCATTCCAGATAAACATAAAAGTTAAACTTTTCGATCGAACAATCGAACACCCAAGTTTTCCCGAAACAGATCAACACATGAAATAAGTCTAACAATATTCAGTTCGTACCTCAGTACCAACGGTCCAGCCGTAGAAGGGTCAAGCCAACGCCTCACATGTGGCACGCCGTACTGCCCCAAACCCGAAGGTTCAAAGGGCAGTTCAAGACGGTCACATAATCGAGTTAAGGTTTGTGTCTTCTAGAGGGACCATCGCGTTACTTGCACTACTTAGAACGTCGTTAAACTACGGAAAAATCCAACACTTGGAAATTTCCTGACAGGGGAAAAATTGGGTATTTATATCCGGTCGAACTTTTTAACATATCCTAAAATTTATCCGGAAAGCCACACAGACAAAATTTGATACCCCGATCGAAATACCGAATCCCCAAATCAACTCAGAAAAATTCAACTCTGGAAAAAATATTAAAAATTCCCAGAAACACCAGCACAGCACAATAAGAATTACTGTAGAAAGTTCAATGCCATAAACGACAAAATGGCCGCGCTTGCGCCGCACGAGCCAGGCTCGTGCCGCGGAAGCGCGGCACACTGTTGGAATTGGGTGCACGAATTTTACAGTATTTCTTAGAATTGCCTGCTGATTTTTCTGAATATTTTTAATGTGGAAAAAGACCAGATTTTAAAAATTGTACAGAGAGCAACTTTGAATCGGGGTTTCGGGTTCGTTCGGACTTCAATTTCCGTCTGGACTTCGCCTAAGGCTCTAGCTAGGCTCTGATACCACTGTAGGGTTCCTAGGCACTCTAGTGAGGTCTCCCAAGCCATCAACCATGGCAATTTCAAAAATTATGGTGCCTACAAACCCTAAAGTACGGATCGTTTGCTAGATGTCTAGGCGAACATTGAACTAGTTAACAGTTAACTAATGAGAAAACGGAAATACAACCTTTGTAGATCCGGTGCTCCACCTCCACTGCTCCGCAACGATGTCGTCTCCGCTGTCCAAATCAAATCCGGGCTCTAGAGTCGGCTTCGTCGGAGAATGGGCAAGCTAGGTCGTCGATGTCCATGCCGAAGATGATCTACGTCGAGGCATCGATGAATCAAGCTCCACCTTCACCAAACCGTGAAAGGTTGTGAAGAAAACACACTCTACTACTTGGCAAGAGGTAGAGGATGAAGAAATAGGAAGTGGGTAGACTTTAGAATTGGATTTCTCACTCTTTTTGATCACTTGCCATTGTTGAAGTGAAGGTTTCTTCACTTGAAGCAAGGAAGAAGAAGCAAGTTATATTATGATAAGTTCAAAATGAAAAGAATAATTAAATCATACTTATCATAACATAACCATGGTTATGTGTAGAGAGCAAACCCTAGTTAGGTGAATGGTTAGGTTAGGCATGAAACAAAAATGGTTGACTTTTCAATCCTTCATGAAACTTCAAGATAGAAACAAAATAAAGCAACCATTTTTCCTTTTGCCAAAATGCAATAAATAAATTAATAAATGATTAAAATAATTAAACATAACCTTAACCATTTACTTAACTAAGGTTTAGACTAAACCTACACACAAACATGCATGTACCATCAAATATGATACAAGTAAGTGCACAAATCATATCGCATATACAATGCGCACACCCGAGTGAGAAAATCCATCTTAAGTGAACCGATACTAGTTAACGCAAAGTAATATATCAAATATATAATTATGCATTAAATCATTAAATCAACGCTTGATTTAATGATCCGGTCATGCGCACATAACCGACTGGTATCAATAGTAACATCTTATCGAATCAACACTTGATCCGATAACCCGGCTATATCGCATATAACCGATCAATGTCACATCGCGAGAATCGAATACAGTATCACATACTCGTATTATTCTCGGTCCCGCACATATCTCATATGCGCTCCTATTTCGTTTCGCTTGAGCCAGGAAACCTCTGTGTAGGACTCTAAAGACTCGTCAATACGCCGGCAGCAGATGATGATCATATCAAACACCCACAAGCCGCAAGCGGTCTGCTAAACGTAACGGCCACCCGGGTATTGAGCGATCTGAAGATCGACGAGCAAGCCCGCTCACACTCCAGTGAATCCGACCAGTAACACTACCGTACAGTCCGGTCTGATCGTCTGATCTGTCGCATATCTCGCCTAGGGGTGGTAAACGTCAGACCCCAATAGCTCAATAAGTCGTGTCGATATGAGGTCTATAACTGTTCGAGAAACTACTGGTAACACTTACCAGCAAATCTCAGCAACCCTGGCCAGGGATTTCCTGTTATAGCCAATCGAACACAGCGCAACATCAACCCCCATATACCGGGAGAGACGAATCCCCTCCTATCGCTCATTGCCTCCATGTGACTCGGGACTGTACCCAAAAACCACCGTTTTGCACGCCCTCTTGGACGTGGTAAGATGGAAATCAAAGCACAGTGGGAACCACACAAGACTCTATGACGATCTCGGGTCAACAGACTACTCTGTACCAGTGTCACCAGAGAACTGCCATCTGACGTGAGGTATAATACCATCTGGGAGTTCTCGGCGAGTCCGTCCAGTGTACCCAGTCTCTACTGAGCACCCGTATATCATCTCTGATGTCAAACACCGATGGATATGGGATCATCCATCGCCCATCTGTATGGGTCGAGAAGGTACACGCTAGTCTACTCTGGTATATCGATACCCCGTCTCGATACACCCTTGACTAGGGACTTTGAAGGATGTACTTATGGACTACCATGTCCCCACTAGTATGATCCGCATCATAGTCCAGGTAGTCAAGTACAGATCCTAAGGGCTTTACCAACATGTAACAGAGAGACAATCAGCATACATGTTAAGGTAAAGGGTAACCAGATAGCATACTATCATGTCGAGCAAGAAAGTCCTCCCTATATATGTCCCAGCATCCACTACAATATACATCCTATGTACAGTAATGGCCTCTAGGGCATACATATAACTAACATCTCGTACCGTTATAGGCCTTATATCGGCATGACTTATTAAGTTATTTGGGTCTGACGATTCCATCCCTAGACTCGATATGCGACATATCAGATGAAGAGACCGGACTGTACGTTAAGTGTTACCTATAGGCTTCATGGGAGTTTGGACAAGCTTGCTTATTGATATTCTATTCATTCAATACCTAGGTAGCCGTTACGTCTAGCTAGTACCGCTGACGGCTTGTGGGTGACTGATGTGATCATTACCTACTGTTGGCGTATTGACGAGTCTTTGGAGTCCCACATAGAAGTTTCCTGGTTCAAGAGAAACGAAATAGGGGACATATGCTGATATGTGCGGAGGCCTGATTAAATACGAGTATGAGATACATTATTGTAATCTGGCGGCTATTTTATGTGATTTAACCGGATTATTGAATCAAGTGTTGATTTGATAATTTGATATACCGATAAATGATATTAGTCGGTTATATGTGATATAACCGGATTATTAAATCAAGTGTTGATTTAATAATATGATATATATTTTTATTTGATATAATGGTATATTGACTAATATTATTGTACACTAATTATATGCTTATCGTTATATATATATATATATATATATATATATATATATATATGAAGCATGGCATGGTTTTTCTATTTTTAGAAAATAGAAATTAAGGTGGAAAATGAGGAGACTTTTGTGGTATAGAACATAGCATGGTTTATTCTTTATTATATTCATTTGCTTCCACTATTGAAGCATGGCTACAATTTTTAATTGTTAGAAATTGTATGCTGTTGGCTATAGTGACCTCAAGTCAATTATTGGATAGCAGGCACGTGATTGCAATGATTGAGAGAGGACCTATACCGGTAAAACAGTCTTACTCGAGATGATAGTATGCTATCTGGTTTGTCTTTATCACCGTGTACATACTTCAGGTGACATTACAGATCGCTATTACATGTTGATAGAGCCCATATGATTCTTGCTTGACTACCAGCAGTATGATGGCGATCATATACGTGAGAGTTGGGTGGTCTATAAGCACATCCATAAAGTGTCCCTGGTCGTGGGTGTTTCGAGACTGGGCATCGATACTCTAAGAGTAGACTAGTGTATACGGATCGAGACCCCGACGAGAGCCGGTGGCCGGTCTCACATGCCATTGGTGTTAGATGGTTCATCTAAGATGTATACAGGTGCTTGTAACGACTCTAAAATTCCTATATCTTCGTATTAATAAAATACCGTATTTGTATATTTTTATTTCTATGTTATTAGTTATATTTAATCCCTTCATCTATTTTTCGCATCTAAGTATTTTCTAAAACTCATTTCTTTTTACCCAAACATATTCTTTAAGCCCAATTCCATTCTTTTCATTCCTAATCTCTTAAGCCCAAAAAGCCCACTTTCTTTTCAAGAAACTGCATATATTTAATTCTAATTAAATATGTGCATGGACAACCTTGTAGCTCATTGGTAAGAGCTTGCACTGCTGAACCAAGCCACCAGAGTTTAAATCCCATACCCCACATTATTTTTAATATTGTTTTATTTTAAATTTTTAGAATACTAACAGTCAACACGTGCATATCTCATAAAAACCCCACTACACCCAAAAAGTTAACAGCACCAGTGAGTAGATGAAGTGGCAAGGGGGACCCCCACCAACTAACTCGGCCTGACTCGGCCGAGTCCCCAACACCAAAGTTGGGGCTCTTGGCATTCTCTACCCCTCTGCACACTTCATTTTCCCAGATCGGTTCTAGAGAATTCATAAATCCCCATTTACTCCATTTTTAATACATTTTATTATTTTTTTTACATTTTTTTCAATTAAACTCTTCATCTACCCTAACCCTAGACAAACCCTATATATACCACCCCTAAACACTTACCCCTCATCTCAAAATTCTGAGCCAACTCTCAAGAAATTCTTAGAAACACTAGTGTACTTTGGAAGAAACGAAAGGCGAAGCTCCGGCGAATTTTCCGGCCATCTTCCGACAACGATCCTAGGAACTCCCGATGACGAAACGACGCACCGTCGACTCCTCTCGTCTCCCCTTCCTCTCCTCTGTTAACTAAACCCGTAAGTCCCAATTTCGTCTTCTCTATTCTTATTCTAAAATACGAAATTTCAAAACCCGACGGAATCGGAACAAATCCGATTTCCGATTCGGTTCTTTATAAAACCTAACTCTTTCTTTAATACAATCATCCTACAACCACTACATGTTGACTATTAAACACTAACTAATCATATTGAACAAGTTCTATAGTAAAAGTAATTGCTATTTCCATTTTACCGTATTTTTTCATTAAAATATCATATAGTTTCTTTTCTACATTTAAACCATCAAAACCTTGCTATACCTTTAAGTAGATCACGAGGTAATGACCTACCTCCTCACAACACTCATATGCAACATAGCATAATACCCTCGGGAACATAGAATACAGGAAAACGACACCTTTTCATTTAAATGCCATTACTAATAAAACTATTTTCTAAACGATTTAGTATTTATACAAATCTTTGCAAAGCGCCGCTACAACCCATTTGGGGAACCCGTTCGGGATGGTGCGGATTATCGCACATCTTTGGGCTTAGTAGTGCGAGATGCAGACCTCCGCAAGGAGCATTCGGTCTCGAAAGATTTAAAATACGACATCTTAAGAAAATGAGATTTTAAGAATTATAATATATATATATTAAAATTATTTTTATATAAATATATAAATATGTAACATTAAAAGATCTATTTTGTAAGAATATAAATATTACAACTCTTTTCAAAAATCACAAGAATCGCTTTACATTAAAATACCATGAATTCCATACAAGATCAAAATTACAATTTAATACCATACATTATGAAAATAGGTTTATTCACTAGAAATGTCACAAATATAAAATCTATAATTATTACAACTCTAAAGACGATAATTAAACACTTAGGGTGTATTTTGAAAAGTATATAAAAGTATTTTTACATAAAAACCCCTCAAGTTTTATAAATTACCCTAAGGACCCTAGTAAACATAGGTTTAAGTGGGACCAATCTCTTGAGCCTCAGGGAGCCGGAGAAGTGGATGCTTGCCTATCTAAGGTAGACAACTTAACAACGGTGTTATCAATATGGTAATCGTCTTTGAAAAAAACACAAATCCTGCCGCTCATGTGCAGCGGTTATCGATAACATCGAAACCATCAGGACTTCAATTTACTTTTCTAATTTTCTGACTCAGACTGAGTCTCATTAATAATCTGACTTGAATATGATTCTAATACAATCTACAATTTACAATCTACAATCTGCAATCTACGATACTATAATTCAATATGAATCCATGAATCCATATATTCAATCTATCAATCTATACAACTTGACTGAACCGAACCATGGATATACATTCATTTACATGATTATTCAGTTACATCTATTTACATGATTATTCAGTTACATCCATTTACTGATATCATGGTTTCGGCAAGTCATCCAATTATACAATATATATTACAAGACAATACAAGTTGCAATACAATTTACAATACAAACAATACAACCAAGATATCGCGGGGTTTAAGGGGTAGATTGGTATGTAAGGTGTTAGAAGTGGCACGAGACAGCAACCATAAGACGTAATTATATCCATGCCGTTGTTCCGTGGTATTATCGACGGAGCCTTATACATTCCGTTTGCCCTAATCTCTAGCATATAGAGACTCCTCTCGTATACACTGGCATCCTTCTGTACCAAGTTACAAACAACAGCGCTAACACTAAATACAATTATAATAATATAATACAACTTTAAAAGCTACCTTCTTATTCTGTCTATTCTATTTCTTCCTTATCTTTGGGACTTACTGAGCGATCTGTTCGCTGACGACATTCTCTTCTTTCTTCTTTGAATATCGTCAGGTGATCTGGACACGTCAGAGATCGAGCCCAGCGCTGAAGATCTGGACCATTTCGTTGAAGACCCAGAGCTTTAGTTCATTGTACACTTTTATTTCAGTACCTTTTCTTTTCTGTTATGCCATTGTTTAGGCATTATTTTCTTCCAGATGTATTTATCTTTCCATGCATTGTACAAAAGAATGTGAATAAAAAAGTTGTTGTTTTATTATATCTTGTCTCTTGTGTATTTACTTTTATATTACTTAGATATGCTTAGCGTATTTACTTCAGAGTAGATACGTAGCGGCCTCGTCGCGTCCTCTGCCCGTATACTGGGAAGCGGGGCGTGACAGGTTTTGTTGGTGGCCCATGTAGTATAGAACCATACTATGCAGTTCTATTCTGCGTGAACAACCTAAGTAATATAACACAAGAACCAGCAACTAAAATATTCTTTACAATCATGTTCCTTGAATCGTACAATTTCATATACTTTGAATCTGTCCTAATCCAAAATTCCCTCATCTCTTTTACAATCTTACCAAAACCTTCGCATTCTTTCATTCCTTCACATATTTTCATACACTATCAAGTACTTCTATCACCAAACTTTCCTTAAATCCGTTACACTTTCCTATTACAAATTTCGAGGACGGAATTTTTATAAGAAGGGTAGAATGTAACGACTCTAAAATTCCTATATCTTCGTATTAATAAAATACTGTATTTATATATTTTTATTTCCATGTTATTAGTTATATTTAATCCCTTCATCTATTTTTCGCATCTAAGTATTTTCTAAAACTCATTTCTTTTTACCCAAAATTATTCTTTAAGCCTAATTCCATTTTTTTCATTCCCAATCTCTTAAGCCTAAATAGCCCACTTTCTTTTCAAGCAACCGCATATATTTAATTCTAATTAAATATGTGCATTGACAACCTTGTAGCTCATTGGTAAGACCTTGCACTGCTGAACCAAGCCACCAGAGTTCAAATCCCATACCCCACATTATTTTTAATATTGTTTTATTTTAAATTTTTAGAATACCAACAGTCAACACGTGCATATCTCACAAAAACCCCACTACACTCAAAAAGTTAACAGTACCAGTGATTAGATGAAGCGGCAAGAGGGACCCCCCACCAACTGACTCGACTTGACTCGGCCGAGTCGGCCGACGGACATGCCGACTCGGGCCGGCTCCGCCGGCCGGACTCGGCCGGACGGCCGAGTCCCCAACACCAAAGTTGGGGCTCTTGGCATTCTCTACCCCTCTGCACACTTTATTTTCACAGATCGCTTCCAGAGAATTCATAAAGCACCATTTACTCCATTTTTTAATACATTTTAATATTTTTTTACATTTTTTTCAATTAAACTCTTCATCTACCCTAACCCTATAAATACCACCCCTAAATACTACCCCCTCACCCCAAAATTCTGAGCCAACTCTCAAGAAATTCCTAGAAACCCTAGTGTACTTTGGATGAAGCGAACGTTGAAACTTCGACGAATTTTCCGGCCATCTTCTGACGACGATCCTAGGAGATCCTGACGACGAAACGACGCACCGTCGACTCCTCTCGTCTCCCCTTCCTCTCCTCTGTTAACTAAACCCGTAAGTCCCAATTCTCTCTTCTTTATTCTTATTCTAAAATACGAAATTTCAAAACCCGACGGAATCGGAACAAATCCGATTTCCGATTCGGTTCTTTATAAAACCTAACTCTTTCTTTATTACAATCATGCTACAACCACTACATGTTGACTATTAAATACTAACTAATCATATTGAACAAGTTCTATATCAAAAGTAATTGCTATTTTCATTTTACCGTATTTTTTCATTAAAATACCATAAAGTTTCTTTTCTATATTTAAACCATCAAAACCTTGCTATATCTTTAAGTAGATCACGAGGTAATGACCTACCTCCTCACAACACTCATATGCAACATAGCACAATACCCTCGGGAACATAGAATACGAGAAAACGACACCTTTTCATTTAAATACCATTACTAATAAAACCATTTTCTAAACGATTTAGTATTTATAAAAATCTTTACAAAGCGCCGCTACAACCCATTTGGGGAACCCGTTCGGGATGGTGCGTATTATCGCACATCCTCGGGCTAAGTAGTGCGAGATGCAGACCTCCGCAAGGAGCATTCGGTCTCGAAAGATTTAAAATACGATATCTTAAGAAAATAAGATTTTTAGAATTATAATATATATATTAAAATTATATATATATATATATATATATATATATATATATATGTATGTATGTATGTAACATTAAAAGATCTATTTTGTAAGAATATAAATATTACAACACTTTTCAAAAATCACAAGAATCACTTTACATTAAAATACCATGAATTCCATACAAAATCAATATTACAATTTAATACCATACATTATGAAAATAGGTTTATTCACTAGAAATGTCACAAATATAAAAGCTACAATTATTACAACTCTAAAGATGATAATTAAACACTTGTGGTGTATTTTGAAAAGTATATAAAAGTATTTTTACATAAAACCCCTTCAAGTACTATAAATTACCATAAGGACCTTAGTAAACATAAGTTTAAGAGGGACCAAACTCTTGAGCCCCAGAGAGCCGGAGAAGTGGGTGCTTGCCTATCTAAGGTAGACAACTTAACAACGGCATTATCAATACGGTAATCATCTTTGAAAAAGACACAAATCCTGCCGCGCATGTGCAGCGGTTATCGATAACATCGAAACCATCAGGACTTCAATTTACTTTTCTAATTGTCTGACTTAGAACGAGTCTCCTTAATAATCTGACTTGAATATGATTCTAATACAATTTACAATCTACAATCTACAATTTGCAATCTACGATACTACAATTCAACATGAATCCATGAATCCATGAATCCATATATTCAA
Organism: Agapanthus africanus; assembly: GCA_030015575.1. Classification (NCBI taxonomy): domain Eukaryota; kingdom Viridiplantae; phylum Streptophyta; class Magnoliopsida; order Asparagales; family Amaryllidaceae; genus Agapanthus; species Agapanthus africanus. Next base: position 307,451,913 of record CM057342.1, read on the forward strand.
TCTATCAATCTATACTACTTGACTGAACCGAACCATGGATATACATTCATTTACATGATTATCCAGTTACATCCATTTACATGATTCTTCAGTTACATCCATTTACTGATATCATGGTTTCGACAAGTCATCCAATTATACAATCTTTATTACAATACAATACAAGTTGCAATACAATTTACAATACAAACAATACAATCAAGACATCGCGTGGTTTAAAGGGTAGATTGGTACGGAATGTGTTAGAAATGGCAAGAGACAGCAACCATAAGACGTAATTACATCCATGCCGTTGTTCCGTGGTATTATCGACAGAGCTTTGTACATTCCGTTTGCCCTAGTCTCTAGCATATAGAGACTCCTCTCATATCCACTGGCATCCTTCTATTCCAAGCTATAAATAACAACGTTAACACTAAATACAATTTTAACAATATAATACAACTTTAAAAGCTACCTTCTTATTCTGTCTATTCTATTTCTCCCTTATCTTTGGGACTTACCGAGCGATCTGTTCGTTGACGACATTCTCTTCTTTCTTCTTTGAATGTCGTCAGATGATCTGGACACGTCAGAGATCGAGCCCAGCGCTGAAGATTTGGACCATTTCGTTGAAGTCCTAGAGTTTTAGTTCATTGTACACTTTTATTTAAGTACCTTTCCTTTTCTGTTATGCCATTGTTTAGGCATTACTTTCTTCCAGATGTATTTATCTTTCCATGCATTTTACAAAAGAATGTGAATAAATAAAGTTGTTGTTTTATTATATCTTGTCTCTTGTGTATTCACTTTTATATTTCTTAGATACGCTTAGCGTATTTACTTCAGAGTAGATACGTAGCGGCCTCATCGCGTCTTCTTCCCGTATACTGGGAAGCGGGGCGTGACAGTGCTCATTGGGTTATGAGTACACCGGACGGACTCGCCAGGAACATGCTAGTTGGTATTATACCTATTGTCAGATAGCAGTTCCCTGGTGACATGTGTACAGGTTAGTCTATCGACCTGAGATCGTCATTTGTCTCGTGTGAGTTCCCACTATGCTTTGATTACTACCCTACCACGGCTCAAAGGAGTCGTGCAAACAGGTTTTAGTTGGGTACAGTCCCAAGCCACATGGAGGCAGTGAGTGGATCGCCAGGGGATTCGTCTCTCCCGGTATTCGGGGTTGATGTCGCGTTGTGCATGGATGGCCATCACCAAAAATCCTCGGCCAGGGTAGACGAGAATTACCGATCTATGATCGGTAGTTTCTCAGTTGGTGATAGGTTTCATGCCGACACTAAATTTCCAGTTATTAGGGGCCTGACTTTATCCGCCCCCTAGACTCGATATGCGATACTCATAGACGAACAGATCGGACTGTACGGATATTGTCACTATTAGGCTCAGTAGGGTTTCAGGATGAGTTTGCTCGTCGGCCTCCCTTTTGCTCAATACCTAGGTATCCGTTACGTATAGCTAGTGCCACTGATGTGCTTGTGGTTAAACCCATTGCCGGCGTATTGACGAGTCTTTAGAGTCCCACATAGAGGGTTTCTCTGATTCGGGCGAAATGTTGTAGAGGCCGTATGGTTTTATGGAAGGGTTCGATCATATTCGTGCACTTGTGCTCGGATCATGATCGGACGGATAATACTAGTGGGCTTTGGTTTAAGAAGGATCCTTGTATTATATTTTTGGATTATTTTCATCTCGTTGTATTCGTATTCAGTCGGAATACGGATACAAGTATGTATATACGGATGAGGGGTATTCTTGTAATTTGTTACGAGTTTACTTTTGAGGTTGCCATTTCTTTTTCTTGGATTTAAACATTTAGTCTAATGTTTATTGTTGAAAGTGTGAGTCATGGTATTTTGGCTAAATTCTTTATGCAGGCAATTCGTGAGGCCTGGTATGTGTCATGGTGTGAGTCATGGGTGTGCATTAACTCTTAGTGCATGCACTTGGTGACTCATATGGTGAGTCATGATGCATTGATGGTTCTTGGTGAGTTGTGAGATATTTTGTGAGGGATGGGCTGCTGATTTTTTGGGCAGAGGATTATCTTTAGTTGCCTTAACAATAATACCTCACAACTTAACTCAAGAAAATGCAGAGACTTTTTCTTCACTGCCAAAAACAATGCTTCACACTTTCCTCACCTCATGGCTTCTTCTTCTTCAACCTCCACCCATATCCTCTCATGAGTTGAGAATACATGGGTGTTTTGAGACAAAGTATTCACACACAATCTCTACTTCATCTTGGCTATCTAGGTTAGCAAACTAGATACCCGAGTTGCTTTGATTTTGAGGCGGGAGCCCATATTACTAATCCTCGACGTGGATCGTCTTCGACGGGGGAGACCGGAGATCGAACTTGATCGAGGAAGCCATGAGGAGCTTGGGACAGAGGTTGAAGACCGAAGGACACGGATCGATCGGTATAACCTCTTTAAACTCTTTTCGTAGAGCTAGTATAGGGTTAATGATACGATCCGTCGATTAGGGTTCCGGTAGTGCCGGTTTTTTTTATAAAGTTTTTGTTCCGTGTTTGGCCACGGTTTGATGGTCGGGGCACTTCCATAACCCTACATGGTATCAGAGCCAACCCATTAACCACATACTAGTTGGTTTAGACGATGTTAAACTATCGAAACCGAAATAACTCTAAATCAACACCAACCCATATTCCATTCTCTGTCAATTTTTTCCGAGTCTTCTAAAATTATTTAAGCAACTGCAAAAGACTACTTAGATGAAAACTAGAACATACAACAAACACGAGCCCCTAATTCCACTACATGGCCGACGAGACATGATGAAAATCCGGCCATGCCGGTTTTGTAGTTGATTTAGGACATGATTTTTTTGGTGTGTGCTAGTTTATGGAATATTGGTCCAGTGGTATTGCTTGTTTAGTCCAGTTTGGATATGGTTTTTTCTAGTTGTTTAGGGCTATTCGGTGTTATTTCGAAGTCGATATTTCTAACACTGTTTAAAGTTTACAGTACTTTCATTACCATCTACAACCGTGAATGTCATTAGAGCGGTATAACTTGTCCAATTGCTATAGTTCTTTTAGACGGGTTTGCGAACGTGACATTCACGTTGATATTCTGTGTTGTTGCGGAATCGTCGTGGTGGATAGCTTTGGTGCAATGCTAGTACAGTTTAGTTTCATTTGTACATTTGATATCGCAGGGCAAGCGTCCGGCATGTGGACTGCCGTCATTGCCTGTTTTTATATTATTTGTTTGGGGCACGACCGGGTTGAAGTCGATGTCACCGTTGTACATATTTTCTTTTTTGAACTAGGATTATCCTGCGATGGAGTGCAAGGATAGCCAGATTCTAGAGGGCAACGGGTCCGCATCTCATGGCATTGAGAAGGAGGGAGGCTCACTCTAGAATTGGAGGGCTATTCACCGCACTCGTAGGGGTACAGGTTGACCCAAGGAGGGGTGCTTAAGTTACCGGATTCCGTGAAGTGCTGGGTGACCCATTCACTTTGATGAAGGAGGCTGCCTCGCTTCTGATTTTGGCAGGTAACTTGCCGCGCACGTAAGGGTTTGGGTTTTCATTGCACAGACTATCCATATGACCAGGAGAAAGTCGGGTTTCACTTGCGGCTCAAAGGAAACCCGGGGCTCCCAGATTATCTGTATTCTTCTGTGATGCTTATTGCTTATCTGTGATGTTGCATTTATCATACCTGGAGCGATTATTATATATTGTTATATATACTAGTAGATGTTGTATATGTTTTACACCCGCGCTAGTCCAGTCCCTGCTCTGTCGTTAGTTAAGTAATCTAACGGGTGATGACGGAGCCCAGTGGCGAATGCGGATGGCATATACGTACATCATATTTTCGTTCTTTTGTGGTGTGATTAATTGATGGGAATGCGTTGATTCAGATCAATGCAAGGAAAACAAACCTAATTGATGTTGTTGGAATAAATTTAAAAAAGTTGTTATTACAAGGACGTTTTCTTTTGTTTTGCACAACGGTATTCGGTTATGAATATCTAGCACCTAATTCGACGAGGCAAGAGCCGAGATCCCTTCACCGGGACTGACCTCTTGAGCAGAAGTTTGTGTCAGGGCAATAACTTCACTATAGTTGATTACTTTTTGCTTTGCATCGTGGTATTCTGTGGGAATATCCTGCACCTCATTGCATGAGGAAAGAGCCGAGATCCCTTCATCGAGAGTGACCTCTTTAGCAAAGGTTTTCGCTACTATATATTTACAAAAAGCTATCCGGTTCCTTCAACGATATCAAGTTCATTACATTAAAGGTTTTTCGCCAAAAACCATTCTTAGCCCTCCGTCATTTCAAACGGGTAGCACTTAGTATTCATGCTATGTTTGTTGGCCTTCATCATGGCATAGTGTATGGTAGCTATTTGTTACTTTTCTGTTGCATAGATAGATGCGTTGGTTTGGGACAGTCGTACTACTAATTTGGCCTTCGTCAAGGGTATGTACGGGTGGGTTCAAATTAACTTGGACAATGACGGGTAGAACTTGACATGTGACTTATGATATATTGGCCTTCGTCAAGGTCAAAAGAGCATAGGGTAGAAATCATATCGGGAGTTTCAAACATACAGGAAACTTGCCAGGCATGGGCATACCTTCTGGAGTGTGATAACTTGAGTGGATTCCATCAAGTTATCATGCGATAATAGTTGGATCCCGATTCCCACTGATGAGTTGGTTTACTCCTCGGGTGATTTTAAATGATCCTGACTAATTCTCTTTTCAGGTTTGGAGGAGAATTTGAGGATACAGTGGGAGACATCCTGATTAGATAAATAGATAACCATTCTGATCCAGATTAGAGTGCACGCTGAGTGTTTCTTTTCTCTCTCTCTTTGGCTGCGACCATGTCCCGACCCTAGACTAGAACTCATAAACCAAGTTAACCGGACCTTCTTAAAACAACTGGCTTATGGATTGTCAGAGTTGCATACTTCATTGCCACTCCTACTCTTAGCCTTTGCTTTTCTCTGGAACATTCCGTATCACTACGAAGATCCACATTTATTGGATATGACCATCATATAGTTACATACGAACTAGAAGAAACTTGTTTCAGATTCGAGAATGGTTTCCGGTTCTGGAGAAATTGAATAGGACTATTCGGTTGTCTTTTACTTTTACCTTCTCTCAGATTGTGAGGACTCCTAGGATTAGGAGAGGGTACACCTACTGCGCTTATTGGATAGTCTTCTTCCAAACCATAGGCAGATGTCGAATGGTGGGGAAGAAAGAAAACCAATTAGCCTAAGTGAGGTGTACAGAAGGTAATAAGTAAAGACAAATAAAGGGATTAGAAAGATGGCAAAGTAAATTGCGACTGCTATCATTCAAGACCAAACCGCGTATTTCATCACCACTCGTACTTCTCCTTTGAATTTCTCCAGAACACCCCGTATCACTACGAAGATCCGTATTTATTGGATGACCCATCGTATAGTTATATACGAACTCGAAGGAACTTGTTCCAGTTCGAGGATGGATTCTCGTTTAAGAGAAATAGAATAAAGGATTATTCAGTTGTCTTTTATCTTTACCTTCTCTCAAGTTGCGAGCACTCCTAGGATTAGAAGAGTACACCTATTACGCTTATTGGATAGTCTTCTTTCAAACCATAGGAAGGTGTCGAAAGGTAGGGAAGGAAGAAAACCATTTAGCCTAAGGATGGTATATAGAAGGAAATGAGTAAAGACAAATAAAGGGATTTGGAGAGATGACAAAAAAATATACGGTTACAGTCAGGAATATGGATAATAGAAGAGGCATTACTAGGAATACCTGGCTACCCCTTCGAAGTATTTTCATGTTTCAGTTTCACTATGCGTTGTTAATTGAAAACTGATTTCCCAATTAGATCCTTACTCCAGGGTATGTATTTACCAGATTTGATTCTCACATCTGTATGGTTTTACAGATGATGAGTGGGAGTAAGTTATTGGGAATTAGGTGATCATATCCTCATATATCGGAATTCATTGTAATTTGTGATGTTTGAGGATATCACCTAGGGTTTTGCCTGACGGCAAATATTTGGTTTTGAATATCCGTTGTTTTGTACCAATTTCAAACTGATATATCTGTACGTTTATTTTATAAAGTGATATATAACTTTTTGAAATTATGTCTCTGACATTTACCTATATCAGTTGATGATTAGGTAAAGAGCATTAAACAGCGGTGTAATTCTTCTTAACCACAGTTTTCAACCTTCGACACGCAGGATTTGAGTTATTCAACTCAGGGGACTTATATAAAGTATTGTATGTTGTCCAGTGTCCATTAGGACAGAGGGGTTGGTACTCATACTATATTCTGTTTACTTGTAACTTCTTTATTTTTAGACAAGTATTTTGTATAAATACAAGGTCCAAGTTTTGAGAAGTTATAGGTACAAGAATAAAGTAGAGAACCATATGTTGTGAGTATCAAGATTCTTCAAGGTGATCGAAAATGTAGATACTTGTGTTTGGTATTCAGTTGATAGTAATAGTCTTGAGAACATGCTTCTCTTTCAGGTTACTCATATTTAGATTCACTCCTTGTTGAGTAATGCTGATCAGCCTCCTTCCATTTAGTTGACATGCACTGGAGACAGCTGCATGATTTGAATCTGGTTCCAATTAAATCAGTGCCTCTGTTTCTATATTGTATATAGAATGGTTCATATCTTAACGATGTTAAGGTATATGGAATTGTCCGGCTTATGCTTAAAACCAGACTCTGGATAACTCAAGGCACGTTTCTGTAATGGTAGTTTATGGGTTATCCCGGGCTATGACGAGGGGTAATTTTCTACCATCTGCAAAATCAATAGTGATATTGTTCTTAACTCGCCACAGTTTTAGCAAAATGGACTTTTTCAGAAAACAGTAGTGGGAGTATGGTAGAACTAAAAGTGATTCCAAAACCACAAACGATTACTGAAAATTTAATAGAACCTAAAGATTCAATCAGGGTTTGACATTCCGTTAGCCACTCCGCAGATATGGTAGGTAACCTCAGGCGCCCGAGAGGTACTTCGGTATCCTCAAAGACGGTGATAGGGAGGTTCTTGTTTACCTAGACTTGCCATTACTGCTGTTCTAGACTATGAGACCCGGCAGGAGGATGATTGTAGCGTCGTTCTATACTAGTTTTAGAAGTGCACGTGTATATGACTCTGCCAGAGGGTTGTTGTAGTCGGTGGGAGTAGCGGAAGCAAGTATAGCGGAGATAGATCTTCTATTTTTTATGTGACAGTCATAGGCTTTGACTTCATCAGAATAGGAGATGGATCTGTTAAGAAGGTAGTAGGGTGGTATGTCCTGGTATTTGGATGACATGCACTTTGTAGGAAGTGAAATTCCTATACTATGATCTGTTATACTATGGTTGTCACACAGTGGTTTCTCTACATAGGATATGGATATTATATCTGGCATTCTGGTTACTAGATCTATGGTTTTAGATCTAGATTTAGGTAGTTTTCCAATCTGGGTACTTAGGCAGTATTCTAAGGTGTTTTAGAATGGTCCACTCCTGGCATGGTAGTGTACCTGCAGGTGATGGAGTCACCCTCTCTAAAGGTATCTTACAGACTAAAGGGGAGAAGGATGTGTATGATTGGCATATCACTTGCTTAGGCAATTGAGTCAATCATGAGATGTCAAGTACCACACCAGATGTTGTTTTTTGCACTAGCTGTAATAAGTTGATATATTAATCCAATCCTGGAGAAACGTTCGGAAGCAGTTTATGAACATAAGTAGATGTTCTAGGGATTTGGTGACGGCAGCTTCCTTCAGGAGACTGTTATCATTCCAGACTTCCAAGGTGACCTGGTTGACAGAGTGACTGTCAGTGTTATAGTTTTCCCTCTTTTGAGGGGCAGTAGTTTGGACAGGTGGTCCAAGCGGATACTAAGGGAGGTATGGCGCAGGATACTGATTAAATTTAGTTGACGATACAGTCTAAGAAGTTTACTGGATTTGGAGTTCATTTATGAAATGGGTCCCATCAGATATCCAGGCATATTCTAAGACAGGTATTGCTCATTTCAGGAGATGGCTTTCTCTGCGAACTTGAGAAAAAGAGAGACATAGAAAGAAACATTAGAGCGGATCCACTCACTGAGGCTATTTCTTGAACGCAATAGTTTTACAAACGATCTTTGTGAAACTGATTAGTAAAGAAGTTGGGTGTTCGGTATCACACGGGGTGAGAGTATCGACACCGCAATAATTAGCCTTAAATGCAAGTGGGAGATTGTTAGCTATAGTGCCCTCAAGTCAATTATTGGATCGTAGGCACGTGATTGCAATGATTGAGGGAGGACCTATAGTGATAGGACGGTCTTACTCGAGATGATAGTATGCTATCTGGTTTGTCTTTATCATCGTGTAAATACTTCAGGTGACATTATAGATCACTATTATATGTTGATAGAGCCCATAGGATTCTTTCTTTACTACCAGCAGTATGATGGCGATCATATAAGTGAGAGTTGGATGGTCTATAAGCACATCCTTAAAGTGTCCTTAGTCATGGGAGTTTCGTGACTGGGCATGGATACTCCAAGAATAGACTAGTGTATACGGATCGAGACCCCGACGAGGGGAGGTGGCCGGTCTCACAAGCCATTGGTGTCAGATGGTTCACCTAAGATGTATACAGGTGCTCATTGGGTTATGAGTACACCGAACGGACTCGCGGGGAACATGCTTGTTGGTATTATACCTATTGTCAGATAGCAGTTCCCTGGTGACATGTGTACAGGTTAGTCTATCGACATGAGATCGTCATTTGTCTCGTGTGAGTTCTCACTGTGCTTTGATTACTTCCCTACCATGGCTCAAAGAAGTCGTGCAAACAGGTTTTAGTTGGGTACAGTCCCGAGCCACATGGAGGCAGTGAGTGAATCGTCAGGGGATTCGTTTCTCCCGGTATTGGGGGTTGATGTCGCGTTGTGCACAGATGGCCATCACTAGAAATCCTCGGCCGGGGTAGACGAGAATTACCAATCTAGGATCGGTAGTTACTCAGTTGGTGATAGGTTTCATGCCGACACTAAATGTCCATTTATTAGGGGTCTGACTTTATTCACCCCACTAGACACGATATGCGATACTCATAGACGAACGGACCGGACTGTATGGATATTGTCACTGTCAGGCTCATTAGGGTTTCAGGATGAGTTTGCTCGTCGGCCTCCCTTTCGCTCAATACCTGGGTAGCCGTTACGTACCGCTAGTGCTGCTGACGTGCTTGTGGTTAAACCGATTGCCAGCGTATTGACGGGTCTTTAGAGTCCCACACAGAGGGTTTCTTTGGTTCGGGCAAAACGTTGTAGAGGCCGTATTGTTTTTAGGGCAGGGTTCGAACATATTCGTGCACTTGTGCACGGATCATGATCAGACGGATAATACTAGTGGGCTTTGGTTTAAGCCGAATCCTAGTATTATATTGTTGGATTATTTTTGTCTCGTTGTATTCATATTCAGTCGGAATACTGATGCAGGTATGTATATACGGATGAGGAGTATTCTTGTAATTCGTTACGAGTTTACTTTTGAGATTGCCGTTTCTTTTTCTTGGATTTAATCATTTAGTCTAATGTTTATTGTTGAAAGTGTGAGTCATGGATTTTGGTTAAATTCTTTGTGCAGGCAATTCGTGAGGCCTGGTATGTGTCTTGGTGTGAGTCATGGGTGTGCATTAACTTTTAGTGCATGCACTTGGTGATTCATATGGTGAGTCATGATGCATTGATGGTTCTTGGTGAGTTGTGAGATATTTTGTGAGGGATGGGCTGCTGATTTTTCAGGAAGAGGATTTTCTTTAGTTGCCTTAATAATAATACCTCACAACTCAACTCAAGAAAATGCAGAGACTTTTTCTTCACATGTCAAAAACAATGCTTCACACATTCCTCACCTCATGGCTTCTTCTTCAACCTCCACACATACCCTCTCATGAGTTGAGAATCCATGGGTGTTTTGAGACAAAGTATTCACACACAATCTCTACTTCATCTTGGTTATCTAGGTTAGCAAACTAGACACCCGAGTTGCTTCAGTTTTGAGGCGGGACCCCGTATTACTAATCCTCGACGTGGATCGTCTTCGATGGAGGAGACCGAAGATTGAACTTGATCGAGGAACCGCGAGGAGCCTGGTACAGAGGTTGAAGACCGAAGGACACGGATCGATCGGTATAACCTCTCTAAACTCTTTTCGTAGAGCTAGTATAGGGTTAATGGTACGATCCGTCGATTAGGGTTCCGTTAGCACCGGTTTTCTTAAAAGTTTTTGTTCCTCATTTGGCCATGGTTTGATGTTCGGGGCGCTACCGTAACCCTACATATGCTTCAATAATGAGTGATCTTGGATGATCCATTCTACACTTCATTCTTCACTTGAGTTATTTTCCTCACTTGAGCTCATGAGATAAGTTCTTCTCATGAGTCTCTCCCTTTTCCTCACCTCCACCTCCAAGCTCAATCCCTCACATGAGTTGTGAACCCTTGAGCTTGTGAGAACCCTACTGAGCAAACATAACCCATACTTCACCATCCTACACTAGATTAGCACTTTAGTGTAGTATGTTTCCTTCAGTAAAGAGTTTAGTGAAGAGGTAGCTTGGATTATCGAACTTCGGGTAGATCATCTTCGGCACGAAGGTCATCGAAGCAAGTTCGTTCAACCTTCATATGGAGCCTAGTGGAGTCATAGGGACTACAACTTGGAGCTTTAAAAGAGAAGGACATGGTCTATAAAGGTTGTAGCCACTTTTCTCTTAGCTAGTTTTTATGATATCATAATTAAACCCTAATCATCTAGTTTAAGATCTTGGTTAGTGTAGATTAGCACCCCCAAAAATTTTAAAACGGCATGCTTGATGCTAGTAAAACCCGGTGGTGGTACTAACATACACTTTCAAGGTATCATAGCCAGGGTTAGAAGATTAGACGATGTTAGTAGAAACACGAAACCGAAACAACTCCGAAAACCGAAACCTTGAAACCAAGTTTCTGTCGATTTCAAAATGATCTCTGAAATTTTTTAAAATAGTTGCAGAATGTTATATATGATATAACTAGAACACTGAACAAAAACGAGACCAAAAATCCACTGTTCACCCGGCGAGATCGGACATTTCACCGGCGTAGCCGGCCCAACCTACTCCATTTGGTCTCGTATTTGTTTGGTGTTTTAATGGCTTGGTTTTGGGGTTTCAGGCTATGTTTGATTAGCCCAGTTTGCATGTGATGTTAACTTTTATTTTGGGGCTAATCGGAGTGTAATTTTAACGTCATTTCGGGTTTAAGTTTGATATATGATACAATACTTGGATCCCGCGGTTAATTTTTTTTTGTGAAAAACTAGTTTTTTTTGTAAATCTAGCATGTTAGTCTCTATTGATCGATTTCCATGAAGTTTCGATTCGGATCAAAACTCCGTCACAATCGCGTATCGTACACGAATACTCGCTAGATAACTTTATTAGGTATCCATGCCTCATAGACCCGACCAAGTGACTTTAGGAGAACCCCCTTGTCAAAAGAATCCACTCAGTGCTTGCGGCCACGGTGTTCTGCCTAAGTGAACTTGGTCGACAGCATTGGGGGTGCAACCATCTACTAAAGTTTCCGACGAGTATTCAATCAGGTAGTCGGGAATCTTGTTGAATTACCCGACTAAATTATTGAAAAGAGTTTTCGATATGAGACTAAAATGCAGGGTTTATAGGGTTAGGCATGTGATATTCCGGGTTTATGAGATATTCCAGGTTTATGATGTCTAAGAAAATGCAGATTCTAATTATTGTAGTTTTTTATTTCTTTTCTGCGACCGTAAGTGTAATATGTGGGGGTATCCCAAATCTCGTTGCTATATGTCAACGGAATTTGGGATACGCGTATTTACTTACTTTGATGACATGCGATGTTATGTGTTGCTGTGATATGTTATATTAGATCGTCGTGAATGAATAGCTGGGGGTTTTATGTGAGATGAGAGTTTTTCAATTTTCATTCATGTAAAATTTGTATGTAATATTCTTTTATTGGTACAATTCCGGGTTGAGGATGATGTCACCATTGATGTATATTATTTACTTTTTTTGCATTAGGATAAACCCTGAGCGGGGAGCACAAGTAACCGGATTCTGGAGTCCCGTGGGAGACCATCACGAGGAGTCGAGACCGGGTCTCCTAACTATAGAATTGGCTGGGTTGCTTGCCTCTCTCGTAGGGGTCTAGGGATGAAGGTTTGGCTATTCATCATGACTGTGGAATCCGTGTTTTTCATTACTTCCTGAATTTAAAACACGGACCTTTTAGTATATTCAATATTTCATATGTTGACTTCTGCTGCTCGGTTCTGTGATATGATCATATAATCGCGTGAGACGAATGCTATATATATATGATATATATAATAAACGCTGCTTATGTTTTGCACCCGCGCTAGTCTAGCCCCCGCTCTACCGTTAGTTAAGTAATCTAACGGTGCATGACGGGGCCCCGTGGCGAATGTGGATGGAATAAGCGTACGTTCTATTTTTGTTTCATTTTCTATGATGTTTAGGAAATATTAAATGATGGGACTTCATTAATGAGATTAATGAAAAGAAAAGAAACCTAAAATGTTATAGAATCAAAAGATTTTAAAAAGGTAGCTCTAGTTCTTGCTTTGCATAGTGGTATTCCTTGATGAATATCCAACACCTCATTCGATAAGGAAAGAGCCGAGATCCCTTCATCGGGAGTGGCCTCTTTAGAAAAACTAGCAAATGCTACAACCCACTCATTTTTTGTTTTTATAGCTTCTCTAGTTCTTGCTTTGCATAGTGGTATTCCTTGATGAATATCCAGCACCTCATTCGATGAGGAAAGAGCCGAGATCCCTTCACCGGGAGTGACCTCTTTAGCAAAACTAGTAAAAGCTACAAAAAAACACTCCTTTTCAAATCACTAGATTCTACAACGACATCAAGTTCATTACATTAAAGGTTTTCTCAAAAACCAGCCGTAGCCCTCTGTCATTTTAGATACGTACTATTTAGTATTCGTGCTGCGTTTGTTGGCCTGCGTCAAGGCGTAGTGTGCGGTAGCTAATTAGTGCTTATCTGCAGCATGTGATGCGATTGGATTAGGGTAGTCGTGCGACTTTGTTGGCCTGCGTCAAGGGTCGTGCTGGTGGGTTTAATTCAATCAAGAAATGAACGGGTTGAACTTGACTAGCGGCCTATGGTTTGTTGGCCTGCGTCAAGGTCATAGGATGTTAGGGGTAAAAACAATTATCAGGAATTTCAAGTGTTGAAATTTTCAATGAGATTGCATACCTTCTATATGATAGTTGGATCCCAATACTCACTGCGAGTAAGAGTTACACCTGGGAGAGTTTTCCACTTTACAATTAGTCGATCAAGTAGGTGTCTAAGAAAGGTGTTAACGGGGTTATGCCCCTGTGGAAACGAGGTTATTTAATTAGTTCTATGAGAAAGCATGGGAAGACTCCCTCGGAGTACCAATACCTGCCTGGCTGAACGATTGGCGAACTTATAGGGTGTAATTAATCCCGGCTAATCTTACCTTTTATGGTTTGAAGAAAGATTTGATAAAAACAGTGGGAGCCATCCTGATTAGATAAGATAATAACCAATCTAATCTTGAAAAGAGCGCACGCTAATGCGTTTCCTTCTCTCTCTCTCCTGTAAGTGCACGGCGGCGCCCCGGCCGTCATCCCGAGGCCAAAATGCGGAAGCGATGATTTACTTTAAACTTTAGAACCGGCACCACCGTGCACTAAATACCCGGATTGGGCCATTAAACTAGTCCTAGCTAACTAAAGAACGGGTAGAGAGATATACCGAGTGATCCGAGTCCTCCGGTCTCCTCGCCGTCGTCCCGATCTCTCGCTGAATCTCCGGTCTTCATCTCCTCGCCGGAAGGGCACCACATCGCCGGCTTCTTTTACGGGCTCCCGCCTCTGGTCCGAGGCAACTCGGGCACGAAGTTGGCGAGTCGACGTGCCCTAGATTTGCTGTAGAATGTGTAGTGCTCTTTTGTCTCTATTGGGGTAGAGGAAGTTGCCATATGGTGGAGGTATGAGATATAAGCTTTTGGAGGAGGAGCTAAAAAGATTTTTGCCAAGCCAAATGAGTGTAAATCCCCCACCCAAAAATTGGGACAGCCTCCTAGTTGTGGCCGGCCTTGGCATGGTGGTGGGGTGAGAATGGAATGAAGTGAGGAATAATACCAAGGGATAAGAATAATGCAAGGTAGAGTGTAAAGGGAAAAAAAAGGCAAGTCTCACATCTATCACCATCACCCTTCATCATCATCAAGCATGATAACAAACTAAATCCAACACTCCACCACAACCATCATAACACCACAAGTCAAGCCATGATGACTAAGGAAAGACAAGTGATCATGACACAACAATATGCAAAGACAACCCTCCAAAATGCTCATTTGCACAAATGCAAATAAGCCCTCCTCCACCAATCTTCAGCCAATGAAAGATACAAAGAAATATGGCTGAAACGGAAAACAAACTGGCAGCTCCAAAAAACTGATCCCGTAATAAATTACAGGAAAACCTCGCTACTGTATATACATACCCGCATTTGTATTCCGACCGAAATACAAATGCAATGAGACAAAATCTACACTGTGCAATACTAGGATCCGGCTTAAACCAAAGCCCGCTAGTATTTTCCGTTCGATCATGATCCGTGCAATACCGCACGTATCTGATCGAACCCTGCCATATCTCCATACGGTCTCTACAGCGTTTCGCCCGAAACTTGAGAAACTGGTCTGTGGGGGACTCTAAAGACTCGTCAATACTATGGCTGTGGATTTAACCACTAGCACGTCAGAGGTATTAGCCATACGTGACGGGCCACCAGCTATTGACCAAAAGGGACGTCTGTGAGCGAACTCATCCTGACACCCTACTGAGCCTGTCAGTGACAATATCCGTATAGTCCGGTCCGTTCGTCTATGAGCATCGAATGGCGGGCCTAGGAGGTTGGTAAAAGTCAGACCCCCAAAAGCGGTATAAGTCGTGTCGGAGTGTAGCCCAGAACACCCTAAGATACTACTGGAATACCTACCAGTAAATTTCCTGCCTTGGCCAAGGACTTCGTGTAAGGGCTCTCCTAGACACAGCGCGACCTCACCCCCAATACCGGGAGAGACGAACCCCTGAAGATTCGCTCACTGCCTCCATGTGGCTCGGGACTGTACCCAACTAAAACCTGTTTGCACGTCTCCTTTGAGCATGGTAGGGTAGTAATCAAAGTACTGTGGGAACTCACACGAGACAAATGACGATCCTCAGGTCGATGAACTAACCTGTACACATGTCACCAGGAAACTGCTATCTGACGTCAGGTATAAGACCAACTAGCATGTTCCCGGCGAGTCCTGTCCGGTGTACTCATAACCCAATGAGCACCCGTATACATCTAAGGTGAGCCAACTGACACCAGTGGCTTGTGAGACCGGCCACCGCCCCTCGTCGGGGTCTCGACTGTATACACTAGTCTACTCTGGAGTATCGATGCCCTGTCTCGAAACTCCCACGACTAGGGACCTTTTAAGGATGTGCTTATAGACTACCAGCTCTCACGTATATGATCGCCCTCATACTGCTGGCAGTCAAGCAAGAATCCTAGGGGCTCTATCAATGTGTAATTGTGACCTGTTAGGTCACCTAAAGCAGTACACGATGATAAAGGTAAACCAGATATCATACTATCATCTTGAGTAAGACTGTCCTACCGAGATAGGTCCTCCCTCAATCATTGCAATCACGTGCCTGTGATCCAATAATTGACTCTGAGGGCACTATCTCCAACAATCTCCCACTTGCACTCAAGGCTAATTATTGCGATGTCGCATACTCACAGCCCGTGTGATACCGAACACCCAACTCCTCTACTTGTCAGTCTCACAAAGCTCGTTTGCGAAACTATTGCGTTCGAGGAATAGCCTCAGTGAGTGGATCCGTTCTGATGTTTCTTTCTATGTCTCTCTATATCTCAAGTTCGCGGAGAAAGCCATCTCCCGAAATGAGCAATACCTGTCTTAGAATATGTCTGGATGTCTGATGGGACCTAGCTCATAAATGAACTCCAAATCCAAACTTCTTAGACTGTATCGTCAACTGAACTTAATCAGTATCCTGCGCCATGCCTCCCTCAGTATCCCCTTGGACCACCTGTCCAAATACTGCCCCTCGTCAGAGGGAAAACTATAACTCTGACAGCCACTCTGCCGTCCAGGTCACCTTGGAAGCCTGGAATGATAACTGTCTCCTAAAAGAGGCTGTTGTTATCATATCCCTAGAACACCCACTTATGTTCTAAAACTGCTTCCGATTGTTTCTCCAGGATTGGATTAATGTCAACTTCTTGCATCTACTGCAAAAACAACATTTGGTGTGGTACTTGACATATCATGATTGACTCAATTGCCTAAGCAAGTGATCTGCCAATCATGCACATCCCTCTCCACATTAGTCTGCATGACACCATTAGAGAGGGTGACTCCATCAACTGCAGGTACACTACCGTGCCTGGAGTCGTCCATTCTAAAACACCTTCAGAATGCTGTCTAAGTACCCTGATTGGGAAACCACCCAAATCTAGATCTATAGACCTAGTAACCAGAATGTCTGATATAATACCCAAATCCTATGTGGAGAAAACAGTGTGTGACAACCAAAATATAACCGATCGTAGTATAGGAGTTTCTTTTCCTACTCTGTGTATGTCATCCAAATACCATGACAACACACCCTACTACCTCCTTAACAGATCCATCCCCTATTCTGATGAAGTCAAACCTATGACTGTCACATCAGAAATAGATGATCTATCTCCGCTATATCTGCTTTAGTCTATAAATAGACATAAGCCACTTGTCCACCAATGCTTCCGCTGTTCCCACTGACCACGACAACCCTCTGGCAGAGTCATATACACGTACGATTCTAAAACTAGTTTAGAACGACGCAATACTTATCCTCCTGCCGGGTCTCACAGTCTGGAACAACAGCAATGGCAAATCTGGATAAACAAGAACCTCCCTGCCACCGTTCTTGAGGCTACCGGAGTACCTTTCGGGTGCCTGAGGTTACCCACCATATCTGCGGAGTGGCCAATGGAATGTCAAACCAGATTGAATCTTTTGGTTCTTATCAAACTGTAACATTCTAAAAATAATTAAATAAATAATTAAATGAATAAAATTGTTTAAGTGAATTTTATGATTTTCGGTAAAGTAAAATGTATTTTTCGTAAAACAAAACCGTAATTGTTTTTCATTATAATTTCAAAAAATACCTATTTTAATTATGTAATTTCTAGTAAATGGTGTTTATTTAGCCACTTATAAATTTTTAGTTTAATTAAATATTTTTCCTAAATTAATTATTTTAAATATTAACATAAGCTTTATTTTTACACTAAATTAGTGTAAATTACAAATTTGAATGGTTTTAATTTGTAAAAATGAACCATGGCATATTATAATTTAGTGTGTATCATGCAAAATTCATTTGCAAATTTTTCCAATTTTCTAGAGTTTTCTTGAGTTGATATAGTAAAGAAATAAAAGAAAATAAATAAATTCATGAAAAGACAATATGAAGTGATATTTTGGGGGAAAGTTCTACACAACTCCTCACTCATTTCTTTCTCTCCCTCACCTCCCTCTCATGGCCGGCCATCACCCCATGGCAGCCCCCCCCATTTCCACTTCATTTTTGTACAAAAATCCATCAAATTACATCAAAAATTCAACAAAAAATGCACAAAATCCTATTTATTTCCTACCCTTTATTCTTTGCTCTTCTTTACATGGATTTTGGAGATGGATAACATGAATTTTGGAGGCTTATTTCATGTTTGGATTTCATAGTTTGGAGGTATACATCTTCTCCTTTTTATTTATTGTTATTAGATGTTTCTTTTAAACATAATTAGATTTAATATATCAATTCTAGTTGCAAATTTTAAAATTAAAGTTAGGGTTTGTAAATTCAAGTTGTGGTTTTTAATAGTTAATTAGGGTTATAATAACTAGTTTACCACTTTTAGAAGTGGAAAAAAATCTTGCATGATTGTTGTATAATAAATTGTTTATTCAAATTGATTTAATTAAGCTATTTAGCTAACTAGGTTTTTACAATATATATATATATATGGGTGAGATAAAATTCTAATTAATGTTTTTATCATTATATTATGGTTTTAATAGGGATATTAACATGTTAGTGGAATGCAAAACCTAATCTAGTTATTAGTTTCAATTGTTAGTTAATAAAGTGTGATAAATATGCTAAGTATGCTAGTTTTTGCAAACTAGATTTTGGAAATTCCTAAATAAATGAGATTAAAAATATAATTATGGTTTCATCATATCATTATCATCATGAATTGTAGTTTAATACATTAATTCATGCACAATCAAGTTTTGTTGTGAAATTGTGGTATTTTGCTTGAAAGATGTTAAAAATTACTAAAGGTTGCAAACTAGAAATTTTAAATTAATACAAATTTGTGTAATAAAAATATAGTAATGGTTTGTATAGTCTAGTTATACTATTTAATGAGTTTTATGACCATTGGTTTCATTCAAATGTCAAGTTTTGAAGAAAAACGGTAAATTGGCATTTTCGGGTTTTACGAAATCGGGCGATTTGATGGATTTCAGTGTTTCGATGAATTAAATCATGTTTTATAATATAAGTAATGAGTTTTAAAACTATGAGTTATTTGTTCATGTTATCTCGATCCATCGGAGTTTGTACGCCGATATCGAGCGATATTTGGTTCTTTTGCGTGGACGGGACATAGGTTTTAACCTATGCTGGTTCCTTGCGTCGTTTTGACTTTTGTATGTGATTCAGTTTACGATACTATTTATATGTTTGCGTTTAGGTACCCTCACGTGGACTGCAGGCGATGAAGAGGAGGATGGCGACACTGTCTTCGGCAGACATGGACTAGGTGAGTAGATGCATATCTACGGGGGGAAGTCGGGTGGATGGCGTTTAGCACCCCCGCAACGTAGAATAGGAATAGTACTTATTGTCATTAGGAAACCAGATGTGACCCTAGATTCTTAATGAGTAGGACCCTAGTAATGACCCTAGGCTGGACTAGACTGATTTAGGAAGACCATACCAGAGGATGAATACCTTGGAAGAGGTTCATAGGTTTCAGGTAGAAACACACACGCACACACTGAAACTCGACATGGTGTATACGGATATGTGTATATATATATAGGACTAGGTATAGGTATATATATATATATATATACACAACACGTATGTGGGATACATTTATGTGATATGATACACGGGAATGAAACAGTATAACTTGGTTTGATGCCGTGATTCTTGACTATACAGTTGTATTAAAATGTTAGCGGATCATTAGAGAATAAGATAATGAACAGGTATACATAAATTATAATGGGTAGTGATGATATTGAGGTACATGGAACTCTAAAATAGAACCCGAACTGTAACTTGTGACTGATCACGACATGATATATGTACGACTTGATTACGACATCATATAGGTGTGACCTGACGTCGATATCATATAGGTGTGACTTGATGACGATATGATATCAGTATGACTTAATCACAATATGATACATATGACATGATATTTCTGAGGATAAACTAATGATGCATATTATGATGGCAATGATATATGATTGATGTATGCGATTACAGTTTAGCACCTTGATCATGAGATGTGTTGATGATAACATTATACGAATGATGAGACACCTAGGAGATACTTGACCCGTACCCCGATATTGGGATGCCGTACGATAGATTTTACCGTACGAGGCATAGATATGATGATTGATCCGCACTCTTGATTCGAGGAAGCCGACGTACGTGACGCTATTGAGGCTGGATCGCCGACTATTAGAGATATTGATTCAGACCTTAGGTAGACTCTTGTTTCTTATTGACTAGTTTCTTAGGTTTAGTTCCTTAGGGGGTTAGATGGACACTAGTTTAGGTTCGAGTCTTATAGTGGTAGTGGTAATTGTATATCAAATGAGTGGATAACACACATCCGTCTTTACTTTCACATTGTAATCATAATGTTGCATGTTCATACATATGTTGCTATAATCAATATAAACCTTACCTGTTAGGACACCAGCACCATTACCGATGATGCGCATATTCCACGCACACTTATTCGCCGGCTCACACACATCATCATCGGTAATTGCTATGCCACGTACACTTTAGATCATATTATCTTTTATTGATAGAATCAGCTAGCAACTAGATCGATATATAATATTGTGATTACTCTCAGATGTTAGTCTAGACATGGCAATTATTACTTAGACATTCATGCATTCATATTTTCATGTTATCATGCAGTATTATGGGGCATATGCCGACACTTATCATATACTTACTCATGATTTTGAGATTTGGATTTCTATGAGATTTCTGGATTTTTGGGGAAAACCGCAAGAATATATAAGAACTTCTCTCTGTCTCTCCTCCTCTCGTTTTAAAACATAAGATGCGGTTTTATCGTGATGTATGTGTCGTCCACCATGAGATTTCATGTTTTCTGTTGGATTTCGAGACCCGATTCGAGGAGTGGATGAACCATCTCGGGTACATGGTGGGCCCGGTATGGTACCCTAGGGCAAGAAGATCGAGTTGTAGACGATGAGCCTGGCAGGGGAAGGCTACCTACCGGTGATGTCTGGCGCGGCGGATATCCGGAGGATACCGACCGTTTTCGTGAGATTTGATGATATGGGCAGATCCGGACTGACGGAGCCCGAGGTATTGAGACTATGAGACTTGAGATTTACATGTTTGTGTCGATGCTTGACACGGATTTCCATGGATTTCATTGTTGAGATTTCAGATTCCTATACACATTTTACTATGATAACAGCTAAAGATTTCTTATACAGATATATCTGGATTTCAGGATTGATTATTTTATATTCATGGTGCATGCATATCCATTCATATGACATAGTACTATATGAGGCACTGATACGAGCACGGAGTATCTGCATTTACACGTAGTTTTACCCTGCTATTACTAGATGATTTGGATATAATAGTGTATTATTATGACCTAGGATAGCGTCGTGCATTCGATTTCTTTTCGTATATGTCTTCTACTCACGAGTTGGCAACTCACCCCCGTTGTGCCAAATTTTATTACAGGTTCGATGTACAGGTTTCCCTGGCAGCTTGCTGGCACATCTTTTCTTTCAGGGTGATTTGCACGGTAGGTTGGTTCACTTGTATCTGAACCACCATTGTATTTTATTCATTCATTTGTATCTAGTAAGCTCCATCAACCATACTTGTATTACTTGATAAGTTTATTGGACCAGTTTTTTTTATTTCGACCTTAGAGTCGCGCATGTACTATTCTGATCTGGTGGTTTTGTTTTCTTTTGAGTTTTGAGCCTCGCCCTTTGGCGTTGTATATTATTATGCTTGTTGTGGTTGTTTCCGCCTGTTGGCGTTGAGCTAGCTCCCGTTTGGGGATACTTTTTATTGTTTATGTATATTATATTTGTTGTACCCGTTTGGGGCCAGTTTTTACAGAGGAGACTCTGCCGAAATTTTTGGGAAAATTTGCTGATGCTTTTAAACTTGTTTTTCTTCATGTTTTCTTTTACTTCTTCTTCTTTTATATGGTTTAGATTTCTGGGCTTCGGCTTAGTTAGGTTACGTGGCGCCTCTAGACGCTTTGTAATCTAAGTGCCGGTCACGTTCCGTACTTTCGGGTTGTGACACAAACTTTCAGTAATCGTTTGCGGTTCTGGAATCACTTCCAGTTCTACCATACTCCCACTATTGTTTTCTGAAAAAAAAATCCATTTTTGTTAAAACTGTGGCGAGTCAAGTACAATATCACTATTGATCTTCCAGATGGTAGAAAGTCAACCCTCGTCATAGCCTGGGTCAACCCACAAACAGCCATTACAAAAACATGCCTTGAGTTATCAAGAGTCTGGTTTTAAGCATAAGCCGGACAACTCCCCGTACCTTAACATCGTCAAGATACGAACTGTTCTATATCCAATATAGGAGCAGAGGCACTGATTTAATTGAACCAGATTCAAATCATGCAGCTGTCTCCAGCGCATGTCAACTAAATGGAAGGAGGCCGATCAGCGTTACTCAACTCAGGAGTACTTCCAATTATGAGTAACCCGAAAGAGAAGCAAGTTCTCTTAATCATTACTATCAACTGAACACCACACACAAGTATCTACATCTTCGATCATCTTGAAGAATCCTAATATTTGCAATACTTGGTTCTCTACTTTATTCATATACCTATAACTTCTCAAAACTCAGACCTTGCGTTTCTATGAAACACCTGTCTAAAAACTAGAGAAGTGATAAGTAAACCGAATATAGTACGAGGACCAACCCCTCTGTCCTAATGGACACTGGACAACATACAATACTCTGTATAAATCCCTTGAGTCTAATAACTCAATCCCTGTGTGTCGTAAGTTGAAAACTGTACTTATGGTTAAGAAGAATTACACCGCTGTTTAATGCTCCTTACCTAACCATCCACTGATATAGGTAAATGTCATAGACATAATTTCAAAAAGGTATATCTCACTCTATAAAAATAGACGTACAGATATATCAATTTGAAATTGGTGCATTAGAACGGATATTCAAAACCAAATATCTGCCGTCCGGCAAACAGCCCAGGCGATTTCCTCAAATATCACCAATTACAACGAATTCCGATATAATGAGGACGATCACCTAATTCCCAATAACTTACTCCCACTCAACATCTGTAAAACCATACAGATGTGAGAATCATACCTGGTAAATACATACCCTGGAGCAAGTGTCTAATTGGGAAATCAGTTTTCTTTTAACAGTACACAGTGAAACTGAAACATTGAAATGTTTCGGGGGGGTCCTGGTATTCCTAGTAATGCCTCTTCCATTATCAGATTCACAACTGTAACCTTATATTTCTTTGCCACCTCTCCACATCCCTTTATCTGTCTTTAGTCGTTACCTTCTGTACACCCTTTTAGGCCAAATGGTTTTCTTCCTTCCCTACCGTTCGGCACCAGCCTATGGTTTGGAAGAAGACTATCCAATAAGCATAATGGGTGTACTGTCCTAATCCTAGGAGCACTCGCAATGCGAGAGAAGGTGAAGATAAAAGACTACCGAATAAACCTTATTCTTATTTCTCCTGAACCAGAATCCATCCCCGAACTGGAACAAGTTCCTTTCGAGTTCGTATATAACCATACGATGGAATATCCAATAAACTGTGGATCTTCGTAGTGATACGGAGTGTTCTGGAGAAATACAAAGGTGAAGTGGGAGTGGTAATGAAATACCTGGTTTGGTCGTGAATATCGGTCGCAATTTACTTTGCCCTCTTACTAATCCCTTGATATGTCTTTACTTAATACCTTCTGCACACCATCGTTATGCTAATTGGTTTTCTTCATTCCCTACCGGTCGGCACCTGCCTATGGTTTGGAAGAAGACTATCCAATTTGCGTAATAGGTGTACTATCCCCTAATCTAAGGGGCACTCGCAACCTTGAGAGAAGGTAAAAAGGAAAAGACAACTGAATAGTCCTATTCGTTTTCTCCAGAACCGGAAACCATCCTCGAATAAATTCCTTCGAGTTCGTATATAACCATACGATGGTTTTGTCCAATGGAAGTGGACGTTCGTAGTAACACGGGGTGTCCTGGAGAAAAGGGTAAAAGTAGGAGTGGCAATGAGGTTTGCAACTCTGACAATCCAAAAGCCAGTGTTTAAGAAGGTTCGGTTAATTTGGTCACTGAGTCATAGTCTAGGGTCGGGTCAATGGTCGCTGCCAAAGAGAGAGAGAAAAGAAACACTCAGCGTGCACTCTAACCTAGATCAGAATGGTTACCAATTTATCTAATCTGGAAACCTCCCACTGTACTGTCAAATTCTCCTCCAAACCTGAAAGAAGAATTAGTCGGGATCACCCGAGGAGTAAACCAACTCATCGGTGGGAATCGGGATCCAACTATCATCGCATGATAATGTGACGGAATCCGCTCACGTTATCACACTCCAGAAGGTATGCGCATATCTGGCAAGTTTCAGTTTCTTTAGAATCTCCCAATGTGATTTTTGCCGTATGCTCTTATGACCTTGACGAAGGTCAACAAATCATAAGTCACATGTCAAGTTCTACCCGTCATTGTCCAGGTTAATTTGAACCCACCCGTACAAGCCCTTGACGAAGGTCAACAAGGCTATACGACTGTTCTAAACCAACGCATCTATCTACGCAGCAGAAAAGTAACAAGCAGCTACCATACACTATGCCTTGACGAAGGTCAATAAACATAGCATGAATACTACGTGCTACCCGTCTGAAACGACGGAGGGCTACGAATGGTTTCTGGCGAAAAACCTTTAACGTAATGAACTTGATATCGTTGAAGGAACTGGATAGCTTTTTTTAAAAATATAGTGACGAAAACCTTTGCTAAAGAGGTCACTCCCGGTGAAGGGATCTCGGCTCTTTCCCCGTAGAATGAGGTGCAGGATATTCCAACTGAATACCACGATGCAAAGCAAAAGTAATCGGCTATAGTGAAGTTATTTCCCCGATGCAAACTTTTGTCCAAGGGGTCACTCCCGGTGAAGGGATCTCGGCCCTTGCCTCGTCGACTGAGGAGAAGGATATTCCAACTGAATACCACTGTGAAAAACAAAAGTAAACGTCCTTGCAATAACAGCTTTTTGAAAAATGTTCCAACAACATCAGATTAGGTTTGTTTTTAACTTGCATTGATCCGAATCAACGCAGTCCCATCAATTGATCACACCAATAAAGAACGAAAATAATGACGTACGTATATGCCATCCGCATTTGCCACTGGGTCCCGTCATTACCCGTTAGGTTAGCTAACTAACGACAGAGCGGGGACTGGACTAGCGCGGATGGAAAACATATACAATATCTACTAGTATATATATCAATATATAATATTTCGCTCAAGGCGTGATAAAATGCAACATCACAGAAATGTACAGCATCACAGAACAATACAGATATCTGGGATCCCCGGGTTTCACAGAGCCGCTACTGAAACCCGACGTTCCCCTGGTCATGTGGATAGCCTGTGCAATGAAATCCTAGACCCCTACGGGCGCAGCAAATTACCCGCCAAAACCTGAAGCGAGGCAGCCCCTTCAGCAACGTGAATGGACCACCCAGCACTTCACAGAATCCGGTAACTTGGGCACCCCTCCTGGGTCAACCTGTACCCCCTACGGGTACGGCGAATAGCCCGCCAATTCTAGAGTGAGGCCCCCACCGTCTCAATGCCATGAGATGCGGGCTCGTTGCCCTCTAGAACCCGGCTATCCATGCACCCCTCCGCGGGGTAATCCTAGTACAGAAAGTAAAATATACATACAACGGGTACATCGACCGCAACCTGGTCGTGCCCCAAAAGAATAATATACAAACAGGCAAAGACGGCAGTCCACATGTCGGACGCTCGCCCCGCAATATCAAATGTACATAATACAACAAAAAACTGTACTAACATTGCATCCAGGCTATCCCCCACGACCAATCCGCAACATCACAGCACAACACAGAACATCAACGTGAATGTCACGTTCGCAAATCCGTCTAACCGGGCTATAGCAGTTAGACAGGATTTACCGATCGAGTGACATTCACGGTCGCAGATATAATGTAAATACTGTGAACTAATGTGTTTAAAATTCTTGATCGATCAAATTTATCGAAGTGGGCCCCAAGCACTACTGTAGCACTCACAGAAAATCTGGGCCCAAAAAGAACATTCCAAAAACCCTATTTTCAAGTCAGGAGCTTTCTGCAAAATTTTGGTACACTAAACAGGGCAAGTCGCGGCGGAACCGCGGCCCAAGCATGGGTTTGGCCGCGGTTCCGTGGTGATGTAGTGTGTTCACGTGACCAAAATTTCACAGAATTCTTAGAATTCCCTGCACATCATTCTGCAACAACCTGAAAAATTTTTGGAGCTAAAAAAATTTCGATAGAAACTGATGCACATGAAAACGCGGTTTTTGGAATTTTGTTCGATCGGAAATGTAAACACACTAGACAAAGCTAGACTAGGTTAATGGCGAGGCTCTGATACCACTGTAAGTGCACGGCGGCGCCCCGGTCGTCATCCCGAGGCCAAAATGCGGAAGCGATGATTTACTTTAAACTTTTGAACCGGCACCATCGCACACTAAATACCCGGATCGGGCCATTAAACTAGTCCTAGCTAACTAAAGAATGGGTAGAGAGATATACCGAGTGATCCGAGTCCTTCGGTCTCCTCGCCGTCGTCCCGATCTCCCGCGGAATCTCCGGTCTTCATCTCCTCGCCAGAAGGGCACCACATCGCCGGCTTCTTTTACGGGCTCCCGCTTCTGGTCCGAGGCAACTCGGGCACGAAGTTGGCGAGTCGACGTGCCCAAGATTTGCTGTAGAATGTGTAGTGCTCTTTTGTCTCTATTGGGGTAGAGGAAGTTTCCATATGGTGGAGGTATGAGATATAATCTTTTGGAGGAGGAGCTAAAAAGATTTTTGCCAAGCCAAATGAGTGTAAATCCCCCACCCAAAAATTGGGACAGCCCCCTAGTTGTGGCCGGCCTTGGCATGGTGGTGGGGTGAGAATGGAATGAAGTGAGGAATAATACCAAGGGATAAGAATAATGCAAGGTAGAGTGTAAAGGGAAAAAAAAGGCAAGTCTCACATCTATCACCATCACCCTTCATCATCATCAAGCATGATAACAAACTAAATCCAACACTCCACCACAACCATCATGACACCACAAGTTAAGCCATGATGACTAAGGAAAGACAAGTGATCATGACACAACAATATGCAAAGACAACCCTCCAAAATGCTTATTTGCACAAATGCAAATAAGCCCTCCTCCACCAATCTTCAGCCAATGAAAGATACAAAGAAATATGGCTGAAACGGAAAACAAACTGGCAGCTCCAAAAAACTGATCCCGTAATAAATTACAGGAAAACCCCGCTACTGTATATACATACCCGCATTTGTATTCCGACCGAAATACAAATGCAATGAGACAAAATCTACACTGTGCAATACTAGGATCCGGCTTAAACCAAAGCCCGCTAGTATTTTCCGTCCGATCATGATCCGTGCAATACCGCACGTATCTGATCGAACCCTGCCATATCTCCATACGGCCTCTACAGCGTTTTGCCCGAAACTTGAGAAACTGGTCTGTGGGGGACTCTAAAGACTCGTCAATACTATGTTTGTGGATTTAACCACTAGCACGTCAGAGGTATTAGCCATACGTGACGGGCCACCAGCTATTGACCAAAAGGGACGTCTATGAGCGAACTCATCCTGACACCCTACTGAGCCTGTCAGTGACAATATCCGTACAGTCCGGTCCGTTCGTCTATGAGCATCGTATGGAGGGCCTAGGGGGTTGGTAAAAGTCAGACCCCCAAAAGCGGTACAAGTCGTGTCGGAGTGTAGCCCAGAACACCCTGAGATACTACTGGAATACCTACCATTAAATCTCCTGCCTTGGCCAAGGACTTCGTGTAAGAGCTCTTCTAGACACAGCGTGACCTCACCCCCAATACCGGGAGAGACGAACCCCTGAAGATCCGCTCACTGCCTCCATGTGGCTCGGGACTGTACCCAACTAAAATCTGTTTGCACGTTTCCTTTGAGCGTGGTAGGGTAGTAATCAAAGTACAGTGGGAACTCACACGAGACAAATGACGATCCTCAGGTCGATGAACTAACCTGTACACATGTCACCAGGGAACTGCTATCTGACGTCAGGTATAAGACCAACTAGCATGTTCCCGGTGAGTCCTGTCCGGTGTACTCATAACCCAATGAGAACCTGTATACATCTTAGGTGAATCAACTGACACCAGTGGCTTGTGAGACCGTCCACCGCCCCTCGTCGGGGTCTCGACTGTATACACTAGTCTACTCTGGAGTATCGATGCCCTGTCTCGAAACTCCCACGACTAGGGACCTTTTAAGGATGTGCTTATAGACTACCAGCTCTCACGTATATGATCGCCCTCATACTGCTGGCAGCCAAGCAAGAATCCTTGGGGCTCTATCAACGTGTAATAGCGACCTGTCAGGTCACCTAAAGCAGTACACGATGATAAAGGTAAACCAGATAGCAACTATCATCTTGAGTAAGGCTGTCCTACCGGGATAGATCCTCCCTCAATCATTGCAATCACGTGCCTGTGATCCAATAATTGACTCTGAGGGCACTATCTCCAACATCTCCAGGCAGTGACCAATGACACGCCTTAATCAAGATAATAATATGGATGTATTGACCGAACCCGCTTATAATACCGGGCTAGGTTCCACTCTATCTTATGACCGTCATAAGTCTGAGCAAGGAATAGGGTAATATCTGGATTCCCACGCCACCCAAACGAAGAATAAGCATGTTGATGCATCATTTTCGGGTGTGTTCGTAACCGAGAACTGTTTCTATGTTTGCTCTACGTCCTGGGTATTAGATACCGGATCAGGATGCTACGTATGCAATTTGTTACATGGGCTAAAGATAGGTAGAGAACTGAGAAAGGGTGATAAGTCTCTAGTAGTTGGGAATGGTGCAATTGTTGTAGCTAAAGCAGTTAGCAAATATCACCTTGTATTACCAAGTGGTAACACAATGATTCTGAGTGACTGTTATTTCGTACTAAAAATGTTGTGGATGTTTTCCTAAATCAAGTGTTGATTAGGCATGGTACGATGTATAACGGTATATACGTTCTAAATCATAAAACGGTTCTAAGTATACAGAACACACACAAGAAGAACAGTTCAGAAATGAATGAAGCCTTCTTGTGGTATTGTAGACTAGGTCATATCAATGTGACAAGACTAGATAAGTTTCATAAAGATGCACATTTGAATCAGTTTGAATTTACATTTTATGAAACTTGTCAGTCATGTCTCAAAGGTAAGATGACCAAAAACTCTGTTTACTGGACACGGAGAAAGAGCTGCTGAACTCTTAGGACTGATACATAGTGATGTATGCGGTCCTATGTCTACACATGTCGGGAATGGTTTCTCGTACTTTATTACATTCACCGATGATCTCTCAAGATACGGACATGTGTTCCTGTTGAAATACAAATCTGAATCTTTTGAGAAATTCATGGAATATAAGTACGAAGTTAAGAACCAGACGGGTAAGAGTATTAAAATCCTTCGATCTAATCGAGGAGGTAAATAATTAAGCACGAAATTCCGGGATTATTTAAAAGAGAATGAGATTCTCTCTCAGCTTACTCCTCCGTATACACCACAGCACAATAGAGTTTTCGGAGAGGAGGAACTGCACCCTATTAGATACGGTGCACTATATGATGAGTAAAGCTGAGTTTCCTATATCCTTTTGGGGTTATGCACCTGAGATAGCTGCATACCTATTGAATAGAGTTCCGACCAAATCCATTGCCTACTACTCCATATGAGATATGGAATGGGAAGAGACCATCTCCTAAACGAGTTAAGATATGTGGTTTTCCGGCTGATGTTAAAAAGCAAAATCCAGACAAGCTCAAAGCAAGGTCAGTTCTGTGCAAGTTTGTTGGACATCCCAAACATTCATGATGGTATATCTTATACCACACCGAGGAACAAAAGGTGTTTGTTTCTCGACATGCCACCTTTTTAGAAAAGGAATTTCTTGTGAAAGAAATTAGTGGTAATTGTAAGTGCACGGCGGCGCCCCGGCCTCCATCCCGAGGCCGGTACAAGTCGCGTCAGAGATCAGCCCAGAACACCCTGAGATACTACTGGAATACCTACCAGTAAATCTCTTGCCTTGGCCAAAGACTTTTCATGTTCTGGCTCTCCTAGACACAGCGCGACCTCACCCCCAATACCGGGAGAGACGAACCCCCGAAGATCCGCTCACTGCCTCCATGTGGCTCGGGACTGTACCCAACTAAAACCTGTTTACACGTCTCCTTTGAGCGTGGTAGGGTAGTAATCAAAGTACAGTGGGAACTCACACAAGACAAATGACGATCCTCAGGTCGATGAACTAACCTGTACACATGTTACCAGGGAACTGCTATCTGACGTCAGGTATAAGACCAACTAGCATGTTCCCGGCGAGTCCTGTCCGGTGTACTCATAACCCAATGAGCACCTGTACACATCTTAGGTGAACCAACTGACACCAGTGGCTTGTGAGACCGGCCACCGCCCCTTGTCGGGGTCTCGACTGTATACACTAGTCTACTCTGGAGTATCGATGCCCTGTCTCGAAACTCCCATGACTAGGGACCATTTAAGGATGTGCTTATAGACTACCAACTCTCACGTATATGATCGCCCTCATACTGTTGGCAGTCAAGCAAGAATCCTAGGGGCTTTATCAACGTGGAATAGCGACCTGTCTGGTCACCTAAAGCAGTACACGATGATAAAGATAAACCAGATAGCATACTATCATCTCGAGTAAGACTGCCCTACCAGGATAGGTCCTCCCTCAATCATTGCAATCACGTGCCTGTGATCCAATAGTTGACTCTGAGGGCACTATCTCCAATAATCTCCCACTTGCACTCAAGGATAATTATTGCGATGTCGCATATTCACAGCCCGTGTGATACCGAACACCCAACTCCTCTACTAGTCAGTCTCACAAAGCTCGTTGCGAAACTATTGCGTTCGAGGAATAGCCTCAGCGAGTGGATCCGCTTTGATGTTTCTTTCTATGTCTCTTTATATCTCAAGTTCGCGGAGAAAACCATCTCCCGAAATGAGCAATACCTGTCTTAGAATGTGTCTGGATGTCTGATGGGACCTAGCTCATAAATGAACTCCAAATCCAAACTTCTTAGACTGTATCGTCAACTGAACTTAATCAGTATCCTGCGCCATGCCTCCCTCAGTATTGCCTTGGACCACCTGTCCAAAATACTGCCCCTCATCAGAAGAAAAACTATAACTCTGACAACCTCCTTGTCGTCCAGGTCACCTTGGAAGCCTGGAATGATAACTGTCTCCCGAATGAGGCTGTCGTTATCATATCCCTAGAACATCCACTTATGTTCTAAAACTGCTTCCGATTGTTTCTCCAGGATTGGATCAATGTCAACTTATTGCATCCAGTGCAAGAACAACATCTGGTGTGGTACTTGACATCTCATGATTGACTCAATTTCCTAAGCAAGTGATCTGCCAATCATGCACATCCCTCTCCCCTTTAGTCTGTAAGACACCTTTAGAGAGGGTGACTCCATCACCTGCAGGTACACTACCGTGCCAGGAGTCGTCCATTCTAAATACTCTTAGAATGCTGTCTAAGTACCCTTAATTGGGAAACCACCCAAATCTAGATCTAAAACCATAGATCTAGTAACCAGTATGCCTGATATAATGTCCAAGTCCCATGTGGAGAAACCACTGTGTGACGACCAAAGTATAACCGATCGTAGTATAGGAATATCACTTCCTACTCTGTGTATGTCATCCAAATACCATGACATCACACCCTACTACCTTCTCAACAGATCCATCCCCTATTCTGATGAAGTCAAGCCTATGACTGTCACATCAGAAA
Organism: Agapanthus africanus; assembly: GCA_030015575.1. Taxonomy (NCBI): domain Eukaryota; kingdom Viridiplantae; phylum Streptophyta; class Magnoliopsida; order Asparagales; family Amaryllidaceae; genus Agapanthus; species Agapanthus africanus. The sequence goes on from CM057342.1 coordinate 307,483,634, forward strand.
TTGATGATCTATCTCCGCTATCTCTGCTTTAGTCTATAAATAGACATAAGCCACATGTCCTCCAATGCTTCCGCTGCTCCCACTGACCACGACAACCCTCTGGCAGAGTCATATACACGTACACTTCTAAAACTAGTTTAGAACGACGCTATACTCATCCTCCCGCCGGGTCTCGCAACCTGGAACAACAGCAATGGCAAGTGTGGGTAAACAAGAACTTCCCTGTCACCGTCCTTGAGGCTACCGGAGTACCTCTCGGGTGCCTGAAGTTACCCACCGTATCTGCGGAGTGGCCAATCGAAAGTCAAACCAGATTGAATCTTTAGGTTCCTATCAAATCTTCAGTAATCGTTTGTGGTTCTGGAATCACTTCCAGCTCTACCATACTCCCACTACTATTTTCTGAAAAAAAATCCATTTTTAATAAAACTGTGGCGAGTCTAGAACAATATCACTATTGATCTTCCAGATGGTAGAAAGTCAACCCTCGTCATAGCCTGGGTCAACCCACAAACAACCATTGCAGAAACGTGCCTTGAGTTATCCAGAGTCTGGTTTTAAGCATAGGCCGGACAACTCCCCGTACCTTAACATCGTTAAGATATGAACTGTTCTATATCCAATATAGAACCAGAGGCACTGATTTAATTGAACCAGATTCAAATCATGCAGCTGTCTCCAGTGCATGTCAACTAAATGGAAGGAGGCCGATCAGCGTTACTCAACTTAGGAATGCTTCCACTTATGAGTAACCTGAAAGAGAAGCAAGGTCGCTTAATCATTACTATCAACTGAATACCATACTCAAGTATCTACATCTCCAATCACTTTGAAGAATACCGATACTTGCAATATCTGGCTCTCTACTTTATTCATATACCTATAACTTCTCAAAATTCGGACCCTGTGTTTCTACGAAACACCTGTCTAAAAACTAGAGAAGTCATAAGTAAACCGAATATAGTACGAGGACCAACCCCTCTGTCCTGATGGACCCTGGACAACATACAATACTCTGTATAAGTCCCTTGAGTCTGATAACTCATTCACTGTGTGTCGTAGGTTGAAAACTGTACTTATGGTTAAGAAGAATTACACCGCTGTTTAATGCTCCTTACCCAACCATCCACTGATATAGGTAAATGTCATAGACATAATTTCTAAAAGGTATATCTCACTCTATGAAAATAGACGTACAGATATATCAATTTGAAATTGGTGCATAACAGCGGATATTCATAACCAAATATTTGCCGACCGGCAAACAGTCCAGGTGACGTCCTCAAATATCACCGATTAGAACGAATCCCGATATAATGAGGATGATCACCTAATTCCCAATAACTTACTCCCACTCATCATCTGTAAAATTATACAGATGTGAGAATCACACCTGGTAAATACATACCCTGGAGCAAGTGTCTAATTGGGAAATCCGTTTTCCTTTAACAGTATACAGTACACAGTGAAACTGAAACATTGAAATGTTTCGATAGGGTATCCCGGTATTCCTAGTAATGCCTCTTCAATTATCCAGATTCACAACTGTAACCGTATATCTCTTTGCCACCTCTCCAAATCCCTTTATATGTCTTTAGTCATTACCTTCTGCACACCCCTTTAGGCCAAATTGTTTTCTTCCTTCCCTACCGTTCGGCACCAGCCTATGGTTTGGAAGAAGACTATCCAATAAGCATAATGGGTGTACTGTCCTAATCCGAGGAGCACTCGCAATGCGAGAGAAGGTTAAGATAAAAGACAACCGAATAAACCTTATTCATATTTCTCCTGAACCAGAATCCATCCCCGAACTGGAACAAGTTCCTTTCGAGTTCGTATATAACCATACGATGGAATATCCAATAAACTGTGGATCTTCGTAGTGATACGGAGTGTCCTGGAGAAATACAAAGGTGATTTAGGATTGGCGAAGAAATACTTGGTCTGGTCGTGAAAATCAGTCGCAATTTACTTTGCCCTCTTACTAATGCCTTTCTTTGTCTTTACTTAATATCTTCTGCACACCATCGTTATGCTAATTGGTTTTCTTCATTCCCCACCGTTCGGCACCAGCCTAAGGTTTGGAAGAAGACTATCCAATTTGCGTAATAGGTGTACTATCCCCTAATCTAAGGGGTACTCGCAACCTGAGAGAAGGTAAAAGGAAAAGACAACTGAATAGTCCTATCCGTTTTCTCCAGAACCGGAAACCATCATCGAATAAATTCCTTCGAGTTCGTATATAACCATACGATGGTTTTGTCCAATGGAAGTGGGCATTCGTAGTAATACGGGGTGTCCTGGAGAAAAGGGTAAAAGTAGGAGTGGCAATGAGGTTTGCAACTCTGACAATCCAAAAGCCAGTGTTAAGAATGTTCGGTTAATTTGGTCACTGAGTCATAGTCTTAGGGTCGGGTCAATGGTCGCTACCAAAGAGAGAGAGAAAAGAAACACTCAGTGTGCACTCTAACCTAGATCAGAATGGTTACCAATTTATCTAATCTGGAAACCTCCCACTGTCACCTCAAATTCTCCTCCAAACCTGAAAGAAGAATTAGTCGGGGTCACCCGAGGAGTAAACTAACTCATCAGTGGGAATCGGGATCCAACTATCATCGCATGATAACGTGACGGAATCCGCTCACGTCATCACACTCCAGAAGGTATGCGCATATCTGGCACGTTTCAGTTTCTTTAGAAACTCCCGATGTGATTTTTGCCCCATGCTCTTATGACCTTGACTTTGGCCAACATATCATAAGTCACATGTCAAGTTCTACCCGTCATTCTCCAGGTTAATTTGAGCCCACCCGTACATACCCTTGATTTTGGCCAAAATAGTAGTACGACTGCCCCAAACCAACGCATCTATCTATGCTGCATATGAATACCCAATAGCTACCAATCACTGTGCCTTGACTTTGGCCAACATACACAGCTTGAATACTATTGACCACCCATATGAAACGACGGAGGGCTACGAATGGTTTCTGGCGAAAACCTTTAACGTAAAGAACTTGATATCGTTGAAGGAACGGATAGCTTTTAAAAATATAGTGACGAAAACCGTTGCTAAAGAGGTCACTCCCGTTGAAGGGATCTCGGCTCTTTCCCCGTAGAATAAGGTGCAGGATATTCCAACTGAATACCATGATGCAAAGCAAAAGTAATCGGCTATAGTGAAGTTATTGCCCTGACGCAAACTTTTTGTCCAAGGGGTCACTCCCGGTGAAGGGATCTCGGCCCTTGCCTCGTCGACTGAGGAGCAGGATATTCCAACTGAATACCACGATGCAAAACAAAAGTGAACGTCCTTGCAATAACAGCTTTTTGAAAAATGTTCCAACAACATCAATAAGGTTTGTTTTAACTTGCATTGATCCGAATCAACGCAGTCCCATCAATTGATCACACCACAATGAACGAAAATATACTGATGTACGTATATGCCATCCGCATTCGCCACTGGGTCCCGTCATTACCCGTTAGGTTAGCTAACTAACGACAGAGCAGGGACTGGACTAGCGTGGATGCAAAACATATACAACATCTACTAGTATATATATATATATATATATCAATATATAATATTTCGCTCAAGGCGTGATAAAATGCAACATCACAGAAATGTACAGCATCACAGAATAATACAGATATCTGGGATCCCCGGGTTTCATAGAGCCGCTATTGAAACCCGACGTTCCCCTGGTCGTGTGGATAGCCTGTGCAATGAAATCCTAGATCCCTACGGGCGCGGCAAGTTACCCGCCAAAACCTGAAGTGAGGCAGCCCCCTTCAGCAACGTGAATAGACCACCCAGCACTTCACGGAATCCGGTAACTTGGGCACCCCTCCTGGGTCAACCTGTACCCCCTACGAGTGCGGCGAATAGCTCGCCAATTCTAGAGTGAAGCCCCCTCCGTCTCAATGCCGCCCTCTAGAACCCGGCTATCCGTGCACCCCTCCGCGGGGCAATCCTAGTATAGAAAGTAAAATATACATACAACGGGTACATCGACCACAACCCGGTCGTGCCCCAAAAGAATAATACAAACAGGCAGTGACGGCAGTCCACATGTCGGACGCTCGCCCCGTAATATCAAATGTACATAATACAACCAAAAATTGTACTAGCATTGCATCCAGGCTATCCTCCACGATCAATCCGCAACATCACAGCATAACACAGAACATCAACGTGAATGTCACGTTTGCAAATCTGTTTAACCGGGCTATAGCAGTTAGACTGGATTTACCGATCAAGTGACATTCACGGTCGCAGATATAATGTAAATACTGTGAAATAACATGTTTAAAATATCCGATCGAACAAATTTTACCAAGTGGGCCCCAAACATTACTGTAGCACATGAAGAAATCTGGGCCCAAAAAATAACATTCCAGAAAACCTATTTTCCAGTCCAAGCCCCTCTGTAAAAAAATTGGTCCAGTGAGGAGGCTAAACGGCGGCGGAACCGCGGCCCAAGCATGGCTTTGGCCGCGGTTCGGTGGTGATATGGTGTGATCACCCGACCAAATTTTCACAGAGTTCTTAGAATTCCGTACACAGTATTCTGAGACTACCTGAAAAATTTTTTGAGACAAAAAAATTTCGACAGAAAACTGTTGTTTTGAAAAATACGGTTTTGGAACATTTGTTTGATCGGAAGTGTAAACACGTTAGACAAAGCTAGACTATGTTAATGACGAGGCTTTGATACCACTGTAAGTGCACGGCGGCGCCCCGGCCTCCATCCTGAGGCCAAATGCTGAAGCGATGGTTAACTTTAATTTTCAAACCGGCACCACCGCGCACTATAAACCCGGATCGTGCCATTAACTAGTCCTAGCTAACTACAAGATGGGAAGAGAGATATACCGAGTGATCCGTGTCCTCCGGTCTTCTCGTCGTCGTCCCGATCTCCCGCGGAGTCTCCGGTCTCCATCTCGTCGCCGGAAGGGCACCACGTCGCCTGCTTCTTTTACGGGCTCCCACCTCTATACCGAGGCAACTCGGGCATGAAGTTGGCGAGCCGACGTGCCCAAGGTTTGCTATAGAATGTGTGTAGAACCATGTCTCATTTTAGGGTAGTGGATGTTGCCTTTGTGGTGGAGGAAAATGAACTTGGAGAGAGGTAAGTAAAATGTAGCATGCAAAGAATGAGATTAACATTTTTCTCACAACCAAAAGAGAAAGTCCCCTCCCCTAGTTAGTGGCCGGCCCATGCATGAATATGGAGAGAGAGGGTGAATGAGGGAGTGTATGTATCAATAATGCAAGATGAGAATCAAAAGATATCATGAAGGGAAATGATCACAAAACCAAAACCACACTCTAAAACAACCATCATCTTTCCACAAGTCAAACCATGATGACAAGAAGAAGTCAAATGGTGGAGGAATAATCATGATACAACAAAATGCAAATAACACCCTCCACAAATGCTTATTTGCACAAATGCAAATAAGCCCTCCTTCACCAATCTTCGGCCAATGAAAGATACAAAGAAATATGGCCGAAACGGAAAGCAAACTGGCAACTCCAGAAAACTGGTCCAGTAATAAATTACAGGAAAACCCCGATACTGTGTATACACACCCGCATTTGTATTCCAACCGAAATACAAATGCAATGAGACAAAATCTACACTGTACTATACTAGGATCCGGCTTAAACCAAAGCCGGCTAGTATTATCCGTCCGATCCTGATCCGTGCAATACCACACGTATCTGATCGAAACCTGCCATATATCCATACGGCCTCTAGTACTAACCGTCCGATCCTGATCCGTGCAATACCGCACGTATCTGATCGAACCCTGCCATATCTCCATACGGCCTTTACAGCGTTTCGCCCGAAAACTTGAACAACTGAATGTGGGGGACTCTAAAGACTCGTCAATACTATGGCTGTGGATTTAACCACTAGCACGTCAGAGGTATTAGCCATACGTGACGGGCTACCAGCTATTGACCAAAAGGGACGTCGATGAGCGAACTCATCCTGACACCCTATTGAGCCTGTCAGTGACAATATCCGTACAGTCCGGTCCGTTCGTCTATGAGCATCGCATGGCGGGCCTAGGGGGTTGGTAAAAGTCAGACCTCCAAAAGCGGTACAAGTCGTGTCAGAGATCAGCCCAGAACACCCTGAGATACTACTGGAATACCTACCAGTAAATCTCCTGCCTTGGCCAAGGACTTTTCATGTTCTGGCTCTCCTAGACAAAGCGCGACCTCACCCCCAATACCGGGAGAGACGAACCCCCGAAGATCCGCTCACTGCCTCCATGTGGCTCGGGACTGTACCCAACTAAAACCTGTTTGCACGTCTCCTTTGAGCGTGGTAGGGTAGTAATCACAGTACAGTGGGAACTCACACGAGACAAATAACGATCCTCAGGTCGATGAACTAACCTGTACACATGTCACCAGGGAACTGCTATCTGACGTCAGGTATAAGACCAACTAGCATGTTCCCGGCGAGTCTTGTCCGGTGTACTCATAACCCAATGAGCACCTGTATACATCTTAGGTGAACCAACTGACACCAGTGGCTTGTGAGACCGGCCACCGCCCCTCGTCGGGGTCTCGACTGTATACACTAGTCTACTCTGGAGTATCGATGCCCTGTCTCGAAACTCCAACGACTAGGGACCATTTAAAGATGTGCTTATAGACTACCAACTCTTACGTATATGATCGCCCTCATACTGTTGGCAGTCAAGCAAGAATCCTAGGGGCTCTATCAACGTGTAATAGCGACCTGTCTGGTCACCTAAAGCAGTACACGATGATAAAGATAAACCAGATAGCATACTATCATCTTGAGTAAGACTGCCCTACAGGGATAGGTCCTCCTTCAATCATTGCAATCACGTGCCTGTGATCCAATAATTGACTCTGAGGGCACTATCTCCAACAGTAATGAGGTAGAACTGGAAGAAGTTCCAGCTACACAAACAATAACTGACGATTTGGTGGAACCGGAGGATTCAATAGTCCCCGATGAACCTCAGCCACTCCGCAGATGTAGTAGGGTTCCTCCTCCATCTGAGAGATACTACGGTTTTCTCATAGATGGTGGGAGCGAGGATTGCATCATGGAAAATGATTACCCAACTAGTTTCGAGCAGGCCATCACAACTGGAAACTCTGTGAAATGGTTGGATGCTATGCGATCTGAGATGGAATCCATGTACACCAACAAAGTATGGACTTTGAAAGTTTCTCCTGAAGGGGTAAAACCTATCGGGAGCAAATGGATCTAAAGAAGATAATTGGTGTAGATGGAAAAGTTGAGACTTCCAAAACTAGACTTGTAGTAAAAGGTTTGTTCAATGACCTGGTGTCAACTATGATGAAACCTTTTCTCCTGTCGTTATGCTTATGTCCATCAGGATCCTACTTGCCGTTGCTGCATACCATGACTACGAAATCTGGCTGATAGACGTCAAGACCGCTTTTCTAAATGGTGATTTAGAAGAGAGCGTGTACATGACACAGCCAGAGGGCTTCATAGACAATGGGAGCAGCGGAAGCATGTGCAAGTTGCTTAAATCAATATACGGATTAAAGTAGGTATCGCGGAGCTGGAACATCTGTTTCAATAAAGCTGTCAAAGAGTTTGACTTCATCAAAAATGCAGATGAGCCATGTATATATAAGAAGATAGTAGAGAGTAAGATTGTCTTCCTCGTATTGTACGTAGATGACATACTTTTGATAGGAAACGTTTTTCCTATGCTACACTCGGTCAAGCTCTTCTTATCACACAGGTTCTCCATGAAAGATCTTGATGATGCCTCCTACATCCTGAGGATTAAGATCTATAGAGATAGATCAAAATGGATGTTAGGATTGTCCCAATCCAGGTACATAGACACCATACTAAAGAGGTTTAGTATGGAAGATTCTAAGAGTGGTAATATACCCGCTTGATCAGGAATCACTCTCTCCAAAGAGATGTCTCCAAAGACTGATTTGGAGAGGGCTCGCATGCAAGGGATACCCTATGCTTCGACAGTCGGGTCTATCATGTATGCGATCTTATGTACCAGACCAGATGTAGCTTACTCACTAGGTGTAGTGAGTAGGTATCAATCAGATCCTGAGGTGAAACAATGGACAGCTGTGAAGAACATTCTTAAGTACTTGAGAAGGACTAAAAAGATGTTCTTGTTGTATGGTAACGGTGAACTCCAGGTGGAGTCCTTTACCGATTCGATCTTCTAAAGTGATAAGGACGACAGTAAGTCGGTCTCGGGTTTTTTCTTTACCCTCATTGGAAGGACGGTATGTTGGAAGAGTTCCAAGCTAGATACCGTAGCAGACTCGACGATGGAGGCTGAATACATCGCTACCAACGATGCTGCCAAAGAGGCTGTCCGGATGAACAAGTTCATAGCTGAACTTGGTGTGGTTCCTACCATTGAGCATCCAATACCTGTGTATTGTGATAACAATGGAGCCGTAGCTTTAGCCTAGGAACCTCGGTCCTATCATCGATCTAGACATATTCATAGGCGGTATCACCTGATCAGGGAGATAATAGATCTCTGGGTGATCGAGGTCACGAGAGTTGACACAGAGGATAACACAGCGGATCCACTAACAAAGGCCCTCTCCCAGATGCGATTCGAGAGACTTTTGGGGATGTTGGGTATGAGATACTACAACAACTGGCCTTAGTACAAATGGGATACTGTTATTGATATGCATGCTTTAGAGGCCATTATTGTATGATATAGTGGATGCTTGGACATATATATGGAGGACTTTCTTACTCGACATGATAGTATGCTATTTGGTTGCCTTTATCTTAACATGTTCACCAGTACTGTCATTCATATACATGTTGACAAAGCCTTTAGGATATTGGCTTGACTACCAGGATTATGATGTGGATCATACTACTGGGACCTGGATAGTTCACAAGCACATCCTTCAATTGTTCCTATCGATACAGGGCATCGATATTCCAGAGTAGACTAGGTCGCACATTTCTTGACCCTGTATGTGGCAATGGTTGATCCCATATCTATTGGTGTTTGACATCAAAGATTGTACACAGGTTCACATTAGAGAATGGATACACCAAACAGGACTCGTTGAGAACTCCTAGATGGTAATATACCTATAGTCAGATAGCAGTTCTCTGGTGACATTGGTACAGGTTAGTCTGTAGACCCGAGATTGTCATAGAGTCTTGTGTGGTTCTCACTGTGCTTTGATTTCCTCCCTACCATGGCTCAAAGGAGTCGTGCAAACAGGTGGATTTAGGGTACAGTCCAGAGTCACATGGAGGCAATGCGTGATAGGAGGGGTTTCGTTTCTCCCGGTATATGGAGTTGATGTTGCGCTATACTCGATTGGCTATAACAGTAAGTCCCTGGACAGAGCTGTTGATGAGATTTACTGATAATTGTTATCAGTAGTTTCTCATACCGTTATAGGCCTTACATCGGCATGACTTATCAAGTTATTATGGTCTGACGATTCCACCCTTAGACTCGATATGCGACATATCAGACGAAGAGACCGGACTATACGGTAAGTGTTACCTATAGGCTTCATGGGAGTTTGGACAAGCTTACTTGTTAATCTTTTATTCGTTCAATACTTGGGTAGCTGTTACGTCCATCTAGTACCGCTGACAGCTTATGGGTGACTGATGTGATCATCACCTACTGCTGGCGTATTAACGAGTCTTTAGAGTCCCACATAGAAGTTTCCTTGTTCAAGCGAAATGAAGTAAGGCACATATACTGATATGTGCGGGGGCCTGATTAAATACGAGTATGAGATACCGTATTGTAATCTGGCGGCTGTTTGTTATCAGTTAGGTTATATGTGATATAACCGAATTATTGAATCAAGTGTTGATTTGATAATGTGAAATACATAAAAATGATATTAGTCGGTTATATGTGATATAACCGGATGATTAAATCAAGTGTTGATTTAATAATATGATATATATTTATATTTTATATAATTGTATATTGACTAATATTATTGCTTACAAATTATATGCTTATCTTTATATATATATATATATATATATATATATATATATATATATATATGAAGCATGGCATGGTTTTTCTATTCTTAGAAAATAGAAATTAAGGTGGAAAATGGGGAGACTTTTGTAGTATGGAATATAGCATGGCTCATTCTTTATTCTATTCATTTACTTGCACTATTGAAGCATGGCTATAATTTTTAATTGTTAGAAATTGTATGCTTCAATAATGAGTGAGCTTGGATGAGCCATTATACACTTCATTCTTCACTTGAGTTATTTTCTTCACTTGAGCTCATGAGATGAGTTCTTCTCATGAGCTCTCTCCCTTTTCCTCACCTCCACCTCCAAGCTCAATCCCTCACATGAGTTGTGAACCCTTGAGCTTGTGAGAACTCTAGTGAGAAAACATAACCCCTACTTCACCATCCTACACTATATTAGCTCTTTGGTGTAGTGTGTTTCCTTCACTAAAGAGTTTAGTGAAGAGGTACCTTGGATTAGTAGACTTCGGGTGGATCATCTTCGGTATGAAGGTCATCGAAGTAAGTTCGTTCAACCTTCAAGTGGAGCCTAGTGGAGTTGTAGGGGCTACAACCCAGAGCTTTAAAAGGGAAGGACACGGTCTACAAAGATTGTAGGCACCTTTCTCTTAGCTAGTTTTTATGATATCATAATTAAACCCTAATCATCTAGTTTAAGATCTTGGTTAGTGTAGATTAGCTCCCCTAAAATTTTTAAAACGGCAGTCTTGATGCTAGTAAAATCCAGTGGTGGTGCAAACATACACTTTCAGACTGCTGTCATCGCGGCTTGTATTATTCTTTGGGCCACGTCCAGGTTGCAGACGTAGTCACTATTGTATATTCAATTTTTTCATTACATGCAATAGGATTACCCAACGGCGGAGTGCTCGAGTAGCTGGGTTCTAGAGGGCAACGGGCTTCCATTTCATGGCATTGAGACCGGGATGCTTTACTCTAGAATTGGCTGGCTATTCGCCGCACTCGTAAGAGGTATAGGATTGACCTACAGAGGCGTGCCTAAGCCACCAGATTTCGGAAGTGCTGGGTGGTACATTCACTTGGTTGATTGGGGTTGCCTCACTTTTGGGATTGGCAGGTGGTTTGCCGCACTCGTAGGGGTCTAGGGTCTAATACTACAGGCTATCTGTTAGTGTATATGCCCTAGAGGCCATTATTGTATCATACTAGTGTGTATATTACTTAATGGAAGCTTGGGATATTCACAGTTGTATAGACAATCTTGCTCAAAATGGTAGTATGCTACTTGGTTTGTTTCTACTTCAAAATGTGCGTATGTTTCTTTTAGCATATAGCTTATACATATTAGTGGAGCCCTTAGGATCTTTGCTTGATTACCAGCGTTGTGATGGCAGTCACACTAGTGGGGGCTGGGTAATCTACAAGCACATCCTTATACAGGTCCCTAGTCGTAGGATTATCGAGACAGGGCATCGATACTGCAGAGTAGACTAGTGTATACGCTTCTCATCCCAGAAGGGGAGATGGTCTGTCCCACAGCCATCAGTACGTCGTACTGGAGATAGTATGCAGGTGCTTGTTAGGTTATGAGTACACTGGACATGACTTGCTGGGAACTGTTGGTTTGGTATTATACCTATCGTCAGTTATCAGTTCCCAGGTGACATGAGTACAGCATAGTCCGTTGACTTGACACTGTCACTTCGCCTCGAGTGTGTTCCCACTGTTCTTAGATTACTACCCTACCACGGCTCAAATAAGTCATGCAAACATGTGGTAGTTGGGTGCAGTCCCGAAGCACTTGGAGACAGTGACGGTTAGACAGGATTCGTCTCTCCCGGTATTGGGGGTTGATATCGCGCTGTGTCTAGGAGAGCCATTACACAAAGTCCCTGGCCAGGGCAAGCGAGATATACTGGTAGCGTTTCCAGTGTTATCTCAGGGTGTTCTGGGATACACTCCGACATGACTTGTACCGCTATTAGGGGACTGACGTTTACCGCCCCCTAGGCCCGACATGCGATACTCTCAGATGAATAGACCGGACTGTACGGAGATTGTCACATTCAGGCTCAGTAGGAGTTCGGATGAGTTCACCTCATCAGTCTTCTTATCGGCATCTACCTGGTGACCGTTACGTACAGCTAGTACCGCTTGCGGCCTGTGGTTAAACCCACTGCCAGCGTAGTGTCGAGTCTTTAGAGTCCCACACATAGGGCTATTCGCCTTTGGGCAAAACAGAGTAGAGGTCGCATGGTTTTGCGACGGGGTTCGTCCACATCCGCGCACTTGTGCACGTTTGGTGTCCGGGCAGTTATTACTAGCGGGCTTTGGTTTAAGTCAGATCCTAGTATTTGTTTTGGGATTGGTTTTGTCTCATTGTATTCGTGTTCCTCGGAACACGGATGCGGGTGTGTATGTACAGTTGATAGAGGCAGATGATTCTCATTAGGGTTGTTGAACGTTGACTTTTTCCAAACCCTAATGAAAATGAGAAATATGATTAGTGATATTAATTAAAGATAATTGTGCCATGGTTAGGTTGACCATTTGACTTTTGTTGACCTTTTGACTTTGGTTGACCGGTTGACTTATGTTGACAATTTGACCATCATCATTTCACATGAAAGATGCTTCTTGATTCTTGCAAATTTCATTTAATGTGAAATGATAATGGTCATTCCAAATGAACCATCACAATTTCTTTAATTATTATTATTATTTCATTATTCTCTCATATGAGAGTATGGTTGCAAAAAGTCTCTCATTCTCTCTTGCTCTTTCTCTCTCATATGTTTGAGCTCTCCCTCTTCCTCTCAAAGCTCTCATCTCTCATGTGTTGAGAACCATGAGCTCTTGAGATAAAACCTTCAAGACTTCACTCTACTCATTCTAGGGTTCTAGGTTTAGCAAGCCAAGCACTTTAGTTACCTCTAGGTTGAGGTAGGAGCTCAAGGTAGAGGCCTTCGGGTGGATCTTTCTTCGGCAAAGAGAAGGCGACGAGGAGGAGCCGTTCAAACCACTCCATGGAGCAAGAAGAGAAGGAGTTCAAGACCTAGGTATAACCTTCTAACCGAGTAGCTAAACTTGTAGTTAGTTTGTTAGTTTTTGTTTAGTAAAGATCCTCTAGTTCTAGTCCATGTTACCTTGTGTTAAAAATTATTTTTTACCTATTCCGCCTCCCCGTAAGCACCGGGGTGGGTAACGTGGACTTACAGTGGTATCAGAGCCTAGCTAAACAACAACTAGCATGTTAGCAAAGCGTTTGGAACTTCGATCAGGAAAAAAATCGCGAAACATGTCAAAAAACTATACTTTCTACCGATTTTCAAAACAGCCCTAAAAATATTTCCACATACCTTAAAAATCAGTGCATGGTTTTTTAGAAACAACCAGGAAAAACGAGCCCACGACCAAAGTTAAAATCGTTGGAACAATTTCAAAACCACTCGGTTTCTTTTCAAAACAACTTTTAAACGCGGAGCTTAAACCACTCCTTTTAAAAGCTCTCAGGTTCCTTCGATTATATCAAGTTCACTACGTTCACGGTTTCGCCAAAACCATTCGTAGCCCTCCATCATTTCAGTTAAATATTCGGTAGTATTCAAGCTATGTATTTTGACCTACACCAAGGCATAATGATTGGTAGCTGCCGGATATTTATCTGTTGCATAGATAGATGCGTTGGTTTGAGACAGTCGTACTGCCATTTTGGCCTACGTCAAGGGTATGTACGGGTGGGTTCAAATTAACCTGGCAAATGATGGGTAGAACTTGACATGTGACTTATGATATTTTGGCCTACGTCAAGGTAATAAGAGCATGGGGCAAAAATCCACATCGGGAGTTTCTAAAGAAACTGAAACTTGCTAGTGCTGCATACCATTTGGAGTGTAATGATTCTGGTAGGATTCCTTCAGCTTTATCACACGATGATATTTGGATCCCGATCCTACTGTGAGTATATGCTACTCCTCGGGAAACTTTCTCACTTAACGATCAATGCTATAAACCAAGTAGGTGTCTAGAAAGGTGTTAGCGGGGCTTCTCCCACAGGGAAAAGAGGTTACTTAATTAAGGAACTTCGCGAAAGCGTTGGAAAACCTCCCTCAAAATACCAACACTGGCCTGGCAGAACGGTTAAGCAAGTATTGTCCGGTGAGATCGATCCCGACTAATTCTTCTTTTATGGTTTGAGAAAGGATTCGAGAAACAGTGGAAGCCATCCTGTTTAGACAAACTAAAAACCACTCTAAACTTGCAAGAGCATCATACTAAAGTATTTCTTCTCTCTCTCCTAATTGCAGCGACCAAACATCATGACCGGCCTTAAGTTACTACTAGATAAAAACATACTGACAGGGCAAACTACAAAGATTGGCTCAGGAATGTCAAAATGGCAATCACTTATGACAAGTTGGGGTATCTTCTTACCACCAAAGCTCCCCTGTCCCAGGTCCTCAATCCAGCGTCGCGGATAAGGAAATCCGTAAGACCTGGAAGATTGATTGTGCGAGGGCAAAGTGCATCGTGCTTGCCTCTATGGACAATGAACATCAGAGGAGGCACGAGGATATGGACCTAGAATCCATATTTCTCCATACAAAGGATCTGTATGGAGAGCAATCCCGTATCGCCAGATACGAAGTCTCGAAAAAGTTGTTTTCGGCGAGATTGGCCGTCAGATCATCTGTAGCGGAACACGTGCTTCAGATGATTGGCTACATTGAAGAGCTCGCGGACCTCGGGACCACGTTAGAGAACGAGCTCTACACCGACTTAATTCTCCGGTCCCTTCCTTCCACTTACGCCCAGTCTTTCCTGAACTTCAACATGCAAGGAAAAGAAGTTGAACTTCCGGAACTCCTCAACAAGTTGAGGAGTGCAGAGGGCACCTTGAAGAAAGTAAGGGAAACACCCGCTTTGTTTGTTGGAGGACCTTCTTCTTTTAGGTCCAAGGCGAAAGCCAAAGGAAAGAAGAAGAAAACCCCCACCAAACCAAGGGGCGGTGTTAGTAAAGTGGAAGCTAAGCGAAAGGCAAAGGTGGCAAAGGTAGAGGGACGGCTTGTGGGGAAAGAAGAGTGCTTTTATTGTCATAATAAAGGACACTGGAAGAAAGATTGCAGGGCTAGGAAGGCCAAGAACCAGGACCCGAAGCAAGTTATGGCTTCGGCTTCAGGTGTGTGTGTTATTAAAAACTGTCTATCAATAAACTCTACTTCCTGGGTATTGGATACCGGATCAGGATCTCATATCTGTAATTCTTTGCAGGCACTGAGAAAGCGTAGGGTTTTGAAGGCAGGTGATATGACCCTCAGAGTTGCAAACGGAGCTGGCATGGATGCTGAGTCCGTGGGGGACTATCACTTGGGATTGTCAGATGGACATGTTTGGGTTTTGCGTGACTGTTATTTTGTACCTAGTGCGGCTTGTAATATCATATCTGTATCTTTAATATCTAAAGAAGGTTATGATTTTGCATTTGTAAGCAATGTTGTAAACATTCACCTTAATCATGTTCTGATTGGGTCGGGTACATTAAGCAACGGTATATACCTATTGAACCAACCACAGATTTTCAATGTGCAGAATACACACAAAAGAAAGTCTTCAGAAATAAATCATGCTTTCTTATGGCATTGTAGACTGGGTCACATCAATGAGAGAAGGTTGACTAAGTTACATAAAGAAGGATATTTGGATCCGTTCGAATATCAATCATATGCAACTTGTCAATCATGTCTCAAAGGAAAGATGATAAAGACTCCGTTCACTGGACATGGAGTAAGAGCGAGCGAGCTCTTGGGACTCGTACACAGCGATGTATGCGGTCCAATGTCTATACATGCTCGAAGTGGTTATTCTTACTTCATTACTTTTACGGATGATTTTTCAAGGTTCGGGCATGTCTTCTTAATGAAGCATAAATCTGAAGCCTTTGAAAAATTTCAGGAATACAAAAATGAAGTAGAAAAACAAACAGGCAAAAGTATCAAGACACTGAGATCTGATCGAGGTGGTGAATAATTAAGTGCCGAGTTCCTGGATTACCTAAAAGAGAATGGAATTCTCTCTCAGCTTACACCTCCATACACTCCACAACATAACGGTGTATCGGAGAGAAGGAACCAAACCCTATTGGATATGGTACACTCCATGATGAGTAACGCTGAGTTACCGCGATCTTTCTGGGGATATGCACTAGAATCAGCTGCATATCTTTTGAACCGAGTTCCAACTAAGACTGTGCCTACCACACTATATCAGATGTGGAGTGGGAAGAAACCCTATCTTCAATATCTGAAGATTTGTGGATGTCCAGCTTTTGTCAAAAAGCGGCATGCGGACAAACTCGAGGCACGCTCAGTACAGTGCAAATTTGTGGGATACCCAAAGAACTCCAGGGGGTATCTTTTCTATTACGCAGAAGAACTAAAGGTTTTTGTCTTTCGTCATGCCCACTTTCTGGAACATCAGTTCTTAGAAAAAGAAATAAGTGGGAGCGTAATAGAACTGGAAGAAATTCCAGAACCACAAGCTATTACTGAAAGCTTAGAAGAACCAGAAGGTTCGAAAGAACAGGATATTCCTGCGCCGCTCCGCAGAAGTAGTAGGCAGTCTCATCTGCCCAAGAGATACTACGGTTTTCTCATAGACGAGGATAGAAAGGATTGCATCACTGATAATGATGAGCCGACTAGCTTCCAGCAGGCCATTCAGAGCACTGACTCGGTAAAATTGCTGGATGCAACGCGGACCGAGATGGAGTCCATGTACACCAACAAAGTATGGACTTTAGACGTTGCTCCAGAAGGGGTAAAACCCGTAGGCTGCAAATGGATCTTCAAAAGGAAGATTGGTGTAGATGGACAGGTTGAAACCTATAAGGCTAGACTTGTTGCAAAGGGTTTTCGTCAAAGACCTGGTTTGGACTATGACGAAACCTTTTCTCCAGTGGCTATGCTCAAATCTATTCGGATCCTTCTTGCCATTGATTCCTTCCACGATTATGAGATTTGGCAGATGGACGTAAAGACCGCTTTTCTAAATGGAAATTTGGAGGAGTGTGTCTATATGGACCAGCCAGAGGGTTTCATCCAGAGTGGAAGCAGCGGGAAAGTGTGCAAGTTGCTTAAGTCCATTTATGGACTAAAGCAGGCATCGCGGAGTTGGAACATCTGTTTTGATGAGACGGTCAAAGAATTTGGCTTTATCAAAATTCCAGATGAACCATGCATTTATAGTAAAATTGTAGCACGAACTGTCGTATTCCTCGTTTTATACGTGGATGATATTCTCTTGATAGGAAATGACATTCCTATGCTACAATATGTCAAAGGGTTCTTGTCACACAGGTTCTCCATGAAAGACCAGGGTGATGCCTCTTACATTCTGGGGATCCGGATCCATCGTGATAGGTCCAAGAGGATATTAGGACTTTCACAGTCCAGGTACATCGACACCATACTGAAAAGATTCAGTATGGAAGATTCCAAACACGGTAATTTACCGGCTTGTCACGGGATCACCCTCTCCAAAGAGATGTCTCCCAAGACTGATTTGGAAAGGGATCGCATGTCTATTATACTCTACGCATCTGCGGTAGGCTCTATAATGTATGCGATGTTGTGTAGCAGACCAGATATAGTTTATGCACCAAGTGTGGTAAGCCGGTATCAGTCAAACCCTGGGGAGAAACACTGGATAGCGGTAAAGAACATTCTGATGTACCTGAGAAGGACTAAGGATATGTTTTTGGTTTACGGTGGAAAAGACCTCCAGATCGAGGCCTTTGCTGACTCCAGCTTCCAGAGTGACAAGGATGACTCCAAATCCATGTTGGGATATGTCTTTACCCTCAATGGAGGGGCGGTGTGTTGGAAGAGTTCCAAACAGGAAACCGTTGCTGACTCGACGATGGAAGCGGAATATATCGCAGCATCTGATGCCACAAATGAAGCAGTCTGGATGAGGAAGTTCTTGACAGAAATTCAGGTGGTTCCGTCCATTGTTGATCCAATACCTCTGTATTTTGACAACAACGGGGCTATAGCTTTAGCAAAGGAACCCAGGTCCCATCAGAAGTCCATACACATCTTGAGGCGGTATCACCTGATCAGGGAGATCGTGGATCACAGGGAGATCGAGGTTCGGAGGGTTGCTACAGAAGATAACACTGCAGATCCATTCACTAAGGCCATACCCAGACTCAGTTCGAGCGGCTGATCGAGATGATAGGTCTTCGATACGCCAGTACATGGCCCTAGTGCAAGTGGGAGATTGTTAGTGTATATGCCCTAGAGGCCATTACTGTATCATACTAGTGTGTATATTACTTAATGGAAGCTTGGGATATTCACAGTTGTATAGACAATCTTGCTCAAAATGGTAGTATGCTACTTGGTTTGTTTCTACTTCAATATGTGCGTATGTTTCTTTTAGCATATAGCTTATACATATTAGTGGAGCCCTTAGGATCTTTGCTCGATTACTAGCGTTGTGATGGTAGTCACACTAGTGGGGGCTGGGTAATCTACAAGCACATCCTTATACAGGTCCCTAGTCGTAGGATTATCGAGACAGGGCTTCGATACTCCAGAGTAGACTAGTGTATACGCTTCTCATCCCAGGAGGAGAGATGGACTATCCCAGGTGCTCATTAGGTTACGAGTACACTGGACATGACTCGCTGGGAACTGTTGGTTTGGTATTATACCTATCGTCAGTTATCAGTTCCCAGGTGACATGAGTACAGCATATTCCGTTGACTTGACAATGTCACTTCGCCTCGAGTGTGTTCCCACTGTTCTTAGATTACTACCCTACCACGGCTCAAATGAGTCGTGCAAACAGGTAGTAGTTGGGTGCAGTTCCGAAGCACTTGGAGGCAGTGACGGTTAGACATGATTCGTCTCTCCCGGTATTGGGGGTTGATATCGCGCTGTGTCTAGGAGAGCCATTACACAAAGTCCCTGGCCAGGGCAAGCGAGATATACTGGTAGCGTTTCCAGTGTTATCTCAGGGTGTTCTGGGCTGCACTCCGACACGACTTGTACCGCTATTAGGGGACTGACGTTTATCGCCCCCTAGGCCCGACATGCGATACTCTCAGACGAACAAACCGGACTGTACGGAGATTGTCACATTCAGGCTCAGTAGGAGTTCGGATGGGTTCACCTCATCAGTCTTCTTATCGGCATCTACCTGGGGACCGTTACGTACAGCTAGTACCGCTTGCGGCCTGTGGTTAAACCTACTACCAGCGTAGTGTCGAGTCTTTAGAGTCCCACACAGAGGGCTGTTCGCCTTTGGACAAAACATAGTAGAGGTCGCATGGTTTTGCGACGGGGTTCATTCACATCCACGCACTTGTGCACGTTTGGTGTCCGGGCAGTTATTACTAGCGGGCTTTGGTTTAAGCCAGATCCTAGTATTTGTTTTGGGATTGGTTTAGTCTCATTGTAATCGTGTTCCTCGGAACACGAATACGGGTGTGTATGCACAGTTGACAGAGGCAGAGGATTCTCATTAGGGTTGTTGAACGTTGACTTTTTCCGAACCCTAATGAAAATGAGAAATATGATTAGTGATATTAATTAAAGATAATTGTTCCATGGTTAGGTTGACCATTTGACTTTTGTTTACCTTTTGACTTTGGTTGACCGGTTGACTTATGTTGACAATTTGACCATCATCATTTCACATGAAAGATGCTTCTTGATTCTTGAAAATTTCATTTAATGTGAAATGATAATGGTCATTCCAAATGAACCATCACAATTTCTTTAATTATTATTATTATTTCATTATTCTCTCATATGAGAGTATGGTTGCAAAAAGTCTCTCATTCTCTCTTGCTCTTTCTCTCTCATATGTTTGAGCTCTCCCTCTTCCTCTCAAAACTCTCATCTCTCATGTGTTGAGAACCATGAGCTCTTGAGATAAAACCTTCAAGACTTCACTCTGCTCATTCTAGGGTTCTAGGTTTAGCAAGCCAAGCACTTTAGTTACCTCTAGGTTGAGGTAGGAGCTCAAGGTAGAGGCCTTCGGGTGGATCTTTCTTCGGCAAAGAGAAGGCGACGAGGAGGAGCCATTCAATCCACTCCAAGGAGCAAGAAGAGAAAGAGTTCAAGACCTAGGTATAACCTTCTAACCGAGTAGCTAAACTTGTAGTTAGTTTGTTAGTTTTTGTTTAGCAAAGATCCTCTAGTTCTAGTCCATGTTACCTTGTGTTAAAAATCGTTTTTTACCTATTCCGCCACCCCGTAAGCACCGGGGTGGGTAACGTGGACTTACACTATCCACATGACCGGGAAATTGCATTTCATATTTGGTTCCATTGAAATGTACTTTTCCTTGTTTATCCGCATTTCCATATTATGTTTGCTTCCACTGTGATTCTACTGTGATGCTTCTGAGATATTACCTGACATCATGCGCGAGACGAATGTTCATATATATATATATATATTATATAGTAAATGCTATATATATTTTGAATCCATGCTAGTCATATCCCCGCCCTGCCGTAAGTTAAGTAACATTACGGTGAAGACCTAGGACCCTGTGGCGAAAACGGATGGCATATATATGCGTGATTATTTTCGTTTCTTTCTGGCATGATATGATTAATTGATGCGACTACTAATTCTGATTAATGCAAGGAAAACATACCTAAATGATGTTGTTGGAACCAATTTTTGAAAGCTTACATTACAGGAGTATCCTTTTTCTTTGCACAGTGGTATTCGGTTATGAATATCCAGCACCTCATTTGACGAGGAAAAAGCCTTGATCTTTTCATAGGGAGTGACCTCTTAGGAAAAAGTTTATGTCATTGTAATTACTTCACTATAGTCGATTCTTTTATTTTGTACAGCGGTATTCGGTTAAGAATATCCAGCATCTCATTCGATGATGAAAGAGCCTAGATCCCTTCACAGGGAGTGACCTCTTTGGCAAAAGTATGCATCACTATATATTTGTAAAACCACTCGGTCCCTTCAACGATATTGTTGGAGATAGTGCCCTCATAGTCAATTATTGGATCGCAGGTACGTGATTGCAATGATTGCGGAGGACCTATACCGGTATGACAGTCTTACTCGAGATGATAATATGCTATCTGGTTTGCCTTTATCAGTCGTGTACATGTTCAGGTGACTTATTACATGTTACACTTTGATAGAGCCCTTAGGATCTTGCTTTACTACCAACAGTATGATGGCGATCATATACGTGAGAGTTGGGTAGTTTATATGCATATCCTTAATTGTGGTCCCTAGTCGTGGGAGTTTCGAGACAGGGCATCGATACTTCGGAGTAGACTAGTGTATACAGTCGAGACCCCGACGAGGGGCGGTGGCCGGTCTCACAAGCCACTGGTGTCAGTTGGATCACCTAAGATGTATACAGGTGCTCATTGGGTTATGAGTACACCGGACAGGACTCGCCGGGAATCTGCTAGTTAGTACTATACCTATCGTCAAATAGCAGTTCCCTGGTGACATGTGTACAGGTTAGTTCATTGACCTGAGGTCGTCATTTGTCTCGTGTGAGTTCCCACTGTGCTTTGATTTCTACCCTACCACGGCTCAAAGGAGTCGTGCAAACAGGTAGTTTTTGGGTACAGTCCCGAGCCATATGGAGGCACGTGAGCGGATCGGCAGGGGATTCGTCTCTCCCGGTATTGGGGGCGAGATCGTGCTGTGTCTAGGAGAGCCATTACACATAGCCCACGGCCGTGGCAGGAGATTTACTGGTAGGTACACCAGTAGTATCTCAGGGTGTTATTGGGCTACACTCCGACACGACTTATACTACTATTGGGGGTCTGACGTTACTAGCCCCCTAGGCAGATATGCGATACTCATTGACGAACGGACTGGACTGTATATACATTATCACTGTTAGGCTCAGTAGGGTTTCCGGATGAGTTCGCTCATCGGCCTCCCTTGAGGTCAGTCCATGGGCAGCCGTTACGTATAGCTAGTGCCGCTGACGGTTTGTGGTTAAACCCACTGCCAGGGTACTGACGAGTCATTGGAGTCCCCCACAGACAGTTTCCCAAGTTCGGGCGAAACATTTTAGAGGCCGTATGGTTTTATGGCAGGGTTCAGAAAATGCACGTGCGTTTACGCACGTGTCAGATTTCGGGCAGATGATACTGGTCGGCATTGGTTTAAGCCGGATCCGAGTATTATATTGAGTAGATATAATATCTTTGTCTCAGTTGCATTTGTATTCGGTCGTAATACAAATGTGGGTATATTTATACAGTTACGGGGTTATCCTGAAATTCGTTTCGGGATCGCTTTTGGAAGTTGCCAGTTTCCAGTTTTCTATCAGCTGTATTTAACATTTGGTTAAATACGGATTTATCTTTTCTTGAGATGAGTGTGGAAGCTTCTAGATGGTTCTAGAAGTGGTGAGGTGTTTAGTGAGTCATGGTTGCATTTAATGATTCCATTAATGCTTGATGACTAGGTTAATGATTCATCATTTCATTAAGTGTGTTCACACTTTGTGTTCACACTAGAGATATTTTCTTATTGTCACTTCCCCCTCTCCTACACTCACCCCCACCTCTATATATTGTGGCCGGCCCCCTCCTTGGTGCCCATGAGATTTTTCACTCACTTGATTTGGTTTAAAAAGATTATGATAGTTTTTGGGGTGTATGGAAATTTCATAGCTCATTTCATTCCATCACCCAATTCGAGTGGCAACTTCATTAACGGATCGTCCACGGCTTTGGACGAAGTGAGACAAAGTCTTCTACTCATTCTCTACATCATTCTTGGTCATCTCTTTTAGCAAACTTGACGACCGAGTTGCCTCGAGGCAGAGGCGGGAGCCCGTTTAAAGAATCGTTGACGTGGTGCCACCTGGACGAGCAGATCGGAGATCGACGAGATCGGAGCAGCCGCAACGGAGCGTGGGATGATGGTTAAAGAACAAAGGACTCGGATCGTTCGGTATAACCTTTCTACTCTCTTTACAGTTTGTTAGTTTAGCAATAATGGCAGATCCGGGTGAAGGTATACGATAGCGCCAGTTAATAAGTTTTTGTTCCGCATTTGGCGTCTGTAGACGGCCGGGGCGCTACCGTAGACTTACAGTGGTATCAGAGCCTCATCATTTTGCTTTACTAACTTGTGCTAACGCGTTTAAAACATCGATCGAACCGGATATCGAAACCGCAAAATTCTAGTTCACAGTTTCTGTTGATTTTTAAAGGGTTCCAAAAATTATTCTACATATCACAGAAATCTGTGCAGGGTTTTCTAGGAACACCGTATAAATTTGGGCTCATGATTCGACAAGACTGCCGCGGAATCGTGGTCAAACCTATGGTTTGACCGCGCATCCGTGGCCATTCTGTGCGATCATGCCCCCAAATTTGCACAGTAGGTTCTTGTCTGGAATTTGGGGTTTTTGGTATATATCTTTTGGGTCCAGATTTTGTTATTGTTCAACAGTTGTTCGTAGGGCCCACTTCGTGATATTTAGTCGATCGAAATTTAAACGTGTTAGTTTATAGTACTTACATTATATCTCCGACCGGGAATATCATTTGATCGGTAAACCGCGTCTGATTGCTATAGTTCTTTTAGACGGGTTTGCGAACGTGACATTCGCGTTGATGTTCTGTGTTGTGCTGTGATGTTGCGGATTTGTCGTGGTGGATAGCAATGTGCAATGATAGTGCAGTTTGGATTTATTTATACATTTGATATTGCGGGGCGAGCGTCCAACTTGTGGACTGCCGTCAGTGCCTGTTGTATAATATTCTTTTGGGGCGCGACCAGGTTGCGGTCGATGTACCTGTTGTACTATTTTTCCATTTCTGTACTAGGTTTTACCCCGCGATGGAGTGCATGGATAGCCGGGTTCTGGAGGGCAATGGGTCCGCATCTCATGGCTTTGAGAGGCAGAGGGGTCTCACTCTAGAATTGGCAGACTATTCGCCGCACTCGTAGTGGGTACAGGTTGACCCAAGGAGGGGTGCCCAAGATTACCGGATTTCGTGAAGTGCTGGGTGGTCCATTCACTTTGCTGTAAGGGGCTGCCTCGCTTCAGGTTTTGGCGGGTAACTTGCCGCACCCGTAGGGGTCTAGGTTTCATTGCACAGGCTATCCACACGACAGGGGAACGTCGGGTTTCAGCAGCGGCTCTGTGAAACCCGGGGATCCCAGATTATCTGTATTGTTCCGTGATGCTTATTACTTTTCTGTAATGTTGCATATTTTCACGCCTGGAGCGATTATTGTATATTGGTATATATACTATTAGATGTTGTATATGTTTTACACCCGCGCTAGTCTAGTCCCCGCTCTGTCGTTAGTTAAGTAACCTAACGGGTGACGACGGGACCCAGTGACGAATGCGGATGACATATACGTACATTTTATTTTTGTTCTTTTCTGGTGTGATTGATTGATGGGACTTCGTTGATTCTGATCAATTCAAAGGAAAGCAAACTTGTTTACAGTTGTTGGAACAAATTTAAAAAGGTGTTATTGCAATGACGTTTCCTTTTGTTTTGCATAGCGGTATTCGGTTGGAATATCCTGCACCTCATTCGACGGGGCAAGGGCCGATATCCCTTCACCGGGACTGACCCCTTGGGCAGAAGTGTGCGTCAGGGTAATAACTTCACTATAGTCGATTACAAGTTGCTTTGCATCACGGTATTCAGTGGAATATCCTGCACCTCATTCCACGAGGAAAGAGCCGAGATCCCCTCACCAGGAGTGACCTCTTTAGCAAAAGGTTTTCGCCACTATATTTTAAAAAGCTATCAGGTTCCTTCAGCGATATCAAGTTCACTACGTTAAAGGTTTTTGGCCAAAAAACAGCCGTAGCCCTCCGTCATTTCTTTTGGGTATTCAGTAGTATTCAAGCTATGTATTTTGACCAACGCCAAGGCATAGTGTTTGGTAGCTGCTGGGTATTCATTTGTTGCATAGATAGATGAGTTGGTTTGGGACAGTCGTTCTGCCATTTTGGCCAACGTCAAGGGCATGTGCGGGTGGGTTCAAATTGACAAGATAATGACGAGTAGAACTTGGCATGTGACTTATGATATTTTGACCAACGCCAAGGTCATAAGAGCATGGGGAAAAAATCATATCGGGAGTTTCTAAAGAAACTGAAACTTGCCAAGTATGCGCATACCTTCTGGAGTATGAGTAACGTGGATGCATTCCATCACGTTATCATGCGATGAGAGTTGGATCCCGATTCTCACTGATGAGTTGGTTTACTCTTCGGGTGATCCCGATTAATTCTTCTTTCAGGTTTGGAGGAGAATTTGACAGGACAGTGGGAGGTTTCCGTATTAGATAAAGTGAGAACCATTTTGATTTAGGTTAGAGTGCACGCAGAGTGTTTCTTTTCTCTCTCTCTTTGGCAGCGACCTTTGACCGATCCTAGACTATGAGTCAGTGACCAAGTTGACCAAACCTTCTTAAAATACTGGCTTTTGGATTGTCCGAGTTGCATAAGTCATTGCCACTCCTTCTTCTACCCTTTGCATTTCTCAGAGCACCCGTATTACTACGGACATCCACTTCCATTGGATAGATCCATCGTATGGTTATATACGAACTCGAAGGGACTTCTTTGAGGATGGATCCAGGTTCAGGAGAAATAGAATTGGTTTATTCAGTTGTCTTTTATTATCACCTTCTCTCAGCTTGCGAGGGCTCCTTGGTTTAGGAGAGTACACCTATTACGCTTATTGGATAGTCTTATTCCAAACCATAGGCAGGTGCCGAAAGGTAGGGAATGAAGAAAACCAATTAGCCTAAGTAGGGTGTGCAGAAGGTAATATGTAAAGACTAAATAAAGGGATTAGAAAGAGGGCAAAGTAAATTGCGACTGCTATCATTCACGACCAAACCGCGTACATCGTCGCCACTCCTATTTCACCTTTAAAAGAATAAGGTATTATTCAGTTGTCTTTTATCATCACCTTCTCTCAAGATGCGAGTACTCCTTGGTTTAGGAGGGTACACCTGTTAGTTATATGTATGCCCTAGAGGCCATTACTGTACATTGGATGTATATTGTAGTGGATGCTGGGACATATATAGGTAGGACTTTCTTGCTCGACATGATAGTACGCTATCTGGTTGCTCTTTATCTTAACGTGTATACTTTCTGTCTCTCTGTTGCATGTTGATAAAGCCCTTAGGATGTGTACTCGACTTCTAGGACTGTGATGCAGATCATACTAGTGGGGCCTGGATAGTCCATGAGTACATCCTTCAATGTTCCTAGTCGAGGGAATATCGAGACGGGGCATCGATATTCCAGAGTAGACTAGCGTATGTCTTCTCGACCCATGCGATGGGCGATGGATGATCCCATATCCATTGGTGTTTGACATCAGAGATGGTATACGGGTGCTCAGTGGAGACTGGGTACACTGAACGGACTCGCCGAGAACTCCCAGATGGTATTATACCTCACGTCAGATGGCAGTTCTCTGGTGACACTGGTACAGCTTAGTCTGTTGACCCGAGATCGTCATAGAGTCTTATGTGTCTCCCACTGTGCTTTGATTTCCACCCTACCACGGCTTTACTGAGTCGTGCAAACAGGTTGTTTTTGGGTACAGTCCCGATTCACATGGAGGCAATGAGCGATAGGAGGGGATTCGTCTCTCCCGGTATTGGGGGTTGATGTTGCGCTATGCTCGACTGGCCATAACAGGAAATCCCTGGCCACGGTTGCAGTGATATACTGGTAAGAGTTATCAGTAGTTTCACGATAGTTATGGACCTTACGTCGGCATGACTTATCAAGCTATTGGGGTCTGACGTTTACCACCCCTAGGCGAGATATATGACATATCAAACGAACAGACCGGACTGTACGGTAAGTGTTACTGGTTGGATTCACAGGAGTGTGAGCGGGCTTGCTCGTCGATCTTCTGAGCGCTCAATACCCGGGTGGCCGTTACGTTTAGCAAACCGCTTGCAGCTTGTGGGTGTTTGATATGATCATCATCTGCTGCCGGCGTATTGACGAGTCTTTAGAGTCCTACACAGAGGTTTCCTGGCTCAAGCGAAACGAAATAGGAGCGCATATGAGATATGTGCGGGACCGAGAATAATGCGTGTATGTGATACCGTATTTCATTCTCGCGATGAATGTGTCGAATGGTTGTATGCGATATAACCTAGTTATCGAATCAAGGATTGATTCGATAAGCCGATACATTGGATACTAGCCGGTTATATGCGACATGACCGGATCATTGAATCAAGTGTTGATTTAATGATTTAATGTATAATTATATATTTGATATATTACTTTGCATCAACTAGTATTGGTTCACTTTAAATGGATTTTCTCACTTGAATTGTGCAAGTTGTATATGTGATATACATTTGTGCACATGATTGTATCATGTTTGATGATACATGCTTACTTGGTTAAGTGTAAAGAATTAAACCATGGTTAAACTAATGATTAGGGTTTTGTTTTTTCATTTACTTATTTATCTATTTATTTATCTTTTTCATTTTGGAAAAGAGAATGACAAATGGTGGATTTTCTTTGTTTGCTAGTTGAAGGTTCTTGAAGCTTTGAACTAGTCCACCATTCTTGTCTTATACTTAACCCTAACCATTCAAGTTAACCATGGTCCATTCTCTACAATTAACCAAGGGTTAATATATGATAAGTATTGATTTATTTATCTAATTATTCAACACTTACTTCATCTTCTTCTTCTTCTTCATCTTCTTCTTCCATGAAGAAAAGCTTGCTACATCAATGGCAAGTGATGAAAACAAGTGAGAAATCCAATTCTAAAGTGAACCCACTTCCTATTTCTTCATCCTCTACCTCTTGCCAAGTAGTATAGGGTGTTTTCTTCACAAGTTTCATGACTTGGTGAAGTGGGAGCTTGATCTAGTGATGCCTCGACGTAGATCATCTTCGGCATCGAAGCCGACGACCAAGCCCGCCCATTTCTTCGATGAAGCCGATGCTAGAGTCCGGAATCCGATTTGGACAGCGGAGGGACATCATCGCGGAGCTTAGGAAGTGGTGGACCGGATCTACAAAGGTTGTAGCCCCTTTCCTCTTAGATAAATTCTTTTATTTGCATTGCATCGCCTTGTTTTCTAGTTAACGATCCGTATTAGGGTTTGTAGGCACAAGGAAAAATTTGAATTAGCCATGTTTGATGCCTTGTGAGACTTCATTAGTGTGCTTAGGAACCCTACAACACCTATTATGCTTACTGGATAGTCTTCTTCCAAACCATAGGCTGGTGCCGAACGGTAGGGAAGGAAGAAAACCATTTAGCCTAACGATGGTGTACAGAAGGTAACGACTAAAGACAAATAAAGGGATTTGGAGAGATGACAATAAAATATACGGTTGAAGTCATGAATTGGATTATGGAAGAGGCATTGCTATGAATACCAGGATACCCCTACGAAACATTTTCATGTTTCAGTGCATTGTTAAAAGAAAACTGTTTTCCCGATTAGATACTTACTCCAAGGGTATGTATTTACCAGGTTTCATTCTCATATCTGTATGGTTTTACAGATGATGAGTAGGAGTAAGTTATTGGGAATTAGGTAATTATCCTCATTATATCGGAATTCGTTGCAATTGGTGATATTTGAGGAAATCGCCAGGGTACAGTTTTCAACCTACGACGTACAGGTTATGAGTTGTTCAACTCAGCGGACTTATACAGAGTATTGTATGTTGTCCAAGTGTTCATCAGGACAAAGGGGTAGGTCCTCGTACTATGTTCTGTTTACTTATAACTTCTCTAGTATTTAGACAAGTGTTTCGTAGAAATACAAGGTCTAAGTTTTGAGAAGTTATGGGTATAAGAATAAAGTAGAGAACCAGGTATCACAAGTATCGGGATTCTTCAAAGAGATCGAAGATGTAGATTCTTGTGATTGGTATTCAGATGATAGTAATAGTTTTGAGAAACTTGTTTCTCTTTCAGGTTACTCATAAATGGATGGATTCCTAAGTTGAGTAATGCTGATCAGCTTCTCTCCATTAAGTTGATGTGCACTGTGTTGGATATATGTATGCCCTAGAGGCCATTATATGATAGTGGATGTATTTGTACATGTATATATATTCAGTATGCATTCTTGCTCGACATGATAGTATGCTATCTGGTTCTTCTTTATCTGACATGTTGATTTGATCATGCTTTTATTCATTTATACATGCTGATAAAGCCCTGAGGATATCGGCTTAACTACTCTGATTATGATGGAGATCATACTAGTGGGACATCTGTAGTCTATAAGCATATCCTGGAAAGTCCCTAGTCATAGGTATATCGAGACGGGGCATTGATATACCAGAGTAGACTAGCGTATATGATACTAGACCCATACGATGGGCGATGAATGTTCCCACATTCATCGATGTTTGACATCAAGATCGTATACGGGTGCTCAGTGGTGACTGGGTACACTGGACGGAGTCACCGAGAACTCCTATATGGAATTATATCTATCGTCGGATAGCAGTTCTCAGGTGACACTGGTACAGGTTAGTCTGTAGACCCGAGATCGTCATAGAGTCTTTTGTGTTCTCCTACTGTACTTTGATTGCCACCCTACCACGGCTCTACTGAGTCGTGCAAACAGGTGGCTGTTGGGTACAGTCCCGAGACACACGAAGGCAATGAGCGATAGGAGGGGTTTCGTCTCTCCCGGTATTGGGAGTTGATGCTGTACTGTGCCCGACTGGTTATATCAGTAAGTCCCTGGCCAGGGCTGCTGAGATTTGCTGATAAGTGTTATCAGTAGTTTCTCGATCTGTTATAGACCATTCACTGGCACGACTTATTAAGTTATTGGGGTCAACGTGACCATCCCTAGGCTCGATATGCAGCATATCTGACGAAAAGACCGGACTGTACAGTAGTGTTGCCGGTTGGCTCGATGGGAGTTGTAGCAGGTTCGCTTGTTTTCTTCTGATCGCTCAATACCCGGGTGGCCGTTACGTTTAGCTGACCGCTTGCGGCTTGGGGGTGCTTGATTTGATCATCACCCTCTGCCAGCGTATTGACGAGTCTTAGAGTCCCACATAGGAGTTACCTAGTCCAGGCGAAACGTTGTGGTGCGCATATGCGATATGCGCATGGAACCGATTAAAATGCGCGTATATGATACCGTTCATTGATCGGGCGGCTTGCTTTTGGTAGGGTCATATGTGATATGGCCGGATTGATAAATCAAGTGTTGATTTATCATTTAACCATTAGTTTTCTCACTTAAAACCTTTCTTGGATATGATGGATGTATGAATGCATGTATGTGTTTCTTTCTTTCTTTCTAGTTTCATGCACATATGGATGTGCATACATACATACATACATACACCCATCTATCATGGTTGTTTACACATGGAAATGGTGGCAATGTAAGACTCACACCATGGATAA
This sequence comes from Agapanthus africanus, assembly GCA_030015575.1. Classification (NCBI taxonomy): domain Eukaryota; kingdom Viridiplantae; phylum Streptophyta; class Magnoliopsida; order Asparagales; family Amaryllidaceae; genus Agapanthus; species Agapanthus africanus. The sequence continues at coordinate 307,514,122 of CM057342.1, forward strand.
ATATATGGATTATTATTTAATTTTATGTTTAAAACAAAATAGAAAGGGAAAGGATAATTCTTGAGTTGTTTCTACACTCTTCTTTAACCTAACCATTCACACCTACCTCTAACCTTGAGTTATCCTTCTCTTAATGTTCTAAAACTCAAGTTAAATAATGTCTCCATCATTTTAACCATGGTTTGTAGTGAGAAGGAATAAAATATATAAAGATATATTTCATTTTCTTTTCAGGGTTATCATTCCAACTCTTGTTAAAAGAAAGCCTCCATCTTCTTCCTCCTTCAACATTTTGCTCTCTAGTGTGTAAAATACACATAAAGAAAGGTTTTTGAAGTGAGAATCTTAACCACAACATCATTCTACAGAAGTTTAGCCAACTTGTTTAGAGTGTCATCTTCGATTCTTGAAGTTGCGAGCTTGGACGGGGAACTCCGGGTGGATCGTCGTGGACATGAGAAGACTTCAAGAGGACCTTCTTCCAACACCCAAGAGACCAAGGAGTCCAGCAAAAGGGAGCTACAAAGGTTGTAGTCTTGAAACCCTAATTTTATTAGCTTTTAGTTATGTAACCCTAATTTTCTAGGATCGATTCCTTTGCATGCTTGTTTAGCACCATCAAAATCCAAACTTTGAGACATGTGATGCTTCAAAACTCATTATACGGTGCTAGGAAAACCTTTCATTGGTATCAGAGCCGACCTAGAACATTAGGCGACGCTTTTACGAAGTAAAAATCCCGATCGGACAAAAATACGCCTTTTTTTGGCCCTCTCTGGACAAATTTTAAAATCTGACCTTTTTCAGAATTAAAATTACTTAAAAAATACAGCAGGAAAAACTAAGAAATATGGTGAAATTCGATGCCATGAACAGTTCAAATGGCCGCGGAACCGCGGTATTTCCTTGCTTAGGCCGCGGCTCAGCGGCCGTACAGTGGTATCATTGCATGAAAATTACACTATAATTCTTATGTCTGCTTGTACAGTGTTTTAGGTATGTTTAATCTGAATATAGTACTGTATTTTCTGGAGATGGTTTTGGACGCGTAGATTCGATCGGAATTTTCATTTCATTGTGTATCCGGGTAAATTAGAAAGTATTGAAGTGTTTGAACGAGTGTCATTTGCTCACTATTCACGGGGTTTAAATACTTTGGAGATACGTGCAAGTCTTTTTGTGGTGGACCCTCTAGAAGACAACAAACCTTAACTCGATTATGTGACCGTCCTGAACTGCCCTTTGAACCTTAGGGTTTGGGGCAGTACGGCGTGACACATGTGAGGCGTTGGCTTGACCCTTCTACGGCTGGACCGCTACTACTGTGTCACACTTCGGATTTTTTGAACCCTGCTCAAGTGTTGAGCTTTAGTGAATCTTGGGTACTTGATCGTTCGTTCGAAAACTTTAATACTGTCTGTTTATCTGGAATGTGATATAATATGTGGAATTCATATAGTTTAGGCATGAAATACGAAATATGTGATATTTCGCATTTATGATGTCTAAAGAGAATGTGGATTCCAAATATTGTAGTTTTACACTTTCTTTTTTGTGACCGTAAGTGTAGTATGTACGATATCGCCGGTTTCGTTGCTATACATCAACGACAATTGGGGTATGCATACTTACTTACGTTGATGATATGAGATATTATATGTTGCTGAGATATGATGTGCAGGATTGTCGCGATTGAATAGCCGGGTTTTTTTTATGTGAGATGAGAGTTTTATATTTTCATTTATGTAAATTCAAATGTAATGTAATATTCTTTTATTTGGGGCACTTCCGGGTTGAGGTTGTGTCACCAGTGTTGTATATTATTTACTTTTCCGCATTAGGATGGACCCAAGGAGGGGAGCACAGGTGACCGGGTTCTGGGGTTCAGTGGGAGGCCATCTCGAGGAGTCGAGACCGGGTCTCCTAAACTCCAGAATTGGTAGGGTCACTTGCCGCTCTCGTAGGAGTCCAGGGTGTGGGCTTGGCTATTCATCGCGACTATGGAATCCGTATTTTCTATTCTGGCTAAATACTAAATACGGACGTCCTAGTATATCCCACTTTATATCTATGTTTCTGCTGCCTGTGTTCTGTGATATCTGAGACGAATGACATATTATATATATGATATATAGTAGACGTTGCTTATGTTTTACACCCGCGCTAGTCCCGTCCCGGTATGCCGTTAGTTAAGTAACCTAACGGTGCATAACGGAACATTGTGGCGAATGCGGATGGCACAAGCGTACGTGTTATTTTCGTTTCTTTTCTATGATTGGCTTAAGGACTTAAATGATGGGATTACATTAATGTGATTAATGTAAAGAAAATAAACCTAAAAAGTTGTTGTAGAATCGGATTTGAAAACCACTCGGCTATTTATGAAAAAGCTATATTTCAAAACTGCGGAGCTTAAGCCACTCCTTTTGAAAACCATTTGATTCTACAACGATATCAAGTTCAAAGCGTTAAAGATTTTCTTAAAAATCATCCGCAACCCTCCGTCATTTTAGGAAGTAGAGTACTTACTATTCGTGCTACGTTTGTTGACTATAGTTAAGGCGTAGTGTACGGTAGCTAAGTGATGTCTTCCTACATTGCATATGATGCAGATTAATTAGGACGTTCTTATGACTTTGTTGACCATAGTTAAGGGTTATATGAGTGGGTCTAATTAATCAAGAAATAACGGGTAGAACTTGACTGGTACTTATGATTTGTTGACCTTAGTTAAGGTCATAAGTACTAGGGGTAAAAACAACATCGGGAATTTCAATAGTTGAAATTTGCAATGAGATTGCATACCTTCCATATGATGGTTGGATCCCGATCCCACTGTGGGCAATAGTTGCTCCTACGAGAGTTTTACAGTTTACAATCAGCTAACTCATTAGGTGTCTAGAAAGGTGTTAACGGGGCTCCGCCTCTGGGAAAACGAGGTTTACTTTAATTAGGTCCGTGCGAAAGCACGGGGAACCTCCCTCAAGTACCGACACTGGCCTGGCTGAACGGTTAGCGAAGTTGTAGACTGTAATTAATCCTGGCTAGTTTTTCTTTTTAAGGTTTGAAAGAAAAACTCGATAAAAACAGTGGGAAACATCGATTATACAAGATAATAATAACAAATCTGATCTATGCAAGAGCTTTCGCTGAGTGTATTCTTTTCTCTCTCTTAATGGCAGATACCTATGACTGGACTCAAGATTTTACTAGATAAAAACAAACTGAATGGGACCAACTATAAAGACTGGCTGAGGAATCTGAAAATCGCCTTGACTTATGATAAAGTATCATATGTCCTCACGGCTTCAGCCCCGCCCGTCCCAGGTCCAAAATCCTCAGTTGCGGACATTGAAGTCCGCAAGACATGGGACGCTGACTGTGCCACGGCAAAATGCCTCGCGCTTGCATCGATGGATAACACACATCAAAAGCAGCACGAGGATATGGACATTCACGGTATATTGCTCCATACAAAGGAGTTGTATGGAGAGCAATCCCGCGTATTATGATACGAAGCATCAAAGAAATTGTTTCAGATGCGAATGGCCCCTGGCACACCAGTAGGAGACCATGTTCTGGAGATGATAGCTCATATAGAAGAGCTTGAGGACCTTGGATGGACGATGGACAATGAACAATATATAGATATTATTCTGCAGTCCCTTCCCTCCACCTTTGCTCAGTTCATAGTGAACTTCAACATGCATGGCATGGAGAAGGAACTCCCTGAACTCCTTAATATGTTAAGGAGTGTAGAGAGCACTATGAAGTCAGCAAGAACTCCCGTTATGACTATTGGACAATCTTCTTCTTCTCGCCCGAAAGCTAAGGCCAAGGGAAAGAAAAAGAAGAAGCCCACCAATCCTAAAGGTGGAGTTAAAAAGGTGAAGGGAAAGGGAAAGTCCAAGACTGGAGACTCGGGGAAGGGCGAATGTTTTCATTGCCATAAGACAGGACATTGGAAGCGCAACTGCACGGAGTACTTAAGTCTCAAGAAGAAGCATGCTGATACTTCTGCTTCAGGTGCGTTTGTGACAGAAAACTGTTTTTCAATAAACTCTGCTTCCTGGGTATTAGATACCGGTTCAAGTTCTCACATTTGCAATTCTATGCAAGGGCTGAGAAATAGCAAGGTTTTGAAGACAGGTGACCATACTCTCCGCGTTGGAAATGGTTCCAATGTACATACAGTCGCAGTGGGAGAGTATCACTTGGGGTTGCCATCTGGATGTATTTTGGTTTTGAATCCATGTTATTTTGTACCAAGTATGCTATGTAATATAATATCCGTTTCTTTGTTGGACAATGAAGGATATAATTTTGTATTGCAGAACAATGTTATGAACATTCACCTAAATCAAATGTTGGTTGGGTATGGTACGCTTAATAACGGAATATATGTCCTAAATCAATACACAGTTTTCAGTATACAACACACTAATAAAAGAAAACTTTCAGAATTTAATGAAGCTTTTCTTTGGCACTGTAGACTTGGTCATATTAACGAAACAAGACTAAACAAGTTACACAAAGATGGATATTTAAACTCTTTTGAATATAAATCTTATGCGACTTGCCAGTCTTGTATCAAGGGTAAAATGACCAAAACTCCGTTTACCGGACACTGAGAAAGAGCTACTCAGCTCCTAGGCCTCATACATAGTGATGTATGTGGGCCAATGTCTACACAGGCTAGAGGCGGTTTTTCATACTTCATTACATTCACTGACGATTTCTCAAGATTCGGTCATGTATTTTTATTAAAGCACAAGTCCGAAGCTTTCGAGAAATTCATTGAATATAAACAAGAAGTAGAAAAACAAACCGGCTTGAGTATCAAGATGCTTCGATCAGATCGAGGTGGTGAGTATCTCAGTACAGAATTTGCAAACTTCCTAAAAGAGAATGGGATTCTCTCTCAGCTCACTCCTCCTTACACACCACAGCACAACGGTGTGTTAGAACGACGGAATAGGACCCTATTAGATATGGTCCGGTCCATGATGAGTGACGCTGAGTTACCAGTCTCGTTTTGGGGGCATGCATTGGAGACTGCAGCGTTTCTGCTAAACAGGGTTCCAACCAAAGCCGTGTCTACCACGCCATATGAGATATGGCATGGGAAGAGACCATCTCTTAAGAGAATTAAGATTTGGGGTTGCCCGGCCTATGTTAAAAAGCAGAATCCAGACAAACTCGAGACACGGTCAGTCATGTGTAACTTTGTGGGATATCCAAAGAATTCTTATGGATATCTATTCTACCACAAAGAGAAACAAAAGGTGTTTGTTTCTCAGTATGCCACATTCTTGGAAAAAGAGTTTTTCACAGATAAAGATGATGGAAAGGTGGTGGATCTAGAAGAGGTTCTAGAGACAAACTACAAATGACGATTTGGTTGAACCGGCTGTTGCAACAGAAACTGAAGAACCTCGGCCACTCCGTAGGTCTGGTAGGACTTCTCGCCCACCGGAGAGGTACTACGGTTTCCTCATTGATGGTGACAGAGAAGACTGTATCATGGATGATGATGATCCTACCAGTTTTCAGCAAGCTATCACGAGTAGAGACTCTGTGAAGTGGCTGGATGCCATGAGATCCGAAATGGAGTCTATGTACACCAACAAAGTATGGACTTTGGACGTTGTACCCTCTGGGGTAAAACCTGTGGGATGCAAATGGATCTTTAAAAGAAAGATTGGTGTAGATGGGCAGGTAGAGACCTATAAGGCAAGACTTATGGCGAAAGGCTTTCGTCAAAGACCAGGTTTGGACTATGACGAATCTTTTTCGCCCGTAGCCATGCTTAAATCCATTCGGATCCTACTTGCTATTGCTGCTCACTACGACTATGAAATCTGGCAGATGGACGTTAAAACAGCATTTCTAAATGGAGATTTAGAAGAATGCGTTTATATGGATCAGCCAGAGGGTTTCATTGACAGTGGGAGCAGCGGGAAAGCATGTAGATTGCTTAAATCCATATATGGGTTAAAACAGGCATCTCGGAGTTGGAACATCTGTTTCGATGATGTTATCAAAGAGTTTGATTTCAACAAAAATCCAGATGAACCTTGTGTTTATAAGAAGGCTGTAGGAAGAGCTGTCACATTCCTCGTATTGTACGTGGATGACATTCTTCTGATAGGAAATGATATTCCTATGCTACAGTCGGTCAAATCTTTCTTATCACTAAGGTTCTCCATGAAGGACCTGGGTGATGCCACATACATCCTGGGTATAAGGATCTATAGGGATAGATCCAAAAAGTTATTGGGATTGTCCCAAACCAGGTATATTGACACCATCCTAAAAAGGTTTAGTATGGAAGACTCCAAGCGGGGTGCTTTACCCGCTTGCCATAGGGTCACTCTCTCCAAGGATTCTTGTCCAAAGACCGATGAAGAGAGAGCTCGCATGAGCGTTATACCCTATGCTTCGGCAGTAGGATCTATAATGTATGCGATGTTATGTACACGCCCAGATGTAGCTTATGTACTTAGTGTTGTAAGCAGGTATCAATCCAACCCAGGGGAGAACCACTGGACAGCTGTGAAGAACATTCTTAAGTACTTACGAAGGACTAAAGAATTGTTCTTGGTGTATGGTAATGAAGATCTCCAAATGGAGGCCTTTACCGATTCGAGCTTCCACAGCGATAAGGACGACAGCAAATCTATCTCTGGGTTTGTATTTACCCTCAATGGAGGGGCGGTAAGTTGGAAGAGTTCCAAACAAGATACCGTTGCAGACTCTACGATGGAAGCTGAGTACATTGCTGCAAATGATGCTGCCAAGGAAGCCGTCTGGATGAAGAAGTTCGTCTCGGAGCTAGGAGTAGTTCCAACCATTATTGATCCAATACCTTTGTATTGTGATAATAATGGGGCTATGGCGTTAGCCAAGGAGCCCAGATCCCATCATCGGTCCAGACACATCTTGAGGCGTTTTCATTTGATCCGGGAGATTGTAGATCGCCGCGAGATCGAGATTAGGTGAGTAGACACAAAGAATAACGCCGCGGATCCATTCACCAAGGCCCTCCCTCAGCCGCAGCATGAGTGACTTTTTGAGATGTTGGGTTTGAGATACGCCAATAACTGGCCTTAGTGCAAGTGGGAGATTGTTGGATATATGTATGCCCTAGAGGCCATTATATGACAGTGGATGTATTTGTACATGTATATATATTCAGTATGCATTCTTGCTTGATATGATAGTATGCTATCTGGTTCTTCTTTATCTGACATGTTGATTTGATCATGCTTTTATTCATTCATACATACTGATAAAGCCCTGAGGATATCGGCTTAACTACTCTAATTATGATGGAGATCATACTAGTGGGACATCTGTAGTCTATAAGCATATCCTGGAAAGTCCCTAGTCGTAGGTATATCGAGACGGGGTATTGATATAACAGAGTAGACTAGCGTATATGATACTAGACCTATACGATGGGTGATGAATGTTCCCACATTCATCGATGTTTGACATCAAGATCGTATACGGGTGCTCAGTGGTGACTGGGTACATTGGACGGACTCACCGAGAACTCCTATATGGAATTATATCTATCGTCGGATAGCAGTTCTCAGGTGACACCGGTACAGGTTAGTCTGTAGACCCGAGATCGTCATAGAGTCTTGTGTGTTCTCCCGCTGTACTTTGATTGCCACCCTACCACGGCTCTACTGAGTCGTGCAAACAGGTGGCTGTTGGGTACAGTCCCGAGACACACGAAGGCAATGAGCGATAGGAGGGGTTTCGTCTCTCCCGGTATTGGGAGTTGATGCTGTACTGTGCCCGACTGGTTATATCAGTAAGTCTCTGGCCAGGGCTGCTGAGATTTGCTGATAAGTGTTATCAGTAGTTTCTCGATCTGTTATAGACCATTCACCGGCACGACTTATTAAGTTATTGGGGTCGACGTGACCATCCCTAGGCTCGATATGCAGCATATCTGACGAAAAGACCGGACTGTACAGTAGTGTTGCCGGTTGGCTCGACGGGAGTTGTAGCAGGTTCGCTTGTTTTCTTCTGATCGCTCAATACCCGGGTGGCCGTTACGTTTAGCTGACCGGTTGCGGCTTGGGGGTGCTTGATATTATCATCACCCTCTGCCGGCGTATTGACGAGTCTTAGAGTCCCACACAGGAGTTACCTAGTCCAGGCGAAACGTTGTGGTGCGCATATGCGATATGCGCATGGACCCGATTAAAATGCGCGTATATGATACCGTACATTGATCGGGCGGCTTGCTTTTGGTAGGGTCATATGTGATATGGCCGGATTGATAAATCAAGTGTTGATTTATCATTTAACCATTAGTTTTCTCACTTAAAACCTTTCTTGGATATGAATGCATGTATGTGTTTCTTTCTTTCTTTCTAGTTTCATGCACATATGGATGTGCATACATACATACATACATACACCCATCTATCATGGTTGTTTACACATGGAAATGGTGGAAATGTAAGACTCACACCATGGATAGATATATGGATTATTATTTAATTTTATGTTTAAAACAAAATAGAAAAGGAAAGGATAATTCTTGAGTTGTTTCTACACTCTTCTTTAACCTAACCATTCTCACCTACCTCTAACCTTGAGTTATCCTTCTCTTAATGTTCTAAAACTCAAGTTAAATAATGTCTCCATCATTTTAACCATGGTTTGTAGTTAGAAGGAATAAAATATATAAAGATATATTTCATTTTCTTTTCAGGGTTATCATTCTAACTCTTGTTAAAAGAAAGCCTCCATCTTCTTCCTCCTTCAACATTTTGCTCTCTAGTTTCTTCTAGTGAGTAAAATACACATAAAGAAAGGTTTTTGAAGTGAGAATCTTAACCACAACATCATTCTACACAAGTTTAGCCAACTTGTTTAGAGTGTCATCTTCGATTCTCGAAGTTGCGAGCTTGGACGGGGAACTCCGGGTGGATCGTCGTGGACGTGAGAGGACTTCAAGAGGACCTTCTTCCAACACCCAAGAGACCAAGGAGTCCAGCAAAAGGGAGCTACAAAGGTTGTAGTCTTGAAACCCTAATTTTATTAGCTTTTAGTTATGTAACCCTAATTTTCTAGGATCGATTCTTTTGCATGCTTGTTTAGCACCATCAAAATCCAAACTTTGAGACATGTGATGCTTCAAAACTCATTATAGGGTGCTAGGCAAACCTTTCACACTGGAGACAGCTGCATGATTGAATATGGTTCCAATTAAATAAATGCCAAAGTTTATATATTGGATATAGAATAGTTCGTACCTTAAAAGATGTTAAGGTACGGGGAGTTGTCCAGCTTATGCTTAAAACCAGACTCTGGATAACTCAGGGTACGTTTCTGTAATGGCTGTTTGTGGGTTGACCCTGGCTATGACGAGGGTTGATATCTACCATTTGAAAGATCAATAGTGATATTGTTCTTGACTCGCCACAGTTTTAGTAAAATAGATTTTTTTTTCAGAAAACAGTAGTGGGAGTATGGTAGAACTGGAAGTGATTCTAGAACCGCAAACGATTATGGAAAATTTAATAGGACCTATATATTCAATCAGGTTTGATATTCCAATAGCCACTCCGCAGATTTGGTGGGTAACCTCAGACACCCGAGAGGTACTCCGGTAGCCTCAAGGACGGTGACAGGGAGGTTCTTATCTACCCAGACTTGACACTACTGTTGTTCCAGGCTATGAGACCCGGTAGGAGGGTTGTCGTAGTCAGTGGGAGCAGCAGAAGCATAGTGGGCAAGAAGCTTATGTCTATTTATAGACTTGAGCAGTTATAGAGGAGATAGATCATCTAATTTTGATGTGACAGTCATGGGTTTGACTTCATCAGAATAGGGGATGGATCTGTTAAGAAGGTAGTAGGGTGTGATGTCATGGTATCTGGATGACATACACAGAATAGGAAGTAAAATTCCTATACTACGATCGGTTGTACTATGGTCGTCACACAGTTGTTTCTCCAGACAGGATATGGATATAATATTTGACATTTTGGTTTCTAGATCTATGGTTTTAGATCTGGATTTGGGCAGTTTCCCAATGTGGGTACTTTGACAGTATTCTAATGGTTTTTAGAATAGATGACTCCTGGCATGGTGGTGTACCTGCAGGTGATGGAGTCACCCTCTCTAAAGGTGTCTTACAGGCTAAAGGGGAGAGGGATGGGCATGATTGGCAGATCACTTGCTTAGGCGATTGAGTCAATCATGAGATGTCAAGTACCACACTAGATATTGTTTTTGCACTTGATGCGATAAGTTTGTATTAATCCAATCCTGGAGAAACATAAGGAAGCAGTTATAGAACATAAGTACATGTTCTACGGATTTGATGACGGCAGCCTCCTTCGGGAGACGATTATCATTCCAGGATTCAAAGGTGACATGGTTGACAGAGTGATTGTCAGAGTTATAGTTTTCCCTCTGACGAGGGACAGTATTATGGACAGGTGGTCCAAGAGGATACCGTGGGAGGCTTGGTGCAGGATACTGATTAAGTTCAGTGATCGATACAGTCTAAGAAGTTTGGATTTGGAGTTCATTTATGAACTGGGTCCCATCAGATATCCAGACATATTCTAATATAGGTATTACTCAATTCGGGAGATGGCTTTCTCCGCGAACTTGAGATTAAGAGAGACATAGAAAGATACATCTAGGCGGATCCACTCACTGAGGCTATTTCTCGAACACAATAGTTTTACAAGCGGGCTTTGTGAAACTGATTAGTAGAGGAGTTGGATGTTCGGTTTCACACGGGCTGTGAGTAGTCGACATCGCAACAATTAGCCTTAAGTGCAAGTAGGAGATTGTCGGAGATAGTGCCCTCATAGTCAATTATTGGATCGCAGGTACGTGATTGCAATGATTGCGGAGGACCTATACCGGTAGGACAGTCTTACTCGAGATGATAGTATGCTATCTGGTTTGCCTTTATCAGTCGTGTACATATTCAGGTGACTGATTACATGTTACGCTTTGATAGAGCCCTTAGGATCTTGCTTTACTACCAACAGTATGATGGCGATCATATACGTGAGAGTTGGGTAGTTTATATGCATATCCTTAATTGTGGTCCCTAGTCGTGGGAGTTTCGAGACAGGGCATCGATACTCCGGAGTAGACTAGTGTATACAGTCGAGACCCCGATGAGGGGCGGTGGCCGGTCTCACAAGCCACTGGTGTCAGTTGGATCACCTAAGATGTATACAGGTGCTCATTGGGTTATGAGTACACCGGACAGGACTCACCGGGAATCTGCTAGTTAGTACTATACCTATCGTCAGATAGCAGTTCCTTGGTGACATGTGTACAGGTTAGTTCATCGACCTGAGGTCGTCATTTGTCTCGTGTGAGTTCCCACTGTACTTTGATTTCTACCCTACCACGGCTCGAAGGAGTCGTGCAAACAGGTAGTTTTTGGGTACAGTCCTGAGCCATATGGAGGCACGTGAGCGGATTGGCAGGGGATTCGTCTCTCCTGGTATTGCGGGCGAGATCGTGCTATGTCTAGGAGAGCCATTACATATAGCCCACGACCGTGGCAGGAGATTTACTAGTAGGTACTCCAGTAGTATCTCAGGGTGTTATTGGGCTACACTCCGACATGACTTATACTACTATTGGGGGTCTGACGTTACTAGCCCCTAGGCAGATATGCGATACTCATTGACGAACGGACCGGACTGTATATACATTATCACTGTTAGGCTCAGTAGGGTTTCCGGGTGAGTTCGCTCATCGGCCTCCCTTGAGGTCAGTCCATAGGCAGCCGTTACGCATAGCTAGTGCCGCTGACGGTTTGTGGTTAAACCCACTGCCAGGGTACTGACGAGTCATTAGAGTCCCCCACAGACAGTTTCCCAAGTTCGGGCGAAACGTTGTAGAGGCCGTATGGTTTTATGGCAGGGTTCGGAAAATGCACGTGCGTTTACGCACGTGTCAGATTTCGGGCAGATGATACTGGTCGGCTTTGGTTTAAGCCGGATCCGAGTATTATATTGAGTAGATATAATATCTTTGTCTCAGTTGCATTTGTATTCGGTCGTAATACAAATGTGGGTATATTTATACAGTTACGGGGTTATCCTGAAATTCGTTTCGGGATCGCTTTTGGAAGTTGCCGGTTTCCAGTTTTCTATCAGCCGTATTTAACATTTGGTTAAATACGGATTTATCTTTTCTTGAGATGAGTGTGGAAGCTTCTAGAAGGTTCTAGAAGTGGTGAGGTGTTTAGTGAGTCATGGTTGCATTTAATGATTCCATTAATGCTTGATGACTAGGTTAATGATTCATCATTTCATTAAGTGTGTTCTCACTTTGTGTTCACACTAGAGATATTTTCTTATTGTCACCTCCCCCTTTCCTACACTCACCCCCCACCTCTATATATTGTGGCCGGCCCCCTCCTTGGTGCCCATGAGATTTTTCACTCACTTGATTTGGTTTAAAAAGATTATGATAGTTTTTGGGGTGTATGGAAATTTCATAGCTCATTTCATTCCATCACCCGATTCGAGTGGCAACTTCATTAACCGATTGTCCACGGCTTTGGACGAAGTGAGACAAAGTCTTCTACTCATTCTCTATATCATTCTTGGTCGTCTCTTTTAGCAAACTTGACGACCGAGTTGCCTCGAGTCAGTGGCGGGAGCCCATTTAAAGAATCGTTGACGTGGTGCCACCTGGACGAGCAGATCGGAGATCGACGAGATCGGAGCAGCCGCAACGGAGCGTGGGATGATGGTTAAAGAACGAAGGACTCGGATCGTTCGGTATAATCTTTCTGCTCTCTTTACAGTTTGTTAGTTTAGCAATAATGGCAGATCCGGGTGAAAGTATACGATAGCGCCAGTTAATAAGTTTTTGTTCCGCATTTGGTGTCTGTAGACGGCCGGGGCGCTACCGTAGACTTACAGATATCAAGTTCATTACGTTAAAGGTTTTTCGACAAAAACCAGCCATAGCCCTCCGTCATTTCAAATTATTATTTCTTAGTATTTATGCTACGTTTGTTGTTGCTATTCACCGAGGCATAGTGTGCGGTAGCACTGTAATACTTTTCTGTCGCATGGATATATGGATTGGTTAGGACAGTCGTACGACTTTGTTGATCATTCGTCAAGGGTCGTGTGAGTGGGTTTAATGCAATCAAGATACTGACAGGTTGAACTTTAGGACCCTTGATTTGTTGATTATTCGTCAAGGTCCTTGGGTCCTAGGGATAAAAACTATATCGGGAGTTTTAAATATAAAAGAAACTTGCCAGGCATGCGCATACCTTCTGGAGTGTGGTGACTTGAGTGGATTCCATCAAGTTATTGTTAGTTGTATGTATTCCCTAGAGGCCAGTATTGTACAGATGATGTATATTATATTGGATGCTTGGACATATATAGAGAGGACTTTCTTGCTCGATATGATAGTATGCTATCTGGTTTCTCTTTATCTTAATATGTATACTTGTCTCTTTATACTGTCTTATAGCTACATGTTGATAAAACCCTTAGGATGTATACTTGACTACCTGGACTGTGATGCAGATCATACTGGTGGGGCCATGGTAGTCCATAAGTACATCCTTTGATGTTCCTAGTCGTGGGTGTATCGAGACAATGCATCGATATACCAGTGTAGACTAGCGTATACGATTCTCGACCCATGAGATGGGCGATGGATGATTCCATATCCATTGGTGTTTGACATCAGAGATGGTATACGGGTGATCAGTAGAGACTGGGTACATTGGACGGACTCGCCGAGAACTCCCAGATGGTATTATACCTCACGTCAGATGGCAGTTCTCTGGTGACACTTGTGCAGGTTAGTCTGTAGACCCGAGATCGTCATAGAGTCTTGTGTGATTCCCACTGTGCTTTGATTTCCACCTTACCACGTCCATGAGGGCATGGAAAACGGTGGTTTTTGGGTACAGTCCCGAGTCACATGGAGGCAATGAGCGATAGGAGGGGTTTCGTCTCTCCCGGTATTGGGGGTTGATGTTGCGCTGTGCTCGATTGGCCGTAGCAGGGAAGTCCCTGGCCAAGGAAGATTTAGAGATTTACTGGTAAGTGTTACCAGTAGTTTCTCGACCCGTTATGAGCCTCACATCGGCACGACTTATCGGTTAATGGGGGTCTGACGTTTACCACCCCTAGACTTGATATGCGACATATCAGACGAGGAGACCGGACTGTACGGGAAGTGTTACCGGCAGGCTTTTACAGGAGTTGGAGAGGGCTTGCTTGCTGATCTTCTGATCGCTCAATACCCGGGTAGCCGTTACGTCCAGCTAGTACCGCTGACGGCTTGTGGGTGCGTGATGTGATCATCACCTACTGCCGGCGTATTGACGAGTCTTTAGAGTCCTACATAGAGATTTTACTGGCTCGGGCAAAACGAAATAGGGGAGCATATGTGATATGTGCGGGACCGAGAATAATGCGTGTATGTGATACCGTATTCTATTCTCGCGACTTTCTGTATCGGTCGGTTATATATGATATAGCCGGGTTATCGAATCAAGTGTTGATTCGATAAGTCGATACATTGGATATTAGTCGGTTATATGTGATATGACCGGATTATTAAGTCAAGTGTTGATTTAATAATTTATTGTATAATTGTATATTTGATATACTAGTTTACATTAACTAACACTTGTTCACTTTAGGTTTTTCTCACATGTGCACACTTTAACATATATGTGATATATATTGAAATGTGTTATCTTTTTGTATCATGGTTGATGATACATCATCCATGGGTGTGTGAGACTTACACTAAGCTAATTTTTAGTTTGGGTTTTAATATTTAAAGTAAATACAAAATAAAGTGGAGGATTAGAAAATGCATGAAGCTTGTGGAAGCTTATGGATGCATTGACTAATTCAACTTGAGTTTGTATTTTACTATGGATATTTATTAACCCAACCATAACAATTAGCCTAAGGTTAAGTCTCTACAAGAGTTAGTATATGAAACTCACTCACCATGGTTAGCTCACTCACTTGATCATTATCCTCATCTCTTTCTTTTCTTCTTCTTCTTCATTGTTAAAAGAAAAAAGCTTGCTAGGGTTTGATCAAAAGTGAGAAAGATTGTGAGAAATAAAATTCTAAAGAGAATCCACTTCCTATTTCTCCATCCTCTACTAGACTAGCACTTTTGTTTTGGGTGTTTGCTTCACTAATTCTCAAGTTAGTGAAGTAGGAGCTTGAGTTGGCATCCCCTCGACGTAGATCATTTTCGGCCTCGAAGACTTCAAGCAAGGACGCGTCTTTCGCCTCGTGAAGCCATGCAAGGGTCCGGGAGAACCACGATCGCAGCGAAGGGACTTCAACAAGGAGCTAAAGAAGTGAAGGACCGATCTACAAAGGTTGTATTTCGTATTCACTTAGTTGTAAAAGTTGTTTACTTGCTATATGTTTCGCCTAATCTCTAGTATACGATCTTGCTTAGGGTTGTTCGGCACATAAAAATTTAATTTTGGCATGGTCGATGCCTTGTAGAGACTTGTTAGTGTGCCTAGTAACCCTACAGTGGTATCAGAGTCTAGCTAGAGCATTAGGCGATGTGTTAATGAAGTTAAAACTCCGAACGAACCCGAACACGTCAAAATGAACCCCTCTCTGTACATTTTTTAAAATCTGTGTTTTTTCAGTATTAAAAATACCTAAAAAATTCAGCAGGGTTTTCTAAGAATTGTGGTGAAAAATGATAGCATGTTCCGTACAATCCACCGCGGAACCGCGGCCGTACCCTTCTTGGGCCGCGGTTCCGCGGCCGTACAGAGGAACTATGCCATCATTTTTTTACTCTAATTTCTTTTTCTGTAATTGCTATTTTATGGGTATTTTTAATCTGACTCAAGTGTTTAGTATTTTGGGGTTTATTTTGTAATCATCGATTCGATTAGAGAATTTAATTTTTTTATGTTATTCCGGATAATTTAGAAAGTATTAAAATGGTCGAACGGATATCATTAACTCAATTTTTCCCGGCACGAAAAACATTCAAGTGTTGAATTTTTCTCGGGTTTAAATCTTTCAGAAAAACGTGCATGTGACGCGATGGACCCTCTAGAAGACAACAAACCTTAACTCGATTATATGACCATCTTGAACTGCCTTTTGAACCTTTGGGTTTGGGGCAGTACGGCGTGCCACATGTGAGGCGTTGGCTTGACCCTTCTACGGCTGGACCGTTGCTACTGTGACGTATTCTGGAATTTTTGAACTCCGCTCAAGTGTTGAGCTATTATGGAAATCTTGGGTATTTGATTATTCGATCGGAAAGTTTAATACTGTCTATTTATCTGGAATGTGATACAATATGTGGAATTCATACAGTTAGGCATGAAATGCGAAATATGTGATATTTCGGATTTACGATGTCTAAAGAGATTGTGGATTCCAAATGTTGTTGTTTAACACTTTCTTTTCTGCGACCGTAAGTATAATATGTGATATCGCCGGTTTCGTTGCTATATGTCAACGACAATTGGGATGCGTATATTTACTTACGTCAATGACATATGATATTCTGTGTTGCTGGATATGTTATATTGGATCGTCACGTTCTGAATAGCCGGGTTTTTTTTTTATGTGAGATGAGGGTTTTTATTTTCATTCATGTAAATTTAAATGTATGTAATATTCTTTTATTGGGGCACTTCCGGGATGAGGTTGATGTTACCATTTGTATATTATTTACTTTTCCGCACTAGGATAGACCCAAGGAGGAGAGCACAAGTAACCGGGTTCTAAAGTCAAGTGGGAGACCAACTCGAGGAGTCGAGTCCGGGTCTCCTAACTCTAGAATTGGTAGGGTTGCTTGCCGCTCTCGTAGGGGTCTTGGGGTGTGGGTTTGGCTATTCGTCGCGACCGTGGAATCCGTGTTTTATAGAGGCTCAAAATAAAACACGGACGTCCTAGTATATCCAATGTTTCATATGTTTCTTCTGCTGCGATATCTGTGATGTGATCATTTGATGTTCTGTGATAAATACTGTATATAGTATATATGATATATTATATAGACGTTACTTATGTTTTACATCCGCGCTAGCCCTGCCCTGCTCTGCCGTTAGTTACCTAACCTAACGGTGCACAAGGGGACATCGAGGCGAATGCGGATGGCATAAGTGTACGTATTTATCTGTGATGTTTAGGTGACTTAAATGATGGGACTTCATTAATGTGATTAATGAAAGAAAAGAAACCTAAAAGATGTTGTAGAATCGAAACTTTATAAAAAGGGTAGCTACAGTTTTGCTTTGCATAGCCGTATATATGATATACCCTGCACCTTATTCGATGAGGAAAGAGACGAGATCCCTTCACCGGGAGTGACCTCTTTAGCAAAACTGGCAGATGCTACAATACTCGGTTTGACTTTTGACTGCTTTTTGGAGTTTTGCTTTGCATAGCGATATATATGATATATCCTGCACCTTATTCGATGAGGAAAGAGCCGAGATCCCTTCACCGGGAGTGACCTCTTTAGCAAAACTAATGAAAGCCTCAAAATCACTCCATTTTAAAATTTCACTCGATTCTACAACGATATCAAGTTCATTACGCAATAGGTTTTCAGAAAAACCTTTTGTAGCCCTCCGTCATTTCAGATAAGTTGTACTTAGTATTCGTGCTACGTTTGTTGGCCCGCGTCAAGGCGTAGTGTGAGGTAGCTAACTAGTATTTATCTGCTTATGCATATGATGCAGATTGAATTAGGGTAGTCGTACGACTTTGTTGGCCTGCGTCAAGGGTCGTACGGATGGGTTTAATTCAATCAAGAAATGACGGGTTGAACTAGACTAGCGCACTATGGTTTGTTGGCCTGCGTCAAGGTCATGGGACGCTAGGGGCAAAATATTATCGGGAATTTCAAATGTTGAGATTTGCAATGAGATTGCATACCTTCTATGAGATAGTTAGATCCCGATACCCACTGCGAGTAATTGTTACTCCTGGGAGAGTTTTACACAGGACAATTAGCCGATCAAGTAGGTGTCAACAGGGTTACGCCTCTGGGAAAACGAGGTTTACTTTAATTAGGTCTGTGCGAAAGCACGGGGAACCTTCCTCAAAGTACGACACTGGCCTGGCTGAATGATTGGCGAAGTTGTAGGGTGTAATTTATCCCGGCTAGTCTTTCCTTTTAGGGTTTGAAGGAAGATTAGATAAAAACAGTGGGAGCCATCCTGATTAGATAAAATAATAACCAATCTGATCTTGCAAGAGTATACGCTAAAGTGTTTTCTTCTCTCACTCTCCAGGTAGCGACCATATCATGCCTTAATCAAGATAATAATATGGATGTATTGACCGAACCCGCATGTTATACTGTGCTGGGGACGTTGGTTCCGTTCTTTCTTATAAGAGTTATAGGACTGAACAGGATATAGGGGAATACCAGGATTCCTATGCCACCCGTGTGAAGAAAGTACATGTTGATGCATTTTCTTCGGGTGTGTTCGTTACGGAGAACTGTTTCTCCATTTGCTCTACGTCCTGGGTATTAGATACCGGGTCAGGATCCCATATATGTAATCAGTTACATGGGCTTAGAAAAGGTAGAGAACTTGGAGAAGGCGATAAAGACATAAGGGTTGGAAATGGTGCAATTGTTGCAGCTAAAACCGTCGGGGAATATCACCTTGTATTGCCAACTGGTAATACATTGGTTCTGAACGAATGCTATTACATGTCGAACCTGATATGCAACATTATATCGGTTTCTTTACTATGTAAAGAGGGATATAATTTTGTATTACAGGATAAGGTTATAAACATTTTCCTTAACCAAAAGTTGGTTGGATCAGGCACGTTATGCAATGGCATTTATGTTCTAAATCAATCAACAGTTCTTAGCATAACAAACACACACAAGAGGAAGAGTTCAGAACTGAACGAATCCTTCTTGTGGCATTGTAGACTGGGTCACATCAATGTGACACGACTAGCTAAGTTGCATAAGGATGGATATTTAAATCCATTTGAATTTTCATCTTATGATACTTGCCAGTCATGTCTCAAAGGAAAGATGACCAAAGCTCTGTTTACGGGACACGGAGAGAGAGTTACTGAACTCTTGGGACTGATACATAGTGATGTATGCGGTCCCATGTTTACACATGCCAGGAATGGTTCTGCGTACTTCATTACATTCACTGACGATCTCTCTAGATTCAGATATGTGTTCCTGATGAAACACAAATCAGAAGGTTTTGAGAAATTTAGAGAATATAAACAAGAAGTTGAGAACCAAACCGGAAAAAGTATTAAAATCCTTCGATCTGATCGAGGAGGTGAATACTTGAGCAATGCATTCCTGGACTTCCTAAAAGAGAATGGGATTCTCTCTCAGCTGACTCCTCCATATACACCACAACACAACGGTGTATCGGAACGGAGGACCGCACCCTATTAGATATGGTGCGCTCTATGATGAGTACTGCTGAGTTACCTATTTCCTTCTGGCGGTATGCACTGGAAACAGCTACAGACCTATTGAATATGGTTCCCCACTAAATCTGTGCCAACCACTCCATATGAGATATGGAAAGGAAAGAGACCATGTCTTAATTATGTTAAGATATGGGGTTGTCCGGCCTATGTAAAAACGCAAAATCCGGACAAACTCGCGGCAAAGTCCATTCTGTTTAAGTTTATTGGATATCCCAAACATTCGCGCGGGTATATCTTCTACCATACCGAGGAACGAAAGGTGTTTGTTTCTCGACATGCCACCTTTTTAGAAAAGGAATTTCTTGAAAAAGAGATTAGTGGCAAGGAGGTAGAACTGGAAGAGGTTCCAGCAATACAGACTACGACAGAAGAATTAGTGGAACCAGAGGATTCACTAGTTCCCAACGAACCTCAGCCTCTCCGCCGATCTAGTAGGGTTCCTCACCCACCTGAGAGATACTACGGTTTTCTCATGGATGGTGGAAGTGAGGATTGCATCATGGCTGATGATGACCCAACTAGCTTCGAGCAGGCCATCACGAGTGGAGACTCAGTGAAATGGCTGGATGCAATGCGGTCCGAGTTGGAATCCATGTAAACCAACAAAGTATGGACTTTGGAAGTTGCTCCTAAAGGGGTAAAACCCATTGGGAGCAAGTGGATCTTCAATAAAAAACTTGGTGTAGATGGGAAAGTGGAGACTTTCAAAGCTAGACTTGTTGCAATGGGTTTTCGTCAAAGACCAGGTATGGACTATGACGAAACCTTTTGTCCAGTGGCTATGCTTAAATCCATCCGGATTATGCTTGCCATCGCTGCATATCATGACTACGAAATCTGGCAAATGGATGTTAAGACCGCCTTTCTAAACGGTGATTTAGAAGAGTGCGCGTACATGACTCAGCCAGAGGGCTTCGTAGATAGTGGGAGCAGCGGGAAGGTGTGCAAGCAGCTTAAATCCATTTATGGATTAAAGCAAGTATCGCGGAGTTGGAACATCTGCTTTGATGTCATTATCAAAGAGTTTGATTTCGTCAGAAACGTAGATGAACCTTGTATCTACAAGAAGGTAGCAGAGAGTAAGGTTGTCTTCCTCGTATTGTACGTGGACGACATACTCTTGATAGGAAATGATATTCCTATGCTGCAATCGGTCAAGCTCTTCTTATCACAAAGATTCTCAATGAAAGATCTTGGTGATGCCTCTTGCATATTGGGAATTATGATCTATAGAGATAGATCTAAAAGGATATTGGGATTGTCCCAATCCAGGTAAATTGACACCATACTAAAGAGGTTTAGTATGGAAGAGTCCAAACGTGGGTTTTTACCTACGATCTCAGGGCTCACTTTCTCCAAAGAGATGTCTCCCAAGACTGATTTGGAGAGAGCTCGCATGCAAGGGATACCCTATGCTTCGGCAGTAGGCTCTATCATGTACGCGATGCTATGTACCAGACCCGATGTAGCATACTCACTAAGTGTAGTGAGTAGGTATCAAGCTGATCCTGGAGAGAGTCACTGGACAGCTGTGAAGAGCATTTTCAAGTACTTACGAAGGACTAAAGAGATGCTCTTGGTGTATGGTAACGGAGAACTCCAAGTGGAGTCCTTTACCGATTCAAGCTTCTAGAGTGATAAGGACGACTCTAAGTCCCACTCGGGATTTGTCTTTACCCTCTACGGAGGGGAGGCTAGCTGGAAGAGTTCCAAGATGGAAACCGTGGCAGACTCGACGATGGAGGCTGAATACATCGCTGCCAACGATACTGCCAAAGAGGCTGTCTGGATCAAGAAGTTCATTACTGAACTTGGAGTGGTTCCATCCATTGAGCCTCCAATACCTTTGTATTGCGATAACAATGGAGCGGTGGCTTTGGCCAAGAAACCCAGGTCCCATCAGCGATCCAGGCATATTCTGAGGCGGTATCACCTGATCCGGGAGATAGTTGATCGCCGGGAGATCGAGGTCAGGAGGGTTGACACGAAGAACAACACAGCGGATCCACTCATGAAGGCCATTCCCCAGATACAGTTTGAGAGACTCTTCGGGATGCTCGGTATGCGATACTACAGCAGCTGGCCCTAGTGCAAGTGGGAGATTGTTAGTTGTATGTACGCCCTAGAGGACAGTATTGTACATATGATGCATATTATATTGGATGCTTGGACATATATAGAGAGGACTTTCTTTCTCGATATGATAGTATGCTATCTGGTTGCTCTTTATCTTAACATGTATACTTGTCTCTTTATACTGTCTTATAGCTACATGTTGATAAAGCCCTTAGGATGTGTACTTGACTACCTGGACTGTGATGCAGATCATATTGGTGGGGCCATGGTAGTCCATAAGTACATCCTTTAATGTTCCTAGTGTGGGTGTATTGAGACAGGGAATCGATATACCAGTGTAGACTAGCGTATACGCTTCTCGACCCATGAGATGGGCGATGGATGATCCCATATCCATTGGTGTTTGACATCAGAGATGGTATACGGGTGCTCAGTGGAGACTTGGTACACTGGAAGGACTCGCCGAGAAATCCCAGATGGTAATATACCTCACATCAGATGGCATTTCTCTGGAGACACTTGTGCAGGTTAGTCTGTAGATCCGAGATCGTCATAGTGTCTTGTGTGATTCCCACTGTGCTTTGATTTCCCCCTTACCACGTCCATGAGGGCGTGGAAAACGGTGGTTTTTGGGTACAGTCCCGAGTCACATGGAGGCAATGAGCGATAGGAAGGGTTTCGTCTCTCCCGGTATTGGGGGTTGATGTTGCGCTGTGCTCGATTGGCCGTAACAGGGAAGTCCCTGGCCAGGACTGATTTAGATATTTACTGGTAAGTGTTACCGGTAGTTTCTCGACCCGTTATGAGCCTCACATCGGCACGACTTATCGGTTATTGGGGGTCTGACGTTTACCACCCTTAGACTTGATATGCGACATATCAGACGAGGAGACCGGACTGTACGGGAAGTGTTACCGGCAGGCTTTTACAGGAGTTGGAGCGGGCTTGCTTGCTGATCTTCTGATCGCTCAATACCCGGGTAGCCGTTACGTCCAGCTAGTACCGCTGACGGCTTGTGGGTGCGTGATGTGATCATCACCTACCGCCGGCGTATTGACGAGTCTTTAGAGTCCTACATAGAGGTTTTACTGGCTCAGGCAAAACGAAATAGGAGAGCATATGTGATATGTGCGGGACCGAGAATAATGCGTGTATGTGATACCGTATTCTATTCTCGCGACTTTCTGTATCGGTCGGTTATATATGATATAGCCGGGTTATCGAATCAAGTGTTGATTCGATAAGTCGATACATTGGATGTTAGTCGGTTATATGTGATATGACCGGATTATTAAGTCAAGTGTTGATTTAATAATTTATTGTATAATTGTATATTTGATATACTAGTTTACATTAATTAACACTTGTTCACTTTAGGTTTTTCTCAAATGTGCACACTTTAACATATATGTGATATATATTGAAATGTGTTATCTTTTTGTATCATGGTTGATGATACATCATCCATGGGTGTGTGAGACTTATACTAAGCTAATTTTTAGTTTGGGTTTTAATATTTAAAGTAAATACAAAATCAAGTGGAGGATTAGAAAATGCATGAAGCTTGTGGAATCTTGTGGATGCATTGACTAATTCAACTTGAGTTTGTATTTTACTATGGATATTTATTAACCCAACCATAACAATTAGACTAAGGTTAAGTCTCTACAAGAGTTAGTATATGATACTCACTCACCATGGTTAGCTCACTCACTTGATCATTATCCTCATCTCTTTCTTTTCTTCTTCTTCTTCATTGTTAAAAGAAAAAAGCTTGCTAGGGTTTGATCAAAAGTGAGAAAGATTGTGAGAAATAAAATTCTAAAGAGAACCCACTTCCTATTTTTCCATCCTCTACTAGACTAGCACTTTAGTTTAGGGTGTTTGCTTCACTAATTTTCAAGTTAGTGAAGTAGGAGCTTGAGTTGGCATCCCCTCGACGTAGATCATCTTCGGCCTCGAAGACTTCTAGCAAGGACGCGTCTTTCGTCTCGTGAAGCCATGCAAGGGTCCGGGAGAACCACGATCGCAGCGAAGGGACTTCAACAAGGAGCTAAAGAAGTGAAGGACCGATCTACAAAGGTTGTATTTCGTATTCACTTAGTTGTAAAAGTGTTTACTTGCTATATGTTTCGCCTAATCTCTAGTATACGATCTTGCTTAGGGTTGTTCGGGACATAAAAATTTAATTTTGGCATGGTCGATGCCTTATAGAGCCTTGTTAGTATGCCTAGTAACCTTACAGTGGTATCAGAGCCTAGCTAGAGCATTAGGCGGTGTGTTAACGAAGTTAAAACTCCGAACGAACCCGAACACGTCAAAATGAACCCCTCTCTGTACATTTTTTAAAATCTGTGTTTTTTGAGTATTAAAAATACCTAAAGAATTCAGCAGGGTTTTCTAAGAATTGTGGTGAAAAACGATAGCATGTTCCGTACAATCCACCGCGGAACCGCGGCCGTACCCTGCTTGGGCCGCGGTTCCGCGGCCGTATAGAGGAACTATGCCATCATTTTTATACTGTAATTTCTTTTTCTGTAATTGCTATTTTATGGGTATTTTTAATTTGACTCAAGTGTTGAGTATTTTGGGGTTTATTTTGTAATCGTTGATTCGATCAGAGAATTTAATTTTGTTATGTTATTCCGGATAATTTAGAAAGTATTAAAATGTTCGAACGGATATCATTAACTCAATTTTTCCCGGCACGAAAAACATTCAAGTGTTGAATTTTTCTCGGGTTTAAATCTTTCGGAAAAACGTGCATGTGACGCGATGGACCCTCTAGAAGACAACAAACCTTAACTCGATTATATGACTGTCTTGAACTGCCTTTTGAACCTTAGGGTTTGGGGCAGTACGGCGTGCCACATGTGAGGCGTTGGCTTGACCCTTCTTCGGCTGGACCGTTGCTACTGTGACGTATTCTGGAATTTTTGAACTCCGCTCAAGTGTTGAGCTATTATGGAAATCTTGGGTATTTGATTATTCGATCGGAAAGTTTAATACTGTCTATTTATCTGGAATGTGATACAATATGTGGAATTCATACAGTTAGGCATGAAATGCGAAATATGTGATATTTCGGATTTACGATGTCTAAAGAGATTGTGGATTCCAAATGTTGTTGTTTTACACTTTCTTTTCTGCGACCGTAAGTGTAATATGTGATATCGCCGGTTTCGTTGCTATATGTCAACGACAATTGGGATGCGCATATTTACTTACGTTGATGACATGTGATGTTCTGTGTTGCTGGATATGTTATATCGGATCGTCGCGTTCTGAATAGCCGGGGAGGTTTTTATGTGAGATGAGGGTTTTTATTTTCATTCATGTAAATTTAAATGTATGTAATATTCTTTTATTGGGGCACTTCCGGGATGAGGTTGATGTCACCATTTGTATATTATTTACTTTTCCGCACTAGGATAGACCCAAGGAGGAGAGCACAAGTAACCGGGTTTTAGAGTCCAGTGGGAGACCAACTCGAGGAGTCGAGTCCGGGTCTCCTAACTCTTGAATTGGTAGGGTTGCTTGTAGCTCTCGTACGGGTCTTGGGATGTGGGTTTGGCTATTCGTCGCGACCGTGGAATCCGTGTTTTATAGAGGCTCAAAATAAAACACGGACGCCCTAGTATATCCAATGTTTCATATGTTTCTTCTGCTGCGATATCTGTGATGTGATCATTTGATGTTCTGTGATAAATACTGTATATAGTATATATGATATATTATATAGACGTTACTTATGTTTTACACCCGTGCTAGCCCTGTCCTGCTTTGCCGTTAGTTACCTAACCTAACGGTGCACGAGGGGACATCGAGGCGAATGCGGATGGCATAAGTGTACGTCGTATTTATCTGTGATGTTTAGGTGACTTAAATGATGGGACTTCATTAATGTGATTAATGAAAGAAAAGAAACCTAAAAGATGTTGTAGAATCAAAACTTTATAAAAAGGGTAGCTACAGTTTTGCTTTGCATAGCGGTATATATGATATACCCTGCACCTTATTCGATGAGGAAAGAGCCGAGATCCCTTCACCGGGAGTGACCTCTTTAGCAAAACTGGCAGATGCTACAATACTCGGTTTGACTTTTGACTGCTTTTTTGAGTTTTGCTTTGCATAGCGATTTATATGATATATCCTGCACCTTATTCGATGAGAAAAGAGCCGAGATCCCTTCATCGGGAGTGACCTCTTTAGAAAAACTAATGAAAGCCTCAAAATCACTCCATTTTAAAATTTCACTCGATTCTACAACGATATCAAGTTCATTACGCAATAGGTTTTCAGAAAAACCTGTCGTAGCCCTCCGTCATTTCAGATAAGTCCTACTTAGTATTCATGCTACGTTTGTTGGCCTGCGTCAAGGCGTAGTGTGCGGTAGCTAACTAGTATTTATCTGCTTATGCATATGATGCAGATTGGATTAGGGTAGTCGTACGACTTTGTTGGCCTGCGTCAATGGTCGTACGGGTGGGTTTAATTCAATTAAGAAATGACAGGTTGAACTTGACTAGCGCACTATGGTTTGTTGGCCTGCGTCAAGGTCATGGGACGCTAGGGGCAAAATATTATCGGGAATTTCAAATGTTGAGATTTGCAATGAGATTGCATACCTTCTATAAGACAGTTGGATCCCGATACCCACTGCGAGTAATTATTACTCCTGGGAGAGTTTTACACAGGACAATTAGCCGATCAAGTAGGTGTCTAGAAAGGTGTCAACGGGGTTACGCCTCTGGGAAAACGAGGTTTACTTTAATTAGGTCCGTACGAAAGCATGGGGAACCTCCCTCAAAGTACCGACACTGGCCTGGCTGAAAGATTGACGAAGTTATAGGGTGTAATTAATCCCGGCTAGTCTTTCCTTTTAGGGTTTGAAGGAAGATTTGATAAAAACAGTGGAAGCCATCCTGATTAGATAAAATAATAACCAATCTGATCTTGTAAGAGTATACGCTAAAGTGTTTTCTTTTCTCTCTCTCCAGGTAGCGACCATATCATGCCTTAATCAAGATAATAATATGGATGTATTGACCGAACCCACATGTTATACTGTGCTGGGGAACGTTGGTTCCGTTCTTTCTTATAAGAGTTATAGGACTGAACAAGATATAGGGGAATACCAGGATTCCTATGCCACCCGTATGAAGAAAGTACATGTTGATGCATTTTCTTCGGGTGTGTTCGTTACGGAGAACTGTTTCTCCATTTGCTCTACGTCCTGGGTATTAGATACCGGGTCAGGATCCCATATATGTAATCAGTTACATGGGCTTAGAAAAGGTAGAGAACTTGGAGAAGGTGATAAATACATAAGGGTTGGAAATGGTGCAATTGTTGCAGCTAAAACCGTCGGAGAATATCACCTTGTATTGCCAACTGGTAATATATTGGTTCTGAACGAATGCTATTACATGCCGAACCTGATATGCAACATTATATCGGTTTCTTTACTAAGTAAAGATGGATATAATTTTGTATTACAGGATAATGTTATGAACATTTTCCTTAACCAAAAGTTGGTTGGATCAGGCACGTTGTGCAATGGCATTTATGTTCTAAATCAATCAACAGTTCTGAGCATAACAAACACACACAAGAGGAAGAGTTCAGAACTGAACGAATCCTTCTTGTGGTATTGTAGACTGGGTCACATCAATGCGACACGACTAGCTAAGTTGCATAAGGATAGATATTTAAATCCGTTTGAATTTTCATCTTATGATACTTGCCAGTCATGTCTCAAAGGAAAGATGACCAAAGCTCCGTTTACGGGACACGGAGAGAGAGTTACAGAACTCTTGGGACTGATACATAGTGATGTATGCGGTCCCATGTCTACACATGCCAGGAATGGTTCTGCGTACTTCATTACATTCACTGACGATCTCTCTAGATTCGGATATGTGTTCCTGATGAAACACAAATCAGAAGCTTTTGAGAAATTTAGAGAATATAAACAAGAAGTCGAGAACCAAACCGGAAAAAGTATTAAAATCCTTCGATCTGATTGAGGAGGTGAATACTTGAGCAATGAATTCCTGGACTTCCTAAAAGAGAATGGGATTCTCTCTCAGCTGACTCCTCCATATACACCACAACACAACGGTGTATCGGAACGGAGGAACCGCACCCTATTAGATATGGTGCGCTCTATGATGAGTACAGCTGAGTTACCTATTTCCTTCTTGGGGTATACACTGGAAACAGCTGCAGACCTATTGAATATGGTTCCCACTAAATCTGTGCCAACCACTCCATATGAGATATGGAAAGGAAAGAGACCATGTCTTAATTATGTTAAGATATGGGGTTGTCCGGCCTATGTAAAAACGCAAAATCTGGACAAACTCGTGGCAAGGTCCATTCTGTGTAAGTTTATTGGATATCCCAAACATTCACGCGGGTATATCTTCTACCACACCGAGGAACAAAAGGTGTTTGTTTCTCGACATGCCACCTTTTTAGAAAAGGAATTTCTTGAAAAAGAGATTAGTGGCAAGGTGGTAGAACTGGAAGAGGTTCCAGCAATACAGATTACGACAGAAGAATTAGTGGAACCAGAGGATTCAGTAGTTCCCAATGAACCTCAGCCTCTCCGCCGATCTAGTAGGATTCCTTACCCACCTGAGAGATACTATGGTTTTCTCATGGATGGTGGAAGTGAGGATTGCATCATGGCTGATGATGACCCAACTAGCTTCGAGCAGGCCATCACGAGTGGAGACTCAGTGAAATGGCTGGATGCAATGCGGTCCGAGATGGAATCCATGTACACCAACAAAGTATGGACTTTGAAAGATACTCCTGAAGGGGTAAAACCCATTGGGAGCAAGTGGATCTTCAATAAAAAAACTCGGTGTAGATGGGAAAGTGGAGACTTTCAAAGCTAGACTTGTTGCAAAGGGTTTTCGTCAAAGAACAGGTGTGGACTATGACGAAACCTTTTGTCCAGTGGCTATGCTTAAATCCATCCGGATCATGCTTGCCATCGCTGCATATCATGACTACGAAATCTGGCAAATGGATGTTAAGACCGCCTTTCTAAACGGTGATTTAGAAGAGTGCGTGTACATGACTCAGCCAGAGAGCTTCGTAGATAGTGGGAGCAGCGGGAAGGTATGCAAGCTGCTTAAATCCATTTGTGGATTAAAGAAAGCATCGCGGAGTTGGAACATCTGCTTTGACGTCGTTATCAATGAGTTTGATTTCGTCAGAAACGTAGATGAACCTTGTATCTACAAGAAGGTAGCAGAGAGTAAGGTTGTCTTCCTCGTATTGTACGTGGACGACATACTCTTGATAGGAAATGACATTCCTATGCTTCAATCGGTCAAGCTCTTCTTATCACAAAGATTCTTAATGAAAGATCTTGGTGATGCCTCCTGCATATTGGGAATTATGATCTATAGAGATAGATCTAAAAGGATATTGGGATTGTCCCAATTCAGGTACATTGACACCGTACTAAAGAGGTTTAGTATGGAAGAGTCCAAACGTGGATTTTTACCCACGATCTCAGGGTTCACTCTCTCCAAAGAGTTGTCTCCCAAGACTGATTTAGAGAGAGCTCGCATGCAAGGGATACCCTATGCTTCGGCAGTAGGCTCTATCATGTACGCGATGCTATGTACCAGACCCGATGTAGCATACTCACTAAGTGTAGTGAGTAGGTATCAAGCTGATCCTGGAGAGAGTCACTGGACAGCTGTGAAGAGCATTCTCAAGTACTTATGAAGGACTAAAGAGATGCTCTTGGTGTATGGTAACGGAGAACTCCAAGTGGAGTCCTTTACCGATTCGAGCTTCCAGAGTGATAAGGACGACTCTAAGTCGCACTCGGGATTTGTCTTTACCCTCTACGGAGGGGCGGTTAGCTGGAAGAGTTCCAAGCAGGAAACCGTGGCAGACTCGACGATGGAGGCTGAATACATCGCTGCCAACGATGCTGCCAAAGAGGCTGTCTGGATCAAGAAGTTCATTACTGAACTTGGAGTGGTTCCATCTATTGATCATCCAATACCTTTGTATTGCGATAACAATGGAGCGGTGGCTTTGGCCATGTAACCCAGGTCCCATCAGCGATCCAGGCATATTCTGAGGCGGTATTACCTGATCCGGGAGATAGTTTATCGCCGGGAGATCGAGGTCAGGAGGGTTGACACGAAGAACAACACAGCGGATCCACTCACGAAGGCCATTCCCCAGATACAGATTGAGAGACTCTTCGGGATGCTCGGTATGCGATACTACAGCAGCTGGCCCTAGTGCAAGTGGGAGATTGTTAGTTGTATGTATGCCTTAGAGGCCAGTATTGTACAGATGATGTATATTATATTGGATGCTTGGACATATATAGAGAGGACTTTCTTTCTCGATATGATAGTATGCTATCTGGTTGCTCTTTATCTTACCATGTATACTTGTCTCTTCATACTGTCTTATAGCTACATGTTGATAAAGCCCTTAGGATGTGTACTTGACTACCTGGACTGTGATGCAGATCATACTGGTGGGGCCATGGTAGTCCATAAGTACATCCTTTAATGTTCCTAGTCATGGGTGTATTGAGACAGGGCATCGATATACCAGTGTAGACTAGCGTATACGTTTCTCGACCCATGAGATGGGCGATGGATGATCCTATATCCATTGGTGTTTGACATCAGAGATGGTATACGGGTGCTCAGTGGAGATTGGGTACACTGGACGGACTCGCCGAGAACTCCCAGATGGTATTATACCTCACGTCAGATGGCAGTTCTCTGGTGACACTTGTGCAGGTTAGTCTGTAGACCCGAGATCGTCATAGAGTCTTGTGTGATTCCCACAGTGCTTTGATTTCCACCTTACCACGTCCATGAGGGCATGGAAAACGGTGGTTTTTGGGTACAGTCCCGAGTCACATGGAGGCAATGAGCTATAGGAGGGGTTTCGTTTCTCCCGGTATTGGGGGTTGATGTTGCGCTGTGCTCGATTGGCCGTAACAGGGAAGTCCCTAGCCAGGGCTGATTTAGAGATTTACTGATAAGTGTTACCAGTAGTTTCTCGACCCGTTATGAGCCTCACATCGGCACGACTTATCGGTTATTGGGGGTCTGACGTTTACCACCCCTAAACTTGATATGCGACATATCAGACGAGGAGACCGGACTGTACGGGAAGTGTTACCGGCAGGCTTTTACAGGAGTTGGAGCGGGCTTGCTTGCTGATCTTCTGATCGCTCAATACCCGGGTAGCCGTTACGTCCAGCTAGTACCGCTGACGGCTTGTGGGTGCGTGATGTGATCATCACCTACCGCCGGCGTATTGACGAGTCTTTAGAGTCCTACATAGAGGTTTTACTGGCTCCGGCAAAACGAAATAGGGGAGCATATGTGATATGTGCGGGATCGAGAATAATGCATTTATGTGATACCGTATTCTATTCTCGCGACTTTCTGTATCGGTCGGTTATATATGATATAGCCTGGTTATCGAATCAAGTGTTGATTCGATAAGTCGATACATTGGATGTTAGTCGGTTATATGTGATATGACCGGATTATTAAGTCAAGTGTTGATTTAATAATTTATTGTATAATTGTATATTTGATATACTAGTTTACATTAACTAACACTTGTTCAATTTAGGTTTTTCTCACATGTGCACACTTTAACATATATATGATATATATTGAAATGTGTTATCTTTTTGTATCATTGTTGATGATACATCATCCATGGGTGTGTGAGACTTATACTAAGCTAATTTTTATTTTAGGTTGTAATATTTAAAGTAAATAAAAAATCAAGTGGAGGATTAGAAAATGCATGAAGCTTGTGGAAGCTTGTGGATGCATTGACTAATTCAACTTGAGTTTGTATTTTACTATTGATATTTATTAACCCAACCCTAACAATTAGCCTAAGGTTAAGTCTCTACAAGAGTTAGTATATGATACTCACTCACCATGGTTAGCTCACTCACTTGATCATTATCCTTATCTCTTTCTTTTCTTCTTCTTCTTCATTGTTAAAAGAAAAAAGCTTGCTAGGGTTTGATCAAAAGTGAGAAAGATTGTGAGAAATAAAATTCTAAAGAGAACCCACTTCCTATTTCTCCATCCTCTACTTGACTAGCACTTTAGTTTAGGTTGTTTGCTTCACTAATTCTCAAGTTAGTGAAGTAGGAGCTTGAGTTGGCATCCCCTCGACGTAGATCATCTTCGGCCTCGAAGACTTCAAGCAAGGACGCGTCTTTCGCCTCGTGAAGCCATGCAAGGGTCCGGGAGAACTACGATCGCAGCGAAGGGACTTCAACAAGGAGCTAAAGAAGTGAAGGACCAATCTACAAAGGTTGTATTTCGTATTCACTTAGTTGTAAAAGTTGTTTACTTGCTATATGTTCCGCCTAATCTCTAGTATACGATCTTGCTTAGGGTTGTTCGGCACATAAAATTTTAATTTTGGCATGGTCGATACCTTGTAGAGCCTTGTTAGTGTGCCTAGTAACCCTACAGTTATCATGCGATGATAGTTGGATCCCGATTCTCACTGATGAGTAGGTGTTACTCCTCAGGTGTTTTTCAGATGATCCCAACTAATTCTTCTTTTAGGGTTTGAAGAAGAATTCAAGAAAATAGTGGGAACTATCCTGATTAGATAAAGTGATTAACCAATCTAATCTAGGTTAGAGTGCACGCTGAGTGTTTCTTTTCTCTCTCTCTTTGGCAGCGACCATGACTTGATTTTAAACCAAAACTCATGAACCAAGTCAACCGAATCTTCTTACACACGTTGGCTTTAGATTGTAATGATTCACGACAAAATGTCATATATCCTTGCCACTCCTACTTCCCCTTTGCATTTCTCCAGAGCACTCCGTATCACTATGAAGATCCATATTTCTTGGATATGCCATCGTATAGTAACATACGAACTCGAAGAAACTTGTTTCAGTTCGAGAATGGATTCCGGTTCTGGGAAAATTGAATAGGATTGTTCGGTTGTCTTTTCTCTTTACCTTCTGTTCACCGCCGGAAATGGAGACGAATTGGGATAAATCGTCTTGCCTGAATCTGGGGGAAGATGCTATTTGGTTTTATCCATCCACCTCTCCGAAGATACCAAGTTGATTTATGGCACCGTATATCGAATGTTTGGATGGATGCGGCCGTTGAAGCAGACTTTATTAGATTCCCCCTCGTTTGTGAGGGTTTTTTTTTATTGTGGGGACGCTCTTCCCTGCAGGTGCAAGCCCCTGTAGTTAATTATGTTACTGCGTTGCGATAACCACTTTCTCATGCTTCGGAAGTTCACATCATGTCGTGTGTTTTTGTTTGTTTAGGTGCCCGTGGATTGTATACGGAGACTAGTTTCTGTCATCGCCTATAGGGCGCGAATCAGTCCAAATCAGTATATTTTAGATTAAGGTTTAGTTTATTTAAGGATCGTTAATTTGGTTTGAGATTAAGATCGACTTAAACATATGAGAATTTGGGCACAATTATTTTAGTTTAAGGACATCGCGGTCCATTACCGCCGTGTTTGGGGCAGTATTAGTTTAAGGACATTTCGGTCCAACATTCCTATTTTGGGGAAATGCGTTAGTTTAGGGACGTTTCGGTCCGTTATCATCATGTTTGAGATGAGGTTCTGAGCTGTGCACATCAATTTGGAAGTGCATCAATGTATGACGAAAGGAGTTGTTGGTTGTCGGGACCCGCCACCTCTCTGAAGACGTTGAAGAATTACAAAGACATATATCATAGGTGTAGAAGGATGTACCATTGAACCAAATCTCTTATTTGAAGGAAAAAGGGGTTATGGTGGACCTAAGAATCGTTAGTCATGTTTGAGACTAAGATTAGGAGATACGAGATGAATATCATTTTGGATATCATCAAGGAGAGATCATTAATCATATTTGAGACTAAGATCGGCTCAATAATGTTTTAAGGATCATTTTTACTTAAGATCCATCAAAAGAGCATTTGAGAGAAACTTCGGAGGCTTAGCCAATTTGGGCTTAGTCTGCATACTCTTATTCAAAAAGTGTTAAGCACTCATTTGGGCTCTGTCTGTTCAGCCCTTTTCTTTTTATGAAAAAAATTGCTAAGCACTTATTTGACGCTCTAACACTCACATAGGTGTCATGTGAAGCATTTGATTATGAGCACCGCCCAATGAGCCCTGAGCACTCTGACACTTTGGATGTTTATGGAGTGCTGGACACTTTTCTCTCTTTTCTTCTTTTTTTGATGGCGCCCACATGAGGAGCTTCCCAATTAGCGCTAAGCAATTAGCCGTTTTGGTTGTATGTGAAGTGCTAAGCACTTTTTATGTGGCGCCCGCATAAGGAGCACGTAAGGTGCTGGGGCGCGGCCCAATCAGTGCTAAGAACTTAGCCGTTTTGGCTGCATGTGAAGTGCTAAGCACTTTTTATGTGGCGCCCGCGTGACGAGCACATGAGACGCTATTAAAAAGGAGCGCCCACGTGGGAAGCACTAGTTTCTTTTATATAGAGATTTAATCTCGGTTGATGGTATTTTGACCATTAACGATCACCAAGATCACTATTTTGAGGATCTGGGATCATGTTCTTTTTAAGATCCGAGTTCTTGATTCGAAGGAACTGAGTTCCTGGAGTATTATGGACTCTATATTATTTCTCTTTTAAATTTGTTCTTCCCTGAATTTTTGATTTTCAAGAAAAAGATCTTGCTGATGAGAATTAAATTCTCAATTTGTGGGAGACTTGTATTGTGGATCTCAGGTCCAGAGAAAGAACTAAGTTCTTTTAGAAGGGTTCAACCCTTAGATATGTTAGGTAAAGGAGATGTTTTGATCTCGATGTTCTCTTTACCTAGGGTTTCGAGAATGGAGCTCTTCTTTTTTTAGAATTGAATTCTTTCCCTTTGTTTTTTTCTCTCTCCATCTCTCTCTCTCTGTGCCTCTGGTCTCTGGTGTCTCCCTTCTTCTCCTTTTAAGACTTATGTTGGCTATAGTGCTCTTAAGTCAATTATTGAATCGCAGGCACGTGATTATGATGATTGAGGGAGGACCTATACCGGTGGAACAATCTTACTCGAAATGATAGTATGTTATCTGGTTTGTCTTTATCATCATGTACAGCATTAGGTGGCATTACAAATCACAGTTACATGTTGATAGAGTCCATAAGATTCTTGCTTGACTACCAGCATTATGAAGGCAATCATATAAGTGGGAGATGGGTGGTCTATAAGCACATCCTTAAATGTCCCTAGACGTGGGAGTATCGAGACTGGGCATCGATACTCCAGAGTAGACTAGTGTATACTTATCGAGACCCTGACGAGGGGCGGTGGCCGATCTCACAAGCCATTGGTGTCAGCTAGTCATCTAAGATAGTATACAGGTGCTCATTATGTTATGAGTACACTAGACAGACTCGCCGGGAACATGCTAGTTGGTATTATACCTATTGTCAGATAGCAGTTCCCAGGTGATATGAGTACAGGTTAGTCTGTCGACCTGAGATCGTCATTTTTCTAGTGTGAGTTCCCACTGTGCTTTGATTACTACCTTGGAGTCGTGCAAACAGGTTTTAATTGGGTACAGTCCCGAGCCATATGAAGGCAGTGAGCGGATCGTCGGGGATTCGTCTCTCCTGATATTGGGGGTTGATGTCGCGTTGTGCACGGGTGGCCATCACCAGAAATTCTCGGCCGAGGTGGACGAGAATTACTGATTTGGATCAGTAGATTCACAATGGGTGATGGGCTTCATACCGACACGAAATGTCATGTTAGTAGGGGTCTGATTTACCCACCCCTAGATTCGATATGCGATACTCTAGGATGAACAGACCGGACTTAATGGAGATTGTCACGGACAGGCTCAGTAGGGGTTTGGATGAGCTTGCTCATTGGCCTTTCCTTCGCTCAATACCTGGGTAGCCGTTATGTACAGCTAGTGCCGCTGACGTGCTTGTGGTTAAACCCTCTGCCAGCGTATTGACAAGTCATCAGAGTCCCACACAAAGGGTTTCCATGGTTTGGAGAAATGATGTAGTAACCGTATTGGATACGTGCAGGGTTCTGATCGATTAATTGTACTTAGTACCCGGAATTTCGATCGGACAGTTGGTAATACTCGCCGACTCGGGTTTGAGCCGGATTATTAAATCAGGTATTGATTTAATAATTTACGTATATGTATTTCGATATGTGTATTCTAGTATTATGTTCTTTGTGTTATTCTATCTCTTCGGGTATTCGTATTTCGGTATGAATACAGGTATATATATACAGTAGAATGTAATCCATATTTTTTATAGATAACATTCTATATTTCGGTATTCGTATTTCGGCACGGATACAGGTGTATATATACAGTAGAATTTAATCCGTATTTTTTATAGATAACATTCTAGAAGGTAGACGCCTCATTTTAGTTAGACCATTTATTTTTAAATGGATAAATGAGATGGCATTGATTTGATGGGAGTATGGTGAGGACCATGCTTGCATAGTGTGCACAAATGAATTCTTAATTCATTTGTGCATACTATTCAATTATGGGCACGTTTTAAAAATGAGAGAAATTGTTTTACAAAACCAAGCATGATGATCTTCTCTCTCCATGGTGACTTCATTTTTTTGAGATGGTTCATTCTTAAGCTCTTATCTCCTCACCTTTAGAGGTTCACTCCTTTATAGTTTTTCATGTTTTCCTCCACCTTCATCCTCCAGCTACTCTCAACCTTCTATGTGTTGGGAATCATGAGAGGAGGTGAGATGAGATAGCTAAACACATAGTTCACTCACTTCATCCTAGATTATCTAGATTAACCTAGAAACCCTAGTTGCTTCACTTGCATCCTTTGTTGTGGAGCTAGAGCTATGACTACATCCCTCGGTTGGATCATCTTCGATGGAGGAAGACCGGCAGACAAGTTCGTTCAAGCATGTTTCAAGGAGATAAGGAGGATGACGGAAGACCGAAGGAGTTGGTTGTTTTGGTATAATCATTCTAACTCTTTAGTTTAGCTTCTTTAGTTTGCTAGTATAGGTTTATGGTTTAGATCTTGGACGGGGTTTTGTTTGCGCCAAAAATTTTAAACGCCGGTTTTTGTTCCGCATCGGCCACGGTAGATAGCCAGGGCGCCGGCGAAACCCAGCAACTTGAAGTCTTGGGGCCTTTATATAGTAGAGACAAATTGTTAACTAGTTTTGAGAAAATCTCTCATTGAGAGATTCCAATTGATTTAATTGGACTCAAAATTGATTTGGGGAATTTTACCCACCGTTGGATTTTTGATCCAAGCCCTTCTGTTTTACAGAATATGATTGTGGAAATAATTTCCCTTATACAGAATTTATTCTGTAAAACGGTGATTTTTTTATCACCATTGGATTTTTAATCCCAGGGTTTTCTGTTTTACAGAGAGCAATTTTTCTTGTTTAGAAAGATTGAAAGAATATATTCCAAAATAAAATTTTATTCTATAATTGGATTTTTGATCCAACCGAGAGTATCTTTCTTATTTTAGAAAGATTTAGGAAATGTTTTCTCCCAACAGAATTTAATTCTGTATTTTGATGATTTATCATCTCCATTGGATTTTTGATCCAACGGCTCTGTTTAACAGGGAGTATTGTAGAATTTTAATTCTGCCTGGGCGGCGGTGCTCACGTGTTATGCACGTGAGCGCTACTTAAGAATTTAATTCTTATAATAGGCATTTATGTGCTTTGCACATTGGTGCCCACGTGAAGAGCATGTGAGGCGCCATCATAGGATTTAATCCAATAAGATTGGCTCTAGCGCTGGCACCCTCGTGGAGAGCACGTGAGGCACTACCTCATTAAATTTAACAGAGCTTTGCTCTTTTATTAGGTTAAATATATTGGGAAAGCAAATGCCCCCACCATTGCTCTCACGTGGCTTACACGTGGGTGCAACGGTATCACATTTTCAACCGTTCGATCTCCTGGGGAGTTGAACCGTCCCTTCATGTCCTATAAATAAAGACTTTGGTCCTTAAGATAACTGTCGTTTCATCAAGCTCTTGAGTCTTCTTCTTCCTTGAGAATTTAATTCTCTTTTCAGAGCTTAGATCCCTGTTTCCAGAACTTTCACAGAGTCAAACTCTATCAAAATTTGGTAAGAACCATAACCTCGATTTACCTCTTAAAGAAACTCTTAAAAGAATCTCTTCTTGCTTTGGGTTTTTAACCCACTAACAGAGCTTTTCTCTTCTCTTGGAACGATCTCTTAGAGATAAAAAAATTTATTTGGGTAGACCATGGGTCTTGCGGATCTTAGGATTTTACCATGTTAGTGACTTTGATCTTTGAAGGTTGTTTGGAATTTAATTCCATTTTCCGAGCGGATTTCTGGGATTTTATCCCATTATTAGAGGAATTTAATTCCGGGTTGTTCTACAGAGCATAGCTCTGAGAAAATTTATTTTTTAAGAAATTCTTTTGGGAATTTTATTCCCTTTTTCCTCTTTTCTTTTTTCGGGTTCTTTTTGCGGATTTGAAATCTGTTGTAGAATACATTTTTCGAGGGTACTGGGAGTTTAACTCCACAATTTAATGAGATTCTTCATTAAATAAGAATCCTTTTGGATTCTTACAATGAGTGCCTTCCTCATCATTGATAGGGGCGTTAGATCCATTGTAATTTCTTTTTAGATCGTAATAATTTTGATATTTCGATTGCTAAACCCCTTACTGGTTTTTCTTTGCAGATACTATGGCGTCTCGTCTTTATGATCTTGAAGAGATTATCTCTTATGAAAATATTCGCATCCAGGGCCGTTGTCAAGGCTAGGAATTTACTGATGCCCAATGTGTCGAGGTGATGTGTCGTTTTGACGACTATAACGGTCGATTACTCTCCCGCCGTTATGCTCTTTTGAAAGTTATCGTTGGGTCTATTTGTGAAGCAATCCCTGAGCTTGACGAGACTATGCTGCTCGAGGCGCTTGACGACGCTGAAGACAAGGTGCATTCAGTATATCTGATGATCCTGATCTCAAAGAAGCGAAGAGATTATCTTGTCGATGTTTTGCATCGTGTCTTCTAACAGAAGGCAATAATAACCACTTACCAGAGGGCCGATGACATTAGCGGGGATCCCGACACTTGCATTCATAAGAAAACGCATAAGAAAATGGCTAAAGAAGCCAGAAGCACTTTACTCAAACTTGCTTCTAAGTTCATGAATCCGTGTCCGAAATTCAGCGTCTTGCTGTTGTAAACATTTTGATGATGTATTTTTTATCACCAATGTATAAATTTCTTCAAAGTATGAATGACAAAACTCCCCCTTCCCTTTATATCAATGCTCATATGTGCATCACGTGAAGTGTCGTTATACATATATAAAAATTGTTGTCGGCGCCCACGTGTCATGCGCGTGAGGCGCTGCTGAGGATTTTAATCCTGAACTAGCGATGGTGCTCACGCGTTATGCACATGAGGCGCCGTTATAGGTTCTAAACCTACAAAGAATCGGCATCGGCGCTCACGTGTCATGCACGTGAGGCGTTGTTGAAGGGATCGTTTCATCTTCTTGCTCTGATTCCCATGAGTCAATCTTTTCTTTTCCCATGCCTTTTTTGTCAGGACTTGGAAATAGTTCTACCTTGCACAACATTTTCTGTGCCTAGACTTCAATGCTTCTCTTTATAATCTGAATCTATGTTTTCCTCTTTCTTCACAAGGAGAGTGCCATTTTTAACAAACCAAGAGTTATGGCTTGCAATCATCCGTATGCTTGTCAACAACTATGGGAAGTACCTATTGAAGGAATTGTTCCCCGTTTCACTGCGTGACTAGTAGATCCGGTTCTCACTGATGACCAGTGTGATATGGTGATGCACGAGCTTCTGGCTCGTAGGGGCTCTCCTCTTCCTGTCGGTTCCATTTGGCTCTGGATGATCTTCTCTTCTGTGCTCGCTGACATCCCCCTTGTCCATTGGAGATGACTCTGGAGATGCTCGACGCAGCAGAGGACAAGATCAAGGGCTTTTATGAGGCGTACTTGATTTCCCAGCCTCTGAAGGACCGCTCTATTCAGCTGCTAAGTCAGATACGGGCTCGACGGGCCGTCATGTCCGCCTTCGCTGATAGGCATGGCGCTGACCGATAGGGAGCGACCCCTCGCGAAGATCATCGTTTCGACATGGTAGAGAAGGCGTATAGAAAGTTAGAGAATTCTGTTTATTGTTTTATTAATCCCTGTATCTCTGATCCAATATTTGGTGATCTTTTTTCTGTGGAATAAAAAAATAAAAATTTGTTGACCGCTGAACGTTTCATCCCCAGCACATATTCATGTGGGCATCTTTCCTCTGCCCGTATACTTTGTATTTTAAACTTTAGAAGTTTCTGATGCATGCATCTATACATAGGTGAGTACTGGACTGATGTGAACAAATTCTTCGTTATTCCACCTCCCTCACGGTGGTATACCCATGAGTGAAGCGTCGTCATCCATGCTTAACTCAGGTCTTGATCCATAATCCTGAGCCCCGAGGCCTATGAGTTGCGCCTTTCTGTTCTTTTATGTCTTAGTTTATTCACTCGTTTCGGAGTCTCTAGTTTATTCACTCGTGTCGGAGTCTCTAGTTTATTCACTCGTCTCGGAGTCTCTAGTTTATTCACTCATTTCGGAGTTTCTAGTTTATGTACTCATTTCGGAGTTTTCTAGTTTACCTCCCTTGGGTTTACAGGTAAACTTATCGTAACATTGTATATAGATAACCCTCATTCTTTACGACGGAAGTCCGTTAGGTTTGTGGTACTAGGGTTTTAGTCCGTGGTATCGCCGCGTTGGTTGATGTATTCCTCGATATGCCGTCCTTCAGCTGTTTTTGGAGTAGCACCGTGACTGTCGTGTCTCTGATCCCTTCGGGGGCTGGACAAGACGTCTTCAAGTAATCTCCTCAGGTCATATTACCGTCGGAAGAGCAAACATTAAGAATTTTCCATGATGCTTTTTACCTGAGGTTAGGCTCAGTTTGGAGCCCCGATGAGTCATAACCACTCCGCGCTGGTGTGGGATGATCTCCGATAGTCTTTTAAGCTTTATATGAGTTGCCTTCATGACCCGAAGCTTGGAATATGTCGTTGGTTCATTTTTTGTTTTGACGATGTCGTGCCGATTCTTTGCTAAAGTAGGGTAGACATCTGTAATACTTCTATGTTGTATGTATCGCAGTTAATGTCCGGATCTAGGAATATGCCATTGCTCCAATTTCATTTCATAGCCGCATTCGCATCCTGCTGAAATGAGGGGGAACGTCGGGATGGTCTCTAGGTTGTATATGCGCCATCGAGGCTTGGATTTAGGATTTTGCCGTTACTCCATTTTTTGTTTTCGACCCTTGGGTTTTTTGTTGACATTGCGTCTGCACTGAAAAGGAACGTCGGGATACTCTCTGAATTGTATATGAACCGTCAGGGCTTGGAGCTAGGATTTTACCATGGCTCCATTTTTGTTTCGACCCTTGGGTCTTTTGTTGACGTTGCGTCTGCATCCCGTTGGGATGAGAAGAACGTCGAGCTGGAGCTAGGATCATTACCATCACTCTACTTTTGTTTGTTGATGTTGCGTCTGCACCGAGAAGGAACGTCGAGTTGGAGCTTGGATTTTGCCATTACTCCTTTTTGATTTGGCCCTTGGGTTTTGATGACGTTGCGTCTACATCCTGTTGGAATGAGAAGAACGTCGAGCTGATCTCTAGGCTGTAGATATTGCCGTCAAGATCTGGCTTTCCCTCTGCCAGAGCGTGGTGGGAAAATATTGTTCCCTTTCTTTCATTTGTGCCCATGGATTGTATACAAGAGTCAATATGGACATACTTGCTGGGCAGAGGAATTTTTTTTTATTTTTTTATTTCCGCGACGCTCTATCTTTACAGCTTTTCATATCGTGAAAGTCGCGATTACCCAATCATTTCGGCTATTTTTCGCGGTGCCCAATCATTTCGGCTGTATTTTTATATTTTTACTTGCTACTTTTTATTGCGAGGTTCCCAAACATTTCGGCTGTTTTTATATGCATATATTTTTTCACTCGCTGATTTTGATTGCGAGTTGCCCCATCATTTCGGCTATTTTTATATGCATTTTTTTGTTACTCGCTGCTGTTTCTATTACGAGTTTGGAATATGATACCAAACTTGGCATCAGCATCGCTATGACTGGAATATTGCCAGGAGTGAATCATCATTTACCGTAAAAGGACTTGGAGTTTGACGCCTGTTTAGGCATCAGCATCGCTACGACTGGAAAATTGCTAGGAGCGAATCATCATTTGACTTGAAAGGACTTGAAGTTTGATACCTTTTTAGGCATCAGCATCGTTGCAACTGGGATATTGCCAGGAGCGAATCATCATTTGCCTTTGTTGATTTGAACAAAGGTAGCTTAGCAAACAAGGTTAGGATCCTGTCGAGTAAGGCTTTTAAACTTTATGAGCCGTAAGGGTCTCATAAAGGTATTTCTCCCTATAAGTCGTGAGGATCTCATAGGCGTATTTTCTTTCTAGGAATCGTGGGGATTCCCAAGTGATATTTTCTCTTGTAAGTCGTAAGGATCTTGCACAAGTGTTTTCTCCTTATAAGTCGAGAGGACTCACAAGTGTCGATCACCATATGGGGACATTTCTCGCCATTGGTGGAACTTGATGAGGAAATGTTTATTCATGCCCATGGATTGTATACAAGGTTCAATATTGGACCGCCTGTAGGGCTACAATGCTTAGGAAACAAGTTTAAATCTGGCGCCTAAGACTTTTGAATCTTATGAGCCGTAAGGGTCTCATAAGGGGAATTCTCCTTACGAGTCATGAGGATCTCGCAAGTGTAATTTCTCCTTAGAAATCATGAGGATTCCTAAGTGTGTTGCTCCTCTGTGAGTCGTAAGGATCTCACGCGGGTATTTTATTCTCACAAGGTCGAGAGGACATTGCAAGTGCACATGAATTTTTTTATTTTACAACTTTGCGTCCTATTCAGGTTTTCACAAACTCACCGGTAGTCCGACTGTTTTTACTCACAGCGCCCTTTCGGGTTTTCATCCGTGCCCATTTTGCTTATGGACATACCGTTTTTTTTGCGAAACTCTCAAAAGTAGCTTCGTCGCAGGTGACCCATCTGTTTGCTGGTGGGATTTGAGGGTGGCTTCATCGCTGGAGTAGCTGTGAAGCCGGTAGGGCTTTAGTTGCAATCCTCACCGTCGAGATTTCGATTGCAATATAGATCTCAAGGGAGCATATTGCCGTATTTGGGGCGATGCGCTAGTTGTGGGACGTTTTGGTCCTATATCACCATGTTCGAGGCGAAATTTTAGTTTAGGGACATCTCGGTCCTGTATTGCCATGTTTGAGGCGAGTAATTAGTTTAAGGACTTTTTGGTCCAGTATCGCCATATTGGAGGCAAGTAATTAGTTTAAGGACATTTTGGTCTGGTATCACCATTTTTGAGACGAAGTTTTAGTTTAAGGACATCTCGGTTCGTTGTTAGTTAAGGGACTTCTCGGTCCGTACTGCCATATTTGAGGAAGATAATTAGTTTAAGGACTTCTCGATCCTATATTGCCATATTTGAGGCAAGGTTCTAGTTTAGGGACATCTCGGTCCGTTATCGCCATGTTTGAGGTGAATATTTAGTTTAAGGATATCTCGGTCTGTCGTCGCTATGTTTGAGGCGCATTTCTAGTTTAAGAACATCTCGGTCCTTTATCGCCATGTTTGAGGCAACAGAGCTTCTTTGTATACTACTCTCGGAGTCCTGACTCAGGAAGATAGCGAGCGGACATGAGCCTTGTCATCTATCATATACCTAAGTCATGATTCATCAAGCGTAGTATTTTTTGAGGAATCGGTCATTTATTGGCCGGAAGGGTCTTTCACCATGCATATCCATGAGCAGGTAGGCT
Source organism: Agapanthus africanus (assembly GCA_030015575.1). Lineage (NCBI taxonomy): Eukaryota > Viridiplantae > Streptophyta > Magnoliopsida > Asparagales > Amaryllidaceae > Agapanthus > Agapanthus africanus. The sequence continues at coordinate 307,557,633 of CM057342.1, forward strand.
CCACCTTGGTAGACTTTGTCTATCATGTTCGGGCCTTTATAGTTAGGATCAAATTTCCCCCATTTTGTACGATTGGGGATCATTAGTCTTTACGACCAGCATGAGTTCGCCTTGGCGGAATGTTCTCGGCCTAGTCAGTCTTTTGTATGACCGTGTCATCCTTGCTTTATAAGCCTCCAGGTTTTTCTGTGCTTTAAAGCGAGTTTCATCGAGGGCATCGAGCTCATCAAGCCGAAGATGAGAGTTTTCTTCATCTGTCAGCTCGTCTCGAACGGCTACTCGTAGAGAAGGGAGTTCTATTTCCAGGGGAAGCATTGCTTCCGTGCCGAATACCACCGCATATGGTGTTGTATTCGTCATTGTTCTGAACGTTGTTCGGTACGCCTAGAGAGCTTCATGCAGCTTTTCGTGCCAGTCTTTTTTGTTTCTGGACACTGTTTTCTTTATAATCTTCATCAAGGTCTGGTTGAAAGCTTCAGTTAGACCGTTGGCATGAGGATTATAGACTGAAGAGTATCTCCAATCTATCTTATGTTGTTGTGTGAAGCGGCTGATTTTATGACTTCTATAAGCTGGCCCATTATCCGAGATAATTCGTCGCGGAGTGCCGAACCGATAGATGACATGTGTCCTGAAGAAATGGAAGATATTCTCCGTCTTCACCTCCCTTAGTGGTATTGCTTCTGCCCACTTAGAGAAGTAGTCGGTCGTTGCCAATATAAACCAATGTCTTTTGGACGACGCTGGTTCAATGGGGCCAATTATATCGGTTCCCCACATTTCGAACGGCCAGCTAGCCACTGTTGAGTGTAGAGGATTTGAATGTTGGAAGATGAAGTTCCCGTGGATTTGGCACGAGTGACACTGCTTCGCATATTCGAGGCAGTCTTGATTCATTGTGGGCCAACAGTAACCCATTCTTTTGATCTTCGGCTTCATCTTTGGCCCAGCTTGTTGAGAACCGCTAAGTCCGCCGTGAATTTCTTGAACGGCTTTCTTTGCTTCCTCCGGCCCCAGGAATCTTAGCCATAAACAGTCGAACGATTTTTTATATAGAGTATCATTGACAAAGGAAAAAGACAAAGCTCGTTTCATGAGGTGATGTTGAGAAGACGCATTTTTGGGCGTTCGTTGGGATTCGAAGTAGTCTATGAAGATTTCCCTCCAATCCTTGACCTTTTCTTCGCCCTCTATTTAAAGCGCTACTTGTTCAGTCATTTATTTTCCTTTGGATGGCTCTGTTAAGTCTCCCTAAGATATTTCTGTTGGCGCGAGGATCCTACGGCTTTGCACGATGATTTTTACGTCATCTAGGTCTTCGTCGCCCAGTTCCTTAGCCAATTTGGCCAACGCATCCGCCTTACTGTTTTCTGCACGTGGTATACTCTTCACGATGTAGGAGGCGATTTGTGTCAATAGTTCTTGCACCCTTTTTCCATACCTTATCAGCTCCGGCTTTCATATCTGATAGTCTCCATTTACTTGGCTAACGATCTGCTGGAAGTGCTCCCCGCCGAAAGACGCGGACGAGACGCGGTAAACGTCTTGCCTGAATTTCGGGGCAGATACTAATAGGTGCTATCCGTCCACCTCTTCAAAGATGCCAAGTTGATTTATGACACCATGTATCGAAGGTTTAAACGGATGCGGCCGATATAGCAGACTTCGTCAGATTCCCCCTCATTGAGGGGGTTTTGATTGTGGGGACGCTCTTCCCTGCAGGCGTAAGCCCCTGCAGTTAATTAAGCTACCGCGTCGCGGTAGCCACTTTCTCCTTCTCCAGATGGTCACTTCATGTCGTGGGTGTTTTTTTTGTTTTTGGTTGCCCGTGGATTGTATACGGAGACTAATTTATGTTGTCGCCCGTAGGGCGTGGATTAGTCCAAATCCGTATCTTCTTAGATTTGGGTTTGGGGGTTGGGTTTAAGGATACGTTAGTCTCTTTTGAGACTAAGATCAACTTAAACGTTTTTAAGGATACGTTAGTCTAATTTTTAGACTAAAATCAACTTAACGGGATCGTTTAGATCCAACAAAAGAGCATTTGGACTCTATTGTTTAGTTTAGAGACATTGCGGTCGATTAGTTTAAGGACATTACGGTCCAATGTTAGTTTAAGGACATCTCGGTCTAGATTAAGGACATCATAGTCCGTGAGTTTAAAGACCTCACAGTCAAGGTTAAGGACATCGTAGTCCATGAGTTTAAGGACCCCACAGTCCGTAGAAATGTGTGGTTGTCGGGACCCGTCACCTCTCTAAAGACGTTGAAGGATTACAACTACAAATATCAGAGGAGTAAAGAGATGTTCCCTCGAACCGGTGTGAGTTGGTTGGAAGCTCTGTAGTCCAATTTGGGACTAAGATCTGTTAAAATATTCATGAGCAGATGGGCTCAATTAATATGAGTTGAGGACTTATGGCCAAACTTTGGCCAAGTCCAATAAATGTTTAACATTTTATTTTGGGCTGTTGAGCCTTTATTTGGGCTTTGGCTCTTTTAATAATGCTGAGCATTATATTTTGGCAAAATCTTTTCTTTTGTCTTATATTGAATGCAGAGCATTCAACTGAGCTCTGGCTCATTAAAGAACAATTTATGTTCTGCCGGCCAACACCTGGTGCGCTAGGCGCTTTGCGCCAGTTAAAGAGCGCAATGCGCTTCTGCCAAGTAGCGCACATGTGGAGGACACGTGTCATGCTTGGCGCCAGTTAAAGAGCGTAATGCGCTTCTGCCAAGTAGCGCATACATGGTTGACACGTGTCGCACTTGGCGCTTTGCGCCAGATGATGAGCGCATGATGCCAATTTATGAGCGTAGAGCGCTAGTTTAGTGGCGTACACGTGAGTGACACGTGGTGCGCTTGGCGCTGAGCGCTAGCCTATAAGCGCAGTGTGCTATTTCAGAAGCGCAAAGCGTAAGCTGTTTAATTGGTGCACACGTGGTTGACACGTGGCGCATTTGGCGCTGAGCGTTGGTCCAGAAAGCGCAGAAGCGCAGTTCACGACCACAAGGCGCATTTCAAGAGCGCAAAGCGCATTTGATCAATTTTATGATCTGAGAACAAATTTATGTTCTTTTAGAAGAGACTTTGTCTCAAGATTCAAGAACAACAGTTCTTATTTTGCAGGAAGAGATTTTCAATCTCTTATTTTGATGAAAGGCTTTGCCTTTATAGATCCATGATCTGTGAGAAGAATATGTTCTTCTTTTATTTTATGATGAGATCTTTTGATCTCTTTTGTGAAAGACTCTTTTGTCTTGTAGATCTATGATCTATTTAAAGAAATAAATTTTTCTTTCTATGAGGTGATTTCATCTCTGTGTTCATCATCCATCATTTTTACCTTGAAGAAGTATCTTCTTGCAAGAGCTTGCACTTTTTCTTTTAATTTTTCAAAGTTTATGGAGGGATTTCTCTATATCAGACTTGAAGTCTTGGGGCCTTTATATAGGGCATGCTGATTTGTTGAATCAGTTAGAGAGATCTTTCTCTGATTGACTTGGGGACGTTTCCCCACCATTGGATCTTTGTTTCTAGGGCTTCTGTTTTACAGAAGGCAATCTTCTTGTGTTTTAACAAGATTGAAATATCTTTCCATAACAGAATTTAATTCTGGTTAATTAATGATTTATCATTATTATTAGATCTTTTGATCTAAGGGTGGGGAATTTTTAATTCTAGCGCTAGCGCACCCGTGCTTTGCATGTGGCGCGCAGCTCAGAGTGCAGCGCACTTTGCGCTAGCGCACCTGTGTTTGACACGTGGCGCGCTGCTCGGAGTGCAGCGCGCCCTGCGCTAGTGCACCCATGTTTGACACGTGGCACACAGCGCGCCTAGCGCTAGCGCACACATGGTGCGCTGCCTAGGGCGCAGCGCACCTGGCGCTGGATCTGAAGCGTTGCTTCAATTTTTGAAATTCGAATTTCAAATAGAACTTTGCTCTGATTGGGGGAAACAAATGCCCCCCCATCGTTGCGCTCACGTAGCCCACATGTGAGTGCAGCGGTGGCAGCATCTGCGCCCTTGGATCAACTCAGAAGTTGAAGAGGCATTTCAATGCCTATAAATAGGACCTTTGGTCCTTTAGATGATTCTGTTCATCTCCTTTCTTTGAGAATTTTTATTCAGAGCATAACTCTTCATCTTAAGAGATTTTAAGAGTCAAAACTCTGTCAAAACTTAGGTAAAAATTAAATCTTTTAATAATCTAGGGTTTTACCCATTAACAGAGCCTTGCTCGTCATAGATCTTTGATCTAAAGAAAACCCTTTTAGGGTTTCATTAATAGAGCTTTTGCTCTCTTGATAACATGTAAATTTGTAAATCTCTTATGAAGAACTCTTAAGAGTTTATTCATGGATCTTGAAGATCCCAGAATTTTTAATTCATAAAAATGATTTCAATTTTTCTGATGGATTATTTCATCATTATTTTTTTTTTCCAGAGCAAAACTCTTGAGGAATTTTATTCCTTCTTGATCAGAGTTTGACAAGTGTCACTCTGTCACAGAGCATTGCTCTTAAAGGGAGATTTACTCCTCTGGCCGAGAGATTTCTCATTTAATGAGAATTTCTTGAGGATTTCCTCATTACTAATTTTTTAATGATGTTTCTTTTCAGGCACTATGGCTGTTCATTTATATAGTCTGAACGAGTTTATCTCTTATGAGGATATTCACGTACAGGGTCGTCGCCAGAACCAAGAGTTTACAGATGCCCAATGTGTGGAGATTATGGCTCGTCTATACGCACACAACGGTCGACTGCTTCCTCGTCGCTCCGCTCTTTTGAAGATCGTAGTAGGAGCAATTTAGGGAGCACTTCCTGGGTTTTACGAAGCCATGCCACTGAATGCGCTGGATGATGCTGAAGACAAAGTGCACTCGGTGTACCTGTCTGGCCTGATCTCAAAGAAGCGTCGAGATAACCTCATTGATATTCTTCATCAAACTTTCCAGCAGACGACGATAATTGCTTCTTATCAAAGGGAGGAGGGCATTGGCGAGGATCTCGACACCCGCGATAGCGAGAGGATGCACACGAGAATGGTCAGAAAGGCCAGAAAGATTGTAGACGGCCTTACTTTCGAATTCCTGAATCCATGCCCTGGATATGAGGTTTTACCATTGTAAACATTTCGATGCATCTTTTGTATATTGTCTTTATTGATGTAAGAATTTTCCGAAGTATGAATGACAAATCTTTCGCTTTCCTTCCTTTATTTTCTGCTTTGTTGTTGGCATATTACTTTAGTAAGCGTAGCCTGTAGATAATCGATAGATCATTCCGTTTTGAATTCTTCGAGAGGTAGTGGTGTCTTAGGAAGCAGGTTTAGATCTGCTGCCTAAGGTTTTTCAACTTCATGAGCCGTGAGGGTCTCATAAAGACTTTTCTCCCTACGAGTCGAGAGGATCTCGTAGGTGTATTTTCTCCTTAGGAATCGTGAGGATTTCTAAGCACGTTTTCTCTTGAGAGTCGTCAGGATCTCACAAGAGAATTTTCCCTCTTACAAGTCGAGAGGACCCGTAAGTGGTTATTTCCCTCCTTGTCGAGATTTGACTTTGGAGAGTGTGGCCCGTGAATAGTATGCAAGAGTTCATTTTGGACTGACCTGCAGGGCCCAGTGGTTAGGAAACAGGTCCTTATCCCCATTGCCTAAGGCTTTTCCCTACGAGTCGAGACGAGTCGAGAAGTTCTCGCAGGAACATTATTTTCCCACGAGTCGAGACGAGTCGAGAAGTTCTCGGAAGGATTTCCTAACGTCACAGTTAACTCCTGCTAATAGAAGTTCGTTAGGGCCTGTGGTACTAGGGTTTTTACCCGTCGCACGGTCGCGTTGGCTGGTGTATTCCTTGATGCATAATCTTGCTGTTCGAGTAGCCCCGCGACTGTCGTGTCTCTGATCCCTTCGGGGGCTGGACAAGAAGTCTTCAAGCAATCTTCCAGGTGATATTACCGTCGAAAGAGCAAGCGTTAGGGATATTCTATGTTGCTTTTTACTTGAGGTTAGGCTCAGTTTGGGAGCCCCGATGAGTCATAACCACTCCGCGCTGGTGTGGGATTATCTCCGATAGTCTTTCAGGTTTTATATGAGTTGCCATCAAGACCCTGAAGCTAGGAATATTGCCTTCGCTTCGTTTGGTGGCATTGCGTCTGCTGTATCGAGACGAATGCCGCGGTTTGTCTTTAGGTTGTTGTTGAACCGTCGAGACCTGGAACTAGGGACTTTGCCATGGCTCCGTTTTGCTGACGTCGTATATTCTTGCAGAGACACCGATTTCTCTGCGGGTCAACACGAATTGAGAGGTTCTCGCCAAGGACGCTGATTTCCCTGAATCGAGATTTTGCCAAGGACACTGATTTCTCTGGAGTCGAGATGAATCGAGAGATTCCTGCAAAGACACTGATTTCCTTGCAGGTCGACGCGAATCAAAAGGTTCTCGCCAAGGATGTTGATTTCCCTGACTCGAGAGGTTTTGCCAAGGACACTGATTTCCCCGGAGTCGAGACGAATCGAGAGATTCCTGCAAAGACACTGATTTCCTTGCGGGTCGACGCGAATCGAAAGGTTCACGCCAAGGATGCTGAGTTCCCTGAATCGAGAGGTTTTACCAAGGACACTGATTTCCCCGGAGTCGAGATGAATTGAGAGATTCCTGCAAAGACACTGATTTCCTTGCGGGTCGACGCGAATCGAAAGGTTCTCACTAAGGATGCTGAGTTCCCTGAATCGAGAAGTTTTGCTAAGGACACTGATTTCCCCGGAGTCGAGACGAATCGAGAGATTCCTGCAAAGACACTGATTTCCTTGCGGGTCGACGTGCATCGAAAGGTTCTCGCCAAGGATGTTGAGTTCTCTGAATCGAGAGGTTTTGCCAAGGACACTGATTTCCCGGAGTCGAGACGAATTGAGAGATTCCTGCAAAGACACTGATTTCCTTGCGGGTCGACGCGAATCTAAAGGTTCTCGCCAAGGATGCTGAGTTCCCTGAATCGAGAGGTTTTGCCAAGGACACTGATTTTCCTGGGGTTGGTTGACTTGTTTTCGAGATGGAGCGTTGATCCGGTGGGGAAGTCATTGGTTGACTCTAGGTCGTCTGCAGACCTTAGAGTTTTGGAACTAGGACTTTGCCGTGGTTCCGCTTTGTTGATGTCGCGTCCGAATCCTATTGGGGGAAGAACGCTGGGGTGACATTGCGTCTGCTGTATCGAGACGAACGTCGAGGTGGTCTCTAGGTTGTTGGTGAACCGTCTGGACCTGGAACTAGGGACTTCGCCATGGCTCCGTTGTTGGATTTCGCGTCTGAATCCTGCTGGAGGAAGAACGCTGTGGTAACATCTCGTCTGCTGTATCGAGACGAATGCTGAGGTGGAGCTGGGATTTTGTCGTCACTCCGCTTATATCTCATATCACATATGTGCTCCTACTCCGTTTTGCCTGAGCCAGGAAACCTCTGTGTAGGACTCTGAAGAATCGTCAATACGCCGGCAGCAGGTGATGATCATATCAAACACCCACAAGCTGCAAGCGGTCAGCTAAACGTAACAGCCACCCGTGTATTGAGCAATCAGAAGATCAACAAGCAAGCCTGTACATTCTCCTGCAAATCCAATCAGTAACACTCCCGTACAGTCCGATCTCTTCGTCTGATATGTTGCATATCTAGTCTAGGGGTGGTAAACGTCAGACCCCAGTAACCAATAAGTCATGTCGATGTAAGGCTCATAATGGGTCGAGAAACTACCTATAACGCTTACCAGTAAATCTCCATATCATCCCTGGCCAGGGACTTTCAGTTATAGCCAATCGAACAAAGCACAACATCAACTCCCTATATCGGGAGAGACGAAACCCCTCCTATCGCTCATTGCCTCCATGTGATTCGGGACTTTACCCAAAAGCCACCATTTTGCACGCCCTCTTGGACGTGGTAAGGTGGAAATCAAAGCACAGTGGGAATCACACAAGACTCTATGACGATCTCGTGTCTACAGACTAACCTGTACCAGTGTCACCGGAGAACTGCTATCTGACGATAGGTATAATACCATCCAAGAGGTCTCGACGAGTCCGTTCAGTGTACCCAGTCTCCACTGAGCACCCGTACACCATCTTTGATGTCCAACACCAATGGATATGGGATCATCCATCGCCCATCATATGGGTCAAGATGTGTATACGCTAGCCTACTCTGGAGTATCGATGCCCTGTCTCGATACACCTTCGACTAGGAACAGTTATAGGATGTACTCGTTGACTACCCTGGCCCCACTAGTATGATCTCATCATAGTCCTAGTAGTCAAGTACATATCCCAAGGGCTTCATCAACATGTGATCACAAAACAGTATTTGTTCACACGTTAAAATAAAGTGAAACCAGACAGCATACTATCATATCGAGCAAGAAAGTCCTCTCTATATATATCCAAGCATCCATTATAATATACATCACATGTACAACAATGGCCTCTAGGGCATACATATAACTAATAATCTCCCATTTGCACTAAGGCTAGCTGTTATAGTATCTCATACCCAACATCCTGAAGAGTCTCTCAAATTGTATCTGAGGAATGGCCTTTGTGAGTGGATCCGCAGTGTTTTCCTTCGTATCAACTCTCCTGACCTCGTTCTCCCGGCGATCAACTATCTCCCGGATCAGGTGATACCGCCTCAAAATATGTCTGGACTTTTGATGGGACCTTGGTTCCTTGGCCAAAGCCACAGCTCCATTGTTATCATAATACAGAGGTATTGGATACTCAATGGACGGAACCACAATAAGTTCAGTGATGAACTTCTTTATCCAGACAGCCTCTTTGGCAGCATCGTTGGCAGCGATGTATTCAGCCTCCATCGTCGAGTCTGCTACGGTTTACTGTTTGGAACTCTTCCAACACACCGCCCGTCCATTGAGGGTAAAGACAAAACCCGAGTGCGACTTTGAGTCATCCTTATCACTTTGGAAGCTGGAATCGGTAAAGGACTCCACCTGGAGTTCTCTGTTACCATACACCAAGAACATCTCTTTAGTCCCTCTCAAGTACTTGAGAATGTTCTTCACAGTTGTCCAATGATTCTCTCCAGGATCTGCTTGATACCTACTCACTACACTTAGTAAGTATGCCACATTGGGTCTGGAGTATAGCATCGCGTACATGATAGAGCCTATTGCCGAAGCATAGGGTATCCCTTGCATGCGAGCTCTTTCCAAATCAGCCTTGGGAGACATCTCTTTGGAGAGAGTGAGTCCAGAGATCGTGGGTAAATTCCCACGCTTGGATTCTTCCATACTAAACCTCTTTAGTATGGTGTCAATGTACCTGGATTGGGGCAATTCCAGTATCCGTGTAGATCTATCTCTATAGATCTTAATCCCCAAAATGCAGGAAGCATCACCTAGATCTTTCATTGAGAATCTATGTGATAAGAAGAGCTTGACCGAATGTAGTATAGGAATATCATTTCCTATCTGGAGTATGTCATCTAAGTACAATACGAGGAAGACAACTTTACTCTCTGCCACCTTCTTGTATATACAAGGTTCATCTATGTTTTTTATGAAGTCAAACTCTTTGACTACCACATCAAAACAGATGTTCCAACTTCGCGATGCCTGCTTTAACCCATAGATGGATTTAAGCAGCTTGCACACCTTTCCGCTGCTCCCACTGTCTATGAAGCCCTCTGGCTGAGTCATGTACACGCACTCTTCTAAATCACCATTTAGAAAGGCGGTCTTAACATCCATTTGCCAGATTTAGTAGTCATGGAATGCAGCAATGGAAAGTAGGATCCAGATGGACTTAAGCATAGCCACTGGAGAAAAGGTTTCGTCATAATCCACACCTGGTCGTTGACGAAAACTCTTTGCAACAAGTCTAGCTTTGTAAGTCTCAACTTTTCCATCTACACCAAGCTTCTTCTTAAAGATCCATTTGCTCCCAATGGGTTTTACCCCTTCAGGAGTAATTTCCAAAGTCCATACTTTGTTGGTGTACATGGATTCCATCTCAAATCGCATTGCATCCAGCCATTTCAAAGAGTCACCACTCGTGATGGCCTGCTCGAAACTAGTCGGGTCATTATCTTCCATGATGCAATTCTCGCTCCCACCATCGATGAGAAAACCGTAGTATCTCTCAGGTGGATGAGGAACCCTACTAGATCGGCAGAGAGGCGGGGGTTCGTCGGGAACTACTGAATCCTCTGGCTCCACCAACTCTTCTGTTGTAGTTTGTGTAGCTGGAACTTCTTCCAGTTCTAACTCAGTGCCACTAATTTCTTTTTCAAGAAATTCCTTTTCTAAAAAGGTGGCATTCCGAGATACAAACACCTTTTGTTCCTCGGAGTGGTAGAAGATATACCCGCGTGAATGTTTAGGATATCCAATAAACTTACACAGAAAAGACCTTGCCCCTAGCTTGTCCGGATTTTGTATTTTTACATATGCCGGACAACCCCATATCTTAACCCCATATCTTAACATAATTAAGATATGGTCTCTTTCCTTTCCATATCTCATATGGAGTGGTTGGAACAGATTTGGTGGGAACCATATTCAATAGGTTTGCAGCAGTTTCCAATGCATACCCCGAGAAGGAAATAGGCAACTCGGCAGTGCTCATCATAGAGCGTACCATATCTAATAGGGTGTGATTCCTCCGCTCTGATACACCGTTGTGCTGTGGTGTATAAGGAGGAGTAAGCTGAGAGAGAATCCCATTCTTTTTAAGATAATCAAGGAACTCATTGCTCAAGTATTCTCCTTCTCGATCAGATCGACGGATCTCAATACTTTTACCCGTTTGGTTCTCTACTTCGTTCTTATATTCTCTGAATTTCTCAAAAGCTTCAGACTTATGTTTCAACAGGAACACATGTACGTATCTTGAGAGATAGTCATTGAATGTAATGAAGTACGAGGAACCATTCCAGGCATGTGTAGACATGGGACCGCATACATCACTATGTATCAGTCCCAAGAGTTCCGTAACTCTTTCTCCATGTCCACTAAACGGAGTTTTGGTCATTTTGCCTTTGAGACATGAATGACAAGTTTCATAAGATGATAATTCGAACGTATTTAAATAACCATCTTTATGTAGCTTAGCAAGTCGTGTCGCATTGATATGACCAAGTCTACAATGCCACAAGAAGGATTCGTTCATTTATGAACTTTTTCTCTTGTGTGTGTTCTGTATATTAAGAACTGTGTTTTGATTTAGAACGTATATTCCATTATTTAACGAGCCTGATCCAATCAACTTTTGATTTAGGAAGATGTTCATAACATTATCCTGTATTACAAAATTATATCATTCTTTACTTAATAAAGAAACTGATATGATGTTGCATATCATGTTCGGTATATAATAGCATTCGTTCAGAATCAATGTATTACTGCGTGGTAATACAAGGTGATATTCGCCAACTGCTTTGGCTGCAACATTTGCACCATTCCATACTCTTACGGAATGATCACTCATTCCCAGTTCTCTACCTTTCTTTAGCCCATGCAATATATTGCATATGTAGGATCCTGATCCGGTATCTAATGCCCAGGACGTAGAGTAAACTGAGAAACAGTTCTTAGTAACTAACACATCCGAAGAAGATGCATCAACATGTTTATACTTCGTTTGGGCGGCGTGTGAATTCTGGTATTCCTCTATTTCCTGTTCAGTCTTATAACAATTATAAGAAAGAATGGAACCAACGTTCCCCTGCTCAGTATAACAAGCGGGTTCGGTTAATACATCCATATTATTATCTTGATTAAGGCCTGACATGGTCGCTACCTGGAGAGAGAGAAGAAAACACTTTAGCGTGCGCTCTTTCAAGATTAGATTGGTTATTATCTTATCTAATCAGGATGGCTCCCACTGTTTTAATCAAATCTTCCTTCAAACCCTAAAAGGTAAGATTAGCCGGGATCAATTACACCTTACAAGTTCGCCAATCTTTCAGCCAGATCACTGTTGGTACTTTGAGGGAGGTTCCCCGTGCTTTCGCACGGACCTAATTAAAATAAACATCGTTTTCCCAGAGGCTTAACCCCGTTAACACCTTTCTAGACACCTACTTGATCGGCTAATTGTCATGTGTAAAACTCTCCCAGGAGTAACTCTTATTCGCAGTGGGTATCGGGATCCATCTATCTCATAGAAGGTATGCAATCTCATTGCAAATTTCAACTCTTGAAATTCCCGATAATACTTTTACCCCTAGCGTCCCATGACCTTGACGCAGGCCAACAAACCATAGTCGGCTAGTCAAGTTCAACCCTTACATTTCTTGATTGAATTAAACCCATCCGTACGATCCTTGACACAGGCCAACAAAGTCGTACGACTACCCTAATCCAATCACATCTCATTTTATAGATAAGCACTAGTTAGCTACCGCACACTACACCTTGACGCAGGCCAACAAACGTAGTACGAATACTAAGTAGTATCTATCTGAAATGTCGGAGGGCTACGCAGGTTTTTCTGAAAACCATGAGCGCAATGAACTTGATATCGTTTGTAGAAACAAGTGATTTTGAAAAGGAATGTTTTTGAGGCTTTTCTAGTTTCGCTAAAGAGGTCACTCCCGGTGAAGGGATCTCGGCTCTTTCCTCATCGAATAAGGTGCATGATATTTCATAAATACCGCTGTGCAAAGCAAGAACTATAGAAGCAATCAAAAACTAAACTGTGAGTTTGTAGCACCTGCCAGTTTTGCTAAAGAGATCACTCCGGGTGAAGGGATCTCGGCTATTTCCTTATCGAATAAGGTGCTGGATATTCTTCAAGGAATACCGCTATGCAAAGCAAAAAACTGTAGCTACCCTTTTTGAAAATTTGATTCTACAACATCTTTTAGGTTTCTTTTCTTTTATTAATCTCATCAATAAAACCCATTATTTAAGCTTCCTAAGCATCACAGAAGAAACGAAAGCAACAATATTTATATATCAACATATAGTATAAGCATTCGTCTCAGGCAGTAATATGATCTCATCACAGAACATTGTAGCAGATATCAACATATGAAATATTGGATATATTAGGGCATCCGTGTTTTATTTTGAGCCTATATAAAACACGGATTCCACTGTCGCGATGAATAGCCAAACCCACATCCCTAGACCCCTACGAGAGCGGCAAGTAACCCTGCCAATTTTAGGGTCAGGAGACCCGGTCTCGACTCCTCGAGATGGCCTCCCACTGGACCCTAGAACCCGGTTACTTGTGCTCTCCGACTTGGGTCTATCCTAATGCGGAAAAGTAAATAATATACAATGGTGAAATCATCCTCAACCCGGAAGTGCCCTAATAAAAGAATATTACATACAAATGAATTTTACATGAATGAAAAAGAAAACTCTCATCTCACATAAAACCCCGTTATTCAATACACAACGATCCAATATAATATATCACAACAACACATAAACATCACAGATAACTAAGCGAAGTTAGATAATTCGACAGACACAACGAATTCCCAAAATACCCCAGTGAGCTCAACACTTGAGCAGAAAATAAAAAATTCCCAGTAGCATGCCCCAGCACCTATGGACCGTCGCTGAAGTGCCCGTCCCAAGCCTCCACAGTGGCGCCGCGGAACCACCGCCAAAACCAGGTTTTGGCCGCGGTTACGCGGTCACTGTAGCGAGTTAGGGATCCTTTCTTCAGGTGGGTCCATAAAATTCCCTGCATGATTTTCTGAGTATTTTTAATATGAAAATTTTCAACTTTTGAAAAAATTTCCAGCAAGGGGTCAATTCCCGGTGTTTCGGGGTTCGATCGAACTTCTAACTTCGTTTAGGAAGGCATCATACATGCCATATTGAAAATTTCGGGGTGCTAAACAAACCCTAACCAAGATCTTAACTAGAGAATTAGGGTTAACTTGCATGTAAACAACTTTACATCTAAGAGAGAGGGATTACAACCTTTGTAGTCCGTTCCTTCGCTTCATAAGCTCCGAGTAGCAGTCCCTTCACCGCGATCCATGAACTTCCGGACTCTAGAGAGGCTCCACAAGTCGAATGATCCATGCTTGCTTGAAGTCTTCCTTTTCGAAGATGATCTACCTTGAAGAATCTCTAACTCAAGCTCTCATTTCTATAATCAAGTATTAGTGAAGTGAACACCCTAATCTAAGTGGCTAGAATAGATGAGGATGATGAAGTAGGAATTTTGCACTCTTTTGTTTTCAGTTTCTCACTTTAAATCATTACTTCACAAAAGGCTAGAAAGCTTCTTCAAGGAGGAAGAAGAAGAAGAAAGCTTTTGTGATGAATAATGAATTATTGTTGTGGTTATAAAATGACAACCATGAGTTAATAAATGAAGGCATTAACTCTTGTAGAGAATAAACTAGAGTTAAGGGTTTGGGTTGGGTTAACAAAATATTTTCACAAAATATCAAGCTAGAAAACAAAAAGGAAAGCTTCATGAAGCTTCATGAAAAAGCTAACCCAAATCCAAAACCTAACTTTGTTTAAACATAATAACCATGTTGCATTTGTAACCCTAAATTGTTACAATATTATATATTACATATACAATATATTTTGTAACAAAAGAAAATAATACAATTAACATATATCGCATATACATCAATGTATTATCCAGTGAGAAAATGAATCAATAAAGCGAGCTTATATTAGTTAACATAATGTAATATATCACATATATAATTATACATTAAATTATCGAATCAACTCTTGATCCGACAATCCGGCTATATTGTATATAACCGACTAATATAACATGTACCAATTTATCGAATCAACACTTGATCCGATGACCCGACCATATCAAATATACCCGGCCGATATCTCATATCGCAAGAATAGAATACGGTATCTCATATCGTATTATTCTCGGTCCCGCACATATCACATATGTGCTCCTACCCCGTTTTTCCTGAGCCAGGAAACCTCTGTGTAGGACTCTAAAGAATCGTTAATACGCCGGCAGCAGGTGATGATCATATCAAACACCCACAAGCTGCAAGCGGTCATCTAAACGTAACAGCGACCCGTGTATTGAGCAATCAGAAGATCAACAAGCAAGCCTGTACATTCTCCTGCAAATCCAATCAGTAACACTCCCGTACAGTCCGATCTCTTCGTCTAATATGTTGCATATCTAGTCTAGGGGTGGTAAACGTCAGACCCCAGAAACCGATAAGTCGTGTCGATGTAAGGCTCATAACGGGTCAAGAAACTACTGATAACGCTTACCAGTAAAGCTCCATATCAGCCCTGGCCAGGGACTTCCAGTTATAGTCAATCGAACACAGCACAACATCAACTTCCTATACCGGGAGAGACGAAACCCCTCCTATCGCTCATTGCCACCATGTGATTCGGGACTGTACCCAAAAGCCACCGTTTTGCACGCCCTCTTGGACATGGTAAGGTGGAAATCAAAGCACAGTGGGAATCATACAAGACTCTATGACGATTTCGGGTCTACAGACTAACTTATACCAGTGTCACCGGAGAACTGCTATCTGACGATAGGTATAATACCATCTAGGAGTTCTCGGTGAGTCCGTTCAGTGTACCCAGTCTCTATTGAGCACCCGTACACCATCTTTGATGTCCAACACCAATGGATATGAGATCATCCATCGGCCATCATATGGGTCAAGATGCGTATACGCTAGCCTACTCTGGAGTATCGATACCCTGTCTCGATACACCCTCGACTAGGAATAGTTATAGGATGTACTCTTTTACTACCCTGGCCCCATTAGCATGATCTCATCATAGTCCTAGTAGTCAAATACATATCCCAAGGGCTTCATCAACATGTGATCACAAAACAGTATTTGTTAAGACGTTAAGATAAAGTGAAACCAGATAGCATACTATCATATCGAGCAAGAAAGTCCTCTCTATATATATCCAAGCATCCATTATAATATACATCACATGTACAACAATGTCCTCTAGGGCATACATATAACTAACAGGAGGTTCCGGCTGTAACATCGTCCCAGTCATGTCTTGGAACAAGAGAGCCATTCGTTTTAAATTGGCTGCATGTTCCACAGCTTCTTTTTCTTTCCTCTCGAGCATTCTTCGGAAGAACTCGGTGTCAGATTCTTCTTCCTTGCACTGCTCCAAGGTCTCTGGATTTTCTTTTGTCCCAGTGAGTGCGGCCATTGCAGTCAGCATCTCTTGAAGCTTCTGCTGTTGTTGTTCCTGAGCCTTCATTATTGACTGGGTAAGCGATCGATGACCTATTGAAGCACTGCTTTCCTCTTTTCCAGAATCCATATGAACAGTATGCACCATCATGCCCCCAGACTTGGGGCGTTTGGGCTCAGCGTCTTTGCGGTTTACCTCAGTCATAGGGGTATTCTCCGGCCTCCTTCTCTTGTTAACGGTTAACGTCGAAGGGGTCGTTGCAGTAGGCACCCAAACAGCCGTTGCCTTTTGTGGCTTGGCAAGATGATTTTCTTCTTGCTGAACTTCCACTTTCTTCTGTCGGCGAGGGTAATCTTGATCAATTACTGAGTCCTGAACCTGTCGACGAGGCTGCTCTGGCTTCTTCTCTGTAGCATTGTCCATGGATGGAGGAGATCTTTTCAGTACGGCGGTGGGTGAATTCCTGTGCACCCTGTTAAGCAGCTCGAAGCTATTCCCAGTTGGAATAGCAGCATTGACTTCCACCGTTGGGGCTGGTGGAATTAGCCCAGAAGGGGAGTTTCCTCCAGCCTTCCTTACTCGGCTCCAGTGGCGACGTCGAGCGTGTCGAGCCGTTGGGATTGGTTCAGCTATGGCTTCGTCATGCCCCCTGTTCTTGTGAGGCGCTGCTGAAACCAGCCTCTTAAAGACCGACGTCCGTTGAGACGCAATGTCCAATCTGTCAAAGACAGACCTCTGGGCAGGGGAAACAACCTTGACGATTTCGCCTGGAACAGGAGCTGAAATAGTCAGTCTTGTGAAGACCGACCCTTTGGCAGGAGAAGCCGCCTTGATGACTTCGGGAGAAGGGATGGCTATCCTTTTTGGGACAACCCTTTCTGGTATTGCGGGCTTCTTCATGGGCCCAACTGAGCTTTGGCCTAGTCTGTCAAAGACTGAGGCGTTGGAGCTGGGAGACCCGTTTAGAGGGGCCGCAGTAGTTGTAAGCCGATCAAAGACCGACTTCTTCTAAGCTTCTTGTGTTGGTACAGGAGATCTGAAGGTCGTTGGCTGGAGCATGGTCCCGAAGAACAATCCAGTGGTGGCCTGAGTGACCTGTTCCACCGGCATAGCGAAGATGGAGGCCGCTTGGGGCCCATAAGTCACTCCTCCGGACGGTACAGGGCGAGAGTTGCAGCTGCAGTTAGTGCAGATTGAATCCATTGATCCTTTTTTTTTCTGAACGGAGCAAGACACCAAATCTTAGTACCTCGAACCCAAGGGCAACCATATCAAACTGCGATTCGTTCGCGAACACGACACACGAAGTGTGGAGTGGAAAGAGGAAAAGCAGTCCCACCGGGAGTGCCAGAATTTGTTCCCCGCCGAAAGACGCGACCGGGACGCGGTAAAAGACAGGCCTGAATTTCGGGGAAGATTCTAATAGGTGCTATCCATCCACCTCTCCAAAAATGCCAAGTTGATTTATGACACCATGTATCGAAGGTTTAAACGGATGCGGCCGATGTAGTAGACTTCGACAGATTCCCCCACATTGAGGGGTTTTTGATTGTGGGGACGCTCTTCCCTGCAGGCGCAAGCCCCTGCAGTTAATTACGCTACCGCGTCGCGGTAGCCACTTTCTCCTTCTCCAGATGGTCACTTCGTGTCATGGGTGTTTGTTTTGTTTTTGGTTGCCCATGGATTGTATACGGAGACTAATTTATGTTGTCGCCCGTAGGGCGTGGATTAGTCCAAATCCGTATCTTCTTAGATTTGGGTTGGGGGTCTGGGTTTATGGATACGTTAGTCTCATTTGAGACTAAGATCAACTTAAACGTTTATTAAGGATACGTTAGTCTGATTTTTAGACTAAGATCAACTTAACGGGATCGTTTAGATCCAACAAAAGAGCATTTGGACTCTATTTTTTAGTTTAGGGATATTGCGGTCAATTAGTTTAAGGACATTACGGTCCAATGTTAGTTTAAGGACATCTCGGTCCAGGTTAAGGACATCATCGTCCGTGATTTTAAAGACTTCACAGTCAAGGTTAAGGACATCGTAGTCCGTGAGTTTAAGGACCCCACAGTCCGTAGAAATGTGTGGTTTTCGGGACCCGTCACCTTTCTGAAGACGTTGTAGGATTACAACGACAAATATCAGAGGAGTAAAGAGATGTACCCTCGAACCGGTGTGAGTTGGTTGGAAGACCTGTAGTCCAATTTGGGACTAAGATCTGTTAAAATATTCATGAGCAGATGGGCTCAATTAATATGAGTTGAGGACTTATGGCCAATCTTGGGCCAAGTCCAATAAATGTTTAACATTTTATTTTGGACTGTTGAGCCTTTATTTGGGCTTTGGCTCTTTTAATAATGCTGAGCATTATATCTTGGCAAAATCTTTTCTTTTTTCTTATATTGAATGCAGAGCATTCAACAGAGCTCTGGCTCATTAAAGAACAATTTATGTTTTGCTGGCGCAACACCTGGTACGCTAGGCGCATTGCGCCAGTTAAAGAGCGCAATTCGCTTCTGCCAAGTAGCGCACATATGGAGGACACGCGTCGTGCTAGGCGCTTTGCGCCAGTTAAAGAGCGCAATGCGCTTCTGCCAAGTAGCGCACACATGGTTGACACGTGTCGTACTTGGCGCTATGCGCCAGATGATGAGCGCATGATGCCAATTTATGAGCGTAGAGCGCTAGTTTAGTGGCGCACACGTGAGTGACACGTGGTGCGCTTGGCGCTGAGCGCTAGCCTATGAGCGCAGTGCGCTATTTCAGAAGCGCAAAGCGTATGTTGTTTAATTGGTGCACACGTGGTTGACACGTTCCGCATTTGGCGCTGAGCGCCGGTCCAGAGAGCGCAGAAGCGCAGTTCAAGAGCACAATGTGTATTTCAAGAGCGCAAAGCGCATTTGATCAATTTTATGATCTGGGAACAAATTTATGTTCTTTTAGAAGAGACTTTGTCTCAAGATTCAAGAACAACAGTTCTTATTTTGCAGGAAGAGATTTTCAATCTCTTATTTTGATGAAAGGCTTTGCCTTTATAGATCCATGATCTGTGAGAAGAATATGTTCTTCTTTTATTTTATGATGAGATCTTTTGATCTCTTTTGTGAAAGACTTTTTTGTCTTGTAGATCTATGATCTGTTTAAAGAAATACATTTTTTTTTCTATGAGATGATTTCATCTCTGTGTTCATCATCCATCATTTTTACCTTGAAGAAGTATCTTCTTGCAAGAGCTTGCTCTTTTTCTTTTAATTTTTCAAAGTTTATGGAGGGGTTTCTCTATATCAGACTTGAAGTCTTGGGGCCTTTATATAGGGCAAGCTGATTTGTTGAATCAGTTAGAGAGATCTTTCTCTGATTGACTTGGGGACGTTTCCCCACCATTGGATCTTTGATCCTAGGGCTTCTGTTTTACAGAAGGCAATCTTCTTGTTTTTAACAAGATTGAAAAATCTTTCCATAACAGAATTTAATTCTGGTTAATTAATGATTTATCATTATTATTAGATCTTTTGATCTAAGGGTGGGGAATTTTTAATTCCAGCGCTAACACACTCATGCTTTGCATCTGGTGCGCAGCTCAGAGCGCAGCGCACTTTGCGCTACTACACCTATGTTTGACACGTTGTGCGCTGCTCGGAGCGCAGTGCGCCCTGTGCTAGTGCACCTATGTTTGACACGTGGCGCACAGCACGCCTAGCGCTAGCGCACACATGGTGCGCTGCCTAGGGCGCAGCGCACCTGGCGCTGGATCTGAAGCGTTGCTTCAATTTTTGAAATTCGAATTTCAAACAGAGCTTTGCTCTGATTGGGGGAAGCAGGGAGTCTCCATATGTGAGGAGGTTTTTAATTCCCATGTCGACAGCAGTCTCAAGACTTTCTATCAAAGCTTTATATTCAGTTTCGTTATTAGTCCTCGGCTCCATTAAGGAAAGGGCGTAACGCATTATCCCTCTTTGTGGAGTTACGAAGATAAGGCCTATCCCGGCTTTGATTATTGGGGTGTTTTGCTTTCGCCTCTTCATGGAAGATGCTCCATCGAAGTAAAGTTCCCATCGAGAATCATTTTCTTCCTTCTCTCCTTCGATTGTGTCGAACGCATGTTCATCCGGCAACTCGCAATTTAAGGGGGAGTCGGCTGGTATCGGATGCTCGGGGAGAAAGTCGGCGATGGCCTGTTTTTTCACTACTTTGAGAGGTCGATATGTTATCGAGAACTCCATCAGGAGGAGGGCCCATTTGGCAAGCCTTCCTGTTAATATGGCCCTTGACATCAGATATTTGAGAGGATCCACCTTTGATAGGAGATGAACCTCATGTGCTAAGGAGTAATGTCTGAGCTTCGTTATCGCGAAAATTAGTGCCAGGCAATACTTTTCGATGGGGGAGTAGTTTTTTTCTGCCCTGAGGAGAACTCGGCTTAAATAGTACAAAGCTCTCTCCTTTCCCTAATCATTCTCTTGTGTCCATAGAGCGCCTAGAGAACCCTCAAGGGCTGTTGTATTTAGGATAAGGGGTTTTCCTTTAACCGGAGCGGTCAATACCGGCAGATTTTGCAGGTATTGCTTGATTTCGTCTAGTGCATTTTGGCACTTTTGATCTTAAACGAACGGGGTCCCCTTCTTCATTATATGACTGTAGGGACAGCATTTTCCGGAGAGGTTGACTATGAACCGCTGGATATACGCAAGCTTTCCATGAAGAGATCGCAACTGTTTGAGAGTTCTTGGCGTGGGCATTTCCGTAATTGCCTTGATCTTTGATGGATCGATTTTGATACCCCGGTGCCATATGATGAATACTAGGAATTTGCCTGAGGAGAACCCAAACGCGCATTTTAGAGGATTCATCTTCAGATTATACTTCCGAAGACGTTGGAACACTATGTTTAGATGTTCCCATTGTTCCTCATAAGAATTGCTCTGAAAGTGTTTATGAGCACCACCACTGGGGTTTACTATGATCAAGCATGCCATTTTTAAAATTTTTGGGGTGCTAATTAACACTAACCTAGAATCTAAACTATATGATTAGGGTTTTAGCTTGATATAAAGAAAACTATACTAAGAGAAAGAGGCTACAACCTTTGTAGACCGTGTCCTTCTCTTCTCAAGCTCCGTATAGTAGTCCACGCGACTCCGCTAGGCTCCACTTGAAGTTGGATCGAGCTTCCTTTTCGATCTTCATGCTGAAGATGATCCATCCGAAGCTCCGCTAATCCAAGTTACCTCTTCACTAAACTCTTTAGTGAAGTGAACACACTGCACTTAATTGCTAATCAAGTGTAGGATGGTGAAGTAGGGGTTTTGTTTGCTCACTAGGGTTCTCTCAAGCTCAAGGTTTCACAACTCATGTGAGGGATCGGGCTTGGAGGAGGTGAGGAAGAAGATCAATGGAGAGAGCTAGAAAAAATGGCTAAGGCATGAACTAGAGAAAAATCTTAAGTGTTCTCAAAATGGCTCTCATCACTCTACACTTATTGAAGCATACAATATATTCAAATAATATATTGCACCATACTTTAATTGTGCAAACAAATGAAATAAAATAATAGAAAAAGCCATTCCTCACCATTCTTCAAAAGTCTCCCTATTTTCCACCTCATTTTCTATTTTCATAAAATAGAAAATCAACCATACTTCATATAATATATATATATATATACATATATCATATATATATATACATATATCATATATATATATACATATATCATATATATATATATATATATTAATATATATATTAAGAAAATAATTAGTGAGCAATAATATTAGTTAACATATAATTATATCAAATATAAATATATTCAAATTATTAAATCAACACTTGAATTAATAATTCGGTTATATCACATATAACCGACTAATATCATTTATCTGTATATCACATTATCAAATCAACACTTGATTCAATAATCCGGTTATATCACATATAACCTAACCGATATCAAATAACCGCTAGATTAGAATACGGTATCACATACTCGTATTTAATCAGGCCCCCCGCACATATCAGCATATGTGCCCTACTTCATTTCATTTGAACTAGAAAACTTCTGTGTGGAACTCTAAAGACTCGTCAATAAGCTGGCAGTAGGTAATGATTACGTCAGTTACCCAAAAGCCGTCAGCGGTACTAGCTGGACGTAACGGCTACCCAGGTATTGAGTGAATAGAAGATCAACAAGCAAGCTTGTCCAAATTCCCATGAAGCCTATAAGTAACACTTACCATATAGTCCGGTCTCTTCGTCTGATATGTCGCATATCGAGTCTAGGGGTGGAATCGTCAGACTCCGGTAACTTGATAAGTCATGACGATGTATAGCTTATAAAGGTTCGAGAAACTATTGATAACACTTACCGGTAAATCTCATCAGCCCTGGTCAGGGACTTACTGTTATAGCCAATCGACCATAGCGCAACATCAACTCCCAATACCGGGAGAGACGAAACCCCTCCTATTGCTCACTGCCTCTACGTGACTAGGGACTGTACCCAAAATCCACCTTTTGCATGACTCCTTTGAGCTGTGGTAGGGAGGAAATCAAAGCACAGTAGGAACCACACAAAACACTATGACGATCTCGGGTCTACAAACTAACCTGTACCGGTGTCGCCAGAGAACTGCTATCTGACGATACGTATAGTACCAACTAGGAGTTCTCAACGAGTCCTGTTCAGTGTACCCATTCTTAAATGAGCACCTGTGTACAATCTTTGATGTCAAACACCAATGGTTATGGGATCAACCAACGCCCCCTACAGGGTCAAGAAACGTACACACTAGTCTACTCTGGAATATCGATGCCATGTCTCGATACTCCCTCGAATAGGAACAATTAAAGGATGTGCTTGTGGAGTACACATGTCCAGTAGTATGATCCGCATCATAGTCCTGGTAGTCAAGCAAACATCCTAAGGGCTTTATCAACATGCATCAGAGAGACAGTATAATAATACAAATGTACATGTTAAGATAAAGAGCAACCAGATAGCATACTATCATGTCGAGCAAGAAAGTCCTCTATATATATGTCCAAGCATCCACTATATCATACAATAATGGTCTTTAGGGCAGACATATTCCTAACAATCTCCCACTTGCACTAAGGCTATGTGTTGTAGTATCTCATACCCAACATCCCAAAAATTCTCTCAAACTGCGTCTGGGGGAGGGCCTTCGTGAGTGGATCCGCTATGTTGTCTTTCTTGTCAACTCTCCTGACCTCGATCTCCCGTCGATCAACTATCTACCGGATCAGGTGATACCGCCTAAGAATATGTCTGGATCTTTGATGGGACCGAGGTTCCTTGGCTAAAGTCACAGCTCCACTGTTATCACAATACACAGGTATTGGATGCTCAATGGATGGAACCACACCAAGTTCAGCTATAACTTCTTCATCCATACAACCTCTTTGGCAGCATCGTTGGCAGCGATGTATTCAGCCTCCATCATCAAGTCTGCTACGGTATCTTGCTTGGAACTCTTCAAACATACCGCCCCTCCATTGTGGGTGAAGACAAAACCTGAGACCGACTTACTGTCGTCCTTGTCACTTTGGAAGCTCGAATCGGTAAAGGACTCCACCTGTAGTTCACCGTTACCATACACCAAGAACATTTCTTTAGTCCTTCTCAAGTACTTAAGAATGTTCTTCACAGATGTCCGATGTGTCTCCCTAGGATCTGATTGATACCTACTCACTACACCTAATGAGTAAGCTACATCTGGTCTGGTACATAACATCACATACATGATAGACCCGATTACCGAAGCATAGGGTATCCCTTGCATGCGAGCCCTCTCCAAATCAATCTTGGGAGACATCTCTTTGGAGAGGGTGATTCCTGAGCAAGTGGGAAAATTACCACGCTTAGAATCTTCCATACTAAACCTCTTTAGTAAGGTGTCAATGTACCTGGATTGGGACAATCCTAACATCCTCTTAGATCTATCTCTATATATTTTTATCCCCAGGATGTAGGAGGCATCACCGAGATCTTTCATGGAGAACTTGTGTGATAAGAAGAGCTTGACTGAGTGTAGCATAGGAACATCGTTTCCTATCAAGAGTATGTCATCCACGTACAATACGAGGAAGACAATCTTACTATCTACAACCTTCTTGTATATACAAGGTTCATCTACGTTTTTAATGAAGTCAAACTCTTTGATAGCTTCATCGAAACAGATGTTCCAGCTCCGCGATACCTGCTTTAATCCGTAGATTGATTTGAGCAGCTTGCACACGCTTCCGCTGCTCCCACTGTCTATGAAGCGCTCTAGCTGTGTCATGTACACGCTTTCTTCTAAATCACCATTTAGGAAAGCAGTCTTGACGTCCATCTGCCAGATTTCATAGTCATGGTATGCAGTAATGGCAAGTAGGATCCTGATGGACTTAAGCATAGCGACAGGAGAAAAGGTTTCATCATAGTCGACACCTGGTCGTTGAAGAAAACATTTTGCTACAAGTCTAGCATGGAAGGTCTCAACCTTTCCATCTACACCAATTTTCTTCTTAAAGATCCACTTGCTCCGGATGGGTTTTACCCTTTCAGGAGCCACTTCCAAAGTCCATACTTTGTTGGTGTGCATGGATTCTATCTCAGATCGCATAGCATCCAGCCATTTCACAGAGTCCCCATTTATGATAGCCTGCTCGAAACTAGTTGGGTCATCATCTTCCATGATGCAATCCTCGCTCCCACCGTCTATGAGAAAACCATAGTATCTCTCAGGTGGATGAGGAACCCTACTAGATCTACGGAGTGGCTGAGGTTCGTCGGGGACTATTGAATCGTCCGGTTCTACCAAATCGTCAGTTATAGTTTGTGTAGCTGGAACTTCTTCCATTTCTACTTCATTACCACTAATTTTTTTCATAAGAAATTCCTTTTCGAAAAAGGTGGCATATTGAGCAACAAACACTTTTTGTTCTTCAATGTGGTAGAAGATATGCCCTCGCGAATGTTTGAGATATCCTTCAAAATTGCACAGAACTGATCTTGCCTCGAGATTGTCCGGATTTTTCTTTTTGACATAAGCCGGACAACCCCATATCTTAATGTAATTAAGACATAGTCTCTTCCCCTCCCATATCTCATATGAAGTGGTAGGTACCGATTTGGTTGGAACCCTATTCAATAGGTATGCAGCTGTCTCAAGTGCATAACCCTAAAATGAAATCGGTAACTCAGCAACATTCATTATAGAGCGCACCATATCTAATAGGGTGCAATTTCTCCGCTCCTATACACCGTTGTGCTGTGGTGTATACGGAAGAGTAAGCTGAAAGGGAATCCCATTCTCTTTTAAATAGTCTCGGAACTCCGTGCTCAAGTATTCTCCTCCCCGATCAGATCGAAGAATTTTAATACTTTTACCCATCCGGTTCACTACTTCGTTCTTATATTCCTTGAATTCTCAAAAGCTTCAGATTTGTGTTTCAACAAGAACACATGTCCAAATCTTGAGAGATCATCGGTGAAGTAACAAAGTATGAGGAACCATTCCTGGCATGTGTAGACATAGGACCATATACATCACCATGTATCAGTTCCAAGAGTTCTGTAGCTCTTTCTCCGTATCCAGTAAACGGAGTTTTGGTCATCTTGCCTTTGAGACATGACTCACAAGTTTCATAAGATGTAAATTCGAACTGATTCAAATATCCATCTTTATGCAACTTAGCTAGTCTTGTCGCATTGATATGACCTAGTCTACAATGCCAAAAGAAGGCTTCGTTCATTTCTGAACTTTTCATCTTGTGTGTGTTCTGTACGTTTAGAACTATAGTTTGATTTAGAACATATATACCATTACTTAATGTACCAAACCCAATCAACACTTGATTTAGGAAAATGTTCATAACATTATCCTCCAATACAAAATTATATCTTCTTTATGCAACAAAGAAACTGATATAATATTGCACATCATATTTGGTATGTAATAACAGTCGTTCAGAATCAGCGTTTTGCCATTTGGTAATACTAGGTGATATTCGCCAACTGCTTTGGCTGCAACAATTGCTTCATTCCCTACTTTTAAAGACATATCACCCTTTTCTAGTTCTCTACCTCTCTTTAGCCCATGTAACAAATTACATACATGGGATCCTGATCCGGTATCCAATACCCAGGACGTAGAGCAAACTGAGAAACAGTTCTCGGTTACGAACACACCCGAAGACGATGCATCAACATGCTTTTTCTTCATTTGGGTTGCGTGAGAATCCTAATATTCCCCTATCCCTTGCTCAGACTTATGACAATCATAAGAAAAAGCGGAACCAATGTTCCCCGGCTCAGTATAATAAGTGGGTTCGGTCAATACATCTATATTATTATCTTGATTAAGGCGTGTCATTGGTCGCTACCTGGAGAGAGTGAGAGAAGGAAACGCATTAGCGTGCGCTCTTTGAAAGATAAGATTGGTTATTATCTTATCTAATCAGGATGGCTCCCACTGTTTTTATCAAATCTTCCTTCAAACCATAAAAGGTAAGATTTGCTGGGATTAATTACACCCTACAAGTTTGCCAATCGGTCAGCCAGGTAGGTATTGGTGCTCCAAGGGAGTCTCCCCATGCTTTTGCATGGAACTAATTAAATAACCTCATTTCCGCAGAGGCATAATCCTGTTAACACCCTTCTTAGACACCTACTGGATCAGCTAATTGTAAAGTGGAAAACTTTTCCAGGAGTAACTCTTACTCGCAGTGGGTATCAGGATTCAACTATCTCATAGAAGGTATGCAATCTCATTACGAATTTCAACACTTGAAATTCTCAATATCTGAGTTTACCCCTAATGGCCTATGACCTTGACGGAGGTCAACAAACCATAGGCCGCTAGTCAAGTTCAACCCGTTCATTTCATGATTGAATTAAACCCACCCGCACGACCCTTAACGGAGGTCAACAAGGCCGTATGACTACCCTAATCCAATCGCATCATATGTAGCAGATAATCACTAATCAGCTACCGTACACTACGCCTTGACTGAGGTCAACAAACGCAGCACAAATACTAAATAGCACTTATCTGAAATGACGGAGGGCTACGACTGGTTTTGATGAAAACCTTTAAAGTAATGAACTTGATATCGTTGTAGAATCTAGTTATTTGAAAAGGAGTGTTTTTTTTAGCTTTTGCTGGTTTTGCTAAATAGGTCACTCCCGGTGAAGGGATCTTGGCACTTTCCTCATCGAATGAGGTGCTGGATATTCATCAAGGAATGCCACTATACAAAGCAAGAACTAAAGAATCTATTAAAACAAAACCGAGTGGGTTTTAGCATTTGCTAGTTTTGCTAAAAATGTCACTCTCGGTGATGGGATCTCGGCTCTTTCCTCATCGAATGAGGTGCGGGATATTTGTTGGATGTATATGCCCCAGAGGCCAGTATTGTATATGTATACACATGGATACTAGGGATATGTATGTACAGAACAATCTTGCTCAGTTTTATAGTATATTATTTGACTTATCTTTATCGGGATATGTGTATTTATTGTTATTATATCTGGTTTGCACATATTGATAAAGACTCGATATGGTAGTATACTATTGTGGTTTGTCTTTATCTTAACATGGCATATGTTATACTCGTTATTACATATTGCGGTTACATGTTGATAAAACCCCTAGGATCTTGCATGACTACCTGCGTTGTGATGGCGATCATACTCGTGGGAGCAGGGTAGTCTATAAGCATATCCTTAAATGGTCCCTCGTCGCGTGAGTATCGAGACTGGGCATTGATACTCCAGAGTAGACTGGTGTGTACGTTTCTAGCCCCGTCGGGGGATGGTTGGTCCCACAGCCATTGGTCTGATGCACCTAAGATCGTATACAGGTGCTCACTGGGTGTGAGTACACTGGACGGACTCGCCGAGAACTTCCATGTGGTACTATACCTATCGTCGGATGGAAGTTCTCAGGTGACATGTGTACAGGTTAGTCTTTGGACCCGAGATCGGCATTTGTCTCAGGTGAGTTCCTACTGAACTTTGATCACTACCCTACCACGGCTCTACTGAGTCATGCAAACAGGTTTTGGTTGGGTTCAGTCCCAAACCACATGGAGGCAGTGAGCGATTGTCGGGATTCGTCTCTCCCGGTATAGGCAGTCGATATCGCACTGTGATTCAATTGGTCAGGACCATAAGACCTTGGCCAAGGCACTTGGGATTTACTGATAGGTTGATCAGTAGTTTCCCGGATTGTTCCTAAGCCACGTCGGCACGACTTATTAGGTTGTTAGGGTCTGACGTTCACCACCCCCTAGACCCGGTATGCGATACTCTTTGACGAAGAGACCGGACTGTACGGATATTGTCACGGATAGGCTCAGTAGGAGATTCGGATGAGTTTACTCATTGGCCTTCCTTTTCGACAGGTACCTGGGCAGCCGTTACATACAGCTAGTGCCGCTGAGGTGCTTGTGGTTAAACCCACTGCCAGAGTACTATCGAGTCTTTAAAGTCCCACACAGAGGGTTTACCTGATCCAGGCAAAATGATGTAGTAGCCGTATTGGATCGTGCAGGATTCGATTGATTGATGTACTTGGTACTCAGATTTTCGATCGGACAGTTTGTAATACTAGCCGGCTCGGGTTTGAGCCGGATTATTAAATCAGGTATTGATTTAATAATTTACGTATATGTATTTCGATATATATATTCTAGTATTACGTTCTTCGTGTTATTCTATCTCTTTTGGGCGTTCGGATTTTTATCTGATTGCCGGTATATTTGTACAGTAGACTGAAATCCGTATTTACTATAGATTTCCTTCTAGAAGGTGGCCACCTCATTATGTATTTTTCTTTTATTTGATAATTGGAAATGAGGTGTAAAGTAAAGGGTATGGGAGGAAAAGAGGTGGCCATGCTTCAATAGTAGTCAAATGAATTTATAATTCATTTTGGAGTTACTATTGAAGTATGGTTGCTAATTGTTTAATGAAAGAATTGATACACAAAACCTAGATGTGTATTTTCTCTTTCATGCTTGATTCATTATTTTTCTTGAGCTCTCTTTTGCTCTTCATCTCCTCCCTCCTCTTTCTTTGCTCCACCTTCATCTTCTTCCTCTTCACTAACATTCTCATGAGTTGAGAAACAAGTGAAGAGGTTAGAAAAGAGATAGCAAACATTTAGACACCCTCACTACATCCTAGACTACTTGGTTTAGCAAACCAAGTTTTCTAGTTGCTCCTTTTGTTACATAGTTAGGAGATAGAGCCATGGATCATACTCCCCGGGTGGATCATCAAGGACCAAGGAAGACCGGAGAACAAGCTCGATCCCGGAGAACCGACGGAGCAAGGAAAGAAGATCAAGGAAGTTCAAGGTGGCTAGTAGGAGCTAAGGATGAAGAACGAAGACCGAAGCACATGGTTCGTTTGGTAAGAATTCCTCATCATAGTAGATAGCTCTCCTATTGTAGCTAGTTAGTTTTATGGAAAGATCCGGGTTTAGAGTTAAACTAGTGCCAAGTTTTTGTTCGTTAGAAAATTTTTGTTCCGCATTTGGCCATGGAAGTTGGCCGGGGCACTAGGATAACCCTTCATGGTATCAGAGCCATCCATAAAACCTATACTATCTTGTTTAAACGTGTTTAGAATAACGATCGACCGAAAATTTCAAAAACTACATTTCAAATCATGAGTTTTCTATCGATTTTTAAACGTGCTCGAAAAATCAATTTTACGGTCCCAAAAAATCATGCAGGCTTTTTTAAGACACCTGAAGAAATTTGGTCATGTGATCCCTCCAAACCGCCACGGAACCGCCGCGCAAACCCCCTATTGGCGGCGGATCCGCGGCCGTTTTGGGGCCCACGTTTACAAAATTTCTTCTGGGCCTCTTATTTTTGGAATTGTGGTTTTTGGGATAATTTATTTTTTGGGCCCAGTTTTGTTACAGTGTTGGTTTAATACTTGGGGCCCACTTGGAAAGTTTAGTCGATCGTAATTTTAAAATACGTATTTTATTTTCAGTACATTCACTTTTATCTGCGACCGGGAATGTCACTCGATCGGTAAAACTCGTCTGATTGCTATATGTTCCTTTAGACGGGTTTTGCGAATGTGACATTCGCGTTGATGTTGTATGCTTGTGCTGTGATTTTGGTTGGATTGTCGTGGTGGATAGAATGTGGTGCATTGTTAGAAATACAGTTTATAATTTATTTGTACATTTGTTATTGCGGGCGAGCGTCCAGCATGTGGACTGCCGTCTTTGCCGGGTTGCATATTATTTTGGGGCACGACCGGGTTGAGGTCATTGTCACCGCTTGTATATATTATTTTCATTTTCTGTATTAGGATTACCCCGAGGTTGGGTGCACGAATAGCCGGGTTCTAGAAGGCAACAAGCCCGCATCTCAAGGCGCTGAGATGGAGGGGGCTTCATTCTAGAACTGGCGGGCTATTCGCCGCACTCATAGGGGGTACAGGTTTTCATTGCACAGGCTATCCACACGACCGGGAACATCTGGTTTTATTTACGGCTCAAATGAAACCCGGGGCTCCAAGATTATCCACCATTCTGTAATGTTATCTGTGATGTTGTTTATTATCATGCCTGGGACGAATGTTATATATACTTATATATATATACTAGTAGATGTTGTATATGTTTTTCACCCGCGCTAGTCCAACCCCCGCTCTGTCGTTAGTTAAGTAACCGAACGGTTGATGACGGGGCCCCGTGGCTAATGCGGATGGCATATACGTACATTTTATTTTCGTTCTTTTCTGGTGTGATAGGTTACAAATTGATGGGACCGCATTAATTTTGATTAATGCAAGATAATAAACCTAAAAGATGTTGTTGGAACCAAGCTTTAAAAACTGACATTACATACGTTCTCTTTTACTTTGTACAGTGGTATTCAGTTTAGAATACCCAGCACCTCATTCGACGAGGCAAGGGCCGAGATCCCTTCACCGGGAGTGACCCCTTGAGTAAAAGTTTGCGTCAGGGTATAAACTTCACTATAGTCGATTATTTTTTGCTTTGCATCGTGGTATTCATTTTGGAATATCCTGCACCTCATTCGACGAGGAAAGAGCCGAGATCTCTTCACAGGGAGTGACCTCTTTAGCAAAGGTTTTCGCCACTATATATTTACAAAACTACTCAGGTTCCTTCAACGATATCAAGTTCATTACGTTAAAGGGTTTTTCGCCAATAACCCAGTCGTAGCCCTCCGTCATTTGTTACAAGTGTTGCTTAGTATTCGTGCTGCGTATTTTGACCTAGTCAAGGCGTAGTGTTCGGTAGCTAAGTAATGCTTGTTTGTTGCATGTATTGCGATTATTTAGGACAGCCGTATGACCATTTTGACCTAGTCAAGGGTATATACGGATGGGTCTAAGTTAATCCAGGATAATGACGGGTTGAACTTGACTGGCGGCTTATGATATGTTGACCTAGTCAAGGTCATAAACCACTAGGGGGAAAAATCACATCGGGAGTTTCAAACATACAGGAAACTTGCAGATTTAGCATACCTTCTGGAGTGTGGTGACTAGAGTGGATTCCATCTAGTGCATCACATAATGATAGTTGGATCCCGATCCCACTGATGAGTAGGATTACTCTTGGGAGATTTTTCCACTTAAACAATCAATGCTATAAACCAAGTAGGTGTCTAGAACGGTGTTAGCGGAGCTACGCCTCTAGGGAAAAGAGGTTATGTAATTAAGGAACTTCACGAAAGCGTTGGAAAACCTCCCTCGAAGTACCAACACCAGCCTGGCTGAAAGGTTAAGCTAGTATTGTGACGTGCGATTAATCCTGACTAGTTCTTCTTTTAGGGTTTGAAGAAGAATTTGAGGAAACAGTGGGAGCCATCCTGGTTGGATAAATTAATAAACCAATCTAATCTTGCAAGAGCGCACGCTGAGTGTTTTCCCTCTTTCTCACCAGGTAGCAACCATTTCACGTCCTAATCAAGATAATAAAATGTATCGCTTGACCAATCCGAATTCTTATTCGGGGCTGGGGAACGTCTGTTCGGCTCTAACTTATGACAACAGTCATGAGTATGAGCAAGGGAAAGAGGAAAGCATGAATTCCTTAATGACTTCATCGAAGAAGAAGCATACTATTGCATCTCTTTCAGGTGTTCTTGTTATTGAGAACTGTTTTTCGATCAGTCCTACCTCCTGGGTACTCGATACCGGATCAGGATCTCATATCTGTAATTTATTGCAGGGACTGAGAAAAAGTAGGATAGTTAGACCTGGTGATATGTTCCTCAGAGTGGGGAATGGAGCACAAGTTAATGCTGCTGCCGTCGGTGAATATCACCTAGTATTGCCAAATGGCAATACTATGATTTTGAACAATTGCTACTATGTGCCTTCCATACTTTGCAACATCATATCAGTTTCTTTACTTGATATAGATGGATATAACTTTGTTCTTGATAGAAATATCATGAACATTTACCTTGATAAGGTACTGGTTGCAGAAGGTACACCGTGTAATGGTATTTATGTTCTAAATCAGAACACAGTTTTCAATGTACAAAACACACGCAAGAGGAAGGGTTCAGATACGAACGAATCCTACTTGTGGCATTGTAGACTTGGTCATATTGGAGAGAAAAGACTAAGTAAGTTACATAAAGATGGATTCTTGAATACGTTCGAATTTTCATCTTATGAAACTTGCCAATGTTGTCTCAAAGGAAATATGACCAAATCTACGTTCACCGGGCATTGAAAAAGAGCAGCAGAGCTCTTGGGACTCATACACAGTGATGTATGTGGTCCGATGTCTATACATGCAAGGGGTGGGTTCTCGTACTTCATCACATTCACTGACGATCTCTCTAGATTCGGGTATGTGTATCTTATGAAACACAAATCTGAAGCTTTTGAGAAATTCAAAGAATATAGAAACGAAGTAGAAAACCAGACTAGCAAGAGTATTAAGATCCTCCGATCTGACAGAGGAGGGGAGCCCTTAAGCACGGAATTCCTAGATTACCTAAACGAGAATGGAATTCTCTCTCAGCTTACTCCTCCGTATACACCACAGCACAACGGTGTATCAGAGCGGAGGAATCGTACCTTATTGGATATGGTTCGCTCCATGATGAGTAGTGTTGAGCTGCCTCTTTTATTTTGGGGACATGTGTAACATTTCAAAATAATAAAATATTATTTTTGGGAATATTTATAATTTAATATTATTTTAATGAATATTTTAATATTCCGGTATAATTAAATACAATTAAATGGGGAAAAATTATGGAAAATTCTAAAATAGGGTATTTTATGGAATTATGCCATTTTAAAGTTTTTATGATTAGTTATGTGCTAATTTAGTGCTAATCGCGATTAAAAATCGCTAATCAGATTTTTGGCATTTTGTGCAAAAATGTGCACATATCATTTTTCCACACTTGTTACACTTGTTACATGTTTTGGGGTATGGTTGCTTAGGGTTTGCAATGGAGTGAGAAGGAAAAGAAAAAGGAAAAGAAAAAGAAAAGATAAAGGTTTCATGATTAAGAGAGAGAGAAAGACTAGGTCAACCTTCACTTTTTGAACCATACTCCCATCATTTCCACACACCCATTTCTCTCTCCCCTCTCCTTGAGCTGCTGCTGCTCCTGCTCCTCCCTCATCTCCCTCCCTTTCACTCCATAGACCCCTCTCTATTCCCTCACCAAAACCCCATTCCCACTTCACAAAACTTGCTCCCAAGCTCACTAGCTACACGATGGACTAAGCAAGAGCTGATTTTGAGGACTTTGAGCAACTCAAGAATTTTCTTGAGTTGCCAAAGGAGGTAATTTCTGCACCCCTAGTATAGTATTTCAATTCTTATTGAATCCATACTAGTTTCATGTCGATATGGTGTCGTTTGATGGACCTTTGAAATTTCAAGTTAGGGTGAGGAGTTGAATTGAGTTTAAATGTGAAATTGAGACTTGTGGTGACCTTAGGACCCCTGTGGTGATGTGTTATTGGACCAAACCTGAAGCTAAAACACAGAATACAGATTTATGAGACGATATCGGGGAAAAACTGTGAATCTGTGATCGTATTTAGGAATCTGCTATAACCTCGAGACCCCTAAATAAAATTGAGTTGACAGTGAGATGTGCAGGCACCCTGGAACCACCACACCAAACCCTAGCCCCCAACTCCTCTTCTCGGCCGCAAATAAATCCCATCTGGCCGCAAATTGCGGCTAGAGCAGGGGGGTTTGGCCTCGTTTTTAGTGCAGGGCCCTATTTCCAGTAGTCTTGATCCATGGCATGTGCAATTTTGCCTGATTCCAATCAGGGTAAAATCTGGGTTGATTTTCCTATGTTGGCGCATGATTTACGACTTGTTTTAGCATGGATTTTGGTATTTGGTGATTCGTTTCTGTCGGGTAGCGTTTGGACGTCAACGACAAGTGAATATTGATCGTGTTTACATGCGAGACGATAGGTTTTTACCTATGCGAGTAGCGTGTGCTGTTTTGGTTTTCCGATGTGATTTTCATGTGCTTTAGCATTTGTGATATACTTGTAGGTACCCCACATGATGTCGAGACGTTGAAGTTAAGGATGGCGACATCGGCATCGGCACATGAGAAGCAAGGTGAGTAGATTATATCTACGGGGAAAGTCGGGTGGATGGCGTATAGCACCTCACAGTCCATGGTGATCTATACGAATACGTATACACACATATATTTATTATGTGTTGTTTAAGATTAGTGATGGTAATAATGGATTATTGATGATAAGGATGTATTGGTTTAGTATAGTGCGAAACCCTAGAGTAGTGGTTGCACCCACACATACACGTACACATATACTTGCATACATTCTTTCTTTTACCTGTGCGTGTGCGCACATGGAGGTGTGTATATCTACATATAGGTATGGGACTATGTGTTCATATACGGGATTGAGATGAGTCGATGAGATTTGATTTGAGGCCGTGAGATCGGCGGTATGACAGAGTTCGTATTCGAGATACGACATGATGACTTAGCGGGTCCTTTGACGAAGTGTTTCATACACGTGCATGCATATATAGATGATGTCGTTTGTACTAGATTTATGTCAGTACCCCAGATTTGGGATGCCGTACGACGGATTTACGTACGAGCTATATATTGATGTTAGATCCGCACTCATGACTCGAGGATGATATATGATATACTGTATCGTACGTGATACTATTGAGGCGGGATCACCGACTATTGTATATATGTATATATCGATTCAGATTTAGGTGGTTTCTATACCCCTCCCGATTGACTTGATAGTTGGGTCCGTAGTTCGCATAGTAGGCGTTAGACCAGACCCGAGTCATACCTATTTCAAAACTAACGAATCGGGGATATTTTAAAGATAGGCAAAAGGGATTCTACGGATATTTTCAAACGACGCATCTTTTCTTAAAATACCGTAGCCCTTATTTTACTAAAAACCCTGATTCGTCTTATTTCAAATGGTAAGGCTGCATGATATATTTATTGAGGTAGGTTCTTCACTGTTGCATTGATTATTCGATTCCGCATATTCATACTATTTGCATTGTATTGCTTGTGTTTATTGATATATTACAGTCATGCTGCTAGGACACCGGCACCATTATCGATGATGCGCATGTTTCACGTACACTTGTTTGCCGGCTCACACACTTCATCATCGATAATTGCCATGTCACTACACTGTAGTACTGTTGCATTCAGTATATGATTCTTGCATGACATAATGATATGCTTACATTTCTTTTACATGTCGCATACATCATGCTTTCAGATTATACGCATTGAGGTGTGTTGTTTCCATGATATTTCTGGATTTGGGAACCGTGGGTATTTCAAAAGAGAATATGAAATTGTTTTAAAAACCCGGTTACCCTTGATATGATATTTCAGTGCGTCCACCATGTGTTTTCTCGGTGCTGAGAGAGACATGTGAAACCCGATTCGAGGAGTGGACGAGGCCGATTGCGGGTACATGGTGGGCCCGGTATGTAAGTCAATGGTAGCGCCTCGGCCGTCTACAGACGCCAAATGCGGAACAAAAACTTTTTAACTGGCGCTGTCGTATACTTTAACCCGGATCTGCCATTATTGCTAAACTAACAAACTGTAAAGAGTGTAGAAAGGTTATACCGAACGATCCAAGTCCTTCGTTCTTTAACCATCATCCCACGCTCCGTTGTGGCTGCTCCGATCTCGTCGATCTCCGATCTGCTCGTCCAGGTGGCACCACGTCAACGATTCTTTAAACGGGCTCCCGCCTCTGACTCGAGGCAACTCGGTCGTCAAGTTTGCTAAAAGAGACGACCAAGAATGATGTAGAGAATGAGTAGATGACTT
Source organism: Agapanthus africanus (assembly GCA_030015575.1). Classification (NCBI taxonomy): domain Eukaryota; kingdom Viridiplantae; phylum Streptophyta; class Magnoliopsida; order Asparagales; family Amaryllidaceae; genus Agapanthus; species Agapanthus africanus. The sequence goes on from CM057342.1 coordinate 307,594,172, forward strand.
TGTCTCACTTCATCCAAATCCGTGGACGATCGGTTAATGAAGTTGCCACTCGAATCGGGTGATGGAATGAAAAGAGGTTATGAATTTTCCATGCACCCCAAAAACTATCATATCTTTTTAGCAAATGAAACCTCAAGTGAGTGAGTGAGAGGAGGGGCCGGCCATATATATGGAGAGGGGGTGAGTGTAGGAGCAATGTGAGGGTAACCATAAGCAAAAGATCAAGAGCAAAATATCATGTGTGAACACAAACAAATATCTCAAGTGTGAACACACCAAAAGCAACCAATGAAAACACACCACAATTCATCCTAGTCACCCCATCTAGAACCTTCTGGAAGCATGACTCACCCTCATCCAAGAAAAGATAAATCCGTCTTTAACCGAATGTTAAAAGGCGGCTGATAGAAAACTGGAAACTAGCAACTTCCAAAAGTGATCCCGAAACGAATTTCAGGATAACCCCGTAACAGTATAAATATACCCGTATTTATATTACGACCGAATACAAATTCAACTGAGACAAAGATATTATATCTACTCAATATAATACTCGGATCCGGCTTAAACCAAAGCCCACCAGTATTATCTGTCCGAAATATGACACGTGCGTAAACGCACGAGTATTTTCCGAACCCTGCCATAAAACCATACGGCCTCTACAACGTTTCGCCCGAACTTGGAAAACTTTCTGTGGGGGACTCTAATGACTCGTCAGTACCCTGGCAGTGAGTTTAACCACAAACCGTCAGCGGCACTAGCTATGCGTAACGGCTGCCCATGGACTGACCTCAAGGGAGGCCGATGAGCGAACTCATCCGAAAACCCTATTGAGCCTAACAGTGACAATGTATATACAGTCCGGTCCGTTCGTCTATGAGTATCGCATATCTGCCTAGGGGGCTAGTAACGTTAGACCCCCAATAGCAGTATAAGTCGTGTCGGAGTGTAGCCCAATAACATCCTGAGATACTACTGGAGTACCTACCAGTAAATCTCCTGCCACGGCCATGGGCTTTTTGTAATGGCTCTCCTAGACACAGCACGATCTCGCCCCCAATACCGGGAGAGACGAATCCCCTGCCGATCCGCTCACGTGCCTCCATATGGCTCGAGACTGTACCCAAAAACTACCTGTTTGCACGACTCCTTTGAGCCGTGGTAGGGTAGAAATCAAAGCACAGTGGGAACTCACACGAGGCAAATGACGACCTCAGGTCGATGAACTAACCTGTACACATGTCACCAGGGAACTGCTATCTGACGATATGTATAATACCAACTAGCAGATTCCCGACGAGTCCTGTCCGGTGTACTCATAACCCAATGAGCACCTGTATACATCTTAGGTGATCCAACAGACACCAGTGGCTTATGATACCGGCCACCGCCCCTCGTCGGGGTCTCGACTGTATACACTAGTCTACTCCGGAGTATCGATGCCCTGTCTCGAAACTCCCACGACTAGGGACCACAATTAAGGATATGCATATAAACCTCCCAACTCTCACGTATATGATCACCATCATACTGTTGGTAGTAAAGCAAGATCCTAAGGGCTCTATCAAAGTGTAACATGTAATCAGTCACCTGAACATGTACACGACTGATAAAAGCAAACCAGATAGCATACTATCATCTTGAGTAAGACTGTCCTACCGGTATAGGTCCTCCGCAATCATTGCAATCACGTACCTACGATCCAATAATTGACTCTGAGGGCACTATCTCCAACAATCTCCCACTTGCACTTAAGGCTAATTATTGAGATGTCGACTACTCACAGCCCGTGTGAAACCGAACATCCAACTCCTCTACTAATCAATTTCACAAAGCCCGTTTGTAAAACATTGTGTTCGAGAAATAGCCTCAGTGAGTGGATCCGCCCAGATGTTTCTTTCTATATCTCTCTTAATCTCAAGTTCGCGGAGAAAGCCATCTCCCGAATCGAGTAATACCTGTCTTAGAATATGTCTGGATATCTGATGGGACCTAGTTCATAAATGAACTCCAAATCCAAACTTCTTAGACTGTATCGATCACTGAACCTAATCAGTATCCTGCACCAAGCCTCCCACAATATCCTCTTGGACCACCTGTCCATAATACTGTCCCTCTTCAGAGGGAAAACTATAACTCTGACAATCACTCTGTCAACCATGTCACCTTTGAAGCCTGGAATGATAATCGTCTCCCGAAGGAGGCTGCCGTCATCAAATCCGTAGAACATGTACTTATGTTCCAAAACTGCTTCCTTATGTTTCTCCAGGATTGGATTAATACAAACTTATTGCATCTAGTGCAAAAACAACATTTGGTGTGGTACTTGACATCTCATGATTGACTCAATTGCCTAAGCAAGTGATCTGCCAATCATGCACATCCCTCTCCCCTTCTGTCTGTAAGACACCTTTAGAGAGGGTGACTCCATCACCTGCAGGTACACCACCATGCCAGGAGTCATCTATTCTAAAAACCATTAGAATACTGTCAAAGTACCTATATTGGGAAACTACCCAAATCCAGATCTAAAACCATAGATCTAGAAACCAGAATGTCAAATATTATATCCATATCCTGTCTGGAGAAACAACTGTATGACGACCACAGTACAACCGATCGTAGTATAGGAATTTTACTTCCTACTCTGTGTATGTCATCCAGATACCATGACATCACATCCTACTACCTTCTTAACAGATCCATCCTCTATTCTGATGAAGTCAAACCTATTACTGTCACATCAAAATTAGATGATCTATCTCCGCTATAACTGCTCAAGTCAATAAATAGATATAAGCATCTTGCCCACTATGCTTCCGCTGCTCCCACTGACTACGACAACTCTCCTACCGGGTCTCATAGTCTGGAACAACAGTAGTGTCAAGTCTGGATAGATAAGAACCTCTCTGTCACCATCCTTGAGGCTACCGAAGTACCTCTCGGGTGTCTGAGGTTACCCACCATATCTGCGGAGTGGCTATTGGAATGTCAAACCTGATTGAATATATAGGTCCTATTAAATTTTCCGTAATCGTTCGCGGTTCTGGAATCACTTCCAGTTCTACCATACTCCCACTACTGTTTTCTGAAAAAGATCCATTTTACTAAAACTGTGGCGAGTCAAGAACAATATCACTATTGATCTTCCAAATGGTAGAATATCAACCCTCGTCATAGCCAGGGTCAACCCACAAACAGCTATTACTGAAACGTGTCCTGAGTTATCCAGAGTCTGGTTTTAAGCATAAGCTGGACAACTCCCCGTACCTTAACATATTTTAAGGTACGAACTATTCTATATCCAATATAGAAACTTTGGCACTTTATTTAATTGGAACCAGATTCAAATCATGCAACTGTCTCCAGTGCATATCAACTTAATGGAAAGAGGCTAATTAGCATTACTCAACTTAGGAATCCATCCAATTATGAGTAACCTGAAAGAGAAACACGTTTCTCAAAATCATCACTATTATCTGAATACCAATCACAAGAATCTACATCTTCGATCTCTTTGAAGAATCCCGATACTTGTGATACCTGGTTCTCTACTTTATTCTTATACCCACAACTTCTCAAAACTTAGACCTTGTATTTCTACGAAACACTTGTCTAAAAACTAGAGAAGTCATAAGTAAACAGAACATAGTACGAGGACCTACCCTTTTGTCCTGATGGACACTTGGACAACATACAATACTCTGTATAAGTCCGCTGAGTTAAACAACTCAAAACCTGTGCGTTGTAGGTTGAGAACTGTACCCTGGTGATTTTCTCAAATATCACCAATTACAATAAATTCCGATATAATGAGGATAATCACCTAACTCCCAACAACTTACTCCTACTCATCATCTGTAAAACCATACAGATATGAGAATGAAACCTGGTAAATACATACCCTTGGAGTAAGTATCTAATCGGGAAAACAGTTTTTCTTTAACAATGCATTGAAACATGAAAATGTTTCGTAGGGGTATCCTGGTATTCATAGCAATGCCTCTTCCATAATCCAATTCATGACTATAACCGTATATTTCTTTGCCATCTCTCCAAATCCCTTTATTTGTCTTTAGTCATTACCTTCTGTACACCATCGTTAGGCTAAATGGTTTTCTTCCTTCCCTACCGTTCGGCACCAGCCTATGGTTTGGAAGAAGACTATCCAGTAAGCAAATAGGTGTACCCTCCTAAACCAAGGAGTACTCGCGTCTTGAGAGAAGGTGATGATAAAAGACAACTGAATAATACTTTATTTTTAAAGGTGAAATAGGAGTGGCGATGAAGTACGCGGTTTGGTCGTGAATGATATTAGTTGCAATTTACTTTGCCCTCTTTCTAATCCCTTTATTTTGTCTTTACATATTACCTTCTGCACACCCTACTTAGGCTAATTGGTTTTCTTCATTCCCTACCTTTCGGCACCTGCCTATGGTTTGGAATAAGACTATCCAATAAAAGTAATAGGTGTACTCTCCTAAACCAAGGAGCTCTCGAACCTGAGAGAAGGTGATAATAAAAGACAACTGAATAAACCAATTCTATTTCTCCTGAACGTGGATCCATCCTCGAAGAAGTCCCTTCGAGTTCGTATATAACCATACGATGGATCTATCCAATGGAAGTGGATGTCCGTAGTAATACGGGGTGTTATGAGAAATACAAAGGGTAAAAGAAGGAGTAGCAATGACTTATGCAACTCAGACAATCCAAAAGCCAGTATTTTGAGAAGGTTCGGTCAACTTGGTCACTGAGTCATAGTCTAGGGTCGGTCAAAGGTCGCTGCCAAAGAGAGAGACAAAAGAAACACTCTGCGTGCACTCTAACCTAGATCAGAATGGTTATCACTTTATCTAATCCGGAAACCTCCCACTATCCTGTCAAATTCTCCTCCAAACCTGAAAGAAGAATCAATCGGGATCACCCGAAGAGTAAACCAACTCATCAGTGGGAATCGGGATCCAACTCTCATCGCATGATAACGTGATGGAATGCATCCACGTTACTCATACTCCAGAAGGTATGCGCATACTTGGCAAGTTTTAGTTTCTTTAGAAACTCCCGATATGATTTTTGCCCCATGCTCTTATAACCTTGGCTTTGGTCAAAATGTCATAAGTCACATGCCAAGTTCTACCCGTCACTATCTTGTCAATTTGAACCCACCCGCACATGCCCCTGACTTTGGCCAATCGGCAGAACGACTGTCCCAAACCAACTCATCTATCTATGCAACAAATGAATACCCAGCAGCTACCAAACACTATGCCTTAACTTTGGCTAAAATGCATAGCTTGAATACTACTGATACCCAAAAGAAGTGACGGAGGGCTACGGCTGGTTTTTGGCGAAAAACCTTTAACGTAACGAACTTGATATCGCTAAAGGAACCTGATAGCTTTTTAAAATATAGTGGAGAAAACCTTTTGCTAAAGAGGTCATTCCCGATGAAGGGATCTCGGCTCTTTCCTTGTGGAATGAGGTGCAGGATATTCCACTGAATACCGCTATGCAAAGCAACTTGTAATCGACTATAGTGAAGTTATTACCCTGATGCAAACTTCTGCCCAAGGGATCAGTCCCGGTGAAGGGATATCGGCCCTTGCCCCGTCGAATGAGGTGCAGGATATTCCATTGAATACCTCTATGAAAAACAAAAGGAAACGTCTTTGCAATAACACTTTTTAAATTTGTTCCAACAACTGCAAACAGGTTTGTTTTACTTTGCGTTGATCAAAATCAACGCAGTCCCATCAATTAATCACACCAGAAAAGAACGAAAATAAAATGTACGTATATGCCATCCGCATTCGTCACTGGGTCCCGTCATCACCCGTTAGGTTACTTAACTAACGACAGAGCGGGGACTGGACTAGTGCGAGTGTAAAACATATACAACATCTAACAGTATATAAACCAATATACAATAATCGCTCCAGGCGTGATAATATGCAACATTACAGAAAAGTAATAAGCATCACAGAACAATACAGATAATCTGGGATCCCCGGGTTTCACAGAGCCGCTGCTGAAACCCGACGTTCCCCTGTCGTGTGGATAGCCTGTGCAATGAAACCTAGACCCCTACGGGTGCGGCAAGTTACCCGCCAAAATCTGAAGCGAGGCAGCCCCCTACAGCAAAGTGAATGGACCACCCTGCACTTCACGGAATCCGGTAATCTTAGGCACCCCTCCTTGGGTCAACCTGTACCCCCTACGAGTGCGGCGAATAGTCTGCCAATTCTGTTGGAGATAGTGCCCTCAGAGTCAATTATTGGATCACAGGCACGTGATTGCAATAATTGAGGGGAGGACCTGTCCCAGTAGGACAGTCTTACTCAAGATGATAGTATGCTATCTGGTTTATCTTTATCATCGTGTACTGCTTTAGGAGACCTTATAAGTCGCTATTACACGTTGATAGAGCCCCTAGGATTCTTGCTTGACTACCAGCAGCATGAGGGCGATCATATAAGTGAGAGCTGGAGTCTATAAGCACATCCTTAAAAGGTCCCTAGTCGTGGGAGTTTCGAAACAGGGCATCGATTCTCCAAAGTAGACTAGTGTATACAGTCGAGACCCCGACGAGGGGCGGTGGCCGGTCTCACAAGCCACTGGTGTCAGTTGGTTCACCTAAGATGTATACAGGTGCTCATTGGGTTATGAGTACACCGGACAGGACTCGCCGGGAACCTGCTAGTTGGGATTATACCAGACGTCAGATAGCAGTTCCCTGGTGACATGTTTACAGGTTAGTTCATCGACCTGAGATCGTCATTTGTCTCGTGTGAGTTCCCACTGTACTTTGATTACTACCCTACCACGGCTCAAAGGTGTCGTGCAAACAGGTTTTAGTTGGGTACAGTCCCGAGCCACATGGAGGCAGTGAGCGGATCTGCAGGGGTTCGTCTCTCCCGGTATTGGGGGTGAGGTCGCGCTGTGCCTAGGAGAGCGAGAACATGAAAAGTCCTTGGCCAAGGCAGGAGATTTGCTGGTAGGTATTCCAGTAGTATCTCAGGGTGTTCTGGGCTACACTCCGACACGACTTGTACCGCTATTGGGTTTCTGACTTTTACCAACCCCCTAGGCCCGCCATGCGATACTCATAGACGAACGGACCGGACTGTACGGATATTGTCACTGACAGGCTCAGTAGGGTGTCAGGATGAGTTCGCTCATCGACTTCTCTTTTGGTCAATAGCTGGTGACCCGTCACGTATGGCTTATACTTCTGACGTGCTAGTGGCTAAATCCACAGCCATAGTATTGACGAGTCTTTAGAGTCCACCACACTCAGTTACTCAGGTTTCGGGCGAAACGCTGTAGAGGCCGTATGGAGATATGGCAGGGTTCGATCAGATATGTGCGGTATTGCACGGATCATGATCGGACGGATTTTACTAGCCGGTTTTGGCTTAAGCCGGATCCTAGTATTAGATAGTGTAATTTTGCCTCTTTGTATTTGTGTTCAGTGGGAATATAAATGCGGGCATGTATTTGCAGTAGCGGGGTTTTCCTGTAATTTATTATGGGATCGGTTTTCTGGAGTTGCCAGTTTGTATTCCGTTCCGGCCGGTTTTCCTTTGTTTCTTCGCGGCCGGACTTTCCGATGGAGGGGGTTATTTGCACATTTGCAAATAACATTTTGTGGAGGGCTTTCATGCATTTGTGAGGCATCATGAGTGTTCTTTTCATCATGAGATTCCTTATTGGTCTTATCTTTGATTTATTGTGATGGTTTGATTTGTGAGTTGAAAAGGGAATTGGTGTGACTTTATTTAGCTTGATCAATTTCCTTTTCTCCACTTGCTTTTTCCTTCCCCACCCACTTGTAGTGGGCCGGCCATTTTTTTACAGAGAGAGAGAGGATGAGTTTTGATATGGTGAGTGTGGAATATTATTCATATCACATATTTCTTGCTACAAAAAAATTGCTAGCTCCCTCAAAAGTTCATTCCACCTCCATCCATGGCAACATAAACCCCAAAAGAGACATGGTTTTCTACACTTGTCTACAGCACTCCTTGGACGCGTCGGCTAGCCAACTTCGCGCCCGAGTTGCCTCGGTCAAGAGGTGGGAGCCCGTAAAAGATTCCGGCTACGTGGTGCCCTTTCCGACGAAAAGTTGACGGACGGAGATTCCGCGGGAGATCGGAGTGGAGACGAAGACCGAAAGACACGGATCGCTTGGTATGGCTTCTCTACTCTTTTCTAGTTTGCTAGTAGCTAGGTTAATGGCCCGATCCGGGTGAAAAGTGCGCGGTGGTTTGCTAGTTTGCAAAGTTTTTATTTCCGCGTTTCCGGCGTCGGAACGACGACCGGGGCGCCGCCGCGGACTTACAATGGTATCAGAGCCACGCCATTAACCATGCCTAGCTTGCTCTAGTATGTTTAAAACCCGATCGAACAAAAATCGCAAAAACTGTATTTCTAGTGTATGTGTTCTCTGTTGAAATTTTTCCAGCTCCAAAAAATTTTCAGGTCATTGCAGAAAGACATGCAAGAAATTCTAAGAATTCTGGGAAAATACGATTCACTGATTCCTTACTCTGACCGCAGAAACGCGGCCAAATCCCTGGTTTGGCCGCGGTTCCGCGGTGGGTAAGTGGAATCGTTGAACCAAATTTTTCCAGTGGGCTTTTGAATAGGAAATAGGGGTTTTGGGATATTATTTTTGGGCCCAGATTTTCTGTAAGTGCTACAGTATTGCTTGGGGCCCACTTGATAGAATTTGTTCGATCGGATATTTTAAACATGCCAGTTCACAGTATTTACATTATATCTGCGACCGTGAATGTCACTTGATCGGTAAATCCCGTCTAACTGCTATAGCCCGGTTAGACGGATTTGCGAACGTGACATTCACGTTGATGTTCTGTGTGTTGCTGTGATGTTGCGGATCGGTCGTGAGGGATAGCCTGGATGCAATGTTAGTACAGTTTTGTTTTTATATGTACATTTGATATTGCGGGGCGAGCGTCCGACATGTGGACTGCCGTCACTGCCTGTTTGTATTATTCTTTTGGGGCACGACCAGGTTGCGGTCGATGTATCCGTTGTATGTATATTTTACTTTCTGTACTAGGATTACCCCAAGGAGGGGTGCACGGATAGCCGGGTTCTAGAGGGCAACGAGCCCGCATCTCATGGCGTTGAGACGGAATGGGCTTCACTCTAGAATTGGCGGGCTATTCGCCGCACTCGTAGGGGGTACAGGTTGACCCAGGAGGGGTGCCCAAGTTACCGGATTCCGTGAAGTGCTGGGTGGTCTATTCACGTTGCTGAAGGGGGCTGCCTCACTTCAGGTTTTGCCGGGTAACTTGCCGCGCCCATAGGGGTCTAGGATTTCATTGCACAGGTTATCCACACGACCAGGGAAACGTCGGGTTTCAGTAGCGGCTCTGTGAAACCCGGGGATCCCAGATATCTGTATTGATCTGTGTTGTTGCATTTTATCACGCCTTGAGCGAAAATTATATATTTTATATATACTAGTAGATGTTGTATATGTTTTGCATCCGCACTAGTACAGTCCCCGCTCTGTCGTTAGTTAGCTAACCTAACGGGTGATGACGGGACCCAGTGGCGAATGCGGATGCCATATACGTACATCATTATTTTCGTTCTTTGTGGTGTGATCAATTGATGGGACTGCGTTGATTTGGATCAATGCAAGATAAACAAACCTATTTGATGTTGTTGGAACACTTTTGAAAAGGCTGTTATTGCAAGGGCGTTCTCTTTTGTTTTGCATCGTGGTATTCAGTTGGAATATCCTGTTCCTCAATCGACGAGGCAAGGGCCGAGATCCCTTTACCGGGAGTGACCCCTTGGACAGAAGTTTGCGTCAGGGCAATAACTTCACTATAGCCGATTACTTTTGCTTTGCATCGTAGTATTCAGTTGGAATATCCTGCACCTCATTCTACGGGGAAAGAGCCGAGATCCCTTCACCGGGAGTGACCTCTTTAGCGAAGGTTTTCGTCACTATATTTTTCTAAAAAGCTATCCGTTCCTTCAACGATATCAAGTTCATTACGTTAAAGGTTTTCGCCAGAAACCATTCGTAGCCCTCCGTCATTTCAGTTAAATATTCGGTAGTATTCAAGCTATGTATTTTGACCTCATGCCAAGGCATAGTGATTGGTAGCTGCCGGGTATTTATCTGTTGCATAGATAGATGCGTTGGTTTGGGACAGTCGTACTACTATTTTGGCCTACGTCAAGGGTATGTACGTGTGGGTTCAAATTAACCTGGACAATGACGGGTAGAACTTGACATGTGACTTATGATATTTTGACCTCACGCCAAGGTCATAAGAGCATGGGGCAAAAATCCACATCGGGAGTTTCAAAAGAACTGAAACTTGCCAGATATGCGCATACCTTCTGGAGTGTGATAGCGTGAGCGGATTCCGTCACGTTATCATGCGATGATAGTTGGATCCCGATTCCTACTGATGAGTTGGTTTACTCCTCGGGTGATCCCGGCTAATTCTTCTTTCAGGTTTGGGGAAGAATTTGACGTTACAGTGGGAGGTTTCCAGATTAGATAAAGTGATAACCATTATGATCTAGGTTAGAGTGCACGCTGAGTGTTTCTTTTCTCTCTCTCTCTTTGGCAGCGACCATTGACCCGACCCTAGACTATGACTCAGTGACCAAGTTGACCGAACCTTCTTAACACTGGCTTTTGTATTGTCAGAGTTGCAGACCTCATTGCCACTCCTACTTTTACCCTTTTCTCCAGGACACCCCGTATTACTACGAACGTCCACTTCCATTGGACAAAACCATCGTATGGTTATATACGAACTCGAAGGAATTCGAGGATGGTTTCTGGTTCTGGAGAAAACGAATAAGACTATTCAGTTGTCTTTTCCTTTTACCTTATCTCAGGTTGCGAGTACTCCTTGGTTTAGGAGATAGTACACCTATTACGCAAATTGGATAGTCTTCTTCCAAACCTTAGGCTGGTGCCGACCGGTAGGGAATGAAGAAAACCAATTAGCCTAAACGGTGTACAGAAGGTATTAAGTTAAGACAAAGAAAGGGATTAGTAAGAGGGCAAAGTAAATTGCGACTGCTATTCACGACCAAACTAAGTATTTCTTCACCAATCCTAAAACACCTTTGTATTTCTCCAGGACACTCCGTATCACTACGAAGATCCCCGTTTATTGGATAATCCATCGTATGGTTATATACGAACTCGAAAGGAACTTGTTCCAGTTCGGGGATGGATCCTGGTTCAGGAGAAATAGGAATTAAGTTCATTCGGTTGTCTTTTATCCTCACCTTCTCTCACATTGCGAGTGCTCCTAGGATTAGGACAGTACACCCATTATGCTTATTGGATAGTCTTCTTCCAAACCATAGGCTGGTGCCGAACGGTAGGGAAGGAAGAAAACCATTTGGCCTAAAGGGGTGTGCAGAAGGTAATGACTAAAGACATAAAAAGGGATTTAGAGAAGCGGCAAAGAATTATACGGTTACAGTTGTGAATCTGGATAATGGAAGAGGCATTACTAGGAATACCAGGATACCCCATCGAAACATTTCAATGTTTCAGTTTCACTGTGTACTGTTAAAAGAAAACTGATTTCCCAATTAGACACTTTCTCCAGGGTATGTAATTACTAGGTAGGATTCTCACATCTGTATGGTTTTACAGATGATGAGTGGGAGTAAGTTGTTGGGAATTGGGTGATCATCCTCATTATATCAGGATTCGTTGTAATTGGTGATATTTGAGGAAGTCACCTGGGCTGTTTGCCGGTCGGCAAATATTTGGTTTTGAATATCCGTTGTTGTGTACCAATTTCAAATTGATATATCTGTACGTCTATTTTTATAGAGTGAGACATACCTTTTTGAAATTATGTCTATGACATTTACCTATACCAGTGGATGGTTAGGTAAGGAGCATTAAACAGCGGTGTAATTCTTCTTAACCAAAAGTACAGTTTTCAACCTACGCCACACAGTGAATGAGTCACTAGACTCAGAGGACTTATACAGAGTATTGTGTATTGTCCAGTGTCCATTAGGACAGAGGGGTTGGTTCTCGTACTATATTCGGTTTACTTATGACTTCTCTGGTTTTTAGACAGGTGTTTCGTAGAAACACAGGGTCCGAATTTTGAGAAGTTATAGGTATATGAATAAAGTAGAGAACCAGGTATTGAAAGTATCAGGATTCTTCAAGGTAATCGAAGATGTAGATACTTGTATATGGCATTCAGATGATAGTAATGTTTATGAGAACTTGCTTCTCTCTCAGGTTACTCATAATTGGAAGCACTCCTAAGTTGAGTAACGCTGATCGGCCTCCTTCCATTTAGTAGACATGCACTGGTGACAGTTGCATGATTTGAATCTGGTTCAATTAAATCAGTGCCACTGTTTCTATATTGGATATAGAACAGTTCATATCTCGACATTGTTAAGGTACGGGGAGTTGTCCAGCTTATGCTTAAAACCAGACTCCGGATAATTCAAGGCACGTTTCTGTAATGGCTGTTTGTGGGTTGACCCGGGCTATGACGAGGGTTGATTTTCTACCATCTGGAAGATCAATAGTGATATTGTTCTAGACTCGCCACAGTTTTAACAAAAATGGATTTTTTCAGAAAACAGTAATGGGAGTATGGTAGAACTGGAAGTGATTCCAGAACCGCAAACGATTACTGAAGATTTGATAAGAACCTAAAGATTTAATCTGGTTTGACATTCCATTGGCCAATCCTCAGATAAAGTGGGTAACCTCAGGCACCCGAGAGATACTTCGGTATGCTTAAAGACGGTGGCAGGGAGGTTCTTATTTACGCAGACTTGCCATTGCTGTTGTTCCAGACTGTGAGATCCGGCAGGAGGATGAGTATAGCGTCGTTCTAAACTAGCTTTAGAAGTGCACGTGTATATGACTCTGCCAGAGGGTTGTCGTAGTCAGTGGGAGCAGCGGAAGCATTGGTGGACATCAAGCTTATGTTTATTTATAGACTAAAGCAGATATAGCGGAGATAGATCATCTATTTCTGACGTGACAGTCATAGGTTTGACTTCATCAGAATAGGGGGTGGATCTGTTAAGAAGGTAGTAGGGTGTGATGTCCTGGTATTTGGATGACATCCACAGAGTAGGAAGTGATATTCCTATACTACGATCGGTTATACTTTGGTCGTCACACAGTGGTTTCTCCACACAGGACTTGGATATTATATCAGACATTCTGGTTACCAGATCTATGGTTTTAGATCTAGATTTGGGTAGTTTCCCAATCTGGGTACTTAGACAGCATTCTATGAGTATTTAGAATGGACGACTCCTGGCATGGTAGTGTACCTGCAGGTGATGGAGTGACCCTCTCTAAAGGTGTCTTACAGACTAAACGGGAGAGGGATGTGCATGATTGGCAGATCACTTGCTTAGGCAATTGAGTCAATCAGAAGATGTCAAGTACCACACCAGATGTTGTTCTTGCAGTAGATGCAATAAGTTGATATTGATCCAATCCTGGGGAAACATTAGGAAGCAGTTTTAGAACATAAGTAGATATTCTAGGGATATGATAACAGCATTCTCCTTCGGGAGACAGTTATCATTCCAGGCTTCCAAGGTGACCTGGATGGCAGAGTGGCTGTCAGAGTTATAGTTTTCCCTCTGACAAGGGGCAGTATTTTGGACAGATGGTCCAGGTAGATACTGAGGGAAGGCATGGCGCAGGATACTAATTAAGTTCAGTTAACGATACAGTCTAAGAAGTTTGGATTTGGAGTTCACTTATGATCTAGGTCCCATAAGACATCCAGACACATTCTAAGACAGGTATTGCTCATTTCGGGAGATGGCTTTCTCCGCGAACTTGAGATAGAGAGAGACATAGAAAGAAACATCAGAGCGGATCCACTCACTAAGGCTATTCCTCGAACGCAATAGTTTCACAAACGAGCTTTGTGAGACTGACTAGTAGAGGAGTTGGGTGTTCGGTATCACACGGGCTGTGAGTATGCTACATAGCAATAATTAGCCTTGAGTGCAAGTGGGAGATTGTTGGAGATAGTGCCCTCAGAGTCAATTATTGGATCACAGGCACGTGATTGCAATGATTGAGGGGAGGACCTGTCCCAGTAGGACAGTCTTACTCAAGATGATAGTATGCTATCTGGTTTATCTTTATCATCGTGTACTGCTTTAGGCGACCTTATGAGTCGCTATTACACGTTGATAGAGCCCCTAGGATTCTTGCTTGACTACCAGCAGTATGAGGGCGATCATATAAGTGAGAGCTGGAGTCTATAAGCACATCCTTAAAAGGTCCCTAGTCGTGGGAGTTTCGAAACAGGGCATCGATTCTCCAGAGTAGACTAGTGTATACAGTCGAGACCCCGACGAGGGGCGGTGGCCGGTCTCACAAGCCACTGGTGTCAGTTGGTTCACCTAAGATGTATACAGGTGCTCATTGGGTTATGAGTACACCGGACAGGACTCGCCGGGAACCTGCTAGTTGGGATTATACCAGACGTCAGATAGCAGTTCCCTGGTGACATGTGTACAGGTTAGTTCATCGACCTGAGATCGTCATTTGTCTCGTGTGAGTTCCCACTGTGCTTTGATTACTACCCTACCACGGCTCAAAGGAGTCGTGCAAACAGGTTTTAGTTGGGTACAGTCCCGAGCCACATGGAGGCAGTGAGCGGATCTGCAGGGGTTCGTCTCTCCCGGTATTGGGGGTGAGGTCGCGTTGTGTCTAGGAGAGCCAGAACATGAAAAGTCCTTGGCCAAGGCAGGAGATTTGCTGGTAGGTATTCCAGTAGTATCTCAGGGTGTTCTGGACTACACTCCGACACGACTTGTACCGCTATTGGGGGTCTGACTTTTACCAACCCCTAGGCCCGCCATGCGATACTCATAGACGAACGGACCGGACTGTACGGATAATGTCACTGACAGGCTCAGTAGGGTGTCAGGATGAGTTCGCTCATCGACGTCCCTTTTGGTCAATAGCTGGTGACCCGTCACGTATGGCTTATACCTCTGACGTGCTAGTGGTTAAATCCACAGCCATAGTATTGACGAGTCTTTAGAGTCCACCACACTCAGTTACTCAGGTTTCGGGCGAAACGCTGTAGAGGCCGTATGGAGATATGGCAGGGTTCGATCAGATACGTGCGGTATTGCACGGATCGTGATCGGACGGATTTTACTAGCCGGTTTTGGCTTAAGCCGGATCCTAGTATTAGATAGTGTAGTTTTGTCTCTTTGCATTTGTGTTCAGTGGGAATATAAATGGGGGCATGTATTTGCAGTAGCGGGGTTTTCCTGTAATTTATTACGGGATCGGTTTTCTGGAGTTGCCAATTTGTATTCCGTTCCGGCCGGTTTTCCTTTGTTCCTTCGCGGCCGGACTTTCCGATGGAGGGGGTTATTTGCACATTTGCAAATAACATTTTGTAGAGGGCTTTCATGCATTTGTGAGGCATCATGTGTGTTCTTTTCATCATGAGATTCCTTATTGGTCTTATCTTTGATTTATTGTGATGGTTTGATTTGTGAGTTGAAAAGGGAATTGGTGTGACTTTATTTAGCTTGATCAATTTCCTTTTCTCCACTTGCTTTTTCCTTCCCCACCCACTTGTAGTGGGCCGGCCATTTTTTTACAGAGAGAGAGAGGATGAGTTTTGATATGGTGAGTGTGGAATATTATTCATATCACATATTTCTTGCTACAAAAAAATTGCTAGCTCCCTCAAAAGTTCATTCCACCTCCATCCATGGCAACATAAACCCCAAAAGAGACATGGTTTTCTACACTTGTCTACAACACTCCTTGGACGCATCGGCTAGCCAACTTCGCGCCCGAGTTGCCTCGGTCAAGAGGTGGGAGCCCGTAAAAGATTCCGGCTACGTGGTGCCCTTTCCGACGAGAAGTTGACGGACGGAGATTCCGCGGGAGATCGGAGTGGAGACGAAGACCGAAGGACACGGATCGCTTGGTATGGCTTCTCTACTCTTTTCTAGTTTGCTAGTAGCTAGGTTAATGGCCCGATCCGGGTGAAAAGTGCGCGGTGGTTTACTAGTTTGCAAAGTTTTTGTTTCCGCGTTTCCGGCGTCGGAACGACGACCGGGGCGCCGTCGCGGACTTACAATGGTATCAGAGCCACGCCATTAACCATGCCTAGCTTGCTCTAGTATGTTTAAAACCCGATCGAACAAAAATCGCAAAAACTGTATTTCTAGTGCATGTGTTCTCTGTTGAAATTTTTCCAGCTCCAAAATTTTTTCAGGTCATTGCAGAAAGACATGCAAGAAATTCTAAGAATTCTGGGAAAATACGATTCACTGATTCCTTACTATGACCGCGGAAACGCGGCCAAACCCCTGGTTTGGCCGTGGTTCCGCGGTGGGTAAGTGGAATCGTTGAACCAAATTTTTCCAGAAGGCTTTTGAATAGGAAATAGGGGTTTTGGGATATTATTTTTGGGCCCAGATTTTCTGTAAGTGCTACAGTATTGCTTGGGGCCCACTTGATAGAATTTGTTCGATCGGATATTTTAAACATGCCAGTTCACAGTATTTACATTATATCTGCGACCGTGAATGTCACTTGATCGGTAAATTCCGTCTAACTGCTATAGCCCGGTTAGACGGATTTGCGAACGTGACATTCACGTTGATGTTCTGTGTGTTGCTGTGATGTTGCGGATCGGTCGTGAGGGATAGCCTGGATGCAATGTTAGTACAGTTTTTTTTATATGTACATTTGATATTGCGGGGCGAGCGTCCGACATGTGGACTGCCGTCACTGCCTGTTTGTATTATTCTTTTGGGGCACGACCAGGTTGCGGTCGATGTACCCGTTGTATGTATATTTTACTTTCTGTACTAGGATTACCCCAAGGAGGGGTGCACGGATAGCCGGGTTCTAGAGGGCAACGAGCCCGCATCTCATGGCGTTGAGACGGAAGGGGCTTCACTCTAGAATTGGCGGGCTATTCGCCGCACTCGTAGGGGGTACAGGTTGACCCAGGAGGGGTACCCAAGTTACCGGATTCCGTGAAGTGCTGGGTGGTCCATTCACGTTGCTGAAGGGGGCTGCCTCGCTTTAGGTTTTGGCGGGTAACTTACCGCGCCCGTAGGGGTCTAGGATTTCATTGCACAGGTTATCCACACGACCAGGGGAACGTCGGGTTTCAGTAGCGGCTCTGTGAAACCCGGGGATCCCAGATATCTGTATTGATCTGTGTTGTTGCATTTTATCACGCCTTGAGTGAAAATTATATATTTTATATATACTAGTAGATGTTGTATATGTTTTGCATCCGCACTAGTCCAGTCCCCGCACTGTCGTTAGTTAGCTAACCTAACGGGTGATGACGGGACCCAGTGGCGAATGCGGATGGCATATACGTAAATCATTATTTTCGTTCTTTGTGGTGTGATCAATTGATGGGACTGTGTTGATTTTGATCAATGTAAGATAAACAAACCTATTTGATGTTGTTGGAACACTTTTCAAAAGACTGTTATTGCAAGGGCGTTCTCTTTTGTTTTGCATCGTGGTATTCAGTTGGAATATCCTGCTCCTCAATCGACGAGGCAAGGGCCGAGATCCCTTCACCGGGAGTGACCCCTTGGACAGAAGTTTGCGTCAGGGCAATAACTTCACTATAGCCGATTACTTTTGCTTTGCATCGTGGTATTCAGTTGGAATATCCTGCACCTCATTCTACGGGGAAAGAGCCGAGATCTCTTCACCGGGAGTGACCTCTTTAGCGAAGGTTTTCGTCACTATATTTTTCTAAAAAGCTATCCGTTCCTTCAACGATATCAAGTTCATTACGTTAAAGGTTTTCGCCAGAAACCATTCGTAGCCCTCCGTCATTTCAGTTAAATATTCGGTAGTATTCAAGCTATGTATTTTGTGTTGGAGATAGTGCCCTCAGAGTCAATTATTAGGTCACAGGTACGTGATTGTAATAATTGAGGGAGGACCTATCCCGGTAGGACAGTCTTACTCGAGATGATAGTATGCTATCTGGTTTACCTTTATCATCGTGTACTGTTTTAAGTGACCTGACACGTCGCTATTACACGTTGATAGAGCCCCTAGGATTCTTGCTTGACCACCAGCAGTATGAGGGCGATCATATAAGTGGAAGCTGGGGGTCTATAAGCATATCCTTAAAAGGTCCCTAGTCGTGAGAGTTTCGAGACAGGGCATCGATTCTCCTTAGTAGACTAGTGTATACAGTCGAGACCCCGACGAGGGGCGGTGGCCGGTCTCACAAGCCACTGGTGTCAGTTGGATCACCTAAGATGTATACAGGTGCTCATTGGGTTATGAGTACACCGGACAGGACTCGCCGGGAACATACTAGTTGGTCATATACCAGACGTCAGATGGCAGTTCCCTGGTGATATGTGTGCAGGTTAGTTCATCGACCTGGGGATCGTCATTTGTCTCGTGTGAGTTCCCACTGTACTTTGATTACTACCCTACCACGGCTCAAAGGAGTCATGCAAACAGGTTTTAGTTGGGTACAGTCCCGAGCCACATGGAGGCAGTGAACGTATCTTCAGGGGTTCGTCTCTCCCGGTATTGGGGGTGAGGTCGTGCTGTGTCTAGGAGAGCCATTACACAAAGTCCTTGGCCAAGGCAAGGAGATTTACTGGTAGGTATTCCAGTAGTATCTCAGGGTGTTCTGGGCTACACTCCGACACGACTTGTACCGCTTTTGGGGGTCTGACTTTTACCAACCTCCTAGGCCCGCCATGCGATACTCATAGACGAACGGACCGGACTGCACGGATATTGTCACTGACAGGCTCAGTAGGGAGTCAGGCTGAGTTCGCTCACAGACGTCCCTTTTGGTCAATACCTGGTAGCCCGTTATGTATTGGCTTATACCTCTAACGTGCTAGTGGTTAAATCCACAACCAAGGTGTTGACGAGTCTTTAGAGTCCCCCACATTCAGTTACTCAGCTTTCGGGCGAAAGGTTGTAGAGGCCGTATGGAGATATGGCAAGGTCCGATCAGATACGTGCGTTATTGCACGGATCAGGATCGGACAGTTTGTACTATAGGCCGTATGG
This sequence comes from Agapanthus africanus, assembly GCA_030015575.1. Classification (NCBI taxonomy): domain Eukaryota; kingdom Viridiplantae; phylum Streptophyta; class Magnoliopsida; order Asparagales; family Amaryllidaceae; genus Agapanthus; species Agapanthus africanus. The sequence continues at coordinate 307,613,271 of CM057342.1, forward strand.
TTATATGGCAGGGTTCGATCAGATACGTGCGGTATTGCACGGATCAGGATCGAACAGATATTACTAGCCGGTTTTGGTATAAGCCGGATTCTAGTATAGTACAGTGGAGATTTTGTCTCATTGCATTTGTATTTCGGTCGAAATACAGATGCGGGTGTGTATGCACAGTATCGGGGTTTTCCTGTAATTTATTACGGGACCAGTTTTTGGAGTTGCCAGTTTGCTTTCCGTTTCGGCCAATTTCCTTTGTTCCGTTCATTGGCCGATGATTGGTGGAGGAGGGTTTATTTGCATTGTTGCAAATAGGCTTTTGTGGAGGGGGGTCTTTGCTTATCGTAGCATCATGATGGTTTTCATGATAGCACCATCCTTTGACTTGATTTCTTCATGATGGCTTGACTTCATAACCTCATCATGGCTTGACTTATGTATGATGATGGAGGGACATGATGGTTGATGATGATGAGGGGTGAGGTTGGTGGAGTGTTAGTTTACACTTGTGATCATTTCCTTTTTGGATGATAACCTTTCCTCTCTCTCTCTTGTATGGGTATTATTATTGGCCTCTCTCATATTCTTTTGATACAACCTCCTCATTCTCACTCTCCCTCATATGCATGGTCGGCCACTTCCCAAAGGGGGCTGTCCAAATTTGTTCATGTGGGATTTTTGCTCTTTTGCTTATGGAAAAATCCCACAAGTTCCACCTCTATGAGTTTGTATCATCCCTCCACCAAATGGCAAAGCTCCGAAACCCCAAATGAGACTTGACGACTACATATTCTACAGCGAACCTTGGGTACGTCGAGTAGCCGGCTTCGTGCCCGAGTTGCCTCGGCATTGAGGTGGGAGCCCGTAAAAGAAGAAGGCGATGTGGTGCACTTCCGGCGACGAGGAGGAGACGGGACATTCCGCAGAAGATCGGGACGATGACGAGAAGACCGGAGGACTTGGATCGTCGGTATATCTCTAACCCATCTTATAGTTAGCTAGGACTAGTTAATGGTTCGATCCGGGTAATAGTGCGCGGCGGTTTGCCAGTTGAAGAAAAATTTAAGTTTATCACCGCTTCCGCAATTGGCCGTCGGATTGACGGCCGGGGCGCCGCCGTGCACTTACAGTGGTATCAGAGCCTCGCCATTAACTTAGTCTAGCTTGGTGTAGTGTGTTTTTCTGTTTCGATCGATCGAATGTTCCAAAACTACATTTTTGTTAGCATCAGTTTTCTGTTGGAAATTTTTGGTGTCGAAAATTTTTTCAGGTTGTAAAATATTGATGTACTGGAAAATCTAAGAGCTCTGTAAAAATTCGACGAAGTAACTCCACAGTGGGAGCGCGGAACCGCCGCGAAAACCACCTTCCCGCCGCCCTTCCGCCGCGCACTGTGGAGATCACTTCACCAATTTTTTACAGAGGCCTTTTGGGCTTAAAATATGGGTTTTGGAATATTAAAATTGGGCCCAGGATTTCTGTGACTGCTACAGTTTTGTTTTGGGGCCCACTTGTTAATATTCGATCGGTCGGATATTTTAAACACATTTTTCACAGTATTTACATTATATCTGCGACCGTGAATGTCACTCGATCGGTAAATCCGGTCTAACTGCTATAGCCCGGTTAGACGGATTTGCGAACGTGATTTTCACGTTGATGTTTTGTTTTTGCTGTGATGTTGCGGATCGGTCGTGGGGGATAGCCTGGATACAATGCTAGTACAGTTTTGTTGTATTATGTACATTTGATATTGCGGGGCGAGCGTCCGACATGTGGACTGCCGTCACTGCCTGTTTGTATTATTATTTTGGGGCACGACCTGGTTGCGGTCGATGTACCCGTTGTATGTATATTTTATTTTCTGTACTAGGATTGCCCCGCGGAGGGGTGCACGGATAGCCGGGTTCTGGAGGGCAACAAGCCCGCATCTCATGGCATTGAGACGGAGGGGGCTTCACTCTAGGATTGGCAGGCTATTCGCCGCACTCGTAGGGGGTACAGGTTGACCCAGGAGGGGTGTCCAAGTTACCGGATTCCGTGAAGTGCCGGGTGGTCCATTCACGTTGCTGAAGGGGGCTGCCTCGCTTCAGGTTTTGGCGGGTAACTTGCCGCGCCCGTAGGGGTCTAGGATTTCATTGCACAGGCTATCCACACGACCAGGGGAACGTCGGGTTTCAGTAGTGGCTCTGTGAAACCCGGGGATCCCAGATATCTGTATTGTTTTTGTGATGCTGTTCATTCTCTGTGATGTTGCATTTTATTCACGCCTTGAGCGAAATATAATATATTGGTATATATATTAGTAGATGTAGTATATGTTTTGCATCCGCGCTAGTCCAGTCCCCGCTCTGTCGTTAGTTAGCTAACCTAACGGGTAATGACGGGACCCAGTGGCGAATGCGGATGGCATATACGTACATCAGTATATTTTCGTTCTTTTTGGTGTGATCAATTGATGGGACTGCATTGACTCGGATCAATGCAAGTTAAAAACAAACCTAATCTGATGTTGTTGGAACACTTTTCAAAAAGCTGTTATTGCAAGGACGTTTACTTTTGTTTTGCATCGTGGTATTCATTGGAATATCCTGCTCCTCAGTCGACGAGGCAAGGGCCGAGATCCCTTCACCGGGAGTGACCCCTTGGACAGAAGTTTGCGTCAGGGCATTAACTTCACTATAGCCGATTACTTTTACTTTGCATCGCGGTATTCATTTGGAATATCCTGCACCCCATTCTACGGGGAAAGAGCCGAGATCCCCTCACAGGGAGTGACCTCTTTAGCAACGGTTTTCGTCACTATATTTTTAAAAGCTATCCATTCCTTCGACGATATCAAGTTCATTACGTTAAAGGTTTTCGCCAGAAACCATTCGTAGCCCTCCGTCATTTCAGTTAAATATTCGGTAGTATTCAAGCTATGTATTTTGACCTCACGCCAAGGCATAGTGTTTGGTAGCTGCCGGTTATTTATCTGTTGCATAGATAGATGCGTTGGTTTGGGACAGTCGTACTACTATTTTGGCCTACGTCAAGGGTATGTACGGGTGGGTTCAAATTAACCTGGATAATGACGGGCAGAACTTGACATGTGACTTATGATATTTTGACCTCACGCCAAGGTCATAAGAGCATGGGGCAGAAATCACATCGGGAGTTTCAAAAGAACTGAAACTTGCCAGATATGCGCATACCTTCTGGAGTGTGATACCGTGAGCGGATTCCGTCACGTTATCATGCGATGATAGTTGGATCCCGATTCCCACTGATGAGTTAGTTTACTCCTCGGGTGACCCCGACTAATTCTTCTTTCAGGTTTGGAGGAGAATTTGAGGTACAGTGGGAGGATTCCAGATTAGATAAATTGGTGACCATTCTGATCTAGGTTAGAGTGCACGCTGAGTGTTTCTTTTCTCTCTCTCTTTGGCAGCGACCATTGACCCGACCCTAAGACTATGACTCAGTGACCAAGTTGACCGAACCTTCTTAAACACCGGCTTTTTGGATTGTCAGAGTTGCAGACCTCATTGCCACTCCTACTTTTACCCTTTTCTCCAGGACACCCCGTATTACTACGAACGTCCACTTCCATTGGACAAAACCATCGTATGGTTAGATACGAACTCGAAAGAATTTATTCGAGGATGGTTTCCGGTTCTGGAGAAAACGGATAGGATTATTCAGTTGTCTTTTCCTTTTACCCTCTCTCAGGTTACGAGTACTCCTTGGTTTAGGGGTAGTACACCTATTACGCAAATTGGATTGTCTTCTTCCAAACCTTAGGCTGGTGCCGACCGGTAGGGAATGAAGAAATCCAATTAGCATAACGATGGTGTGCAGAAGGTATTAAGTTCAGACAAAGCAAGGGATTAGTAAGAGGGCAAAGTAAATTGCAACAGATTTTCACGACCAAACCAAATATTTCTTTACCACTCCCACATCACCTTTGTATTTCTCCAGGACACTCCGTATCACTACGAAGATCCACAGTTTATTTGGATACTCCATCGTATGGTTATATACGAACTCGAATGGAACTTGTTCCAGTTCGGGGATGGATTCTGGTTCAGGAGAAATAGGAATAAGGTTTATTCGGTTGTCTTTTATCTTCACCTTCTCTCATTGCGAGTGTTCCTAGGATTGGGACAGTACACCCATTATGCTTATTGGATAGTCTTCTTCCAAACCATAGGCTGGTGCCGAACGGTAGGGAAGGAAGAAAACCATTTGGCCTAAAGGGGTGTGCAGAAGGTAAAGACTAAAGACATATGAAGGGATTTGGGGAGGTGGCAAATAATTACACGGTTACAGTTGTGAATCTGGATAATGGAAGAGGCATTACTAGGAATACCAGAATACCCCATCGGAACATTTCAATGTTTCAGTTTCACTGTGTAATGTTAAAGGAAAACTGATTTCCCGATTAGATACTTACTCCAGGGTATGTATTTACCAGGTACGATTCTCACGTCTGTATGGTTTTACAGATGATGAGTGGGAGTAAGTTATTGGGAATTGGGTGATTATCCTCATTATATCGGGATTCGTTGTAATCAGTGACATTTGAGGAAATCACCTGGGCTGTTTGCCGGTCGGCAAATATTTGGTTTTGAATATCCGCTGTTATGCACCAATTTCAAATTGATATATCTTTACATCTATTTTCATAGAGTGAGATATACCTTTCTGAAATTATGTCTACGACATTTACCTATATCAGTGGATGGTTAGGTAAGGAGCATTAAACAGCGGTGTAATTCTTCTTAACCATAAGTACAGTTTTCAACCTACGACACACAGTGAATGAGTTATCAGACTCAAGGGACTTATACAGAGTATTGTATGTTGTCCAGTGTCCATTAGGACAGAGGGGTTGGTCCTCGTACTATATTCGGTTTACTTATGACTTCTCTAGTTTTTAGACAAGTGTTTCGTGGAAACACAGGGTCCGAATTTGGAGAAGTTATAGGTATTTGAATAGAGTAAAGAACCAGGTGTAGCAAGTATCGGGATTCTTCAAAGTGATCGAAGATGTAGATACTTGTATATGGTATTCAGTTGATAGTAGTGATTAAGAGAAATTGCTTCTCTTTCAGGTTACTCATAAATGGAAGCATTCCTAAGTTGAGTAACGCTGATCGGCCTCCTTCCATTTAGTTGACATGCACTGGAGACAGTTGCATGATTTGAATCTGGTTCAATTAAATCAGTGCCTCTGGTTCTATATATGATATAGAACAGTTCATATCTTAACGATGTTAAGGTACGGGGAGTTGTCCGGCTTATGCTTAAAACCAGACACTGGACAACTCAAGGCACGTTTCTGTAATGGCTGTTTGTGGGTTGACCCAGGCTATGACGCGGGTTAATTTTCTACCATCTGGATGAACAATAGCAATATTGTTCTAGACTCGCCACAGTTTTATTAAAAATGGATTTTTTCAGAAAACAGTAGTGGGAGTATGGTAGAACTGGAAGTGATTCCAGAACCGCAAACGATTACTGAAGATTTGATAAGGAACCTAAAGATTCAATTTGGATTGACATTCCATTGGCCACTCCGCAGATAAGGTGGGTAACTTCAGGCACCCGAGAGGCACTACGGTAGCCTCAAGGACGGTGACAGGGAAGTTCTTGTTTACCCACAATTGCCATTGCTGTTCTTCCAGGTTACGAGACCCGGCGGGAGGATGAGTATAGCGTCGTTCTAAACCAGTTTTAGAAGTGTACGTCTATATGACTCTGCCAGAGGGTTGTCGTAGTCAGTGGGAGCAGCGGAAGCATTGGTGGACAGGTAGCTTATGTCTATTTATAGACTAAAGCAGATGTAGCGGAGATAGATCATCTGTTTCTGACGTGACAGTCATGGGTTTGACTTCATCAGAATAGGGGATGGATCTGTTGAGAAGGTAGTAGGGTGTGATATCCTGGTATTTGGATGACATACACAGAGTAGGAAAAGAAACTCCTACACTACGATCGGTTATACTTTGGTCGTCACACAGTGGTTTCTCCACATGGGACTTGGATTTTACATCAGACATACTGGTTACTAGATCTATGGTTTTAGATCTAGATTTGGGTGGTTTCCCAATCTGGGTACTTGACAGCATTCTAAGAGTATTTAGGATGGACGACTCCTGGCACGGTAGTGTGCATGCAGGTAATGGAGTCACCCTCTCCAAAGGTGTCTTACAGACTAAAGGGGAGAGGGATGTGCATGATTGGCAGATCACTTGCTCAGGCAATTGAGTCAATCATGAGATGTCAAGTACCACACCAGATGTTGTTCTTGCACTAGATGCAATAAGTTGACATCAATCCAATCCTGGAGAAACCGTCGGAAGCAGTTTTAGAACATAAGTGAATGTTCTAGGGATATGATAACGACAGCCTCATTCAGGAGACAGTTATCATTCCAGGCTTCCAAGGTGACATGGAGGACAAGGAGGTTGTCAGAGTTATAGTTTTCCTTCTGATGAGGGGCAGTATTTTGGACAGGTGGTCCAAGGCAATACTGAGGGTGGCATGGCGCAGGATACTGATTAAGTTCAGTTGACGATACAGTCTAAGAAGTTTGGATTTGGAGTTCATTTATGAGCTATGTCCCATCAGACATCCAGACACATTCTAAGACAGGTATTGCTCATTTCGGGAGATGGGTTTCTCCGCGAACTTGAGATATAGAGAGACATAGAAAGAAACAACTAAGCGGATCCACTCACTGAGGCTATTCCTCGAACGCAATAGTTTCGCAAACGAGCTTTGTGAGACTGACTAGTAGAGGAGTTGGGTGTTCGGTATCACACGGGCTGTGAGTATGCGACATCGCAATAATTAGCCTTGAGTGCAAGTGGGAGATTGTTGGAGATAGTGCCCTTAGAGTCAATTATTAGGTCACAGGTACGTGATTGTAATGATTGAGGGAGGACCTATCCCGGTAGGACAGTCTTACTCGAGATGATAGTATGCTATCTGGTTTACCTTTATCATCGTGTACTGTTTTAAGTGACCTGACACGTCGCTATTACACGTTGATAGAGCCCCTAGGATTCTTGCTTGACCACCAGCAGTATGAGGGCGATCATATAAGTGGGAGCTGGGGGTCTATAAGCATATCCTTAAAAGGTCCCTAGTCGTGAGAGTTTCAAGACAGGGCATCGATTCTCCTTAGTAGACTAGTGTATACAGTCGAGACCCCGACGAGGGGCGGTGGCCGGTCTCACAAGCCACTGGTGTCAGTTGGATCACCTAAGATGTATACAGGTGCTCATTGGGTTATGAGTACACCGGACAGGACTCGCCGGGAACATGCTAGTTGGTCATATACCAGACGTCAGATGGCAGTTCCCTGGTGACATGTGTGCAGGTTAGTTCATCGACCTGGGGATCGTCATTTGTCTCGTGTGAGTTCCCACTGTACTTTGATTACTACCCTACCACGGCTCAAAGGAGTCGTGCAAACAGGTTTTAGTTGGGTACAGTCCCGAGCCACATGGAGGCAGTGAGCGTATCTTCAGGGGTTCGTCTCTCCCGGTATTGGGGGTGAGGTCGTGCTGTGTCTAGGAGAGCCATTACACAAAGTCCTTGGCCAAGGCAAGGAGATTTACTGGTAGGTATTCCAGTAGTATCTCAGGGTGTTCTGGGCTACACTCCGACACGACTTGTACCGCTTTTGGGGGTCTGACTTTTACCAACCCCCTAGGCCCGCCATGCGATACTCATAGACGAACGGACCGGACTGCACGGATATTGTCACTGACAGGCTCAGTAGGGAGTCAGGCTGAGTTCGCTCACAGACGTCCCTTTTGGTCAATACCTGGTAGCCCGTTATGTATTGGCTTATACCTCTAACGTGCTAGTGGTTAAATCCACAACCAAGGTGTTGACGAGTCTTTAGAGTCCCCCACATTCAGTTACTCAGCTTTCGGGCGAAAGGTTGTAGAGGCCGTATGGAGATATGGCAAGGTCCGATCAGATACGTGCGGTATTGCACGGATCAGGATCGGACAGTTTGTACTATAGGCCGTATGGTTATATGGCAGGGTTCGATCAGATACGTGCGGTATTGCACGGATCAGGATCGAACAGATATTACTAGCCGGTTTTGGTATAAGCCGGATTCTAGTATAGTACAGTGGAGATTTTGTCTCATTGCATTTGTATTTCGGTCGAAATACAGATGCGGGTGTGTATGCACAGTATCAGGGTTTTCCTGTAATTTATTACGGGACCAGTTTTTGGAGTTGCCAGTTTGCTTTCCGTTTCGGCCAATTTCCTTTGTTCCGTTCATTGGCCGATGATTGGTGGAGGAGGGTTTATTTGCATTGTTGCAAATAGGCTTTTGTGGAGGGGGGTCTTTGCTTATTGTAGCATCATGATGGTTTTCATGATAGCACCATCCTTTGACTTGATTTCTTCATGATGGCTTGACTTCATAACCTCATCATGGCTTGACTTATGTATGATGATGGAGGGACATGATGGTTGATGATGATGAGGGGTGAGGTTGGTGGAGTGTTAGTTTACACTTGTGATCATTTCCTTTTTGGATGATAACCTTTCCTCTCTCTCTCTTGTATGGGTATTATTATTGGCCTCTCTCATATTCTTTTGATACAACCTCCTCATTCTCACTCTCCCTCATATGCATGGTCGGCCACTTCCCAAAGGGGGCTGTCCAAATTTGTTCATGTGGGATTTTTGCTCTTTTGCTTATGGAAAAATCCCACAAGTTCCACCTCTATGAGTTTGTATCATCCCTCCACCAAATGGCAAAGCTCCAAAACCCCAAATGAGACTTGACGACTACATATTCTACAGCGAACCTTGGGCACGTCGAGTAGCCGGCTTCGTGCTCGAGTTGCCTCGGCATTGAGGTGGGAGCCCGTAAAAGAAGAAGGCGATGTGGTGCACTTCCGGCGACGAGGAGGAGACGGGACATTCCGCAGAAGATCGGGACGATGACGAGAAGACCGGAGGACTTGGATCGTCGGTATATCTCTAACCCATCTTATAGTTAGCTAGGACTAGTTAATGGTTCGATCCGGGTAATAGTGCGCGGCGGTTTGCCAGTTCAAGAAAAATTTAAGTTTATCACCGCTTTCGCAATTGGCCGTCGGATTGACGGCCGGGGCGCCGCCAAGCACTTACATTTTGATCTCACGCCAAGGCATAGTGATTGGTAGCTGCCGGGTATTTATCTGTTGCATAGATAGATGCGTTGGTTTGGGACAGTCGTACTACTATTTTGGCCTACGTCAAGGGTATGTACGTGTGGGTTCAAATTAACCTGGACAATGACGGGTAGAACTTGACATGTGACTTATGATATTTTGACCTCACGCCAAGGTCATAAGAGCATGGGGCAAAAATCCACATCGGGAGTTTCAAAAGAACTGAAACTTGCCAGATATGCGCATACCTTCTGGAGTGTGATAGCGTGAGCGGATTCCGTAACGTTATCATGCGATGATAGTTGGATCCCGATTCCCACTGATGAGTTGGTTTACTCCTCGGGTGATCCTGGCTAATTCTTCTTTCAGGTTTGGGGAAGAATTTGACGTTACAGTGGGAGGTTTCCAGATTAGATAAAGTGATAACCATTCTGATCTAGGTTAGAGTGCATGCTGAGTGTTTCTTTTCTCTCTCTTTCTTTGGCAGCGACCATTGACCCGACCCTAGACTATGACTCAGTGACCAAGTTGACCGAATCTTCTTAACACTGGCTTTTGGATTGTCAGAATTGCAGACCTCATTGTCACTCCTACTTTTACCCTTTTCTCCAGGACACCCCGTATTACTACGAACGTCCACTTCCATTGGACAAAACCATCATATGGTTATATACGAACTCGAAGGAATTCGAGGATGGTTTCTGGTTCTGGAGAAAACGAATAGGACTATTCAGTTGTCTTTTCCTTTTACCTTATCTCAGGTTGCGAGTACTCCTTGGTTTAGGAGATAGTACACCTATTACGCAAATTGGATAGTCTTCTTCCAAACCTTAGGCTGGTGCCGACCGGTAGGGAATGAAGAAAACCAATTAGCCTAAACGGTGTACAGAAGGTATTAAGTTAAGACAAAGAAAGGGATTAGTAAGAGGGCAAAGTAAATTGCGACTGCTATTCACAACCAAACCAAGTATTTCTTCGCCAATCCTAAAACACCTTTGTATTTCTCCAGGACACTCCGTATCACTACGAAGATCCCAGTTTATTGGATAATCCATCGTATGGTTATATACGAACTCGAAAGGAACTTGTTCCAGTTCGGGGATGGATCCTGGTTCAGGAGAAATAGGAATTAAGTTCATTCGGTTGTCTTTTATCCTCACCTTCTCTCACATTGCGAGTGCTCCTAGGATTAGGACAGTACACCCATTATTCTTATTGGATAGTCTTCTTCCAAACCATAGGCTGGTGCCGAACGGTAGGGAAGGAAGAAAACCATTTGGCCTAAAGGGGTGTGCAGAAGGTAATGACTAAAGACATAAAAAGGGATTTAGAGAAGCGGCAAAGAATTATACGGTTACAGTTGTGAATCTGGATAATGGAAGAGGCATTACTAGGAATACCAGGATACCACATCGAAACATTTCAATGTTTTAGTTTCACTGTGTACTGTTAAAAGAAAACTGATTTCCCAATTAGACACTTGCTCCAGGGTATGTATTTACCAGGTAGGATTCTCACATCTGTATGGTTTTACAGATGATGAGTGGGAGTAAGTTGTTGGGAATTGGATGATCATCCTCATTATATCAGGATTCGTTGTAATTGGTGATATTTGAGGAAGTCACCTGGGCTGTTTGCCGGTCGGCAAATATTTGGTTTTGAATATCCGTTGTTGTGTACCAATTTCAAATTGATATATATGTACGTCTATTTTTATAGAGTGAGACATACCTTTTTGAAATTATGTCTATGACATTTACCTATACCAGTGGATGGTTAGGTAAAGAGCATTAAACAGCGGTGTAATTCTTCTTAACCAAAAGTACAGTTTTCAACCTACGCCATACAGTGAATGAGTCACTAGACTCAGGGGACTTATACAGAGTATTGTGTATTGTCCAGTGTCCATTAGGACAGAGGGGTTGGTCCTCGTACTATATTCGGTTTACTTATGACTTCTCTGGTTTTTAGACAGGTGATTCGTAGAAACACAGGGTCCGAATTTTGAGAATTTATAGGTATATGAATAAAGTAGAGAACCAGGTATTGCAAGTATCAGGATTCTTCAAGGTAATCGAAGATGTAGATACTTGTATATGGCATTCAGATGATAGTAATGTTTATGAGAACTTGCTTCTCTTTCAGGTTACTCATAATTGGAAGCACTCCTAAGTTGAGTAACGCTGATCAGCCTCCTTCCATTTAGTGGACATGCACTGGTGACAGTTGCATGATTTGAATCTGGTTCAATTAAATCAGTGCCTCTGTTTCTATATTGGATATAGAACAGTTCATATCACGACATTGTTAAGGTACGGGGAGTTGTCCGGCTTATGCTTAAAACCGGACTCCGGATAACTCAAGGCACGTTTCTGTAATGGCTGTTTGTGGGTTGACCCGGGCTATGACTGTTGCACCACGGCAGCGCCCCGGCCTTCTATCCGAGGCCAAAATGCGGAATCAAAAATTTTCCTTACTTGGAAACTGGCGCTACCGCGGACAATGAAAACCCGGATCGTTAACCATTAACCTATACTAGCAAATAAGAGATGGGAAGAGAAGTATACCGAATGATCCGAGTCCTCCGGTCTTCTCGTCATCGTCCCGATCTCCCGCGGAAACTCCGGTCGTCGCATCCTTGCCGGAAGGGCACCACATCGTCTGTATCTTTTACGGGCTCCCACCTCAATACCGAGGCAACTCGGGCACGAAGCTGGCAAGTCGACGTGCCCAAGACTTGCTGTAGGTTGTAGTGTAGAATCACTTTGTCACTTTGGGGTTATGTTGCCTTGATGGAGGAATCAACAAGATATGAACTTGGGGATTTTTGTGGCAATGGAAAAATGATATGAATGATAATTTTCCCACACCCTCACAAAATGAAAACTCTCTCTACTCCCCTCAATCATGTGGCCGGCCTTGTCAAATGAGGAATGGTGGAGGGATATGAAACAAAATCAAGAGGGAGGTGAGTGTAGGAGAAAGAGAAGGTGACCATATCCAAAGACAAGAAAACATCAACCATGCTTACACCTTAATCACATCAAATCTCATAAATGCACCATCATGGAAGAATAAGATGCATATCCTATCATAATGAATACAAGTGCAAGAAACCCCCTCCTCAAATGTTATTTGCACAATTGCAAATAACCCCCTCCATCGGAAAAGTCCGGCCGGGAAAGAACAAAGGAAAACCGGCCGGAACGGAATGCAAACTGGCAACTCCAGAAAACTGGTCCCGTAATAAATTACAGGAAAACCCCGATACTGTGCATACACACCCGCATCTGTATTCCGACCGGATACAAATGCAATTAGACAAAATCTACACTGTACTAAACTAGGATCCGGCTTAAACCAAAGCCGGCTAGTAATATCCGTCCGATCCTGATCCGTGCAATACCGCACATATCTGACCGAACCCTGCCATATATCCATACGGCCACTAGTACAAACCGTCCGATCCTGATCCGTGCAATACCGCACGTATCTGATCGGACCCTGCCATATCTCCATACGGCCTCTACAGCGTTTCGCCCGAAAGCTTGAGTAACTGAAAGTGTGGTGGACTCTAAAGACTCGTCAATACTATGGTTGTGGATTTAACCACTAGCACGTCAGAGGTATAAGCCAATACGTGACGGGCCACCAGCTATTGACCAAAAGGGACGTCGATGAGCGAGCTCATCCTGACACCCTACTGAGCCTGTCAGTGACAATATCCGTACAGTCCGGTCCGTTCGTCTATGAGTATCGCATGGCGGGCCTAGGGGGTTGGTAAAAGTCAGACCCCTAAAGGCGGTACAAGTCGTGTCAGAGTGTAGCCCAGAACGCCCTGAGATACTACTGGAATACCTACCAGTAAATCTCCTGCCTTGGCCGAGGGCTTTGCGTAATGGCTCTCCTAGACACAGCGTGACCTCACCCCCAATACCGGGAGAGACGAACCCCTGCAGATCCGCTCACTGCCTCCATGTGGCTCGGGACTGTACCCAACTAAAACCTGTTTGCACGACTCCTTTGAGCCGTGGTAGGGTAGTAATCAAAGCACAGTGGGAACTCACACGAGACAAATGACGATCTCAGGTCGATGAACTAACCTGTACACATGTCACCTGAGAACTGCTATCTGACGTCTGGTATAATCCCAACTAGCAGGTTCCCGGCGAGTCCTGTCCGGTGTACTCATAACCCAATGAGCACCTGTATACATCTTAGGTGAACCAACTGACACCAGTGGCTTGTGAGACCGGCCACTGCCCCTCGTCGGGGTCTCGACTGTATACACTAGTCTACTAATGGAGTATCGATGCCCAGTCTCGAAACTCCCACGACTAGGGACCATTTAAGGATGTGCTTATAGACCCCAGTTCCCACGTATATGATCGCCATCATACTGCTGGTCGTCAAGCAAGAATCCTAGGGGCTCTATCAACGTGTAATAGCGACCTGTAAGGTCACCTGAAACAGTACACGATGATAAAGGTAAACCAGATAGCATACTATCATCTCGAGTAAGACTGTCGTCCCGGGATAGGTCCTCCCTCAATCATTGCAATCACGTGCCTGTGATCCAATAATTGACTCTGAGGGCACTATCACCAACAATCTCCCGCTTGCACTCAAGGCTAATTATTGCGATGTCGCATACTCACAGCCCGTGTGATACCGAACACCCAACTCCTCTACTAGTCAGTCGCACAAAGCCTGTTTGCGAAACTATTGCGTTCGAGGAAAAGCCTCAGTGAGTGGATCCGCCTAGATGTTTCTTTCTATGTCTCTCTATATCTCAAGTTCGCGGAGAAAACCATCTCCCGAAATGAGCAATACCTGTCTTAGAGTATGTCTGGATATCTGATGGGACCTAGCTCATAAATGAACTCCAAATCCAAACTTCTTAGACTGTATCGATAACTGAAATTAATCAGTACCCAGCGCCATGCCTCCCTCAGTATTGCCTTGGACCACCTGTCCAAAATACTGCCCCTCGTCTGAAGGAGAAACTACAACTCTGACAGCCACTCTGCCATCCATGTCACCTTGGAAGCCTGGAATGATAACTGTCTCCAAAATGAGGCTGTCGTTATCATATCCCTAGAACATTCACTTATGTTCTAAAACTGCTTCCGACTGTTCCTCCAGGATTGGATCAATATCAACTTATTGCATCTAGTGCAAGAACAACATCTGGTGTGGTACTTGACATCTCATGATTGACTCAATTGCCTAAGCAAGCAATCTGCCAATCATGCACATCCCTCTCTACTTTAGTCTATAAGACACCTTTAGAGAGGGTGACTCCATTACCTGCAGGTACACTACCATGCCAGGAGTCGTCCATTCTAAATACTCTTAGAATACTGTCAAAGTACCCAGATTAGGAAACCACCCAAATCTAGATCTAAAACTATAGATCTAGTTACCAGAATGTCTGATATAATATCCAAGTCCTGTGTGGAGAAAACACTGTGTGACAACCAAAGTATAACCGATCGTAGTATAGGAATATCACTTCCTACTCTGTGTATGTCATCCAAAACCAGGACATCACACCCTACTACCTTCTTAACAGATCCATCCCCTATTCTGATGACGTCAAACCTATGACTGTCACATCAGAAATAGATGATCTATCTCCGCTATATCTGCTTTAGTCTATAGACATAAGCCTGATGTCCACCAATGCTTCCGCTGCTCCCACTGACTACGACAACCCTCTGGCAGAGTCATATAGACGTGCACTTCTAAAGCTAGTTTAGAACGACGCTATACTCATCCTCCTGCCGGGTCTCGCGGCCTGGAACAACAACAATGGCAAGTGTGGGTAAACAAGAACTTCCCTGTCACCGTCCTTGAGGCTACCGGAGTACCTCTCGGGTGCCTGAAGTTACCCACCTTATCTGCGGAGTGGCCAATGGAATGTCAAATCAGATTGAATCTTTAGGTTCCTTATCAAATCTTCAGTAATCGTTTGCGGTTCTGGAATCACTTCCAGTTCTACCATACTCCCACTACTGTTTTCTGAAAAATATCCATTTCTTTTTAAAATGTGGCGAGTTAAGAACAATATCACTATTGATCTTCCAGATGGTAGAAAGTCAACCCTCGTCATAGCCTGGGTCAACCCACAAACAGCCATTACAGAAACGCGTATTGAGTTGTCCAGTGTCTGGTTTTAATCATAAGCCGGACAACTCCCCGTACCTTAACATCGTTAAGGTATGAACTGTTCTATATCCAATATAGAACCAGAGGCACTGATTTAAATGAACCAGATTCAAATCATGCAGCTATCTCCAGTGCATTTCAACTAAATGGAAGGAGGCCGATCAGCGTTACTCAACTTAGGAATGCTTCCAATTATGAGTAACCTGAAAAAGAAGCAAGTTCTCATTACTATCAACTGAATACCATACACAAGTATCTACATCTTCGATCACCTTGAAGAATCCCGATACTTGCAATACCTGGTTCTCTACTCTATTCTTATACCAATAACTCCTCAAAACTCAGACCCTGTGTTTCTACGAAACACATGTCTAAGAATTAGAGTAGTTAAAAGTAAACAGAATATAGTATGAGGACCATCCCCTCTGTCCTAATGGACACTGGACAACATACAATACTCTGTATAAGTCCGCTGAGTCTAACAACTCTTTCACTGTGTGTCGTAGGTTGAAAACTGTACTTATGGTTAAGAAGAATTACACCGCTGTTTAATGCTCCTTACCTAACCATCCACTGATATAGGTAAATGTCAACGACATAATATCAAAAGGTATATCTCACTCTATGAAAATAGATGTACAGATATATCAATTTGAAATTGGTGCACAACAGCGGATATTCAAAACCAAATATTTGCCGACCGGCAAACAGCCCAGATGATCTTCCTCAAATATCACCGATTACAACGAATCCCGATATAATGAGGATGATTACCCTATTCCCAATAACTTACTCCCACTCATCATCTGTAAAACCATACAGATGTGAGAATCAAACCTGGTAAATACATACCCTGGAGCAAGTGTCCAATCGGGAAATCAGTTTTCTTTTAACAGTACACAGTTGAACTGAAACATTGAAATATTTCGATAGGGTATCCTGGTATTCCTAGTAATGCCTCTACCATTATCCAGATTCACAACTGTAACCGTATATCTCTTTGCCATCTGTCCAAATCCCTTTATATGTCTTTAGTCATTACCGTCTGCACACCCCTTTAGGCCAAATGGTTTTCTTCCCTCCCTACCGTTCGGCACCAGCCTATGGTTTGGAAGAAGACTATCCAATAAGCATAATGGGTGTACTGTCCTAATCCTAGGAGCACTCGCAATGCGAGAGAAGGTGAAGAGAAAAGACAACCGAATAAACCGTATTCCTATTTCTCCTGGACCAGAATCCATCCCCGAACTGGAACAAGTTCCTTTCGAGTTCGTATATAACCATACGATGGAGTATCCAAAAACTTGGGATCTTCGTAGTGATACGGAGTGTCCTGGAGAAATACAAAGATGATTTAGGATTGACGAAGAAATACTCGGTTTGGTCGTGAATAGCAGTCGCAATTTACTTTGTCCTCTTACTAATCCCTTTCTTTGTCTTAACTTAATACCTTCTGCACACCATCGTTATGCTAATTGGTTTTCTTCATTCCCCACCGTTCGGCACCAGCCTAAGGTTTGGAAGAAGACTATCCAATTTGTATAATAGGTGTACTATCTCCTAAACCAAGGAGTACTCGCAATGAGAGAATGTGAAAAGAAAAGACAACTGAATAATCCTATTCGTTTTCTCCAGAACCAGAAACCATCCTCGAAGTCCTTCGAGTTCGTATATAACCATACGATGGTTTTGTCCAATGGAAGTGGACGTTCGTAGTAATACGGGGTGTCCTGGAGAAAAGGGTATACGTAGGAGTGGCAATGAGGTTTGCAACTCTGACAATCCAAAAGCCAGTGTTAAGAAGGTTCGGTCAACTTGGTCACTGAGTCATAGTCTAGGGTCGGGTCAATGGTCGCTGCCAAAAAGAGAGAGAGAAAAGAAACACTCAGCGTGCACTCTAACCTAGATCAGAATGGTTATCACTTTATCTAATCTGGAAACCTCCCACTGTAACCTCAAATTCTTCCCCAAACCTGAAAGAAGAATTAGTCGGGGTCACCCGAAGAGTAAACCAACTCATCAGTGGGAATCGGGATCCATCTATCATCGCATGATAACATGACGGAATCCACTCATGTCACCACACTCTAGAAGGTATGCGCATGTCTGGCAAGTTTCAGTTCTTTTGAAACTCCCGATGTGATTTTTACCCCTAGGACCCAAGTGACCTTGACAAATAATCAACAAATCAAAAGGTCCTAGTCAAGTTCAGCCCGTCATTATCTTGATTGCGTTAAACCCACCCGCACGACCCTTGACGAATAATCAACAAAGTCGTACGACTGTCCTAACCAATCCACAAATCCATGCGACAGAATAGCACAACAAAGCTACCGCACACTACGCCTCGGCGAATAGCAACGACAAACGCAGCGCGAATACTTAAGCAATACTGATCTGAAATGACGGAGGGCTACGACTGGTTTTTGGCGAAAAACCTTTAACGTAATGAACTTGATATCGTTGAAGGAACTGGATAACTTTTTATAAAAATATAGTGACGAAAACCTTTACTAAAGAGGTCACTCCCGGCGAAGGGATCTCGGCTCTTTCCCCGTAGAATGAGGTGCAGGATATTCCAACTGAATACCACGATGCAAAGCAAAAGTAATCGGCTATAGTGAAGTTAATGCCCTGACGCAAACTTCTGTCCAAGGGGTCACTCCCGGTGAAGGGATCTCGGCCCTTGTCTCGTTGACTGAGGAGCAGGATATTCCAAATGAATACCACGATGCAAAACAAAAGTGAGCGTCCTTGCAATAACAGCTTTTTGAAAAATGTTCCAACAACATCAGATTAGGTTTGTTTATCTTGCATTGATCCGAATCAATGCAGTCCCATCAATTGATCACACCACAAAGAACGAAAATATACTGACGTACGTATATGCCATCCGCATTCGCCACTGGGTCCCGTCATCACCCGTTAGGTTAGCTAACTAACGGCAGAGCGGGGACTGGACTAGCGCGGATGAAAAACATATACAACATCTACTAATATATATACCAATATATAGTATTTCGCTCAAGGCGTGAATAAAATGCAACATCACAGAAATGTACAGCATCACAGAACAATACAGATATCTGGAAGCCCCGGGTTTCACAGAGCCGCTGCTGAAACCCGACGTTCCCCTGGTCGTGTGGATAGCCTGTGCAATGAAATCCTAGACCCCTACGGGCGCGGCAAGTCACCCGCCAAAACCTGAAGCGATGCAGCCCCCTTCAGCACCGTGAATGGACCACCCAGCACTTCACGGAATCCGGTAACTTGGGCACCCCTCCTGGGTCAACCTGTACCCTCTATGAGTGCGGCGAATAGCCCTGCCAATTCCAGAATGAAGCCCCCTCCGTCTCAATGCCCTGAGATGCGGGCCCGTCGCCCTCTAGAACCCGGCTATCCGTGCACCCCACCGCGGGGTAACCCTAGTACAGAAATTAAAATATACATACACCGGGTACATCGACCGCAACCAGGTCGTGCCCCAAAAGAATAATACAAACAGGCAGTGACGGCAGTCCACATGTCGGACGCTCGCCCCGCAATATCAAATGTACATATAAAACAAAAACAGTACTAGCATTGCATCCAGGCTATCCCCCACGACCGATCCGCAACATCACAGCATAAACACAGAACATCAACGTGAAAATCACGATCGCAAATCCGTCTAACCGGGCTATAGCAGTTAGACAGGATTTACCGATCAAGTGACATTCACGGTCGCGGATATAATGTAAATACTGTGAAATAATGTGTTTAAAATATCCGATCGATCAAACATTAACAAGTGGGCCCCAAAGCAATACTGTAGCACTCACAGAAAATCTGGGCCCAATATCAATATTCCAAAACCCCAAAAATAAGCCCAGAAGCCCACTGGAAAAATTTGATACAGTGAAGACACCAATGCGCGGCGGAACCGTGGCCCAAGGGGGGGTTTGGCCGCGGTTCCGCGCTTGAGTGATCGACTGACTGTGTCGAATTTTTCCAGTAGTCTTAGAATTTCCAGTACATTAGTTTTTTACAACCTGAAAAATTTTTCGAGCAAGAAAAAAATCAACAGAAAACTGATGTACACTAAACGCGGTTTTTTGGAATTTTGGTCGATCGGATAAGTAAAACGCATTAGAAAAAGCTAGGTAAGGTTAATGGCGTGGCTCTGATACCATGTTGCACCACGGCAGCGCCCCGGCCTTCTATCCGAGGCCAAAATGCGGAATCAAAAATTTTCCTTACTTGGAAACTGGCGCTACCGCGGACAATGAAAACCCGGATCGTTAACCATTAACCTATACTAGCAAATAAGAGATGGGAAGAGAAGTATACCGAATGATCCGAGTCCTCCGGTCTTCTCGTCATCGTCCCGATCTCCCGCGGAAACTCCGGTCGTTGCATCCTTGCCGGAAGGGCACCACATCGTCTGTATCTTTTACGGGCTCCCACCTCAATACCGAGGTAACTCGGGCATGAAGCTGGCAAGTCGACGTGCCCAAGACTTGCTGTAGGTTGTAGTGTAGAATCACTTTGTCTCTTTGGGGTTATGTTGCCTTGATGGAGGAATCAACAAGATATGAACTTGGGGATTTTTGTGGCAATGGAAAAATGATATGAATGATAATTTTCCCACACCCTCACAAAATGAAAACTCTCTCTACTCCCCTCAATCATGTGGCCGGCCTTGTCAAATGAGGAATGGTGGAGGGATATGAAACAAAATCAAGAGGGAGGTGAGTGTAGGAGAAAGAGAAGGTGACCATATCCAAAGACAAGAAAACATCAACCATGCTTACACCTTAATCACATCAAATCTCATAAATGCACCATCATGGAAGAATAAGATGCATATCCTATCATAATGAATACAAGTGCAAGAAACCCCTTCCTCAAATGTTATTTGCACAATTGCAAATAACCCCCTCCATCGGAAAAGTCCGGCCGGGAAAGAACAAAGGAAAACCGGCCGGAACGGAATGCAAACTGGCAACTCCAGAAAACTGGTCCCGTAATAAATTACAGGAAAACCCCGATACTGTGCATACACACCCGCATCTGTATTCCGACCGGATACAAATGCAATGAGACAAAATCTACACTGTACTAAACTAGGATCCGGCTTAAACTAAAGCCGGCTAGTAATATCCGTCCGATCCTGATCCGTGCAATACCGCACGTATCTGACCGAACCCTGCCATATATCCATACGGCCACTAGTACAAACCGTCCGATCCTGATCCGTGCAATACCGCACGTATCTGATCGGACCCTGCCATATCTCCATACGGCCTCTACAGCGTTTCGCCCGAAAGCTTGAGTAACTGAAAGTGTGGTGGACTCTAAAGACTCGTCAATACTATGGTTATGGATTTAACCACTAGCACGTCAGAGGTATAAGCCAATACGTGACGGGCCACCAGCTATTGACCAAAAGGGACGTCGATGAGCGAGCTCATCCTGACACCCTACTGAGCCTGTCAGTGACAATATCCGTACAGTCCGGTCCGTTCGTCTATGAGTATCGCATGGCGGGCCTAGGGGGTTGGTAAAAGTCAGACCCCCAAAGGCGGTACAAGTCGTGTCGGAGTGTAGCCCAGAACGCCCTGAGATACTACTGGAATACCTACCAGTAAATCTCCTGCCTCGGCCGAGGGCTTTGCGTAATGGCTCTCCTAGACACAGCGCGACCTCACCCCTAATACCGGGAGAGACGAACCCCTGCAGATCCGCTCACTGCCTCCATGTGGCTCGGGACTGTACCCAACTAAAACCTGTTTGCATGATTCCTTTAAGCCGTGGTAGGGTAGTAATCAAAGCACAGTGGGAACTCACACGAGACAAATGACGATCTCAGGTCGATGAACTAACCTGTACACATGTCACCTGGGAACTGCTATCTGACGTCTGGTATAATCCCAACTAGCAGGTTCCCGGCGAGTCCTGTCCGGTGTACTCATAACCCAATGAGCACCTGTATACATCTTAGGTGAACCAACTGACACCAGTGGCTTGTGAGACCGGCCACTGCCCCTCGTCGGGGTCTCGATTGTATACACTAGTCTACTAATGGAGTATCGATGCCCAGTCTCGAAACTCCCACGACTAGGGACCATTTAAGGATGTGCTTATAGACCCCAGCTCCCACGTATATGATCGCCATCATACTGCTGGTCGTCAAGCAAGAATCCTAGGGGCTCTATCAACGTGTAATAGCGACCTGTAAGGTCACCTGAAACAGTACACGATGATAAAGGTAAACCAGATAGCATACTATCATCTCGAGTAAGACTGTCGTCCCGGGATAGGTCCTCCCTCAATCATTGCAATCACGTGCCTGTGATCCAATAATTGACTCTGAGGGCACTATCACCAACAATGACGAGGGTTGATTTTCTACCATCTGGAAGATCAATAGTGATATTGTTCTAGACTCGCCACAGTTTTTAAAAAAAATGGATTTTTTCAGAAAACAGTAGTGGGAGTATGGTAGAACTGGAAGTGATTCCAGAATCGCAAACGATTACTGAAGATTTGATAAGAACCTAAAGATTTAATCTGGTTTGACATTCCATTGGCCACTCCGCAGATAAAGTGGGTAACCTCAGGCACCCGAGAGGTACTTCGGTATGCTCAAGGACGGTGGCAGGGAGGTTCTTGTTTACCCAGACTTGCCATTGCTGTTGTTCCAGACTGTGAGATCCGGCAGGAGGATGAGTATAGCGTCGTTCTAAACTAGCTTTAGAAGTGCACGTGTATATGACTCTGCCAGAGGGTTGTCGTAGTCAGTGGGAGCAGCGGAAGCATTGGTGGACATCAAGCTTATGTTTATTTATAGACTAAAGCAGATATAGCGGAGATAGATCATCTATTTCTGACGTGACAGTCATAGGTTTGACTTTATCAGAATAGGGGGTGGATCTGTTAAGAAGGTAGTAGGGTGTGATGTCCTGGTATTTGGATGACATACACAGAGTAGGAAGTGATATTCCTATACTACGATCGGTTATACTTTGGTCGTCACACAGTGGTTTCTCCACACAGGACTTGGATATTATATCAGACATTCTGGTTACCAGATCTATGGTTTTAGATCTAGATTTGGGTAGTTTCCCAATCTGGGTACTTAGACAGCATTCTATGAGTATTTAGAATGGACGACTCCTGGCATGGTAGTGTACCTGCAGGTGATGGAGTGACCCTCTCTAAAGGTGTCTTACAGACTAAACGGGAGAGGGATGTGCATGATTGGTAGATCACTTGCTTAGGCAATTGAGTCAATCAGAAGATGTCAAGTACCACACCAGATGTTGTTCTTGCAGTAGATGCAATAAGTTGATATTGATCCAATCCTGGGGAAACATTAGGAAGCAGTTTTAGAACATAAGTAGATGTTCTAGGGATATGATAACAGCATTCTCCTTCGGGAGACAGTTATCATTCCAGGCTTCCAAGGTGACCTGGATGGCAGAGTGGCTGTCAGAGTTATAGTTTTCCCTCTAACGAGGGGCGGTATTTTGGACAGATGGTCCAGGTAGATACTGAGGGAAGGCATGGCGCAGGATACTAATTAAGTTCAGTTAAGGATACAGTCTAAGAAGTTTGGATTTGGAGTTCACTTATGAGCTAGGTCCCATAAGACATCCAGACACATTCTAAGACAGGTATTGCTCATTTCGGGAGATGGCTTTCTCCGCGAACTTGAGATAGAGAGAGACATAGAAAGAAACATCAGAGCGGATCCACTCACTAAGGCTATTCCTCGAACGCAATAGTTTCGCAAACGAGCTTTGTGAGACTGACTAGTAGAGGAGTTGGGTGTTCGGTATCACACGGGCTGTGAGTATGCGACATCGCAATAATTAGCCTTGAGTGCAAGTGGGAGATTGTTGGAGATAGTGCCCTCAGAGTCAATTATTGGATCATAGGCACGTGATTGCAATGATTGAGGGGAGGACCTGTCCCAGTAGGACAGTCTTACTCAAGATGATAGTATGCTATCTGGTTTATTTTTATCATCGTGTACTGCTTTAGGCGACCTTATGAGTCGCTATTACACGTTGATAGAGACCCTATGATTCTTGCTTGACTACCAGCAGTATGAGGGCGATCATATAAGTGAGAGCTGGAGTCTATAAGCACATCCTTAAAAGGTCCCTAGTCATGGGAGTTTCAAAACAGGGCATCGATTCTCCAGAGAAGACTAGTGTATACAGTCGAGACCCCGACGAGGGGCGGTGGCCGGTCTCACAAGCCACTGGTGTCAGTTGGTTCACCTAAGATGTATACAGGTGCTCATTGGGTTATGAGTACACCGGACAGGACTCGCCGGGAACCTGCTACTTGGGATTATACCAGACGTCAGATAGCAGTTCCCTGGTGACATGTGTACAGGTTAGTTCATCGACCTGAGATCGTCATTTGTCTCGTGTGAGTCCCCACTGTGCTTTGATTACTACCCTACCACGGCTTAAAGGAGTCGTGCAAACAGGTTTTAGTTGGGTACAGTCCCGAGCCACATGGAGGCAGTGAGCGGATCTGCAGGGGTTCGTCTCTCCCGGTATTGGGGGTGAGGTCGCGCTGTGTCTAGGAGAGCCAGAACATGAAAAGTCCTTGGCCAAGGCAGGAGATTTGCTGGTAGGTATTCCAGTAGTATCTCAGGGTGTTCTGGGCTACACTCCGACACGACTAGTACCGCTATTGGGGGTCTGACTTTTACCAACCCCTAGGCCCGCCATGCGATACTCATAGACGAACGGACCGGACTGTACGGATATTGTCACTGACAGGCTCAGTAGGGTGTCAGGATGAGTTCGCTCATCGACGTCCCTTTTGGTCAATAGCTGGTGACCCGTCACGTATGGCTTATACCTCTGACGTGCTAGTGGTTAAATCCACAGCCATAGTATTGATGAGTCTTTAGAGTCCACCACACTCAGTTACTCAGGGTTCGGGCGAAACGCTGTAGAGGCCGTATGGAGATATGGCAGGGTTCGATCAGATACGTGCGGTATTGCACGGATCGTGATCGGACGGATTTTACTAGCCGGTTTTGGCTTAAGCCGGATCCTAGTATTAGATAGTGTAGTTTTGTCTCTTTGCATTTGTGTTCAGTGGGAATATAAATGCGGGCATGTATTTGCAGTAGCGGGGTTTTCCTGTAATTTATTATGTGATCGGTTTTCTGGAGTTGCCAGTTTGTATTCCGTTCCGGCCAGTTTTCCTTTGTTCCTTCGCGGCCGGACTTTCCGATGGAGGGGGTTATTTGCACATTTGCAAATAACATTTTGTGGAGGGCTTTCATGCATTTGTGAGGCATCATGAGTGTTCTTTTCATCATGAGATTCCTTATTGGTCTTATCTTTGATTTATTGTGATGGTTTGATTTGTGAGTTGAAAAGGGAATTGGTGTGACTTTATTTAGCTTGATCAATTTCCTTTTCTCCACTTGCTTTTTCCTTCCCCACCCACTTGTAGTGGGCCGGCCATTTTTTTACAGAGAGAGAGAGGATGAGTTTTGATTTGGTGAGTGTGGAATATTATTCATATCACATATTTCTTGCTACAAAAAAATTGCTAGCTCCCTCAAAAGTTCATTCCACCTCCATCCATGGCAACATAAACCCCAAAAGAGACATGGTTTTCTACACTTGTCTACAGCACTCCTTGGACGCGTCGGCTAGCCAACTTCGCGCCCGAGTTGCCTCGGTCAAGAGGTGGGAGCCCGTAAAAGATTCCGGCTACGTGGTGCCCTTTCCGACGAGAAGTTGACGGACGGAGATTCCGCGGGAGATCGGAGTGGAGACGAAGACCGAAGGACACGGATCGCTTGGTATGGCTTCTCTACTCTTTTCTAGTTTACTAGTAGCTAGGTTAATGGCCCGATCCGGGTGAAAAGTGCGCGGTGGTGCCGGTTTGCTAGTTTGCAAAGTTTTTGTTTCCGCGTTTCCGGCGTCGGAACGACGACCGGGGCGCCGCCGCGGACTTACAAATTCTAGAGTGGGGCCCCTCTGTCTCTCAAAGCCATGAGATGCGGACCCGTTGCCCCTCAGAACCCGGCAATACATGCACTCCGTCGCGGGGTAAAACGTAGTACAGAAATGGAAAAATAGTACAACAGGTACATCGACCGCAACCTGGTCGTGCCCCAAAAGAATATTATACAACAGGCAGTGACGGCAGTCCACATGTTGGACACTCGCCCCGCAATATCAAATATACAAATAAATCCAAACTGCACTATCATTGCACACTGCTATCCACCACGACAAATCCGCAACATCACAGCACAACACAGAACATCAACGCGAATGTCACGTTCGCAAACCCGTCTAAAAGAACTATAGCAATCAGACACGGTTTACCGATCAAATGACATTCCCGGTCGGAGATATAATGTAAGCACTGCAAACTAACATGTTTAAATTTCGATCGACTAAATATCAATAAGTGGGCCCCACGAACAACTGGTGAACAGTAATAAAATCTGGGCCCAAAAGATATATACCAAAAACCCCAATTTCCAGAGAAGAATATTCTGTGCAAATTTGGGGGCATGATCACACCAAATGGCCGCGGATGCGCGGCCAAACCATGGGTTTGGCCGCGATTCCGGGGCAGTATTGTCGATTCATGAGCCCAAATTTGTACAGTGTTCTTATAAAACCCTGCACAGATTTCTGAGATATGCAGAATAATTTTAGGACATCATTTAAAATCGGCAGAAACTGTGAAGCTTGAAAATTGTGTTTTTCGATATCCGGTTCGATCGATATTTTAATCGCGTTAGCACTAGTAAAGCAAAATGGTGAGGCTCTGATACCACTGTAAGTCTACGGTAGCGCCCCGGCCGTCTACAGACGCCAAATGCGGAACAAAAACTTTTTAACTGGCGCTGTCGTATACTTTAACCCGTATCTGCCATTATTGCTAAACTAACAAACTGTAAAGAGTGTAGAAAGGTTATACCGAACGATCCGAATCCTTCGTTCTTTAACCATCATCCCACGCTCCGTTGCGGCTTCTCCGATCTCGTCGATCTCCGATCTGCTCGTCCAGGTGGCACCACGTCAACGATTCTTTAAACGGGCTCCCGCCTCTGACTCGAGGTAACTCGGTCGTCAAGTTTGCTAAAAGAGACGACCAAGAATGATGTAGAGAATGAGTAGATGACTTTTTCTCACTTCATCCAAATCCGTGGACGATCGGTTAATGAAGTTGCCACTCGAATCGGGTGATGGAATGAAAAGAGGTTATGAATTTTCGATGCACCCCAAAAACTATCATCTCTTTTTAGCAAATGAAACCTTAAGTGAGTGAGTGAGAGGAGGGGCCGGCCATATATATGGAGAGGGGGTGAGTGTAGGAGAAATGTGAGGGTAACCATAAGCAAAAGATCAAGAGCAAAATATCATGTGTGAACACAAACAAATATCTCAAGTGTGAACACAAAGTGTGAACACACCAAAAGCAACCAATGAAAACACAACACAATTCATCCTAGTCACCTCATCTAGAACCTTCTAGAAGCATGACTCACTCTCATCCAAGAAAAGATCAATCCGTCTTTAACCGAATGTTAAAAGGCGGCTGATAGAAAACTGGAAACTGGCAACTTCCAAAAGTGATCCCGAAACGAATTTCAGGATAACCCATAACAGTATAAATATACCCGCATTTGTATTACGACTGAATACAAATGCAACTGAGACAAAGATATTATATCTACTCAATATAATACTCGGATCCGGCTTAAACCAAAGCCCACCAGTATTATCTGTCCGAAATATGACACGTGCGTAAACGCACGTATATTTTCCGAACCCTACCATAAAACCATACGGCCTCTACAACGTTTCGCCCGAACTTGGGAAACTGTCTGTGGGGGACTCTAATGACTCGTCAGTACCCTGGCAATGGGTTTAACCACAAACTGTCAGCGGCACTAGCTATGCGTAACGGCTGCCCATGGACTGACCTCAAGGGAGGCCGATGAGCGAACTCATCCGGAAACCCTACTGAGCCTAACAGTGACAATGTATATACAGTCCGGTCCATTCGTCTATGAGTATCTCATATCTGCCTAGGGGGATAGTAACGTCAGACCCCCAATAGAAGTGTAAGTCGTGTCGGAGTGTAGCCCAATAACACCGTGAGATACTACTGGAGTACCTACCAGTAAATCTCCTGCCACGGCCGTGGGCTTTGTGTAATGGCTCTCCTAGACACAGCACGATCTCGCCCCCAATACCGGGAGAGACGAATCCCCTGCCGATCCGCTCACGTGCCTCCATATGGCTCGGGACTGTACCTAAAAACTACCTGTTTGCACGACTCCTTTGAGCCGTGGTAGGGTAGAAATCAAAGCACAGTGGGAACTCACACGAGACAAATGACGACCTCAGGTCGATGAACTAACCTGTACACATGTCACCAGGGAACTGCTATCTGACGATATGTATAATACCAACTAGCAGATTCCCGGCGAGTCCTGTCCGGTGTACTCATAACCCAATGAGCACCTGTATACATCTTAGGTGATCCAACTGACACCAGTGGCTTGTGAGACCGGCCACCGCCCCTCGTCGGGGTCTCGACTGTATACACTAGTCTACTCCGGAGTATCGATGCTCTGTCTCGAAACTCCCACGACTAGCGACCACAATTAAGGATATACATATAAACCACCCAACTCTCACGTATATGATCGACATCATACTGTTGGTAGTAAAGCAAGATCCTAAGGGCTCTATCAAAGTGTAACATGTAATCAGTCAACTGAACATGTACACGACTGATAAAGGCAAACCAGATAGCATACTATCATCTTGAGTAAGACTGTCCTACCAGTATAGGTCCTCCGCAATCATTGCAATCACGTACCTGCGATCCAATAATTGACTCTGAGGGCACTATCTCCAACACGGTATGGTTCCCCTCGGCAAGATGATCGATGGACTTTGCCGATTGAGCCTGGAGGTGGGCGAGTACCTACCGGTGATTGGTTGGACCTGGCGGTTATCCGGAGGATACAGACCAGAGTCGATAGATGGATATGGGCGTACTGCTGGGGCCGAGGGCCGATTCCGTAGACGGAGCCCGTGGGCTGATCCGGACTGACGGAGCCCGATATATGAGGATTTACGTGCCGATGCTGGGCACAGTTTTCATGATGTTTTCGAGTGTCGATGCTGGACACTCCGGTTCCATGATTTTGACGTGTCGCGAGGGACACAGGTGGGTTATATCCTCATATTTCCATGCATATGCTGATGATATTTACATGCATGAGGGTTATTGTCATTGGGTGACGAGTGGACGGGATCCACGTACATGCAGACTTGATTACATTGATCATACCTCACATTTATGATATGCTATTACCTGAGGCACTGGCACGAGCACTTGGCACTGCACTCATGTGTAGAGATTACATTGCCACTTTAGCATGCTTCAGACATATTCATATTGAGGTTTATATATATCTGATCGTATTGACCTAGCATGGGTCATACATTCGATCTCTGCTTGTAGATATTTTCTATTCACGAGTTGGCAACTCACCCCCGTTGTGCCACAGTTCTTGCAGGTTTTTGCCGTACAGATTCCATAGCGGCATTTCTGGCACACTGCTTCTATATGGGTGACTGAATTTGGTAGGTGGGTTCTTTTGTATCAGAACCGGCATTGTACATGTATTATTCATTGTATCTAGAAATTCCATCAACCAAAACTTGTATATTGTTTCAGACTTAGACACGGTGATGTATTATTTCGACCTTAGAGTCGCGCTTGTAGTATTATGGTTTTCTGGCTGTTTTGAGTTCCTTTTTGGGTTTTGATCCTCGCCCTTTGGCGTTGTATATTATTATTGCTTGCGTGGTTGTGACCGTCGATTGACGAAGAGCTAGCTCCCCCTTGGGGATGTCTTTTATCATTTCATATATATCATTTTGTTGTACCCTGTTCGGGGCCAATTTTTACAAAGGAAACTCTGCCGAAATTTTCAGATTAGACTACACATTTTTAAAATACATTTTCGGCTTAGTTATTTGAAAACTTTGATTTCAAACATGCTTTCTTTACTTAATAAAAACCAGTTCCTTTATTTACTCCTTAAATGGTTTTAGATTTCTGGGCTTTTGGCTTACTTGGATCAGATGGAGTCCTATAGACTTCATAAGATTCAAGGGCCAGTCACGTGCTCTTTCGGGTCGTGACAACATGCGCTTTTAACAGCAACATATCTATTGAATGATGTTCCATCCAAATCCATGCCTAAGACACCATTCGAGATGTGGAATGGAAAAAGGTCGTATCTTAAAAGATTTAAGATATGGGGTTGTCCGGCTTATGTTAAAAAACACAATCCGGATAAACTGGAGGCACGGTCAGTTTTGTGTAAGTTTGTAGGATATCCAAAGAACAGTTATGGATATCAGTTCTACCACACCGAGGAACTGAAGGTGTTTGTTGCTCAGCACGCCACCTTTTTAGAATGGCAATTTCTTGCAAAAGAAATTAGTGGGAGCACGGTAGAACTGGAAGAAATTCCAGACGAACAAACTATAGCTGAAGGTTTGGAGGAACCAGAAGATTCAATAACCCCGAACGAACCTCAGCCACTCAGCAGATTTAGTAGGATTTCTCATCCGCCCGAGAGATACTACGGTTTTCTCATAGATGGGGATCGAGAGGATTGCATCTTGGAAGAACATGATCCTACTAGTTTCAGACATGCCATTATCAGTAGGGACTCTGATAAGTGGCTGGATGCTATGCAATCTGAAATGGGGTCCATGTACACCAATAAAGTGTGGACCCTAGAAATTGCTCCACCTGGGGTAAAACCCGTTGGATGCAAATGGATTTACAAGAAGAAACTTGGTGTAGATAGGCAGGTGGAAACCTATAAGGCTAGACTCGTTGCAAAAGGTTTTCGTCAAAGACCAGGAGTGGACTATGACGAGACCTTTTCTCCAGTGGCTATGCTCAAATCCATTAGGATCCTGCTTGCCAATGCTGCCTTCCATGACTATGACATCTGGCAGATGGACGTAAAAACGGCTTTTCTAAACGGAAGTTTAGAAGAGTGCGTTTATATGGATCACCCAGAAGGTTTTGTAGACCGTGGGAGCAGCGGGAAGGTGTGTAAGCTGCTCAAATTCATTTATGGATTGAAGCAAGCATCGCGGAGCTGGAACATCTGTTTTGATGAAACAGTCAAGGACTTTGACTTCATCAAGAACGAAGATGAGCCATGTATTTATAAGAAGATTGTCGGACGAACTGTCGTGTTCCTAGTCTTGTACGTGGACGACATTCTTTTGATAGGAAATGACATTCCTATGCTACAATCGGTCAAGCTATTCTTATCACAAAGGTTCTCCATGAAAGACCTAGGTGATGCCTCGTACATTCTGGAGATCAAGATCTACAGAGATAGATCCAAGAGATTATTGGGACTTTCACAGTCCAGGTACATAGAGACCGTACTAAAGAGATTTAGTATGGAAGATTCCAAGCGCGGTAACATACCCGCATTGCACGGAATCAGCCTCTCCAAGGAGATGTCTCCCAAGACTGACGATGAGAGGGTTCGCATGAGCACTATACCCTACGCTTCGGCGGTAGGATCCAAAATGTATGAGATGCTGTGTACAAGACCAGATGTAGCTTACGCGCTAAGCGTGGTGAGCCGGTATCAGTCCAACCCAGGTGAGAACCACTGGACAGCAGTAAAGAACATTCTCAAGTACCTGAGAAGGACTAAGGAGATGTTCCTGATTTACGGTAATGGAGACCTCAGGGTCGAGTCCTTTACCGACTCAAGCTTCCAGAGTGAAAAGGACGACAACAAGTCTGTCTCGGGTTTTGTGTTTACCCTCAATGGAGGGGCGGTATGTTGGAAGAGTTCCAAACAGGATACCGTCGCAGACTCGACGATAGAGGATGAATACATTGCTGCTAGCGATGCCGCAAAAGAAGCAGTGTGGATGAAGAAGTTCATAGCTGAAATTCAGGTGGTTCCATCCATTGTTGATCCGATACCAGTGTATTGTGATAACAATGGGGCTATAGCTTTAGCGAAGGAACCACGGTCCCATCAGAAATCCAGGCACATCTTAAGGCGGTATCACCTGATCAGGGAGATCGTAGATCGCCAGGAGATCGAGGTCCGGAGAGTAGATACGAAAGACAACACGGCGGATCCATTTACAAAGGCCCTCCCTCAAGCACAATTCGAGCGACTTTTTGGGATGTTGGGTATGTGGTACGCCAACAGTTGGCCTTAGAGCAGTCTTTGGGTATTCGGTACGCCAATCACTAGCCTTTAGTGCAAGTGGGAGATTGTTGGATGTATATGCCCTAGAGGCCAGTATTGTATATGTATACATATGGATACTAGGGATATGTATGTACAGAACAATCTTGCTCAGTTTTATAGTATATTATTTGACTTATCTTTATCGGGATATGTGTATTTATTGTTATTATATCTGGTTTGCACATATTGATAAAGACTCAATACGGTAGTATACTATTGTGGTTTGTCTTTATCTTAACATGGCATATGTCATACTCGTTATTACATATTGCGGTTACATGTTGATAAAACCCCTAGGATCTTGCTTGACTACCTGCGTTGTGATGGCGATCATACTCGTGGGAGCAGGGTAGTCCATAAGCACATCCTTAAATGGTCCTTGGTCGTGTGGGTATCGAGACTGGGCATTGATACTCCAGAGTAGACTGGTGTGTACGTTTCTAGCCCCGTCGGGGGATGGTTGGTCCCGCAGCTATTGGTATGATGCACCTAAGATCGTATACAGGTGCTCACTGGGTGTGAGTACACTGGACGGACTCGCCGAGAACTTCCATGTGGTACTATACCTATCATCGGATGGAAGTTCTCAGGTGACATGTGTACAGGTTAGTCTTTGGACCCGAGATCGGCATTTGTCTCGTATGAGTTCCCACTGAACTTTGATCACTTCCCTACCATGGCTCTACTGAGTCGTGCAAACAGGTTTTGGTTGGGTTCAGTCCCAAACCACATGGAGGCAGTGAGCAATTGTCGGGGATTCGTCTCTCCTGGTATTGGGAGTCGATATCGCACTGTGATTCGATTGGTCAGGACCATAAGACCTTGGCCAAGGCACTTGGGATTTACTGATAAGTTGATCAGTAGTTTCCCGGATTGGTCCTGAGCCACGTCGGCACGACTTATCAGGTTGTTAGGGTCTGACGTTCACCACCCCCTAGACCCGGTATGCGATACTCTTTGACGAACAGACCGGACTGTACGGATATTGTCACGGATAGACTCAGTAGGAGATCCGGATGAGTTTACTCATTGGCCTTCCTTTTCGACAGGTACCTGGGCAGCCGTTACATACAGCTAGTGCCGCTGACGTGCTTGTGGTTAAACCCACTGCCAGAGTACTGTCGAGTCTTTAGAGTCCCACACAGAGGGTTTCCCTGATCCAGGAAAGATGATGTAGTAGCCGTATTGGATACGTGATCGATTGATGTACTTGGTACTCGGATTTTCGATCGGACAGTTTGTAATACTAGCCGGCTCGGGTTTGAGCCGGATTATTAAATCAGGTATTGATTTAATAATTTACGTATATGTATTTCGATTTGTATATTCTAGTTTTACGTTCTTCGTGTTATTCTATATCTTTTGGGCGTTCGGATTTTTATCTGATTGCCGGTATATTTGTACAGTAGACTGAAATCCGTATTTACTACAGATTTCCTTCTAGAAGGTGGCCACCACATTATGTATTTTTCTTTTATTTGATAATTGGAAATGAGGTGTAAAGTAAAGGGTATGGGAGGAAAAGAGGTGACCATGCTTCAATAGTAGTCAAATGAATTTATAATTCATTTTGGAGTTACTATTGAAGCATGGTTGTTAATTGTTTAATGAAAGAATTGATACACAAAACCTAGATGTGTATTTTCTCTTTCATGCTTGATTCATTATTTTTCTTGAGCTGTCTTTTGCTCTTCATCTCCTCCCTCCTCTTGCTTTGCTCCATCTTCATCTTCTTCCTCTTCACTAACATTCTCATGAGTTGAGAAACAAGTGAAGAGGTTAGAAAAGAGATAGCAAACACTTAGACACCCTCACTACATCCTAGACTACTTGGTTTAGCAAACCAAGTTTTCTAGTTGCTCCTTTTGTTACATAGTTAGGAGCTAGAGACATGGATCATACTCTCCAGGTGGATCATCAAGGACCAAGGAAGACCGGAGAACAAGCTCGATCCTAGAGAACCGACGGAGCAAGGAAAGGAGATCAAGCAAGTTCAAGATGGCTAGTAGGAGCTAAGGATGAAGAACGAAGACCGAAGGACTTGGTTCATTTGGTAAGAATTCCTCATCATAGTAGATAGCTCTTCTAGTGTAGCTAGTTAGTTTTATGGAAAGATCCGGGTTTAGAGTTAAACTAGTGCCAAAATTTTGTTCGTTAGAAAAATTTTGTTCCGCATTTGGCCACGGAAGTTGGCCGGGGCACTAGGATAACCCTTCAATATTCATCAAGAAATACCACTATGCAAAGCAAGAACTAGAGCTACATTTTTAAAATTTCGATTCTACAATATCTTTAGGTTTCTTTTTGTAGCGACTTGAAAAGTCGTTTTGGTGTTTTCCTGAAATTCGGTGAAAATTCGGTATTTTTCCGAAAACCGTCTTTCTCGATATTTTGCAGTTTAGGGCTAATTATACCTTAAATGGATAGGTAATTACTTGTTTTTAGTAGCTAATGAGTTAATTATGAAATTCTGGTCGTTTAAAAATTTTCCCTAATTTTTCAATTTTTTAATATTATTTTAAGCCGGTAAGAAAATACATTAATTTAGCGATAAATACAAATTTTTCCGGGCTAATTTTAATCTCTAAAATTATGATAATTATAATCTAGTGATAACATGAATTTTTAGTAATTTATTTTGATTTTTAACAAATTTTTATGTTATGAAACGAATTTATTGAATTTTGAGCTAAAACTTGCAATTTTTGAGTTGTAGGGGGCCTTTTTGCATAAAATTTCTTTTGTAAAACCCCTCTCTCTTTTTTCTCAGCCCTAGGACAGCCCCACCTTGTGTGAGACCAGAAATTTCTGGCCTCTTTTCTTTAGTTGCTTTCTTGAGTTGATTTAAGGGTTTTTTTTGATTTATTTTAAATATAATGAATAAGTTATGATACATTTGACTTTGGAACTTGACCCTTGACTTTCCCCACTTGCCCACACCCTCCCCCATTCCTCCTCTGGCCGAAAATCCTGCACACCCTCTTCTTCCTCTCTTTTCTTTTCATTTTCTTCAATTTCTTCAAGAAAATACATCAAAATCCATGATTTAATTCAAAAATCCAAACAAAATCCTTAAGCTATCATTATCCTTAGCCATTCTTGCTTGGATCTTGGTGTTGAGGCCATCATTTGGAGCAAAATTTTCTTGCTTGATCCATAGATCAAGAGGTATAATTTCTATCATGTTAAATTCTTTTGTTTAAGTTTCTTATGTTGTATGGTTTAGCGTTAATTTAGTGTAGTTTAATCTAGTTTTCTTAGGTTTTGCTTGAAAATTTTAGCTAGGGTTTTGAAGCCATAATACTTAATTAAGTTGTTTTATAGTTAATCTAATGGTTAATTAACTAATCTATATAGTTACCTTGTTGATATAGTTTTCAATTTTGCTAAATTAGTTAATTTTAGAAGGGTGAAATTGTTGTTTTAAATTTTCAAGAGAGGGTTTATGTTTGGTATTAGTTTGTGAAGCTTGTTTAGTGAGTGGATTAAGTTTTAGAAAGAATTATTTAATTGATTAAACCTAATTTGTCATCTAGTATTTTGCTAACCTAAATCTAAGGGGTGAACTTGCTAATTGGGTTTGAAATTAGTGTTAATTAAGTTTTTCAAGTATGGATTTTGATTTGCAATTGCTATTTATAAAAATCAAGAAAGGGTTTGGTTGTGGAATATAGGTTTTGGAGCATGGTTAATGTGTTGTAATTAGTGTGTGGATTGTTTGTAGTGTGCTTGGGTGAGTATGCTAGATTGTAGACGTTTTGTCGCAAATCGGCGATTTTTGCACCGATTTTGGATTGAAATGCTTACTAGTTTTGTATAAAAGTTATGTGATGAATTATTTTTAGTATCTTGATGATTGTAATGGCTTGTCCTACGACTTTTAGGATGCGTGAGTGCGGTTTTTTGGGTAGTCGGGTTTTAGTTTCGCCGGGCGACCCAAATCGGCGTTTTTGGCAGTTTTTGCGATTTTCGCGTGTGTTCCGCGCACTTTGTGCACGTTGTACCTAGCTAGCGAACTTTAGTAGTTTCGTTGGGGTTTTGCGTCGTTCTTGATATGTAACCTTATATTTGGTATTGATGTAAATTCCAGGTTCGGTCGCGGAGACGTCAGACGCGGCGCGAAAGGAAAAGGCGGTGATTGGACACAGCTAGCCAGGGATCCCGGTGAGTAGATTTAACATCTACGGGGGACGATCGTTTGGATGGCGCAAGTCGCCCGATAGATTTAGTAAACTGGAAAATAGTAAATTGGATAATCACTTGGGACATTAGAATAATAATACTGGCATGATAATTGCTGCAATTAGATCAATATGTTATATCCATATACGCAAACTCAATTGTAGGACACATGCACCATTACCAGGTTTTTATATGCAGCACGAGCACTATTCATGCTTACACACACACCCTGGTAATTGCCATGCCACCACACTAGATAACATTTAAATTTAAACCTTTTACAAATTGATACTTAAACTGGTGCTATTGCCTTTAATTCCTTAAAATGAAACCGTAGAATTGCTATTCATGTGCATGAACTTCATCATATTAATTGTTCATGCTTAATACATTAATCACACATCGCAACTTGATTATTGATAGCATACGCATTCATTATCATTGATATATGCACTTATGAGGATTTCTTGAGATTTTATGATATTGTTGGATTTCGGGGGAAAACCGCAAAATTTCTAAACTTATTATATTTTAAAATATGTAAAAATTGCGGTTTTCTAGTGATGTAAGTGTCGTCCACCATGAGTTTGCTGTGGATTTGGAAATCCGTGTCGAGGAGTGGAGGAACCGGCACGGGTACATGGTGGGCCCGGTAAGGTACCCCGGGGCAAGAGGAATATGGTGATGACGTTGAGCCTGGCAGGGGACGGATTACCTACCGGTGACTGTTTGGGACGGCGGATATCCAGAGGATACCGACCGTGGCCGCTAGATGATGAGATATTGATATTTGAGATGGGTCAGCCGGACGGCTGAGGCCAGAGATACATTTATGAGATTTGAGACAGCTTTTGGGTGTCGTTGCTGGACACCGATTTTCGTCGATTCATTGACATTATGCTGGCATTCTAAAAGAGTTTCAAAAACAAAAAGAGATAAAATATTCTTATATATACCTATTGAGACCTCAGATATTCATGTTACATACATATTAGTACACTGATGTTATATACACACCTGCTAGTGCATCCAGTCACACCTGTATTATAGATGCTAGGATGCTTGTGTGCATGCATACGATAGCCTTTGTAGATGTTATTTATTACTCACGAGTTGGCAACTCACCCCCGTTGTGCCACAGTCTTTTGCAGGTCCGCTCCGTCAGTTCAGTAGCGGCGGGCGCACTTGTTCTTTTGCCTCTTTTGCTTGAGCTCGAGATTTGCTCATAGGTGGGTTATGTTATTATTTTGTACCACCTTGTATATTCTTGTATCTAGTGTACTCCATCTACTGTTTTCCACCAGATTATTGTATATTGACCTAGAGATGAGACTGTGAGGTTTGTGGATTTTATGCTGTATTTTGGGGTCGAGCTCACTTGAGCCGACATGCTACCTTTTTTCATGCTTCCTTATGCTTTATTATGCTTGTTGTCATTTACATTGCGTGGGATTTGTGACCGCCTTATGGCGAAGAGCTAGCTCCCGCTTGGGGATGCCCTATTTTGTTGGTTTTACATATATTCTTGTTGTACCCATTTTTGGGGGTCAGTATTTACAAAGGAGACTCTGCCGAAATTTTCGGGAAAAATTGGTATTGTTTTTAAAAAGGGTTTTACATGACTTATTTGATAACTTGCTTTCAAATGATTGGGTTTTCTTCACTCTTTTGCTTAATTGGTTTTGTTTTCTGGGCTTTAGCTTACTTATTTTACGGACGCCTTTAGACGTTTCGTAAACTTAAGTGCCAGTCACGTTCCGTACCCTGCGGGTCGTGACAAAGTTGGTATCAGAGCGATAGGTTTTACCTTTGTGAGTGTAGGATGACCCTTGGTAGATGGAGTAAGTGACTTAAGCAGGGTAACGTAGCGTGCGTATGTCCGCGGCATACTTACGATACGGTACTCCGCCTATGTGACTTTAGGATATACTTGCTTGAAAAATTCCTTCTTCAATTCCGTGTATCCTATGATCCTTTTACACTGTCCTTACTATCCGTTTTCTTGTAACAGCCACTATGCCGCCGAAGGCTACGAGGGCACAGAGGGCTGCCGCCAGAGACGAGATTCGAGCTGGCTCGTCCGAGACTAGGACTGAGCAGGGTGGTATGCCTACGCCGCAGGGACAGACCGATCCACCTTCCCCAGGCCGTATGGATAGGCTCGAGACCGGTATGGAAGAGTTGCGACAGATGATGGGAGGCATGCAGGAGCTACGTCAGATGGTAGGATCCCTAGTTGCAGCCAGTCGTACACCGAGGCTGGATGACGTACCTACTACATCACAGACGACCATGATACCTGCTCCTACTACTACCACCGTGGCCATTCCGGTTTCACTACAGGATTTCATGAGGCTGAGACCTCCAGTATTCACCGGCACCGAGACAGCGGAGGACCCACAGACGTTCCTTGACAGTTTAGCCAGGATCTGCCGTTCGCTGAGATGTTCGGATGATCGATGGGTAGAGCTTGCGAGTTTCCGACTAGAGGGTCTCGCGCAGACATGGTGGGAGTCAGTCTTGAGAGGTCGAGCTGCAGATCTACCGCCTATGACTTGGGTCGAGTTTACAGCGGTCTTTCTAGCCCGTTTCCTTCCAGAGAGCGTTCGTGACGCCAGAGCTCGCAGCTTCGAGGCCTTAGTCAAGACACCTGGGATGACGGTGTCTGAGTATGACATCCAGTTTACACAGTTATCCCGATATGCTCAGTATTTTGTGGATACCGAGGAGAAGATGGTGAAGAGGTTCGTACAGGGACTTGATGCCCAGCTATATCTTGCCCTTGGCGCCCAGCACTACGACACTTATTCAGCGGCTATGGATACGGCATTGCGGATGGAGGCACGCATATCACGGACTTCGGCCGTTTCTGGGCCGAAGAGGATTCGTACCGATGTACCGTCTCAGAGGCAGCGCGCCAGATTCTTTCCGAGAGATAGGCCTGACAGAGGATTTGGGCGGGGACAGTTATATGGTTCTTATCCCCAGGGGCAGCAGCCGTCGCCAGGATGTTTTGGGTGCGGGAGTTTGCACCATCTTGTCAGAGACTGTCCGGTGAGACGACAGGGAGCAGCGACAGTTCCGCACGTGACCCTACCACCATCACCACCCCCTCCTCAGAGAGCCCTACTTCCTACCCCAGGCGATGCTCCACGCCAGTTAGGTGCACCGAGAGGCCGTGGACGCGGCGGTCCTGTTCAGAGAGGACGAGGAGGCAGAGGCCGAGGTCGAGGTCAGCCCGCTATCGGTGGAGGACAGGCCCGAGTTTTTGCTTTGACACCGCAGGATGCGCAGGCATCCAATGCCGTTGTGACAGGTACCTTGCCAGTTTGTTCTTTCGACGCACGGGTGTTATTCGACCCAGGTTCCACACATTCGTATGTATCTACACACTTTGCACCGATGTTGGGCCGTGAGTCGTCGTCGTTAGATCAGCCGCTTGTTGTTAGTACTCCGGTAGGCGAGTCGTTTGTCGCTCGGTTTGTATTTCGTTTGTGTTCCGTTCGTATCGGGGAGAGGGATTCATCAGTTGATTTGATACTCCTCGATATGTTGGACTTTGATGTGCTTCTGGGCATGGATTGGCTAGCCACTTGTTATGCTTCGGTGGACTGCCGTGAGAAGGCAGTCAGATTTAGCTTTCCGGGAGAGCCAGTCCTTGTTATTCGGGGAGACCGCAGTGTCACCCTTCCCAGCTTAATTTCGTCTCTTCGCGCTGGTCAGCTCTTGCGGAAGGGATGTCAGGGATTCTTAGCGTTTGTTTGTGATACTCGAGCTGCAGAGGTTCCGTTGGACCGGGTCCCGGTAGTTTGTGAGTTCCCTGATGTTTTCCCTGATGAGCTACCTGGGCTACCGCCTGAGCGCGATGTTGAGTTCTGCATTGATTTGATTCCCGGTTCGGGGCCTATTTCTATACCGCCTTATCGGATGGCCCCGGCAGAACTTCGAGAGCTGAAGGATCAGTTGCAGGATTTGTTAGATAAGGGGCTTATTCGACCGAGTGTTTCTCCGTGGGGTGCTCCGGTCATGTTTGTCAAGAAGAAGGATGGAAGTTTGCGCTTATGTATCGACTACCGCCAGCTGAACAAAGTTACCATTCGGAACAGATATCCGTTGCCGCGCATTGATGATTTGTTCGACCAGCTTCAGGGTGCGGGGTATTTTTCGAGGATCGACTTGCGATCAGGATACCATCAGCTGCGAGTTCGACAGGAGGATATACCGAGGACAGCTTTCCGCACGCGCTACGGCCACTACGAGTTTTTGGTGATGTCGTTCGGACTCACCAACGCCCCAGCAGCTTTTATGGATTTGATGAACCGTACATTCAGGCCGTATCTTGACTTGTTCATCATCGTGTTTATGGACGATATCTTGGTGTACTCCCGGAGCAGAGAGGAGCACGAGCAGCACTTGCGGATTACGTTACAGACTCTGAGGGAGCACCAGCTGTTCGCGAAGTTCTCCAAGTGTGCATTCTGGCTGGACAGCGTCGGATTCTTGGGTCACGTGGTTACGAGAGACGGCATTTGTGTGGACCCGAAGAAGATTGAGGCTGTTCAGCAGTGGCCCCGACCTACATCGGTTACTGAGATCCGTAGTTTTCTAGGCCTGGCGGGCTACTACAGGCGTTTTGTTCAGGACTTCTCCCGTATAGCTGCACCGTTGACCAGTTTGACCCGGAAGGGAGTTCCTTTCGTTTGGACAGAGGAGTGCGAGCGCAGTTTTCAGCAGCTACGGACTTGTTTGACTACGGCGCCGGTATTATCTTTACCTTCGGGATCAGGCGGATTTGTTGTCTACTGTGATGCTTCGCGAGTGGGATTAGGATGCGTATTGATGCAGCATGGCCGGGTGATCGCTTATGCTTCTCGGCAGTTGAAGAAGCATGAACAGAACTACCCCACTCATGATTTGGAGATGGCTGCAGTAGTCTTTGCACTGAAGATTTGGCGACATTACCTTTACGGCGAGTCGTGTCAGATATTCACCGATCACAAGAGCTTAAAGTACATATTTCAGCAGCGAGACCTGAACCTCAGACAGCGTCGTTGGATGGAGTTGGTGAAAGACTACGACTGCGAGATCTTATATCACCCCGGCAAGGCGAATGTGGTGGCAGATGCGTTGAGTAGGAGGCCCGGGGGTAGTCTATCCTTTTTGCGCGCAGTTCAGAGGCAGTCGTCAGCAGATTGGCAGATGTTATGCGACAGCAGAGTTGAGTTCGAGTTCACTCAGACAGGGGGACAGCTCGCGCATGTTCGTGCACGCCCACAGTTGCTTGACCGTGTATATGAGGCACAGCGCAGTGACGACCGTTGCTCAGAGATCATGGCACAGATGGGACAGGGCAGATTTTCCGAGTTCGTGATTGACGATCAGGGGATTTTACGATATGGATCTAGACTGTGCGTACCAGATGCCGATGGATTACGGCGCGACATTCTCGAGGAGGCACACCGATCAGTGTATAGTGTCCACCCCGGTTCCACCAAGATGTACCATGATATGAGAGAGACCTACTGGTGGGACGGGATGAAGAGGGACATTGCGGAGTTCGTTTCGAGATGCCTGACTTGTCAGCAAGTCAAGGCCGAGCACCAGAGGCCCGCAGGAGAGCTACAGCCGTTACCCATTCCAGAGTGGAAATGGGAGCAGATTTCGATGGACTTCGTTGTGGGTCTACCCAGGACCAGTCGAGGGTACGACTCCATCTGGGTGATCGTGGATAGATTGACGAAAGCGGCTCACTTCCTTCCAGTGAAGACGACTTTCAGCTTCGCTCAGTATGCTCAGCTCTATATTGACGAGATCGTGCGACTACATGGCGTACCGACTTGTATCGTGTCAGATCGAGGCACTCAGTTCACCAGCCGACTTTGGCAGAGACTTCAGGAGGCTTTGGGTACTCGTTTGAGGTTCAGCACAGCGTTTCATCCGCAGACAGACGGACAGTTAGAGCGGACCATTCAGACTCTCGAGGACATGCTCAGAGCGTGTGTTTTAGACTTTGGTGGTAGCTGGGATCGTCATTTACCTCTTGTGGAGTTCTCCTACATCAACAGCTTCCAGGATACTATTCAGATGGCACCTTTCGAGGCATTGTATGGGAGGAGATGCAGATCGCCCGTGTGTTGGACAGAGCTCAGCGATAGCAGCATTTTGGGGCCGCAGCTTGTTGAGGAGACGACAGCGAAGATACAGTTGATCCGAGACCGGATGAGAGCGGCTCAGAGCAGGCAGAAATCCTATGCAGACAGGCGCCGTCGCAGATTAGAGTTCGCAGTTGGCGACCATGTTTTTCTGAAAGTCTCTCCGATGAAGGGCGTGATGCGTTTTGGGCGAAAGGGGAAGCTTAGCACTAGATTCGTAGGTCCCTTCAAGATCCTCGAGCGTGTCGGCGCTGTTGCATATCGTTTGGCTCTTCCTCCCAGCTTTCCCGATGTTCACCCCGTCTTCCATGTTTCGATGCTCCGCAAGTACATTCACGACCCTTCGCATGCGATTCAGCACCCGACAGTCCAGCTAGAGCGCGACCTTTCTTTTGCAGAGCAGCCGGTGGCCATCCTGGATCGGCAGGTGAAGAAGTTGAGGTCGAAGATTATACCAACCGTCAAGGTCCTTTGGCGTAGCCCGAGCAGCGAGGAGGTTACCTGGGAGACCGAGGGCGAGATGAGGAAGAAATATCCCCATCTCTTCGAAGGTAGGCGTAGCTATATTTTTTTTTTTAAATTCGGGGACCGAATTTCTTTAAGGGGGGAAGATTGTAGCGACTTGAAAAGTCGTTTTGGTGTTTTCCTGAAATTCGGTGAAAATTCGGTATTTTTCCGAAAACCGTCTTTCTCGATATTTTGCAGTTTAGGGCTAATTATACCTTAAATGGATAGGTAATTACTTGTTTTTAGTAGCTAATGAGTTAATTATGAAATTCTGGTCGTTTAAAAATTTTCCCTAATTTTTCAATTTTTTAATATTATTTTAAGCCGGTAAGAAAATACATTAATTTAGCGATAAATACAAATTTTTCCGGGCTAATTTTAATCTCTAAAATTATGATAATTATAATCTAGTGATAACATGAATTTTTAGTAATTTATTTTGATTTTTAACAAATTTTTATGTTATGAAACGAATTTATTGAATTTTGAGCTAAAACTTGCAATTTTTGAGTTGTAGGGGGCCTTTTTGCATAAAATTTCTTTTGTAAAACCCCTCTCTCTTTTTCCTCAGCCCTAGGACAGCCCCACCTTGTGTGAGACCAGAAATTTCTGGCCTCTTTTCTTTAGTTGCTTTCTTGAGTTGATTTAAGGGTTTTTTTTTGATTTATTTTAAATATAATGAATAAGTTATGATACATTTGACTTTGGAACTTGACCCTTGACTTTCCCCACTTGCCCACACCCTCCCCCATTCCTCCTCTGGCCGAAAATCCTGCACACCCTCTTCTTCCTCTCTTTTCTTTTCATTTTCTTCAATTTCTTCAAGAAAATACATCAAAATCCATGATTTAATTCAAAAATCCAAACAAAATCCTTAAGCTATCATTATCCTTAGCCATTCTTGCTTGGATCTTGGTGTTGAGGCCATCATTTGGAGCAAAATTTTCTTGCTTGATCCATAGATCAAGAGGTATAATTTCTATCATGTTAAATTCTTTTGTTTAAGTTTCTTATGTTGTATGGTTTAGTGTTAATTTAGTGTAGTTTAATCTAGTTTTCTTAGGTTTTGCTTGAAAATTTTAGCTAGGGTTTTGAAGCCATAATACTTAATTAAGTTGTTTTATAGTTAATCTAATGGTTAATTAACTAATCTATATAGTTACCTTGTTGATATAGTTTTCAATTTTGCTAAATTAGTTAATTTTAGAAGGGTGAAATTGTTGTTTTAAATTTTCAAGAGAGGGTTTATGTTTGGTATTAGTTTGTGAAGCTTGTTTAGTGAGTGGATTAAGTTTTAGAAAGCATTATTTAATTGATTAAACCTAATTTGTCATCTAGTATTTTGCTAACCTAAATCTAAAGGGTGAACTTGCTAATTGGGTTTGAAATTAGTGTTAATTAAGTTTTTCAAGTATGGATTTTGATTTGCAATTGCTATTTATAAAAATCAAGAAAGGGTTTGGTTGTGGAATATAGGTTTTGGAGCATGGTTAATGTGTTGTAATTAGTGTGTGGATTGTTTGTAGTGTGCTTGGGTGAGTATGCTAGATTGTAGACGTTTTGTCGCAAATCGGCGATTTTTGCACCGATTTTGGATTGAAATGCTTACTAGTTTTGTATAAAAGTTATGTGATGAATTATTTTTAGTATCTTGATGACTGTAATGGCTTGTCCTATGAATTTTAGGATGCGTGAGTGCGTTTTTTTGGGTAGTCGGGTTTTAGTTTCGCCGGGCGACCCAAATCGGCGTTTTTTGGCAGTTTTTGCGATTTTCGCGTGTGTTCCACGCACTTTGTGCACGTTGTACCTAGCTAGCGAACTTTAGTAGTTTCGTTGGGGTTTTGCGTCGTTCTTGATATGTAACCTTATATTTGGTATTGATGTAAATTCCAGGTTCGGTCGCGGAGACGTCAGACGCGGCGCGAAAGGAAAAGGCGGTGATTGGACACAGCTAGCCAGGGATCCCGGTGAGTAGATTTAACATCTACGGGGGACGATCGTTTGGATGGCGCAAGTCGCCCGATAGATTTAGTAAACTGGAAAATAGTAAATTGGATAATCACTTGGGACATTAGAATAATAATACTGGCATGATAATTGCTGCAATTAGATCAATATGTTATATCCATATACGCAAACTCAATTGTAGGACACATGCACCATTACCAGGTTTTTATATGCAGCACGAGCACTATTCATGCTTACA
The DNA here is from genome assembly GCA_030015575.1 of Agapanthus africanus. Lineage (NCBI taxonomy): Eukaryota > Viridiplantae > Streptophyta > Magnoliopsida > Asparagales > Amaryllidaceae > Agapanthus > Agapanthus africanus. Next base: position 307,657,980 of record CM057342.1, read on the forward strand.
CACACACCCTGGTAATTGTCATGCCACCACACTAGATAACATTTAAATTTAAACCTTTTACAAATTGATACTTAAACTGGTGCTATTGCCTTTAATTCCTTAAAATGAAACCGTAGAATTGCTATTCATGTGCATGAACTTCATCATATTAATTGTTCATGCTTAATACATTAATCACACATCGCAACTTGATTATTGATAGCATACGCATTCATTATCATTGATATATGCACTTATGAGGATTTCTTGAGATTTTATGATATTGCTGGATTTCGGGGGAAAACCGCAAAATTTCTAAACTTATTATATTTTAAAATATGTAAAAATTGCGGTTTTCTAGTGATGTAAGTGTCGTCCACCATGAGTTTGCTGTGGATTTGGAAATCCGTGTCGAGGAGTGGAGGAACCGGCACGGGTACATGGTGGGCCCGGTAAGGTACCCCGGGGCAAGAGGAATATGGTGATGACGTTGAGCCTGGCAGGGGACGGATTACCTACCGGTGACTGTTTGGGACGGCGGATATCCAGAGGATACCGACCGTGGCCGCTAGATGATGAGATATTGATATTTGAGATGGGTCAGCCGGACGGCTGAGGCCAGAGATACATTTATGAGATTTGAGACAGCTTTTGGGTGTCGTTGCTGGACACCGATTTTCGTCGATTCATTGACATTATGCTGGCATTCTAAAAGAGTTTCAAAAACAAAAAGAGATAAAATATTCTTATATATACCTATTGAGACCTCAGATATTCATGTTGCATACATATTAGTACACTGATGTTATATACACACCTGCTAGTGCATCCAGTCACACCTGTATTATAGATGCTAGGATGCTTGTGTGCATGCATACGATAGCCTTTGTAGATGTTATTTATTACTCACGAGTTGGCAACTCACCCCCGTTGTGCCACAGTCTTTTGCAGGTCCGCTCCGTCAGTTCAGTAGCGGCGGGCGCACTTGTTCTTTTGCCTCTTTTGCTTGAGCTCGAGATTTGCTCATAGGTGGGTTATGTTATTATTTTGTACCACCTTGTATATTCTTGTATCTAGTGTACTCCATCTACTGTTTTCCACCAGATTATTGTATATTGACCTAGAGATGAGACTGTGAGGTTTGTGGATTTTATGCTGTATTTTGGGGTCGAGCTCACTTGAGCCGACATGCTACCTTTTTTCATGCTTCCTTATGCTTTATTATGCTTGTTGTCATTTACATTGCGTGGGATTTGTGACCGCCTTATGGCGAAGAGCTAGCTCCCGCTTGGGGATGCCCTATTTTGTTGGTTTTACATATATTCTTGTTGTACCCATTTTTGGGGGTCAGTATTTACAAAAGAGACTCTGCCGAAATTTTCGGGAAAAATTGGTATTGTTTTTAAAAAGGGTTTTACATGACTTATTTGATAACTTGCTTTCAAATGATTGGGTTTTCTTCACTCTTTTGCTTAATTGGTTTTGTTTTCTGGGCTTTGGCTTACTTATTTTACGGACGCCTTTAGACGTTTCGTAAACTTAAGTGCCAGTCACGTTCCGTACCCTGCGGGTCGTGACACTTTTATTTCCATTAATCTCATTAATGAAGTCCCATCATTTGTGTTTCTCTAAACATCACAGAAAAGAAACAAAAATAGAACGTACGCTTATGCCATCCGCATTCACCACGGAGCCCCGTCATGCACCGTTAGAGTACATAACTAACGGCAGAGCGGGGGATGGACTAGCGCGGGTGCAAAACATAAGCAACGTTTATTATATATCATATATATAATATAGCATTCGTCTCACGCAGTTATATGATCACATTACAGAACCAAGCAGCAGAAGTCAACGTATGAAATATTGGATATACTAGGAGATCCATGTTTTAAATTAAGCCAATAACGAAAAACACAGATTCCACGGTCGTGATGAATAGTCAAACCCACATCCTTATTGTTAGCTATAGTGCCCTCAAGGCAATTATCATAGTCGTAGGTAGGCGACTGCGATGATTGAGGGAAGACCTATACCGGTGGAACAGTCTTACTCGATATGATAATATGCTATTTGGTTTGTCTTTATCATCATGTACATGTTGATAGAGTCCATAAGATTCTTGTTTGACTACCAGCATTATGATGGTGATCATATATGTAGGAGCTGGGGGTCTATAAGTACATCTTTAAATGTCCCTAGTCGTAGGAGTTTTGAGACTGAGCATCGATACTCCAGAGTAGACTAATGTATACTTATCCAGACCCTGACGAGGGGCGGTGGCCGGTCTCATAAGCCATTGGTGTCAGTTGTTCACCTAAGATAGTATACAGGTGCTCATTGGGTTATGAATACAATGGACGGACTCGCTGAGAACCTGCTAGTTGGTATTATACCTATTGTCAGATAGCAGTTCCCAAGTGACATGTGTACAGTCTGTCGACCTAAGATCGTCATTTGTCTCGTGTGAATTCCCACTATGCTTTGATTACTACCCTACCATGTCTTAAAGGAGTCATGCAAACAGGTTTTAGTTAGGTACAGTCCCGAGCCATATGGAGGCAGTGAGTGGATCGTCGAGGATTCGTCTCTCCCGGTATTGGGGGTTGATGTCGCGTTGTGCACGGGTGGACATCACCAGAAATCCTCGGCCGGGGTAGACGAGAATTACCGATCCAAGATCGATAGTTTCTCATGTAGTGATGGGTTTCATGCCGACACTAAATGTCGTATTGTTAGGGGTCTAATTTTATCCACCCCCTAGACTCGATATGCGATACTCTTAGACGAACAGACCGGACTGTACGGATATTGTCACTGTCAGGATCAGTAGGGGTTTCGATGAGTTTTCTCGTCGGCCTTCCTTTCGCTCAATACCTGGGTAGCCATTACGTACAGCTAGTGCTGCTGACGTGCTTGTGGTTAAACCCACTTCCAGTGTATTGACGAGTCTTTAGAGTCCCACACAGAAGGTTTTCACGGTTCAGGCGTTATGGTGTAGATGACGTATGTTGGTACATACAGGTGTCCGATTAAATATGTGTACAGGCTGCACAGACTTTAATCGGACGGTTGATAATACTAGCAGTTTAGGATTAAGCCGGATTATTAAATCAGGTTTTTATTTAACAATTTATATATATGTATTTATATATATATATATGTATGTATGTATGTATGTATGTATATATATGTATGTATGTATGTATGTATGTATTCTAGTATTATTGTTCACTATTCATTTCCTCTCTTGGCTATTCTTATTTTTGTATGAATACGCGTATATGTATTTCGATACGTGTACCGGGTTGTATTCCATATTTATACGGAATAGTTTCTAGAAGATGGCCACCTCATTAATTGATTTTCATTTTAGAAAATCAATTTGGGAAATGAGGTGGAGGGTGAGTTGGCATGAGCATGGGCTTGAGCATGTAGAGAGGTATGGCATGGAATTGTTTATTGGTAAAATGAAAAAAGATATTTTGGTGCATGATAGAGAGAGATAGAGAGAGGCAGCCACTTATTTTTTTTGGGGCATGCTCATTTTCTTTTCTTCACTTGCTCACTCTCATTCTCACTTGGAGAAAACACTTAGCCATTTTTCTTTAGTTGCTCGTGCCATATGTTTCCTCACCTCCCCTTCAACTTCTTGAGTTGCTCTTGGAGAATTTGTGATGAGAGAAAAATCATAGTGACACATTCCTACACCTCCACTCTTCATTGCTAGCAACCTTAGAGCGTTGGTTGCCTCGCTTGGCGAGGCTGGAGCTTGCGCCGTTTCCCTCAGGTGGATCATCGTAGATAGAGGAAGCCCGGCAACCAATTTGATCAAGGAACCTCTAGGAGCTTGGGATGATGGTTCAAGACCGAAGGACACGGATCAACTCGGTATAACCATCTAACTCCTAATTTTACATATTGCTAGTATATGGTTTAGGTTAGATCAAGGCATCTGGTAATGGTAGCACTAGTTTAGAAAAATTTTGTTCCGCATTTGGCCATGGTTTGATGGCCGGGGCGCTGCCGTAACCCAACATGGTATCAGAGCCAACCCGTAAACCCCTTACTAGCTTGTTTAGATGATGTTAAAGTATCGAAATCGAAACAACCCGGAAACGATACACTGCAGATTCCAGTCTCCGTCGAAATTTCAGAGTCTTCAAAAAAAATTTAAGCAACTGCAGAAGACTACTTGAGTGACCACTAGAACACACCACAAATACGAGCCCAAACCGCCGGATTTGACCCGGCAAGATTTGCGAAAAAACGGGTGAGGCCGGTTTTAGTGGAGTTTGGACTTGAATTTTGTAGGGTAGTCTAGTCTTTGGAATATTGGTGCAGTGGTATTGTTTGTTTTTCCTAGTTTGGATATTTTGTTATCTATTGTTTAGGGGAAATTCGGGGTGTTTCGAAGTCGATAATTTAACATTGTTTAAATGTTCATAGTACATGCATTACTATCTGCAACCGTGAATGTCATTCGAGCGGTATAACTCGTCTAATTGCTATATATTCTTTTAGACGAGTTTGCGAACGTGACATTCACGTTGATGTTCTGTGTTGTGTTGTGGTTGGATCTTCGTGGTGTATAGCTTGGGTGCAATTATAGTACTGTTTAGTTTCATTTGTACATTTGATATTGCGGGACGAGCGTCCGACATGTAGACTGTCGTCACTGCCAGTTTGTATATTATTTGTTTGGGGCATGACTGGGTTGAGATCGATGTCACCCTTTTATATTATTTTCTTTTTAGTACTAGGATTACCCCGTAGTGGAGTGCACGAATAGCCGGGTTCTAAAGGGCAACGGGTCCGCATCTCAGGGCGTTGAGACGGAGGGGACCTTACTCTAGAATTGGCGGGCTATTTGCCACACTCGTAGGGGGTATAGGTTGACCCACGGAGGGGTGCCCAAGTTACCAGATTCTGTGAAGTGCTGGGTGGCCCATTCACGTTGTTGATTGGGGTTTCCTCGCTTCTGGAATTGGTGGGTAACTTTCCGCACTCGTAGGGGTCTAGGTTTTCATTGCACAGGCTATTCACACGACAGGGGAACATCGGGTCTCATTTGCGGCTCAAGTGAAACCCGGGGCTCCAGAATTATCCACCACTCTGTATTGCTTGGCTGAGATTCTATGATGTTGCTTTATATCATGCCTAGGATGATTGTTATATATATTTATATATATACTAGTAGATTTTGTAAATGTTTTGCACCAGCGCTAGTCCAGTCCCCGCTCTGTCGTTAGTTAAGTAACCTAACGAGTGATGACGCGACTCAGTGGCGAATGTGGATGGCATATACATGCAGGGTTGCCTAGCATGGAAGTAAAGTTTCAGGAGGCATCGTCCATGCCATTTTCAAAATTTTGCCGTTCTAGCTAATCCTAACATAGAATCGTTTACTAGAAATCGACGGAAAAACATATGTAAACACTTTACATCCTAAGTGAGCAAGGAATATAACCTTTGTAGACCGGTCCTTCACTTCAATAGCTTTATGTAGTAGTCTGCGATCAAGAAGTCTCGGACTCTAGAGAGGCTCCGATGAAGAAACGAACATGCTTGCTTCGAAGTCTTCGAGGCCGAAGATGATCTACGTCGAGGAGACACTAACCCAAGCTATCTCTTCACTAATCATGTAATTAGTGAAGCAAACAACCTAAACTAAATGGCAAGTAGTAGAGGATGGTGAAGTAGGAATTTTGCTCACATTAGATTTCATTTTCTCATTCAAAATCATCACTTTATCACAAACTAAAGAGCAAGCTCAAGAGGAAGAAGAAGATGAAGTTGAGTGATGAATAATGAATTATTGTTGAGATTAGAATTGCAACCTAGGGTTAAGAATATCATGCTTAACCCTTGCAGAGACTTTACCATGGTCTAGGGTTAGGGTTTGGTTTAGAAATATCTAAGCAAAATATCAAGAGAGAAGACTTAGTCAACAATGGCAACTCTTTTGCCAGAAGTCTTTCCTTTTCGAATTTTGCTAATATATATATATATATATATATATATATATCAAACCCTAATCTTATCCATGGTAATAATCTCAAAACCCTAGTTGCAAGTTTAACCCTCACATGTTACTATATTATATATGATGTTACAATATTATATATCACATATATAATATATAATGTAACAAAAGAAAATAATATAATTAACATATATCACATATATATCAATGTATCATCAAGTGAGAAAAAGAATCATTTAAGTGAGCTTCTATTAGTTAATGTAATGTAATATATCAAATATATAATTATAAATTAAATTATCGAATCAACACTTGATCCGATAATCCGACTAATTTGCAAATAACCAACTAATATAATATGTATCATTTTATCGAATCAACACTTGATCCGATAACCCGGCTATATCACATATACCCGGCCGATATCACATTTTGCGAGAATAGAATACGGTATCTCATATCGTATCAATCTCGGTACCGCACATATCACATATATGATCCTACTCCGTTTCGCTTGAGCCAGGAAACCCCTGTGTAGGACTTTAAAGACTCGTTAATAAGCCGGCAGTAGGTGATGAACTTATCAAAGACCCACAAGCCGCAAGCGGTCTGCTAAACGTAACGGCCACCCGGGTATTGAGCGATCAGAAGATCAACAACCAAGCATGCTCACACTCCTGCGAATCCAATCAGTAACACTACCGTACAGTCCGGTCCCTTTGTCTGATATGTCGCATATCTCGTCTAGGGGTGGTAAACGTCAGACCCCAATAACTCGATAAGTCATGTCGATATGAGGCTCATAACGGGTCGAGAAACTACTGATAACACTTACCAGTATATCTCTAAAGCAGGCTTGGCCAAGGACTTCCTGTTATAGCCAATCGAGCACAACGCAACATCAACTCCCAATACCGGGAGAGAAGAAACCCCTCCTATCGCTCTTTGCATCCATGTGACTCGGGACTGTACCCAAAAGCCAGCGTTTTGCACATTCTCTTGAACGTGGTAAGGTGGAAAACAAAGCACAGTGGGAATCACACAAGACTCTATGACGATCTCGGGTCTACAGACTAACCTGTACCAGTGTCACTAGAGAACTGCCATCTGACATTAGGTATAATACCATCTGGGAGTTCTCGGCGAGTCCGTTCAGTGTACCCAGTCTCCATTGAGCACCCGTATACTGTCTCTGATGTCAAACACCAATGGATATGGGATCATCCATCGCCCATCTACATGGGTCGAGAAGCTATACGCTAGTCTACTATGGTATATCGATGCCCTGTCTCGATACACCCTCGACTAGGAACATTTGAAGGATGTACTTAGCGACTACACTGTCCCCACTAGTATGATCTACATCATAATCTTGGTATTCAAGTACTCATTCTAAGGGCTTTATCAACATGTAACATAGAGACAATCAGCGTACATGTTAAGATAAAGAGCAACCAGATAGCATACTATCATGTCGAGCAAGAAAGTCCTCCCTATATTTGTCTAAGCATCCACTACAATATACAACGTATGTACAGTAATGGCCTCTAGGGCATACATATAACTAACAATCTCCCACTTGCACTAGGGCCGTCTGTTATAGTATCTCAAACCCAACAATCAGCAGTGGTTGAAGTATCTCATACTCAACCATCCCATAAAAGTCTTTCCTGAGAATAGGCCTTTGTGAGTGGATCCGCCATGTTCTCCTCTGTGTCTACTCTCATAAACCTCGATCTCCCTGGAGATCAACCATCTCCATGATCAGGTGATACTGCCTCAGAATATGTCTGGATCACTGATGGAACGGAGGTTCCTAGGCCAAAGTCGCAACTCCATTGTTACACAATGGTAGGAACGAAGTTCATCTCATGAACTAATATACATCCAGACTCCTTCTTTGGTAGTATCCTTGGTAGTTATGTATCCAGCCTTTATCGTCTGGTTTGTCACGGTATCTAGCTTGGAACTCTTCCAATATACCGTCCCTCTACTGAGGGTAAAGACAATGCATGTGACTGACATTCAGTCGTCCTTACCACCCTGGAAGCTATCTAGTGATTCTCCCCAGGATCGATTGATACCATCTCACTACACCTAGTGAGAATCCTAGCATCCACATAGATCTATCTCATAGATCCAAAACCCAGGATTTAGGAGGTATCACCTTGATCCTATATGGAGAATCCTTGTGATAAGAGGAGATTGACCGTGTGTAGCATAAGAAACTCCTTTCCTATCAAGAGTATGTCATCTACGTACTATATGAGGATCACCACCATACTCCCTACTACCTTTTTGCATATACAAGGTTCATCTACCATTTTGATGAAGTCAAACGCTTTGACTATCATATCAAAACAGATGTTCCAACTCCGCGATCCCTGTTTTATCCCATAAAGCAACTTGCACACGTTTTCGCTGCTCCCACTTGAAAGGTTCCTAGGCACTCTAGTAAGGTCTCACAAGGCATCGAACATGCCAATATAAAATTTTTAGTGCCGAGAAACCCTAGACTACAGATCTTAAACTAGATGTTTAGGCGAAACGGAAAACTAGTTAACTATTTAACTAAAGTTGAGATGCTACAACCTTTGTAGATCCGGATTTCCGCCTCCTTAGCTCCACGTGGTCATGCCCTCGCTGTCCATCATGAATCCTCGACTCGATCATCGGCTTCATCGGGAAAGCAAGCGGAATAGGTCGTCGGCTTTGTGTCAAAGACGATCTACGTCGAGGTTGCACAAACTCAAGCTCCGACTTCACAAACTTGTGAAACTTGTGAAGTAAACACCCAAAACAACTTGGCAAGAGGTAGAGGGTGAAGAAATAGGAGGTGGGTTCACTTTAGAATTGGATTTATCTCACTTTAACTCAAGTTGCCATTTTTTGTAGCAAGCTTGAAGAAGAAGAAGAAGATGAGCTCAAGAAAAGAATATGATAAGTCTTGTGATAAAATAAATTTTAAATCAAATACTTATCATAACTTGAACTAGGGTTAAGTGTAGAGAATTAACCATGGTCACTTGGATGGGTTAGGGTTAAGCATGAAGATAAGGATGGTTAGCAAAGTCAAAGCTTCATGAAGCTTCAACTTAAAACAAAAAGAGCCACCATTCTCATCATAATCCATTTCAAATAAATAAATAAACAAATAAATAAATAAATGAATATACAAAACCCTAATTATCATATTAACCATGGATTAATTCTATACACTTAACGAAATGATCAAGTATCATCAAACATGATACAAAATAGTGCACGAAAGCATATCACATATACAATGTGCATCAAGTGAGAAAAATCCGTTTAAAGTGAACCAATACTAGTTAATGCAAAGTAATATATCAAATATATAATTATACATTAAATCATTAAATCAACACTTGATTCAATGATCCGGTTATATCGCATACAACCGACTAGTATGTAATGTATCGATTTATCGAATCAATGATTCGATAACTAGGTCATATCGAATATAACCAATCGAAACATATATCGCGAGAATGAAATGCGGTATCACATACACGCATTATTCTCGGTCCCGCACATATCTCATATGCGCTCCTATTTCGTTTCGCTTGAGCCAGGAAACCTCTATGTAGGACTCTAAAGACTCGTCAATACGCCGGTAGCAGATGATGATCATATCAAGCACCCACAAGCCGCAAGCGGTCTGCTAAACGTAACGGCCACCCGGGTATTGAGCGATCAGAAGATCGACGAGCTAGCCCGCTCACACTCCTGCGAATCCGACCAGTAACACTTACCATACAGTCCAGTCTCTTCGTCAGATACGTCGCATATCAAGTCTAGGGGTGGTAAACGTCAGACCCCAATAACCCGATAAGTCGTGCTGATGTGAGGCTCATAACGGGTCGAGAAACTACTGGTAACACTTACCAGCAAATCTCTAATCAGCCCTGGCCAGGGACTTCCCTGTTACGGCCAATCGAGCACTGCGCAACATCAACTCCCAATACCAGGAGAGACGAAACCCCTCCTATCGCTCATTGCCTCCATGTGATTCGGGACTGTACCCAAAGACCACCGTTTTGCACGCCCTCATGGACGTGGTAAGGTGGAGATCAAAGCACAGTGGGAATCACACAAGACTCTATGACGATCTCGGGTCTACAGACTAATCTGTACAAGTGTCACCTGAGAACTGCCATCTGACGTGAGGTATAATACCATCTGGGAGTTCTCGGCGAGTCCGTCCAGTGTACCCAGTCTCCACTGAGCACCCGTACACCATCTCTGATGTCAAACACCAATGGATATGGGATCATCCATCGCCCATCACATGGGTCGAGAAGCGTATACGCTAGTCTACTCTGGTATATCGATGCCCCGTCTCGATACACCTACGACTAGGGACCTTGAAGGATGTACTTACGGACTACCATGTCCCCACTAGTATGATCTGCATCATAGTCTAGGTAGTCAAGTACAAATCCTAAGGGCTTTACCAACATGTAACTATAAGACAGTATAAAGAGACTAGTGTACATGTTAAGATAAATAGCAACCAGATAGCATACTATCATGTCGAGCAAGAAAGTCATCTCTATATATGTCCAAGCATCCAATATAATATACATAATCTGTACAATACTGGCCTCTAGGGCATACATACAACTAACAATCTCCCACTTGCACTAGGGCCAGCTGCTGTAGTATCTCATACCGAGCATCCCGAAGAGTCTCTCAAACTGTATCTGGCGAATGGCCTTCGTGAGTGGATCCGCCGTGTTGTTCTTCGTGTCAACCCTCCTGACCTCGATCTCCCGGCGATCAACTATCTCCCGGATCAGGTGATACCGCCTCAGAATATGCCTGGATCGCTGATGGGACCTGGGTTCCTTGGCCAAAGCCACCGCTCCATTGTTATCGCAATACAAAGGTATTGGATGCTCAATGGATGGAACCACTCCAAGTTCAGTAATGAACTTCTTGACCCAGACAGCTTCTTTAGCAGCATCGTTGGCAGCGATGTATTCAGCCTCCATCGTCGAGTCTGCCACGGTTTCCTGCTTGGAACTCTTCCAGCTAACCGCCCCTCCGTAAAGGGTAAAGACAAAACCCGACTGCGACTTAGAGTCGTCCTTATCACTCTGGAAGCTGGAATCGGTAAAGGACTCCACTTGGAGTTCTCCGTTACCATACACCAAGAACATATCTCTAGTCCTTCGCAAGTACTTGAGAATGCTCTTCACAGCTGTCCAGTGACTCTCTCCAGGATCAGCTTGATACCTGCTCACTACACTTAGTGAGTATGCTACATCGGGTCTGGTACATAGCATCGCATACATGATAGAGCCTACTGCCGAAGCATAGGGTATCCCTTGCATGCGAGCTCTCTCCAAATCAGTCTTGGGAGACATCTCTTTGGAGAGAGTGACTCCAGAGATCGTGGGCATGTTCCCACGCTTGGACTCCTCCATACTAAACCATTTTAGTATGGTGTCAATGTACCTGGATTGGGACAATCCCAAAATCCGTTTGGATCTATCTCTATAGATCCTGATCCCCAATATGCAGGAGGCATCACCAAGATCTTTCATTGAGAATCTTTGTGATAAGAAGAGCTTGACCGATTGCAGCATAGGAATATCATTTCCTATCAAGAGTATGTCGTCCACGTACAATACGAGGAAGACAACCTTACTCTCTGCCACCTTCTTGTAGATACATGGTTCATCTGGATTTTTGACGAAATCAAACTCTTTGATAACGACGTCAAAGCAGATGTTCCAACTCCGCGATGCTTGCTTTAATCCATAAATGGATTTAAGCAGCTTGCATACCTTCCCGCTGCTCCCACTGTCTACGAAGCCCTCTGGCTGAGTCATGTACACTCACTCTTCTAAATCACCATTTAGAAAGGCGGTCTTAACATCCATTTGCCAGATTTTGTAATCATGATAAGCAGCGATGGCAAGCATGATCCGGATGGATTTAAGCATAGCCACTGGAGAAAAGGTCTCGTCATAGTCCACACCTGGTCTTTGACGAAAACCCTTTGCTACAAGTCTAGCTTTGAAAGTCTCCACTTTCCCATCTACACCAAGTTTCTTCTTAAAGATCCATTTGCTCCCAATGGGTTTTACCCCTTCAGGAGCAACTTCCAAAGTCCATACTTTGTTGGTGTACATGGAATCCATCTCGGACCGCATAGCATCCAGCCATTTCACTGAGTCCCTACTCGTGATGGCCTGCTCGAAGCTAGTTGGGTCATCATCCTCCATGATGCAATCCTCGCTCCCACCGTCCATGAGAAAACCGTAGTATCTCTCAGGTTGGCGAGGAACCCTACTAGATCGGCGGAGTGGCTGGGGTTCATCGGGAACTATGGAATCCTCTGGTTCCACCAGATCTTCTGTTGTAGCTTCTGCAGCTGGAACCTCTTCCAGTTCTACCTCATGACCACTAATTTCTTTTTCAAGAAATTCCTTTTCTAAAAAGGTGGCATGCCGAGAAACAAACACTCTTTGTTCCTCAGGGTGGTAGAAGATATACCCTTGAGAATTCTTGGGATATCCTACAAATTTGCATAGAACAGACCGTGCCTCGAGTTTGTCCGGATTTTATCGTTTCACATAGGCTGGACAACCCCATATCTTAACATAGTTAAGACATGGTCTCTTCCCTTTCCATATCTCATATGGAGTGGTAGGCACTGATTTGGTGGGGACCATATTCAGTAGATGTATGGCTGTCTCAAGCGCATACCCCCAGAAGGAAATAGGTAACTCAGCTGTGCTCATCATAGAGCGCACCATATCTAATAGGGTGCGGTTCCTCCGTTCTGATACACCGTTGTGCTGTGGTGTATATGGAGGAGTCAGCTGAGAGAGAATCCCATTCTCTTTTAGGAATTCCAGGAATTCATTGCTCAAGTATTCACCTCCTCGATCAGATCGAAGGATTTTAATACTTTTTCCGGTTTGGTTTTCGACTTCTTGTTTATATTCTCTAAATTTCTCAAAAGCTTCAGATTTGTGTCTTATCAAGTACACATGTCCGTATCTTGAGAGATCGTCAGTGAATGTAATGAAGTACGAAGAACCATCCCTGGCATGTGTAGACATGGGACCACATACATCACTATGTATCAGTCCTAAGAGTTCGGTAACTCTTTCTCCGTGTCCCGTAAACGGAGTCTTGGTCATCTTGCCTTTGAGACAGGACTGGCAAGTGTCATAAGATGAAAATTTGAAAGGTTTCAAATATCCATCTTTATGCAACTTAGCCAGTCGTGTCACATTGATGTGACCCAGTCTATAATGCCACAAGAAGGATTCGTTGAGTTCAGAACTCTTCCTCTTGTGTGTGTTTGTTATGCTCAGAACTGTTGATTGATTTAGAACATAAATGCCATTGCACAACGTGCCTGATCCAACCAACTTTTGGTTATGGAAAATGTTCATAACATTGTCCTGTAATACAAAATTATATCCCTCTTTACTTAATAAAGAAACCGATATAATGTTGCATATCAGGTTCGGCATGTAATAGCATTCGTTCAGAACCAATGTATTACCAGTTGGTAATACAAGGTGATATTCCCCGACAGTCTTGGCTGCAACAATTGCACCATTTCCTACTCTTATGTCTTTATCACTTTCTCCAAGTTCTCTACCTTTCCTTAGCCCATGTAACTGATTACATATATGGGATCCCGACCCGGTATCCAATACCCAGGACGTAGAGCAAATGGAGAAACAGTTCTCAGTAACGAACACACCCGAAGAAAATGCATCAACATGTACTTTCTTCATTCGGGTGGCATGGGAATCCTGGTATTCCCCTATATCCTGTTCATTCCTATAACTCTTATAAGAAAGAACGGAACCAACGTTCCCCAGCACAGTATAACATGCGGGTTCGGTCAATACATCCATATTATTATCTTTATTAAGGCATGAAATGGTCGCTACCTGGAGAGAGAGAGAAGAAAACACTTTAGCGTATGCTCGTGCAAGATCAGATTGGTTATTATCTTATCTAATCAGGATGGCTCCCACTGCTTTTTATCAAATCTTCCTCCAAACCCTAAAAGGAAAGACTAGCCGGGATTAATTACACAATACAAGTTCGCCAATCTTTCAGCCAGGCCAGTGTCAGTACTTTGAGGGAGGTCCCCCGTGCTTTCGCACGAACCTAATTACTGTAAACCTTGTTTTCCCAGAGGCGTAACCTCGTTAACACCTTTCTAGACACCTACTTGATCGGCTAATTGTACTGTGTAAAACTCTCCCAGGAGTAACTCTTACTCGCAGCGGGTATCGGGATCCAACTATCTCATAGAAGGTATGCAATCTCATTGCAAATTTCAACACTTGAAATTCCCGATAATCTTTTGCCCCTAGCGTGCTATGACCTTGACGAAAGCCAACAAACCACAGCCCGCTAGTCAAGTTCAACCCGTACATTTCTTGACTGAATTAAACCCACCCGCACGACCCTTGACGAAAGCCAACAAAACCGTACGACTACCCTAATCCAGTCGCATCATATGCAGCAGATAAACAGCACATAGCTACCGCACACTACACCTTGACGAAAGCCAACAAATGTAACACGAATACTATATGTAATTTATCTGAAATGACGGAGGGCTACGCAGGTTTTTCATAAAAACCATGAGCGTAATGAACTTGATATCGTTGTAGAATCAAATAAAGTTTTGAAATGGAGTGATTTTGAGGCTTTTCTAGTTTTGCTAAAGGAGTCATTCCCGGTGAAGGGATCTCGGTCCTTTCCTCGTCGAATAAGGTGCGGGATATATCATATATATCACTGTGCAAAGCAAAAACGCAAAAGCAGTCAAAAGCAAACCGAGTGTGTAGCATCTGCCAGCTATTGCTAAAGGAGTCACTCCCGGTGAAGGGATCTCGGTCCTTTCCTCATCGAATAAGGTGCAGGGTATATCATATATACCGCTATGCAAAGCAAGAACTGTAGCTACCTGTTTTATTTTAAAATTCGATTCTACAACATCTTAGCTTTTTTATCTTTCATTAATCACATTAATGAAGTCCCATCATTTAAATACCTAAACATCACAGATAGATATAACGTACACTTATGCCATCCGCATTCGCCTCGATGTCCCCTCGTGCACCGTTAGGTTAGGTAACTAACGACAGAGCAGGGCAGGGCTAGCGCGGGTGTAAAACATAAGTAACGTCTATATAATATATCATATATACTATATACTATTTCCATCACAGAATCACATCACAGATATCGCAGCAGAATAAACATATGAAATATTGGATATACTAGGACGTCCGTGTTTTCAATACGAGCCAGTATAAAACACGGATTCCACGGTCGTGATGAATAGCCAATCCCACACCCCTAGACCCCTACGAGAGCGGCAAGCAACCCTGCCAATTCTAGGGTTAGGAGACCCGGACTCGACTCCTCGAGTTGGTCTCCCACTGGACCCCAGAACCCGGTTACTTGTGCTCCCCTCCTTGGGTCTATCATAATGCGGAAAAGTAAATAATATACAAAAGATGACATCTTCCGCTACCTGGAAGTGCCCCAAATAAAAGAATATTACATACAAGTTTTTACATGAATGAAAATGAAAAACACTCATCTCACATAAAAAACCCCGGCTATTCAAACATGACGATCCAATATAACATATCCAGCAACACATAACATCACATGTCATCAACGTAAGTAAGTATGCATACCCCAATTGTCGTTGACGTATAGCAACGAAACCGGCGATATGAACATACTACACTTACGGTCACAGAAAAGAAAGTGTAAAACTACAACAATTGGAATCCGCAACGGCTTTAGACATCACATGCCTAATCAGATATAAATCCCGCATTTTAGTCTCATTATCGAAAACTCTTTTCAATATCATATGGGACTAAATTGCTAGATTTATAACATTCATTCAGTTATCTCATAACTACTTGTGAATTCCAATTATTGTATCACATTCCAGATAAACAGAAAATGTTAAACTTTCCGATCGAACAATCGAACACCCAAGTTTTCCCAATACATGAAATAAGTCTAACAACATTCAGTTCGTACCTCAGTACCAACGGTCCAGCCGTAGAAGGGTCAAGCCAACGCCTCACATGTGGCACGCCGTACTGCCCCAAACCCGAAGGTTCAAAGGGCAGTTCAAGACGGTCACATAATCGAGTTAAGGTTTGTTGTCTTCTAGAGGGACCATCGAGTTACTTGCACTACTTAGAACGTCGTTAAACTACGGAAAAATCCAACACTTGGAAATTTCCCGACAGGGGAAAAATTGGGTATTTATATCCGGTCGAACTTTTTAACATATTCTAAAATTTATCCGGAAAGACACACAGACAAAATTTGATAATCCGATCGAGTCCATGAAATCCCAAAACAACCCAGAAAAATTCAACTCTGGAAAAAATATTAAAAATTTCCAGAAGACTCAGCACTACACTACATGAATTACTGTGCAAGCCACGTGCTGTAAATCAATAAACTGGCTGCGGAAGCGCCGCGTTTTGTATAGTGGAGGCCGCGGATCCGCGCTTGGGTTGGGGAGTTATCAGCACGTGTTTCACAGTAACTCACTATATTCCCTGCTGAATTTTTTGGCAATTTTTAATCTGGAAAAATCCACGTTTTTGGAAAAAGTACAGAGAGCATGTTTGTAATGGGTTTTCGGGTTCGTTCGGACTTCAAACTCCGTCTGGATTTCGCCTAAGTCTCTAGCTAGGCTCTGATACCAGTGAAAGGTTCCTAGGCACTCTAGTAAGGTCTCACAAGGCATCGAACATGCCAATATAAAATTTTTAGTGCCGAGAAACCCTAGACTACGGATCTTAAACTAGATGTTTAGGCGAAACGGAAAACTAGTTAACTATTTAACTAAAGTTGAGATGCTACAACCTTTGTAGATCCGGATTTCCGCCTCCTTAGCTCCACGTGGTCATGCCCTCGCTGTCCATCATGAATCCTCGACTCGATCATCGGCTTCATCGGGAAAGCAAGCGGAATAGGTCGTCGGCTTTGTGTCAAAGACGATCTACGTCGAGGTTGCACAAACTCAAGCTCCGACTTCACAAACTTGTGAAACTTGTGAAGTAAACACCCAAAACAACTTGGCAAGAGGTAGAGGGTGAAGAAATAGGAGGTGGGTTCACTTTAGAATTGGATTTATCTCACTTTAACTCAAGTTGCCATTTTTGTAGCAAGCTTGAAGAAGAAGAAGAAGATGAGCTCAAGAAAAGAATATGATAAGTCTTGTGATAAAATAAATTTTAAATCAAATACTTATCATAACTTGAACTAGGGTTAAGTGTAGAGAATTAACCATGGTCACTTGGATGGGTTAGGGTTAAGCATGAAGATAAGGATGGTTAGCAAAGTCAAAGCTTCATGAAGCTTCAACTTAAAACAAAAAGAGCCACCATTCTCATCATAATCCATTTCAAATAAATAAATAAACAAATAAATAAATAAATGAATATACAAAACCCTAATTATCATATTAACCATGGATTAATTCTATACACTTAACGAAATGATCAAGTATCATCAAACATGATACAAAAAAGTGCACGAAAGCATATCACATATACAATGTGCATCAAGTGAGAAAAATCCGTTTAAAGTGAACCAATACTAGTTAATGCAAAGTAATATATCAAATATATAATTATACATTAAATCATTAAATCAACACTTGATTCAATGATCCGGTTATATCGCATACAACCGACTAGTATGTAATGTATCGATTTATCGAATCAATGATTCGATAACTAGGTCATATCGAATATAACCAATCGAAACATATATCGTGAGAATGAAATGCGGTATCACATACACGCATTATTCTCGGTCCCGCACATATCTCATATGCGCTCCTATTTCGTTTCGCTTGAGCCAGGAAACCTCTGTGTAGGACTCTAAAGACTCGTCAATACGCCGGTAGCAGATGATGATCATATCAAGCACCCACAAGCCGCAAGCGGTCTGCTAAACGTAACGGCCACCCGGGTATTGAGCGATCAGAAGATCGACGAGCTAGCCCGCTCACACTCCTGCGAATCCGACCAGTAACACTTACCATACAGTCCAGTCTCTTCGTCAGATACGTCGCATATCAAGTCTAGGGGTGGTAAACGTCAGACCCCAATAACCCGATAAGTCGTGCTGATGTGAGGCTCATAACGGGTCGAGAAACTACTGGTAACACTTACCAGCAAATCTCTAATCAGCCCTGGCCAGGGACTTCCCTGTTACGGCCAATCGAGCACTGCGCAACATCAACTCCCAATACCGGGAGAGACGAAACCCCTCCTATCGCTCATTGCCTCCATGTGATTCGGGACTGTACCCAAAGACCACCGTTTTGCACGCCCTCATGGACGTGGTAAGGTGGAGATCAAACCACAGTGGGAATCACACAAGACTCTATGACGATCTCGGGTCTACAGACTAATCTGTACAAGTGTCACCTGAGAACTGCCATCTGACGTGAGGTATAATACCATCTGGGAGTTCTCGGCGAGTCCGTCCAGTGTACCCAGTCTCCACTGATCACCCGTACACCATCTCTGATGTCAAACACCAATGGATATGGGATCATCCATCGCCCATCACATGGGTCGAGAAGCGTATACGCTAGTCTACTCTGGTATATCGATGCCCCGTCTCGATACACCTACGACTAGGGACCTTGAAGGATGTACTTACGGACTACCATGTCCCCACTAGTATGATCTGCATCATAGTCTAGGTAGTCAAGTATAAATCCTAAGGGCTTTACCAACATGTAACTATAAGACAGTATAAAGAGACTAGTGTACATGTTAAGATAAATAGCAACCAGATAGCATACTATCATGTCGAGCAAGAAAGTCATCTCTATATATGTCCAAGCATCCAATATAATATACATAATCTGTACAATACTGGCCTCTAGGGCATACATACAACTAACACCACTGTCTACGAAGTCCTCTGGCTGTGTACTTTTAGACGCTCTCTTCTAAATCAACATTTAGAAAAGCAGTCATGACACCCAACTGCCAGATATTGTAGTCATGGTATGTAGCAATGGCAAGTAGGATCTGGATGGACTTAAGTATAGGGACTTGAAAAGGTTTCATCATTATCTACATCTGGTCGATGACGAGAACCTTTTGCAACAAGTCTTAACTTTGAAAGTCTCAACTTTTCCATGTACACCAAGTAATCTTCTCAAGATATACTTGCTCCTGATTGGGATTTAACCCTTCAGATAAAGAAACCAAAGTCCATACTTTGTTGGTGTATATGGATTCCATCTCAGATCGCTTAGCATCCAGCTATTCTCACAGAGTCCCCACTCCTGATGGCCTGCTCGAAACTAGTTAGGTCATCATCTCATGATGCAATCCTCGCTCCCACTGTCATAGAGAAAACCGAAGTATCTCTCAGTTGGGTGAGGAACCCTACCAGATCGGCAGAGAGGCTGAGGTTCATCAGGAACTATTGAATCCTTCGGTTCTACCAAGTCATCAGCTGCAGTTTGTATAGCTGGAACTCCTTCCAGTTCTACCTCATGATCACTAATTTCTTCACAAGAAATTCCTTTTCCAAAAGGTGGCATGCTGAGAAACAAAACACCTTTTGCTCCTCGGTGTGGTAGAAGATATTCCCTTGCGAATACTTGGGATATCCAACAAACTTCCACAGAACATACCTTGCCTCGAGCTTGTCCGGATTTTGCTTTTAGACATAGGCCGGACAATCCAAATCTTAACATACTTAAGAGATGGGCTCTTCCCATTTCATATCACATATGGAGTGGTAGGCACCTGATTTGATTGGAACCCTATTCAATAGGTATGCAGCTTCACAAGTGCATAACCCCAAAAGGAAATAGGCAACTCAGTAGTACTCATCATAGAGCACACCATATCACATAGGGTGCGATTGCTCCGCCCCGATATACCAATGTGCTTTGGTGTATTCGGAGGAGTAATCCTGAGAGAGAATACCATTCTCCTTTAGAATAGTCCAGAAATTCCGTGCTCAAGTATTCTCTTCCTTGATCTCATCATAGGACATAATACTTATATCCGTTTTGGTTCTCTACTTCTAATGTTATATTCTTTGAATTTCTAAAAAGTTTCACACTTGTGTTTCAACAGGAACATATGCCCGAATCTTGAGAGATTATCAGTGAATGTAATGAAGTACAAAGAACCGGTCCTGGCATGTGTAGACAGGGGACCTACATACATCATCATGTATCAATCCCAAGAGTTCATCTAACTCTTTCTCTGTTTCCAATAAACGGAGCTATGGTCATCTTATCTTTGTGACATGACTGGCAAGTTTCACAAGATATAAATTCAAACTGATTTAAATATGCATCTTTATGTAACTTCAGCTAGTCAGGTCGCATTGATATGACCCAGTCTACAATACCTTAAGAAGGATTCATTCATTTCTGAACTCTTCCCCTTGTGTGTGTTCTGTACGTTAAGAATTGTGGTTTGATTTAGAACATATATGCTTTTAGATAACGTGCCTGAACCGATCAACTTTTGATATAGGAAATGTTCAAAACATTATCCAACAATACAAAATTATATACTTCTTTACTAAATAAAGAGACTGATATGATGTTGTATATCAGGTTCGGTATCTAATAACATTCGTTCAGAATCAATGTATTTGGTAATACAGGGTGATAACTGCCAACAACTTGGCTACAACACTTGCACCGTTTCCAACTCTTGAAACTTATCACCCATTCTCAGTTCTCTACCTATCTGTAGCCTATGTAACATATTACATATGTGGAATCCTGATCCGGTATCTCATACCCAGTACGTAAAGGATACTGAGAAATAGTTCTCTGTAATGGACATACCCGAAGAAGATGCATCATCATGCACTTTCTTCGTTTGGGCGGAACGGGAATCCTGGTAATCCCCAATTTCCTGCTCGGTTTTATAACAATTATAAGTTGGAGCGGGACCAACGTTTCCCAGCTCAGTATAACAAGCGGGTTCGGTCAATACATCCAGAGTATTATCTTGATTAAGGCGTGATATGGTCGCTACCTGGAGAGAGAGATAAGACACTCAGCGTATGCTCTTGCAAGATTAGATTGGTTATTATTTTATCTATTCAGGATGGCTCGCACTGTTTTAGTCAAAACTTACTTCAAACCATAAAAGGAAAGACTGGCCGGGATTAATTACACCCTACAATTTCGCTAATCTTTCAGCCAGGCCAGTGCCGGTACTTTGAGAGAGGTTCCCCGTGCTTTCGCACGGACCTAATTAAAATAAACCTCGTTTTCCCAGGGGCGTAACCCCGTTAACACCTTTCTAGACACCTACTTGATCGGCTAATTGTGATGTGTAAAACTTTCCCAGGAGTAACTCTTACTCGCAGTGGGTATCGGGATCCAACTATCTCATAGGAGGTATGCAATCTCATTGCAAATTTCAACACTTGAAATTCCCGATATTTGTTTTGCCCTTAGTGTCCTATGACCTTGACGGAGGCCAATAAACCATAGTCCACTAGTCAAGTTCAACCCGTACATTTCCCGATTGAATTAAACCCACCCGCATGACCCTTGACGGAGGCCAACAAAGTCGCACGACTACCCTAACTCAATCACATCATATGCTTAAGCAGATAAGTATAAATAACTACCGCACACTACGCCTTGACGGAGGCCAACAAACGTAGCACGAATACTATGAAGTACTTATCTGAAATGACGGAAGGCTACGACA
Organism: Agapanthus africanus; assembly: GCA_030015575.1. Taxonomy (NCBI): domain Eukaryota; kingdom Viridiplantae; phylum Streptophyta; class Magnoliopsida; order Asparagales; family Amaryllidaceae; genus Agapanthus; species Agapanthus africanus. Next base: position 307,679,730 of record CM057342.1, read on the forward strand.
GATTTTTAAGAAAACCCTTTGCCTAATGAACTTGATATCGTCGTAGAATCGAGTGAATTTAAATAGAGTGTTTTTTAGGCTTTTACTAGTTTTGCTAAAGTGGTCACTGCCGGTGAAGGGATCTCGGCTCTTTTCTTATCGAATAAGTTGCAGGATATTTCACAAATACCACTATGCAAAGCAAAAACTATAGAAGCAATCAAAAGACAAACCGAGTGTGTAGCATCTGCTAGTTTCGCTAAAGAGGCCACTCCCGGTGAAGGGATCTCGACTCTTTCCTTATAAAATAAGGTGCTGGATATTCTTCAAGGAATACCGCTATGCAAAACAAGAACTAGAGCTACCAGTTTTCGAGACAAGTTTCTACAACATCTTTAGGTTTCTTTTATTTCATTAATCTCATTAATGAAGTCCCATTTATTATGCTTCCAAAGCATCACCTATGAAACGATAGCAGCAATATTAATATATATCATATATATATAAAATAAGCATTCGTCTCAGAATATAATCAATGATCACATCACAGAATATCGCAGCAGAATAAAACATATGAAATATTGGATATACTAGGATTTCCATGTTTTAGATTAAGCTTGTATAAAACACAGATTCCACGGTCACGATGAATAGCCAAACCCACATCCCTAGACCCCTATGAGAACGGCAAGCAACCCTGCTAATTCTAGAGTTAGGAGACCCGGTCTCAACTCCTTGAGATGGTCTCCCACTGGAATCTAGAACCCGGTTACTTGTGCTCCCCTACATGGGTCTATCCTAATGCGGAAAAGTAAATAATATACAATGGTGACATCATCCTCAACCCAAAGTGCCCCAATAAAAGAATATTACATACAATGAATTTTACATGAATGATAAAAAAAACTCTCATCTCACAGAAAACCCCCGGCTATTCAAACACGACGATCCAATATAACATATCCCAGCAACACATAACATCACATGTCATCAACGTAAGTAAATATGCGTATCCCAATTGTCGTTGACATATAGCACTGAAACCGGCGATACACCACATATTACACTTACAGTCGCAGAAAAGAAAGTGAAAATACAACAGTTGGAATCCACAACCACCTTAGATATCATAAACCCAACGTTTCACATACTTTGGATTTCATGCCTAACCAAATGAATTCCTTAGACATCACATGCCTAACAATTATAAACCCCGCATTTTAGTCTCTATATTCAAAACACCTTTTAATATCTAATTGGGCAATTCAACAAGATTCCCGACATCCTGATCAAATGCTCATCGGAAACTTTAATAGACGGCCGCGCCACCCGATGCTATCGACGAAGTGCACTAAGGCGGAACACCGTTGCCGCAAGCACCCTAACAGATGCTTTTGGCGACGGGGTTCTCCTACAGTCACTTGGTCGGGGCTATGGGGCGTGTCTATCTAATAATGTTACCCAACGAGTATCCGCGTATGCTACGTGATTGCGACGGACTTTTGATCACATCAAAATCCCGTGGCAACCGATCAAATGAGACTAAATTCCTAGATTTATAACATTCAAATTAGTTGTCTCATAACTAAATTTGTGGATTCCAAATATTGTATCCTGTCACATAATATCCGGACGAACGTTAAACTTTTCGATCGATTCATCAAATTCCCACAATTTCCCGACAGCTCAACACTTGAGCACAGTTCAATAATACCCTGAATATGCCACAGTACCTATGCACTAGCCGTAGAAAGGCAAACCCAAGCCTCGCTGATGTTGCCACGGAACTACGGCAAACTCTAGGGTTTGACCGCGGTTCCGCGATCCAAAAAGTCGAGTTAGGGTTTCATTCTTGTAGAGAGTTCATAAGATTACTTGTATGTTTTTCCGAATACGTTAAACTTGGAAAAATGGGTTTTTGACATTCGATCGAACTTTTTAACTTCGCCTAGACAATATGTGAATAACCCGAAACAATGTTAAAAATACGAATACGAACCACTCCGAATTGTTTATAGTGTAAGATTACATCACATGCAAAATTAGCAAAAACAAACAACACCTGAAATATCAAAACCAAGTCACTGGAACACACAATAATTTTCAGGGGATTCTGCTCAGTTTTGGCTGATATGGGGGTGTATGTGGCCGGCAAAAAAACTTTGGAATTTCCTGAAATTTTTATGGTGTTCATGATATATCTCATACATCACTCTGTACTTGTTTAAAACATTTTTTGAACAACTTTTAAAATCGACAGAAACTTCATTTTTCGGTTGAAAGTTTCGGAGTATTTCGGTTTCGTAATCCTAACAAAATCCGTCTAAATTTCTTGCATGGCTCTGATACCACTGCAGGGTTTCCTATCACTGCAGCAAGGTTTCGAAAGGCATTGTCCATGTCATTTTCAAAATTTTGTCGTTCTAGCTAACCCTAACATAGAATCGTTTATTAGAAATCGACGGAAAAACATATGTAAACAATTTACATCCTAAGTGAGCAAGGAAAACAACCTTTGTAGACTGGTCCTTCAGTTCAATAGCTCCATGTAGTAGTCCCTTCGCTGCGATCAAGAAGTCTCGGACTCTAGAGAGGCTCCGATGAAGAAACGAACATGCTTGCTTCGAAATCTTCGAGGCCGAAGATGATCTATGTCGAGGAGACACTAACCCAAGCTATCTCTTCACTAATCATGGAATTAGTGAAGCAAACACCCTATACTAAATGGCAAGTAGTAGAGGATGATGAAGTAGGAATTTTGCTCACATTAGATTTAATTTTCTCATTCAAAATCATCACTTTATCACAAACTAGAGAGCAAGCTCAAGAGGAAGAAGAAGATGAAGTTGAGTGATGAATAATGAATTATTGTTGTGATTAGAAAAGCAACCTAGGATTAAGCATATCATGCTTAACCCTTGTAGAGACTTTACCATGGTCTAGGGTTAGGGTTTGGTTTAGAAATATCTAAGCAAAATATCAAGAGAGAAGACTTAGTCAACAATGGCAACTCTTTTGCCAAAAGTCTTTCCTTTTTGAATTTTGCTAATATATATATATATATATATATATATATATATATATATATATATATATATATATATATATATATATATCAAACCCTAATCTTAGCCACGGTAATAATCTCAAAATCCTAGTTGCAAGTTTAACCCTCACACATGTTACAATATTATATATCACATATATAATATATAATGTAACAAAAGAAAATAATACAATTAACATATATCACATATATATCAATGTATCATCAAGTGAGAAAAAGAATCATTTAAGTGAGCTTATATTAATTAATGTAATATAATATCTCAAATATATAATTATACATTAAATTATCGAATCAACACTTGATCCGATAATCCAACTATTTTCCAAATAACCGACTAATATAATATGTATCATTTTATCGAATCAACACTTGATCCGATAACCCGGCTATATCACATATACCCGGCCGATATCATATATCACGAGAATAGAATACGGTATCTCATATTGTATCAATCTCGGTACCGCACATATCACATATGTGCTCCTACTCCATTTCGCTTGAGCCAGAAAACCCCTGTGTAGGACTCTAAAGACTCGTCAATACACCGACAGTAGGTAATGATCATATCAAACACCCACAAGGCGCAAGCGGTCTGCTAAACGTAACGGCCACCCGGGTATTGAGCGATCAGAAGATCAACAAGAAGTCTGCTCACACTCCTATAAATCCAATCAGTAACACTACCGTACAGTTCGGTCTCTTTGTCTGATATGTCGCATATCTCGTCTAAGGGCGGTAAACGTGAAACCCCAATAACTCGATAAGTCGTGTCGATATGAGACTCATAACGGGTCGAGAAACTACTGATAACACTTACCAGTATATCTCTAAAGCGGGCTTGGCCAAGGACTTCCTGTTATAGCCAATCGAGCACAGCGCAACATCAACTCCCAATACTGGGAGAGACGAAACCCCACCTATCGCTCGTTGCCTTCATGTGACTCGGGACTGTACCCAAAAGCCACCGTTTTGCACGTTCTCTTGAACGTGGTATCACAGTGGGAATCACACAAGACTCTATGATGATCTCGGGTCTACAAACAAACCTGTACCAGTGTCACCAGAGAACTGCCATCTGACGTTAGGTATAATACCATCTCGGAGTTCTCGGCGAATCTGTTCAGTGTACCCAGTCTCCACTGAGCACCCGTATACTGTCTCTGATGTTAAACACTAATGGATATGGGATCATCCATCACCCATCTACATGGGTCGAGAAGCTATACGCTAGTCTACTCTGGTATATCGATGCCCTGTCTCGATACACCCTCGACTAGGAACATTTGAAGGATGTACTTAGCGGCTATACTGTCCCCACTAGTATGATCTACATCATAATCCCAGTAGTCAAGTACTCATCCTAAGGGCTTTATCAACATGTAACATAGAGACAATCAGCGTACATGTTAAGATAAAGAGCAACCAGATAGCATACTATCATGTCAAACAAGAAAGTCCTCCCTATATGTGTCCAAGCATCCACTACAATATACAACTTATGTACAGTTATGGCCTCTAGGGCATACATATAACTAACAATACGTACATCATATTTTCTTTCTTTTCTGGCGTGATATGTTTAATTGATGGGAATGTATTGATTCTGATCAATGCATGGAAAGCAAACCTATATATATTGGATGTTGTTGGAACCAATTTTTAAAATGACATTACAGACGTTTTCTTTTGCTTTGCACAGTGGTATTCGGTTATGAATATCCAGCACCTCATTCGACGAGGCAAGGGCCGAGATCCCTTCATCGGGAGTGACCCCTTGAGAAAAAGTTTGTGTTATCGTAATAACAGTAAGTTTATGTCGCTCACCCCGCAAGCTAGCGAGGAGGCGGAACAAGTAAAAATCAAAACTTTCTTACATAGCAACATAGACTAAGCATGAAGGATCATTGCCAAACCATATCTAACGAAACTACGGGAGGTTTAATCTACTCTGATAGACGATTATACCTCACGAAACTTGTCCATCGATTCTTTTCTCCGCTGTCCTCCTCGTCCATGTGAGCTCCGAGGATCGATCCGGATATTGGTCACCTCCACTGCCTCCTAGAGTCGAAGACGATCCACCCGAGAGTCTATAGTCCGAGCTCCACCTCAAGCCGAGGTAACTAGGGCAACAAGTTTGCCATGCTTGATGTCCTAGGTAATGTAGAGGAAGAAGATGGTTTTGTTTGTCTATTTAGATTCTATTTTTCTCAACACATAAGAGCTATAGAAATTTCTAGTGAGGAGGAAGAAGAAGAACCATGGGAGCTCTCTTCTGATGAGAGAGAATGAGCAAGAGATAATGATCAAGAGAAAAAAAATATTTACTAATCTTTTATCATGATAATATGTGATGGCTACACTTGATTTGACCATTATCATTTCAAGATAAGTCCAAAACAAAAGAAGAATCTAGAGCTTATAAAATATCTAAGTCAACAATAGTCAACTAGGTCAAATGGTCAAGCTTGGTCAAATGGTCAAACCAATTAGCCATAACACAATTATCATTAAAAAGATAAATAAACATTTCCCTCCACCTTATAATGGTTTTGACGAAGTCAATGGTCAAAACCCTAATGAGGCACCTCCTTCTTCGCTCCTCACAACCGTGCATACACACCCGCATCCGCATTCCGTAGAATACAAATGCACAGAAGACAAAACTAATCCATCTATACAATACTAGGATCCGGCTTAAACCAAAGCCCACTAGTATTATCCGCCCGAACATCATACGTGCACAAGTGCACGTAAGTGATCGTAGTCCTGCCGTAAAACCATACGATATCTACACCTTTTGCCCAGTGCAGGGAAACTCTCTGTGTGGGACTCTAAAGAATCGACACTACGCTGGCAGTGGGTTTAACCACAGACCGCAAGCGGCACTAGCTGTACGTAACGGTCCCCAGGTAGATGTCGATAAGAAGGCCGATGAAGTAAACCCATCCGAAATCCTACTGAGCCTGAATGTGACAATCTTCGTACAGTCTGGTCTGTTCTTCTAAGAGTATCACATGTCGGGTCTAGGCGGCGGTAAACGTCAGACCCCTAATAGCGGTATAAGTCATGCCGGTGTGTAGCCCAGAACATCCTTAGAAACTACTGGAAACACTACCAGTAAATCTCGCTTGCCCTTGCTAGGGACTTTGTGTAATGGCTCTCCTAGACACAGCGCGATATCAACCCCAATACCGGGAGAGACGGATCATGTCTAACCGCTACTGCCTCTAAGTGCTTCGGGACTGCACCCAACTACTACCTGTTTGCACGACTCCTTTGAGCCATGGTAGGGTAGTAATCAAAGTACAGTAGGAACACACTCAAGGCGAAATAGCAGTGTCAAGTCGACGGACTAAGCTGTACTCCTGTCACCTGGGAACTGTTATCCGACGATGGGTATAGTACCAATCAACAGTTCCCGACGAGTCCTTTCTAGTGTACTCGTAACCTAACGAGCACCCGCATACTATCTCCAGTACGATATACTAATGGCTGTGGGATAGACCATCTCCCCTGCTGGGATGAGAAGCGTATACGCTAGTCTACTCTGGAGTATCGATGCCCCATCTCGATAATCCAACGACTAGAGGCCTGTATAAGGATGTGCTTGTAGATTACCCAGCCCCAACTAGTGTGACTGCCATCACAACGCTGGTAATCAAGCAAAGATCCTAAGGGCTCCACTAATATGTATGCTAAAAGAAACACATGTGCATATTGAAGTAGAAACAAACCAAGTAGCATACTACCATTTTGAGCACTATACAACTGTGAATATCCCAAGCTTCCATTAAGCACTATACAAACTAGTATGATACAATAATGGCCTCTAAAGCATATACACTAACAATCCCCCACTTGCACTAGGGCCATGTACTGGCGTATCGAAGACGTATCATCTCGATCAGCCGCTCGAACCGAGTCTGAGGTATGGCCTTCGTGAGTGGATCTGTAGAGTTATTCTCCGAATCTACTCTCCTCACCTCGATCTCCCGGCGATCTACGATCTTCCTGATCAGGTGGTACCGCCTCAAAATGTGTCTGGACTTCTGATGGGATCTGGGTTCCTTCGCTAAAGCTATAGCGCCGTTGTTGTCGCAATACAGCGGTATCGGATCAACAATGGTAGGAACCACCTGAAGCTCCGTGAGGAACTTCTTCATCCAGACAGCTTCCTTTGCAGCATCGCAATCAGCTATGTACTTTGCTTCCATCGTCGAGTCAGCAACGGTTTCCTGCTTGGAGCTCTTCCAACAGACCGCCCCTCCATTGAGGGTAAAGACATAACACGACATGGACTTGGAGTCATCCTTGTAACTCTGGAAGCTGGAGTCAGCAAAGGCCTTGATCTGGAGGTCTTTTCCGCCATACACCAAGAACATCTCCTTAGTCCTTCTCAGGTACTTGAGAATGTTCTTTACTGCTATCCAGTGTTTCTCTCCTGGGTCAGACTGATACCGGCTTACAACGCTCAATGCGTATGCCATATCTGGTCTGGTACATAACATCGCATACATTATAGAGCTTACCGCAGATGCGTAGGGTATAGATGACATGCGAGCCCTTTCTAAATCAGTCTTTGGAGACATCTCTTTGGAGAGGGTGATTCCGTGACAAGCCGGTAGGTTACCGCGCTTTGAATCTTCCATACTGAATCGTTTCAGTATGGTGTCGATGTACCTGGACTGCGAAAGTCCCAACATCCTCTTAGATCTATCACGATAGATCTCGATCCCCAGAATGTAGTTGGCATCGCCCAGGTCCTTCATGGAGAACCTCTGTGAAAAGAATCCTTTGACTGACTATAGCATAGGAATGTCATTTCCTATTAGGAGAATGTCATCCACTTATAAGACGGGGAATACCATAGTTCTCCCTACAATCTTACTGTAAATGCATGGTTCATCTGGATTTTTGATAAAGTCGAATTCTTTGACAGTATCATCAAAGCAGACGTTCCAACTCCGCGATACCTGCTTTAGCCCATAAATGGACTTAAGCAACTTGCACACTTTACCGCTGCTCCCACTCTGAATGAAAACCTCCGGCTGATCCATATAGACACACTCTTTCAAATTTCCATTTAGAAAAGCCATCTTTACGTCCATCTGCCAGATCTCATAATCATGGAAGGCAGCAATGGAAAGAAGGATCCCAATGGATTTGAGTATAGCCACTGGAGAAAAGGTTTCGTCATAGTCCAAACCAGGTCCTTGACGAAAACCATTTGCAACAAGTCTGGCTTTATAGGTTTCAACCTGTCCATCTACACCGATCGTCTTTCTGAAGATCCATTTGCAGCCTACGGGTTTTACCCCTTCTGGAGCAATGTCCAAAGTCCAAACTTTGTTGGTGTACATGGACTCCATCTCGGTCCGCATTGCATCCAGCCATTTTACTGAGTCACAGCTCTGAATGGCTTGCTGGAAGCTAGTAGGCTCATCATTTTCAATGATGCAATCCTCTCGATCCCCGTCTATGAGAAAACCGTAGTATCTCTCGGGCGGATGAGACTGCCTACTACTCCTGCGGAGTGGTGCTGGGATGTACGGTTCTCCTGAAACTTCTGGTTCTACCAAGCTTTCAGTAATAGCTTGTGGTTCTGGAATTTCTTCCAGTTCTATTGCACTCCCACTTATCTGATTTTCTAAAAATTCAGTTTCCAAGAATTGGGGATGCTGAGAAACAAAAACCTTTTGTTCCTCTGCGGAATAGAAAAGATACCCCCTAGAGTTCTTGGGGTATCCCACAAACTCACACAGTACTGAGCGTGCCTCGAGCTTGTCCGCATGCTGCTTCTTTACAAAATCTGGACATCTCCATTTCTTAAGATACTAAAGACGGGGTTTCTTCCCATTCCACATCTGATATGGTGTGGTAGGCACAGTCTTGGTTGGAACCTTGTTCAAAAGATATGCAGCTGTTTCTAGTGCATAACCCCATAAATATCGCGGTAACTCAGCCTTACTCATCATGGAACGAACCAAATATAATAGGGTTCGATTCCGCATTTCCGATACACCATTGTGTTGTGGTGTGTATGGAGGAGTAAGCTGAGAGAGAATTCCATTCTCTTTTAAGTAGCCAAGAAACTCGGCACTCAAGTATTCACCGCCTCGATCAGATCTCAGTGTCTTGATACTTTTGCCTGTTTTTTTTCCACTTCATTCTTGTATTCCCGGAATTTCTCAAAGGCCTCGGATTTATACTTCATCAGGAAGACATGTCCATACCTAGAGAAATCATCTATAAAAGAAATGAAGTATGAATAACCACTTCGCGCATGTGTAGACATTGGACCACACACGTCACTGTGTATGAGTCCCAAGAGCTTGCTCGCTCTTACTCCGTGTCCAGTGAACGGACTCTTTGTCATCTTTCCCATGAGACAAGATTCACAAGTAGCATAAGACTGATACTCGAACGGATTCAAATATCCCTCTTTATGTAACTTCGTTAACCGTGTCTCATTGATGTGACCCAGTCTACAATGCCATAAGAAAGCCTGATTTGTTTCCGGAGACTTTCTTTTAAGTGTGTTCTGGACACTAAAAACCTGAGCTTGATTTAATACGTATATTCCGTTTTCTAATGTACCTGACCCAATCAGAACTTGATTTAGGTGGATGTGGACCACATCGCTTACAAATGTAAAATCATATCCTTCCTTAGAAAGTAAGGATACAGATATGATATTACAAGCTAGACTAGGTACATACAAACAGTTACGTAGAATCAATATCTGCCCATTTGTCAATCCAAGGTGATACTCCCCTACGGATTCAGTGTCCACGCTCATTCCGTTAGCAACCCTGAGAGTCATATCACCTAACCAGATAACTCTACGGTTTCTCAAAACCTGTAATGAATTATAGATGTGAGATCCTGATCCGGTATCTAGTACCCAGGAAGTAGAGTTAATTGACATACAGTTTTCTATTATAAACACACCCGAAGCCGAAGTCACAACATGCTTCGAATCCTGGTTACTGGCTTTCAAAGCCCTGCAATCCTTCTGCCAATGTCCTTTCCCGCAACAATAGGGACATCCCTCCTTCCCTATATCCAGTCCCAAAACTTTTGCCCTTTCCTTTCCTTCTACTTCCCTGGTTTCCTTCAGGGTGTAAGTAGAGGGCAGAGATTGTAGAATCAAGTCAGAATTTGACCCGTTCTTCAATGTGGTCTTCAGGTCCGTGAGCTCATCAAAATAGCTAGTCTCTGTAAGGACGTTGTCCCCTATAGATGACCCGACAGCCAACCTCGCTTGAAGCAATTCGTTCGAGGTCTCATATCTTGCGATACTAGATTGCTCTCTATATAAATCTTTGTTATGGAGGAAGACAGAAACTAAGTCTATCTTCTTGTGCTGCCTCTGGTATGCACCATCAACTGAGACCAACACGAGGCACTTGGCATTCGCACAGTCTTTTTCCGATGTCTTACGGATATCATTATCCGTGACGATGGAAACTGGTCCTGAGACGGCAGGGGTTTGATTAGTGAAGAGGTGTCCCAGTTTGTCATGGGTAATGGGCATCTGGACAGACCTTTGTCATTCAATATAGTCAGATTCAGTCATTTTATTATCTAGATGTAACCTATGTCTGGTCACTGGGTCGCTGCAATTAAGAGAGAGAGAAGAAAACACTTAGCATGATGCTCTTGCAAGTTTAGATTGGTTTTTAATTTATCTAAACAGGATGGCTCCCACTGTTTCTCAAATCCTTCCTCAAACGATAAAAGAAGAATTAGTCAGGATTAATCTCACCGTACAATACTTGCTTAACCGTTCAGCCAGGCTAGTATCGGTACTTCGAGGGAGGTTTTACGACACTTTCGCGAAGTTCCTTAATTAAATAACCTCTTTTCCCTGGAGGCGTAGCCCCGCTAACACTGTTCTAGAAACCTACTTGGTTTATAGCATTGATGGTTAAGTGAAAAAATCTCCAGAGGAATAGCGGATACTCACGGTAGGATCGGGATCCAAATATCATTGTGTGATAACGCTGAAGGAATCCTACCAACATTATCAAACTCCAAATGGTATGCAGCACTAGCAAGTTTCAATTTTCTTAGAAACTCCCGATGTGGATTTTTGCCCCATGCTCTTATGACCTTGACGAAGGTCAACAAATCATAAGTCACATGTCAAGTTCTACCCATCATTGTCCAGGTTAATTTGAACCCACCCGTATATAACCTTGACGAAGGTCAACAAGGTAATACAACTGTGTATGAACACCCAATAGCTACCAATCACTATGCCTTGACGAAGGTCAACAAACATAGCTTGAATACTATTGAACATCCATATGAAATGATGGAGGACTACGAATGGTTTTGGCGAAACCGTGAACGTAGTGAACTTGATATAATCGAAGGAACCTTGATAACTTTTAAAAGGAGTGGTTTAAGCTCCGCGTTTTTAAAAGTTTTGTCGTTTCGAAAAAAACCGAGTGTTTTGAAATTGTTCCAACGATTAAGCTTTGGTTTGTTTTCTTTGCATTAATTTAATGCGTCCCATCAATTAATCCTACCATTGCAGAAAACAACGAAAATATGACGTACGCTTATACCATCCGCATTCTCCACTGGGCCCCGTCATCACCCGTTAGGTTACTTAACTAACGACAGAGCGGGGGCTGGACTAGCGCGGATGCAAAACATAAGCAACGCCTAATAGATAACATATATAGATATATACACTCGTCAGATGCATTGATAGCCATTCCAGATCACAGATGAACACATTGGATATACTAGGAATCCGCGCTTCGTTTGAGCCTGCAACGAAAAACGGATTACATAGTCGCGATGAATAGCCAAACCCCACCCTATACCCCTACGGGTGCGGCAAACTACCCGCCAAATACCCGAAGTGAAGCAACCTCCCTCAACAACGTGAGTAGGCCACTCGGCACTTCAAAGTACCCGGTAGTTTGTGCACCCCACCTTGGGTCTATCCTAGAAGCAAAAACAGTAAAAGAAATAATATACAATGGTGGCTACAATCTCAACCCGGATGTGCGACCATAAAATAATATTACATCAAATTACAAATATTACATTGAATGAAAAATGAAAACCCTCATCTCGCATCCCCGGCTATTCATCATGACGATCCAAGAATTTCATATCCACAAACCAACATCATAGATCACAGATATGCACAACCCCCACTAATCGACGTATAGCGATTAGTATAAGTTCAGTACATATATCATTTCACAAAAGATTCGATTAGCTAAAGTACATAAAATTTCGATCCATTACCAGATTTGAATCTACCCCAAGTACAACACAGCACTCAAACAATCTGGGTAGAAACAAAATATCAGAAAAAATCACAAGACACCATTCTGGACACTCTGCATGAAAAACGAGTTGACCCGGAGTCGACTCGGCCGTGGATCCGCGGCGAAACGCTTGGTTTCGCCGTGCTTCCATGGCGGTCTGACCGATTCACGATCACGTTTTTCTTGGGTGTCCTTAAAAAAACCTGCACGTATTTTTAAGGCCCGTGGAAAAATTTTTGGACCAGTTTTTTAAAAACGACAGAAAAGTGCATTTTTAGTTCGTGTTTTGTGATTTTTCTGGCGATCGAATTTCTAACACTTTGCTAACATGTTAGTAATGGTTTAGCCTGGCTCTGATACCACTGTAAGTCTATGTCGCTCACTCCGCAAGCTAGCGAGGAGGCGGAACAAGTAAAAATCAAAACTTTCTTACATAGAAACATAGACTAAGCATGAAGGATCTTTGCCAAACCATATCTAACGAAACTACGAGAGGTTTAACCTACTGTGATAGACGATTATACCTCACGAAACTTGTCCTTCGGTTATTTTCTCCGCTGTCCTCCTCGTCCATGTGAGCTCTGAGGATCGATCCGGATCTTGGTCACCTCCGCGGCCTCCTAGAGTCGAAGACGATCCACCTGAAAATCTATAGTCCGAGCTCCACCTCAAGCCGAGGTAACTAGGGCAACAAGTTTGCCATGCTTGATGTCCTAGGTGATGTAGAGGAAGAAGATGGATTTGTTTGTCTATTTAGATTCTATTTTTCTCAACACATGAGAGCTATAGAAATTTCTAGTGAGGAGGAAGAAGAAGAACCATGGGAGCTCTCTTATGATGAGAGAGAATGAGCAAAAGATAATGATCAAGCGAAAAAAATATTTACTAATCTTTTATCATGATAATATGTGATGGCTACACTTGATTTGACCATTATCATCTCAAGATAAATCCAAAACAAAAGAAGACTCTAGAGCTCACAAAATATCTAAGTCAACAATAGTCAACTAGGTCAAATGGTCAAGCCTGGTCAAATGGTAAAACCAATTAGCCATAACACAATTATCATTAAAAAGATAAGTAAACATGTCCTTCCACCAAATAATGGTTTTGACCAAGTCAATGGTCAAAACCCTAATGAGGCACCTCCTTCTTCGCTCCTCACAACCGTGCATACACACCTGCATCCGCATTCCGTAGAATATGAATGCACAGAAGACAAAACTAATCCATCTATACAATAATAGGATCCGGCTTAAACCAAAGCCTACTAGTATTATTCGCCCGAACATCAAACGTGCACAAGTGCACGTAAGTGATCGTAGCCCTACCGTAAAACAATACGGCCTCTACACCTTTTGCCTAGTGCAGGGAAACTCTCTGTGTGGGACACTAAAGACTCGACACTACGCTGGCAGTGGATTTAACCACAGACCACAAGCGGCACTAACTATACGTAACGGTCCCCAGGTAGATGTCGATAAGAAGGCCGATGAGGTAAACCCATCCGAACTCCTACTGAGCCTGAATGTGACAATCTCCGTACAGTCCGGTCTATTCGTCTAAGAGTATCGCATTTCGGGCCTAGAGGGGCGGTAAACGTTGGACCTCTAATAGCGGTACAAGTCGTGCCGGAGTGTAGCCCAGAACACCCTGAGAAACTACTGGAAACACTACCAGTAAATCTCTTTTGCCCTGGCCAGGAACTTTGTGTAATGGCTCTCCTAGACCCGGCATGATATCAACCCCAATACCGGGAGAGACGAATCCTGTCTAACCGCTACTGCCTCCAAGTGCTTCGGGACTGCACCCAACTACTACCTGGTTGCACGACTCTTTTGAGCCGTGGTAGGGTAGTAATCAAAGTACAGTGGGAACACACTCGAGGCGAAGTAGCAGTGTCAAGTCGATGAACTAAGCTGTACTCCTGTCACCTGGGAACTGTTATCTGATGATAGGTATAGTACCAACTAACAGTTCCCGACGAGTCCTGTCCAGTGTACTCATAACCTAACGAGCACCCGCATACTATCTCCAGTATGACGTACTAATGGCTGTGGGACAGACCATCTCCCCTGCTGGGATGAGAAGCGTATACGCTAGTCTACTCCGGAGTATCGATGCCCCTTCTCGATAATCCTACGACTAGGGACCTGTATAAGGATGTGCTTGTAGATTACCCAGCCCCCACTAATGTGACTGCCATCACAACGCTGGTAATCAAGCAAAGATCCTAAGGGCTCCACTAATATGTATAAGCGATATGTGAAAAGAAACACATGCACATATTGAAGTAGAAACAAACCAAGTAGCATACTACCATTTTGAGCAAGACTGTCTATACAACTGTGAATATCCCAAGCTTCCATTAAGCAATATACAAACTAGTATGATACAGTAATGGCCTCTAGGGTATATACACTAACAATAACTTCAGTATAGTCGATTCTTTTGCTTTGCGTCGTGGTATTCAGTTCGGAATATCCTGCACCTCATTCGATGAGGAAAGAGCCGAGATCCCTTCACCGGGAGTGACCTCTTTAGAAAAAGTTTGTGCCATTATATATTTGTAAAACCACTTGGATTCCTTCAATGATATCAAGTTCATTACGTTAAAGGTTTTTCTCCAAAAACCAGCCGTAGCCTTCCGTCATTTCTTACAGGTATTACTTAGTATTCATGCTGTGTATGTTGACCTCTTTCAAGGCACGGTTCTTGGTAGCTGGGTAATGCTTGTTTGTTGTATAGATATGCGATTTGTTAGGACGGTCGCACGGTCATTTTGACCTATGTCAAGAGCACGTGCGGGTGGGTCTAAGTTAATCCAGGACAATGACGGGTTGAACTTGACTTGCGACTTATGATATGTTGACCTCTGTCAAGGTCATAAGCTGCTTGGGGGTAAAAATCACATCGGGGGTTTCAAACATACAGGAAACTTGCCAGACATGCGCATACCTTCTGGAGTGTCGTGACTTGAGTGGCTTCCATCAAGTTATCATGCGATGATAATTGGATCCTGATTCCCACTGATGAGTAGGATTACTCCTCGTATGATTTTAGATGATCCTCACTAATTCACCTTTTAGATTTGGAAGAGAATTCGAGGAAACAGTGGGAGCCATCCAGATTAGATAAAGTGATTAACCATTCTGATCTAGGTTAGAGTGCACGCTGAGTGTTTCTTTTCTCTCTCTCTCTCTCTCTCTCTCTTTCTCTCTCTGGCAGCGACCATGACCCGAACCTTGACTAAAACTCATGAACCAAGTAAACCAAACCTTCTTAAAATATTTTGGATTTTTGGAATGTCACGGTGTCGCATATATCATTGCCACTTCTATATCACCTTTGCATTTCTCCAGAACACCCCGTATCACTATGAACATCCACTCCTATTGGATAAATCCATTGTATAGTTACATACGAACTTGAAGGAACTTGTTCCAGATTCGAGGATGGATTCTGGTTCTGGAGAGTTTGAATAGGATTATTCGGTTGTCTTTTCTCTTTACCTTCTCTCAGATTGTGAAGGCTCCTAGGATTACGAGAGGGTACACCTATTGAGCTTATTGGATAGTCGTCCTCCAGACCATAGGCAGGTGCCGAAAGGTGGGGAAGGAAGAAAACCAATTAGCCTAAAGGTGGTGTACAGAAGGTAATAAGTAAAGACAAATAAAGGGATTAGAATAACGGCAAAGAAAATTGCGACTGCTATCATTCACGACAAAACCGTGTATACCCCTACCACTCCCACATCCACTTTGGATTTCTCTAGAACACTTCGTATCACTACGAACGTCCATAATGCTTGGACATGACATCGTATCGTTACATATGAACTAAAAGGAATTCGTTCTAAATTCAAGGATGGTTTCCAGTTCAGGGAAAATAGAATAGGATTATTCAGATGACTTTCCCATTACCTTCTCTCAGGTTGCGAGGGTGTTCATCTCAGAAAACTGCATTTTAATACCGCCCATTCATTATCTATTTTTTGATATATCGGTGCTATTAATCAGTGTCTGCTCAGTAATTACAGTTTACAGGTATTCGTGATTAAATACTGGAAACACACTCAACATCACGGATATAGCGTTTGGGAGCCTACACTGCAATCACAACAAAGAACCAACCGATATCCAAAGAGCTTTTGCAAAATAAACAAGTGTGCAAACAATTTTTGGTCCAACACAATACATGTGTGACACTAGCTCTTTGACATGGACCATATGGGGGCTGCCCTTGCACAATTCATGCAAGTAGGCACATGTGTGGTATGATGGGCAATAAATGCTAAAAACTTATGACGTGAGTTAAAGGTTTGATTTCCCTCCAAAACTACTGGGTACAATACAAGCTTCTACAAAGAAAACAAACAGCACGAGGATGATATTGAAGTTGACACATGACCACATAATCAATACGAGCCCATGTGCTCAGATTTTGGCCGGCCACACCATCAATGAATCCGAGCTAGCCGGCCCCCATTTCCCTGTTTGTCCCCATATTTTCCCTGTCCCTTCCTTGCAGTCACATTACCTCATTCTTATTACTTGTTTAATCTTTTTTGGTGCCTATAAAAGCCAGATCAGTGAGCAAGGGAAGGGCTCTCATTCTCTTATATTCTCATGTATATTTTGATAGTTTCTTTTATTTTTGGTTTAGGCTTGAGAGTGGGTGTTCTTTAACTTGGTATCTTCTTCTTCTTCCTGTTGGCTATAGTGCCCTCAAGGCAATTATCATAGTCGCAGGTATGTGATCATGATGATTGAGAGAGGACCTATACCGATAAAATAGTCTTACTCGAGATGATAGTATGCTATCTAGTTTGTCTTTATCATCATATGTTGATAAAGCCCATAGGATTCTTCCTTGACTGCCAGCATTGTGATGGCGATCACATACGTGGGAGCTGGGGTCTATAAGCACACCCTTAAATGTCCCTAGTCGTGGGAGTATCGAGACTGGGTATCGATACTCCAGTGTAGACTGGTGTATACTTATCTAGACCCTGACGAGGGGCGGTGGCTGGTCTCATAAGCCATTGGTGTCAGTTGTTCACCTAAGATAGTATACAGGTGCTCATTGGGTTATGAGTATACTGGACGAACTCGCCGGGAACATGATAGTTGGTATTATACCTATAGTCAGATAGCAGTTCCCTGGTGACATGTGTACAGGTTAGTCTGTCGACCTGAGATCATCATTTGTCTCGTGTGAGTTCCCACTGTGCTTTGATTACTACCCTACCACGGCTCAAAGGAGTCGTGTAAACAGGTTTTATTTGGGTACAGTCCTGAGCCACATGAAGGCAGTGAGTGGATAGTCGGGGATTCGTCGCTCCTGGTATTAGGGGTTGATGTCGCGCAGTGCACGGGTGGCCATCAATGGAAATTCTCGGCCGGGGTATGTGAGAATTACCGATCCAGGATCGATAGTTTCTCAGGTAGTGATGGGTTTCATACCGACATGAATTATCACGCTGTTAGGGGTCTGACTTTATCCACCCCCTTAGACTCGATATGCGATGCTCTTAAACGAACAGACCTGACTGTACGGATATTGTCACTGACAGGCTCAGCAGGGGTTTGGATGAGCTTGCTCGTCAGCCTTCCTTTCGCTCAATACCTGGGTAGCCGTTATGTACAGCTAGTGCCGCTGACGTGCTTGTGATTAAACCTACTGCCAGCGTATTGACAAGTCTTTTGAGTCCTACACAGAGGGTTTCCCTGGTTCTGGCGAAATGATGTAGTAGCCGTATTGGATACGTGCAGGGTTCCGATCGATTGATGTACATTGTACTCGGACTTTCGATTGGACAGTTGATAATACTAGTCGGCTCAAGTTTGAGCCGGATTATTAAACCATGTATTGATTTAATAATTTACGTATATGTATTTCGATACGTATATTCTAGTATTATATTCTTTGTGTTATTCTATCTCTAGAACCCGGCTATGCATGCACCCCACCGCGGGGTAATCCTAGTACAGAAAAGAAAATATATACAACGGGTACATCGACCTCAAGCCGGTCGTGCCCCAAAAGAATAATATACAAACAGGCAGTGACGGCAGTCCACATGTCGGACGCTCGCCCCGCAATATCAAATGTATAAATGAAACAAAACTGTACTACCACTGCACCCCGGCTATCCACCACGACAATCTGCAACATCACAGCACAACACAGAACATCAACGTGAATGTCACGTTCGCAAACTCGTCTAAAAGAACATATAGCAATCAGACGGGTTTACCGATCGAGTGACATTCACGGTCGCAGATGCTAAACTAAGTATTGATAATATCACAGTTAAAATATCGATCGATTAAAATTTCTGTCTATCCCCAAGTGCAAACCAGTACTCAAGAGAATCTGGGCTAAAACTAAACATCACAAAAATCATTTTTCCTTGTCAGAAAGTGCCAGAAAAAATTTGGAGGCATTTGGCCACAAAAGCGCGGCGGAACCGCCACCAAATGGAATGTTTTGCGGCGATTCCGCGGCCAAAAAATCGAATCAAGCTTCGAAATTTCTTTTGGTGCTCTACAATTGCCTGCATGGATTTTTAAGCTATACAGAAAGATTTTTCGAGCAAGTTTTAAAATCAACAGAAACTTGGCAAAATGGAAAAATCATTTGGAAATTTTGATCGATCGATGTTTTAACTTCGTGCAACCTAGCTAGTAGGGTTTAATGGGTGCCTCTGAGGAAACCTGGGGCTCCCAGATTATCTGTATTGTTCTGTGATACTTATTACTTTTCTGTGATGTTGCATTTACCATGCCTGGGATGATTGTTATATATATTTAAATATACTAGTAGATGTTGTATATGTTTTGCACCCGCGCTAGTCCAGTCCCCGCTCTGTCGTTAGTTAACTAACCTAACAGGTGATGACGGGACCCAGTGGCGAATGCGGATGGCATATACGTACATTTTATTTTCATTCTTTTTTGGTGTGATTAATTGATGGGACTGTGTTGATTCTTATCAATGCAAGGAAAACAAACCTATATATATATATGATGTTGTTGGAACCAAGATTTTAAAAAATTGACATTACAGACATACGCTTTTGCTTTGCACAGTGGTATTCGGTTATGAATATCCAGCACCTCATTCGACGAGGCAAGGGTCGAGATCCATTCATCGGGAGTGACCCCTTGGGCAGAAGTTTGAGTCAACGTAATAACTTCACTATAGTCGATTACTTTTTCTTTGCATCATGGTATTCAGTTAGGAATATCCTGCACCTCATTCGACGAGGAAAGAGCCGAGATCTCTTCACCGGGAGTGACCTCTTTAGCAAACGTTTTCGCCACTATACTTTTGTAAAACCACTTGGATTCCTTCAACGAAATCAAGTTCATTACGTAAAGGTTTTTCGCTAAAAACCAGCCGTAGCCCTCCGTCATTTCAGATTAATATTGCTTAGTATTCGTACTGCGTTTGTTGACCTTGTCAAAGCGTGGTGAGTGGTAGCTCTGTAATACTTTTCTGTCACAAGAAAATGTCGATTGGTTAGGATATTCGTTCGACCTTGTTGACCTTGTCAAGGGTCTGTGCGGGTGGGTCTAATGCAATCAAGATAATGACGGGTTGAACTTGACTAGGACCCTTTGACTTGTTGACCTTGTCAAGGTCACTTGGATCCTAGGGGTAAAAATCATATCGGGAGTTTCAAACATACAAGAAACTTGCCAGGCATGCGTATACCTTCTGGAGTGTGGTGACTTGAGTGTCTTCCATCAAGTTATCATGCGATGATAGTTGGATCCTGATTCCCACTGATGAGTACGATTACTCCTCGGGTGATTCCGACTAATTCTCCTTTTAGGTTTGGAGGAGAATTCGAGAAAATAATGGGAGCCATCCAGATTAGATAAAATGATTATCCATTCTGGTCTAGGTTATAGTGCACGCAGAGTGTTTCTTTTCTCTCTCTCTCTTTGACAGTGACCATGGCTCGACCCTAGACTATAACGCAGTGACCAAGTTAACCGAACTTTCTTATAAACACTGGCTTTTGGATTGTCCAAGTTACATACATCATTGCCACTCCTTCTTTTACCCTTTGCCTTTCTCCAAAACACCCCGTATCACTACGAATATCCACTTCCATTGGATAAAACCATCGTATGGTTATATACGAACTCGAAGGAACCTTTTCGAGGATGGTTTCTGGTTCTGGAGAAAATGAATAGGATTATTCAGTTGTTTTTTCCTTTTACCTTCTCTCAGGTCGTGAGGGCTCCTAGGATTAGGAGACAGTACACCTATTATGCTTATTGGATATTCTTCTTCCAAACCATAGGCAGGTGCCGAAAGGTAGGGAGTGAAGAAAACCAATTAGCCTAAGTGGGGTGTACAGAAGGTAATAAGTAAAGACAAAATAAAGGGATTAGAAAGAGGGCAAAGTAAAATGCGACTGCTATCATTCACTACCAAACTGAGTATATCATCGCCACTCCTACTTCACCTTTGTATTTCTCCAGAACACCTCGTATCACTATGAACATCCACTTCCATTGGATAAATCCATCGTATGGTTATATACGAACTCGAAGGAACCTTTTCGAGGATGGATTCTGGTTCAGGAGAAATATGAATAAGATTTATTCAATTGTCTTTTATCATCACCTTCTCTTAATTTGCGAGTACTCCTGGGATTAGGAGAGTACACCTATTATGCTTATTGGATAGTCTTCTTCCAAACCATAGGCCGGTGCCGAACCGTAGGGAAGGAAGAAAACCACTTAGCTTAACGATGGTTTACAGAAGGTAATGATTAAAGACAAATAAAGGGATTTGGAGAGATGGCAACGAAATATACGGTTACAGTCGTGAATCTGGATAATGGAAGAGGCATTACTAGGAATACCTGGATACCCCTTTGAAACATTTTCATGTTTCAGTTTCACTATGCATTGTTAATTGAAAACTAATTTCCCAATTAGACCCTTGCTCCAGGGTATGTATTTACCAGGTATGATTCTTACATCTGTATGGTTTTACATATGATGAGTGGGAGTAAGTTATTGGGAATTAGGTGACCATCCTCATTATATCGTAATTCATTGTGATTGGTAATATTTGAGGAAATCGCATGGGTACAGTTTTCAACCTACGACGCACAGGGTTTGAGTTATTAAACTCAGGGGACTTATGCAAAGTATTGTATGTTGTCCAGTGTCCATTAGGACGAAGGGGTTGGTCCTCGTACTGTATTCTGTTTGCTTGTGACTTCTCAACTTTTGGACAAGTGTTTCGTAGAAATACAAGGTCCAAGTTTGAGAAGTTATAGGTACAAGAATAAAGTAGAGAACCAGGTGTCGCAAGTATCGGGATTCTTCAAGGTGATCGAAGATGTAGATCTTGTATGAGGTATTCAGTTGATAGTAATGGTTTTGAGAAACTTGATTCTCTTTCAGGTTACTCATAATTGGACGCACTCCTAAGTTGAGTAATGATGATCGGCCTCTCTCCATTTAGTTGGCATGCACTAGAGACAGCTGCACGATTTGAATCTAGTTCCAATTAAATTAGTGCCTTTGTTTTTATATTAGATATATATAGAATCAATTTATATCTTAACAATGTTAAGGTATAGGGAGTCGTCCGGCTGATGCTTGAAACCAGAATCCGGATAAACTCAGGGCACGTTTCAGTAATGGCTGTTTTGTGGGTTATCCCGGGATTTGACGAGGGTTAACTTTCTACCATCTGGAAGATCAATAGTGATATTGTTCTTAACTCGCCACAGTTTTGGTAAAATTGATTTTTTTTTCAAACAGTAGCGGGAGTATGGTAGAACTAGAAGTGATTCCAGAACCACAAACGATTACGGAAAATTTAATAGAACCTAAAGATTCAATCAGGATTGACATTCCATTAGCCACTCCACAGATATGGTGGGTAACCTCAAGCACCCGAGAGGTACTTCGGTAGCCTCAAGGACGGTGACAGGGAGGTTCTTGTTTACCCAGACTTGACACTACTGTTGTTCCAGACTATGAGACCCGGCAGGAGGATGAGTATAGCGTCGTTCTAAACTAGCTTTAGAAGTGCACGTATATATGACTCTGTCAGAGGGTTGTCGTAGTCAGTGGGAGCAGCAGAAGCGTAGTGGATAAGTAGCTTATGTCTATTTATAGATTAAAGCAGATATATCGGAGAAAGATCATCTATTTTTGATGTGACAGTCATGGGCTTTGACTTCATCAGAATATGGGATGGATCTGTTAAGATAGTAGTAGGGTGTGATGTCCTGGTATTTGGATGACATGCACTTTATAGGAAGTGAAATTCCTATAATACGATCGGTTATACTTTCGTTGTCACATAATAGTTTCTCTACATAGGTTATGGATATTATATCAGGCATTCTGGTTACTAGATCTATGATTTTAGATCTAGATTTGGGAAGTTTCCCAATCTGGGTACTTAGACAGTATTCTAAAAGTATTTTAGAATGGATGGCTCCTAGCATGGTGGTGAACCTGCAGGTGATGGAGTCGCCCTCTCTAAAGGTGTCTTACAGACTAAAGGGGAGAGGGATGTACATGATTGGCATATCACTTGTTTAGGAAATTGAGTCAATCATGACATATCAAGTACCACACCAGATGTTGTTTTTGCACTAGATGCAATAAGTTGATATATTAATCCAATCCTGGAGAAAAACTAATGGAAGCAGTTTATGAACATAAGTGGATGTTCTAGGGATTTGATAACGGCAGCCTCCTTCGGGAGACGGTTATCATTTCAGGCTTCCAAGATGACCTGGATGGCAGAGTGACCGTCAGAGTTTTAGTTTTCCCTTTGACGAGGGGAAGTAGTTTGGACAGGTGGTCCAATCGGATATTGAGGAAGGCATGGTGCAGTATACTGATTAAGTTCAATAGACGATACAGTGTAAGAAATTTGCTGGATTTGGAGTTCATTTGTGAACTGGGTCCCATCAAATATCCAGAAATATTCTAAGACGGGTATTGCTCATTTTGGGAGATAGTTTTCTCCGCGAAGTTGAGATAAAGAGAGACATAGAAAGAAACACTGGAGAGGATCCACTCACTGGGGCTATTTCTCGAACGCAATAGTTTTACAAACGAGGTTTGTGAAACTGATTAGTAGAGGAGTTGGGTGTTCGGTATCACACGGGCTGTGAGTATGCGACATCGCAATAAATTAGCCTTAAGTGCAAGTGGGAGATTGTTGGCTATAGTGCTCTCAAGGCAATTATCATAGTCGCAGGTATATGATCATGATGATTGAGTGAGGACCTATACCGATAAAACAGTCTTACTCGAGATGATAGTATGCTATCTGGTTTGTCTTTATCATCATATGTTGATAAAACCCATAGGATTCTTTCTTGACTGCCAGCATTGTGATGGCGATCACATACGTGGGAGCTGGGGTCTATAAGCATACCCTTAAATGTCCCTATTCGTGGGAGTATCGAGACTGGGCATCGATAGTCCAGTGTAGACTGGTGTATACTTATCTAGACCCTGACGAGGGGCGGTGGCCGGTCTCACAAGCCATTGGTGTCAGTTGTTCACCTAAGATAGTATACAGGTGCTCATTGGGTTATGAGTACACTGGACGGACTCGCCGGGAACATGCTAGTTGGTATTATACCTATAGTCAGATAGCATTTCCCTGGTGACATGTGTACAGGTTAGTCTGTCGACCTAAGATCGTCATTTGTCTCGTGTAAGTTCCCACTGTGCTTTGATTACTACCCTACCACGGGTCAAAGGAGTCATGCAAACAGGTTTTATTTGGGTACAGTCCCGAGCCACATGGAGGCAGTGAGCGGATCGTCGGGGATTCGTCTCTCCCGGTATTGGGGTTGATGTTGTTGGAGATAGTGCCCTCAGAGTCAATTATTGGATCACAGGCACGTGATTACAATGATTGAGGGAGGACCTATGACGATAGGACAGTCTTACTCAAGATGATAGTATGGTATCTGGTTTATCTTTATCATCGTGTACTGCTTTAGGTGACCTTACAGGTCACTATTACACGTTGATAGAGCCCCTAGGATTCTTGCTTGACGGCCAGCAGTATGATGGCGATCATATACGTGGGAGCTGGGGTCTATAAGCACATCCTTAAAAAGTCCCTAGTCGTAGGAGTTTTCGAGACAGGGCATCGATACTCCAGAGTAGACTAGTGTATACAGTCGAGACCCCGACGAGGGGCGGTGGCCGGTCTCACAAGCCACTGGTGTCAGTTGGTTCATCTAAGATGTATACAGGTGCTCATTGGGTTATAAGTACACCGGACAGGACTCGCCGGGAACATGCTAGTTGGTCTTATACCTGACGTCAGATAGCAGTTCCCTGGTGACATGTGTACAGGTTAGTTCATCGACCTGAGATCGTCATTTGTCTCGTGTGAGTTCCCACTGTACTTTGATTACTACCCTACCACGGCTCAAAGGAGTCGTGCAAACAGGTTTTAGTTGGGTACAGTCCCGAGCCACATGGAGGCAGTGAGCGGATCTGCAGGGGTTCGTCTCTCCCGGTATTGGGGGTGAGGTCGTGCTGTGTCTAGGAGAGCCATTACACGAAGTCCTTGGCCAAGGTAGGAGATTTACTGGTAGGTATTCCAGTAGTATCTCAGGGTGTTCTGGGCTACATTCCGACACGACTTGTACCGCTTTTGAGGGTCTGACTTTTACCGACCCTCTAGGCCCGCCATGCGATGCTCATAGAAGAACGGACCGGACTGTACGGATATTGTCACAGACAGGATCAGTAGGGTGTCAGGATGAGTTCGCTCATCGACGTCCCTTTTGGTCAATACTTGGCAGCCCGTTACGTATAGCTAATACCTCTGACGTGCTAGTGGTTAAATCCACATCCAAAGTATTGACGAGTCTTTAGAGTCCCCCACAGACCGTTTCTCAAGTTTCGGGCGAAACGCTGTAGAGGCCGTATGGAGATATGGCTGGGTTCGATCATATACGTGCGGTATTGCACGGATCATGATCGGACGGATAATACTAGCGGGCTTTGGTTTAAGCCGGATCCTAGTATTGTACAGTGTAGATTTTGTCTCATTGCATTTGTATTCGGTCGGAATACAAATGCGGGTATGTATATACAGTTATGGGGTTTTCCTCTAATTTATTACGGGATCGTTTTTCTGAAGTTGCCAGTTTGCTTTCTGTTTCGGCCATTTTCCTTTGTTTCCTTTCTTTGGCTGAAAAATGGTGGTAGGGGGGGGTTATTTGCAATTGTGCAATTAACAATTGAGAAGACTCTTTGTGGCACATGGTTGTTTCATCATGATTCTAGCTTCCTTTGACTTCATTAGTTCATGATTGCTTGACTTTTGGGTTATGATGATGAAGGGTTATGATGATGATGTGAGGCTTGCTTTTGGCTTATGGTCACCATTCCTTTTTTCTACACTCACCTCCCTTGTATTTTCTCCTCTCCATGATTGTTTTGTCCGGCCACAATTTGAGAAGGGGAGAGGGTCATTTTTGGTATGGGGAAATTGTTCATCTCATATTATCTTGCTTACACAAAAATTCCCAAGTTGATCTCCATTGTTCATTCCTCCACTCCTTCAATGGCAACTTCACAAACCCTATTGAGACAAACCACACTACACTATCCTACAACATTCTTGGACACGTCGACTCGCCAACTGTTAGTTATATGTATGCCCTAGAGGCCATTACTATACAAAGAATGTATATTGTAGTGGATGCTTGGACATATATAGGGAGGACTTTCTTTCTCGACATGATAGTATGCTATCTGGTTGCTCTTTACCTTAACGTGTATACTGATTGTCTCTCTGTTACATGTTGGTAAAGCCCTTAGGATGTGTACTTGACTACCTGGACTGTGATGCGGATCATACTAGTGGGGACATGGTAGTCCATAAGCACATCCTTCAAGGTCCCTAGTCGTGGGTATATCGAGACGGGGCATCGATATACCAGAGTAGACTAGCTTATACCTTCTCGACCCATACAGATGGGCGATGGATGATCCCATATCCATTGGTGTTTGAAATCAAAGATGATATACGGGTGCTCAGTGGAGACTGGGTACACTGGACGGACTCGCCGAGAACTCCCAGATGGTATTATACCTCACGTTAGATGGCAGTTCTCTGGTGACACTGGTACAGGTTAGTCTGTAGACCCGAGATAGTCATAGAGTCTTGTGTGATTCCCACTGTGCTTTGATTTCCACCTTACCACGTCCAAGAGGGCGTGCAAAACGGTGGTTTTTGGGTACAGTCCCAAATCGCATGGAGGCAATGAGCGATAGGAGGGGATTCGTCTCTCCCGGTATAGGGAGTTGATGTTGCGCTGTGTTCGATTGGCTATAACCGGAAATCCCTGGCTAGGGTTGCTGAGATTTACTGGTAAGTGTTTCCAATAGTTTCTCGAACTGTTATAGACCTCATATCGACACGACTTATCGAGCTACTGGGGTCTGACGTTTACCACCCCTAGGCGAGATATGCGACATATCAGACGATCAGACCGGACTGTACGGTAAGTGTTGCTGGTTGGATTCACAGGAGTGTGAGCGGGCTTGCTCGTTGATCTTCTGATCGCTCAATACCCGAGTGGCCGTTATGTTTAGCAGACCGCTTGCGGCTTGTGGGTGTTTGATATGATCATCACCTGCTGCCGGCGTATTGACGAGTTTTTAGAGTCCTACACAGAGATTTCCTGGCTCAACCGAAACGAAATAGGAGCGCATATGAGATATGTGCGGGACCGAGAATAATACCAGTATGTGAAACTGCATTCTATTCTCGCGATTTGTATCATTGGACGGTTATATATGATATAGCCGGGTTACCGAATCAAGTGTTGATTCGATACATTGATACACTTGATATTAGTCGGTTATATGCAGTATGACCGGATCATTAAATCAAGTGTTGATTTAATGATTTAATGTATAATTATATATTTGATATATTACTTTGCATTAACTAGTATTGGTTCACTTAAGATGGATTTTCTCACTTGATGTGCACATTGTATATATGATATAGTTTTTGTGCACTAGTTTGTATCATGTTTGATGATACATGCAAACTTGGGTGTGTATAATTAAACCATGATTAGGTTAATGGTTAGGGTTTGATTTACTTATTTATTTATTTCTTTTCATTTATTTTAGGGCAAGAAATGAAATGGTTGCTTCTTTTGTTCTTTTGTTGAAGCTTCATGAAGCTTTGACCATTTTTGTTTCTTTCCTAAACCTAACCATTCACCTAAACCATAGTTTATTCTCTACAGTTGTTAAACTAACCCAAGGTTGCATTATGATAAGATCACTTGATTTATTACTATTAATCAATTGATTTTTATCATTATTCATCATATTCTTTTTCTTTTTCTTCTTCTTCTTCAAGAAGAAGAAACCTTGCTTCCTCCAATGGTGACATGAGAAAAAGAGTGAGAAATCCAAATCCAAAGTGAACCCACTTCCTATTTCTTCATCCTCTACCACTTTCCATGTAGTATATGGTGTTTTCTTCACAAATTTCATGACTTGGTGAAGGTGGAGCTTGAGTTTGAGTTGCTTCGACGTAGTTCATCTTCGGCATCGAAGTCGACGACCTAGCCCGATCATTTCTTCGACGAAACCATCGCTAGAGTCCGGGATTCGATGATCGCAGCAGAGGGACATCATCACGGAGCTAAGGAAGTGGAGGACCGGATCTACAAAAGTTGTAGTCACTTTCACTATCTAGTTAAGTTGTTAACTTGTTGTTTCGCCTTACCTCTAGTTACGATCTTGCTTAGGGTTTCTCGGCACATAGAATTTTTTTGAATTTGGCATGGTAGATGCCTTGTGGAACCTCTTGAGTGTGCCTTGGAACCCTACAGTGGTATCAGAGCCTAGCTAGAGCCTTAGGCGAAGTGTAGGCGATGTTAGAAACCCGATCGAACCCGAAACCCTAATTCAAAATCCTTCTCTATACAATTTTTCAAAACTGGTCTTTTTGTGAATTAAAAATTTGCAGAAAAATCAGCAGGCTTTTTTAAGGATTACTGTGAAGCACGTGCGCGTAACTCGACCAAATGGCCGCGAAACCGCGGCACGAGCATGGCAAGTGCGGCGGTTCCGCGGCCATATAGTAGCATCTTGTCATTTTATTTGCACAGTAATTCCTATCTGTTAGTGCTGTATTTTCTGGGAATTTTTAAATTCTACTCAAGAGTTGAGTTTCCTGGGTTGTATTGGGGACTCGGTGTTTCGATCGGGATCTTTAACTTTGTCTGTGTTTTTTCCGGGTAATTTTAGAATATGTTAAAAGTTCGACCGGATATAAATACCCAATTTTTCCCCTGCCAGAAAATTTCCAAGTGTTGGATTTTTTCCGTAGTTTGAGAACGTTCTGAGTAGTGCAAGTAACGCGATGGACCCTCTAGAAGACAACAAACCTTAACTCGATTATGTGACCGTCTTGAACTGCCCTTTGAACCTTAGGGTTTGGGGCAGTACGGCGTGCCACATGTGAGGCGTTGGCTTGACCTTTCTACGGCTGGACCGTTGGTACTGAGGCATGAAAAGGATGTTTTTGAACTTATTTCACGTGTTCAGCTGTTTCGGGAAAACTTGGGTGTTTGATTGTTCGATCGGAAAGTTTAACATTTTCTATTTATCCGGAATGTGATACAATATTTGGAATCCACAAATAGTTATGAGATAACTAATATGAATGTTATAAACATAGCAGTTTGGTCTCACTTGATCGGTTGCCACGGAATTTTGATGTGATCAAAAGTCCGTCGCAATCACGTAGTGTACGCGGATACTCGCCGGGTAAACTTAATAGACAGCCACGCCCTATAGCCCCGACCAAGTGACTGTAGGAGAACCCCGTCGCCGAAAGAATCCGTTCGGGTGCTCGCGACAGCGGTGTTCCTCCTTGGTTCACTTCGTTGATGACATCGGGGGTGCGGCCGCCTACTAAAGTTTGCGACGATAATTCGATCAAAATGCCGGGAATCTTGTTGAATTGCCCGACTTGATATTGAAAAGTGTTTTCGATAATGAGACTAAAATGCGAGGTTTATAATTGTTAGGCATGCGATGTCTAAGAAATTCATTTGGTTAGGCATGCGATGTCTAAATAGATTGCGGATTCCAACTGTTGTAGTTTTACACTTTCTTTTCTGTGACCGTAAGTGTAATATGTGATATCGCCGGTTTCGTTGCTATATGTCAATGACAATTGGGATGGGCATATTTACTTACGTTGATGACATATGATGTTATGTGTTGCTGGATATGTTATATTGGATCGTCGTGTTTGAATAGCCGGGGGTTTTTATGTGAGATGGGTGTTTTTCCATTTTCATTCATGTAAAAACTTGTATGTAATATTTTTTTATTGGGGCACTTCCAGGTTGCGGATGCCGTCACCATTTGTATATTATTTACTTTTCCGCACTAGGATAGACCCAAGGAAGAGGGCACAAGCAACCGGGTTCTGGAGTCCAGTGGGAGACCAACTCGAGGAGTCGAGTCCGGGTCTCCTAACTCTAGAATTGGTAGGGTTGCTTGCCGCTCTCGTAGGGGTCTAGGGGTGTGGGTTTGGCTATTCATAGCGACCGTGGAATCCGTGTTTTGTACTGGCTCGTATTGAAAACACGGACGTCCTAGTATATCCAATGTTTCATATGATTCTTCTGCTGCGATATCTGTGATGTGATCATGTGATGTTCTGTGATAAATACTGTATATAGTATATATGATATATTCTATAGACGTTACTTATGTTTTACACCCACGCTAGCCCTGCCCCGCTCTGCCGTTAGTTACCTAACCTAACGGTGCACGAGGGGACATCGAGGCTGTTAGTGTATATGCCCTAGAGGCCATTACTGTATCATACTAGTTTATATATTACTTAATGGAAGCTTGGGATATTCACCTTGTATAAACAATCTTGCTCAATATAGTAGTATGCTACTTGGTTTGTTTCTACTTCAATGTGTACATGTGTTTATTTTGCGATATCACCTATACGCATTAGTGGAGCCCTTAGGATCTTTGCTTGATTACCAGCGTTGTGATGGCAGTCGCACTAGTGGGGGCTGGGTAATCTATAAGCACATCCTTATACAGGTCCCTAGTCGCAGGACTATCGAGACAGGGCATCGATACTCCGGAGTAGACTAGCGTATGCGCTTCTCATCCCAGTGTGGGAGATGGTCTGTCCCACAGCCATCAGTACGTTGTACTGGAGATAGTATACGGGTGCTCGTTGGGTTACGAGTACACTGGACAGGACTCGTCGGTAACTGATAGGTTGGTATTATACCTATCGTCAGTTATCAGTTCCCAGGTGACATGAGTACAGCTTAGTCCGCTGACTTGACACTGGCACTTCACCTCGAGTGTGTTCCCACTGTACTTTGACTACTACCCTACCACGGCTCAAAGGAGTCGTGCAAACAGGTGGTAGTTGGGTGCAGTCCCGAAGCACTTGGAGGCAGTGCCGGTTAGACAGGATTCGTCTCTCCCGGTATTGGGGGTTGACATCGCGCTGTGTCTAGGAGAGCCATTACACGAGTAGTCCCTGGCCAGGGCAAGCGAGATATACTGGTAGGCTTCCAGTGTTATCTCAGGGTGTTTTGGGCTTCACTCCGACACGACTTGTACCGCTATTGGGGGACTGACATTTACCGCCCCCTAGGCCCGACATGCGATGTATTAGACGAACAGACCGGACTGTACGGAGAATGTCACATTCAGACTCAGTAGGAGTTCAGATGGGGTTCACCTCGTCAGCCTTCTTGTCGGCATCTACCTGGGGACCGTTACGCACAGCTAGTGCCGCTTGCGGTCTGTGGTTAAACCCACTGCCAGCGTAGTGTTGAGTCTTTAGAGTCCCACACAGAGGGTATTCGCCTTTGGGCAAAACAGAGTAGAGGTCGCATGCTTTTGCGACAGGGTTCGTTCTCATCCGCGCACTTGTGCACGTTTGGAGTCCGGACGGATTGTACTAGCAGGCTCTGGTTTGAGCCAGATACTGGTATATTTTTTGGGGTTGCTTTTATCTCTCAGTATTCTTGTTCCTCGGAACGAGAATGCAGGTGTGTATGCACAGTTGTTTGAGGCGGAGGAAGAGGTTTTTCATTAGGGTTTCGGAACGGGTGCGTATGCACAGTTGACAGTCGTCTTTTTCCAAACCCTAATGGAATTATGAAATATCAATTAATAATAGTAATTAAATGAAATTGTGTCATGGTTGATTTTGTTGACTTGTTGACCATGGTTGACTTGTTGACCATGGTTGAATGTTTGACCATCATCATTGCTTTGCAAGGATACTCCATGATTCTAGCTTACATTCATTTAATGAAGTGATGATAATGGTCATTCCAAATACAACCATCAACTATTTCATTTTGAATTATTATTATTAATTAGATAATTCTTTTTCCTTTTGTTATGGTTGCAAGAAGAAAAAGAGCTCATTCTATCATATTCATTCTCTCTCCTCACTTCATCTTCTTCTTCCTCAAGCTCAAGGAGAATCCTTCTCATGTGTTGAGAATCCCTCTCCTTGAAAAGAAAACACCCCATAGATACTCTCTACTCTCTCTAGGGTTCAAGGTTTAGCAAGCCGGAGATCCTAGTTCACTCCAAGTTCGAGAAAGAGCCCGAAGGTTGAACCCTCAGGTGGATCCATCTTTGACGGAAGAAGGCTACGAGGAAAGAACCATCAACCTCTACTAGGTTTCAAGAAGAAGGAGTTCAAGTTAGGTATAACCATTTTGCCGAGTAGTTAACTCTCCTTTGCATGTATGCTAGTTTAGTTTAGACACGATCCCGACCTTGTTTAGTCCATGTTGACCCATGCGCTAAAAATTTGATTTTTATACCGTTTCCGCATCCCCGTAAGAACCGGGGGTCGCAACGTGGACTTACAGTGGTATCAGAGCCTAACTAAACTTAAACTAGCTTGGTAGCGAAGTGTATGGAAGTTCGAAACGGAAAAATCACAAAAACCGGAAATCAAAAACCCTAAGTTTCTGTTGAAATTTTTTGTGCTCTAAAAGTAAAAAGTTTTACTCCTAAAATCGGCTCAGGGTTTTGTGAGAACACCCACCAAAAACGATCCCATGAATCCTTCAGACCGCCGCGGATCCGCGGCCTCAGCTATTCTTCTTGCCGTGGATCCGCCGCCGTTTGGGCTCTTCATGTGATCGTGTTTTGTGCAGTGTTCTTCTGGTAGGGTTTTGGGATTTTTCAAATATGTTATATGTGCCCAGATTTTCCAGAAAAGAAATTTACTTTTGGGGTCCTATAAATCCGTATTTTTTTTCCGAACTTCGCTACACTTTGGCTATATTGGTTATATCTGTGATGTTTGTATGTATTGAACGTCGGCTAATCGCTATAAGTCGATTAGTCGGGGTTATACATCTCTGTGATCTGTGTTTGATATTGGAATATGTATATGAATGTGTTGGACTGTCGCGGGTGAATAGCCGGGGTGGATGTGAGATGAGCTTTTGTTTTTCTTTCATTCATTTATAATATGTAAATTGATGTAATAATATTATTTGTATGGCCGCACAACCGGGTCGGGGTTGTAGCCGTCATTGTATAATTCTTTTTACTGTTTTTGCTCCTAGGATAGACCCATGGAGGGGTGCACAAACTACCGGGTACTTGGCGGGTAGTTTGCCGCACCCATAGGGGTCTTGGGTGGGGTTTTGGCTATTCACCGCGACCGTGTAATCCGCTTTTCGTTGCAGGCTCGAACGGATTGCGGATTCCTAGTATATCCAATGTATTCATCTGTGATCTGTAATGTCTATCATTGCTTTATATTTAGGCGTTGCTTATGTTTTACAGCCGCGCTAGCCCAGCCCCCGCTCTGTCGTTAGTTAAGTAACCTAACGGGTGATGACGGGACCCCGTGGCGAATGCGAATGGCATAAGCGTACGTCATATTTTGGTTGTTTTCTGTAATGGTAGGATTAAATGATGGGACGCATTAAAAGAACTAATGCAAGAATATCACGCATTAAAAGAACTAATGCAAGATAATAAACCAAGTTAAAGTCGTTGGAACACTTTCAAAAAACCACTCGGTTCTTTTCAAAACTAACTTTTAAATACGGAGCTTGAGCCACTCCTTCTAAAAGCTATCTCGTTCCATCGATTATATCAAGTTCACTACGTTCACGATTTTACCAAAACCATTCGTAGCCCTCCGTCGTTTCGCATGAATAGGCAATAGTAATCACGCTATGTATATTGGCCAAAGTCAAGGCATAGTGATTGGTAGCTATTGGGTGTTCATGTGTAGCATAGATAGATGCGTTGGTTTGGGACAGTCGTACTGCCATTTTGGCCAAAGTCAAGGGTAGGTACGGGTGGATCCAAATTAACCTGGATAGTGACGGGAAGAACTTGACATGTGACTTATGATATTTTGGCCAAAGTCAAGGTCATAAGAGCATGGGGAAAAAATCCACATCGGGAGTTTCATAAGTACTGAAACTTGCTAGATTTGCATACCATTTGGAGTGTGATGATTCTGGTAGGATTCCTTCAGTTTCGTCACGCGATGATATTTGGATCCCGATCCTACTATGAGTATATGCTACTCCTCGGGAATTTTCTCACTAAACGATCAATGCTATAAACCTAGTAGGTGCCTAGAAAGGTGTTAGCGGGGCTACGCCCCCAGGGAAAAGAGGTTCTTAAATTAAGGAACTTCGCGAAAGCGTTGGAAAACCTCCCTCGAAGTACCGACACTGGCCTGGCTGAACGGTTAAGCAAGTATTGTGCGGTGGGATTGATCCCGACTGATTCTTCCTTTATGGTTTGAGGAGGGATTCGAGAGACAGTGGGAGCCATCTTGTTTAGACAAATTAAAAACCACTCTAAATTTGCAAGAGCATCATGCTAAAGTGTTTCTTCTCTCTCCTCCTGCAGCGACCAAATCGAAATGACTGGACTTAAGTTACTTCTAGATAAAAACATACTGACAGGGCCAAACTACAAAGATTGGCTCAGGAATGTCAAAATGGCAATCACTTACGACAAGCTGGGGTATCTTCTTACCACCAAAGCTCCCCCCGTCCCAGGTCCCACCTCCAGCGTCGCGGATAAGGAAATCCGTAAGACTTGGGAGATTGATTGCGCGAAGGCCAGGTGCCTCATGCTTGCCTCTATGGACAACGAACATCAGAGGAGGCACGAGAATATGGACTTGGAATCCATATTTCTTCATACAAAAGAACTGTATGGAGAGTAGTCTCGTATCGTAAGATACGAAGTGTCGAAGAAGTTATTTTCGGCAAAGTTGGCCGTCGGATCATCGGTAGCGGACCACGTGCTTAAGATGATTGGCTACATTGAGGAGCTCGTGGAACTTGGGACCACGTTGGAAAGTGAACTCTATACGGATTTAATTCTCCAGTCCCTTCCATCCACTTACGCCCAGTTTATACTGAACTTCAACTTACAAGAAAAAGAAGTTGAACTTTCAGAACTCCTCAACATGCTGAGGAGCGCAGAGGGCACCCTACAGAAAGGTAGGGAAACACCCGCTTTGTTTGTAGGAGGATCTTCTTCTTCTAGGTCCAAGGCGAAAGCCAAGGGAAAGAGGAAGAAAGCCCCCGCCAAACCAAGGGGCGGTGTTAGTAAAGTGGGTACGAAGGGAAAGGAAAAGGCAACAAAGATTGCGGGGAAGCTTGTGGGAAAGGAAGAATGCTTCTATTGTCATAAGAGTGGACACTGGAACAAAGATTGCAGGGCTTGGAAAGCCAGGACACAGGAACTGAAGCAGGTTGCGGCTTCAGCTTCAGGTGTGTATGTTATTGAAAACTGTCTTTCTATAAACTCTACTTCCTGGGTATTGGATACCGGATCAGGATCTCATATCTGTAATTCTTTGCAGGCGTTGAGAAACCGTAGGGTTTTGAAGGCAGGTGACATGACCCTCAGAGTTGCGAACGGAGCTAGCATGGATGCTAAAGCCATGGGGGACTATCACCTGGGAATGTCAGATGGGCATGTTTTGGTTTTGCGTAATTGCTTTTTTGTACCCAACGCAACTTGTAATATCATTTCTGTATCTTTGGTTTCTAAAGAAGGTTATGAATTTGCGTTTGTAAGTAATGTTGTAAACATTCACCTTAATCAAGTTCTGATTGGGTCAGGTACATTGAGCAATGGTATATACGTATTGAACCAACCACAGATTTTCAATGTCCAGAATACACACAAAAGAAAGTCTCCGGAAATCAATCAGACTTTCTTATGGCATTGCAGACTGGGTCACATCAATGAGAGAAGGTTGACTAAGTTACATACAGAAGGGTATTTGGATCCGTTCGAATATCAATCGTATGCCACTTGTCAATCCTGTCTCAAAGGAAAGATGACAAAGACTCCGTTCACTGGACACGGAGTAAGAGAAAGCGAGCTCTTGGGACTCGTACACAGCGACGTGTGCGGTCTAATGTCTACACATGCGCGAAGCGGTTATTCTTACTTCATTACTTTTACGGATGACTTTTCAAGGTACGGTTATGTCTTCTTAATGAAACATAAGTCCGAAGCCTTTGAAAAGTTCCAGGAATATAAGAATGAAGTAGAAAAACAAACCGGCAAAAGTATCAAGATTCTAAGATCGGATCGAGGTGGAGAATACTTAAGTGCCGAGTTCCTGAATTGCTTAAAAGAGAATGGGATTCTCTCTCAGCTTACTCCTCCATACACTCCGCAACACAACGGTGTATCGGAGAGACGGAACCGAACCCTATTGGATATGGTACGGTCCATGATGAGTAACGCTGAGTTACCGCGATCATTCTGGGGTATGCGCTAGAATCAGCTGCGTACCTTTTGAACCGAGTTCCTACTAAGACTGTGCCTACTACACCATATGAGATGTGGTGTGGGAAGAGGCCCCATCTCAGTCACATTAAGACTTGGGGAAGTCCAGCTTTTGTTAAAAAGCAGCATGCGGACAAGCTCGAGGCGCGCTCAGTACTGTGTAAGTTTGTGGGATATCCAAAGAATTCCAAGGGATATCTCTTCTACTACGAAGAGGAACAAAAAGTTCTTGTTTCTCGTCATGCCCACTTTCTAGAACACCAGTTCTTAGAAAAAGAATTAAGTGGGAGCGCAGTAGAACTGGAAGAAATTCCAGAACCACAGACTATTACTGAAAGCTTAGTAGAACCAAAGGGTTCAAATGAACAGGACATTCCTACGCCGCTCCGCAGGAGTAGTAGGCAGTCTCATCCGCCCGAGAGATACTACGGTTTTCTCATAGACGGGGATAGAGAGGATTGCATCATAGATTATGATGAGCCTACTAGCTTCCAGCAGGCCGTTCAGAGCGTTGACTCGGTAAAATGGCTGGATGCAATGCGGACCGAAATGGAGTCCATGTACACCAACAAAGTATGGACGTTGGACATTGCTCCAGACGGGGTAAAACCCGTAGGATGCAAGTGGATCTTCAAAAGGAAGATTGGTGTAGATGGACAGGTTGAGACCTATAAAGCTAGACTTGTAGCAAAGGGTTTCCGTCAAAGACCTGGCTTGGACTATGACGAAACCTTTTCTCCAGTGGCTATGCTGAAATCCATTCGGATCCTTCTTGCCATTGCTGCCTTCCACGATTATGAGATTTGGCAGATGGACGTAAAAACCGCTTTTCTAAATGGAAATTTAGAGGAGTGTGTCTATATGGACCAGCCAGAGGGTTTCATTCAGAGTGGGAGCAGCGGAAAGGTGTGCAAGTTGCTTAAGTCCATCTATGGACTAAAGCAGGCATCGCGGAGTTGGAACATCTGCTTTGATGAGACGGTCAAAGAATTTGACTTTATCAAAAATCCAGATGAACCATGCATCTATAGTAGATTTGTAGCGAGAACTGTAGTATTCCTCGTTTTATACGTGGATGACATTCTCTTAATAGGAAATGACATTCCTATGATACAATCTGTCAAGGGGTTCTTGTCACAAAGGTTCTCCATGAAAGACCTGGGTGATGCCTCTTACATCCTGGGGATCCGGATCCATCGTGATAGATCCAAGAGGATATTAGGACTTTCACAGTCCAGGTACATCGACACCGTACTGAAAAGATTCAGTATGGAAGATTCCAAGCGCGGTAATCTACCGGCTTGTCACGGAATCACCCTCTCTAAAGAGATGTCCCCCAAGACTGATTTGGAGAGGGATCGCATGTCTATTATACCCTACGCTTCTGCGGTAGGCTCTATAATGTATGCGATGTTGTGTACCAGACCGGATGTAGCTTATGCACTGAGTGTGGTAAGCAGGTATCAGTCAAACCCTGGGGAGAAACACTGGATAGCGGTAAAGAACATTCTCAAGTACCTGAGAAGGACTAAGGAGATGTTCTTGGTGTATGGCGGAAAAAACCTCCAGATCGAGGCCTTTGCTGACTCCAGCTTCCAGAGTGACAAGGATGATTCCAAGTCCATGTCGGGTTTTGTCTTTACCCTCAATGGAGGGGCGGTGTGTTGGAAGAGTTCCAAACAGGAAACCGTTGCTGACTCGACGATAGAAGCGGAATACATCGCTGCATCTGATGCCGCAAAAGAAGCTGTCTGGATGAAGAAGTTCTTGAAAGAACTTCAGGTTGTTCCGTCCATTGTTGACCCAATACCTCTGTATTACGACAACAACGGGGCTATAGCTTTAGCGAAGGAACCCAGGTCCCATCAGAGATCCAGGCACATCTTGAGGCGGTATCACCTGATCAGGGAGATCGTGGATCGCCAGGAGATCGAGGTTCGGAGAGTCGCTTCAGAAGATAACACGGCAGATCCATTCACCAAGGCCTTACCCCAGACTCAGTTCGAGCTGCTGATCGAGATGATAGGTCTTCGATACGCCAGTACATGGCCTTAGTGCAAGTGGAAGATTGTTAGTGTATATGCCCTAGAGGCCATTACTGTATCATACTAGTTTGTATATTACTTAATGGAAGCTTGGGATATTCACCTTGTATAAACAATCTTGCTCAATATAGTAGTATGCTACTTGGTTTGTTTCTACTTCAATGTGTACATGTGTTTATTTTGCGATATCACCTATACGCATTAGTGGAGCCCTTAGGATCTTTGCTTGATTACCAGCGTTGTGATGGCAGTCGCACTAGTGGGGGCTGGGTAATCTATAAGCACATCCTTATACAGGTCCCTAGTCGCAGGACTATCGAGACAGGGCATCGATACTCCGGTGTAGACTAGCGTATGCGCTTCTCATCCCAGTGTGGGAGATGGTCTGTCCCACAGCCATCAGTACGTCGTACTGGAGATAGTATACGGGTGCTCGTTGGGTTACGAGTACACTGGACAGGACTCGTCGGGAACTGATAGGTTGGTATTATACCTATCGTCAGTTATCAGTTCCCAGGTGACATGAGTACAGCTTAGTCCGCTGACTTGACACTGGCACTTCGCCTCGAGTGTATTCCCACTGTACTTTGACTACTACCCTACCACGGCTCAAAGGAGTCGTGCAAATAGGTGGTAGTTGGGTGCAGTCCCGAAGCACTTGGAGGCAGTGCCGGTTAGACAGGATTCGTCTCTCCCGGTATTGGGGGTTGACATTGCGCTGTGTCTAGGAGAGCCATTACACGAGTAGTCCCTGGCCAGGGCAAGCGAGATATACTGGTAGGCTTCCAGTGTTATCTCAGGGTGTTTTGGGCTTCACTCCGACACGACTTGTACCGCTATTGGGGGACTGACGTTTACCGCCCCCTAGGCCCGACATGCGATGTATCAGAAGAACAGACCGGACTGTACGGAGAATGTCACATTCAGACTCAGTAGGAGTTCAGATGGGGTTCACCTCGTCAGCCTTCTTGTCGGCATCTACCTGGGGACCGTTACGCACAGCTAGTGCCGCTTGCGGTCTGTGGTTAAACCCACTGCCAGCGTAGTGTCGAGTCTTTAGAGTCCCACACAGAGGGTATTCGTCTTTGGGCAAAACAGAGTAGAGGTCGCATGGTTTTGCGATAGGGTTCGTTCTCATCCGCGCACTTGTGCACGTTTGGAGTCCGGACGGATTATACTAGCAGGCTCTGGTTTGAGCCAGATACTGGTATATGTTTTGGGGTTGCTTTTATCTCTCAGTATTCTTGTTCCTCGGAACGAGAATGCAGGTGTGTATGCACAGTTGTTTGAGGCGGAGGAAGAGGTTTTTCATTAGGGTTTCGGAACGGGTGCGTATGCACAGTTGACAGTCGTCTTTTTCCAAACCCTAATGGAATTATGAAATATCAATTAATAATAGTAATTAAATGAAATTGTGTCATGGTTGATTTTGTTGACTTGTTGACCATGGTTGACTTGTTGACCATGGTTGAATGTTTGACCATCATCATTGCTTTGCAAGGATACTCCTTGATTCTAGCTTACATTCATTTAATGAAGTGATGATAATGGTCATTCCAAATACAACCATCAACTATTTCATTTTGAATTATTATTATTAATTAGATAATTCTTTTTCCTTTTGTTATGGTTGCAAGAAGAAAAAGAGCTCATTCTATCATATTCATTCTCTCTCCTCACTTCATCTTCTTCTTCCTCAAGCTCAAGGAGAATCCTTCTCATGTGTTGAGAATCCCTCTCCTTGAAAAGAAAACACCCCATAGATACTCTCTACTCTCTCTAGAGTTCAATATTTAGCAAGCCGGAGATCCTAGTTCACTCCAAGTTCGAGAAAGAGCCCGAAGGTTGAACCCTCAGGTGGATCCATCTTTGACGGAAGAAGGCTACGAGGAAAGAACCATCAACCTCTACTAGGTTTCA
The DNA here is from genome assembly GCA_030015575.1 of Agapanthus africanus. NCBI lineage: Eukaryota > Viridiplantae > Streptophyta > Magnoliopsida > Asparagales > Amaryllidaceae > Agapanthus > Agapanthus africanus. Next base: position 307,719,928 of record CM057342.1, read on the forward strand.
AGAAGAAGGAGTTCAAGTTAGGTATAACCATTTTGCCGAGTAGTTAACTCTCCTTTGCATGTATGCTAGTTTAGTTTAGACACGATCCCGACCTTGTTTAGTCCATGTTGCCCCATGCGCTAAAAATTTGATTTTTATACCGTTTCCGCATCCCCGTAAGAACCGGGGGTCGCAACGTGGACTTACAGAGGCGAGTGCGGATGGCATAAGTGTACGTCGTATTTATCTGTGATGTTTAGGTAACTTAAATGATGGGACTTCATTAATATGATTAATGAAATAAAAGAAACCTAATGATGTTGTGGAATCGAATTTCAAAATTAAAACAGGTAGCTACGGTTCTTGCTTTGCATAGTGGTATATATGATATATCCTGCACCTTATTCGATGAGGAAAGGGCCGACGATCCCTTCACTGGGAGTGACCCCTTTAGCAATGACTGGCAGATGCTACAACCCTCGGTTTGTCTTTTGATTGCTTCTATAGTTTCTCCTTTGCACAGTGATATATATGATATGTCCCGCACCTCATTCGACGAGGAAAGGGCCGACGATCCCTTCACCGGGAGTGACCCCTTTAGCAAAACTAGAAAAGCCTCAAAAACACTCCATTTCAAAATCATTTGATTCTACAACGATATCAAGTTCATTACGCAATAGGTTTTCAGAAAAACCTGTCGTAGCCCTCCGTCATTTCAGATAAGTTGTATATAGTATTCGTGCTACATTTGTTGGCTTTCGTCAAGGTGTAGTGTGCGGTAGCTATATGCTGCTTATCTGCTGCATACGATGCGATTGGATTAAGGTAGTCGTACGGCTTTGTTGGCTTTCGTCAAGGGTCGTGCGGGTGGGTTTAATTCAGTCAAGAAATGTACGGGTTGAACTTGACTAGCGGGCTATGGTTTGTTGGCTTTCGTCAAGGTCATAGCACGTTAGGGGCGAAATATTATCGGGAATTTCAAGTGTTGAAATTTGCAATGAGATTGCATACCTTCTATGAGATAGTTGGATCCCGATACCCGCTGTGAGTAAGAGTTACTCCTGGGAGAGTTTTACACATTGCAATTAGCCGATCAAGTAGGTGTCTAGAAAGGTGTTAACGAGGTTACGCCTCTGGGAAAACGAGGTTTACTGTAATTAGGTCCGTGCGAAAGCACGGGGAACCTCCCTCAAAGTACCGACACTGGCCTGGCTGAAAGATTGGCGAACTTGTAGAGTGTAATTAATCCCGGCTAGTCTTTTCTTTTAGGGTTTGAAGGAAGATATTATAAAAACAGTGGGAGCCATCCTGATTAGATAAAATAATAACCAATCTGATTTTGCAAGAGCGCACGCTGAGTGTTTTCTTCTCTCTCTCTCCAGGTAGCGACCATATCACGCCTTAATCAAGATAATAATACGGATTATTGACCGAACCCGCTTGTTATACTGAGCTGGGGAACGTTGGTCCCGCTCCAACTTATAATTGTTATAAGACAGAGCAGGAACTAGAGGAATACCTGAATTCCTATGCCGTCCAAACGATGAAAGTGCATATGATGCATCTCCTTCAGGTGTGTTCATTACAAAGAACTGTTTCTCTGTATCCTCTACGTCTTGGGTATTTGATACCGGATCAGGATCCCACATATGTAATCTATTACATAGGGCTACAGATAGGTAGAGAACTGAGGACGGGTGATAAGTTTCATGAGACAGAAAACGGTGCAAGTGTTGCAGCCAAGTCTGTTGGTCACTGTCACCCTGTATTACCAAAATACATTGATTCTGAACGAATGTTATTAGATACCGAACCTGACATACAAAATCATATCAGTCTCTTTATTAGTAAAGAAATGATAAAATTTTGTATTGTTGGATAATGTTTTGAACATTTCCTATTTCAAAAGTTGATCAGTTCAGGCACGTTATCTAAAAGCATTGATGTTCTAAATCAAACTACAGTTCTTAGTATACAGAACACACACAAGAGGAAGAGTTCAGAAATGAACGGATCCTTCTTGAGGTATTGTAGACTAGGTCATATCAATGCGACCCGACTGGCTGAAGTTACATTTAGATGCATATTTAAATCAGTTTGAATTTACATCTTGTGAAACTTGCCAGTCATGTCACAAAGATTAGATGACCATAGCTCTGTTTATTGGAAACAGAGAAAGAGTTAGTGAACTCTTGGGACTGATACATAGTGATGTATGTAGGTCCCCTGTGTACACATGCCAAGACCGGTTCTTTGTATTTCATTACATTCTCTGATAATCTCTCAAGATTCAGACATATGTTCCTGTTGAAACACAAGTCCTAACCTTTTGAGATATTCACAGAATATAAGTTAGAAGTAGAGAACTCAAATACGGGTATAAGTATTATGTCCAATGATGAGATCAAGGAGGAGAATACTTGTGCACGAAATTCCTTGACTATTCTAAAGGAGAATGAGATTCTCTCTCTCAGCATTACTCCTCCGTATACACCATAGCACGTTGGTATATCGGGGGGGAGCAATCGCACCATATTAGATATGGTGTGCTCTATGATGAGTATTATTAAGTTACCTATTTCCTTTTAGGGGTTGTGCACTTAAGAAGTTGCATACCTATTGAATTGGGTCCGAATCAAATCAGTTCCTACCACTCCATATAAGATATGGTATGGGAAGAACCTATCTCTTAAGTAAGTTAAGATTTGGGATTGTCCGGCCTATGTCAAAAGCAAAATCCGGACAAGATCGAGGCAAGGTCAGTTCTGTAGAACTGGAAAGCTTCCAGCTATACAAAACTGCAGCTGATTTGACAGGACCAAAGGATTCTATAGTCCCCGACGAACCTCAGCCTCTTTGCCGATCTAGCAGGGTTCCTCGCCTGCCTGAGAGATACTTCGGTTTCTCGATGACAGTGGGAGCGAGGATTGCATCATGAGATGATGACCCAACTAGTTTCGAGCTGGCCATCGAGAGTAGGGACTCTGTAAGAATGGCTGGATGCTTAGCGATCTGAGATGGAATCCATGTACACCAACAAAGTATGGACTTTGGTTGCTATATCTGAAGGGTTAAATCCCCATCAGGAGCAAGTATATCTTGAGAAGATTACTTGGTGTAGATGGAAAAGTTGAGACTTTCAAAGCTAGACTTGTTAAAGGTTTTCATAATCGACCAGGCGTGGATAATGATGAAACCTTTTCCAGTGGCTATGCTTAAGTCCATCCGGATCCTACTTGCCATGGCTACATACCATGACTACGATATCTAGCGGTTGGGTGTCATGACTGCTCTTCTAAATGATATTGTAGAAGAGAGAGTCTATAAGTACACAGTCAGAGGGCTTCGTAAACAGTGGGAGCAGCGGAAACGTGTACAAGATCCTTTATAGGATAAAGCAGGTATCGCAGAGTTGGAACATCTGTTTTGATGTAGTAGTCAAATAATTTGACTTCATCAAAATGGTAGATGAACCTTATATATACAAAAAGGTAGTAGGGAGTATGGTGGCGATCCTCGTAGAGTACGTGGATGACATACTCTTGATAGGGAAGGAGTTTCCTATGCTACGCTCGATCAATCTCCGCTTATCACAATGATTCTCCACATAGGATCAAAGTGATACCTACTAAATCCTAGGTTTTGGATCTATGAGATAAATCTAAATGGATGTTAGGATTCTCACTAGTTGTAGTGAGAAGGTATCAATCGATCCAGGGGAGAATCACTGGAAAAGTTCCAGAGTGATAAGGACGACTGAATGTCAGTCACAGGCATTGTCTTTACCCTCAGTAGAGGGACGGTATGTTGGAAGAGTTCCAAGCTAGATACCATGGCATACTAGATGATTAAAGGCAAGATACATCGTTACCAAAGATGCTACCAAAAAGGAAGTCTGGGTGTATATTAGTTCATGAGATGAACTTAGTTCCTCCCATTGTGTGACAATGGAGTTGTGGCTTATGCCTAGGAACGCCCGTCCCATCAGTGATCCAGACATATTCTGAGGTAGTGTCACCTGATCATGGAGATAGTTGATCTCCAGGGTGATCGAGGTTTGGAGAGTAGACTCAGAGGATAACACGGCGGATCCACTCACAAAGGCATTTTCCCATAGAGAGACTTTTATGGGATGGTTGAGTATGAGATACTACAACTACTGCTATCAGATGGCCCTAGTGCAAGTGGAAGATTGTTAGTTATATGTATGCCCTAGAGGCCATTACTATACATAGGATGTATATTGTAGTGGATGCTTGGACATATATAGGGAGGACTTTCTTGCTCGACATGATAGTATGCTATCTGGTTGCTCTTTACCTTAACGTGTACACTGATTGTCTCTCTATTACATGTTGGTAAAGCCCTTAGGATGTGTACTTGAATACCTGGACTGTGATGCGGATCATACTAGTGGGGACATGGTAGTCCATAAGTACATCCTTCAAGGTCCCTAGTCGTGGGTATATCGAGACGGGGCATCGATATACCAGAGTAGACTAGCGTATACCTTCTCGACCCATACAGATGGGCGATGGATGATCCCATATCCATTGGTGTTTGACATCAGAGATGATATACGGGTGCTCAGTGGAGACTGGGTACACTGGATGGACTCACTAAGAACTCCCAGATGGTATTATACCTCACGTCAGATGGCAGTTCTCTGGTGACACTGGTACAGGTTAGTCTGTAGACCCGAGATCGTCATAGAGTCTTGTGTGATTCCCACTGTGCTTTGATTTCCACCTTACCACGTCCAAGAGGACGTGGAAAACTGTGGTTTTTGGGTACAGTCCCGAATCGCATGGAGGCAATGAGCGATAGGAGGGGATTCGTCTCTCCCGGTATAGGGAGTTGATGTTGCGCTGTGTTCGATTGGCTATAACCGGAAATCCCTGGCCAGGGTTACTGAGATTTACTGGTAAGTGTTACCAGTAGTTTCTCGAACTGTTATAGACCTCATATCGACACGACTTATCGAGCTACTGGGGTCTGACGTTTACCACCCCTAGGCGAGACATGCGACATATCAGACGATCAGACCGGACTGTACGGTAAGTGTTGCTGGTTGGATTCACAGGAGTGTGAGCGGGCTTGCTCTTTGATCTTCTGATCGCTCAATACCCGGGTGGCCGTTACGTTTAGCAGACCGCTTGCGGCTTGTGGGTGTTTGATATGATCATCACCTGCTGCCGGCGTATTGACGAGTCTTTAGAGTCCTACACAGAGGTTTCCTGGCTCAAGCGAAACGAAATAGGAGCGCATATGAGATATGTGCGGGACCGAGAATAATACCAGTATGTGATACTGTATTCTATTCTCGCGATTTGTATCATTGGACGGTTATATATGATATAGCCGGGTTACCGAATCAAGTGTTGATTCGATACATTGATACACTTGATATTAGTCGGTTAGATGCAGTATGACCGGATCATTAAATCAAGTGTTGATTTAATGATTTAATGTATAATTATATATTTGATATATTATTTTGCATTAACTAGTATTGGTTCACTTAAGATGGATTTTCTCACATGATGTGCACATTGTATATATGATATAGTTTTCGTGCACTAGTTTGTATCATGTTTGATGATACATGCAAACTTGGGTGTGTATAATTAAACCATGATTAGGTTAATGGTTAGGGTTTGATTTACTTATTTATTTATTTCTTTTCATTTATTTTAGGGCAAGAAATGAAATGGTTGCTTCTTTTGTTCTTTTGTTGAAGCTTCATGAAGCTTTGACCATTTTTGTTTCTTTCCTAAACCTAACCATTCACCTAAACCATAGTTTATTCTCTACACTTGTTAAACTAACCCAAGGTTGCATTATGATAAGATCACTTGATTTATTACTATTAATCAATTGATTTTATCATTATTCATCATATTCTTTTTCTTCTTCTTCTTCTTCTTCAAGAAGAAGAAACCTTGCTTCCTCCAATGGTGACATAAGAAAAAGAGTGAGAAATCCAAATCCAAAGTGAACCCACTTCCTATTTCTTCATCCTCTACCACTTGCCATGTAGTATAGGGTGTTTTCTTCACACGTTTCATGACTTGGTGAAGGTGGAGCTTGAGTTTGAGTTGCTTCGACGTAGATCATCTTCGGCATCGAAGTCGACGACCTAGCCCGATCATTTCTTCGACGAAACCATCGCTAGAGTCCGAGATCTGATGATCGCAGTGGAGGGACATCATCACGGAGCTAAGGAAGTGGAGGACTGGATCTATAAAGGTTGTAGTCACTTTCACTATCTAGTTAAGTTGTTAACTTGTTGTTTCGCCTTACCTCTAGTTACGATCTTGCTTAGGGTTTCTCGGCGCATAGAAATTTTTTGAATTTGGCATGGTAGATGCCTTGTGGAACCTCTTGAGTGTGCCTAGGAACCTTACACCAACTTCGTGCCCGAGTTGCCTCGGTCCAGAGGTGGGAGCCCGTAAAAGAGCCCGGTGATGTGGTGCCCTTCCGACGAGGAGATGAAGACCGGAGATTCCGCGGGGAGATCGGGACTACGACGAGAAGACCGAAGGACACGGATCGCTCGGTATATCTCTCTACCCCTTCTCTAGTTAGATAGGAGTAGGTTAATGGCCCGATCCGGGTTTTTAGTACGCGGTAGCGCCGGTTTTAAAAGTTAAAGAAAAGTATCGTTTCCGCATTTTGGCCTCGGAATGACGGCCGGGGCACTGCCGTGCACATACACTGGTATCAGAGCCACGCCATTAACCTAGTCTAGCTTGCTCTAACGTGTTTACAAGTTCTATCGAACGGATTTTCAAAAAACCGCGTTTCCATGTCAAATTTTTCCAGTGCTTTAAAAATTATTTGGTACATTGTAAAAATACGTGCAGGGTTTTTTATGCATTCTGTGAAAATTTGGTAGGCTGAAGTTACTGTAGCGCGGCGGATCAGCGGCCAAAACCACGTTTTGGCCGCGGATACGCCGCCGAATTTTGGCTTCACTGCATCAAATTTTTATAGTGGCTCTCTGACATGAAAATAGGGTTTCTGGTATATTCTTTTTGGGCCCAGATGTTTTTGAGTGCTACAGTTGTGCATGGGGCCCACTTCGGGAAATTTAGTCGATCGAAACTTTTAAACATGTTAGTTCACAGTATTTACATTATATCTGCGACCGTGAATCATTTGATCGGTAAATCCTGTCTAACTGCTATAGCCCTTTTAGACGGATTTGCGAACGTGACATTCACGTTGATGTTCTGTGTTGTGCTGTGATGTTGCGGATTGTCGTGGTGGATAGCCTGGAGGCAATGTTAGTACAGTTTGGTGTATTATGTACATTTTATATTGCGGGGCGAGCGTCCGACATGTGGACTGCCATCACTGCCCGTTTGTATATTATTCTTTTGGGGAACGACCGGGCTGAGGTCGATGTACCCGTTGTATGTATATTTTACTTTCTGTACTAGGATTACCCCGCGGAGGGGTGCACGGATAGCCGGGTTCTAGAGGGCAACGGGCCAGCATCTCATGGAATTGAGACAGAGGGGGCTTTACTCTAGAATTGGCGAGCTATTCGCCGCACTCATAGGGGGTACAGGTTGACCCAAGGAGGGGTGCCCAAGTTACCGGATTCCATGAAGTGCTGGGTGGTCCATTGACGTTGCTGATGTTAGTTGTATGTATGCCCTAGAGGCCATTACTGTACATAGGATGTATATTGTAGTGGATGCTGGGACATATATAGGGAGGACTTTCTTGCTCGACATGATAGTATGCTATCTGGTTACCCTTTACCTTAACGTGTATGCTGATTGTCTCTCTGTTACATGTTGGTAAAGCCCTTAGGATCTGTACTTGACTACCTGGACTATGATGCGGATCATACTAGTGGGGACATGGTAGTCCATAAGTACATCCTTCAAAGTCCCTAGTCGTGGGTGTATCGAGACGGGGCATCGATATACCAGAGTAGACTAGCATGTACCTTCTCGACCCATACAGATGGGCGATGGATGATCCCATATCCATCGGTGTTTGACATCAAAGATGATATACGGGTGCTCAGTAGAGACTGGGTACACTGGACGGACTCGCCGAGAACTCCCAGATGGTATTATACCTCACGTCAGATGGCAGTTCTCTGGTGACACTGGTACAGAGTAGTCTGTTGACCCGAGATCGTCATAGAGTCTTGTGTGGTTCCCACTGTGCTTTGATTTCCATCTTACCACATCCAAGAGGGCGTGCAAAACGGTGGTTTTTGGGTACAGTCCCGAGTCACATGGAGGCAATGAGCGATAGGAGGGGATTCGTCTCTCCCGGTATAGGGGGTTGATGTTGCGCTGTGTTCGATTGGCTATAACAGGAAATCCCTGGCCAGGGTTGCTGAGATTTACTGGTAAGTGTTACCAGTAGTTTCTCGAACAGTTATAGACCTCATATCGACACGACTTATCGAGCTATTGGGGTCTGACGTTTACCACCCCTAGGCAAGATATGCGACATATCAGACGATCAGACCGGACTGTACGGTAGTGTTACTGGTTGGATTCACTGGAGTGTGAGCGGGCTTGCTCGTCGATCTTCAGATCGCTCAATACCCGGGTGGCCGTTACGTTTAGCAGACCGCTTGCAGCTTGTGGGTGCTTGATATGATCATCACCTGCTGCCGGCGTATTGACGAGTCTTTAGAGTCCTACACAGAGGTTTACTGGCTCAAGCGAAACGAAATAGGAGCGCATATGAGATATGTGCGGGACCGAGAATAATACGAGTATGTGATACTGTATTCGATTCTCGCGATGTGACATTGATCGGTTATATGTGATATAGCCGGGTTATCGGATCAAGTGTTGATTCGATAAGTTGTTACTAATGATACTAGCCGGTTATATGCGATATGACCAGATCGTTAAATCAAGTGTTGATTTAATGATTTAATGCATAATTATATATTTGATATATTACTTTGCATCAACTAGTATCGGTTCACTTTATAATGGATTTTCTCACTCGGATGTGCGCATTACATACGCGATATGATTTTTGTGCACTATATTGTATCATGTTTGATGATACATGCATTTTGGTTAAATGTAAAGAATTAAACCATGTTTTAAGTGGATAATTAGGGTTTTGATTTCCTTATTCATTTATTAATCTTTTTCTTTTTGGAAAAAGGAAAAAGGAAATGAGAAAATGGTTGCTATTTTGTTTGTATTCTTTGAAGCTTCATGAACTTTGACCATTGCAACCATTTTGTCATCTTGTGAAAACCTAACCATTCACTAACCATGATCAATTCTCTACATTAAACCATGGTTACTATTATGATAAGGATGGTTTTTCTTTTCTTATTAAAGATAATTCTTATCATAATATTATTCTTCTTCTTCCTTCAACTCAAGAAGAAAACCTAAGGTCCATCAATGGTGATTGATGATTAAGAGTGAGAAATCCAATTCTAAAGTCTACCCAACTCCTATTTCTTCATTCTCTACCTCTTGCCAAGTAGTAGAGTGTGTTTACTTCACAAGTTTCTTGACTTGGTGAAGTCGGAGCTTGATTTAGCGATGCCTCGACGTAGATCATCTTCGGCATGGACATCGATGACCTAGCCCGTCCATTCTCCGATGAAGCCGACGCTAGAGCCCGGATTTGATTTGGACAGCAGAGAGGACCTCATCTCGGAGCCGTGGAGGTGGAGGACCGGATCTACAAAGGTTGTATTTCCGTATCTCTTAGTTAATTGTTAACTAGTTATCTTTTCGCCTAGATTTCTAGCCAACGATCCGTACACTAGGGTTTCTCGGCACCATAATTTTTGAAATTGGCATGTTCGATGCCTTGTGAGACCTCTTGAGAGTGCCTAGGAACCCTACAGTGGTATCAGAGCCTAGCTAGAGCCTTAGGCGAAGTCTAGACGGATTTTGAAGTCCGAACGACCCGAAACCCCAACCGGAAAATGCTCTCTGGACGTTTTCTGAAAACGTGGATTTTTTCAAATTAAAAATTGCTAAAAAATTCAGCAGGAAAAAATAATAATTATGATGCAAATTTTTTTCGATGAACAGTACAAACCGCGGCGGAACCGCGGCAGAAGCCTGCCTTCTGCGGCTGTTCCGCGGCGGAATGATGACGTCATCGTACACTGTTTGCACAGTAACTCCTATCATTTTATGCTGGATTTTCTGGGTATTTTTAAAATTTATTCCAGAGTTGTATTTTCTGGGATTATTTTGGGGATTCGGTGTTTCGATCGGAGTATCAAATTTTGTCTGTGTGGCTTTCCGGATAATTTTTAGAATATGTTAAAAAGTTCGACCGGATATAAATACCCAACTTTTCCCCTGTCGGGAAATTTCCAAGTGTTGGATCTTTCCGTAGTTTAACGGCGTTCTAAGTAGTGCAAGTAACGCGATGGACCCTCTAGAAGACAATAAACCTTAACTCGATTATGTGACCGTCTTGAACTGCCCTTTGAACCTTAGGGTTTGGGGCAGTACGGCGTGCCACATGTGAGGCGTTGGCTTGACCCTTCTACGGCTGGACCGTTGGTACTGAGGCATGAACGGAATGTTGTTAGACTTGTTTCATGTGTTGATCTGTATCGGGAAAACTTGGGTGTTCGAATGTTCAATCGGAAAGTTTAACATTTTCTAATTATCTGGAATGGGATACAATAATTGGAATTCACAAATAGTTATGAGATAACTAAATGAATGTTATAAACGTAGCAATTTAGTCTCACATGATCGGTTGCCACGGAATTTTGATGTGATCAAAAGTCCATCGCAATCACGTAGCGTACGCGGATACTCGCCGGGTAAACTTAATAGACAGCCTCACTCCATAGCCCCGACCAAGTGACTGTAGGAGAACCCCGTCGCCAAAAGCATCCGTTCGGGTGCTCCCGGCAGCGGTGTTCCGCCTTGGTGCACTTCGTCGACGGTATCGGGGGTGCGGCCGTCTACTGAAGTTTGCGACGAGCATTCGATCAGGATGTCGGGAATCTTGTTGAATTACCCGACTTGATATTGAAAAGTGTTTTCGATTTTGAGACTAAAATGCGGGGTTTATAATTGTTAGGCATGTGATGTCTAAGGAATTCATTTGGTCAGGCATGCGATGTCTGAGGTGGTTGCGGATTCCAACTGTTGTAGTTTTACACTTCCTTTTCTGTGACCGTAAGTGTAATATGTGATATCGCCGGTTTCGTTGCTATATGTCAACGACAATTGGGATGCGCATATTTACTTACGTTGATGACATGTGATGTTATGTGTTGCTGGATATGTTGTATTGGATCGTCGTGTTTGAATAGCCGGGGGTTTTTATGTGAGATGAGTGTTTTTCATTTTCATTCATGTAAAAACTTGTATGTAATATTCTTTTATTGGGACGCTTCCAGGTTGCGGAAGTTGTCACCGTTTGTATATTATTTACTTTTCCGTACTAGGATAGACCCAAGGAGAAGGGCACAAGTAACCGGGTTCTGGAGTCCAGTGGGAGACCAACTCGAGGAGTCGAGTCCGGGTCTCCTAACTCTAGAATTGGTAGGGTTGCTTGCCGCTCTCGTAGGGGTCTAGGGGTGTGGGTTTGGCTATTCATCACGACCGTGGAATCCGTGTTTTATACTGGCTCGTATTGAAAACACGGACGTCCTAGTATATCCAATATTTCATATGATTCTTCTGCTGCGATATCTGTGATGTGATCATGTGATGTTCTGTGATAGATACAGTATATAGTATATATGATATATTATATAGGCGTTACTTATGTTTTACACCCGCGCTAGCCCTGCCCCGCTCTGCCGTTAGTTACCTAACCTAACGGTGCACGAGGGGACATCGAGGCGAATGCGGATGGCATAAGTGTACGTCGTATTTATCTGTGATGTTTAGGTAATTTAAATGAAATGATGGGACTTCATTAATGTGATTAATGAAATAAAAGAAACCTAAGATGTTGTAGAATCGAATTTCAAAATAAAACAGGTAGCTACAGTTCTTGCTTTGCACAGCGGTATATGTGATATATCCTGCACCTTATTCGATGAGGAAAGGACCGAGATCCCTTCACCGGGAGTGACTCCTTTAGCAATAACTGGCAGATGCTACACACTCGGTTTGTCTTTTGATTGCTTTTAAGAGTTCTGCTTTGCACAGTGATATATATGATATATCCCGCACCTCATTCGACGAGGAAAGGACCGACGATCCCTTCACCGGGAGTGACTCCTTTAGCAAAACTAGAAAAGCCTCAAAAACACTCCATTTCAAAATTCATTCGATCCTACAACGATATCAAGTTCATTACGCAAAAGGTTTTCTTAAAAACCTGACGTAGCCCTCCGTCATTTCAGATAAGTCCTAGTTAGTATTCGTGCTGCGTTTGTTGACTCAGTCAAGGCGTAGTGTGCGGTAGCTGATTAGTGCTTATCTGCAAAGCATATGATGCGATTGGATTAGGGTAGTCGTGCGGCCTTGTTGACTCAGTCAAGGGTCGTGCGGGTGGGTTTAATTCGATCGAGAAATGACGGGTTGAACTTTACTTGTGGTCTATGATTTGTTGACTCAGTCAAGGTCATAGATCGCTTGGGGCAAAATATTATCGGGAATTTCAAGTGTTGAGATTTGCAATGAGATTGCATACCTTCTATGAGATAGTTGGATCCCGATACCCGCTGCGAGTAAGTGTTACTCCTGGGAGAGTTTTATACATTACAATTAGCCGATCAAGTAGGTGTCTAGAAAGGTGTCAACGGGGTTACGCCTCTGGGAAAACGAGGTTTACATTAATTAGGTTCGTGCGAAAGCACGGGGGGCCTCCCTCAAAGTACCGACACTGGCCTGGCTGAAAGATTGGCGAACTTGTAGTGTGTAATTAATCCCGGCTAGTCTTTCCTTTTAGGGTTTGAAGGAAGATTTGATAAAAAGCAGTGGGAGCCATCCTGATTAGATAAAATAATAACCAATCTATTCTTGCAAGAGCGCACGCTGAGTGTTTTCTTCTCTCTCTCTCCAGGTAGCGACCATATCACGCCTTAATCAAGATAATAATACGGATTATTGACCGAACCCGCTTGTTATACTGAGCTGGGGAACGTTGGTCCCGCTCCACCTTATAATTGTTATAAGATAGAGCAGGAAATTGGGGATTACCAGAATTCCCGTACCGCCCAAACGAAGAGAGTGCATGCTGATGCATCATCTTCGGGTGTGTTCATTATACAGAACTGTTTCTCAGTATCCTCTCCGTCCTGGGTATGTGATACCAGATCAGGATCCCAGATATGTAATATGTTACATAGGGCTACAGAAAGGTAGAGAACTGAGAACGGGTGATAAGTTTCATGAGGCAGAAAACGGGGCAAGTGTTGCAGCCAAGTCTGTTGGTCACTGTCACCCTGTATTACAAATACATTGATTCTGAACGAATGTTATTAGATACCGAACCTGATATACAAAATCATATCAGTCTCTTTATCAGTAAAGAAATGATAAAATTTTGTAATGTTGGATAATGTTTTGAACATTTCCTATATCAAAAGTTGATGGTATCAGGCACGTTATCTAAAAGCGTTGATGTTCTAAATCAAACTACAGTTCTTAGTATATGGAACACACACAAGAGGAAGAGTTTAGAAATGAACAAATTCTTCTTGAGGTATTGTAGACTAGGTCATATCAATGCGACCCGACTAGCTGAAGTTACATTTAGATGCATATCTAAATCAGTTTAAATTTACATCTTATGAAACTTGCCAGTCATGTCACAAAGATATCATGACCATAGCCCTGTTTATTTGAAACAGAGAAAGAGTTAGTGAACTCTTGGGATGATACATGTTGATGTATGTAGGTCCCCTGTCTACACATGCCAGGACCGGTTCTTTGTACTTCATTACATTCTCTGATAATCTCTCAAGATTCAGACATATGTTCCTGTTAAAAAACAAGTCCGAACCTTTTGAGATATTCACAGAATATAAGTTAGAAGTAGAGAACCAATACGGGTATAAGTATTATGTCCTATGATGAGATCAAGGAGGAGAATACTTGAGCACGGAATTCCTGGATTATTCTAAAGGAGAATAAGATTCTCTCTCAGCATTACTCCTCCGTATACACCATAGCACGATGGTATATCGGGGCGGAGCAATCACACCCTATATGATATGGTGTGCTCTATGATGAGCTGCTGAGTTACCTATTTCCTTTTGGGAGTTATGCACTTGAGAAGCTGCATACCTATTGAATTAGGTTCAAATCAAATCAGTTGCCTACCACTTCATATGTGATATAGAAAGGGAAGAGCCCATATCTTAAGTTAGTTAAGATTTGGGGTTGTCCGGGCTATGTCTAAAAGCATAATCCGGACAAGCTCGAGGCAAGGTCTGTAATGTAGAACTAGAAAGGTTCCAGCTATACAAACTACAGCAGATGATTTGATAGAGCCAAAGGATTCAGTAGATTCCAACGAACCTCAGCCTCTCCGCCGATCTAGTAGGGTTCCTCACCCACCTGAGAGATACTTCTGTTTCTCTATGACAGTGGGAGCGAGGATTGCATCATGAGATGATGACCCAACTAGTTTCGAGCTGGCCATCAGGAGTAAGACTCTGTAAGAATGGCTGGATGCTTAGTGATCTGAGATGGAATCCTTATACACCAACAAAGTATGGACTTTGGTTGCTATATCTGAAGGGTTAAATCCCCATCAGGAGCAAGTATATCTTGAGAAGATTACTTGGTGTAGATGGAAAAGTTGAGACTTTCAAAGATGGACTTGTTAAAGGTTTTCGTCATCGACCAAGCGTGGATAATGATGAAACCTTTTCAAGTAGCTATGCTTAAGTCCATCCAGATCCTACTTGTCACGGCTACATACCATGACTGCGATATCTGGTGGTTGGGTGTCATGACAGCTTTTCTAAATGATATTTTGGAAGAGAGCGTCTATAAGTACACAGCCAGAGGGCTTCGTAGACAGTGGGAGCAGCGGAAACGTGTGCAAGATGCTTTATAGGATAAAGCAGGCATCGCGGAGTTGGAACATCTGTTTTGATGGATTAGTCAAACAGTTTGACATCATCAAAATGGTAGATGAACCTTGTATATACAAAAAGGTAGTGGGGAGTATGGTGATGATCCTCGTAGAGTACGTGGATGACATACTCCTGATAGGGAAGAAGTTTCCTATGCTACGCTCGATCAATCTCCGCATATCAAAATGATTCTCCACATAGGATCATGACGATACCTGCTAAATCCTGAGTTTTGGATCTATGCGATAGATCTAAATGGATGTTAGGATACTCACTAGTTGTAGTGAGATGGTATCAGTTGATCCTGGGGAGAATCACTGGAAGGGTTCCAGGGTGATGAAGACGACTGAATGTCAGTCACAGGCATTGTCTGTACCCTCAGTAAAGGGACGGTATGTTGGAAGAGTTCCAAGCTAGATACCGTGACATACTAGACGATAAAGGCTGGATACATCGCTACTTAAGATGCTACCAAAGAGGCAGTCTGGGTGTATATTTGTTCATGAGATGAACTTTGTTCCTCCCATTGTGTGACAATGGAGTTGTGGCTTATGCCAAGGGACGCCGGTCCCATCAGTGATCCAGACATATTCTAAGGCAGTGTCACCTGATCATGGAGATGCTTGATCTCCAAGGGATCGAGGTCAGGAGAGTAGACTCAGAGGACAACACAGCGGATCCACTCACAAAGGCCTGTTCCCAGAGAGAGATTTTTATGGGATGGTTGAGTATGAGATACTACAACCACTGCTACAGATGGCCCTAGTGCAAATGGGAGATTGTTAGTTGTATGTATGCCCTAGAGGCCATTACTGTACATAGGATGTATATTGTAGTGGATGCTGGGACATATATAGGGAGGACTTTCTTGCTCGACATGATAGTATGCTATCTGGTTACCCTTTACCTTAACGTGTATGCTGATTGTCTCTCTGTTACATGTTGGTAAAGCCCTTAGGATCTGTACTTGACTACCTGGACTATGATGCGGATCATACTAGTGGGGACATGGTAGTCCATAAGTACATCCTTCAAAGTCCCTAGTCGTGGGTGTATCGAGACGGGGCATCGATATACCAGAGTAGACTAGCGTGTACCTTCTCGACCCATACAGATGGGCGATGGATGATCCCATATCCATCGGTGTTTGACATCAGAGATGATATACGGGTGCTCAGTAGAGACTGGGTACACTGGACGGACTCGCCGAGAACTCCCAGATGGTATTATACCTCACGTCAGATGGCAGTTCTCTGGTGACACTGGTACAGAGTAGTCCGTTGACCCGAGATCGTCATAGAGTCTTGTGTGGTTCCCACTGTGCTTTGATTTCCATCTTACCACGTCCAAGAGGGCGTGCAAAACGGTGGTTTTTGGGTACAGTCCCGAGTCACATGGAGGCAATGAGCGATAGGAGGGGATTCGTCTCTCCCGGTATAGGGGGTTGATGTTGCGCTGTGTTCGATTGGCTATAACAGGAAATCCCTAGCCAGGGTTGCTGAGATTTACTGGTAAGTGTTACCAGTAGTTTCTCGAACAGTTATAGACCTCATATCGACACGACTTATCGAGCTATTGGGGTCTGACGTTTACCACCCCTAGGCAAGATATGCGACATATCAGACGATCAGACCGGACTGTACGGTAGTGTTACTGGTTGGATTCACTGGAGTGTGAGCGGGCTTGCTCGTCGATCTTCAGATCGCTCAATACCCGGGTGGTCGTTACTTTTAGCAGACCGCTTGCGGCTTGTGGGTTCTTGATATGATCATCACCTGCTGCCGGCGTATTGACGAGTCTTTAGAGTCCTACACAGAGGTTTCCTGGCTCAAGCGAAACGAAATAGGAGCGCATATGAGATATGTGCGGGACCGAGAATAATACGAGTATGTGATACTGTATTCGATTCTCGCGATGTGACATTGATCGGTTATATGTGATATAGCCGGGTTATCGGATCAAGTGTTGATTCGATAAGTTGTTACTAATGATACTAGCCGGTTATATGCGATATGACCGGATCGTTAAATCAAGTGTTGATTTAATGATTTAATGCATAATTATATATTTGATATATTACTTTGCATCAACTAGTATCGGTTCACTTTATAATGGATTTTCTCACTCGGATGTGCGCATTACATATGCGATATGATTTTTGTGCACTATATTGTATCATGTTTGATGATACATGCATTTTGGTTAAATGTAAAGAATTAAACCATGTTTTAAGCGGATAATTAGGGTTTTGATTTCCTTATTCATTTATTAATCTTTTTCTTTTTGGAAAAAGGAAAAAGGAAATGAGAAAATGGTTGCTATTTTGTTTGTATTCTTTGAAGCTTCATGAACTTTGACCATTGCAACCATTTTGTCATCTTGTGAAAACCTAACCATTCACTAACCATGATCAATTCTCTACATTAAACCATGGTTACTATTATGATAAGGATGGTTTTTCTTTTCTTATTAAAGATAATTCTTATCATAATATTCTTCTTCTTCTTCCTTCAACTCAAGAAGAAAACCTAAGGTCCATCAATGGTGATTGATGATTAAGAGTGAGAAATCCAATTCTAAAGTCTACCCAACTCCTATTTCTTCATTCTCTACCTCTTGCCAAGTAGTAGAGTGTGTTTACTTCACAAGTTTCTTGACTTGGTGAAGTCGGAGCTTGATTTAGCGATGCCTCGACGTAGATCATCTTCGGCATGGACATCGATGACCTAGCCCGTCCATTCTCCGATGAAGCCGACGCTAGAGCCCGGATTTGATTTGGACAGCGGAGAGGACCTCATCTCGGAGCCGTGGAGGTGGAGGACCGGATCTACAAAGGTTGTATTTCCGTATCTCTTAGTTAATTGTTAACTAGTTATCTTTTCGCCTAGATTTCTAGCCAACGATCCGTACACTAGGGTTTCTCGGCACCATAATTTTTGAAATTGGCATGTTCGATGCCTTGTGAGACCTCTTGAGAGTGCCTAGGAACCCTACAGCTGAAGAGGGCTGCTTCGCTTCAGGTTTTGGCAGGTAACTTGCCGCACCCGTAGGGGTCTAGGATTTCATTGCACAGGCTATCCACACGACCAGGGGAACGTCGGGTTTCAGTAGCGGCTCTATGAAACCCGGGGATCCCAGATATCTGTATTGTTCTGTGATGCTTATTATATTTCCGTGATGTTGCATTTTATCATGCCTTGAGCGAATATTATATATTGATATATATACTAGTAGATGTTGTATATGTTTTGCATCCGCGCTAGTCCAGTCCCCGCTCTGTCGTTAGTTAAGTAACCTAACGGGTGATGACGGGACCCAGTGGCGAATGCGGATGGCATATACGTACATCATTATTTTCATTCTTTATTGGTGTAATCAATTGATGGGACTGCGTTGATTCGGATCAATGCAAGCTAAAAAAACCTATTCTGATGTTGTTGGAACAATTTTTCAAAAAGCTGTTATTGCAAGGGCGTTCTCTTTTATTTTGCACAGTGGTATTCGGTTATGAATATCCATCACCTCAGTCGACGAGGCAAGGGCTGAGATTCCTTCACCGGGAGTGACCCCTTGGACAGAAGTTTGCGTTAGGGCAATAACTTCACTATAGTCGTTTACTTTTGCTTTGCATCGTGGTATTCAGTTGGAATATCCTGCACCTCATTCTACGGGGAAAGAGCCGAAATCCCTTCACCGGGAGTGACCTCTTTAGCAAAAGTTTTCGTCTCTATATTTTTATAAAGCTATCCGGTTCCTTCAACGATATCAAGTTCATTACGTTAAAGATTTTTCGCCAAAAACCATCATAGCCCTCCGTCATTTCAGACGGGTAGCACGTAGTATTCATGCTATGTTTGTTGACCTTCGTCAAGGCATAGTGAATGGTAGCTTCTTGTTACCTTTCTGCAGCATAGATAGATGCGTTGATTTGGGACAGTCGTATAGCCTTGTTGACCTTCGTCAAGGGCTTGTACGGGTGGGTTTAAATTAACCTGGACAATGACGGGTAGAACTTGACATGTGATTTATGATTTGTTGACCTTCGTCAAGGTCATAAGAGCATGGGGTAAAAATCACCTCGGGAGTTTCTATAGAAACTGAAACTTGCCAGATATGCGCATACCTTCTGGAGTGTGATAACGTGAGTGGATTCCATCACGTTATCATGCGATGATAGTTGGATCCCGATTCCTACTGATGAGTTGGTTTACTCCTCGGGTGATCCCGACTAATTCTTCTTTCAGGTTTGGAGAAGAATTTGACGTTACAGTGGGATGTTTCCAGATTAGATAAAGTGATAACCATTCTGATCTAGGTTAGAGTGCACGCTGAGTGTTTCTTTTCTCTCTCTCTTTGGCAGCGACCATTGACCTGACCCTAGACTATGACTCAGAGACCAAAATTAACCGAACCTTCTTAAACACCGGCTTTTTGATTGTCTGAGTTGCAAACCTCATTGCCACTCCTACTTTTACCCTTTTCTCCAGAACACCCCGTATTACTACGAACATCCACTTCCATTGGGTAAAACCATCGTATGGTTATATACGAACTCGAAGGAACTTATTCCAGATTCGAGGATGGTTTCCGGTTCTGGAGAAGACGAATAGGTTTATTCAGTTGTCTTTTCCTTTTACCTTCTCTCAGATTGCGAGTGCTCCTTAGATTAGGGGGTAGTACACCCGTTACGCCTATTGGATAGTCTTCTTCCAAAGCTTAGGCTGGTGCCGAACGGTAGGGAATGAAGAAAGCCGATAAGCCTAAGTGTGGTGTACAGAAGGTATTAAGTTAAGACAAATAAAGGGATTAGTAAGAGGGCAAAGTAAATTGCGACTGCTATTCACGACCAAACCAAATATTTTATTACCACTCCCACTTCACATTTTTATTTCTCCAGGACACTCCGTATCACTACGAAGATCCACGGTTTATTGGATATTCCATCGTATGGTTATATACGAACTCGAAAGGAACTTGTTCCAGTTCGGGGATGGATTCTGGTTCAGGAGAAATAGGAATAAGGTTTATTCAGGTGTCTTTTATCTTCACCTTCTCTCGCATTGCGAGTGTTCCTAGGATTAGGACAGTACACCTATTATGCTTATTGGATAGTCTTCTTCCAAACCATAGGCTGGTGTCGAACGGTAGGGAAGGAAGAAAACCATTTAGCCTAAGAGAGTGTACAGAAGGTAATGACTAAAGACATATGAAGGGATTTGGAGAGATGGCAAAGAAATATACGGTTACAGTTGTGAATCTGGATAATGGAAGAGGCATTACTAGGAATACCCGGATACTCCTTCGAAACATTTACATGTTTCAGTTTCACTGTATATTGTTAAAAGAAAACTAATTTCCCAATTAGCCCTTGCTCCAGGGTATGTATTTACCAGGTTTGATTCTCACATCTGTATGGTTTTCCAGATTATGAGTGGGAGTAAGTTATTGGGGATTGGGTGATCATCCTCATTATATCGGGATTCGTTGTAATTGGTGATATTTGAGGAAGTCACCTGGGTTGTTTGCCGGACGGCAAATATTTGGTTTTGAATATCCGCTGTTATGCACCAATTTCAAATTGATATATCTGAACGTCTATTTTTATAGAGTGAGATATACCTTTTTGAAATTATGTCTATGACATTTACTTATATCAGTGGCTGGTTAGGTAAGGAGCATTAAACAGCGGTGTAATTCTTCTTAACCATAAGTACAATTTTCAACCTACGACACACAGGGTTTGAGTTATTAGACTCAGAGAACTTATACAGAGTATTGTATGTTGTCCAGTGTCCATGAGGACAGAGGGGTTGTTTCTCGTACTATATTCGGTTTACTTATGACTTCTCTAGTTTTTAGACAGGTGTTTCGTAGAAACACAAGGTCTGAGTTTTGAGAAGTTATAGGTATATGAACAAAGTAGAGAACCAGGTGTTGCAAGTATCGGGATTCTTCAAGGTGATCGAAGATGTAGATACTTGTGTATGGTATTCAGTTGATAGTAATGATTAAGAGAACTTGCATCTCTTTCAGGTTACTCATAAGTGGAAGCACTCCAAAGTTGAGTAATGTTGATAGGCCTCTCTCCATTTAGTTGACATGCACTGGAGACAGCTGCATGATTTGAATCTGGTTCAATTAAATCAGTGCCTCTGTTTCTGTATTAGATATAGAACAGTTCATATTCTTGACATTTTTAAGGTACGGGGAGTTTTCCGGCTGATTCTTAAAACCAGACTCTGGATAACTCAAGGCACGTTTCTGTAATGGCTGTTTGTGGGTTGACCCAGGATATGAAGAGGGTTGACTTTCTACCATCTGGAAGATCAATAGTGATATTGTTCTTGACTCGCCACGGTTTTAATAAAAATGGATTTTTTCAAAAAACAGTAGTGGGAGTATGGTAGAACTGGAAGTGATTCCAGAACCGCAAACGGTTACTGAAAATTTGATAAGAACCTAAAGATTCAATCTGATTTGATATTCCATTAGCCACTCCGCAGATAAGGTGGGTAACCTCAAGCACCCGAGAGGTATTCCGGTATGCTCAAAGACGGTAACAGGGAGGTTCTTGTTTATCCAGACTTGCCATTGCTGTTGTTCCAGACTATGAGACCCGGCAGGAGGATGAGTATAGCGTCGTTCTAAATAAGCTTTAGAAGTGCACGTGTATATGATTCTGCCAGAGGGTTGTTGTAACATTTCAAAATAATAAAATATTATTTTTGGGAATTTTTATAATTTAATATTATTTTATTGAATATTTTAATATTCTGGCATAATTAAATACAAATAAATGGAGAAAAATTATGGAAAATCATGGAAAATTCTAAGTTGGGGTATTTATTGGAATTATGCCATTTTTAAGTGTTTGTGATCAATTATATGCTAATTTAGCGCTAATCGCGATTAAAAATCGCTAATCGGATTTTTGGCAATTTTGTGTAAAGCATGCACGTATCATTTTTACACTTGTGTTGCATTTTTTGTTTCATGGTTTCACTTTGGGTTTACTATTCTTAGGAGAAGGATTGTGAGAGAATAAGAAAAAGAAAAGAGAAAAGAATAAAGAATGAGGTTTGGTGAGAGAGAGGTATGGGCTTATTTGACCAAACCCTTAGGCATTTTCTTCCCCTCATTTCCCCTCCCTCTCCCTCCATTGCTGCTGCTCCTGCACCTCACCTCCCTCCCCTCTTCAAACCCTCTAAACACCTCTAAAACAACTCCAAAACCCAACTCTCATTTCAATAAAAGTGTGCACAAGCTCAAGACCTACACGATGGACCAAGAAAGCATGGATTTTGGCCACTTGGGGCAACTCAAGAAAATTCTTGAGTTGCCAAATGAGGTAATTTCTGGATCATTAGATTAGTTTTTGCATTACTTGTAACCCTATGTTAAAATTGAATCGATATCGGGTGGTGCGGTAGACTTGAAGGAAACCTAGTTAGGGTTTGAGGAAATTGTGAGTGTAGTGTGAAATTGAGCTTAGTGGAGGCTGCACAAATACCCTTGTGATGGAATTGAGACCCAAACCTGAGATTTGAAACCCGGAATACGGATTTAGAAAACTGATATCGGAGATATTGTGAAATCTGTGAAGCTTTTAGGAATCTGCTATCACCCCGGGACCCCTAAAATAAAATTGAGCTGACAGTGAGTCGTGCAGGCACCTAGGAAGCTACCACCAATACCCGAGCCCCTAACTCAAAACCCCGGCCGCAGATTTAATCATTCTGGCCGCAATTTGCGGCCAGAGTAGAAAGGAATGGGTTCATTTTTGTTCTATGGCCGCACTAAATTAGACCCCTCCTATATGTAGTTTTGGCAAATTGTCACCTGGGGAAAATCTGGGAGCATTTTAGCATGTTTTAGGCGACGTTTTCCGTATTTTAAAATGCACTTTCTTGATATTTGGATTTGTATTTGGTTGTCGGGTGTTCGTACATCGACAACGGGGATTGTTTGATTGATTTGCACGTTTAGGCCATAGGTTCCAACCTATGAGCATACTGTGCGCTGTATCGGTTTTCTGCCTCGATTTTAATACGTATTGCGACTGTTTATTATTCTAGGTACCCTCGCAAGGATTCTGAGGCAATGGAGCATGGCGTCATCGATTTCAGAAAGCGAAGACCAGGTGAGTAGATTATATCTACGGGGAGAAGTCGGGTGGATGGCGTATAGCACCCCCGCAGTCCGTGGTGATGTATACGAATACGTATACACACATATATTTATTATGTGTTGTTTAGGATTATTGATGGTAATAATGGTATTATTGGTGATAAGGATGTATTGGTTTAGTATAGTGCGAAACCCTAGAGTAGTGGTTGCACCCACCCATACACGTACACATATATTTTCATGCATTCTTTCATTTATCTATGCGCATATAGAGGTGTGTATATCTACACATGGGTATGGGACTATGTGTTCATATACGGGATTGAGGATGATACTTGAGATTGAGTTGAGTCGATGAGGGTTGATTGAGGCCGTAAGATCGGCGATATGACAGAATTCGTATGGGAGGTACGACAGGATACTTTAGCGGGCTTTTGGGCATGTGTTTTACCCCGCCTTCCTACTTGTATAGATGGTATCGATTGCACTAGACTTAGATCTGTACCCTAGATTTTGTGATATGATGGTAGTGATACCTGATATGTGGTGAGATGAAGGTGATATTGACCCGTACCCAACTAATGGGATGCTGTACGACGATTTACCGTACGAGCTTTATATTGATGTTAGATCCGCACTCATGACTCGAAGAGGTTATATGATATACTGTATCGTACGTGATACTATTGATGCGAGATCACCGACTATTGTATAATTATTTGTATATTGACTCAGATTTAGGTGGTTTCCTTACCCCTGCCGGTTGACTTGATAGTTGGGTCTGTAGTTCGCATAGTAGGTGTTAGACTAGACCCGAGTCATACCTATTTCAAAACTAACGAATCGGTGATATTCTAAAGATAGGCAAAAGGGATTCTACGGATATTTTCAAAATGTAGCATCTGTTCTTAAAACACCGTAGCCCTTATTTTACTAAAAACCCCGATTCGTCTTATTTCAAAAGGCAAGGCAGCATGATATAGTTATTGAGGCAGATTCTTTACTGTTGTCTTGATTATTCGATTGCGCATATTCATATTGTTTGCATCGCATTACTTGTGCTTATTGTTATATTACCATCATGCTGTTAGACACCAGCACCATTATCGATGATGCGTATGTTCCACGTACACTATTTGCCGGCTCACATACTTCATCATCGATAATTGCCATGCAACTACACTGTAGTACTGTTGCATTCCTGATACGATTCTTGCATGGCATATTGTACACTTATACCTGTACACATACTTAGATGATTCTGACTTGATTAGAGATTGGGGACCGCAAGATATTCGTTAAAACTGATTCATTTTAAAAAGGAGCGGTTTCCCTCGACATGTGCACATTACTATTCCATGTTGCATGACTTACTGATATGCTTACCTTTCTTTACATGTCGCATACATCATGCTTTTGATTATACGCATTGAGATATGTTGATTCCATGATATTTCTGGATTTGGGAACCGTGGGTATTTCAAAAGAGAATATGTAATTGTTTTAAAAACCCGGTTACCCTTGATATGATATTTTAGTGCGTCCACCATGTGTTTTCTCGGTGCTGAGAGCGACATGTGAAACCTGATTCGAGGAGGCGGATGAGGCCGATTGCGGGTACATGGTGGACCCGGTATGGTACCCCGGGGAGAGAACGGTTTCGCTGTGTAGTAGACGGTGAGCCTGGCAGAAGGACTACTACCTACCGGTGATCGGTTGGACCTGGTGGTTATCCGGAGGATACCAACCAGAGTCGATAGATGGATATGGGCGTACTGCTGGGGCCGAGGGCCGATTCCGCAGATAGAGCTGCGGGCTGGTCCGGACTGACGGAGCCCGTTATATGAGGATTTACGTGCCGATGCTGGGCACAGTTTTCATGATTTTTCGAGTGTCGATGCTGGACACTCCGGTTCCATGATTTTGACGTGTCGCGAGGGACACAGGTGGTTTATATCCTCATATTTCCATGCATATGCTGATGATATTTACATGCATGATGGGTATTGTCATTGGGTGACGAGTGGACGGGATCCACGTACATGCATATTTGATTACCTTGATCATACCTCGCATTTATGGTATGTTACTACCTGAGGCATTGGCACGAGTACTTGGCACTACACTCATGTATAGAGATTTCATTGCCAGTTTAGCATGCTTCAGTCTTATTCATATAGAGGTTTATATATCTGATCGTATTGACCTAGGATGGGTCATACATTCGATCTCTGCTTGTCGATATTTTCTATTCACGAGTTGGCAACTCACCCCCGTTGTGCCACAGTTCTTGCAGGTTTTGCCGTACAGATTTCATTGCGGCTTTTCGGGCACATTGCTTCCATTACGGGTGACTTACTTTGGTAGGTGGGTTCTTTGTATCGGAACCGCCATTGTACATTATTTATTCATTGTATCTAGAAATTCCATCAACCAAAACCTGTATATTGTTTCAGACTTAGACACTAGTGATGTATTATTCCGACCTTAGAGTCGCGCTTGTAGTATTATGGTTTTCTGGCTGTTTTGAGTTTCTTTTTGGGTTTTGATCCTCGCCCCTTGGCGTTGTATATTATTATATTGCTTTTGTGGTTGTGACCGTCGATTGACGAAGAGCTACCTCCCGCTTGGGGATGCCTTTTATCATTGTATATATATTGTTCTTGTTGTACCCCGTTCGGGGCCAGTATTTATAAAAGAAACTGTGCCTAAATTTTTAGAAAAGACTTTACCTTTTAAAAATGCACATTCGGCTTAGTTATTTAAAAACCTTGACTTCAAACATGTTTTCCTTCACTTCCTCAAAAACCAGTTTTCCTTATTTACTCTTTAAATGGTTTTAGACTTCTGGGCTTTTGGCTTACTTGGATCAGATGGGGTCATATAGACTTCATATGGTCCAAGGGCCAGTCACGTGCTCTTTCGGGTTATGACAAAGTTGGTATCAGAGCGCTAGGTTGACCTTGGTTCGAGTCTAAGTTTGACTATGTGGAGCCTAGGGCGTTTATATATATATATATACGGAACTTAGGCTTGACCTTACGGAACTTAGACTTAGTCGAGGGGGTATTAGACCCGAACTTTCGTCGTGTAGGATGACCCTTGGTTGATGGAATAGGTGACTAAAGTAGAGTGACGTACCGTTGGTATGTTCCGCGGCATACTTACGACACGCCACTCCGCTTAAGAAACCTTAGGATGTGCATTTCCTTGCATAGTATTATATTCATTCCTATGATCTATCCTCATCGATACTTGTTATGGTTTTGCTGCCGCGATTGCACGGGCAGAGTGAGCTACGGCTCGAGTTGCGTCAGCATGAGCTCGTCGTGGACGAGGACTGACCAGGGCGTGATTCCAGAGACATACGATTGCATATTGAGACGTCGTCTTATTGTGTTTTCGCGCCATGAGCGTTGGATTGATCGCTTTTACAAGTTTTCCCGGATGTGCTGATTGGCACCAGAGGATTGAGCCGCTGATAGAGGCCAGCCAGGATGTGATGACCATTGATATATCGCTTATCCAGGACGATTGAGGCGCTGTTTAGCGTATAGATGAATGAGCCAGTTGTTGCGGCGAATGACGAGATATCGCCTAGATGATTGGAGCTACTGCAGCTTGAGCATATACTTAGAGATATGATGGTGAGTCGCTAGTCACTGAGGATGAATGACTAGGACATGTGGTTCGTTCGCTTACCCCGATGCGAGGTCATCAGATAGGTTGATTCCAGCTAGAGGCGACTTCACGCAGATTCGTTGCGAGTCGATAGAGACGATCGAGTGTCAGGAACCCATTTTTCCAAGTTTAAAGTATACGGAAAGACATGCAGGTGATTCTATGGACCCTCTAGAAGAATGAAACCCTAACTCGACTTATTGACCGTGTGAAAGCCTTTGAACCTTAGGGTTTGCGGCAGTTCCGCGGCGCCATTAGTGAGGCTTGGGTTTGCCCTTCTACGGCTGGACCACCGACGCTGTGGCCTGTATTCGATACTATTAAACTGTACTCAAGGTGTTGATCTCTTGGGGGATTATGAGCATCTGACGAGTCGATCGGATGATTCGACATCATTCGGATATCATGTGATGGGATGCATTGCTTGGGAGACTCCAGATACGAGTATAGCCGTTGGAGCACGGTCCATGCAGCCACGATGAGGCGAGTCCGAATCAGTCGACATTGAAGCAGAGTGAAGAAAAGAGTTCGCAAGAGATTTCGACGAGATGACGTCCCACTCCGCTGACATCAGAGATGTGATACGCACCCAGAAGTGTGGTATATGGATATATCTTCCAGAAAGAAGCACGATAAGTATGCAGCCGTTCCGGAATAAGAATTAGCTTCAGCAATGGATGATGACTTCCGGGAAATCCGGCAGGAATGAGATTTGAGAGAGAAACCTCGATAGGGCCTTTCGGGAAAACGATACGAGAAGACCTAGACCCAGGAGTGGTCATATTGCGCACACCCAGCAGGACAGAGTTCGGCATCGTCGACAAGGTAGTTGACCAGGTTCGGATAAAGGACTTCACCCAGATGCGTTGCGAACCGATCAGGGACGAACGAGTATTGAGTATTCCTCCGATAGTTGGGACGCGTTCCCGAGGACCTCTTTGGCCAGACACCTTCTATAGAATGATGAAGCTACAGAGTACGTGATTTCGAGTCCATGCGAGAGACTTCGGATTGACCATGGCCGAGAACAGTGCAGTACGTAGATAGCATGGCGTGACGTCGAAGTGGACGGAAATACAGACTGTAAGTGCACGGCGGCGCCCCGGCCGTCAATCCGACGGCCAAAAGCGGAAGCGGTGATAAACTTTAATTTTTCTTGAACTGGCAAAACCGCCGCGCACTAATACCCGGATCGAACCATTAATTAGTCCTAGCTACCAACAAGAAAGGGAAGAGAGATATACCGACGATCCAAGTCCTCCGGTCTTCTCATCATCGTCCCGATCTCCTGCGGAATGTCCCGTCTCCTCCTCGTCGCCGGAAGTGCACCACATCGCCTACTTCTTTTACGGGCTCCCACCTCAATGCCGAGGCAACTTGGGCACGAAGCCGGCTACTCGACGTGCCCAAGATTTGCTGTAGAATATCTAGAGAAGAAGTCTCATTTGGGGTTTGGAGCTTTGCCATTTTGGAGGAATTTGTACAAGGATTTTTCATGAACACTTGATGAAAAATGGAGCTTGCCATGGAAAAAATTGAGCTCGGCCAAAGGCATTTGTGCTCACTGGAAATTGGAATGAAGCCAGCACCCCTTGATGAATGAATGAATGTTATGAATTAATACCAAAAAAGAAAATGAATCTCACAGCACACACACAAAACAAATGGGGGAGGGAGGCCCACTAATTAAGCATGAAGGAGTTAATTCACACACATAAATATACCTCACTCCACTCATGCTCACAACAGTGGCCGGCCCATACCAAATAACCATCACAAATCCACATCAAACCCATACCCTCTCATATCATCAACAATCATGACTTTAAAAGTCAAGCCATGATGGAGTCAAAACAAGTCAATGATGGTGAAGTCATCATGAAGCAATAAGATGCAAAGAACCCCTTCCACAAACACTTATTTGCAACAATGCAAATAAGCCCTCCTCCACCAAACTTCGGCCAATGAACGATACAAAGGAAATTGGCCGAAACGGAAAGCAAACTGGCAACTCCAGAAAACTGGTCCCGTAATGAATTACAGGAAAACCCCGATACTGTGCATACACACCCGCATCTGTATTCCGACCGAAATACAAATGCAATGAGACAAAATCTCCACTGTACTATACTAGAATCCGGCTTATACCAAAACCGGCTAGTAATATCTGTTCGATCCTGATCCGTGCAATACCGCACGTATCTGATCGAACCCTGCCATATAACCATACGGCCTATAGTACAAACTGTCCGATCCTGATCCGTGCAATACCGCACGTATCTGATCGGACCTTGCCATATCTCCATACGGCCTCTACAACCTTTCGCCCGAAAGCTGAGTAACAGAATGTGGGGGACTCTAAAGACTCGTCAACACCTCGGTTGTGGATTTAACCACTAGCACGTCAGAGGTATAAGCCAATACGTAACGGGCTACCAAGTATTGACTAAAAGGGACGTCTGTGAGTGAACTCAGCCTGACAACCCTACTGAGCCTGTCAGTGACAATATCCGTGCAGTCCGGTCCGTTCGTCTATGAGTATCGCATGGCGGGCCTAGGGGGTTGGTAAAAGTCAGACCCCCAAAAGCGGTACAAGTCGTGTCGGAGTGTAGCCCAGAACACCCTGAGATACTACTGGAATACCTACCAGTAAATCTCCTTGCCTTGGCCAAGGACTTTGTGTAATGGCTCTCCTAGACACAGCACGACCTCACCCCCAATACCGGGAGAGACGAACCCCTGAAGATACGCTCACTGCCTCCATGTGGCTCGGGACTGTACCCAACTAAAACCTGTTTGCACAACTCCTTTGAGCCGTGGTAGGGTAGTAATCAAAGTACAGTGGGAACTCACACGAGACAAATGACGATCCCCAGGTCGATGAACTAACCTGCACACATGTCACCAGGGAACTGCCATCTGACGTCTGGTATATGACCAACTAGCATGTTACCGGCGAGTCCTGTCCGGTGTACTCATAACCCAATGAGCACCTGTATACATCTTAGGTGATCCAACTGACACCAGTGGCTTGTGAGACCGGCCACCGCCCCTCGTCGGGGTCTCGACTGTATACACTAGTCTACTATGGAGTATCGATGCCCTGTCTCGAAACTCTCACGACTAGGGACCATTTAAGGATATGCTTGTAGACCCCCAGCTCCCACTTATATGATCGCCCTCATACTGCTGGTGGTCAAGCAAGAATCCTAGGGGCTCTATCAACGTGTAATAGCGACGTGTCAGGTCACCTAAAACAGTACACGATGATAAAGGTAAACCAGATAGCATACTATCATCTCGAGTAAGACTGTCCTACCGGTATAGGTCCTCCCTCAATCACCGCAATCACGTGCCTGTGATCCAATAATTGACTCTGAGGGCATTATCTCCAACACAGACAAGCGGACAAGAGGTTCTTGCAGGACACTGACGAGCTGTCATTACTTCCCGTCGAGACTAGAGACCTGATATGCTTACAGAGGCGTTGGGATGCGACCAGTTTCCGAGAAAATGTTGTGCTGAGGACACAGATGTCTATTGAGTGAGAAGAGATTATGCAAGAGAGCCAGCCTCCGTATAGTTCGGCATAGGCAAGATCGGAAGGACCTTGAGCAGGATTCCTTCTAGGACATTGCTGCGATGATGTTTGCACCCAGGATCAGATGTGTGATGTGCATTCAGAGAGCCAGAGGCCGACGCCAGTAACATGCAGCTTTATGAGTGGTCGTGAGGATTGACCGAGAGATGACCAGAGAAGTGCCAGAACGGAATCGTCCCCGTTAGCACACCTGACAGAGCCGATGAGCCGATTGACTGCGAGATTGGAAATCCACAGAGAAGATAAGGACCCAGAGTCAGAGGACGCCAGACCGTGAGCAAGAGGCAAGTAGCTATCTTGCGCTTCTAGCATTGGATGCACCGACTCCTTCTCGACCTCGAAGGAGGAACTACCGACGACGGTATTTATGATTTGTGATTTTGTGATTCGATTATCACGTATCCGTCATTTTGGATTTCGGTAATTTGGGCGTTCTGTTTGCATGATTTAGTTTTGATGACTGAGTTTCATGATATTTGTTTCATGCACCCACTGGATATTTATATTTTGCGCATAGTTATTACATTTGAGGTATTGATTGTGATTTCATGCCTATTTTATGCCGGTGATTTGATTTACGCTTCCAGCGTAGTTTTCATGTACTTTTAGTGTTTTGATTTGATTTGTGCACGTTGATGCACACGGTTGTGAGACTTTTCATCGCGGTACACTTGATCTTGATTGAGCCGCATTTTATATCGTCGATTTTGACCCTGATATTGATGATTGATTCTTGCACTCCGTGTTTTCGACTGGACTTACGCATGTTCGACGTTTGCTATTGGATTTCGCGATTCCGTGCATGTCGAGTGCGCAGGGTTTATATTTTCATTCGTGCACGATGGATGCACCGATTTGGATTTTCGCGCATGTTGGGCGCATGTTTTGAGATACGATTTTGGTGCACACCCGATGCATTAAATCGAGATTCTTCGTGCATGTCAGATGCACCGGATTTTTTGCGGTCAGGCACACACGTTGCCTATGACAGATGCTTCGTGCACACCCGTTGCACCTAGATGTTGTTTTGTGCACCTGTATGGCACATATATGGATTTTGATTTCCGTGCGCACTAGACGCACAGGGAGGAGTTATGTGCATTTTAGGATTTATTCCTTTTGGAGCAGTACATTTTTATGATAATTGATATTCGTTTCGTACCGAGCAGGACTAGTCAGAAGACAGTACCTGGATATATTTTGCATGCATTGATAGTTATCAAAGGGATTTCCAAGGGCGAGCTATAGTCTCAGTTTATATATACCTACGTGTCCGATATGACACGAAACGTTTTAAAAACAAGGAAACCCTTCTAAATTGTTTTCAAAACGGCGTAACGTACATAGTAAACAAAAGATATATACATATATGGTTATTTTCTTATGAAAAACGTCCGCCACTGTGCAGTGTTATGCCCATCGCACAGCGACTTCAAAAGATTTGGCATGCATTTACATCAGTTATTCACATGTATAGTTCTGAGTTATATCCTATTGGTTTTGTATTGGATTTGACATTTGTGTCTTTACCATGACTCCGATGATTGCGGGATGCTTGACGGAGTTTTTGCTTTTGAGTTATCTTCTCAGTACTCATGCGCATGCATTGCGCTATGATGTTTTATGTATTGATGATTTCGGAGCCCCGACAACTTGGATTTGTATCGAAATGTTTTAGTATTTGGAGGTTTAAGTTTAAATTCGGGGACCGAATTTCTTTAAGGGGGGTAGATTGGAACATTTCAAAATAATAAAATATTATTTTTGGGAATTTTTATAATTTAATATTATTTTATTGAATATTTTAATATTCTGGCATAATTAAATACAAATAAATGGAGAAAAATTATGGAAAATCATGGAAAATTCTAAGTTGGGGTATTTATTGGAATTATGCCATTTTTAAGTGTTTGTGATCAATTATATGCTAATTTAGCGCTAATCGCGATTAAAAATCGCTAATCGGATTTTTGGCAATTTTGTGCAAAGCATGCACGTATCATTTTTACACTTGTGTTGCATTTTTTGTTTCATGGTTTCACTTTGGGTTTACTATTCTTAGGAGAAGGATTGTGAGAGAATAAGAAAAAGAAAAGAGAAAAGAATAAAGAATGAGGTTTGGTGAGAGAGAGGTATGGGCTTATTTGACCAAACCCTTAGGCATTTTCTTCCCCTCATTTCCCCTCCCTCCCCCTCCATTGCTGCTGCTCCTGCACCTCACCTCCCTCCCCTCTTCAAACCCTCTAAACACCTCTAAAACAACTCCAAAACCCAACTCTCATTTCAATAAAAGTGTGCACAAGCTCAAGACCTACACGATGGACCAAGAAAGCATGGATTTTGGCCACTTGGGGCAACTCAAGAAAATTCTTGAGTTGCCAAATGAGGTAATTTCTAGATCATTAGATTAGTTTTTGCATTACTTGTAACCCTATGTTAAAATTGAATCGATATCGGGTGGTGCGGTAGACTTGAAGGAAACCTAGTTAGGGTTTGAGGAAATTGTGAGTGTAGTGTGAAATTGAGCTTAGTGGAGGCTGCACAAATACCCTTGTGATGGAATTGAGACCCAAACCTGAGATTTGAAATCCGAAATACGGATTTAGAAAACCGATATCGGAGATATTGTGAAATCTGTGAAGCTTTTAGGAATCTGCTATCACCCCGGGACCCCTAAAATAAAATTGAGCTGACAGTGAGTCGTGCAGGCACCTAGGAAGCTACCACCAAGACCCGAGCCCCTAACTCAAAACCCCGGCCGCAGATTTAATCATTCTGGCCGCAATTTACGGCCAGAGTAGAGGGGAATGGGTTCATTTTTGTTCTATGGCTCATTTTGCACTAAATTAGACCCCTCCTATATGTAGTTTTGGCAAATTGTCACCTGGGGAAAATCTGGGAGCATTTTAGCATGTTTTAGGCGATGTTTTCCGTATTTTAAAATGCACTTTCTTGATATTTGGATTTGTATTTGGTTGTCGGGTGTTCGTACATCGACAACGGGGATTGTTTGATTGATTTGCACGTTTAGGCCATATGTTCCAACCTATGAGCACACTGTGCGCTGTATCGGTTTTCAGCCTCGATTTTAATACGTATTGCGACTGTTTATTATTCTAGGTACCCTCGCAAGGATTCCGAGGCAATGGAGCATGGCGTCATTGATTTCAGAAAGCGAAGACCAGGTGAGTAGATTATATCTACGGGGAGAAGTCGGGTGGATGGCGTATAGCACCCCCGCAGTCCGTGGTGATGTATACGAATACGTATACACACATATATTTATTATGTGTTGTTTAGGATTATTGATGGTAATAATGGTATTATTGGTGATAAGGATGTATTGGTTTAGTATAGTTCGAAACCCTAGAGTAGTGGTTGCACCCACCTATACACGTACACATATATTTTCATGCATTCTTTCATTTATCTATGCGCATATAGAGGTGTGTATATCTACACATAGGTATGTGACTATGTGTTCATATACGGGATTGAGGATGATACTTGAGATTGAGTTGAGTCAATGAGGGTTGATTGAGGCCGTAAGATCGGCGATATGACAGAATTTGTATGGGAGGTACGACAGGATACTTTAGCGGGCTTTTAGACATGTGTTTTACCCCGCCTTCCTACTTGTATAGATGGTATCGATTGCACTAGACTTAGATCTGTACCCTAGATTTTGTGATATGATGGTAGTGATCCCTGATATGTGGTGAGATGAAGGTGATATTGACCCGTACCCAACTAATGGGATGCCGTACGACGATTTACCATATGAGCTTTATATTGATGTTAGATCCGCACTCATGACTCGAAGAGGTTATATGATATACTTGTTGCGCCACGGCAGCGCCCCGGCCGTCTATCCGAGGCCAAAATGCCGAATCAAAATTTTCTTAACTTTTAAACTGGCGCTACCGCGGACAATATACCCGGATCGTAACCATTAACCGATACTAGCTAACAAGAGAAAGGGTGAGAGATATACCGAGTGATCCGAGTCCTCCGGTCTTCTCGTCGCCGTCCCGATCTCCCGCGGATCCTCCGGTCGTCACGTCCTTGCCGGAAGGGCGCCACATCGTCTGCATCTTTTACGGGCTCCCACCTCAATACCGAGGCAACTCGGGCACGAAGCTGGCAAGTCGACGTGCCCCAGATTTGCTGTAGAATGTGTAGTGCTTAGTCTCTTTGGGGTTATGTTGCCTTGATGGAGGAATCAAGATGATATGAACTTGGGGATTTTTGTAGCAATGGAAAGATGATATGAATGATTAATTTTCCCACACCAAATCAAAATGAACCTCTCTCATTTTTCTCCCCTCTTCCAAAAATTGTGGCCGGCCCTCATCATCTTCAAATGGTGGAGAGAATGAAACATAATACAAAGGAGGGTGAGTGTAGGAAAAAGGTGGAGGGTGACCACATCCAAAACATCAACCATACTTCTTACTACAAACCCATACTCTCTCTTAAAAGCAAGTGATGGAAAAGAGAATGATGATGGTCAAATCAAAATCCCACATATGCAAGAAACCCCCTCCCCAAATGTAATTTGCAAAACTGCAAATTACCCCCTCCATCGGAAAAGTCCGGCCGGGAAAGAACAAAGGAAAACCAGCCGGAACGGAATGCAAACTGGCAACTCCAGAAAACTGGTCCCGTAATAAATTACAGGAAAACCCCGATACTGTGGATACACACCCGCATCTGTATTCCGTCCGGATACAAATGCAAAGAGACAAAATCTACACTGTACTAAACTAGGATCCGGCTTAAACCAAAGCCGGCTAGTATTATCCGTTCGATCCTGATCCGTGCAATACCGCACGTATCTGATCGAACCATGCCATATATCCATACGGCTACTAGTACAAACCGTCCGATCCTGATCCGTGCAATACCGCACGTATCTGATCGGACCCTGCCATATCTCCATACGGCCTCTACAGCGTTTCGCCCGAAAGCTTGAGTAACTGAAAGTGTGGTGGACTCTAAAGACTCGTCAATACAATGGCTGTGGATTTAACCACTAGCACGTCAGAGGTATAAGCCAATACGTAACGGGCCACCAGCTATTGACCAAAAGGGACGTCGATGAGCGAACTCATCCTGACACCCTACTGAGCCTGTCAGTGACAATATCCGTACAGTCCGGTCCGTTCGTCTATGAGCATCGCATGGCGGGCCTAGGGGGTTGGTAAAAGTCAGACCCCCAAAAGCGGTACAAGTCGTGTCGGAGTGTAGCCCAGAACGCCCTGAGATACTACTGGAATACCTACCAGTAAATCTCCTGCCTCGGCCGAGGGCTTTGCGTAATGGCTCTCCTAGACACAGCGCGACCTCACCCCCAATACCGGGAGAGACGAACCCCTGCAGATCCGCTAACTGCCTCCATGTGGCTCGGGACTGTACCCAACTAAAACCTGTTTGCACGACTCCTTTGAGCCGTGGTAGGGTAGTAATCAAAGCACAGTGGGAACTCACACGAGACAAATGACGATCTCAGGTCGATGAACTAACCTGTACACATGTCACCAGGGAACTGCTATCTGACGTCTGGTATAATCCCAACTAGCAGGTTCCCGGCGAGTCCTGTCCGGTGTACTCATAACCTAATGAGCACCTGTATACATCTTAGGTGAACCAACTGACACCAGTGGCTTGTGAGACCGGCCACCGCCCCTCGTCGGGGTCTCGACTATATACACTAGTCTACTAATGGAGTATCGATGCCCAGTCTCGAAACTCCCACGACTAGGGACCATTTAAGGATGTGCTTATAGACCCCAGCTCCCACGTATATGATCGCCATCATACTGCTGGTCGTCAAGCAAGAATCCTAGGGGCTCTATCAACGTGTAATAGCGACCTGTAAGGTCACCTGAAGCAGTACACGATGATAAAGGTAAACCAGATAGCATACTATCATCTCGAGTAAGAATGTTCTACCGGGATAGGTCCTCCCTCAATCATTGCAATCACGTGCCTGTGATCCAATAATTGACTCTGAGGGCACTATCTCCAACAATACTGTATCGTACGTGATACTATTGATGCGAGATCATCGACTATTGTATAATTATATGTATATTGACTCAGATTTAGGTGGTTTCCTTACCCCTGCCGATTGACTTGATAGTTGGGTCTGTAGTTCGCATAGTAGGTGTTAGACTAGACCCGAGTCATACCTATTTCAAAACTAACGAATCGGGGATATTTTAAAGATAGGCAAAAGGGATTCTACGAATATTTTCAAAATGTAGCATCTGTTCTTAAAACACCGTAGCCCTTATTTTACTAAAAACCCCGATTCGTCTTATTTCAAAAGGCAAGGCTGCATGATATAGTTATTGAGGCAGATTCTTTACTGTTGCGTTGATTATTCGATTGCGCATATTCATATTGTTTGCATCGCATTACTTGTGCTTATTGTTATATTACCATCATGCTGTTAGGACACCAGCACCATTATCGATGATGCGTATGTTCCACGTACACTATTTGCCGGCTCACACACTTCATCATCGATAATTGCCATGCCACTACACTGTAGTACTGTTGCATTCATGATACGATTCTTGCATGGCATATTGTACACTTATACCTGTACACATACTTCGATGATTCTGACTTGATTAGAGATTTAGGGACCGCAAGATATTCGTTAAAACTGATTCATTTTAAAAAGGAGCGGTTTCCCTCGACATGTGCACATTACTATTCCATGTTGCATGAGTTACTGATATGCTTACCTTTCTTTACATGTCGCATACATCATGCTTTTGATTATACGCATTGAGATATGTTGATTCCATGATATTTCTGGATTTGGGAACCGTGGGTATTTCAAAAGAGAATATGTAATTGTTTTAAAAACCTGGTTACCCTTGATATGATATTTCAGTGCGTCCACCATGTGTTTTCTCGGTGGTGAGAGCGACATGTGAAACCCGATTCGAGGAGGAGGATGAGGCCGATTGCGGGTACATGGTGGACCCGGTATGGTACCCCGGGGCGAGAACGGTTTCGCTGTGTAGTAGACGGTGAGCCTGGCAGAGGGACTACTACCTACCGGTGATCGGTTGGACCTGGTGGTTATCCGGAGGATACCAACCAGAGTCGATAGATGGATATGGGCGTACTGCTGGGGCCGAGGGCCGATTCCGCAGATAGAGCCGTGGGCTGGTCCGGACTGACGGAGCCCGTTATATGAGGATTTACGTGCCGATGCTGGGCACAGTTTTCATGATGTTTTCGAGTGTCGATGCTGGACACTCCGGTTCCATGATTTTGACGTGTTGCGAGGGACACAGGTGGTTTATATCCTCATATTTCCATGCATATGCTGATGATATTTACATGCATGATGGGTATTGTCATTGGGTGATGAGTGGACGGGATCCACGTACATGCATATTTGATTACCTTGATCATACCTCGCATTTATGATATGTTACTACCTGAGGCATTGGCACGAGCACTTGGCACTACACTCATGTATAGATATTTCATTGCCAGTTTAGCATGCTTCAGTCTTATTCATATAGAGGTTTATATATCTGATCGTATTGACCTAGGATGGGTCATACATTCGATCTCTGCTTGTCGATATTTTCTATTCATGAGTTGGCAACTCACCCCCGTTGTGCCACAGTTCTTGCAGGTTTTGCCGTACAGATTTCATTGCGGCTTTTCGGGCACATTGCTTCCATTACGGGTGACTTGCTTTGGTAGGTGGGTTCTTTGTATCAGAACCGCCATTGTACATTATTTATTCATTGTATCTAGAAATTCTATCAACCAAAACCTGTATATTGTTTCAGACTTAGACACTAGTGATGTATTATTCCGACCTTAGAGTCGCGCTTGTAGTATTATGGTTTTCTGGCTGTTTTGAGTTTCTTTTTGGGTTTTGATCCTCGCCCCTTGGCGTTGTATATTATTATATTGCTTGTGTGGTTGTGACCGTCGATTGACGAAGAGCTAGCTCCCGCTTGGGGATGCCTTTTATCATTGTATATATATTATTCTTGTCGTACCCCGTTCGGGGCCAGTATTTACAAAAGAAACTCTGCCTAAATTTTTAGAAAAGACTTTACCTTTTAAAAATGCACATTCGGCTTAGTTATTTAAAAACCTTGACTTCAAACATGTTTTCCTTCACTTCCTTAAAAACCAGTTTTCCTTCACTTCCTTAAAAACCAGTTTTCCTTATTTACTCTTTAAATGGTTTTAGACTTCTGGGCTTTTGGCTTACTTGGATCAGATGGGGTCATATAGACTTCATATGGTCCAAGGGCCAGTCACATGCTCTTTCGGGTTATGACAGTTGTCGTAGTCAGTGGGAGCAGCGGAAGCATTGGTGGACAAGTGGCTTATG
Source organism: Agapanthus africanus (assembly GCA_030015575.1). Lineage (NCBI taxonomy): Eukaryota > Viridiplantae > Streptophyta > Magnoliopsida > Asparagales > Amaryllidaceae > Agapanthus > Agapanthus africanus. The sequence goes on from CM057342.1 coordinate 307,758,733, forward strand.
TCTATTTATGGACTAAAGCAGAATAGTGGAGATAGATCATCTATTTCTGATGTGACAGTCATAGGGTTGACTTAATCAGAATAGGGGGTGGATCTGTTAAGAAGGTAGTAGGGTATGATGTCCTGGTATTTGGATGACATACACAGAGTAGGAAGTGAAATTCCTATACTACGGTCGGTTATACTTTGGTTGTCACACAGTAGTTTCTCCACATAAGGCTTGGATATTATATCAGACATTCTGGTTACTAGATCTAGATTTGGGTAGTTTCCCAATCTGGATACTTAGACAGCATTCTACAGGTGTTTTAGAATGGACGACTCCATGCACGGTAGTGTATCTGCAGGTGGTGGAGTCACCCTCTCTAAGGGTGTCTTATAGACTAAAGGGGAGAGGGATGTGCATGATTGGCAGATCACTTGCTTAGGCAATTGAGTCAATCATGAGATATCAAGTACCACACCAGATGTTGTTTTTGCACAAGATGTAGTGAGTTAATATTGATCCAATCCTGGAGAAACATTCGGAAGCAGTTTTAGAACATAAGTGGATGTTCTAAGGATATGATAACGACAGCCTCATTCAGGAGACAGTTATCATTCCAGGCTTCCAAGGTGACCTGGATGACGGAGTGACTGTCAGAGTTATAGTTTTCCCTCTGATGAGAGGCAGTATTTTGTGTAAGTGCACGGCGGCGCCCCGGCCGTCATACCGACGGCCAAATGCGGAAGCGGTGATAAACTTTAATTTTGCGAACTTAGCAAACCGGCACCACCGCGCACTAAAACCACGGATCGGGCCATTAAACTAGTTCTAGCAAAGTAACAAGATAGGGAAGAGATATATCGAGTGATCCGAGTCCTCCGGTCTTATCGTCATCGTCCCGATCTCTCGCGGAAACTCCGGTCATCGCCTCTTCGCCGGAAGGGCACCACATCGCCTGCATCTTTTACGGGCTCCCACCTCAATACCGAGGCAACTCGGGCATGAAGCTGGCAAGTCGACATGCCCAAGATGTGCTATAGAATATAGTGTAGAGTGCATGTCTCACTTTGGGGTATTGGTTGCCATGGATGTGGAGGAATGAAGGTATGAAAAATGGTGCTTTCATTTTTCCATTACATGAGAATGAGATGAAGGAAATATGCCACAAGCTCACAAAATCAAAACTCTCTCATTCATCCTCTCCTAAAGAAGTGGCCGGCCCTCTCTTAAGAGAATGGTGGAGGAATCAAACTTTATCAAAGAGGGAGGTGAGTGTAGTAGAAAGCAAGGGGTGACCACATCCAAAAACATCATGATAACATATGAACATCAAACCCATACCCTTTCTAATCTCATTAATGCACCATCATGGATGAAAGATATCATAATCAATACAATTGCAAGAAACCCCCTCCTCAAATGTTATCTGCACAATTGCAAATAACCCCCTCCATCGGAAAAGTCCGGCCGGGAAAGAACAAAGGAAAACCGGCCGGAACGGAATGCAAACTGGCAACTCCAGAAAACTGGTCCCGTAATAAATTACAGGAAAACCCCGATACTGTGCATACACACCCGCATCTGTATTCCGTCCGGATACAAATGCAAAGAGACAAAATCTACACTGTACTAAACTAGGATCCGGCTTAAACCAAAGCCGGCTAGTAATGTTCGTCCGATCCTGATCCGTGCAATACCGCACGTATCAGATCGAACCCTGCCATATAACTATACGGCCTCTAGTACAAACCGTCCGATCCTGATGCGTGCAATACCGCACGTATCTGATCGGACCCTGCCATATCTCCATACGGCCTCTACAGCGTTTCGCCCGAAAGCTTGAGTAACTGAAAGTGTGGTGGACTCTAAAGACTCGTCAATACTATGGTTGTGGATTTAACCACTAGCACGTCAGAGGTATAAGCCAATACGTGACGGGCCACCAGCTATTGACTAAAAGGGACGTCGATGAGCGAACTCATCCTGACACCCTACTGAGCCTGTCAGTGACAATATCCGTACAGTCCGGTCCGTTCGTCTATGAGCATCGCATGGCGGGCCTAGGGGGTTGGTAAAAGTCAGACCCCCAAAAGCGGTACAAGTCGTGTCGGAGTGTATCCCAGAACACCCTGAGATACTACTGGAATACCTACCAGTAAATCTCCTGCCTTGGCCAAGGACTTCGTGTAATGGCTCTTCTAGACACAGCGCGACCTCACCCCCAATACCGGGAGAGACGAACCCCCGAAGATCCGCTCACTGCCTCCATGTGGCTCGAGACTGTACCCAACTAAAACCTGTTTGCACGACTCCTTTGAGCCGTGGTAGGGTAGTAATCAAAGTACAGTGTGAACTCACACGAGACAAATGACGATCCCCAGGTCGATGAACTAACCTGTACACATGTCACCAGGGAACTGCTATCTGACGTTAGGTATAAAACCAACTAGCATGTTCCCGGCGAGTCCTGTCCGGTGTACTCATAACCCAATGAGCACCTGTATACATCTTAGGTGAACCAACTGACACCAGTGGCCTGTGAGACCGGCCACCGCCCCTCGTCGGGGTCTCGACTGTATACACTAGTCTACTCTGGAGAATCGATGCCCTGTCTCGAAACTCCCACGACTAGGGACCTTTTAAGGATATGCTTGTAGACCCCAGCTCTCACGTATATGATCGCCCTCATACTGCTGGTCGTCAAGCAAGAATCCTAGGGGCTCTATCAACGTGCAATAGCGACCTGTCAGGTCACCTAAAGCAGTACACGATGATAAAGGTAAACCAGATAGCATACTATCATTTCGAGTAAGACTGTCGTACCGGGATAGGTCCTCCTTCAATCATTGCAATCACGTGCCTGTGATCCAATAATTGACTCTGAGGGCACTATCTCTAACAATCTCCCACTTGCACTCAAGGCTAATTATTGCGATGTCGCATACTCACAGCCCGTGTGATACCGAACACCCAACTCCTCTACCAGTCAGTCTCACAAAGCTCGTTTGCGAGACTATTGCGTTCGAGGAATAGCCTCAGCGAGTGGATCCGCTCTGAAGTTTCTTACTATGTCTCTCTCTATATCTCAAGTTCGCGGAGAAAGCCATCTCCTGAAATGAGCAATACCTGTCTTAGAATGTCTGGATGTCTGATGGGACCGAGCTCATAAATGAACTCCAAATCCAAACTTCTTAGACTGTATCGTCAACTGAACTTAATCAGTATCCTGCGTCATGCCACCCTCAGTATTTCCTTGGACCACCTGTCCAAAATACTGCCCCTCGTTAGAGGGAAAACTATAACTCTGACAACCTCCTTGTCGTCCATGTCACTTTAGAAGCCTGGAATGATAACTGTCTCCCGAATGAGGCTGTCGTTATCATATCCCTAGAACATCCACTTATGTTCTAAAGCTGCTTCCGACTGTTCCTCCAGGATTGGATCAATATCAACTTATTGCATCTAGTGCAAGAACAACATCTAGTGTGGTACTTGACATCTCATGATTGACTCAATTGCCTAAGCAAGTGATCTGCCAATCATGCACATCCCTCTCTTCTTTAGTCTATAAGACACCTTTAGAGAGGGTGACTCCATTACCTGCAGGTACACTACCATGCCAGGAGTTGTCCATTCTAAATACTCTTAGAATGCTGTCAAAGTACCCTGATTGGGAAACAACCCAAATCTAGATCTAAAACCATAGACCTAGTTAACCAGTATGTCTGATATAATGTCCAAGTCCCATGTGGAGAAACCACTGTGTGACGACCAAAGTATAACCGATCGTAGTATAGGAATATCACTTCCTACTCTGTGTATGTCATCCAAAACCAGGACATCACACCCTACCACCTTCTTAACAGATCCATCCCCTATTCTGATGACGTCAAACCTATGACTGTCACATCAGAAATAGATGATCTATCTCCGCTATATCTGCTTTAGTCTATAAATAGACATAAGCCTGATATCCACCAATGCTTCCGCTGCTCCCACTGACTACGATAACCCTCTGGCAGAGTCATATAGACGCGCACTTCTAAAGCTAGTTTAGAACGACGCTATACTCATCCTCCTGCCGGGTCTCGCAGCCTGGAACAACAACAATGGCAAGTGTGGGTAAACAAGAACTTCCCTGTCACCGTCCTTGAGGCTACCGGAGTGCCTCTCGGGTGCCTGAAGTTACCCACCTTATCTGCGGAGTGGCCAATGGAATGTCAAATCAGATTGAATCTTTAGGTTCCTTATCAAATCTTCAGTAATCGTTTGCGGTTCTGGAATCACTTCCAGTTCTACCATACTCCCACTACTGTTTTTGAAAAAATCCATTTTTATTAAAACTGTGGCGAGTCAAGAACAATATCACTACTGATCTTTCTTATGGTAGAAAGTCAACCCTCGTCATAGCCTGGGTCAACCCACAAACAGCCATTACAGAAACGTGCCTTGAGTTATCCAGAGTCTGGTTTTAATCATAAGCCGGACAACTCCCCGTACCTTAACAATGTTAAGATATGAACTGTACTATATCCAATATAGAACCAGAGGCACTGATTTAATTGAACCAGATTCAAATCATGCAGCTGTCTCCAGTGCATGTCAACTAAATGGAGAGAGGCCGATCAGCGTTACTCAACTTAGGAATGCTTCCAATTATGAGTAACCTGAAAGAGAAGCAATTTCTCTTTATCATTACTATCAACTGAATACCATACACAAGTATCTATATCTTCGATCACTTTGAAGAATCCCGATACTTGCTACACCTGGTTCTCTACTCTATTCAAATACCTATAACTCCTCAAAACTTAGACCCTGTGTTTCTACGAAACACATGTCTAAGAACTAGAGAAGTTAAAAGTAAACAGAATATAGTATGAGGACCAACCCCTCTGTCCTAATGGACACTGGACAACATACAATACTCTGTATAAGTCCGCCGAGTCTAACAACTCTTTCACTGTGTGTCGTAGGTTGAAAACTGTACTTATGGTTAAGAAGAATTACACCGCTGTTTAATACTCCTTACCTAACCATCCACTGATATAGGTAAATGTCATCGACATAATATCAAAAGGTATATCTCACTCTATGAAAATAGACGTACAGATATATCAATTTGAAATTGGTGCACAACAGCGGATATTCAAAACCAAATATTTGCCTACCGGCAAACAGCCCAGGTGATCTCCTCAAATATCACCGATTACAACGAATCCCGATATAGTGAGGATGATCACCCAATTCCCAATAACTTACTCCCACTCATCATCTGTAAAACCATACAGATGTGAGAATCAAACCTGGTAAATACATACCCTGGAGCAAGTGTCCAATCGGGAAATCAGTTTTCTTTTAACAGTACACAGCTCAACTGAAACATTGAAATGTTTCGATGGGGTATCCTGGTATTCCTAGTAATGCCTCTACCATTATCCAGATTCACAATTATAACCGCATAATTCTTTGCCACCTCTCCAAATCCCTTTATATTTCTTTAGTCGTTACCTTCTGCACACCCCTTAGGCCAAATGGTTTTCTTCCTTCCCTACCGTTCGGCACCAGCCTATGGTTTGGAAGAAGACTATCCAATAAGCATAATGGGTGTACTGTCCTAGTCCTAGGAGCACTCGCAATGCGAGAGGAGGTGAAGATAAAAGACAACCGAATAAACCTTATTCCTATTTCTCCTGGACCAGAATCCATCCCCGAACTGGAACAAGTTCCTTTCGAGTTCGTATATAACCATACGATGGAGTATCCAATAAACTGTGGATCTTCGTAGTGATACGGAGTGTCCTGGAGAGATACAAAGGTGATTTAGGATTGGCGAAGAAATACTTGGTTTGGTCGTAAATATCAGTCGCAATTTACTTTGCCCTCTTACTAATCCCTTGCTTTGTCTTAATCTTAATACTTTCTGCACAACGTTTAGGCTAATTGGTTTTCTTCATTCCCCACTGTTCGGCACCAGCCTAAGGTTTGGAAGAAGACTATCCAATTTGCGTAATAGGTGTACTATCTCCTAAACCAAGGAGTACTCGCAATGTGAGAGAAGGTAAAAGGAAAAGACAACTGAATAGTCCTATTCGTTTTCTCCAGAACCAGAAACCATCCTCGAATAATTCCTTCGAGTTCGTATCTAACCATACGATGGTTTTGTCCAATGGAAGTGGACGTTCGTAGTAATACGGGGTGCCCTAGAGAAAAGGGTAAAAGTAGGAGTGGCAATGAGGTCTGCAACTCTGACAATCCAAAAGCCAGTGTTTAAGAAGGTTCGGTCAACTTGGTCACTGAGTCATAGTCTTAGGGTCGGGTCAATGGTCACTGCCAGAGAGAGAGAGAAAAGAAACACTCAGCGTGCACTCTAACCTAGATTAGAATGGTTACCAATTTATCTAATCTGGAAACCTCCCACTGTTCCTCAAATTCTCCTCCAAACCTGAAAGAAGAATTAGTCGGGGTCACCCGAGGAGTAAACCAACTCATCAGTGGGAATCGGGATCCAACTATCATCGCATGATAACGTGACGGAATCCGCTCACGGTATCACACTCCAGAAGGTATGCGCATATCTGGCAAGTTTCAGTTCTTTTGAAACTCCCGATGTGATTTTTACCCCATGCTCTTATGACCTTGACTTTGGCCAACAAATCATAAGTCACATGTCAAGTTCTACCCGTCATTCTCCAGGTTGTTTTGAATCCACCCGTACCTACCCTTGACTTTGGCCAACAAGGCAGTACGACTGTTCCAAACCAACGCATCTATCTATGCTGCATATGAATAACCAACAGCTACCAAACACTGTGCCTTGACTTTGGCCAACAAACACAGCTTGAATACTATTGACTACCCATATGAAACGACGGAGGGCTACGAATGGTTTCTGGCGAAAACCTTTAACGTAATGAACTTGATATCGTTGAAGGAACGGATAGCTTTTTAGAAAATATAGTGACGAAAACCTTTACTAAAGAGGTCACTCCCGGTGAAGGGATCTCGGCTCTTTCCCCGTAGAATGGGGTGCAGGATATTCCAACTGAATACCACGATGCAAAGCAAAAGTAATCGGCTATAGTGAAGTTAATGCCCTGACGTAAACTTCTGTCCAAGGGGTCATTCCCGGTGAAGGGATCTCGGCCTTAGCCTCGTCGACTGAGGAGCAGGATATTCATAACCGAATATCACTATGCAAAACAAAAGAGAACGTCCTTGCAATAACAGCTTTTTGAAAAGTGTTCCAACAACATCAGAATAGGTTTGTTAAACTTGCATTGATCCGAATCAATGCAGTCCCATCAATTGATCACACCACAAAGAACGAAAATATACTGACGTACGTATATGCCATCCGCATTCGCCACTGGGTCCCGTCATCACCCGTTAGGTTAGCTAACTAACGGCAGAGCGGGGACTGGACTAGCGCGGATGAAAAACATATACAACATCTACTAATATATATACCAATATATTATATTTTGCTCAAGGCGTGAATAAAAAGCAACATCACAGAAATGTACAGCATCACAGAACAATACAGATATCTGGGATCCCCGGGTTTCACAGAGCCACTACTGAAACCCGACGTTCCCCTGGTCGTGTGGATAGCCTGTGCAATGAAATCCTAGACCCCTACGGGCGCGGCAAGTCACCCGCCAAAACCTGAAGCGAGGCAACCCCCTTCAGCACCGTGAATGGACCACCCAGCACTTCACGGAATCCGGTAACTTGGGCACCCCTCCTGGATCAACCTGTACCCCCTACGAGTGCGGCGAATAGCCCGCCAATTCCAGACTGAAGCCCCCTCCGTCCCAATGCCATGAGATGCGGGCTTGTTGCCCTCTAGAACCCGGCTATCCGTGCACCCCTCCGCGGGGCAATCCTAATACAGAAAGTAAAATATACATACACCGGGTACATCGACCGCAACCTGGTCGTGCCCCAAAATAATAATACAAACAGGCAGTGACGGCAGTCCACATGTCGGACGCTCGCCCCGCAATATCAAATGTACATAATACAACAAAACTGTACTAGCATTGCATCCAGGCTATCCCCCATGACCGATCGCAACAACACAGCAAATACATAGAACATCAACGTGAAGGTCACGTTCGCAAATCCGTCTAACCGGGCTATAGCAGTTAGACCGGATTTACCGATCGAGTGACATTCACGGTCGCAGATATAATGTAAATACGGTGAAATAATGTGTTTAAAATATCCAATCGATCAAAATTAACAAGTGGGCCCCCAAGCAATACTGTAGCACTCACAGAAATTCTGGGCCCAATTTTAATATTCCAAAACCCCTATTTTTAGCTCACAAGCCCACTGCAAAAAATTGATGACATGATCCCTCATTCATGCGGCGGATCCGCGGCCTCCATAGTGGTAATGGCCGCGGTTCCGCAGTCGTACGGAGGGATCGTGTTGTCGAATTTTTCCAGTGTTCTTAGAACTCCCTGCACATCATTCTAAGACAACCTGAAAAAATTTTCGAGACCAAAAAATTTCAACAGAAAACTGATGTGAACAAAAATGCAAGTTTTAGAATTTTGGTCGATCGGAAATGTAAAACACATCAAACAAAGCTAGACGAAGTTAATGGCGAGGCTCTGATACCACTGTAAGGGCACGGCGGCGCCCCGGCCGTCATACCGACGGCCAAATGCGGAAGCGGTGATAAACTTTAATTTTGCGAACTTAGCAAACCGGCACCACCGCGCACTAAAACCCCGGATCGGGCCATTAAACTAGTTCTAGCAAAGTAACAAGATAGGGAAGAGATATACCGAGTGATCCGAGTCCTCCGGTCTTCTCGTCATCGTCCCGATCTCTCGCGGAAACTCCGGTCATCGCCTCTTCGCCGGAAGGGCACCACATCGCCTGCATCTTTTACGGGCTCCCACCTCAATACCGAGGCAACTCGGGCATGAAGCTGGCAAGTCGACATGCCCAAGATGTGCTGTAGAATATAGTGTAGAGTGCATGTCTCACTTTGGGGTATTGGTTGCCATGGATGTGGAGGAATGAAGGTATGAAAAATGGTGCTTTCATTTTTCCATTACATGAGAATGAGATGAAGGAAATATGCCACAAGCTCACAAAATCAAAACTCTCTCATTCATCCTCTCCTAAAGAAGTGGCCGGCCCTCTCTTAAGAGAATGGTGGAGGAATCAAACTTTATCAAAGAGGGAGGTGAGTGTAGTAGAAAGCAAGGGGTGACCACATCCAAAAACATCATGATAACATAAGAACATCAAACCCATACCCTTTCTAATCTCATTAATGCACCATCATGGATGAAAGATATCATAATCAATACAATTGCAAGAAACCCCCTCCTCAAATGTTATCTGCACAATTGCAAATAACCCCCTCCATCGGAAAAGTCCGGCCGGGAAAGAACAAAGGAAAACCGGCTGGAACGGAATGCAAACTGGCAACTCCAGAAAACTGGTCCCGTAATAAATTACAGGAAAACCCCGATACTGTGCATACACACCCGCATCTGTATTCCGTCCGGATACAAATGCAAAGAGACAAAATCTACACTGTACTAAACTAGGATCCGGCTTAAACCAAAGCCGGTTAGTAATGTTCGTCCGATCCTGATCCGTGCAATACCGCACGTATCAGATCGAACCCTGCCATATAACTATACGGCCTCTAGTACAAACCGTCCGATCCTGATGCGTGCAATACAACACGTATCTGATCGGACCCTGCCATATCTCCATACGGCCTCTACAGCGTTTCGCCCGAAAGCTTGAGTAACTGAAAGTGTGGTGGACTCTAAAGACTCGTCAATACTATGGTTGTGGATTTAACCACTAGCACGTCAGAGGTATAAGCCAATACGTGACGGGCCACCAGCTGTTGACTAAAAGGGACGTCGATGAGCGAACTCATCCTGACACCCTACTGAGCCTGTCAGTGACAATATCCGTACAGTCCGGTCCGTTCGTCTATGAGCATCGCATGGCGGGCCTAGGGGGTTGGTAAAAGTCAGACCCCCAAAAGCGGTACAAGTCGTGTCGGAGTGTAGCCCAGAACACCCTGAGATACTACTGGAATACCTACCAGTAAATCTCCTGCCTTGGCCAAGGACTTCGTGTAATGGCTCTCCTAGACACAGCGCGACCTCACCCCCAATACCGGGAGAGACGAACCCCCGAAGATCCGCTCACTGCCTCCATGTGGCTCGGGACTGTACCCAACTAAAACCTGTTTGCACGACTCCTTTGAGCCGTGGTAGGGTAGTAATCAAAGTACAGTGGGAACTCACACGAGACAAATGACGATCCCCAGGTCGATGAACTAACCTGTACACATGTCACCAGGGAACTGCTATCTGACGTCAGGTATAAAACCAACTAGCATGTTCCCGGCGAGTCCTGTCCGGTGTACTCATAACCCAATGAGCACCTGTATACATCTTAGGTGAACCAACTGACACCAGTGGCTTGTGAGACCGGCCACCGCCCCTCGTCGGGGTCTTGACTGTATACACTAGTCTACTCTGGAGAATCGATGCCCTGTCTCGAAACTCCCACGACTAGGGACCTTTTATGGATATGCTTATAGACCCCAGCTCTCACGTATATGATCGCCCTCATACTGCTGGTCGTCAAGCAAGAATCCTATGGGCTCTATCAACGTGCAATAGCGACCTGTCAGGTCACCTAAAGCAGTACACGATGATAAAGGTAAACCAGATAGCATACTATCATTTCGAGTAAGACTGTCGTACCGGGATAGGTCCTCCCTCAATCATTGCAATCACGTGCCTGTGATCCAATAATTGACTCTGAGGGCACTATCTCCAACATTTTGGACAGGTGATCCAAGCAGATACTGGGGGAGGTATGGTGCAGGATACTGATTAAGTTCAGTTGACGATACAGTCTAAGATGTTTGGATTTGGAGTTCATTTGCGAACTAGGTCCCATCAGATATCCAGACATATTCTAAGACAGGTATTGCTCATTTCGGGAGATGGCTTTCTCCGCGAACTTGAGATATAGAGAGACATAGAAAGAAACATCAAGGCGGATCCACTCACTTAGGCTATTCCTCGAAGGCAATAGTTTTGCAAACGGGTTTTGTGAGACTGATTAGTAGAGGAGTTGGGTGTTCGGTATCACACGGGCTGTGAGTATGCGACATCGCAATAATTAGCCTTGAGTGCAAGTGGGAGATTGTTGGAGATAGTGCCCTCAGAGTCAATTATTGGATCACAGGTACGTGATTGCAACAATTGAGGGAGGACCTATGCCGATAGGACAGTCTTACTCAAGATGATAGTATGCTATCTAGTTTATCTTTATCATCGTGTACTGCTTTAGGTGACCTTACAGGTCACTATTGCACGTTGATAGAGCCCCTAAGATTCTTTCTTGACGGCCAGCTGTATGATGGCGATCATATACGTGGGAGCTGGGGTCTATAAGCGCATCCTTAAAAGGTCCCTAGTCGTGGGAGTTTTCGAGATAGGGCATCGATACTCCAGAGTAGACTAGTGTATACAGTCGAAACCCCGACGAGGGGCGGTGGCCGATCTCATAAGCCACTGGTGTCAGTTGGTTCACCTAAGATGTATACAGGTGCTCATTGGGTTATGAGTACACCGGACAGGACTCGCCGGGAACATGCTAGTTGGTCTTATACCTGACGTCAGATAGGAGTTCCTTGGTGACATGTGTACAGGTTAGTTCATCAACCTGAGATCGTCATTTGTCTCGTGTGAGTTCCCACTGTACTTTGATTACTACCCTACCACGGCTCAAAGGAGTCATGCAAACAGGTTTTAGTTGGGTACAGTCCCGAGCCACATGGAGGCAGTGAGCGGATCTGCAGGGGTTCGTCTCTCCCGGTATTGGGGGTGAGGTCGCGCTGTGTCTAGGAGAGCCATTACACGAAGTCCTTGGCCAAGGCAGGAAATTTACTGGTAGGTATTCCAGTAGTATCTCAGGGTGTTCTGGGCTACACTCTGACACGACTTGTACCGCTTTTGGGGGTCTGAGTTTTACCAACCCCCTAGGCCCGCCATGCGATGCTCATAGACGAACGGACCAGACTGTACACTCATCGACGTCCCTTTTGGTCAATACTTGGCAGCCCGTTACGTATGGCTAATACCTCTGAAGTGCTAGTGGTTAAATCCACATCCAAAGTATTGACGAGTCTTTAGAGTCCCCCACAGACCGTTTCTCAAGTTTCGGGCGAAACGTTGTAGAGGCCGTATGGAGATATGGCAGGGTTCGATCATATACGTACGGTATGCATGGATCATGATCGGACGGATAATACTAGCGGGCTTTGGTTTAAGCCGGATCCTAGTATTGTACAGTGTAGATTTTGTCTCATTGCATTTGTATTCGGTCAGAATACAAATGCGGGTATGTATATACAGTCGCGGGGTTTTCCTGTAATTTATTATGGGATCGTTTTTCTGAAGTTGCCAGTTTGCTTTCCGTTTCAGCCATTTTCCTTTGTTTCCTTTCTTTGGCTGAAAATTGGTGGAGGGGGTTATTTGCAATTGTGCAATTAACAATTGAGAAGACTCTTTGTGGCACATGGTTGTTTCATCATGATTCTAGCTTCCTTTGACTTCATTAGTTCATGATTGCTCGACTTTTGGGTTATGATGATGAAGGGTTATGATGATGATGTGAGGCTTGCTTTTGGCTTATGGTCACCATTCCTTTTTCCTACACTCACCTCCCTTGTATTTTCTCCTCTCCATGATTGTTTTGGCCGGCCACAATTTGAGAAGGGGGAGAGGGTCATTTTTGGTGTGGGGAAATTGTTCATCTCATATTATCTTGCTTACACCAAAATTCCCAAGTTGATCTCCATTGTTCATTCCTCCACTCCTTCAATGGCAACTTCACAAACCCCATTGAGACAAACCACACTACACTATCCTACAGCATTCTTGGACACGTCGACTCGCCAACTTCGTGCCCGAGTTGCCTCGGTCCAGAGGTGGGAGCCCGTAAAAGAACCCGGCGATGTGGTGCCCTTCCGACGAGGAGATGAAGACCGGAGATTCCGCGGGGAGATCGGGACGACGACAAGAAGACCGAAGGACACAGATCGCTCGGTATATCTCTCTACCCCTTCTCTAGTTAGATAGGAGTAGGTTAATTGCCTGATCCGGGTTTTTAGTACGCGGTAGCACCGGTTTTAAAAGTTAAAGAAAAGTATCGTTTCCGCATTTTGGCCTCGGGATGACGGCCGGGGCGCTGCCGTGCACTTACAGATGTCGCGTAGTGCACAGGTGGCCATCACTAGAAATCCTCAGCCGGGGTATGTGAGAATTACCAATCCAGGATCGATAGTTTCTCAGGTAGTGATGGGTTTCATACCTACATGAATTATCACGTTGTTAGGGGTCTGACTTTATCCACCCCCCTAAACTCGATATGCGATGCTCTTAAACGAACAGACCGGACTGTACGGATATTGTCACTGACAGGCTCAGCAGGGGTTTGGATGATCTTGCTCGTCAGCCTTCCTTTCGCTCAATACCTGGGTAGCCGTTACGTACAGCTAGTGCCGCTGACGTGCTTGTGGTTAAACCCACTGCCAGCGTATTGACGAGTCTTTAGAGTCCCACACAGAAGGTTTCCCTGGTTCTGGCGAAATGATGTAGTAGCCGTATTGGATACGTGCAGGGTTTCGATCGATTGATGTACATTGTACTCGGACTTTCGATTGGACAGTTGATAATATTAGCCGGCTCAAGTTTGAGCCGGATTATTAAATCAGGTATTGATTTAATAATTTACGTATATGTATTTCGATACGTATATTCTAGAATTATATTCTTTGTGTTATTCTATCTCTTTGATATTCGTATTTCGGTACGGATACAGGTATGTATATACAGTAGAATGTAATCCGTATCTTTTACCGTACAACATTCTAGAAGGTGCCACCTCATTATTGATTTGACCATTTTTATTAAAAATTGGATAATGAGGTGGAAAATGGCATGAAGAGGAATGGTGAGAACCATGCTTGGAATAGTGCTCACAAATGAATTGTTAATTCATTTGGGTGCACTATTCAAGCATGGTAGGATTATTAAAATGGAAAATTGGTTTTTACAAAACCAAGTATGCTTCATTTTCTCTATCCTTGGTCTTCATTTTTGAAGCTTGCTAGGTTTTCTTCTCTTGAGTTTTATGAGAGCTCCTCCCTCACCATTAGCTTCATCCTCCTCACGCTTTCACATTTTGCATTCACCTTCATATTATGAGATAGAAAACACTTTGAATACACTCACTACATCCTAGGCTCTTTAAGGTAGCATCCTAGAGACCCTAGTTGCTTCACTAGCATCTTGGCGTGGAGCTAGAGCTGGAATTACATCTCTCGGGTGGATCATCGGAGATGAAGGAAGACCGGCGACCAAAGTCGATCCGCATCACTAGGAGCTTGGAAATGGTTGAAGACCCGAAGGACTTGGTTCATTAGGTATAACCATTCTATCTCTTGTGTTTAGTTTGCTAGTTTTAGGGTTAATGGTTTCGATCTTGGAATCGGGTAATGGTAGCGCCAGGTTTTAGAAAAATTTTGTTCTGCATTTGGCCACGGTTCGATGGCCGGGGCGCTCCCATAACCCAACACTTCCCCCTTGAAGATTTCTCTTGAGAGATTCATTATGGAGGTTGAACAAGTTACCAATATCTTGTAACTCAACTTCAAGTGTTAATATATTGCTTTATTTAACTGCTTTCTTTTCTTTACTTTATTTGCTTTTCTTGTTATTATGCTTAACTAATCTCTTTGGTTGTGGTATTGGGGAGGAAATGAGATGAAAGGTTTTGCCTCCTCCTCCTCTTGTTAATGTTTAATGTGATTATAAACTTAGTATTGTAAGTTGGATGGGTTGATATGGTATTTTGATTCCATGGTTACTTTGTAACCTCATCACATACCATATTCTCCCCACAAACCCCATCTTGCAAGCCTAAGGTTAGAATCAATTTGGTGTCAAGTTTTCTAAGTTTGGATGTGGTATTTTGTGATTAAGTGACTTGACAAATCTTTTGGTTTCATATACCATATACCTGTAGGGTTCCTAGGCACACTCATGAGGTTCTACAAGGCATCTACCATGCCAAAATCAAATTTTTATGTGCCGAACAAGCCTATGCAAGATCGTATATTAGAGATTAGGCGAAACCAAAAGCAAGCAAACTACTTTGCTACTAAGTGAAAGGGATAACAACCTTTGTAGATCCGGTCCTTCACTTCTAATGCTCCGTGTTGACGTCCCTTTGCTGCGATCATCGGGATCCCGGACCCTAGCGATGGTTTTTTCGGAGAAATGAGCGGGCTAGGTCGTTGACTTCGAGGCCGAAGATGATCTACGTCGAGGAGACTCAAACCCAAGCTCCATCTTCACTAGGTCATGAACTTTGTGAAGAGAACACAATATACCACATGGCAAGTGGTAGAGGATCAAGAAATAGGAAGTGGGTTCACTTTGGATTTGGATTTCTCACTTTGTTTCTTCACTTGGAAATTTCAAGCAAGGTTTTCTTCACTTGAAGAAGAAGAAGAAGAAGAAAAGAATATGAATGAATAATGAATTATTTCAAATGAATAATCAAGTGAAGTCTATCATGATGCAACCATGGGTAAGTTAACCTATGTAGAGACTAAACTAGAGTTTAGGTTAATGGTTAGGTTAGAAAAAATCTCATGCAAAACAAAAATGGTGGACTTTGTCAAAGATGCTTGAAAGCTTCATGAAGCTTCAAGCTAATTCAAAAATAACCACCGTTTTTGAATTACTAAATAATTAAAAAACTTTACCATTAACCTAAATATAGTGTAAGTCATACACTCATCCATGTTTGCATGTATCATCAAACATGATACAATCTAGTGCACAAAAATATATCACATATACAACTTGTACACATCAAGTGAGAAAATCAATCTTAAGTGAACAAATACTAGTTAATGTAAAGTAATATATCAAATATATAATTATACATTAAATCATTAAATCGATACTTGATTTAATGATCCGGTCATATCACATATAACCGACTAATACCAAGTGTATCAATATATCGAATCAACACTTGATTCGGTAACCCGGCTATATCTCATATAACCGTCCGATGATACAAATTGCAAGAATAGAATTCAGTATGACATACTGGTATTATTTTCGGTCCCGCACATATCTCATATGCGCTCCTATTTCGTTTCGCTTGAGCCAGGAAAGCTCTGTATAAGACTCTAAAGACTCGTCAATACGCCGGCAGTAGGTGGTGATCATATCAATCACCCACAAGCCGTAAGCGGTCTGCTAAACGTAACGTCCACCCGGGTATTGAGCGATCAGAAGATCAAAGAGCAAGCCTGCTCACACTCCTGCGAATCCAACCAGTAACACTTACCACACAGTCCGGTCTGTTCGTCTGATATGTCGCATATCTCTCCTAGGGGTGGTAAACGTTAGACCCCAGTAGCTTGATAAGTCATGCCGATGTAAGGTCCATAACAAGCATGAAACTACTGATAACACTTACCAGTAAATCAGTGCAACCCTGGCCAAGGATTTCCAGTTATGGCCAGTCGAGCATAGCGCAACATCAACCCCCAATACCGGGAGAGACGAATCCCCTCCTATCGCTCATTGCCTCCATGTGAATCGGGACTGTACCCAAAAACCACCTGTTTGCACGACTCAGTAGACCCGTGGTAGGGTGGAAATCAAAGCACAGTGGGAGACACACAAGACTCTATGACGATCTCGGGTCTACAGACTAAGCTGTACCAGTGTCACCAGAGAACTGCCATCTGACGTAAGGTATAATACCATCTGGGAGTTCTCGGCGAGTCCGTTCAGTGTACCCAGTCTTCACTGAGCACCCGCATACCATCTCTGATGTCAAACACCAATGGATATGGGATCATCCATCGCCCATCACATGGGTCGAGAAGATATACGCTAGTCTACTCTGGAATATCGATGCCCTGTCTCGATATTCCCACGACTAGGAACATTGAAGGATGTACTCATGGACTACCCAGGCCCCACTAGTATGATCTGCATCATAGTCCTGCAAGTCGAGTACACATCCTAAGGGCTTTATCAACATGTAATGGAGAGACAGTAAGTATACATGTTAAGATAAAGAGCAACCAGATAGCGTACTATCATGTCGAGCAAGAAAGTCCTACCTATATATGTCCCAGCATCCACTGCAATACACAACTCATGTACAGTAATGGCCTCTAGGGCATACATATAACTAACAATCTCCCACTTGCACTAGGGCCATCTGTAGCAGTGGTTGCAGTATCTCATACTCAACCATCCCATAAAAGTCTCTCTTTGGGAAAAGGCCTTTGTGAGTGGATCCGCCGTGTTGTCCTCAGAGTCTACTCTCCTAACCTAGATCACCCTGGAGATCAACTATCTCCATGATCAGGTGATGCTGCCTCAGAATATGTCTGTGTCACTGATGGGACCGGGGTTCCTGGGCCAAAGCCACACTTCCATTGTCACACAATTGTAGGAACCTATTTCATCTCATGAACCAATATACACCCAAACTGCCTCTTTGGTAGTATCTTTGATAGCGATGTCACTAGCCTTTATCGTCTAGTCTGCCACGGTATCTAGCTTGGAACTCTTCCAACATACCGTCCCTCCACTGAGGGTAAAGACAATGCCTGCGACTGACATTCAGTCGTCCTTATCACCCTGGAACTTTTCCAGTGATTCTCCCCAGGATCGATTGATACCATCTCACTACATCTAGTGAGAATCCTAATATCCATTTAGATCTATTTCATAGATCCAAAACCCAGGATTTAGGAGGTATCACCTTTATCCTATACGGAGAATCCTTGTGATAAGAGGAGATTGACCGAGCATAGCATAGGAAACTCCTTTCCTATCAAGAGTATGTTGTCCACGTACAATACGAGGATGACCACCATACTCCCTACTACCTTTTTGTATGTACAAGGTTCATCTACCATTTTGATGAAGTCAAACACTTTGACTACCATATCAAAACAGACGTTCCAACTCCGCGATGCTTGCTTTAACCTGTAAAGCAACTTGCACACGTTTCCGCTGCTCCCACTGTTTACGAAGCCCTCTGGCTGTGTACTTATAGACGTTCTCTTCTAAATCAATATTTAGAAAAGAAGTCATGACACCCAACCACCAGATGTCGCAGTTATGGTATGCAGCAATGGCAAGTAGGATCCGGATGGACTTAAGCACAGCCACTGGAAAAAGTTTCATCATTATCCATCCCTGGCCGATGACGAAAACCTTTAACAAGTCTAGCTTCGAAAGTCTCAACTTTTCCATCTACACCAAGTAATCTTCTCAAGATATACTTTCTCCTGATGGGGATTTAACCCTTCAGATATAGCAGCCAAAGTCCATACTTTGTTGGTGTACAAGGATTCCATCTCAGATCGCTAAGCATCCAGCCATTCTTACAGAGTCCCTACTCTTGATGGCCTGCTCGAAACTAGTTGGGTCATCATCTCATGATACAATCCTTGCTCTCAAGATATACTTTCTCTCAGGCAGGTGAGGAACCCTACTAGATCGACGGAGAGGCCGAGGTTCGTTGGGGACTATTGAATCCTTTGGTTCTATCAAATCATCAGCTGTAGTTTGTATAGCTGGAACTACTTCCAGTTCTACAGAACTGATCTTGCCTCGATCTTGTCCGGATTTTTCTTTTGACATAGGCCGGACAATCCCAAATCTTAACTTGCTTAAGACATTGGCTCTTCCCATACCATATCTCATATGGAGTGGTAGGCACTGATTTGATTGGAACCTTATTCAATAGGTATGCAGCTTCTCAAGTGCATAATTCCCAAAAGGAAACAAGTAACTCAGTAGTACTCATCATAGAGCGCACCATATCATATAGGGTGTGATTGCTCCGCCCCGATACACCGACGTGTTGTGGTGTATACGGAGGAGTAATGCTGAGAGAGAATTTCATTCTCCTTTAGAATAGTCCAGGAATTCCATGCACAAGTATTCTCCTCCCTGATCGCATCATAGAACATAATACTTATACCCGTATTGGTTCTCTACTTCTTTCTTATATTCTTTGAAGTTCTCAAAAGCTTCAGACATGTGTTTCAACAGGAACATGAGTCCGATTCTTGAGAGATCATCAGTGAATGTAAGGAAGTACAAAGAATCAGTCCTGGCATATGTAGACTGGGGACCTTTATACATCACTATGTATCAGTCCCAAGAGTTTACTAACTCTTTCTCTGTTTCCAGTAAACGGAGCTATGGTCATCTTATCTTTGTGACATGACTGGCAAGTTTCATAAGATGTAAATTTAAACTGATTTAAATAGGCATCTAAATGTAACTTAGCTAGTCGGGTCGCATTGATATGACCTAGTCTATTATGCTTCAAGAAGAATTCGTTCATTTCTGAACTCTTCCTCTCGTGTGTGTTTTGTATCCTAAGAACTGTAGTTTGATTTAGAACGTCAATGCTTTTAGATAACGTGCCTGAACCGATCAACTCTTGATATAGGAAATGTTCAAAACATTATCCTTCAATACAAAATTATATCCTTTCTTTACTAATAAAGAGACTGATATGATGTTGTATATCAGGTTCGGTATCTAATAACATTCGTTCAGAATCAATGTATTCTTGTAATACAGGGTGATAGTGACCAACAGACTTGGCTGCAACACTTGCATCGTTTTCTGTCTCATGAAACTTATCACCCGTTCTCAGTTCTCTACCTTTCTTTAGCCCATGTAACAGATTACATATGCGGGATCCTGATCCGGTATCTAATACCCAGGACGTAGAGGATACTGAGAAACAGTTTTTTGTAATGAACACACCCGAAGAAGATGCATCATCATGCACTTTCTTCGTTTGGGCGGCATGGGAAATCTGGTATTCCCCTAATTCCTGCTCTGTCTTATAACAATTATAAGTTGGAGCGGGACCAACGTTCCCCAGCTCAGTATAACAAGCGGATTCGGTCAATACATCCATATTATTTTCTTGATTAAGGCGTGATATGGTCGCTACCTGGAGAGAGAGAGAAGAAAACACTCTGCGTGCGCTCTTGCAAGATTAGATTGGTTATATATTTTATCTAATCAGGATAGCTCCCACTGTTTTTATCAAATCCTCCTTCAAACCCTAAAAGGAAAGACTAGCCGGGATTAATTACACTCTACAAGTTCACCAATCTTTCGGCCAGGCCAGTGCCGGTACTTTGAAGGAGGTTCCCCGTGCTTTCGCACGGACCTAATTAAAGTAAACCTCGTTTTCCCAGGGGCGTAACCCCGTTGACACCTTTCTAGACACCTACTTAATCGGCTAATTGTAAAGTGCAAAACTCTCCCAGGAGTAACAATTACTCGCAGTGGGTATCGGGATCCAACTATCTCATAGAAGGTATGCAATCTCATTGCAAATTTCAACACTTGAAACTCCCGATAATGGTTTTTACCCCTAGCGCTTATGACCTTAACTATGGTCAACAAATCATAAGCACTAGTCAAGCTTTACCCGTCATTTCGTGATTAATTAGACCCACCCACATGACCCTTAACTAAGGTCAACAAAGTCACGCGACTGTCATAACTAATCGCATCATATGCGGTGTAGGAAGACATCACTTAGCTACCGTACACTATGCCTTGAATATGGTCAACAAACACAGCACGAATACTAAGTACTCTACTTCCTAAAATGACGGAGGGTTGCGGATGGTTTTTATGAAAACCTTTAACGCTTTGAACTTGATCTCGTTGCGGAATCAAATGGTTTTAAAAATGGAGTGCTTTTGAGGCTTTTACTAGCTTCGCTAAAGAGGTCACTCCCGGTGAAGGGATCTCGGATCTTTCCTCGTCGAATGAGGTGCAAGATATTCACAATACCACTATGCAAAGCAAGAACTAGAAAAGCAATCAAAAGACAAACCGAAGGTTGTAGCATCTGCTAGTTATTGCTAAAGAGGTCACTCCCGGTGAAGGGATCTCGGCTCTTTCCCTATCGAATAAGGTGCTGGATGTTCTACAAAGAACACCGCTATGCAAAGCAACAACTAGAGATACCTGATTTTTGAAATTCGATTCCACAACATCACTTAGGTTTATTTTCTTTCATTAATCTCATTAATGAATGTCCCATTATTTAAGTCCACCTAAACATCACAGATAAATACAACGTACGCTTATGCTATCCGCATTCGCCTCGATGTCCCGTCTGCACCGTTAGGTTAGGTAACTAACAGCAGAGCGGGGCAGAGCTAGCGCGGGTGTAAAACATAAGCAACGTCTATATAATATATCATATATACTATATACAATATCTATCTGAACATATCACATGATCACATCACAGATAACGCAGCAGAAAATATCATATGAAATATTGGATATACTAGGACGTCCGTGTTTTATTTTGAGCCTGGATAAAACACGGATTCCACGGTCATGATGAATAGCCAATCCCACACCCCTAGACCCCTACGAGAGCGACAAGCAACCCAATCAATTCTAGAGTTAGGAGACCCGGACTCGACTCCTCGAGATGGTCTCCCACTGGACCCTAGAACCCGGTTACTTGTACTCCCCTCCTTGGGTCTATCCTAATACGGAAAAGTAAATAATATACAATGGTGACATCATCCTCAACCCGGAAGTGCCCCAATAAAAGAATATTACATACAAGTTTTTTACATGAATGAAAATGAAAAACACTCGTCTCACATAAAAAAAACCCGGCTATTCAAACACGACGATCCAATATAACATATCCAGCAACACATAACATCACATGTCATCAACGTAAGTAAACATGCGTATCCCAATTGTCGTTGACATATAGCAACGAAACCGGTGATATCACATATTACACTTACGTCGCAGAAAAGAAAGTGTAAAACTACAACAGTTGGAATCCGCAATTTCCTTAGACATCGCATGCCTAATCAAATGAATTCCTTAGACATCGCATGCCTAGCAATTACAAACCCCGCATTTTAGTCTCAAAATCGAAAAAACTTTTCAATACCAAGTCGGGCAATTCAACAAGATTCCCGACATCCTGATCGAATGCTCGTCGCAAACTTTAGTAGACGGCCGCACCCCCGGATGCCGTCGACGAAGTGCACTAAGGCGGAACACCGCTACCGCGAGCACCTGAACGGATGCTTTTAGCTACGGGGTTCTCCTACAGTCACTTGGTCGGGGCTATGGAGCGTGGTTGTCTATTAAGTTTACCGGCGAGTATCCGCGTACGCTACGTGATTGCGATGAACTTTTGATCGCATCAAAATCCCGTAGCAACCAATCATTTGAGACTAAGGTGCTATGTTTATAATATTCAAATCAGTTATCTCATAACTATTTATGGATTCCAAATATTGTATCACATTCCAGATAAATAGACAATGTTAAACTTTCCGATCGAATAATCAAACACCCAAGTTTTCTCAAATAGCTCAACACTTGAGGGGAGTTTAAAAACATCCATTTCATGCCACAATACCAACGGTCCAGCCGTAGAAGGGTCAAGCCAACGCCTCACATGTGGCACGCTGTACTGCCCCAAACCCTAAGGTTCAAAAGGCAGTTCAAGACGGTCACATAATCGACTTAAGGTTTGTTGTCTTCTAGAGGGTCCATCGCGTTACTTGCACGATTTAGACGTTCTTAAACAACGAAAAAATCCAACACTTGGAAATTTTCCGGGTTGGGAAAAAATGAGTTATTTATATCCGTTCAAACTTTTTAACACGTTCAAAAATTACCCGGAAAAACACAAAAACAAAGTTAAAATATCCGATCAAATCAACGAGTCCCCAATACACCCCAGATAACTCAACTATTGAGTATAATTACAAATTCCCAGAAGAATCAGGAGTCACATACGGGGGTTACTGTGCAAAGCTGATTCAAAGAAGCTTTTGTTTGGCCGCGGAACCGCCGCCAATACCATGGCACGGCCGCGGTTCCACGGCGCATTAGAGGTATTAGAGGCACGTGTTGCACAGTAACTCTTAGAAAACCCTGCTGATTTTTCTGACTAATTTTAATTAGGAAAAATCCACAGTTTTAAAAAATGTACAGAGAAGGGTTTTGATTAGGGTTTCGGGGTTCGATCGGGTTTCTAACTTCGTCTACGCTTCGCCTAAAGCTCTAGCTAGGCTCTGATATCACTGTAGGGTTCCTAGGCACACTCATGAGGTTCCACAAGGCATCTACCATGCCAAAATCAAATTTTTATGTGCCGAACAACCCTATGCAAGATCGTATACTAGAGATTAGGCGAAACCAAAAGCGAGCAAACTATTTTGCTACTAAGTGAAAGGGATAACAACCTTTGTAGATCCGGTCCTTCACTTCTAATGCTCTGTGTTGACGTCCCTTCGCTGCGATCATCGGGATCCCGGACCCTAGCGATGGTTTCTTCGGAGAAATGAGCGGGCTAGGTCGTTGACTTCGAGGCCGAAGATGATCTACGTCGAGGAGACTCAAACCCAAGCTCCATCTTCACTAGGTCATGAACTTTGTGAAGAGAACACCCTATACTACATGGCAAGTGGTAGAGGATGAAGAAATAGGAAGTGGGTTCACTTTGGATTTGGATTTCTCACTTTGTTTCTTCACTTGGAAATTTCAAGCAAGGTTTTCTTCACTTGAAGAAGAAGAAGAAGAAGAAAAGAATATGAATGAATAATGAATTATTTCAAATGAATAATCAAGTGAAGTCTATCATGATGCAACCATGGGTAAGTTAACCTATGTAGAGACTAAACTAGAGTTTAGGTTAATGGTTAGGTTAGAAAAAATCTCATGCAAAACAAAAATGGTGGACTTTGTCAAAGATACTTGAAAGCTTCATGAAGCTTCAAGCTAATTCAAAAATAACCACCATTTTTGAATTACTAAATAATTAAAAACCTTTACCATTAACCTAAATATAGTGTAAGTCATACACTCACCCATGTTTGCATGTATCATCAAACATGATACAATCTAGTGCACAAAAATATATCACATATACAACTTGTGCACATCAAGTGAGAAAATCAATCTTAAGTGAACAAATACTAGTTAATGTAAAGTAATATATCAAATATATAATTATACATTAAATCATTAAATCGATACTTGATTTAATGATCCGGTCATATCGTATATAACCGACTAATATCAAGTGTATCAATATATCGAATCAACACTTGATTCGGTAACCCGGCTATATCTCATATAACCGTCCGATGATACAAATAGCGAGAATAGAATTCAGTATCACATACTGGTATTATTCTCGGTCCCGCACATATCTCATATGCGCTCCTATTTCGTTTCGCTTGAGCCAGGAAACCTCTGTGTAGGACTCTAAAGACTTGTCAATACGCCGGCAGTAGGTGGTGATCATATCAATCACCCACAAGCCGCAAGCGGTCTGCTAAACGTAACGGCCACCCGGGTATTGAGCGATCAGAAGATCAACGAGCAAGCCTGCTCACACTCCAGCGAATCCAACCAGTAACACTTACCGCACAGTCCGGTCTGTTCGTCTGATATGTCGCATATCTCGCCTAGGGGTGGTAAACGTCAAACCCCGGTAGCTTGATAAGTCATGCTGATATAAGGTCCATAACAAGCATGAAACTACTGATAACACTTACCAGTAAATCAGTACAACCCTGGCCAAAGATTTCCAGTTATGGCCAGTCGAGCATAGCGCAACATCAACCCCCAATACCGGGAGAGACGAATCCCCTCCTATCGCTCATTGCTTCCATGTGAATCGGGACTGTACCCAAAAACCACCTGTTTGCACGACTCAGTAGAGCCGTGGTAGGGTGGAAATCAAAGCACAGTGGGAGACACACAAGACTCTATGACGATCTCGGGTCAACAGATTAAGCTGTACCAGTGTCACCAAAGAACTGCCATCTGACGTGAGGTATAATACCATCTGGGAGTTCTCGGCGAGTCCGTTCAGTGTACCCAGTCTCCACTGAGCACCCGCATACCATCTCTGATGTCAAACACCAATGGATATGGGATCATCCATCGCCCATCACATGGGTCGAGAAGATATACGCTAGTCTACTCTGGAATATCGATGCCCTGTCTCGATATTCCCACGACTAGGAACATTGAAGGATGTACTCATGGACTACCCAGGCCCCACTAGTATGATCTGCATCATAGTCCTGCAAGTCGAGTACACATCCTAAGGGCTTTATCAACATGTAATGGAGAGACAGTAAGTATACATGTTAAAATAAAGAGCAACCAGATAGCGTACTATCATGTCGAGCAAGAAAGTCCTACCTATATATGTCCCAGCATCCACTATAATACACAACTCATGTACAGTAATGGCCTCTAGGGCATACATATAACTAACAATACCATCACAAACACTTAGCACACTTAACACTAAAATCACTTGCTCTCATTAACTAATTTGTGTTTTTGATGTTGTGGTAAGCTTGCTAACCCTCGTGCTTAGTGTTGATACCCCAAGCTTGGATATACAAACGGTAAGTGAACAAACGGACGCGTTTCGTGTTTTGCGGCGAATATCGGAATTTGATGATTTGTGATCTGCTACCCGCCTTGACAAGTCATGCTTCATACCGGGACAGACGTATGGACGGACAACTCATGATCAAGGGAGTGTCGAAGGAATCGTCACAATTCGACCTTCCGGGCCAAAACCACAACCATTTCTTTCTTATCTTCTTTCTTTGGTTTCTTGTTTTCGTCTTCTTTCTACTATTTGTGACAAACAACCAATTCATTATTTTTTGAACCTTAAATCATAAAACCTAATACACAATTCCCTGTGGATCGACCCATACCTACCGGCTTGCTACAACGCGATGTGCACTTGCGGTTTATAAATATTAAAACGAGAACGATCTCGTGTGCGCAATCCGTTTCCTTAAAATCATATCCGCTTCCAAACATACGCGTTTGCGCGCGCGGGTGAATTCCCAACAAGTTTTTGGCGCCGTTGCTGGGGAGTTGGTATTATTGGGTATTGTTATTTCTGATTCTAACTAACAAAATTAACTACTAAATCAAAAAAAAAATCAAAACTAACAATACGAAATTTTTCTAACTTGTTCTCTGTCCTTCAGACCTGCTAACACCCTGAAATTTATTTTAAAAATCAAGTTATACCATATGAGTACTTTTCTAGACTAGAGAACTCACACAAAATTCGAGCACAAACCAGCTTCATTTGGCCGGCGACATTAAAGACAAATCCGAGCTCGCCGGCCAAAGGAGGGTGTTTTTGATTTTTTATTTTTGTGTGATCTCCAGTATGTTGTCAGTACTTTAGTTTTATTGTTTAATTTTTATAATTTTGGGTGTGCAGGAATTGGGGCATTATATCACTTTTTGACACAAAATATCGTATTTTTCCGACATTTCAGTTTTTAAGGAATTACGACCAGCGATCGTGCGGAGCGAGGCTCAAATTCAATTACAAGACGTTAGTGAAGTATAGTGCCAAAGATTCTTTTTAGCTCATCATGGTTTGCATTTATGAGAAAAGAATGGATTAGAAATTGAAGTGACAACATTTCCTCTTTATCATCACATTTCTCTTATGGTTACCACAACCATCTTGTGCTCACCACCCCCCTTTAGTTTTTCCCTTCCCCATTTTAGATAAGAGTCCAGCCACATATTGGTGAGTGAGGGAGAGGTTCATTTTTGGTGTGGGGAAATTGTTCGTCTCATATTATTTTTGCTTACACCAAAATTCCCAAGTTCATCTCCATTGTTCATTCCTCCTTCTAAAAGGCAACTTCAACAACCCCATGATACAAAACATTCTACACTAAGCCTACAGCATTCTTCGACACGTCGGCTCGCCAACTTCATGCCCGAATTGCCTCGGTCCAGAGATGGGAGCCCGTAAAAGAATCCGGCGATGTGGTGCCCTTTCCGACGAGGAGATGAAGACCGGAGATTCCGCGAGGAGATCGGGATGGAGGCCGAAGACCGAAGGACACGGATCGCTCGGTATAACTTTCTACCCATTCTCTAGTTAGCTAGCATTAGGTTAATGGCCCGATCCGGGTTTTTAGTACGCTGTAGCACCAGTTTTTAAAGTTAAAGAAAAGTTTCGTTTCCGCATTTTGGCCTCGGACAGACGGCCGGGGCGCTGCCGTGCACTTACAGATATAACTTCTAACTTTGATCTCTAACCTTAGGATTAGAATCAACAGTCTTCTCCACGATGCTAACTTGGCTGGATTTTGTGGGTGTAATCCGCTGAACCCTCAGGAGACAACACTCCTCCTACTAGGAACACCTAGAGGTTTAACGGCTTGTTGCACATGCTCAGTGCAATCGCGTTCCCTGCGAAAGTGAGGCTAGGATTTTTTATTTTACTCGGGACAAGCAAAAGATAAGTTTGGAGGTATTTGTTCATCTCATAAAACTGCATTATAATACCGCTCGTTCATTATTTATTTTGTGATATATCGGTGCTACTAATCAGTGTCTGCTCAGTAATTACAGTTTACATGTATTCGTGATTCAATAGAAACACACTCAGTATCACGTTTATCACATTTGGGAGCCGACACTGCAATCAGAACAAAGAACCAACCGATATCCAAAGAGTATTTGCAAAATAAACAAGTGTGCACGCAATTTTTGGTCCAACACAAAACATGTGTGACCCTAGCTCTTTGACATGGACCATATGGGGCCGCCCTTGCACAATTCATGCAAGTAGGCACATGTGTGGTGTGATGGGCAAAAAATGCTAAAAAGTTGTGATGTGAGTTAAAGGTTTGATTTCCCTCCAAAACTACTGGGTACAATACAAGTTTCTACAAAGAAAACAAACAGCACCAGGATGATATTGGAGTTGACACATGACCATATAATCAATACGAGCCCATGTGCTCGGATTTTGGATGGCCACACCATCAATGAATCCGAGGTCGCCGACCCCCCTTTCCCTATTTGTCCCCATATTTTCCCTGTCCCTTCCTTTCAGTCACATCACCTCATTCTTATTACTTGTTTAATCTTTTTTGGTGCCTATAAAAGCCAGATCAGTGAGCAAGGGAAGGGCTCTCATTCTCTTATATTCTCATGTACATTTTGATAGTTTCTTTTGTTTTTGGTTTAGACTTGAGAGTGAGCGTGCTTTAACTTGGTATCTTCTTCTTCCCTCTTGAAACTTTCTCTTGAGAGCTTCATTATGAAGGTTGAACAAGTTACCAATATCTTGTGACTCAACTTCAAGTGTTAATATATTTCTTTGTTTATTTGCTTTCTTTTCTTTACTTTATTTGCTTTTCTTGTTATTATTCTTAACTAATCTCTTTGGTTGTGGTATTGGTGAGGAAATGAGATGAAGGCTTTGCCTCCTCCTCCTCCTCCTGTTAATGTTTAATGTGATTTAATGTGACTATAAACTTAGTATTGTTACTTGGATGGGTTGATATGGTATGTTGATTCCATGGTTACTTTGTAACCTCATTACATACCATATTCTCCCCACAAATCTCATCTTGCAAGCCTAAGGTTAGAATCAATTTGGTGTCAAGTTTGCTAAGTTTGGATGTGGTATTTTATGATTAAGTGACTTGACAAATCTCTTGGTTTCATATACCATATACCATCACAAACACTTAGCACACTTAACTCTGAAATCACTTGCTCTCATTAACTAATTTATGTTTTTGATGTTTTGGTAAGCTTGCTAAGCCTCGTGCTTAGTGTTGATACCCCAAGTTCGGACATACAAACGGTAAGTGAACAAATGGACTCGTTTCGTGTTTTGCGGCGAATATCGGAATTTGATGATTTGTGATCCGCAACCGCCTTGACAAGTCATGCTTCATACCGGGACCGACGTATGGACGGACAACTCATGATCAAGGGAGCGTCGAAGGAATCATCGCAATTCGACCTTCTGGGCTAAAACCACAACCACTTCTTTCTTATCTTCTTTCTTTAGTTTCTTGTTTTCGTATTCTTTCTACTATTTGTGACAAACAACCAATTCATTATTTTTTGAACCTTAAATCATAAAACCTAATACACAATTCCCTGTGCATCGACCCATACCTGCCGGCTTGCTACAACGCGACGTGCACTTGCGGTTTATAAATATTAAAACGAGAACGATCTCGTGTGCGCAATCCGTTTCCTTAAAATCATATCCGCTTCCAAACATACCCGTTTGCGCGCGCGGGTGAATTCCCAACAAGTTTTTGGCGCCGTTGCCGGGGAGTTGGTATTATTGGGTATTGTTATTTCTGATTCTTACTAACAAAATTAACTACTGATTGTTATGGTTTTCGGATTGTGTAGTTTTGAGAAAATTATAAAGAAATCACAATCAAAAATTAATTGACCGCAATCAACTACGGTGTCGGATGTAGTTTGTATGTGAGTGCGGATCGTCCACAGGGAAAGTGTAATCGTTCGTCTTTCGAATTAGATGAGTTGAAACATTAAAGAAGAGAAAACAAACAATTCATGATTTAAATTTTGTATTTCAAGAAAAAGAAAATATCTAGATCTAATAACAAGAAAAGATAGAATCAAGAATTGATAGTTTGTTGATTTTTCCAAACCAAATCTCAAGAATCGAAATGAGGCTCGTAGGAATCGATAGGATCTATAGATGTGATGTAATCTTACAATTACGTATTCTTATCCTTCGATGAATTGATACTAGATCGATGATAATCGATGAGAATTAGAGACTTCTTGTGAAACTAGGGTTTCATCTTATCTCTTGTTCTTTCATTGATATCATTCATATTCTAGCCTCTAGTAAATTCAAGAAACGATCGTAGATCCCTAATTTCGAGCGATCACAATCAAGAAAGCATCGCTACGAAACTAGGTCATCGATTCTTGAACTTGCTAGGGTTTACAAAACTCGTAGGACTTAAAAATAGTATTAAGATTTGTTACATCATCATTCTACAATCGTCTCGAATCCTTTACGAGCGGAGTTTTACTCAAACATCACAACAAGAACAACAATTACAAATTGAGATCTAATCATGATGCAAGAATTAAAAGAAAGCAAGATTAAAGAATTTCACCTTTTATTTATAGCAACAATTTCATTACATTCGCTCAAGAACTACAAGAGGAAGAATTCGATCGTCGACTTGGCTTTGCTCGTCTCCGTGGATCGCGGATCTACTTTGATCTCTTGCCCGATTGAAGATCGGCTCGGCTCATAAAAGGGTTGAAGGCTTCTCGCTTGATTTGGTACTCAAGATCTTGGATTTATAGTGGAATTAGGGTTAGGGTTTCGCACAAGCTTTGTCACGAAGCTTGTGGAAGAAGATGATGAAGAATGGTCCTAATGATGAACAACCTCAACCCTTAGATTTAGGATCTATTTATAGATAACTAACCCTAGATCTAGGATTTCAAATTCTAACTTTCCCTCCAAAAGTTTGTTGAAGGAATTCAAATTTTCCTCCAAAAGTTAGTTAGAGGAGAAGCTTCTAGAGGTGATTAGTTAGGAGGAGCTTCTAGAAGAGGATTAGTTTAGGAGCTTAATTTAGGATTAGCCTTCTTAATTGTCTTTTTTCTGATCTGGTAGTAGGTTCGAGAGAGTTCTGGAGTTTGGAGTATCAGAAATAACTGTGGGACCAGAGAAAGGAATTGTGCCCAAACTTGTCCGGCTGACGTGGCAGAACCGCCGCGCTTCCGCGGCTTAAGCCTGGTTCCCACCGCGGAAGCGCGGCGCTCTTGGACTTTTGGAGCTTGGACTTCCTGGTGATTGTTGGGACTGAGTTGTGGGCCTTCTTCTGATGTATAGAATTATCTAATTCCTTCTGTACTGCTACCAGATCTGAAATGATTTAGTTGGCGTATTGTTTGATCAGCTTCTTTTGATTTTCTTCCGTATTTCCTGCACATACTCAAGACAAGTGTTGCGCAAATACAGAAATGATGCGATGCCATGAAATGCGGTTAATTTCCCATAAAGTGTCGGTTTAAAAGTCTAATACATGCAATCTCATATTTTGTGACAGATTTGTTAATATGTAGAATATGAATGCCGAACACTTCTAAGTGTATGCAAATGTTAAGGAAATTGCCGGCTAAAATATACAATATTTTCGACTGATCAAATACCCCCAAACTTAATTTCGATCGTCTCGAGCGAATGTTTTATTAAAAAGAGAAGGAGAAAATAAAGAAAGAGAAAAACTAACTAGCACACTTTCGTAGGCAACACGATTGCACTGAGCATGTGCAACAAGCCTTTAAACCTCTAGGTGTCCCTAGTAGGAGGAGTGTTGTCTCCTGAGGGTTTTCAGCGGATTGCACCCACAAAATCCAATAATAAAAGCAAGATCATGAATATTACATTTAAAGAAGAGAATCGTAAAAGAAAGACTTTGAAAATTAGGGTTTCCAACTAAGCTAGCTTTTCGGTTGTCATGAGCCCTATCTTAATGGTCATGAAAAGATGTCAGAAATCACGTCCTCCCTCAATAAAACATCGTCTTATTCTTCATTCCTATCTTTATTCCAAACATCGATCATATCACCCTGCGTGTGTGTAAAGACATCCCTACACCCGGAGAATTCAATTCAAGCTATCATACTCTTGCCCATCAACCTCAGTATATATTTTTTTCTCGATGAGCTCACACACTTTCATGCGACCGTTAATACTTCTTGAGGTACTAACCGACCGATTACTCATGTGATTGCTTATTTGGTGTATTTTCCTAGTCTTGCACCACCTCAGGTATAGCAGTGACTCCCAGACCAGTTGGCCTTAGGGCACTAGATGAAAAGGCACCCTTGCTATATATTTTTTATTTCCCTTGGTGATAACAAAACCAGTGTCCATTTTTCTCACCATAATTTTTTTTTTCTTCATACTTTTGGCTTTAAGACAAGAGCATTTCAAGGTATCCTCTACTATCCCAGGCTTTAAGATGTGTGTAAGTGCGAATAGCAGGGTAGCAACGTTCAAAATGTTTGGCTTCCAGAATAGAAACTATTTTTCAGACTTAGTTTCATCCTCAGATTAGTGACGTCCTTCATCTTACTAACCCTTGGGACAACGGCTCATAACTACTTATTACTAGTTCGTATAAGAAAACTTCTAATTTTCTTAGTTTTCTTAAATTTTTCTAATCTCATAGATGTAATTTTTCACTATCTAAACTTTCATTATCTTATTTATGTACAAAAAATATTTTTATATTTTTGAAAATTTTTAAATTTTTATAGGTTTTTCAAAAAAAATGTTTTGTGCTTATGCCAATGATATGCAAATGATGCGAAAATAAGCACAAACCTCCCCCAAACTTGTTTTCAACAGTGTCCTCACTGTTGCCATCTGCTAAATCTCGAAAAACCTGTAAGCTTGGGAGGAATTTATTAGTGGGGGCAAAATATTTAAGTGAAGAACCTCCCCGAAACTTATTTTTGGCTCAAAATTTTGTAAAACTTTTCTTTTCAAGAGCCAGAAAAAATATCCCCCCAAACTTGAGTTATGCAATGTTAATCTTTTAAAATCACAAGTGGGGGTCAAAAATCAGTGGTCGATGCCAAGCTTTGCAAAGACCGAATGTTAACACCAACCATTCAAAAATTTTATCAATGCAGTGCTCGGGTTGGTGGAAGAAGAAGTGGGGAAAGGTTAAGTGGTGGAATAGAATGTGTGTGCGTCTCGTTTTGGAGAGACGATGCAGTGAATGTGATGGATTACTCGCATTCTTTTTACAATTCAGAAGAAGGGGTGGAGGTTTAATTTCAATGATTGGGAGATGATTCATCTCAACACCCGTGTCATTTAAAAATGCGAGTTCATCAGCGAAGATTTCCTCAAAAGTTCCATTCATACCCCGGTGAATAATATCGTCACAAAGTGCGGGGTGATCTTCAGACTCTAAGAACAGTTCATAATCAGTGTTAATTGTTGACCCGGACATCTCGGTGGAAGAGTCCATATGTGTATGATACATAGTTGGGTCAAACAACAACGTATGAAAAGAGTCAAGATCAATATGAGGAGGATCATCAAATTCGCTGCTGTCGACATCCATTAAGTCGACAGAACAGACCTGAGCAGTAGGTTCGGAGGGTACACTTCCCAACTTGTAAATGTTCAGCTCTATTGACCTATTCCCGAAAGATAGGGTCATAGAACCGTTACGACAGTTGATTATTGCATTGGAAGTGGCCAAAAAGGGGCGACCTAAAATCACCGGAATTTGATTCCGTGGGTTCGCTACAGGCTGTGTATCAATTACAATAAAATCTACCGGGAATATAAATTCTCCGATTTTTATTAACACATCCTCCAGTTCACCCCTAGGTTTGGTGATAGATCGGTCAGCCATCTGGAGAGTGCAATTGGTTGGCTTCAACTCTCCGATCCCTAATTGCTCATAGACTGAGTAAGGAAGCAAGTTAACACTAGCGCCAAGATCTAATAGAGCACGGTTAATGTGTTTTTCCCCGATAGAAACGGAAATAGTAGGATATCCAGGATCCTTACGTTTCCTCGGTAATTGCTGGGGGAAAGCCGTGTCTATTGTTTTTTCCATAAAAATCTTCTTGGGCGCTGGATTCTTCCTCTTCCTAGTGCACAAGTTCTTAAGAGTTTTCGCATAGGACGGAACTTGTTGGATGGCATCTAGGAGAGGGATGTTGGTGTTTACTTGCTTAAAAATGTTCATAATCTTCTCCATATGTGGACTCGGTGTGTTAGCCCTTAACCGATTAGGATAAGGTGCTTTAAGAATAAGCGCTGGGTCCATCATAGGAGAAGGAAGTGGGTGTGGAACCGATCCCGGAATAGAAGTGGGAATCGTCCGTGGAGGGGTAAAAGAGGTGGGCTGTAGTGGCGAGCCTTTTGGGAAATGGAGAATAGGCTCGGAAGAAGATGGTGGGGTAAAAGAACTGGGGTTAGAAGTGTGTGTGTGTGGAAAGGTCTCAGCCGGGGTGTTATTGATTGATTTATCAGTGTCATCAAACTCTTCCCCAACATGAGTGTCAAGCACTCTTCCAGATCTCAACGTGATTGTATCCACATCATGTAAATAGCTAGAATTGGGTAAAGGTTGAGCTGGAAGTTTCCCTTTCTCTCTTGCACTCATTTCAGCTTTTAAACGTGCAATTTCTTCTTCCATCGATTTAATACTCTCGCTTTGGGACACAGAGTTTTTCTTTATATAATCGACAGAAGACTTCATTTCAGCCGAAACTTGCATGATATTTGTTAAGACCAAATTCATGCATTGTGCAATTGAATAGGATTCATCCGTTCCGGTCAACTGCAAAGGACTAGATGGTGCAAAAGTTTTGACCGGATTTTGAAAATTTTGTGCTTGAAAGGGGTGCTGACTCAATTGTGGTGGTTGCTGTTGTGGTGGAGGGGCCCCTTGGAATTGATTCGGGTTTGGAACCGTGTTTTGAGATTGTGATTGGTTCCAACCAAAATTGGGATGATTCCTCCAACCCTGATCATATGTGGAGGAAGATGGATTGTTTCTAGGTCTTTGAAATGCGGCATTGGTATGCTCATAACCTTGAAACGGACATTCTTCCGTCAAATGAGACGGATCAGAACAGCATCCACATACAGTTTTGGAGAGTGATATTTGACTTAGGGCGGCTAAAAATTTGTTTTCCATAGCATCAAATTTCTTGTGTAAAGCTGAAATTTCAGCTCTAATTCCTATGGAAATATCATTGCCATCCCTAGACGATTGACTCACACCCTCCCACTGTAAAGATTTTTCAGCGAAATCTTCTAGAAATTTCCAGGCTTCCCCATCATCTTTGGTCATAAAATTGCCTTGACACATTGATTCAAGGGTCTGTCTTGTGTAAGGAGTAATGCCCTCATAAATGATTCGGCAAAGATCCCATCTCGGGATGCCGTGATGTGGACATTGGATTAACAGATCCTTGAAGCGGTCAAGACATTTTGAAAATGTTTCATTTGGAAGCTGGGTGAATTGATAGATTTCGCTACGGACTCGAGCTGTCTTTTGATGTGGGTAGAATTTCTTAAGGAATGCTTTAACGAATTCGTCCCAATTTGAAATGGAATGTGCGGTAGTGTTATATAGCCACTTCTCGGCTAAATCGCACAAGGTAAACGGGAGAAGACGAAGACGGAAAGCATCCACAGACAACTGTGAGGTACCCATCATTGCGCATACATTTTCAAATTTAGTGATAAACACGTATGCGTCTTCAGACTCGAGACCGTGAAATTTTGGTAGAAGGTTGATGTATTGGGGTTTTATTTGAAAATTTTCCCCGTTGGCTGGTGGTGTGGAAAGACAGGTGGAAAGTGGGCCTCGTGTAGGATAACATCTCTCTTGGAGAGAGATGCGAGGTGGAATCTGCGCACCAACGGACGGCGGCAGAGTAGTGGAAAAGAAGTTCGATGGATGTGGATCCATCGATGTGGGTGTGGTGGTGGGTAAAGAAAAGGTAAATGTAGAAATACCGACTTTTGGGTCGATGAGGGAAACGCGGACTTAACGGGCACTAGAAACCTGTTGTCCAGCCTATCTTGTACTAAAAAGGGTTAGTACAAGTGGCAGCGTGAATTTATAATTAGGGGAAATGATGAATGCGGTGTTTGTTTTAAAAAGATACGGATTTTTGAAAATATGATGCAACAAAATAAATGCAACACACAAAACCCTAAAATCTAGTGGTCACCTAGGTCAAAGCTCTAGACCGCTCCTAACTGCCAAAAGACAAGTCGCAGGATAGAATCCTCCACTGCCTCTTTGTCCCCCTGTGGCCGG
This sequence comes from Agapanthus africanus, assembly GCA_030015575.1. NCBI lineage: Eukaryota > Viridiplantae > Streptophyta > Magnoliopsida > Asparagales > Amaryllidaceae > Agapanthus > Agapanthus africanus. The sequence continues at coordinate 307,794,572 of CM057342.1, forward strand.
ATAAGTGCCAGGTAAGTGGGAAGGAACCACCACTACAGTGGGCCTAATTAATAACCACTAGCCTTAGACACACTCGCCTTAGGCACCACAAGAAAACTCGGATAAGCAATGAATTACCCACGGCCTTCTCTTGTCCTAAATGAGCGCGACGGTCCTTAGAGTCATCTCTAGATTTCTTTTAATTAATCAGGGTCAATGCGGATGCAAGTTTTGCGATTTTCGGGGCCTAGGAAGGGTAATGAAATCCCCACCTAATTTGGATTTGGTCGTGCCCCTTAAATTCCGTATTAATATGCAACAACCACAAGAATCAAAAACACGCACAAATTTATTTAGCTTTTGCGGCGCTGCGATTTATTTGCAAAGAATCCTGCACAAAATATTAGTTGGAGCAGAGAAAGGAGAAGATAAGAAAGTTAGTGTCTCACAGAGAAAAATTGGCACAGAGAAGAGCTTGAACCGCGGCTCTTCCGCCGCAAAAGCTGAATATTGCCGCTCTTCCGCCGCGGAATTTTGGGATCAGTGCACCAAAATTTTTGTACTAGCTCCTGTTCACCTACATAGCTCTCTGGAATGCTCAGAAAAATTTTTCTCCAGCTCCAATGATTCCAGATTTTCTCGCAACAAATCACAGCACACGTATTAGTGTTTGCACGAATTTAGATCTAAAAAAATATAATGGAATAAATTGTTCAACTCAAATTTCAAAATACGAACTATTAGCGCACTATCCCCGGCAACGGCGCCATTTGATTGTTATGGTTTTCGGATTGTGTAGTTTTGAGAAAATTATAAAGAAATCACAATCAAAAATTAATTGACCGCAATCAACTACGGTGTCGGATGTAGTTTGTATGTGAGTGCGGATCGTCCACAGGGAAAGTGTAATCGTTCGTCTTTCGAATTAGATGAGTTGAAACATTAAAGAAGAGAAAACAAACAATTCATGATTTAAATTTTGTATTTCAAGAAAAAGAAAATATCTAGATCTAATAACAAGAAAAGATAGAATCAAGAATTGATAGTTTGTTGATTTTTCCAAACCAAATCTCAAGAATCGAAATGAGGCTCGTAGGAATCGATAGGATCTATAGATGTGATGTAATCTTACAATTACGTATTCTTATCCTTCGATGAATTGATACTAGATCGATGATAATCGATGAGAATTAGAGACTTCTTGTGAAACTAGGGTTTCATCTTATCTCTTGTTCTTTCATTGATATCATTCATATTCTAGCCTCTAGTAAATTCAAGAAACGATCGTAGATCCCTAATTTCGAGCGATCACAATCAAGAAAGCATCGCTACGAAACTAGGTCATCGATTCTTGAACTTGCTAGGGTTTACAAAACTCGTAGGACTTAAAAATAGTATTAAGATTTGTTACATCATCATTCTACAATCGTCTCGAATCCTTTACGAGCGGAGTTTTACTCAAACATCACAACAAGAACAACAATTACAAATTGAGATCTAATCATGATGCAAGAATTAAAAGAAAGCAAGATTAAAGAATTTCACCTTTTATTTATAGCAACAATTTCATTACATTCGCTCAAGAACTACAAGAGGAAGAATTCGATCGTCGACTTGGCTTTGCTCGTCTCCGTGGATCGCGGATCTACTTTGATCTCTTGCCCGATTGAAGATCGGCTCGGCTCATAAAAGGGTTGAAGGCTTCTCGCTTGATTTGGTACTCAAGATCTTGGATTTATAGTGGAATTAGGGTTAGGGTTTCGCACAAGCTTTGTCACGAAGCTTGTGGAAGAAGATGATGAAGAATGGTCCTAATGATGAACAACCTCAACCCTTAGATTTAGGATCTATTTATAGATAACTAACCCTAGATCTAGGATTTCAAATTCTAACTTTCCCTCCAAAAGTTTGTTGAAGGAATTCAAATTTCCCTCCAAAAGTTAGTTAGAGGAGAAGCTTCTAGAGGTGATTAGTTAGGAGGAGCTTCTAGAAGAGGATTAGTTTAGGAGCTTAATTTAGGATTAGCCTTCTTAATTGTCTTTTTTCTGATCTGGTAGTAGGTTCGAGAGAGTTCTGGAGTTTGGAGTATCAGAAATAACTGTGGGACCAGAGAAAGGAATTGTGCCCAAACTTGTCCGGCTGACGTGGCAGAACCGCCGCGCTTCCGCGGCTTAAGCCTGGTTCCCACCGCGGAAGCGCGGCGCTCTTGGACTTTTGGAGCTTGGACTTCCTGGTGATTGTTGGGACTGAGTTGTGGGCCTTCTTCTGATGTATAGAATTATCTAATTCCTTCTGTACTGCTACCAGATCTGAAATGATTTAGTTGGCGTATTGTTTGATCAGCTTCTTTTGATTTTCTTCCGTATTTCCTGCACATACTCAAGACAAGTGTTGCGCAAATACAGAAATGATGCGATGCCATGAAATGCGGTTAATTTCCCATAAAGTGTCGGTTTAAAAGTCTAATACATGCAATCTCATATTTTGTGACAGATTTGTTAATATGTAGAATATGAATGCCGAACACTTCTAAGTGTATGCAAATGTTAAGGAAATTGCCGGCTAAAATATACAATATTTTCGACTGATCAACTACTAACTCAAAAAAAAATCAAAACTAACAATACGAAATTTTTCTAACTTGTTCTCTGTCCTTCAGACCTGCTAACACCCTGACATTTATTTTAAATATCAAGTTATACCATATGAGTACTTTGCTAGACTAGAGAACTCACACAAAATTCGAGCACAAACCAGCTTCATTTGGCTGACGACATTAAAGAAAAATCCGAGCTCGCCGGCCAAAGGAGAGTGTTTTTTATTTTTTATTTTTGTATGATCTCCAGTGTGTTGTCAGTACTTTAGTTTTATTGTTTAATTTTTATAATTTTGGGTGTGCAGGAATTGGGGCATTATATCACTTTTTAACACTAAATATCGTATTTTTCCGACATTTCAATTTTTAAGGAATTACGACCAGCGATCGTGCGGAGCGAGGCTCAAATTCAATTGCAAGACGTTAGTGAAGTATAGTGCCAAAGATCCGGGTAGTTTGACCCGCGCAAGCGAACAATCAAAGACTCGGATCACTTTCAAAGGGGTTTTCTTAAACCAAATCATATCGGTACGTATTTCCTAACACATTCCTCTTGAATCCGACACATTCCACTATTCTATCTTTTGCAGGATTCTTCGCACAAGCTTGCCACTAATTGCACAGAGAACTAGCCATATTTGTTGCAGCGCTTAAACTTAAACAGAAAAAGAATTGCTTAATTGCTTGATTTTTTTGAATTCTTTTATTGATTGCGCATTTGCGTCTTAAATACGGATTTAAGGGTATGACCAAACAAGATACGGTAAATGATTTTATCACCTTTTTCCGTAACCCACAAATCACAAAACTGCATTCTTGCATACCCACAGTAATTTAAAATCAACTAGAACTTTGACTTTAAGGACTTCGCGCTCATTAGGAGAAGTTGACTGTGTTTAGAACACCGCTTAACAGTATATCGTTCACGGGGTGTCTAGGCAAGTGTTCAAGAGAAAGGGTTAGCTAATTAAGGAACTTCGCGAAAGCGTTGGAAAACCTCCCCTTATCTCTTGCACTTACCTAGCTTCGTGATCCGTATATCTTGAGCTCATTTCTCGACACAGTTTTATCTCAACAATCAGGTTTTTGAGCAGGTCTAGTTGACTAGCATACCATAAACTGCGAGGGGTTTGATATTCTTTATCTTTGTGATAGTTGTGAATTCTTGTTGATATGGGTGATACACGATTTAATTCAATTTTTTTACAATTCGTATTCCTCTGTTTATACTCAGTCCAAATTCTTTTGTTCAAATTACCACGATTCTTCCCACATTCACGAAAATTGTCCTTCTCTAAGGGGTGACCAACCGTACCAGATTTTTGATAATGGTCACCCACCTAACACTCTTGAACCCAGTCCCACTTCAATTAGAGACCTAATGATAGAGGATTTAGAGAAAAAGGTCGACAGATTGACTGCTTTAGCATCACCACCGTCACAACCCTCTTTACCTGAAACAACTGACCCATCCTTAGGGAATGATGGTGAGATAGATGCTAGGTTGACGACTTTAGAGAAAGATATTGAAGTGATGATTGCGGTCGAGAATCAAACAGCTACAACGCTAGCCCTGTGTATACAGCAGTCTGAGCAATTGTTTCACGCTCAAGCTCAATCTTTGGCTAGAATTGAAGAGCATGTAGCTGTAGTGATTCTAAAGAGTGAATACAGTTAATTAGAACCACATGGTGTTAATATCTGTCATCTAGGAAGTCACCCAAATAAGATAAACGATCAGTTGAATTTTGATGATTTCATAGATGGCGATGCAATTGAATTGACTAAGTGTTATCAGGACACACAAGAAAAACCACCGATTGATTTTTTTCATTCCAATTTTAGTGGAGGAATCTTGTGATTTTGACGGGTATGGTTTGGATAGATTGTTAGAAGAGATCAATGATCAGGAACCCACGATTTTTGTATCACCTAGTGATATTGTTTCGGAAGAAACGTTAGGGTGGGAACCTAACTCTTTAAATGACATGAACCTACCCAGATATGAATGTGATGAAGAAAAACTTGCTTTGGGAATTGTGAGCTATAGCAGTGAGTATAGGATTGTGCAGAATTATAGGAGAAAGACAGCCTTGAAAACCAGTCTTTCATACAGAGTTTTGAAGAATTATTTGTGGATGAACTGGATATCCTTGGTGAGTTTGAGTCAGGATCAATTAGGGAACATCCCATGAACCTTTCCTTTTCCAAATTTTTTACGGATGAAATCCAGTTTTTAAACGAGATTAACTCCGAAACTCGACATGTGCTTTTTGAACATTCAATTCATCCAGGCAACAATTCGTTGACCTCTTCAAAACTTCATTTTTACTTTCAACGTCTTCTTATCCCTACTCATACACACCCATGCCCTTCACTAACAACTAACATATTCTTTTTCTTTTTATTTTTATACACATATTCTTTTACCAACCCCTACATTATATGGATAAAAAAAATTTGTAGCCGGTATTAATTTCTGGACTAACAATGTCGTTTAGCTTCTGAATACTGTAATTAATCTATGTTTTTCATAGTTTTTTGAAAATAAGATCTCACCCGTTAGGGGGTGAGTGCTGAGGTTCGGGGACAGCACTAATTTAACTTCTTATTTGAGTAAAATTGTAAAAAAAAATATGGTTTTCTTATTGTTCGGGGGTTTTTGTAAAATGCCATTTATAAGTCAAGCTGACCCTGTCCCGGCCCCTTTTATCCTATTTACTCAAACAGATTTGAAACTCTTCTTTTCTGTCCCCGCACCCTCCTCCCTAACCTTAGCCCATCTCCTCGGAATCCGACCGGCGACTTCATCAGAAAATCCGGCGAGCTCGGTCTCTATATCCCCGATCGTCGATTGGCTTTGACAAAGCTGTAAGATTCTCTATTCTCCCCTCTCCTACACTGTTAATTTTTCTGCAAATTTCACCAACCCACGGATCATGGCCCCTTTCGAATTAGAGCGAAATTTTGTCGATATATTTACCCATGAGCTGTTCGGGTGCTGTTTCCATGATGTTATCCGATAGTTGGGGTGAGAATTTTTGTTGTATAGGAAAGAGGGTTTATATGCTTGCGAACACTTGGTCGATGAGTTCTATGACGTGCTTTGGAACGGTGAGATACTCCAGGATCGCATTAGATTTCACTTTCAGGGTAGACGGAGGGTATTTTCAGCTGATACGATATCCAACGTCACCAACATCCCTATCCGACCTGGTTTTCAAAGACCATTAGAGCTGGCCCAGTATAGGACGATTATGGGGGATAGGTGCGAGTTACGAGATGCTGGGCTAAATGCCCAGCAGATTTATAAGAACGTCTATACGACTTGCCGCTGGGATTACCGTAACGTCAGGGGGATCGCTCGAGTTTCATCTTTTCCAGTGATTGTGGGGGCACATGGTTCATTTTTTAATAACCAAAGATTATCAATTTTGCATGGCGAACATGCTATTTGCCACAGTCAAGGAATGTGTCACCGCCCGCAAATCTTTACTTCCCGTCCTCATTACCCAGATTTTTCGCTACTATATGGAGGACAATGATTTCGCGGCCTACCTCACGATGTATGACACCGTCCCAGTGGAGATAGAGAGGATCTCATCAGGCTATACAGACTCCAGGAGTGAGCAGCAGATTTGGTCACTCACCGACCCCAGCGAGTATGCGGCACCGCAGACTTCCTCAGAGATTTACTTGGGAGAGGACGTTCCGACAGATCCCTATGAGTTACACAGGATGGAGGTCCGCGGCATCAAGACATTGATCAGGCATAATAAGGAAATAAAAGACTAACTCAGCCAGATCTTAGCAAACCAAGAAGAAGCAAGTGGGATCGGCAAAGGCAAGGGCAAAGGCAAGGGCAAAGCCAAGTGACGATGATGACATCGTCATATTTAGTTTGGGGATGGAGCTGTTTTGGTTGTATTTTGTATCTGCATACAGTTTGTATGTGCATATTTCCTGCATTTCAGCACTTACATTATGTATTTTTTTTTCTTTTGCATATATTCGCTTTTGTATTGCATTGTATTGAAAAACTTATAAAAATTGAAAAAATTCTTCAAAAATATAAAAACTTTGTCATGTTAGCTAACGGAGGAACTTAGATTCAAAGTCTGATGATTCGGTTGATAAGTTAAAATAACTAAATCATTTTTATAAGATCGGCGACCTGAAAAATAACCCTCCTTTGTGTTTAACCATAACTGATATACGTCTTTTATAACACTTTACACGTGTCGTATGTTTTTGAGAATTTGATGAAAGCCTGGCATGTCTGTAAACTTTTAAAATTGATAAATATCTTTAGGATCAAACAGGTTTATTCTGAGTTAAGCAAATATCAAGAATAGTTCATACAGTAAAGTAGATATGAAGAATATTATTGAGGTTTTCACAGAAGATATAAGTCTGAAAAATAACCCATCTGAAACCTTGTTGGAGTAATTACACACCTTATTCACATATAACGTCTTCGGATTTAAAAGAAAAAACTGGCTATATCTCCATTTTCACTGAGTTCAAAATATTTTTATAAAATGAGTCTTTTGTTTTGTGGCCTTGGTAACTTGGGTAATTAAGTCCTTAGGTGTCTCCATACCTAATGCCGTAAAACCATCTGGTTTGGGAGTCATTGACCCAAAGATCGCTAAATTTCCAAACGCCAAACAAAACAAGCTAAGCAACTGTTCTCTCCAAGTTAAAACTCATAATGGTTCTTTGTAGGAGAATAATCTTGGCGGAGACAGGTTTTCTTATAAAACAGTTTTTTTTACAGAGACGTTTTGCACGATAACAAAATGTGTGTATGAACAACAACAGGTGAAAGGTAGGAGTGAAAAATAAGACTTAATTTCTCGTTTAAAAATGATATATATTCTGACTTGAAACCTAAGTGGAGAATAAAGTTGAGAAAATCTTAACTCCTTTCAAACTCGTGTGGTCCTCTAGAAGTATATCTTGGTCCGTACTTATGACATGATGACCCTAATCAAATTCTTAAAAACTTATGGACACTATCCGCACAATCACGTAAAGATGCGTATGAGCTTATATTAGACAAATTGTGAGGAGTGAAAAATAGGGTTTGACGTTTCTAAATTAGGGTGATATTGTTGGAGATAGTGCCCTCAGAGTCAATTATTGGATCACAGGCACGTGATTGCAATGATTGAGGGAGGACCTATGCCGGTAAGACAGTCTTACTCAAGATGATAGTATGCAATCTGGTTTATCTTTATCATCGTGTACTACTTTAGGTGACCTTACAGGTCACTATTGCGCGTTGATAGAGCCCTTAGGATTCTTTCTTGACGGCCAGCAGTATGATGGCGATCATATACGTGGGAGCTGGGGTCTATAAGCACATCCTTAAAAGGTCCCTAGTCGCGGGAGTTTTGAGACAGGGCATCGATACTCCAGAGTAGACTAGTGTATACAGTCGAGACCCCGACGAGGGGCGGTGGTCGGTCTCACAATCCACTGGTGTTAGTTGGTTCACCTAAGATGTATACAGGTGCTCATTGGGTTATGAGTACACCGGACAGGACTCGCCGAGAACATGCTAGTTGGTCTTATACCTGACGTCAGATAGCAGTTCCCTGGTGACATGTGTACAGGTTAGTTCATCGACCTGAGATCGTCATTTGTCTCGTATGAGTTCCCACTGTACTTAGATTACTACCCTACCATGGCTCAAAGGAGTCGTGCAAACAGGTTTTAGTTGGGTACAGTCCCGAGCCACATGGAGGCAGTGAGCGGATCTGTAGGGGTTCGTCTCTCCCGATATTGGGGGTGAGGTCGCGCTGTGTCTAGGAGAGCCATTACACAAAGTCCTTGGCCAAGGCAGGAGATTTACTGGTAGGTATTCCAGTAATATCTCAGGGTGTTCTGGGCTACACTCCGACCCGACTTGTACCTTTTTTGGGGGTCTGACTTTTACCAACCCCCTAGGCCCGCCATGCGATCCTCATAGAAGAACGGACCGGACTGTACGGATATTGTCACTGATAGGCTCAGTGGGGTGTCAATATGAGTTCTCTCATCGACGTCCCTTTTGGTCAATACCTGGTAGCCCGTTACGTATGGATAATACCTCTGACGTGCTAGTGGTTAAATCCACAGCCAAAGTATTGACGAGTCTTTAGAGTCCCCCACAGACAGTTTCTCAAGTTTCGGGCAAAACGCTGTAGAGGTCGTATGGAGATATGGCAGGGTTTGATCATATACGTGCGGTATTGCACGCATCATGATCGGACGGATAATACTAGTGGGCTTTGGTTTAAGCCGGATCCTAGTATTGTACAGTGTAGATTTTGTCTCATTGCATTTGTATTCGGTCGGAATACAAATGCGGGTATGTATATACGGTCGCGGGGTTTTCCTGTAATTTATTACGGGATCAGTTTTTCGAAGTTCCCAGTTTGTATTCCGTTCCGGCCAGTTTTCCTTTGTTCCTTCATGGCCGGATTTTTCTGATGGGGGAGCTAATTTGCAAATGTGCAAATTAGCAATTTGGAGGGTGTTATTTGTAAATGGAGGCATTATGATGGGTATAGCATCTTTAGATTCTTTTTAGCTCATCATGGTTTGCATTTATGAGAAAAGAATGGATTAGAAATTGAAGTGACAACATTTCCTCTTTATCATCATATTTCTCTTATGGTTACCACAACCATCTTGTGCTCACCCCCATTTAGGTTTTCCCTTCCCCATTTTAGATAAGAGGCCGGCCACATATTGGTGAGTGAGGGAGAGGTTCATTTTTGGTGTGGGGAAATTGTTCATATCATATTATTTTTGCTTACACCAAAATTCCCAAGTTCATCTCCATTGTTCATTCCTCCTTCCAAAAGGCAACTTCAACAACCCCATGAGACAAAACATTCTACACTAAGCCTACAACATTCTTGGACACGTCGGCTCGCCAATTTCATGCCCGAGTTGTCTCGGTCCAGTGGTGAGAGCCCGTAAAAGAATCCGGCGATGTGGTGCCCTTTCCGACGAGGAGATGAAGACCGGAGATTCCGCGAGGAGATCGGGATGGAGGCCGAAGATCGAAGGACACGGATCGCCCGGTATAGCTTTCTACCCATTCTCTAGTTAGCTAGCATTAGGTTAATGGCCCGATCCGGGTTTTTAGTACGCGGTAGCGCTAGTTTTTAAAGTTAAAGAAAAGTTTCGTTTCCGCATTTTGGCCTCGAACAAACGGCCGGGGCGCTGCCGTGTACTTACATTGGTATCAGAGCCACGCCATTAACCTAGTCTATCTTGCCCTAACGTGTTTACAAGTTCAATCGAACGGATTTTCCAAAAACCGCGTTTCCATGTCAAGTTTCTGTCTAATTTTTCCAGTGCTCTAAAAATTATTTGGTACATTGTAAAAATACGTGCAGGGTTTTTTATGCATTCTGTGAAAATTTGGTAGCTCGATAGCACTGTTCCACCGCGGAACCGCGGCCAAACCCACGCATTGGCCGTGGTTCCGCCGCCACTTAAACTGTTCACAGCACCAAATTTTTACAGTGGGCTTCTGACATGGAAATAGGGTTTTTGGTATGTTCTGTTTGGGCCCAGATTTATTTTGAGTGCTACAGTTGTGCTTGGGGCCCACTTCGGAAAATTTAGTCGATCGAAAATTTTAAACATGTTAGTTCACAGTATTTACATTATATCTGCGACCGTGAATGTCACTTGATCGGTAAATCCTGTCTAACTGCTATAGCCCTTTTAGACGGATTTGCGAACGTGACATTCACGTTGATATTCTGTGTTGTGCTGTGATGTTGCGGATTTGTCGTGGTGGATAGCCTGGATGCAATGGTAGTACAGTTAGGTTGTTCATGTACATTTGATATTGCGGGGCGAGCGTCCGACATGTGGACTGCCGTTACTGCCTGTTTGTATATTATTCTTTTGTGGCACGACCGGGCTGAGGTCGATGTACCCGTTGTATATTTTACTTTCTGTACTAAGATTACCCCGCGGAGGGGTGCACGGGTAGCCGGGTTCTAGAGGGCAACGGGCCCGCATCTCATGGCGTTGAGACGGAGGGGGTATTACTCTAGAATTGGCGGGCTATTCACCGCACTCGTAGGGGGTATAGGTTGACCCAAGGAGGGGTGCCCAAGTTACCGGATTCCGTGAAGTCCTGGGTGGTCCATTCATGTTGCTGAAGGGGGCTGCCTCGCTTCAGGTTTTGGCGGGTAACTTGCCGCGCCCGTAGGGGTCTAGGATTTCATTGCACAGGCTATCCACACGACCAGGGGAACGTCGGGTTTCAGTAGCGGCTCTGTGAAACCCGGGGATCCCAGATATCTGTATTATTCTGTGATGCTTATTACATTTCTGTGATGTTGCATTTTATCACGTCTTGAGCGAATATTATATATTGATATATATACTAGTAGATGTTGTATATGTTTTGCATCCGCGCTAGTCCAGTCCCCGCTCTGTTGTTAGTTAAGTAACCTAACGGGTGATGACGGGACCCAGTGGCGAATGCGGATGGCATATACGTACATCATTATTTTCGTTCTTTATTGGTGTGATCAATTTATGGGACTGCGTTAATTCGGATCAATGCAAGCTAAACAAACCTGTTTGATGTTGTTGGAACATTTTTCAAAAAGCTGTTATTGCAAGGATGTTCTCTTTTGTTTTGCACAGTGGTATTCAGTTATGAATATCCAGCACCTCAGTCGACGAGGCAAGGGCCGAGATCCCTTCACCGGGAGTGACCCCTTGGACAGAAGTTTGCGTCAAAGCAATAACTTCACTATAGTCGATTACTTTTGCTTTGCATCGTGGTATTCAGTTGGAATATCCTGCACCTCATTCTATGGGGAAAGAGCCGAGATCTCTTCACCGGGAGTGACCTCTTTATTAAAGGTTCTCGTCACTATATTTTTAAAAAAGCTATCTGGTTCCTTCAACGATATCAAGTTCATTACGTTAAAGGTTTTTCGCCAAAAACCATTTGTAGCCCTCTGTCATTTCAGAAAGGTAGCACTTAGTATTCATGCTATGTATGTTGGCCTTCGTCAAGGCATAGTGTATGGTAGCTGTTTGTTACTTTTCTGCAGCATAGATAGATGCGTTGGTTTGGGACAGTCATACTACTATTTTGGCCTTCGTCAAAGGTATGTACGGGTGGGTTCAAATTAACCTAGATAATGACGGGTAGAACTTGACATGTGACTTATGATATGTTGGCCTTCGTCAAGGTCATAAGAGCATGGAGAAAAAATCACATCGGGAGTTTCTAAAGAAACTGAAACTTGCCAGATATGTGCATACCTTCTGGAGTATGATAACGTGAGTGGATTCTATCACGTTATCATACGATGATAGTTGGATCCCGATTCCCACTGATGAGTTGGTTTACTCCTCGGGTGATCCCGACTAATTCTTCTTTCAGGTTTGGAGGAGAATTTGAGGTTACAGTGGGAGGTTTCCTGATTAGATAAAGTGATAACCATTCTGATCAAGGTTAGAGTGCACGCTAAGTGTTTCTTTTCTCTCTCTCTTTGGCAGCAACCATGGCCCGACCCTTGACTATGACTCAATGACCAAGTTGACCGAACCTTCTTATAAGACTGGCTTTTGGATTGTCTGAGTTGCATACCTCATTGCAACTACTACTTTTACCCTTTTCTCCAGGACACCCCGTATTACTACGAACGTCCACTTCCATTGGATAAAACCATCATATGGTTATATACGAACTCAAAGGAATTTATTCGATGATGGTTTCCGGTTCTGGAGAAAACGAATAGGACTATTCAGTTGTCTTTTCCTCTTACCTTCTCTCAGGTTGCGAGTGTTCCTTGGATTAGGACAGTACACCTATTACGCAAATTGGATAGTCTTCTTCCAAACCATAGGAAAATGCCGACCGGTAGGGAATGAAGAAAGCCGATTAGCCTAAGTGTGGTGTACAGAAGGTATTAAGTTAAGACAAATAAAGGGATTAGAAGGTAGGCAAAGTATATTGCGACTGCTATTCATGACCAAACCAAGTATTTCATTACCACTCCCACTTCACCTTTGTATTTCTCCAGGACACTCCGTATCACTACAAAGATCCACAGTTTATTGGATATTCCATCGTATGGTTATATACGAACTCGAAAGGAACTTGTTCCAGTTCGGGGATGGATTCTGGTTCAGGAGAAATAGGAATAAGGTTTATTCAGGTGTCTTTTATCTTTACCTTCTCTCGGGTTGCGAGTGCTCCTAAGATTAGGACAGTACACCCATTATGCTTATTGGATACTCTTCTTCCAAACCATAGGCTGGTGCCGAAAGGTAGGGAAGGAAGAAAACCATTTAGCCTAAGAGGGTGTACAGAAGGTAATGACTAAAGACATATGAAGGGATTTGGAGAGATGGCAAAGAAATATATGGTTACAGTTGTGAATCTGGATAATGGAAGAGGGATTACTAGGAATACCCGGATACCCCTACGAAACATCTCAATATTTCAGTTTCACTGTGTACTGTCAAAAGAAAACTGATTTCCAAATTAGACACTTGCTCCAGGGTATGTATTTACCATGTTTGATTCTCACATCTGTATGGTTTTACAGATGATGAGTGGGAGTAAGTTATTGGGAATTAGGTGATCATCCTCATTGTATCAGGATTCGTTGTAATTGGTGATATTTGAGGAAATCACCTGTTGTTTGCCGGACGGCAAATATTTGGTTTTGAATATCCGTTGTAATGCACCAATTTCAAATTGATATATCTGTACGTTTATTTTTATAAAGTGAGATATAACTTTTTAAAATTATGTCTATGACATTTACCTATATCAGTGGATGGTTAGGTAAGGAGCATTAAACAGCGGTGTAATTCTTCATAACCATAGTACAGTTTTCAACTTACGACGCACAGGGTTTGAGTTATTCGACTCAGGGGACTTATACAGAGCATTGTATGTTGTCCAGTGTCCATTAGGACAGAGGGGTTGGTACTCGTACTATATTCTATTTACTTGTGACTTCTCTAGTTCTTAGACATGTGTTTCATAGAAATACAAGGTCCAAGTTTTGAGAAGTTATAGGTATAAGAGTAAAGTAGAGAACCAGGTATTGCAAGTATTGGGATTCTTCAAGGTGATCGAAGATGTAGATACTTGTGTATGGTATTCAGTTAATAGTAATGATTAAGAGAACTTGCTTCTCTTTCAGGTTACACATAATTTGAAGCACTCCTAAGTTGAGTAATACTGATCGGCCTCCTTCCATTTAGTTGACATGCACTGGAGACAGTTGTGTGATTTGAATCTGGTTCCAATTAAATCAGTGCCTCTGTTTCTATATTGGATATAGAACAGTTCATATCTTAACGATATTAAGGTACGGGGAGTTGTCCGGCTTATGCTTAAAACCAGACTCTGGATAACTCAAGGCACGTTTCTGTAATGACTGTTTGTGGGTTGACCCGGGCTATGACGAGGGTTGACTTTCTATCAACTGGAAGATCAATAGTGATATTGTTCTTGACTCGCCACAGTTTTAATAAAAATGGATTTTTTCAGAAAACAGTAGTTGGAGTATGGTAGAACTGGAAGTGATTCCAGAACCGCAAATGATTACTGAGAATTTGATAAGAACCTAAAGATTCAATCTGATTTGACATTCCATTAGCCACTCCGCAGATAAGGTGGGTAACCTCAGGCACTCGAGAGGTACTTCGGTATGCTCAAAAACGGTGACAGGGAGGTTCTTGTTTACCCAGACTTGTCATTGCTGTTGTTCCAGACTGTGAGACCCGGCAGGAGGATGAGTATAGCGTCGTTCTAAACTAGCTTTAGAAGTGCACGTGTATATGATTCTGCCAGAGGGTTGCCGTAGTCAGTGGGAGCAGCGGAAGTATAGTGGACAAGTAGCTTATGTCTATTTATAGACTAAAGCAGATATAGTGGAGATAGATTATCTATTTCTGATGTAACAGTCATATGTTTGACTTCATAAGAATAGGGGATGGATCTGATAAGAAAGTAGTAGGGTGTGATGTCCTGGTATTTGGATGACATACACAGAGTAGGAAGTGAAATTCCTATACTACGATCGGTTATACTTTGGTTGTCACACAGTGGTTTCTCCACATGGGACTTGGATACTATATCAGACATGCTGGTTACTAGATCTATGGCTTTAGATCTAGATTTGGGTAGTTTTCCAATCTGGGTACTTAAACAGCATTCTAAAAGTATTTAGAATGGACGACTCCTGGCACGGTAGTATACCTGCAGGTGATGGAGTCATCCTCTCAAAAGGTGTCTTACAGACTAAAGGGGAGAGGTATGTGCTTGATTGGCAGATCACTTGCTTTGGCAATTGAGTCAATCATAAGATGTCAAGTACCACACCAGATATTGTTTTTGCACCAGATGCAATAACTTGATATTAATCCAATCCTGGAGAAACATTCAGAAGCAGTTTTAGAACATAAGTGGATGTTCTAGGGATATGATAACGACAGCCTCATTCGGGAGACAGTTATCATTCCAGGCTTCCAAGGTGACCTGGATGACAGAGTGACTGTCAGAGTTATAGTTTTCCCTCTGACGAGGGGCAGTATTTTGGACAGGTGGTCCAAGCAGATATTGAGGGAAGCAAGGCGCAGAATACTGATTGGTTTCAGTTGACGCTACAGTCTAAGAAGTTTGGATTTAGAGTTCATTTATGAACTAGGTCCCATCAGATATCCAGACATATTCTAAGACAGGTATTGCTCATTTCGGGAGATGGGTTTCTCCGCGAACTTGAGATAAAGAGAGACATAGAAAGAAACATCAGGGCGGATCCACTCACTGAGGCTATTCCTCGAACGAAATAGTTTCGCAAACGAGCTTTGTGAGACTGACTAATAGAAGAGTTGGGTGTTCGGTATCACACGGGCTGTGAGTATGCGACATCGCAATAATTAGCCTTGAGTGCAAGTGGGAGATTGTTGGAGATAGTGCCCTCAGAGTCAATTATTGGATCACAGGCACGTGATTGCAATGATTGAGGGAGGACCTATGCCGGTAAGACAGTCTTACTCAAGATGATAGTATGCTATCTGGTTTATCTTTATCATCATGTACTGCTTTAGGTGACCTTACAGGTCCCTATTGCGCGTTGATAGAGCCCTTAGGATTCTTGCTTGACGGCCAGCAGTATGATGGCGATCATATACGTGGGAGCTGGGGTCTATAAGCACATCCTTAAAAGGTCCCTAGTCGTGGGAGTTTCGAGACAGGGCATCGATACTCCAGAGTATACTAGTGTATACAGTCGAGACCCCGACGAGGGGCGATGACCGGTCTCACAAGCCACTAGTGTTAGTTGGTTCACCTAAGATGTATACAGGTGCTCATTGGGTTATGAGTACACCGGACAGGACTCGCTGGGAACATGCTAGTTGGTCATATACCTGACGTCAGATAGCAGTTCCCTGGTGACATGTGTACAGGTTAGTTCATCGACCTGAGATCGTCATTTGTCTCGTGTGAGTTCCCACTGTACTTTGATTACTACCCTACCACGGCTCAAAAGAGTCATGCAAACAGGTTTTTGTCACGACCCAAAATTGGCACGTGACGACCCTAATACTACGCAACGTCTACAGGCGTAACGCAGTAAAAGAAAGCCAAAACCCAGAAATCTAAACCATTAAAAGACAAGAAAAGATAAGAAACATTTTTTAATCTTTTGAAAATCTCAAGTATAAATTCTTTAAGTCCAATTTACTTTCTTGAAAATTTCGGCAGCACCTCCTTTGTAAAAACCAACCCCAAAAATGGGTACAACATAAATATAAAGTAAAGCATCCCCAACGGGAGCAAATCCAACCCAAAATGCGGAAAACAACCACCACAACAGATATACGACGCCGTAGCAAAGAAATAAAAGACGATATAAGTAAAACTGCATAAAAGACATCTAAGTCCCCAAAATATACAAGTATCGTCCTCACATTAAGTCTCTAAGTCATACAAGATAATGGTAGATGGAGAGTACAAGGATACAATGAATATACAATACAAAAGCGAATAACCACAAAACCCACCTAAGCAAACTGAACACTGTGAGTTGATGCGGTATCCGCAGCAAAAGTTGATAAGATAGATGAATAGCCTGCCTCGACTACTCTGGGGAAACAACCTGCAAAATCCTGTGGCACAACGGGGATGAGTTGCCAACTCGTGAATTGTAAATAATATATGCAGGTAATCGCAAGTATGCACGTACAGTGCGAATCTAACATATGTAAGCTAAAAGCAGTAAAAGGTCATATGAATGCGATAATCAAGAAAGGTACACTAGCAGGTACAACTAATACACGAAGCAATAATATGACAATCTGTATGTAACAATCATGTAAGGTACTAAATCAGGTACTACTAATACATGAAGTAATGATATGATAATGTATATATGCAACAATCATGAAAGGTACTCTAACAGGTACAACTAACACATGAAGAAATGCATATAAATAAAGGTATGTAAATGCAACAGTCATGAAAGGTACTCTATCAGGTACAACTAATACATGAAGCAGTGCATAAACAATAAATGTGGAGTATGGAATGAAATATGTCATTTCCACGGAATCCTGACATCGTGGTAGGATCACAATCCAACAAAACAATCCAAATCCCAAATCCTCAAATCAGCCCCCCAAATTGGCTCTCATATCATATAAGTCTCACAAATCCTGAATGTACAATATCGAATAAATCTCATATATCCTGAATGTACAAATCAGCAATCTCATAAATGTCCTGTATCCAATATCAAATGAATCACCTATATCCCAAATCAAATTATCAGGTAAAAATCTAACATCCTAAATATATTTGCATGAATAAGTATAATGATGTATATAAATTAAAGTCAATACACATATATTAGCGTCCCATTCCACTAATATTGGTGTAAGGGCATATATAACAACGGCCTAATCCCCTGTTATATATACAAAGGAGTAAAAAGAAATATCATGAAACCAATGTGTCAAGCATCGACACAGAAATGCTAATCTATCAGGTGTTGTCACCATGACTGGCACCCTGATAGGTACGTATCATACGCTATCCCGAAATCTCGAGTGCCTAGCTCTGACCCTCGCCTCTCGACGTATCTATACGTACATGACTCCCGTCGGCATCTACATGATAACCGCTGAGTCATTGGTAATGTCACCGGTAGGTACTTGCCCACCTTCCAGGCTCAATCGGCAAGGTCCATCAATCATCTTGCCGAGGGGAACCATACCGGGCCCTACCATGTACCCTCATACGGCACCCACTCCTCATATGGAGTATATAATCAGAACCGATAAATCTCATGGTGGATGCTGAAATATCATATCAAGGGAAACCGGGTTTTTCAAATAATGCATAATTTCATGAACTCCCACGGTCCCCAAATCCAGAAAACATCATGAAAAAATTCATATCACAATGCGAAAATCCATGGATATAATATATGCAACATAAAGCTGAAATGTAAGCATATAAAAGAAAAGCCGCTAATTAAATGCAACAAGTTAATATAAATATCGTGCGATTCCTAATTTCTCCAATTCTAAATAACATCAAGTAAAGGTAACATATAGCTATAACGAGATATATGTCTAAACAATAAGGTATAGCAAGATATATGTATCTACCTATAAGTAATGATGTAGTATACCTCCTGGGTATAAGTCAAATATGTGTGCAAGGTATACATGTAGCTATGTCATTATGTGTTTATGTACCTATCACTAATGGTACAATACCCTATAGATATACAGGTAACTAGCATGTAAGCATGTCAAGGCATATGTGTAAGCATGTGGGTATACAGGTATGATATATATCATATGCGTAAAGAAATATGAATCAATGTCTCAATGTCCCTAACCAAACAATATTATATCTATAAGTGGGTTGTACGTGACATGGCAATTATTGACGGTGTGTGTGGCATACAATCAGTACTCGTGCAACATGAGCCATCAATAATAGTGCAATGTCCTAAGGATACTAGTCCAAGTACAACAATAACTAAGCAGTAGGGTAAATGCGCAATTCTAAATATGAAATAGAATATGCGACAAGTCAATTTATTTCTAGCCCAGACGCATTACGCCATGCGGGCGATTCCCCTATAGATGTTAAATCTACTCACCAACGCTCCTGGCTAAGTGAAGCCTACCACCTGTTTTCCCTTTGTCGTAGCGTTTGAAGTCCCCGCCTGTGAACCTAAAATTTCACAAACACATCACATAAGCTAAATATCCTATATCGACGAAAAGACAACGAAACGAAATGAAAACGGCCTGAAAATTACACTGCGCACTTAGCGCATCTAACGCGCACGACATCGGTCAAAAACCCTAACTAGGGTCGCTAAACTATGAACACCAAGTCTAGACTCCGATCGACCCGAACGTATAACACAACATAATAAAATACGAGGAATATAATAGATATAACCTCGCAACGACTAATCGAACCCACGTCGGAAAAGCCCCGAAACCTAGTAAACAACCTACCGCAATATTTCGCACTAGTTTCAAGCTAACGCATATCTAGCGATTACAAACACCTTAAAATAGCTTAACTAAGCTATCTAAACCATTTCTATATTTTTAACACTTGCAAAAAGAGTTTTAGCAAAAACCTAGTAAGCAAAAATCCTTAATTAAACAAAATATTCATTAACAATAATTAGCATTTTCTACTAGGTTAAGCTTTTCCTAATCACAAATTAACACTTCAATTAAACATTAAACACTTAAATCATGCTTTAACCTTAACTTGAATTTCTAAAACCATTTCAAGAATTTTGAAACATGAATTTTAAAGTTTAAACTAACATCTAATTAAGCTAGCATAAAGTATTAAGACAAGAACTTAAGCTTAGAGTTAGGATGTATACCTCAAACTTGATTTCAAAAACTAGCAAAAATCTCCAGAATTAGCCTCCAAAATGATGTCTTGATTGAAGATCCAAGCATGTTTGAAGAAGAAGAAAGATGGGTTTGATTTATATTTGATTTTGTATGAATTTATTTGGATTTTTCATGAATTTTGAAGCAAAAATGATAGGAAAATGGCAAAAATAAAAAGAGGGCAGAAATGGGGAAGGGAGGCTCGGCCAAGAGGTGATGGGGGGTGTTTTGTGTAAAAAAAAAGAAATATCTAGCAAAAAAAACAACATTAAATGCTAATAAATGCATTTTGCCACCTTTCATTTTCTTTTCTTTTCTTTTAAAAAATAATTCCATTGACCCAAAAAAATCTAGATATTTAAAAAGAAGGTTCTAAAATAATTGTAGTGATGATTTCTATTAATTCTCATTTAGAAGAAATTTCTCGATTTACGTGCATACTTTACCGGCTAAAATAATATTTTATTTGGAAAAAATTCTATCTGAACCAAAACCTCTCATATACCCCCAAAGTTCGCGCATAAGATTTATTTTAGCTAAAATAGGTGTCGGTAAGTTTCTATAGACGTTTGATCGAAATCGGGTTAAAACGGAAAATACCGACTATTTTGCCCTAAAACGGAAAAATCCGCAAAACGATTTCTGAAACATTACAATCTTCCCCCCTTAAAGAAATTCGGTCCCCGAATTAAAATTTTCACTAAGCGTGCCTTCAAAGAGAAGATTACAAAACTCCCAAATCTCGCTCGCAGCCTCCCAAGTGATCACCTCACTATACGGCTGCGTCCAAGAAAACCCTCCACAGATGGCAAGACCCTTGACCGAAGTTCCTCCACCTGCCTAGCCATTAACTGAATTGGCTGCCGGTGAACGAAACGATCGCGTCCAAGCCGAATGGTCTGATGCTGAATCATGTGAGAAAGGTCATGAAGATAATTGCAAAGTATCAACATAAGGAAAACGGGGTGAACACTCAATAATCTGGGTGGAACTTCCAAATTAAAGGCAACGAAACTAACTCGCTTGAGGATCTTAAAAGGACCTACACTTCTGGGATAAGCTTCCCAAAACTCAACACGTCATTCATCGGAAAAATCCGTAGGAATACATGAGCTTCCACTGAGAACTCAAGCCTGCGACCATCACGGTCGGCATAAGACCTCTGTCTGCACTGGGCTACTCTCATCCTGACCTGAACCAACTGGATCATCTCCGAAGTTTCTAGACTAGCTGGGGTCCAAAAATCCTACTTACGCAGAGTCAGAAAAACAGACTGGTGACCGACACAACCTAACAAACAAAACTTAAAGGTTGCCAATTGGAGTCCCTCCTGATAACAGCTACCGAAGGAGAATCCTAACAATGGCAAGTGACGATCCTAACTGCCGACAACAATTAATACGTACGCACAAGCATATCCTCCAGAGTCGGTATAGCCCACTCTCACAAAACCATCATCCCGTGGATGGAAAAACGCAGCTAAAGCTCAACCAGTACCCAAGGCTTCCTGAAGTTCCTGCCCAAGATGGCAAGCAAATAGGGTGCCCTATTTGGATACGACCTATTAAGGAACTCCGTGCAACGCACAAACTTAACCAAGGACAACTGAGCAACCCGAGTATAACCGGACAACTAGCATCCGAATGGAGTCACACCCTAACTAAACCTGGGTAGACACCATAACGAAATTCGTGGAGATCTGCTCCCACTCCCACTTCGGAACGGTTAAAGGTTGCAACTCTCCAGCCGGTCTCAGATGCTCAACCTTAACACACAACAAGACAGACATCTCGAAACGAAATCCGAAACATCACTCTTCATCCCTGCCCACCCGTAACTATCTCACAAGTCACGCTACAAATTGGTAGAACTTGAATGAACATCGAAAGTTGACTGATCTGCCTGCTCTAGGATTTCGCGTCTCTACCCAATAGTATCAGGTACGCAAACACATCCCCAAATGTAGTACATCCTTGTCACAAATCAAGGACTCTGAATCATTACCCAGCCAAGTATGCTCAAGAATCTTTGACGAACGAGCATCGGTGGGCAGTGCCTCGCGAAAGCGATTAAGGAAAAGTGGTCGGGCGCGGACATGAGCAAGCTGTCCCCTCTGCAGAGGCGAACATAAGTTGTACTCAACGATCGCACAAGAACTGTAAATCTGCAGAAAACTATCTCAACACTGCGCACAACTGGAACAAGCTAACCCCGGGCCTACGACTCCAGCATCAGCAACCACAATCGCCTTGCCACGGGTAACGAGGATCTCACAAAAACAATCCTACACAAGCTTCATCCAACGGCGCTGTCTCAACAATCAAAACCCACTGCAGGAAGATGTACATTAAGCTCTGGTGGTCCGTGAAAATCTGACACGACTCTCCGAACAAGTAGTGTCTCCAATCTTTGACGCATGACCACCGCGGCCATCTCCAGATCATGAGTGGGATATCCTACTCGTACTTCTTCCCACTGGCGGGAAGCAAAAGAGATAACTCTATAGTGTCACCTCAGTACACAATCGAGCCCCACTCGCGAAACATCACAGTTAAACAACAAAGTCGCCCGAACCAGAAAGCAAAGAAAGAACTGGTGCGGTTGTCAACCGAATCTCCAACTGCCGAAAACTCCGCACACATGCCTCAGTCCAAGGAAAAAGAACCTCCTTTCCGGTCAGTCCAGTCAACTGTGCAGCGATACACAGGCAATCCTCACGAAACGGCGGTAAAAACCGGCTAAGCCCAAAAATCTGCGGACCTCCGTCCATACACAAGACTGGGCCAAAGCTGTACGGCCTCGATCTTCCTCGGGACCATACGAAAACCGTCTCCCGTAACTACAAGACCTAGGAGTCAACACAAACAAGCCTGAAGGAACACTCTGAGAATCTAGCAACAGCTGGGGCTCTCCCAATGTCTGCAAAACAAATCCTCAAGTACTACTCCTGTCCCTCACGTCACATTGAATAGACCAGAATGTCTTCAATAACACAACAATAACTGGTTGAGGAACGGTCTGAAGAAATCTGGTTCATCATATCTACGAATGCTGCTAGGGCATTGGTGACTCCAATGACACCACCAAAACACACAAAGCCTGTAGCACGCACAAGGCAGTCTTCGGAATGTCATCACTCCGAACCCGCAACAATGATGACCTGATCCAAACAAACTTAGAAAGTGTCTCGCACTCGGAAGCTGAGCAAAGAAATCGTCAATGCGGGGTAACGGATACTTATCCGCACCGTAAGCCGGTTCAATTGACGATCAATCAATACAAAACCTCAAACTGCCGTCTTTCTCCTTGACGAACAGAAATAGGAGCTCCCCAATGCTAAACACTCAGACACACAAGCCCCCCAACAAACAACTCTGTAGCTGATCCTTAAGCTCCCTAAGCTTCGCCGGCTTATCTGGAACAACGTCGGAAAGCTCTCGCACGAAGGAACCCGGTACAACAAACCCACTGTGGCTCCGGTATCATGAATGAACGCCAAGAATCCTCGACATTCTCTCCTCAAAAGCCGACTAGCGAAAAGGCTGAATTCAAGCTGTGAGAGGCGGCACCACTGTCCTCCCGCACAACAAGAACTGACTCGCCGGGAAAACAAAACCTGACTATTTTCTCGTGGCAGTCCACAGACGCCTAACATGCAGCTAACCAGTCTGTGCCCAGGAGGACGTCAACTCCAACATCTCTAGAAGGATCACAACGACGAATGAATCTCCTAACCGATTGGCATACGACTGAAATACGTGTTGCGCAACAAAAGAATCGCTGACAGAAATTTACACAACAAACGACTGATCTAGCCAACACGACTCTACTCGTCCCAAACCTCTGCTACTCCCGCGACGGTCACGAAAGCTATCTCGACGACTAGGCCTCTGTCTCTGGGCTGGTATACCGGTACGAGTCTTCCACGGTTCCGGAACATCCAAAGTCTCTGGAATACGTGTCTCGTCAACTGGGGCTGCATCCACTGGTGCTATGTAGGTGACGGAATGCTGCATGCTGATCGCAAGGAACAACTGGATAACAGGGGTGACAACCTCCTATCGCTGCGCTCGAATGTCCTCAACCAGTGAACTCATCGTATGGCGCAAGTCCTGCATCTCTGCCTTAAGCCTAGCGATACTATATGAAGAAGGCGGATCCTTCTGCTCCTGTGCAACGAGCGTGCCATCCTGGTCAGTCATTGACCCTCCTGAGTCAACTCTGACCTCGGCCCTCACTGCATCACTCTGAGTCCCCATAGTCGTCGGCGGCAAAGGCTATAAATAGAAATAAGATTCGATATGAACAAGGAAATCGAATCACAAGGATATGTCGTCAAGGAAGGAATTTCAAGCAATTTGTACTTAGGTCACTTTAGGCGGAGTACCGCATCGTGAGTATGCCGCGGACATACACACACTACGTTACTCAGCTTAAGCTACCTACTCCATCATACCAAGGTCATCCTACACTCCGAAAGGTAAAACCTAGCGCTCTGATACCAACTTTGTCACGACCCGAAATTGGCACGTGACGACCCTAATACTACGCAACGTCTACAGACGTAACGCAGTAAAAGAAAGCCAAAACCCAGAAATCTAAACCATTAAAAGACAAGAAAAGATAAGAAACAATTTTTAATCTTTTGAAAATCTCAAGTATAAATTCTTTAAGTCCAGTTTACTTTCTTGAAAATTTCGGCAGCACCTCCTTTGTAAAAACCAACCCCAAAAATGGGTACAACATAAATATAAAGTAAAGCATCCCCAACGGGAGCAAATCCATGCCAAAAGGCGGAAAACAACCACCACAACAGATATACGACGCCGTAGCGAAGAAATAAAAGACGATATAAGTAAAACTGCATAAAAGACATCCAAGTCCCCAAAATATACAAGTATCGTCCTCACATCAAGTCTCTAAGTCATACAAGATAATGGTAGATGGAGAGTACAAGGATACAACGAATATACAATACAAAACGAATAACCACAAAACCCACATAAGCAAACTGCACACTGTGAGCTGATGCGGTATCCGCAGTAAAAGATGATAAGATAGATGAATAACCTGCCTCGACTACTCTGGGGAAACAACCTGCAAAATCTTGTGGCACAACGGGGCTGAGTTGCCAACTCGTGAATAGTAAATAACATATGCAGGTAATCGCAAGTATGCACATACAGTGCGAATCTAACATATGTAAGATAAAAGCAGTAAAAGGACATATGAATGCGATAATCATGAAAGGTACACTAGCAGGTACAACTAATACATGAAGCAATAATATGACAATCTGTATGCAACAATCATGTAAGGTACAAAATCAGGTACTACTAATACATGAAGTAATGATATGATAATATGTATATATGCAACAATCATGAAAAGTACTCTAACAGGTACAACTAACACATGAAGAAATGCATATAAATAAAGGTATGTAAATGCAACAGTCATGAAAGGTACTCTATCAGGTACAACTAATACATGAAGCAGTGCATAAACAATAAATGTGGAGTATGGAATGAGATATGTCATTTCCACAGAATCCTGACATCGTGGTAGGATCACAATCCAACAAGACAATCCAAATCCCAAATTCTCAAATCAGCCCCCCAAATTGGCTCTCATATCATATAAGTCTCACAAATCCTGAATGTACAATATCGAATAAATCTCATATATCCTGAATGTACAAATCAGCAATCTTATAAATGTCCTGTATCCAATATCAAATAAATCACCTATATCCCAAATCAAATTATCAGGTAAAAATCTAACATCCTAAATATATTTGCATGAATAAGTATGATGATGTATATAAATTAAAGTCAATACACATATATTAGCGTCCCATTCCACTAATATTGGTGTAAGGGCATATATAACAGCGGCCTAATCCCCTGTTATATATACAAAGGAGTAAAAAGAAATATCATGAAACCAATGTGTCAAGAATCGACACAGAAATGCTAATCTATCAGGTGCTGTCACCATGACTGGCACCCTGATAAGTACGTATCATACGCTATCCCGAAATCTCGAGTGCCTAGCTCTGACCCTCGCCTCTCGACGTATCTATACGTGCATGACTCCCGTCGGCATCTACATGATAACCACTGAGTCCTTGGTAATGTCACCGGTAGGTACTTGCCCACCTTCTAGGCTCAATCGGCAAGGTCCATCGATCATCTTGCCAAGGGGAACCGTACCGGGCCCTATCATATACCCTCATACGGCACCCACTCCTCGTATGGAGTATATAATCAGAACCGATAAATCTCATGGTGGATGCTGAAATATCATATCAAGGGAAACCGGGTTTTTCAAATAATGCATAATTTCATAAACTCCCACGGTCCCCAAATCCAGAAAACATCATGAAAAAATCCATATCACAATGCGAAAATCCATGGATATAATATATGCAACATAAACCTGAAATGTAAGCATATAAAGGAAAAGCAGCTAATTAACTGCAACAAGTTAATATAAATATCGTGCGATTCCTAATTTCTTCAATTCTAAATAACATCAAGTAAAGGTAAACATGTAGCTATAACCAGATATATGTGTAAACAATAAGGTATAGCAAGATATATATATCTACCTATAAGTAATGATGTAGTATACCCCCTGGGTATAAGTCAAATATGTGTGCAAGGTATACATGTAGCTATGTCATTATGTGTGTATGTACCTATCACTAATGGTACAATACCCTATAGGTATACAGGTAACTAGCATGTAAGCATGTCAAGGCATATGTGTAAGTATGTGGGTATACAGGTATGCTATATATCATATGCGTAAAGAAATATGAATCAATGTCTCAATATCCCTAACCAAACAATATTATATCTATAAGTGGGTTGTGCGTGACATGGCAATTATTGACGGTGTGTGTAGCATACAATCAGTGCTCGTGCAACATGAGCCGTCAATAATAGTGCAGTGTCCTAAGGATACTAGTCCAAGCACAACAATAACTAAGCAGTAGGGTAAATGCGCAATTCTAAATATGAAATAGAATATGCGACAAGTCAATTTATTTCTAGCCCAGACGTATAACGCCATGCGGACGATTCCCCTGTAGATGTTAAATCTACTCACCAACGCTCTTGGTTAAGTGAAGCCTACCACCTGTTTTCCCTTTGTCGTAGCGTCCGAAGTCCCCGCCTGTGAACCTAAAATTTCACAAACACATCACATAAGCTAAATATCCTATATCGACGAAAAGACAACGAAACGAAATGAAAATGGCCAGAAAATTACACCGCACACTTAGCGCATCTAACGCGCACGACATCGGTCAAAAACCCTAACTAGGGTTGTTAAACTACGAAACACCAAGTCTAGACTCCGATCGACCCAATCGCACAACACAACACAATAAAATACGAGGAATATAATAGATATAACCCCGCAACGACTAATCGAACCCACGTCGGAAAAGCCCCGAAACCTAGTAAACAACCTAGCACAATATTTCGCACTAGTTTCAAGCTAACGCATATCTAGAGATTATAAACACCTTAAAATAGCTTAATTAAGCTATCTAAACCATTTCTATATTTTTAACACTTGCAAAAAGAGTTTTAGCAAAAACCTAGTAAGCAAAATTCCTTAATTAAACAAAATATTAATTAACAATAATTAGCATTTTCTACTAGGTTAAGCTTTTCCTAATCACAAATTAACACTTCAATTAAACATTAAACACTTAAATTATGCTTTAACCTTAACATGAATTTCTAAAACCATTTCAAGAATTTTGAAACATGAAATTTAAAGTTTAAACTAACATCTAATTAAGCTAGCATAAAGTATTAAGACAAGAACTTAAGCTTAGAGTTAGGATTTATATCTCAAACTTGATTTCAAAAACTAGCAAAAATCTCCAAAATTAGCCTCCAAAATGATGTCTTGATTGAATATCCAAGCATGTTTGAAGAAGAAGAAAGATGGGTTTGATTTATATTTAATTTTGTATGAATTTATTTGGATTTTTCATGAATTTTGAAGCAAAAATGAGAGGAAATTGGCAAAAATAAAAAGAGGGCAGAAATGGGGAAGAGAGGCTCGGCCAAGAGGTGAAAGGGGGTGTTTTGTGTAAAAAAAAAACAAGAAATATCTAGCAAAAAAACAACATTATATACTAATAAATGCATTTTGCCACCTTTCATTTTCTTTTCTTTTCTTTTAAAAAATAATTCCATTGATCCAAAAAAAATCTAGATATTTAAAAAGAAGGTTCTAAAATAATTGTAGTGATGATTTCTAATAATTTTCATTTAGAAGAAATTTCTCGATTTACGTCATACTTTACCGGCTAAAATAATATTTTATTTGGGAAAAATTCTATCTGAACCAAAACCTCTCATATACCCCCAAAGTTCGCGCACAAGCTTTATTTTAGCTAAAAAAGTGCTGGTAAGTTTCTACAGACGTTTAATCGAAATCGGGTTAAAACGGAAAATACCGACTATTTTGCCCTAAAACGGAAAAATCCGCAAAACGATTTCTGAAACGTTACAGTTTTAGTTGGGTACAGTCCCGAGCCACATGGAGGCAGTGAGCAGATCTTCAGGGGTTCGTCTCTCCCGGTATTGGGTGTGAGGTCGCGCTGTGTCTAGGAGAGCCATTACACGAAGTCCTTGGCCAAAGCAGGAGATTTACTGGTAGGTATTCCAGTATTATCTCAGGGTGTTCTGAGCTACACTCCGACACGACTTGTACCGCTTTTGGGGGTCTGACTTTTACCAACCCACTAGGCCCGCCATGCGATCCTCATAGAAGAACGGACCGGACTATACGGATATTGTCACTGACAGGCTCAGTGAGGTGTCAATATGAGTTC
This sequence comes from Agapanthus africanus, assembly GCA_030015575.1. NCBI lineage: Eukaryota > Viridiplantae > Streptophyta > Magnoliopsida > Asparagales > Amaryllidaceae > Agapanthus > Agapanthus africanus. The sequence continues at coordinate 307,822,954 of CM057342.1, forward strand.
GCTCATCGACGTCCCTTTTGGTCAATACCTGATAGCCCGTTACGTATGGCTAATACCTCTGATGTGCTAGTGGTTAAATCCACAGCCAAAGTATTGACGAGTCTTTAAAGTCCCCCACAGACAGTTTCTCAAGTTTCGGGCGAAACGCTGTAGAGGTCGTATGGAGATATGGCAGGGTTCGATCATATACGTGCGGTATTGCACGCATCATGATCGGACGGATAATACTAGCGGGCTTTGGTTTAAGCCGGATCCTAGTATTGTACAGTGTAGATTTTGTCTCATTGCATTTGTATTCAGTAGGAATACAAATGCGGGTATATATATACGATCGCAGGGTTTTCCTGTAATTTATTACGGGATCAGTTTTTTGAAGTTGCTAGTTTGTATTCCGTTTCGGCCAGTTTTCCTTTGTTACTTCATGGCCGGATTTTTCTGAAGGAGGGGCTAATTTGCAAATGTGCAAATTAGCAATTTGGAGGGTGTTATTTGTAAATGGAGGCATTATGATAGGTATAGCATCTTTTGATTCTTTTTAGCTCATCATGGTTTGCATTTATGAGAAAAGAATGGATTAGAAATTGAAGTGCCAACATTTCCTCTTTATCATCACATTTCTCTTATGGTTTGTAGGGTTCTTAGGCACACAAATGAGGTCTCACAAGGCATCAACCATGCCAATTTCAAATTTTACGGGTGCCGAGAAACCCTAATACGGATCGTTGGCTAGAAGTTTAGGCGAAACTAGCAAGTAGTTAACAACTTAACTAAGAGTTAAACGGAAATACAACCTTTGTAGATCCGGTGCTCTACCTCCTTAGCTCCGCGATGATGTCGCTTCGCTGTCCAAATAGAAACCCGGGCTCTAGCGTCGGCTTCATCGGAGAAATGGGCGGGTTAGGTCGTCGACTACGATGCCGAAGATGATCTACGTCGAGGCATCACTAGATCAAGCTCCCACTTCACCAAGTCATGAAACTTGTGAAGAAAACACACTCTACTACTTGGCAAGAGGTAGAGGATGAAGAAATAGGAGGTGGGTTCACTTTAGAATTGGATTTCTCACTCATTTGCTCAAGTTGCCATTGTTGAAGCAAGCTTTCTTCAAGTGAAGAAGAAGAAGAAGATGAATATTATGATGAGTATTGTTTCAAAAAGGAAATAAAATGAATACTTATCATAATGCAACCATGGTCAAGTGTAGAGAATAGACTAGGGTTAAGTGGAATGGTTAGGGTTAAGCATGAGACAAAATGGTCACTTAGTCAAAGCTTCATGAAGCTTCATAATGCAAACAAAGAAAGCCACCATTTTCTCTTTATGCTAATTATTTTCCAAAAAGAATAAAGAATAAATAAATGAATAAGAAAATGAAAACCCTAACCATTACACAACCATGGTTTAATCTTTACACAAACCCTAGTGAGCATGTATCATCAAACATGATACAATCAAGTGCACAAAAGTATATCACATATACAACTTGTGAACTTCAAGTGAGAAAATCCATTTAAAATGAACCAATACTAGTTAATGCAAAGTAATATATCAAATATATAATTATGCATTAAATCATCAAATCAACACTTGATTCAATGATCCGGTCATGTCGAACACAACCGACTAGTATACAATGTATCGGCTTATCGAATCGATCTTCGATTCGATAACTAGGTTATATCGCATATAACCAATCGAAACATTAATCGCGAGAATGAAATACGGTATCACATACACGCATTATTCTCGGTCCTGCACATATCTCATATGCGCTCCTATTTCGTTTCGCTTGAGCCAGGAAACCTCTGTGTAGGACTCTAAAGGCTCGTCAATACGCCGGCAGCAGGTGATGATCATATCAAACACCCACAAGCCGCAAGCGGTCTGCTAAACGTAACGGCCACCCGGGTATTGAGCGATGAGAAGATCGACGAGCATGCCCGCTCACACTCCTGTGAATCCAACCAGTAACACTTACCATACAGTCCGGTCTGATCGTCTGATATGTCGCATATCTTGCCTAGGGGTGGTAAACGTCAGACCCCAATAGCTCGATAAGTCGTGTCGATATGAGGTCTATAACAGTTCGAGAAACTACAGGTAACACTTACCAGTAAATCTCAGCAACCCTGGCCAGGGATTTCCGGTTATAGCCAATCGAACACAGCGCAACATCAACCCCCTATACCGGGAGAGACGAATCCCCTCCTATCGCTTATTGCCTCCATATGATTCGGGACTGTACCCAAAAACCACCTTTTTACACGCCTTCTTGGACGTGGTAAGATGGAAATCAAAGCACAGTGGGAACCACACAAGACTCTATGATGATCTCGGGTCAACAGACTACTCTGTACCAGTGTCATCAGAGAACTGCCATCTGACGTAAGGTATAATACCATCTGGGAGTTCTCGGCGAGTCCGTTCAGTGTACCCAGTCTCCACTGAGCACCCGTATATCATCTCTGATGTCAAACACCAATGGAGATGGGATCATCCATCGCCCATCTGTATGGGTCGAGAAGGTATACGCTAGTCTACTCTGGTATATCGATGCCCCGTCTCGATATACCCACGACTAGGGACTTTGAAGGATGTACTTATGGACTACCATGTCCCCACTAGTATGATCCGCATCATAGTCCAGGTAGTCAAGTACACATCCTAAGAGCTTTACCAACATGTAACAGAGAGACTATTAGTGTACACGTTAAGGTAAAGATCAACCAGATAGCATACTATCATGTCGAGCAAGAAAGTCCTCTCTATATATGTCCAAGCACCCACTACAATATACATCCTATGTATCGTAATGGCCTCTAGGGCATACATATAATTAACAATCTCCCACTTGCACTAGGGCCATCTGATAGCAGTGGTTGTAGTATCTCATACTCAACCATCCCATAAAAGTCTCTCTCTGAGAAAAAGGCCTTTGTGAGTGGATCCGCCGTGTTGTCCTCTGAGTCTACTCTCCAGACCTACGATCCCCTGGAGATCAACCATCTCCATGATCAGGTGATGCTGCCTTAGAATATGTCTGGATCACTGATGGGACCTGCGTTCCTTGGCATAAGCCACAACTCCATTGTCACACAATGGGAGAAACATAGTTCATCTCATGAACCAATATACACCCAAACAGCCTCTTTGGTAGCATCTTAAGTAGCGATGTATCCTGACTTTATCGTCTAGTATGTCACGGTATCTAGCTTGGAACTCTTCCAACATACCGTCCCTTTACTGAGGGTAAAGACAATGTCTGTGACTGACTTTCAGTCGTCCTTATCACCCTGGAACCCTTCCAGTAATTCTCCCCAGGATCGATTGATACCATCTCACTACAACTAGTGAGAATCCTAACATCCAATTAGATCTATCTCATAGATCCAAAACCCAGGATTTAGGAGGTATCACTTTCATCCTATCTGGAGAATCATTGTGATAAGCGGAGATTGACCGAGCGTAGCATAGGAAACTCCTTCCCTATCAAGAGTATGTCATCCACGTACTCTACGAGGATCACTACCATACTCCCTTCTACCTTCTTGTATATACAAGGTTCATCTACCATTTTGATGATGTCAAACTATTTGACTAAATCATCAAAACAGATGTTCCGACTCCGCGATACCTGCTTTATCCTATAAAGCATCTTGTACACGTTTCCGCTGCTCCCACTGTCTATGAAGCCCTCTGGCTGTGTACTTATAGACGTCCTCTTCTAAAACATCATTTAGAAAAGCAGTCATGGCACCCAACCGCCAGATATCGTAGTCATGGTATGTAGCCGTGGCAAGTAGGAACTGGATGGACTTAAGCATAGGTACTTGAAAAGGTTTCATCATTATCCACGCCTGGTTGATGACGAAAAGCTTTAACAAGTCTAGCTTTGAAAGTCTCAACTTTTCCATCTACACCAAGTAATCTTCTCAAGATATACTTGCTCCTGATGGGGATTTAACCCTTCAGATATAGCATCCAAAGTCCATACTTTGTTGGTGTACATGGATTCCATCTCAGATCGCTAAGCATCCAGCCATTCTTACAGAGTCCCACTCCTGATGGCCAGCTCGAAACTAGTTGGGTCATCATCTCATGATGCAATCCTCGCTCCCACTGTCATAGAGAAACCGAAGTATCTCTCAGGAGGGTGAGGAACCTTACTAGATCGGCGGAGAGGCTGAGGTTCGTTGGTAACTACTGAATCCTTTGGTTCTACCAAATCATCTGCTGTTGTTTGTATAACTGGAACCTTTCCAGTTCTACATTACAGACCTTGCCTTGAGCTTGTCCGGATTCTGCTTTTTGACATAGGCCGGACAACCTCAAATCTTAACTAGCTTAAGACATGGGCTCTTCCCATTCCATATCACATATGAAGTGGTAGACAACTGATTTGATTCGAACCCTTTTCAATAGGTATGCAGCTTCTCAAGTGCATAACTCCCAAAAGAAAAATAGGTAATTCAGTAGTACTCATCATAGAGCACACCTTATCATATAGGGTATAATTGCTCCGTCCCGATATACCATCGTGCCATGGTGTATACGGAGGAGTAATGCTGAGAGAGAATCTCATTCTCCCTTAGAAAAGTCCAAGAATTTCGTGCTCAAGTATTCTCCTCCTTAATCACATCAAAGGACATAATACTTATACCCGTATTGGTTCTCTACTTCTAACTTATATTCTGTGAATATCTCAAAAGGTTCGGACTTGTGTTTCAACAAGAACATATGTCAGAATCTAAAGAGATTATCAGAGAATGTAATGAAGTACAAAGAACCGGTCTTGGCATGTGTAGACAGGGGACCTTACATACATCAACATGTATCATCCCAAGAGTTCACTAACTCTTTCTCTGTTTCCAGTAAACGGAGCTATGGTCATCTTATCTCTGTGACATGACTGGCAAGTTTCATAAGATGTAAATTCAAACTGATTTAAATATGCATCTATGTGCAACTTAGCTAGTCGGGTCGCATTGATATGACCTAGTCTATAATGCCTCAAGAAGGATCCGTTCATTTCTGAACTCTTCCTCTTGTGTGTGTTCCGTATACTAAGAACTGTAGTTTGATTTAGAACATCAATGCTTTTAGATAACGTGCCTGATCCGATCAACTTTTGATATAGGAAATGTTCAAAACATTATCCAACTATACAAAATTTTATCATTTCTTTACTAATAAAGAGATTGATATGATTTTGTATATCAGGTTCGGTATCTAATAACATTCGTTCAGAATCAATGTACTGATAATACAGGGTGACAGTGACCAACAGACTTGGCTGCAACACTTGCCCCGTTTTCTGTCTCATGAAACTTATCACCCGTTCTCAGTTCTCTACCTATCCGTAGCCCTATGTAACAGATTACATATCTGGGATCCTGATCCGGTATCATATACCCAGGATGCGGAGGATACTGAGAAACAGTTCTTTGTAACGAACACACCCGAAGATGATGCATCAGCATGCACTCTCTTCGTTTGGGCGGCACGGGAAATCTGGTATTCCCCAATTTCCTGCTCTGTCTTATAACAATTATAAGTTGGAGCGGGACCAACGTTCTCCAGCTCAGTATAACAACCGGGTTCAGTCAATATTCCGTATTATTATCTTGATTAAGGCGTGATATGGTCGCTACCTTGAGAGAGAGAGAAGAAAACACTCAGCGTGCGCTCTTGCAAGAATAGATTGGTTTTTATTTTATCTAATCAGGATGGCTCCCACTGCTTTTTATCAAATCTTCCTTCAAACCCTAAAAGGAAAGACTAGCCGGGATTAATTACACACTACAAGTTCGCCAATCTTTCAGCCAGGCCAGTGTCGGTACTTTGAGGGAGGTCCCCCGTGCTTTCGCACGAACCTAATTAATGTAAACCTCATTTTCCCAGAGGCGTAACCCCGTTGACACCTTTCTATACACCTACTTGATCGGCTAATTGTAATGTGCAAAACTCTCCCAGGAGTAACTCTTACTCGCAGCGGGTATCGGGATCCAACTATCTCATAGAAGGTATGCAATCTCATTGCAAATTTCAACACTTGAAATTCCCGATAATATTTTGCCCCTAGCGTCCTATGACCTTGACAGAGGTCAACAAACCATAGGCTGCTAGTCAAGTTCAACCCGTCATTTTCTGATTGAAGTAAACCCACCCGCACGACCCTTGACAGAGGTCAACAAGGTCGCACGACTACCCTAAATCAATCACATCATATGCTTATACAGATAAGCACTAATCAGCTACCGCACACTACGCCTTGACAGAGGTCAACAAACGTAGCACGAATACTAACCAGTACATATCTGAAATGACGGAGGGCTACGACAGGTTTTTCTGAAAACCTATTGCGTAATGAACTTGATATCGTTGTAGAATCAAATGATTTTTAAAATGGAGTGCTTTTGAGGCTTTTCTAGTTTTGCTAAAGGAGTCACTCCCGGTAAAGGGATCGTCGGTCCTTTCCTCGTCGAATGAGGTGCGGGATATATCATATATATCACTGTGCAAAGCAAAAACTCTTAAAAGCAATCAAAAGACAAACCGAGTGTATAGCATCAGTCAGTTATTGCTAAAGGAGTCACTCCCGGTAAAGGGATCTCGGTCCTTTCCTCATCGAATAAGGTGCAGGATATATCACATATACCGCTGTGCAAAGCAAGAACTGTAGCTACCTGTTTTATTTTTGAAATTCGATTCTACAACATCTTAGGTTTCTTTTTATTTCATTAATCACATTAATGACGTCCCATCATTTAAGTACCTAAACATCACAGATAAATACGACGTACACTTATGCCATCCGCATTCGCCTCGATGTCCCCTCGTGCACCGTTAGGTTAGGTAACTAACGGCAGAGCGGGGCAGGGCTAGCGCGGGTGTAAAACATAAGTAACGCTTATATAATATATCATATATACTATATACTGTATCTATCACAGAACATCACATGATCACATCACAGATCTCGCAGCAGGAGAAACATATGAAATATTGGATATACTAGGACGTCCGTGTTTTCAATACGAGCCAGTATAAAACACGGATTCCACGGTCGTGATGAATAGCCAAACCCACACCCCTAGACCCCTACGAGAGCGGCAAGCAACCCTACCAATTCTGGAGTCAGGAGACCCGGACTCGACTCCTCGAGTTGGTCTCCCACTGGACCCCAGAACCCGGTTACTTGTGCCCTCCTCCTTGGGTCTATCCTAGTGCGGAAAAGTAAATAATATACAAAGGGTGACATCTTCCGCAACCTGGAAGTGCCCCAATAAAAGAATATTACATACAAGTTTTTACATGAATGAAAATGAAAAACACTCATCTTACATAAAAACCCCCGGCTATTCAAACACGACGATCCAATATAACATATCCAGCAATACATAACATCACATGTCATCAACGTAAGTAAATATGCCCATCCCAATTGTCGTTGACATATAGCAACGAAACCGGCGATATCACATATTACACTTACGGTCACAGAAAAGAAAGTGTAAAACTACAACAGTTGGAATCCGCAATCTGCATAGACATCGCATGCCTAATCAAATGAATACCTTAGACATCACATGCCTAACAATTATAAACCCCGCATTTTAGTCTCATTATCGAAAACTCTTTTCAATATCAAGTCGGGCAATTCAACAAGATTCCCGACATCCTGATCGAATGCTCGTCGCAAACTTTAGTAGGCGGCCGCACCCCCGATACCGTCGACGAAGTGCACCAAGGCGGAACACCGCTACCGTGAGCACCCGAACGGATGCTTTCGGCGACGGGGTTCTCCTACAGTCACTTGGTCGGGGCTATAGAGTGAAGCTGTCTATTAAGTTTACCCGGCGAGTATCCGCGTACGCTACGTGATTGCGACGGACTTTTGATCACATCAAAATTCCGTGGCAACCGATCAAGTGAGACTAAACTGCTATGTTTATAATATTCATTCAGTTATCTCATAACTTATTGTGAATTCCAATTATTGTATCCCATTCCAGATAAATAGAAAATGTTAAACTTTCCGATCGAACATCGAACACCCAAGTTTTCCCGATATAGATCAACACATGAAATAAGTCTAACAACATTCAGTTCGTGCCTCGGTACCAACGGTCCAGCCGTAGAAGGGTCAAGCCAACGCCTCACATGTAGCACGCCGTACTGCCCCAAACCCGAAGGTTCAAAGGGCAGTTCAAGACGGTCACATAATCGAGTTAAGGTTTGTTGTCTTCTAGAGGGTCCATCGCGTTACTTGCACTACTTATAACGTCGTTAAACCACGGAAAAATCCAACACTTGGAAATTTCCGGACAGGGGAAAAATTGGGTATTTATATCCGGTCGAACTTTTTAACATATTCAAAAATTATCTGGAAAGCCACACAGACAAAATTTGATAATCCGATCGATCATTCGAATCCCCAAAACAACTCCAGAAAATTCAACTCTTGAATAATATTTAAAAATACCCAGAAAACTCAGCACTGAATAAAGGAAATTACTGTGCAAAATTGGGTGGGTGACGTCATCATACGGCCGCGGAACCGCCGCATAAGCCAGGCTTCTGCCGCGGTTCCGCCGCTCTTTGGAGGAATCATGGACACGTGTTGCACAGTAATTCTTAGGATTCCCTGCTGATTTTTCTGCATATTTTTAATTTGGAAAAATCCCAGTTTTTAGAAAAAGTCCAGAAAGCTATTTTGGGGTTAGGGTTTTGGTTCGATCGGGTTTCAAACGTCGTCTACGCATCGCCTAAGGCTCTAGCTAGGCTCTGATACCACTGTAGAGTTCTTAGGCACACAAATGAGGTCTCACAAGGCATCAACCATGCCAATTTCAAATTTTACGGGTGCCGAGAAACCCTAATACGGATCGTTGGCTAGAAGTTTAGGCGAAACTAGCAAGTAGTTAACAACTTAACTAAGAGTTAAACGGAAATACAACCTTTGTAGATCCGGTGCTCCACATCCTTAGCTCCGCGATGAAGTCTTTTCGCTGTCCAAATAGAAACCCGGGCTCTAGCGTCGGCTTCATCGGAGAAATGGGCGGGCTAGGTCGTCGACTACGATGCCGAAGATGATCTACGTCGAGGCATCACTAGATCAAGCTCCCACTTCACCAAGTCATGAAACTTGTGAAGAAAACACACTCTACTACTTGGCAAGAGGTAGAGGATGAAGAAATAGGAGGTGGGTTCACTTTAGAATTGGATTTCTCACTCATTTGCTCAAGTTGCCATTGTTGAAGCAAGCTTTCTTCAAGTGAAGAAGAAGAAGAAGATGAATATTATGATGAGTATTGTTTCAAAAAGGAAATAAAATGAATACTTATCATAATGCAACCATGGTCAAGTGTAGAGAATAGACTAGGGTTAAGTGGAATGGTTAGGGTTAAGCATGAGACAAAATGGTCACTTAGTCAAAGCTTCATGAAGCTTCATAATGCAAACAAAGAAAGCTACCATTTTCTCTTTATGCTAATTATTTTCCAAAAAGAATAAAGAATAAATAAATGAATAAGAAAATAAAAACCCTAACCATTACACAACCATGGTTTAATCTTTACACAAACCCTAGTGAGCATGTATCATCAAACATGATACAATCAAGTGCACAAAAGTATATCACATATATAACTTGTGAACTTCAAGTGAGAAAATCCATTTAAAATGAACCAATACTAGTTAATGCAAAGTAATATATCAAATATATAATTATGCATTAAATCATCAAATCAACACTTGATTCAATGATCCGGTCATGTCGAACACAACCGACTAGTATACAATGTATCGGCTTATCGAATCGATCTTCGATTCGATAACTAGGTTATATTGCATATAACCAATCGAAACATTAATCACGAGAATGAAATACGGTATCACATACACGCATTATTCTCGGTCCCGCACATATCTCATATGCGCCCTTATTTCGTTTCGCTTGAGCCAGGAAACCTCTGTGTAAGACTCTAAAGACTCGTCAATACGCCGGCAGCAGGTGATGATCATATCAAACACCCACAAGCCGCAAGCGGTCTGCTAAACGTAACGGCCACCCGGGTATTGAGCGATGAGAAGATCGACGAGAATGCCCGCTCACACGCCTGTGAATCCAACCAGTAACACTTACCATACAGTCCGGTCTGATCGTCTGATATGTCGCATATCTTACCTAGGGGTGGTAAACGTCAGACCCCAATAGCTCGATAAGTCGTGTCGATATGAGGTCTATAACAGTTCGAGAAACTACAGGTAACACTTATCAGTAAATCTCAGCAACCCTGGCCAGGGATTTCCGGTTATAGCCAATCGAACACAGCGCAACATCAACCCCTATACCGGGAGAGACGAATCCCCTCCTATCGCTCATTGCCTCCATGTGATTCGGGACTGTACCCAAAAACCACCGTTTTGCACGCCCTCTTGGACGTGGTAAGATGGAAATCAAAGCACAGTGGGAACCACACAAGACTCTATGACGATCTCGGGTCAACAGACTACTCTGTACCAGTGTCACCAGAGAACTGCCATCTGATGTAAGGTATAATACCATCTGGGAGTTCTCGGCGAGTCCGTCCAGTGTACCCAGTCTCCACTGAGCACCCGTATATCATCTCTGATGTCAAACACCAATGGAGATGGGATCATCCATCGCCCATCTGTATGGGTCGAGAAGGTATACGCTAGTCTACTCTGGTATATCGATGCCCCGTCTCGATATACCCACGACTAGGGACTTTGAAGGACGTACTTATGGACTGCCATGTCCCCACTAGTATGATCCGCATTATAGTCCAGGTGGTCAAGTACACATCCTAAGGGCTTTACCAACATGTAACAGAGAGACTATTAGTGTACACGTTAAGGTAAAGATCAACCAGATAGCATACTATCATGTCGAGCAAGAAAGTCCTCTCTATATATGTCCAAGCACCCACTACAATATACATCCTATGTATAGTAATGGCCTCTAGGGCATACATATAATTAACATGGTTATCACAACCATCTTGTGCTCACCCCACCCCCCTTCAGTTTTTCCCATCCCTATTTTAGATAAGAGGCTGGCCACATATTGGTGAGTGAGGGAGAGGTTTATTTTTGGTGTGGGGAAATTGTTCATCTTATATTATTTTTGCTTACACCAAAATTCCCAAGTTCATCTCCATTGTTCATTCCTTCTTCTAAAAGGCAACTTCAACAACCCCATGATACAAAACATTCTACACTAAGCCTACAGCATTCTTGGACACGTCGGCTCGCCAACTTCGTGCCCGAGTTGCCTCGGTCCAGAGGTGGGAGCCCGTAAAAGATTCCGGCGATGTGGTGCCCTTTCCGACGAGGAGATAAAGACCGGAGATTCCGTGAGGAGATCGGGATGGAGGCCGAAGACCGAAGGACACGGATCGCTCGGTATAGCTATCTACCCATTCTCTAGTTAGCTAGCATTAGGTTAATGGCCCGATCCGGGTTTTTAGTACGCGGTAGCGCCAGTTTTTAAAGTTAAAGAAAAGTTTCGTTTCCGCATTTTGGCCTCGGACAGACGGCCGGGACGCTGCCGTGCACTTACAGATATAACTTCTAATTTTGATCTCTAACCTTAGGATTAGAATCAACAGTCTTCTCCACGATGCTAACTTGACTGGATTTTGTGGGTGTAATCCGCTGAACCCTCAGGAGACAACACTCCTCCTACTAGGAACACCTAGAGGTTTAACGGCTTGTTGTACATGCTCAGTGCAATCGCGTTCCCTGCGAAAGTGAGGCTAGGATTTTTTGTTTTGCTCGGGACAAGCAAAAGATAAGTTTGGAGGTATTTGTTCATCTCATAAAACTGCATTATAATACCGCTCGTTCATTATCTGTTTTGTGATATATCGGTGCTATTAATCTGTGTCTGCTCAGTAATTACAGTTTACATGTATTCGTGATTAAATAGAAACACACTCAGTATCACGTTTATAGCGTTTGGGAGCCGACACTGCAATCAGAACAAAGAACCAACCGATATCCAAAGAGTATTTTCAAAATAAACAAGTGTGCACGCAATTTTTGGTCCAACACAAAACATGTGTGACACTAGCTCTTTTACATGGACCATATAGGGCTGCCCTTGCACAATTCATGCAAGTAGGCACATGTGTGGTGTGATGGGCAATAAATGCTAAAAAGTTGTGATGTGAGTTAAAGGTTTGATTTCCCTCCAAAACTACTGGGTAAAATACAAGTTTCTACAAAGAAAACAAACAGCACCAGGATGATATTGGAGTTGACACATGACCATATAATCAATACGAGCCTATGTGCTCGGATTTTGGCTGGCCACACCATCAATGAATCCGAGCTCGCCTACCCCCCTTTCCCTATTTGTCCCCATAGTTTCCCTGTCCCTTCCTTTCAGTCACATCACCTCATTCTTATTACTTGTTTAATCTTTTTTGGTGCCTATAAAAGCCAGATCAGTGAGCAAGGGAAGGGCTCTCATTCTCTCATATTCTCATGTACATTTTGGTAGTTTTTTTTGTTTTTGGTTTAGACTTGAGAGTGAGTGTGCTTTAACTTGGTATCTTCTTCTTTCCTCTTGAAACTTTCTCTTGAGAGCTTCATTATGAAGGTTGAACAAGTTACCAATATCTTGTGGCTCAACTTCAAGTGTTAATATATTTCTTTATTTATTTGCTTTCTTTTCTTTACTTTATTTTCTTTTCTTGTTATTATGCTTAACTAATCTCTTTGGTTATGGTATTGGTGAGGAAATGAGATGAAGTCTTTGCCTCCTCCTCCTCCTCCTGTTAATGTTTAATGTGATTTAATGTGATTATAAACTTAGTATTGTTACTTGGATGGGTTGATATGGTATGTTGATTCCATGGTTACTTTGTAACCTCATCACATACTATATTCTCCCTACAAACCCCATCTTGCAAGCCTAAGGTTAGAATCAATTTGGTGTCAAGTTTTCTAAGTTTGGATGCGGTATTTTGTGATTAAGTGACTTGACAAATCTCTTGGTTTCATATACCATATACCATCACAAACACTTAGCACACTTAAAACTGAAATCACTTGCTCTCATTAACTAATTTGTGTTTTTGATGTTGTGGTAAGCTTGCTAACCCTCGTGCTTAGTGTTGATACCCCAACCTCGGACATATAAACGGTGAGTGAAAAAACGGACGCGTTTCGTGTTTTGCGGCGAATATCGGAATTTAATGATTTGTGCTCCGCAACCGTCTTAACAAGTTATGCTTCATGCCGGGACTGACGCAAGGATGGACATCTCATGATCAAGGGAGAGTTGAAGGAATCGTCGCGATTCGACCTTTCGATCCAAAGCCACAACCACTTCTTTCTTATCTTCTTTCTTTGCTTTCTTGTTTTCGTATTCTTTCTATTATTTGTGACAAACAACCAATTCATTATTTGGTGAACCTTAAATCACAAAACCTAATATATAATTCCCTGCAGATCGACCCGTACCTGCCGGCTTGATACAAAGCGTCATGTGCTTGCGGTTTATAAATATTAAAACGAGAACGATCTCGCGTGCGCAATCCGTTTCCTTAAAATCATATCCGCTTCCAAACATACACGTTTGCGCGCGCGGGTGAATTCCCAACAGAGGGCTCCTGGCATAAGGAGTGTACACCTATTACGCTTATTGGATAGTCTTCTTCCAAACCTTAGGCTGGTGCCGAAGGGTAGGAAAGGATGAAAATCAATTTGCCTAAAGAAGGTGTACAGAAGGTAATAAGTAAAGACATAATAAAGGGATTGAAGTGAGGGCAGCGAAGTATATGGTTACTGTCATGAATCAGGACTGTAGAAGAGGCGTTACTAGGAATACCAGGTTAACCCCTTCAAAACATTTTCATGTTTCAGTTTCACTGCGCGATGTTAAATGAAAATTGTTTTCCCAATTGGATTCTAACTCCAGGGTATGTATTTACCAGGTTTGATTCTCACATCTGTATGGCGTTACAGATGGTGAGTGGGAGTAAGATATTGGGAATTAGGTGATTATATCCTCATTATATCGGAAGTCGTTGTAATTGTTGATATTTGAGGAAATCACCTGGGTTTTTTCCAGACGGCAAATATTTGGTTTTGAATATCCGTTGTTATGCACCAATTTCAAATTGATATATCTATATGTTTATTTTATAAAGTGAGATATAACTTTTTGAAATTATGTCTATGACATTTACCTATATCAGTTGGTGGTTAGGAAAGGTGCATTCAGCAGCGGTGTAATTCTTCTTAACCATAGTACAGTCTTCAACCTACGATGCATAGGGTTTGAGTTATTAAACTCAGTGGACTTATACAAAGTACTGTACGTTGTCCAGTGTCCATTAAGACAAAGGGGTTGGTACTCGTACTATATTCTATTTACCCATGATTTCTCCAGTTCTAGACAAGCATTTCGTTGAAATACAAGGTCCAGATATTGAGAAGTTATAGGTATATGAATAAAGTAGAGAACCATTTTTTGGAAGTATCAGGATTCTTCTAGGTAGTCGAAGATGCAGATACTTGTGTTTGGTATTCCATTGATAGTAATGGTTTTGAGAACTCACTTCCCTTTCGGGTTACTCATATATGGATGCACTCCTAGATGAGTAATGCTGATTGGCCTCTTTCCATTTGGTTGATATGCACTGGAGATAGCTGCATGATTTTGAATCTGGTTCCAACTAAATTAGTACTTTTGTTTCTATATTGGATATATATATATAATCAATTTATATCTTAACGATATTAAGGTATAGGGAGTTGTTCGGCTGATGCTTAAAACCAGAATCCGGATAAACTCGAGACATGTTTCAGTAATGGCAGTTTGTGGGTTATCCCAGGCTTTGACGAGGGTTAACTTTCTACCATCAGGATGATCAATAGTGATATTGTTCTTGACTCGCCACAGTTTTAGTAAAATGAATTTTTTCAGAAAACAGAAGTGGGAGTATGATAAAACTGGAAGTGATTCCAGAACCAAAAACGATTACTGAAAATTTAATAGAACCTAAAGATTCAATTAGGTTTGACATTCCATTAACCATTCCGCAGATTTGGTGGGTAACCTCAGGCACCCGAGAGGGACTTCGGTCTTCTCAAAGACGGTGACAGGGAGGTTCTTGTTTATCCAGACTTGCCATTGCTGTTGTTCTAGACTATGAGACCCAGCAGGAGGATGAGTATAGCGTCGTTCTAAACTAGCTTTAGAAGTGCACGTGTATATGACTCTGCCAGAGGGTTGTTGTAGTCAGTAGGAGCAGCGGAAGCATAGTGGGCAAGAAGCTTATGTCTATTTATAGATTAAAGCAAGTATAGCGGAAATAGATCATCTATTTTTGATGTAACAGTCATAGGTCTTGACCCCATCAGCATAGGAGATGGATCTGGTAAAAAGGTAGTAGAGAGTGATGTCCAGGTATTTGGATGACATGCACTTTATAGGAAGTGAAATTCCTATACTACGATCGGTTATACTGTGGTTGTCACACAGTTGTTTCTCCACATAGGATATGGATATAATATCAGAGTTTCTGATTACTAGATCTATGGTTTTAGATCTAGATTTAGGGAGTGTCCTAATTTGGGTACGTAACACTATTCTAAAGTGTTTTAGAATGGACGACTCCTGGCATGGTGGTGTACCTGCAGCTGATGGAGTCACCCTCTCTAAAAAGATGTCTTTCAGACTGATGAGGAGAGGGATCTGCATGATTAGCATATCACTTGCTTAGACAATTGAGTTAATCATGAAATGTCAAGTACCACACCAGATATTGCTTTTGCGCTAGATGCAATAAACATATATATTAATCCAATCTTGGAGAAACGGTGGGAAGCAATTATGAACATAAGTGTATGTTCTTGGTATATGGTAACGGTAGCCTCCTTCAGGAGGAGGTTATCATTTTATGCTTCCAAGATGACCTAGATGACAGAGTGTCTGTCAGAGTTATAGTTCTTCCCTCTTTTGAGGTTCAGTTTGTTGGACAGGTGGTCCAAGAGGATACTGAGGAAGGCATGGCGGAGGATACTGATTAAATTCTGTGCATGATACAGTCTAAGAAGTTTGTTGGATCTGGAGTTCATTTATGAACTTGGTCCCATCAGATATCCAAACAAATTCTAAGACAGGTATTGCTCATTTCGGGAGATATTCTTTCTTCGGAAAGTTGAGATATAGAGAGATACAGAAAGAAACATTGGAGCGGATCCACTTACTGGGGCTATTTCTCAAACACAATAGTTTCACAAACGAGCTTTGCGAAACTGATTAGTAGAGAACTTGGGTGTTCGGTATCACACGAGCTGTGAGTATACGACACCGCAATAATTAGTCTTAAGTGCAAGTCGGAGATTGTTGGCTATAGTACCCTCAAGGCAATTACTATAGTCGCAGGTAGACGACTACGATGATTGAGAGAGGACCTATACCGGTGGAACAGTCTTACTCGAGATGATAGTATACTATCTGGTTTGTCTTTATCATCATGTACATATTGATAGTGCCTATAGGATTCTTGCTTGACTACCAGTATTATGATGGAGATCATATACGTGGGAGCTGGGGGTCTATAAGCACATCCTTAAATGTCCCTAGTCGTGGGAGTTTCAAGACTGGGCATCAATACTCCAGAGTAGAATAGTGTATACTTATCTAAACCCTGACGAGGGGCGGTGGCCGGTCTCACAAGCCATTGGTGTCAGTTGTTCACCTAAAATAGTATACAGGTGCTCATTGGGTTATGAGTACACTGGACGGACTCGCCGGGAACCTGCTAGTTGGTATTATACCTATTGTCAGATAGCAGTTCTCAAGTGACATGTGTACAAGTTAGTGTGTCGACCTAAGATCGTCATTTGTCTCGTATGAGTTGCCACTGTGCTTTGATTACTACCCCACCACGGTTCAAAGGAGTCGTATAAACAGGTTATAGTTGGGTACAGTCCCGAGCCATATGGAGGCAGTGAGCGGATCATCGGGGACTCGTCTCTCCCGGTATTAGGGGTTGATGTCGCATTGTGCACGGGTGGCCAACACCAGAAATCCTCGATCGGGGTAGACGAGAACTACCGATCCAGGATCGATAGTTTCTCCTGTGGTGATGGGTTTCATGCCAAAAATAAATGTCGTATTGTTAGGGGTCTGATTTTATCCACCCCCTAGACTCGATATGCGATACTCTTAGACGAACAGACCGGACTGTACGGATATTGTCACTGTCAGGCTCAGTAGGGGTTTGGATGAGTTTGCTCATCGGCCTTCCTTTCGCTCAATACTTGGGTAGCCTTTACGTACAGCTAGTGCCGCTGATGTGCTTGTGGTTAAACCCACTGCCAGCGTATTGACGAGTCTTTAGAGTCCCACATAGAGTGTTTTCATGGTTCAGGCGTTATGGTGTAGAGGACGTATGTTGGTATATACTGGTGTCCGATTAAATATGTGTACAGGCTGCACAGACTTAATCGGACGGTTGATAATACTAGCGGCTTAGGATTAAACCGGATTATTAAATCAGGTTTTGATTTAATAATTTATATATATGTATTTATATATATATATATATATATATATATATGTATGTATGTATGTATTCTAGTATTATTGTTCACTATTCATTTTCTCTCTTCGCTATTCATATTTTTGTACGAATACGCGTATATGTATTTCGATACGTGTACCGGGTTGTATTCCGTATTTATACGGAATAGTTTCTAGAAGATGGCCATCTCATTAATTGATTTTTATTTTAGAAAATCAATTTGGGAAATGAGGTGGAGGGTGAGTTGGCATGAGCATGGGCTTGAGCATGTTGAGAGGTATGGCATGGAATTGTTTATTGGTAAAATAAAAAGAGATATTTTGGTGCATGATAGAGAGAGATAGAGTGTAATACCCCAGGTGGAGTTGGGGCTGAATACCACCTACAACGTGAGAAGTGAGATGTTATCCGGTATCGAGGTGGGGATGTAACCGATACGGATGCACACGGGGACCCACAAGAACAATGGGGAGTATCGAATTCCATTTTGAAAGAGGGCACGATCTGAACTATAAATGGAATGATACCACTCTTATAACACAGAGGCGCCTTTTGGATGAATCGGAACTCCGGAGTTTGAAAAACTCCATAGTTAAGCGTGCTTGAGCCAGAGAAATTCTAGGTTGGGTGACCTACTGGGAAGTAGCCCCGGGTTCATTCAAAAGGACAAAACCGTGCGGTTTCGGCCAAAACGGACAATACCATCTGTGTTTGGGGGTGGGTCGTTACATAGAGAGAGGCAGACGCTAGTTTTTTTTGGGGAGCATGCTCATTTTCTTTTCTTCACTTGCTCACTCTCATTCTCACTTGGAGAAAACACTTAGCCATTTTTCTTTAGCTGCTCATGCCACATGTTTCCTCACCTCCTCTTCATCTTCTTGAGTTGCTCTTGGAGCATTTGTGATGAGAGAAAAATCATAGTGACACAATCCTACACCTCCACTCTCCATTGCTAGCAACCTTGGAGCGTCGGTTGCCTCGCATGGTGAGGCTGGAGCTTTCACCGTTTCCCTCAGGTGGATCATCGTAGATGGAGGAAGGCCGGCAACCAAATTCGATCAAGGAGCTTGTTGGAGCTTGGGATGATGGTTCAAGACCAAAGGACACGAATCAACTCGGTATAACCATCTAACTCCTATTTTTACATATTGCTAGTATAGGGTTTAAGGTAGATCCGGGCATCGGGTAATGGTAGCGCCAGTTTAGAAAATTTTTGTTCTGTATTAGGCCACGGTTTGATGGACGGGGCGCTGCCGTAACCCAACGCCTATACCTCTACGAGAGCGGCAAGTAACCCTACCAATTCTAGAGTTAAGAGACCCGGTCTCGACTCCTAGAGTTGGTCTCCCACTGGACTCTAAAACCCGGTTACTTGTGCTCCCCGCCTTGGGTCTATCCTAATGCAGAAAAGTAAATAATATCGTTTCGCCCCAATAATAAAAGTGCAAGGCTCTGTTCAAATTTGAAAGAGGCAGCGCCTCACGTGCCTTGCACGAGTGCGCCAGCGCCAAGAGTTAAAAACTCAGAGGCAATGCCTCACGTGCCTTGCACGAGAGCGCCAGCGCCAAGAGTTAACAACTCTAAAGCAGCGCCTCACGTGCCTTGCACGAGGACGCCAGTGCCAAGAGTTAAAAACTCTGAGGCTGTGCCTCACGTGCCCCGCACGAGAGTGCCGGCGCCAGAACTAAAAGTTCTCTGTCGTTGGATCAAAGATCTAACAGAGATGATAAATCATCAAAATATAGAATTAAATTCTGTTGAGGAAATATTCCTTAAATCTTTATAAACAAGAAAAATTACTCTCTGTAAAACAGAGCACCGTTGGATTAAAAATCCAATGGTGCTTAAAAATCACCAGGCTACAGAATAAGCTCTTATTTCCCCAATCTTTCAAAACAAGAAAGATTACGCTCTGTAAAATAGAGCACCGTTGGATTAAAAATCCAATGGTGATTAAAAATCACCAAACTACAAAATAAGCTCTGTATGGGAAAATATCTCCCCAATCTTTCTAAACAAGAAAAATTACGCTCTGTAAAACAGAGCACCGTTGGATTAAAGATCCAATGGTGATTAAAAATCACCAAGCTACAGAATAAGCTCTGTATGGAAAATACTTTCCCAATCTTGTTAAAAACGAGAAAAATATCTTCTATTAAACAGAAGTCCTTAGATCAAATATCCAACGGTGGCTAAAATCCCCAAATCAATTAAAAAATCTTTCAATGAGAGATTTCCTTAACTAAATCAACAAACTTGCATCTACTATATAAAGGACCCAAGACTTCAAGTCTTGTACAGTGGAACCCCCCCCCCCCCCCAAACTTCAAGTTCAAAAAGAAAAGCAAGCAAAAAAAAGATTTAAGAGAGAAGAAAGAAGAAGAAATTTCTTCAAGGTAAATAAAAGTAATAGAGATCAGATGATCTCATCTGCATATCTAAGGGTTTAACCCTCATAAAAGAACATAGTTTTTTCCCTGGATCTGAGATCCAAGAGACAAGTCCCTCACAAATGAGAATTTAATTCTCATGTGGATGGATTTTTTCTTGGGGATCGAAGATCCAGAGAAGAACAGAGAATTGAACTCTTCAGAACATAATACACGGGAAAAAAAATCAGCGCTAAGCGCCTCACGTGTCCCTCACGTGGGCGCTGCTCAATAAAGAGTTCTTAGCACTCAGTGGTTGGCGCTCAGCCCCAAGCACCTCATGTGACCCTCACATGGGCGCCGCTTAATAAAGATCTTAGCACTCAGGGGTTGACGCTCAGCGTCAAGCGCCGCACGTGCCCCTCACGTGGGCGCTATTCGGCATAAAGTGCTTTGCACTCATAAACCAGTGTCCAACGCCTGGCACCTAGCACCAAGCACCTCATGTGCTCCATACGTGGGCGCCATAAAGAGTGTTTAACACTCCATAAAAGAAAACAAAAAAGGGGAAAAGCAAGATAAAGTGTGGGCATCAAAACCCATATGGATGCTCAGCATCGTTGGCACAAAAAGGGGACCAAGCCCAAGCAAGTGTTTAACACTTTATTCAAAAATGAAATGACTGGGCTGAGCCCAAGTTTGGCCAAACTCCTAATCAACCCACCACATAGGCTCTTTATTTTCCAGAGTAGTCTTAGTCCCAAACAAGACTACCGAGCATCTGACGAATATTCATTGGTTCCAGGGTACATCTCCCCACACCTCTGATATATGTCGTTGTAATTCTTCAACGTCTTCAGAGAGATGGCGGGTCCCAACAACCAACAACTCCCCGGACCGCAACGTCCTTAAACTAGCTATGGACTGCAACATCATTAAACTAAGACAATAGAGCCCAAATGCTTGAAGTTTTTGGTTATGACAATAAAACTAGTTTAGCACTTGTAAAACGTTTAATTATTCGAATCTATCAACAGAATTTTTTGATTTCTTCGGTTAATGATTCTAATCAAAATAGATTCGTTGGGCAAAACCACGACATTTTTTTATTCTCATTTTTATTCTCAAATGATATCAGAAAGTTTTGCAATTATTGTAGAAATTCCATTCGATTATATTCAAATATTTGAAAGAACGATAGCAAGGGGATTCGGTTCGCCGGGCAAGTACAGGATTTCTCTTGGTAGTTCGTCAGAAGGATAGGCGAGACAATCCTTCAGTTTGGAACTTTTATAAGAGACGAGACCAGGATGCCCTTGGGGTTGGCGCTCTTATTACAGAAGTCAAGGGGTGGTGATTCGCCCTCACTGAGAGTCGCTTTTGTTGGGTCTGAATGATCCCAAAAATCCTGTTGAGTAGATCTTAGCCTAAAATTTGACTAACGTATCCTTAACAAAAATTTAAGTTGATCTTAATCCTAAACAAGATTAACGATCCTTAAATTAATCCAAACCCAAATCTAAGAAAATACGGATTTGGACTAATCCACGCCCTACGGGCGACAACACAAATCAGTCTCCGTATACAATCTACGGGCAACCAAAAATAAAACAAACACACATGAAACGAAGTGAACTTCTGGAGCCGGAGAAAGTGGTTATCGCTATGCGGTAACATAATTAACTGCAGGGGCTTGCACCTGCAGGGAAGAGCATCCCCACAATCAAAAAACCCCTCGCAAACTAGGGGGAATCTGACGAAGTCTGCTAAAACGGCCACATCCGTCCAAACCTCCGATACACGGTGCCATAAATCAACTTGGTATCTTCGGAGAGGTGGACGGATAAAACCAAATAGCATCTGCCCCCAAATGCAGGCAAGATGTATGTCTTTCCCGGCTTTCGGTGGTAAACAGATTCTGGCACGCCCGGTGGGACCTTTTCCTCTTTCCACTCCACACTTCGTGTGTCGTGTTCGCGAACGAATCGCAGTTTAATATGGTTGCCCCTAAATTCGAGGTACTAAGATTTGGTGTCTTGCTGTTAGTGATATGTATGCCCTAGAGGCCATTACAGTACATACGATGTATATTGTAGTGGATGCTTGGACATATATATGGAGGACTTTCTTGCTCGACATGATAGTATGCTATTTGGTTGCTCTCTATCTTAACATGTACTCTGATTGTCTCTATATTACATGTTGATAAAGCCTTTAGGATGAGTACTTGACTACCAGGACTATGATGCAGATCATACTAGTGGGGACAGAGTAGTCGCTAAGTACATCTTTCAAATGTTCCTAGTCGTAGGTGTATCGAGGCAGGGCATCGATATACCATAGTAGACTAGCGTATAGCTTCTCAACCCATGTAGATGGGCGATGGATGATCCCATATCCATTGGTGTTTAACATCAGAGAAAGTATACGGGTGCTCAGTGGGGATTGGGTACACTGGATGGACTCGCCGAGAACTCCCAGATGGTATTATACCTTACGTCAGATGGCAGTTCTCTGGTGACACTGGTACAGGTTAGTCTAAAGACCCGAGATCGTCATAGAGTCTTGTGTAATTCCCACTGTGCTTTGATTTCCACCTTACCATGTTCAAGAGAATGTACAAAACGGTGGCTTTTGGGTACAGTCCCGAATCACATGGAGGCAATGAGCGATAGGAGGGGTTTCGTCTCTCCCGGTATTGGGGGTTGATGTTACCCTGTGTTCGATTGGCTATAACTGGAAATCCCTGGCCAGGGTTGCTGAGATTTACTGGTAAGTGTTATCAGTAGTTTCTCGAACTGTTATGGACCTCATATCGACATGACTTACCGGTTCCTGGGGTCTGACGTTTACCACCCTAAACTAGATATGCGACATATCAGACGAAGAGACCGGACTGTACTGGAGTGTTACTGATTGGATTCACAGAAGAATGTACAGGCTTGCTTCTTGATCTTCTGGTTGCTCAATACCTGGGTGGCTGTTATGTTTAGCTGACCGCTTGCAGCTTGTGGGTGTTTGATATGATCATAACCTACTGCCGGTGTATTGACGATTCTTTAGAGTCCTACACAGAGGTTTCCTGGTTCAGGAAAAACGGAGTAGGAGCATAGATGTGATATGTGCGGGACCGAGAATAATACGATATGAGATACCGTATTCTATTATCGTGATATGTGATATCGGCCGGGTATATATGATATAGCCGGGTCATCGGATCAAGTGTTGATTCGATGAAAGGTTACATGTTATATTAGTCGGTTATATGTAATATAGCCGGATTATCGGATCAAGTGTTGATTCAATAATCTAATGTATAATTATATATGAGATATATTACGTTACATTAACTAATATAAGCTCGCTTTATTGATTCTTTTTCTCACTGGATAATACATTGATGTATATGAGATATATGTTAATTGTATTATTTTTCTTTGTTACATTATATATTATATATATGATATATAATATTGTAACATGTTAGGGTTAAAATTGCAACTAGGGTTTGGAGAATAAGACATGTTAGGGTTTGGATTAGGGTTAAAGTTTTGGATGAGCTTTGTGGAAGCTTCTTGAAGCTTTGACTTTTGTTCTCATTCTTTGATATTTTGGAGAGATATTTGTTAACCCAACCATAACCTCTACCCATGGTTTATTCTCTACAAGGGTTAAGGATGTCATCTTTAACCCATGGTTGCAATTCTAACCTCACAACAATTCATTATTCATCACAAAATAAATTCTTCTTCTTCCTCCTCTCTTGAAAGCTTTCTAGTTTTTCATTAGTGATGGATATTTTGTGAGAAATTGAAAAAAAAAGAAAGGAATATTCCTACTTCATCATCCTCATCTATTCTAGCAACTTAGATTAGGGTGTTTGCTTTACTAATACTTGATTAGTGAAGCAAGAGCTTGGATTAGTATTTCTTCAAGGTAGATCATCTTAGTTTTTGAAGATTGGAAGCAAGGTTGCATCTTTCTCTTCATGGAGCCTCTCTAGAGACCAGGTACTTGATGATCGCAGCGAAGGGACCTCAACACGGAGCTTATGAAGCAAAGGAACGGACTACAAATGTTGTAATCCCTAACTCTTAGATGTTAAAGTGTTAACTTGCTAGTTTTGTTTGATTCTCTAGTTAAAGTTTCTATGTTTAGGGTTATCTATAATGGAAAATTTTGAAATTGGCATGAGAGATACCACCCAAAACCTTGCTGCCATTGTAGGTATCCCAACAGTGTTATCAAAGCCTAGCTAGAGAATTAGACGGATAAGTGTAGGATTACGAAACCGAAACAACTCCGAAACACCCGACGAAAAACCCTACTTTCTGTCGAAATTTTTCAGGTGTCCAAAAATTATTTTAACAGTTGCAGAATGATTTATAAGATACATGTTGAACACTGTGCAAAACCCACACCCCCTGCTCGGACCCTGGCCGGCGACATGAGCATGAAATCCGGCGTCGCCGGATTCTCCTTGGACTTTGGGGTTTGGGTTTTGGTTGGTGTTCTACTCTCTGGGGTTTGGAAATTATGGTGTTGTTTACTTTTGCTAAAATTACATGTGATGTTAATTTACTACATTATAAATTCGGAGTGTTTCGTATTCGAAATTCTAGCTTTTGTTTCGGTTATTTTAGACGGCATTGAAAAGTTCGATCGGATATCAAATACCCACTTTTTCCCTTGCTGAAATTTTTCAAGAGTTGGATCTTTTCACAGTTATAGAACATTCAAATATCGTGCAAGTGATGCGGTGAACACTCTAGAAGAACAAAACCTTAACTCAATTTTGTGACCGTCAAAACCGTCACTGAACCTTAGGGTTTGTGATGGTTTAGCGGTGCCACAAGTGAGGCGTTGGTTGACCCTTCTACGGCTGGTTCACTACTACTGTGGCATGTGATTGATACTTCTAAACTACGCTCAAGTGTTGAGCATTTAGGAAACTTTGGGTGTTTGTTGATTCGATCGGAATGTTTAATATCGTCTAGCTTTTTCTGTAATGTGATACAATATTTGGAATCCACATGTAGTTATGAGATAACTAATTTGAATGTTTTAAATCTAGCATTTTAGTCTCAGTTGATCGGTTGCCACGGGATTTTGATGTGATCAAAAGTCCGTCACAATCACGTAGTGTACGCGGATACTCGCCGGGGAAACTTAATAGATAGCCACGCCCCATAGCCCCGACCAAGTGACTGTAGGAGAACCCCATCGCCAAGAGCATCCGTTCGGGTGCTCGCGGCAGCGGTGTTCTACCTTAGTGCACTTCGTCAACGGCATCGGGGGTGCGGCCGTATACTAAAGTTTCCGACGAGCATTCGATCAGAATGTCGGGAATCTTGTTGAATTGCCCGACTAGATATTGAAAAGTGTTTTCGAGATCGAGACTAAAATGCGGGGTTTATAATTTTTAGGCATGCGATGTCTAAGGAATTCATTTGGTTAGGCATGTGATGTCTAAGGTGGTTACGGATTCCAACTGTTGTAGTTTTACACTTTCTTTTCTGCGACCGTAAGTATAATATGTGGTGTATCGCCGGTTTTGTTGCTATACATCAATGACAATTGGGATACGCATATTTACTTACGTTGATGACATGTGATGTTATGTGTTGCTGTGATATGTTATATTGGATCGTCGTGTTTTGAATAGCCGAAGGTTTTATGTAAGATGAGGGTTTTTATTTTCATTCATGTAAAATTCATTGTATATAATATTCTTTTATTAGGGCACTTCCGGGTCGAGGATGATGTCACCATTGTATATTACTTATTTTTCCGCATTAGGATAGACCCAAGGCGGGGAGCACAAGTAACTGGGTTCTAGGGTCCAGTGGGAGACCATCTCGAGGAGTCGAGACCAGGTGTCCTGACTCTAGAATTGGTAGGGTTGCTTGCCGCTCTCGTAGGGGTCTAAGGGTGTGGGATTGGCTATTCATCGCGACCATGGAATCCGTGTTTTATACAGGCTCGCATTAAAACACGGACCTCCTAGTATATCAAATATTTCATATGTTTCTTCTGCTGCGATATCTGTGATGTGATCATTTGGTATGTTGAGATCAATACAGGATATAGTATATGTGATGTATTATATAGACATTGCTTTTGTTTTACACCCGCACTAGCACTGCCCCGCTCTGCCGTTAGTTACCTAACCTAACGGTGCACGAGGGGACATCGAGACGAATGCGGATGGTATAAGCGTACGTTGTATTTATCTGTGATCTTTAGGTAAACTTAATATGATGGGACTTCATTAATGAAATTAATGAAATAAAAGAAACCTTAAGATGTTTTGGAATCGAATTTTCAAAAACAGGTAGCTCTAGTTGTTGCTTTGCATAACGGTGTTCTTTGTAGAACATCCAGCACCTTATTCGATAAGGAAAGAGCCGAGATCCCTTCACCGGGAATGTCCTCTTTAGCAATAACTGACCGATGCTACAACCCTCGGTTTTGTCTTTTGATTACTTTTCTAGTTCTTGCTTTGCATAGTGGTATTTTTGAAATATCCTACACCTTATTCGATAAGGAAAGAGCCGAGATCCCTTCACCGGGAGTGACCTCTTTAGCAAAACTAGCAAAGGCCTCAAAAACACTCCATTTAAATCATTTGATTCTATAACGATATCAAGTTCATTATGCAAAAGGTTTTCTTAAAAACCTGTCGTAGCCCTCCGTCATTTCAGATAAGTACTTCATAGTATTCATGCTGCGTTTGTTGACCTTGTCAAGGCGTAGTGTGCGATAGCTATTTATGCTTATCTGTATAAGCATATGATGCGATTGGATTAGGGTAGTTGTGCGACTTTGTTGATTATGTTAAGGGTCGTGCGGGTGGGTTTAATTCAATCGGGAAATGACGGGTTGAACTTGACTAGCACTTATGATTTGTTGACTATGTTAAGGTTGTAAGTCCGTGTTGCCCATCCCGGTGCTTACGGGAGGCGGAAAACATAATAAAAAACGGATTTTTAATGACTTAGGCAACATGGACTTTGCTTGTGAGGATCTTTGCAAAACGAAAACTTGCTAACCCTAACTACAAAGTAGCTAAGTGATGAAAGGTTATACCTTTGGTCTTTAGTCCTTCTCTCCTTGCTCCTAGGAATGGTAGAAAGAGTTCACCTTGCTTGTCTTCTCCCGTCAAAGAAAGATCCACTTGAAAGCCACCACCTTTAGCTTCAACTCCAAGCTAGGAGTAACTAGAGTGCAAGAAATGCTAAGACTTGAACCCTAGAAGAGAGTAGAGAGGATCAAGTGAAGGTTTTTCTCAAGCTTTTTGTTTCTCAACACATGAGAGGGAGAGAGCTTGAGGGAGAGGATGAACAAGAGAGAGAAATGATATGAGAGAATGAGAAAATAATAGAGCTCTTCTCACTAATATGTGTGAATTAATTTAATTGAATAATTAGCTAGATAATTATCATGGTAAATCATGACATGACCATTATCATTTCAAATTGCAAAGATCAAAAAGCATCTTCCAAAAGAAATTATGATGGTCAAAGTGTCAACCTTGGTCAACAAGTCAAAGAAGTCAAAAGGTCAATAACCACAACCATGGATAATTATCAAACTAATTACTAATTAACAATAACACACACATAAATATTAGGGTTAATAAAATGACAATAGCCATTAACCCTAATCAAGGTCCTCTCCCTCAATCTCAAGCAACTGTGCATACGCACCCGCATTCGTGATCCGAGGAACACGAACACAATGAGAAAAACCAATCTCTAATCATATACTAGGATCCGGCTTAAACCAAAGCCCGCTAGTATAAACTGTCCGGACAGCAAACGTGCACATGTGCGCGGATGCGAACGAACCCTGTCGCAAAACCATGCGACCTCTACTCATTTTGCCTAAAGGCGAATAGCTCTCTGTGTGGGACTCTAAAGACTCGACACTACGCTGGCAGTGGGTTTAACCACAGACCGCAAGCGGCACTAGCTGTACGTAACGGTCCCCAGGTAGATGTCGATAAGAAGACTGACGAGGTGAACCCCATCTGCACTCCTACTGAGCCTGTATGTGACAATCTCCGTACAGTCCGGTCTGTTCGTCTGATACATCGCATGGCGGGCTTAGGGGGGCGGTGAACGTCAGTCCCCTAATAGCGGTACAAGTCGTGTCGGAGTGTAGCCCAGAACACCCTGAGATAACACTGGAAACCTACCAGTATATCTCGCTTGCCCTGGCCAGGGACTACTCGTGTAATGGCTCTCCTGGACACAGCGCGATGTCAACCCCCAATACCGGGAGAGACGAATCCTGTCTAACCGTCACTGCCTCCAAGTGCTTCGGGACTGCACCCAAAAACTACCTGTTTGCACAGCTCCTTTGAGCCGTGGTAGGGTAGTAATCAAAGTGCAGTGGGAACACACTCGAGGCGAAGTGACAGTGTCAAGTCAGCGGACTAAGCTGTACTCATGTCACCTGGGAACTGATAACTGACGATAGGTATATTACCAACCAACAGTTCCCGACGAGTCCTGTCCAGTGTACTCGTAACCTAACGAGCACCCGCATACTATCCCAAGTACGACGTACTAACGGCTGTGGGACAGACCGTCTCCCACACTGGGATGAGAAGCGCATACGCTAGTCTACTCCGGAGTATCGATGCCCTGTCTCGATAGTCCAACGACCAGGGACCTGTATAAGGATGTGCTTATAGATTACCCAGCTCCCACGAGTGCGAGCGCCATCACAACGTTGGTAATCAAGCAAAGATCCTAAGGGCTCTACTAATATGTATACCAGCAATATGCTAAAAGAAACACATGCACATATTAAAGCAGAGACAAACCAAGTAGCATACTACCATTTCGAGCAAGATTGTATATACAACTGTGAATATCCCAAGCTTCCATTAAGTAATATACAAACTAGTATGATACAGTAATGGCCTCTAGGGCATATACACTAACAATCTCCCACTTGCACTAAGGCCATGTACTGGCGTATCGAAGACCTATCATCTCGATCAGCCGCTCGAACTGAGTCTGGGGTAGGGCCTTCGTGAATGGATCTGCTGTGTTATCCTCTGATGCAACTCTCCGGACCTCGATCTCCTGGCGATCTACGATCTCCCTGATCAGGTGATACCGCCTTAAGATGTGTCTGGATTTCTGATGGGACCTGGGTTCCTTCGCTAAAGCTATAGCCCCGTTGTTGTCGCAATACAGAGGTATTGGGTCAACAATGGACGGAACCACCTGAAGTTCTTTTAAGAACTTCCTCATCCAGACAGCTTCTTTTGCGGCATCAGATGCAGCGATGTATTCCGCTTCCATAGTCGAGTCAGCAACGGTTTCCTGTTTGGAGCTCTTCCAACACACCGCCCCTCCATTGAGGGTAAAGACAAAACCCGACATGGACTTGGAATCATCCTTGTCACTCTGGAAGCTGGAGTCAGCAAAGGCCTCAACCTGCAGGTCTTTTCCGCCATACACCAAGAACATCTCCTTAGTCCTTCTCAGGTACTTGAGAATGTTCTTTACTGCTATCCAATGTTTCTCCCCAGGGTTTGACTGATACCTGCTTACCACACTCAGTGCATAAGCCACATCCGGTCTGGTACACAACATCGCATACATTATAGAGCCTACCGCAGAAGCGTAGGGTATAATAGACATGCGATCCCTCTCCAAATCAGTCTTGGGAGACATCTCTTTGGAGAGGGTGATCCCGTGACAAGCCGGTAGATTACCGCGCTTGGAATCTTCCATACTGAATCTCTTCAGTATGGTGTCGATGTACCTGGACTGCGAGAGTCCTAATATCCTCTTGGATCTGTCACGGTAGATCCGGATACCCAGAATGTAGGAGGCATCACCCAGGTCTTTCATGGAGAACCTGTGTGACAAGAACCCCTTGACAGATTGTAGCATAGGAATGTCATTTCCTATTAAGAGAATGTCATCCACGTATAAAACGAGGAATACTACAGTTCTCGCTACAAATCTACAATAGATGCATGGTTCATCTGGATTTTTGATAAAGCCAAATTCTTTGACCGTCTCATCAAAACAGATGTTCCAACTCCGCGATGCCTGCTTGAGTCCATAAATGGACTTGAGCAACTTGCACACCTTTCCGCTGCTCCCACCCTGAATGAAACCCTCTGGCTGGTCCATATAGACACACTCCTCTAAATGACCATTTAGAAAAGCTGTCTTTACGTCCATCTGCCAAATCTCATAATCGTGGAAAGCAGCGATGGCAAGAAGGATCCGAATGGATTTCAGCATAGCTACTGGAGAAAAGGTTTCGTCATAGTCCAAACCAGGTCGCTGACGAAAACCCTTTGCTACCAGTCTAGCTTTATAGGTCTCAACCTGTCCATCTACACCAATCTTCCTTTTGAAGATCCACTTGCATCCTACGGGTTTTACCCCGTCTGGAGCAATGTCCAACGTCCATACCTTGTTGGTGTACATGGACTCCATCTCGGTCTGCATTGCATCCAGCCATTTTACCGAGTCGACGCTCTGAATGGCTTGCTGGAAGCTAGTAGGCTCATCACAATCCAGGATGCAGTCTTCTCTATCCCCGTCAATGAGAAAACCGTAGTATCTCTCGGGCGGATGAGACTGCCTACTACTCCTGCGGAGTGGCATAGGAATGTCCTGTTCTTTTGAACCTTCTGGTTCCACTAAACTTTCAGTAGTAGTTTGTGGTTCTGGAATTTCTTCCAGTTCTATTGCGCTGCCACTTATTTCTTTTTCTATGAACTGATGTTCTAGAAAGTGGGCATTGCGAGAAACAAGGACTTTTTGTTCCTCTGCGTAATAGAAAAGATACCCCCTGGAGTTCTTTGGGTATCCCACAAACTTGCACAGTACTGAGCGTGCCTCGAGCTTGTCCACATGCTGCTTTTTGACATAAGCTGGACATCCCCAAATCTTCAAGTATTGAAGATAGGGTTTCTTCCCACTCCATAACTCATATGGTGTGGTAGGCACAGTCTTAGTGGGAACACGGTTCAAAAGATATGCAGCTGTTTCTAGCGCATATCCCCAGAATGATCGCGGTAACTCAGCGTTACTCATCATGGACCGTACCATATCCAATAGGGTTCGGTTCCGTCTCTCCGATACACCGTTATGTTGCGGAGTGTATGGAGGAGTATGCTGAGAGAGAATTCCATTCTCTTTTAAGTAATTCAGGAATTCGGCACTTAAGTATTCTCCTCCTCGATCCGATCTTAGGATCTTGATACTTTTGCCTGTTTGTTTTTCTACTTCATTCTTATATTCCTGGAACTTATCAAAAGCTTCGGATTTATGCTTCATTAAGAAGACATGTCCGAATCTTGAGAAATCATCCGTAAAAGTTATGAAGTAAGAAAAACCGCTTCGCGCATGTGTAGACATTGGACCGCACACGTCGCTGTGTACGAGTCCCAAGAGCTCGCTCGCTCTTTCTCCGTGTCCAGAAAACGGAGCCTTTGTCATCTTTCCTTTGAGACAGGATTGACAAGTTGCATACGATTGATATTCGAACGAATCTAAATATCCTTCAGTATGTAACTTAGTCAATCTTCTCTCGTTGATGTGACCCAGTCTACAATGCCATAAGAAAGTTTTATTAATTTCTGGAGACTTTCTTTTGTGTGTATTCTGGATATTGAAAATCTGTGGTTGGTTTAAAACGTATATACCGTTGTTCAATGTACCTGACCCAATCAACACTTGATTAAGGTGAATGTTCACTACATTACTTACAAATGCAAATTCATAACCTTCTTTAGATAATAAAGATACAGAAATGATATTACAGGTTGCATTTGGTACATAATAACAACTACGCAAAACCAAAAAGTGTCCATCTGATAATCCCAGGTGATAGTCCCCCACGGCCTCAGCATCCATGCTAGCACCGTTCGCAACTCTGAGGGTCATGTCACCTGCCTTCAAAACTCTACGCTTTCTCAACGCCTGCAAAGAATTACAGATATGAGATCCTGATCCGGTATCCAATACCCAGGAATTAGAGTTTATTGATAGACAATTTTCAATAACATACACACCTGAAGCTGAAGCTGCAACTCGCTTCAAATCCTGTGTTCTGGCTTTCCAAGCCTTGCAATCTTGTTTCCAGTGACCACTTTTGTGACAATAGAAGCATTCTTCCTTCCCCACCAGCTTCCCCGCTACCTTTGTTGCTTTACCCTTTCCCTTCGTATCCACTTTACCGACACCGCCTCTTGGTTTGGCGGGGGCTTTCTTCTTCTTGCCCTTGGCTTTCGCCCTGGACCTAGAAGAGGAAGATCCTCCTACAAACAAAGTGGATGTCTCCCTACCCTTCTGTAGGGTGCCCTCAGCAGTCCTCAACATGTTCAGAAGTTCGGCAAGTTCAACCTCCTTTCCTTGCATGTTGAAGTTAAGAATGAACTGGGCGTAAGTGGAAGGAAGGGACTGGAGAATCAAATCGGTATAGAGTTCATTCTCCAACGTGGTCCCAAAGTCCGCGAGCTCCTCTATGTAGCCGATCATCTTAAGCACGTGGTCCGCTACCGATGATCCGACGGCCAACCTTGCCGAAAAGAGCTTCTTCGACACTTCGTATCTAGCGATACGAGACTGCTCTCCATACAGTTCTTTTGTATGGAGAAATATGGACTCTAGGTCCATATTCTCGTGCCTCCTCTGATGGTCGTTGTCCATCGAGGCTAGTACGAGGCATCTGGCCCTCGCGCAATCTATCTCCCATGTCTTACGGATTTCAACATCCGCGACGCTGGAGGTGGGACCTGGGACAGGGGGAGCTTTGGTGGTAAGTATATACCCCAGCTTGTCATAAGTGATAGCCATCTTGACATTCCTGAGCCAATCTTTGTAGTTTGGCCCTGTCAATATGTTTTTATCTAATAGTAACTTAAGTCCGGTCATCTTGAATGGTCGCTGCAATTAGGAGAGAGAAAAGAAACACTTTAGCATGATGCTCTTGCAAGTTTAGAGTGGTTTTTAGTTTGTCTAAACTGGATGGCTCCCACTGTCTCTCGAATCCCTTCTCAAACCGTAAAGAAAAGGATTAGCCGGGATCATTCTCACCGTACAATACTTGCTTAACCGTTCAGCCAGGCCAGTGTCGGTACTTCGAGGGAGGTTTTCCAACGCTTTCGCGAAGTTCCTTAATTAAGTAACCTCTTTTCCCTGTGGGCGTAGCCCCGCTAACACCTTTCTAGGCACCTACTAGGTTTATAGCATTGATCGTTAAGTGAGAGTTTTCCCGAGGAGTAGCATATACTCACAGTAGGATCGGGATCCAAATATCATCGCGTGATAAAGCCGAAGGAATCCTACCAGAATTATCACACTCCAAATGGTATGCAATGCTAGCAAGTTTCAGTACTTATGAAACTCCCGATGTGGATTTTTGCCCCATGCTCTTATGACCTTGGCGTGAGGTCAAAATGTCATAAGTCACATGTCAAGTTCTTCCCATCATTATCCTGGTTAATTTGAACCCACCCGTACCTACCCTTGACGTAGGCCAAAACGGCAGTACGACTGTCTCAAATCAACGCATTCTATCTATGCAACGGATAAATATCCGGTAGCTACCAATCACTATGCCTTGGCGTGAGGTCAAAATACATAGCTTGAATACTACCGAATATTTAACCGAAATGATGGAGGGCTACGGATGGTTTTGGCGAAACCGTGAACGTAGTGAACTTGATATAATCGATGGAACGAGATAGCTTTTAAAAGGAGTGGTTCAAGCTCCGCGTTTAAAAGTTTAGTTTTGAAAAGAACCGAGTGGTTTTCAAAGTGTTCCAATCGACTTTTACTTGGTTTATTTCTTGCATTAGTTCTTTTAATGCGTCCCATCATTTAATCCTACCATTGCAGAAAACAACCAAAATATGACGTACGCTTATGCCATTCGCATTCGCCACGGGGCCCCGTCATCACCCGTTAGGTTACTTAACTAACGACAGAGCGGGGGCTGGGCTAGCGCGGCTGTAAAACATAAGCAACGCCTAAATAGTTATTATATATAAATATATAGCAATGATAGACATTACAGATCACAGATGAATACATTGGATATACTAGGAATCCGCAATGCGTTCGAGCCTGCAACGCAAAGCGGATTACACGGTCGCGGTGAATAGCCAATACCCCACCCAAGACCCCTACGGGTGCGGCAAACTACCCGCCAAGCACCCGAAGCGAAGCAACCTCCCTCACCACCGTGAGTAGGCCACTCGGCACTTCGAGATACCCGGTAGTTTGTGCACCCCCTCCATGGGTCTATCCTAGGAGCAAAAACAGTAAAAAGAATTATACAATGACGGCTACAACCCCGACCCGGTTGTGCGGCCATACAAAGAATATTATTACATCAATTTACATGTTACAAATGAATGAAAGAAAAACAACGCTCATCTCACATCCACCCCGGCCATTCACCCGCGACAATCCAATCCATTCATATCCACAAACCAATAACAATCACAGATCATGTATAACCCCGACTAATCGTCTTATAGCGATTAGCCGACGTTCAATACATGCAAGCATTACAGATATAACCGATGTAGTTAAAGTGTAGTGAAGTTCCGAAAAATACGGATTTATAGGCCCCCAAAAGTAAATTTTAGTTCTGGAAAATCTGGGCACATATAATATATCCTAAAAATCCCAAAACCAACACAGAAACATACTGCACCAAAAACGATGCAGAGAGGTGACAAGACGGCCGCGCTTCCGCGGCAAGAGCTTCCTTATGCCGCGGAAGCGCGGTCCTCTAGACTCCTCTCTGGTTCGTCTTTGGTGGTATTTCACACAAAACCCTGAGATAATTTTTGAAGTATAAAGTTTTTTATTTTGACCAGAAAAAAAATTAACAGAAACTAGGGTTTTTCGAGTTTGGTTTTTCGATTTTCCGGTTTCGAAACTTCGTTACACTTAACTACTTAGCTAGTTTAGGTTTAGTTAGGCTCTGATACCACTGTAAGTCCGTGTTGCCCATCCCGGTGCTTACGGGAGGCGGAAAACATAATAAAAAACGGATTTTTAATGACTTAGGCAACATGGACTTTGCTTGTGAGGATCTTTGCAAAACGAAAACTTGCTAACCCTAACTACAAAGTAGCTAAGTGATGAAAGGTTATACCTTTGGTCTTTAGTCCTTCTCTCCTTGCTCCTAGGAATGGTAGAAAGAGTTCACCTTGCTTGTCTTCTCCCGTCAAAGAAAGATCCACTTGAAAGCCACCACCTTTAGCTTCAACTCCAAGCTAGGAGTAACTAGAGTGCAAGAAATGCTAAGACTTGAACCCTAGAAGAGAGTAGAGAGGATCAAGTGAAGGTTTTTCTCAAGCTTTTTGTTTCTCAACACATGAGAGGGAGAGAGCTTGAGGGAGAGGATGAACAAGAGAGAGAAATGATATGAGAGAATGAGAAAATAATAGAGCTCTTCTCACTAATATGTGTGAATTAATTTAATTGAATAATTAGCTAGATAATTATCATGGTAAATCATGACATGACCATTATCATTTCAAATTGCAAAGATCAAAAAGCATCTTCCAAAAGAAATTATGATGGTCAAAGTGTCAACCTTGGTCAACAAGTCAAAGAAGTCAAAAGGTCAATAACCACAACCATGGATAATTATCAAACTAATTACTAATTAACAATAACACACACATAAATATTAGGGTTAATAAAATGACAATAGCCATTAACCCTAATCAAGGTCCTCTCCCTCAATCTCAAGCAACTGTGCATACGCACCCGCATTCGTGATCCGAGGAACACGAACACAATGAGAAAAACCAATCTCTAATCATATACTAGGATCCGGCTTAAACCAAAGCCCGCTAGTATAAACTGTCCGGACAGCAAACGTGCACAAGTGCGCGGATGCGAACGAACCCTGTCGCAAAACCATGCGACCTCTACTCATTTTGCCTAAAGGCGAATAGCTCTCTGTGTGGGACTCTAAAGACTCGACACTACGCTGGCAGTGGGTTTAACCACAGACCGCAAGCGGCACTAGCTGTACGTAACGGTCCCCAGGTAGATGTCGATAAGAAGACTGACGAGGTGAACCCCATCTGCACTCCTACTGAGCCTGTATGTGACAATCTCCGTACAGTCCGGTCTGTTCGTCTGATACATCGCATGGCGGGCTTAGGGGGGCGGTGAACGTCAGTCCCCTAATAGCGGTACAAGTCGTGTCGGAGTGTAGCCCAGAACACCCTGAGATAACACTGGAAACCTACCAGTATATCTCGCTTGCCCTGGCCAGGGACTACTCGTGTAATGGCTCTCCTGGACACAGCGCGATGTCAACCCCCAATACCGGGAGAGACGAATCCTGTCTAACCGTCACTGCCTCCAAGTGCTTCGGGACTGCACCCAAAAACTACCTGTTTGCACAGCTCCTTTGAGCCGTGGTAGGGTAGTAATCAAAGTGCAGTGGGAACACACTCGAGGCGAAGTGACAGTGTCAAGTCAGCGGACTAAGCTGTACTCATGTCACCTGGGAACTGACAACTGACGATAGGTATATTACCAACCAACAGTTCCCGACGAGTCCTGTCCAGTGTACTCGTAACCTAACGAGCACCCGCATACTATCCCAAGTACGACGTACTAACGGCTGTGGGACAGACCGTCTCCCACACTGGGATGAGAAGCGCATACGCTAGTCTACTCCGGAGTATCGATGCCCTGTCTCGATAGTCCAACGACCAGGGACCTGTATAAGGATGTGCTTATAGATTACCCAGCTCCCACGAGTGCGAGCGCCATCACAACGCTGGTAATCAAGCAAAGATCCTAAGGGCTCTACTAATATGTATACCAGCAATATGCTAAAAGAAACACATGCACATATTAAAGCAGAGACAAACCAAGTAGCATACTACCATTTCGAGCAAGATTGTATATACAACTGTGAATATCCCAAGCTTCCATTAAGTAATATACAAACTAGTATGATACAGTAATGGCCTCTAGGGCATATACACTAACAAAGGTCACATAGATGCTAGGGGTAAAATATTATCAGGAATTTCAAGTGTTGAAATCGGCAATGAGATTGCATACCTCCTATGAGATAGTTGGATCCCAATACCCACTGCGAGTAAGAGTTACTCCTGAGAGAGTTTTACACATTACAATTAGCCGATCAAGTAGGTGTCTAGAAAGGTGTTAACGGGGTTATGCCCCTGGGAAAATGAGGTTTATTTTAATTAGGTCCGTGCGAAAGAACGGGGAACTTCCCTCAAAGTACCGGCACTGGCCTGGCTGAAAGATTGGCGAACTTGTAGGGTGTAATTAATCCCGGCTAGTCTTTCCTTTTAGGTTTTGATGGAAGATTTGACAAAAATAGTGGGAGCCATCCTGATTAGATAAATTAATAACCAATCGAATCTTGCAAGAGCATACGCTGAGTGTTTTCTTCTCTCTCTCTCCAGGTAGCGACCATGTCACGCCTTAATCAAGATAACAAATATGGATGTATTGACCGAACCCGCTTGTTATACTGAGCTAGGGGAACGTTGGTCCCGCTCCAACTTATAATTATTATAAAATCGAGCAGGAAATAGAGGATTACCAGAATTCCCATGCCGCCCAAACAAAGAAAGTGTATGATGATGCATCTTCTTCGGGTATGTTCATTACCGAGAACTGTTTCTCAGTTACCTTTACGTCCTGGATATGAGATACCGAATCAGGATCCCACATATTTAATATGTTACATGGGCTACTGATAGGTAGAGAACTGAGAAAGGGTGATAAGTTTTAAGAGTTAAAAATGGTGCAAGAGTTGCAGCCAAGTCTGTTAGCAGTTATCACCCTGTATTACCAAATACATTGATTCTGAACGAATGTTATTAGATACCGAACCTGATATACAACATAATATCAGTCTCTTTATTAGTAAAGAAGGATATAATTTTGTATTGTTGGATAATGCTTTGATCATTTCCTATATCAAGAGTTGATCGGTTCAGGCACGTTATCTAAAAGCATAGACGTTCTAAATCAAACCACGGTTCTTAATGTACAAAACACACACAAGATGAAGAGTTCAGAAATGAACGAATCCTTCTTAATGCATTGTAGACTAGGTCATATCAATGCGACCGGACTAGCTGAAGTTACATATAGATGCATATTTAAATCAGTTTGGATTTACATCATGTGAAACTTGCCACTCATGTCTCAAAGATAAACATGACCATAACTCCGTTTATTGGAAACAGAGAAAGAGTTAGTGAACTCTTTGGATTGATACATGATGATGTATATAAGGTCCCCTGTCTACACATGCCAGGACCGGTTCTTTATACTTCATTGCATTCACTGATTATCTCTCAAGATTTGGACATATGTTCCTGTTGAAACACAAGTCTGAAGCTTTTAAGAAATTCAATGAATATAAGTCAGAAGTAGAGAACCAAAGAGGGTATAAGTATTATGTCCTTTGATGAGATCAGGGAGGAGAATACTTGAGCTCGGAATTCCTGGACTATTCTAAAAAAGAATGAGATTCTCTCTCAGCATTACTCCTCCGTATACACCACAGCATATTGGTATATCGAGGCGGAGCAATCGCACCCAATGTGATATGGTGTGCTCTATGATGAGTACTACTGAGTAGCCTATTTCCTTTTGGGGGTTATGCACTTGAGAAGATGCATACCTATTGAATAGGGTTCCAACCAAATCAGGTGCCTACCACTCCATATGTGATATGGTATGGGAAGAGCCCATCTCTTAAGGATGTTAAGATTTGGGGTTGTCCGGCCTATGTCTAAAAGCAAAATCCGGACAAGCTCGAGGCAAGGTCAGTTCTGTAGAAGTTTGTTGG
This sequence comes from Agapanthus africanus, assembly GCA_030015575.1. Taxonomy (NCBI): domain Eukaryota; kingdom Viridiplantae; phylum Streptophyta; class Magnoliopsida; order Asparagales; family Amaryllidaceae; genus Agapanthus; species Agapanthus africanus. The sequence continues at coordinate 307,861,763 of CM057342.1, forward strand.
ATATCCTAATAAGCATTCGCAAGGGAATATCATCTACCAAACTGAGGAACAAAAGGTGTTTTGTTTTCTCAGCATGCCACCTTTTGGAAAGGGAATTTCTTATGAAGAAATTAGTGGTCATGAGGTAAAACTGGAAGGAGTTCCAGCTATACAAACTACAGCTGATGATTTGGTAGAACCGGAGGATTCAATAGTTTCCAACGAACCTCAGCCTATCCGCCGATCTGGTAGGGTTCCTCACCCACCTGAGAGATACTTCGGTTTTCCCTATGACAGTAGGAGTGAGGATTGCATCATGAAATGATGACCCAACTAGTTTCATGAAGGCCATCAATAGTGGTGACTCTGTGAGAATGGCTGGATGCTAAGCGATCTGAGATGGAATCCATATACACCAACAAAGTATGGACTTTGGTTGCTTTATCTGAAGGGTTAAATCCTCATCAGGAACAAGTATATCTTGAGAAGATTACTTGGTGTACATATAAAAGTTGAGACTTTCAAAGCAATGCTTAAGTCCATTCAGATCCTACTTGCCATTGCTATATACCATGACTACGATATCTGGCGGTTGGGTGTCATGACTGCTTTCTAAATGATGATTTAGAAGAGAGCGTCTATAAGTACACAGCCAGAGGGTTTCATAGACAGTGGGAGCAGCGGAAACGTGTGCAAGTTATTTTATGGGATAAATCAGGCATCGCAGAGTTGGAACGTCCGTTTTGATGTGGTAGTCAAAGAGTTTGACTTCATCAAAATGGTTGATGAACCTTGTATATACAAAAAGGTAGTAGGGAGTATGGTGGTGATCCTCGTATGGTACGTGGATGACATACTCTTGATAGGAAAGGAGTTTCCTATGCAACGCTCGGTCAATCTCCTCTTATCACATGGATTCTCCATATAGGATCAAGGTGATACCTCCTAAATCCTGGGTTTTGGATCTATGAGATAGATCTAATTGGATGTTAGGATTCTCACTAGGTGTAGTGAGATGGTATCAATCGATCCTGGGGAGAATCACAGGATAGCTTCCAGGGTGGTAAGGTCGACTGAATGTCAGTTACAGGCATTGTCTTTACTCTCAGTGGAGTGACGGAATGTTCGAAGAGTTCCAAGCTAGATACCGTGGCATACTAGACGATAAAGGCTGGATACATGGATACCTAGGATGCTACCAAAGATGTAGTCTGGATGTAAATAAGTTCATGAGATGAACTTCGTTCCTACCATTGTGTGACAATGGAGTTATGGTTTTGGCCTAGGAACCCCCGTCCCATGAGTGATCCAGACATATTCTTAGACAGAATCACCTGATCATGGAGATGGTTGATCTCTAGGGAGATCGAGGTTAGGAGAGTAAATACAGAGGACAACAGCGTGGATCCAGTCACAAAGACCAATTTCCCAGAAGAGACTTTTATGGGATGGTTGAGTATGAGTTACTTCAACCACAGCTGATTATTGAGTATGAGATATCACAACAGATGGCCCTAGTGCAACTGGGAGATTGTTAGTGATATGTATGCCATAGAGGCCATTACTGTACATACGATGTATATTGTAGTGGATACTTGGACATATATATGGAGGACTTTCTTGCTCAACATGATAGTATGCTATCTGGTTGATCTCTATCTTAACATGTACTCTAATTGTCTCTATGTTACATGTTGATAAAGCCCTTAGGATGAGTACTTGACTACCAGGACTATGATGCAGATCATACTAGTGGGGAGAGAGTAGTCGCTAAGTACATCCTTCAAATGTTCCTAGTTGTAGGTGTATCGAGACAGGGCATCGATATACCAGAGTAGACTAGCGTATAGCTTCTCGACCCACGTAGATGGGCGATGGATGATCCCATATCCATTGGTGTTTAACCTCAGAGAAAGTATACGGGTGCTCAGTGGGGACTGGGTACACTGGACGGACTCGCCGAGAACTCCCAGTTGGTATTATACCTCACGTCAGATGGCAGCTCTCTGGTGACACTGGTACAAGTTAGTCTGTAGACCCGAGATCGTCATAGAGTCTTGTGTGATTCCCACTGTGCTTTGATTACCACCTTACCACGTTCAAGAGAACGTACAAAACGGTGGCTTTTGGGTACAGTCCAGAATCACATGGAGGCAATGAGCGATAGGAAGGGTTTCGTCTCTCCCGGTATTGGGGGTTGATGTTGCTCTGTGTTCGATTGGCTATAACTGGAAATCCCTGGCCAGGGTTGCTGAGAATTACTGGTAAGTGTTATCAGTAGTTTCTTAAACTATTATGGACCTCATATCGACACGACTTATCGGTTACTGGGGTCTGACGTTTACCACCCCTAGACTAGATATGCGACATATCAGACGAAGAGATCAGACTGTACATGGGTGTTACTGATTGGATTCACAGGACAATGTACAGGCTTGCTTGTTGATCTTCTGATTGCTCAATACCTGGGTGGCTGTTATGTTTAGCTGACCGCTTGCAGCTTGTAGGTGTTTGATATGATCATAACCTACTGCCGGCGTATTGACGATTCTTTAGAGTCCTACACAGAGGTTTCCTGGCTCAGGAAAATCGGAGTAGGAGCACATATGTGATATGTGCGGGACCGAGAATAATATGATATGAGATACCGTATTCTATTCTCGCGATATGTGTAATCGGCCGGGTATATGTGATATAGCCGGGTCATCGGATCAAGTGTTGATTCGATGAAAGGTTACATGTTATATTAGTCGGTTAAATGTAATATAGCCGGATTATCGGATCAAGTGTTGATTCGATAATCTAATGTATAATTATATATGAGATATATTATGTTACATTAACTAATATAAGCTCGCTTTATTGATTCTTTTTCTCACTGGATAATACATTGATGTATATACGATATATGTTAATTGTATTATTTTCCTTTGTTACATTATATATTATATATGTGATATATAATATTGTAACATGTTAGGGTTAAAATTGCAACTAGGGTTTTGAGAATAAAACATGTTAGGGTTTGGATTAGGGTTAAAGTTTTGGATGAGCTTTGTAGAAGATTTTTGAAGCTTTGACTTTTGTTCTCATTCTTTGATATTTTGGAGAGATATTTGTTAACCCAACCCAAACCTCTACCCATGGTTTATTCTCTACAAGGGTTAAGGATGTCATCTTTAATTCATGGTTGCAATTCTAACCGCACAACAATTCATTATTCATCACAAAAGAAATTCTTCTTCTTCTTCCTGTCTTGAAAGCTTTCTAGCTTTTCATTAGTGATGGATATTTTGTGAGAAATTGAAAACAAAAGAGAGAAATATTCTTACTTCATCATCCTCATCGATTCTAGCCACTTAGATTACGGTGTTTGCTTTACTAATACTTGATTAGTGAAGAAAGAGCTTGGGTTAGTGTTTCTTCAAGGTAGATCATTTTACTTTTTGAAGATTGGAAGCATGGTTGCAACTTTTTCTTCATGGAGCCTCTCTAGAGTCCGGGTACTTGATGATCGTATCGAAGGGACCTCAACACGGAGCTTATGAAGCGAAGGAACGGACTACAAATCTTGTAATCCCTAACTCTTAGATGTTAAATTGTTAACATGCTAGTTTTGTTTGATTCTCTAGTTAAAGTTCCTATGTTTAGGGTTATCTATAATGGCAAAATTTGAAATTGGCATGAGAGATGCCACCCGAAACCTTGCTGCCGTTGTAGGTATCCCAATACTTGCTCCATGCAGAAGAGAAGATGACATCGATGGCTTCCAACTACACCAATTGCAACAGCAACTCCCACTCCTTCCCTGCTGGAGGAGTGACTTATAGGCCCCAAGCGGCCTCCATCTTTGCAATGCTAGTGGAACAGGTGACTCAGGCCACCACTGGACTGTTCTTCGGGACCATGCTCCCGCCAATGAGCTTCAATGCTTCAATATCATCATAGGAGGCTCCAGAGATGTCGGTCTTCGATCGGCTTGCAACTACCATGGCCCCTCTCAACGGGTCGTCCAAGTCTGCCGCCTCAGTCTTCGATAGGCTGAGCCAAAGCTCAAGTAGGCCCGCAAAAAGGCCCGCGATACCTGAAGGGGTTATCCCGAAGTGGATAGCCATTCCAGCTCTAGTAGACGAAATCTTCAAAAGGGCTTCTCCTTTTAAGGGATCGGTCTTCACAAGACTGGCCGTTCCAACTCCTGCTGCAAAAAAGGTCGTTAAAAATGCTTCCCTGCCAAAAAGTTAGCCTTTGCAAGATTGACCGTTCCCTCTCTGCGGACGTCGGTCTTCGAAAGGCTGACACCACTAACACCCCATCAGAGTAGGGGGCATAACAAAGCCACACCCATAACTGAACCATTCCCATCTGCACGACATGCTCGACGTCGCCACTGGTGCCAAGTAAGGAAGGCTGGGGGCAGTTCCCCCTCTGGACTTACCCTACCAGCTCCAATGGTGGAAATTTATGCTGCTGTTCCAACTGGGAACAACTTCGAGCTATTCAGGATGGGGCGCAAGAACTCTCCAACCGCCATCTTGAAGAAGTCTCATCAGCCTGTTGAAAACACAACACAGGTGAAGCCAGAACAGCCACCTTAGCGGTTGACCTCCAAGATCTACAGAGTCTGGCGGAAAGTCCAAGACTCTATAATTGACAAAGATTACTCTCGCGGGCTGAAGAAATCAAAGGCTCGGCAAGAGGAGGACCATCCCTCCACCATACCACAAAAGGTATCATCTGCATGGGTGCCTGCCACAACGGCTCCCTCAACTTTGACCTTCCATAAGAGGAGAAGGCCGGAAAAGATCCCCATGCAAGCAATAAATTTCAAAGGCAGTGGACCCAAATGCCCCAAGTCTGGGGGCAGGGTTGTGCATATCGTCTACATGGCATCCGGAAAAGAGGATAGTCGTGCTTCCATGGGTCATCGACCACTCACACGATCGGTGACAAAAGCTCAGGAGCAACAACAAAAGCTCCAAGATATGTTGACGAGGATGGCCGCACTTACTGGGAAGAAAGAAAGCCTGGAAGAATCGTCGGAACAACGCCAGGAGCATGAGACCGGCACCGAATTCCTACGAAGGGTTCATGAAAAGAAAGATAAAGAGGCCGCGGAACAAGCGGCTAATATAAAACAAATGGCGCTTCTGTTCCAAAACATGGTTGGGATGATGATCCAGCCGATCCTCAAGCCGAAGACCCTCCAATAATCATTGAAGATGACAGAGGGGAGACATCAAACCCTCCTCCGGCTTTATCAGCAGCCAGGGAGGAGACATCTCCAAAGCTACCCTTGATGTCTACATAGCTCAATAAATACGAACTCATCAAGCGAACGAAGCGGCAGGCCAGGTTGTTAGAACTGGGCGACCTTATCCAGGCCGGTATGACCAAATTAAGTACCCGCCAGGATATACAATCCCCAAATTCCATGTGTATAAGGGGACGGGAAATCTGCATCAACACGTTGCTCAATTCAGAGCTTTGTGCGGTAATACCGGGGGAGATGACAAACTGTTGCTTCGCCAATTTGTCGGCAGCTTGGCGGAGACAGCATTTGAATGGTATTCCGAGCTCCCAAATGACTCTGTCAAGATATTTACGGAGATGGAATTACTGTTCACACAGCGATTCGCAAGCGCAAGCGAGCGCACCCCAATCACGGCATTGATCAACGCCAGAGTGAAGCCAGGAGAGACCTGGGTTCAATACGCAATTCGGTGGCGTAACCTATGGTCAAAGTGTGAACAGCGCATAGAAGAAACTCCTGCTGTGGGCATGTTCGTGGGGACCCTTGATCCTCAGGAAACTATATCCCAGTTTATGACGTTCTTCAAGGCGACCACCTTCCGCGCCCTGATTGACAAACTGGCCCAAATGAACCAGATGGGCCATAGGCCGTCCTCTTCAAAGACAGATCATCGGAATGAAAAGGGAAAAAGGAAAGCGAACTTCGTCGCCAACGCTCAACAACAACCGAGTGACCCAAAACCGGTTGCTTACCCAAACAACAAACCAAGATCCCTCAAAGAAAAACTAAGACGCCCCGGGATAATACGAGCAGACTATTCGAACTGACGGTGCGCAACAGGCTTATTACTCTGCCGGATCCGAGACACCCACTACAATCGGGCAACGTCAACAATCCCAATTACTTCCCCTACCACCGAATAGTGGGCTACCCAATCGAAGATTGCTACGTCTTTAAAAACTGGGTCGAAGACCAGTACCAACAAGGCCAGTTCGCGCTGTCCGAAAACTGGAAGCTAAACCCGCCGCAGCAATACGCTCCTAAAAAGGTGGATACGCCGGGGGCATCATGCTCATTTGTAGAAGAAGCTCCGTGGAAGGTGGTCCTTTCAGCTAAAACTAATAGAATGCTAAAGGATCTTCAAGCATGTCCGGCGATTAGGTGGAAAATCCCACTGGTGCATGAAATTATTGACGGAATGCTGAAACCGCGCCCAATGCCAAAGTTGGTAACGATGGACAAAACCTCCAGGCCAAGACTCCGAAGTCTTCAAAGAAAAAGAAGAAGGCCAAGAAGCCCGTCCAGCTCAACGGAAATCATACGGGTCTGCAGAAATACATCGATGCACTGGAGGAATTCAACCAAGAGGCTCGGACCCCAGTCACACTGGAAGAGTTCTTCAAGCATGTTCTTGAGAACGAAAACAGTGACATTGATGAAGGAGATGATTCTTCGGAAGAACTTGAGGATTATATAGCGAGTTGCCACATGATCTCTCACTTGTCGATAAATGGCAAAGAAGCTCCTGATGTAGAGAAACTGGGGGCAGATCCAGAACCAAAATCCATGGAACCGTCAGATGACCTCATCGACAAGCTGCTGAACGAAGCTCTTCAAAAGAGCAAAGCTGATCGAGAACGTGAAGCGGCCATTTACGAAAAGGCCAAGCGTCGGTGACGGGCCGAAAAAGTTCCGGTGATGAGAAGCCATAAAGTACCTCAACCGGATCAAAGTGCCTTTGCCACCAGCAAGAGCAGAATTAAGATAAGAAAGAAGTTCACCAAAGCTCTATCAATGGGAATGAAGCTACCACCTTTCAAAGAAAATACTTCCGAGAGTACGTGCCCCGACGAAATGGATGTACATCCGAACTACTGCTTATACCATTGAAAGGTCACGCACCCTACCGAAGAGTGAAATGCATTCAAGAAGTGGCGGCAGGGATACGTTGCCCATCGACAACAATTCAAGCGAATGAAGTGCAAAGCCCGTCGGAAGCAGAGAAGAACGACAGATGAGCATGAAGGAACGGCTGGCAACTGTCATATGGTTGATACCAGTTCGACAAGAGCAAAATCTCAAGTTCTTACCTTCGGGAGCGATTCTGACGAAGAAATAGCCCTCGGACCTCTCTTTAAGGAATCCACCTCTGAAAAAGAAGAAGAGGTGAAGAAATGTGAGAACATTCAGCTGCGTAATCGTACGTTGCCTGAAAAGAATCTCGGACCTTCAAACAAATGTTCGGGAAAAAGGGAAAAAGAGAAGGAAAAAGTCCCTGAGGAGATTCCTCTTGATGATAGAGTGGTCGAAGGGCTCACAGCCAAGGACCCGCTTAAGAAGAACAAGGTGGATTACAATGTCCTGGCACATCTGAGAAAGATACCCTTACAATTGAGTATCTTGGATGCCCTTCTCCTATCTAAAGAGGCACGAGATTCTCTGATCAAGGCGTTACAAGAGCCCGACCAGTTTCAAGCCTTTCTTGCAGAAGAAAAAGATGAAGGACGAGCTGGATGAAGTCCACACGGCTGACATCACCTTCAACGATGAAGATCTTCTCCTCGGAACGTGCGAGCACAACCGTCCGATGTATGTAACAGGGTTTTGTCATGATATCAAGATAGGGAAAATCCTGGTCGACAATGGGTCCTCCGTCAATCTTCTCAATATAAGAGTGTTGAAGGAGATTTGCATGAATGTGCAGCACCTAGCTCGGGATAAAATTACCATCTCCGGTTTTGACTCCCAATCGTCACAAACGCTCGGGTCTGTAATACTGACATTACGTGCTGCTCGTCACTGACATCAAGTTCCATGTTATTGATGACAAGACTTGCTACAACGCTTTGCTCGGCAGGCCTTGGTTACATGAGTACAACATCATCCTTTCTACACAACATCAGTGTATGAAGTACTTCAAGGATGGACTCGAGTACACAGTTACAGGGGAGTTGAATCCATTCTCCGTAAATGAAGTCCGCAAATATGAAGACGCCAAGTACTTCTTACCAGACTTCGAAGACATGGAAAGATGTTGCAAACTGGAGAATAAACAAAAAGCCATCGCCACTATCCCGATATTTGGGAGCGATACCGAGGAGGATGAAGAGATGGTCTACTCGGGACAACCCCAAGGCAACAGGCCAGGAATATATACTCCTATTCTGTTCTTTGGCAGTGACTCTGAAGACGAGGCCAGCATAGTTTTCTCCGTCCGCCCGTCAATACAGGCCTTTGCTGGAGCTGACCAGAGTTTATAAATTTCCATGGTTCTGCTGCGGCATTATAAAGAATTTGATGCACTTGATACGTATAGCGTGCAAGAGCTGCAGACCTTCTACGTCCCTCCTAGGCAAAGAAGTGAGAAGGCGATCCTTTTCTATCAATCCACCGAGACTAAAGTAGAGAAAGAGGTATAGCACGGCGCTGAACCTGCGCTCGACAGGCTTCAACCAATTCATCTGCCCAAATACTATGCAGAGGGACTGAAAAGGCTATTGAGACGCCAAAGCGTACCCTTCAAACAGACTGCTCGACAAGCCCAGTTCTATAACAAGATTTGGGACGTTCCCGGGACTCGGCGGAAGATGCCCAACGGAAGAATGGAGACGACTGGCCTAGGAGGATTTCAGAACGGCTGGCAACTGTCATATGATTTCAGTCCAAGAAACGGGAGCGATTCCATGGCTTCCATGTTATAAATAATTTTGGTGGAAAAGAGATTGCCTTTCCAGATAGCGCTAATATTGAAATAGAGCGAAATCCAACCGTGGGAATACCAAGCCCGTCATTCGAAGAACAGATTGACAAGTTAATAAGAGAAGCAGGTCAAAAGGTTCGGGATGACCACAGCCGCGAAATGGCCATTTACGAAAAAACCAGGACGCAACGTATCATTCAGCAGGCTACGGAGGATGACAATCCCCTTCACCCTCAGCCTGCTGTGTGCTCTCGCGAAAAGGGAAAAGTCAGACACAGAAGCAATGATAAGATCAAGAATAAGAATGATGCTCGAAAACAGCGAAGCGGATCTAAGAAGCCATGCGAACGAGGAAAAGTCAGCTGGAACCTGTCTTTTATGAAGAAGACGGGTCGGGAGTGCTCTTTCCCTCAAGACAGGACAAGGAAAATATTCAGCCTTATCATGAAGCACCAAATAATGACCCTCCCAGAGTCTCGGTACCCCGAATAGATAAACGAGGTCCATCACCCAGATTATTGCTCCTATCACCGAGCAATAGGACATCCTCTTGAAGACTGCTTCACCTTCAAAGACTGTGTCGAAGACCAGTATCAGCAAGGCAGGTTTGCTCTATCCAAAAGTTGGAGGGTAATCTCATCATGAAAGTATGAGCCAAAAGCAACCTACACTGTGAAGGGAAGTTCAGATCAACATCGAGCTTGGAAATGAGCTCTTACCTGCCACATGATAACATTCTCAAAGGATGGAGAGCATGAGAATGTGGACGACCTCTTCTAGTGCTTCGCGAATGAAGATGAGGACGAAGTGATCTCAGAATTTCCACCGACGCCAAAAGAGCAGGAAGATGGAATACACACCAAGCAGACAACCTGAGAAAAATCGACTTGGGGACGGCAAACGAGCCAAGGCCAACGTTTGTCAGTGAGCTGCTGTTTGAGAAACAGGTGGCTACGTTAAAAGACGTGCTTTTTCAGTATAAAGACTGCCTCGCATGGAACTATTCTGAAATTCCGGGATTAGATCAAGAGATTGCTGTGCATAAACTGGCGATATCGCCGGACGTCAAGCCAGTCAAACAGGCGCCAAGAAGAATGCGGCTCGAGCTTGAGATGAGTATCAATGCCGAAGTCAAGAAGCTAATCGACTCTGAATTCATCCAAGAAGTTCAATACCCTGACTAGATCGCCAATATCATTCCGATAATGAAGAAAAATGGGACAGTACGCATCTGCGTAGATTTTCGGGATCTCAACAAAGCTTGTCCGAAAGATGACTTCCCAGTGCCTATTACCGAGCTGATGATCGATAACACATCCACCTATGAAGTCTTCTCCTTCATGGATGGATCCTCAGGGTATAACCAAATCAAGATGCATCCTGAAGACCAAAAGCACACTGCTTTCCGGACTCCGCTAGGCATATTCTGCTATAAGGTGATGCCATTCGGTTTGAAGAATGCAGGCGCCACCTACTAAAGGGCCATGACGAAGATCTTCGATGACCTCATACATGAGATTGTTGAATGTTATATCGATGACCTCATTGTGAAAAGAAAATCGTACAAGGAGCACTGGGAGCATCTGAAGATAGTGTTCCAGCGCCTTTGGAAGTACAACCTGAAGATGAACCCTCTGAAATGCGTGTTTGGAGTTTCCTCAGGCAAATTCTTAGGATTCATCGTACGACACCGAGGCATCGAAAGAGACCCATCAAAGATTAAGGAGATTATGGAAATGCCCACGCCAAGAACTCTTAAACAACTGCGGTTTCTTCAAGGAAAGCTTGCGTATATCCGGTGGTTCATAGCTAACCTCTCCGGCAAATGCCGCCCCTACGGTCATCTAATGAAGAAGGGGACCCCATTCGTTTGGGATCGTAAATGCCAAAATGCACTGGACGAAATTAAGCAATATCTGCAGAACCCGCCGGTACTGACCGTTCCGGTCAAGGGAAAGCCCCTCATCCTGTACATAATGGCCCTTCAAAGTTCTTTAGGCACGCTATGGGCATAGGAGAATGATCAGGGAAAGGAGAGAGCTCTCTACTATTTGAGTCGAGTTCTCCTAGGGGCAAAAAACAACTACTCCCCAATCGAAAAGCATTGCCTGGCATTGATCTTCGCGGTAACGAAGCTCCGACATTACGCCTTGGCAGATGAGGTTCATCTCATATCAAAGGTGGATCCTCTCAAATATTTGATGTAAAGAGCTATACTAACGGGAAGGATTGCCAAATGGGCCCTCCTCTTGATGGAGTTCTCGATAGTATATCGACCCCTCAAGGCAATAAAAGGCCAGACCATCGCTGACTTTCTTGCTGAGCATCCGATACCCGCCGACTCTCCCTTGAACTGCGAGTTGCCGGACGAACACGCGTTTGACACAACTGATGGGGAGAAAGAAGGGAATGATACCCGATGGGAGCTCTACTTCGATGGAGAGTCCTCCTTGAAGAAGCGAAAGCAAAACACCCCAATGATTAAAGCCGGGGTAGGCCTTATCTTTGTGACTCCACAAGGAGGGATGCTGCATTTTGCCCTTTCTTTAACGGAGCCGAGAATAAATAATAAGGCTGAGTATGAAGCTTTGATAGCAGGCCTTGAGATTGCTGTCGACATGGGAATCGAAAACCTCCTCATATATGGAGACTCTCAGCTGGTCGTTAGCCAAGTAAATGGCGACTACAAGACGTGCAAGACAGAACTGATCAGGTACGGTGAAAGAGTACAGCAACTGCTGATGCAAATCACCTCCTACACCCTGGAAAGCATACCGTGTGCAGAAAATAGCAAGGCGGATACGTTAACCAAACTAGCTAAAGAGCTGGCCAACGAAAACCTCGATGACGTAAGCATCATTGTGCAAAGCCGCCGGATTCTCGCGCCAGCAGAAATATCTCCGAAGTCGTCTGAAGAAGAGGAAGCTACCAAAAAATTGGCTTTCTAAGTAGGGGACGAAGAAAAGGCTAAGGATTGGAGAGAAGTCTTCATAGACTACTTCAAATCCCATCGAACGCCCAAAGACGCGTCGTCAAGACATCAGCTCATGAAGCGAGCCCTGTCTTTCGCCTTCGTCAATGATACTCTTTATAAGAGATCATTTGACTGTCTATGGTTGAGATGCCTGGGACCGGAAGAAGTAAAGAGGGTCGTCCAAGAAACTCATGACGGAGTCTACGGTTCCATCAAGCTGGGCCAAAGATGAAGCTGAAGATCAAAAGAATGGGTTACTATTGGCCCACGATGATTCAGGACTATCTCGAATATGTGAAGCAGTGTCACTCGTGCCAAATTCATGGGGATTTCATCCACCAGCATCCGAAGCCGCTACACCCAACATTGGCTAGCTGGCCATTCGAAATGTGGGGAACCGATATAATTCGTCCCATCGAACCAGCATCATCCAAGGGACATCGGTTCATACTAGCAACAACCGATTACTTCTCTAAGTGGGCAGAAGAAATACCGTTAAGAGAGGTGAATACGGAGAACATCCTCCATTTCTTCAAAACACATGTCATCTACCGGTTCGGTACTCCGCGACGGATCATCTCAGATAATGGGCTGGCCTACAGAAGCTATAAGATCAACCGCTTCGCACAGCAGCATAAAATAGATTAGAGATACTCTTCGGTCTATAATCCCCGAGCTAACGGTCTAGATTAGGCTTTCAACAAGACCTTGACAAAGATCATAAAGAAAACGGTGTCCAAAAATAAAAAGGACTGGCACGAAAGATTGCATGAAGCTCTATGGGCCTATCGGACAACGTTCAAGATGGCTACGAACACAACGCCATTTGCGTTAGTATTCGGCACGGAAGCAGTACTTCCCTTGGAGATAGAGCTACCCTCTCTACGAGTAGCGGTTTGATACGAGCTGACGGATGAAGAAAATGCCCATCTTCGACTTGAGGAGCTCGATGCCCTCGATGAAACTCTTCTCATAGCGCAGCAAAACCTAGAAGCTTACAAAGCAAGGATGACGCGCTCATACGAAAGATTGACTAGGCCGAGAACATTCCGCCAAGGCGAACTCGTGCTAGTCGTAAAAAGACCTATGATCCCCAATCGTGATAAACGGGGGAAATTCGAGCCGAACTATGAGGGCCCATACATCATAGACAAGGTCTACCAAGGTGGGGCTACTTGCTCCTGGATATGCATAGCGAAAGACCCTTCCGGCTAATAAACGGCCGGTTCCTTAAGAAATACTACGCTTGACAAGTCACGGCTCTGGTTAATGATGGATGACGACGCTCGTGTCCGCTCGCTGTCTTCCTGAGTCCAAACTCTATAAGTAGTATCCAGCGAAACCTCGCCTCAAAATCCCAACGGACCGCAACGTCATTAAACTAGCTATGGACCGAGATGTCCTTAAACTAACAATGGACCGAGAATTCCTTAAACTAACAACGGACCGAGATGTCCCTAAACTAACAACGTTGCCTCTAACTCGGCGATAGTGGAATGCAAGTCCACAAGTCCCAGCGGTGAGGACTGCAACTCAAATCCCAACGGCAAACAGATGGGTCACATGCGGCGAAACTATTCTCGAGAGTTTCATCGTGCAAAAAAAAAATGATACGTCTACAAGCAAAATGGGCACGGATGAAAACCCGAAAGGGCTCCGTGAGTAAAAACAGCAAGACTGCCGGCAAGTTCGTGAAAACCCGAAAGGGCGCAGACTCGTAAAAAAAGATAATTCATGCACACTTGCAAGGTCCTTTCGACCTTGTGGGGAGAAAATACCTGCGTAAGATCCTTACGACTCACAAGGGAGCAACACACTTAGGGATCCCCATGATTCCGAAGGAGAAATTACACTTACGAGATCCTCATGACTCGCAAGGAGAATCCCCCTTATGAGACCCTCATGGCTCATAAGATTCGAAAGCCTTAAGTTACAAGGATCTGAACCTGTTCTTAAGCCATCACATTCCCCAAGTTGCCTTACAAGCAGTTCAATGTTGACCCTTATATACAATCCATGGGCACAAATAAACGTTTCCCCCACCAAGTTCCACCAATGGCGCAAAATTTCCCCATTTGGTGAACGACACTTATAAGTCCTCTCGACTTATAAGGAGAAAACACTCTTGTAAGATCCCTACGACTTATAAGAGAACACACACTTAGGAATCCTCATGACTCCTGAGAAGAAAACACACCTACGAGATCCTCATGACTCGTAGGCAGGAACACCTTTATGAGACCCTTACGGCTCATGAAGTCAAAAAACCTTAGTCGACAGGATCCTAACCCTGTTTGCTAAGCCACCTTCGTTCGAATCGACAAAGGAAAATAATGATTCACTCCTAGCAACATTCCAGTGGTATCGATGCTGATGCCTAAGATTGGTATCAAATCTCGAGTCCTTTCACGGCAAATGATGATTCGCTCCTGACAATATTCCAGTCGCAGCGATACTGATGCCAAAATTGGTGTCAAATCTTAAGTTCCATACTCGCAGCAAAAAAATCAGCGAGCCAAAAATGCATATGAAATAGCCGAAATGATAGGGCAACTCGCAACAAAAATCAGCGAGTAAAATATATGCACATAAAAATAGCCGAAATGATTGGCAACTGTAGGGTTCTCTAGGTCGGCAGCAAGGTTTCGGGAGGCATCGTCCATGCTGTTTTCAAATTTTTGTCGTTCTAAAGAACCCTAACCTAGAATCTTTAACTATATTTTTAAACAAACAAGCAATGTTAATATCTTAACATCTAAGTGAATGAGGAATACAACCTTTGTAGACCGGTCCTTCACTTCTAAACCTCCATGTAGTAGTCCCTTCGCTCCAAGTTGTGATCTCCCGAACTCTAGTATGGGTTCCCTTGGAGAAATGAACAAGCTTGCCCGAAGTCTTCGAGGCCGAAAATGATCTACGTCGAGAAGACTCAAGATCATGCTACCTCTTCACTAAATTAGGGTTTAGTGAAGTAAACACCCTAAACTAAATGGCTAATAGTAGAGGATGATGATGTAGGAAATGGTCTCTCTTTAGTTTTCTTTTTCTCACAATATTTTCTCACCATAGAAAAAGCTAGTAAGCTTTTTCTCTCATGAAGAGGAAGATGAAGAATCAAGAGAGAATGAACTCATGACGTGAGAATAGCAACCATGGGTGAGTTAGTGTAAAATAAACCATGGGTTATAAAAATGGTTGGGTTAATAAATATCTTCAAGTAAAACAAAAAGGGTGGACTTGGTCAATGGTTCCACAAGCTTCTACAAGCTTCAACCATGTGACAATTTCCAAACCATTTTGTTTAACTTTAAATAAATAAAACCATATCATTATTATGTGCATGGTGTGAGTCTCATACACCCTTGTAGCATGTGGCATCTAGCATGACACAAAATAATGTACCTTAATATATATCACATATATACTAAGTGTACACAGGTGAGAAAAAGAAATGTTTAAGTGAGCTAATATTAGTTAATGTAAATTAATATATCACATATATAATTATACATTAAATTATTAAATCAACACTTGATTTAATAATCCGACTATATCATATATAACCGACTAATATCAAATGCAACAACTTATCGAATCAACACTTGATCCGATAACCGGGCTATATCAGATATAACAGACCAATGTCACAAATCGCGAGAATAGAATGCGGTATCACATACGCGCATTAATCTCGGTCCCGCACATATCACATATGTGCTCCTACTTCGTTTTTCATGAACCAGGAAACCTCTGTGTAGGACTCTAAAAACTCGTCAATATGCCGGCAGTAGGTGATGATCATATCAAACACCCACAAGCCGCAAGCGGTCTGCTAAACGTAACGGCCACCCGGGTATTGAGCGATCAAAAGATCAACAAGCAAGCCTGCTCATACTCCTGCGAATCCATTCAGTAACACTAACGTACAGTCCGGTCTCTTCGTCAGATATGTCGCATATCAACAGCCTGGGGATGGTAAAATGTCAGACCCCGATAGCCTGATAAGTCATGCCGATGCAAGGTCCATAACGGTTCGAGAAACTACTGATAACACTTACCAGTAAATCTCAGCAACCCTGGCCAGGGATTTCATGTTATGGCCAATCGAGCATAGCGCAACATCAACTCCCAATACTGGGAGAGATGAATCCCCTCCTATCGCTCATTGCCTCCATATGACTCGGGACTGTACCCAAAAACCACCTTTTTGCACGATCTCTTGACCGTGGTATGGTGGAAATCAAAGCACAGTGGGAATCACACGAGACTCTATGACGATCTAGGGTCGACAGACTAACCTGTACCAGTGTCACCAGAGAACTGCTATCTGACGATATGTATAATACCATCTAGGAGTTCTCGGTGAGTCCGTTCAGTGTACCCAGTTTCCACTGAGCACCATATACCTTCTCTGATGTCAAACACCAATGGATGTGGGATCATCCATCACCCATCATATGGGTCAAGATGCGTATACGCTAGTCTACTCTGGAATATCGATGCCCTGTCTTGATACTCCCACGACTAGGAACAGTTATAGGGTGTACTTTTGGACTACCCTTGGCCCCACTAGTATGATCTCCATCATAGTCCTGGTAGTCAAGTACACATCCTAAGGGCTTTATCAACATGTGAGAGCAAGACAGTATCACATATACAAGTCAACATGTTAAGATAAAGTGCAACCAGATAGCATACTATCATGTCGAGCAAGAAAGTCCTCCCTATATATGTCCAAGCGTCCACTATAATATACATCCCATGTACAGTAATGGCCTCTAGGGCATACATATAACTAACAACAACTCGCAATAAAAAGCAGCGAGTAAAGAAAAAGAAAAAAAGCCGAAATGATTGGGCACCACGAAAAAATAACCAAAATTATTAGTCAATCACGACTTTCGCGATATGAAAAGCTGAAATGATGGAGCATCGCGGAAAGAAATAAAAAATGAAATGAAACTTTTGCCCTGCAGGTGAGATCACATTGACCCCTGTATACAATCCATGGGCACAAACGGAAAGGGAACCATATCATCCCACCAGACTCCATCAGAAAGAGAGCCAAGTCTCGACGGTAACATCTACAACCTAGAGATCAACAATGGCGTTCCTTCTCGTTCCAACTAGAAGCAGATACGACATCAACAAACGGAGCCATGGCAAAGTCCCCTAGTTCTAAATCTCGACGGTTCACAGAAAGCCTAGAGACTACCACGGAGCCACGGCAAAGTCCCCTAGTTCCAGATCTCGACGGTTCACAGACAGCCTAGAGACTACCTCGGAGCCACGGCAAAGTCCCCTAGTTCTAAATCTCGACGGTTCACAGACAACCTAGAGACTACCTCAGAGCCATGGCAGAGTCCTTAGTTCCAAGTCTCGACGGCAGCATCCACAACCTAGAGATCAACAACAACGTTCTTCCTCCCTCCAGCAGGATGCAGACGCGACATCAACAAACGGAGCCTTGGAAAATTCCCCTAGTTCTAAATCCTGACGGTTCACAGACAACCCAAAGACAACCTCGACATTCGTCGCAATATTGCAGACACAATGCCAACCAACGAAGCAAAGGAAGATCCCTAGCTTCAGGGTCTTGACGGCAACTCAAATGAGACCTGAAAGACTATCGGAGACCATCCCACTCCAGCATGGAGTGGTCATGACTCATCAGGGCTCCCAAACTGAGCCTAACCTCAAGTAAAAAGCGACATAGAATATCCCTAACGCTTACTCTTTCGACGGTAATATCACCTGAAAGATTACTTGAAGACGTCTTGTCCAGCCCCCGAAGGGATTAGAAACACGACAGTCACGGGGCTACTCGAACAGCAAGATTGCATATAGAGGAATACACCGGCCAACACGACGGTACGACGGGTAAAAAACCCTAGTTCCACAGACCCTAACGGACTTCTATTAACAGGAGTTAACTGTGACGTTACAACACCCTTGCGAGAACTTCTTGATTCGTCTCAACTCGTAAGGAAATTAGTATCCTTGTGAGAACTTCTCGATTCGTCTCGACTCGTAGGGAAAAGCCTTAGGCAATAGGGATAAGGACTTGTTTCCTAAGCACTGGGCCCTGCAAGTCGGTCCAGGATGGACTATTACATACTATTCACGGGCCACATTCTCCAAAGTCGAATATCGACAAGGAGGGAAAAAACCACTTACGAGTCCTCTCGACTTGTTAGGGAAAATTTCTCTTGTGAGATCCTTATGACTCTCAAGAGAAAACACACACTTAGGAGTCCTCACGACTCCTAAGAAAAAAATACACCTACGGGATCCTCTCGACTCGTAAGGAGGAAAGTCTTTATGAGACCCTCACGGCTCATAAAGTTGAAAAGTCTTAGGCAGCAGATCTGAACCTGTCTTCTAAGCCTCGCTGCCCTGCAAGGAGATCAAGATAGACTATCTACAAGACGCATTTGCTAAAGGGACATGCCAGTATGAAATAAAATATTTCTTTTATTTATGAATGCAAATGAATACAAGATACATTTCACAAAGGAATCGAAATGAATGCATGTTATTCATAAATCGCAAGATTACAGTCAATAAAAAAAGAGGGGTACAAAGACGGTTATTGAGGAGAAGGTGTCTTCAACAAATCAGCAAGCCGCTCGTGCGCTCCTCTCAATCCTTTCTCGTGATCAGCCACCACGGCCAACTCCGCTTCAACTTGAACTCGTTGCCATAAACAGGACGAAAGCTTCCCATCGGCTTCTAGCATGGCAGCTTCACAGTCTTGCATGACCCACTCGGCGTAGTCAAGCGTCCGCCTCAGCGTCAACCCATCCGAAATACATCTATGGAGATTGTCAAAAACAGCTTTTAGCTATGCAGCATTCACTTCAATCTGGGCGCGCAGTTGGATGGATTCGCTGGAAGCCACTTCATGTTCCTTTCGTCTCAGGGTCGCCTCTTATTCAAAATGGCGAATGAAAGGAACACTATGCTCGATCCAAGCAGCCTGCTGAGAATTCGAAGTTAATACTTCAAGAGCTGGACGCTAGAGCTCAATCTCGTGTAGGCAAGCCTCGATCTTTCTGCAGTAATCAACCACAAGCCAATAAACCCCAGGAAGAACGTATCTTCATCGACGTCTGAAGCAGCGAGCTCTGCAAAAGGGACGACCGGGGTGTCTGGAATGAAGAAGCTTCCTAAATCTGCTTCTGCCGTCGGCTGGTTATCCAAACCGAAACCAAACGAGTCATCAAGCTTAGCGAATTTCGCAGCTTGTTTTGACAAGACTTCTGGGCGAATAAAGCAAGCGATAAAGTCTGTGAAGCTGACCCCATGCCCCCCAGACTCTAGAAATAGACTCTCGTAAATGTTCAACACCTTGATTAGGCTCGGGAATCGATTTTGAACGGCATTCTCCGAGGTAAGGCCCATCACCACTGATTTGGTGGCGAAGATGTACTCGTCAGGGGGTAGTATCTCCTCGTAATGTTCCCCTCCGATGGGTAAGCCGGAGATCTCCGCGAACTCCTCCAAGGAAATTGAAACTTCCCGATACGATAGAAGAAAGGTGTGAAGCGGGATGTTCCATTGCTCCAGGAAAGCTTTGACCCACCATACATGCGGCGCGGGATATTGAAATAGCGACACATAAATTGCAGGATACAACCTGAGCTTCAGCAACAGCGACTTCTTAGCCGACAGGATGTATCGAGGCCACTGCAGATATCCGGCTGAATGGCGAGGAGTCAAACCAATCATATATACTTGTCCCCAAGGGCGCGACTCGCCTTGACATATGCGTCGCCCCAAGATATCTAAAGCCATCGGAGGCTGTACGGGTATTGAAGCCATAGAAAGCAGAAGGTGACCCTCTGAGATCCAGTTAACCTCCTCTACAGCGTAATTCACTTGAGGAGAGTCGGCGTAGTGAATTGCTAAAATGGGCTCTGAGTGTACTGCACAAGAAAAACTGCGCCAACCCTGGATAATCTGATTTTACCATGAACCCCATTGATGAAGAGATTTCTGCTCTGGATCGTGATCTTTAATGAGCACGAAGACTTCCCGATCTACAGGCGCGTCGACGAAGGCGCTCTCTGAACGAACAAAAGGGAAGGATGAATCGAAAGCCATAGTACCTGCACGAAAAGAGGCGAGGGTTAGTTGCCAACACTATAATCTGAATTCTGATACTTGGTATTTTAAAATTGTACCGCACTGCAATGCAGGAGAAAGGGACCGAGGGGGGACCCACAAAATCAAAGTGACGGCTCATCATTGATGAGACAGTCACTTATTAAGGATGGAATCCTAAAAGGATTTTCATTTAATGAGAAACTCATTAAGCCAAGGAGTTGAACTCCCTCGTGAGCAGTGCTCTGCAGACAAATCATATCTGTTAAATGTAATTAAGAGGGGAATAAAATTCCCCAAAAGTTTCTAAAGAGCTATACTCTGTAAAAACAATGGTATAATCTACCAGAACCCTCAAAAGCAAAGCTTTTTACAGAGTAAAACCCCAAGATCTTTAAGATCTGTAAAACAAACTCTAAAGAGTTCATCATGAAAGATGAACAGTGTTCTAATTAACGGGTTAAAGAAACCCTAAAATACATCTTAAGATCTACGATCTCAAAAGAGCAAAGCTCTTTCAAAGGGTTTGTTTATAATCCTTACCAAATTTTTGGGCAGAGTTCTAACTCTAATAGAAATTTCTTTGGGCAGAAATCTAAGCTCTGAAAGGAGAATTAAATTCTCAGAAGAAGGAAGAGCAAAAGAAGATAAACAACAGTCATCTCAAGGGCCAAAGGCCCTACTTATAGGCAGGGGAAGCCGATTCAACTTCCAAGAAGATCCAACGGTGGAAAAGCTGCCACCACTGCACTCACGTGTAAGCCACATGAGCGCAACGACCCCAATAATAAAAGAGCAAGGCACTGTTCAAAATTTGAAAGAGGCAGCGCCTCACGTGCCTTGGACGAGGGCGCCGGCGTCAAGAGTTAAAAAATCAGAGGCAGCGCCTCACGTGCCTTGCACGTGGAGGCCAGCGCCAAGTGTTAAAAACTCTGAGGCAGCGCCTCACGTGCCTTGCACGAGGATGCCAGCACCAAGAGTTAAAAACTCTGAGGCAGCGCCTCAAGTGCCCCACACGAGGGCGCCGGCGCCAGAACTAAAAGTTCTCTGCCATTGGATCAAAGATCCAACGAAGATGATAAATCATCAAAATACAGAATTAAATTCTGTTGAGGAAATATTCCTCAAATCTTTCTAAACGAGAAAGCTTACTCTCTGTAAAACAGAGCACCATTGGATTAAAAATCCGATGGTGATTAAAAATCACCAAGCTACAGAATAAGCTCTGTATGGGAAAATATTTCCCCAATCTTTCTAAACAAGAAAGATTACGCTCTGTAAAACAGAGAACCGTTGGATTAAAGATCCAATGGTAATCCGACGGTGATTAAAAAATCACCAAGCAACAGAATAAGCTCTGTATGGGAAAATATCACTCCAATCTTTCTAAACAAGAAAGATTACGCTCTGTAAAATAGAGCACCGTTGGATTAAATATCCAATGGTGATTAAAAATCACCAAACTGCAGAATAAGCTCTGTATGGAAAATAGTTTCCCAATCTTGTTAAAAGCAAGAAAAATATCTTCTGTAAAATAGAAGTCGTTGGATCAAAGATCCAACGATGGATAAAATCCCCAAATCAATTAAAAAATCTCTCAACGAGAGATTTCCTTAACTAAATCAACAAACTTGCCTCTACTATATAAAGGACCCAAGACTTCAAGTATTGTACAGCGGATCCCCCCAATAAACTTCAAGTTCAAAAAGAAAAGAAAGCAAAAAAAAGCTTTAAGAGAGAAGAAAGAAGAAGAACTTTCTTCAAGGTAAATAAAAGTAATAGAGATCAGATGATCTCATCTGCATATCTAAGGGTTTAACCCTCATAAAAGAACATAGTTCTTTCCCTGGATCTGAGATCCATAAGAAAAGTCTCCCACAAATGAGAATTTAATTCTCATGGGGATGAATTTGTTCTTGGGAATCGAAGATCCAGAGAAGAACAGAGAATTGAACCCTTCAGAACATAATACACGGAAAAAAATCGGCGCCAAGCACCTCATGTAAACCTCACGTGGGCGCTTCTCAATAAAGAGTGCTTAGCACTCAGTGGTTGGCGTTCAGCACCAAGCGCCTCGCGTGCCCTTCACGTGGATGACGCTTAATAAAGAGTGCTTAGCACTCAGGGGTTGGCGCTCAGCGTCAAGTGCTCCACGTGCCCCTCACGTGGGCGCTATTCGACATAAAGTGCTCTGCACTCATAAACCAGTGTCCAACGCCTGGCACCTAGCACCAAGCGTCTCACGTGCTCTACACATGGGCGCCATAAAGAGTGTTTAACACTCCATAAAAGAAAACAAAAAGGGGGAAAGCAAGATAAAGTGTGGGCGTCAGAACCTATATGGATGCTCAATATCGTTGGCACAGAAAGGGGACCAAGCCCAAGCAAGTGTTTAACACTTTATTCAAAAATGAAATGAATGGGCCGAGCCCAAGTTTGGCCAAACTCCTAATCAACCCAGCACATGGGCTCTTTTTTTCCAGAGTGGTCTTAGTCCCAAACAAGACTATCGAGCTTCTGACGAATATTCATTGGTTCCAGGGTACATCTCCCCACACCTCTGATATATGTCGTTGTAATTCTTCAACGTCTTCAGAGAGGTAGCGGGTCCCGACAACCAACAACTCCCCGGACCGCAACGTCCTTAAACTAGCTATGGACCGCAACGTCCTTAAACTAAGACAATAGAACCCAAATGCTCTTTTGTTGGGTCTGAATGATCCCAAAAATCCTGTTGAGTAGATCTTAGCCTAAAATTAGACTAAATTATCCACAACAAACATTTTAGTTGATCTTAATCCCAAACAAGATTAACGATCCTTAAATTAACCCAAACCCAAATCTAAGAAAATATGGATTTGGACTAATCCACGCCCTACAGGCGACAACACAAATTAGTCTCCGTATACAATCCACGAGAAACCAAAAATAAAACAAACACACACGACACGAAGTGAACTTTTGGAGCCGGAGAAATTGGTTATCGCTACGCGGTAACGTAATTAACTGTAGAGGCTTGCGCCTGCAGGGAAGAGCGTCCCCACAATCAATAAACACTCGCAAACGAGGGGGAATCTGACGAAGTCTGCTACAACGGCCGCATCCGTCCAAACCTCCGATACACGGCGCTATAAATCAACTTGGCATCTTTGGATAGGTGGACGGATAAAACCAAATAGCATCTGCCCACAAATGCAGGCAAGACGTTTGTCTTTCCCGACATTCGGCGGTAAACAAATATACATCAATGATGACATCATCCTCAACCCGGAAGTGTCCCAATAAAAGAATATTACATATAAATTTTACATGAATGAAAATTATAAAAACTCTCATCTTACGCAAAAACCCCCGGCTATTCAATCACGACGATCCAATATAACATATCATAACAACACATAACATCACATGTCATCAACGTAAGTAAATATGCGTATTCTAAATTCCATTGATATATAGCAATGAGATCGGGGATACACCACATATTACACTTACGGTCGCAGAAAAGAAATAAAAAACTACAATATTTAGAATTCGCAAATATCTTAGACATCATAAACCCGGAATATCTCATATGTCGAATTTCATGCTTAACCTATAAACCTTGCATTTTAGTCTCAAATCGAAAACACTTTTCAATAACTTAGTCAGGTAATTCAAAAAGATTCCCAACTACTCGATCGAATACTCATCGAGAGTAGATGGCCGTACCCCCGATGCCGTCGACGAAGTGCATTTAGGTGGAACACCGTGGCCGCGAACACCCGAGTGGATGCTATTGGCAACGGGGTTCTCCTACAGTCACTTGGTCGGGGCTATGAGGTGTAGCTATCTAGCAAAGTTATCTAGCGAGTATTCATATACTATATGAGATTGCGACGGAGTTTTGATCCGAATCAAAACTCCGTGGCAATTGATCAATAGAGACTAAATTGCTAGATTTACAATTACAAACTAGTTTTCACAAAACTAATTAATTGTGGATTCTAAGTACTGTATCACATATCAAACTTAAACCCAAAACAACGTTAAAATTGCGACTACAAAACACTCAGAATAGCCCCAATAGGAAAGTTAACATCACATGCAAACTGGGTTAATCAAACATAACCTGAAACCCTAAACTCAACACCACAGAACACCAAACAAAAACGAACCCATTCCATCACAACAGAACCGGCGACGTTGGCCTATTTGGCATTCTCGCCGGCCAAAATCCCAAGTTATGTGTTCATTTTTCTCTGGCATTCTAGTTACATCATATGTAACATTCAGCACTTGTTTAAAAAAAATTCAGAGACCATTTTGAAATCGACAAAAACTTGGTGTTTGGGTTTCTGGTTTCGGATTTTCGTAATTTTACAAATATCGTCTAATCTTCTAGCTTTGTCTCTGATACCATGAAATTGTTTATGAGCACCACCACTGGGTTTTACTAGAATCAAGCATGCCATTTTTAAAAAAAATTTGGGTGCTAATTAACACTAACCTAGAATCTAAACTAGATGATTAGGATTTTAGCTTGATATAAAGAAAACTATACTAAGAGAAAGATGCTACAACTTTTGTAGACCATGTCCTTCTCTTCTCAAGCTCCGTGTAGTAGTCCACGCAACTCCACTAGGCTCCACTTGAAGTTGGATCAATCTTCCATTGCGATCTTCATGCTGAAGATAATCCACCCGAAGCTCCGCTAATCCAAGCTACTGTAGCGTTTTGAAAATCGTTTCGGTGAAATTTCGAAAAAATCGGTAAAATAAGGGGGTTTTCTGTAAAAAGTCAAAATGCAAATATCTTATTATAAAAATTAAATATACATATTCTAACTATGTAATTGCTATTATTTGGTGTTTATTGAGCCGCTGGTGAAATTTCAAATTTTCTGAAAAAAATATTATTTTATTATTATTTAAGCCGTCACTAATACATTTAATTAGGGAAAATTACAAATTGGAATGAGTTGAAACAAATTTTGTGCATCATAAAACATTAAATAAAATTTTAACATGTGGGTTTTGGAACGAAATCATTTGCCAAAACGGTTTAGAAATTATTGAAGAAAAAAGGCTTTTTTTTAGCGTAAATGGATGTTTGGGGTATTGTATTTATCATTTTCACCACCCCACACCCGTGCCCACACCCACACACCCCCACTTACCCCTCCCCATGGCTGAATTCAGCACCCACCATATCTTTTCCCCACTTGATTTTCAAGGAAAAAGAAATGAAAGAAAAGGAAAGAAAATGAGTGAAGTAGTTAGACTTTTGACTTTGTTTGACCTTGACTTTGCCCCACTTTCTCTACCTCCCTCTCTCTCCTCCCCCACTCCCATTTCTGGTCGAAATCCCTTCTCCATACAGCAGCAGACCCCTCCATTTTCCCCTCTCCTTTCTCTTCAAAACTTCATCAAAAATTGCTCAAAATCCATCAAAAAAAATCCCAAAACCCAAATCCGACTCCTACCCATTTTAGCTTAGCCCGTATAGCATGGATCCTTGTGAAAAGAGAGCATTTTGGGAGGCCATGGAGTCTTGTGGACCTTCATATATTTTTGGGTATAATTCTAAAACTTTTTGCTTAAATTGTTACTTGTTTCTTAAAGCTAATTTAAATTAAGTGTTAACTTGGATATGTGAGTTTAATTGCAAGTTTTGGATTTCAAGTTAGGGTTTGTTGTGGAAATGAGTTGTGTTTGATTGTGCATGGTTTAGTGAAGTGGTTTAACATAATTAGTTTTGTAGAAAACTAATCTAGTTGTTAATTACAAGTTGTTACTTGAAAAATTGTGTTAATTTGCTAATTGCTTACTAGGTTTTTGAAATTTGTTAAATTCTTGGGATTAAAAATGTGATTAGGGTTTTCTTGGCTTCATTAACTTTATTAAGTGTGGTTTAATGCTTTGGATCATGCAAATCTAAGCTAGATTGTAGTTTGTGCATTTTTGCTTTGAAATTGTTAAAAAAGGGTATTTTTGTAAACTAGAATATTAGGATTTTTGGAATTTAATGAGATTAAATTCCGGAAATTTTTTTATACGACTTATTTAAGATATTTAATAAGTATATTGGCCGCGACTTTCATTTAAACATCATGTTTTGTACAAAAACGGCGAATTGTGCTTGCTAGATTTTCGGAAAAATGACTTTTTAAGTGAAAATGGGGTTTTTGTGAGTTTTAACCTAGTTTATATTAAAATTAGTGTTCGTGAATGTGCAAATGAGTGTGATTGGATTTTTCTTGATGGTTTGACGTTTGTACATCGACATCGAGGGTTGGTTTTACTATTCTTGCATGCGTGGGCGATAGGTTTGGACCTATGCGTGATACGCGTGCCGATTTAATTTTCGTATGCCGTTTCGATTTCGAATTTAGTTTTAATGCGATATGGTATGTTATGATATGTAGGTACCCCCATATGGACTTCGAGACGACAAGCAAGCGCGTGGCGACGTCGGCACCGGCTAGCGAGGACCGGGTGAGTAGATTTATATCTACGGGGAGAAGTCGGGTGGATGGCGTATAGCACCCCCGCAGTCCGTGGTGGTGTATACGGATGCGTATACACACCAACAATTATTATATGTTTTTGGGATTAATAACGGTGCTTAGGATGGATATTAGTGTGTTGGATTATTTTAGCATTGCGAACCCTAGGGTAGTGTTGCACTACACATACACACATACATACTTGTATACATTCCTATTGATATGTGCTCATGGGAGTCATTATAGCTATGTGTTCATATGGGTATGGGACTATGTGTTCACATACGGATTAAGGATGATACTTGGGATTGAACTGAGTCGATGAGATTCGATTTGAGGCCGTGAGATCGGTGATATAGCAGGGTTCGTATCTTAGATACGACATGACGTTGTAGCGGGTCCTTGACGTAGTGTTTCACATACGTCCATGCTTACGTAGGCGGTATCAGTATGGTACTAGACGTAGATCAGTACCCCGATCATGATATTTGATAAAGAGGATACCAGGTGAATAGTATGATGAATGTGATATTGACCCGTACCCAGATTGGGATGCCGTACGACGGATTTACGTACGAGCTATATTGATGATTGATCCGCACTCTTGACTTGGGATGCCTGATTATAGATATGGTATCGGATATGATATTATTGAGGCGAGATCACCGACTATACATATACAGGTATGTATATGTATCGACTCAGATGATAGGCTGTTTCCTTACCTGTAGTTCATCTTGTAGTTCAGCCGTATAGTTTAGTGTAGTTGTTAGATTAGATTAGACTTCTTACTTATTTCAAAAACTAACGAATCGTAGGCATTTTTAAAGACAGCTCAAGGGAATCTACGGATATTTCAAAAACGACGTATCTTTTCATAAAAACACCGTAGCCCCTATTTTCAAAACCCCATGATTCGTGTTATTTCAAAAGGCACCATTCCTAGGACTTATATTAGATTATTGCTGATTAGTTATCGTTGTGTCTAGTATTCAGCTCCCGCACATTATTGCTGTTCGCTCTGCCTCGCATATTTATTTTGCTGCATATTCCATTATTGATATCATGCTGTTAGGACACCAGCACCATTACCGATGATGCGTAAGTACCACGTACACCTACTTGCCGGCTCACACACATCTTCATCGGTAATTGCCATGTCACGTACACTTTAGAGAATATAATTGCTTAACTTAGATTGTTAGCTAGTAATGTTGACATGATATTAGTGTACTTCCCTTATATGCCATATTAGACATTGTAGTTATTACCTACCACTTCATGCATACTGTTATTCTGTTGTTCATGCCTAGTTCATTATCATTGACATATGCACTTGTGATGATTTCTTGAGATTTATGATATTTCTGGATTTCGGGGAAAGCCGCAAAATTTACAACTTATGATCTTTTAAAATATAAAATGTTGCGGTTTTCTAGTGATGTAAAGTGTCGTCCACCATGAGTTTGCTGTGGTTTTGGAGATCCGTGTCGAGGAGTGGAGGAACCGTCACGGGTACATGGTGGGCCCGGTATGGTACCCCGGGGCAAGAGGAATGTGGTGTTGACGTTGAGCCTGGCTTGGGAGCACTACCTACCGGTGATATTACCCGACGCGTTGGATATCCGGAGGATACCGTCGTGGTCTTGATATGGATGGTAGGGGCCGGTCCGGACTGACGGCGCCCTAGATATTGAGATTGAGACATTGATATTTCGAGACAGTGAGATTTATGTTTTGTGTCGATGCTAGACACTGTTGATACTGATTTCATTATGATACCTCAGTTTAAAAATACGAAGGAAATCTCACTAATTTATGAAAACAGTTTCTTCATTTACATGTATTCTGTTTCATGCATTCATACCTCATTCATATGATATATTGCTACCTGAGGCACTGACACGGACACATGAAATTATACTCGGGTTAGATATTACCCTAGTCATTATTATAGGCTGCCTGTTATACTTATATTTGAGGATATATTATGATCATTGACCTAGGTTGCGTTATTTATGCGATTTCTGTGCGTAGATGTTTTTTTCTATTCACGAGTTGGCAACTCACCCCCGTTGTGCCCCAGTTTCTTGCAGATTTGCCGTACAGGTTTCATTACGGCTTGCGGGCTCAGTTTCATTCGGGTGATTTGCTAGTAGGTGGGTTTACTTGTATCATACCCCCATTATTTATCTTGTATATCATTATTCTGTTAGATCTAGAATTCCATCAACCAACCATGTATTTATTGAGATAGAGACCAGTGTTGGTTATTCTTTCGACCTTAGAGTCGCTCGTTATTTTTCTGGTGGTTTTGAGTTTCCTTTTGAGTTTTGATCCTCGCCGTTGGCGTTGTATATTATATTGTTTGTGTGGTTGTGACCGTCGATTGACGAAGAGCTAGCTCCCGCTTGGGGATGCCCTTTTCTTGATTTCGTATACTATTCATGTTGTATCCCGTTTGGGGGCCAGTATTTACAAAGGAGACTCTGCCGAAATTTTCAGTAAATTTTTTTGATGTTTTAAAAACCGCATAATTCGGCTTATGCTATTGAAATTACTTGCTTTAAGTTGTTTTTCCTGCACTCTACTATTTTCTTGGTTTGGATTTCTGGGTTTTCGGTTTACTTAGATTACGTACGCCTCGAGACGTTCGTAGTTTAAGTGCCGGTCATGTTCCGTACTTTCGGGTCGTGACAAAGTTGGTATCAGAGCGTTAGGTTTTAACCTTCGGAGCGTAGGATGACCCTTGGTTGATGGAATAGGTGACTAAAGTAGAGTGACGTACCGTTGGTATGTTCCGCGGCATATTTACGACACGCCACTCCACTTATGAAGCCTTAGGATGTGCATTTCCTTGTTCAGTATTATATTCATTCCGATCTATCCTCATCGGTATCAGTTTGGTTTTGCTGCTACGGTTACGGCAGGGAGAGCTACGGCTAGAGTTACGGTCAGCACAAGCTCGTCACGAACGAGGACTGACCAAGGCGAAATTCCGGTGACACACGATTGCAGAGATGTGTCTTTTTACTGTGTTTCCGCGCCACGAGCGTTTGGCGGATCGCCTTTATGAGGTTACTCGGATGTGCTGATCGACACTAGAGGATTGAGCCACTGACAGAGGCCAGCCAGATTTTGATGACTGTTGGTGTGTTGCTTACTCCTGATGATTGAGGCACTGTTCAGCATGCAGAAGAGCGAGCCAGTTGTTGCTGCGGGCGACGAGATATCGCCCCATATGTTGGAACTATGGCGGGGCGAGTTGTACGAATAGATGATAGAAGGTCGCTAGTCACCCGATGATGAATGACTAGGAAAGGTGGTTCGTTCGGTTACCCCGATGCGAGGTCATCAGATAGATTGATTCCAGCTAGAGACGACTTCACGCGGAGACGTTGGGAGTCGACAGAGACGATCGAATGTCAGAAACCTATTTATCCAAGTTTAAAGTAGTCGGAAAGACATGCAGGCAATTCTATGGTCCCTCTAGAAGAATGAAACCCTAACTCGACTTAATAACCATGTGAAAGCCTTTGAACCTTCGGGTTTGCGGCAGTTCTACGGCGCCATTAGTGAGGCTTGGGTTTGCCCTTCTACGGCTGGACCACCGATGCTGTGGTATGTACTCGATACTATTAAACTGTGCCCAAGAGGTTGAGCTCTTAGGGGATTATAAGGTTTTGATGACTCGATCGGATGGCTCGACTTAATTCGGATGCTAGGTGGTGAGATGCATTCTTGGGAGACTCCAGATACGAGGATAGTCGTTGGAGCTCAGTCCATGCAGCCACGACGAGACGAGTCCAAAGCAGACAACAGTAGAGAAAAGTGAAGTATGAGGTTTGTACCAGATCTATATGAGATGACGTTCCACTCCGCCGACATCAGAGAGGCGATGCGCATGCCGAGGCATGGTACTTGGACTTACCTTCCAGAAGGAGTCGCGATGAGTATGCAGTCGTTCCAGAGCAAGATGCAGATATAGGAAAGGACAACGACTTCCGGACAGTTGGCAGAGACGAGATATGGAAGAGACCGTGAGCAGGATTCCTTCCAGGACACTGCTGCAATGATACTTACACCCAGGATCAGATGTGTCACGTACATTCAGAGAGCCAGAGGCCGACGCTAGTGATATGCTTTCTTACGAGTGGTCGCGATGATTGACCAAGAGATGACCAGAGAAGTGCCAGAACGGAATCGTCCCCGTTAGCACACCTGATAGGGCCGATGAGCCGATAGACCGAAAGATCGGTAATTCATAGTGGAGACCTTGACCCAGGAGTGGTCATGGTTACGCACGCCTGCAGGACAGAGTTCATGATCATCGACGAGACGTTCCACTAGTGACCGCGACAGTTGGCCGAGATTCTTAGAGGATGCGCTTGAGCAGTACTATTCCGCCATTATTGATTACGATGTTTTGGGTGATTTATTCGTATGATTTGATTTTGATGATTGAGGATTTACGATCTTTGCACAGTGTTTCACTTGATATCGTTTTCGTTCTTTAGTTTCACATGTTTGTGATTTTACGGTTTTAAACAGTTGAGTTGGTTTTGTGCGTATGCATGCACACGATTTCGTTCCTGCACTCGGTATAGTTTATATATGCTTGCAGTGCAGTGATACGCCTTTTGTGCACTTAGATGCACTGGACTTCGATTTTGATTGTGATACTCGATATTTGTTTTGTGCACCTTGTGCACCTGATTGCTTTTGCGCACGTTCGGCGCTTGATATTGGATTTCATGATTTCATGCACGATAGATGCACCTGATTTGGATTTTCGCGCATGTGGGGCGCATGTTTTGAAGGGTGATTTTGGTGCACACCAGAGGCACTAAATCGAGATTTTTTTTTCGTGCATGTCAGATGCACCTGATTTTTCTGTCAGGCACACATGTTGCCTACGACAGATGTTTCGTGCACACCTGATGCACTTAGATGTTGTTTCTGTGCGCATGTATGGCACATTCATGGATTTTGATTTCCGTGCGCACCAGACGCACGTAGTATTCATGTGCATATTTTGGGATTGATTTCTTATAGAGCAGTACGTTTTTATGATATTGCTATGTGTTTTCGTGCTGAGCAGGACTAGTCAGAGGACAGTACCTGAATACATTTTGCATGCATTGATAGTTATTGAAGGGATTTCCAAAAAGCGAGCTATAGCCTCAGTATTTACCTACGCGTCTGATATGACACGAAATGTTTAAAATAAGGAGACCCTTCTAAATTGTTTCCAAAACGGCGGAACGTACATTTCAAACAAAGGTATATATACATAGTTATTTTCTTATGATAGACGTCCGCCACTGTGCAGTGTTATATGCGTTGCACAGCGACTTAAAGAGATTGGCATGCATTTCCTTCAGACACTTACAGATATAGATTCGATATTTACATGTTTAGTTTCGAGTTATGTCATATCGGTTTTGATTTGGATTTGGCATTGATGTCTTCTTCATGACTCCGATGATTGCGGGATGTTTGACGGAGTTTTGATTTGAGTTATATGCTCATTTTTCAAGCGCATGCGCTGCGCTACGATTTGTTTTATGTATTTACAATTTCGGAGCCCCGACGACTTGATGGGTTTTCTTAGATATTTTAGTATTTGAGGGAGTTTGAATTTAAATTCGGGGACCGAATTTCTTTAAAGGGGGAAGATTGCAGCGTTTTGAAAATCGTTTCGGTGAAATTTCGAAAAAATCGGTAAAATAAGGGGGTTTTCTGTAAAAAGTCAAAATGCAAATATCTTATTATAAAAATTAAATATACATATTCTAGCTATGTAATTGCTATTATTTGGTGTTTATTGAGCCGCTGGGGAAATTTCAAATTTTCTGAAAAAAATATTATTTTATTATTATTTAAGCCGTCACTAATACATTTAATTAGGGAAAATTACAAATTGGAATGAGTTGAAACAAATTTTGTGCATCATAAAACATTAAATAAAATTTTAACATGTGGTTTTTGGAACGAAATCATTTGCCAAAACGGTTTAGAAATTATTGAAGAAAAAAGGCTTTTTTTTAGCGTAAATGGATGTTTGGGGTATTGTATTTATCATTTTTCACCACCCCACACCAGTACCCAAACCCACACACCCCCACTTACCCCTCCCCATGGCTGAATTCAGCACCCACCATATCTTTTCCCCACTTGATTTTCAAGGAAAAAGAAATGAAAGAAAAGGAAAGAAAATGAGTGAAGTAGTTAGACTTTTGACTTTGTTTGACCTTGACTTTGCCCCACTTTCTCTACCTCCCTCTCTCTCCTCCCCCACTCCCATTTCTGGTCGAAATCCCTTCTCCATACAGCAGCAGCCCCCTCCATTTTCCCCTCTCCTTTCTCTTCAAAACTTCATCAAAAATTGCTCAAAATCCATCAAAAAAAATCCCAAAACCCAAATCCGACTCCTATCCATTTTAGCTTAGCCCGTATAGCATGGATCCTTGTGAAAAGAGAGCATTTTGGGAGGCCATGGAGTCTTGTGGACCTTCATATATTTTTGGGTATAATTCTAAAACTTTTTGCTTAAATTGTTACTTGTTTCTTAAAGCTAATTTAAATTAAGTGTTAACTTGGATATGTGAGTTTAATTGCAAATTTTGGATTTCAAGTTAGGGTTTGTTGTGGAAATGAGTTGTGTTTGATTGTGCATGGTTTAGTGAAGTGGTTTAACATAATTAGTTTTGTAGAAAACTAATCTAGTTGTTAATTACAAGTTGTTACTTGAAAAATTGTGTTAATTTGCTAATTGCTTACTAGGTTTTTGAAATTTGTTAAATTCTTGGGATTAAAAATGTGATTAGGGTTTTCTTGGCTTCATTAACTTTATTAAGTGTGGTTTAATGCTTTGGATCATGCAAATCTAAGCTAGATTGTAGTTTGTGCATTTTTGCTTTGAAATTGTTAAAAAAGGGTATTTTTGTAAACTAGAATATTAGGATTTTTGGAATTTAATGAGATTAAATTCCGGAAATTTTTTTATACGACTTATTTAAGATATTTAATAAGTATATTGGCCACGACTTTCATTTAAACATCATGTTTTGTACAAAAACGGCGAATTGTGCTTGCTAGATTTTCGGAAAAATGACTTTTTAAGTGAAAATGGGGTTTTTGTGAGTTTTAACCTAGTTTATATTAAAATTAGTGTTCGTGAATGTGCAAATGAGTGTGATTGGATTTTTCTCGATGGTTTGACGTTTGTACATCGACATCGAGGGTTGGTTTTACTCTTCTTGCATGCGTGGGCGATAGGTTTGGACCTATGCGTGATACGCGTGCCGATTTGATTTTCGTATGCCGTTTCGATTTCGAATTTAGTTTTAATGCGATATGGTACGCTATGATATGTAGGTACCCCCATGTGGACTTCGAGACGACAAGCAAGCGCGTGGCGACGTCGGCACCGGCTAGCGAGGACCAGGTGAGTAGATTTATATCTACGGGGAGAAGTCGGGTGGATGGCGTATAGCACCCCCGCAGTCCGTGGTGGTGTATACGGATGCGTATACACACCAACAATTATTATATGTTTTTGGGATTAATAACGGTGCTTAGGATGGATATTAGTGTGTTGGATTATTTTAGCATTGCGAACCCTAGGGTAGTGTTGCACTACACATACACACATACATACTTGTATACATTCCTATTGATATGTGCTCATGGGAGTCATTATAGCTATGTGTTCACATGGGTATGGGACTATGTGTTCACATACGGATTGAGGATGATACTTGAGATTGAACTGAGTCGATGAGATTCGATTTGAGGCCGTGAGATCGGTGATATAGCAGGGTTCGTATCTTAGATACGACATGACGTTGTAGCGGGTCCTTGACGTAGTGTTTCACACACGTCCATGCTTACGTAGGCGGTATCAGTATGGTACTAGACGTAGATCAGTACCCCGATCATGATATTTGATAAAGAGGATACCAGGTGAATAGTATGATGAATGTGATATTGACCCGTACCCAGATTGGGATGCCGTACGACGGATTTACGTACGAGCTATATTGATGATTGATCCGCACTCTTGACTTGGGATGCCTGATTATAGATATGGTATCGGATATGATATTATTGAGGCGAAATCACCGACTATACATATACAGGTATGTATATGTATCGACTCAGATGATAGGCGGTTTCCTTACCTGTAGTTCAGCTTGTAGTTCAGCCGTATAGTTTAGTGTAGTTGTTAGATTAGATTAGACTTCTTACTTATTTCAAAAACTAACGAATCGTAGGCATTTTTAAAGACAGCTCAAGGGAATCTACGGATATTTCAAAAACGACGTATCTTTTCATAAAAACACCGTAGCCCCTATTTTCAAAACCCCATGATTCGTGTTATTTCAAAAGGCACCATTCCTAGGACTTATATTAGATTATTGCTGATTAGTTATCGTTGTGTCTAGTATTCAGCTCCCGCACATTATTGCTGTTCGCTCTGCCTCGCATATTTATTTTGCTGCATATTCCATTATTGATATCATGCTGTTAGGACACCAGCACCATTACCGATGATGCGTAAGTACCACGTACACCTACTTGCCGGCTCACACACATCTTCATCGGTAATTGCCATGTCACGTACACTTTAGAGAATATAATTGCTTGACTTAGATTGTTAGCTAGTAATGTTGACATGATATTAGTGTACTTCCCTTATATGCCATATTAGACATTGTAGTTATTACCTACCACTTCATGCATACTGTTATTCAGTTGTTCATGCCTAGTTCATTATCATTGACATATGCACTTGTGATGATTTCTTGAGATTTATGATATTTCTGGATTTCGGGGAAAGCCGCAAAATTTACAACTTATGATCTTTTAAAATATAAAATGTTGCGGTTTTCTAGTGATGTAAAGTGTCGTCCACCATGAGTTTGCTGTGGTTTTGGAAATCCGTGTCGAGGAGTGGAGGAACCGTCACGGGTACATGGTGGGCCCGGTATGGTATCCCGGGGCAAGAGGAATGTGGTGTTGACGTTGAGCCTGGCTGGGGAGCACTACCTACCAGTGATATTACCCGACGCGTCGGATATCCGGAGGATACCGTCGTGGTCTTGAGATGGATGGTAGGGGCCGGTCCGGACTGACGGCGCCCTAGATATTGAGATTGAGACATTGATATTTCGAGACAATGAGATTTATGTTTTGTGTCGATGCTAGACACTGTTGATACTGATTTCATTATGATACCTCAGTTTAAAAATACGAAGGAAATCTCACTAATTTATGAAAACAGTTTCTTCATTTACATGTATTCTGTTTCATGCATTCATACCTCATTCATATGATATATTGCTACCTGAGGCACTGACACGGGCACATGAAATTATACTCGGGTTAGATATTACCCTAGTCATTATTATAGGCTGCCTGTTATACTTATATTTGAGGATATATTATGATCATTGACCTAGGTTGCGTTATTTATGCGATTTCTGTGCGTAGATGTTTTTTTCTATTCACGAGTTGGCAACTCACCCCCGTTGTGCCCCAGTTTCTTGCAGATTTGCCGTACAGGTTTCATTACGGCTTGCGGGCTCAGTTTCATTCGGGTGATTTGCTAGTAGGTGGGTTTACTTGTATCATACCCCCATTATTTATCTTGTATATCATTATTCTGTTGTATCTAGAATTCCATCAACCAACCATGTATTTATTGAGATAGAGACCAGTGTTGGTTATTCTTTCGACCTTAGAGTCGCTCGTTATTTTACTGGTGGTTTTGAGTTTCCTTTTGAGTTTTGATCCTCGTCGTTGGCGTTGTATATTATATTGTTTGTGTGGTTGTGACCATCGATTGACGAAGAGCTAGCTCCCGCTTGGGGATGCCCTTTTCTTGATTTCGTATACTATTCATGTTGTATCCCGTTTGGGGGCCAGTATTTACAAAGGAGACTCTGCCGAAATTTTCAGTAAATTTTTTTGATGTTTTAAAAACCGCATAATTCGGCTTATGCTATTGAAATTACTTGCTTTAAGTTGTTTTTCCTGCACTCTACTATTTTCTTGGTTTGGATTTCTGGGTTTTCGGTTTACTTAGATTACGTACGCCTCGAGACGTTCGTAGTTTAAGTGCCGGTCATGTTCCGTACTTTCGGATCGTGACAGCTACCTCTTGACTAAACTCTTTAGTGAAGGAAACACATTACACTTAATTGCTATTCAAGTGTAAGATGGTGAAGTAGGGGTTTTGTTTGCTCACTAGGGTTCTCACAAGCTCAAGGTTTCACAACTCATGTGAGGGATCGAGCTTGGAGGAGGTGGGGAAGAAGATCAATGGAGAGAGCTAGAAAAAATGGCTAAGGCATGAACTAGAGAAAAATCTCAAGTATTCTCCAAATGGCTCTCATCTCTCTACACTTATTGAAGCAAACAATATATTCAATTAATATATTGCACCATGCTTCAATAGTGCAAACAAATGAAATAAAATAATAGAATGCCTCACTATTCCTCAAGAGTCTCCCCATTTTCCACCTCATTTTCTATTTTCATAAAATAGAAAATTAACCATGCTTCATATAATACACACACACACACACACACACACATATCAAATATATATATATATATAAAGAAAATAATTAGTGAGCAATAATATTAGTTAACATATAATTATATCAAATATAAATATATATATATATATCAAATTATTAAATCAACACTTGATTTAATAATCCGATTATATCACATATAACCGACTAATATCATTTATCTGTATATCACATTATCAAATCAACACTTGATTCAAAAATCCGGTTATATCATATATAACATAACTGATATCAAATAACCGCCAGATTAGAATACGGTATCACATACTCGTATTTAATCAGGCCCCCCGCACATATCAGCATATGTGCCCTACTTCGTTTCACTTGAACTAGGAAACTTCTGTGTGGGACTCTAAAGGCTCATCAATATGCCAGCAGTAGGTAATGATCACATCAGTTACCCACAAGCCGTCAGCGGTACTAGCTGGACGTAACGGCTACCTAGGTATTGAGTGAATAGAATATCAACAAGCAAGTTTGTCCAAACTCCAATGAAGCCTATAAGTAACGCTTACCGTACAGTCCGGTCTCTTCGTCTGATATGTCGCATATCGAGTCTAAGGGTAAAATCGTCAGACCCCAGTAACTTGATAAGTCATGCAGATGTATGGCTCATAACGGTTCGAGAAACTACTTAACACTTACCAGTAAATCTCATCAGCCCTGATCAGGGACTTACTGTTATAGTCAATCGAACATAGCGTAATATCAACTCCCAATACCGGGAGAGACGAAAACCTCTTATCACTCACTTCCTCCATGTGACTCAAGACTGTACCCAAAATCCACCTGTTTGCATGACTTCTTTGAGCTGTGGTAAGGAGGAAATCAAAGCACAGTGGGAACCACACAAGACACAATAACGATCTCAGGTCTACAGACTAACCTGTACCAGTGTCACCAAAGAACTGCTATCAGACGATAGGTATAGTACCAACTAGGAGTTCCCGGCAAGTCCTGTTCAGTGTACTCATTCTCTAATGAGCACCTATGTACAATCTTTGATCTCAAACACCAATAGTTATGGGATCAACCAACGCCTACTACAGGGTCAAGAAACGTACACACTAATCTACTCTGGAATATCGATGCCCTGTCTCGATACTCCTTCGAATTGGAACAATTAAAGGATGTACTTTTGGACTACACAAGTTCCAGTAGTATGATCCGCATCATAGTCCTGGTAGTCAAGCAAACATCCTAAGGGTTTTATCAACATGTATCAGAGAGACGGAATAATAATGCAAGTGTACATGTTAAGATAAAGAGCAACCAGATAGCATACTATCATGTCGAGCAAGAATGTCCTCTATATATATGTGTTGGATATAGTGCCCTCAAAGTCAATTATTGGATCGCAGGCACGTGATTGCAATAATTGAGAAAGGACCTACACCGGTAGGACAGTCTTACTCAAGATGATAGTATACTATCTGGTTTATCTTTATCATCGTGTACATTCTTTAGGTGACATTACAGATCACTATTACACATTGATAGAGCCCATAGGATTCTTGCTTGACTGCCAGCAGTATGATGGCGATCATTTACATGGGAGCTGGGGTCTACAAGCACATCCTTAAATGGTCCCTAGTCGAGGGAGTTTCGAGACAGGGCATCAATACTCCAGAGTAGACTAACTTTATCTTCTTTCTACTTGTTAAGGCCTAGTGTATACAGATCAAGACCCCGACGAGGGGCGGTGGCTGGTCTCACAGGCCATTGGTCAGTTGGTTCACCTAAGATGTATACAGGTGCTCATTGGGTTATGAGTACACCGGACGGACTCGCCGGGAACATGCTAGTTGGTATTATACCTATCGTCAGATAGCAGTTCCCTAGTGACATGTGTATAGGTTGGTCTATCGACCTGACATCGTCATTTGTCTCGTGTGAGTTCCGACTGTGTTTTGATTACTACCCTACCACGGCTCAAAGGAGTCGTGCAAACAGGTTTTAGTTGGGTACAGTCCCGAGCCATATGGAGGCAGTGAGCGGATCGGCAGGGGATTCGTCTCTCCCGGTATTAGGGGTTGATATCGCGTTGTGTTTGGAGAGCCATTACACAAAGACCTTGGCCAAGGCAAGTGAGATTTACTGGTAGGTATTCCAGTAGTTTCTCAGGGTGTTCTGGGCTACATTCTGACACGACTTATACCGCTATTGAGGGTCTGACGTTTACCATCCCCCTAGGCCCGATATGCGATACTCATAGACGAACGGACCGGACTGTACGGATATTGTCACTGACAGGCTCAGTAGGGTTTCAGGATGAGTTCGCTCATTGGCCTCCCTTTTGCTCAATACCTGGGCAGCTGTTATGTACAGCTAGTGCCACCGACGTACTTGTGGTTAAACCCACTGCCAGCGTATTGACGAGTCTTTAGAGTCCCCCCACAGAGAGTTTCCTAAGTTCGGGCGAAACGTTGTAGAGGCCGTATGGCTTTATGGAAGGGTTCGATCATATTCGTGCACATGTGCACGGATCATGATTTGGACGGATAATACTAGTGGGCTTTGGTTTAAGCCGGATATTAGTATTATATTGTTAGAATATTTTTTTCTCGTTGTATTCGTATTCAGTCGGAATACGGATGCAGATATATACGAACGAGGGGTATTCTTGTAATTCGTTACGAGTTTACTTTTGAAGTTGTCATTCCCTTTTTGATTAAACATTTGATTTAATGTTTAATTTTTGTGAAAGTGTGAGTATGATTTTTTGTTATGAATTTTGGCCAAATTCTTGTTCTTCTAATTTCGTGAGCATTTCATGGGCAGTGGGCTTTTTGTGAGTCATGGAGTGGGTGAAATATTTCATTTGCCATTAATAGGTTTTGTCATTGCTAGGATATTTAGTGTTGATATTTTGTGCAAGTGTGTGTGGCTGAGGTTTTGCATGGATTAATTTTCTTGGGTTGTTTTTAATTCATTCACAACACCTCACCACTTAAAAAAATCCCCAGAGAACCATTCTCTTCAAAAATGGCCAAGCCCATTTTTTTCCATGTCAACAACATTTTTCCTCACAAGCAAAATTTCTTTAGCTCACAACATATCTCATCTTTGAATGGCAACTTCATTTTACCTCCACCCAAATTCTTGGGTGCTTTGAGACAAATTATTCACACACTATCTCTACTTCACCTTGGGTGTCTAGGCTAGAAAACTGGATGCCCGAATTGCCTCGTTTTTGAGGCGGGAGTCCGTATAAAGATTCCTCGACATGGTGCCTCTTCGTCGAGCGAGACCGAAGAGCGAACTTTGTCGGGGCAGCCGCAACAAGCTAGGGGAAGAGATTGAAGACCGAAGGACACGGATCAATTGGTATAATCTCTTTTACCACTTTACAGTTTACTAGCATACGGTTAATGGCACGATCCGGGTTTTAGGGTTACATTAGCGCCGTTCTGAAAAGTTTTTGTTCCGCGTTTGGCCACGGATTGATGGTCGGGGCACGGGTGTAGCCTTACATGGTATCAAAACCAACCCATTAACCGTATACTAGTTGGTTTAGACAATGTTAAAGTATCGAAATCGAAACAAACCCGAAACATCTCTCACTGCATTCCAGTTTCTGTCGATTTATAAAGTGTCTTCAAAAATTATTTTAACAACTGTAGAAAACTACTGACCTCATCACTAGACTACATACCAAACACGAGTCCCTAACTCTTCAATTGGACCGGCCACATAAGGTTAAAATCTAGCCAGGCCGGTTTGTTTTAGGAATTGGGACTCCGTATTTGTACTGTGGTCTAGTCTCTGGAATGTTAGTTCAGTGGTATTGTTTGTTGAGTCCAGTTTGGATATGGTTTTATCTAGTTGTTTGGGGCTATTCGGGCATTATTTCGAAGTCGATATTTTCTAATATTGTTTAAAGTTTGCAGTACTTATATTACTGTAACACCTTGAAATTCGTTTAGGTTAATTTCGTGTTAATAAGCGATAATGCGTGTTTTTCATAAAACCTTTTCCACATAAACTGGAATAATTTTATTTTAATTGTGAAAATATGTAGTTACATATATAAATGTGTTTTATTATTTAATATTTTAATTATGATTCACATATTTATCAAATTTCCTAAACTATTGTTTTTCTAAGCCAAAATTTTAGTTTAGCATGCACAACCCAAATATTTACCTTAGGTTTAATGCAACATGTTCTCTTTTTATTTTCCCGCTTAGTTTTAAATCCTTTCTTTAAAACCAAAAACAATTTAGAAAATAAGAAAAAGAAAAGAAAAGGGAAGCATGGGGGCATTAAATGAGGCATGGGGCTTGACTTTGGGGGCTCTTTCTCTCTCTCTCCCTCTCACTCCTGCACCAGCAGCAGCAACATCTCCAGCAACCCTCCCCTTTCCTCTTCTTCTTCTTCTTCTTTCACTCAAGCCTCATCTCCATATAAAAATCCTTCATTTCTTCACTAAACCTCATGCAAAATACCTCTTTGTTGGTCCTAGGAGCAAGTCTTTGCCTTTGAAGGCAAGGATAGCAAGTTTGAGCCATCACTAAACCAACTTGAGGTATAAAGCTTACCCTATTACCCATGTTGCTAAACTTGTAGTTTAATTAGCTTAAAGTAGTGTTTTAGTGAGTTTTGTGCTAAGTATGTGGTTTAAGTGGAGATTAGGTTAAGTTAAGGTTTTTATGGCTTGATTAGCTTAACTAAGTGTTATTAGTGTCGTTTAATCCAAGTCTTTGCACAAGATTACACTAAAATACCCTATTGTACTAAATTAGTGTTTTAGTTAAGATTTGGGTTCGTTTTGGGATCTGCTTTTGAATCTGTTGCTTCAGGCAAAAGTTGCATTTACTGGAGCTTGTTTACTGGACTTAGATCACACACACGAAACACGGGGCCCCCTCTCCCCTCTTTGGCCACAATTATATGTGTTCTGGCCGCAAATTGCGGCCAGAAGGTGGAGTTGGGTGTCGGGGTTTGGGCTATGGGTGTCTTCTGTATATTGAAGGTCTTTGGTGTATGCAACTTTTCCTACTTCAGCTCGTATCAAAATCTGGAACCCAATTCCTTGTTTCTAGTAATTTTAGACTTGAACGACACGTACGTTTTGGGTTTGTGATTAGTGTTTGCTGTGTATCGCAGCGTGTCAGAGTGGTTTCAGACGTTGCACACACGTGTTGGTGTTTCGAATGCACACGCGTTTAGCTTGCGACGCTAGTTTCTCGTATGGTCTTGATATCGCGTTTTTGCAGGATTTTAGCCTTATGTATATTGCTTTGTGTAAATTCTAGGATCGCAGGCGGGGACTTCGGACGCCGCTAAGAAAGGGAAGCAGGTGGTCGGGTATACTTAGCTCGAGATCGCCGGTGAGTAGATTTAACATCTACGGGGAAATCGCCCGTATGGCGTTATGCGTCGGAGCTTGATATACTAATGTAGCCGCATGTTTATACTATGTAGATTGCTTGTGCATAAGAATAGTATATACCATTAGATTATTATGCCTTGACTGAGTATCTACTGGACACTACACTATTACTGATGGTCCATGTTGCACGAGCACTAATTTGCCTGTTACACCCACACCGTCGGTAATTGCCATGACACGCCTATACACGTATACAATAGTACATTGCTATTTTCATTGACACATGAATTATGATACATACTGTACACTCATACTTGCGTACATACATACTGTACATCCATACCTGCATACATACATAGATGATGCTGGCTTTGATTTTGAAGATTGGGAATCGCATGATATATTTTAAAAACTGGATTCATTTAAAAGAGCGGTTTCCCCTTTATGCTCATAGTACGATTTTATGTTGCATACATTATATTGCACGGATTTACACATTGAGATATGGATTTCATGTGATTTCTGGATTTGAGAACCGTGGTGTTATTTCAAGAAAGTATACATTTTCTTAAAAACCCGGTTTCTCTTGATATGATATTTCAGTGCGTCCACCATGCGTTTTCTCGGTTCTGAGACGTGTGATATGTGAAACCCGATTCGAGGAGTGGACGATCCGTTTGCGGGTTCATGGTGGACCCAGTATGGTTCCCCGGGGCGAGAAATATTTTTCGTGGAGTAGACGATGAGCCTGGTAGGGTGGCTAGTACCTACCGGTGATTGGTTGGTACTGGCGGTTATCTGGAGGATACTGACCAGAGTCAAGAGATGGTTATGGGCCGACCCGTACTGCCGGGGCCCGAGGGCAGATTCCGCAGACGGAGCCCGTGGGCCGATCCGGATTGACGGAGTCCGATATATGTGGATTTGCGTGTCAATACTGGACACGAGTATTTCATGATGTTTTCGAGTGCCAATGTTGGGCACTCAGGTTCCATGAGATCTACAGAATATGAGGGCCGATTTGTATGACGGCGCCTGTGTTATTGGGATTTTAGGGTGTATTTGATGGACACCGGGTTTTTCCACGATGATGATTCGTGTTGATGCTATGTTTTCCCATGCTCAGACCTCATTTATATGCATTGCATCATGTATTTTTAGTACCTGAGAGAGTACCTCGCATGATTATTGCATATCCAGATTACCATGTTGATGTTATCAGATTGTACATGTTTGAGTATCGCAGTACGTGCATACCTGCGATTACCTGTTTATGTTATTTACTATTCACGAGTTATCAACTCACCCCCGTTGTGCCACAGTGTTTTGCAGGTTGACCCTAAGAGTAGTTGCGGCAGGGCTACATCATTGTATCTTTTTTCTACAGATACCACTGCAGTTGGCGTGTGAGCCGTTTTGCTTATAGGTGGGTTTTGCGGTTATCCGTTTACATTTCATTGTACACCTTATTGTATCTAGTACTCTCCATCTACCATTTGTGTATTGACTTAGAGACCAGTTGTGAGGACGGTGTTGTATATTATTTTATGACTCTGGATGTCGAGCTCGTGTGAGCCGACTTTATTTTTGCAG
Organism: Agapanthus africanus; assembly: GCA_030015575.1. Lineage (NCBI taxonomy): Eukaryota > Viridiplantae > Streptophyta > Magnoliopsida > Asparagales > Amaryllidaceae > Agapanthus > Agapanthus africanus. Next base: position 307,905,795 of record CM057342.1, read on the forward strand.
TGTTATCTTTTATGCTGTTCTTCACTTATATTGTTCATTTCTTCGCTACGGCGTCGTATATTACTCTTGTGGTGGTTGTTTCCGCCGTTGGGCGTGATTGCTCCCGTTTGGGGATGCTTTATTTATATCATGTATTGTTTTACCTGTATCTTATGCTGTACTCGTTTCGGGGCTAGTTTTTACAAAGGAGGTGCTGCCGAATTTTTTTAAGAAAATAATTTAAACTTTAAGGATTTTTACTTGAAATTTCTAAATGTTCTTAACAAATGTTTTCATCAATTACTACTTTATGGTTTAGATTTCTGGGTTTTTCGGCTTGCTTAAATTGCGTTACACCTGTAGACGTTACGTTGTTTAAGTGCCGGTCGCGTGCCAAATTCTGGGTCGTGACAAAGTTGGTATCAGAGCGTAAGTTTTACCTTCGGAGTGTAGAATGACCTTGGTATGATGGAGTAGGTAGCTTAAGCAGGGTGACGTAGCGTGTGTATGTTCCGCGGCATACTTATGACACGGTACTCCGCCTAAGTGACCTTAGGACTTATTGATCGAAATTCTTTCATGGTTATATACATTCTTGTGATTCGATTTCCGTGTTCTTATCGAATCCTATTTTATTTTCCAGCCATTATGCCGCCGAAGACTACGAGGGCATAGAGAGCGGCCGCGAGAACTGAGGTCAGAGTTGACTCGTCTGAGACGAGGACTGACCCGGGCGGTACGCCAGTTGTATCGAAGCAGATTGATCCCCCTTCGACAGACCATATTGCTATACTAGGAGCCGGTATGTAGGATTTGCGCCAGATGATGGGGTCGTTAGTTGAGGCCATTCGAGCGTAGAGACAAGAGGTTGTTCCACCTGTTGCAGGCACCGAGATGGTACCTACGGTTCAGGCAGTTGCACCTGCAGCTACGGAGGTGATCACAGTATCGTTATCTGAGTTTATGAGGCTGAAGCCTCTGGTCTTCACAAGCACCGATGCAGCGGAGGATCCGCAGTCTTTTATCGATCGGATGGCCAGGATATGTCGTTCGCTTAGGTGCTCCGACGTGAGATGGGTGGAGTTCGCGAGCTTTTATCTGGAAGGTCTTGCGCAGAAGTGGTGCGAGTCTATAGAGAAGGGCAGAGCTGCAGGTCTTCCTCCTATAAACTGGACTGAGTTCGTGATGGTGTTTCTTTCCTGTTTCCTCCCACAGAGTGTCAAGGTTTCTCGAGCGTGCAGGTTCGAGTCGTTACTCCAGACTCCGGATATAACGGTGGCGGAGTATGATGTGATGTTTACCGAGCTATCTGTGTATGCCCCGTATTTGGTAGCTACTGAAGAGATGCGAGTCAAGAGGTTTGTACGAGGTTTGCTCGCCCATTTGTTCCTCGCTATCAGCGCCCAGCATTGTGATACATATGCAGCAGCACTGGATGCAGCCTTATTATTCGAGGAGCGTCTTTCCGAGGCGTCGGTCGTTACGGAACCAAAGAGGGTTCGTACGGGTATATCAGCACGGAGACAGATATTTTGACGCCGCGACAGATTTCGTTCAAGCACGGGGAGTAGCAGATGTTAGTTATATGTATGCCCTAGAGGCCATTACTGTACATAGGATGTATATTGTAGTGGATGCTGGGACATATATAGGGAGGACTTTCTTGCTCGACATGATAGTATGCTATCTGGTTACCCTTTACCTTAACGTGTATGCTGATTGTCTCTCTGTTACATGTTGGTAAAGCCCTTAGGATCTGTACTTGACTACCTAGACTATGATGCGGATCATACTAGTGGGGACATGGTAGTCCATAAGTACATCCTTCAAAGTCCCTAGTCGTGGGTGTATCGAGACGGGGCATCGATATACCAGAGTAGACTAGCGTGTACCTTCTCGACCCATACAGATGGGCGATGGATGATCCCATATCCATCGGTGTTTGACATCAGAGATGATATACGGGTGCTCAGTAAAGACTGGGTACACTGGACGGACTCGCCGAGAACTCCCAGATGGTATTATACCTCACGTCAGATGGCAGTTCTCTGGTGACACTGGTACAGAGTAGTCTGTTGACCCGAGATCGTCATAGAGTCTTATGTGGTTCCCACTGTGCTTTGATTTCCATCTTACCACGTCCAAGAGGGCGTGCAAAACGGTGGTTTTTGGGTACAGTCCCGAGTCACATGGAGGCAATGAGCGATAGGAGGGGATTCGTCTCTTCCGGTATAGGGAGTTGATGTTGCGCTGTGTTCGATTGGCTATAACAGGAAATCCCTGGCCAGGGTTGCTGAGATTTACTGGTAAGTGTTATCAGTAGTTTCTCGAACAGTTATAGACCTCATATCGACACGACTTATTGAGCTATTGGGGTCTGACGTTTACTACCCCTAGGCGAGATATGCGACATATCAGACGATCAGACCGGACTGTACGGTAGTGTTACTGGTCGGATTCACTGGAGTGTGAGCGGGCTTGCTCGTCGATCTTCAGATCGCTCAATACCCGGGTGGCCGTTACATTTAGCAGACCGCTTGCGGCTTGTGGATGCTTGATATGATCATCATCTGCTGCCGGCGTATTGACGAGTCTTTAGAGTCCTACACAGAGGTTTCCTGGCTCAAGCGAAACGAAATAGGAGCGCATATGAGATATGTGCGGGACCGAGAATAATGCGTGTATGTGATACCGTATTCTATTCTCGCGATAAATATATCGAATGGTTGTATGCGATATAACCTAGTTATCGATTCAAGCGTTGATTCGATAAGCCGATATATTGTATACTAATCGGTTGTGTGAGACATGACCGGATCATTGAATCAAGTGTTGATTTAATGATTTAATGTATAATTATATATTTGATATATTACTTTGCATTAACTAGTATTGGTTCACTTTAAATGGATTTTCTCACTCGGGTGTGCGCATTACATATGCGATATGATTTTGTGCACTTGCTTGTATCATGTTTGATGATGCATCCTTTTTGGTTAAGTGTAAAGTATTAAACCTTGGTTAATGAAATGGTTAGGGTTTCTTATTTGTTATTCATTTATCTTATTTAATTGTCCTTTTTATTTTTGATAAATGAATAAAAGAAATGAGAAAAGAATGGTGGCTTCTTTTGTTCTTTAGTTGAAGCTTCATGAAGCTTTGTTCAAGTCAACCATTCTTATCTCATCCTTAACCCTAACCATTCCCACTAACCATGATTCATTCTCTACACTTGACTCTAGTTAAAATTATGATAAGAATTCATTTTCTTTTCTTTTTACAATTATCTTATCATATATCATCTTCTTCTTCTTCCATTTTCTTCAAGTGAAGAATGCTTGCCCCATCAATGGCAAGTGATGGAAATGAGTGAGAAATCCAAAACTAAAGTCTACCCACTTCCTATTTCTTCATCCTCTACCTCTTGCCAAGTAGTAGAGTGTGTTTACTTCACAAGTTTCTTGACTTGGTGAAGTCGGAGCTTGATTTAGCGATGCCTCGACGTAGATCATCTTCGGCATGGACATCGACGACCTAGCTTGCCCATTCTCCGACGAAGCCGATCCTAGAGCCCGGATTTGACTTGGACAGCGGAGATGACTTCGTTGCGGAGCTATGGAGGTGGAGCACCGGATCTACAAAGGTTGTATTTCCGTTTTCTCATTAGTTAAGTGTTAACTAGTTCAATGTTCGCCTAGACATCTAGTTATCGATCCGTAGTTTAGGGTTTGTAGGCACCATAATTTTTGAAATTGCCATGGTTGATGGCTTGGGAGACCTCACTAGAGTGCCTAGGAACCCTACAGTGGTATCAGAGCCTAGCTAGAGCCTTAGGCGAAGTCCAGACGGAATTTGAAGTCCGAACGAATCCGAAATCCCAAACCAAACTTGCTCTCTGGACGATTTTGAAAACCAGGGATTTTTCCATATTAAAAATATTCAGAAAACTCAGTAAAATAATATAAGAATTACTGTTTAAATTTGAGGGGTTAATTCGTTATTATAGGCGCGGATCCGCGGCCTTCCTGTTGTCTCAGGCCGCGGATGAGCGGCCGTACGACCTCCAATATTAAAAAATTTTATACAGTAATTCTTAGTTTTATGTACTGGATTTGCTGGGAATTTTTAATATTTTTTATAGTGCTGAATTTTCTGCAGTTGTTTTGGGGATTCGGTGTTTCGATCGGAGTATCAAATTTTGTCTGTGTGGCTTTCCGGATAAATTTTAGAATATGTTAAAAAGTTCGACCGGATATAAATACCCAATTTTTCCCCTGTCGGGAAATTTCCAAGTGTTGGATTTTTCCGTAGTTTGACGACGTTCTAAGTAGTGCAAGTAACGCGATGGTCCCTCTAGAAGACACAAACCTTAACTCGATTATGTGACCGTCTTGAACTGCCCTTTGAACCTTCGGGTTTGGGGCAGTACGGCGTGCCACATGTGAGGCGTTGGCTTGACCCTTCTACGGCTGGACCGTTGGTACTGAGGTATGAACTGAATGTTGTTAGACTAGTTTCATGTGTTGATCTGTATCGGGAAAACTTGGGTGTTAGAATGTTCGATCGGAAAGTTTAACATTTTCTATTTATCTGGAATGGGATACAATAATTGGAATTCACAAGAAGTTATGAGATAACTGAATGAATATTATAAACATAGCAGTTTAGTCTCACTTGATCGGTTGCCACGGAATTTTGATGTGATCAAAAGTCCGTCGCAATCACGTAGCGTACGCGGATACTCGCCGGGTAAACTTAATAGACAGCTTCACTCCATAGCCCCGACCAAGTGACTGTAGGAGAACCCCGTCGCCGAAAGCATCCCTCCGGGTGCTCGCGGTAGCGGTGTTCCGCCTTGGTGCACTTCGTCGATGGTATCGGGGGTGCAGCCGTCTACTGAAGTTTGCGACGAGCATTCGATCAGACTGTCGGGAATCTTGTTGAATTGCCCGACTCGATATTGAAAAGTGTTTTCGATTTTGAGACTAAAATGCGGGGTTTATAATTGTTAGGCATGCGATGTCTAAGTAATTCATTTGGTCAGGCATGCGATGTCTGAGGTGGTTGCGGATTCCAACTGTTGTAGTTTTACACTTTCTTTTCTGTGACCGTAAGTGTAATATGTGATATCGCCGGTTTCATTGCTATATGTCAACGACAATTGGGATGGACATATTTACTTACGTTGATGACATGTGATGTTATGTGTTGCTGGATATGTTATATTGGATCGTCGTGTTTGAATAGCCGGGGGTTTTTATGTGAGATGAGTGTTTTTCATTTTCATTCATGTAAAAACTTGTATGTAATATTCTTTTATTGGGGCACTTCCAGGTAGCGGAAGTAGTCACCTTTTGTATATTATTTACTTTTCTGCACTAAGATAGACCCAAGGAGGGGAGCACAAGTAACCGGGTTCTGGGGTCCAGTGGGAGACCAACTCGAGGAGTCAAGTCCGGGTCTCCTAACCCTAGAATTGGCAGGGTTGCTTGCCGCTCTCGTAGGGGTCTAGGGGTGTGGGTTTGGCTATTCATCACGACCGTGGAATCCGTGTTTTATACTGGCTCGTATTGAAAACACGGACGTCCTAGTATATCCAATATTTCATATGATTCTTCTGCTGCGATATCTGTGATGTGATCGTGTGATGTTCTGTGATAGATACAGTATATAGTATATATGATATATTATATAGACGTTACTTATGTTTTACACCCACGCTAGCCCGGCCCCGCTCTGCCGTTAGTTACCTAACCTAACGGTGCACGAGGGGACATCGAGGCGAATACGGATGGCATAAGTGTACGTCGTATTTATCTGTGATGATTAGGTAATTAAATGATGGGACTTCATTAATGTGATTAATGAAATAAAAGAAACCTAAGATGTTGTAGAATCGAATTTCAAAATAAAACAGGTAGCTACAGTTCTTGCTTTGCACAGCGGTATATGTGATATATCCTGCACCTTATTCGATAAGGAAAGGACCGAGATCCCTTCACCGGGAGTGACTCCTTTAGCAATAACTGGCAGATGCTACACACTCGGTTTGTCTTTTGATTGCTTTTAAGAGTTTTGCTTTGCACAGTGATATATATGATATATCCCGCACCTCATTCGACGAGGAAAGGACCGACGATCCCTTCACCGGGAGTGACTCCTTTAGCAAAACTAGAAAAGCCTCAAAAGCACTCCATTTTTAAAATCATTTGATTCTACAACGATATCAAGTTCATTACGCAATAGGTTTTCAGAAAAACCTGTCGTAGCCCTCCGTCATTTCAGATAAGTTGTATATAGTATTTGTGCTGCATTTGTTGGCTTTCGTCAAGGTGCAGTGTGCGGTAGCTATATGCTGCTTATCTGCTAGCATACGATGCGATTGGGTTAGGGTAGTCGTGCGGCCTTGTTGACCTTGTCAAGGGTCGTGCGGGTGGGTTTGATTCAATCAAGAAATGACGGGCTGAACTTGACTTGCGGCCTATGGTTTGTTGACCTTGTCAAGGTCATAGATCGTTCGGGGCAAAATATTATCGGGAATTTCAAGTGTTGAAATTTGCAATGAGATTGCATACCTTCTATGAGATAGTTGGATCCCGATACCCGCTGCGAGTAAGTGTTACTCCTGGGAGAGTTTTATACATTACAATTAGCCGATCAAGTAGGTGTCTAGAAAGGTGTCAACGGGGTTACGCCTCTGGGAAAACGAGGTTTACATTAATTAGGTTCGTGCGAAAGCACGGGGGACCTCCCTCAAAGTACCGACACTGGCCTGGCTGAAAGATTGGCGAACTTGTAGTGTGTAATTAATCCCGGCTAGTCTTTCCTTTTAGGGTTTGAAGGAAGATTTGATAAAAAGCAGTGGGAGCCATCCTGATTAGATAAAATAATAACCAATCTATTCTTGACAGAGCGCACGCTGAGTGTTTTCTTCTCTCTCTCTCCAGGTAGCGACCATATCACGCCTTAATCAAGATAATAATACGGAATATTGACCGAACCCGCTTGTTATACTGAGCTGGGGAACGTTGGTCCCGCTCCAACTTATAATTGTTATAAGACAGAGCAGGAAATTGGGGAATACCAGATTTCCCATGCCGCCCAAACGAGGAGAGTGCATGATGATGCATCATCTTCGGGTGTGTTCATTATACAGAACTGTTTCTCAGTATCCTTTACGTCCTGGGTATATGATACCGGATCAGGATCCCAGATATGTAATCTGTTACATAGGGCTACAGAAAGGTAGATAACTGAGAACGGGTGATAAGTTTCATGAGGCAGAAAACGGGGCAAGAGTTGCAGCCAAGTCTGTCGGTCACTGTCACCCTGTATTACCAATACATTGATTCTGAACGAATGTTATTAGATACCGAACCTGATATACAAAATCATATCAGTCTCTTTATCAGTAAAGAAATGATAAAATTTTGTATTGTTGGATAATGTTTTGAACATTTCCTATATCAAAAGTTGATCGGTTCAGGCACGTTATCTAAAAGCATTGATGTTCTAAATCAAACTACAGATCTAAGTATACGGAACACACACAAGAGGAAGAGTTCAGAAATGAACGAATCCTTCTTGAGGCATTGTAGACTAGGTCATATCAATGCGACCCGACTAGCTGAAGTTACATGTAGATGCATATTTAAATCAGTTTGAATTTACATCTCATGAAACTTGCGAGTCATGTCACAAAGATAAAATGACCTCAGCTCTGTTTATTGGAAACGGAGAAAGAGTTAGTGAACTCTTAGGATGATACATGTTGATGTATGTAGATCCCCAGTCTACACATACCAAGACTGGTTCTTTATACTTCATTACGTTCTCTGATGATCTCTTTAGATTCAGACATATGTTCCTGTTGAAACACAAGTCCGAACCTTTTGAGATATTCACAGAATATAAGTTAGAAGTAGAGAACCAAAATAAGGGTACAAGTATTATGTCCTTTGATGTGATCAGGGAGGAGAATACTTGAGCACGGAAATCCTGGTCTTTTCTAAAGGAGAATGAGATTCTCTCTCAGCATTACTCCTCCGATACACCATAGCACGATGGTATATCGGGGCGGAGCAAATACACCCTATATGATATGGTGTGCTCTATGATGAGTACTACTGAGTTAGCTTTTTCCTTTTGGGAGTTATGCACTTGAGAAGTTGCATACCTCTTGAATAGGGTTTCAATCAAATCAGTTGCCTACCACTTCATATGTGATATGGAAAGGGAAGAGCCCATGTCTTAAGCTAGTTAAGATTTAGGGTTGACCGGCCTATGTCTAAAAGAAAAATCCGGACAAGCTCGAGGCAAGATCTGTTATGTAGAACTGGAAATGTTCCAGCTATACGAACTACAGCAGATGATTTGATAGAACCAAAGTATTCAGTAGATACCAACGAACCTCAGCCTCTCCGCCGATCTAGTAGGGTTCCTCACCCACCTGAGAGATACTTCAGTTTCTCTATGACAGTGGGAGCGAGGATTGCATCATGAGTTGATGACCCAACTAGTTTCGAGCTGGCCATCAGGAGTGGGACTCTGTAAGAATGGCTGGATGCTTAGCGATCTGAGATGGAATCCTTATACGCCAACAAAGTATGGACTTTGGTTGCTATATCTGAAGGGTTAAATCCCCATCAGGAGCAAGTATATCTTGAAAAGATTACTTGGTGTAGATGGAAAAGTTGAGACTTTCAAAGCTAGACTTGTTAAAGGTTTTCGTCATTGACCAGGCGTGGATAATGATGAAACCTTTTCAAGTAGCTATGCTTAAGTCCATCCAGATCCTACTTGCCACGGCTACATACCATGACTACGATATCTGGTGGTTGGGTGTCATGACTGCTTTTCTAAATGTTGTTTTAGAAGAGAGCGTCTATAAGTACACAGCCAGAGGGCCTCGTAGACAGTGGGAGCAGCGGAAACGTGTGCAAGATGTTTTATATGATAAAGCAGGCATCGCGGAGTTGGAACATCTGTTTTTGATGAATTAGTCAAAGAGTTTGACATCATCAAAATGGTAGATGAACCTTGTATAAACAAAAAAGTAGTAGGGAGTATGGTGACGATCCTCGTAGAGTACGTGGATGACATACTCTTGATGGGGAAGGAGTTTCCTATGCTACGCTCGATCAATCTCCGGTTATCACTAGGATTCTCCATATAGGAACAATGAGATACCTGCTAAATCCTGGATTTTGGATCTATGAGATAGATTTAAATGGATGTTAGGATTCTCACTAGTTGTAGTGAGATGGTATCAATCGATCCTGGGGAGAATCACTGGAAGGGTTCCAGGGTGATAAAGACGACTGAATGTTAGTCACAGGCATTGTCTTTACCCTCAGTAAAGGGACGGTATGTTGGAAGAGTTCCAAGCTAGATACCGTGACATACTAGACGATAAAGGCAGGATACATCGCTACTTAAGATGCTACCAAAGAGGAAGTCTGGGTGTATATTGGTTCATGAGATGAACTATGTTCCTACCATTGTGAGACAATGGAGTTGTGGCTTATGCCAAGGAACGCCCGTCCCATCGGTGATCCGGACATATTCTAAGGCAGTATCGCCTGATCATGGAGATAGTTGATCTCCAGGGTGATCGAGGTTAGGAGAGTAGATTCAGAGGACAACACAGCGAATCCACTCACAAAGGCCTGTTCCCAGAGAGAGACTTTCATGGGATGGTTGAGTATGAGATACTGCAACCACTGCTACAGATGGCCCTAGTGCAAGTGGGAGATTGTTAGTTATATGTATGCCCTAGAGGCCATTACTGTACATAGGATGTATATTGTAGTGGATGCTGGGACATATATAGGGAGGACTTTCTTGCTCGACATGATAGTATGCTATCTGGTTACCCTTTACCTTAACGTGTATGCTGATTGTCTCTCTGTTACATGTTGGTAAAGCCCTTAGGATCTGTACTTGACTACCTAGACTATGATGCGGATCATACTAGTGGGGACATGGTAGTCCATAAGTACATCCTTCAAAGTCCCTAGTCGTGGGTGTATCGAGACGGGGCATCGATATACCAGAGTAGACTAGCGTGTACCTTCTCGACCCATACAGATGGGCGATGGATGATCCCATATCCATCGGTGTTTGACATCAGAGATGATATACGGGTGCTCAGTAAAGACTGGGTACACTGGACGGACTCGCCGAGAACTCCCAGATGGTATTATACCTCACGTCAGATGGCAGTTCTCTGGTGACACTGGTACAGAGTAGTCTGTTGACCCGAGATCGTCATAGAGTCTTGTGTGGTTCCCACTGTGCTTTGATTTCCATCTTACCACGTCCAAGAGGGCGTGCAAAACGGTGGTTTTTGGGTACAGTCCCGAGTCACATGGAGGCAATGAGCGATAGGAGGGGATTCGTCTCTTCCGGTATAGGGAGTTGATGTTGCGCTGTGTTCGATTGGCTATAACAGGAAATCCCTGGCCAGGGTTGCTGAGATTTACTGGTAAGTGTTATCAGTAGTTTCTCGAACAGTTATAGACCTCATATCGACACGACTTATTGAGCTATTGGGGTCTGACGTTTACCATCCCTAGGCGAGATATGCGACATATCAGACGATCAGACCGGACTGTACGGTAGTGTTACTGGTCGGATTCACTGGAGTGTGAGCGGGCTTGCTCGTCGATCTTCAGATCGCTCAATACCCGGGTGGCCGTTACGTTTAGCAGACCGCTTGCGGCTTGTGGATGCTTGATATGATCATCATCTGCTGCCGGCGTATTGACGAGTCTTTAGAGTCCTACACAGAGGTTTCCTGGCTCAAGCGAAACGAAATAGGAGCGCATATGAGATATGTGCGGGACCGAGAATAATGCGTGTATGTGATACCGTATTCTATTCTCGCGATAAATATATCGAATGGTTGTATGCGATATAACCTAGTTATCGATTCAAGCGTTGATTCGATAAGCCGATATATTGTATACTAATCGGTTGTGTGAGACATGACCGGATCATTGAATCAAGTGTTGATTTAATGATTTAATGTATAATTATATATTTGATATATTACTTTGCATTAACTAGTATTGGTTCACTTTAAATGGATTTTCTCACTCGGGTGTGCGCATTACATATGCGATATGATTTTGTGCACTTGCTTGTATCATGTTTGATGATGCATCCTTTTTGGTTAAGTGTAAAGTATTAAACCTTGGTTAATGAAATGGTTAGGGTTTCTTATTTTTTATTCATTTATCTTATTTAATTGTCCTTTTTATTTTTGATAAATGAATAAAAGAAATGAGAAAAGAATGGTGGCTTCTTTTGTTCTTTAGTTGAAGCTTCATGAAGCTTTGTTCAAGTCAACCATTCTTATCTCATCCTTAACCCTAACCATTCCCACTAACCATGATTCATTCTCTACACTTGACTCTAGTTAAAATTATGATAAGAATTCATTTTCTTTTCTTTTTACAATTATCTTATCATATATCATCTTCTTCTTCTTCCATTTTCTTCAAGTGAAGAATGCTTGCCCCATCAATGGCAAGTGATGGAAATGAGTGAGAAATCCAAAACTAAAGTCTACCCACTTCCTATTTCTTCATCCTCTATCTCTTGCCAAGTAGTAGAGTGTGTTTACTTCACAAGTTTCTTGACTTGGTGAAGTCGGAGCTTGATTTAGCGATGACTCGACGTAGATCATCTTCGGCATGGACATCGACGACCTAGCTTGCCCATTCTCCGACGAAGCCGATCCTAGAGCCCGGATTTGACTTGGACAGCGGAGAGGACTTCGTTGCGGAGCTATGGAGGTGGAGCACCGGATCTACAAAGGTTGTATTTCCGTTTTCTCATTAGTTAAGTGTTAACTAGTTCAATGTTCGCCTAGACATCTAGTTATCGATCTGTAGTTTAGGGTTTGTAGGCACCATAATTTTTGAAATTGCCATGGTTGATGGCTTGGGAGACCTCACTAGAGTGCCTAGGAACCCTACAGCAGAAACTCGGGACGAGGCCAGTTGTTTAGCTCTTATTCCCGGTAGGGTCAACAGTCGTCGTATGGGTGCTTTAGGTGTGGTAGTCTACTTCACCTCGTTAGAGATTGTCCCGAGATACACCGGAGGGAGGCAGCGGTTCCACAGGTTACCTTACCATCTTCTCCACCTCAGAGAGCGTTGCCTCTTGCACCTGTTGTTGCTCTGTGTCAGACTTATGCACAGAGAGGTCGTGGTCGTGGAGGGTTCGTTCAGAGAGGATGGAGTGACCGAGGCGGAGGGCAGCCAGTTACCGGTAGAGGACAGCCAGTCGCAGGTAGAGGGCAGGCACGGGTGTTTGCTTTGACTCATCAGGACGCACAGACGTCCAATGTAGTGGTTTCAGGTACCCTATCAGTATGTTCTTTTGATACACACGTGTTGTTTGATCCGGGGTCTACACACTCGTATGTTTCTACACACTTCGTGCCGAGATTGGGCAGAGAGTCGTGTTTTCTAGACCAGCCGCTTGTTGTGACTACTCCTGTTGGCGAGTCGTTTATTGCGAGACACGTGTTTCGGTCGTGTGTTGTCCATATTGGTGAGAGAGTTGTCCGTCGACTTGATCCTTCTTGAGATATTGGACTTCGACGTTCTCCTGGACATGGACTGGTTAGCCACGTGCTATGCGTCTGTGGACTGTCGCAAGAAGACTGTTAGGTTTTGTTTCCCGGGCAAGTCGGTTTTTGTTGTGCACGGGGACCATGGTGCCGCCCCTCACAGTTTGATTTCGTCTCTTTGCGCTGGTCAGCTCTTGAGGAAGGGATGTCAGGGATTTCTAGTGTATGTTTGCGATACTAGAGATGCGGAGGTCCTGTTGGACCAGGTCTCGATTGTTAGTGAGTTCCCTGATGTTTTCCCTGGGCTACCACCTGAGTGTGATATTGTGTTCTGTATCGATCTGATTCCCAGCACGGGGCCTATTTCTATACCGCCTTACCGGATGGCCCCAGCAGAGCTTAGGGAGCTTAAGGATCAGTTGCAGGAGTTGCTAGATAGGGGGCTTATTCGACCGAGTGTATCTCCTTGGGGTGCTCCTGTTCTGTTTGTCAAAAGGAAGGATGGCAGTTTGCGTTTGTGCATTGATTACAGTCAGCTGAACCGGGTGATTGTTCGGAACAGATATCCCTTACCACGTATCGATGATTTGTTCGACCAGCTTCAGGGTGCGGGACACTTCTCGAAGATTGACTTGTGATCAGGCTACCATCAGTTGCGGGTTCGGCAGGAGGATATTCCGAGGATGGCTTTTCGCACGCGTTACGGACACTATGAGTTCTTGGTGATGTCGTTCGGACTCACCAATGCCCCAGCAGCGTTTATGGACTTGATGAACTGCATTTTCAGGCCGTATCTTGATCAGTTCATCATCGTATTTATTGACGACATCTTAGTGTATTCCCGGAGCCGAAAGGAGCACGAGCAGCACTTGCGGATCACATTGCAGACTTTGAGAGAGCACCAGCTGTTCGCGAAATTCTCCAAGTGCGCATTTTGGCTGGACAACGTTGATTTCTTGGGTCACGTGATTATGAGAGATGGTATACTTGTGGACCCGAAGAAGATCGAGGCCGTGCAGCATTGGCCCAGACCAGCATCAGTTACAGAGATCCGCAGCTTTCTAGGCCTGGCCGGCCAGTACCGACGATTTGTTCAAGACTTCTCCTGTATCACTGCACCGTTGACTGGGTTGACCCGGAAAGGAGTTCCTTTTGTTTGTACGGAGGCGTGCGAGCATAGCTTTCAGCAGTTGCAGACTCGTTTGATTATGGCGCCGGTATTATCATTGCCTTCGGGATTGGGCGGATTTGTGGTTTATCGTGATACTTCTCGAGTGGGGCTAGTTGTGTGTTGATGCAACACGACAGGGTTATCACGTATACTTCTCGGCAGCTAAAGAAACACGAACAAAACTATCCTACTCACGATTTAGAGATGGCTACAGTGGTTTTTGCACTCAAGATCTGGAGACATTACCTATACGGCTAGTCATGCCAGATATTCACGGACCACAAGAGCTTGAAGTACATATTTCAGCAGCGAGACCTGAATCTGAGACAGCACCGTTGGATGCAGCTAGTGAAGGACTACGATTGCGATATCCTTTATCATCCGGACAAGGCGAATGTAGTGGCGGATGCTTTGAGTCGGAGGCCCGGAGGTAGTTTATCGTGTTTGAGCGCCGTGCAGAGGCAGTCGTCAGCAGATTGGCAGATTCTATGCGACAGCCGAATGCAGTTCGAGTTTACTCCGATCGGGGGACAGCTTGCGCATATCCGTGTACGTCCACAGTTGCTTGACCGTATCCATGAGGCACAGTACAGTGATGACTGTTGTTCAGAGATCATGACATAGGTTAGACAGGGCAGAGATTCCGAGTTCTTGATCGACGATCAGGAGATACTACGATTTGGGACTAGACTGTGCGTACCAGCTTCTGAGGGACTGAGGCATGAGATTCTTGAGGAGGCCCACCGATCGGTATACAGTGTTCATCCTGGTTCCACCAAGATATATCATGATATAAGAGACGTTTACTGGTGGGAAGGGATGAAGAGAGATGTCGCCGACTTCGTTTCGAGATTCCTGACTTGTCAGCAAGTCAAGGCCGAGCACCAGAGGCCAGCGGGAGAGTTGCAGCCTTTGCCCATTCCGGAGTGGAAATGGGAGCAGATTTCTATGGACTTCATTGTAGGTCTACCCAGGACCAGTCGAGGGTATGACCCCATATGGGTGATCGTGGATCGATTGACGAAAGCGGCTCACTTTTTGCCAGTGAAGACCACTTTTGGATTTGCTCAATATGCCCAGATATACATAGATGAGATCGTACGGTTTCATGGCGTCCCAGCTTGTATCGTGCCCGACCAAGGCACCCAGTTCACCGGCCGACTATGGCAGAGGCTTCAGGAGGCTTTGGACACCCGATTGAGTTTCAGCACAGCATTTCATCCGCAGATCGACGGCCGTTCAGAGCGGACTATTCAGACTCTTGAGGACATGCTCCGAGCGTGCGTTTTGGATTTCAGTGGTAGCTGGGATCATCATTTGCCCTTAGCAGGGTTCTCCTACAACAACAGCTTCCAGGAGACGATCCAGATGGCACATTTCGAGGCTCTATATGGGAGGAGATGTAGATCGTCCGTCTGTTGGACAGAGCTCAGCGAGAGCAGTATTTTGGGACCGCAGATTGTTGAGGAGATGACCGCGAAGATCTAGTTGATTCGTGATAGGATGAGAGCGGCCCAGAGCAGGCAAAGATCTTATGCGGACCGTCGTCGGCGCAGACTTGAGTTTGCTGTGGGCGATCATGTTTTCTTGAGGGTCTCCCCAATGAAGGGCGTGATGAGATTTGGGGAAAAAGGGAAACTTAGTCCCAGATATGTGGGCCCCTTCGAGATCCTCGAGCGTGTTGGTACAGTTGCGTATCGGTTGGCTCTTCAGCCCAGTTTCCCAAACGTTCGCCCCGTATTCCACGTTTCGATGCTCCGCAAGTATCTTCATGACCCTTCTCATATGATTCAGCACCCGATGGTCCAGCTAGAGCACGACCTTTCTTTTGCAGAGCAGCCGGTGGTCATCCTGGATCGGTAGGTGAAGAAATTGAGATCGAGGGTTATACCGTCCGTAAAGGTCCTTTGGCGTGGCCTGAGCAGCGAGGAGGTCACCTGGGAGACCGAGGACTAGATGAGGAAGAAATACCCCCATCTCTTTGAAGGTACGTATAGCTAGATTTTTAAATTCGGGGACCGAATTTCTTTAAAGGGGGAAGATTGTAACACCTTGAAATTCGTTTAAGTTAATTTCGTTTTAATAAGCGTTAATGCGTGTTTTTCATAAAACCTTGTTAATAATTATTTTCCACATAAACTGGAATAAGACTATTTTAATTATGAAAATATGTAGTTACATATATAATTGTGTTTTATTATTTAATATTTTAATTATGATTCATATATTTATCAAATTTCCTAAACTAATGTTTTTCTAAGCCAAAATTTTAGTTTAGCAAGCACAACCTTTATTTCTTCACTAAACTGTTAGTTATGTATATGCCCTAGAGGCCATTGTTGTACATATGATGTATATTATGATGGATGCTTGGATATATACAGAGAGGACTTTCTTGCTCGTCATGATAGTATGCTATTTGGTTTCACTTTATCTTAACATGTTGACTTGTATTGGTTTACTGTCTTACTCTCACATGTTAATAAAGCCCTTAGGATCTGTACTCAACTACTAGGACTATGATGAGATCATACTAGTGGGGCCATAGTAGTCGATGAGTACATCCTATAAATGTTCCTAGTCGAGGGTATATCGAGACAGGGCATCGATACACCAGAGTAGACTAGCGTATACGCATCTTGACCCATATGATGGGCGATGGATGATCCCATATCCATCGGTGTTTGACATCAAGGATGGTGTACGGGTGCTCAGTGGAGACTGGGTACACTGGACGGACTCGCCAAGAACTCCCAGTTGGTGATATACCACACGTCGGATGGCAGTTCTCCGGTGACACTGGTACAGGGTAGTCTGTAGACCCGAGATCGCCATAGAGACTTGTGTGATTCCCACTGTGCTTTGATTTCCACCTTACCACGTCCAAGAGGGCATGCAAAACGGTGGCTTTTGGGTACAGTCCCGAATCACATGGAGGCAATGAGCGATAGGAGGGGATTCGTCTCTCCCGGTATAGGGAGTTGATGTCGTGCTGTGTTCGATTGGCTATAACTGGAAGTCCCTGGCCAGGGCTGATATAGAGATATACTGGTAAGTGTTACCAGTAGTTTCTCGACCTGTTATGAGCCTCACATCGACACGACTTATCGGTTGCTGGGGTCTGACGTATACCACCCCTAGACTTGATGTGCGACATATCAGACGAACAGACCGGACTGTATGGGAGTGTTACTGATTGGATTCACAGGAGAACGGATAGGCTAGCTTGTTGATCTTCTGATCGCTCAATACCTGGGTGGCTGTTACGTTTAGCTGACTGCTTGCAGCTTGTGGGTGTTTGATATGATCATCACCTGCTACCGGCGTATTGATGATTCTTTAGAGTCCTACACAGAGGTTTCTTGGCTCAGGCAAAACGGTGTAAAGGCACATATGTGATATGTGCAGGACCGAGGATAATGCGATATGAGATACCGTATTATATTCTCGTGATATTTAGATATGAACCGGAACATCGAATCAAGTGTTGATTCGATGAATCGGTACACGATATATTAGTCGGTTATATTCGATATAGCCGGATCGTCGGATCAAGTGTTGATTCGATGATTTAATGTATAATGATATATATGATATATTGTATTACATTATCTAACATTGGCTCGCTTTATTATTTCATTTTCTCACCGGATTAATACATTGATATATATGCGATATATGTTAATTGTATTATTTTCTTTTGTTACAAATATATAATATATATGTGATATATATTATTGTGACATGATATGATTCATTATGAAACATGTTTAAGGATGATAAAATGGGATTATGGTTTGGTTAGGGTTAGCTCTTTCTTGCACTTTCTAGAAGGATTCTATTTTGTCTTGGTTAAGATATTATGGTTGATCCTTATCCTTTAGCTAACCAAACCCTAACTCTAGTTTATTCTCTACAAGTTTTAACCTCTCATCCTTGACCATGGTTATATAATCAATCATATACTCTTGACTACTATTCATCACAAAAGGATTATTCTTTTCATTCTTCATCTTCTTCTCTCTTGAGTTTGAGAGAAAGCTCACTACTTAATCCTTTTTTGATGATTTATTGTGAGAAAGTGAAATAAAAAGATAGCATAAATACTACTCCATCATCCTCATCTAATCTAGCCCATTAGATTAGGGTGTTTATCTCTTTAGAGTGAGAAAGCTTGGGTTATAGCAACTTCGACGTAGATCATCGGAGAATCGGAACACTTCAAGCTAGCATGGATCATTCGAGTCGTGGAGCCTCTTATGAGTCCGGGAGATCGTGGATCGTGGCAAAGGGGCTTCTACTCGGAGTTTGTGAAGCGAAGGAGCGGACTACAAAGGTTGTAATCCATCACACTTTGGTTTAAAGATGTTATCTTGCATGCTAAACCCTAATAATCTAGCAAAGATCCCGTCTTTGGGTTGTTCGGCACATGTAAAATTTTATTTAGGCATGTTTGATGCTTTATGAACCTTCACAAGAGTGCCTAGGAACCCTACAGTGGTATCAGAGCCTAGCTAGAGCATTAGGCGACATGTTTACGAAGTTAAAACTCTGATCGAACCCGAACCGAAGAAAATGAACCCCTCTCTGGATATTTTTCAAAAATGCGATTTTTTCTGAATTAAAAATACCTGAAAAATTCAGCAGACAAAAATAAGAATAACTGTAAAATTCGACGTCGTGATCCGTACATACTGCCGTGGAATCACGGCCGTACCCTGCTTGGGCCGCGATTCCGCAGCAATAATGCTTGATATGATTGTTTTGTTTTCACAGTAATTCTTCTTATATGCTTATTTAGTTTCTGGTATTTTTATTTTGACTCAAGGGTTGAGTGTTCTTCGATTTGTTTTGTAATCGTAGATTCGATCGGAATATTTAAATTCGTTTTTATTTCCGGATATTTAGAAACTGTTAAAATGTTCGAACGGATATCATTAACTCACTTTTTCCTGGCACGAAAAACTTTCAAGTGTTGAATTTTTATCGGGTTTAAATCTTTCGGAAAAATGTGCAAGTAACACGGTGGACCCTCTAGAAGACAACAAACCTTAACTCGATTATGTGACCGTCTTGAACTGCCTTTTGAACCTTCGGGTTTGGGGCAGTACGGCGTGCCACATGTGAGGCGTTGGCTTGACCCTTCTACGGCTGGATCACTGGTACTGTGACATATTCTGGGATTATTTGAACTCCGCTCAAGTGTTGAGCACTTTAGGAAATTTTGGGTATTTGATTATCTGTTCGAAAAGTTTAACTGTCTATTTATCTGGAATGTGATACAATATGTGGAATTCATAGAGTTAGGCGTGGAATTCATAGAGTTAGGCATGAAATGCGAAGTATGTGATATTTCGGATTTACGATGTCTAAAGTGATTGTGGATTCCCAATATTGTAGTTTTACAATTTCTTTTCTGTGACCGTAAGTGTAGTATGTAGTTGTATTGCCGGTTGTCGTTGCTATACATCGGCGACGATCGGTGTATGCATACTTACTTAAGTTGATGATATGAGATATTATGTGTTGCTGAGATATGATGTGCAGGATTGTCGCGATTGAATAGCCGAGGGTTTTATGTGAGATGAGAGTTTTATATTTTCATTCTTGTAAATTCAAATGTAATGTAATATTCTTTTATTAGGGGCACTTCCACGTTGAGGTTGATGCCACCAGTGTTGTATATTATTTACTTTTCCGCATTAGGATGGACCCAAGGAAGGGAGCACAGGTGACCGGGTTCTGGGGTTCAGTAGGAGGCCATCTCGAGGAGTCGAGACCGGGTCTCCTAAACTCCAGAATTGGTAGGGTCGCTTGCCGCTCTCGTAGGGGTCCAGGGTGTGGGCTTGGCTATTCATCGCGACTGTGGAATCTGTATTTTCTATTGTTGGCTAAATACTAAATACGGACGTCCTAGTATATCCCATATTATATTTATGTTTCTGCTGCGATATCTGTGATGTGATCATTTGATATGTTGTGATGGATACAGTATATAGTATATATGATATATTATATAGACGTTACTTATGTTTTACACCCGCACTAGCCCTGCCCTGCTCTGTCGTTAGTTACCTAACTTAACGGTGCACGAGGGGACATCGAGGCGAATGCGGATGGCATAAGTGTACGTCGTATTTATCTGTGATACTTAGGAAGCATAAGATGATGGGATTTTTGTAAGTCCATGCTACCTCTCCCGGTACTTTCGGGCATGCGGAATTTGGTGAAAAACGATTTTCTAGAGGCGGTAACATGGACTTAAACTATCTACCTAACAACCTAACTACGAGTTGTTAACTACTCGGTTAGGGGGTTATACCTTTCTTTCTTGAACTCCTTCTTCTTCATCTCTTGATGGTGTACGGGTTGGCTTCACCCCGTCGTCTCCTTGCACCGAAGATCGATCCACCCGAAAGCTTCTACCTTTGGCTTCTTCTTCGAACTTTGAAGAAACTAGTTCACTTGGTTTGCCAAACCTTGTGAACTAGAGTGAGTAGAGGAGAGTGTGATGGGATTTTCTCTATGGTTCTTGCTTCTCAACACATGAGACAAGTGAACCATAGACAAGAGAGAGAGCAAGAGGAAGAGGGTGAGAGTAAGAGAATGAGAGAGCTAAAAACCAAGAGAGAGAAAGATAATGAAAGAATGAGCCTCTCTTTTCTCTTTCACCCTCTCATAATCCAAAAGTATCATGAGCTATAATGTTAATCAAGTATTATTATGTGATGGTTCATATCATGTCAAAGGCAATATCATTTCCATGCACTCATTTTGCAAACCACAACAAGCAAGCAAAAGTCTTTGCATGAAAATAACAACCATTGTGATGATGATGGTCAACTAGTCCAACCTAGTCAACCGGTCAACAAAGTCAACAAGTCAACAAAGTCAACCCCTCAACAACCATGTCACTATAATACTTAATTAATATTATTGATAAATATATATATATCATATTCTCATTAGGGTTGAGCAAAAAGTCAATAGTCAACAGTCAACGGTCAACAACCCTAATGAGAATCCTCTGCCTCTGTCTCTCCGTCAACTGTGCATACACACCAGCATCCGCGTTCCGAGGAACACGAATACAAACTGGATAAAACCAATCCCAAAACGTACACTAGGATCTGGCTTAAACCAAAGCCCGCTAGTGTAAACTGTCCGGACACTAAACGTGCACAAGTGCACGGATGTGACTGAACCCTGTCGCAAAACCATGCGACCTCTACTCTTTTGCCTAAAAGCGAATAGCTTTCTGTGTGGGACTCTAAAGACTCGACACTACTCTGGCAGTGGGTTTAACCACAGACCGCAAGCGGCACTAGCTGTGCGTAACGGTCCCCAGGTAGATGCCGACAAGAAGACTGACGAGGTGAAACCCATCTGAACTCCTACTAAGCCTGAATGTGACAATCTCCGTACAGTCCGGTCTGTTCGTCTGATACATCGCATGGCGGGCCTAGGGGGGCGGTAAACGTCAGTCCCCTAATAGCGGTACAAGTCGTGTCGGAGTGAAGCCCAATACACCCTGAGATAACACTGGAAGCCTACCAGTATATCCTGCTTGCCCTGGCCAGGGACTACTCGTGTAATGGCTCTTCTAGACACAGCGCGATGTCAACCCCCAATACCGGGAGAGACGAATCCTGTCTAACCGTCACTGCCTCCAAGTGCTTCGGGACTGCACCCAACTACTACCTGTTTGCACGACTCCTTTGAGCCGTGGTAGGGTAGTAATCAAAGTACAGTGGGAACACACTCGAGGCGAAGTGACAGTGTCAAGTCAGCGGACTAAGCTGTACTCATGTCACCTGGGAACTGATAACTGACGATAGGTATAATACCAATCGGTCAGTTCCCGACGAGTCCTGTCCAGTGTACTCGTAACCCAACGAGCACCCGCATACTATCTCCAGTACGACGTACTGATGGCTGTGGGACAGACCATCTCCCACTCTGGGATGAGAAGCGCATGCGCTAGTCTACTCCGGAGTATCGATGCCCTGTCTCGATAGTCCTGCGACTAGGCACCTGCATAAGGATGTGCTTATAGATTACCCAGCCCCCACTAGTGTGACTGCCATCACAACGCTGGTAATCAAGCAAAGATCCTAAAGGCTCCACTAATGTGCATAGGTGATATACTAAAATAAACACATGTACACATTGAAGTAGAAACAAACCAAGTAGCATACTACTATTTTAAGCAAGATTGTATATACAAGGTGAATATCCCAAGCTTCCATTAAGTAATATACAAACTAGTATGATACGGTAATGGCCTCTAGGGCATATACACTAACAATCTCCCACTTGCACTAAGGCCTTGTACTGGCGTATCGAAGACCTATCATCTCGATCAGTCGCTCGAACTGAGTCTGGGGCAAGGCCTTGGTGAATGGATCTGCAGTGTTATCTTCTGAAGCGACCCTCCGAACCTCGATCTCCTGGCGATCCACGATCTCCCTGATCAGGTGATACCGCCTTAAGATGTGTCTGGATCTCTGATGGGGCCTGGGTTTCTTCGCTAAAGCTATAGCCCCGTTGTTGTCGCAATACAGAGGTATTGGATCAACAATGGACGGAACCACCTGAAGTTCTTTCAAGAACTTCCTCATCCAGACAGCTTCTTTTGCGGCATCAGATGCAGCGATGTATTCCGCTTCCATCGTCGAGTCTGCAACGGTTTCCTGTTTGGAACTCTTCCAACACACCGCCCCTCCATTGAGGGTAAAGACAAAACCCGACATGGACTTGGAATCATCCTTGTCACTCTGGAAGCTGGAGTCAGCAAAGGCCTCGATCTGGAGGTCTTTTCCGCCATACACCAAGAACATCTCCTTAGTCCTTCTCGGGTACTTGAGAATGTTCTTTACTGCTATCCAGTGTTTCTTCCCTGGGTTCGACTGATACCGGCTTACAACGCTCAATGCGTATGCTACATCTGGTCTGGTACACAACATCGCATACATAATAGAGCCTACCGCAGATCCGTAGGGTAATGATGACATGCGAGCCCTTTCCAAATCTGTCTTGGGAGACATCTCTTTGGAGAGGGTGATTCCGTGACAAGCCGGTAGGTTACCGCGCTTGGAATCTTCCATTCTGAATCATTTCAGTATGGTGTCAATGTACCTTGACTGTGAAAGTCCCAACATCCTCTTAGATCTATCACGATAGATCTGGATCCCCAGAATGTAGTTGGCATCGCCCAGGTCCTTCATGGAGAACCTCTGTGACAAGAATCCTTTGACTAACTGTAGCATAGGAATATCATTTCCTATTAGGAGAATGTCATTGACGTACAAGACGAGGAATACCACATTTCTCCCTACAATCTTACTGTAAATGCATGGTTCATCTTGGTTTTTGACAAAGTCGAATTCTTTGACAGTATCATCAAAGCAGATGTTCCAACTCCGCGATGCCTGCTTAAGTCCATAGATGGACTTGAGCAACTTGCACACTTTACCGCTGCTCCCACTCTGAATGAATCCCTCTGGCTGATCCATATAGACGCACTCTTCTAAATTTCCATTTAGAAAAGCCGTCTTAACGTCCATCTGCCAGATCTCATAATCGTGGAAGGCAGCAATGGCAAGAAGGATCCGAATGGATTTAAGCATGGCTACCGGAGAAAAAGTCTCGTCATAGTCCAAACCAGGTCTTTGACGAAAACCCTTTGCAACGAGCCTAGCTTTATAGGTTTCAACCTGCCCATCTACACCAATCTTCTTTCTGAAGATCCATTTGCAGCCTACGGGTTTTACCCCTTCTGGAGCAAAGTCCAAAGTCCAAACTTTGTTGGTGTACATGGACTCCATCTTGGTCCGCATTGCATCCAGCCATTTTACCGAGTCACCGCTCTGAATGGCTTGCTGGAAGCTAGTAGGCTCATCATAATTAACTGTACAATCCTCTCTATCCCCGTCTATGAGAAAACCGAAGTATCTCTCGGGCGGATGAGACTGCCTACTACTTCTGCGGAGCGGCGTAGGAATGTCCGGTTCTCCTAAAACGTCTGGTTCATCCAAGCTTTCAGTAACAGCTTGTGGTTCTGGAATTTCTTCCAGTTCTATTGCGCCCCCACTTATCTGATTTTCTAAAAATTCAGTTTCCAAGAAGTGGGCATGTGGAGAAACAAAAACTTTTTGTTCTTCAGCGGAATAGAAAAGATACCCCCTGGAGTTCTTTGGGTATCCCACAAACTTACACAATACTGAGCGTGCCTCGAGCTTGTTCGCATGCCGCTTTTTTACAAAAGATGGACATCCCCATACCTTAAGATACTTAAGACAGGGTTTCTTCCCACTCCACATCTGATATGGGGTGGTAGGCACAGTCTTGGTTGGAGCCTTGTTCAAGAGATATGCAGCTGCTTCTAGTGCATAACCCCAGAAAGATCGCGGTAACTCAGCCTTACTCATCATGGAATGAACCATATCCAATAGGGTCCGATTCCGCCTTTCCGATACACCGTTGTGTTGTGGTGTGTATGGAGGAGTAAGTTGAGAGAGAATTCCATTCTCTTTTAAGTAGTCCAGAAACTCGGCACTCAAGTATTCTCCACCTCGATCCGATCTTAGAATCTTGATACTTTTGCCGGTTTGTTTTTCAACTTCATTCTTGTATTCTTGAAATTTCCCAAAGGCCTCGGATTTGTGCTTCATTAAGAAGACATGTCCATACCTAGAGAAATCATCTGTGAAAGTAATGAAGTATGAATAACCACTTCGCGCATGTGTAGATATTGGACCACACACATCACTGTGTATGAGTCCCAAGAGCTTGCTCGCTCTTTCTCCGCGTCCAGTGACGGAGTCTTTGTCATCTTTCCCATGAGACAAGATTCACAAGTGGCATAAGACTGATACTCGAACGGATTCAAGTACCCTTCTTTATGTAACTTAGTTAATCGTGTCTCATTAATGTGACCCAGTCTACAATGCCATAAGAAAGCCTGATTTGTTTCCGGAGACTTTCTTTTAAGTGTGTTCTGGACACTGAAAATCTGAGCTTGATTTAACACGTATATTCCGTTCTGTAATGTACCTGACCCAATCAGAACTTGATTTAGGTGGATGTGTACTACATCGCTTACAAAAGTAAATTCATATCCTTCCTTAGAAAGTAAGGATACAGATATGATATTACAAGTCGCACCTGGTACATACAAACAGTTACGCAAAATCAATATCTGCCCAGTTGTCAGTCCAAGATGATATTCCTCTACGGATTCAGCATCCATGCTCATTCCGTTAGCAACCCTGAGGGTCATATCACCTTTCCTGATAACCCTACGGTTTCTCAGAGCCTGTAACGAATTACAGATATGAGATCCTGATCCGGTATCCAATACCCAAGAAGTAGGGTTAACTGACATACAGTTCTCAATTACAAACACACTCGAAGCCGAAGCCACAACATGCTTCGAATTCTGGCTACTGGCTTTGCAAGCCCTGCAATCCTTCTGCTAATGTTCATTCCCGTTACAATAGGAACGTCCCTCTTTTACTACATCCAGTCCTGAAACTTTTGCCCTTACTTTTCCTTTTTCTTCCCTGGTTTCCTTCAGGGTATAAGCAGCGGGCAGGGACTGTAGAATTAAGTCAGTACTTGACCTATTCTCCAACGTGGTCTCCAGGTCCGTGAGCTCAAAATAGCTGGCCTCTGTAAGGACGTTGTCCCCTACAGATGACCCGACAGCCAACCTCGCTTAAAGCAATTCGTTCGAGGTCTCATATCTTGCGATACGAGATTGCTCTCCATATAAATCTTTGTTATGGAGGAAGATAGAAACTGAGTCCATCTTCTCGTGCTGCCTCTGGTTTGCACCATTAACTGAGGCTAACACGAGGCACTTGGCTTTCGCACAATCCTTTTCCGATGTCCTACGGATGTAAATATCCGTAACAGGGGAAACTGGACCTGAGACGGCAGGGGTTTGATTAGTTAAGAGGTGTCCCAGCTTGTCATGGGCAATAGACATCTGGACAGACCTTTGCCAGTCATAACAGTCAGGTTCAGTCATTTTATTATCTAAATGTAACCTAGGTGTGGTCACTGGGTCGCTGCAATTAAGAGAGAGAGAAGAAAACACTCAGCATGATGCTCTTGCAAGTTTAGATTGGTTTTTAATTTATCTAAACAGGATGGCTCCCACTGTCTCTCGAATCCCTCCTCAAACCATAAAGGAAGAATTAGTCGGGATCAATCTCACCGTACAATACTTGCTTAACCGTTCAGCCAGGCTAGTGTCGGTAGTTCGAGGGAG
The DNA here is from genome assembly GCA_030015575.1 of Agapanthus africanus. Taxonomy (NCBI): domain Eukaryota; kingdom Viridiplantae; phylum Streptophyta; class Magnoliopsida; order Asparagales; family Amaryllidaceae; genus Agapanthus; species Agapanthus africanus. The sequence continues at coordinate 307,931,805 of CM057342.1, forward strand.
GTTTTCCAACGCTTTCGCGAAGTTCCTTAATTAAATAACCTCTTTTCCCTGTGGGCGTAGCCCCGCTAACACCTTTCTAGACACCTACTTAGTTTATAGCATTGATCGTTAAGTGAGAAATTTCCCGAGGAGTAGCATATACTCACAGCAGGATCGGGATCCAAATATCATTGCGTGACAAAACTGAAGGAATCCTACCAGAATCATCACACTCCAAATGGTATGCAGCGCTAGCAAGTTTCAGTTCTTTTGAAACTCCCGATGTGGATTTTTGCCCCATGCTCTTATGACCTTGACGAAGGTCAACAAATCATAAGTCACATATCAAGTTCTACCCGTCATTATCCAGGTTAATTTGAACCCACCCGTATATACCCTTGACGAAGGTCAACAAGGTAATACGACTGTCCCAAACCAACGCATCTATCTATGCTACATATGAACACCCAACAGCTACCAATCACTATGCCTTGACGAAGGTCAACAAACATAGCTTGAATACTATTGAATATTCATACGAAACGACGGAGGGCTACGAATGGTTTTGGCGAAACCTTGAACGTAGTGAACTTGATATAATCGAAGGAACGAGATAGCTTTTAGAAGGAGTGGCTCAAGCTCCGCATTTAAAAGTTAGTTTTGAAAAGAACCGAGTGGTTTTTCGAAAGTGTTCCAACGATTTTTACTTGGTTTATTTTCTTGCATTAGTTCTTTTAATGCGTGATATTCTTGCATTAGTTCTTTTAATGCGTCCCATCATTTAATCCTACCATTGCAGAAAACAACCAAAATATGACGTACGCTTATGCCATTCGCATTTGCCACGGGGCCCCATCATTACCCGTTAGGTTACTTAACTAACGACAGAGCGGGGGCTGGGCTAGCGCGGCTGTAAAACATAAGCAACGCCTAAATAATATCATATATAGATATATTGCAATGATAGCCATTTCAGATCACAGATGAACACATTGGATATACTAGGAACCCGCAATTCGTATGAGCCTGTAACGAAAAGCAGATTACACGGTCGCGGTGAATAGCCAATACCCCACCCAAGACCCCTACGGGTGCGACAAACTACCCGCCAAGTACCCGAAGCGAAGCAACCTCCCTCAACCCCGTGAGTAGGCCACTCGGCACTTCGGCATACCCAGTAGTTTGTGCACCCCCTCCATGGGTCTATCTTAGGAGCAAAAACAGTAAAAAGAAATTATACAATGACGGCTACAACCCCGACCCGGTTGTGCGGCCATACAAATAATTATTACATCAATTTACAAATTTACATGAATTGAAAGAAAAGAAAACTCTCGTCTCACAACCCCCGGCTATTCACCCGCGACAATCCAATGAATTCATTTACACATTCCAGCAACATTACAGATCACAGATTTGTATAACCCCCACTAATCGACATATAGCGATTAGCAGACGTTCAATACAAATATCACATCACAGAAATACCCGTCAGCTTAAGTCTTTAGAAACTCGATCAAAATACGGTTTTTAGAGCCCCAAAAACAAATTTTTCTTTCTGGAAAATATGGGCTGAAAAAACATATACCAAAATTCCCAAAATACCCCACTAAGTATACTGCAGTGAAGAAAATTCACAGAGGAGTTAAAGTGGCCGCGGAACCGCGGCAATAGGAAGCTATTGCCGCGTTTCCGCGGTGCTTTGATGAGATCACTTGATCGTTTTTCTTCAGTGCAATATAAAAACCCTTAGTCGATTTTTGAAGCATGATTTATTACTTTTACAGAACTTTGAAAATCGACAGCAAGTTTGAAATCCGGGTTCATTTCGGGACTTTTTCTCCGATCGAATTTCTAGCTACTATGCTAACATGTTAGATAGAGTTTAACTAGACTCTGATACCACTGTAAGTCCATGCTACCTCTCCCGGTACTTTCGGGCATGCGGAATTTGGTGAAAAACGATTTTCTAGAGGCGGTAACATGGACTCAAAACCGGATCTTTGTTAAACTATCTACCTAACAACCTAACTACGAGTTGTTAACTACTCGGTTAGGGGGTTATACCTTTCTTTCTTGAACTCCTTCTTCTTCATCTCTTGATGGTGTACGGATTGGTTTCACCCCGTCGTCTCCTTGCGCCGAAGATCGATCCACCCGAAAGCTTCTACCTTTGGGCTCTTCTTCGAACTTTGAAGAAACTAGTTCACTTGGTTTGCCAAACCTTGTGAACTAGAGTGAGTAGAGGAGAGTGTGATGGGATTTTCTCTATGGTTCTTGCTTCTTAACACATGAGACAAGTGAACCATACACAAGAGAAAGAGCAAGAGGAAGAGGGTGAGAGTAAGAGAATGAGAGAGCTAAAAACCAAGAGAGAGAAAGATAATGAAAGAATGAGCCTCTCTTTTCTCTTTCACCCTCTCATAATCCAAAAGCATCATGAGCCATAATGTTAATCAAGTATTATTATGTGATGGTTCATATCATGTCAAAGGCAATATCATTTCCATGCACTCATTTTGCAAACCACAACAAGCAAGCAAAAGTCTTTGCATGAAAATGACAACCATTGTGATGATGATGGTCAACTAGTCCAACCTAGTCAACCGGTCAACAAAGTCAACAAGTCAACAAAGTCAACCCCTCAACAACCATGTCACTATAATACTTAATTAATATTATTGCTAAATATATATATATCATATTCCCATTAGGGTTGAGCAAAAAGTCAATAGTCAACAGTCAACGGTCAACAACCCTAATGAGAATCCTCTGCCTCTTTCTCTCCGTCAACTGTGCATACACACCCACATCCGCGTTCCGAGGAACACGAATACAAACTGGATAAAACCAATCCCAAAACGTACACTAGGATCTGGCTTAAACCAAAGCCCGCTAGTGTAAACTGTCCGGACACTAAACGTGCACAAGTGCACGGATGTGACTGAACCCTGTCGCAAAACCATGCGACCTCTACTCTTTTGCCTAAAAGCGAATAGCTTTCTGTGTGGGACTCTAAAGACTCGACACTACTCTGGCAGTGGGTTTAACCACAGACCGCAAATGGCACTAGCTGTGCGTACCGGTCCCCAGGTAGATGCCGACAAGAAGACTGACGAGGTGAAACCCATCTGAACTCCTACTGAGCCTGAATGTGACAATCTCCGTACAGTCCGGTCTGTTCGTCTGATACATCGCATGGCGGGCCTAGGAGGGCGGTAAACGTCAGTCCCCTAATAGCGGTACAAGTCGTGTCGGAGTGAAGCCCAATACATCCTGAGATAACACTGGAAGCCTACCAGTATATCCCGCTTGCCCTGGCCAGGGACTACTCGTGTAATGGCTCTCCTAGACACAGCGCGATGTCAACCCCCAATACCGGTAGAGACGAATCCTGTCTAACCGTCACTGCCTCCAAGTGCTTCGGGACTGCACCCAACTACTACCTATTTGCACGACTCCTTTGAGCCGTGGTAGGGTAGTAATCAAAGTACAGTGGGAACACACTCGAGGCGAAGTGACAGTGTCAAGTCAGCGGACTAAGATATACTCATGTCACCTGGGAACTGATAACTGACGACAGGTATAATACCAACCGGTCAGTTCCCGACGAGTCCTGTCCAGTGTACTCGTAACCCAACGAGCACCCGCATACTATCTCCAGTACGACGTACTGATGGCTGTGGGACAGACCATCTCCCACTCTGGGATGAGAAGCGCATGCGCTAGTCTACTCCAGAGTATCGATGCCCTGTCTCGATAGTCCTGCAACTAGGGACCTGCATAGGGATGTGCTTATAAATTACCCAGCCCCCACTAGTGTGACTGCCATCACAACGCTGGTAATCAAGCAAAGATCCTAAGGGCTCCACTAATGTGCATAGGTGATATACTAAAATAAACACATGTACACATTGAAGTAGAAACAAACCAAGTAGCATACTACTATTTTGAGCAAGATTGTATATACAAGGTGAATATCCCAAGCTTCCATTAAGTAATATACAAACTAGTATGATACAGTAATGGCCTCTAGGGCATATACACTAACAATTTTTTATTAATGAGATTAATAAAAAGAAAAGAAACCTAAAAGATGTTGTAGAATCAAAACTTTATAAAAAAGGGTAGCTACAGTTTTGCTTTACATAGTGGTATATATGATATACCCTGCACCTTATTCGATGAGGAAAGAGCCGAGATCCCTTCACCGGGAGTGACCACTTTAGCGAAACTGGCAGATGCTACAAAACTCGGTTTGTCTTTCGATTGCTTTTAGAGTTTTGCTTTGCAAAGTGATATATATGATATGTCATGCACCTTATTCGATGAGGAAAGAGCCGAGATCCCTTCACTAGGAGTGACCTCTTTAGCAAAACTAATGAAAGCCTCAAAAACACTCCATTTCAAAATTTCACATGATTCTACGACGATATCAAGTTCATTACGCTCATGGTTTTCTGAAAAACCTGCGTAACCCTCCGTCATTTCAGATAAAGACTAGTTAGTATTCGTGCTACGTTTGTTGACTATGTTAAGGCGTAGTGTGCGGTAGCTAATTAGTACTTATCTGTTAAAACATAAGATGTGATTGGATTAGGGTAGTTGTACAACTTTGTTGACTATGTTAAGGGTCGTGCAGGTGGGTTAAATTCAATCGGGAAATGACGGGCTGAACTTGGCTAGCAATTATGATTTGTTGACTATGTTAAGGTCATAAATTGCTAGGGGCAAAATATTATCGGGAATTTCAAGTGTTGAAATTTGTAATGAGATTGCATACCTTCTATGAGATAGTTGGATCCCGATACCCACTGCGAGTAAGAGTTACTCCTGGGAGAGTTTTACACAGGACAATTAGTCGATCAAGTAGGTGTCTAGAAAAGTGTTAACGAGGTTACGCCTCTGGGAAAACGAGGTTTACTTTAATTAGGTCCGTGCGAAAGCACGGGGAACCTCCCTCAAGTACCGACACTGATCTGGCTGAAAGATTGACGAAATTGTAGGGTGTAATTAATCCCGGCTAATCTTACCTTTTAGGGTTTGAAGGTAGATTTGATAAAAACAGTGGGAGACATCCTGGTTAGATAAGATAATAACCAATCTAATCTTGCAAGAGCATACGCTAAAGTGTTTTCTTCTCTCTCTCTCTCCAGGTAGCGACCATGTCAGGCCATAATCAAGATAATAATATGGATGTATTGACTGAATCCACTTATTATACTGAGCAGGGGAACGTTGGACCCGTTCTTTCTTATAAGAGTTATAATACTGAACAGGGAATAGAAGAATATCTGGATTCTCAAGCCGCCCAAAAGAACATGTATATTGATGCATCTTCTTCAGGTGTGTTAGTTATTGAGAACTGTTTCTCAGTTCACCCTACATCCTGGGTATTAGATACCGGATCAGGATCCCACATATGTAAATTGTTGCATGGGCTACGTAAAGGTAGAGAACTGGGAAAAGGTGATCATTCCATTCAAGTAGGGAATGGTGCAAGTATTGCAGCCAAAGCAGTTGGCGAATATCACCTTGTATTGCCAAGTCGTAATACACTGATTCTAAATGAGTGCTATTATATACCGAACATGATGTGCAACATTATATCAGTTTCTTTATTAAGTAAAGAAGGATATAATTTTGTAGTAAAGGATAATGTTATGAACATATTCCTAGATCAAAAGTTGATTGCATCAGGCTCGTTACATAATGGCATATTCATTCTCAATCAGAATACAGTCCTCAATATACAAAACACACACAAGAGGAAAAGTTCAGAAATGAACGAATCTTACTTGTGGCATTGTAGACTTGGTCATATCAATGCGACACGACTGGCTAAGTTACATAAGGATGGTTATTTGAATCCGTTCGAATTATCATCTTATGATACTTGCCATTCATGTCTCAAGGGAAAAATGACCAAAGCTCCGTTTAGTGGACACGGAGAAAGAGTTACTAAACTCTTAGGACTAGTACATAGTGATGTATGCGGTCCCATGTCTACGCATGCCAGGAATGGTTCTTCCTGCTTCATTACATTCACTGACGATCTCTCTAGATTTGGACATGTGTTCCTAATGAAACACAAGTCTGAAGATTTTGAGAAATTCAGAGAATATAAGCACGAAGTAGAGAATCAAACGGGCAAAAGTATTAAGATTCTTCGATCTGATCGAGGAGGTGAATACTTAAGCAATGAGTTCCTAGATTATCTAAAAGAGAATGGGATTCTCTCTCAGCTTACTCCTCCTTATACACCACAGCACAACGGTGCATCGGAACGGAGGAATCGCACCCTATTAGATATGGTACGCTCTATGATGAGCGAGGCTGAGTTGCCTATTTCCTTCTGGGGTTATGCGCTTGAGACAGCAGCATACCTATTGAATCAAGTTTCGTCTAAATCTGTGCCTACCACACCATATGAGATATGGAGTGGGAAGAGACCATATTTTAAACGAGTTAAGATATGGGGTTGTCCGGCCTATGTCAAAAAGCAAAATCCAGACAAACTCGAGGCACGGTCAGTTCTTTGCAAGTTTGTGGGATATCCTAAGAATTCCCAAGGATATTTTTTCTACCACGCTGAAGAACAAAAAGTGTTTGTTTCTCAATATGCCACCTTTTTGGAAATGGAATATCTTGCAAAAGAAATTAGTGGCAAAGAGCTAGAGCTGGAAGAGGTTCCAGAAACACAAATTGCAACTGAAGATTTAGTAGAACCAGAAGATTCAGTAGTACCCGACGAACCCCAGCCTCTCCGCCGATCTAGTAGGGTTTCTCGTCCACCTGAGAGATATTACGGTTTTCTCATTGATGGTGGAAGCGAGGATTGTATCATGGAAGATGATGACCCGACTAGTTTCGAGCAGGCCATCACGAGTAGTGACTCTGTGAAATGGCTGGATGCAATGCGATCTAAGATGGAATCCATGTACACCAATAAAGTATGGAGTTTGGAAAATGCTCCTGAAGAGGTAAAACCCATTGGGAGCAAGTGGATTTTTAAAAAGAAATTTGGTGTGGATGGAAAAGTTGAGACTTTCAAAGCTAGACTTGTAACAAAGGGATTTCGTCAATGACCAGGTGTGGATTATGACGAAACCTTTTCTCCAGTGGCTATGCTTAAGTCCATCCGGATCTTACTTGCCATTGCTGCATACCATGACTATGAAATCTGGCAAATGGATGTTAAGACCGCCTTTCTAAATGGTGATTTAGAAGAGTGCGTGTACATGACTCAGCCAGAGGGCTTCGTAGATAGTGGGAGCAGCGGAAAGGTGTGCAAACTGCTTAATTCCATTTATGGGTTAAAGCAAGCATCGCGGAGTTGGAACATCTGTTTTGATGTAGTAGTCAAAGAGTTTTACTTCATCAAAAACATAGATGAACCTTGTATCTATAAGAAGGTAGCAGAGAGTAAGGTTGTCTTCCTCGTATTATACGTGGATGACATACTCTTGATAGGAAATGATATTCCTATGCTGCAATCAGTCAAGCTCTTCTTATCACAAAGATTCTCAATGAAAGATCTAGGTGAAGCCTCATGCATATTGGGGATTAGGATCTATAGAGATAGATCCAAAAGGATACTGGGATTGTCCCAATCCAGGTACATTGACACCATACTAAAGAGGTTTAGTATGGAAGAATCCAAGCGTGGGAACCAACCCATGATCTCTGGACTCACTCTTTCCAAAGAGATGTCTCCCAAGACTGATTTGGAAAGAGCTCGCATGCAAGGCATACCCTATGCTTCGGCAGTAGGCTCTATCATGTATGCGATGCTATGTACCAGACCCGATGTTGCATACTCACTAAGTGTAGTGAGTCGGTATCTGTTGGAGATAGTGCCCTCAGAGTCAATTATTGGATCACAGGCACGTGATTGCAATGATTGAGGGAGGACCTATCCCGGTATGACAGTCTTACTCGAGATGATAGTATCCTATCTGGTTTATCTTTATCATCGTGTACTGCTTTAGGTGACCTGACAGGTCACTATTGCACGTTGATAGAGCCCCTAGGATTCTTGCTTGACCACCAGCAGTATGAGGGCGATCATATAAGTGGGAGCTGGGGTCTATAAGCACATCCTTAAAAGGTCCCTAGTCGTGGGAGTTTCGAGACAGGGCATCGATTCTCCAGAGTAGACTAGTGTATACAGTCGAGACCCCGACGAGGGGCGGTGGCCAGTCTCACAAGACACTGGTGTCAGTTGGTTCACCTAAGATGTATACAGGTGCTCATTGGGTTATGAGTACACCGGAAAGGACTCGCTGGGAACATGCTAGTTGGTCTTATACCTGACGTCAGATAGCAGTTCCCTGGTGACATGTGTACAGGTTAGTTCATCGACCTGGGGATCGTCATTTGTCTCGTGTGAGTTCCCACTGTGCTTTGATTACTACCCTACCACGGCTCAAAGGAGTCGTGCAAACAGGTTTTAGTTGGGTACAGTCCCGAGCCATATGGAGGCAGTGAGCGGATCTTCAGGGGTTCGTCTCTCCCGGTATTGGGGGTGAGGTCGCGCTGTGTCTAGGAGAGCCATTACACGAAGTCCTTGACCAAGGCAGGAGATTTACTGGTAGGTATTCCAGTAGTATCTCAGGGTGTTCTGGGCTACACTCCGACACGACTTGTACCGCTTTTAGGGGTCTGACTTTTACCAACCCCCTAGGCCCGCCATGCGATGCTCATAGACGAACGGACCGGACTGTACGGATATTGTCACTGACAGGCTCAGTAGGGTGTCAGGATGAGTTCGCTCATCGACGTCCCTTTTAGTCAATAGCTGATGGCCCATCACGTATTGGCTTATACCTCTGACGTGCTAGTGGTTAAATCCACAGCCATAGTATTGACGAGTCTTTAGAGTCCACCACACTTTTCAGTTACTCTGGCTCTCGGGCGAAACGCTGTAGAGGCCGTATGGAGATATGGCAGGGTCCGATCAGATACGTGAGGTATTGCACGGGTCAGGATCGGACGGTTTGTACTAGTGGCCGTATGGAGATATGGCAGGGTCCGATCAGATACGTGCGGTATTGCACGGATCAGGATTGGACAGTTTGTACTAGAGGCCGTATAGTTATATGGCAGGGTTCGATCTGATACGTGCGGTATTGCACGGACCAGGATCGGACGAACATTACTAGCCGGCTTTGGTTTAAGCCGGATCCTAGTTTAGTACAGTGTAGATTTTGTCTCATTGCATTTGTATCCGGTCGGAATACAGATGCGGGTGTGTATCCACAGTATCGGGGTTTTCCTGTAATTTATTACGGGACCAGTTTTCTGGAGTTGCCAGTTTGCATTCCGTTCCGGCCGGTTTTCCTTTGTTCTTTCCCGGCCGGACTTTTCCGATGGAGGGGGTTATTTGCAATTGTGCAAATAACTTTTGTGGAGGGGGTTTCTTGCAAATGGCATTATGATTGATTAAGCATCTTTTGTTTTTCATCCATGATGGTGCATTTATTTGATATGAAAGGATTAGATGTTGTTATGGAGTTGATGTGAGTTTTTCCTTTTTGCAAGGGGTCACCCTCCACCTTTTCCTACACTCACCTCCCTTAGTTGTTTTTCCCTCCACCATTCTCACATTGTAAGGGCCGGCCATATATATTGAGAGGGGAGGAAAAATGAGAGGTCCCAATTGATGTATGAGGGATTAATTCACATCTCCTTTTCATGCTTGCCAAATTCTCAAAAACCCTCTCCAAAGTTCATGATTCTCTTCATCCTTCATGGCAACTGAAACCCCAATGAGACATAGACTCTACACATCCTACAGCAAGTCTTGGGCATGTCGACTTGCCAGCTTCATGCCCGAGTTGCCTCGGTATAGAGGCGGGAGCCCGTAAAAGATGCAGGCGATGTGGTGCCCTTCCGGCAAGGAGGCGACGACCGGAGTTTCCGCGGGAGATCGGGACGATGACGAGAAGACCGGAGGACTCGGATCACTCGGTATATCTCTTCCCTATCTTGTTACTTTGCTAGATCTAGTTTAATGGCCCGATCCGGGGTTTAGTGCGTGGTGGTGCCGGTTTGCTAAGTTCGCAAAATTAAAGTTTATCACCGTTTTCGCATTTGGCCGTCGGATTGACGACCGGGGCGCCGCCGTGCACTTACAGTGGTATCAGAGCCTCGCCATTAACTTAGTCTAGCTTGGTTTAATGTGTTTTGCATTTCCGATCGACCAAAATTCCAAAATCTACATTTTTGTTCACATCAGTTTTCTGTTGAAAATTTTTGGTGTCAAAAAATTTTTCAGGTTACAGAAAAGTGATGTACTGGAAAATCTAAGGGTTCTGCGAAAATTCGATGCAGTGATTCAACTGTAGGAGCGCGGAACCGCGGCAAACACCCCCTTCTTGCCGCGGTTCCGCCGCACCTTTATGTGATCACTGTATCATATTTCTGCAGTTGCCTCCTGAATGGAATTTAGGGTTTTTGGAATATTAATATTGGGCCCAGAATTTCCTGATCGGCTACAGTATTGCTTGGGGGCCCACTTGTTAATTATTTGATCGATCGGATATTTTAAACACATTTTTCACAGTATTTACATTACATCTGCGACCGTGAATGTCACTCGATCGGTAAATCCGGTCTAACTGCTATAGCCCGGTTAGACGGATTTGCGAACGTGACTTTCACGTTGATGTTCTGTATTTTGCTGTGATGTTGCGGATCGGTCGGTGGGGATAGCCTGGATGCAATGCTAGTACAGTTTCTGTTGTATCATGTACATTTGATATTGCGGGGCGAGCGTCCGACATGTGGACTGCCGTCACTGCCTGTTTGTATTATTATTTTGGGGCACGACCAGGTTGCGGTCGATGTACCCGTTGTATGTATATTTTACTTTCTGTACTAGGATTACCCCGCGGAGGGGTGCACGGATAGCCGGGTTCTAGAAGGCAACAAGCCCGCATCTCATGGCATTGGGACGGAGGGGGCTTCACTCCAGGATTGGCTGGCTATTCGCCGCACTCGTAGGGGGTATAGGATTTCATTGCACAGGCTATCCACACGACCAGGGGAACGTCGGGTTTCAGTAGTGGCTCTGTGAAACCCGGGGATCCCAGATATCTGTATTGTTCTGTGATGCTGTACATTTCTGTGATGTTGCATTTTATTCACGCCTTGAGCGAAATATAATATATTGGTATATATATTAGTAGATGTTGTATATGTTTTTCATCCGCGCTAGTCCAGTCCCCGCTCTGCCGTTAGTTAGCTAACCTAACGGGTGATGACGGGACCCAGTGGCGAATGCGGATGGCATATACGTACGTCAGTATATTTTCGTTCTTTGTGGTGTGATCAATTGATGGGACTGCGTTGATTCGGATCAATGCATGTTAAAACAAACCTAATCTGATGTTGTTGGAACACTTTTCAAAAAGCTGTTATTGCAAGGACGTTCACTTTTGTTTTGCATCGTGGTATTCATTTGGAATATCCTGCTCCTCAGTCGACGAGGCAAGGGCCGAGATCCCTTCACCGGGAGTGACCCCTTGGACAGAAGTTTGCGTCAGGGCATTAACTTCACTATAGCCGATTACTTTTGCTTTGCATCGTGGTATTCATTTGGAATATCCTGCACCCCATTCTACGGGGAAAGAGCCGAGATCCCTTCACCGGGAGTGACCTCTTTAGTAAAGGTTTTCGTCACTATATTTTCTAAAAAACTATCCGTTCCTTCAACGATATCAAGTTCATTACGTTAAAGGTTTTCGCCAGAAACCATTCGTAGCCCTCCATCATTTCAGTTAAATATTCGGTAGTATTCAAGCTATGTATTTTGACCTCACGCCAAGGCATAGTGTTTGGTAGTTGCCGGGTATTTATCTGTTGCATAGATAGATGCGTTGGTTTGGGACAGTCGTACTACTATTTTGGCCTACGTCAAGGGTATGTACGGGTGGGTTCAAATTAACCTGGACAATGATGGGTAGAACTTGACATGTGACTTATGATATTTTGACCTCACGCCAAGGTCATAAGAGCATGGGGTAAAAATCCACATCGGGAGTTTCAAAAGAACTGAAACTTGTCAGATATGCGCATACCTTCTGGAGTGTTATACCGTGAGCGGATTCCGTCACGTTATCATGCGATGATAGTTGGATCCCGATTCCCACTGATGAGTTAGTTTACTCCTCGGGTGACCCCGACTAATTCTTCTTTCAGGTTTGGAGGAGAATTTGAGGTACAGTGGGAGGTTTCCTGATTAGATAAATTGGTAACCATTCTGATCTAGGTTAGAGTGCACGCTGAGTGTTTCTTTTCTCTCTCTCTTTGGCAGCGACCATTGACCCGACCCTAAGACTATGACTCAGAGACCAAGTTAACCGAACCTTCTTTACACTGGCTTTTGGATTGTCAGAGTTGCAGACCTCATTGCCACTCCTACTTTTACCCTTTTCTCCAGGACACCCCGTATTACTACGAACGTCCACTTCCATTGGACAAAACCATCGTATGGTTAGATACGAACTCGAAGGAATTCGAGGATGGTTTCCGGTTCTGGAGAAAACGGATAGGATTATTCAGTTGTCTTTTCCCTTTTACCTTCTCTCAAGTTGTGAGTACTCCTTGGTTTAGGAGATGGTACACCTATTATGCAAATTGGATAATCTTCTTCCAAACCTTAGGCTGGTGCCGACCGGTAGGGAATGAAGAAAACCAATTAGCCTAAAAGGTGTGCAGAAGGTATTAAGATTAAGACAAAGCAAGGGATTAGTAACAGGGCAAAGTAAATTGCGACTGATATTCACGACCAAACCAAGTATTTCTTCGCCAATCCTAAATCACCTTTGTATTTCTCCAGGACACTCCGTATCACTACGAAGATCCACAGTTTATTGGATACTCCATCGTATGGTTATATACGAACTCGAAAGGAACTTGTTCCAGTTCGGGGATGGATTCTGGTCCAGGGGAAATAGGAATAAGGTTTATTCGGTTGTCTTTTATCTTCACCTTCTCTCGCATTGCGAGTGCTCCTAGGACTAAGACAGTACACCCATTATGCTTATTGGATAGTCTTCTTCCAAACCATAGGCTGGTGCCGAATGGTAGGGAAGGAAGAAAACCATTTGGCCTAATGGGTGTGCAGAAGGTAATGACTAAAGACATATAAAGGGATTTGGAGAGGTGGCAAAGAATTATACGGTTATAGTTGTGAATCTGGATAATGGTAGAGGCATTACTAGGAATACCAGGATACCCCATCGAAACATTTCAATGTTTCAGTTCAACTGTGTACTGTTAAAAGAAAATTGATTTCCCGATTAGACACTTGCTCCAGGGTATGTATTTTCCAGGTTTGATTCTCACATCTGTATGGTTTTACAGATGATGAGTGGGAGTAAGTTTTTGGGAGTAAGGTGATCATCCTCATTATATCGGGATTCGTTGTAATCGGTGATATTTGAGGAGATCATCTGGGCTGTTTGCCGGTCGGCAAATATTTGGTTTTGAATATCCGCTGTTATGCACCAATTTCAAATTGATATATCTGTACGTCTATTTTCATAGAGTGAGATATACCTTTTAATATTATGTCGATGATATTTACCTATATCAGTGGATGGTTAGGTAAGGAGCATTAAACAGCGGTGTAATTCTTCTTAACCATAAGTACAGTTTTCAACCTACGACACACAGTGAAAGAGTTGTTAGACTCGGCGGACTTATACAGAGTATTGTATGTTGTCCAGTGTCCATTAGGACAAAGGGGTTGGTCCTCATACTATATTATGTTTACTTTTAACTTCTCTAGTTTTTAGATATGTGTTTCGTAGAAACACAGGGTCTAAGTTTTGAGGAGTTATAGGTATTTGAATAGAGTAGAGAACCAGGTGTAGCAAGTATCGAGATTCTTCAAGGTGATCGAAGATGTAGATACTTGTGTATGGTATTCAGTTGATAGTAATGATAAAGAGAAATTGCTTCTCTTTCAGGTTACTCATAATTGGAAACATTCCTAAGTTGAGTAACGCTGATCGGCCTCTCTCCATTTAGTTGACATGCACTGGAGACAGCTGCATGATTTGAATCTGGTTAAATTAAATCAGTGCCTCTGGTTCTATATTGGATATAGAACAGTTCATATCTTAACGTTGTTAAGGTACGGGGAGTTGTCCGGCTTATGATTAAAACCAGACACTGGACAACTCAAGGCACATTTCTGTAATGGCTGTTTGTGGGTTGACCCAGGCTATGACGAGGGTTGACTTTCTACCATCTGGCAGATCAATAGAAATATTGTTCTAGACTCGCCACAGTTTTATTAAAAATGAATTTTTCAAAAACAGTAGTGGGAGTATGGTAGAACTGGAAGTGATTCCAGAACCGCAAACGATTACTGAAGATTTGATAAGGAACCTAAAGATTCAATCTGATTTGACATTCCATTGGCCACTCCGCAGATAAGGTGGGTAACTTCAGCCACCCGAGAGGTACTCCGGTAGCCTCAAGGACGGTGACAGGGAAGTTCTTGTTTACCCACACTTGCCATCGTTGTTGTTCCAAGCTGCGAGACCCGGCAGGAGGATGAGTATAGCGTCGTTCTAAACTAGCTTTAGAAGTGCACATCTATATGACTCTGCCAGAGGGTTGTCATAGTCAGTGGGAGCAGCGGAAGCATTGGTGGACATCAGGCTTATGTCTATTTATAGACTAAAGCAGATATAGCGGAGTTAGATCATCTGTTTCTGATGTGACAGTCATAGGTTTGACGTCATCAGAATAGGGGATGGATCTGTTGAGAAGGTAGTAGGAAGTGATATTCCTATACTACGATCGGTTATATTTTGGTCGTCACACAGTGGTTTCTCCACAAGGGACTTGGACATTATATCAAACATACTGGTTACTAGATCTATGGTTTTAGATCTAGATTTGGGTGGTTTCCCAATCAGGGTACTTTGACAGCATTCTAAGAGTATTTAGAATGGACGACTCTTAGCACGGTAGTATACCTGCAGGTGATGGAGTCACCCTCTCTAAAGGTGTCTTATAGACTAAAGTAGAGAGGGATGCGCATGATTGGCAGATCACTTGCTCAGGCAATTGAGTCAATCATGAGATGTCAAGTACCACACCAGATGTTGTTCTTGCAGTAGGTGCAATAAGTTGATATTGATCCAATCCTGGGGAAACAGTCGGAAGCAGTTTTAGAACATAAGTGAATGTTCTAGGGATATGATAACGGCTGCCTCCTTTAGGAGACGGTTATCACTCCAGGCTTCCAAGGTGACATGGACGACAGGGTGATCGTCAGAGTTGTAGTTTTCCTTCTGACGAGGGGCAGTATTTTGGACAGGTGGTCCAAGGCAATACTGAGGGTGGCATGGCGCAGGATACTGATTAAGTTCAGTTGACGATACAGTCTAAGAAGTTTGGATTTGGAGTTCATTTATGAGCTAGGTCCCATCAGACATCCAGACATTCTAAGACAGGTATTGCTCATTTCGGGAGATGGTTTTCTCCGCGAACTTGAGATATAGAGAGGCATAGAAAGAAACATCTAGGCGGATCCACTCACTGAGGCTATCCTCGATCGCAAGAGTTTCGCAAACAGGCTTTGTGAGACTGACTAGTAGAGGAGTTGGGTGTTCGGTATCACACGGGCTGTGAGTATGCAACATCGCAATAATTAGCCTTGAGTGCAAGTGGGAGATTGTTGGAGATAGTGCCCTCAGAGTCAATTATTGGATCACAGGCACGTGATTGCAATGATTGAGGGAGGACCTATCCCGGTATGACAGTCTTACTCGAGATGATAGTATGCTATCTGGTTTATCTTTATCATCGTGTACTGCTTTAAGTGACCTGACAGGTCACTATTGCACGTTGATAGAGCCCCTAGGATTCTTGCTTGACCACCAGCAGTATGAGGGCGATCATATAAGTGGGAGCTGGGGTCTATAAGCACATCCTTAAAAGGTCCCTAGTCGTGGGAGTTTCGAGACAGGGCATCGATTCTCCAGAGTAGACTAGTGTATACAGTCGAGACCCCGACGAGGGGCGGTGGCCGGTCTCACAAGCCACTGGTGTCAGTTGGTTCACCTAAGATGTATACAGGTGCTCATTGGGTTATGAGTACACCGGACAGGACTCGCTGGGAACATGCTAGTTGATCTTATACCTGACGTCAGATAGCAGTTCCCTGGTGACATGTGTACAGGTTAGTTCATCGACCTGGGGATCGTCATTTGTCTTGTGTGAGTTCCCACTGTGCTTTGATTACTACCCTACCACGGCTCAAAGGAGTCGTGCAAACAGGTTTTAGTTGGGTACAGTCCCGAGCCACATGGAGGCAGTGAGCGGATCTTCAGGGGTTCGTCTCTCCCGGTATTGGGGGTGAGGTCGCGCTGTGTCTAGGAGAGCCATTACACGAAGTCCTTGGCCAAGGCAGGAGATTTACTGGTAGGTATTCCAGTAGTATCTCAGGGTGTTCTGGGCTACACTCCGACACGACTTGTACCGCTTTTGGGGGTCTGACTTTTACCAACCCCCTAGGCCCGCCATGCGATGCTCATAGACGAACGGACCGGACTGTACGGATATTGTCACTGACAGGCTCAGTAGGGTGTCAGGATGAGTTCGCTCATCGACGTCCCTTTTAGTCAATAGCTGGTGGCCCGTCACGTATTGGCTTATACCTCTGATGTGCTAGTGGTTAAATCCACAGCCATAGTATTGACGAGTCTTTAGAGTCCACCACACTTTTCAGTTACTCTGGCTTTCGGGCGAAACGCTGTAGAGGCCATATGGAGATATGGCAGGGTCCGATCAGATACGTGCGGTATTGCACGGGTCAGGATCGGACGGTTTGTACTAGTGGCCGTATGGAGATATGGCAGGGTCCGATCAGATACGTGCGGTATTGCACGGATCAGGATTGGACAGTTTGTACTAGAGGCCGTATAGTTATATGGCAGGGTTCGATCTGATACGTGCGATATTGCACGGACCAGGATCGGACGAACATTACTAGCCGGCTTTGGTTTAAGCCGGATCCTAGTTTAGTACAGTGTAGATTTTGTCTCATTGCATTTGTATCCGGTCGGAATACAGATGCGGGTGTGTATGCACAGTATCGGGGTTTTCCTGTAATTTATTACGGGACCAGTTTTCTGGAGTTGCCAGTTTGCATTCCGTTCCGGCCGGTTTTCCTTTGTTCTTTCCCGGCCGGACTTTTCCGATGGAGGGGGTTATTTGCAATTGTGCAAATAACTTTTGTGGAGGGGGTTTCTTGCAAATGGCATTATGATTGATTAAGCATCTTTTGTTTTTCATCCATGATGGTGCATTTATTTGATATGAAAGGATTAGATGTTGTTATGGAGTTGATGTGAGTTTTTCCTTTTTGCAAGGGGTCACCCTCCACCTTTTCCTACACTCACCTCCCTTAGTTGTTTTTCCCTCCACCATTCTCACATTGTATGGGCCGGCCATATATATTGAGAGGGGAGGAAAAATGAGAGGTCCCAATTGATGTATGAGGGATTAATTCACATCTCCTTTTCATGCTTGCCAAATTCTCAAAAACCCTCTCCAAAGTTCATGATTCTCTTCATCCTTCATGGCAACTGAAACCCCAATGAGACATAGACTCTACACATCCTACAGCAAGTCTTGGGCATGTCGACTTGCCAGCTTCATGCCCGAGTTGCCTCGGTATAGAGGCGGGAGCCCGTAAAAGATGCAGGCGATGTGGTGCCCTTCCGGCAAGGAGGTGACGACCGGAGTTTCCGCGGGAGATCGGGACGATGACGAGAAGACCGGAGGACTCGGATCACTCGGTATATCTCTTCCCTATCTTGTTACTTTGCTAGATCTAGTTTAATGGCCCGATCCGGGGTTTAGTGCGCGGTGGTGCCGGTTTGCTAAGTTCGAAAAATTAAAGTTTATCACCGTTTCCGCATTTGGCCGTCGGATTGACGACCGGGGCGCCGCCGTGCACTTACAGTATCAAGCAGATCCTGGAGAGAGTCACTGGACAGCTGTGAAGAACATTCTGAAGTACTTGCGAAGGACTAGAGATATGTTCTTGGTGTATGGTAACGGAGAACTCCGGGTGGAGTCCTTTACCGATTCCAGCTTCCAAAGTGATAAGGACGACTCTAAGTCGCACTCGGGATTTGTCTTTACCCTCAATGGAGGGGCGGTATGTTGGAAAAGTTCCAAACAGGATACCGTTGCAGACTCGACGATGGAGGCTGAATACATCGCTGCCAACGATGCTGCCAAAAGAGGCTGTCTGGATGAAGAAGTTCATCACTGAACTTGGTGTGGTTCCATCCATTGAACATCCAATACCTCTGTATTGCGATAACAATGGAGCTGTGGCTTTGGCCAAGGAACCCAGATCCCATCAGAAATCCAGACATATTCTGAGGCGGTATCACCTGATCAGGGAGATAATTGATCGCCGGGAGATCGTGGTCAGGAGAGTAGATACGAAGGACAACACTGCGGATCCACTCACGAAGGCCATTCCCCAGATACAGTTTGAGAGATTATTCGGGATGCTAGGTATGAGATACTACAACAGCTGGCCTTAGTGCAAGTGGGAGATTGTTTGTTATGTATATGCCCTAGAGGCCATTGTTGTACATATGATGTATATTATGATGGATGCTTAGATATATACAGAGAGGACTTTCTTGCTCGTCATGATAGTATGCTATTTGGTTTCACTTTATCTTAACATGTTGACTTGTATTGGTTTACTGTCTTACTCTCACATGTTGATAAAGCCCTTAGGATCTGTACTCGACTACTAGGACTATGATGAGATCATACAAGTGGGGCCATAGTAGTCGATGAGTACAACCTATAAATGTTCCTAGTCGAGGGTATATCGAGACAGGGCATCGATACACCAGAGTAGACTAGCGTATACGCATCTTGACCCATATGATGGGCGATGGATGATCCCATATCCATCGGTGTTTGACATCAAGGATGGTGTACGGGTGCTCAGTGGAGACTGGGTACACTGGACGGACTCGCCAAGAACTCCCAGTTGGTGATATACCACACGTCAGATGGCAGTTCTCCGGTGACACCGGTACAGGGTAGTTTGTAGACCCGAGATCGTCATAGAGTCATGTGTGATTCCCACTGTGCTTTGATTTCCACCTTACCACGTCCAAGAGGGCATGCAAAACGGTGGCTTTTGGGTACATTCCCGAATCACATGGAGGCAATGAGCGATAGGAGGGGATTCGTCTCTCCCGGTATAGGGAGTTGATGTCGTGCTGTGTTCGATTGGCTATAACTGGAAGTCCCTGGCCAGGGCTGATATAGAGATATACTGGTAAGTGTTACCAGTAGTTTCTCGACCTGTTATGAGCCTCACATCGACACGACTTATCGGTTACTGGGGTCTGACGTATACCACCCCTAGACTTGATATGCGACATACCGGACTGTACGGGAGTGTTACTAATTGGATTCACAGGAGAACGGACAGGCTAGCTTGTTGATCTTCTGATCGCTCAATACCTGGGTGGCTGTTACGTTTAGCTGACCGCTTGCAGCTTGTGGGTGTTTGATATGATCATCACCTGCTACCGGCGTATTGACGATTCTTTAGAGTCCTACACAGAGGTTTCTTGGCTCAGGCAAAACGGAGTAGAGGCACATATGTGATATGTGCAAGACCGAGGATAATGCGATATGAGATACCGTATTATATTCTCGCGATATTTAGATATGAACCGGGACATCGAATCAAGTGTTGATTCGATGAATCGGTGCATGATATATTAGTCGGTTATATTCGATATAGCCGGATCGTCGGATCAAGTGTTGATTCGATGATTTAATGTATAATGATATATATGATATATTGTATTACATTATCTAACATTGGCTAGCTTTATTATTTCATTTTCTCACCGGATTAATACATTGATATATATGCGATATATGTTAATTGTATTATTTTCTTTTGTTACAAATATATAATATATATGTGATATATATTATTGTGACATGATATGATTCATTATGAAACATGTTTAAGGATGATAAAATGGGATTAGGGTTTGGTTAGGGTTAGCTCTTTCTTGCACTTTCTAGAAGGATTCTATTTTGTCTTGGTTAAGATATTATGGTTGATCCTTATCCTTTAGCTAACAAAACCCTAACTCTAGTTTATTCTCTACAAGTTTTAACCTCTCATCCTTGACCATGGTTATATAATCAATCATATACTCTTGACTACTATTCATCACAAAAGGATTATTCTTTTCATTCTTCATCTTCTTCTCTCTTGAGTTTGAGAGAAAGCTCACTACTTAATCCTTTTATGATGATTTATTATGAGAAAGTGAAATAAAAAGATAGCATAAATACTACTCCATCATCCTCATCTAATCTAGCCCATTAGATTAGGGTGTTCATCTCTTTAGAGTGAGAAAGCTTGGGTTATAGCAACTTCGACGTAGATCATCGGAGAATCGGAACACTTCAAGCTAGCATGGATCGTTCGAGTCGTGGAGCCTCTTATGAGTCCGGGAGATCGTGGATCGCGGCAAAGGGACTTCTACTCGGAGCTTGTGAAGCGAAGGAGCAGACAACTGTAAGTGCACGGCGGCGCCCCGGCCGTCGATCCGACGGCCAAATGCGGAAGCGGTGATAAACTTTAATTTTGCGGACTTTGCAAACCGGCACCACCGCGCACTAATCCCCGGATCGTAACCATTAAACTAGTCTAGCTAACAAGAAGAAAGGGAAGAGATATACCGAGTGATCCGAGTCCTCCGGTCTTCTCGTCGTCGTCCCGATCTCCTGCGGAATGTCCGGTCTCCATCTCCTCGCCGGAAGGGCACCACGTCGCCTGCATCTTTTACGGGCTCCCGCCTCAATACCGAGGCAACTCGGGCGCGAAGTTGGCTGGCCGACGCGTCCAAGATTTGCTGCAGAATAGTGTGGAATAGCTGTCTCTTTGGGGTTTAGGAGGTTGCCAAATTTTTGGAGGAATATGTGTACAAGAATTTCATGGAAGGATGATGGAAAATGGAGCATCCCTTGGAAAAGCTCGGCCACTTCTATGTGTGCTCACTGGAAGAATGATAAGAATTCGCTGGAATGAATGAATGAACTCACACTCAACTCAAAGCAACCAAATTAATATATATATTAATACACAAAGCCCCCAAAACCAATCCAGCACACTCATTTTCATTCATTCCCTCACTTAAGGAAATAAACCCTTTTTTTTTTTTATGTTTTCAACCTCCTGCACACTCCCATTAATTAATCATGAAGGAAAATTTTTACCCAAAAAAATATTCCTCACTCCATGACCAGAACAGTGGCCGGCCAAAACCAAATCCAATTTCCAACACAAAAATACAAACCCATACCTATACATCTAATCTCATTTAATGCAAAAGCATGGAGCAAAAGAAATAATGCTATCATAATAAATCCTTATGCAAGAAACCCCTTCAACAAAATGTTAATTGCAAACTTGCAATTAACACCCTCCAACGAAAAGTCCGACCGGGAAGGAAAAAGAGAAAACCGGCCGGAACGGAAAGCAAACTGGCAACCCCAGAAAACTGGTCCCATAATAAATTACAGGAAAACCCCGATACTGTGCATACACACCCGCATTTGTATTTCGACCGAAATACAAATGTAAAGAGACAAAACTACATTATCAAATACTAAGATCCGGCTTAAGCCAAAGCCGGCTAGTAAAAACCGTCCGATCACGATCCGTGCAATACCGCACGTATCTGATCGAACCGTGCCATATCTCCATACGGCCTCTACAGCGTTTCGCCCGACAGCTTGAGTAACTGAAAGTGTGGTGGACTCTAAAGACTCGTCAATACTATGGCTGTGGATTTAACCACTAGCACGTCAGAGGTATAAGCCAATACGTGACGGGCCACCAGCTATTGACCAAAGGGGACGTCGATGAGCGAACTCATCCTGACACCCTACTGAGCCTGTCAGTGACAATATCCGTGCAGTCCGGTCCGTTCGTCTATGAGCATCGCATGGCGGGCCTAGGGGGTTGGTAAAAGTCAGACCCCCAAAAGCGGTACAAGTCGTGTCGGAGTGTAGCCCAGAACACCCTGAGATACTACTGGAATACCTACCAGTAAATCTCCTTGCCTTGGCCAAGGACTTTGTGTAATGGCTCTCCTAGACACAGCACGACCTCACCCCCAATACCGGGAGAGACGAACCCCTGAAGATACGCTCACTGCCTCCATGTGGCTCGGGACTGTACCCAACTAAAACCTGTTTGCACGACTCCTTTGAGCCGTGGTAGGGTAGTAATCAAAGTACAGTGGGAACTCACACGAGACAAATGACGATCCCCAGGTCGATGAACTAACCTGCACACATGTCACCAGGGAACTGCCATCTGACGTCTGGTATATGACCAACTAGCAGGTTCCCGGCGAGTCCTGTCCGGTGTACTCATAACCCAATGAGCACCTGTATACATCTTAGGTGATCCAACTGACACCAGTGGCTTGTGAGACCGGCCACCGCCCCTCGTCGGGGTCTCGACTGTATACACTAGTCTACTAATGGAGTATCGATGCCCAGTCTCGAAACTCCCACGACTAGGGACCTTTTAAGGATAAGCTTGTAGACCCCCAGCTCCCACTTATATGATCGCCCTCATACTGCTGGTGGTCAAGCAAGAATCCTAGGGGCTCTATCAACGTGTAATAGCGACGTGTCATGTCACTTAAAACAGTACACGATGATAAAGGTAAACCAGATAGCATACTATCATCTCGAGTAAGACTGTCCTACTGGGATAGGTCCTCCATCAATCATTACAATCACGTACCTGTGACCTAATAATTGACTCTGAGGGCACTATCTCCAACAATCTCCCACTTGCACTCAAGGCTAATTATTGCGATGTCGCATACTCACAGCCCGTGTGATACCGAACATCCAACTCCTCTACTAGTCAGTCTCACAAAGCTCGTTTGCGGAACTATTGCGTTCGAGGAATAGCCTCAGTGAGTGGATCCGCTTAGTTGTTTCTTTCTATGTCTCTCTATATCTCATGTTCGCGGAGAAACCCATCTCCCGAAATGAGCAATACCTGTCTTAGAATATGTCTGGATGTCTGATGGGACATAGCTCATAATTGAACTCCAAATCCAAACTTCTTAGACTGTATCGTCAACTGAACTTAATCAGTATCCTGCGCGCCATGCCTCCCTCAGTATTGCCTTGGATCACCTGTCCAAAATACTGCCCTTCGTCAGAGGGAAAACTATAACTCTGACAACCTCCTTGTCGTCCAAGTCACCCTGGAAGCCTGGAATGATAACTGTCTCCTGAATAAGGCTGTCGTTATCATATCCCTAGAACATCTACTTATGTTCTAAAACTTCTTCCGACTGTTTCTCCAGGATTGGATTAATGTCAACTTATTGCATCTAGTGCAAGAACAACATCTGGTGTGGTACTTGACATCTCATGATTGACTCAATTGCCTGAGCAAGTGATCTGCCAATCATGCACATCCCTCTCCCCTTTAGTCTGTAAGACATCTTTAGAGAGGGTGACTCCATCTGCTGCAGGTACACTACCGTGCATGGAGTCGTCCATCCTAAATACTCATAGAATGCTGTCTAAGTACCCAGATTGGGAAACCACCCAAATCTAGATCTAAAACCATAGATCTAGTATCCAGAATGTCTGATATAATATCCAAGTCCTGTGTGGAGAAAACACTGTGTGACGACCAAAATATAACCGATCGTAGTGTAGGAGTTTCCTTTCCTACTCTGTGTATGTCATCCAAACACCATGACACCACACCCTACTACCTTCTCAACTGATCCATCCCCTATTCTGATGAAGTCAAACCCACGACTGTCACGTCAGAAATAGATGATCTATCTCCGCTACATCTGCTCTAGTCTATAAATAGACATAAGCAACCTGTCCACCAATGCTTCCGCTGCTCCCACTGACTACGACAACCCTCTGGCAGAGTCATATAGACGTACACTTCTAAAACTAGTTTAGAACGACGCTATACTCATCCTCCCGCCTGGTTTCGCAGCCTGGAACAACAGCAATGGTAATTGTGGGTAAACAAGAACTTCCCTGTCACCGTCCTTGAGGCTACCGTAGTACCTCTCGGGTGCCTGAAGTTACCCACCTTATCTGCGGAGTGGCCAATGGAATGTCAATCCAGATTGAATCTTTAGGTTCCTTATCAAATCTTCAGTAATCGTTTGTGGTTCTGGAATTACTTCCAGTTCTACCATACTCCCACTACTGTTTTCTGAAAAAATCCATTTTTAATAAAACTGTGGCGAGTCTAGAACAATATTGCTATTGTTCATCCAGATGGTAGAAAGTCAACCCGCGTCATAGCCTGGGTCAACCCACAAACAGCCATTACAGAAACGTGCCTTGAGTTGTCCAGTGTCTGGTTTTAATCATAAACCGGACAACTCCCCGTACCTTAACATCGTTAAGATATGAACTGTTCTATATCCAATATAGAAACAGAGGCACTGATTTAATTGAACCAGATTCAAATCATGCAGCTGTCCCCAGCGCATGTCAACTAAATGGAAGGAGGCCGATCAGCGTTACTCAACTTAGGAATACTTCCAATTATGAGTAACCTGAAAGAGAAGCAAGATCTCTTTATCATCACTATCAACTGAATACCATACACAAGTATCTACATCTTCGATTTCTTTGAAGAATCCCGATACTTGCTACACCTGGTTCTCTACTCTATTCAAATATCTATAACTCCTCAAAACTTAGACCCTGTGTTTCTACGAAACACATGTCTAAGAACTAGAGAAGTTAAAAGTAAACAGAATATAGTATGAGGACCAACCCCTCTGTCCTAATGGACACTGGACAACATACAATACTCTGTATAAGTCCGCTGAGTCTAACAACTCTTTCACTGTGTGTCGTAGGTTGAAAACTGTACTTATGGTTAAGAAGAATTACACTGCTGTTTAATGCTCCTTACCTAACCATCCACTGATATAGGTAAATGTCATCGACATAATATCAAAAGGTATATCTTACTCTATGGAAATAGACGTACAGATATATCAATTTGAGATTGGTGCATAACAGCGGATATTCAAAACCAAATATTTGCCGACCGGCAAACAGCCCAGATGATCTCCTCAAATATCACCGATTACAACGAATCCCGATATAATGAGGATGATCACCCAATTCCCAATAACTTACTCCCACTCATCATCTGTAAAACTATACAGATGTGAGAATCAAACTTGGTAAATACATACCCTGGAGCAAGTGTCCAATCGGGAAATCAGTTTTCTTTTAACAGTACACAGTTGAACCTGAAACATTGAAATGTTTCGATGGGGTATCCTGGTATTCCTAGTAATGCCTCTACCATTATCCAGATTCACAACTATAACCGTATAATTCTTTGCCACCTCTCCAAATCCCTTCATATGTCTTTAGTCATTACCTTCTGTACACCCCTTTGGGCCAAATGGTTTTCTTCTTTCCCTACCGTTCGGCACCAGCCTATGGTTTGGAAGAAGACTATCCAATAAGCATAATGGGTGTACTGTCCTAGTCCTAGGAGCACTCGCAATGCGAGAGAAGGTGAAGATAAAAGACACCTAAATGTACTTTATTCCTATTTCTCCTGAACCAGGATCCATCCCCGAACTGGAAGAAGTTCCTTTCGAGTTCGTATATAACCATATGATGGATTATCCAATAAAATGGGATCTTCGTAGTGATACGGAGTGTCCTGGAGAAATACAAAGGTGTTTTAGGATTGGCGAAGAAATACTTGGTTCGGTCGTGAATAGCAGTCGCAATTTACTTTGCCCTCTTACTAATCCCTTGTTTTGTCTGAACTTAATACCTTCTGTACACCGTTTAGGCTAACTGGTTTTCTTCATTCCCTACCGGTCGGCACCAGCCTATGGTTTGGAAGAAGACTATCCAATTTGCGTAATAGGTGTACTACTCCTAAACGAAGGAATACTCGCAACCTGAGAGAAGGTGAAAAGAAAAGACAACTGAATAATCCTATTCGTTTTCTCCAGAACCGGAAACCATCCTCGAATTCCTTCGAGTTCGTATCTAACCATACGATGGTTTTGTCCAATGGAAGTGGACGTTCGTAGTAATACGGGGTGTCCTGGAGAAAAGGGTAAAAGTAGGAGTGGCAATGAGGTCTGCAACTCTGACAATCCAAAAGCCAGTGTTTAAGAAGGTTCGGTCAACTTGGTCACTGAGTCAAAGTCTTAGGGTCGGGTCAATGGTCGCTGCCACAGAGAGAGAGAGAAGAAACACTCAGCGTGCACTCTATCCTAGATCAGAATGGTTACCAATTTATCTAATCTGGAAACCTCCCACTGTACCTCAAATTCTCCTCCAAACCTGAAAGAAGAATTAGTCGGGGTCACCCGAGGAGTAAACCAACTCATCAGTGGGAATCGGGATCCAACTCTCATCGCATGACAACGTGACGGAATCCGCTCACGGTATCACACTCCAGAAGGTATGCGCATATCTGGCAAGTTTCAGTACTTTTGAAACTCCCGATGTGATTTCTGCCCCATGCTCTTATGACCTTGACTTTGGCCAACATATCATAAGTCACATGTCAAGTTCTACCCGTCATTCTCCAGGTTAATTTGAATCCACCCGTACATACCCTTGACTTTGGCCAACATGGCAGTACGACTGTTCCAAACCAACGCATCTATCTATGCTGCATATGAATAACCAATAGCTACCAAACACTGTGCCTTGACTTTGGCCAACATACACAGCTTGAATACTACTGACTATCCATATGAAACGACGGAGGGCTACGAATGGTTTCTGGCGAAAACCTTTAACGTAATGAACTTGATATCGTTGAAGGAACGGATAGCTTTTTAGAAAATATAGTAACGAAAACTTTCGCTAAAGAGGTCACTCCCGGTGAAGGGATCTCGGCTCTTTCCCCGTAGGATGGGGTGCAGGATATTCCAACTGAATACCACGATGCAAAGCAAAAGTAAACGGCTATAGTGAAGTTAATGCCCTGACGCAAACTTTTTGTCCAAGGGGTCACTCCCGGTGAAGGGATCTCGGCCCTTGCCTCGTCGACTGAGGAGCAGGATATTCCAAATGAATACCACGATGCAAAACAAAAGTGAACGTCCTTGCAATAACAGCTTTTTGAAAAAGTGTTCCAACAACATCAGATTAGGTTTGTTTTTTAACTTGCATTGATCCGAATCAATGCAGTCCCATCAATTGATCACACCAAAAAGAACGAAAATATACTGATGTACGTATATGCCATCCGCATTCGCCACTGGGTCCCGTCATTACCCGTTAGGTTAGCTAACTAACGACAGAGCGGGGAATGGACTAGCGCGGATGCAAAACATATACAACATCTACTAATATATATACCAATATATTATATTTCGCTCAAGGCGTGAATAAAATGCAACATCACAGAGAATGAACAGCATCACAGAAACAATACAGATATCTGGGATCCCCGGGTTTCATAGAGCCACTACTGAAACCCGACGTTCCCCTGGTCGTATGGATAGCCTGTGCAATGAAATCCTATACCCCCTACGAGTGCGGCGAATAGCCAGCCAATCCTGGAGTGAAGCCCCCTCCGTCCCAATGCCCTGAGATGCGGGCTTGTTGCCTTCTAGAACCCGGCTATCCGTGCACCCCTCCGCGGGGTAACCCTAGTACAGAAAGTAAAATATACATACACTGGGTACATCGACCGCAACCAGGTCGTGCCCCAAAAGAATAATACAAGCAGGCAGTGACGGCAGTCCACATGTCGGACGCTCGCCCCGCAATATCAAATGTACATAATACAACAACACAGTACTAGCATTGCATCCAGACTATCCCCCACGACCGATCCGCAACATCACAGCAAATGCATAGAACATCAACGTGAAAGTCACGTTCGCAAATCCGTCTAACCGGGCTATAGCAGTTAGACCGGATTTACCGATCGAGTGACATTCACGGTCGCAGATATAATGTAAATACTGTGAAAAATGTGTTTAAAAATATCCGATCGATCAAAAATTAACAAGTGGGCCCCCAATCAAAACTGTAGCACTCACAGAAAACCTGGGCCCAATTTTAATATCCCAAAACCCATGAAATTAACACATAAAGCCTCTGGAAAAAATTGATGCAGTGATGTCTACAGTATGCGGCGGAAGGGCGGCGAAATGTGGGGTTGTGCGGCGCTTCCGCGGTCTAACTGTGGGATCACATCATCGAAATTTTACAGAGTTCTTATCTTTTCTAGTACATCAATATTTTACAACCTGAAAAATTTTTCGAGACCAAAAATTTTCAACAGAGAACTGATGCATGCAAAAAATGCGGTTTTGGGATTTTTGTTCGATCGGAATTGCAAACACATTACACAAAGCTAGACTAAGTTAATGGCGAGGCTCTGATACCACTGTAAGTGCACGGCGGCGCCCCGGCCATCGATCCGACGGCCAAATGCGGAAGCGGTGATAAACTTTAATTTTGCGGACTTTGCAAACCGGCACCACCGCGCACTAATCCCCGGATCGTAACCATTAAACTAGTCTAGCTAACAAGAAGAAAGGGAAGAGATATACCGAGTGATCCGAGTCCTCCGGTCTTCTCGTCGTCGTCCCGATCTCCTGCGGAATGTCCGGTCTCCATCTCCTCGCCGGAAGGGCACCACGTCGCCTGCATCTTTTACGGGCTCCCGCCTCAATACCGAGGCAACTCGGGCGCGAAGTTGGCTGGCCGACGCGTCCAAGATTTGCTGCAGAATAGTGTGGAATAGCTGTCTCTTTGGGGTTTAGGAGGTTGCCAAATTTTTGGAGGAATATGTGTACAAGAATTTCATGGAAGGATGATGGAAAATGGAGCATCCCTTGGAAAAGCTCGGCCACTTCTATGTGTGCTCACTGGAAGAATGATAAGAATTCGCTGGAATGAATGAATGAACTCACACTCAACTCAAAGCAACCAAATTAATATATATATTAATACACAAAGCCCCCAAAACCAATCCAGCACACTCATTTTCATTCATTCCCTCACTTAAGGAAATAAACCCTTTTTTTTTTTTTATGTTTTCAACCTCCTGCACACTCCCATTAATTAATCATGAAGGAAAATTTTTACCCAAAAAAATATTCCTCACTCCATGACCAGAACAGTGGCCGGCCAAAACCAAATCCAATTTCCAACACAAAAATACAAACCCATACCTATACATCTAATCTCATTTAATGCAAAAGCATGGAGCAAAAGAAATAATGCTATCATAATAAATCCTTATGCAAGAAACCCCTTCAACAAAATGTTAATTGCAAACTTGCAATTAACACCCTCCAACGAAAAGTCCGACCGGGAAGGAAAAAGAGAAAACCGGCCGGAACGGAAAGCAAACTGGCAACCCCAGAAAACTGGTCCCATAATAAATTACAGGAAAACCCCGATACTGTGCATACACACCCGCATTTGTATTTCGACCGAAATACAAATGTAAAGAGACAAAACTACATTATCAAATACTAAGATCCGGCTTAAGCCAAAGCCGGCTAGTAAAAACCGTCCGATCACGATCCGTGCAATACCGCACGTATCTGATCGAACCGTGCCATATCTCCATACGGCCTCTACAGCGTTTCGCCCGAAAGCTTGAGTAACTGAAAGTGTGGTGGACTCTAAAGACTCGTCAATACTATGGCTGTGGATTTAACCACTAGCACGTCAGAGGTATAAGCCAATACGTGACGGGCCACCAGCTATTGACCAAAGGGGACGTCGATGAGCGAACTCATCCTGACACCCTACTGAGCCTGTCAGTGACAATATCCATGCAGTCCGGTCCGTTCGTCTATGAGCATCGCATGGCGGGCCTAGGGGGTTGGTAAAAGTCAGACCCCCAAAAGCGGTACAAGTCGTGTCGGAGTGTAGCCCAGAACACCCTGAGATACTACTGGAATACCTACCAGTAAATCTCCTTGCCTTGGCCAAGGACTTTGTGTAATGGCTCTCCTAGACACAGCACGACCTCACCCCCAATACCGGGAGAGACGAACCCCTGAAGATACGCTCACTGCCTCCATGTGGCTCGGGACTGTACCCAACTAAAACCTGTTTGCACGACTCCTTTGAGCCGTGGTAGGGTAGTAATCAAAGTACAGTGGGAACTCACACGAGACAAATGACGATCCCCAGGTCGATGAACTAACCTGCACACATGTCACCAGGGAACTGCCATCTGACGTCTGGTATATGACCAACTAGCAGGTTCCCGGCGAGTCCTGTCCGGTGTACTCATAACCCAATGAGCACCTGTATACATCTTAGGTGATCCAACTGACACCAGTGGCTTGTGAGACCGGCCACCGCCCCTCGTCGGGGTCTCGACTGTATACACTAGTCTACTAATGGAGTATCGATGCCCAGTCTCGAAACTCCCACGACTAGGGACCTTTTAAGGATAAGCTTGTAGACCCCCAGCTCCCACTTATATGATCGCCCTCATACTGCTGGTGGTCAAGCAAGAATCCTAGGGGCTCTATCAACGTGTAATAGCGACGTGTCATGTCACTTAAAACAGTACACGATGATAAAGGTAAACCAGATAGCATACTATCATCTCGAGTAAGACTGTCCTACTGGGATAGGTCCTCCATCAATCATTACAATCACGTACCTGTGACCTAATAATTGACTCTGAGGGCACTATCTCCAACAACAACAAAGGTTATAATCCATCACACTTAGGTTTAAAGATGTTATCTTGCATGCTAAACGCTAATAATCTAGCAAAGATCCCGTCTTTGGGTTGTTCGGCACATGTAAAATTTTATTTGGGTATGTTTGATGCTTTATGAACCTTCACAAGAGTGCCTAGGAACCCTACATAAACCTCATGCAAAACACCTCTTTGTTAGTCCTAGGAGCAAGTCTTTGCCTTTGAAGGCAAGGTTAGCAAGTTTGAGCCATCACTAAACCAACTTGAGATATAAAGCTTACCCTATTACCCATGTTGCTAAAATTGTAGTTTAATTAGCTTAAAGTAGTGTTTTAGTGAGTTTTGTGCTAAGTATGTGGTTTAAGTGGATATTAGATTAAGTTAAGGTTTTTATGGCTTGATTAGCTTAACTAAATGTTATTAGTGTCGTTTAATCCAAGTCTTTGCACCGGATTACACTAAAATACCCTATTGTACTAAATTAGTGTTTAATTAGTGTTTTAGTTAAGATTTGGGTTCGTTTTGGGATCTGCTTTTGAATCTGTTGCTTCAGGCAAAAGTTGCATTTACTGGAGCTTGTTTACTGGACATAGATCACACACACGAAACACGGGGCCCCCTCTCCCCTCTTTGGCCGCAATTATATGTGTTCTGGCCGCAAATTGCGGCCAGAAGGTGGAGTTGGGTGTCGGGGTTTGGGCTATGGGTGTCTGCTGTATATTGAAGGTCTTTGGTGTATGCAACTTTTCCTACTTCAGCTCGTATCAAAATCTGGAACCCCATTCCTTGTTTCTAGTACTTTTAGACTTGTGCGACACGTACGTTCTGGGTTTGTGTTTAGTCTTTGCTATGTATCGCAGTGTGTCAGAGTGGTTTCAGACATTGCACACACGTGTTGGTGTTTCGAATGCACACGCGTTTAGCTTGAGACGCTAGTTTCTCGTATGGTCTTGATATCACGTTTTTGCAGGATTTTAGCCTTATGTATGTTGCTTTGTGTAAATTCTAGGATCGCAGGCGGGGACTTCGTGTAAGTCCATGCTACCTCTCCCGGTACTTTCGGGCATGAGGAATTTGGTGAAAAACAATTTTTCTAGAGGTGGTAACATGGACTCAAAACCGGATC
Source organism: Agapanthus africanus (assembly GCA_030015575.1). Lineage (NCBI taxonomy): Eukaryota > Viridiplantae > Streptophyta > Magnoliopsida > Asparagales > Amaryllidaceae > Agapanthus > Agapanthus africanus. Next base: position 307,963,712 of record CM057342.1, read on the forward strand.
TTTGTTAAACATCTAACTAACAACCTAAGTAGGAGTTGTTAACTACTCGGTTAGGGGGTTATACCTTTCTTTCTTGATCTCCTTCATCTTCAAGCCTTGATGGTTGTCCGGATCGGCTTCACTCCGTCGTCTCCTTGTGCCGAAGATAGATCCACCTCGAAAGCTTCTACCTTTGGCTTCTTCTTCGGTCTTTGAAGAAACTAGTTCACTTGGTTTGCTAAACCCTATGAACTAGAATGAGTAGAGAAGAGTGTGTTGGGATTTTCTCTATGGTTCTTGGTTCTCAACACATGAGACAAGTGAACCATAGACTAAGAGAGGGAGAGCAAGAGGAAGGAGATGAGAGCTCAAGAACAAGAGAGAGAATGAGAATGATAGAATGAGAAAGACTTTTCTCTCTTGGCTCTCATAATCCAAAACCATCATCACAAAAATAATAATCAAGTATTGTGTAAAATGGTTCAAGTCATAATGGCTAAATCATTTCATGCACTCATTTCTCACAAGAGAAACAAGCAAGTAAAAAGTCTTTGCCATGAAATGATAGCCATTGTCATCATGATGGTCAACTAGTCCAACCTAGTCAACCGATCAACAAAGTCAACAAGTCAACAAAGTCAACCCCTCAACAACCATGTCACCACAATACTTAATTAATATTATTGTTAATCATATATCATATTCTCATTAGGGTTGACCAAAAAGTTAATAGTCAACAGTCAACGGTCAACAACCCTAATGAGAATCCTCTGCCTCTGTCTCTCCGTCAACTGTGCATACACACCCGCATCCGCGCTCCGAGGAACACGAATACATACTGGATAAATCCAATCCCAATACGTACACTACGATATGGCTTAAACCAAAGCCCGCTAGTGTAAACTGTCCGGACACTGTACGTGCATAAGTGCATGGATGTGACCGAACCCTGCCGCAAAACCATGCGACCTGTCGCAAAACCATGCGACCTCTACTCTTTTTCCTAAAGGCGAATAGCTTTGTGTTTGGGACTCTAAAGACTCGACACTACGCTGGCAGTGGGTTTAACCACAGACCGCAAGCGGCACTAGCTGTGCGTAACGGTCCCCAGGTAGATGCCGACAAGAAGACTGACGAGGTGAAACCCATCTGAACTCCTACTGAGCCTGAATGTGACAATCTCCGTATAGTCCGGTCTGTTCGTCTGATACATCGCATGGCGGGCCTAGGGGGCGGTAAACGTCAGTCCCCTAATAGCGGTACAAGTCGTGTCGGAGTGAAGCCCAAAACACCCTGAGATAACACTGGAAGCCTACCAGTATATCTCGATTGCCCTGGCCAGGGACTACTCGTGTAATGGCTCTCCTAGACACGGCGCGATGTCAACCCCCAATACCGGGAGAGACGAATCCTGTCTAACCGTTACTGCCTCCAAGTGCTTCGGGACTGCACCCAACTACTACCTATTTGCATGACTCCTTTGAGCCGTGGTAGGGTAGTAATCAAAGTATAGTGGGAACACACTCGAGGCGAAGTGATAGTGTCAAGTCAGCGGACTAAGCTGTACTCATGTCATCAGGGAACTGATAACTGACGATAGGTATAATACCAACCGGTCAGTTCCCGACGAGTCCTGTCCAGTGTACTCGTAACCCAACGAGCACCCGCATACTATCTCCAGTACGACGTACTGACGGCTGTGGGACAGACCGTCTCCCACACTGGGATGAGAAGCGCATGCGCTAGTCTACTCCGGAGTATCGATGCCTTGTCTCGATAGTCCTGCGACTAGGGACCTGCATAAGGATGTGCTTATAGATTACCCAGCCCCCACTAGTGTGACTGCCATCACAACGCTGGTAATCAAGCAAAGATCCTAAGGGCTCCACTAATGTGTATAGATGATATACTAAAATAAACACATGTACACATTGAAGTAGAAACAAACCAAGTAGCATACTACTATATTGAGCAAGATTGTTTATACAAGGTGAATATCCCAAGCTTCCATTAAGTAATATACAAACTAGTATGATACAGTAATGGCCTCTAGGGCATATACACTGACAATCTCCCACTTGCATTAAGGCCATGTACTGGCGTATCGAAGACCTATCATCTCGATCAGCCGCTCGAACCGAGTCTGGGGCAAGGCCTTGGTGAATGGTTCTGCAGTGTTATCTTCTGAAGCGACCCTCCGAACCTCGATCTCCTGGCGATCCACGATCTCCCTGATCAGGTGATACCGCCTCAAGATGTGTCTGGATCTCTGATGGGACCTGGGTTCCTTCGCTAAAGCTATAGCCCCGTTGTTGTCGCAATACAGAGGTATTGGATCAACAATGGACGGAACCACCTGAAGTTCTTTCAAGAACTTCCTCATCCAGACAGCTTCTTTTGCGGCATCAGATGCAGCGATGTATTCCGCTTCCATCGTCGAGTCTGCAACGGTTTCCTGTTTGGAACTCTTCCAACACACCGCCCCTCCATTGAGGGTAAAGACAAAACCCGACATGGACTTGGAATCATCCTTGTCACTTTGGAAGCTGGAGTCAGCAAAGGCCTCGATCTGGAGGTCTTTTCCGCCATACACCAAGAACATCTCCTTAGTCCTTCTCAGGTACTTGAGAATGTTCTTTACCCCTATCCAGTGTTTCTCCCCAGGGTTTGACTGATACCGACTTACCACACTCAGTGCATAAGCAACATCCCGTCCGGTACACAACATCGCATACATTATAGAGCCTACCGCAGAAGCGTAGGGTATAATAGACATGCGATCCCTCTCCAAATCAGTCTTGGGAGACATCTCTTTAGAGAGGGTGATCCCGTGACAAGCCGGTAGGTTACCGCGCTTGGAATCTTCCATACTGAATCTTTTCAGTACGGTGTCGATGTACCTGGACTGTGAAAGTTCTAATATCCTCTTGGATCTATCACGATGGATCCGGATCCCCAGGATGTATGAGGCATCACCCAGGTCTTTCATGGAAAACCTGTGTGACAAGAACCCCTTAACAGATTGTAGCATAGGAATGTCATTTCCTATTAAGAGAATGTCATCCACGTATAAAACGAGGAATACTACAGTTCTCGCTACAAATCTACTATAGATGCATGGTTCATCTGGATTTTTGATAAAGCCAAATTTCTTGACCGTCTCATCAAAACAAATGTTCCAACTCCGCGATGCCTGCTTTAGTCCGTAAATGGACTTAAGCAACTTGCACACCTTTCCGCTGCTCCCACTCTGAATGAAACCCTCTGGCTGGTCCATATAGACACACTCCACTAAATTTCCATTTAGAAAAGCGGTCTTTACGTCCATTTTCCAGATCTCATAATCGTGGAAGGCAGCAATGGCAAGAAGGATCCGAATGGATTTCAGCATAGCCACTGGAGAAAAGGTTTCGTCATAGTCCAAGCCAGGTCTTTGACGGAAACCCTTTGCAATAAGTCTAGCTTTATAGGTCTCAACCTGTCCATCTACACCAATCTTCCTTTTGAAGATCCACTTGCATCCTACGGGTTTTACCCCGTCTGGAGCAATGTCCAACGTCCATACTTTGTTGGTGTACATGGACACCATTTCGGTCCGCATTGCATCCAGCCATTTTACCGAGTCGACGCTCTGAACGGCTTGCTGGAAGCTAGTAGGCACATCATAATCTATGATGCAATCCTCTCTATCCCCGTCTATGAGAAAACCGTAGTATCTCTCGGGCGGATGAGACTGCCTACTACTCCTGCGGAGCGGCGTAGGAATGTCCTGTTCTTTTGAACCCTCTGGTTCCACTAAGCTCTCAGTAATAGCTCGTGGTTCTGGAATTTCTTCCAGTTCTACTGCGCTCCCACCAATTTCCTTTTCTAAAAACTGGTGTTCTAGAAAGTTGGCATGACGAGAAAAAAAAAACTTTTGTTCCTCTTCGCAGTAGAAGAAATATCCCTTGGAGTTCTTTGGATATCCCACGAACTTGCACTGTACTGAACGTGCCTCGAGCTTGTCCGCATGCTGCTTTTTGACAAAAGCTGGACTTCCCCATGTCTTAATGTGATTAAGATAGGGTCTCTTCCCACACCACATCTCATATGGCGTAGTAGGCACAGTCTTAGTAGGAACTCGGTTCAAAAGGTATGCAGCTGATTCTAGCGCATACCCCCAGAATGATCGCGGTAACTCAGCGTTACTCATCATGGACCATACCATTTCCAATAGGGTTCGGTTCCGTCTCTCCGATACACCGTTATGTTGCGGAGTGTATGGAGGAGTAAGCTGAGAGAGAATTCCGTTCTCTTTTAAATAATCCAGGAACTCGGCACTTAAGTATTCTCCACCTCGATCCGATCTTAGAATCTTGATACTTTTGCCGGTTTGTTTTTCTACTTCATTCTTATATTCCTGGAACTTTCCAAAGGCTTCGGATTTATGTTTCATTAAGAAGACATAACCGTACCTTGAAAAGTCATCCGTAAAAGTAATGAAGTAAGAATAACCGCTTCACGCATGTATAGACATTGGACCACACACGTCGCTGTGTACGAGTCCTAAGAGCTCGCTCGCTATTACTCCGTGTCCAGTGAACGGAGTCTTTGTCATCTTTCCTTTGAGACAGGATTGACAAGTGGCATACGATTGATATTCGAACGGATTCAAATATCCTTCTGTATGTAACTTCGTCAACATTCTCTCATTGATGTGACCTAGTCTACAATGCCATAAGAAAGTCTGATTTATTTCCGGAGACTTTCTTTTGTGTGTATTCTGGACATTGAAAATCTGTGGTTGGTTTAATACGTATATACCATTGCTCAATGTACCTGACCCAATCAAAACTTGATTAAGGTGAATGTTTACAACATTACTTACAAACGCAAATTCATAACCTTCTTTAGAAACTAAAGATACAGAAATGATATTACAAGTTGCGTCGGGTACAAAAAAGCAATTACGCAAAACCAAAACATGTCCATCTGACATTCCCAGGTGATAGTCCCCCACAGCCTTAGCATCCATGCTAGCTCCGTTTGCAACTCTGAGGGTCATGTCACCTGCCTTCAAAACCCTACGGTTTCTCAACGCCTGCAAAGAATTACAGATATGAGATCCTGATCCGGTATCCAATACCCAGGAAGTAGAGTTTATTGAAAGACAGTTTTCAATAACATGCACACCTGAAGCTGGAGCCGCAACCTGCTTCAATTCCTGTGTCCTGGCTTTCCAAGCCCTGCAATCATTCTTCCAGTGTCCTTTCTTATGACAATAGAAGCATTCTTCTTTATCCACAACCTGCCCCGCTTTCTTTGTTGCTTTTGCTTTTCCCTTCGTATCCACTTTACTAACACCGCCCCTTGGTTTGGCGGGGGCTTTCTTCTTCTTTCCCTTGGCTTTCGCCTTGGACCTAGAAGAGGAAGATCCTCCTACAAACAAAGTGGATGTTTCCCTACCTATCTGTAGGGTGCCCTCTGCACTCCTCAGCATGTTGAGGAGTTTTGAAAGTTCAACTTCTTTTTCTTGTAAGTTGAAGTTCAGGATAAACTGGGCGTAAGTGGAAGGAAGGGACTGGAGAATCAAGTCCGTATAGAGCTCGTTCTCTAATGTGGTCCCAAGTTCTGCGAGCTCCTCAATGAAGCCAATCATCTTAAGCACGTGTTCCGCTACCGATGATCCGATGGCCAACCTTGCCGAAAATAACTTCTTCGACACTTCGTATCTTCCGATACGAGACTGCTCTCCATACAGTTCTTTTGTATGGAGAAATATGGATTCAAGGTCCATATTCTCGTGCCTCCTCTGATGTTCGTTGTCCATAGAGGCAAGTACGAGGCACTTGGCCTTCGCGCTATCAATCTCCCAAGTCTTATGGATTTCCTTATCCGCGACACTGGAGGTGGGACTTGGGACAGGGGGAGCTTTGGTGGTAAGAAAATACCCCAGCTTGTCGTAAGTGATTGCCATTTTGACATTCCTGAGCCAATCTTTGTAGTTTGGCCCTGTCAGTATGTTTTTATCTAGAAGTAACTTAAGTCCAGTCATGTCGATTGGTCGCTGCAATTAGGAGAAAGAAGAAGAAACACTCAGCATGATGCTCTTGCAAGTTTAGAGTGGTTTTTAGTTTGTCTAAACAGGATGGCTCCCACTGTTTCTCGAATCCCTCCTCAAACCAAAAAGGAAGAATTAGTCAGGATCAATCTCACCGTACAATACTTGCTTAACCGTTCGGCCAGGCTGGTGTCGGTATTTCGAGGGAGGTTTTCCAACGCTTTCGCGAAGTTCCTTAATTTAAGAACCTCTTTTCCCTGGGGGCGTAGCCCCGCTAACACCTTTCTAGACACCTACTTGGTTTATAGCATTGATCGTTAAGTGAGAAATTTCCCGAGGAGTAGCATATACTCACAGTAGGATCGGGATCCAAATATCATCGCGTGACGAAACTGAAGGAATCCTACCAGAATCATCACACTCCAAATGGTATGCAACACTAGCAAATTTTAGTTCTTTTGAAACTCCCGATGTGGATTTTTGCCCCATGCTCTTATGACCTTGACTTTGGCCAAAATATCATAAGTCACATGTCAAGTTCTACCCGTCATTCTCCAGGTTAATTTGGATCCATCCGTATCTACCCTTGACTTTGGCTAAAATGGCAGTACGACTCTCCCAAACCAACGCATCTATCTATGCTACACATGAATACCCAATAGCTACCAATCACTATGCCTTGACTTTGGCCAACATACACAGCTTGAATACTATTGACTATTCATGTGAAACGACGGAGGGCTATGAATGGTTTTGGCAAAACCGTGAACGTAGTGAACTTGATATAATCGATGGAACGAGATAGCTTTTAAAAGGAGTGGCTCAAACTCCGCATTTAAATGTTAGTTTTGAAAAGAACCGAGTGGTTTTCCGAAAGTGTTCCAACGATTTTAACTTGGTTTATTTTCTTGCATTAGTTCTTTTAATGCGTGATATTCTTGCATTAGTTCTTTTAATGCGTCCCATCAATTAATCCTACCATTGCAGAAAACAACCAAAATATGACGTACGCTTATGCCATTCGCATTCGCCATGGGGCCCCGTCATTACCCCTTAGGTTACTTAACTAACGACAGAGCGGGGGCCGGGCTAGCGCGGCTGTAAAACATAAGCAACGCCTAAATAATATCATATATAGATATATTGCAATGATAGCCATTTCAGATCACAGATAAACACATTGGATATATTAGGAACCTGCAATTCGTACGAGCCTGTAACGAAAAGCAGATTACACGGTCGCGGTGAATAGCCAAAACCCCACCCAAGACCCCTACGGGTGCGGCAAACTACTCGCCAAGTACCCGAAACGAAGCAACCTCCCTCAACCCCGTGAGTAGGCCACTCGGCACTTCGGCATACCCGGTAGTTTGTGCACCCCCTCCATGGGTCTATCCTAGGAGCAAAAACAGTAAAAAGAAATTATACAATGACGGCTACAACCCCGACCCGGTTGTGCGGCCATACAAATAATTATTACATCAATTTACAAATTTACATGAATTGAAAGAAAAGAAAACTCTCGTCTCACAACCCCCGGCTATTCACCCGCGACAACCAATGAATTCATATACACAAACCAATAACATTACAGATCACAGATTTGTATAACCCCCACTAATCGACATATAGCGATTAGCAGACGTTCAATACAAATATCACATCACAGAAAAACCCGTCAGCTTAAGTCTTTTAGAAGTTCGATCAAAAATACGGATTTTTAGGCCCCAAACATAAAATTTTCGTTCTGGAAAATCTGGGCTGAAAAAACATATACCAAAATTCCCAAAATACCCCATAGAACAAACTGCAGTGAAGACGATCCAGAGAGGAGCTCAATCGGCCGCGGAACCGCGGCAATAGCAAGCTATTGCCGCGTTTCCGCGGTGGTTTGGTGAGATCTCTGGACCGTTTTTCTACAGTAGACTATAAAAACCCTGAGTCGATTTTTAAAGCATGATTTATTACTATTACAGAACTTTAAAAATCGACAGCAACTTTGAATTTCGGGTGTATTTCGTGACTTTTTCTCCGATCGAATTTCTAATTACTTTGCTAACATGTTAGATAGAGTTTAACTAGGCTCTGATACCACTGTAAGTCCATGCTACCTCTCCCGGTACTTTCGGGCATGCGGAATTTGGTGAAAAACAATTTTTCTAGAGGTGGTAACATGGACTCAAAACCGGATCTTTGTTAAACATCTAACTAACAACCTAACTAGGAGTTGTTAACTACTCGGTTAGGGGGTTATACCTTTCTTTCTTGATCTCCTTCGTCTTCAAGCCTCGATGGTTGTCCGGATCGGCTTCACTCCTTCGTCTCCTTGCGCCGAAGATAGATCCACCTCGAAAGCTTCTACCTTTGGCTTCTTCTTCGGTCTTTGAAGAAACTAGTTTACTTGGTTTGCTAAACCCTATGAACTAGAATGAGTAGAGAAGAGTGTGTTGGGATTTTCTCTATGGTTCTTGGTTCTCAACACATGAGACAAGTGAACCATAGACTAAGAGAGGGAGAGCAAGAGGAAGGAGATGAGAGCTCAAGAACAAGAGAGAGAATGAGAATGATAGAATGAGAAAGACTTTTCTCTCTTGGCTCTCATAATCCAAAACCATCATCACAAAAATAATAATCAAGTATTGTGTAAAATGGTTCAAGTCAAAATGGCTAAATCATTTCATGCACTCATTTCTCACAAGAGAAACAAGCAAGTAAAAAGTCTTTGCCATGAAATGATAGCCATTGTCATCATGATGGTCAACTAGTCCAACCTAGTCAACCGGTCAACAAAGTCAACAAGTCAACCCCTCAACAACCATGTCACCACAATACTTAATTAATATTATTGTTAATCATATATCATATTCTCATTAGGGTTGACCAAAAAGTCAATAGTCAGCAGTCAACGGTCAACAACCCTAATGAGAATCCTCTGCCTCTGTCTCTCCGTCAACTGTGCATACACACCCGCATCCGCGTTCCGAGGAACACGAATACATACTGGATAAATCCAATCCCAATACGTACACTACGATTTGGCTTAAACCAAAGCCCGCTAGTGTAAACTGTCCGGACACTGTACGTGCATAAGTGCACGGATGTGACCGAACCCTGCCGCAAAACCATGCGACCTCTACTCTTTTGCCTAAAGGCGAATAGCTTTCTGTGTGGGACTCTAAAGACTCGACACTACGCTGGCAGTGGGTTTAACCACAGACCGCAAGCGGCACTAGCTGTGCGTAACGGTCCTCAGGTAGATGCCGACAAGAAGACTGACGAGGTGAAACCCATCTGAACTCCTACTGAGCCTGAATGTGACAATCTCCGTATAGTCCGGTCTGTTCATCTGATACATCGCATGGCGGGCCTAGGGGGCGGTAAACGTCAGTCCCCTAATAGCGGTACAAGTCGTGTTGGAGTGAAGCCCAAAACACCCTGAGATAACACTGGAAGCCTACCAGTATATCTCGATTGCCCTAGCCAGGGACTACTCGTGTAATGGCTCTCCTAGACACAGCGCGATATCAACCCCCAATACCGGGAGAGACGAATCCTGTCTAACCGTCACTGCCTTCAAGTGCTTCGGGACTGCACCCAACTACTACCTGTTTGCACGACTCCTTTGAGCCGTGGTAGGGTGGTAATCAAAGTACAGTGGGAACACACTCGAGGCAAAGTGATAGTGTCAAGTCAGCGGACTAAGCTGTACTCATGTCACCTGGGAACTGATAACTGACGATAGGTATAATACCAACCGGTCAGTTCCCGACGAGTCCTGTCCAGTGTACTCGTAACCCAACGAGCACCCGCATACTATCTCCAGTACGACGTACTGACGGCTGTGGGACAGACCGTCTCCCACACTGGGATGAGAAGCGCATGCGCTAGTCTACTCCGGAGTATCGATGCCCTGTCTCGATAGTCCTGCGACTAGGGACCTGCATAAGGATGTGCTTATAGATTACCCAGCCCCCACTAGTGTGACTGCCATCACAACGCTGGTAATCAAGCAAAGATCCTAAGGGCTCCACTAATGTGTATAGGTGATATACTAAAATAAACACATGTACACATTGAAGTAGAAACAAACCAAGTAGCATACTACTATATTGAGCAAGATTGTTTATACAAGGTGAATATCCCAAGCTTCCATTAAGTAATATGCAAACTAGTATGATACAGTAATGGCCTCTAGGGCATATACACTAACACTTCGGACGCCGCGAAGAAGGGGAAGCATGTGGTCGGGTATACTTAGCTCGAGATCGCCGATGAGTAGATTTAATATCTATGGGGAAATCGCCCGTATGGCGTTATGCGTCAGGGCATGATATACTAATGTAGACGCATGTTTATACTATGTAGATTGCTTGTGCATAAGCATAGTACATACTATTAGATTGTTGTGCCTTGACTGAGTATCTACTGGACACTGCACTATTACTGACGGTCCATGTTGCACGAGCACTAATTTGCATGTTACACCCACACCGTCGGTAATTGCCATGACACGCCTATACACATATACAGTAGTTCATTGCTATTTTCATTGACACTTGAATTATGATATATACTGTACAGTCATACTTGTGTACATACATACTGTACACTCATACTTACGTACATACATACTGTACATCCATACCTGCATACATACATAGATGATGCTGGCTTTGATTTTGAGGATTGGGAACCGCATGATATATTTTAAAAACTGGATTCATTTAAAAGAGCGGTTTCCCCTTTATGCTCATAGTACAATTTTATGTTGCATACAACATATTGCATGGATTTACGCATTGAGATATGGATTTCATATGATTTCTGGATTTGAGAACCGTGGTGTTATTTCAAGAAAGTATGCATTGTCTTAAAAACCCGGTTTCTCTTGATATGATATTTCAGTGCGTCAACAATGCGTTTTATCGGTTCTAAGACGTGTGACATATGAAACCCGATTCGAGGAGTAGACGATCCGTTTGCGGGTTCATGGTGGACCCGGTATGGTTCCCCGGGGCGAGAAATGTTTTTCGTGGAGTAGACGATGAGCCTGGCAGGGTGGCTAGTACCTACCGGTGATTGGTTGGACCTGGCGGTTATCCGGAGGATACTGACCAGAGTCCAGAGATGGTTATGGGCCGACCCGTACTGCCGGGGCCCGAGGGAAGATTCCGCAAACGGAGCCCGTTGGCCGATCCGGACTGACGGAGCCCGATATATGTTGTCACGACCCGAAACAGCTCGTGACTGGCCCTTGAATCATATGAAGTCTATAGGACCCCATCTAATCCAAGTAAGCCAAAGCCTAGAAATCTAAAACCATTTTAAATAATAAATGAAGGAGAAATAGTTTAAGAAGTGAAGAAAACATGTTTCAAAAGCAAGGTTTTTAAATAACTAAGCCGAATATGCATTTTAAAATGTATAGTCTTTTCTAAAAATTTCGGCAGAGTTTCCTTTATAAATACTGGCCCCGAACGGGGAACAACAAGAATAATATATATATGCAATAATAAAAGGCATCCCCAAGCGGGAGCTAGCTCTTCGCCAATCGACGGTCACAATCACGCAAGCAATATAATATATAACGCCGAAGGGCGAGGATCAAAACACAGAAAGAACTCAAAACAGCAGGAAAAAAACCGTAGTACTACTAAGCGCGACTCTAAGGTCGAAATAATACATAACTGTTTTTAAGTCTAAAACAATATACAAGTTTTGGTTGATGGAACTTCTAGATACAATGAATAATACATGTACAATGGTGTTTCGGATACAAACGAACCCACCTACCGAAGCAAATCACCCGCAAAAGAAGTAGTGTGCCAGAAATGCCGCTATGGAACCTGTACGGCAACACCTGCAAGAACTGTGGCACAACGGGGGTGAGTTGCAACTCGTGAATAGAAAATATCTACAAGCAGAAATCGAATGCACAACATAATTCTAGGTCAATACGATCAGATATATAACCCTCAAAGAATAAGTCTGAAGCATGAAATGGTGGCAATGTAACATCTAAACATGTATGTAGTGCCAAGTACTCATGCCAGTGCCTCAGGTAATAACATGTCAAAAATATAAGGTATGTCTGCATGAAGTAAATATGATGAAGTATCAAAATGGATATCAATACACATATATTAGCGTCCCATTCCACTAATATTGGTGTAAGGGTATATATAACAGCGCCCTCATACCCTGTTATATATACAAATGAAGTATGATCAATGTAATCAAAGTCAGTATGTGATCAATGTCTGTATATATGTGGATCCCGTCCACCTGTCACCCAATGACAATAAGCCTCATGCATGTAAACATCGTAAAGCATATGCATGGAAATATGAGGATATAATCAAAATCATGGAACCTGAGTGCCTAGCATCGACACCCGAAAACATCATGAAACCTGTGCCTAGCATTGGCACGTAAATCCTCATCTATCGAGCTCCGTCAGTCCGGACCAGCCCTGATAGGTACGTATCATACGCTATCTCGAAAAACCCGAGTGCCCAGCTTCGACCCTCGAATTTCTGGCGTATCCATACGTACAAAACTCCGATCGGTATTCCCAAGATAACAGCCGAGTAAAAGGTAATATCATCAGACAGTATGGTTCCCCAGACGGGCTCATCGGCTCATAGCACATCGACATCCCTTTCTTGCCCCGGGATACTCCAGGCCCCACCATGTACCCTCTACGGCCTCGACGCCTCCTTGTAGGGGTATAATATGTATCAGAACCGATAAAACTCATGGTGGAAGCTGAAATATCATATCAAGGGTAACCAGGTTTGTAAAACATTTACAAAATCTCTTTGAAATACCCACGGTTCCCCAAATCTAGAAATATCATGGAAACAACATATCTCAATGCGCGTAATCAAAAAGCATGATGTATGTGGCATGTAAAAGAAATGCAAGCATATCAGTATATCATGCGACATGGAATAGTAATATGCACATGTTTAGGGAAGACCGCTTCTCTAAAATAAATCAGTTTTTAAAAGGTATCTTGCGGTTCCCAATTTCCAAGTCAAGCCAGAATCATCTATGTATGTGCAAAGGTATATGTGTACCAGTATTCCATGCAAGAGATCATATCCAGAATGCAACAGTACTACAGTGTTGTGACATGGCAATTGTCGATGATGAAGTGTGTGAGCCGGCAAAAAGTATATGTGGAACATATGCATCATCGATAATGGTGCTGGTGTCCTAACAGCATGATGGTGATATATAGCAATAAACACATTTACATATGCAAAGAGATGCGAATAGCATGAAAATGCGAAAAGCGAATAATCAACACAACAGTGAAGAATCTACATCAATATGTATATGTCATGCAGCTGTGCCATTTGAAATAAAACGAATCAGGATTTTTAGTAAAATAAGGGCTACGGTGTTTTTAAGAAAAAGATGCGCCTTTTTAAAGTATCCGTAGAATCCCTTTTGCCTGTCTTTAAAATATTCCTGATTCGTTAGTTTTTGAAATAGGTATGACTCGGGTCTAGTCTAACATCTACTATGCAAACTACAGATCTGAATATCAAGTCAGTCGGGAGGGGTATAGAAACCACCTAAATTTGAGTCGATATATATAAATATAATATAATAGTCGGTGATCCCGCCTCAATAGTATCGAGTACGATACAGTATATCATATGACAATCCTCAAGTCATGAGTGCGGATCTATCATCAATATAAAGCTCGTACGGTAAATCGTCATACGGCATCCCAATAGCTGGGTACGGGTCAATATCACATTCATCTCATCAATTATCTGGTATCCTCATCATCATCTCACATAATCTGGGGTACTGATCTAAGTCTAGTACAACTGATACCATCAATATAACTGCGTGTGTAAACACACGTCCAAAGGCCCGATAGAGATCACATGTCGTATCCCAAATATGAATCACATCATGTCACCGATCTCACGGCACAATGCCCAATATCATCGACTCATCTCCAAAGTCATCCACTATCCATCATCATCACAGTATAAGTATAGCAAATCAACATGTGTGTGCGTGTGGGTGTAAACCTATCCTAGGGTTCGCAACTAGGAACTATTCTAGTTTACTTCTAACCCTATCACATCTAACACATCTCAAATAATCCACGACACTATACTATCATATATATAACATATAGTATATCAACTACGGACTGCGGGGGTGCTATACGCCATCCACCCGACTTCCTCCCATAGATATAATCTACTCACCTTACGTCTTCATTTGTCGACATCGCCACGCACTTGCTTGTCGTCCCGAAGTCTTCATGGGGTACCTACACATCAACGTATTATTAAAACCAATTCAAAACTAAAACGGCATATGAAAACCAAAACGATACGCTAAGGCTTATAGGTTAGAACCTATGGACAACGCCTTCAAAACCGTCAAACAATCCTCGATATCGTCGTATAAACGCCAAATAGTCGAGGTGAAACACAATGCGTAAATTCAGATTTAAAAATACGGAATACGGAAACACGAATCCAAAACAGCAACTAAGGAAAAATGCTCCAGATTTTGCCCTAAGTCAAATTAGACAAATTTGCATATGTCAGGGGTCTAATCTACTGATAAAGAGACACCAAAACCAAAACGAACCAAAATGGTGCAGGTCTGGCCGGAATTTGCGGCCAGAGGGATTAAATTTGCGGCCGGGTTAAGGGGTTAGGGGCTAGGGTTCTGGTGATAGCTTCCTGGGTGCCTGCACATGTCACTGTCCAACCAAAATAATTTTCAGAGTCTCGGGTTGATAGCAGATCTCATATAACCTTCATAGATTTCATAAATTTTTTGATATCGGTTTCTAAATCCGTATTCCGGGTTTCAAGTCTCAGGTTTAGGTCTCAATTCCTACACTAGGGTGTTTGTATAGCCTCTACTGAGCTCAATTTCGCATCATAACCCAAATTTCCTCAAACCCTAAGTAGGTTTTTCCTTAAGTCACCAAAATCACACAATATCGGTTCAATCATAACATAGGGGTATAAGTAATGCAAAACTAAGCTAATGGTCCAGAAAAATACCTCATTTGGCAACTCAAGAATTTTCTTGAGTTGCCCCTAGTGGCCAAAATCCTTGCTTTCTTGGTCCAATGTGTAGATCTTGAGCTTGTGCACACTTTTAATGAAATGGAGATAGGGTTTTGGTGATGTTTTTAAGGTGATTTGAAGGGATTAAGTGGGAGAGAGGAAGGGGCAGCAGCAACTGCTGAGAATGGAGAGGGAGAGATGAAGGATAATGAGAGGGAGAGAGAGAAGATCAAGGATAATACCCCCCCCCCCATGCCTCATAAATGCACTTGTCCCCTTTTTCTTTTCCTTTTCTTTTTCTTTTTCCTTTCTCCAAAATTCCTTTCTCACTCAAATAGCAACCCCAAAACAAACATGGTGGAAAATGCACAAATGTAAGAAAAAAGATACGTGCATGTTTTGCACAAAATTGCTAAAAAGCCGATTAGCGATTTTTAATCGCGATTAGCACTAAATTAGCATATAAATGATCTTAAAAACTTTAAAATGACATACATAAATTACCCTATTTTAGAATTTTCCATAATTTTTCCCAAATTTTTCTGTATTTAATTATACCAAAATATTAAAATATTCAATAAAATAATATTAAATTATAAAAATTCCCAAAAATAATATTTTATTTTTTTGAAATGTTACATATGTGGATTTGCGTGTCGATGCTGGACATGGGTATTTCATGATGTTTTCGAGTGCCAATGTTGGGCACTCAGGTTCCATGAGATCTACAGAATATGAGGGCCGATTTGTATGACGGCGCCTGAATTATTGGGATTTTGGGGTGTATTTGATGGACACCGGGTTTTTCCACGATGATGATTCGTGTTGATGCTATGTTTTCCCATGCTCAGCCCTCATTTATATGCATTGCATCATGTATTTTTAGTACCTGAGAGAGTACCTCGCATGATTATTGCATATCCAGATTACCATATTGATGTTATCAGATTGCACATGTTTTAGTATCGCAGTACGTGCATACCTGCGATTACCTGTTTATGTTATTTACTATTCACGAGTTGGCAACTCACCCCCGTTGTGCCACAGTGTTTTGCAGGTTGACCCTCAGAGTAGTTGCGGCAGGGCTACATCATTGTATCTTTTTGCTACGGATACCACTACAGTTGGCGTGTGAGCCGTTTTGCTTATAGGTGGGTTTTGCGGTTATCCGTTTACATTTCATTGTACACCTTATTATATCTAGTACCCTCCATCTACCATTTGTGTATTGACTTAGAGACCAGTTGTGAGGACGATATTGTATATTATTTTGTGGCTCTAGATGTCAAGCTCGTGTGAGCCGACTTTATTTTTGCAGTGTTATCTTTTATTTTGTTCTTCACTTATATTGTTCATTTCTTCGCTACGACGTCGTATATTACTCTTGTGGTGGTTGTTTCCGCCATTGGGCATGATTGCTCCCGTTTGGGGATGCTTTATTTATATCATCTATTGTTTTACCTGTATCTTATGCTGTACCCGTTTCGGGGCTAGTTTTTACAAAGGAGGTGCTGCCGATTTTTTTAAGAAAATAATTTAAACTTTAAGGATTTTTACTTGAAATTTCTAAATGTTCTTAACAAATGTTTTCATCAATTACTACTTTATGGTTTAAATTTATGGGTTTTTCGGCTTACTTAAATTGCGTTACGCCTGTAGACGTTACGTTGTTTAAGTGCCGGTCGCGTGCCGAATTCTGGGTCGTGACAATTACTATCTACGACCATGAATGTCATTCGAGCGGTACAACTTGTCTAATTGCTATAGCTCTTTTAGACGGGTTTGCGAACGTGACATTCACGTTGATGTTCTGTGCTGTGCTGTATTATTGCGGATTTGTCATGGTGGATAGCTTGCGTGCAATGGTAGTGCAGTTTGGATTTATTTATACATTTGATATCGCGGGGCGAGCGTCAAACATGTGGACTGCCGTCACTGCCTGTTTGTATATTATTCTTTTGGGGCACGACTGGGTTGAGGTCGATGTACCCGTTGTACATATTTTTTTTTCTGTACTAGGATTACCCCACGGTGGAGTGCACGGATAGCCGGGTTCCCTTCACCGGGAGTGACCTATTTAGCAAAGGTTTTCACCACTATATATTTGTAAAAAGATATCCGGTTCCTTCAACGATATCAAGTTCATTACGTTAAAAGTTTTTCGCCAAAAACCATTTGTAGCCCTCCGTTATTTCAGATGGGTAGCACTTAGTATTCATGCTATGTTTGTTGGCCTTAGTCAAGGTATAGTGTATGGTAGCTATTTGTTACTTATTTGTTGCATAGATAGATGCGTTGGTTTGGGACAGTCATACAGCCTTATTGGCCTTAGTCAAGGGTGAGTACGGGTGGGTTCAAATTAACCTGGATAATGACGGGTAGAACTTGACATGTGACTTATGATTTGTTGGCCTTAGTCAAGGTCATAAGTGCATGGGGTAAAAATCACATCGGGAGTTTCAAACATACAGGAAACTTGCCAAATATGTGCATACCTTCTGGAGTGTGATAACGTGAGTGGATTCCATCAGGTTATCATGCGATGATAGTTGGATCCCGATACCCACTGATGAGTTGGTTTACTCCTCGGGTGATCCCGACTAATTCTTCTGTCAGATTTGGAGGAGAATTTGAGGTTACAGTGGGAGACATCCTGATTAGATAAAGTGTTAACCATTCTGATCTAGGTTAGAGTGCACGCAGAGTGTTTCTTTTCTCTCTCTTTTTGGCAGCAACCATGGCCCAACCCTTGACTATGACTCAGTGACCAAGTTAACCGAACTTTCTTAAAACACTGGCTTTTGGATTGTCAAAGTTGCATATTTCATGTAATACCCAGCCCCTTTTATATCAAAATCTGTATTTTGTTACTTTATAATTCTATTTATAATTTTAGTTATATTATTTATAATTTTAATTGAATTTATACCTCCATTTTCTATTAACAATAAAACTCATGTTATCAATAAAACCCAAACCCTATATTATCTCATTTTTCCCTCAGCCCACTTCCCTTTTAGTAAACAAATTTTCATCTTCCTTTTATTTCCCTACAGCCCATTCCTAAGCCCACTGGAAAACCATAAAAGAATTTAGTAAATTAAATTTCAGCCCTAGCCAATTTTTCCTTAACAAACTTCTATTAACCTCGGCCCACACCATCTCACTATTTTCCTTCTTATTACTCCGGCCCATTCCCCACTCAGTCCACACAATTTTGTTTTAAATTCCTAATATTTTCCCCCCAATTCTCAGCCCGGCCCTCTTCTATTAACTAAAATCCTTTTTCTTTTTCCAGCCTGGCCCGGCCCACTTTTCCTCACCCGCTTCAGCTTCGACCCGACCCGCCTCCCTTTCTTCTCCAACGGCTCTCCCCTTCTCCCGCCCACGCCTTTGACTCCCCGACCCGTTTCCTTCGCCCTCGCCCTCGCCCTCGCCCTCGCTCGCGCGCCGTTACTCCCCACGACGCGTGACCCCGTCTCCATATCCCTCACTCTCCCGTCTCCCTCTCTTTCCCTTCCCCTCTCCCGATGACTCTCCTCTCTCTAACCCACATCCCGACCTCGCGAGCACATCGTCGCCACCACCTCCTCACCCGAGCACTCCACTTTCCCCCTCGCCTGCAAACCCAACCCATATTCGTGAGCCCCTGCATCCTCGAACCCACATCCCCGACCAATCTTGCCGGCACCCCATCACCCACCGAGCTCGACCACTGGTTGCCATCGACGCCGGTGAATTTTCCCGCCCAACCGTCGTCGCACCCTGAACCCTCTCATCGTCATCATCGTCGTCGTCGTAGTCGCAATCATCTCTCACTCTCCCAACCTTCACCTCTGGCCCCCTCACCCGACCTTCTCTCTCCCTCTGTTTTCTTTCCCTCTCTGTGTCTTCTCTCTCTCTCTCTTTCACTCTCTGTTTCTCCCTCTCTCTCTCATTTCCTTCTCTCTCTCACTCACTATCCTTTTCTCTCTCTCAGTACACACTCTCTCTTTCCCTCTCTCAACACTCTCACTCACTGCCTCTCTCTCATCTCTCTCTATCTCTCGTTCTCCCCTTCACACCCCCGACACCATCGCCTGAGCACCCAAGCATTGGAACCCAACGACCCCAACTATCGAACCCTCCTCCGACGAGACGCAACCTCACACCACCACGACCACCGTACAGCTCCTCCATCGCTGCATCGAGCCTTGCGACCCAGCACCACCAGACACCCGAACTCCGGCCACTTCGAGCACCAGCATCCCCGACCTTCAGCCGAGCAGCTACAGGACCCAACCCTTCGTCCCTGCACCTCACCTGAACTCCAACCCCGTCGCAGCTGAACTCATCGCCTGCACACACCCTCGCCAGAGCTCGTCTCTTTATCATTCCCGAGCAAGAACCCCTCCGGAAACCCGTGCTCACCCGGAGCTGCTGCTGTCATCGTGCCAATTCGTCGCACGCCCGTACTGTACCTCGCTGCCGTGCGCCTCCAGGCAAGTTCTTTACTTGCTTACATGCTATATATCCTGGTTATAATCGTTAATTTCATAAATCATAGTGTTACACTTTTGGATTAATATTGTACCATACCTGTTCGACATTTGTTCCCAATGAAAATACCCATCAAATTTGGCGGAACTAAACGGAATTGTTTAGCCCGTATAGCTGTGGACTTAGTGTATGAATTTCGTTGGATAATTTGATCGTTAATGACCAAAACAACTACCCTCAAGTTTAACCGTAAAACTGGAACTTTCTTGCACCTGAAAATCGTTAAATTCTCCATAAATCATATACATATTAGAATGGTACGTTCGAGGGCTCAAATCGAAGCTAACTCGATGAACTTTAACCCTACACTAGTTTCCAGATATTCCTGTAATCAAACTGTGTTAATTTTCGGATCGGAGTGCGACTCTGGACCGCAGTCCAGAGAGACTCCAGTTGTTGCTTGCTGTTCCGTAATGGGTACCACAAGTTTTCCTTAACTCGTAGGTTGAGGAACTCTGCTGGTTAGTATAGATAAATCTGTTATCTAGACAACACAATTGGTTTCATTCTGTTTCGTTACCGTTTGATATTTAATCTGTAATTTAATAGATCGGGACACATAACAGTCCCAGCAGAATCAGAACCGACATATTAGTGCTAAACATTGTATATCTTCCGACGTGCAGATGCGATTGAAGATCCGTCTATTGCGTTGAAAAATTACTAAAAACCCTAGAAATCATCCAACTGTAGCGTCGCTAAAATCTGATCCCAACTGGGATTAAAATGCGTTGCGAAATAGATTTCTGATTCTGAAACCGGATTTCCAGCCGCGAGCGCTTAAAATGAAATAGCTATAATTATTGATCCTGGAACCCGATTTGCTTGAAACTAAATTCGATGGATGGACAACGGAACATGCTAAATATTACCTGTTTATCGTTTCGCTAAAATATATATGTACGTTTCATGATAAATCGTGCAAGTGATAGAATACTGTTTCATAACATCTTGATCATGTTCATATACTGTTAACGCATCATATCATGCCCATAACATTATAGTGATAACCTAGTGATATCGTGCAATTACCCAGTGTTAGTTCTAGCGATGATTGTGGCAAGTACGTCGGTGTTCGTGTATTCGTGATTAAGTGAAAGTGATACGTACTTGTACACAATCAGTGACCCTATTATTCTATTGCATTGTCGACGTCTGTGGGATGCGTGTACGTGTGACCATAAGTGGTATGGGACACTTATGGAAGCGCTTGCACGGGTGTCACAGATAAGGCATCCGACGCTGCCATTTATCTTAGGTATTAGTCGGGACGTGCTTGATGGAGGTCCTGCCTCCAGTTCTCGCGCAGACTTGTCACGGATCGATTAGTATTTAGGGTTATGGTTAGCGTTTGATGTAGGCCACGGGGTGTGGGGTAGTTTAAGTGTGAGTTCAACAGAATCTCGGGAGTCCCATGCCGGCTTATATATTTAGGGAGATATATGGAGATTTACAGGGTATGTGATATACACCGTGATATACATGTTACATGTTGGGCCTGTGGTCCCTTGCCCTTGGGTTCTACCCTTGGGTGGAGGACACTCGCGAGTGGTTGACTCTCACACTTGGACTGACGGTAGGCTTAGTGACCTGTACAGTGAGACTTAGAGACTGATAGGGATACTGGCATTTATATACCTTTTATACTGTGTTGACATGCGTGACATATCGTTCTACTGCTTTACTGTTCCGCTGCATTAATTACTGCACATTCATATTCATGCTGTCATTGATTTATTGTTTCACATATCTATTACCACTATTAGAACTGTCACTTGATTTCATATATATTATATTGCTATTGTGTCGCTCTGACGACCTAAGTATGCATGCTCAGTGTGAGGAGAAGATTTACCCTGGACCAGAACTAGACGTGCAACACAGACTTCTTGACTTGCCATTCCGAGCTACATTCGTTTATTCCCCATCAGGTCAGTTTATATCATTGTTTCTATCAGTTACTGTATTTCTCATTACCTGTGCATCATTTACTGTTTACCATGATAAACTAGAAGCCGAAGTGTGACTACGGCAGGACATTTCCTTGACCGTAGGAGCATGGCTGGCCTTGTCTACCCCTCGTATTCCGTATTTTGGGAAGCGGGGCGTGACATGGTTTAGTTGGTATCAGAGCCAGGTTTTGCATCGTTTGGGATTGCAATTTTTCCGTGTATAGTTTGGCAATCTAAGATATCCCTCGGTCTAGGTTGTAAACTTGTCATTCTTGATCCATATTCACATCATGTGTTCAGCTATCCATTCGCTATGGTTTCGGATGACTTGACTAGGTTACGTGGTTGCAATTGCACCACCATACTCTATTCAAGTGGCTTAAAGTTATACAGTCGATTCCCCACTTGTAATAAATTCATCACCTCTGATATTCTTGAATCCTTGTCCTATCCATATTATATTCTGATTCGTTTAGCTTGTGACTTGTATCATTCTCAAAATTGTTGTCTTAGGATCATGTCTTTCAACGACTCTTCGTCTATTTCCGCTCCCCAGAATCAGACCATTGAGATTCTGAGTGTACTGCAAGGTCTAAAGGAAGCCTAGGAGCGAACAATCGACTTGTTGGCTGAAGGACTGAGAATACAGGTGAATCAGGCACCATCGGGAGTCTCCTATCATAAAGGGATTTCCATTAGATGAGAAAAGAAGAAGAAGATGAAGCATCAATTTGTTTCCCCGAGACAGAAGCAGCGGAAGACCCCATGCTGTGGATATTGTAAGAGGCCAGGACATCTTCAGAAGGATTGACGCCGTGCCCAAGGGAAATGTCTGATATGCGGTTCCAACAAACATCTCATCAACGGCTGTCCAGAAAGGAAAGAACTAAAAGCAGGAGACTCATCCACACTCTCCACTGCTGCCAAGTGAGGATTATTGCGTAGCTCGCTCTTCGAGGATAAAGCAGACCCAACACAGGATTCAACTCGCGTAACGATGATGCAGCGGTCTAACAATCAAAGAAGAATTTTTATGTTTTCTCATTTCAGTATTATGTTGTCAAACATTTCTTTCCGTTTGAGCCTTTGTATCCGTCGAACTTTTGGTTGAATGAAATAAAATTTGAATCGAAATATATGCATCATTCCTTTGTCATTTCCCTTGTTCATATCATTCGTTAGCACAACATTTTAATCTTGTTACTTTTAAAATTCCTGCCACCGCATATCTTCCTATACTTCGTACACTTAACTATTCATCTTGATGTGTTCCGTTGTTTAATCATGACACTTTCCTTTCAGACCATGGCCCACCCTGGAGCAGTGCCGCACCTGGATGAGGATGCACAATCTTGCATTTCCATAGACCACACGCTGTTGAGTTCCGACGATGAGATCAACGGTTCCCAGGTCAATTTCGGAAACCACGATTCAGAGGACGAAGGAGTAGCCGCCCCAGAGTTTGACATGATAGACGATTCCGACGAAGAGGAAGGAGACCCTGAAGAGAACCCGATAGAGGAAGACCCCGAGGAAGAACCGATAGAAGAAAATCCAGCGGAGGAAAACCCCGTGGAAGAAAATCCAGAAGAAGAAAATCACATGGAATCGGATCTTGATGAAGAAGCTCTATCCGAGGAAGAAGGACCAGAAACTCAAGACCCTGCTGTGAAAGAACTTCCAGTGATATTGCCTGCGAGGCGATATGGAAATGGACGCCCTTACTTGAGTGCGCGAGCCTACCGCAACCTACTGAATCTCCACAACCGCGACTGACGGAATTTCTTTTGATGTTGTCTTTCTGGCCAAATAAAATGTGTATAGTTAGGGCCACTTTTCGCCTTTGGGAATGCCTTGTTTCAAACTTTCTTGAATGAAATAAATCTTATGAATTCGTAAACCTTTTGATTATTATTCGCTTGATACTTGTTTATTGCCCTTATCCATTTATTTTTTGCTGAGTTCCCTGACTGTCCACCCCTACTCATTGTATAGTTTTCACCCTCGTTTCGATTAGAAAGTACCGCACCCTGATCCTTGGAATGAGCCACCATTCATCCTTCATCTGTACCCTGTTTGAGATCCTTCTGGGAGGAGAACCTTCCTTATGAATTACCGAGTTCATTAACTTTTCAAATTCTTGATTCATAGGATTTATCGATCGTTAGTCTCCCCCATATTTTTGCCATGTAGTCCTTTCGTTGCTCACCATTACTTTCTGTGCTGACCCGATCCCAGTCTCCTTGATCTTCAGCCTAAAGCCGCCGCTCCGACCTTCTGATTGAGCCACACCTTCTTGTAATCACTACCCTAGCTAGCCCTATTCATATTGGTGATTTCTCTTTTACCCCAAATATATTTAGAGACATTATCATTCAAGATTTAGTTTTCATTATTTTAAATTTATTAAAGAGTGTGTGTTATTGATTACTCTGTTTTACGTATTTTAAGTACACTATTAGTATTCTCATTTTCAGTAGCGCAACCATACACCGCGCATATTTTGTTCCATGTTCCTTATTTTCACGATACGAGTTTTCTAAGTTATTTTAAAACTATATGATCGATATATCGTCCTAAAATGTTTTAACCTACCGACTAATTTTCACTGCTTTATTGTCATTAATTTATTTTCGGGATTTGTGCCTATGATTACTATTATAAATGGTTGAACCTTACGATTATTTTTCTGCTTATTTTGATAAACATAGAGATGCACATATTTGAGTCTCAACTTTTATCGAGCACACTTTGATTATTATTCGTTATTGTTACCTATGTTCTCGTATATTTGTACTTACCCTTATAGTTTTCCCGCATTATACCTTGTAAGCCTATTTTTGTATATGGTTCTTATATATGTATGTACCTTCAAAACTCTGTCTACCCGTTTTAAGTAAATCCACATGTATTAGTGTTCGATATGATAACTCTTCGCTTATTATTTTATGGCTTGTGGGTTCATTTAAATTTCGAGGACAAAATTTTTATTAAGAGTGGTATGATGTAATACCCAGCCCCTTTTATATCAAAATCTGTATTTTGTTACTTTATAATTCTATTTATAATTTTAGTTATATTATTTATAATTTTAATTGAATTTATACCTCCATTTTCTATTAACAATAAAACTCCTGTTATCAATAAAACCCAAACCCTATATTATCTCATTTTTCCCTCAGCCCACTTCCCTTTTAGTAAACAAATTTTCCTCTTCCTTTTATTTCCCTACAGCCCATTCCTAAGCCCACTGGAAAACCATAAAAGAATTTAGTAAATTAAATTTCAGCCCTAGCCAATTTTTCCTTAACAAACTTCTATTAACCTCGGCCCACACCATCTCACTATTTTCCTTCTTATTACTCCGGCCCATTCCCCACTCAGTCCACACAATTTTGTTTTAAATTCCTAATATTTTCCCCCCAATTCTCTGTTAGTTATATGTATGCCCTAGAGGCCATTACTGTACATAGGATGTATATTGTAGTGGATGCTGGGACGTATATAGGGAGGACTTTCTTGCTCGACATGATAGTATGCTATCTGGTTGAACTTTACCTTAACGTGTACACTGATTGTCTCCCTGTTACATGTTGGTAAAGCCCTTAGGATTTGTACTTGACTGCCTGGACTATGATGCGGATCATACTAGTGGGGACATGGTAGTCCATAAGTACATCCTTCAAAGTCCCTAGTCGTGGGTGTATCGAGATGGGGCATCGATATACCAGAGTAGACTAGCGTATACCTTCTCGACCCATACAGATGGGCGATGGATGATCCCATATCCATCGGTGTTTGACATCAGAGATCGTATACGGGTGCTCAGTAGAGACTGGGTACACTGGACGGACTCGCCGAGAACTCCCAGATGGTATTATACCTCACGTCAGATGGCAGTTCTCTGGTGACACTGGTACAGAGTAGTCTGTTGACCCGAGATCGTCATAGAGTCTTGTGTGATTCCCACTGTGCTTTGATTTCCATCTTACCACGTCCAAGAGGGCGTGCAAAACGGTGGTTTTTCGGTACAGTCCCGAGTCACATGGAGGCAATGAGCGATAGGAGGGGATTCGTCTCTCCCGGTATAGGGGGTTGATGTTGCGCTGTGTTCGATTGGCTATAACAGGAAATCCCTGGCCAGGGTTGCTGAGATTTACAGATAAGTGTTACCAGTAGTTTCTCAAATTGTTATAGACCTCATATCGACACGACTTATCGAGCTATTGGGGTCTGACGTTTACCACCCCTAGGCGAGATATGCGACATATCAGACGATCAGACCGGACTGTACGGTAGTGTTACTGGTTGGATTCACTGGAGTGTGAGCGGGCTTGCTCGTCGATCTTCAGATCGCTCAATACCCGGGTGTCCGTTACGTTTAGCAGACCGCTTGCGGCTTGTGGATGTTTGATATGATCATCATCCGCTGCCGGCGTATTGACGAGTCTTTAGAGTCCTACACAGAGGTTTCCTGGCTCAAGCGAAACGAAATAGGAGCGCATATGAGATATGTGCGGGACCGAGAATGATGCGTGTATGTGATACCGTATTTCATTCTCGCGATGTGACATTGATCGGTTATATGCGATATAGCCGGGTTATCCGATCAAGTGTTGATTCGATAAGTTGTTACTGATGATACCAGTCGGTTATGTGCGACATGACTGGATCATTGAATCAAGTGTTGATTTAATGATTTAATGCGTAATTATATATTTGATATATTACTTTGCATTAACTAGTATCGGTTCACTTAAGATGGATTTTCTCACTCGGATGTGCGCATTGTATATTCGATATATTTTTGTGCACTTCATTGTATCATGTTTGATGATGCATGATTGCTAGGGTTTGTGTAAAGAATTAAACCAAGGTTATTTAAATGGTTAGGGTTTTGTTTTTCTTATTCATTTATTTATCTATTTATTTTGGATTAACAAAAAGAAAAGAAAACAAAGTGGTGGCTTTAAATCTTGAAGCTTGTTGAAGCTTCATGAAGATTTGACCAAAGTGACCACTTTGTCTTCATGCTTAACCCTAACCACTCATCTAACCTTGGTCAACTCTCTACAACAAACCATGGTTTGATTATGATAAGATGATTATTCTTTTCTATTTTTCCAATAATCTTATCATATCTTTTCTTCTTCTTCTTCCTTGAACTCAAGAAGAAAAGCTTAGGTCATCAATGGTGATTGATGATAAAGAGTGAGAATCCAATTCTAAAGTCTACCCACTTCCTATTTCTTCATCCTCTACCTCTTGCCAAGTAGTAGAGTGTGTTTCCTTCACAAGTTTTTATGACTTGGTGAAGGTGGAGCTTGATCTTTCGATGCCTCGACGTAGATCATCTTCGGCATGGACATCGACGACCTAGCTTGCCCATTCTCCGACGAAGCCGACGCTTGAGCCCGGATTTGATTTGGACAGCGGAGAGGACCTCGTTGCGGAGCTATGGAGGTGGAGCACCGGATCTACAAAGGTTGTATTTCCGTATCTTGTAGTTAAGTGTTAACTAGTTAGCTTTTTCGCCTAGTTTTCTAGCAAACGATCAGTAGTCGGGTCTCTCGGCACCTATAATTTTTGAAATTGGCATGGTTGATCCCTTGTGAGACCTCACTAGAGTGCCTAGGAACCCTACAGTGGTATCAGAGCCTAGCTAGAGCCTTAGGCGAAGTCTAGACGGATTTTGAACTCCGAACGAACACGAAACCCATCACAAAACATGCTCTCTGTCCAGATTTTAAAATTGTGGATTTTTCAAGATTAAAAATATGCAGAAAATCAAGCAGGGTTTTCTAAGAATTACTGTAAATTTCGTGGGCCTAAATCAACTTTTCCACCGCGGAACCGCGGCACGTGCTATGCATGACGCGGCGGTTCAGCGGTGGTTTTGTCGTTTTGCGCAATTTTCTTTTCACAGTAATTCTCAGATTTCTGTGCTGATTTTCCTGGGATATTTTAATTTTTATTATACAGTTGAGTTTTTAGGGGTTGTTTTGGGTTTTTATGAGTTCGATCGGATTATCAAATTTTGTCTGTGTGGCTTTCCGGATATTTTTAGAATATGTTAAAAAGTTCGACCGGATATAAATACCCAATTTTTCCCCTGCCGGGAAATTTCCAAGTGTTGGATTTTTCCGTAGTTTAACGACGTTCTAAGTAGTGCAAGTAACGCGATGGTCCCTCTAGAAGACAACAAACCTTAACTCGATTATGTGACCGTCTTGAACTGCCCTTTGAACCTTCGGGTTTGGGGCAGTACGGCGTGCCACATGTGAGGCGTTGGCTTGACCCTTCTACGGCTGGACCGTTAGTACTGAGGCACGAACGGAATGTTGTTATACTTGTTTCATGTGTTGATCAGTTTCGGGAAAAGTTGGGTGTTCGATTGTTCGATCGGAAAGTTTGGCATTTTCTATTTATCCGGAATAGGATACAATAATTGGAATTCACAAGTAGTTATGTGATAACTAAATGAATGATATAAACATAGCAGTTTAGTCTCACTTGATCGGTTGCCACGGAATTTTGATGTGATCAAAAGTCCGTCGCAATCAAGTAGCGTACGCGGATACTCGCCGGGTAAACTTAATAGACAGCCTCACTCCATAGCCCCGACCAAGTGACTGTAGGAGAACCCCGTCGCCGAAAGCATCCCTCCGGGTGCTCGCGGTAGCGGTGTTCCGCCTTGGTGCACTTCGTCGACGGTATCGGGGGTGCAGCCGTCTACTGAAGTTTGCGACGAACATTCGATCAAAATGTCGGGAATCCTGTTGAATTGCCCGACTTGGTATTGAAAAGTGTTTTCGATAATGAGACTAAAATGCGGGGTTTATAATTGTTGGGCATGTGATGTCTAAGTAATTCATTTGGTCAGGCATGCGATGTCTGAGGTGGTTGCGGATTCCAACTGTTGTAGTTTTACACTTTCTTTTCTGTGACCGTAAGTGTAATATGTGATATCGCCGGTTTCGTTGCTATATGTCAACGACAATTGGGATGCGCATATTTACTAACGTTGATGACATGTGATGTTATGTGTTGCTGGATATGTTATATTGGATCGTCGTGTTTGAATAGCCGGGGGTTTTTATGTGAGATGAGTGTTTTTCATTTTCATTCATGTAAAAACTTGTATGTAATATTCTTTTATTGGGGCACTTCCAGGTTGCGGAAGTTGTCACCTTTTGTATATTATTTACTTTTCCGCACTAGGATAGACCCAAGGAGGAGGGCACAAGTAACCGGGTTCTGGAGTCCAGTGGGAGACCAACTCGAGGAGTCGAGTCCGGGTCTCCTAACTCTAGAATTGGTAGGGTTGCTTGCCGCTCTCGTAGGGATCTAGGGGTGTGGGTTTGGCTATTCATCACGACCGTGGAATCCGTGTTTTATACTGGCTCGTATTGAAAACACGGACGTCCTAGTATATCCAATATTTCATATGATTCTTCTGCTGCGATATCTGTGATGTGATCATGTGATGTTCTGTGATAGATACTTTATATAGTATATATGATATATTATATAAATGTTACTTATGTTTTACACCCGCGCTAGCCCTGCCCCGCTCTGCCGTTAGTTACCTAACCTAACGGTGCACGAGGGGACATCGAGGAGAATGCGAATGGCATAAGTGTACGTCGTATTTATCTGTGATGTTTAGGTACTTAAATGATGGGACTTCATTAATGTGATTAATGAAATAAAAGAAACCTAAGATGTTGTAGAATCGAATTTCAAAATTAAAACAGGTAGCTACAGTTCTTGCTTTGCACAGCGGTATATGTGATATATCCTGCACCTTATTCGATGAGGAAAGGACCGAGATCCCTTCACCGGGAGTGACTCCTTTAGCAATAACTGGCAGATGCTACACACTCGGTTTGTCTTTTGATTGCTTTTAAGTGTTTTGCTTTGCACAGTGATATATACGATATATCCCGCACCTCATTCGACGAGGAAAGGACCGACGATCCCTTCACCGGGAGTGACTCCTTTAGCAAAACTAGAAAAGCCTCAAAAGCACTCCATTTTAAAATCATTTGATTCTACAGCGATATCAAGTTCATTACGCAATAGGTTTTCAGAAAAACCTGTCGTAGCCCTCCGTCATTTCAGATACGTACTAGTTAGTATTCGTGCTGCGGTTGTTTGGCCTCCGTCAAGGCGTAGTGTACGGTAGCTAACTAGTGCTTATCTGCTAGCATATGATGCGATTGGATTAGGGTATTCGTACGGCGTTGTTTGGCCTCCGTCAAGGGTCGTGCGGGTGGGTTTAATTCAATCAGGAAATGACGGGTTGAACTTGACTAGCGGACTATGGGTTGTTTGGCCTCCGTCAAGGTCATAGCGAGCTAGGGGCAAAAATATTATCGGGAATTTCAAGTGTTGAAATTTGCAATGAGATTGCATACCTTCTATGAGATAGTTGGATCCCGATACCCGCTGCGAGTAAGAGTTACTCCTGGGAGAGTTTTATGCATTACAATTAGCCGATCAAGTAGGTGTCTAGAAAGGTGTCAACGAGGTTACGCCTCTGGAAAAACGAGGTTTACATTAATTAGGTTCGTGCGAAAGCACGGGGGACCTCCCTCAAAGTACCGACACAGGCCTGGCTGAAAGATTGGCGAACTTGTAGTGTGTAATTAATCCCGGCTAGTCTTTCCTTTTAGGGTTTGAAGGAAGATTTGATAAAAAGCAGTGGGAGCCATCCTGATTAGATAAAATAATAACCAATCTATTCTTGCAAGAGCGCACGCTGAGTGTTTTCTTCTCTCTCTCTCCAGGTAGCGACCATATCACGCCTTAATCAAGATAATAAAACGGATTATTGACCGAACCCGCTTGTTATACTGAGCTGGGGAACGTTGGTCCCGCTCCAACTTATAAATGTTATAAGACAGAGCAGGAAATTGGGGAATACCAGATTTCCCGTGCCGCCCAAACGAAGAGAGTGCATGCTGATGCATCATCTTCGGGTGTGTTCGTTATACAGAACTGTTTCTCAGTATCCTTTACGTCCTGGGTATGTGATACCAGATCAGGATCCCAGATATGTAATCTGTTACATAGGGCTGCAGATAGGTAGAGAACTGAGAACGGGTGATAAGTTTCATGAGGCAGAAAACGGGGCAAATGTTGCAGCCAAGTCTGTTGGTCACTGTCACCCTGTATTACCAATACATTGATTCTGAACGAATGTTATTAAATACCGAACCTGATATACAAAATCATATCAGTCTCTTTATTAGTAAAGAAATGATAAAATTTTGTATTGTTGGATAATTTTTTGAACATTTCCTATATCAAAAGTTGATCGGTTCAGGCACGTTATCTAAAAGCATTAATGTTCTAAATCAAACTACAGTTCTTAGTATATGGAACACACACAAGAGGAAGAGTTCAGAAATGAACGGATTCTTCTTGAGGTATTGTAGACTAGGTCAGATCAATGCGACCCGACTGGCTGAAGTTACATTTAGATGTATATTTAAATCAGTTTGAATTTACATCTTGTGAAACTCGCCAGTCATGTCACAAAGATAAGATGACCATAGCCCTGTTTATTGGAAACAGAGAAAGAGTTAGTAAACTCTTGGGATGATACATGTTGATGTATGTAGGTCCCCTGTCTACACATGCCAAGACCGGTTCTTTGTACTTCGTTACATTCTCTGATAATCTCTCAAGATTCAGACATATGTTCCTGTTGAAACATGAGTCCGAACCTTTTGAGATATTCACAGAATATAAGTTAGAAGTAGAGAACCAAAATAAGGGTATAAGTATTATGTCCTATAATGAGATCAAGGAGGAGAATACTTGAGCACGGAAATACTGGACTATTCTAAAGGAGAATGAGATTCTCTCTCAGCAGTACTCCTCTGTATACACCATAGCACGATGGTATATCAGGGCGGAGCAATCACACCCTATATGATAAGGTGTGCTCTATGATGAGTAATACTGAGTTACCTGTTTCCTTTTGGGTGTTATGCACTTGAGAAGTTGCATACCTATTGAATAGGGTTCGAATCAAATCAATGCCTGCCACTTCATATGTGATATGGAAAGGGAAGAGCCCATGTCTTAAGTTAGTTAAGATTTGGGGTTGTCCGGCCTATGTCTAAAAGCAAAATCCGGACAAACTCGAGGCAAGGTTAGTTATGTAGAACTGGAAATGTTCCAGCTATACAAACTACAGCACATGATTTGATAGAACCAAAGGATTCAGTAGATTCCAACGAACCTCAGCCTCTCCGCCGATCTAGTAGGGTTCCTCACCCACCTGAGAGATAATTCAGTTTCTCTATGACAGTGGGAGCGAGGAATGCATCATGAGATGATGACCCAACTAGTTTCGAGCTGGCCATCAGGAGTGTGACTCTGTAAGAATGGCTGGTTGCTCAGCAATTTGAGATGGAATCCATGTACACCAACAAAGTATGGACTTTGGTTGCAATATCTGAAGGGTTAAATCGCCATCAGGAGCAAGTATATCTTGAGAAGATTACTTGGTGTAGATGGAAAAGTTGAGACTTTCAAAGCTAGACTTGTTAAAGCTTTTCGTCATCGACCAGGCGTGGATCATGATGAAACCTTTTCAAGTGACTATGCTTAAGTCCATCCAGATCCTACTTGCCACGGCTACATACCATGACTGCGATATCTGGTGGTTGGGTGTCTTGACTACTTTTCTAAATGATGATTTAGAAGAGAGCGTCTATAAGTACACAGCCAGAGGGCTTCGTAGATAGTGGGAGCAGCGGAAATGTGTGCAAGATGCTTTATAGGATAAAGCAGGCATCGCGGAGTTGGAACATCAGTTTTGATGAGTTGGTCAAAGAGTTTGACATCATCAAAATGGTAGATGAACCTTGTATATAGAAAAAGGTAGTAGGGAGTATGGTGACGATCCTCGTAGAGTACGTGGATGACATACTCTTGATAAGAAAGGAGTTTCTTATGCTACGCTCGATCAATCTCCGCTTATCACAAAGATTCTCCATATAGGATTAAAGTGATACCTACTAAATCCTAGATTTTGGATTTATAAGATAGATCTAAATGGATGTTAGGATACTCACTAGATGTAGTGAGATGGTATCAATCGACCCTGGGGAGAATCACTGGAATAGTTCCAAGGTGATAAAGACGACTGAATGTCAGTCACAGGCATTGTCTTTACCCTCAGTGAAGGGACGGTATGTTGGAAGAGTTCCAAGCTAGATACCGTGACATACTAGACGATAAAGGCTGGATACATCGCTACTTAAGATGCTACCAAAGAGACTGTTTGGGTGTATATTGGTTCATGAGATGAACTACGTTCCTACCATTGTGAGACAATGGAGTTGTGGCTCATGCCGAGGAACACCGGTCCCATCAGTGATCCAGACATATTCTAAGGCAGTGTCACCTGATCATGGAGATGGATGATCTCCAGGGTGATCGAGGTTTAGAGAGTAGACTCAGAGGACAACACAGTGGATCCACTCACAAAGGCCTGTTCCCAGAGAGAGACTTTTATGGGATGGTTGAGTATGAGATACTACAACCACTGCTATCAGATGGCCCTAGTGCAAGTGGGAGATTGTTAGTTATATGTATGCCCTAGAGGCCATTACTGTACATAGGATGTATATTGTAGTGGATGCTGGGACGTATATAGGGAGGACTTTCTTGCTCGACATGATAGTATGCTATCTGGTTGAACTTTACCTTAACGTGTACACTGATTGTCTCCCTGTTACATGTTGGTAAAGCCCTTAGGATTTGTACTTGACTACCTGGACTATGATGCGGGTCATGTTGCGCCACGGCAGCGCCCCGGCCTCGTACTCGAGGCCAAAATGCGGAATAAAAATTTTTTCCTAACTCGGAAACCGGCGCTACCGCGGACAATTAAAACCCGGATCGAAACCATTAACCTAGCTAGCTATCAAGAGATGGGGTGAGAAGTTATACCAAGCGATCCGAGTCCTTCGGTCTTCGTCTCCACTCCGATCTCCCGCGGAATCTCCGTCACC
Source organism: Agapanthus africanus (assembly GCA_030015575.1). NCBI lineage: Eukaryota > Viridiplantae > Streptophyta > Magnoliopsida > Asparagales > Amaryllidaceae > Agapanthus > Agapanthus africanus. Next base: position 307,997,319 of record CM057342.1, read on the forward strand.
TCCTCGCTCGTCGGAAAGGGCACCACGTAGCCTGAATCTTTTACGGGCTCCCGCCTCTTGACCGAGGCAACTCGGGCGCGAAGTTGGCTAGCCGACGCGTCCAAGGCTTGCTATAGAATAGTGTAGTGAACTTGTCTCTTGGGGTTATGGGGTTGCCTTGATGTGGAAGAATGGAGAAGAGAAGGAGAGAAAGAAAAAATGAGCTTTGAAGCTAATCTTTTGCAACTCCAGAATGAGATAGAAAAATGCCACACTCCAAATAATACCCTCTCCCTTTCTCCCTTGAAGTGGCCGGCCCCTCCCATTCTCAAAAATAGATTGGAGAGAGAAAAAGAATGCAAGAAAGAATATATCAACAATATGGAAATTTGTCACTTTCATTTCATTTCAAAAACCTTTCCACCATCCATCAAATGAAAAGCAAGTGATGAGATTAAAAAGGAATCTCATCATGAAATAGCAATCATGATGCCACAAACATGCAAAGAAACCCCTCACAAAGTGTTAATTGCAAACTTGCAATTAACACCCTCCACCGAGAAAGTCCGACCGAGAAGGAATGAAGGAAAACCGGCCGGAACGGAATGCAAACTGGCAACCCCAGAAAACCGATCCCATAATAAATTACAGGAAAACCCCACTGCTGCAAATACATGCCCGCATTTGTATTCCCACTGAACACAAATGCAAAGAGACAAAACTACACTATCAAATACTAGAATCCGGCTTAAGCCAAAGCCGGCTAGTAAAAACTGTCCGATCACGATCCGTGCAATACCGCACGTATCTGATCGAACCCTGCCATATCTCCATACGGCTTCTACAGCGTTTCGCCCGAAACTTGAGTAACTGTAACTGTGGTGGACTCTAAAGACTCGTCAATACTATGGCTGTGGATTCAACCACTGGCACGTCAGAGGTATAAGCCAATACGTGACGGGTCACCAGCTATTGACCATATGGGACGTCGATGAGGAAGCTCACCCCGACACCCAACTGAGCCTGTCAGTGACAATATCCGTACAGTCCGGTCCGTTCGTCTATGAGTATCGCATGGCGGGCCTAGGGGGTTGGTGAAAGTCAGACCCCCAAAAGCGGTACAAGTCGTGTCGGAGCGTAGCCCAGAACGCCCTGAGATACTACTGGAATACCTACCAGTAAATCTCCTGCCTCGGCCGAGGGCTTTGCGTAATGGCTCTCCTAGACACAGCGCGACCTCACCCCCAATACCGGGAGAGACGAACCCCTGCAGATCCGCTCACTGCCTCCATGTGGCTCGGGACTGTACCCAACTAAAACCTGTTTGCACGACTCCTTTCAGCCGTGGTAGGGTAGTAATCAAAGCACAGTGGGAACTCACACGAGACAAATGACGATCCCAGGTCGATGAACTAACCTGTACACATGTCACCAGGGAACTGCTATCTGACATCTGGTATAAGACCAACTAGCAGGTTCCCGGCGAGTCCTGTCCGGTGTACTCATAACCCAATGAGCACCTGTATACATCTTAGGTGAACCAACTGACACCAGTGGCTTGTGAGACCGGCCACCGCCCCTCGTCGGGGTCTCGACTGTATACACTAGTCTACTAACGGAGTATCGATGCCCTGTCTCGAAACTCCTACGACTAGGGACCTTTTAAGGATGTGCTTATAGACTACCAGCTCCCACGTATATGATCGCCATCATACTGTTGGCAGTCAAGCAAGAATCCTAGGGGCTCTATCAACGTGTAATAGCGACATGTCAGGTCACCTAAAGCAGTACACGATGATAAAGATAAACCAGATAGCATACTATCATCTCGAGTAAGACTGTCCTACCGGGATAGGTCCTCCCTCAATCATTGCAATCACGTGCCTGTGATCCAATAATTGACTCTGAGGGCACTATCTCCAACAGGTCATACTAGTGGGGACATGGTAGTCCATAAGTACATCCTTCAAAGTCCCTAGTCGTGGGTGTATCGAGATGGGGCATCGATATACCAGAGTAGACTAGCGTATACCTTCTCGACCCATACAGATGGGCGATGGATGATCCCATATCCATCGGTGTTTGACATCAGAGATCGTATACGGGTGCTCAGTAGAGACTGGGTACACTGGACGGACTCGCCGAGAACTCCCAGATGGTATTATACCTCACGTCAGATGGCAGTTCTCTGGTGACACTGGTACAGAGTAGTCTGTTGACCCGAGATCGTCATAAAGTCTTGTGTGGTTCCCACTGTACTTTGATTTCCATCTTACCACGTCCAAGAGGGCGTGCAAAACGGTGGTTTTTGGGTACAGTCCTGAGTCACATGGAGGCAATGAGCGATAGGAGGGGATTCGTCTCTCCCGGTATAGGGGGTTGATGTTGCGCTGTGTTCGATTGGCTATAACAGGAAATCCCTGGCCAGGGTTGCTGAGATTTACTGGTAAGTGTTACCAGTAGTTTCTCAAATTGTTATAGACCTCATATCGACACGACTTATCGAGCTATTGGGGTCTGACGTTTACCACCCCTAGGCGAGATATGCGACATATCAGACGATCAGACCGGACTGTACGATAGTGTTACTGGTTGGATTCATTGGAGTGTGAGCGGGCTTGCTCGTCGATCTTCAGATCGCTCAATACCCGGGTGGCCGTTACGTTTAGCAGACCGCTTGCGGCTTGTGGATGTTTGATATGATCATCATCCGCTGCCGGCGTATTGACGAGTCTTTAGAGTCCTACACAGAGGTTTCCTGGCTCAAGCGAAACGAAATAGGAGCGCATATGAGATATGTGCGGGACCGAGAATGATGCGTGTATGTGATACCGTATTTCATTCTCACGATGTGACATTGATCGGTTATATGCGATATAGCCGGGTTATCGGATCAAGTGTTGATTCGATAAGTTGTTACTGATGATACCAGTCGGTTATGTGCGACATGACCGGATCATTGAATCAAGTGTTGATTTAATGATTTAATGCGTAATTATATATTTGATATATTACTTTGCATTAACTAGTATCGGTTCACTTAAGATGGATTTTCTCACTCGGATGTGCGCATTGTATATTCGATATATTTTTGTGCACTTCATTGTATCATGTTTGATGATGCATGATTGCTAGGGTTTGTGTAAAGAATTAAACCAAGGTTATTTAAATGGTTAGGGTTTTGTTTTTCTTATTCATTTATTTATCTATTTATTTTGGATTAACAAAAAGAAAAGAAAACAAAGTGGTGGCTTTAAATCTTGAAGCTTGTTGAAGCTTCATGAAGATTTGACCAAAGTGACCACTTTATCTTCATGCTTAACCCTAACCACTCATCTAACCTTGGTCAACTCTCTACAACAAACCATGGTTTGATTATGATAAGATGATTATTCTTTTCTATTTTTCCAATAATCTTATCATATCTTTTCTTCTTCTTCTTCCTTGAACTCAAGAAGAAAAGCTTAGGTCATCAATGGTGATTGATGATAAAGAGTGAGAAATCCAATTCTAAAGTCTACCCACTTCCTATTTCTTCATCCTCTACCTCTTGCCAAGTAGTAGAGTGTGTTTCCTTCACAAGTTTTTATGACTTGGTGAAGGTGGAGCTTGATCTTTCGATGCCTCGACGTAGATCATCTTCGGCATGGACATCGACGACCTAGCTTGCCCATTCTCCGACGAAGCCGACGCTTGAGCCCGGATTTGATTTGGACAGCGGAGAGGACCTCGTTGCGGAGCTATGGAGGTGGAGCACCGGATCTACAAAGGTTGTATTTCCGTATCTTGTAGTTAAGTGTTAACTAGTTAGCTTTTTCGCCTAGTTTTCTAGCAAACGATCCGTAGTCGGGTCTCTCGGCACCTATAATTTTTGAAATTGGCATGGTTGATGCCTTGTGAGACCTCACTAGAGTGCCTAGGAACCCTACATTCTCAGCCCGGCCCTCTTCTATTAACTAAAATCCTTTTTCGTTTTCCAGCCTGGCCCGGCCCACTTTTCCTCACCCGCTTCAGCTTCGACCCGACCCGCCTCCCTTTCTTCTCCAACGGCTCTCCCCTTCTCCCGCCCACGCCTTTGACTCCCCGACCCGTTTCCTTCGCCCTCGCCCTCGCCCTCGCTCGCGCGCCGTTACTCCCCACGACGCGCGACCCCGTCTCCATATCCCTCATTCTCCCGTCTCCCTCTCTTTCCCTTCCCCTCTCCCGACGACTCTCCTCTCTCTAACCCACATCCCGACCTCGCGAGCACATCGTCGCCACCACCTCCTCACCCGAGCACTCCACTTTCCCCCTCGCCTGCAAACCCAACCCATATTCGCGAGCCCCTGCATCCTCGAACCCACAGCCCCAACCAATCTTGCCGGCACCCCATCACCCACCGAGCTCGACCACTGGTTGCCATCGACGCCGGTGAATTTTCCCGCCCAACCGTCGTCGCACCCTGAACCCTCTCATCGTCATCATCGTCGTCGTCGTAGTCGCAATCATCTCTCACTCTCCCAACCTTCACCTCTGGCCCCCTCACCCGACCTTCTCTCTCCCTCTGTTTTCTTTCCCTCTCTGTGTCTTCTCTCTCTCTCTCTTTCACTCTCTGTTTCTCCCTCTCTCTCTCATTTCCTTCTCTCTCTCACTCACTATCCTTTTCTCTCTCTCTCAGTACACACTCTCTCTTTCCCTCTCTCAACACTCTCACTCACTGCCTCTCTCTCATCTCTCTCTATCTCTCGTTCTCCCCTTCACACCCCCGACACCATCGCCTGAGCACCCAAGCATTGGAACCCAACGACCCCAACTATCGAACCCTCCTCCGACGAGACGCAACCTCACACCACCACGACCACCGTACAGCTCCTCCATCGCTGCATCGAGCCTTGCGACCCAGCACCACCAGACACCCGAACTCCGGCCACTTCGAGCACCAGCATCCCTGACCTTCAGCCGAGCAGCTACAGGACCCAACCCTTCGTCCCTGCACCTCACCTGAACTCCAACCCCGTCGCAGCTGAACTCATCGCCTGCACACACCCTCGCCAGAGCTCGTCTCTTTATCATTCCCGAGCAAGAACCCCTCCGGAAACCCGTGCTCACCCGGAGCTGCTGCTGTCATCGTGCCAATTCGTCGCACACCCGTACTGTACCTCGCTGCCGTGCGCCTCCAGGCAAGTTCTTTACTTGCTTACATGCTATATATCCTGGTTATAATCGTTAATTTCATAATCATAGTGTTACACTTTTGGATTAATATTGTACCATACCTGTTCGACATTTGTTCCCAATGAAAATACCCATCAAATTTGGCGGAACTAAACGGTATTGTTTGGCCCGTATAGCTGTGGACTTAGTGTATGAATTTCGTTGGATAATTTGATCGTTAATGACCAAAACAACTACCCTCAAGTTTAACCGTAAAACTGGAACTTTCTTGCACCTGAAAATCGTTAAATTCTCCATAAATCATATACATATTAGAATGGTACGTTCGAGGGCTCAAATCGAAGATAACTCGACGAACTTTAACCCTACACTAGTTTCCAGATATTCCTGTACTCAAACTGTGTTAATTTTCGGATCGGAGTGCGACTCTGGACCGCAGTCCAGAGCGACTCCAGTTGTTGCTTGCTGTTCCGTAATGGGTACCACAAGTTTTCCTTAACTCGTAGGTTGCGGAACTCTGCTGTTTAGTATAGATAAATCTGTTATCTAGACAACACAATTGGTTTCATTCTGTTTCGTTACCATTTGATATTTAATCTGTAATTTAATAGATCGGGACACATAACAGTCCCAGCAGAATCAGAACCGACATATTAGTGTTAAACATTGTATATCTTCCGACGTACAGATGCGATTGAAGATCCGTCTATTGCGTTGAAAAAATTACTGAAAACCCTAGAAATCATCCAACTGTAGCGTCGCTAAAATCTGATCCCAACTGGGATTAAAATGCGTTGCGAAATGGATTTCTGATTCTGAAACCGGATTTCCAGCCGCGAGCGCTTAAAATGAAATAGCTATAATTATTGATCCTGGAACCCGATTGGCTTGAAACTAAATTCGATGGATGGACAACGGAACATGCTAAATATTACCTGTTTATCGTTTCGCTAAAATATATATGTACGTTTCATGATAAATCGTGCAAGTGATAGAATACTGTTTCATAACATCTTGATCATGTTCATATACTGTTAACGCATCATATCATGCCCATAACATTGTAGTGATAACCTAGTGATATCGTGCAATTACCCAGTGTTAGTTCTAGCGATGATTGTGGCAAGTACGTCGGTGTTCGTGTATTCGTGATTAAGTGAAAGTTATACGTACTTGTACACAATCAGTGACCCTATTATTCTATTGCATTGTCGACGTCTGTGGAATGCGTGTACGTGTGACCATAAGTGGTATGGGACACTTATGGAAGCGCTTGCACGGGTGTCACAGATAAGGCATCCGACGCTGCCATTTATCTTAGGTATTAGTCGGGACGTGCTTGATGGAAGTCCTGCCTCCAGTTCTCGCGCAGACTTGTCACAGATCGATTAGTATTTAGGGTTATGGTTAGCGTTTGATGTAGGCCACGGGGTGTGGGGTAGTTTAAGTGTGAGTTCAACAGAATCTCGGGAGTCCCATGCCGACTTATATATTTAGGGAGATATATGGAGATTTACAGGGTATGTGATATACACCGTGATATACATGTTACATGTTGGGCCTGTGGTCCCTTGCCCTTGGGTTCTACCCTTGGGTGGAGGACACTCGCGAGTGGTTGACTCTCACACTTGGACTGACGGTAGGCTTAGTGACCTGTACAGTGAGACTTAGAGACTGATAGGGATACTGGCATTTATATACCTTTTATACTGTGTTGACATGCGTGACATATCATTCTACTGCTTTACTGTTCCGCTGCATTAATTACTGCACATTCATATTCATGCTGTCATTGATTTATTGTTTCACATATCTATTACCACTATTAGAACTATCACTTGATTTCATATATATTATATTGCTATTGTGTCGCTCTGACGACCTGAGTATGCATACTCAGTGTGAGGAGAAGATTTACCCTGGACCAGAACTAGACATGCAACACAGACTTCTTGACTTGCCATTCCGAGCTACATTCGTTTATTCCCCATCAGGTCAGTTTATATCATTGTTTCTATCAGTTACTGTATTTCTCATTACCTGTGCATCATTTACTGTTTACCATGATAAACTAGAAGCCGAAGTGTGACTACGGCAGGACATTTCCTTGACCGTAGGAGCATGGCTGGCCTTGTCTACCCCTCGTATTCCGTATTTTGGGAAGCGGGGCGTGACACTTCATTGCCACTCTTACTTTTACCCTTTGCTTTTCTCCAGAACATTCCGTATCACTATGAACATCCACTTCCATTGGATAAATCCATCGTATAGTTACATACGAACTCAAAGGAACTTTTTCAAGGATGGATTCTGGTTCTGTAGAAATTGAATAGGACTATTCAGTTGTCTTTTCCTTTTACCTTCTCTCAGGGTATGAAGGCTCCTAGGATTAGGAGAGGGTACACATATTGCGCTTATTGGATAGTCTTCTTCCAAACCATAGGTAGGTGCCGAAAGGTAGGGAAAGAAGAAACCTATTAGCCCAAGTGTGGTGTACAGAAGGTAATAAGTAAAGACAAATAAAGGGATTAGAAAGAGGGCAAAGTAAATTGCAACTGCTATCGTTCACGACCAAACCGCGTATAAACGGTTATAGTCATGAATCTGGATAATGGAAGAGGCATTACTAGGAATACCCGGATACCCCTTCGAAACATTTACATGTTTTAGTTTCACTATGCATTGTTAATTGAAAACTGATTTCCCAATTAGACCCTTGCTCCAGGGTATGTATTTACCAGGTTTGATTCTCACATCTGTATGGTTTTATAGATGATGAGTGGGAGTAAGTTATTGGGAATTAGGTGATCATCCTCATTATATCGGAATTCGTTGTAATTGGTGATATTTGAGGAAATCGCCTGGGGTTTTGCCTGACGGCAAATATTTGGTTTTGAATATCCGTTATTATACACCAATTTCAAACTGATATATCTGTACATTTATTTCATAAAGTGAGATATAACTTTTTGAAATTATGTCCATGACATTTACCTATATCAGTTGATGGTTAGGTAAGGAGTATTAAACAGCGGTATAATTCTTTATAACCATAGTACAGTTTTCAACCTACGACGCACAGGGTTTGAGTTATTCGACTCAGGGGAATTATACAAAGTATTGTATGTTGTCCAGTGTCCAAAAGGACAGAGGGGTTGGTACTTGTACTATATTCTGTTTACTTATGACTTCTCTAGTTTTTAGACAAGTGTTTCGTAGAAATACAAGGTCTAACTTGTGAGAAGTTATAGGTAAAAGAATAAAGTAGAGAACCATGTGTTGCAAGTATCGGGATTCTTCAAGGTGATCGAAGATGTAGATACTTGTGTTTGGTATTCAGTTGATAGTAATGGTTTTGAGAACTTGCTTCTCTTTCAGGTTACTCATATCTGAATGCACTCCTAAGATGAGTAATGCTGATCGGCCTCTTTCCATTTAGTTGACATGCACTGGAGACAGCTGCATGATTTGAATCTGGTTCCAATTAAATCAGTGCCTCTGTTTCTATATTGTATATAGAATGGTTCATATCTTAACGATGTTAAGGTATATGGAGTTGTCCGGCTTATGCTTAAAACCAGACTCTGGATATCTCAAGGCACGTTTCTGTAATGCAGTTTGTGGGTTAACCCAGGCTTTGACGAGGGTTAACTTTCTACCATCTGGAAGATCAATAGTGATATTGTTCTTGATTCGCCACAGTTTTAGTAAAATGGACTTTTTCAAAAAACAGAAGTGGTAGTATGGTAAAACTGGAAGTGATTCCAGAACCGCAAACGATTACTGAAAATTTAATAGGACCTAAAGATTCAATCAGGTTTGACATTCCATTAGCCACTCCGCAGATATGGTGGGTAACCTCAGGCACCCGAGTGGTACTTCGGTATTCTCAAAGGCGGTGACAGGGAGGTTCTTGTTTACCAAGACTTGCCATTGCTGTTGTTCTAAACTATGAGACCCGGTAGGAGGATGAGTATAGCGTCGTTTTAAACTAGCTTTAGAAGTGCACGTGTATATGACTCTGCCAGAGGGTTGTTGTAGTCAGTGGGAGCAGCGGAAGCATAGTGGACAACTAGCTTATGTCTATTTATAGACTAAAGCAGATATAGCGAAGATAGATCATCTATTTTTGATGTGACAGTCATAGGCTTTGACTTCATCAGAATAGGAGATGGATCTGTTAAGAATGTAGTAGGGTGTGATCTCCTGGTATTTGGATGACATGCACTTCATAGGATGTAAAATTCCTATCCTACAATCGGTTACACTTTGGTTGTCACACAGTGGTTTCTCCACATAGGATATAGATATAATATCAGGCATTCTGGTTACTAGATCTATGGTTTTAGATCTAGATTTGGGTAGTGCCCCAATCTGGGTACTTAGACAGTATTCTAAAGGTATTTTAGAATGGATGACTCCTGGCACGGTAGTATCCCTGCAGGTGATGGAGTCACCCTCTCTGAAGGTGTCTTACAGACAAAAGGAGAGAGGGATGTGCATGATAGGCATGTCGCTTTCTTATGCAATTGAGTCAATCATGAGATGTCAAGTACCACACAAGAAGTTGTTTTTGCACTAGCTACAATAAGTTGATATATTAATCCAATCCTGGAGAAAAGTTCGGAAGCGGTTTTAGAACATAAGTGGATGTTCTAGGGATATGATAACGACAGCCTCCTTCGGGAGACGATTATCATTCCAGGCTTCCAAGGTGACCTGGATGACAGAGTGACTGTCGGAGTTATAGTTTTCCCTTTGACGAGGGGCTGTAGTTTGGACAGGTGGTCCAAGCGGATACTGAGGAAGGCATGGCATAGGATACTGATTAAATTCAGTTGACGATACAGTCTAAGAAGTTTACTGGATTTGGAGTTCATTTGTGAACTGGGTCCCATCAGATATCCAGACATATTCTAAGACAGGTATTGCTCATTTCGGGATATGGCTTTCTCCGCAAACTTGAGATAAGAGACATAGAAAGAAACATCAGAGCAGATCCACTCACGAGGCTATTTCTCAAACACAATAGTTTTACAAACGAGTTTTGTGAAACTGATTAGTAGAGGAGTTGGATGTTCGGTATCAAACGGGCTATGAGTATGCGACATCGCAATAATTAGCCTTAAGTGCAAGTGGGAGATTGTTGGATATAGTGCCCTCAAAGTTAATTATTGGATCGCAGGCACGTGATTGCAATGATTGAGGGAGGACCTATACCGGTAGGACAGTCTTACTCAAGATGATAGTATGTTATCTGGTTTATCTTTATCATCGTGTCCATGATTTATGTGACATTATAGATCACTATTACACGTTGATAGAGCCCATAGGATTCTTGCTTGACTGCCAGTAGTATGATGGCGATCATATACGTAGGAGCTGGGATCTATAAGCACATCCTTAAATGGTCCCTAGTCGATAGAGTTTCGAAACAGGGCATCAATACTCCATAGTAGACTAGTGTATACAGATCGAGACCCCGACGAGGGGTGGTGGCCATTCTCATAAGCCATTGGTGTCAGTTGGTTCACCTAAGATGTATACAGGTGCTTATTGGGTTATGAGTACACCGGACGGACTCTCCAGGAACATGCTAGTTGGTATTATACCTATCGTCAGATAGCAGTTTCCTGGTGACATGTGTAATGGTTAGTCTATCGACCTGAGATCAACATTTGTCTCATGTGAGTTCCCACTGTGCTTTGATTACTACCCTACCACGGCTCAAAGGAGTAATGAAAACAGGTTTTAGTTGGGTACAGTACCGAGCCACATGGAGGCAGTGAGCAGATCGGTAGGGGATTCATCTCTCCCGGTATTGGGGGTTGATATCACGCTGTGTTTGGAGAGCCATTACACAAAGTCCTTGGCCAAGGCAAGTGAGATTTACTGGTAGGTATTCCAATAGTTTCTCAAGGTGTTCTGGGCTACACTCCGACACGACTTATACCGCTATTGGGGGTCTAACGTTTACCATCACCCTAGGCCCGATATGCGATACTCATAGACGAACGGACCGGACTGTACGGATATTGTCACTGACAGGCTCAGTAGGGTTTCAGGATGAGTTCGCTCATCGGCCTCCCTTTTACTCAATACCTGGGCAGCCGTTACGTATAGCTAGTGCCACTAACGTGCTTGTGGTTAAACCCACTGCCAGCGTATTAACGAGTCTTTAGAGTCCCCCACAGAGAGTTTTCCAAGTTCGGGCGAAACGTTGTAGAGGCCGTATGGTTTTATGGCAGGGTTCGATCATATTCGTGCACTTGTGTACGGATCATGATTCGGACGGATAATACTAGTGGTCTTTGGTTTAAGCCGGATCCTAGTATTATATTGTTGGAATATTTTTGTCTCGTTGTATTCGTATTCGGTCAAAATACGGATGCAGGTATGTATATACGAACGAGGGGTATTTGTAATACCCAGTTCTTTTTGTACACCAATGTCCGTATTCTTCATAAAGTATTACTTACAAAATTTATCTATTTTTATTTATAATTATTTTATTGCTTTTAAACCCCGAACCCAAATCCCAATCCCTTTTACTTTATGTCTCAGCCCACTCCCTTCCCAATTCTTCAAAGTCTTTTCCTAATCTTTTTCCCTTCACATTTTCTTTTCATAAACCCTTTATAACCCAAATTTATCTAAAACCATTTTATTTTTCTCCCTTTTATTTTACCGTCAAGCTCGAGCCCTGCACACCCGCTCACTGCAGACCCGAGCACACCCCTGCAGGCCACTCGCCGGCGCCTCCGTCGTGGCCAGGCCCCTGCGCGACACCCATCGCCTTCTTCCCCGAGACACCATCACCGGCGAGAACTCCCTCAACTGAGACCCACAAATCAACTCGAGACCCATGCAACAAACCCCAGCCGAGCACCTTCACTGAGCTCCATCCGCTCCTTCGCAGCAACACCCAACGATCCAACTCCAGCCGCAGTTACAGTCGCAACGTTGATCACCTTGTTGCCATATCACAGTGACTACATCCATCGCCGTCGTGACCGTCGTCTCGAGCGAGTGTTTAACTGAGCCAAAGCTCGAGCCGAGGCCGCGAATCCAAACCGTGCCGTCCGACGCGCGTTCATACCATTGCCGCTGCTGTGCGTCGCCAAAACGTCTCCAGGCAAGTGCCCTACTTGCTACAAGCTAGATAATTCCGTTACAAATCCAAACCGTATTAATCCCATATTTGCGATTCATGAAAACTTAAATGACATAAGTGTTCGATGCAAGATCCAAATGAAAACCTTCATTTAATTTGATGGAACTTAATTGCATATTCTGGCCCGTGTGGCAATGAGCACTATGTAGAAATTTTACTGGAAAATACAATTGTTAATGGTTTAAACGAACACCCCCAAATACACCCGTAAAAACTGGGAATTTCCCGTACTTGAGATTTGTTAAAATCACAATTAATTTTGTGCATATTGAAATAAGGCGTAAAAGGGCTCAAATCGAAGCCGACTCAACGACCTGTAACCCTATACAAGTTCTTAATTGTTTCTGTACTGAAATTATGACAAGAATTGGTTCGGAGAGCGGCTCTGGACTGCAGTGCAGAGCAGCTCTGGTTGTTGTTTTCTGTCTCGTAATGTTTACTAGCTTGCTTCCTGAACTTGTATGTTGCGTAACCCTACAGTTTATTTAAGATAAATATGTTATCTAAATAACGCAAGTGATTTCACCCCTTTTCATCGCCGTTTACTATTTAAACTGCAATTTAAAAGATCGGAACGTATAGCAGTCCCAAACAGAACCAGAACTGATACCCTAGTGTTGAACAGTACATAACTCCTGACGTACAGAGGCGATTGAGAATCTGTATGTTGAGTTGGAAACCCTATTAGCATCGCTAAATTCTGGTCCCAACTGGGATTAAAATACGTTGCGAAACGGACTTCCGATTCTGAAACCGGATTTCTAGCAGTAAACGCTTAAAATGAAATGGCCATATCTAGAGATCCTGAAACCCGATTGACTTGAAACCAAATTTGATGGTTAGATAATCAAACGTAATACTTATCCCCTGTTCATTGTTCGCTGAATTTTGCATGTGTGATTTATGAAGATTTATGCAAGGGGTAAGACACCGAGTGATGACATCTTAATCATGCCTGAATTATCGTATTCTCATCACATTACAAATATGTTTTTGCATTGATAACCTAGTGATCATGTGCATTACCCAGTGTTAGGTTTTAGCGTCTGATTGTGGCAAGTACGTTAGTGGTCGAGCATGAATGGATAAGTGAAAGTGACACGTACTTGTACGCAATCAGTGGACCCTATTGTTTTATTGCATTGTCGACATCTGTAGGACGTGTATAAGTGTGACTATAATTGGTATGGGACAATTATGGAAGCACTTGTATGGGTGTCACAGGTAAGGCACCAAATACTGTCCATTTATCTTGGGTATCAGTCGGGACATACTTGATGGAGATCCTGTCTCCAGTTCTCGCGTAGACTCGTCATGGACCGGCTGGTATTTGAGTTTATGGTTGGCGTTTGATGTAGACCACGGGGTGTAGGGTAGTTTGAGTGTGAGTTCAACAGATTCTCGGGAGTCCCATGCCGGCACTTATGGGGATATATAGAGATATACAGGGTTATCACTGATTATTACCGTGCGTTTTTTTTGGGCCCGTGGTCCCTTGCCCTTGGGTCCTACCCTTGGGTGAGGATACTCACGAGTGGTTCACTCTCACACTTGGACTGACGATAGGCTTAGTGGCCTGTACAGTGAGACTTAGAGACTGATAGGGATAGTGACATTGACATGCATTGCTTACTGAATCAACACACCTGGCATACCACTTTACTGCTTTCATGTTCACCAGCTCTTTTAGACACCCACATCGGCTACTTCATGTTACTGTCTTTACTCTCTTGATTTACTGTTACATATTCAGTATTAACGTACGAGTTACCATTTGTATCTCTATATATATATTGCTATCGCGTCGCTTTGACGACCTGAGTATGCATGCTCAGAGTGAGAAGTGGATCTAGCTTGGACCAGGACCAGACGAACATCGCGGACATCTTGATCAGCTATCCAAAGCTATACCCTTTTGATCCCCATCAGGTTAGTTCTTTGTATTTGTTTTGTTTCAGTTACTGCATTTCTCATTACCTGTGCATTGTTTACTGATTACCACGTAAAGCTAGAAGCCGAAGTGTGACTACGGAGAGATATTACCTCGACCGTAGGAGTATGGCTGGCCTTGTCAACCCCTCGTATTCCGTATTTTGGGAAGCGGGGTGTGACATGGCTTTGTTGGTATCAGAGCCAGGTTTTGCTGTGATTGGGATTGCAGTTTCCGAGTAGAGCTTGACAATTTGAGTCGCTCTTTCGGCCCAAATTGTGAACTGTTATCTTTGACTTGAATCTTTATTATTCGTCGTGCCATATTTTGACTCCATCCGTTAGAGTTTTGGGTGACTTAGTAGAGTTACGTGGTTGTAATTATGAACTGCAGCATAGCTACAATACTGTACTCTATTCGGTAACTTGGAGTTCTACATTTGTTTTTCGCCCGATTGAGTTTCACCTCACCTGATATTCTTGTTTCATTGTCAATTTTATATCTTGTTCTGATTTTTCCCCTATATCTTATGCCGTCCTAAAATTGTTGTTTCAGGATCATGTCTCCCAACGACCCTTCCTCTATCTCCACTCCCCAGAATCAGACCGTAGAGATTCTGAATGCACTGCAAAGTCTGAAGGAATCCCAGGAGCGAACAAACGACCTGTTAGCTGAGGGACTAAGAAGGCAGATGACTCAGGCACCAGCGAAAGTCCCCAATCGTAAAAGGATCCCTGTTAGACGAAGAAAAGAGGTGAAGATGAAGCGCCCGCTTGTTCCCCCACAATAGAAGCAGCAGAAGACCCAATGTTGTGGGTACTGCAAGAAACTAGGACACCTTCAGAGGGATTGTCACCGCGGCAATGGGAGATGCCTGATTTGTGAATCCAGCAAACACTTTATCAATGATTGCCCTAGAAAGAAGGAGCTACAAGGAGGCGGTTCGTCCACACGCTCCACTTCTGCTAAGTGATGGTTATTTCGTAGTTTGAGTGTCGAAGAACAGTACGGACCCAGCGTAGAATTCAACTCGCGTGACGAGATTGCAGCGGTCTAGAAATCCAAGAAGAGTTATCGTGTTTTCTGCTTTCAAAAAAAAATGTTGTCACTTCTCTGTAAATATTTCTTTTCGTTTGAAATCTTGTAACCGTCGAACTTTTAGCTGAATGCAATAAAACTTTGGGTTGTGGCATATATATCGTCCTCTTGCTTCTCGCTTTACTTATACTATTCATTGCATCAGCATTTTTAAACTTTAGTCTTTCATTCCTTGCCTACAGCATATCCTCCCCGTGCTACTGTATCCCTGGTTATCTTCTTAATGTGTCCCACTGTCTAATCATGACTCCCTATTTTCAAGTCATGGCCTACTTTGGAGAAGCGCCGCCTCTAGATGAAGACACATGGTCGTGCGTTTCCTCGGACTACAAGCTGGTAAGATCAGATGACGAGATTAACGGCCCACAGGTTATTTTCGGAAACAGCGATTCCGAGAGTGAGGTATTCGCAGCCTGTTCATACCATAATATTGTATTATCATATTCCCCTTTCTTATTCGTTTTATAAATAAACAGGTGCTTTTGACTCATGTCTGCTATATATTACAGGTTACAGGTTCTTGGAGCGAAAACAGTGAAAAAGACAAAAGATGATACAAAAGAGAGACTTTTGACCAACAAATAGAAGGATCCTAGTCAAGCCTAGACGAAGAACAGTTCACAATATACAAGGCAACGCAAGGTCCAAGATGTTAAAGCGAACGGTTAAAAGACCACTATAAGTTTTCACTGAAAGATCTGGAGATGACCCAGAAGCCAAATGGAGAAAAGAACCAAAGAATCAGAAGCCCAAAAAGACCCAGAAGCTGACCCCAAAATTGCAGCCAATGTTCTCACCAACGGGCCGCGGAACCGCGGCCCTAGCCCTACCCATGCCGCGGTTCCGCGGCCGTATTAAGCCCGGGGTTCGTGATTTTTTTACCTAAACTCGAGGCGGCGCTGAAAAGTTAATCTAAGGGCAAATTTGTAATTGCAGACGTGCGAATCAAATGTAACATAGGGTTTCCTATCCTCTATAAATAGGAACTCTAAATCATTGTATTTTCTCATGCCTCCTTTTAATAATAAAATTCAGAATTCTTTATGGAGAGCATCGGTGCCTCTTTTCAATTCATGAATTCAGATCTGACAACCCTGCGTTGATGTTTGGAGAGAGCCATCTATAAGTAGTTTTATTTAATTGCTCTAGTGTAGATTTTAATTCCTTGCCTTAGATGTTAGCTTTGGGGAAGGCTTTTGGGAGATGAGATCTCTCATCCCTTTCTTGCCCATAATATATTTTCAATAGGACTCCATGCATACATGCACACACCGTGCCCTACGGCACCCTATCCCTCGAGGTAACGGTGATACCGTAGTATAAAGGCCCGGTTGCGCACATTTTCCATGGAGGTTAGGGTAAGGATCTCTAAAGGAAGGACAAGAACCTAGAGGAAGGAACACCTTCCTGAATGGATCTAATCCCCTTTATTGATAATTATCATAACTCCTCTTAGATCCTAATTTGGGTATAGAAAGCGTTGAGATTTATTTACATTTCCAAACCATTCCTAAACCTAACCCTAGCAAGACTAGATCTAGATAATCTTAGATAGAAAGATTTAGATTTTAGATTTAATAATCAATCCGAACACCCTTCGGAATTAACTCGTTAGCGCGATTAGGAAATTCACAACATCCATGTGGACCGACCCGTACTCACCGACTAGCTACCAAGCGACGCCGTTCTTGATTGCGGTTATAGATAGTTTTTGAGACAATCACAGCCCCAGAAGCCGACATAGTCAGCGACTCTGACGACAAAGAAGAGGACCTCGGAGAAGACCCAATAGAGGAAGATTCTGAGGAAGACCCGATAGAAGAAAATCCAGAAGAGGAAAACCTTGGGGAGAATCCAGTGGAAGAAAACCCTATGGAAGAGAATCCAGAAGAAGAGGATCACGAAGAATCAGACCTCGATGGAGAAGCTCCCACCGAGGAAGAAGAACCAGAAGAAGAAGACCACATGGCAGAAGAACCTCCAGTGGCGATCCCTGCGAGGCGATGTGAGAATGGACGCCCCCATTTGAGCGCGCGAGCCTATCGTAACCTGCTGAACCTCCACAACTGCGACTGACATGATTTAGTTTTCGTCTTCTCTGGCCAAATAAAATCTATGTATAGTTAGGGCCATCTTTTATTTGTCGAGGATGACTTATTCGGAATTTTTTGGAATGAAATAAATTTGCTGAGTTCGCTAGTCTTTTGATCTTTTGGTTCGCATGATGCTTGACTGTTTCCCCTATACATTTATTTTTCCTCCTGAGATCCCTGACTGTCCACCCCTACACCTTGGGCTGTCTTGACCCTCGCTGAGATTAAAAAGTACCACACCCCGATCTTTTGGATGGGCCACATTTCATCCTTTGTATGTGCCTTGTTTGAGATCCTTCTGGAGGAGAAAATTGATAGTGAAATTTCCGAGTTCGCTAACCCTTCGGATTTTTGATTCGCATGGTGTATCGACCGTTTTCCTTCCCATACATCCCTTCCCCTCCTGAGGTTCATTACTGTTCACCCTTACACACTGGCCTGACCCGACCCCGGCCTCTTCGACCTTCGGTTTAAAGTGTCACACTCCGACCTTTTGAGTGAGCCATATTCCATCGTAATCCCTACCCTGGCTAGCTCAATACATCTTTGTGCTATTTTCTGTTACCCTAACTATATTTAGGGACATCGTTATTCGAAAATGTAGTTTTCATTATTTTGTGTTTATCAAAAAGTGTGTGTTATTGACTACTCCCGTTTTATGCATTTTAAGTACACTACTATTCTTCCCGTTTTTCGGTAGCGCAACCATATATTGCACATATTATTTTGTGCTATGTTTCTTATTTTCACGATGTGGTTTTCTAAGTTATGTTAAAATTGGTTGATTGATACGTTATTCTAAAATGTTTTAACCTACCGACAAATCCTTCACTATTTCATTATGGTTATGCCTTATACTTATTATTTTAGCCGTGCTACTTTTGATATACGTATGTGTGCATATATTTAGGATTTCGATTTTATCTGGCACGCCTCGAATGTTATTATTCTTTATTGCTATTTTATTCTTTTGTACTCATAGGTTGCCCTTATAGTTGTTTCTGCCTTATACTTATTTAGACCCATCCTTTTAGTTGTGTTATTCTTGCATATATAGACCTTCAAAATTTTTATCCACCTGTTTTAAATAAATCACTATGTGTTAGTGTTCGATGTGGTAGCCTTTCGCTTATTATTTTGTAGCTTATCGTTTATTTTAAATTTCGAGGACGAAATTTTTGTAAGGGTGGTATGATGTAATACCCAGTTCTTTTTGTACACCAATATCCGTATTCTTCATAAAGTATTACTTACAAAATTTATCTATTTTTATTTATAATTATTTTATTGCTTTTAAACCCCGAACCCAAATCCCAATCCCTTTTACTTTATGTCTCAGCCCACTCCCTTCCCAATTCTTCAAAGTCTTTTCCTAATCTTTTTCCCTTCACATTTTCTTTTCCTAAACCCTTTATAACCCTAATTTATGTTGGATATAGTGCCCTCAGAGTCAATTATTGGATCACAAGAACGTGATTGCAATGATTGAGGGAGGACCTATGCCGGTAGGACAGTCTTACTCAAGATGATAGTACGCTATCTTGTTTATCTTTATCATCGTGTACTGCTTTAGGTGACCTTACAGGTCACCATTGCGCGTTGATAGAGCCCTTAGGATTCTTGCTCGACGACCAGCAGTATGATGGCGATCATATACGTGGGAGCTGGGGTCTATAAGAACATCCTTAAAAGGTCCCTAGTCGTAGGAGTTTTCGAGACAGGTCATCGATACTCCAGAGTAGACTAGTGTATACAGTCGAGACCGCGACGAGGGGTTGTGGCCGATCTCACAAGCCACTGGTGTCAGTTGGTTCACCTAAGATGTATACAGGTGCTCATTGGGTTATCAGTACACCGGACAGGACTCGCCGGGAGCATGCTAGTTGGTCTTATACCTGACGTCAGATAGCAGTTCCCTGGGGACATGTGTACAGGTTAGTTCATCGACCTGAGATCATCATTTGTCTCGTGTGAGTTCCCACTGTACTTTGATTACTACCCTACCACGGCTCAAAGGAGTCGTGCAAACAGGTTTTAGTTGGGTACAGTCCCGAGCCACATGGAGGCAGTGAGCGGATCTGCAGGAGTTCGTCTCTCCCAGTATTGGGGGTGAGGTCGCGCTGTGTCTAGGAGAGCCATTACACGAAGTCCTTGGCCAAGGCAGGAGATTTACTGGTAGGTATTCCATTAGTATCTCAGGGTGTTCTGGGCTATACTCCAACACGACTTGTACCGCTTTTGGGGGTCTGACTTTTACCAACCCTCTAGGCCCGCCATGCGATGCTCATAGACGAACAGAACGGACTGTACGGATATTGTCCCTGATAGGCTCAGTAGGGTGTCAGAATGAGTTCACGTCCCTTTTGGTCAATACCTGGTAGCCCGTTACGTACGGCTAATACCTCTGACGTGCTAGTGGTTAAATCCATAGCCAAAGTATTGACAAGTCTTTAGAGTCCCCCATAGACAGTTTCTCAAGTTTCGGGCGAAACGCTGTAGAGGCTGTATGATATATGGCAGGGTTCGATCATATACGTGCAGTATTGCACGGATCATGATCAGACGGATAATACTAGCGGGCTTTGGTTTAAGCCGGATCCTAGTATTGTACAGTGTAGATTTTGTCTCATTGCATTTGTATTCGGTCGGAATACAAATGCAGGTATGTATATACAGTCGCGGGGTTTCCTGTAATTTATTACGGGATCATTTTTCTGAAGCTGCCAGTTTGCTTTCCGTTTCGGCCATTTTCCTTTCTATCTTTCTTTGGCTGAAAATTGGTGTGGAGGGGCTTATTTGCAAATGTGCAAATTAGCAAAGTGGAGGGTGGTTTTTGTAAGTAGTTGCTTCATGATGGTTCTAGATTGACTTTGACTTCCTTTGTTAATCATTGCTTGCTTTATGGTGATGGGTTTTTGATGAGACTTTGGTGTGACCTTTTTGATGATGATCACTCATCATTCTCTCTTGCATTATTGATCCACTCCCTCCTCCTCTCATTAGCATGGCCGGACATTCTTGATGGGGGCTGTCCAAAATTTTGGAGTAGGAAATTGGTTCCTTCTTGCTTGCACAAAATCCCTTAGTTCATCCAAAAAGCTTGCATCTCCTTCTCCACTTCCAAATGGCAACTTCGTCAACCCCTTGGGACAAAAGAGTTCTACACTATTCTAAAGCAATCTTGGACACGTCGGCTTGCCAACTTCATGTCCGAGTTGCCTCGGTCCAGAGGTGGGAGCCCGTAAAAAGACTCGGTGATGTGGTGCCCTTTCCGACGAGGAGATCGTGACCGGAGATTCTGCGAGGAGATCGGGGTGGTGGCCGAAGACCGAAGGATATGGATCGCTCGGTATAGCTCTCTACTCTTTCTCTAGTTAGCTAGTAGTAGGTTAATAGTCCGATCCGGGTTAACAGTCCGCGGTAGCGCCGGTTCCTAGTTTGAGAAAAGTTTTTGTTCCCGCATTTTGGCCTCGTTCAGACGGCCGGGGAGCTGCCGTGCACTTACATGGTATCAGAGCCACGCCATTAACCTATTCTAACTTGCTCTAACGTGTTTACAAGTTCGATCGAACGAATTTTCTAAAAACCCCATTTTCAAGTCCAGTTTTCTGTCAAAATTTTTTGTGCTCGAAAAATTAATTTGAGTGTTGCAGAAATTTGTGCAGGCGATTCTAAGCATTCTGTAAAAATTTGGTACGGTTATGCTACAGTAGGACAGCGGAACTGCGGCCAAACCAATATTCTGGCCGCGGTTCCGCGGCAGGAAAATGTCAACGCCGTACCAAATTTCAACAGTAGCTTTCTGAATTGAAATTGGGATTTTTGGTATATTCTTTTTGGGCCCAGATTTATTTTGAGTGCTACAGTTGTGCTTGGGGCCCACTTCGGAAATTTTGGCGATCGAAAATTTTAAACATGTTAGTTCATAGTATTTATATTATATCTGCGACCGTGAATGTCATTTGATCGGTAAATCATGTCTAATTGCTATAGCTCTCTTAGACGGATTTGCGAACGTGACATTCACGTTGATGTTCTATGTTGTGTTGTGATGTTGCGGATTTGTCGTGGTGGATAGCCTGGTTTCAATGTTAGTACAGTTTGGTTTATTATGTACATTTGATATTGCGGGGCGAGCGTCCGACATGTGGACTGCCGTTACTGCCTGTTTGTATATTATTCTTTTGGGGCACGACCGGGCTAAGGTCGATGTACCCGTTGTATATTTTACTTTCTGTACTAGGATTACCCCGCGGTGGGGAGCACGGATAGCCGGGTTCTAGAGGGAAACGGGCCCGCATCTCATGGCGTTGAGACGGAGGGGGCTTCACTCTAGAATTGGCAGGCTATTCGCCGCACTCGTAGGGGTACAGGTTGACCCAAGGAGGGGTGCTCAAGTTACCGGATTCCGTGAAGTGCTGGGTGGTCCATTCACGTTGTTGAAGGGGGCTGCCTCGCTTCAGGTTTTGGCAGGTAACTTGCCGCGCCCGTAGGGGTCTAGGATTACATTGCACAGGCTATCCACACGACCAGGGGAACGTCGGGTTTCAGTAGCGGCTCTATGAACCCGGGGATCCCAGATATCTGTATTGTTCTGTGATGCTTATTACACTTCTGTGATGTTGCATTTTATCATGCCTTGAGCGAATATTATATATTGATATATATACTAGTAGATGTTGTATATGTTTTGCATCCGCGCTAGTCCAGTCCCCGCTCTGTCGTTAGTTAAGTAACCTAACGGGTGATGACGGGACTGTTTCCCCCAATCAGAGCAAAGCTCTGTTTGAATTTCAAAAATTCAAAAATCGAAGCAACGCTTCAAATCCCTTGCACTGCGCGCAACGCGCTACGTGTCAGAAGCTGATACGTCAGCGCAGCGCCCAAGGCAGCGCACCCAATCAGAGCAAGACTCTATTTAAAACAAAAATTAAAGGAAACAACGCTTCAGCGCAAGCGCTGCGCTGCGCAACACGTGTCAGCGCAGTCGCGCAAGCGCTGCGCTACGCGACACGTGTCAGCGCAGCGCAGTCGGGCAAGCGCAGTTGCGCTGCGCTGTGCGCTGCGCGACACGTGTCAGAGCAGTCGCGCAAGCGCAGTTGCGCTGCGTTGTGCGCTGTGTGACACGTGTCAAGCGCTGGGGCATTTACGCCAAACATAATTAAAATTCCTGTAAGATCTTTCTGTTCTGGTTAAATCAAGAAGATTGTCTTCTGTAAAACAGAAGCTCTTGGATCAAAGATCCAACGATGAGGAAAATTCCCCAAATCACTCAGAGAATGATCTCTTTAACAAATTTAATAAATTAATGGGCACTATATAAAGGCCCCTAGACCCCAATTCAAAAGAGACAGAGAGAGAAGATCATAAAAGAACTTCAACAAAACAGAGAGAGCTCTGAAGAATTTTGAGAAGAACTCAAGAAAAAAAAAGAAAAAGGTAAAAACCTTTATAAAAAGAGAAGAATTTCTTCTGAATAGATCATTGATCTAAGAACAAGATCAAGGATCATCAATAAAAAAAATAAATAATAACAGTGCCTTGCACTTTCTTATGAACCATTGGTTCTGGAAACATAAAGATTCTTTTCTTGAATCCAAAATTGGATCAAGTTATTGAAACAGTGCCTTGAACTTGCAAAAATTGCACTGTTGCGCTCCTGGGTTGGCGCAAGCCACCAGAGAGCGCCAAGTGTCAGCACCATAACCACTTGCGCTATGCGCTTTTAAAAATAGAGCATTGCTCTTTAAAGTTGGCGCAACTCACCAGAGCGCGCCACGTGTCACAGCGCAACAGCGCAGCGCACTGGCACAGCGCACTGCGCTTGCGTGACACGTGTCACCTCCACAAGCGCTTGCGCTTATTAATTGGCGCAAAGCGCCTGACAAGCTACTGTCAGATAATTAATGCACTGCATTATTTACAGAAGGGCCAAGCCCAATTAAAAAGGTCCTAACAAGCCAAATTAAATGCAAGGCATTATTTTAAAGAAGGACATAGCCCAAATAGATGCGCTGCATCATCTATAAAGGGACAGAGCCCAAATCAAAAAAGCCTAACAGGCCAGAATAAAATGCAGTGCATTATTAAACAGGGGCAAAGCCCTAGCATAGGCCTAATAGGCCAAATGCAAATAAAACGTCGAACATCCTCAATTGGACTTAGCCCAATCATTGCCGTAAGTCCTCAAACTAAATTGACTGAGCAAGACTGCTCTTTTAAATCAATTTACATCCGGTTCAAGGGTACATCTCCGAACTCCTCTGACACCTATCGTTGTAATCCTTCAACGACGTCAGAGAGGCGACGGGTCCCGACAACCACACATCGGTATGGACTGCGGGGTCCTTAAACTCGTGGACTAATGCGTCCTTAAACACACCCAGACGGACTATGGGGTCCTTAAACCCATGGACTTATGCGTCCTTAAACTAACGGACTAATGCGTCCTTAAACACACCTAGACGGACTATGGGGTCCTTAAACCCATGGACTTATGCGTCCTTAAACTAATATCCGTCCTCAAAACAGGAACAATGGACCACCATGTCCCTAAACTGGCAATGGACCGCAATGTCCTTAAACTACCTATGGACCACCATGTCCCTAAACTGGCAATGGACCGCAATGTCCTTAAACTACGTATGGACCACAACGTCCCTAAACTGGAACAATAGAGCCTCTAAACACTCTTTTGTCGGATCTAAACGATCCCGTTTAAGTTGATCTTAGCCTCAAATTTGGCTAACGTATCCTTAAACATTCAAACAGACTTTAAGACCCCCAATCAACTTTGGTTCAAGGGTACATCTCCAAACTCCTCTGACACCTGTCGTTGTTATCCTTCAACGTCGTCAGAGAGGTGACGAGTCCGGACGGCCATATATTATTAAATGGACCACTACGTCCCTAAACTGGAACAATAGAGCTCCTAAATGCTCTTTCCGTTAAGTTGATCTTAGTCTCAAATCAGACTAACGTATCCTTAACGAGCGTTTAAGTTGATCTTAGCCTCAATATGGTTAACGTATCCTTAAACTAAAAAAACCAAACCCAAATCTAAGTAATTACGGATTTGGACTAATCCACGTCCTACGGGCGACGGCATAACTTAGTCTCCGTATACAATCCACGGGCATCCACAAACAAAACAAACACACACGACACAAAGTGAAATTTCTGGAGAAGGAGAAAGTTGTTACCGCGATGCGGTAGCGTAATTAACTGCAAAGGCTTGCGCCTGCAGGGAAGAGCATCCCCACAATCGAAAACCCCTCAAGCGAGGGGGAATCTGACGAAGTCTGCTACATCGGCCGCATCCGTATAAACCTCCGATACACGGTGCCATAAATCAACTTGGCATCTTCGGAGAGGTGGACGGATAAAACCAAATAGCATCTGCCCCAAACCTCAGGCAAGACGTCTTCACGTTGTTACCGTCTTTCGGAGGGGAACAGATTCTGGCACGCCTGGTGGGACCTTTTCCTCTTTCCACTCCATACTTCGTGTGTCGTCTTCGCGAACGAATCGCGGTTTGTTAATGGTTGCCTTTGGATTTCAAGTTACTAAGATTTGGTCTTTTGCCTAGCGCAGAAATCAAGCACCAATGGCCTCCAACTGCTCGAGCTGCTCAAAGTGCAAGTGCAATCAACGCTCCGCCTCACCTGGAGGCGTAGCCTATGGGCCTCATGCGGCCTCCATCCTTGCCATGCCGGTAGAACAGGTGACCCAGGCCACCACCGGCATGTTTTTCGGTACCATGCTCCCGCCTGCAAGCTTCGCTGTTCCAGTGCCCCACCAGAAGCGAACAAGAAGTTGGTTTTCGATCGGCTCACTGCTACAACGGCCCCTTTCAACGGGTCGTCCAATATCAAACCAGCAGCCTCGGTCTTTGCCAGGCTGGATCAGAACTCTGATGAGCCCGCCAAGAAGCCTATGAACCCTAAAGTGGCTGTCCCAAGGAAGGCAGCAACGGTTGCTCCTGAAGTCGCCAAGGCGGCTTCTCCTGTCAAAGAGTCAGTCTTTTCAAGGCGGACTATTCCGGCTCCTGCCCCTACTCGAGGATCTGTCTTTGACAGATTGAATATCGCCACTCAAAGGACAACCTCAGTGTTCAAGAGGCTAACACCAGCGGCGCCTCATCTGAACAGGGGGCAAGACGAAACTATCCCTACCGCCGAGCCGGTCCCAACAGCTCGACGTGCTCGACGTCGCCACTGGCGCCGAGTGAGGAAGGCCGGGGCAACTCCCCTTCAGGGCTAACTCCACCTGCTCCACTAGTGGAAGTTAATGCTGCTGTTCCAACTGAGAACAGCTTTGAACCACTAAGGAGAGTACGCAAGAACTCTCCGACTGCTATGCTAAAAAGATCTCCTCCACCTGCGGAGAGAGTTACAGAAACTAAGCTGGAGCAGCCCCCTCAACGGATGTCCTCCAAGATTTATAAAGTCTGGCGGAGAGTTCAAGACTCGGTAATCGACCAAGATCACTCTCGCCAACAGAAAAGGGCAAAAGTGCAAGAAGAAAAGAATCGTCCGGACAAACAGCAAAGGACGACCACCACTAGGGTGCCCACTGCAACGGCCCCTTCAACTTCAACGGCCCACAAGACAAGGAGGCCGGAGAAAATTCCCACGCCTGCGGCAAATGTCAAAGGCAGTGAACCTAAACGCCCTAAGTCCGGGGGCATTATGGTCCATACTGTATACATGACATCAGGAAAGGAGGACAACCGTGCATCTACAGGTCATAGACCGCTTACACGGTCAGTGACCAAAGCTCAATAGCAACAGCAGAAGCTCCAGGAAATGATGAATGCGATGGCCGCACTCACTGGGCCAAAAGAAAGCCCCGAAACGTCATCTGATCAACATCAGGAGCAAGAAACTGACGCTGAATTCCTTCGTCGGATATTGGAGAAGAAGGATAAAGAGGCTGCTGAACAAGCAACCAACATAAAGCGAATGGCCCTCCTATTCCAGGACATGGTGGGAATAATGATTCAATAAGATCCTCCTGCCGAAGATCCTCCGATCATCCTTGAAGACGATGGGGGAGAAACGTCAAATCCTCCACCAGTTCTGTCAACAGCCAAGGAGGAGACAGTCTCCAAAGCTGACTTGGAAGAATATATAGCTCAGCAAATCCGGGTTCATCAGGCGACTGAGGCAGCCGGTCAGGTCGTAAAAACGGGACGGCCATATCCGAGCTGGTACGATCAGATCAAATACCCGCTGGGCAACACAATACCGAAATTTCATGTCTATAAGGGGACTGGCAATCCCCACCAGCATGTTGCCCAGTTCAGGGCGCTTTGCGGCAACACCGGCGGTGATGATAAATTGTTGCTTCGCCAGTTCATTGGTAGCTTATCGGATACAGCATTCGAATGGTACTCCGAGCTCCCAAACGACTCTATCAAGACATTCGCGGAGATGGAGCTGCTGTTTACCCAGCGTTTCGCAAGCGCCAGCGAACGCACCCCGATAACGGCGTTGATTAATGACAGAGTGAAACCAGGCAAAACATGGGTTCAGTATGCGATACGGTGGCGGAACTTATGGTCAAAATGCGAACAACGCATTGAAGAGGCTCCGGCAGTAGGCATGTTTGTGGGAACCCTCGATCCGCAGGCGACCATATCCCAATTCATGATGTTCTTCAAGCCAACTACCTTCCAGGCCCTGATCGACAAGCTGGCTCAAATGGATCAGATGGGCCATAGACCGCCCCCTCCAAAACCGGACTCTCGAAACGAGAAGAGGAAAGGAAAAGCGATCGTTGTCGCTAATGCCCAACAATAGCCGAGCAACTTGAAACCGGCTGTCCGTCAAAATAATATGCGTCCGCGCACGCCCCTTGAGGAGAGGCTAGGACGTCCTTACTCGTTTCCCCGAGATAAAACGAGAAGACTGTTTGAGTTAGCATTGCGCAACCGACTCATAAACCTGCCGGATCCAAGACGTCCGTCGCAGCCGAATGATGTCAATGACCCCAACTACTGTCCTTACCACCGAGTACTGGGTCATCCGATCGAAGATTGCTACGTCTTCACAAATTGGATTGAGTACCAGTACCAACAGGGAAAGTTTGCGTTGTCGGATAGATGGAAGGTGAATCCGCCTCAGCCTCACACCCCTAAAAGGATGAATACGCCGGGGGCAACGTGCTCTCTCATTGAAGAAGCCCCATGGGAGGTTGTGCTATCAGCCAAGACAAAGAGGATGCTAAACGATCTTCAAACATGCCCAGCGATCAGGTGGAAGAACCCGTTGGAACCTCAGATCATTGAAGGGATGCTAAAGCCGCGCCCAACTCCAAAGGTCGGTGGTGATGGCCCGAGCACTCATAACCAGCCGTCGAAATCTTCAAAGAAGAAGAAGAAGAAATCCAAGAAACCCGTGAAGCCTGGCGACAAGTGCACAGACTTACAAAAACAAATCGACGCACTGGAGGAATACAATCAAAAGGCATGGACTCCAATCACACTCCAAGAGTTCCTCAACCACGTCTTTCAACAAGAAGATGAGGAGGAGAGCTCGTCGGATGAATCCGAGGAATACGTGGCGAGCTGTCATATGGTTTCCCATTCGTTTACAGATGATGAGGAAACTCTTTATGCTGAAAAGCTGGAGGCAGATCCTGAACCGGAAATTCGGGGGCCATCGGATGAAACAATTGACGCATTCCTCAACGAAGCTCTGTGGAAAAGCAAAGCAGATCGGGAACGTGAGGCGGTCATAATTGAAAGGGCCAAACGCCAGCAACTTGACGAAGCAGTTGGGATACTCCCGCTGGAGCAAAGTACGCCCACCGTAGATAAAAGCAAATTCAAGACGAAGAAAAGGTTTGCTAATGCCATATCCGTGGGTATGAAGCTACCATCCTCTAAAGGAAGCATTACTGGTGAAGCGGAAATGCATCCTTCCTACTGCTTGTATCATCGGAAGATTTCGCTCCCCACCGAAGAGTGCAAAGCTTTCAATGGATGGTGGCAGGGATATGTTGCTCACTGACAATATTTTAAGCGGGAGAAGCGCAAAACTCGTCGAGAGAAGAAAAATACGACCGAGGGGCGTTGATTGTATTAATTTTCTTGATTGGATGTGAAAAAGGTAAAAGTATCGATTCAAATAGCCCCCGATTTCGGCACTATTTGATTGATCGTAGAATGCGAGACTGAGTAAGTAAATCAAATCGATAAGAGTCTCTTTGTGTCGGTAATTAGAAAATTGAATAAAGTTCACAATCAAAAAATTATATTTGACCGCAATCAACTACGGTGTCAGTTGTAGATCGTAAGCGAGTGCGGATCGTCCACAGGGATTGTGCGATTCGTTTTTATATTTGATTTGTTTGAATCGAAAAGTTAATCGAAAAGAAAAGAAAACATGATTCAAGAATTTATCAATTGATTCAGGTGTCACAAGTTTAATCAAGAATCAAGAAACTGATAAACAATCAAGAATTGGGTTTCGATAATATTTCCAACCAAAATGTCAAGAATCTAAATGAGGCTCGTAGGAATCGATCGGATCTATAGACGTGATGTAATTTCAAGATTTCGTGTTCTTGTCCTTCGAAAGATTGATACTAGATCGATGATGATCGACGAGAGTTAGGGATTTCTTGATGAAACTAGGGTTTCATCGTTTAACCCTTGTTCTTTCGTAGATATCATTCACATTCTAGCCTCTAGCAATTTCAAGAAACGGTCGTAACTCCCCAATCTCGAGCGATATCAATCAAGAAAGCATCGCAACGAATTGGGTCGTCGATTCTTGAACTTGCTAGGGTTTACAAAACTCGTAGGATTCAAGAATCGATTTAAGATATATTACATCAT
The DNA here is from genome assembly GCA_030015575.1 of Agapanthus africanus. Lineage (NCBI taxonomy): Eukaryota > Viridiplantae > Streptophyta > Magnoliopsida > Asparagales > Amaryllidaceae > Agapanthus > Agapanthus africanus. The sequence continues at coordinate 308,026,592 of CM057342.1, forward strand.
CATTCTATTGATCGTCTCGACTCCTCGACGAGCGGAGTATTACTCAAACATCATCACACAGAAAGTATTCAAGAATTTGAAAAGATATCATGATGCGAGAATTTAAAGAAAACAAGATAAAAGAATATCACCTTTTATTTATATCAACAATTTGATTACAGTCGCTTAAGAACTACAAGAGGAAGAACTAAATTGTCGAATTGGCGTCACTCGGCTCCGTGAGTCGCGGATCGGCTTGGACCACTTGCTCCGTTGAAGATCGGCTCGGCTCATAAAAGGTTGCAAGGCTTCTTGCTTGATGGGTACTCGGGATCTTGGCTTTTGATTGGAATTAGGGTTAGGGTTTCACACAAGTCCTCTCACTAGACTTGTGGAAGAAGAAGATGAAGAAAAGAGAGTGAATGGATCTATTTGCTACTAATGGAGGGATTTTTCCATGATGATTTACAAGTGAGCCTAGGGTCTTATTTATAGATCTCCCAAACCTTAGGTCTAGGTTTGAATTTACAATTCCCTCCAAAAGTTTGTTGAGGCTTCTAGAAGGAGTTTGTTAGGCTTTAGCTTAGGGTTTAAGCTAGGGTTTAGGGAGAAGTTTCTAGAATGATAGGCTAGTTTAGTGTTGATCCCAAAGCTTGCTGATCTGGCAGAAGTATCTGGAGTCTTCTGGAATTCGTTGTGTCTTTTTGAAGTCTGGACCTAGAGATGAGAATTTTGCACTAAATTTGGGAAGCTAATTCCTTGGACCCACCGCGGATCCGCAGCGCAAGCAGGCTCCTGCCGCGGATCCGCGGCTCTTTGTAGGGCTTGGGCCTTGATCTTTTTGGTGTGGTCTTGGGATGCCATTTGGGGCTTTATCTGATATGTTGAATTTTATTTCTCCCTTTGGATTGATACCAGAACTGAAATCATTGAGTTGGCGTAATGTTTGATCGGTACCGTATAAATTTTGGCCTTTCTTCTGGATTTTCCTGCACAGATCTCAAAACAAGTGTTGCGCAAATGTAGGGATGATGCGATGCCATGAAATGTGGTCAATTTCCTTTATAGTGTCGGTTTTAGAGTCTAATACATGCAATCTGATATTTTGCGACAGTTTTGCTAATATGTAAAATATGAATGCCGAACACTTCTATATGGATGCAAATGATGAGGAAATTGCCGGCTAAAATATGCAATATTTTCGACTAATCAAATTCCTCCAAACTTAATTTCGATCGTCTCGAGCGAACTGTTTTATTAAAAAAAGAAGGAGAATATAAAGAAAGAGAAAAACTAACTAGCACACTTTCGTAGGCAACACGATTGCACTGAGCACGTGCAACAAGCCTTTAAACCTCTAGGTGTCCCTAGTAGGAGGAGTGTTGTCTCCTGAGGGTTTTCAGCGGATTGCACCCACAAAATCCAATAATAAAAGAAAGATCATGAATATTACATTTAAAGAAAAAAATTGTAAAAGAAAAGCCTTGAAAATTAGGGTTTCCAACTAAGCTAGCTTTTCGGTTGTTATGAGCCCTATCTTAATGGTCATGAAAAGATGTTAGAAATCACGTCCTCCCTCAATAAAACATTGTCTTATTCTTCATTCCTATCTTTCTTCCAAACATCGATCATATCACCCTGCGTGTGTGTAAAGGACATCCCTACACCCGGAGAATTCAATTCAAGCTATCATACTCTTGCCCATCAGCCTCAGTACTTTTTAATTAATGAATATTTAGATGAGATTGCTCACACACTTTCATGCGACCGTTAATACTTCTTGAGGTACTAACCGACCAATTACTCATGTGCTTGCTTATTTGGTGTATTTTCCTCGTCTTGCACCACCTCAGGCATAGCAGTGACCCCCAGACCAGTTGGCCTTAGGGCACTAGGTGAAGAAGCACCCTCGCTATACATTTTTATTGCCCTTGGTGATAACAAAACCAGTGTCCATTTTTCTCACCACTTTATATTTTTTTATTCACTTCTTTTTTTTATTTCCTTCATACATCGGCTTTAAGACAAGAGCATTTCAAGGTATCCTCTACTATCCCAGGCTTCAAGACGTGTGTAAGTGCGAATAGCAGGGTAGCAACGTTCAAAATGTTTGGCTTCCAGAATAGAAACTATTTTTCAGACTTATTTTTATCCTCAGATTAGTGACGTCCTTCATCTTACTAACCCTTGGGACAACGGCTCATAACTACTTATTACTAGTTCGTATAAGAAAACTTCTAATTTTCTTAGTTTTCTTAAATTTTTCTAATCTCATGGATGTAATTTTTCACTATCTAAACTTTCATTATCTTATTTATGTACATAAAAGTGTAAATATTAAAATTATTTTTATACTTGAAATTTTTTTAAATTTTTATGGGTTTTGAAAATTTTTCAATTTTTATAGATTTTTAAAGGAAATATTTTATGCTTATGCAAATGATATGCAAATGATGCAAAAATAAGCATAAACCTCCCCCAAACTTGTTTTCAACAGTGTCCTCACTGTTGCCAACCGCTATACCTACAAAAACTGTAAGCCTGGGGGGAATTATTAGTGGGGGCAAAATATATAAGTGAAGAACTTCCCCCAAACTTATCTTTTCACTCACCTTCATTCAAAAGATGATGCAGTGATATACTGGACATGAAGGTGAGACGGAGGAATTTTAATCCAAATAAACTGGCTCTTGTAAGAACAAGAGCTCCTCCGTGGGGTCAGTGGAAAAATACGGCTTTAGTCTATGTCCATTCACTTTGAAAAAGGTGCCGTTTTTTACATTTTCTACTTCTACTGCCCCGTGCGGGTATACAGACCGCACAACAAAAGGTCCCTTCCATCGAGATCGGAGCTTACCCGCGTGAAGGTGTAATCGTGAATCATAAAGAAGGACTTGTTGACCAGGTGAAAATGTTTTCCTCAAAATGTTTTTATCGTGAAAAACCTTAGTCATATTCTTTGTGATTACAGCATTATCATAAGCTTCATCGCGGAGTTCGCTTAGCTCATTTATTTGCAGCTTCCGAAAGTTGCAAGCAAGGTTTAGATCAAAATTTATTTCTTTTATAGCCCACAATGCTTTATGCTCTATCTCGACGGGTAAATGACAAGCTTTTCCAAACACTATCCTATATGGAGACATTCCTAGGTCGGTCTTAAATGCAGTTCTGAATGCCCAAAGAGGATCCGTCAGTTTGGTCGACCAGTCTTTTCTATTTTTAGCAACAGTTTTCTCCAGGATAAGTTTGATTTGTCTGTTTGAGATTTCAGCTTGCCCGCTTGTTTGGGGATGATAGGGTGTAGAAAGTCGGTGGTTGATTGAGTATTTTCGCATCAGAGTCTCGAAAGACCTGTTGCAGAAATGTGTCCCATTATCGCTAATAATAGCGCGTGGGTGTCCAAATCGCGAGAAGATATTCTCCTTTAAGAACTTAATGACAACTTTCTTGTCATTAGTGCGACATGGAATGGCTTCTACCCACTTTGAGACATAATCAACCGCCAGCAATATGTACAAATTCCCAAAGGAGTTGGGAAAGGGACCCATAAAATCAATGCCCCAAACATCAAATATTTTAACAACCAAGATGGGTTGCTGAGGCATTTCATTCCTCTGGGATATTCTACCCGTATACTGACATTGTGTACAGGTTTTGCAATACTCAAATGCGTCCTTGAATAAGGTCGGCCAATAAAATCCACATTGCAAAACCTTTTCCGCTGTCTTTCTAGGACCAAAGTGACCCCCACAGGCCTGATCATGACAAAAAGAAAGAACACTCTTGAACTCTTCATTCGGGACACACCGGCGAATGATCTGATCAGGACAATATTTAAACAAATAGGGCTCGTCCCAGTAAAAGTGTTTTACTTGGGATAGAAAACGGTATTTGTCCTGTTTTGACCAATCGCTCGGTATCAGTCCCGTGGCATGATAGTTCACAATATCCCTGAACCATGGTTCAGCGGATATGCTCAATAGTTGTTCATCAGGGAATGAATCATTGATCGGCAGGGTCACAGGGGAAGAAATGATGCGTGAAAGATGGTCAGCTACTACGTTTTCACATCCTTTCTTATCTTTGATAACAAGATCGAATTCTTGTAACAGAAGGATCCAACGTATTAGTCGACCTTTTGCATCTTTCTTCGCTAGAAAATGTTTTAAAGCGGAATGGTCAGTATACACAACTATAGGTGAGCCAATTAAGTAAGGCCTGAATTTTTCTAATGCAAATACAACCGCTAAAAGTTCTTTTTCTGTGGTTGTATAATTGATTTGCGCATCATTCAGGGTCTTACTTGCATAGTATATTACGTGTGGCATCTTTTCGATGTGCTGTCCTAAGACTGCACCTACTGCAAAGTCAGATGCATCACACATCAGCTCAAAGGGGTAGTCCCAGTTTGGCGATGATAACGCGGGAGCTGAAGTGAGTGAGTGTTAAAGTGAGTCGAAAGCTGTCTCGCAATCCGAGTCAAAATAGAAGGTCGTATCCTTGGCCAGGAGAAGAGTTAAAGATCTAGCAATTTTGCTAAAGTCCTTAATGAATCTCCTATAAAAGCCCGCGTGGCCAAGGAAAGATCGAATATCTTTGACGCTTTTGGGATGAGGGAGGTTTTGAATGACATCTATCTTAGCTCTGTCAACCTCAATGCCTTTCTGTGAAATGACATGTCCAAGTACTATTCCTTCTTGGACCATAAAATGGCATTTTTCCCAGTTCAAAGTCAAGTTCTTCTCTTTGCAACGAGTAAGAACAGCGTCAAGATTCGCAAGGCAATCGGAAAAAGAGTCTCCAAAAATCGAGAAATCGTCCATAAAGATCTCCAGAAAATTCTCTACCATATCAGAGAATATCCACATCATACACCGCTGAAAGGTAGCAGGAGCATTGCATAACCCAAAGGGCATGCGACTGTAAGCAAAGGTACCAAAAGGACAAGTAAAAGTGGTTTTATCTTGATCCTTTTTGGCGATGGGGACCTGATTATAGCCTGAGTATCCGTCCATAAAACAATAATACTCTCGTCCCGCTAAGCGTTCCAGCATGTGATCACTGAATGGTAGAGGAAAGTGGTCTTTCCTCGTGGCAGCATTGAGTTTTCTATAATCGATACATACACGCCACCCAGTTTGGGCGCGTGTCTGAATCAACTCATTTGCCTCATTGGTTATAACTGTGATGCCGGATTTCTTCGGAACGACATGTATAGGACACACCCACTGGCTATCGGAGATGGGGTATATAATACCATTATCTAAGCATTTGACGATCTCTTTCATGACCGCTTCCTTCATGACGGGATTCAACCGTCTCTGTGGTTCTCGGGTCGGTCTGGCATCATCCATCACATGTATATGATGTTCAACTATCAAGGGACTAATCCCTTTGATGTCCTCCATACTCCAACCAAACGCCTCTTTGTTAGATCTCAATACCGATAAAAGTGCATTCTCTTGCTCTGATGCAAGAGAAGCGAATATGATAACCGGTAAAGACTCATTCTCACCTAGATATGCAAATTTAAGGTGAGAAGGTAAAATTTTGAGATCTAATTCGGGCGGAGAAATGATAGAAGGAGGGATCATTGAGTGATTTTTGGATTTACAAAGAAGCTCAGAGCCTGTGAATGATACAGACTCGGGTGGAGAAAAGTCAGGATTGCAGGACTCAAGTGTAGAAAAAGTGTCCTCACTAAGATCTTGTGTGAAATCAAACAGAGATGTGGTAATGTCATCGAGATCAGTAAAGCAAAGTTCCTCAGCTCCACAACTATCGGGAGCGATCTCATGGACAGAGCACACATCTAAAATATGAGCAGAGGGTTCTGATGGATGACTTCCAACTTTGTAGATATTTAGTTCAATGGTCATATTTCCAAATGATAAGTTCATTGAACCATTTCTACAGTTTATAACAGCGTTGGAAGTGGCAAGGAAAGGACGACCCAGAATCACCGGAATTTGGCTCCGGGGGTTTGCTACAGGCTGTGTGTCGAGTACAATGAAGTCTACAGGGAAAACAAATTCCCCGACCTTTATCAACACATCCTCTAATTCACCCCTTGGTTTGGTGATAGATCGGTCTGCCATCTGGAGAGTGCAGTGAGCAGGTTTCAGCTCTCCAATCCCTAATTGCTCATAGACAGAATATGGAAGGAGGTTAACACTTGCACCAAGGTCTAAAAGAGCACGATTTATGTTTTTACCCCCAATAGAAATCGATATTGTAGGACATCCTGGGTCCTTTCGTTTCTTTGGTAGCTGGGGAATAAAAGCAGTGCTGATATTATTAGCCATAAAGACCTTCTTCGGCACTTGAGTCTTACTCTTCCTAGTGCACAAGTCCTTAAGAATTTTCGCATATGCGGGGACTTGTTGAATTGCATTTAGGAGAGGGATATTGATGTTAACCTGTTTGAACATTTCCATTATTTTCTCCATATGAGGACTCGTTCTATTAGCCCTTAACCGATTCGGGTAAGGAGCTTTCGCAATAAGCGCAGGGTCCATCACAAGAGAAGGAAGAGGGGGTAGACACGGTCCTAAAAGAAGTGTGGGGACCGTCTGTGGAGAACTATAAGGGTTGGGAGAAGGTGTCGAGCCTAATGGGAAATGGAGAATAGGCTCTCGAGAAAGTGGTGTGGTAGAAGAAGAAGGATCAGAAGGAGAGGTGTGTGTGTGTGGAAAGGTCTCAGCCGGGGTGTTGATATGATTTTCAGTATCATCAATACCTTCCCCGACATGATTGTTCAGCACTCTTCCCGATCTCAACGTTGTGACGGCATTTACATTGTAATGCCCAGGATTCTGTAGGGGTTGAGAGAGAAGTTTCCCTTTTTCTCTCGCACTCATTTAGGCTTTAAGGCGTGCGATTTCAGCTTCTATCGATCTGATACTCTCAGCTTGTGACGCTGAGTTTTTCTTTATCTCACTGACGGAAGATCTAACCTCAGTCGAAACCTCTATGAAATTTGACAAAAGTGATTTCATGGTTTGAGTGAATTGAGAGAATTCGTCAGAACAGGTCATAGGATTAGACTGTGCAGGAGTGTTGACCTGATTTTGGAAATTTTGTGACTGATAGGGGTGCTGAGTGAGTTGAAGGGGTTGCTGTTGTGGTGGAGGAAGAGCCCTTTGAAATTGATTCGTGTTTGGAACCGTGTTTTGAGACTGGTTTTGGTTCCAAGAAAAATTCGGGTGATTCCTCCAACCCTGATTGTACGTGGAAGAATATGGATCGTTTCGAGGTCTTTGAAATGCGGCATTAGAATGCTCGTGACCTTGAAACGCAGAGTTTAATGGACATTCTTCCGTTAAGTGAGACAGATCAGAACAGCACCCACAAACAGTTTTGGGGAGCGATACTGGGTTTAGGGAGGCTGCTGCAAATTTGTGTTCCATAGCGTCGAGCTTCTTTTGCATTGCTGCCATCTCAGCTCGAACACCTATGGACACATCTATTTGGTGTATGCCACCCCTATTCAATGGTTGGGTTCCACTCTCCCACTGTAGTGATTTTTCAGCGAACTCTTCTAAATACTTCCAAGCTTCCCCATCATCTTTGGTCATAAAAGTACCTTGACACATGTTTTCAAGGCTCTGTTTAGTGTTTGGGTTAATGCCCTCATAAATGATTTGGCACAATTCCCATCTCGGGATGCCGTGATGAGGACACTGAACCAAAAGATCCTTGAAACGTTCAAAGCATTTAGAGAATGGTTCAGCAGGGAGCTGGGCAAATTGATTCAGTTCGCTACGGATTCGAGCTGTCTTTTGTATTGGGTAAAATTTCTTAAGGAATGCAGCGACGAATTCTTCCCAATTCGTAATAGAGTGTGCGGTAGTGTTATATAGCCACTTCTCGGCTATATCGCACAATGTAAATGGAAGAAGTCGTAGACGCATAGCATCCACTGAAAGTTGTGACGTACCCATCACTGCGCATACGTTTTCAAATTTGGTAATGAAAACATAAGCGTCCTCAGTCTCGAGTCCGTGGAATTTGGGTAAAAGATTGATGTACTGGGGCTTAATCTCAAAGTTATCCCCATTGGCTGGTGGTGTGGATAAGCAGGTCGAAAGAGGACCTCGAATAGGGTAGCACCTCTCCTGGAGAGAGATGCAGGGTGGATTCTGCGCACCAACGGACGGCGGCAGATTAGGGTTAAAGAAGTTTGATGGATTCGGATCCATCGGTGTGGGTGTGGTAGTGGGTAAAGAAAAGGTAAATGGAGAAATATCGACTTCGGAGTCGATAAAGGGTACGCGGACTAAACGGGTACTAGAATCCCGTGTCCAGCCTATCTTGTACTAAAAAGGGTTAGTACAAGTGGCAGCGTTGACTTATAATTAGGGGTAATGAATGAATGCGGTGTTTGCTTTGAAAAAGGGACGGATTTTTTGAAAAAAATGATGCGACACAACAAATGCAGCACACAAAACCCTAGAATCTAGTGGTCACCTAGGTCCGGCTCTAGACCGCTCCTAACTGCCAAAAGACAAGTCGCAGGATAGAATCCTCCACTGCCTCTTTGTCCCCCTGTGGCCGGATAAGTGGCAGGTAAGTGGGAAGGTACTCCACTACGTAAGTAATGGGCCTAATTAAAAACCACTAGCCTTAGACACACTCGCCTTAGGCACCACAAGAAAACGCGGATAAGCAATGAATTACCCACGGCCTTCTCTTGTCCTAATTGAGCACGACAGTCCTTAGAGTCATCTCTAGATTTCTTTTAGTTAATGTGGGTCAATGCGGATGCAAGTTTTGCGATTTTCGGGGCCTAGGAAGGATAATGAAATCCCCACCTAATTTGGATTTGGCCGTGCCCCTTAATATCCGTATTTAGAATGCAAACAACCAAGAAACAAAATCACGCACAAATTTACTTTTGCAATTTGCGAGCTGCGATTATTTGCAAAGAAACCTGCAGAAAATTGTTAGTTGGAGCTAAAAAGAGGAGAGAGGAGATGGTAAGAAGGTACCTGAGAAAAAATTGCACAGAGACCACCCAATCTTGCCGCGGTTCCGCCGCATATGGGCACTTAGGCCGCGCTTCCGCGGTAAGGTAGTGAGAATACTGCACCAAACTTTTTCAGGGAGCTTCTGTAGACTCCCTCAGCTCTCTGGTATATTCCAAAAAAAAATTTCAATTTCCAGCAAGCTCCAGATCTCCTTGCAATGAAACACAACAAATTGTTTAGGGTTTGCACGAATTTTGATCTCAAAAATCTCAATGAAATAAATCTTTCAATTCAAACTATAATATGAAACGAATTAGCGCGCGATCCCCGGCAACGGCGCCATTTTGATTGTATTAATTTTCTTGATTGGATGAGAAAAAGGTAAAAGTATCGATTCAAATAGTCCCCGATTTCGGCACTATTTGATTGATCGTAGAATGCGAGACTGAGTAAGTAAATCAAATCGATAAGAGTCTCTTTGTATCGGTAATTAGAAAATTGAATAAAGTTCACAATCAAAAAATTATATTTGACCGCAATCAACTACGGTATCAGTTGTAGATCGTAAGCGAGTGCGGATCGTCCACAGGGATTGTGCGATTCGTTTTTATATTTGATTTGTTTGAATCGAAAAGTTAATCGAAAAGAAAAGAAAACATGATTCAAGAATTTATCAATTGATTCAGGTGTCACGAGTTTAATCAAGAATCAAGAAACTGATAAACAATCAAGAATTGGATTTCGATAATATTTCCAACCAAAATGTCAAGAATCTAAATGAGGCTCGTAGGAATCGATCGGATCTATAGACGTGATGTAATTTCAAGATTTCGTGTTCTTGTCCTTCGAAGGATTGATACTAGATCGATGATGATCGACGAGAGTTAGGGCTTTCTTGATGAAACTAGGGTTTCATCGTTTAACCCTTGTTCTTTCGTAGATATCATTCACATTCTAGCCTCTAGCAATTTCAAGAAACGATCGTAACTCCCCAATCTCGAGCGACATCAATCAAGAAAGCATCGCAATGAATTGGGTCGTCGATTCTTGAACTTGCTAGGGTTTACAAAACTCGTAGGATTCAAGAATCGATTTAAGATATATTACATCATCATTCTATTGATCGTCTCGACTCCTCGACGAGCGGAGTATTACTCAAACATCATCACACGGAAAGTATTCAAGAATTTGAAAAGATATCATGATGCGAGAATTTAAAGAAAACAAGATAAAAGAATATCACCTTTTATTTATATCAACAATTTGATTACAGTCGCTCAAGAACTACAAGAGGAAGAACTAAATTGTCGAATTGGCGTCGCTCGGCTCCGTGAGTCGCGGATCGGCTTGGACCACTTGCTCCGTTGAAGATCGACTCGGCTCATAAAAGGTTGCAAGGCTTCTTGCTTGATGGGTACTTGGAATATTGGCTTTTGATTGGAATTAGGGTTAGGGTTTCACACAAGTCCTCTCACTAGACTTGTGGAAGAAGAAGATGAAGAAAAGAGAGTGAATGGATCTATTTGCTACTATTGGAGGGATTTTTCCATGATGATTTACAAGTGAGCCTAGGGTCTTATTTATAGATCTCCCAAACCTTAGGTCTAGGTTTGAATTTACAATTCCCTCCAAAAGTTTGTTGAGGCTTCTAGAAGGAGTTTGTTAGGCTTTAGCTTAGGGTTTAGGGAGAAGTTTCTAGAATGATAGGCTAGTTTAGTGTTGATCCCAAAGCTTGCTGATCTGGCAGAAGTATCTGGAGTCTTCTGGAATTTGTTGTGTCTTTTTGAAGTCTGGACCCAGAGATGAGAATTTTGCACTAAATTTAGGAAGCTAATTCCTTGGACCCACCGCGGATCCGCGGCGCAAGCAGGCTCCTGCCGCGGATCCGCGGCTCTTTGTAGGGCTTGGGCCTTGATCTTTTTGGTGTGGTCTTGGGATGCCATTTGGGGCTTTATCTGATATGTTGAATTTTATTTCTCCCTTTGGATTGATACCAGAACTGAAATCATTGAGTTGGCGTAATGTTTGATCGGTACCGTATAAATTTTGGCCTTTCTTCTGGATTTTCCTGCACAGATCTCAAAACAAGTGTTGCGCAAATGTAGGGATGATGCGATGCCATGAAATATGGTCAATTTCCTTTATAGTGTCGGTTTTAGAGTCTAATACATGCAATCTGATATTTTACGACAGTTTTGCTAATATGTAAAATATGAATGCCGAACACTTCTATATGGATGCAAATGATGAGGAAATTGCCGGCTAAAATATGCAATATTTTCGACTAATCAGGCGTGACAGAACTACCGGCAATTGTCACATGGTTAACGCCGAGGGATCACAAGTGCTCACATTCGGGAGCGATTCTGACGAGGAGCTGGCTCTTAGCCCCCTCTTTAAAGAGTCCACCTCGGGAAAAGAAGAAGAGCAGAAGGTCTGTGAAAATATCCGGCTGCGTAATCGGACGCTACCCGAAAAGAATCTCGGACCCTCAAACAAAAAAGATAAAGGGAAAGAAAAGGTCTCTAAGGATATCGCCCTAGATGACCAAGTCATGGAAGAGCTAACTGCCAAGGACCCGCCGAAGAAAAATAAGGTGGATTACAACGTTCTAGCGCATCTGAGGAAGCTACCCTCGCAGCTCAGCATTCTTGACGCCCTTTTACTATCAAAAGAGGCAAGAGATTCGTTAATCAAGGCACTACAGGAACCCGAGCAATTCCAAGCTTTCCTGGCCGAAGAAAAGAGGAAGGATGAATTGGAGGAAGTGCATACGGCCGGTGTCACTTTTGGCGACGAAGACCTTCTCCTTGGGATGTGCGAACACAATCGCCCCCTCTGTGTCTCAGGATACTTCTATGATATAAAGATAGGCAAAATCCTGGTCGACAATGGATCCTCCGTTAATCTCCTCAACGTACGAGTGTTAAAGGAAATCTGCATGAGCGTGCAGCACCTTGCTCGGGACAAGATCATTATCTCCGGGTTCGACTCCCAATCATCGAGAACTCTTGGATCTGTGATATTGACGCTACGCTTTGGGATGCTCGTCACCGACATTAAATTCCACATCATAGACGCCAAGACATGCTACAATGCTCTGCTCGGCCGACCATGGTTACACGAGTACAACATCATCCCTTCTACACAGCATCAGTGTATGAAATATTTAAGGATGGTCTCGAGTATACCGTGACGGGGGAACTGAACCCATTTTCCGTGAACGAAGTTCACAAATATGAAGATGCCAAATACTTCTTACCGGATTTTGAGGACACAGAGAGATGTCACAAGCCGGAAAACAAAGCTAACGCCACCATCCCTGTCTTCGGTAGTGATACCGAGGAGGAAGAGGAGATAGTTTATTCGGGTCCGCCCCAATACAACAAGCCAGGACCATCCGCTCCTACGTTGATCTTTGGTAGTGATTCGGAAGATGAGGTTCACGCTATATTCTCTGCTCGGCCTTCAATACAAACATCCGCTGACGAGGAGGAAAACCTGCAGATCGCCATGGTTCCACTTGAACATCATAAAGAACTGGATGCGCTCGATACCTACACGATAGAGGAGCTGAGGACGTTCTATGTCCCTCCCAGGCAAGAAGGCAAAAAGGCAATTCTATTCTACCGCTCTGAAGAAACCAAAGTGGAGAAAGAAATCTAGCATGGTGCGGATCCTACGCTTGACAGGCTTCGGCCCATCCATCTCCCCAGATATTATACAGAAGGCTTGAAAAGGCTGTTGAAGCGCCAGGGGATATCCTTCAAACAGACCGCTCGAAAAGCCAAATTCTATGACAGGGTCTGGAACGTCCCCGGAACTCAGCACAAGCTGCCTAGTGGGAGGATGGAAACAATCGGGCTCGGATACATTCGGTCCAAGAAACGAGAGCTGCTCCACGACTGTTATGTCGTACATGACTTCAATGAAGAAGCGGATGCTCAATGGGAGGACGTTAATACTGAACCAGTAAAAGTCCAGAGCTGGTGAAGTACGGCGAAAAGGTGCAACAACTGTTGACCCAAATTCCCTCCTACACTTTGGAAAACATACCGCGTGTGGAAAACAGCAAAGCGGGCGCATTAGCCAAGCTCGCTAAAGAACTGGCTGACGAGGATCTCGATGACGTCAGAATTGTGGTACAAAGCCGTCGGGTGCTTGCCCCAGCAGAAATATCTCCGGAATCATCCGAAGAAAAGAGAGCGACTGAGCGGACGACCCTGCAAATAAAAGACCGAGAAAAGGCTGAGGATTGGAGAGAAGTCTTCATAGACTACTTTAAGTCCCATCGAACACCCGAAGATGCGTCCTCCAGACATCAGCTTATAAAACGAGCTATGTCTTTCGCCTTCGTCAATGATACTCTGTACAAGAGGTCGTTTGATTCTCTGTGGTTGAGATGCCTAGGACCTGACGAAGCGAAAAGAGTCGTTCAGGAAGTTCATGACGGACTCTGTGGTTCTCACCAAGCAGGCTCGAAGATGAAGTTGAAGATAAAACGGATGGGTTACTACTGGCCCACGATGATTCAGGACTGCCTCGAATATGCGAAGCAATGCCACTCATGCTAAATTCATGGGGACTTCATCCACCAGCATCCAAATCCACTACATCCAACGGTGGCCAGCTGGCCGTTCGAAATGTGGGGAACTGACATAGTCGGCCCCATCGAACCAGCATCGTCTAGAGGACATCGTTTCATCTTGGCAACGACTGACTACTTCTCCAAATGGGCAGAAGCAGTACCATTGAGGGAAGTGAAGACGGAGAATATCCTCCATTTCTTCAAGACGCACGTCATATATCGGTTTGGAACCCCGCGATGGATCATCTCCGATAACGGGCCAGCCTACAGAAACCACAAGATCAGTCGTTTCGCGCAACAACATAATATAGACTGGAGATATTCCTCAGTTTATAATCTGCGAGCTAATGGTCTAGCTGAGGCTTCAACAAGACCTTGACAAAGATCGTGAAGAAGACGGTGTCCCGAAATAAGAAGGACTGGCACGAGAGACTGCAAGAAGCTCTCTGGGCGTATCGGACCACATTCAAGACGGCCACGAACACTACGCCATATACGTTAGTGTTCGGTACAGAAGCAGTACTCCCCCTCGAGATAAAGTTACCCTCTCTACGAGGGGCGGTCCATTATGAGCTAACAGACGAAGAAAATGCTCACCTTCAGCTTGAAGAGCTTGTAGCCCTTGATGAAACCCGGCTCATAGCGCAACAAAATCTGGAGGCTTATAAAGCAAAGATGACGCGCTCCTATGAAAGATTAACCCGGCCGAGGACATTCCGCCAAGGCGAACTCGTGCTAGTGGTCAAAAGACCTATGATTCCCAATCGCGCCAAGCGGGGAAAATTCGAGCCGAACTATGAAGGCCCGTACATCATAGACAAGGTCTACCAGGGTGGAGCCTATTTACTCATGCATATGCACGGTCAAAGGCCTTTCAGGCCAATAAACGGTCGCTTCCTGAAGAAATACTACGCCTAACGAGTCACAGCCTAAGTCAATGATAGATGACGACGACTATGTCCGCTCGCTATCTTCCTAAGCCCAAACTCTATGAGTAGTAGCCTGCCTTCTCCTGAGCGGACCGAAACGTCCTTAAACTAACGGCGGACCGAAACGTCCTTAAACTAGCTGATGACCGAAACGTCTTTAAAATACTACCGCAGTATCCTTAGGCTGACAAAAAAAAAGAATAAAAAAAGAGACGGTATGTCCATAAGCGAAATGGGCACGGATGAAAACCCGAAAGAGCTCCGTGAGTAAAAACAGCAGGGCTACCGGCGAATGTTCGTGAAAACCCGAAAGGGCGCGACCTCGTTAAAAAGAATAAAAATAAAAAGAATAAAAAAAAAGACGGTATGTCCATAAGTGAAATGGGCACGGATGAAAACCTGAAAGGGCTCCGTGAGTAAAAAAAACAGGGCTACCGGCGAGTGTTTGTGAAAACCCGAAAGGGTGCAACCTCGTTAAAAGACCCTTGCAGGGTCCTCTCGACCTTGTAAGGAGAAACCACCCGCGTGAGATCCTTACGACTCACAGGGAAGCAACACACTTAGGGATCCTCACGATTCCTAAGGAGAAATTACACTTGCGAGATCCTCACGACTCGTAAGGAGAACTCTCTTATGGGACCCTCACGGCTCATAAGATTTGAAAGTCTTAAGTTACAGAGACCTGAACCTGTTCTTAAGCAACCCCCACAACCTTCGATAGTGCCCTACAAACGGCTCAGTACTGACCCTTGTATACAATCCACGGGCGCGAATAAACATTTCCCTAACCAAGTCCCACCCGTGACTGGGGATATGTTCGCATGATGAACAACCCTTGTAAGTCCTCTCGACTTACAAGGAGAAAACCCTCTTGTAGGATCCTTACGACTTACAGGGGAACATACACCTAGGAATCCTCACGATCCCTAAGGAGAAAACATACCTACGAGATCCTCACGACTTGGAAGGAGAAATACCTTTGTGAGACCCTTACGGCTCGTGAAGTCAAAAGCCTTAGTCGACAGGACCTTAACCCTGTTCGCTAAGCCACCTTTGTTAGACATCGACAGAGGCAAATGATGATTCGCTCCTGGAAATATCCCAGTTGTAGCGGTGCCGATGCCGAAATCGGTGTCTAATTTCAGGTTTACGGCGAAAAGCCAGCAGGCCGCACATGCATACGAAATAGCCGAAATGATGGGGCAACTTGCAATAAAAAGCGGCAAGTAAAAACGTATGCACACAAAATAGCCGAAATGATTGGGCAACTCGCAATAAAAAGCAGCGAGTAAAAATAAAATAAACAGCCGAAATGATTGGGCACCGCGAAAAATAGCCGAAATGATTGGGCAATCGCGACCTTCGCGATATAAAAGCTGAAATGATAGAGCATCGCGGAAATAAAACAAAAAAATATATGAAACTTTCGCCCTACAGTTGAGATCACAACGATCCCTGTATACAATCCAATGGCACAAACAAAGACGGAACCACACCTTCCCAACAGGCTCCGCCAGAAAGCAAAGCCAAATCTCGACGGTTCACCAACAGCCTAGAGACAATCGTGACATTCGTCTCGATACAGCAGACGCAGTACCAGCAAACGAAACGAAGATTAAATTCCTAGCTTCACGGTTTTGACGGTAACTTACGTAAAACCTGAAAGACCACCAGAGATCATCTCAACCCCAGGGAAACCGGTGTCCTTGGCAAATACCTCAATTCAGGGAAATTAGCGTCCTTGATGAGAGCTTCCTGATTCGCGTCGGCCCGCAGAGAAACCAGTGTCTCCGCAGGAATACTCCGATTCGTTTCAACCCCGAAGAAACCAGTGTCTTCGGCAAAATACTTCGACTCAGGGAAACCAGTGTCCTTGACGAGAACATCCAGATTCGCGTCGACCCGCAGAAAAACTAGCGTCTTTGCAGGAACACATCGATTCGTTTCAACCCCAGGGAAACCAGTGTCCCTGGCAAACTCCTCAATTCAAGGAAACTAGCGTCCTTGATGAGAGCCTCCTGATTCGCGTCGGCCCGCAGAGAAACCAGTGTCTCCGCAGGAATACTCCGATTCGTTTCAACCCCGAAGAAACCAGTGTCTTCGGCAAAATACTTCGACTCAGGGAAACCAGTGTCCTTGACGAGAACATCCTGATTCGCGTCGACCCGCAGAGAAACTAGCGTCTTTGCAGGAATACATCGATTCGTTTCAACCCCAGGGAAACCAGTATCCCTGGCAAACTCCTCAATTCAGGGAAACTAGCGTCCTTGATGAGAGCCTCCTGATTCGCGTCGGCCGCAGAGAAACCAGTGTCTCCGCAGGAATACTCAGATTCGTTTCAACCCCGAAGAAACCAGTGTCTTCGGCAAAATACTTCGACTCAGGGAAACCAGTGTCCTTGACGAGAACATCCTGATTCGCATCGACCCGCAGAGAAACTAGCGTCTTTACAGGAATACATCGATTCGTTTCAACCCTAGGAAAACCAGTGTCCTTGGCAAATACCTCAATTCAGGGAAATTAGCGTCCTTGATGAGAGCTTCCTGATTCGCGTCAGCCCGCAAAGAAATCAGCGTCTCCGCAGGAATACTCCGATCCGTTTTAACTTCGAGGAAACTAGCGTCCTCAGCAAAATATTTCGACTCAGGGAAACCAGTGTCCTTGACGAGAACATCCTGATTCGCGTCGACCCGCGGAGAAACTAGCGTCTTTGCAGGAACACCTCGACTCGTTTCAACCCTAAGGAAACCAGTGTCCTTGGAAAACTCCTTAACTCAGGGAAACTAGCGTCCTTGATGAGAGCTTCCTGATTTGTCTCGACTCGCAGAGAAACCAGTGTCTCCGCGAGAACTTCCCGATTCGTCTCAACTTGCAAGATAAAGCCTTAGGCAGCAGGGATTAAAAAACTTATTTCCTAAGCACTGGGACCCTGCAAATCGGCCTAAAACGGTCTCTTGTATACTATTCACGAGTCTCACTCTCCAAAGTCGAATCTCGACGAGGAGGGAAACAACCGCCTACGAGTCCTCTCGACTCGTAAGAGGGAAAATTCTCTTATAAGATCCTTACGACTTGTAAGAGAAAACACACTTAGGAATCCTCATGATTCCCAAGGAGAAAATACACCTACAAGATCCTCTCGATCCGTAGGGAGAAAAGTCTTTATGAGACCCTCACGGCTCATAGAGTTGAAAAGCCTTAGGCAGCAGGGATTAAAAAACTTATTTCCTAAGCACTGGGACCCTGCAAGTCGGCCTAAAACGGTCTCTTGTATACTATTCACGGGTCTCACTCTCCAAAGTCGAATCTCGACGAGGAGGGAAACAACCGCTTACGAGTCCTCTCGACTCGTAAGAGGGAAAAGTCTCTTATAAGATCCTTACGACTTATAAGAGAAAACACACTTAGGAATCCTCACGATTCCCAAGAAGAAAATCCACCTATGAGATCCTCTCGATCCGTAGAGAGAAAAATCTCTATGAGACCCTCACGGCTCATAGAGTTGAAAAGTCTTAGGCAGCAGATCTGAACCTGCGGCCTAAGCCATTGCTATCTCTTGAAGAAACCAAAATGCTCGCTCTATTATCTGTCAACCATGTTTACTAAGGTAACATGCTGATAATTAAAAAAAAGAGAAGGGAGAAAGCACAGAGATGACACAAGACATTGCAAAAGGAAATGTGTATATCTTTATTCATGAATTCAATTGAGTACAAGGCGAATCGTATAAAGAATAAAGAATGTGTACATACTATTCAAAAATTACAAGTATATAAATGATACAAAATGTTCAAGGAGAAGGAAGCGTCTTAAATAGCCCCATTAGTTGCTCGCGCGTTCCTTTAAAGCCTTCTCCTGATCTGCCGCCACTGCCAGTTCTGCTTCCACTTGAGCCCGCTGCCGTAGGAAGGTTGAGAGCTGCTCCTCAACTGCTCGCTGAACTGCGTTGCGATCTTGGGCATCACGCTCAGCGGCATCGCGCTTCTGCTTTAATGCTAGCCTATCAGAAAGACTTCGCAGAAGGCCCTCGAAGATAACCTTCACCCGGGCAGCATTCACATCGACTTCAGCACGCAGGCGAGCAGTCTCACTTGAAGACTCCTGGCATTCCCTCAGCCTTAAAGCTGCTTCTTGTTCCATATGGCAGAAGTAAGAAGCGCTTTCCTCAATCCATGCAGCCCGTTGAGTACTCGCGGCCAAGATTTCGGGGGCAGGATGCATCGACCCCAGCTGGTGCAGGCGGGCCTCGATTTCCCTGCAGTGATTAACCCAAGATTCGACGATGCCTTCGTTATGAAAATTTACAAGCGCCGCCAACATTGGGTTAACCTCCACAGCGAAATCTGCGGCAAATGGGAGAGCGTCTGCGTCAAGCTCTTCGATGTATCCGCTCAACATACCCAAACTCATCACGGCACCCTTTGAAGATGGACGTTTCAAGAAGGGGCCTTCCGGTATTAGGATGCGAGACTCAAGAGGGACCGGAACTGGAACGATAGATGCAAAACAAAATACGATTAGATGACGGTTCAAGAAATAAAAAAAATTCATCGATGCGATAGTTTACTATACCAGCTACAGCAGGTGGCAAGGCCAGAAGGGCCGGTAGCGCGACCGATCTCTCATCCCCTCCTTCGATTTGTAGCACTGCAATCAGGACGAGGGAAAGTTAGAAATGATTCCATTACTGGAAAAAGAAAGACATCAGTTGGAAACTATACTCACCAGCGCCACCGGAAGAAGAAGCGAGTTTAGATGGGAAGGAGAAGTGCGGGTGCAACACCTGATAGAGATGATCAAAAACACTCCTGAAAAGACACAATAGTATGACTTTAGTACATAAATTATGCGGCTGAAAGATAAAACTAACAGGTTGCAAATCCATACCTTCCAACATCTGCGATAGTACAAGGGAAGTCTGAGAGGTGACCACCGCCAAGGCAGTAGTTGACGGCGCTCCCTTGAGTAATGGAGCATCGGCATTGGCCGCATCTGCGTCAAAAACAAGGATAAACTTGTCAGAAAGGATTGCAAGATATAAAAAGGGATAGTAACTCGAAATTTACCTGATGAGCCGCCAGCCGAAACGGAGGCATCTCCCTCCTCCATCGATACAAGTCCACCTCCCGTGGCTTTATCACCAGACTCGACGGGGGCTGTCGTCGTACTCGCCCGACCAGGAGACGGTGGAGGACCGTAGACGGGGAGAGCAATAATTGGAGCATTGCCAGACTCTTGAGAAAGAGCGGCTAGCTCTTCCCCAAGAGTCGTGCCCATCTCACCCGCTACTTTTTCGGGTTCGGCGGTCGCTATTGACTCGTCCGCCATTACCATGGGGTCACCAGTTTCAGATGCTCCGCCCGCCGCTGCCCCAGGCTCAGTTATAGCGGTCGTCTCATTTGCCGCCACCTCAGGTTCGGCATCAACGACCATCTCTGGTGCAGCTCCCTCAGCCCCCAGCTCAGGCTCAGCAAACCCGGTGACGTTGCCCACCGTCGGCTCGGGTTCGGCCGGTGCCCCTTCCTCCGTCCCCTTAGGTTCGACGGTCTCCGCCTCCCCTTCGGTTAGACTTGGCCCTGCAGGATAAGATTTATAAGAACCGACAAGTTTACAATTCTTACAAACAAATCTTGAAAGATACATTACCTGAGGTGGACTTATCATTGGCCCCGCGAGCTCCACGCGCCACCTGTCTGCGAGCTGTGGACAATGCGACCGGGAGCTCTTCTGAGGGTGTATCAGCACGAGGGACGGTGCTTGGGCCAGCTCCCACGGCCAAAGCAGCCCTACGCGCCTTCGCCTCGCGCCTTAGCCGCTTTCTCTCCTCCCGAGCCGTTGAGACAGACCTTTTCAAAGCCTCCTTCATTGAGACGTCCTCGTCCGTGAACAGGGATGCCTCCAAATCCATCAAGGCATCCCTCGTCGACTTGTCGAGTTGAGGCTCTCGCGGCAGCTCCGAAGAGATTGGGGCTTCAGTAGTGGGCCCGGGGAAAGTCGCCGCATCAGCTGGCGCAGCCCCTGCAAAGAAACAAAGGAAAGAAGGTTAGGTTGGCCATCAGAAAAGAGGATAAAAACTTAATAAGGCGAGACGTACCAACGCCCATTGAAGCGCGCTTCTTTTCTTCCTCCTGGAAGGTTTTCAAAGAGGCAGCGATAGCTTCTTCGGTAGTGACACCTGTTGAAAAATGGGGGAAAGTATTAGTCAAAAATAATGATAAAAAATGCGATAAAATGACAAAGAAAGATGCTGATGATTACCTGACTGAGCGAGTTTATTCAACATCGCTTCGAGCCTCGCTGATCGCTCAGAAGCCGCAATAGCGGCCGCCAGATCAGTGTCTGCAGGGTCTACCGAGAAGCCCTTATTGCTGCCATACTCGCTTATACCTTCGGCAAGAGAGGCCTGAGGCTCTAAACCGAGGATAGCATCGAGAGAGAGGAGAGACTTCTTCTTCCTCTTCTGCTCACCAGCCCTGGGAGCACCCGAGATTGACTTGCGCTTTGCAGGCACCTTAGGGCGGCGGGTCCCGATATCCGTGCCCACGCCGGACTCCGGCGATACCACATTGACCGTTTCCGCTGGAGCATGGGGCGCTGGTGGCGTATCTACCGTATTAGGAAGCGGCAATCCGTGCGGGGGGCTCAGCACGTGCGGTGGCCTAACTCCGGCATCTTTCAGCGAAGGAATGACCGGGATCCTTGGCTTCAAGGGAGCCTTGCGATCGCCGCCGGGAGGCGCACCCTTGCGGTCAACCAGCATGCGCTTCTCCATAAGGATAACTGGACCCATTACATGCGCGTACCAAGCCACGTACGCGTTGAGCACCTTGGGGATGCAGCTCGGCTCGCTAATGAAGAAATAGGAACCCGTGTTAAGCCGCATGAAATGGTGCATGGCATTCTTTATCCCCTCTCGGCTGGCCACGGGCTTTTCAAAGAAAGCTTCCATCGGAATCCCCTGGTGATAGCTCGATTGCTGAGTGAACCGGTGAGGGTTACACCTCATGAAGAGTGCCGTCTCATTCTGCCTAAACACCAGGTAGCCCGGCCGAATAGAGTAGAGGTGGAGGATCTCCCGAGCTTTCAATATGGAGGCCCCGTCCTTAAAATCATCGCGCAGCGGCACTACCGACTTGGTGGTCTCTGAGCCTATGGTTATGACTTTATCCAAAAAAGAAACCTTCGCTCCGACTAGGTGCGGACGGAGGAGCAACCCCCTAGCCTCCCGCGGAGGCGCAACCACGATCGAAGCGCCGACCAACCGCATGACTCTGGGGAGTCTGCACTTCTCAAAAAACGGAGGGATCTTATGGGTGCCGAACACCCCGTGCACATGCATTTCCATCCAAGAGGTGAAGTAGTGCATCGGGAAGTTAGCAGGCTGCACCCCAGGCTCATTAGCGTCCGCCGCTACGCTAAGTCCATTATAAAGGTGAGCCAGCCCGGCGATTCCTACTGTCAAATGCAGACCAGCCACCATCCGATGCGCTGGGTAGAAAACAGATGGCCGCATATGGCGTGGGTGCATGGGGAGCACAAAGCTGCACAGCCACAATCCTAGGAACCCTACAAAAAAGGTCTCCTCATCCATGCCCGGGACGGCGATTTCTGACAAGAGCATGACGGCGGTGCTGGGGAGATAAAAGTTCTTGTGATCATCCTCCGATGTGGGTCGACGGTCCAAGCCGAAACCGAAAGGGTCATCAAGCTAGGCGAACTTCTCGCTCCGCACCAATAGAAACTCCGATCAAATGAAGCAGGCGATAAAATCTGCGAAACTGACTCCCCGGATGCCCGATTCCAGATTGAGCCCTTCATAGATGTCCAGCACCTTCACCAAGCCCGGAAACTGGTGCTGAATAGCATTCTCCGGAGTCAGATCAAACACCAACGGCTTGGTGGCAAAGACGTATTCGTCAGGAGGAAGCAGCTCCTCGTAATGCTCCCCCCTCATCGGCAGACCCGAGACTTCAGCAAACTCCTCCAAGGAGATAGAGACTTCCCTGTCCGTCATCAGGAAGGTGTGGGTGGGGATATTCCATTGTTCGATAAAAGCCTTGATCCACCACGTTGGAGGAGAGGGATACTCAAAGAGCGAGACGTAGATGGACAAGTATAAACCAATCTTCATCAGATGAGTCCTCTTCGCCGATAAGATGTACCGGGCCCACAGCAAATATCCGGCGGGTGGTCGCGGGATCAATCCAATGCTATAGGCCTATCCCCAAGGGCGTGCTTCACCCTGACAGATTCGCCTCCCTAAAATATATATTGCCGATGGCGGCTGCACAGGAATAGCACCAATCGCAGGCTGGAGGAGGTCATCCGAATTCCAATTTTTGACCTCCACGGCATACTTCACCGGGGGTTCATCTGCGTAGGGGAGTGAAGATATGGGCTCAGACGGCGTGGCGGAACTGAAACTTCGGCGACCCTGGATGATCTCATTATACCACCTACCCCACAGGTGAAGGCTCTTGTGCTCGGGGTCATGATCCTTGATGAGAGCGAGCACCACTCGGTCCACCGGTGCCTGGGGAAACCCTCCCTCCGAGCGAACAAACGGGAAAGACAAATTGGCAGACATGTTTCCTGCGGAGGGACAAAAATTAGCCGTCGGTGTTGTAATTCCAACGCTTGGCGTTTTAAAATTTTTTTTTTTACCACATTGCAATGCAGTGGATAGGGGACCAAAGAGGGACCCACAAAATCTGGATGACAGTGCATTATTTAATAAGACAGTCCCATCATTGGATGAG
This sequence comes from Agapanthus africanus, assembly GCA_030015575.1. Classification (NCBI taxonomy): domain Eukaryota; kingdom Viridiplantae; phylum Streptophyta; class Magnoliopsida; order Asparagales; family Amaryllidaceae; genus Agapanthus; species Agapanthus africanus. The sequence goes on from CM057342.1 coordinate 308,049,816, forward strand.
ACTGTCAATTAATGAAGAGATCCCCAAGAGAATATTCTCATTAATGGGAAATCCCTAGAGACAAGGAGAAAATCTCCTCTTTCAGAGCAAAACTCTGTCACAGAGTGACATTTGTCAAACTCTGGTCTCAAGGGAATAAAATTTCCTTAAAAGAGCCTAGCTCTGTAAAAATGATGGAAAGATCCATCAAAAGAAAATTTTAACTCCTAAAGATAAAAAAAATTGAGACCCTAAAGATCCAGGAAAACTCTTAGGAGTTCTTCGTTTTCAAATCAAAAAAGATCTACATTTGATCCATGAGCAAAGCTCTGTTCATGGGTTAAAACCCATGAACAAGATCTCTGTAGATCTATGGACTTTTGAGAGCAAGGCTCTGTTGATGAAACCCCAAAGAGGTTTTCTTTAGATCAAAGATCTATGAGAGCAAGGCTCTGTTAATTTAATTTAATTTAATTTAATTTAATTTTATTTTAATTTTACCTAAGATGATTCTAGGTTCTGAACTCTGAAGTTCTTGGGAAGAAACGAGAGTAAGGCTCTAAGATTCTTAAACAAGAGCAAGGCTCTGAAAATTCAAGTTCTTGAAAAATGGTAAAACATTTTCTAAGGACCAAGGATCCTATTTATAGGCGTCTGCGCCCCTTCAACTCACCCGTTGATCCAACGGCCAAGATCTTGCCAGCGCTGCACTCACGTGCGCGCCAAGTGAGCGCAACGGTGGGGGGACATTTGTTTCCCCCAATCAGAGCAAAGCTCTGTTTGAATTTCAAAAATCGAAGCAACGCTTCAAATCCCGTACGCTGCGCGCAACACGGCACGTGTCAGAAGCTGATACGTCAGCGCAGCGCCCAAGGCAGCGCACCCAATCAGAGCAAGACTCTATTTAAAACAAAAATTAAAGAAAGCAACGCTTCAGTCGTGCAAGCGCTGCGCTGCGCGACACGTGTCAGCGCAGTCGCGCAAGCGCAGTTACGCTGCGCGACACGTGTCAGCGCAGTCCCGCAAGCGCAGTTGCGCTGCGCTGTGCGCTGTGTGACACGTGTCAAGCGCTGGGGCATTTGCGCCAAAAGGAATTAAAATTCCAGTAAGATCTTTCTGTTCTGATTAAAACAAGAAGATTGTCTTCTGTAAAACAGAAGCCCTTGGATCAAAGATCCAACGGTGAAGAAAATTCCCCAAATCACTCAGAGAATGATCTCTTTAACAAATTTAACAAATTAATGGGCACTATATAAAGGCTCCTAGACCCCAATTCAAAAGAGACAGAGAGAGAAGATCATAAAAGAACTTCAACAAAACAGAGAGAGCTCTGAAGAATTTTGAGAAGAACTCAAGAAAAAAAAAGGTAAAAACCTTTATAAAAAGAGAAGAATTTCTTCTGAATAAATCATTGATCTAAGAACAAGATCAAGGATCATCAATAAAAAAATAAATAATAATAGTGCCTTGCACTTTCTTATGAACCATTGGTTCTGGAAACTTAAAGATTCTTTTTTTGAATCCAAAATTGGATCAAGTTATTGAAACAGTGCCTTGCACTTGCAAAAACTGCACTGTTGCGCTCCTGGGTTGGCGCAAGCCACCAGAGAGCGCCACGTGTCAGCACCATAACCACTTGCGCTATGCGCTTTTTAAAATAGAGTATTGCTCTTTAAAGTTGGCGCAACTCACCAGAGCGCGCCACGTGTCACAGCGCAACAGCGCAGCGCACTGGCACAGCTCACTGCGCTTGCGTGACACGTGTCACCTCCACAAGTGCTTGCGCTTATTAATTGGCGCAAAGCGCCTGAAAAGCTACTATCAGATAATTAATGCACTGCATTATTTACAGAAGGGCCAAGCCCAATTAAAAAGGGCCTAACAAGCCAAATTAAATGCAAGGCATTATTTTAAAGAAGGACAGAGCCCAAATAGATGCGCTGCATCATCTATAAAGGGACAGAGCCCAAATCAAAAAGGCCTAACAGGCCAGAATAAAATGCAGTGCATTATTAAACAGAGGCAAAGCCCTAGCATAGACCTAATAGGCCAAATGCAAATAAAACGTCGAACATCCTCAATTGGACTTAGCCCAATCATGGCCGTAAGTCCTCAAACTAAATTGACTGAGCAAGACTGCTCACTTAAATCAATTTACATCCGGTTCAAGGGTACATCTCCGAACTCCTCTGACACCTGTCGTTGTAATCCTTCAACGTCATCAGAGAGGTGACGGGTCCCGACGGCCATATATTATTAAATGGACCACTATGTCCCTAAACTGGAACAATAGAGCTCCTAAATGCTCTTTCCATTAAGTTGATCTTAGTCTCAAATCAGACTAACGTATCCTTAACGAGCGTTTAAGTTGATCTTAGCCTCAATATGGCTAACGTATCCTTAAACTAAAAAAACCAAACCCAAATCTAAGTAATTACGGATTTGGACTAATCCACGTCCTACGGGAGACTGCATAACTTAGTCTCCGTATACAATCCACGGGCATCCACAAACAAAACAAACACACACGACACGAAGTAAAATTTCTGGAGAAGGAGAAAGTTTTTACCGCGATGCTGTAGCGTAATTAACTGCAGGGGCTTGCGCCTGCAGGGAAGAGCGTCCCCACAATCAAAAACCCCTCAAGCGAGGGGGAATCTGACGAAGTCTGCTACATCGGCCGCATCCGTCTAAACCTCCGATACACGGTGCCATAAATCAACTTGGCATCTTCGGAGAGGTGGACGGATAAAACCAAATAGCATCTGCCCCAAATCTCAGGCAAGACGTCCTCACGTCGTCGCCGTCTTTCGAAGGGGAACAGGGACCGAGTGGCGAATGCGGATGGTCTCAGCAACCCTGGCCAGGGATTTCCTGTTATAGCCAATCAAACACAGCGCAACATCAACTCCCTATACCGGGAGAGACGAATCCCCTCCTATCGCTCATTGCCTCCATGTGACTCGGGACTATACCCAAAAACCACCGTTTTGCACGCCCTCTTGGACGTGGTAAGATGGAAATCAAAGCACAGTGGGAACCACACAAGACTCTATGACGATCTCGGGTCAACAGACTACTCTGTACCAGTGTCACCAGAGAACTGCCATCTGACGTGAGGTATAATACCATCTGGGAGTTCTCGGCGAGTCCGTCCAGTGTACCCAGTCTTTACTGAGCACCCGTATATCATCTCTGATGTCAAACACCAATGGATATGGGATCATCCATCGCCCATCTGTATGGGTCAAGAAGGTACACGCTAGTCTACTCTGGTATATCGATGCCCCGTCTCGATACACCCACGACTAGGGACTTTGAAGGATGTACTTATGGACTACCATGTCCCCACTAGTATGATCCGCATCATAGTCCAGGTAGTCAAGTACACATCCTAAGGGCTTTACCAACATGTAACAGAGAGACAATCAGTATACACGTTAAGGTAAAGAGCAACCAGATAGCATACTATCATGTCGAGCAAGAAAGTCCTCCCTATATATGTCCCAGCATCCACTACAATATACATCCTATGTACAGTAATGGCCTCTAGGGCATACATATAACTAACAATCTCCCACTTGCACTAGGGCCATCTGTAGCAGTGGTTGTAGTATCTCATACTCAACCATCCCATAAAAATCTCTCTCTGGGAACAGGCCCTTGTGAGTGGATCCGCTGTATTGTCCTCTGAATCTACCCTCCTAATCTCGATCACCCTGGAGATCAACCATCCCCATGATCAAGTGATACTGCCTTAGAATATGTCTGGATCACTGATGGGACCGGCGTTCCTTGGCATAAGCCACAACTCCAATGTCACACAATGGGAGGAACATAGTTCATCTCATGAACCAATATACACCCAAACAGCCTCTTTGGTAGCATCTTAAGTAGCGATGTATCCAGCCTTTATCGTCTAGTATGTCACGGTATCTAGCCTGGAACTCTTCCAACATACCGTCCCTTCAGTGAGGGTAAAGACAATGCCTGCGACTGACATTCAGTCGTCTTTATCACCCTGGAACCATTCCAGTGATTCTCCCTAGGGTCGATTGATACCATCTCACTACAGCTAGTGAGTATCCTAACATCCATTTAGATCTATCTCATAGATCCAAAATCTAGGATTTAGGAGGTATCACTTTGATCCTGTGTGGAGAATCATTGTGATAAGCGGAGATTGATCGAGCGTAGCATAAGAAACTCCTTTCTTATCAAGAGTATGTCATCCACGTACTCTACGAGGATCACCACCATACTCCCTACTATCTTTTTGTTTATACAAGGTTCATCTACCATTTTGATGATGTCAAACTCTTTGACTACTTCATCAAAACAGATGTTCCAACTCCGCGATGCCTGCTTTATCAAATAAAGCATCTTGCACACGTTTCCGCTGCTCCCACTGTCTACGAGGCCTTCTGGCTGTGTACTTATAGACGCACTCTTCTAAAACATCATTTAGAAAAGCAGTCATGACACCCAACCACCAGATATCGTAGTCATGGTATGTAGCCGTGACAAGTAGGATCTGGATGGACTTAAGCATAGCTACTGAAAAAGGTTTCATCATTATCCACGCCTGGTCAATGACGAAAACCTTTAACAAGTCTAGCTGTGAAAGTCTCAACCTTTCCATCTACACCAAGTAATTTTCTCAAGATATACTTGCTCCTGATGGGGATTTAACCCTTCAGATATAGCAACCAAAGTCCATACTTTGTTGGTGTATAAGGATTCCATCTCAGATCGCTAAGCATCCAGCCATTCTTACAGAGTCTTACTCCTGATGGCCAGCTCGAAACTAGTTGGGTCATCATCTCATGATGCAATCCTCGCTCCCACTGTCATAGAGAAACAGAAGTATCTCTCAGGTGGGTGAGGAACCCTACTAGATCGGCGGAGAGGCTGAGGTTCGTTGGTAACTATCGAATCCTTTGGTTCTGTCAAATCATCAGCTGCAGTTTTGTATAGCTGGAACCCTTCCAGTTCTACATAACAGACCTTGCCTCGAGCTTGTCCGGATTTTGCTTTTAGACAAAGGCCGGACAACCCTAAATCTTAACTAGATTAAGATATGGGCTCTTCCCTTTCCATATCACATATGAAGCGGTAGGCAACTGATTTGATTGGAACCCTATTCAATAGGTATGCAGCTTCTCAAGTGCATAACTCCCAAAAGGAAATAGGTAACTCAGTAGTACTCATCATAGAGCACACCTTATCATATAGGGTGTTATTGCTCCACCCCGATATACCATCGTGCTATGGTGTATACGGAGGAGTAATGCCGAGAGAGAATCTCATTCTCCTTCAGAAAAGTCCAAGAATTCCGTGCTCAAGTGTTCTCCTCCTTGATCTCATCATAGGACATAATACTTATACCCGTATTCTGGTTCTCTACTTCTAACTTATATTCTGTGAATATCTCAAAAGGTTCGGACTTGTGTTTCAACAGGAACATAGGTCTGAATCTCGAAAGATCATCAGAGAATGTAATGAAGTACAAAGAACCGGTCCTGGCATGTGTAGACAGGGGACCTACATACATCAACATGTATCATCCCAAGAGTTGACTAACTCTTTCTCTGTTTCCAATAAACAGAGCTGGTGTCATTATATCTTTGTGACATGACTGGCAAGTTTCACAAGATGTAGATTCAAACTGATTTAAATATGCATCTACATGCAACTTCAGCTAGTCGGGTCACATTGATCTGACCTAGTCTACAATACCTTAAGAAGGATCCGTTCATTTCTGAACTTTTCCTCTTATGTGTGTTCTATATACTAAGAACTGTAGTTTGATTTAGAACATTAATGCTTTTAGATAACGTGCCTGAACCGATCAACTTTTGATATAGGAAATGTTCAAAACATTATCCAACAATACAAAATTTTATCATTTCTTTACTAATAAAGAGACTGATATGATTTTGTATATCAGGTTCGGTATCTAATAACATTCGTTCAGAATCAATGTATTGTAATACAGGGTGACAGTGACCAACAGACTTGGCTGCAACTCTTGCCCCGTTTTCTGCCTCATGAAACTTATCACCCGTTCTCAGTTCTCTACCTTTCTGTAGCCCTATGTAACAGATTACATATCTGGGATCCTGATCTGGTATCACATACCCAGGACGTAAAGGATACTGAGAAGCAGTTCTGTATAATGAACACACCCGAAAATGATGCATCATCATGCACTCTCTTCGTTTGGGCGGCACGGGAATTCTGGTAATCCCCTATTTCCTGCTCTGTCTTATAACAATTATAAGTTGGAGCGGGACCAACGTTCCCCAGCTCAGTATAACAAGCGGGTTCGGTCAATAATCTGTATTATTATCTTGATTAAGGCGTGATATGGTCGCTACCAGGAGAGAGAGAGAAGAAAACACTCAGCGTACGCTCTTGCAAGAATAGATTGGTTATTATTTTATCTAATCAGGATGGCTCCCACTGCTTTTTATCAAATCTTCCTTCAAACCCTAAAAGGAAAGACTAGCCGGGATTAATTACACACTACAAGTTCGCCAATCTTTCAGCCAGGCCAGTGTCGGTACTTTGAGGGAGGTCCCCCGTGCTTTCGCACGAACCTAATTAATGTAAACCTCGTTTTCCCAGAGGCGTAACCCCGTTGACACCTTTCTAGACATCTACTTGATCGGCTAATTGTAATGTATAAAACTCTCCCAGGAGTAACTCTTACTCGCAGCGGGTATCGGGATCCAACTATCTCATAGAAGGTATGCAATCTCATTGCAAATTTCAACACTTGAAATTCCCGATAATATTTTGCCCCTAGCGTCCTATGACCTTGACGCAGGCCAACAAACCATAGTCCGCTAGTCAAGTTCAACCCGTCATTTCCTGATTGAATTAAACCCACCCGCACGACCCTTGACGCAGGCCAACAAAGTCGCACGACTACCCTAATCCAATCACATCATATGCTTATGCAGATAAGCACCAGTTAGCTACCGCACACTACGCCTTGACGCAGGCCAACAAACGTAGCACGAATACTAACTACTACTTATCTGAAATGACGGAGGGCTACGACAGGTTTTTCTGAAAACCTATTGCGTAATGAACTTGATATCGTTGTAGAATCAAATGAATTTTGAAATGGAGTGTTTTTGAGGCTTTTCCAGTTTTGCTAAAGGAGTCACTCCCGGTGAAGGGATCGTCGGTCCTTTCCTCGTCGAATGAGGTGCGGGATATATCGTATATATCACTGTGCAAAGCAAAAACTCTTAAAAGTAATCAAAAGACAAACCGAGTGTGTAGCATCTGCCAGTTATTGCTAAAGGAGTCACTCCCGGTGAAGGGATCTCGGTCCTTTCCTCATCGAATAAGGTGCAGGATATATCACATATACCGCTATGCAAAGCAAGAACTGTAGCTACCCTTTTTATTTTGAAATTCGATTCTACAACATCTTAGGTTTCTTTTATTTCATTAATCACATTAATGAAGTCCCATCATTTAAGTACCTAAACATCACAGATAAATACGACGTACACTTATGCCATCCGCATTCGCCTCGATGTCCCCTCGTGCACCGTTAGGTTAGGTAACTAACGGCAGAGCGGGGCAGGGCTAGCGCGGGTGTAAAACATAAGTAACGCCTATATAATATATCATATATACTATATACTGTATCTATCACAGAACATCACATGATCACATCACAGATATCGCAGCAGAAGAATCATATGAAATATTGGATATACTAGGACGTCCGTGTTTTCAATACGAGCCAGTATAAAACACGGATTCCACGGTCGTGATGAATAGCCAAACCCACACCCCTAGACCCCTACGAGAGCGGCAAGCAACCCTACCAATTCTGGAGTTAGGAGACCCGGACTCGACTCCTCGAATTGGTCTCCCACTGGACTCCAGAACCCGGTTACTTGTGTCCTCCTCCTTGGGTCTATCCTAGTGCGGAAACGTAAATAATATACAAACGGTGACAACTTCCGCAACCTGGAAGTGCCCCAATAAAAGAATATTACATACAAGTTTTTACATGAATGAAAATGAAAAACACTCATCTCACATAAAAAAAACCCGGCTATTCAAACACGACGATCCAATATAACATATCCAGCAACACATAACATCACATGTCATCAACGTAAGTAAATATGCGCATCCCAATTGTCGTTGACATATAGCAACGAAACCGGCGATATCACATATTACACTTACGGTCACAGAAAAGAAAGTGTAAAACTACAACAGTTGGAATCCGCAACCACCTCAGACATCGCATGCCTGACCAAATGAATTACTTAGACATCGCATGCCTAACAATTATAAACCCCGCATTCTAGTCTCAAAATCGAAAACACTTTTCAATATCAAGTCGGGTAATTCAACAAGATTCCCGACATCCTGATCGAATGCTCGTCGCAAACTTCAGTAGGCGGCCGCACCCCTGATACCGTCGACGAAGTGCACCAAGGCGGAACACCGCTACCGCGAGCACCCAAACGGATGCTTTCGGCGACGGGGTTCTCCTACTGTCACTTGGTCGGGGCTATGGAGTGAGGCTGTCTATTAAGTTTACCCGGCGAGTATCCGCGTACACTACGTGATTGCGACGGACTTTTGATCGCATCAAAATTCCGTGGCAACCGATCAAGTGAGACTAAAGTGCTACGTTTATAATATTCATTCCGTTATCTCATAACAATTTGTGAATTCCAATTATTGTATCACATTCCGGATAAATAGAAAATGTTAAACTTTCCGATCGAACATTCGAACACCCAAGTTTTCCCGATACAGATCAACACATGAAATAAGTCTAACAACATTCAGTTCGTGCCTCAGTACCGACGGTCCAGCCGTAGAAGGGTCAAGCCAACGCCTCACATGTGGCACGCCGTACTGCCCCAAACCCGAAGGTTCAAAGGGCAGTTCAAGACGGTCACATAATCGAGTTAAGGTTTGTTGTCTTCTAGAGGGTCCATCGCGTTACTTGCACTACTTAGAACGTCGTTAAACTACGGAAAAATCCAACACTTGGAAATTTCCCGACAGGGGAAAAATTGGGTATTTATATCCGGTCGAACTTTTTTAACATATTCTAAAATTTATCCGGAAAGCCACACAGACAGAATTTGATAATCCGATCGAAACACCGAATCCCCAAATCAACCCAGAAAATAAAACTCTGGAATAAATTTTAAAAATACCCAGAGAACTCAGCACCTGAAACAATGAATTACTGTGGAAAATTCTACGCCACATAAGACAATACTGCCGCGGAACCGCCGCACGAGCCATGCTCATGCCGCGGATCCGCGGTGCAATGATGGAATTAGGCGTACAAATTTTACAGTAACCCTTAGAAATTCCAGCTGATATTTCTACATATTTTTAATTTTGAAAAAGACCAGATTTCAGAAATCGTCCAGAGAGCAATTTGCCGGGTTGGTTTCGGGTTTGTTCGGGCTTCAAATTCCGTCTAGTCTTTGCCTAAGGCTCTAGCTAGGCTCTGATACCACTGTAGGGTTCCTAGGCACACACTAGAGGTCTCACAAGGCATCAACCATGCCAATTTCAATTTTTAACGGTGCCGAGAAACCCTAATACGGATCGTTGGCTAGATGTCTAGGCGAAAAGCAAACTAGTTAACACTTAACTATGAGAATACGGATATACAACCTTTGTAGATCCGGTGCTCCACCTCCACGGCTCCGCAATGAAGTCTCCTCGCTGTCCAAGACGGATCCCGGGCTCTAGCGTCGGCTTCATCGGAGAATGGACGGGCTAGGTCATCGACAACGTGCCGAAGATGATCTACGTCGAAGCATCACTAGATCAAGCTCCACCTTCACCGAGCCTTGAAAACTTGTGAAGGAAACACACTCTACTACTTGGCAAGAGGTAGAGGATGAAGAAATAGGAAGTGGGTAGACTTTAGATTTGGATTTCACACTCTTTTTCATCACTTGCCATTGATGGAGGCAAGCTTTCTTCACTTGAAGAAATGAAGAAGAAGATGGTAAAATGTTATGATAAGTTATTAGAAAATATAAAATAAAAGAATAATTATCATAATCTTTAACCATGGTAATGTGTAGAGAATCAATCATGGTTAAAGGAATGGTTAGGGTCAAGCTAGAGACAAAATGGTCACTTAGTCAAAAGATCAAGAAGCTTCAACTAGAATCCAAAATTAGCAACCATTTCATTTCATTTTCTTTTATTCATTTATCATAAATAAATGGTTAATTAAATAAGATAAATGAATAACAAATAATAAACCCTAACCTATTCATTAACCAAGGTTTAATACTTTACACTTAACCAAAAAGCATGTATCATCAAACATGATACAAGCTAGTGCACAAAATTATATCACATATATAATGCGCACATCCGAGTGAGAAAATCCATCTTAAAGTGAACCAATACTAGTTAATGCAAAGTAATATATCAAATATATAATTATACATTAAATCATTAAATCAACACTTGATTTAACGATCCGGTCATATCGCATATAACCGACTAGTATCCTATGTATCGGCTTATCGAATCAACCTTTGATTCGATAACTACGGTATCACATACACGCATTATTCTCGGTCCCGTACATATCTCATATGCGCTCCTATTTCGTTTCGCTTGAGCCAGGAAATCTCTGTGTAGGACTCTAAAGACTCGTCAATACGCCGGCAACAGGCGATGATCATATCAAACACCCACAAGCCGCAAGCGGTCTGCTAAACGTAACGGCCACCCGGGTATTGAGCAATCTTAAGATCGACGAGCAAGCCCGCTCACACTCCAGTGAATCCGACCAGTAACACTACCGTACAGTCCGGTCTGATCGTCTGATATGTCGCATATCTCGCCTAGGGGTGGTAAACGTCAGACCCCAATAGCTCGATAAGTCGTGTCGATATGAGGTCTATAACAATTCGAGAAACTACTGGTAACACTTACCAGTAAATCTCAGCAACCCTGGCCAGGGATTTCCTGTTATAGCCAATCAAACACAGCGCAACATCAAATCCCTATACCGGGAGAGACGAATCCCCTCCTATCGCTCATTGCCTCGATGTGACTCGGGACTGTACCCAAAAACCACCGTTTTGCACGCCCTCTTGGACGTGGTAAGATGGAAATCAAAGCACAGTGGGAACCACACAAGACTCTATGACGATCTCGGGTCAACAGACTACTCTGTACCAGTGTCACCAGAGAACTGCCATCTGACGTGAGGTATAATACCATCTGGGAGTTCTCGGCGAGTCCGTCCAGTGTACCCAGTCTTTACTAAGCACCCGTATATCATCTCTGATGTCAAACACCAATGGATATGGGATCATCCATCGCCCATCTGTATGGGTCGAGAAGGTACACGCTAGTCTACTCTGGTATATCGATGCCCCGTCTCGATACACCCACGACTAGGGACTTTGAAGGATGTACTTATGGACTACCATGTCCCCACTAGTATGATCCGCATCATAGTCCAGGTAGTCAAGTACACATCCTAAGGGCTTTACCAACATGTAACAGAGAGACAATCAGTATACACGTTAAGGTAAAGAGCAACCAGATAGCATACTATCATGTCGAGCAAGAAAGTCCTCCCTATATATGTCCCAGCATCCACTACAATATACATCCTATGTACAGTAATGGCCTCTAGGGCATACATATAACTAACAGATGGCATATACGTACATCATTATTTTCGTTCTTTATTGATGTGATCAATTGATGGGACTGCATTGATTCGGATCAATGCAAGATAAACAAACCTATTCTGATGTTGTTGGAACAATTTTTCAAAAAGCTGTTATTGCAAGGACGTTCACTTTTGTTTTGCACAGTGGTATTCGGTTATGAATATCCAGCACCTCAGTCGACGAGGCAAAGGCCAAGATCCCTTCACCGGGAGTGACCCCTTGGACAGAAGTTTGCGTCAGGGTAATAACTTCACTATAGTCGATTACTTTTGCTTTGCATCGTAGTATTCAGTTGGAATATCCTGCACCTCATTCTACGGGGAAAGAGCCGAGATCCCTTCACCGGGAGTGACCTCTTTAGCAAAGGTTTTTGCCACTATATGTTTATAAAAAGCTATCCGGTTCCTTCAACGATATCAAGTTCATTACGTTAAAGGTTTTTCGCCAAAAACCATTCGTAGCCCTCCGTCATTTCAGAAAGGTAGCACATAGTATTCATGCTATGTATGTTGGCCTTCGTCAAGGCATAGTGTATGGTAGTTATTTGTTACTTTTCTGCAGCATAGATAGATGAGTTGGTTTGGGACAGTCATACTACTATTTTGGCCTTCGTCAAGGGTATGTACGGGTGGGTTCAAATTAACCTGGATAATGACGGGTAGAACTTGACATGTGACTTATGATATGTTGGCCTTCGTCAAGGTCATAAGAGCATGGGGCAAAAATCACATCGGGGGTTTCTAAAGAAACTGAAACTTGCCAGATATGCGCATACCTTCTGGAGTGTGATAACGTGAATGGATTCCGTCACGTTATCATGCGATGATAGTTGGATCCCGATTCCCACTGATGAGTTGGTTTACTCCTCGGGTGATCCCGACTAATTCTTCTTTCAGGTTTGGAGGAGAATTTGAGGTTACAGTGGGAGGTTTCCTGATTGGATAAATTGATAACCATTCTGATCTAGGTTAGAGTGCACACTGAGTGTTTCTTTTCTCTCTCTCTTTGGCAGCAACCATAGCCCGACCCTTGACTATGACTCAGTGACCAAAATTAACCGAACCTTCTTAAACACTGGCTTTTGGATTGTCAGAGTTGCATACCTCATTGCCACTCCTACTTTTACCATTTTCTCCAGAACACCCCGTATTACTATGAATGTCCACTTCCTTTGGATAAAACCATCGTATGGTTATATACGAACTCGAAGGAACTTGTTCCAGATTCGAGAATGGTTTCTGGTTCTGGAGAAAACGAATAAGACTATTCAGTTGTCTTTTCCTTTTACCTTCTCTCAGGTTGCGAGTGCCCCTTGGATTAGGGGATAGTACACCTATTACGCTTATTGGATAGTCTTCTTCCAAACCTTAGGCTGGTGCCGAACGGTAGGGAATGAAGAAAGCCGATTAGCCTAAGTGTGGTGTACAGAAGGTATTAAGTAAAGACAAATAAAGGGATTAGAAGGAGGGCAAAGTAAATTGCGACTGCTATTCACGACCAAACCAAGTATTTCATTACCACTCCTACTTCACCTTTGTATTTCTCCAGAACACTTCGTATCACTACGAAGATCCACAGTTATTGGATACTCCATCGTATGGTTATATACGAACTCGAAGGAACTTGTTCCAGTTTGGGGATGGATTCTGGTTCAGGAGAAATAGGAATAAGGTTTATTTAGGTGTCTTTTATCTTTACCTTCTCTCGGGTTGCGAGTGCTCCTAGGATTAGGACAGTACACCCATTATGCTTATTGGATAGTCTTCTTCCAAACCATAGGCTGGTGCCGAACGGTAGGGAAGGAAGAAAATCATTTAGCCTAAGAGGGTGTACAGAAGGTAATGACTAAAGACATATGAAGGGATTTGGAGAGATGGCAAAGAAATATACGGTTACAGTTGTGAATCTGGATAATGGAAGAGGCATTACTAGGAATACCCGGATACCCCTTCGAAACATTTACATGTTTCAGTTTCACTGTGTACTGTTAAAAGAAAACTGATTTCCCAATTAAACATTTTCTCCAGGGTATGTATTTACCAGGTATGATTCTCACATCTGTATGGTTTTACAGATGATGAGTGGGAGTAAGTTATTGGGAATTAGGTGATTGTCCTCATTATATCGGGATTCGTTGTAATTGGTGATATTTGAGGAAATCGCCTAGGCTGTTTGCCGGACGGCAGATATTTGGTTTTGAATATCCGCTGTTATGCACCAATTTCAAATTGATATATCTGTACGTCTATTTTTATAAAGTGAGATATAACTTTTTGAAATTATGTCGATGACATTTACCTATATCAGTTGATGATTAGGTAAGGAGCATTAAACAGTGGTATAATTCTTCATAACCATGGTATAGTTTTCAACCTACGACGTACAGGGTTTGAGTTATTCAACTCAGGGGACTTATACAGAGTATTGTATGTTGTCCAGTGTCCATTAGGACAGAGGGGTTGGTCCTCGTACTATATTCGGTTTACTTATAAGTTCTCTAGTTTTTAGACAAGTGTTTTGTAGAAACACAAGGTCCAAGTTTTGAGAAGTTATAGGTATATGAATAAAGTAGAGAACCAGGTGTTGCAAGTATCGGGATTCTTCAAGGTGATCGAAGATGTAGATACTTGTGTATTGTATTCAGTTGGTAGTAATGGTTTTGAGAACTTGATTCTCTTTCAGGTTACTCATAATTGGAAGCACTCCTAAGTTGAGAACGCTGATCGGCCTCCTTCCATTTAGTTGACATGCACTGGAGACAGGTGCATGATTTGAATCTGGTTCCAATTAAATCAGTGCCTCTGTTTCTATATTGGATATAGAACGGTTCATATCTTAACGATGTTAAGGTACGGGGAGTTGTCCGGCATATGCTTAAAACCAGACTCTGGATAACACAAGGCATGTTTCTGTAATGGCTGTTTGTGGGTTGACCCGGGCTATGATGAGGGTTGACTTTCTACCATCTGGAAGATCAATAGTGATATTGTTCTTGACTCGCCACAGTTTTAATAAAAATGGATTTTTTCAGAAAACAGTAGTGGGAGTATGGTAGAACTGGAAGTGATTCCAGAACCGCAAACGATTACTGAAAATTTGATAAGAACCTAAAGATTCAATCTGATTTGACATTCCATTAGCCACTCCGCAGATATGGTGGGTAACCTCAGGCACTCGAGAGGTACTTCGGTATGCTCAAAGACGGTGACAGGGAGGTTCTTGTTTACCCAGACTTGCCATTGCTGTTATTCCAGGCTATGAGACCCGGCAGGAAGATGAGTATAACGTCGTTCTAAACTAGCTTTAGAAGTGTACGTGTATATTATTCTGCCAGAGGGTTGTCGTAATCAGTGGGAGCAGCGGAAGTATAGTGGACAAGTGGCTTATGTCTATTTATAGATTAAAGAAGATATAGCGGAGATAGGTCATCTATTTCTGATGTGACAGTCATAGGTTTGACTTCATCAGAATAGGGGATGGATCTGTTAAGAAGGTAGTAGGGTGTGATGTCCTGGTATTTGGATGACATACACACAGTGGGAAGTGAAGTTCATATACTACGATCGGTTATACTTTGGTTGTCACACAGTGGTTTCTCCACATAGGATTTGGATATTATATCTAACATTCTGGTTACTAGATCTATGGTTTTAGATCTAGATTTGGATAGTTTCCCAATCTGGGTACTTAGACAGCATTCTAAAAGTGTTTTAGAATGGACGACTCCTGGCATGGTAGTACACCTGCAGGTGATGGAGTCACCCTCTCTAAAGGTGTCTTACATACTAAAAGGGAGAGGGATGCGCATGATTGGCAGATCACTTGCTTAGGCAATTGAGTTGATCATGAGATGTCAAGTACCACACCAGACGTTGTTTTTGCAGTTGATGCAATAAGTTGATATTAATCCAGTCCTGGAGAAACGATCGAAAGCAGTTTTAGAACATAAGTGGATGTTCTAGGGATATGATAACGGCATCCTCCTTCGGGAGACAGTTATCATTCCAGGCTTCCAAGGTGACCTGGATGACAGAGTGACTGTCAGAGTTAAATTTTTCCCTCTGACGAGGGGCAATATTTTGGACAGGTGGCCCAAGCGAATACTGAGGGAGGCATGGCGCAGGATACCGATTAAGTTTAGTTGTCGATACGATTTAAGAAGTTTGGATTTGGAGTTCATTTATGAACTAGGTCCCATCAGATATCCAGACATATTCTAAGACAGGCATTGCTCATTTCGGCAGATGGGTTTCTCCGCGAACTTGAGATTAAGAGAGACATAGAAAGAAACATCAGAGCGGATCCACTCACTGAGGCAATTCCTCGAACGCAATAGTTTCGCAAACGAGTTTTGTGAGACTGATTAGTAGAGGGGTTGGGTGTTCGGTATCACACGGGATGTGAGTATGCGACATTGCAACAATTAGCCTTGAGTGCAAGTGGGAGATTGTTGGATATAGTGCCCTCAGAGTCAATTATTAGATCACAAGCACGTGATTGCAATGATTGAGGGAGGACCTATGCCGGTAGGACAGTCTTACTCAAGATGATAGTACGCTATCTGGTTTATCTTTATCATCGTGTACTGCTTTAGGTGACCTTACAGGTCACCATTGCGCGTTGATAGAGCCCTTAGGATTCTTGCTTGACGACCAACAGTATGATGGCGATCATATACGTAGGAGCTGGGGTCTATAAGCACATCCTTAAAAGTCCCTAGTCGTGGGAGTTTTCGAGACAGGGCATCGATACTCTAGAGTAGACTAGTGTATACAGTCGAGACCCCGACGAGGGGCAGTGGCCGGTCTCACAAGCCACTGGTGTCAGTTGGTTCACCTAAGATGTATACAGGTGCTCATTGGGTTATGAGTACACCGGACAGGACTCGCCGGGAACATGCTAGTTGGTCTTATACCTGACGTCAGATAGCAGTTCCCTGGTGACATGTGTACTGGTTAGTTCATCGACCTGAGATCGTCATTTGTCTCATGTGAGTTCCCACTGTACTTTGATTACTACCCTGCCATGGCTCAAAGGAGTCGTGCAAACAGGTTTTAGTTGGGTACAGTCCCGAGCCACATGGAGGCAGTGAGCGGATCTGCAGGGGTTCGTCTCTCCCGGTATTGGGGATGAGGTCGCGCTGTGTCTAGGAGAGCCATTACACGAAGTCCTTGGCCAAGGCAGAAGATTTACTGGTAGGTATTCCAGTAGTATCTCAGGGTGTTCTGGGCTACACTCCGACATGACTTGTACCGCTTTTGGGGGTCTGACTTTTACCAACCCCCTAGGCCCGCCATGCGATGCTCATAGACGAACGGACCGGACTGTACGGATATTGTCACTGACAGGCTCAGTAGG
Source organism: Agapanthus africanus (assembly GCA_030015575.1). Taxonomy (NCBI): domain Eukaryota; kingdom Viridiplantae; phylum Streptophyta; class Magnoliopsida; order Asparagales; family Amaryllidaceae; genus Agapanthus; species Agapanthus africanus. The sequence continues at coordinate 308,066,879 of CM057342.1, forward strand.
GTGTCAGGATGAGTTTGCTCATCGATGTCCCTTTTGGTCAATACCTGGTAGCCCGTTACGTACGGCTAATACCTCTGACATGCTAGTGGTTAAATCCACAGCCAAAATATTGACGAGTCTTTAGAGTCCCCCACAGACAGTTTCTCAAGTTTCGGGCGAAACGCTGTAGAGGTCGTATGATATATGGCAGGGTTCGATCATATACGTGCGGTATTGCACGGATCATGATCGGACGGATAATACTAGCGGGCTTTGGTTTAAGCCGGATCCTAGTATTGTACAGTGTAGATTTTGTCTCATTGCATTTGTATTCGGTCGGAATACAAATGCGAGTATGTATATACAGTCGCGGGGTTTTCCTGTAATTTATTACGGGATCGTTTTTCTGAAGTTGCCAGTTTGCTTTCCGTTTCGGCCATTTTCCTTTCTATCTTTCTTTGGCTGAAAATTGGTGTGGAGGGGCTTATTTGCAAATGTGCAAATTAGCAAAGTGGAGGGTGGTTTTTGTAAGTAGTTGCTTCATGATGGTTCTAGATTGACTTTGACTTCCTTTGTTAATCATTGCTTGCTTTATGGTGATGGGTTTTTGATGAGACTTTGGTGTGACCTTTTTGATGATGATCACTCATCATTCTCTCTTGCATTATTGATCCACTCCCTCCTCCTCTCATTAGCATGGCCGGCCATTCTTGTTGGGGGCTGTCCAAAATTTTGGAGTAGGAAATTGGTTCCTTCTTTCTTGCACAAAATCCCTTAGTTCGTCCAAAAAGCTTGCATCTCCTTCTCCACTTCCAAATGGCAACTTCATCAACCCCTTGGGACAAAAGAGTTCTACACTATTCTACAGCAATCTTGGACACGTCGGCTTGCCAACTTCGTGTCTGAGTTGCCCCGGTCCAGAGGTAGGAGCCCGTAAAAAGACTCGGTGATGTGGTGCCCTTTCCGACGAGGAGATCGTGACCGGAGATTCCGCGAGGAGATCGGGGTGCTGGCCGAAGACCGAAGGACACGGATCGCTCGATATAGCTCTCTACCCTTTCTCTAGTTAGCTAGTAGTAAGTTAATGGTCCGATCCGGGTTAACAGTCCTCGGTAGCACCGGTTCCTAGTTTGAGAAAAGTTTTTGTTTCCGCATTTTGGCCTCGTTCAGACGGCCGGGGCGCTGCCGTGCACTTACAATTTATCTAAAACCATTTTATTTTTCTTCCTTTTATTTTACCGCCAAGCTCGAGCCCTGCACACCCGCTCGCTGCAGACCCGAGCACACCCCTACAGGCCACTCGCCGGCGCCTCCGTCGTGGCCAGGCCCCTGCGCGACACCCATCGCCTTCTTCCCCGAGACACCATCACCGGCGAGAACTCCCTCAACTGAGACCCACAAATCAACTCGAGACCCATGCAACAAACCCCAGCCGAGCACCTTCACTGAGCTCCATCTGCTCCTTCGCAGCAACACCCAACGATCCAACTCCAGCCGCAGTTACAGTCGCCACGTCGATCTCCTTGTTGCCATATCACAGTGACTACATCCATCGCCGTCGTGGCCGTCGTCTCGAGCGAGTGTTTAACTGAGCCCAAGCTCGAGCCGAGGCCGCGAATCCAAACCGTGCCGTCCGACGCGCGTTCGTGCCGTTGCCGCTGCCGTGCATCGCCAAAATGTCTCCAGACAAGTGCCCTACTTGCTACATGCTAGATAATTCCGTTACAAATCCAAACCGTATTAATCTCATATTTGCGATTCATGAAAACTTAAATGACATAAGTGTTCGATGCAAGATCCAAATGAAAACCTTCATTTAATTTGACGGAACTTAATTTCATATTCTGGCCCGTGTGGCAATGAGCACTGTGTAGAAATTTTACTGGAAAATACAATTGTTAATGGCTTAAATGAACACCCCCAAATACACCCGTAAAAACTGGGAATTTCCCGTACTTGAGATTTGTTAAAATCACAATTAATTGTGTACATATTGAAATGAGGCGTACGAGGGCTCAAATCGAAACTGACTCGACGAACTGTAACCCTATGCAAGTTCTTAATTGTTTCTGTACTGAAATTATGACAATAATTGGTTCGGAGAGCGGCTCTAGACTGCAGTTCAGAGCAGCTCTGGTTGTTGTTTTCTGTCTCGTAATGTTTACTAGCTTGCTTCCTGAACTTGTATGTTGTAGAACCCTATATTTTATTGAATATCAATCTGTTAGATAAATAACGCAAGTAATTTTACCCCTTTTCATCGTCGTTTACTATTTAAACTGCAATTTAAAAGATCGGGACGTATAGCAGTCCCAAACATAACCAGAACTGATACCCTAGTGTTGAACAGTACATAACTCCTGACGTACAGACGCGATTGAGAATCCGTCTGTTGAGTTGGAAACCTTATTGAAAACTCTAAATTTCATTCAACTGTAGCATCGCTAAATTCTGGTCCCAACTAGGAATAAAATGCGTTCCGAAACGGACTTCCGATTCTGAAACCGGATTTCCAGCAGTGAACGCTTGAAATGAAATGGCCATATCTAGAGATACTGAAACCCGATTGACGTGAAACCAAATTTGATGGTTAGATAATCAAACGTACTACTTATCCCTAATTCATTGTTTCGCTGAATTTTGCATGTGTGATTTATGAAGATTTATGCAAGGGGTAAAACACCGAGTGAAGACATCTTAATCATGCCTGAATTATCGTATTCTCATCACATTAAATATATGTTTTTGCATTGATAACCTAGTGATCATGTGCACTACCCAGTGTTAGGTTTTAGCGTCTGATTATGGTAAGTACGTTAGTGGTCGAACTTGAATGGATAAGTGAAAGTGACACGTACTTGTACACAATCAGTGGACCCTATTGTTTTATTGCATTGTCGACGTCTGTGGGACGTGTATAAGTGTGAATATAATTGGTATGGGACAATTATGGAAGCACTTGTATGGGTGTCACAGGTAAGGCACCTAATACTGTCCATTTATCTTAGGTATCAGTCGGGACATACTTGATGGAGATCCTGTCTCCAGTTCTCGCGTAGACTCGTCATGGACCGGCTGGTATTTGAGTTTATGGTTGGCGTTTGATGTAGACCACGGGGTGTGGGGTAGTTTGAGTGTGAGTTCAACAGATTCTCGGGAGTCCCATGCCGGCACTTATGGTGATATATGGAGATATACAGGGTTATCATTGATTATCACCGTGCATTTTTTTGGGCCCGTGGTCCCTTACCCTTGGGTCCTACCCTTGGGTGGGGGATACTCACGAGTGGTTGACTCTCACATTTGGACTGACAATAGGCTTAGTGACCTGTACAGTGAGACTTAGAGACTAATAGGGATAGTGACATTGACATGCATTGCTTACTGAATCAACACACCTGGCATACTACTTTACTGCTTTCATGTTCACCTGCTCTTTTAGACACCCGCATCGGCTACTTCATGTTACTGTCTTTACTCTTTTGATTTACTGTTACATATTCAGTATTAACGTACGAGTTACCATTTGTATCTCTCTCTCTTTCTCTCTCTTTCTCTCTCTCTCTCTCTCTCTATATATATATATATATATATATATATATATATATTGCTATCGCGTCACTCTGATGACTTAAATATGCATGCTCAGAGTGAGAAGTGAATCTAGCTTAGACCAGGACCAGACGAACATCGCAGACATCTTGATCAGCTATCCAAAGCTATACCCTTTTGATCCCCATCAGGTTAGTTCTTTGTATTTGTTTTGTTTCAGTTACTGCATTTCTCATTACCTGTGCATTGTTTACTGATTACCACGTAAAGCTAGAAACCGAAGTGTGACTACGGAGAGATATTACCACGACCGTAGGAGCATGGCTGGCCTTGTCAACCCCTCGTATTCCGTATTTTTGGAAGCGGGGCGTGACAGTATTCTTATAATTCGTTAAGAGTTTACTTTTGAAGTTGCCACACACTTTTTGATTAAACATTTGATTTAATGTTTAATTTTTGTGTAAGTGTGAGTATGAGTTTTTGTCATGAATTTTAGCCAAATTCTTGTTCTTCCAATTTCGTGAGCATTTCATGGGGAGTGGGCTTTTTCTGAGTCATGGAGTGGGTGAGATATTTCATTTGCCATTAATGGGTTTTGTCATTGCTAGGATATTTAGTGTTGATATTTTTTGCAAGTGTGTGTGGCTGAGGTTTTGCATGGATTAATTTTCTTGGGTTGTTTTTAATTCATTCACAACACCTCACCACTTAAAAAATCCCCAGAGAACCATTCTCTTCAAAAATGGCCGAGCCCATTTTTTTCCATGCCAACAACATTTTTCCTCACAAGCAAAATTTCTTTAGCTCACAACATTTCTCATCTTTTCATGGCAACTTCATTTTACCTCCACCCAAATCCTTGGGTGCTTTGAGACAAAGTATTCACAAACTATCTCTACATCATCTTGGGTATCTAGGCTAGCAAACTGGATACCCGAGTTGCCTCGGTTTTAAGGCAGGAGCCCGTATAAAGATTCCTCGACATGGTGCCTCTTCGTCGAGCGAGACCGGAGAGCAAACTTTGTCGGGGCAGCCGCAACAAGCTAGGGGAAGAGATTGAAGACCGAAGGACACGGATCGATCGGTATAATCTATTTTACCACTTTACAGTTTATTAGCATACGGTTAATGGCACGATCCGGGTTTTAGGGTTACGTTAGCGCCGTTTTGAAAAGTTTTTGTTCTACGTTTGGCCACGAATTGATGGCCAGGGCGTTGGCATAGCCTTACAATATGTCCATGCATCCACTATATCATACAATAATGTCCTCTGGGGCATACATATTCCTAACATGCTCTTCACCACAAGGTCGTCGATGTAGCATTTGACAATCTCATAGATGTGGTCATCGAAGATCTTCATCATGGCCCTCTGGTAGGGAGCGCCAGCGTTCTTTAAACCGATATACATCACCTTATAGCAGAATATGCCCAGAGGAGTCGAAAGGCGGTATGATTTTGGTCTTCAGGATGCATTTTTATTTGCTTGTATCCTGAAGATCCATCCATGAAGGAGAGGACCTCATGGGTAGACGTGTTATCGATCATCAGCTCGGTAACAGGTACTGGGAAATCATATTTCGGGCAAACTTTGTTGAGGTCCCGAAAGTCCACGCAGATGCGCACCGTCCCATTTTTCTTCATCACCGGAACGATGTTAGCGGTCCAGTCGGGATATTGAACTTCTTGGATGAAGCTGGAGTCGATTAGTTTCTTGACTTCAGCGTTGATACTCATCTCAAGTTCGAGCCGCATTCTTCTTGGCGCCTGTTTGACTGGCTTTATGTCCGGCAATATAGCTAGTTTATGTGCCGCCACCTTTGGATTTAGACCTGGCATTTCGGAATAGTTCCATGTGAAGCAGTCTTTATATTGCATGAGCACGTCTTTTAACGTGGCTGCCTATTTTTGGATAGCAGCTCACTGACGAACGTAGGCCTTGGCTCATTTTCCGTCCCTAAGTCAATTTTTCTTAGGTTATCCGCCGTGGTGTGTATCCCGTCTTCTATCTTTTTTGTTGCTGGTGGAAACTCTGAGATCACCTCGTCCTCGTCTTCATTGGTGAATCTCCTGAAGGGGTCATCTATCGTCTCGTGCCCTCCCTCCTTTGGGAGTGTTATCACATGGCAGGTACAGGTTCACTTCCATCCTTGATGTTGAGCTAGTCCTATCCTCATGGTATAGGTCCTCTTTGGATCATGCTTTTGCGGTGGGGTTACCCTCTAGCTGTCGGATAAAGCAAACCTGCCTTATTGATATTGGTCTTTGACCCAGTCTATGAAGATGAAGCAGTCTTCAAAGGGATGACCTATGGCTCGATGGTAGGAGCAATAATCCAGATGATGGACCTCGTTTATTTGTCCGGGGTGCCGAAACTCCGGGAGCGTCACTATTTGATGCTTCATGATAAGGTTGAATATTTTCCTTGTCTTGTCTTGAGGGAAAGAGTATTCCCAGCCCATCTTATTTATAAAGGACGGGTTCCAACTGAGTTTTTCTTGATAGGCGGCTTCTTAGATCTGCCTTGTTGTTTGCAAACATTGTTTGCGCTCTTTGTCCTGTTTTTGCCTTTATTTCGGGATTTTCCTTTTTGCGAGGACATACAACGAGCTGGGGATAAAGGGTATTGTAGTCTTCTTTCTACGCGGATTGCTGATTGAGGCACTACGTCCTGGCCTTTTCATAAATGGCTATTTCGCGATTGTGATTGTCTCGGCTCCTTTGATAAGCCTCTTCTATTAGCTTGTCTATTTGTTCTTCGAGCGACGGACTTAACATTTTTAGAGTGGGATTTCTCTCTGTTCCAACGTCACGGCCATTCGGAAGAGCGTTTTCCCCTTCGCTGGAGCTGTTTATGACGCGGCAGCTGTGGAACTACTATCGTTTCTTGGACTGAATGTATCTGAGCCCCGTTGTCTCATCTACCCGTTGGGCATCTTTCGCTGAGTCCCGGGAATATCCCAAATCTTTTTGTAGAAACGGGCTTGTCGAATAATTTGTTCGAGAGGTACACCTTTGCATCTTAACGGCCTTTTCAATCCCTTCGCACAGTATCTTGGCAGATGGATTGTTTGAAGCCTGTCGAGTGCAAGATCGGTACTATGCCAGACTTCTTTTTCTACTTTAGTCTCCGTAGATTGGTAGAAGAGGATCGCCTTTTCACCTCTTCGCCTGGGAGGGACGTAGAAATTCTGTAGTTCTTATATGTTGTATGTATGGAGCGCATCAATTTCCTTGTAATGCCGAGGCGGAGCCATTGTGATTTGCAGACTCCGATCTGCTTCGTCAAGGGTTTGCACTGACGGGCGGATGGAGAACACTGTGTTGGCCTCGTCCTCAGAGTCGCTGCCAAAGACCAGAATAGGAGTAGATGGTTCGGGCCTGTTGTTTTCTTTCTGGGGTTGCCCTGAGTATATTATTTCTTCATCTTCCTCGAAGTCACTCCCAAAGATCGGGATGGTGGCGACGGAATTCTGTTTATCCTCCGGCTTCATTTCCGTATCTTCGAAGTCTGGTTGGAAGTACTTTGTGTCTTCATATTTCCGGACTTCGTTTACCAAGAATGGGTTTAGCTCCACTGTAACGGTGTATTCCAAGCCGTCTTTGAAATACGTCATACACTGATGTTGTGTAGAAAGGATGACGTTGTATTCGTGTAACCAAGGCCTGTCGAGCAGAGCGTTATAGCAAGTCTTGGCGTCAATGACATGAAATTTGATGTCAATGACGAGTGACCCGAAGCGTAACGTCAGAATTACGAACCCAAGTGTCCATGACGACTGTGAGTCAAACTCGGAGATGGTAATTTTGTCTGGAGCCAGGTGCTGAACGTTCATGCAAATCTCCTTCAGCACTCTCACGTTGAGAAAGTTGACGGAGGATCCGTTGTCGATAAGGATTTTTCCTATTTTGATGTCGTGGCAGTACCCAGTGACGTATAACGGGCGATTATGTTCGCACGTACCGAGGAGGAGGTCTTCATCGCTGAATGTAATGTCAGCCGTGTGGACCTCTTCCAGCTCGTCCTTCATCTTCTCTTCTGCAAGGAAAGCTTGGAACTGATCGGGCTCTTGTAATGCCTTAATCAGAGAATCTTGTGCCTTTTTGGACAAGAGGAGAGCATCCAATATGCTCAGTTGTGAGAGTATTTTCCTCAAATGTGTCAGGACGTTGTAATCCACCTTATTTTTCTTAGGCGGGTCCCTCACAGTGAGCTCTTTGACAACTTCACCGTTGAGGGCAATTTCCTCAGGGATTTTTTCTTTCCCTTTATCTTTTTTGCTCAAACCTTTGTTTGTAGGTCTGAGGTTCTTCTCTGGCAGCATGCGGTTACGCGGCTGAATATTCTCGCAGTTCTTCTCCTCCTCTTCTTTTTCGGATGTGGAGTCTTGGAAGAGTGGGTTGAGGGGTATTTCGTCTTCAAAATCGCTCCCGAAAGTAAGAACTTGGGCTTTTCCCCTTCTGGACTGGTATCAACCATATGATAGTTGCCAATCATTTTCTCACGCGCACTTGCCACACTTTTTTGCTGTCGACAAGCTTCGCGCTTCATCCTCTTGAAGTGTTTTTTATGGGAAACATATCCTTGCCACCACTTCTTGAAGGTACTGCATTCCTCGGTGGGGTGGATAACCCTCCAATGATATAGGCCATAATTTGGATGTGAATCCTCTCCGTTGAGGCATATGACCTCGGGAGTGTTTCCTACTAGAGGTGGCAGCTTCATTCCCATTGACAAGGTTTTGGTGAACCGCTTCTCTGCTTTAATCCTGCCATTATTTGTCGCAGGTATGCCTTAGTTTGGTTGGAGTACTTTACGACTCCACCTTGCCGCAGCTTTTTCATCCTGACGCTGATGCTTAGCCTTTTCGTATATGGCTGTTTCGTGTTCTCGGTCAGTTTTGCTTTTTCGAAAAGCTTCGTTTAACAGCCTATCGATCAGGTCTTCTGCCAGTTCCGGGGATTTTAGCGCCGATCCTGCCCCCAGTTCCTCTGTGCTGTTTTTTGACGCTGAGAGAGCTTCTTCGCCATTTAACGAAGAATGGGAGACCATGTGGCAACTTGCTACATAGTCTTCGGTTTCTTCTGATGAGTCATTTTCCTCATCGTTGTCACTATCTTCGTTCTCAAGAATATGCTTGAGAAACACTTCGAGGGTGACCGGTGTTCGCACCTTCTGGTTGTACTCCTCCAACACGTCGATGTACTTTTGTAGGTTTGTGCGCTTGTCGTCATACTCGGAAGGCTGCACAGGCTTCATTGTCTTCTTCTTTTTCGTTGAAGACTTCGAAGGCTCGACTTGGTGATTTTGCCCTTTGTCAACAACTTTCGGTATGGGATGCGGTTTCAGCATCTCTTCGATAATTTCAGGTTCAAGCGGGCTTTTCCACCTGACTGCCGGACATGCCTGTAGATCCTTTAGCATTCTTTTAATTTTAGCTGAAAGAACGAATTCCCATGGAGTTTCTTCAACGAGCGAGCATGATACCCCCGGCGCATCCACCTTTTTAGGAGTGTGCTTCTGTGGTGGGTTCACCCTCCAATTCTAAGACAACTCAAACTTCCCCTGCTGATACTGGTCCTCGATCGAGTTCTTGAAGATGTAGCAATCCTCAATTGGGTGGCTCACCATTCTGTGATAGGAGCATTAGTTGGGGTTGTTGACGTCGCCGGGTTGCGGTGGACGCCGTGAGTCTGGCAATATGATAAGTTTTTTGCGTATTGCCAACTCAAATAGTCTCCTCGTCTTATCGCAGGGAAACCAGAAGCGCGTCCTAGCCTTTCTTCCAGGGATAGGCGTGGACGTGCGTTGTTTTAGCGAGCTGCCGGTTTTGGGTCGCTCGGTTGTTGTTGAGTGTTGGAAACGAAGGCCGCTTTCCCTTTACCCTTGGCATTTCGAGGGTCCTTATTTGAGGAGGAAGGCCCGTAGCCTATCTAGTCCATTTAGGCCAGTTTATCGATCAAAGCCTGGAAGGTGGTTGGCTTGAAGAATGTCATGAATTGGGACACATTCGTTTAAGGATCAAGAGTCCCGATGAACATACCCACGGCGGGAGATTCTTCAAAGTGCTCTTTGTACTTTGACCATAAGTTCCGCCACCGGATCGCATATTGGACCCAAGTTTCTTCTGGCTTCACCCTGGCTTTGATTAATACCGTGATCGGGGTGTGCTCTCTTGCGCTGGCAAACCGTTGTGTGAACAGTAGCTCCATCTCTGTGAATGTCCTTACGGAGTCATTTAGGAGCTCCGAGTACCATTCAAAGGCTGTCTCTAACAGGCAGCCAACGAACTGGCGAAGCAACAGTTTGTCGTCGCCTCCAGTGTTACCGCACAGAGCTCTTAACTGCGCGATGTGCTGGTGTGGGTTTCCTGTCCCTTTATACACATGGAACTTGGGGATCGTATATCCCGACGGGTACTTGATTTGGTTATACCAGCCTGGATACGGCCATCCGGTTCTGACGATTTGGCCAGCAACTTCACTAGCTTGATGAGCTCGTATTTGTTGAGCAATATAATCATCAAGAGAAGCTTTGGAGATTGGCTCCTCCTTGGCTGTTGATAAGGCCGGAAGAGGATTTAATGTTTCCCCTCTGTCATCCTCGATAATTATCGGCGGATTCTCGGCTAGGGGTTCTGGCTAGATCATCATTCCAACCATATCCTGGAACAAGAGAGCCATCTGCTTTATGTTAGCAGCCTGCTCAGCAGCTTCCTTGTCCTTTCTTTCAATCACCTTTCGCAGGAACTCTGTATCGGTCTTCTGCTCCCGGCGTTGTTCGGCTGTTGTATCCGGACTTTCTTTCTGCCCGGCAAGTGCTGCCATTTTGGTCAACATCTCCTAGAGCTTTTGTTGTTGCTCCTGAGCTTTTGTCAGCGACCGAGTTTGTGGCCGGTGACCTATGGAAGCACGGCTTTCTTCTTTTTCGGAAGCCATGTAAACCGTGTGTATAATCATGCCCCCAGACTTGGGGCGTTTGGGTCCAGCGTCTTTGGAATTCGCCGTCGGCGGTGGGATTTTCTCCAGCCTCGTCCTTTTATGGGAGGTCAAAGTTGAATGAGCCGTTGTAACAGGCACCTGTGTAGAAGAAGTCCCTCGCTGTATGGAGGAAGGACGGTCTTTCTCTTGATGAGCCTTCGATTTCTTCGGTCGATGAGAGTAGTCTTTGTTGATCACAGAGTCCTGGACTTTCCACCAGACCCTATGAATTTGATAGGAGAGACATTGATGGGGCTGCTCTATCTTTTCTTGCACTGTGGCTTCTGCAGGCGGGGGCGATTTCTTTACCACCGCCATTGGAGAGTTCTTGCGTACCTTCCGGAGTAGATCAAGGTTGTTCCTGGTGGGAACAACAGCGTCAATTTCCACCGTTGGAGTTGGTGGGGTGAGTCCAGAGGGGGAGTTTCCCCCAGTTTTCCTCACTCGGCGCCAGTGACGACATCGAGCGTGTCTTGCAGAAGGGACCGTCTCAGTTTTGGAAGCGGCTTTTTCGTGCCCCGGGCTTTGGTGCAGGGCTGTTGTTGGTGTCAGCCTGATGAAGACTGATGTCCTTGGCAGGGTTTAAGAATGGCCAGCCAATCTTTCAAAGACCAACTTTCTAGTAGGGGAAGAACTTTTGACGAATTCGCCCATAGCAGGAATTGGGAGGGCTATCCGTTTTGGGGTAGCCCCTTCAGGTGCCACGAGCCTCTTTGCGGGCCCGTTTGGGTTCTTGCCCAGCCTGTTGAAGACTGAGATGTCAGCTTTGGACAACCTATTCAGAGGGGCCGTTGTGGTCGCTAATCAATGGAAGACCGACCTCTTGGGAGCTTCTTCCTGTGGCACTGAGGCACCGTCACCCACTGGTGGGAACATGGTCCTAAAGAATAGTCCGGTAGTGGCTTGCGTTACTTGCCCCACCGGCATCGAAAAGATGGAGGCCGCGTTGGGCCCATAAGTCACTCCTCCAGTTGGGGTGGAGTGAGAGTTGCTGTTGCAAGAGGTGCAGTTGGAAGCCATCGATTTTCTTCTTCTTGTGCACAGGAGCAAGACACCAAATTTTAGTACCTCGAATTCAAGGGCAACCATAGCGAACCGCGACTTTGTTCGTGAAACACGACACATGAAGTGTGGAGTGGAAATAGGAAAAGGTCCCAACGAGCGTGCCAGAATCTGTTCGCCTCCGAAAACGGAGACGAACTGGGATAGATCGTCTTGCCTGAATCTGGGGGCAGATGCTATTTTGATTTATCCATCCACCTCTCCGAAAATACCAAGTTGGTTTATGGCATCGTATATCGGAGGTTTGGACAGATGCAGCCGTTGTAGCATACTTTATCAGATTCCCCCTCGTTGGTGAGGGGTTTTTGATTGTGGGGACACTCTTCCTGTTGGATATAGTGCCTTCAGAGTCAATTATTGGATCACAGGCACGTGATTGCAATGATTGAGGGAGGACCTATACCGGTAGGACAGTCTTACTCGAGAGGTTTGTATACTATCTGGTTTGTCTTTATCATCGTGTACATGCTTTAGGTGACATTGTAGTTCACTATTACACGTTAATAGATGATAGTATGCTATCTGGTTTATCTTTATCATCGTGCACTGCTTTAGGTGACATTACAGGTCACTATTGCACGTTGGTAAAGCCCATAGGATTCTTGCTTAACGACCAGCAGTATGATGGCGATCATATACGTGGGAGCTGGGGTCTATAAGCACATCCTTAAAAGGTCCCTAGTCGTGGGAGTTTCGAGACTGGGCATCGATACTTCATTAGTAAACTAGTGTATACAGTCGAGACCCCGACGAGGGGCGGTGGCCGGTCTCACAAGCCATTGGTGTCAGTTGGATCACCTAAGATGTATACTGGAGCTCATTGGGTTATGAATACACTGGACAGGACTCGTCGGGAACATGCTAGTTGGTATTATACCTAGCGTCAGATAGCAGTTCCCTGGTGACATGTATACAGGTTAGTTCATTGACCTGAGATCGTCATTTTTCTCGTGTGAGTTCCCACTGTGCTTTGATTACTACCCTACCACGGATCAAAGGAGTCGTGCGAACAGGTTTTAGTTGGGTACAGTCCCGAGCCACATGGAGGCAAGTGAGCGGATCGGCAGGGGATTCGTCTCTCCCGGTATTGGGGGTGAGATCGCGCTGTGTCTAGGAGAGCCATTACACAAAGCCCTCGGCCGAGGAAGGAGATTTACTGGTAGGTATTCCAGTAGTATCTCAGGGTGTTCTGGGCTACACTCCGACACGACTTGTACCGCTTTTGGGGGTCTGACTTTTACCAACCCCCTAGGCCCGACATGCGATGCTCATAGATGAACGGACCGTACTGTACGGATATTGTCACTGACAGGCTCAGTAGGGTGTCAGGATGAGTTCGCTCATCGACCTCCCTTGTAGTCAATACCTGGTAGCCCGTTACGTACAGCTAGTACCTCTGACGTGCTAGTGGTTAAATCCACAGCCAAAGTATTGATGAGTCTTTAGAGTCCCCCCACAGACTGTTTCTCAAGTTTCGGGCAAAACGTTGTAGAGGCCGTATGATATATGGCAGGGTTCGATCTTATACGTGCGGTAATGCACGGATCATGATCGGACGGATCATACTAGTGGGCTTTGGTTTAAGCCGGATCCTAGTATTAGATTTGTTGGATTACTTTAGTCTCATCGCATTCGCATTCAGTCGGAATGCGGATGCAGGTATGTATATACAGATGAGGGGTATCCTTGTGATCCGTCACGAGTTTACTTTAGATGTTGTCGTATCTTTTTATTGTTGTAAACATTTGGGTTAATGTTTACAAATGGTTATTATGAGCTAGAAATCATCATTTAGAGCATTAATGGTGACACATGCACAAGTGATGACTCATGGTCTCTTTTCTTATGCATGTGTCACATTATGAGATTGATTTGAGTGATGAGTTGATAAAGAGAGAGAGGGGGGCTGCCATGAGGAGGTTAGCTCTTATATTATTCTTCTCACTCTCTCTCATTTTATCATTCCAACATCACAAAAGAAAAGAAAGAAAAGCATCTTCTTCTTCCTCTTTCTTCTCTAGCTCCTAATCTGCATCAATGGCAACACCTTCAACCTCCATCCATCTCATGGATGCAAGAGGCAAAGTGATCACAAACATTCTCTACAACACCTTGGACACGTCGGCTAGCACACTTCATGCCCGAGTTGCTTCGGATGAAGCGGGAGCCCGTAAAAGGAATCGATGATGTGGTGCCCTTTCCGACGAGGAGATCGAGACCGGAGATGCCGCGAGGAGCTTGGGATGGTGGCCAAAGACCGAAGGACACGGATCGATCGGTATAGCCTTTCTATCCCTTCTCTAGTTAGCTAGTTGTAGGTTAATGGTTCGATACGAGTTTTAAGCATACGATAGCGCCGGTTTTCTAGTTTAGAAAAAATTTCGTTTCCGCATTTTGGCCTCGGAAAGACGTCCGGGGCGCTACCGTAGTCTTACACTTCCCTGTAGGCGCAAGCCCCTGCAGTTAATTATGTTACCGTATTGCGATAACCACTTTCTCCTGCTCCGAAAGTTCACTTCGTGTCGTGTGTGTTTTTGTTTGTTTAGATTGCCCGTGGATTGTATACGGAGACTAGTTTCTGTCGTCACCCGTAGGGAGCGGATCAGACCAAATCCGTATATTTTATATTTAGGTTTGGTTTATTTAAAGACGGTTAATCTAGTTTAAGATTAAGATCGACTTAAACATATGAGCATTTAGGCCTAATTATTTTAGTTTAAGGACATCGCGGTCCATTACCGCCGTGTTTATGGCAGATATTAGTTTAAGGGCATTTCAGTCCAACATCCCCATTTTGGGGAAACGTGTTAGTTTAGAGATGTTTCGGTCCGTTATCGCCATGTTTGAGACGAGGTTCTGAGGTGTGCATGTCAATTTAGAAGTTCATCAATGTATGACAAAAGGAGTTGTTGGTTGTCGGGACCCGCCACCTCTCTGAAAACGTTGAAGAATTACAACGACATATATCAGAGGTGTAGAAAGATGTACTCTTGAACCAAATCCCGTATTTGAAGGAAAAAGGGGTTGTGGTGGACCTAAGAATCGTTAGTCATGTTTGAGACTAGGATTAGCTTAGGAGATATGAGATGAATATCATTTTGGATATCATCAAAGAGAGATCATTAATAATGTTTAAGACTAAGATCGGCTCAATAATGTTTTTAAGGATCATTTTTACTTAAAATCCATCAAAAGAGCATTTGGGCTCAGCTGCAAGAAACTTCGGAGGCTTAGCCAATTTGGGCTTATTCTGTGTAACATTTCAGAAAATATAAAATATTATTTTTGGAATTTAATATTAAAATAATATATTTCCCGAAAACTGCCCAATTTGCGAAATTAGGGTTTTTGAAAAAGGGTATAAATATATACCAATATTTATGAAATAATTGAAAATTAAAATGATTTATTCATTTAAAAATATATTTATCGGATTTGGCATTTTTAAAATTTATTATATGCAGTTTAAATGAAAAACCGATTAGTGCACTACTAATCGTGATTAGGCCAAATCCGTGTTTCTATAGTTTTCCGTGGCTAGTGCATCATGTCATGTTGCATTTGGTTACATGTTGTTGCATTTGTCTTGTTTTATGGGTATTAGGTGATTTGGTTTTAAAATTAAAAAGAAAAGGGTAAATGGATAAATAGTGAGAGAGAGGGTGAGGATAAGAGAGAAGAGAGAGAGGGCAGCCACACCATTTCATTTCCCCATTACTTTTTCTTTCTTCATCTCCCTCCACCTCCATCCCAAGATATCATCTCCAAATATTTATCCAAACCTTATACCCCTTTCATAAAAAATGATCATCACTTCATCCTCTACATTTTGGACCAAGAAAAGAAGGATTTTGATGACTTGGGGCAGCTAGGGTTTTTCTTGAGTTGCCCAAATGAGGTATGAATTCTTCCATCTAGTTTAGTTTAAAGTCTAATAGCACCCTATAGTAGTTTAGAGTTAAATTGATATTGATTAGTGATGTTAGAAATTCCTAGAGAAGGGTTTAAGTGTTGTGTGGATTGGGTGATGTCTAGTGGCTGTTTACTAGACCGTAGAGATCAATTCTTGACCTGGACCAGTGACCAAACCCCAAAATGAGAACTTTGAAATCTGCCGATATCGGGAATTGTAGGATTTGTGATGGAATTTAGTGATTTGTTGTGACCCGAGGGGCCTATAAAATAAGTTCCCATGACCATGAGACGTGCAGGCAATCATGGACCACCCCCTGAAACCTGAGCCCCTCCCCCTACTGCATGGCTGCAGATTTATTCCCCCAGGCCGCAATTTGCGGCCTGGTCATGGCAAAAGTAGGTGAATTTTGGTTGGTAGTTCCCTCATGTGATATCTAGAGCAACCCCATATGCAAAATTGGCTAGTTTTACCTGAGTCAAAATCTAGGAGCACATTGGTGTGATTTTTGGTTAGGTTTTCCGTATTTTGAATGCTTGGTTTCGGTAATTGGTATTGTAGTTGGTTGTTGGGCATTTTTACGTCAACAACAAGGGTTGTTTGATTGTTTTTGCACGCGTAGGCTATAGGTTCTAACCTATGAGCGCACCGTGTGCCGTATCGGTTTTCCGGATTCGATTTTAATAGAGATTGTGATTGTGTGTTATTGTAGGTACCTTCATGTGGATTTCGAGACGACGGAGCGTGGCGTCATCGACTTCGGCAAGAAAGGAGCAAGGTGAGTAGATCTATATCTATGGGGGATGTCGGGTGGATGGCGTATAGCACCCCCACAAACTTTGATGGAAACCGATTTATATATAGAATATGGTTAAGGGAACCTTTAATAGAAAACTACGGATATAGTTAAAAGATAGTTAGAGAAACCATATTATAAACTAAAGGATAGTTAGAAGTGATATGATACGATTAATGCATGATGACGAGATTTGAGGATGATGTTCGATGATATTGTTGTATTGGATACTATAAGACTAGATAGCCGACGTAAATGTGTCATGCGAACCATACCTTTTTTTCCAAACTTAAGAATCGTATGCATCTTTTAAACAGATTCCTTGAGGGACGTTAAGGATTTTCAAATGATATCTTTTTCTTAAAAACACCGTAGCCCCTACTTTCAAAACTACGATTCGCATCATTTAAAAACTGATCGTATGGTTCGTGTGTGAATGTATATATGGAAATGACTTGATGTGGGGTATCAATGCGATTAAAAGAATATACGATGTGACATGATGATTTGATGATATGTTGGTATACGAATGCGAGTCGATTGAGATGATCGATACCTTGCCAGTCCCCTGATATGAGATTGATATGGATGTGACCTGGGACATAGGTATATAGATATTTATATATGTTGAGAATCTTGATTGATATGCTGTACGATATGTTAGGTTTGTACCCTCATTGTCGTAAAGGTTGATAGGATCCCTATATGGCTTAATACCGCCGTACGATGATTTTCCGTACGTGATGAGTTTGACTTGATGATTGATCCATACCCTTGACTAAAGGATACCGTACGATGGATTATACCGTACGTGGTGTTGTGAGGCTGGATGCCGATTGATAGATTCACCGACATCGATCATGTTAGATGCGTATACCTTATAGCTTTTAGCTGATGATTTACCTTATGCCGCATTCATGTTATTCTCATTGCATTGCTTATACCTGTGCTAGTACACTTACACCAGTATCGATGATGCGTATGTTACACTTACATAGATTTTGCCGGCGCATATACTTCATCATCGATAATTGCCATGTCACTACACAGTAGAATTGCTGCATCATGATATGACTCCTTGTATGATAGACTTGCTATGTTCGCGTCATTTGGATATGTCGCATGATATACTGATATTGTCGCATCACTGCTCCATGTTGCATGATATACGGATATGCTTACAATTCTGTTATATGTCGCATACATCATGCTTTATGATTATATGCATTGAGATATGTTGTTTTCATGAGATTTCTGGATTTGAGAACCGTGGGTATTTCAAAGAAAGTAAGTATTGTTTTAAAAACCCGGTTTCTCTTGATATGATATTTCAGTGTGTCCACCATGCGTTTTCTCGGTGCTGAGACGTGTGATATGTGAAACCCGATTCGAGAAGTGGATGATCCGTTTGCGGGTTCATGGTGGACCTGATGTGGTACCCCGGGGCAAGAAAGGGATGTTGTACAGTAGACGATGAGCCTGTCAGAGGGACTACTACCTACCGGTGATAGTATTTGGGCTCGGCGGATATCCGGAGGATACCGACCAGAGTCGAGAGATGATACGGGCCAATCCGGACTGACGGAGCCCGAGGGCCGATCCGGACTGACGGAGCCCGAGATATGAGGATTTACGTGTCGATGCTGGACACCGGTTTCATGATGTTTCGAGTGTCGATGCTGGGCACTCAGGTTCCATGATTTTGATGTGTCGCGAGGGGCACACGTTGATTTATATCCTCATACTTTTATACATATGCTTTTATGATATTTACATGCATGATGTTGTTGTGCCATTGGTTGACATGTGGACGGGATCCACATGCATACATACATTGATGATATGGTTGGACGAGATCCACACGCATACATACATTGATTATATTGTTGGATGATATTCACATGTTGATAGGCATTTATTTATAGTGTTGGCACATATACAGACCTGGTCACCCTAGATATCATATTATTACCTTTATGATGTAGTTGACCTAAGAGTCGTTGTTTATTCGATTTCTATATGTAGATGTTTTTTCTATTCACGAGTTGGCAACTCACCCCCGTTGTACTACAGTTCTTGCAGGTTGACCGCATGGATCCGTAGCGGCATCGCTGGCACATAGCTTCATTTGGGTGTTTTGCTTGGTAGGTGGGACATTTGTATCGTACCCACTCTTGTATTTATTATTCATATTGTATCTAGTCAACTCCATCAATCAAAATTTAAAATTTTGATTGTATAAGTATTGAGATTTAGTGAGACTGTGGTTGCGAGACGTAGAGCGAGGGGTTTTCCGCTACTTGTGGTTTTGATATCTCGCTTTATTCATTATCTTTTGGGGTGATCTTCGCCATTGAGCGTCGTATACTTATATTTATGCTTTGCGTGGCTGTGGATCCGCCGATTGGCGAAGAGCTAGCTCCCGCTTGGGGATGACTTATAATATCATGTATTGTGGTTTTGGATCAAAATATACAAAGGAAGTGCTGCCCAAATTTTTAAAAGACGAAACATGTTTTCCAACTAATAAATTCCACTTGCATTTTTCATGTTCTTTTACTTATGCATTTAGAAAACATTGATTTCATCCTATCTTTATTTCAAAACTTCACCTCTTTTATTTTCTTAAAAAGGTTTAGATTTCTGGGTTTCGGCTTACTTGAATTACGTTACGCCTTTAGACGTTGCGTGATTCGAGTGCCGGTCACGAGCTAAATTTCGGATCGTGACAGTTTGCCTACTCTTATTCAAAAAGTGCTAAGCACTCATTTGGGCTCTGTCTGTTCAGCCTTTTTCTTTTTATGAAAAAAAGTGTTAAGCACTTATTTGACGCTCTGACACTCACATGGGTGTCATGTGAAGCATTTGATTATGGGCGCCGCCTAATGAGCACTGAGCACTCTGCCACTTTGGCTGTTTATGGAGTGCTGGGCACTTTTCTCTCTTTTCTTCTTTTTTTGATGGCGCCCACGTGAGGAGCACGTGAGGTGCTGGGGCGCTGCCCAATCAGTGCTAAGCACTTTTTATGTGGCGCCCGCGTGAGGAGTACGTGAGGCGCTGGGGCACGGCCCAATCAGTGCTAAGCACATAGCCGTTTTGGCTGTATGTGAAGTGCTAAGCACTTTTTATGTGGCGCCTACATGAGAAGAACATGAAGCGCTGAGCGCTGTTAAAGAGGGACGCCCATATAGGAAGCACGTGAGGCACTAGTTTCTTTTATATAGAGATTTAATCTCTGTTGATGGTATTTTGACCATTAACGATCACCAAGATCACTATTTTGAGGATCTGGGATCATGTTCTTTTTAAGAACTGAGTTCTTGATTCGAAGGAACTGAGTTCCTGGAGTATTATGGACTCCATATTCTTTCTCTTTTAAATTTGTTCTTCCCTGAATCTTTGATTCTCAAGAACAAGATCTTCCCGGTGAGAATTAAATTCTCAACTTGTGGGAGACTTGTCCTGTGGATCTCAGATCCATAGAAAGAACTAAGTTCTTTTAGAAGGGTTCAATTCTTAGATATGTTAGGTAAAGGAGATATTTTGATCTCGATATTCTCTTTACCTAGGGTTTCGAGAATGGAGCTCTTCTTCTTTGAGAATTGAATTCTCTCCCTCTGTTTTTTTCTCTCCGTCTGTCTCTTTCTGTACCTCTGGTCTCTGGTGTCTCTCTTCCTCTCCTTTTGAGATTTGAAGTCTTGGGGCCTTTATATAGTGGAGGCAAATTGTTAACTAGTTTTGAGAAAATCTCTCATTGAGAGATTCCAATTGATTTAATTGGACTCAAAGTTGATTTGGGGAATTTTAGCCACCATTGGATCTTTGATCCAAGGACTTCTGTTTTACAGAATATGATTGGGGAAATATTTTCCCCTATACATAATTTATTCTATAAAATGGTGATTTTTTAATCACCATTGGATTTTTAATCCAAGAGTTCTCTGTTTTACAGAGAGCAATATTTCTTGTTTAGAAAGATTGAAAAAATATATTCCAAAATAGAATTTTATTATATAATTGGATTTTTTGATCCAACAGAGAATATCTTTCTTACTTTAGAAAGATTTGGGAAATGTTTTCTCCCAACATAATTTAATTCTGTATTTTGATAATTTATCATCTCCGTTGGATCTTTGATCCAACGGTTCTATTTAACAAGGAGTGTTGTAGAATTTTAATTCTATCTGGGCGCCGGCACTCACGTGTTATGCACGTGGGCGCTACTTAAGAATTTTATTCTTATAATGGGTATTTATGTGCTTTGCACATTGGTGCCCGCGTGAGGAGCACATGAGGCACCACCATAGGATTTAATCCTATAAGATTGGCTCTGGCGCTAGCGCCCTCGTGGAGAGCACGTGAGGCGCTGCCTCATTAAATTTAACAGAGCTTTGCTCTTTTATTAAGTTAAATATATTAGGGAAACACCTTCTCTTAGGTTGCGAGGGCTCCTAGTATTAGGAGAGTACATTATTGCGCTTATTGGATGGTTTTCTTCCAAACCATAGACAGGTGCCGAAAGGTAGGGAAAGAAGAAAACCAATTAGCTTGAGTATGGTGTACAGAACATAAGAAGTAAAGACATATAAACGGATTGGAGTGAGGGCAAGGAAAATTGTGACTACTATCATGAATCTGGATAGTGGAAGAGACGTTATTAGGAATACCCGGCCACCCCCTCGAAACATTTTTATGTTTCATTTTTACTATGCGGTGTTAATTGAAAACTGCTTTCCCAATTAGATTCTAACTCCGGGGTATGTATTTACCAGACTTTATTCTCACATCTGTATGGTATTACAGATGCTGAGTGGGAGTAGAACATTGGAAATTGGGTGATTAGGTCCTCAATATCAGAACTTTTTGTAATTGGTGATATTTGAGGAAATCGACTGGGTTTTGCCTAACGGCAAATATTTTCTTTTGAATATCCGTTGTTATGCACCAATTTCAAACTAATGTATCTGTACGTTTATTTTATAAAGTGAGATATAATTTTTTGAAATTATGTTTATAACATTTATCTTTATCAATTAATGATTAGGTAAGGTGCATTCAACAACGGTGTAATTCTTCTTAACCATAATACAGTTTATGACATTTACCTTTATCAGTTAAGCAAGTATTGTACGGTGAGATTGATCCTGACTAATTCTTCCTTTTTGGTTTGAGGAAGGATTCGAGAAACAGTGGGAGCCATCCTGTTTAGACAAACTAAAAACCATTCTAAACTTACAAGAGCATCATGCTGAGTGTTTCTTCTCTCTCTCCTAATTGCAGCGACCAATCGACATGACTGGACTTAAGTTACTTCTAGATAAAAACATACTGACAGGGCTAAACTACAAAGATTGGCTCAGGAATGTCAAGATGGCAATCACTTACGACAAGCTGGGGTATCTTCTTACCACCAAAGCACCCCCTGTCCCAGGTCCCAAAACCAGCGTCGCGGATAAGGAAATCCGTAAGACCTGGGAAATCGATTGCGCGAAGGCCAAGTGCCTCGTGCTTGCCTCTATGGACAACGAACATCAGAGGAGGCACGAGAATATGGACCTCGAATCCATATTTCTCCATACAAAAGAACTGTATGGAGAGCAGTCTCGTATCGCAAGATACGAAGTGTCGAAGAAGTTATTTTCGGCAAGGTTGGCCGTCGGATCATCGGTAGCGGAACACGTGCTTAAGATGATTGGCTACATAGAAGAGCTCGCGGACCTTGGGACCACGTTGGAGAATGAGCTCTATACGGACTTGATTCTCTATTCCCTTCCTTTCACTTACGCCCAGTTTATCCTGAACTTCAACTTACAAGAAAAGGAAGTTGAACTTTCAAAACTCCTCAACATGCTGAGGAGCGCAGAGGGCACCCTACAGAAAGGTAGGGAAACATCCACTTTGTTTGTAGGAGGATCTTCCTCTTCTAGGTCCAAGGCGAAAGCCAAGGGAAAGAAGAAGAAAGCCCCCGCCAAACCAAGGGGCGGTGTTAGTAAAGTGGATACGAAGAGAAAGGCAAAAGCAACAAAGAAAGTGGGAAAGCTTGTGGATAAGGAAGAATACTTCTATTGTCATAAGAAGGGACACTGGAAGAATGATTGCAGGGCTTGGAAGGCCAGAACACAGGAACTGAAGCAGGTTGCGGCTTCAGCTTCAGGTGTGTATGTTATTGAAAACTGTCTTTCAATAAACTCTACTTCCTGGGTATTGGATACCGGATCAGGATCTCATATCTGTAATTCTTTGCAGGCGTTGAGAAACCGTAGGGTTTTGAAGGAAGGTGACATGACCCTCAAAGTTGCAAACGGAGCTAGCATGGATGCTAAGGCCGTGGGGGACTATCACCTGGGGTTGTCAGATGGACACGTTTTGGTTTTGCGTAATTGCTATTTTGTACCCAACGCAACTTGTAATATCATTTCTGTATCTTTGACTTCTAAAGAAGGTTATGAATTTGCGTTTGTAAGTAATGTTGTAAACATTCACCTTAATCAAGTTCTGATTGGGTCAGGTACATTAAGCAATGGTATATACGTATTAAACCAACCACAGATTTTCAATGTCCAGAATACACACAAAAGAAAGTCTCCGGAAATAAATCAGACTTTCTTGTGGCATTGTAGACTGGGTCACATCAATGAGAGAAGGTTGACGAAGTTACATACAGAAGGATATTTGAATGCGTTCGAATATCAATCGTATGCCACTTGTCAATCCTGTCTCAAAGGAAAGATGACAAAGACTCCATTCACTGGACACGGAGTAAGAGCGAGCGAGCTCTTGGGACTCATACACAGCGACGTGTGCGGTCCAATGTCTATACATGCGCGAAGCGGTTATTCTTACTTCATTACTTTTACGGATGACTTTTCAAGGTACGGTTATGTCTTCTTAATGAAACATAAGTCCGAAGCCTTTGGAAAATTCCAGGAATATAAGAATGAAGTAGAAAAACAAACCGGCAAAAGTATCAAGATTCTAAGATCGGATCGAGGTGGTGAATACTTGAGTGCCGAGTTCCTGGACTATTTAAAAGAGAACGGAATTCTCTCTCAGCTTACTCCTCCATACACTCCGCAACATAACGGTGTATCGGAGAGACGGAACCGAACCCTATTGGATATGGTACGGTCCATGATGAGTAACACTGAGTTACCGCGATCATTCTGGGGGTATGCGCTAGAATCAGCTGCATACCTTTTGAACCGAGTTCCGACTAAGACTGTGCCTACCACACCATATGAAATATGGAGTGGGAAGAAACCCTATCTTCAATATCTGAAGATCTGGGGATGTCCGGCTTTTGTCAAAAAGCAGCATACGGACAAACTCGAGGCACGCTCAGTACTGTGTAAGTTTGTGGGATACCCAAAGAACACCAGGGGGTATCTTTTCTACCACGCAGAGGAACAAAAAGTCCTTGTTTCTCGTAATGCCCACTTTCTAGAACACCAGTACTTGGAAAAGGAAACAAGTGGGAGCGAAATAGAACTGGAAGAAATTCCAGAACCACAGACTATTACTGAAAGCTTAGTAGAACCAGAGGGTTCAAAAGAATAGGACATTCCTACGCCGCTCCGCAGGAGTGGTAGGCAGTCTCATCCACCCGAGAGATACTACGGTTTTCTCATAGACGGGGATAGAGAGGATTGCATCATAGATTATGATGAGCCTACTAGCTTCCAGCAGGCCGTTCAGAGCGTTGACTCGGTAAAATGGCTGGATGCAATGCGGACCGAAATGGAGTCCATGTACACCAACAAAGTATGGACGTTGGACATTGCTCCAGACGGGGTAAAACCCGTAGGATGCAAGTGGATCTTCAAAAGGAAGATCGGTATAGATGGACAGGTTGAGACCTATAAAGCTAGACTGGTTGCAAAGGGTTTTCATCAAAGACCTGGTTTGGACTATGACGAGACCTTTTCTCCAGTAGCTATGCTGAAATCCATTCGGATCCTTCTTGCCATTGCTGCCTTCCACGATTATGAGATTTGGCAGATGGACGTAAAGACCGCTTTTCTAAATGGAAATTTAGAGGAGTGTGTCTATATGGACCAGCCAGAGGGTTTCATTCAGAGTGGGACCAGCGGAAAGGTGTGCAAGTTGCTTAAGTCCAAATACGGACTAAAGCAGGCATCGCGGAGTTGGAACATCTGTTTTGATGAGACGGTCAAGGAATTTGGCTTTATCAAAAATCCAGATGAACCATGTATCTATAGTAGATTTGTAGCGAGAACTGTAGTATTCCTCGTTTTATACGTGGATGACATTCTCTTAATAGGAAATGACATTCCTATGCTATAATCTGTCAAGGGGTTCTTGTCACACAGGTTCTCCATGAAAGACCTGGGTGATGCCTCATACATCCTGGGGATCCGGATCCATCGTGATAGATCCAAGAGGATATTAAGACTTTCACAGTCCAGGTACATCGACACCATACTGAAGAGATTCAGTATGGAAGATTCCGAGCGCGGTAACCTACCGGCTTGTCACGGGATCACCCTCTCTAAAGAGATGTCTCCCAAGACTGATTTGGAGAGGGATCGCATGTCTATTATACCCTACGCTTCTGCGGTAGGCTCTATAATGTATGCAATGTTGTGTACCAGACCGGATGTAGCTTATGCACTGAGTGTGGTAAGCCGGTATCAGTCAAACCCTGGGGAGAAACACTGGATAGCGGTAAAGAACATTCTCAAGTACCTGAGAAGGACTAAGGAGATGTTCTTGGTATATGGCGGAAAAGACCTCCAGATCGAGGCCTTTGCTGACTCCAGCTTCCAGAGTGACAAGGATGATTCCAAGTCCATGTCGGGTTTTGTCTTTACCCTCAATGGAGGGGCGGTGTGTTGGAAGAGTTCCAAACAGGAAACCGTTGCAGACTCGACGATGGAAGCGGAATACATCGCTGCATCTGATGCCGCAAAAGAAGCTGTCTGGATGAGGAAGTTCTTGAAAGAACTTCAGGTGGTTCCGTCCATTGTTGATCCAATACCTCTGTATTGCGACAATAACGGGGCTATAGCTTTAGCGAAGGAACCCAGGTCCCATCAGAGATCCAGACACATCTTGAGGCGGTATCACCTGATCAGGGAGATCGTGGATCGCCAGGAGATCGAGGTTCGGAGGGTTGGTTCAGAAGATAACACTGCAGATCCATTCACCAAGGCCTTGCCCCAGACTCAGTTCGAGCGGCTGATCGAGATGATAGGTCTTCGATACGCCAGTACATGGCCTTAGTGCAAGTGGGAGATTGTTAGTGTATATGCCCTAGAGGCCATTACTGTATCATACTAGTTTGTATATTACTTAATGGAAGCTTGGGATATTCACCTTGTATATACAATCTTGCTCAAAATAGTAGTATGCTACTTGGTTTGTTTCTACTTCAATGTGTACATGTGTTTATTTTAGTATATCGCCTATACACATTAGTGGAGCCCTTAGGATCTTTGCTTGATTACCAGCGTTGTGATGGCAGTCACACTAGTGGGGGCTGGGTAATCTATAAGCACATCCTTATGCAGGTCCCTAGTCACAGGACTATCGAGACAGGGCATCGATACTCCGGAGTAGACTAGCGTATGCGCTTCTCATCCCAGAGTGGGAGGTGGTCTGTCCCACAGCCATCAGTACGTCGTACTGGAGATAGTATGCGGGTGCTCGTTGGGTTACGAGTACACTGGACAGGACTCGTCGGGAACTGACTGGTTGGTATTATACCTATCGTCAGTCATCAGTTCCCAGGTGACATGAGTACAGCTTAGTCCGCTGACTTGACACTGTCACTTCGCCTCGAGTGTGTTCCCACTGTACTTTGATTACTACCCTACCACGGCTCAAAGGAGTCGTGCAAAAAGGTAGTAGTTGGGTGCAGTCCCGAAGCACTTGGAGGCAGTGACGGTTAGACAGGATTCGTTTCTCCCGGTATTGGGGGTTGACATCGCGCTGTGTCTAGGAGAGCCATTACACGAGTAGTCCCTGGCCAGGGCAAGCAAGATATACGGGTAGGCTTCCAGTGTTATCTCAGGGTGTATTGGGCTTCACTCCGACACGACTTGTACCGCTATTAGGGGACTGACGTTTACCGCCTCCCTAGGCCCGCCATGCGATGTATCAGACGAACAGACCGGACTGTACGGAGACTGTCACATTCAGGCTCAGTAGGAGTTCAGATGGGTTTCACCTCGTCAGTCTTCTTATCGGCATCTACCTGGGGACCGTTACGCACAGCTAGTGCCGCTTGCGGTCTATGGTTAAACCCACTGCCAGCGTAGTGTCGAGTCTTTAGAGTCCCACACAGAAAGCTATTCGCCTTTAGGCAAAAGAGTAGAGGTCGCATGGTTTTGCGACAGGTCGCATGGTTTTGCGAC
Source organism: Agapanthus africanus (assembly GCA_030015575.1). NCBI lineage: Eukaryota > Viridiplantae > Streptophyta > Magnoliopsida > Asparagales > Amaryllidaceae > Agapanthus > Agapanthus africanus. The sequence continues at coordinate 308,093,538 of CM057342.1, forward strand.
AGGGTCCGGTCATATCCGTGCACTTGTGCACGTACAGTGTCCGGACAGTTAACACTAGCGGGCTTTGGTTTAAGCCAGATCCTAGTGTACGTTTTGGGATTGGTTTTATCCAGTATGTATTCGTGTTCCTCAGAACGCGGATGCGGGTGTATATGCACAGTTGACGGAGAGACAGAGGCAGAGAATTCTCATTAGGGTTGTTGACCGTTGACTGTTGACTATTGACTTTTTGCTCAACCCTAATGAGAATATGATATGTAATTAACAATAATATTAATTAAGTAGTATGGTGACATGGTTGTTGAGGGGTTGACTTTGTTGACTTGTTGACTTTGTTGACCGGTTGACTAGGTTGGACTAGTTGACCATCATGATGACAATGGCTATCATTTCATGCAAAGACTTTTGCTTGCTTGTTCTCTTATGCAAAATGAGTGCATGAAATGATATGGCTATTGTAGCTTAAACCATCACTAATACTTGATTGCTATTATGGGTTATGATGGTTTTGGATTATGAGAGCCAAGAGAGAAAAGTCTTGCTCACTTTTTCATTTCTTTTCTCTCTCTTGTGTTCTTGAGCTCTCATCTTCTTCCTCTTGCTCTCCCTCTCTTTAGTCTATGGTTCACTTGTCTCATGTGTTGAGAACCAAGAACCGTAGAGAAAAATCTCAACACACTCTCCTCTACTCACTCTAGTTCACAAGGTTTAGCAAACCGAGTGAACTAGTTTCTTCAAAGCTCGAAGAAGAAGCCAAAGGTAGAAGCTTTCAGGTGGATCGATCTTCGGCGCAAGGAGACGACGGGGTGAAGCCGATCCGGACAACCATCGAGGCTTGAAGATGAAGGAGTTCAAGAAAGAAAGGTATAACCCCCTAACCGAGTAGTTAACAACTCCTAGTTAGGTTGTTAGTTAGATGTTTAACAAAGATCCGGTTTTGAGTCCATATTACCGCCTCTAGAAAAATTGTTTTTCACTAAATTCCGCATGCCCGAAAGTACCGGGAGAGGTAGCATGGACTTACACTTATATCTATTTATAGACTAAAGCAAGTATAGCAGAGATAGATCATCTATTTTTGATATCACGGTCATATAGTTTGACTTTATCAGAATAACAAATGGACCTGCTAAGAAGGTAGTGGGAGTGATGTTCTGGTATTTGGATGACATACTCCTGATATGAAGTGGTCTTCCTATACTACTATCGGTTATACTGTGGTTGTCACAAGGTATTTCTCCACATAGGATCTGGACAAAATATCAGGGTTTCCGGTGACTAGATCTATGGTTTTAGATCTAGATTTGGAAAGTGTCCCAATTCAGGTACTTTGACACTATTCTAAAGTGTTTTAGAATGGACGACTCCTGGTATGGTGGTGTACCCACAGGTGATCGAGTTACCCTCTCTAAAGAGATGTCTTCTAGACTGATGAAGAAAAGGATTTGCATGTTTGATATATCACTTGCTTAAGCAATTGAGTCAATCATGAGATGTCAAGTACCACACCAGATATTGTTTTTGCACTAGCTACAATAAGAATATATTAATCCAATCCTGGAGAAACATTGGGAAGCAGTTATGAACATGAGAGGATGTTCTTGGTATATGGTAATGGAAGCCTCCATAAGGAGGCGGTTATCATTTCAGGCTTCCAAGGTGACCTGAATGACAGAGTGACTGTCAGAGTTAAAGTTTACCCTCTTCTGAATGGCAGTATGTGGGACAGAGGATCCAAACAGATACTGAGGAATGCATGGCGTAGGATACTGATTAAATTTAGTAGAGGATACAGTCTAAGAAGTTTGTTGGATTTGGAGTTCATTTATGAACTTAGTCCTATCAGATATCTAGACAAATTCTAAAACAGGTATCACTCATTTCGGAAGATAGTTTTTCTCCGCGAAATTGAGATATAGAGAGATAAAGATAGAAACATTGGAGCGGATCCACACACTGAGGCTATTTCTCAAACGCAATAGTTTCGCAAACAAGCTTTGCAAGACTGATTAGTAGAGAAGTTGGGTGTTCGGTAGCAAACGGGCTGTAAGTAAGCGACACCGCAATAATTAATCTTAAGTGGAAGTGGGAGATTGTTGGATATAGTGTTTAGGTCAATTATTGTAATCACAGACAGGCGATTGTGATGATTGAGGAAGGACCTATACGGGTAGAACAGTCTTACTCGAGATGATAGTATACTATCTGGTTTGTCTCTATCAACATGTACATGCATTATTTGGTATTACAGATCACTATTACATGTTGATAGAGCCCATAGGATTTTTGCTTGCCTACCAGCATTATGATGGTGATCATATACGGAGGAGCTGGGTGGTCCATAAACACATCCTTAAATGTCCCTAGTCGAGGGAGTATCAAGACTGGGCATCGATACTCCGGAGTAGACTAATGTATACATTTTGAGAACCCGACGAGGGGCGGTGGCAGGTCTTAAAAGCCATTGGTGTCAGTTAGTCCCCTATGATAGTATACAGGTGCTCATTGGGTTATGAGTTACACTGGACGGACTCGCCGGGAATATGTTATATGGTATTATACCTATTGTCGAATAGCAAGTCTCAGGTAACATGAGTACAGGTTAGTCAGTCGACCTAAGATCGTCATTTGTCCCATGTGAGTTTCCACTATGCTTTGATTACTACCCTATCACGGCTCAAAGGAGTCGTGCAAACAGCTTTTAGTTGGGTACAGTCCCGAGCCACATGGAGGAAATGAGCGGATCGTCGGGGATTCGTCTCTCCCGGTAATGGGGGTAAATGTCGTGTTGTGGATGGGTGGCGATCGCCAGAAATCCTTGGCTAAGGTGGACAAGAATTACTGATTTGGATCAGTAGTTTCTCAGTGGGTGATGGACTTCACACCAACATGAAATATCACGTTTTTAGGGATCTGACTTTATCCACCCCCTAGACCCGATATGCAATACTCTTAGACGAACAGACCGGACTGTACGGAGATTGTCACAGACAGGCTCAGTAGGGGTACGGATGAGTTTGCTCATCGGCCTTCCTTTCGCTCAATACCTGGGCAGTCGTTATGTACAGTTAGTGCCGCTGACGTGCTTGTGGTTAAACTCACTGTCAGCGTATTGACGAGTCTATAGAGTCCCACACAGAGGGTTTTCACGGTTCAGGCGATATGATGTAGATGACGTATGTTGGTACATACAGGTGTCCGATTAAATATGTATACAGTCTAACACAAACTTTAATCGGACGGTTGATAATACTAGCGTCTTAGAATTAAGCAGGATTATTAAATCAAGTTTTTATTTAATAATTTATATTTATATATATATATATATATGTATGTATGTATGTATGTATTCTAGTATTATTGTTCACTATTCATTTTCTCTCTTGGCTATTCGTATTTTTATATGAATACGCGTATATGTATTTCGATACGTATACCGGGTTGTATTCCGTATTTATACGGAATATTTTCTAGAAGATGGACACCTCATTATATGATTTTCTTTTTAGAAAATCATTTGCAAATGAGATGGAGGGTGAGATGGCATGAGCATGGTTGGAGGTATGTAGAGAGGAATGGGCCATTATTTGTTTATTGTAAAATGCTGTGAGATATTTTCCATGGTTTTAAAAAATTAGAAGCCATTCTATTATACATACTACACTCTTCATTCTATCATTCTTGATAGCTCTTCTATGGTAGCTCACTCTTTCTTAAGTTGCTCATACCCATGTTTCTTCACCTCATCTTTCTTCTTCTTTAGTTGCTCACTTGATGTTTGGTAATGAGAGAAAAGATAGAGGAAAATTCATACATCCCCACTCTCCATTGCTACCGATCTTGGAGCGTCGGTTGCTTCGCTAGGCGAAGCTGGAGCTTAGATCGGTTCTCTCAGGTGGATCATCTTCGGCAAAGGAGGATCGGCTTGCAATTGCGATCCGGAGCACTTGAAGAAAGTTTGAGGATGTGAGTATTCTACACATAGTATATTAGTTTAGCTCATTTGGTTTTGTTTACAAGTTTTAGCTCTTTAGTTCGATTCATGGTTTTGGAACTTTAGCAAACTATAAATTTTTGAAATCCATGTTGCCATCTTGCAAAATTAGTTTGCTAGTGTGCCTAAGTTTCCAGCATCATACACACCCTCGTGAACGTGCAATAGTCTATTATCTGTATATCACCGTTAAAAAGTATTTTTATAGTAAAACTTGTCTTAAGCCAAGATTATTCTCACACAAAGAACCATGAGGAATTTTAACTCGGAGAAAACACTTGCTTGACTTTGTTTTAAAACGTACTTTCTAGGTTTCTTAGCAAGTTTTGGATCAATGCATCCAAACAGATGGTTTTAGGATATTAGGTGTGAAAACACCCCGGCGAACTTAATTGCCCAAGTCACCTAGGCCCTAAAACAAAAAGACTTATTTTATACATGAAAAACTCAAAGTAATGCAAACGGAGATACAATTGATTTTTATTTTTATTTTTAAGATCAAAAGACGTGTTTTGTATGGATTTGGGTGTGTAATCACTCAAGGATCAAGATGGGTAATTTTTTAGACTTGGTCTCTATTATAGTTTCAATAATACCCTTTCATATCCATCTTACTTTATGACTATTCTTGATATTACTAATTTCCAAACAACTTGTTTGATCCTAAAAAGATTTATCGATTTTAAAAGTTTTTATAACATGTCAAAACTCATTCTCTAATTTCTCAAAACTCACGACACGTGTATGGTGATGTAAAAAAACGTATTTTATCTATAGTTAATTTCAAAATAGGGTTATTGTTTCGGGTTTTCAATTTCTAAAATAGGATCTAATTGTTTCAAACTTTTCAAACACAAACCGTCGATACTTCGAAACTAGGTTTTTCCCACTAGCTAACTTGACGACAAAGTTTTTATATTTTTTAGAAATTTTTCATATTTTTGTGGTTTTTTGGATTTTTGTATATACAAATAGAAAAAGGAAATTTTTAACACTAATTTTTTTCCATTTTAAAAATTTTTTGGTACAATAAGCAAAATGCAGTACAAAAGCAAATATGCAATGCAAACTATATGAAAATAAAGGGAAAATACAGGAATGAAAGTGCGAAAATGTAGAAAACGTGCAAATACAACTACATGCTATATACATGAACCAACTAATCCCATTACCCCCAAACTCGAACTGGGCAATGTCCTCATTGTCTTCTCGATTTCCTTTTTTCCTTCCTACTGCCGCTTGCTACTTCCTGTTCTGCTTGCTGCGCCGCCTCAATTCTATCTAGTTGTTTCTGCATCTTTTGTTGCTTCTTCATCATATAGCGGATGCTTCGAAATGTCAAGCAATGCAAGTCCTTTTTATTGTCTAGTTCAGGCTCATGAAGAAGCGCCTCCGTAGAATCCTCCGGCCCTTGTCCAATTCTTATGTTCGTAGTGGTGGCCTGTATATCCCTGTGAAATCTGTTCTCTCTTAACTAGCCAATGTGCGTAAGAGGCCGCATACCCATCGAACTTTTCCTTCGCCGTGTAGTACTTGCAAATGAGGGTCACTAGGACTGGAAGCAGAGGTTTCTTCTGAGCCACCCCCTCCATGATCGTACTGAACAATTAGGTCACAACACAAAAGTGATAATCCTTTTACATTAAGCAATGGAAGATATTCCCTACTCTAGCCGAGAAGGAGGAAACACGGCTAATACCCCTGATATTACGGTTTGCCCATCGGCAAGCCGCAAGCATTGTAACGTTTTGAAAATCGTTTCGGTGAAATTTCGAAAAAACGGTAAAATAAGAGGGTTTTCTGTAAAAAGTCAAAAGGAAAATATCTTTATTATAAAATTAAATATACATATTCTAGCTATGTAATTGCTAGTATTTGGTGTTTATTGAGCCACTGGTGAAATTTCAAATTTTCTGAAAAATTTTCCGAAATTAATTATTTTAATATTATTTTAAGCCGCCACTAATACATTTAATTAGGGAAAATTACAAATTGGAATGAGTTGAAACAAATTTTGTGCATCATAAAACATTAAATAAAATTTTATCATGTGGTTTTTGAAATGAAATCGTTTGCCAAAACGGTTTAGAAAATATCGAAGAAAAAGGCTTTTTTTTAGTGTAAATGGATGTTTGGGGTATTGTATTTATCATTTTCCATCACCCCACACCCATACCCACACTCACACACCCCCATTTACTTCTTCCCTTGGCTGAATTCAGCAGCCCCCACCCTTTTTCCCCACTTGAATTTCAAAGAAAGAAAAGAAAAGAAAAGAAATGAGAATGGATAAAAGAGTTGACCTTTTGTTGACTTGGACTTTTCCCTCACCATACCTCACACCACACCCCCTCTCTCCTCTCCCCACCTGCATTTGGCCGGCCCTTTCCAGCAGCAGCCCCCTCCCCCTTTTCTCCTCTCATTTCTCTTCAAAAAAATGCTTCAAAATTGCCTCAAAATCCATCAAAAAAATCCCAAAATCCAAATCCAACTCATACCCATTTTAGCTTAGCCTAACAAGCATGGATTGTGGTGAAAAGAGAGCATTTTTGTAAGTACACGGCGGTGCCCCGGCCGTCTAACAGACGCCGATATACGGAACAAAACTTTTACGACTGGCGCTATCGCGTACTTTATCCCGGATCGTCCATTAAAGCTAAACTAACAAATTGTAAAGAGTGTAGAATTGTTATACCGAATGATCCGAATCCTTCGGTCTTCAACCATCATCCCACGCTATGTTGCGACTGATCCGAACTTGCTCGATCTCCGGTCTCGTCGTCCAGGTGGCACCACGTCGACAGATCTTTAAACGGGCTCCCGCCTCTGAACCGAGGCAACTCGATCGTCAAGTTTGCTAAAAGAGACGACCAAGATGAAGTAGAGAATGAGTAGAATACTTTGTCTCGTTACGTCCAAGGCTATGGACGAACGGTTAAAAGAAGTTGCCATTTGGAATCGGGTGAATGGAAATTGATCTATGTGAAATTTCCACACACTAAATTTCTTGTATCTTTTCTCAAAAATGAAACCACCCCATTCCCATAAAGGGGCCGGCCACTATATGAAGAGGGGAGGAGGGTGAGTGTAGGAGCTTCTAAGAGGGTGACCATAACAAATGATAGTTATCATAACAATAATGAAAGAATGACTCACATTAAGCATTAAAAGCAAACCAATCAAATTAAACCTAGTCACATTCATCATTAATGAACCATTAATGACTCAAGTGAGTCACTAGCCTTGTCACCCTCTCTAGAATCTTCTAGAACACTAACTCACCACAAGGAGAAAAGATAAATCCGTATTTAACCGAATGTCAAATACGGCTGATAGAAAACTGGAAACTGGCAACTTCCAAAAATCATCCCGAAACGAATTTCAGGATAACCCCGTATCGGTATAAACATACCCGCATTTGTATTACGACCGAATACAAATGCAACTGAGACAAAGATATTATATCTACACAGTATAATACTGGGTTCCGGCTTAAACCAAAACCTACCAGTATTATCTGCCCGAAAACTGACACGTGCGAAAACGCACGTGCATTTTCGGAACCCTGCCATAATCCCATACGGCATCTACAACGTTTCGCCCGAACTTGGGAAAGTGTCTGTGGGGGACTCTAATGACTCATCAGTACACTGGCACTGGGTATAACCACTAGCACGTCAGAGGTACTAGCTGTACGTAACGTTTTGCCTATGTATTGATTGGAAAGGAAGCTGACGAGCGAACTCATCTATAAACCCTACTGAGCCTGACAGTGACAATAATCGTACAGTCCGGAACATTCGTCTATGAGTATCGCATATACGGCCTAGGGGGCCGGTAAACGTCAGACCCCCAACAGCTGTATAAGTCGTGTCAGAGAGCAGCCCAGAACACCCTGAGATTCTGCTGGTATACCTACCAGTAAATCTCGATTACCCTGACCAGGGATTTCGTGTAATGGCTCTCCTAAACACAGCGCGATCTCACCCCCCAATATCGGGAGAGACGAATCCCCGACGATCCGCTCACTTGCCTCCAATGTGGCTCGGGACTGTACCCAACTAAAACCTGTTTGCACAACTCCTTTGAGCGTGGTAGGGTAGTAATCTAAGCACAGTGAGAACTCACACGAGACAAATGACGACCTCAGGTCGATGAACTAACCTGTACACATGTCACTAGGGAACTGCTATCTGACGATATGTATAATACCAACTAGCATGTTCCCGGCGAGTCCTGTCCGGTGTACTCATAACCCAATGAGCACCTGTATACATCTTAGGTGATCCAACTGACACCAGTGGCTTGTGAGACCGGCCACCGCCCCTCGTCGAGGTCTCGACTGTATACACTAGTCTACTCCGGAGTATCGATGCCCTGTTTCGAAACTCCCACGACTAGGGACACTTTAAGGATGTGCTTATAGACCCCAGCTCTCACGTACATGATCGCCATCATACTGCTGGTAGTCAAACAAGAATCCTATGGGCTTTATCATGATGATAAAGACAAACCAGATTGCATACTATCATCTCGAGTAAGACTGTTTTATCGGTATAGGTCCTCCCTCAATCATTGCAATCACGTACCTGCGATCCAATAATTGACTTAGAGGGCACTATATCCAACAATCTCCCACTTGCACTTAAGGCTAATTATTGCGATGTCGAGTACTCACAGCTCGTGTGATACCGAGCATCCAACTTCTCTACTAATCAGTTTCACAAAGCTAGTTTATAAAACTCTTGTGTTCGAGAAATAACCTCAGTGAGTGGATCCGCTTTGGTGTTTCTTTCTGTATCTCTCTATATCTCAACTTCGCGGAGAAAACCATTGCCCGAATTGAGTAATACGTGTCTTAGAATATGTCTGGATATCTGATGGGACCTAGTTCATAAATGAACTCTAAATCCAAACTTCTTAGACTGTATCGATCACTGAAACTAATCAGTGTCCAGCACCATGCCTCCCACAGTATCCTCTTGGACCGCCTGTCCATAATACTGTCCCTCGTCTGAGGAAAAACTATAACTTTGACAATCACTCTGTCATCTATGTCACCTTTGAAGCCTGGAATGATAACCGTCTCTCGAAGGAGGCCGCCGTCATCTGATCCGTAGAACATTCACTTATGTTCTAAAACTGCTTCCTAATGTTTCTCCAGGATTGGATTAATATAAACTTATCGCATCTAGTGCAATAAAACATCTGGTGTGGTACTTGACATCTCACGATTGACTCAATTGCCTAAGCAAGTGATCTGCCAATCATGCACGTCCCTCTCCCTTTTAGTCTGTAAGACACCTTGAGAGAGGGTGACTCCATCACCTGCAGGCACACCACCATGCAATGAGTCATCTATTCTAAAATACTATTAGAATATAGTCAAAGTACTCAAATTGGGAAACTACCCAAATCTAGATCTAAAACCATAGATCTAGTTACCAGAATGTTTGATATTATATCCATGTCCTTTGTGGAGAAACAACTGTGTGACGACCACAGTACAACCGATCGTAGTATAGGAATTTTACTTCCTACTCTGTGTATGTCATCCAAATATCAGGACATCACACCCTACTACCTTCTTAACAGATCCATCCTCTATTCTGATGAAGTCAAACCCATGACTGTCACATCAAAAATTAGATGATCTATCTCCGCTATTTCTGCTCAAGTCTATAAATAGACACTAGCTTCTTGCCCACTATGCTTCTGCTGCTCCCACTGACTACGACAACCCTTTGGCAGAATAATATATACGTACATTTTTAAAACTAGTTTATAACGACGCTATACATATCCTCCTGCCGTGTCTCATAGTCTGGAACAACAGTAGTGTCAAGTTTGAGTAAACAAGAACCTCCCTATCACCGTCCTTGAGGCTACCGGAGTACCTCTCGGGTGTCTGAGGTTACCCACCATATCTGCGGAGTGGCTAATGGAATGTCAAACCTGATTAAATATATAGGTCCTATTAAATTTTCCGTAATCGTTTGCGGTTCTGGAATCACTTCCAGTTCTACCATACTCCCACTTCTGTTTTCTGAAAAAATCCATTTTAATAAAACTGTGGCGAGTCAAGAACAATATCACTATTGATCTTCCAGATGGTAGAAAATCAACCCTCGTCAAAGCTAGGGTCAACCCACAAACTGTCATTACAGAAATGTGCCTTGAGTTTTCCAGTGTCTGTTTTAAAGCATAAGCTGGACAACTCCCCTTACCTTAACATCGTTAAGATATGAAGCAATCTATATCCAATATAGAAACATAGGCACTTATTTTAATTTGGAACCAAATTCTAATCATGCAGCTGTCTCCAGTGCATATCAACTTAATGGAGAGAGGCTAATCAGCATTATTCAACTTAGGAATCCATCCAATTACGAGTAACCTGAAAGAGAAACAAGTTTCTCAAAACCATTACTATCAACTGAATACTAATCACAAGAATCTACATCTTCGATTTTTTTGAAGAATCCTGATACTTGCGATACATGGTTCTCTACTTTATTCCTATACCCACAACTTCTCAATACTTAGACATTGTATTTCTACGAAACACTTGTCTATAAACTAGAGAAGTCACAAGTAAATAGAATATAGTACGAGGACCAACCCCTTTGTCCTGGTGGATACTGGACAACATACAATACTCTGTATAAGTCCGCTGAGTTTGAATAACTCAAAACCTGTGCGTCGTAGGTTGAAAACTGTTCCCAGGCGATTTCCTCAAATATCACCAATTTCAACGAATTTTGATATAATGAGGATGATCACCTAATTCCCAATAATTTGCTCTCACTCAACATCTGTAAAACCATACAGATGTGAGAATCATATCTGGTAAATACATACCCTGGAGTAAGTATCTAATCGGGAAATCAGATTTCAATTAACAATGCACAGTGTAACTGAAACATGAAAATGTTTCGAAGGGGTGTCCTGGTATTCTTAGTAATGCCTATTCCATAATCCAAATCATGACTTTAACCGTATATTTCCCTGCCACCTTTCCAATTTCCTTTATTTGTCTTTAGTCGTTACCTTCTGTACACCATCATTAGGCTAAGTTGTTTTCTTCCTTCCCTACCGTTCGGCACCAGCCTATGGTTTGGAAGAGGAATATCCAGTAAGCATAATAGGTGTACCGTCCTAATCCTAGGAGTACTCGCAACTTGAGAGAAGGTGGAGATAAAAGACAACTGAATAATACCTTATTCCTATTTCTCCTGAACCAGAATCCATCCTCGAAAAATATCCTTCGAGTTCGTATATAATCATACGATGGATTTATCCAATGGAATTGGATGTTTGTAGTGATACGGGTTGTTCTGGAGAAATAAAAGGTGAAGTAGGAATGGCGATGAAATACGTGGTTTGGTCGTGAATGTTAATAGTCGCAATTTACTTTGCCCTCTTTCTAATTCCTTTATGTTGTCTTCACATGTCACCTTCTGCACACCCTACTTAGGGTATTTGGTTTTCTTCATTCCCTACCTGTCGGCACCTGCCTATGGTTTGGAATAAGACTATCCAATAAGCGTAATAGGTGTACTCTCCTAAACCAAGGAGCCCTCGCAACCCGAGAGAAGGTGATAATAAAAGACAACTGAATAAACCAATTCTATTTCTCCTGAACCTGGATCCATCCTCGAAGAAGTCCCTCCGAGTTCGTATATAACCATACGATGGATCTATCCAATGGAAGTGGATGTCCGTAGTAATACGGGTTGTTCTGAGAAATACAAAGGGTAAAAGAAGGAGCTGCAATGACTTATGCAACTATAGACAATCCAAAAGCCAGTATATTAAGAAGATTCGGTCAACTTTGGTCACTGAGCTATAGTCTAGGGTCGGTCAAAAGTCGCTGCCATAAGAGAGAGAGAGAAAAGAAACACTCTACGTGCACTCTAGCCTAAATCAGAATAGTTATCATTTTACCTAATTAGGAAACCTCCCACTGTTTTCTCAAATTCTCCTCCAAACCTGAAAGAAGAATTAGTTGGGGTCACCCGCGGAGTAAACCGACTCATCAGTGAGAATCAGGATCCAACTATCATCGCATGATAACTTGATGGAAGCCACTCAAGTTAACACACTCCAGAAGGTATGCGCAAGTCTGGCAAGTTTCTTGTATGTTTGAAACTCCCGATGTAATTTTTATCCCATGCTCTTATGACCTTGACGTAGGCCAACAAATCATAAGCAACATGTCAAGTTCTACCCGTCGTTGTCCTGATCAACTTAAGTCATCGTACAAGCCCTTGACGTAGGCCAACAAGGTGTACGTCTGACTTAAACTAATGCATCTATCTATGCAACAAATGAATACCCAGCAGCTACCAAACACTATGTCTTGACGTAGGCCAACAAACATAGCTTGAATACTACTGACCATCCATAAGAAACGACGGAGGATTACGGCTGGTTTTTGGCGAAAAACCTTTAACGTAATGAACTTGATCTCGTTTGAAGGAACCTGATAGCTTTATAAAAATATATAGTAGCGAAAACCTTTTGTTAAAGAAGTCACTCCCGGTGAAGGGATCTCGGCTCTTTCCTCGTGGAATGAGGTGCAGGATATTCCAACTGAATACCGCTATGCAAAACAAAAGGAAACGTCTTTGTAATAATTTTAAAATTTGTTCCAACAACATCAAATATAGGTTTGTTTTATCTCGCATTGATAAGAATCAACGCAATCCCATCAATCAATCACACCAGAAAAGAACGAAAATAAAATATACGTATATGCCATCCGCATTCGTCACTGGGTCCCGTCATCACTCGTTAGGTTACTTAACTAACGACAGAGCGGGGACTGGACTAGCGCGGGTGTAAAACATATACAACATCTAATATTATATATACTAATATACAATAATCGCTCCAGGCGTGATAAATGCAACATTACAGAAAAGTAATAAGCATCACAGAACAATACAGATAAACTGGGATCCCCGGGTTTCACAGAGCCGCTACTGAAACCCGACGTTCCCCTGGTCGTGTGGATAGCCTGTACAATGAAACCTAGACCCCTACGGGTGCGGCATGTTACCCGCCAAAACCTGAAGCGAGGTGGTCCCCACGACATAGTGAATGGAACACCCGGCACTTCACGGAATCCGGTAAATTGAGCACCCCTCCTTGGGTCAACCTGTACCCCCTACGAGTGCGGTGAATAGCCTGCCAATTCAAGAGTGAGGCCCCTCTGCCTCTCAAAACCATACGGACCCGTTGCCCTCCAGAACCCGGCTATTCGTGCACCCCACCACGGTGTAAACCTAGTACAGAAATAAAAATAGTACAACAGGTACATCGACCGCAACCTGGTCGTGCCCCAAAAGAATATTATACAAACAGGCAGTAACGGCAGTCCACATGTTGGACGCTCGCCCCGCAATATCAAATGTACAAATAAATCCAAACTGCACTATCATTGCACCCTGCTATCCACCACGACATATCCGCAACATCACAGCACAATACAGAACATCAACGCGAATGTCACGTTCGCAAACCCGTCTAAAAGAACTATAGCAATCAGACGCGGTTTACCGATCAAATGATATTCCCAGTCGGAAATATAATAAAAGTACTGCATACTAACAAGTTTAAAATTTCGATCGACCAAATATCCCGAAGTGGGCCCCACATACATCTGGTGTACAGTAACATAATTTTGGCCCAAAAGACATATACCAAAAACCACCATTTCCCATGAGAAACCCACTGGAAAAATTTGGCGCACTGTTCCCACAAAAGCACGGCGGATCAGCGGCCAAACCATGGTTTGGGCCGCGGATCCGCGGTCGTTTTATGGGATCACGTGCCCAAATTTCACCAGTATTCTTCAAAAACCCTGCATGATTTTCTGAAATGCTCAAAATGAATTTTAGAACAGTTTAAAAATCGACAGAAACATCATGTACAGAAAATTGTGATTTCGCGAAATCCGTTCGATCGATCTTTTAAACGTGTTAGCACAAGTTAGTATAGCTTAATGGTGAGGCTCTGATACCACTGTAAGCACGCGACGTCGCCCCGGCCGTCTAACAGACGCCCATATGCGGAACAAAACTTTTACGACTGGCGCTATCGCGTACTTTATCCCGGATCGTCCATTAAAGCTAAACTAACAAATTGTAAAGAGTGTAAAATTATTATACCGAATGATCCGAGTCCTTCGGTCTTCAACCATCATCCCACGCTATGTTGCGACTGATCCGAACTTGCTCGATCTCCGGTCTCGTCGTCCAGGTGGCACCACGTCGACAGATCTTTAAACGGGCTCCCGCCTCTGAACCGAGGCAACTCGATCGTCAAGTTTGCTAAAAGAGACGACCAAGATGAAGTAGAGAATGAGTAGAATACTTTGTCTCGTTACGTCCAAGGCTATGGACGAACGGTTAAAAGAAGTTGCCATTTGGAATCGGGTGAATGGAAATTGATCTATGTGAAATTTCCACACACTAAATTTCTTGTATCTTTTCTCAAAAATGAAACCACCACATTCCCACAAAGGGGCCGGCCACTATATGAAGAGGGGAGGAGGGTGAGTGTAGGAGCTTCTAAGAGGGTGACCATAACAAATGATAGTTATCATAACAATAATGAAAGAATGACTCACATTAAGCATTAAAAGCAAACCAATCAAATTAAACCTAGTCACCTTCATCATTAATGAACCATTAATGACTCAAGTGAGTCACTAGCCTTGTCACCCTCTCTAGAATCTTCTAGAACACTAACTCACCATAAGGAGAAAAGATAAATCCGTATTTAACCGAATGTCAAATACGGCTGATAGAAAACTGGAAACTGGCAACTTCCAAAAATCATCCCGAAACGAATTTCAGGATAACCCCGTATCGGTATAAACATACCCGCATTTGTATTACGACCGAATACAAATGCAACTGAGACAAAGATATTATATCTACACAGTATAATACTGGGTTCCGGCTTAAACCAAAACCTACCAGTATTATCTGCCCGAAAACTGACACGTGCGAAAACGCACGTGCATTTTCCGAACCCTGCCATAATCCCATACGGCATCTACAACGTTTCGCCCGAACTTGGGAAAGT
The DNA here is from genome assembly GCA_030015575.1 of Agapanthus africanus. Classification (NCBI taxonomy): domain Eukaryota; kingdom Viridiplantae; phylum Streptophyta; class Magnoliopsida; order Asparagales; family Amaryllidaceae; genus Agapanthus; species Agapanthus africanus. The sequence continues at coordinate 308,108,629 of CM057342.1, forward strand.
GTCTGTGGGGGACTCTAATGACTCATCAGTACACTGGCACTGGGTATAACCACTAGCACGTCAGAGGTACTAGCTGTACGTAACGTTTTGCCTATGTATTGATTGGAAGGGAAGCTGACGAGCGAACTCATCTATAAACCCTACTGAGCCTGACAGTGACAATAATCGTACAGTCCGGAACATTCGTCTATGAGTATCGCATATACGGCCTAGGGGGCCGGTAAACGTCAGACCCCCAACAGCTGTATAAGTCATGTCAGAGAGCAGCCCAGAACACCCTGAGATTCTGTTGGTATACCTACCAGTAAATCTCGATTACCCTGGCCAGGGATTTCGTGTAATGGCTCTCCTAAACACAGCGCGATCTCACCCCCCAATACCGGGAGAGACGAATCCCCGACGATCCGCTCACTTGCCTTCAATGTGGCTCGGGACTGTACCCAACTAAAACCTGTTTGCATAACTCCTTTGAGCATGGTAGGGTAGTAATCTAAGCACAATGGGAACTCACATGAGACAAATGATGACCTCAGGTCGATGAACTAACCTGTACACATGTCACTAGGGAACTGCTATCTGACGATATGTATAATACCAACTAGCATGTTCCCGGCGAGTCCTGTCCGGTGTACTCATAACCCAATGAGCACCTGCATACATCTTAGGTGATCCAACTGACACCAGTGGCTTGTGAGACCGGCCACCGCCCCTCGTCGGGGTCTCGACTGTATACACTAGTCTACTCCGGAGTATCGATGCCCTGTTTCGAAACTCCCACGACTAGGGACACTTTAAGGATGTGCTTATAGACCCCAGCTCTCACGTACATGATCGCCATCATACTGCTGGTAGTCAAACAAGAATCCTATGGGCTTTATCATGATGATAAAGACAAACCAGATTGCATACTATCATCTCGAGTAAGACTGTTTTATCGGTATAGGTCCTCTCTCAATCATTGCAATCACGTACCTGCGATCCAATAATTGACTTAGAGGGCACTATATCCAACAATTTTGAGAGGCTAGATTTCATGATTGATCCATGATCATGAGGTATAATTTAAACCTTATTCATATATTGTTGTTTAATTGCTTCTATGTTAACAAATTTGATGTTTAATTGGGTTTTATTGCAACTTTAGGAAATTCAAGACTAGGGTTTGAATTTAATTAGGGTTTTTATCATTAGTTTATGGTTGTAATGAGGAGATTAACATGTAATTGTATGGAAAATCTAGGTTGGTTGCTACTTGCTAATTTGTTAAATTAAAATGGTGATAATTTTGCTAAATTGCTAACTAGGTTTTAAAAAATTGTTTAAATATTGGGTTTAAAAATGTGATTAGGTTTTTCATGACTTCATTAATATTATAAAATATAGTTTAATACTTTAGTTCATGAAAATCCAAGCTAAATTGTTGTTTGTGCATTTTTGCTATAAAATTGTTAAATTTGGGTATATTGTAAACTAGAATTTTGGAATTTATGGAAATTGATGAGAATAAATTATAGGAATGGTTTATATGACTTTGTTATGATATTTAGTGAATATTGTGGCCGCTAGATTCGTTTAAACATCAAGAGGTTGTATTAGAGCGGTTAATTTTGCTTATTAGATTTTCGGAAAAATAGCTTTAAAGCGAATTTGAAGTTTTGGTGATTTTAACCCTATTTTATATATATAATTAAGGTGTTGTGAAACCACGATTGATACGTTTGAGTTTTTATCGATGGTTTGGCGTTTGTACGCCGACGTCGAGGGTTTATGGGTTGATTTGTGAAAGCAACCATAGGTTTTGACCTATGTGGGATTCACGTGTCGTTTTTGGGTCATGAGTCGGATTTTAATACGACACGGTGCGTTATGATATGTAGGTACCCTATGTGGACTTCGAGACAACAAGCAAGCGCGTGGCGACGTCGGCACCGGCTAGCGAGGACCAGATGAGTAGATTTATATCTACGGGGAGAAGTCGGGTGGATGGCATATAGCACCCCCGCAGTCCGTAGTGTAGCTCATATATATATGTTTATATAGGTGTTTTATGATACGAGAATGTTTATTCATGTTATGTTTATGTGTTCATGGTTTACCTTTGGGTTAGTTGCGAAACCCTAGAGTAGTTGTTATACCCACATACGCACACACAGACTTGCATACTTTACCTTCTTGTGCGTAAATTGGGATATGTATATATGTATATATGCGTAGGTATGGGACTATTCATATGTACATTCATATACGCATGCATTGATAATGAGGATAGTACTTGGGATTTATGATGAGTCGATGAGATTTGATTTGAGACCGTGAGATCGGTGATATAGCAGGGTTCGTATTTGAGATACGACAAGACGTTGTAGCGGGTCCTTGACGTAATGTTTCACACGCGTGCATGCATACTTAGGCGGTATCAGTATTGTACTAGACGTAGATCAGTACCCCGATCATGATATTTGATAAAGAGGATCTCAGATGAATAGTATGATGAATGTGATATTGACCCGTACCCAGATTTGGGATGCCGTACGACGGATTTACGTACGAGCTATATATTGAGGATTGATCCGCACTCTTGACTTGGGATGTCTGATTATAGATATGGTATCGGATATGATATTATTGAGACGGGATCACCGACTATATATATACAGGTATGTATATGTATCGACTCAGATGATAGGCGGTTTCCTTACCTGTAGTTCAGCTTGTTAGTTCAGCCGTATAGTTTTGTGTAGTTGTTAGATTAGATTAGACTTCTACCTATTTCAAAACTAGCGGATCGTGGGTATTTTAAAAGACAGGTCAAGGGATCTACGGATATTTCAAAAGACGTATCCTTTCTTAAAACTACCGTAGCCCTATTTTCAAAACCCCACGATTCGTGTTATTTCAAATGGCACCATTGTTTAATATTTAGCTCCCGCTCATTTTGGTTGCTCGCTCCGCATCGCATACTTACATTGTTATTTCATATTGCATTGTTGACATTATGTTGTTAGGACACCAGCACCATTACCGATGATGCGTATGTACCACGTACACTTACTTGCCGGCTCACACACATCTTCATCGGTAATTGCCATGTCACGTACACCTTAAAAAATATTATTGCTTAACTTAGCTTGATAGCTAGTAGTTTGACATAATATTAGTGTACTTACCTTATATGCCAGCTTAGATATTGTAGTTATTACTTGTCACTTCATGCATACTGTTATTCATTGTTATGCCGTATTCATGGATTCTTATGCCTACATTCATGGGTTTATATGCTATTGATGATTTGGATTCGGATTTCTATGAGATTTTCTGGATTTGGGGGAAAACCGCAAAACTTGTATAAGCTTCTTCCCTCTCTTTTAAATAAAAAGTGCGGTTTTCACATGATGTATGAGTCGTCCACCATGAGTTTGCTGATGGATTTCGAGACCCGATTCGAGGAGTGGAGGAACCGTTTCGGGTACATGGTGGGCCCGGTGCGGTACCCCGGGGCAAGAGGATCGTGTTGTTGATGTTGAGCCTGGCAGGGGAGCACTACCGACCGGTGATATTACCCGACGCGTCGGATATCCGGAGGATACCGTCGTGGTCTTGAGATGGATGGTAGGGGCCGGTCTGGACTGACGACACCCTAGATATTGTGATTGAGACATTGAGATTTCGAGATATTGAGGTACAGAGACTGTGATACAGAGATATCGAGATATTGGGATTACGTTTTGTGCCGATGCTAGGCACTGTTTTATGCTGATTTTATTATGATACCTCATTTTAAAAATACAGAAATCTCACTAATTTATGAAAGCGGTTTTCTTCAGTACATGCATTCTGTTTCATGCATTCATACATCATCCATATGATATATTGCTACCTGAGGCACTGACACGGGCCCATGAGATTACACTCGGTTAGATATTACCCTAACCATTGTTATAGGCTGCATGTTATACATATATTTGAGGATATATTATGATCATTGACCTAGGTTGCGTTATTTATGCGATTTCTTTCCGTAGATGTTTTTCTATTCACGAGTTGGCAACTCACCCCCGTTGTGCCCAGTTTTTTGCAGGTTTTGCCGTACAGGTTTCATTACGGCTTTGCTGGAACTGCTTCCCATTTCCGGGTGACTTGCTAGTAGGTGGGTTTACTTGTATCGTACCCCCATTATATATCTTGTATATCATTATTCTGTTGTATCTAGAAGTTCCATCAACCAAACATGTATTTATTTCTGAGATAGAGACCAGTGATGTTATTCTTTCGACCTTAGAGTCGCGCGTTGTATTTCTGTGGATTTCTTGTTGTTTTGCGTTTCCTTTTGAGTTTTGATTCTCGCCCTTGGCGTTGTATATTATATTGCTTGTGTGGTTGTGACCGTCGATTGACGAAGAGCTAGCTCCCGCTTGGGGATGCCTTTTTATTGATTTCGTATACTATTCATGTTGTATCCCGTTTGGGGGCCAGTTTTACAAAGGAGACTCTGCCGAAATTTTCAGGAAATATTTGATGTTTTTAAAAAGGCATAATTCGGCTTATGCTATTAAAACTACTTGATTTAAATTGGTTTTCCTTCACTCTACTACTTTTCTTGGTTTGGATTTCTGGGTTTTCGGCTTACTTAGATTACGTACGCCTCGAGACGTTCGTAGTTTAAGTGCCGGTCATATTCCGTACTTTCGGGACGTGACAAAGTTGGTATCAGAGCGTTAGGTTTGACCTTCGGAGCGTAGGATGACCCTTGGTTGATGGAATAGGTGACTAAAGTAGAGTGACGTACCGTAGGTATGTTCCGCGGCATATTTATGATACGCTACTCCACTTAAGAAGCCTTAGGATGTACATTTCTTTGCTCGGTATTATATTTATTCCGATCTAGCCTCATCAGTACCAGTTATGGTTTTGCTGCCATGATTACGGGCAGGGAGAGCTACAGCTAGAGTTGCGGTCAGCACGGGCTCGTCACGAACGAGGACTGACCAGGGCGAAATTCCGGCGACACACGATTGCGGAGATGTGTCTTTTTACTGTGTTTCCGCGCCACAAGCGTTTGGCGGATCGCCTTTATGAGGTTACTCGGATGTGCTGATCGACACTAGAGGATTGAGCCAATGATAGAGGCCAGCCATATTTTGATGACCGTTGGTGTATTGCTTACTCATGATGATTGAGGCACTGTTCAGCGTGCAGACGAGTGAGCCAGTTGTTGCTGCGAGCGACGAGATATCGCCCCATATGTTGGAGCTATTGCAGTACGGGTTGTACTAAGAGATGATAGAAGGTCGCTAGTCACCCGAGGATGAATGACTAGGACATGTGGTTCGTTCGCCTACCCGATGAGAGGTCATCAGATAGATTGATTCCAGCTAGAGACGACTTCACGCGGAGACGTTGGGAGTCGACAGAGACGATCGAATGTCAGAAACCTATTATTCCAAGTTTAAAGTATTCGGAAGGGCATGCAGGCAATTCTATGGACCCTCTAGAAGAATGAAACCCTAACTCGACTTAATGATCATGTGAAAGCCTTTGAACCTTCGGGTTTGCGGCAGTTCTACAGCGCCATTAGTGAGGCTTGGGTTTGCCCTTCTACGGCTGGACCACCGATGCTGTGGTATGTACTCGATACTATTAAACTGTGCCCAAGATGTTGAGCTCTTGGGGGATTATGAGGTTTTGACGACTTGATCGGATGGCTCGACTTAATTCGGATGCTAGGTGGTGAGATGCATTTCTTGGGAGACTCCCGATACGAGGATAGCCGTTGGAGCTCAGTCCATGCAGCCGCGACGAGACAAGTCCAAAGCAGACGACATTAGAGAAAAGTGAAGTAAGAGGTTCGTACCAGATCTAGATGAGATGACGTTCCACTCCGCCGACATCAGAGATGCGATGCGCATGCCGAGGCATGGTACTTGGATTTACCTTCCAGAAGGAGTCGCGATGAGTATGCAGTCGTTTCAGAGCAAGATGCAGATATAGGAAAGGACGATGAATTCCGGACAGTTGGCAGAGACGAGACATGGAAGAGACCGTGAGCAGGATTCCTTCCAGGACACTGCTGCAATGATACTTGCACCCAGGATCAGATGTGTCACATACATTCAGAGAGCTAGAGGCCGACGCCAGTGATATGCTGTCTTACGAGTGGTCGCGATGATTGACCGAGAGATGACCAGAGAAGTGCCAGAACGGAATCATCCCCGTTAGCACATCTGACAGGGCCGACGAGCCGATGGACTTAGAGATTGGTAATTCACAGTGAAGACCTTGACCCAGGAGTGGTCATTGTTACGCACACCAGCAGGCCAGAGTTCATGATCATCGACGAGACGTCCCACTAGTGACCGCGACAGTTGGCCCGAGATTCTTAGAGGATGCACTTGAGCGATACTATTCCGCCATTATTGATTTCGATGTTTTGGGTGATTTATTCGCATGATTTGATTTTGATGATTGAGGATTTACGATCTTTGCACAGTGTTGCACTTTATATCGTTTTCGTGCTTTGGTTTCACATGTTTGTGATTTTACGGTTTTAGACATTTGAGTTGATTTTATGCGTATGCACGCACACGATTTGGTTCCTGCACTCTGTATAGTTTATATATGCTTGCAGTGCAGTGATACGCCTTTTGTGCACTTAGATGCACTAGACTTCGATTTCGATTGTGATACTCGATATTTGTTTTGTGCACCTTGTGCACCTTGTGCACTTGATTTGATTTTGCGCATGTTCGGCGCTTGATATTGGATTTCATGATTTCGTGCATGATGGATGCCCCTGGTTTTGGGTTTTCGCGCATGTTGAGCGCATGTCTTGAGATGCGATTTTGGTGCACACCAGATGCACTAAATCGAGATTTTTTCGTGCATGTCAGATGCACCTGATTTTGCTATCAGGCACACACGTTGCCTACGACAGATGCTTTGTGCACACCCGATGCACTTAGATCTTGTTTTTGTGCACTTGTATGGCACGTATATGGATTTTGATGGTCGTGCGCACCAGACGCACGTAGTATTCATACGCGTATTTTGGGATGGATTTCTTATAGAGCAGTACGTTTTTTTTTTATGATAATTGCGAGGTGTTTTCGTACTAAGCAAGACTAGTCAGAGGACAGTACCTGAATGTATTTTGCATGCATTGATAGCTATTGAAGGGAATTCCAAAAAGCGAGTTATAGTCTCAGTTTTTACCTACGTGTCTGATATGACGCGAAACGTTTAAAACAAGGAAAGCCCTTCTAAATTGTTTCCCAAAACGGCGGAACGTACATTTCAAACAAAGGTATATATGTATATAGTTATTTTCTTATGATAGACGTCCGCCATTGTGCAGTGTTATGTGTATTGCACAGCAACTTAAAGGATTTGGCATGCATTTCCTCCTGATATTTGCATGTATAGTTCCGATTTATAGCATATCGGTCTTGCTTGAGATTTGGCATTCGTGTCTTCACCTTGACTCCGATAATTGCGGGATGCTTGACGGAGTTTTGATTTCGAGTTATCTACTCATTACTCATGTGCATGCATTGCGCTATGATGTGTTTATGTATTTATGATTTCGGAGCCCCGGCGATTTGATGGTTTTGGCTGAAATATTTTAGTATTTGGGGCGGAGTTTTAATTTAAATTCGGGGACCGAATTTCTTTAAGGGGCGAAGATTGTAACGTTTTGAAAATCATTTCGGTGAAATTTCGAAAAAACGGTAAAATAAGGGGGTTTTCTGTAAAAAGTCAAAATGCAAATATCTTTATTATAAAATTAAATATACATATTCTAGCTATGTAATTGCTAGTATTTGGTGTTTATTGAGCCACTGGTGAAATTTCAAATTTTCTGAAAAATTTTCCGAAATTAATTATTTTAATATTATTTTAAGCCGTCTCTAATACATTTAATTAGGGAAAATTACAAATTGGAATGAGTTGAAACAAATTTTGTGCATCATAAAACATTAAATAAAATTTTATCATGTGGTTTTTGAAATGAAATCGTTTGCCAAAACGGTTTAGAAAATATCGAAGAAAAAGGCTTTTTTTTAGTGTAAATGGATGTTTGGGGTATTGTATTTATCATTTTCCATCACCCCACACCCATACCCACACTCACACACCCCCATTTACTTCTTCCCTTGGCTGAATTCAGCAGCCCCCAACCTTTTTCCCCACTTGAATTTCAAAGAGAGAAAAGAAATGAAAATGGATAAAAGAGTTGACCTTTTATTGACTTGGACTTTTCCCTCACCATACCTCACACCACACCCCCTCTCTCCTCTCCCCCACCTGCATTTGGCCGGCCCTTTCCAGCAGCAGCCCCCTCCCCCTTTTCTCCTATCATTTCTCTTCAAAAAAATGCTTCAAAATTGCCTCAAAATCCATCAAAAAAATCCCAAAATCCAAATCCAACTCTTACCCATTTTAGCTTAGCCTAACAAGCATGGATTGTGGTGAAAAGAGAGCATTTTGAGAGGCTAGATTTCATGATTGATCCATGATCATGAGGTATAATTTAAACCTTATTCATATATTGTTGTTTAATTGCTTCTATGTTAACAAATTTGATGTTTAATTGGGTTTTATTGCAACTTTAGGAAATTGAAGACTGGGGTTTGAATTTAATTAGGGTTTTTATCATTAGTTTATGGTTGTAATGAGGAGATTAACATGTAATTGTATGCAAAATCTAGGTTGGTTGCTACTTGCTAATTTGTTAAATTAAAATGGTGATAATTTTGCTAAATTGCTAACTAGGTTTTAAAAAATTGTTTAAATATTGGGTTTACAAATGTGATTAGGTTTTTCATGACTTCATTAACATTATAAAATATAGTTTAATACTTTAGTTCATGAAAATCCAAGCTAAATTGTTGTTTGTACATTTTTGCTATAAAATTGTTAAATTTGGGTATATTGTAAACTAGAATTTTGGAATTTATGGAAATTGATGAGAATAAATTATAGGAATGGTTTATATGACTTTGTTATGATATTTAGTGAATATTGTGGCCGCTAGATTCGTTTAAACATCAAGAGGTTGTATTAAAGCGGTTAATTTTGCTTATTAGGTTTTCGGAAAAATAGCTTTAAAGCGAATTTGAAGTTTTGGTGATTTTAACCCTATTTTATATATATAATTAAGGTGTTGTGAAACCACGATTGATACGTTTGAGTTTTTCTCGATGGTTTGGTGTTTGTACGCCAACGTCGAGGGTTTTTTGGTTGATTTGTGAAAGCAACCATAGGTTTTGACCTATGTGGGATTCACGTGTCGTTTTTGGGTCATGAGTCGGATTTTAATATGACACGGTGCGTTATGATATGTAGGTACCCCATGTGGACTTCGAGACGACAAGCAAGCGCGTGGCGACGTCGGCACCGGCTAGCGAGGACCAGGTGAGTAGATTTATATCTACGGGGAGAAGTCGGGTGGATGGCGTATAGCACCCCCGCAGTCCGTAGTGTAGCTCATATATATATGTTTATATAGGTGTTTTATGATATGAGAATGTTTATTCATGTTATGTTTATGTGTTCATGGTTTACCTTTGGGTTAGTTGCGAAACCCTAGAGTAGTTGTTATACCCACATACGCACACACAGACTTGCATACTTTACCTTCTTATGCGTAGATTGGGATGTGTATATATGTATATATGCGTGGGTATGGGACTATGCATATGTACATTCATATACGCATGCATGGATAATGAGGATAGTACTTGGGATTTATGATGAGTCGATGAGATTTGATTTGAGGCCGTGAGATCGGTGATATAGCAGGGTTCGTATTTGAGATACGACATGACGTTGTAGCGGGTCCTTGACGTAGTGTTTCACACACGTGCATGCATACTTAGGCGGTATCAGTTTTGTACTAGACGTAGATCAGTACCCCGATCATGATATTTGATAAAGAGGATACCAGATGAATAGTATGATGAATGTGATATTGACCCGTACCCAGATTTGGGATGCCGTACGACGGATTTACGTACGAGCTATATATTGAGGATTGATCCACACTCTTGACTTGGGATGTCTGATTATAGATATGGTATCGGATATGATATTATTGAGGCGGGATCACCGACTATACATATACAGGTATGTATATGTATCGACTCAGATGATAGGCGGTTTCCTTACCTGTAGTTCAGCTTGTTAGTTCAGCCGTATAGTTTAGTGTAGTTGTTAGATTAGATTAGACTCCTACCTATTTCAAAACTAGCGGATCGTGGGTATTTTAAAAGACAGGTCAAGGGATCTACGGATATTTCAAAAGACGTATCCTTTCTTAAAACTACCGTAGCCCTATTTTCAAAACCCCACGATTCGTGTTATTTCAAATGGCACCATTGTTTAATATTTAGCTCCCGCTCATTTTGGTTGCTCGCTCTGCATCGCATACTTACATTGTTATTTCATATTGCATTGTTGACATTATGCTGTTAAGACACCAGCACCATTACCGATGATGCGTATGTACCACGTACACTTACTTGCCGGCTCACACACATCTTCATCGGTAATTGCCATGTCACGTACACCTTAGAAAATATTATTGCTTAACTTAGCTTGATAGCTAGTAGTTTGACATAATATTAGTGTACTTACCTTATATGCCAGCTTAGATATTGTAGTTATTTCTTGTCACTTCATGCATACTGTTATTCATTGTTATGCCGTATTCATGGATTCTTATGCCTACATTCATGGGTTTATATGCTATTGATGATTTGGATTCGGATTTCTATGAGATTTTCTGGATTTGGGGGAAAACCGCAAAACTTGTATAAGCTTCTTCCCTCTCTTTTAAATAAAAAGTGCGGTTTTCACATGATGTATGAGTCGTCCACCATGAGTTTGCTGATGGATTTCGAGACCCGATTCGAGGAATGGAGGAACCGTTTCGGGTACATGGTGGGCCCGGTGCGGTACCCCGGGGCAAGAGGATCGTGTTGTTGACGTTGAGCCTGGCAGGGGAGCACTACCGGCCGGTGATATTACCCGACGCGTCGGATATCCGGAGGATACCGTCGTGGTCTTGAGATGGATGGTAGGGGCCGGTCTGGACTGACGACACCCTAGATATTGTGATTGAGACATTGAGATTTCGAGATATTGAGGTACTGAGACTGTGATACAGAGATATCGAGATATTGGGATTACGTTTTGTGCCGATGCTAGGCACTGTTTTATGCTGATTTCATTATGATACCTCATTTTAAAAATACAGAAATCTCACTAATTTATGAAAGCAGTTTTCTTCAGTACATGCATTCTGTTTCATGCATTCATACATCATCCATATGATATATTGCTACCTGAGGCACTGACACGGGCCCATGAGATTACACTCGGTTAGATATTACCCTAGCCATTGTTATAGGCTGCATGTTATACATATATTTTAGGATATATTATGATCATTGACCTAGGTTGCGTTATTTATGCGATTTCTTTCCGTAGATGTTTTTCTATTCACGAGTTGGCAACTCACCCCCGTTGTGCCCAGTTTCTTGCAGGTTTTGCCGTACAGGTTTCATTACGGCTTTGCTGGCACTGCTTCCCATTTCCGGGTGACTTGCTAGTAGGTGGGTTTACTTGTATCGTACCCCCATTATATATCTTGTATATCATTATTCTGTTGTATCTAGAAGTTCCATCAACCAAACATGTATTTATTTCTGAGATAGAGACCAGTGATTTTATTCTTTCGACCTTAGAGTCGCGCGTTGTATTTCTGTGGATTTCTTGTTGTTTTGCGTTTCCTTTTGAGTTTTGATCCTCGCCCTTGGCGTTGTATATTATATTGCTTGTGTGGTTGTGACCGTCGATTGACGAAGAGCTAGATCCCGCTTGGGGATGCCTTTTTATTGATTTCGTATACTATTCATGTTGTATCCCGTTTGGGGGCCAGTTTTATAAAGGAGACTCTGCCGAAATTTTCAGGAAATATTTGATGTTTTTAAAAAGGCATAATTCGGCTTATGCTATTAAAACTACTTGATTTAAATTGGTTTTCTTTCACTCTACTACTTTTCTTGGTTTGGATTTCTGGGTTTTCGGCTTACTTAGATTACGTACGCCTCGAGACGTTCGTAGTTTAAGTGCCGGTCATATTCCGTACTTTCGGGACGTGACAAGCACATTCTGATACATCTGCGCGGGGTTTAACCCCTTGTCCTTCAACTCTACGAAATTGCCTAACAGAGATCGATACACTGCCAACTCATTTAGCTGTTGATTTCCAGGCCTCATCGGAATGTTGGTTACTTTCGAGATTGTTTCGAGTTGAAAAATTCTTCTTCTTTATCGAAAGTAAAACTCTACATATCCTGACCCCAGATCACCATTTCTCAAAGCATCGTAGAAATTCTCAACCAAATCTCTTATTACAAAGAAATTCTTGCTGTTATAAACTAGAATATCCCACCCCCTTTGACGAATTTCATCGTAAAAATACTCCCCGTAAATTTCATCGAAAGAATAGATCAGAAAATTTCTTTTCACACTCGAAAGCCACCATCTTAAAATTGACAGATTTTGCGTATAGATGTGAACAGAGGAGGAGAGAAGCTTACAGTGGGAAAAATCACATTGAGATTGGGGAAGCGCTGGCCGCAAATTGCAGCTTGGAGGATTTTTTTGGCGGCCAAGGAGTTGAATTGGGGGTGGATCTTGGGGGAGGAAGTCGGGAAGGAAGAGAGAGTTTTGAGTTTTTGGGAAAAAATTGTCTCGGGTCTGGTGTGGGGGTGTTTTTAATGGCACTTTTCATATAAGCCCCCCATAAAAAGTAATTAAAAAAACAAATATTTACAAAAAGACCCAAAAAGAGACAAAACTTGTATTTACAAAATGCGGGGATGTGATTAATCAATATGACATGGCTCATGCAAAAGCATGGGCTCCCCCATTTCCGCTGGCATTTCTAAGAATGGTTTCTGACGTTGGCCATTGACTTTAAAGGTGCTGCCAGAGTGTGGATCTTCGATGTTGACTGCACCATACGGAAAAATGGTGCGCACAAGAAACAGACCAATCCATCGTGACTTCAATTTTCTTGGAAATAAATGAAGTCTGGAATCGTATAGTAGAACTTTTTAGTCTACCATGAAAGTTTTTCGGAGAATCACCCTGTCATGAAAGACTTTCGTCTTTTCCTTGTAGAGTTTGGCATTCTCATATGCATCATTGCGTATCTCATCGAGCTCATTCAGTTGAAGTTTTCATGTCTCACCGGCCTTTTTTAGGTCGACATTGAGTTGTTTAATTGCCCAGAATGCACGGTGTTCCAGTTCAACAGGCAAATGACACGCTTTACCAAAAATCAGTCGGTTTGGAGACATAGCTAAATTCATTTTGAAAGTGATGCGAAACGTCCAAAGCGCGTCATTTAATTTCAACGACCAATCCTTGCAGTTATGGCTGACAATCTTTTCCAGAATTTGTTTAATCTGTCTATTTAAGATTTCAACCCGGCTGCAAGTTTGAGGATGGTAGGGCATTGACAATTTATGGCATATGGAGTATTTCTTCATCGGTGCTTCAAAAGATTGGTTGTAAAAATGCGTTCCGTTATCGCTGATTATGGTGCGAGGTGTGCCGAACTGAGAAAAGATATTATCTTTTAATAATTTCACGACAATCTTGTTGTCGTTGGTTCGACAAGGCACTGCCTCCACCCACATGGACACATAGTCCACAGCCAAGAAGATATATAAATTTACGAAAGAGTTCGGGAACGGCCACATGAAATCGATACCCCAGACATCGAAAATTTCTACAACCATAATGGAATTCAAGGGCATCTGATTTCGTTTTTCAATCTTTCCTATGTGCTGACATCGGCTACATGTTTTGCAATATTCGAAAGTATCCTTGAAAAGCGTCGGCCAGTAGAAGCCACTTTGCAAAACTTTCTCGGTCGTCTTTCTGGGTCCAAAATGGCCCCCACAAGCTTGGTCATAACAGAAAGATAACATACTTTTCATTTTAAAGATGGAAACGCATCTTCTAATAATCTGATCAGGACAGTACTTAAACAGATAAGGCTCATCCCAATAGAAGAATTTGACTTGGGAGAGAAATTTTGACTTGTCCTGATTCGACTAAAAAGAAAGTGTTTCTCCAGTGACAAGATAGTTCACAATATCATTGAACCAGGGTTCGACTGATATGGAGAGAAGTTGTTCATCTGAGAATTGTTCATTGATTGGAATTTTCTCAATTGGTGCATTTGTCAAGCGAGACATATGATCGGCAACAATATTGTCGCCGACCTCGATGCCATTTTCAGAGATGATGTGACCTAACACAATGCCGTGTTTGACCATAAAATGGCGCTTCTCCCAATTGAGTATGAAATGTTTTTCTTTACATCGTATCATTACGAGTTCAAGGTGCCTCAAACACTCAGAAAATGAATCTCCAAAGACGGAGAAATCATCCATGAACATTTCTATAAATTGCTCTACCATGTCAGAAAATATGCTCATCACGCACCGCTGAAATGTTGCCGGTGCATTGCATAGCCCAAAAGGCATGCGGCAGTAGGCGAATGTACCAAAAGGACAACTAAAAGTCGTCTTGTCCTGATCCTCTAGATCGATCGGGATTTGATTGTAGCCAGAATATCCAATAAGGAAACGATAGTAAGCATGGTCGACTAGGCGTTCAAGCATCGATTAATGAAGGGAAGCGGAAAATAATCTTTGCAAGTTGCTGCATTGAGCTTTCTGTAATCAATACAGACCCTCCAACCTATCTGTATGCGGGTTGGGACAAACTCGTTTACTTAATTTGTAATCACCGTGATTCCTGATTTCTTTGGTACAACACGAATAGGGCTTACCCATTGCTATCAGATATGGGGTAAACGATCCTATTGTCAAGACACTTCAGCATTTCTTTTTGCACTGCTTCTTTCATAAACGGGTTAAACCGGCGTTGAGGATCCTTGAAGGGTTTGGAATCATCGGTCATATGGATGCTGTACTGATAGATAGCGGGGCTGATTCCTTTGATATCAGCCATTGACCAACCAATTGCTTCCATGTTCTTTCTCAGAACATTCATGAGTGCCGACTCTTGCTCAGGTGCAAGATCGGTTGCGATTATAACTGGAAGCGTTTCGTTATTGTCCAACTATGCATACTTGAGGTGGTTAGGAAGAACTTTGAGGTTAAGTTTAGGTAGCTCCTCCACTGATGGTCGCACTTCGGGGGTGCTTACCGCCGAAAGCCAAGAAGACAAACGTCTGGCCTGAATTTGGGGGCAGATGCTATTTGGATTTATCCATCCACCTCTCTGAAGATGCCAAGTTGATTTATGGCACCGTGTATCGGAGGTTTGGACGGATGCGGCCGTTGTAGTAGACTTCGTCAGATTCCCCCTCGTTTGTGAGGGGTTTTTTTATTATGGGGACGCTCCTCCCTGCAGGCGCAAGCCCCTGCAGTTAATTACATTACCGCATCGCGGTAACCGGTTTCTCCTGCTCCAAAAGGTCACTTCACGTCATGTGTTTTTTGTTTTATTTTTGGTTTCCCGTGGATTGTATACAGATACTAATTTATGTTATCGCCCGTAGGGCGTAGATTAGTCCAAATCCGTATATTCTTAGATTTGGGTTTTGGTTGATTTAAGAATCGTTAATCTTGTTTGAGATTAAGATAAACTTAAATGTTTGTTAAGGATACGTTAGTCCAATTTTAGACTAAGATCTACTTAACAAAGGTTTAGGATCATCTTGATCCAACAAAAGAGCGTTTGGGCTCTATCGTTTTAATTTAAGGACGTTATGGTATGTTATTAGTTTAAGGACGTTTCGATCCACAGTAGGATGTGCACGTCAATTTGGGAGTGCACCAAGGAGTTGTTGGTTATCGGGACCCACCGCCTCTCTGAAGACGCTGAAGAATTACAACAACATGTATCAGAGGTGTGAGGAGATGTACCCTTGAACCAATGTCTGTTGGGAGATCTGTAGTCGTGTTTAGGACTAAGATCAATTTGGAAAATGATGAGCACATGGGCTCGGTTGATCTGAATTGGAGATTTGGTCAACTTAGACTCAACTCACTCAGTCTTTGAATAAAGTGTTAAACACTTGCTTGGGTTCGGTCCCTTTTCTGTGCAAATACCATCCCTTCTTATTTTTTGTTCTTTTATTTTTATGGAGTGTTAAACACTCTTTATGGCGCCCTCGTGTGGAGCACGTGAGGCGTTTGGCGCTGAGCGCCAACCACTGGATGTTAGGCACTCCCAGTTGAACAGCGCCCACGTGCACGTGAGGCGCTGAGCGCTGAGCGCCAACCATTGAGTGCTAATCACTCTTTATTGAGCAACGCCCACGTAAGAGACACATGAGGCGCTTGGCGCTGAGCGCCAACCATTGAGTGCTAACTCTTTATTGAACAGCGCCCATGTGAGAGACACGTGAGGCGCTTGGCATTGAGCGCCAAACATTGAGTGCTAAGCACTCTTTATTGAGCAGCGCCCACGTGAGGGTCACGTAAGCCGCTTGGCGCCGAGCGCCAACCATTGAGTGCTGGGTTGCATAGAGAAAGGATAATGGAATTCAAAAAGAGCACTCTTTATTGAGCGGCGCCCATATAAGGGACACGTGAGGCGCTTGGCGCTAGTTTTTTCTTTGGGTGTTCTGTTCTGAAGAGTTCAATTCTCTGTTCTTTTCTGGATCTTTGATCCCCAAGAACAAGTTCATCCCTATAGAAATTAAATTCTCATTTGTGGGAAACTTGTCTCATGGACCTCAGATCCAGAGGAAGAACTATGTTCTTTAAGAAGAGTTAAACTCTTGAATATGCAGATGAGATGCTCTGATCTCTATTTTTTTATTTATCTCGAAAAAAGGTATTCTTCTTTCTTCCTTCTTAAAGCTTTTTTCTTTCTTTTTCTCAAAGCTTATGGGGGGTTTCTCTCTCTCTACAAGACTTGAAGTCTTGGGTCATTTATATAGTGGAGGCAGATTTGTTGATTTGGTTAAAGAAATCTCTCATTGAGAGATCTTTAATTGATTTAGGGATTTATCCACCGTCGAATCTTTGATCTAAGGATTTCTGTTTTACAGAAGATATTTTTCTCGTTTTTAACAAGATTGGGAAATATTTTCCCGTACAAAGCTTATTCTGTAGTTTCATGATTTTTTAATCACCATTGGATTTTTAATCCAACGGTGCTCTGTTTTTCAGAAAGTAATCTTTCTTGTTTAGAAAGATTTGAAGAATATTTTCTCAACGGAATTTAATTCTGTACTCTGATGATTTATCATCTCTGTTGGATATTTGATCCAACGGCTCTGTTTAATAGAGAGATTTGGTTCTGGCACTAGCGCCCTCATGCGAGACACGTGAGGCGCTGCCTCAGAGTTTTTAACTCTTGGCGTTGGCGCCCTCGTGCAAGGCACGTAAGGCGCTGTCTCTTTACTGAAGGTGTCTTTTCGTCTTCTTTCTTTGCTTTTTCTGAGTCAAACTTTTCTTTTCTAATACTTGGAAATAGTTCCATCATGCACAATATTTTCTGTGCCTAGACTTAAATGTCTCCCTTCATAATCTGAAGCAATGCTTCTCTTCTCTTTCACTTTTAGAGAACTATTTTAACAGAAAAGAGCTATGGCTTGTAATCGTCCACATGCTCGCCGGCAGCCATGGAAGGTGCCTATTGAGGAAATTGTTCCTCTTTTTGCTGTGCGTTTGGTGAACCCTGCTCTTACGTTTGACCAATGCGATACGGTGCTGCACGAGCTCTTAACTCGTAGAGGATCTCCTCTCCCCATCGGCTCCATTTGGCTCCGGATGGTCTTCTTGTCCGTGCTCGATGATATTCCCCCTCATCCAGCAGACATGACTCGGGCGATACTCGACGCAGCGGAGGACAAGATCGAGTGCTTTCATGAGGCACTTTTGATTACCACGGCTCTGAGGGATCGCTTTGTTCAGCTGCTAAGCCAGATACGGGCTCAGCGAGCCATCATGTTTGCCTTCGTTGATGGTCACGGTGCTGACCGATGGGGAGCGACTCTTCGTGAAGATCGCCGCTTTGCCATGGTAGAGAAGGCAGAGAGAGTTAGAGAATTTTATCCATAGTTTTGTGAATCCCTATACTTTCGATCCCATGTATGGTGATCTATTTCCTGTAGAATAAAATATTCAATTAAATGCTTCCTTTTTGTCATTGACCACCAAGTGCTCCCTTTCTAACACATGTTCTTCCTCTGATGTGTGTATGAGCGTCTATGAATGAGCCTGATTTCACACATATCTGTAAACGAAAGTTAAACCGGTGTAAACAGGAACAAATAGCTCTTGGCTGAAGATTTTAGCGGGAAAAAAGGGTTGGTTCATTATGAAGTGGTTCGAATTGGGGCCCCCAATGTGCATAGGAAGCTTGCTCAGGACTTAGCTTCTCAAGCAGAAGAATTTCCTTAGAAAATAGTTCTTCAAAAGTCTCTTCAAAATACTCATTGTTGAATTCAAATATCTCCTCCTCAGAAATATCGTGTACAACATTGATTTCATATGTGTCATCGTGTCTATCACTCGCTTGGTTTCCTAGACTGAAGATGTTGAGATCAATCGTCATATTTCCAAAAGAGAGTTTCATGGATCCATTATGACAATTGATCAACGCGTTGGACGTGGCTAGGAAAGGCCGCCCCAGTATGACTGGAATCTGACCGCTGGGATTGGCAATGAGTTTGGTCTCCAATACGATGAAATCTACAGGGAATATGAATTCCCTTACCTTAATCAGAACGTCATCGATCTCTCCCCTCGATATCTTTGTGGATCGGTCTACCAATTGCAGAGTCACTTTGGTTGGCTTCAATTCTCCTAAACCCGGTTGTTCATAAACTGAGTAAGGGAGCAGGTTCACGCTTCCCCCCAAGTCTAACAAAGCTTGATTGATTTGCTTGTACTCAATAGTGCAAGAAATAGTAGGACAGCCAGGGTCCTTATATTTTACCGGAATGGATTTAGACAAGATATCGCTTAAAGTGGAGGCCAAGAAGACTGTTTTAGGCACATTCGTGCATCGTTTCTGCGTGCACAAATCCTTAAGGAATTTTACATACACAGGAACTTGTTGGACCACGTCCAATAGCAGAATGTTGACTTTACAACGTTTGAAAACTTCTAACACATTTTCCATACTTGCAGAGGACTTCTTCCATTTTAACCTATTGGGATAGGAAGCTTTGGGCTCAATCATTTGGTTCGAAGAAGGTACAGATGGAGTAGGTGTAGAAGAAGTGAGCGCTCTTGCTGGAACAGCTGGACGAATTTGCGGCGGTAAATATGGTTGTTTCGAAGGATTCACAGCTAACGATGAAGAAGAAGAAGGTGAAGAGGAAGACGGTAAAGAAGACGAAGAAGTAGACGGATCGGCAGATGCAACAGGCGATGAGACATGTGCCGGTAAATTGGCAACCGCATGTTTGGATGAGTCGTTAGGTTTGACAACCTTGTTGTCAATCGTGCATCCTGAACTTAGGACGGTGACGGCATTCGCATTCTCAATGCTGTTCTGTTGAACAACATGAGCGTTGTGGTTCCTCTGTTCTCTTGGGTTCGTCACCGATTGGGAAGAAAATGTTCCCTTTTCTCGTTCATTCACTGCAGCAGTGAGCTGACTGATTTGAATTTCTAGCCTGGTTATCGCTTGTGTATTAGCTCTATGCAACTGACCAGACATTTGCATGAAAGTATCCAGACTAGATGTAGTCTGCGCGGAGATTTTATTCAAAACTTCCAACCCCTTTTCAATGGTTGACACCCTCTTGTCGTCTTGGACGAACCCAGGGAGTGTAAAGATTGGGTTGGGCTGATTCGGCTGTTGGGGATGGTTGTTGAAGTATCCCAATTTCTGATTTTGAAAATTCAAATTTTGAAATTGTTGGAAAGACAGGTTTGAATTGTTGTTTTGAAAAGATGGCTGATTCCAAGAAAAATTGGGATGGTTCTTCCAACCCGAATTGTATGTTTGTGAGAAAGGGGCGTTCTTGGGACGCTGGTTCTGATAAAGCGCATTTACGTTTTCATATCCATGGGACCCGACGAGAAATGGACATTCATCTGTTATGTGGTTAGGATGCTGACAATTAGCACACTCCGGTTGAGAAACTTGGTTGACTGGTGATGGTGGATTTTTTCCCTCTAAAGGTTCTATTCCCTGTATAAGAGCGGCGATTTTTGCTTCGGCTGCTATAGAGATGTCAATTATGTGTGCACCGTCCCTAGTCAATAATAATGGTTTCTCACTCACACTCTCCCACTGAATGGTTTTATCAGTCGGTTCTTCTAAAAAATTCCATGCGTCCTTAACACCATAACTCAAGAATTTGCATTGATATATGGATTCTAACATCATGCGTGAACTAGAGTCTAAACCCTCATAGACAATCTGAAAAAGCCTCCATTGTTCTAAACCGTAGTGGGGGCATTTGATTAAGATATCCTTGAATTTTTCCAAGCATTTCCAAAAGATTTCACCCTCTTTTTGTTTGAAATTGTGAATTTCATTTCGAATTCGCACCGTTTTGTGAATAGGGTAAAATTTCTTAAGAAATACTTTCATAAAGTCGTCCCACGTCGTAATCGATCGAGCTGGCAAACTGTTTAACCAACTCTTTGCGCTGTCCTTAAACGCAAAAGGAATGAATTTGAGCTTAACAACATTCTCACCCACTCCTTAGATTTTCATCATAGCGCATACTCTCTCGAATTCATTGATTAGAAAGTAAGCATCCTCAGACTCGGATTCGTGGAATTTTGGGAGGAGCGGTATGAATTGCGATTTGATTTCATAGTTATTTGCCGTGATGGTGGGCAATACTATACACGAAGGTGGGGATGAACGGTGAGGATAGCATCTGTCCTGCAACGTTGCTTCTTGCTGCTCCATGATCGTTTGTTCCATCATCGTCGGTGATGTGAGAGAAGAAGAAGGTGAAGACGAACGAAGAATAGAATCGGACGGCTCCGACAAAGCAGAAGGTAAAAACGTCTCGGACGGTTCCAAAGAATCCGATGGTAATGAAGAGTCGGAAGATATAGTCTGGAACTGGACTAATCGATTTTTTGAATTTCTAGTCCAAGCTGACATGCACTATCCGAACGTGGTTAGGAAAAGACTAAGAGAATGGAAGAAAGTGTTGTTTACAAATCCTAATTTTTGTTTTGTTTTGTTTTTTATATATATTTACAAACAAGAAATATCACACAAAAGGAACATCAAAAACACAATCATGACACACTTCACATACCTAAATAATCTAGGGTTCACTTAGATCAATTAGACCTGCTCAAAAAACTTGATTTGTGAAGTAAAAGTGTATTACAAAACGGGACTAAGATAGACTGATCAAGAAACCGGGTAAGTGCATATAAGAAGGGAGGTTGTCCAAAATTTTCGCGAAGTTTTTTAATTAGAATAAACTTCTCTCTTTCGGTGGTTGCATCTTTCACACTTTTCTATACACTTCTTAAATAATGTAACAATGGGTGGTGTTCGAAATACAATCAACTTTTCCCTATTGAGCGTGAAGTCCTTAGGGGCTGAAAGTCTAGTTTCTTTTAATATTACTTAGGGTGTGAAAATTGCTTGTTCTTTGTGGTTTGTGGGCCACGTAGAAGAGTGATGAAATCCCTTACCGTATTTTGTTGGGGTTCATTGCCCTTAAGTCCATTTAAATTCATGCAATGCGCAAACAATAAAAAGTTGTTCATATCATCAATCAATCGTTTTTTAAGTTTTAAGCGGTGCACTGCAAAAAATACGGTTGGTAGTTTGCAAAGAAATCCTGCAGAAAATCGAAGTATTGGAGCGTCGAATTTGAGAGGAAGTGTTTTTAGAAAAATATGCACCTCAAGTTTTAGGTTGAGAAACCCCCGTTGAGTCGATCCGCAATTGCTTAAGTGTTCGCTTGCGCAGGTCAAACTACCCGGATGTTTTGTACTGTAACTCCCTAACGCCTTGTTCTTGAATTTACTCCTTACTCCGCACGATTACAGTTCGTAATTCCATCGAAATCTGAAAATGTCGAAAAATACGATATTTAATGTAAAATACGATATTAATGGCCAAACTGCTGTAAAAACATAATTATGAGATTTTGCATATTAAAATGGATCAACAGAACAAGAGAGAAAACACAAAAGATTTGGTACACATGGTTACTGTTGGGCCGCAAATTGCGGCCAAAATGAATTTTTTGGCAGCCACACAGTGATGTTTTGGTTCCAGTTTCTTAGTGTGTTCTCCTTGTTCTATTAGTGTCCCTTTTTTATATGCAAAATATTTTAATAACATTCATAACAACAGCAAATCAAAAACAGAGAGCAAAAGTTAGCAAAACTCTTAATTTTTGTGTTGTTTTGACGTTTTAAAAAAAAATTGTTTGTTTTTCTGAAATTATATACAAAGATAACTCAAAATAAACTTCGTGATGTTGCCAATCCCTGATAACGGCGCCAAAAACTTGTTGGAAATTCATGATATCGTGCTTTTAAATAGGATATGGTTCAATATCGGATATGTCGGTTTTTGATTTAAAAGTTTTGCACGAAATGATTCTCGAGTTATAAAATACCACAAGTGCACGGTGCGTTGACGCAATCCGGCAAGTACAGATCAATCCACAGGGAATGAACATCACGACGCTCTTTTGAGTTAGGAACAAATGTTTCAAAATTGAGTTTGTCACGTTTTTATACAAAGAATGCGATCTAAAGAATAAAATGATATATACGGAATATTTAGGATAAGATTTGGTAAATTAACTTATGGCGTTACTCCTAACTCTCAATTTTGATTCAACTCCCATTTCTAGTTTTTATTTGATTTTAAAAAAGCATGTCACATCTAAACCGATTACAAAGAATCGTTTAGGATACGATATCAAAATCAGAACAAAAAAACTACAAATTTCAAGGGTTTTTAGATGAAATAAGTATGAAATGTGCTAAGTGAAGTTAGCAAGTATATGACATATGCTTGTGTGGTTGCATGTCCTATCTAGCTAGTTCACTACACTCAGCTAAATTTAACCCTCCTTTCTACTTCTATTCTTAATACAACAAAAATAATATGTAAAGAAAGAATAGAATATGTTTTAAAGGTTGATTTGCAACCATTCAAAACAACATTTCCTATCAAGCAATAACACAATAATATTGTACACATTAAAAGAAGAAATTCAATAAGTGCTAAGAATCAAGAATGAGGGGTTGGAAGGCAAGCCAATCATCAACCTACCTCATTATTGCCTAAATAAATACTACTCACACATCATGGTAAAGAGAACACAAATAAGTAAATAACATATAAAGAGAATGCAAGAAAAAAGTAAAGAAGAGATACAAGAATCATAATTGAACATAATGAAGTTTTTATTGATATGGAATCCAAGTACACGTAAATGAGTTCAATTACCAAAATCTAATCATGCAAGCTCAAGAATAGAAGTTGCAAGACAAGAGAAAGGCAAAGAAATCAATCAAATCTCTAGAACTACAAAATCTCATCATAAGTTTTTACAGGTAGTGAAATGTACATCCCTTTCTCACAAACTAGTCTGCTATTTATAGAACTTGTAAAAACAGAAGTTGCATATAATAATGAGTTGATGTGACCAAGATTAATACCCTGAAGAAAAGTGAAACCAACTGGGCTAATAGGGGCCACAATTTGCGGTCAGTTTGAATAAACCGGCGGCCATGAGAGTGAGAGTGGGGCCCATCTTGGTTCTGTGATTTTCTATCATCAATATTATCTTCTTGTATTTGCAATTTTGTCTAGATATTAAGAAAATAAAATCTGGAGTCTTGGAGGGAAAATGTATGTCTTGAAACTCCATCGCATCAACACTTTTCAAAATTACTCGTTGTTTTCAAGCCCACTTGCCAAAAGTGTGTTCTTCTCATATCATTTCTGGCCACCAAGATGCATGCATCTAAAAAAAACTCTTGTGTTCACACTTGTAGACATGTTTTGTGCACTTTTCATGAAAAATATTTTGTGCACTTTTGATTTTTTTCAAAAAATCTTAAAGAATTCCGATCGGTTTTCCGTTCCGGTTGCAGTGTCGGCTCACAATGTTGTATCCGTGCATTTTGAGTCTATTTTCCGTATTTTGTCATGAATACCTGTACCCCGACTTATTGAGCAGACACGGATTAATCGTACCGATATATCACAAAGTTGATAGCGAATGAGTGGTATTGAAATGCAGTTTTACATAATGAACATATTTTTAGGATTTGACGTTGCATATTGCATCTAGGTTAAATCACAAAGACGATATTTTTAAGTTTAACGACACATTATATCTAGATTGGATTTATCGACACATCGTGATCCAAACCTTGATGCCCCGTCAATTAGGTTTAATGTCAATTCAACTCTCATATTCTTACTGCCGTCCATCAAATAATAAATACAGTATAACGCAATATACTCATACATATCTACAGTATACATACTAATAATACTGATTCATGATAATATTAATAAACCTTCACATAAGATTCTATAATCTTACTACTAAAATAATCTATGTATTTAGACTTACATGTGATCTGTAATTAAAAAATTGATTAAACGATGAACAGCCCGTTTATAAAACATAACTATTATGTTATGTACTACTTAATTCATATTTAAATTTAATCAAACATCATTATATAATTATATATTTGATATGTTTTCAAACGTCGTAAATTTATCAATAGTAATAATATTATCACTGTAAGATTTAATCTTGCATTGCAGTGACTCGCATGTAAAGAAAGTATAGGATACTTGTCTCGAGATGAATATCATGATGACGTAGAGAACGACGGAAACTCGAGTCTTGAAACCGACGTCAATATATCATCCTGGATCTGCAACCCAGCGAGACGAAGCCGCGACACGGAGAAGACGACGGCTGCGCTGGAACTAGGTGACGACGACGAGAGATCGGTTTGGAGAAATGAGAGGAAGAAGACGGCGACAGCGCTGCTGCTGCACGGAGGACGAAGCGATGGAGACGACGAAGAGTATGGTGCTCGGCCTAGGTCTGCTCTCGTAGGGCCAGGGCTTCGGCCGAGTTGATGCCACGGGGACCAAGAAGTCGTGGCTGGAGGATGAAGAAGATGACGGCGCTGACGATGACTGGAGTTGGGTCTGCTCGGGAGAAGAAGAAGATGAAGATGGCTGTGACGGCGACGTGGGTTTGGATGCTCTGTCGCGGTTAGGGTCTCAGCTATAGGTTTTTGAGAAGGGGATGAAGATGGAGTCGCTCACGGCTAGGGTTATGGGTTTAGGGTTTTTGATTTGAGGGGAGAGAGATGATATATATGTTTAAATGGATGGATACACTATGCACTTAACCCCTTTTATCAAATTGGTTTACAGATTTGCAACTTTAATAACTCATTGAAATCTCTAACAATTATCCTAAAGATATATAACAATATTTTACAACTAATATCAATGTATAAAACGCTGTATATATCATATACTAATATTACCTAATATATGGCATATTCTATTCAACTGAACATTAATAAATTTATGATAAATGCAAGCATATAGAGACACATAAAGTAATTCGTATAATAAACAATTATAAATAATAATTTTAAACAAAATATTATGTGATAAAGATAAATTATAATATATACATAAATATGTTGATAATTAGTTAGAAAAATATGAACAACATATTTATTTATCTTAAATGAAATGTTAAACAACAATTAAAATAGTTTCATTTGAGCAATTATTAACTAAATACCATTTCTATATCGTACATCTGTTGTAGGGTGTTACAATTATCATGATTTTTCTAATTCTCATAGAATTAGACTTGCAAAATGGAAACTAAAAGGAGAGGCTAGAATGTACTGGACTAGACTGGAAAACAAACGTAAAATTTGCCGAAAAGATTTTATTTAATATTGGAAGGATATGAAAACTTGATTGATAGAAGAATACTCAAACGGTCTGGATATGAATATAGAATAGCCTTAAGGACAGTTACATCTAGAGTTTCTTTTAAGGTTCCATTTAGGAGGAGTGCTGATCATTATGATGATGTCCGTGATTATCGTGATCATGATAATTATGAGTATATTGACGACGACGACGACGACGAGTATTATATGTTAAGACCGCGGAAACAATGCAACTCTAAGTCTTCATCGACATCTAGAAAAATTGTGTCGTTTACAGATACCACTTGTCAGCCGTCTACAGTTGAGTATACTAATGTCATTAGCGAGACTCTCAAGAAACCCCTTGTTGTCGGTACCGCTTCTAACATTTTTATAGTCTCTAAATCCAGTCATTGATAGTATATACGATGAGAGTTCTAGTCAGTCTCCAGATCGTTCGATAGAGTGTCATGAGATTTTGTAGGGTCTAGTGATGTGATAGTTAAGTCTCATGATATCATAGCTAATCCTATGTTTGATCAAACTTCCATTGAGCCTATACAGTTGGTTATTCAGGTTAGTCTAATGACACATGTTGATATTCCTTTTTGTGTTAATAGTTCATCTAATATTAATTCCATGACTGGGTCATAAGTAGCTTTCATTCCATACATTCATGTGGATCCGAGCGATTTTGATGCTATCAGTCAACATGTTGACACTTTAGTGCAGCCAGATGTTGTTAGGTTTAGGCTTCGATCCATTATAGATGTACTGCCTCCGACATTTAGGAGAGAGCCTCAATTTTTCTCATTCTCCTCAAGACACAACACTACCACTATACATGCTGCTGCTACTGACTCTAGAGTGTTTAATGGCTTTCATCTTTATGATGTGAATGATAGGTTGTATGAGTGGTTGGTGCTAACATGTGGACTATTCAAAGCGTTGGCGTAATTTTTCGAGTCGTATCCTTAAGGTGTTAATTTAGAGTGAGTCTACATTTTTATTCACAGCATCTGCGTGTTTGCATATTGAGATCCGACAATAGATAGTCGTGATGAATAGATTTTATAAAAGTGCAAATAATATTTACATGCGAACTAAAAATTTAGATTAGGAGATGAGTGTGATGAAGATCTAAAGAGGTAATGAAAAGAGGTAATGAACCTAACACCCAAAGTATAGATTCCTACTATATTTTTGAAAATTTGGATCAAATGTCTAGATTAGATATTTTGATTGTCTAGATTAGATATTTAACACTATTAAAGTTGACCATTAAAAACGTGGTTTTCAGTAATTTTAAAAGCAAAGGATAGTTTTCTGCCACATGCCGAAATCCAAGGGAGTTCTTGGCAAATAAGCCTTAATTATACACTAATCATTAATAATATTACAAACTTTTATGCAAACTAGAAATGAGAAAATTGTTGCATAAAATTTTGAACTCAATACTAAAAGCTCGATTCCTTGTTGCAATAGCCCAGCATTCTTGTAGAAATTCACATCCTAAGATAAAAATTCTGTTTCATTCTTGGGGCTGTAAAATTTTCTTGCTTTCTATTCACTTACCATTTATATCTAACAAAATGGTACAAATCACATCCCCTTGGTTCCAAGTCATGATAGTATTTTGACATTTTACCATTGATGTTTTTACAAACTTCATACATAGAAAATGTAGTATTAAATTTGAACTCAATACTAAAAGCTCAATTCCTTATCCAGTAGGCCAGCATCCTTGTAGAAATTCACAGTATCCATAAGAGTCTCCTCCAATGGCCTACATTTCCACCCCAACCTCTTCAACTTATCTGAACTCAGCAGGAAATCTTCATCAACCTCATTATATCTGCCATTCAAAAATAATAAAAGTTCAGTGTAGTTTTTCCCCCAAAGGCAAGGGCATAAAGCCCAAATTATATATTAAAAAGAAAAAAGTTACAGAATAAAAAAAATGAAAATAAATGAACAAGATCAAGACCATCACAAAATAATAGTTCAAGATCGAAGTTTTAAGAAAATAGATAGTGCATTCCAATTATGAGCAATTGATCCACCACCAAGATCCGTGACATCAAAAAACCTAGCTATTCTTATGGAAGTATCGAAAATGACATCACGAAGAATAATCTCTTTAGTCCTACAATGGGGCCTAAACATTTGGTTGTTTCGCTCTTTCCATATGTTCCAAATAACGTTCGCAACCACCATATGTAGAATCGCTCCAATCAGTATTTTACTTGAGCTCTTAGTTTGAATGATATCAATTAAACCAAAAAGAGTAATAGGTGGATTAACTATGAAACTCACGAGCCAGTGACACACTGTAACGTTTTGAAAATCGTTTCGGTGAAATTTCGAAAAAAACGGTAAAATAAGAGGGGTTTCTGTAAAAAGTCAAAATACAAATATCTTTATTATAAAATTATATATACATATTCTAGCTATATAATTGCTAGTATTTGGTGTTTATTGACCAACTGGTGAAATTTTAAATTTTCTGAAAAATTTTCCGAAATTAATTATTTTAATATTATTTTAAGCCGGTAAGAAAATACATTAAATTAGCGATAAATACAAATTTAAATGGGCTAATTTTAATCTTTAAAATCATGTTAATTAAAATCTAGTTGTAATATAATTTTTTAGTATTTTATTTCAAGTTTTAATTGGTTTATTTTATGGAAAACAAAAATATAGTTATTTTGAACTAAAACTTGCAAATATGGTATTGTGGGGGGTCTTTTTGAATAGAATTTTTTTGTAAAGTCTCTCACACTCACTCTCACTCCCCTTGGCCGGCCCCACACTATTGTAGCAGCCCAAGAATTTTATTTCCCTCTTTTTGACCTTAAATCATGTGAGAAATGGGTTAAAATAAGATTTTTATATATAGTAAAGTAGGTGGGGGTATTATGGTAATTGGGAAGGGTTTTGACTTGGATCTTTTGGCATCATCCCCTCGCGTTTTCCCCCCCTTCCTCTGCTGAAACCAGCAGCAGCAGCCCCCTCCCCCCCTTTCTTCTTCTCTTTTCTCTTCAAAATTCCATCAAAAAATCATCCAAAATGCTTCAAAAATTCCACAAAATCAAAATCTAATCCCTACCCATTTTTACTTGACCATTCTAGTATGGATCTTGGTGAAGGGAAGCATGTTTGGGAGGCTAGATTTATGCTAGATTTCAAGATGATTGTGGGGTAAATTCTTAACCTTATGTCTAATTATTGTTTGAATATTTTAAATCTAGCATAATTAGTTAATAGTTTGGGATTAATTGAATGTTTTGAAAAATATAGTAAGGGTTTGTGATTTCAATTAGGGTTTTTATCATATCATTAGGGATGCAAGGTTTAGTTTAACATCTTAATGTATGTAAAACCTAGTTCGGTTGATTAAATTGCACTTGTTATATGTAATTTGTCCAAATTGCTTAAATTACAAACTAGGTTTTTGTAAACCTTGAATTTGATTAAGAGAAAAATGTAATTAGGTTTTTCATGACTTCATTAACATTATTAAGTGTAGTTTAATACTTTAGTTCATGAAAATCCAAGCTAGATTGTAGTTTGTGCATTTTTGCTATAAAATTGTTAAAATTTGGGTATTTTGTAAACTAAAATTTTGGGGTTTATGGAATTTAATAAGATTAAATTATGGGAATTATTTTTATGACTTATTTAAGATGTTTAATAAGTATTATGGCCATTAAATTTGTTCAAACGTCGAGTTTTGTACTAAAACGGGTAATTTGTGCTTGCTAGATTTTCGGGAAAATGGCTTTTAAAGTGAATTTGGGGTTTTTATGAATTTTAATCTATTTTATATTATAATTAGTGCTTGTGATTGTACAAATGAGTGTGTTTAGGTTTTTCTCGATGGTTTGGCGTTTGTACGCGGACGTCGAGGAATTTTGGGTTGATTTGTGAAAGCAACCATTGGTTTTGACCTATATGGGTTTCGTGTGTCGTTTTGATCATGAGTCGGATTTTAATGCGATACGGTAAGTTATGATATGTAGGTACCCATGTGGACTTTGAGACGACAAGCAAGCGCGTGGCGACGTCGGCACCGGCGAGCGAGGACCAGGTGAGTAGATTTATATCTACGGGGAGAAGTCGGGTGGATGGCGTATAGCACCCCCGCAGTTCGTGGTGATGTATACGAATACGTATACACACATTTATTGATTATATATTGTTTGAGTTTATTGATGATAAATATGGATGGTTTAGTATCGCGAAACCCTAGAGTAGTGGTCGCACCATACATGCACACACCTACCCATACTTGCATACATTCTTCTTCCATTTGTGTTTACGGGAATATATATATAGTTATGTGTTCACATGGGTATGGGACTATGTGTTCACATACGGATTTGAGGATGATACTTGGGATTGAGATGAGTCGATGAGATTTGTGTTGAGGTTGTGATATCGGTGATATGGCAGGATTCGTACTTGAGGTACGTCCTGATGTTATAGCGGATCTTGGGGCGGCGATACGGGTGAATAGTGTTATAAATAAAATGGTCGACATGTGATCGTGATATGAGACATGATATGCTAGGATATTGATATTAGGCCGTATCGGGCGATGTATACCCCTTGATGATGATATGTGCTGACGATATCGGTTTGTACGAGATTGTCGATCAGTAGTCAGATCATGAGTATATTGAGGATATTAGTATTGTACTAGACATAGGTCAGTACCCTAGACTATGATCTTGGATAAAAAGGATACTAGAGAAATAGTGTGAGGGATATAATATTGACCCGTACCCAGATTTGGGGATGCCGTACGACGGATTTACGTACGAGCTATATCTTGATGATTGATCCGCACTCTTGACTTGGGATGTCTGATTATAGATATGGTATCGGATATGATATTATTGAGGCGGGATCACCGACTAATATATATACAGGTATGTATATGTATCGACTTAGATGTTAGGCGGTTCCTTACCTGTAGTCCAGCTTGTTAGCTTAGCCCTTTAGTTTAGTTTAGTTATTAGATTAGATTCGACTCCTACCTATTTCAAAAGCTAACGAATCGTGGGTATTTTAAAAGACTGGTCAAGGGATCCTACGGATATTTCAAAAGACGTATTTTTTCATAAAAACACCGTAGCCCCTATTTTCAAAACCCCATGATTCGTGTTATTTCAAAAGGCACCATTTGTAGGATTTATATTAGGGTAATGCAGATTAGTTATCGTTGCGTCTAGTATTCAGCTCCCGCTCATTATTGTTGTTCGCTCCGCATCGCATGCTTATATTATGATTCATATCCTATTATTAATATCATGCTGTTAGGACACCAGCACCATTACCGATGACGCGTATGTACCACGTACACTTACTTGCCGGCTCACACACATCTTCATCGGTAATTGTCATGTCACGAACACTTTAGAAAATACTATTTCATTTGACATAGGTTGTTAGCTAATAGTTTAGACATGATATTAGTGTACTTGCCTTATATGCTAGTTAGACATTGTAGTTATTGCCTACTACTTCATGCATGTTATTATTCACTGTTGTGTCGCATTCATGGATTCTCATGCCTATATTCACTATTTACATGCTATTGATGACTTGGATTCGGATTTCATGAGATTTCTTGGATTTGGAGAAAAACCGCAAAAACATAAATAAAATTTCTCTCTTTTAAAATAAAAAAGTGCGGTTTTCCCATGATGTATGAGTCGTCCACCATGAGTTTGCTGATGGATTTCGAGACCCGATTCGAGGAGTGGAGGAACCGTTTCGGGTACATGGTGGGCCCGGTGCGGTACCCCGGGGCAAGAGGATCGTGTTGTTGACGTTGAGCCTGGCAGGGGAGCACTACCAACCGGTGATTTTACCCGACGCGTCGGATATCCGGAGGATACCGTCGTGATCTTGAGATAGATGGTAGGGGCCGGTCTGGATTGACGGCGCCTTAGATATTGAGATTGAGATTTTGAGATATTGAGGTACAGAGATTGTGATACAAAGATATCGAGATATTTGGACACTTATTTTGTGTCGATGCTGGGCACTGTTTTATGCTGATTTCATTTATGGTACCTCACTTTTAAAATACAGAAATCTCAATGATTTATGAAAACAGTTTTCTTCAGTACATGCATTCTGTTTCATGCATTCATACATTGCTACCTGAGGCACTGACACGGGCACATGGAATTACACTTGGGTTAGATATTTGCCATAACCATTGTTATGGGTTGCTGGTTATATATTTGAGGATATATTATGATCATTGACCTAGGATTGCGTTATTTATGCGATTTCTTTTCGTAGATGTTTTTCTATTCACGAGTTGGCAACTCACCCCCGTTGTGCCCCAGTTTCTTGCAGGTTTCGCCGTACAGGTTTCATTACGGCTTGCTGGCACTATTTCCATTTCCGGGTGACTTGCTAATAGGTGGGTTTATTTGTATCGCACTCATCATTATATCTTGTATATCATTATTCTGTTGTATCTAGAAGTTCCATCAACCAAACATGTATTTATTTTTGAGATAGAGACCAGTGATGTTATTCTTTCGACCTTAGAGTCGCGCATTGTATTTCTGTGGTTTTCTTGTGGTTTTGAGTTTCCTTTTGAATTTTGATTCTCGCCGTTGGCGTTGTATATTATATTACTTGTGTGGTTGTGACCGTCGATTGACGAAGAGCTAGCTCCCGCTTGGGGATGCCTTTTTATTGATTTCGTATACTATTCATGTTGTATCCTGTTTGGGGGCCAGTATTTACAAAGAAGACTCTGCCGAAATTTTCGAGAAATATTTGATGTTTTTTTAAAAACTGCATAATTCGGCTTATGCTATTAAAACTACTTGTTTTAAATTGGTTTTCCTTCACTCTGATAATTTTCTTGGTTTGGATTTCTGGGATTTCGGCTCACTTAGATTACGTACGCCTCGAGACGTTCGTAGTTTAAGTGCCGGTCATGTTCCGTACTTTCGGGGCGTGACAAAGTTGGTATCAGAGAGTTAGGTTTTACCTTCGGAGCGTAGGATGACCCTTGGTTGATGGAATACGTGACTAAAGTAGAGTGACGTACCGTAGGTATGTTCCGCGGCATATTTACGATACGCTACTCCACTTAAGAAGCCTTAGGATATACATTTCTTTGCTCAGTATTATATTCATTCTG
The DNA here is from genome assembly GCA_030015575.1 of Agapanthus africanus. Classification (NCBI taxonomy): domain Eukaryota; kingdom Viridiplantae; phylum Streptophyta; class Magnoliopsida; order Asparagales; family Amaryllidaceae; genus Agapanthus; species Agapanthus africanus. The sequence goes on from CM057342.1 coordinate 308,141,764, forward strand.
ATCTAGCCTCATCAGTATCAGTTATGGGTTTGCTGCCACGATTACGGGCAAGGAGAGCTACAGCTAGAGTTGCGGTCAGCACGAGCTCGTCACGAACGAGGACTGACCAGGGCGAAATTCCGGCGACACACGATTGCGGAGATGTGTCATTTTACTGTGTTTCCGCGCTACGAGCGTTTGGCGGATCGCCTTTATGAGATTTCTCGGACGTGCCGATCAGTATCAGAGGGTTGGGCCACTGACAGAGGCCAGCCAGATTTTGATGACCGTTGGTGTGTTGATTATTCATGATGGTCGAGGCACTGTTCAGCGTGCAGACGAGTAAGCCAGTTGCTGCTGCGAGCGACGAGATATCGACCTAGATATTGGAGCTATTACAGTACGAGTTGTACGAAGAGATGATAGAAGGTCGCTAGTCACCAAGGATGAATGACTAGGACATGTGGATCGTTCGCCTACCCCGATGCGAGGTCATCAGATAAATTGATTCCAGCTAGAGACGACTTCACGCGGAGACGTTGAAAGTCGACAGAGACGATCGAATGTCAGACACCTATTATTCCAAGTTTAAAGTATTCGGAAAGACATGCAGTCAATTCTATGGACCCTCTAGAAGAATGAAACCCTAACTCGACTTAATGACCGTGTGAAAGCCTTTGAACCTTCGGGTTTGCGGCAGTTCTACGACGCCATTAGTGAGGCTTGGGTTTGCCCTTCTACGGCTGGACCACCGATGCTGTGGTATGTACTCGATACTATTAAACTGTGCCCAAGATGTTGAGCTCTTAGGGGATTATGAGGTTTTGATGACTCGATCGGATGGCTCGACTTAATCCGGATGCTAGGTGGTGAGATGCATTTCTTGGGAGACTCCCGATACGAGAATAGCCGTTGGAGCTCAGTCCATGCAGCCACGACGAGACGAGTCTGAAGCGGTCGACATTAGAGAAAAATGGAGTAAGAGGTTCGTACAAGATCTGGATATGATGACGTTCCCCTCCGCCGACATCAGAGATGCGATGCGCATGCCGAGGCAGAGTACTGGATATACCTTTCAGAAGGAGTCGCGATGGGTATGCAGCCGTTCTAGAGCAAGATGTAGATATAGGAAAGGACGATGACTTCCGGACAGTTGGCAGAGACGAGACATGGAAGAGACCGTGAGCAGGATTCCTTCCAGGTCACTGCTGCAATGATACTTGCACCCAGGATCAGATGTGTCACGTACATTCAGAGAGCCAGAGGCCGACGCCAGTGATATGCTGTCTTACGAGTGGTCGCGATGATTGACCGAGAGATGACCAGAGAAGTGCCAGAACGGGATCATCCCCGTTAGCACACCTGACAGGGCCGATGGACCGATGGACCGAGAGATTGGTAATTCACAGTAAAGACCTTGACCCAGGAGTGGTCATTGTTACGCACACCAGCAGGCCAGAGTTCATGATCATCGACGAGACGTCCCACTAGTGACCGCGACAGTTGGCCCGAGATTCTTAGAGGATGCGCTTGAGCGGTACTATTCCGCCATTATTGATTTTGGGTATTTTGGGCGATCTATTCGCATGATTGATTTTGATGATTGAGTTTCACGATATTTGTTTTCATGCACCATGGTTGCACCTACTGAGTATTTATGATTTTTGCACAGTTGTTGCACTTGATATCGTTTTCGTGCCTTGGTTTCTCACGTTTATGATTTTATGGGTTCCATACAGTTGAGTAGATTTTGTGCGTATATACGCACACGATTTGGTTTTTACACTCGGTATGATTCACATATGCTTGCAGTGCAGTGATACGCATTTCGTGCACTTAGACGCACTGGACTTCGATTTCGATTGTGATACTCGATATTTGTTTTGTGCACCTTGTGCACCTGATTTGATTTTGCGCATGTTTGGCGCTTGATATTGGATTTCATGATTTCGTGCATGATGGATGCACCTGGTTTTGATTTTCGCGCATGTTGAGCGCATGTTTTGAAAAGCGATTTTGGTGCACACCAGATGTACTAAATCGAGATTTTTCGTGCGTGTCAGACGCACCTGTCCTTGCTGTCAGGCACACACGTTGCCTATGACAGATGTTGTGTGCACACCCGATGCACTTAGATGTTGTTTCAGTGCGCATGTATAGCACCTATATGGATTTTGATTTCCGTGCGCACCAGACGGACATAGCATTTATATGCATATTTTGGGATTTATTTCTTATGGAACAGTACGTTTTTATGATGATTGCTATGAGTTTTTGTACTAAGCAGGACTAGTCAGAGGACAGTACCTGAATATATTTTGCATGCATTGATAGTTATTGAAGGGATTTCCAAAAAGCGAGCTATAGTCTCAGTATTTAACTACGTGTCTGATATGACACGAAATGTTTAAAACAAGGAGACCCTTCTAAATTGTTTCCCAAACGGCGGAACGTACATTTCAAACAAAGGTATATATGTATATAGTTATTTTCTTATGATAGACGTCCGCCACTGTGCAGTGTTATGTGCATTGCACAGCAACTTAAAGGATTTGGCATGCATTTCCTCCTGATATTTACATGTATAGTTCCGATTTATAGCATATCAGTCTTGCTTGAGATTTGGCATTCGTGTCTTCACCTTGAGTCCGATGATTGCGGGATGCTTGACGGAGTTTTGATTTCGAGTTATCTACTCATTACTCATGCGCATGCATTGCGCTATGATGCGTTTATATATTTATGATTTCGGAGCCCCGGCGATTTGATGGTTTTGGCTGAAATATTTTAGTATTTGGGGGGAGTTTTAATTTAAATTCGGGGACCGAATTTTTTTAAAGGGGGAAGATTGTAACGTTTTGAAAATCGTTTCGGTGAAATTTCGAAAAAAAACGGTAAAACAAGGGGGTTTTCTGTAAAAAGTCAAAATACAAATATCTTTATTATAAAATTATATATACATATTCTAGCTATGTAATTGCTAGTATTTAGTGTTTATTGACCCACTGGTGAAATTTCAAATTTTCTGAAAAATTTTCCGAAATTAATTATTTTAATATTATTTTAAGCCGGTAAGAAAATACATTAAATTAGCGATAAATACAAATTTAAATGGGCTAATTTTAATCTTTAAAATCATGTTAATTAAAATCTAGTTGTAATATAATTTTTTAGTATTTTATTTCAAGTTTTAATTGGTTTATTTTATGGAAAACAAAAATATAGTTATTTTGAACTAAAACTTGCAAATATGGTATTGTAGGGAGTCTTTTTGCATAGAATTTTTTTGTAAAGTCTCTCACACTCACCCTCACTTCCCTTGGCCGGCCCCACACTATTGTAGCAGCCCAAGAATTTTATTTCTCTCTTTTTGACCTTAAATCATGTGAGAAATGGGTTAAAATAAGGTTTTTATATATAGTAAAGTAGGTGGGGGTATTATGGTAATTGGGAGGGGTTTTGACTTGGGTCTTTTGGCATCATCCCCTCGCGTTTTTCCCCCCTTCCTCTGCTGAAACCAGCAGCAGCAGCCCCCTCCCCCCCTTTCTTCTTCTCTTTTCTCTTCAAAATTCCATCAAAAAATCATCCAAAATGCTTCAAAAATTCCACAAAATCAAAATCTAATCCCTACCCATTTTTACTTGACCATTCTAGTATGGATTTTGGTGAAGGGAAGCATGTTTGGGAGGCTAGATTTGTGCTAGATTTCAAGATGATTGTGGGGTAAATTCTTAACCTTATGTCTAATTATTGTTTGAATACTTTAAATCTAGCATAATTAGTTAATAGTTTGGGATTAATTGAATGTTTTGAAAAATATAGTAAGGGTTTGTGATTTCAATTAGGGTTTTTATCATATCATTAGGGATGCAAGGTTTAGTTTAACATCTTTATGTATGTAAAACCTAGTTTGGTTGATTAAATTGCACTTGTTATATGTAATTTGTCCAAATTGCTTAAATTGCAAACTAGGTTTTTGTAAACCTTGAATTTGATTAAGAGAAAAATGTAATTAGGTTTTTCATGACTTCATTAACATTATTAAGTGTAGTTTAATACTTTAGTTCATGAAAATCCAAGCTAGATTGTAGTTTGTGCATTTTTGCTATAAAATTGTTAAAATTTGGGTATTTTGTAAACTAGAATTTTGGGGTTTATGGAATTTAATGAGATTAAATTATGGGAATTGTTTTTATGACTTATTTAAGATGTTTAATAAGTATTATGGCCATTAAATTTGTTCAAACGTCGAGTTTTGTACTAAAACGGGTAATTTGTGCTTGCTAGATTTTCGGAAAAATGGCTTTTAAAGTGAATTTGGGGTTTTTATGAATTTTAAGCTATTTTATATTATAATTAATGCTTGTGATTGTACAAATGAGTGTGTTTAGGTTTTTCTCGATGGTTTGGCGTTTGTACGCGGACGTCGAGGGTTTTTGGGTTGATTTGTGAAAGCAATCATAGGTTTTGACCTATGTGGGTTTCGTGTGTCGTTTTGATCATGAGTCGGATTTTAATGCGATACGGTGCGTTATGATATGTAGGTACCCATGTGGACTTTGAGACGACAAGCAAGCGCGTGGCGACGTCGGCACCGGCGAGCGAGGACCAAGTGAGTAGATTTATATCTACGGGGAGAAGTCGGGTGGATGGCGTATAGCACCCCCGCAGTTCGTGGTGATGTATACGAATACGTATACACACATTTATTGATTATATATTGTTTGAGTTTATTGATGATAAATATGGATGGTTTAGTATCGCGAAACGCTAGAGTAGTGGTCGCACCATACATACACACACACACCCATACTTGCATACATTCTTCTTCCATTTGTGTTTACGAGAATATATATATAGTTATGTGTTCACATAGGTATGGGACTATGTGTTCACATACGGATTTGAGGATGATACTTGGGATTGAGATGAGTCGATGAGATTTGTGTTGAGGTTGTGATATCGGTGATATGGCAGGATTCGTACTTGAGATACGTCCTGGTGTTATAGCGGACCTTGGGGCGGCGATACGGGTGAATAGTGTTATAAATAAAATGGTCGACATGTGATCGTGATATGAGACATGATATGCTAGGATATTGATATTAGGCCGTATCGGGCGATGTATACCCCTTGATGATGATATGTGCTGACGATATCGGTTTGTACGAGATTGTCGATCAGTAGTCAGATCATGAGTATATTGAGGATATTAGTATTGTACTAGACATAGGTCAGTACCCTAGACTATGATCTTGGATAAAGAGGATACCAGAGGAATAGTGTGAGGAATATAATATTGACCCGTACCCAGATTTGGGGATGCCGTACGACGGATTTACGTACGAGCTATATCTTGATGATTGATCCGCACTCTTGACTTGGGATGTCTGATTATAGATATGGTATCGGATATGATATTATTGAGGCGGGATCATCGACTAATATATATACAGGTATGTATATGTATCGACTCAGATGTTAGGCGGTTCCTTACCTGTAGTCCAGCTTGTTAGCTTAGCCCTTTAGTTTAGTTTAGTTATTAGATTAGATTCGACTCCTACCTATTTCAAAAACTAACGAATCGTGGGTATTTTAAAAGACAGGTCAAGGGATCCTACGGATATTTCAAAAGACGTATTTTTTCATAAAAACACCGTAGCCCCTATTTTCAAAACCCCATGATTCGTGTTATTTCAAAAGGCACAATTTGTAGGATTTATATTAGGGTAATGCAGATTAGTTATCGTTGCGTCTAGTATTCAGCTCCCGCTCATTATTGTTGTTCGCTCCGCATCGCATGCTTATATTATGATTCATATCCTATTATTAATATCATGCTGTTAGGACACAGCACCATTACCGATGACGCGTATGTACCACGTACACTTACTTGCCGGCTCACACACATCTTCATCGGTAATTGACATGTCACGAACACTTTAGAAAATACTATTTCATTTGACATAGGTTGTTAGCTAATAGTTTAGACATGATATTAGTGTACTTGCCTTATATGCTAGTTAGACATTGTAGTTATTGCCTACTACTTCATGCATGCTATTATTCACTGTTGTGTCGCATTCATGGATTCTCATGCCTATATTCACTGTTTACATGCTATTGATGACTTGGATTCGGATTTCATGAGATTTCTTGGATTTGGAGAAAAACCGCAAAAACATAAATAAAATCTCTTTTAAAATAAAAAGTGCGGTTTCCCAATGATGTATGAGTCGTCCACCATGAGTTTGCTGATGAATTTCGAGACCCGATTCGAGGAGTGGAGGAACCGTTTCAGGTACATGGTGGGCCCGGTGCGGTACCCCGGGACAAGAGGATCGTGTTGTTGACGTTGAGCCTGGCAGGAGAGCACTACCAACCGGTGATTTTACCCAACGCGTCGGATATCCAGAGGATACCGTCGTGGTCTTGAGATAGATGGTAGGGGCCGGTCTGGATTGACGGCGCCCTAGATATTGAGATTTTGAGATATTGAGGTACAGAGATTGTGATACAGAGATATCGAGATATTTGGACACTTGTTTTATGTCGATACTGGGCACTGTTTTATGCTGATTTCATTTATGGTACCTCACTTTTAAAATACAGAAATCTCAATGATTTATGAAAGCAGTTTTCTTCAGTACATGCATTCTGTTTCATGCATTCATACATTGCTACCTGAGGCACTGACACGGGCACATGGAATTACACTTGGGTTAGATATTTGCCCTAACCATTGTTATGGGTTGCTGGTTATATATTTGAGGATATATTATGATCATTGACCTAGGATTGAGTTATTTATGCGATTTCTTTTCGTAGATGTTTTTCTATTCACGAGTTGGCAACTCACCCCCGTTGTGCCCCAGTTTCTTGCAGGTTTCGCCGTACAGGTTTCATTACGGCTTGCTGGCACTATTTCCATTTCCGGGTGACTTGCTAGTAGGTGGGTTTATTTGTATCGCACTCATCATTATATCTTGTATATCATTATTCTGTTGTATCTAGAAGTTCCATCAACCAAACATGTATTTATTTTTGAGATAGAGACCAGTGATGTTATTCTTTCGACGTTAGAGTCGCGCGTTGTATTTCTGTGGTTTTCTTGTGGTTTTGAGTTTCCTTTTAAATTTTGATTCTCGCCGTTGGCGTTATATATTATATTACTTGTGTGGTTGTGACCGTCGATTGACGAAGAGCTAGCTCCCGCTTGGGGATGCCTTTTTATTGATTTCGTATACTATTCATGTTGTATCCCGTTTGGGGGCCAGTATTTATAAAGGAGACTCTGCCGAAATTTTCGGAAAATATTTGATATTTCTTTTAAAAACCGCATAATTCGGCTTATGCTATTAAAACTACTTGTTTTAAATTGGTTTTCCTTCACTCTGCTAATTTTCTTGGTTTGGATTTCTGGGATTTCGGCTCACTTAGATTACATACGCCTTGAGACGTTCGTAGTTTAAGTGCCGGTCATGTTCCGTACTTTCGGGACGTGACACACACAAATCACCCAATTTGAGAATTGACACTCAAAAAATAAATGGTTGTGGTTTTCGGGCTCAAGGTTGCAAAAAATGCATTGTCCTCTATCACTGATGCCTCTGGTTTGAAGCAAATCAAGAGTTTTTGGTTTCCCAAGAGCGGCTTGCCACGGACAAGAAGAGTTTTTTGGGGTATTTTTGTGAAACCAAACAAATTTACTCCAAGGATAAACCCAAAATGGTTGAGATAATAATGATGATTTCACCGATTTTGTCGTAAAAATGCCCGAAGTAGAAAGTTTCCATACAAGGTATCTTTGACGATAGATCTATCAATATTAACCGACCGATAGTTCAGTGTTGCTAAGGTGCAAAGGTGCAATAGCATTAAAATTTACATGAAAGAAATACAAAGCTTACTTCTTCGGGTAATGGTAATCAGGAAACATGGCCTCTAGCTTTTCCATCAAATCAAGCACTTTCATCGGATGAGGCGCACAAATGTAACGGCCTGATGCTTTAGGATTCTCGTATACCAGAAGCAATGCATCGACTACATCTCGAACATCCACGAAATGCTTGATCTTGTTATCAATTGAGTCGCGCTTGCCTGTTAATGTGACCAAAGGATACCAAAAACCGATTACAACATGAAACTTTCTTTCTTTTTTTCCTAGTAATATAAATTCCCGGGTGCTAGTCCTATTCATATTTGCATCTGCCAACAAATTACCTGATATACGTATAAAAATACTAATATTAGTTATGTAACCAATCCATTCAGGCCACTATTATAATAGATAATGATGGCATGATGCTTTAGTCTGCACATTTGAGGGTAGAGTGGATTAGGGAAAAAACTCTAATGCTTTTCATCAACAAATATAATATGATGGATGAACAATACATATCATGCTCGTTCTATTTTCTTTAGTATCCATATGCTAATAATTAGTCCGACATATATGGTTTATTAAAACCACCAAATGGATTTCCTAATTAATAGAGGGATGATATGATCAAACAAGGACTTGAATGCAATGAACAAATTTTTGTAGCCATCTGTTAATATTTCCAAAAGAATCCTGAGTTTATGTAAAAACCCAAAAAATCCTCCAAACTAATTAAATCGCTCAAAATTAATAAACCTATCTTATCCTCCTCCTAAATGGACTTAGGAATCCCATCACATGCATACCGAACACGTAATTAAATAAATAACAACTTCTATGAACATCTCCCAAACATATTTTTGTATATGAAAATGAAAATTACTTTTCTAAGTATTATGTAGTTTATTACTCTCTCTTCCTTTGTATGTTTATATGGCTATCATAAATTTATTTTAAATATATATTCAAAACACAGTTAACACATGCACACATAGCTAAGACTATATAATTGGAGAAAAAACAATAAAAGAAATATATAGATTAGATACACACCTTTCAAGATGTTGACGAGGAACAAGCTGCTAGCATTCACTGTGGATTGGAGAAGTGGACCAAGAACCAGACATGGGCAAACGGTCACAACATCAAGCCCATGTTTTGTTGCATAATCCACAGCCTCCCGCTCTGCCAAGGTTTTTGAAAGACTATACCAATTCTGCGCCATTTTATAATGATTTGGATAAGGCTCGAATTTATTTTATATTAAGTCTAGAAAATTCGATAGCCGCTCAAGTTAAAATGGGTAGTTGATAAAACTGATTCAAGGAAAACAGTTTGCATCAACTTATTCAGTGCAGATGACAAGTGGATATTGTTATGCTTCCTTATCATGGCTAAGCAAGGTTGCATGGACACGAATACATTGACATGATACGACACGACACGACGGGATGCGGAAAAATTCCAAGATATAGGATACAGGGATAGAAATATACATTTTTAATACACACACAGTTGAGGTCCCATGAATCTAGCTCAGAGGGGGCATTGCATGTAGCAAGGGTTCCATTGAAAATTCTAAGTGTGTTGTATACAAGGTAATTTTAATTGAAAATATATAATGTAAATATAAATTGATTTGATAATAAATGAAAAAATTGTTTGCAATAATATTTTTGCAGAATTTATATCTCAAACTAGACCACGTATATAATCATAGTAGTGCAAGACGAATAATTGCAAAGTGCAAATTTATATTAGACAAATTGAATAGCAATGTTCTTGATAAGAAACAATTGAAGCTGTATACATTTTTATTTATTTATTATTTATTATTTATTTTTATCTTGGAAAAGAGAGAAGAAAAATCATTAATTCATTAGATTTTGGTTATAATAGTAGTTGATGATTTATGAAACAATATTTTTTTATCTAAAAATATATTATTATCTTCTCATTTTTCAAGTGAGACTAAACTCTTTAACTCTCAAAAGGCATAAAGTAGAATTTAATACTCAAGTTAATCAAAAAAATAGATAAATCTTGTCAATAGTGGGAATGGAATCCTTGACCTTTTGCTTCAAAATATCTCATACAACCACTTAAGTAATAGTTTCATTGTGTTGCGTTTTATAAACATAATATATATAATATATACATGTTATTGCATTACTGGATCAAAGTAGGGATTTAGTTTTCTGAAAAATCTCAACGGAGCGCGTGGCCCCGCTGAGCTCAAAGTGGGTCCGTGTGCGCGCACATATAATATCAAACCATAATTTCAGCATTTTCCATCCTATATTTAACATAAACTTAGTGAAAACCTTTTTCACCAAAGGAATGGACAAAATATAAAGCCAAAGAAAATAGAAGGTGTTTAAATGTTTCGTTGACACAGAGGGGAAGCCAACCTAAAGAGGTGACACAAACCTATCAACGTTGTGGTAGGACTGAAACAAATCACTGAAATCAGCAACCCATGGGTTTGAAATCCACTCTCTATGATACAATTCAGAATGACCAAAGTGAAATGTTATACAAAGATCTACCACTGCAACAGGCTCTACAATAAGGAAGACAAAATGATTGACAACCGGCAAGCGAGTCCACTTGAAACTGAGAAACTCATTCATCACTAGCCTAATAAAAAACCTGCAAGCACTTGAAGATTGTTTGTTTAAAAATTTAGCAACAAAATTGAGTATTATGGCAACCAAAATTCAGTATTTTTATCATAGGAATTATAATCGGAGATAAAAATGAGTAAAATAGCAAGAAAAGGCCATTAAATTGACGTTAAGTTCAAGAATTTGAGCAAAATTAGGGGTTTTCTCACCTTCAATTGAAGAATTAGGGGTCTTTTATAGACGTGGCTGCACTTCAGGAGAAGAGGGGGAAGAGTTGAGGGCTTTTCCTTTCTTGTCATGTGGGTACACTGAGGAGGAAAAGGAGTTTTTTTTTTTTTGGCGATGAGATTGAGAAGCTGAGGAGAAAGGGGCGACTTGGTTTTCGAAGCCAAGGATAAGCTAAGGAGAAAGGCTACACTGAGACGAGAAAGAAAATGTGGGAGAAAGAGGAGAATTAGGATTAGCAGCAGGTTTAAATTAGATAGAGGGTTGAACCCCTTTTCCTGCACCACACCGTCTCCCCCCTCCCCCCCCCCCCCCCCGAGTTGGGTAAGAGACGACTTGGTCTGCGAAGAGGACATGGAAATTTCATGTCCAACATGTGTCGTGTAGGTGTCGGGCACGAATCCATGTATGAGACTAGGTTTTCGCGGCACAAATGTAAATTTCATGTCCGACACGTGTTGGGCATGAATCCATCTACGAGACACTAGGTTGCACGGACACTCCCAACGGGTTGCCGTATTCGTATTTGGTACGTATCATACACCGACACTTGCAAGACACTTGCACGACACGTATTAGACGGATTGTATATAGGTCATATACGTATAGCATGTGCTCTATGCATGTCATATAAGTATAAACATATTTTTAGTATGTTATAAGCATATAGCATATTAAACTTGTTAATTTTTTCCTATTTAATGTTGTGATAATAGTTGATACCTTATTTATCTTTATAAGATTATATATATAGCCGTGTCACTGTATCCTATATTTTAGGATTTTGTCATGTCGTATCAGTGTCTTCATATAGGTGTCCATGCAACCTTGACGAGACGACTTGGTTCTCTAGGCGGACCTGTAAAATATCATGTCCGACACATGTTAGGAATGAATCCGTGTCCGAATCATGTCATGGACACGGGACCAATTTTCCTATGTCCATGAAACCTAGGTATCAGCGCTCTGTCCTGCTCAAGTCAGCTAGGAGGCAATTTGGTTTGCAAAGTGGATACGGAAATTTCGTGTTGAGCATGTGTAATGCACATGTCGTGCACGAAGCTATGTACGAGACAACTTGGTTTTCGAAGTAGACATGTAAATTTTGTGTGCAACATGTCTCGTGCACGCATCACGCATGAACTTGTGTCCGCTTCGTGTCTAACACAGACACAGTACCATTTTTCCTGTGTCCATGCTACCTAGTGGCTAATCAAAAATATATTCAACACATAGGTGATCCATTTTTCTACGAAACACCAGTATATTCTACATACTAATTGACAAGCAATCTTTCTGAGCGTCTGATAGCCTATGAGCAACAGCATACAATGCTTTAGTCATTACGTTAATAAGGTTAATCCCTTGTATAGTTACATGATTTATGAAACTGCGACTACATAGGGCACTCACGCATATGCATAGAACTTAATTCCAATATGTGGGTGGAAGTTTATTTAGCTTTTTTTATATTTAAGTCATAATGTCCAGTTAAAAAATTTCATATGTGCTCAATCAGAAGACGACACATTAATCACGCTTTTCCAACTGTTTATACAATGCAAAGAAAGAGAAAGAGACATGGATTAGAGAAGTTTCATTTTTCTCAACTTTCTCAAAAAAAAAGGGGAAGGGGAAGCACAAACATAATAAACCTAAATCCTAGTTTTCTTTGCCATCTGAATGATTGCTTTCTTCCAATTTTTTTCAGAAAATTCTTCTTACTTTGTTTATGACACTTGACCAGAGTCTAGGCCACCTAAACCCTTTCAAAACCAGTATACCATATAAAGAAGTGATGTTGATTGACACCGTGTTACTTTAAATAGAACAACTTAAAAGCATTGTTATGTAGAGGGTACTAATGAACTTCGAAAAGCAATGTTGAGATTGAAGCAAGGAGGAAGATACCAATAAGCACAAAGATTAAACAAGGCATCATAATATAGAACATACGTAAGTGGCCAATACAGATGCGGAGGCTAATAGTGATATAAAGAATTAGTAATATTGCAGAAAAGCAAAATTACAATAAGCATTGCATGTGACATAATGCATGTAGATAAGTACCTCAGTTATCCTGCAATATTCACTATCTGACCAACAGTCCTCATCCATGACCTTATCATGTGGCCAGTTCGGGACCATTCCAACTGCAGCAGCAGAGGAAACCACAATCGCTCTTTTTACTTTAGCCTCGGAGCATGCTTGAAGCACGTTCAAAGTGCCCATTACAGCAGGAGCAATTACTTCTACCTGCAAACTTTGATGCAGATTAAACTTAAGGTTCAAACAATTGTTTTCTACTTTAATCTAACAACACCCGTCATGTGGACGGCAACACAACCATTTCTTACACAAAAAAGGCTAACACGGTAGCAAAATATTCTATCAATTGTTATAGTGAGATTGAACAATTGTTCTAACCCATCCAATTGCTGCAAAATACAATTTATAATAAATGAAATAAGGGAGAAGAGAATGTCATTGCGATGATAGACCATGGAACGGACCACACACCTTTAGAGAAGGTCCATAGGAGTAAGGGTTAACAACATGTCTAATTGATTTCATCAATTTAATAGTGTTTACTTTTTAGCCATATTGACTATGAATAAGGGGAGATACTCGACATAAAAGCTAGAGACCAGAATATGGGTAAGGCACAGAGACCTCCCTATATTGCTCACACTTTTCAAGCTCAAGAAACCAGGGAGCAACATGGAAAATTCCCCTCCACGACAATTTAGAAAAGATTTCTTAGGAACAGCTATTCGTATTATTAAAGCAAATCCCCATTCATTAGTCAGATACAACTCAAACATAAGAGAACCTAAATATAATGCTAGTGAAGCTTGGTAAACTTCTGCGCAATTCTCTTCAAACATAAGCTTTTATCAGACCTAAGATTAGGGTTGCATCGGATCGGATATGGAGCGCATATGAGCATTACCATATCTGTATTTGTTTTCTATTGACGGATACGGATACTGACACAGTTCGGTAATAAAAAGTCATATCCATATTTGACAAAATCGTATATGGAAACAAAGCGGATATCATAGAGATAGATATGGATACGAATTCGATGTGCATAAAAAAGATTAAAGATAAAACAAATATCGATGCAGAGAGGATGCATGCATGTAATTGATACAATACTCATTTATTATGACTTAAAATATTTGGTAGAGACAAATATGTATGAAAATGAATATTATATGAAATGAGTTTAAAACGTATGGTGTAAATAAGCATTATTAACTAAAAAATTAATTTAGAATGATATATTTTCTTGTATTTGTTTGAGGATATCCGTAGCCGTAGCCGTAGCCGTATCCGTATATGTATCCATGTCCGAATTCATATATCCGGATATCCATATCCAGATAATTTTGCTAAAACCGTATATATATATAGAAGTGCTCCATTGCAAACCAGGAACTCCCGATCTACGACATATTTTAACGATCCGATCCGTTCAAGTTGATCACCCTACCCTTTAATATGTGTATAAAAAATCAAAGGATTTGAAGATATCTAGCCTATACATTGATGGATGCAAAAATGAATGTCTTTCGATAATGCAACATAAACTTCATCCGACGCAAAGGCTAGAGATCATCAAATCCTTTGATTTTTTATACATATATATTTGAGGGTAGGATGATCAATTTGAACAGATCGGATTATTAAAATATGTCGTAGATCGGGAGTTTCTTTAAAAAAGGCGGACCGGTTTGCAATGGATCACTCTCCTATATATATATATATATATATATATATATATAGGAGAGTGATCCATTGCAAACCGGTCCGCGTTTTTTAAAAACGGGAACTCTCGGTCTACCAAAAATTTGAACGATCCAATCCGTTCAAGTTGATCATTCTACCCTCAAATATATATGTATAAAAAAAATTAAAGGATTTGAAGACCTCTAACATATGCATCGGATGAAGTTTATGTCGCATTATCAAAAACCGTTCATTTTTGCATCCATCGATCTATTGGTTAGAGGTCTTTAAATCGTTTGATTTTTCATACACGTATATCTGAGGGTAAGGTGATCAACTTGAACGGATCGGATCGTTCAAATTTGTCGTAGACCGAGGGTTCCTGTTTTTAAAAAACGCAGATCGATTTGCAGTGGATCACTCATATATATATATATAGTGAAGAAAAGAGGCCATAGGAGAGAATTTATTTCTATAGCGTCGAAAAAATACACTCTCCACTGTTTTTTCCAACGATCGACACCAATCATCTTCATTTTTATCATCTAAGATGTGGATACACTAAATTTCATATGATTCTACCCCTTTTCACTGTTGAATTAGCAATATAAAAAAATCTGTTGTCGGTAAACCCACTAACTCAACAGTGAAAAAGTGGTTGAATCATATGAAATTTCTATATCTTACATGATAAATATGAAGATGATGAATGCCGATCGTCGGAAAAAATCGTGAAGTGTGTATTTTTTCGACGCCATTGGAGGAAATCCTCACTCTCTCACACACACACGGATGCAATCTCTCTCTCTCTCTCTCTCACACACACACACACGGGTGCAATCTCTCTCTCTCTCTCTCTCTCTCTCTCACACACACACACACACACGGATGCAATCCTACCTAAGGTACAAATACAATCCATTATTGCCTAATTGGTTAATTGCCTAGGAATGTGCATGATACATCATATCAAATGCCAATGAATCAACTGATGAGACATGAGTCAAATATATAGAAAATTGACTAGAAAATCACACTTGAAACTGCATCAGAAATATTTGCAACAAGTAACAAAGCTAAATACAATATCAAGAAGTCTTGCCTCGGGCTTTGGCACTTTTATCGAAGGAACAGGACTAGCAACATGGAACACACCTTCACATCCTAAAATAGCAGCGGTCACTGCCTCATAATCAAGCAAATCAGCCTTCAGGAGTTTCAGGTTGTCTGTGGCGTTATCCAAATCCTTCAAATGAGCATTCTTTTCTTCACCTGGAACATTTTTGTAGCAAAAGGTAAACTATAGTTCAAAAATGTGACTTGCCACATAAATGTCTTTCTCTACATTGAAAATTTAAACGCCACTGTTATAGATACAATGCTGAAGATGACAGCAAATTCTATGAAAATGAGATTTAAAATCAAAACTGTATTTAGCTCCATTTCCAACACTTCATCAAGGCTACATTATGCTTATAAGAAAGTGGGAAAAAGAAAACTAGAGGGATTAAATGAAGATACAGAAGTATATTGAGTCTCTCATTTTCACTATCAAACCAAACATAGCAATATAGCATAAATGGAAGGATGTAGAGCAGGTCATGGAAGAATTCTCAGATCGTTTGGATTTAAACAATCAGTAAGAAGCTTTGCATTTTTAGTGATCTTCCAAAGCCAATAACTTTACTTGCAAATTAATATAGTATATCATGCTTAAAGATCATGGTGTTTGCTGAAATTAAGCCCTTGACAAAAATTAGTCAACCGGATTTTGAGTAGGTGCTCACAACCGCACGGCTTCCTTCTCCTCAAAACCACCACCATCACCTTCTGAGAAAAATCTCTTCCTCAAACTCTTTGGTTATAGCTGAGCCTAGAGTTTCTGAACAACAAAATGAAAGCCTCGATCAGCAATTCCACTACACCTAAAAATTCATAAAATCATCTAGAAAAATGACCACCATTTGGTCCCCAGCCCATAACTTTTGATCCAAGCGTCAAGATAGCTATTATGACCATGTTTCCAAAAGACAATTGCATGCAATACAACAACGCTGTTGAAGTTTATCTCCAAAAGAAAAAAATGGGTGGGGGGCAGGGGGACAATACCAGTGAAGTGGTGCCAATTAAGTGGAGTTAAATTGGTATCGGGATTTCTATAAAACTAAGTTCTTTGAGAGATGTATGGAGTCTCGAATTTTTATAAGGAAAATTTGACAGACTTCTGTAAGTTTAGTTTATTTTCTGTTTTAGCCTGTTTAAGTTCATTTATTCCCATGCACATTTTTGCATTTTTTTCATTGCTCTGTGATATGCCCGAAATAATCATGGGCCGCCTGAGAGAGTGGACCAGAAATTGGTTAAGAGGGTGTAGAAGAAGGCCCATGCCTAATGAAGAACGTAGGGCAATCGCCCGCTAAGGCCAGGAGCCCCAGAAAAGATTTGCCCACTGCTGCTGTTAGAAGTCAGGAAATCCTCCAACGGTCCCTGAAATGACCAAACCACCCTCGACGTGATAAGTATCTAAAGATCAGTATTGTCAATGCGCAAGACGCGGTGTGAGACGCAAAGGGTCTAATGCGTCGGAGGCGTAAGGTGCTTGCCTCATGCGCATATCCAAATGTGTGAGGCGCACAAGTTTGTAATGAGATAAGAACAATCATATAAAATTCCCACTCAAAATTTTTCACTTTGGACCAAAAACCCGACACCAATAACAAAAAAGGAAGGGAAAGAAGAGAAGAAGCTATACCTAATTTTCTATTTTAGGTTACTCTAGTGTTGCCCTAGCCGAGAAAAACAGTTACAACTCGAGAAGAACCGGAGAACCTGAGAAGATGGAGGCCCTAGCCGTCACCGAAAAAGTCGAGGAGCCGCTGACGAGCTGACAATGAACTCAAAAAATCCTAGCCGATGACGAACTTACTAACGAGAGAAACCCTAGCTTTTTTGGGTGCTCTCGAATTGGTTCGAGTTAGTGTTGCCTAATAGCCACTTAATTTTTTGTTTTGGGCTCGACTTTGTTTTTTAAAAAAATCCAATAGTCATACCCGTTTGACCCATTTATCTATAACTAGACACTTAGAACGAGGCGTGAGGCGCACGTAAGGCGTGTGTCTTGAGCGCTAAGCGCGTGCCTCACCGCTCCATAGTGCCTCGAAGGTTCGAGAGACGCACTCCAATACCCGATTGAGCCTTTCTCCTAAGGCGCATGTTGGGAATAAAATTTACACCCAATTGCCAAAATTAAAAATCAAAAATTAAAAATCAAGTCAAAAGCCAATATCAAAAAGTCAAAGTCAACGTCCAGACAAATAGACCCAAGTCCAACCAATCCGGACCTAATCCCAAGAAATTGGGCCCACGCCCAGACCGCCTCAAGCCCAAGCGAAGCCGACCATCAAAAAAGAAAAAGAAATTTGTAATAAATAAATTCTGTATGCAAATAAGTGAAAATGTAATACAAATAGGTAAAAAGTCAAAGTTATGTAAAACCCATGGTTTATGTGCAAAAAGATGTGCACATGGGTATGGGAGATGCAAAAAAGTAATTATGTAAAGCCTAAGGAGCAAAGTGCAAAAATGTAATGGGTATTTAACCCAACCAAATGATGAAATGTTAAGTTTTTTCCCATTCCCATAAAATACTAGGGTTTGTGCCTCCCTCCTCTCTCTTCTTCTTCTCTAAATAAATCAAAAGGAAAACCTCTATTTTTCTTAAAATAAATAACAAAAACTCCCCTTCTCTCTAAGAAAAATAAAGAAATAGGGAAGAAGGAGAACACGTCTCTCAAACCTCCATTTTTTAAGGATTCAAGGCATAAGAGAGGGAAAAGGGATATTTTTTCCCATTCAAGATTCAAATCCTAAATTCTCAAGAATCAAGAGAGTTTTTTGATAAGAAAGAGAGAAAGTTGATGGTGCCGCTACCAAATGGAAGGCCTTTAGGTTTCTTCCTTAGAGAAAATCCTCGAGAATGCGGATTTCGATCCGTACTCCACACTTGAACGTAAATTTCTATCCATGCTTCACCCAAACGTTAACATAGGCTCCGGGCTATATTTCACCAAACGAAAACCGACGAAATCTAGCGGTTATACCGCCGGAATTTCGTCGAAATCCGCACACTTGGTCTTTTTAGAAAACTATGCAAAAGATAATAAAAATATAAAAGATAACAAAAAATATGCCAAAAAAACCAACCGGCCCGGGCACCCCCTCTCTCCAAACGCCGCCGTGGACCCCAGGGGGGTACCCGCTCCCCAAGGGGAGCCGTCCACCCCAGAGGGAGAGCCGACCCCCTTAGGGAAGTCGATCATCCCCTAAGACGGGAAAGGGCTGACCCTGGGTCCGAGTTCCCTTCTCCGGGTGCATCCAGACCTTTCTCCTTTGAAAAATAATAAAATATAATAAATAAACAAAAAATGAATGAACAAACATGTATTCTTTCTTTTCAAACACACACATTTCACATTGAGTTCGCATGATCGCAAGTCCCGTTTTGAAGGTTTTCTCGCCTCAAAACGAGAGGTAATTAACGAAAGTTTTGTCCGCGGCTGTTGGAGATTAAAATCCCCACAATCAAAAAAGCCTCGCCCATCATCGAGTGGGGGGAATCTGTACAACACCTGACAAGCGAGCGCATCCATCCCAATGGATGACGAAAAACACTTTACAGCATAGCGCCTTTCACGCCTTTGACAACACTGTTAAAGATTAGGTAAAATCCTGGAGAGGTATGCTTTTTCTATCACCAACAAACCCGAATTCATTCATCCAAAACCTTTCACAGACTTGAGCATAGGAGGGACGACGCTGAAGACAACTCCGACATGGTCTTTTTCCAAGGTCTAGGAGCTCCACCGGTGCTCTACCTGCCTACTCTTCTCTCAACTTAATATTCTCGGTGTTTGCCACTTTTTGTCGACATTACGTTGGTTGTGTTAGGGTTAGCATATATAGTGTCGTTCACTTTCATTTTTGAGGCTAATGGGTCTGTAGTATGCCGCAGCTGCTATGTTGCAGCCTGCAGACCTGGAAAAGTGTACAACAAAGAGGGGCCTAGGGCATAGGCGCCCTTGTTTTAAACTCGGTGTGTCCCCCACACCCCACCCCAAAGTTTTCTCTCTGCATACCGCAGAGAGCAGGCCTACAATATATCGTAGGCCTATTAAATCCTTATGGTTTATAATCAGACTTTTGATTACAACAAAGCTTTATGAGATTCATCTATTTTCTATAGTTTCTAGTATTTATCTGCTTGCACGATATCTACCACGTTAGTTAAAAAAAATCCACTTCCTCTTCTGTTACACAATGGAATCAAAAACCCTACAATTGAATAACAATTAAGAGACTTTCAATTCACTGACTGATGAGGAAATACCACATAATTGAAGAACAAAATCAAATTAAAAGGGCATAAAAGCTTTAAACGGTATGAACTATGAACTTCCTAAAACAACATGTCAAGGTGATCCTAACAACCAATATGTGGCAACAAAACAAAGGGGGCCTTTGCATACGTGAATTTTTTTTTTAATGAAACGCATATGTGAAGTATCATATACATCTTTCTATCTCACAACAACCAACAACATAGGCCTTTTGGTTCATTCAAGCATAACATCAAACACGTCACATGTATCCACAGAACGCCTATTCATCCACGCTTAACAAATTGTGATCCATAGTACTTAGTAGCAAAATAATTTTAAAATGATAGATAAGAGAACAAGATTAACACACAGAACTTGATTTTCTCTGCAAGATTTGCTTATCTAAGAGCCTAAAAGGGGATAAAATATTTAGGCATGCTTAAAATTTGAAAATAAGTAGAAAAGGCCTACCACCAAATTCTTCACAAAATACAATACCTAGTATCATCTACGTCTCAAATGTGTACCTATGTGCATTGAACCACAACAGTAAGAATCAAAATCATATCCTTTAACAGTAAACTCAAATTCAAACAAAACCCATTAAACAAACTCCAATCTACCATTAAAACAACAAAATGAAGAAGAAGAAGAAGAAGAAAGGGTCATTACTTGGGTCCCTCACAGTTCCATGGACCATGTAGCCTTTGGAGAGAAGGATCTTGATGAGCCACGAGGCTACAAAACCCCCAGCACCAGTCACACAAACCCTCTTCTTCTCCATTGAATCCTCCGTTGCTCTCTGCTTTTTTCTCAAACAGAAATTTGATGGAGTTTGGTCTTTAGACCCAAGAGGTGAAGGAGCACCAAGAAGAGTCAAAGAAGCAAAAAGAAAGCGAAAGCAAGCACAGTACGCAAGCGAAAATATTTTGTACATTATTTTATGGGTTTCATTTTATAGGTCCCAGAAACATTACCATTTTGAAAAATTCACCCTGGAACTTCATATTTTTAAGGGTGTTTTTTGAAATAGGGTATAATAAAATTAAAATTATTAAAATAATTTTTTTTTATTTCATAAAATAGGACGGTTTCAAAGCCGGCCTCACCCTCTTATTTAGAGGGTGGGTTCTACGAACCCCTCTATCCTATATAGGAGAGGGCGGGTTCCTAGAACACGCCCTCTCCTATAGAGAAAGGGAGCGGGTTCGTAGAACCCACCCCCCATTTTAAAAATAATAATAATAATAAATTAAAAACAGATGATTAAATATAGAATAAAAAATAAAACAATAATATTAGTGTTGTTTAAATAGGAATCTTGTATACACTCTGATGAATCCGTCAAATTTATAATATAAAAAAATTCATCTGTTTGTAAAAGTATACAATTATCGCTTTCTCTTTCCCTTTCCCTTTCCCAATCCGAGGGGGCTTGGCATAAGCGTATGCCTCTTGGGATGACTGGAAGACCCTCCCGTTTCTTGGGTATATGGCGGCGGCGGCGTCTGCTCTTCTGCTTCGGCTTCTGCTTCGTCTTCAGTATCGTCTTGGACATGCTGTTGTTCCGCAAATCCTGAATGTGGGACATGTGTCGGATATGTACTGCCTCCCAACAACTATATGTAGGACGAAAATCCGTCTCCCAACTGGGCTATTATTGCGAAGAACCTGTCCCGGTTTCATGCTGTTACTGTTGCAAAAAACCTGGCCCCCATAGCTGCGCAAATCCTGACCCCCAAGACTGCTGTTGTTGCGTAAAACCTGACCCCTAAGACTGCTATTGTTGCGCAAAACCGGTCCCCCAAAACTATTGTTCCTCCGGTTGTTGCGCTTGTTTAGTATTCCAGGGTTGCTGCTGACAGTACTGTAAGTGCACGGCGGCGCCCCGGTCGTCAATCCGACGGCCAAATGCGGAAGCGGTGATAAACTTTAATTTTGCGAACTTAGCAAACCGGCACCACCGCGCACTAAACCCCGGATCGGGCCATTAAACTAGATCTAGCAAAGTAACAAGATAGGGAAGAGATATACCGAGTGATCCGAGTCCTCCGGTCTTCTCGTCATCGTTCCGATCTCCCGCGGAAACTCCGGTCGTCGCCTCCTTGCCGGAAGGGCACCACATCATCTGTATCTTTTACGGGCTCCCACCTCAATGCCGAGGCAACTCGGGCACGAAGCTGGCAAGTCGACGTGCCCAAGATGTGCTGTATAATGTAGTGTAGATGATGCTTGTCTCTTTGGGGTTATGTTGCCTTGATGGAGGAATGGATTGGAACTTTCAAGTGGAACTCTCATTTGTCAAGCATGGAATGAGATGATGAATTTTCCTCACCAAAAATGAAACCTCTCATTTTCTCTCCTCTCCAAAATAGTGGCCGGCCTCTTCAAATGTGAGAATGGTGGAGGGATAAACAAAACTCATGAAGGGAGGTGAGTGTAGGAGAAAAGAAAAGGTGACCACATCATAAAGCAAAGAAAACATCAACCATGCTTATCACTTCTATTCACATCAAATCTCATTAATGCAAAAACCATCATGAAAAAGCAAGAAAGCTTATCTTATCATAATGAATACATTTGCAAGAAACCCCCTCCACAAATGTTATTTGCACAATTGCAAATAACCCCCTCCATCGGAAAAGTCCGGCCGGGAAAGAACAAAGGAAAACCGGCCGGAACGGAATGCAAACTGGCAACTCCAGAAAACTGGTCCCGTAATAAATTACAGGAAAACCCCATACTGTGCATACACACCCACATCTGTATTCCGTCCGGATACAAATGCAATGAGACAAAATCTACACTGTACTAAACTAGGATCCGGCTTAAACCAAAGCCGGCTAGTAATATCCGTTCGATCCTGATCCGTGCAATACCGCACGTATCCGATCGAACCTTGCCATATATCTATACGGCCTCTAGTACTAACCGTCCGATCCTGATCCGTGCAATACCGCACGTATCTGATCGGACCCTGCTATATCTCCATACAGCCTCTACAGCGTTTCGCCCGAAAGCTTGAGTAACTGAAAGTGTGGTGGACTCTAAAGACTTGTCAATACTATGGCTGTGGATTTAACCACTAGCACGTCAGAGGTATAAGCCAATACATAACGGGCCACCAGCTATTGACTAAAAGGGACGTCGATGAGCGAACTCATCCTGACACCCTACTGAGCCTGTCAGTGACAATATCCGTACAGTCCGGTCCGTTCGTCTATGAGCATCGCATGTCGGGCCTAGGGGGTTGGTAAAAGTCAGACCCCCAAAAGCGGTACAAGTCGTGTCGGAGTGTAGCCCAGAACACCCTGAGATACTACTGGAATACCTACCAGTAAATCTCCTGCCTTGGCCAAGGACTTTGTGTAATGGCTCTCCTAGACACAGCGCGACCTCACCCCCAATACCGGGAGAGACGAACCCCCGAAGATCCGCTCACTGCCTCCATGTGGCTCGGGACTGTACCCAACTAAAACCTGTTTGCACGACTCCTTTGAGCCGTGGTAGGGTAGTAATCAAAGTACAGTGGGAACTCACACGAGACAAATGACGATCCCCAGGTCGATGAACTAACCTGTACACATGTCACCTGGGAATTGCTATCTGACGTCAGGTATAAGACCAACTAGCATGTTCCCGGCGAGTCCTGTCCGGTGTACTCATAACCCAATGAACACCTGTATACATCTTAGGTGAACCAACAGACACCAGTGGCTTGTGAGACCGGCCACCGCCCCTCGTCGGGGTCTCGACTGTATACACTAGTCTACTCTGGAGAATCGATGCCCTGTCTCGAAACTCCCACGACTAGGGACCATTTAAGGATGTGCTTGTAGACCCCAGCTCTCACGTATATGATCGCCCTCATACTGCTGGCAGTCAAGCAAGAATCCTAGGGGCTCTATCAACGTGCAATAGTGACCTGTCAGGTCACCTAAAGCAGTACACGATGATAAAGGTAAACCAGATAGCATACTATCATCTCGAGTAAGACTGTCTTACCGGGATAGGTCCTCCCTCAATCATCGCAATCACGTGCCTGTGATCCAATAATTGACTCTGAGGGCATTATCTCCAACAAGTATAGTGTTCCAAACCACTGATCCCGCTGCTATAGATCTCCCTGATGCTGCGGCTCTGGTTCCGGCTCATGCTGCGACTCTGGTGCTGGCTCATGCTGCTGCTCTCGTGATGGCGATAAATGTGGAAGCATATTATATGAACCGAATATACCACCAATATATGAGTCTACATTTGAAAATAAAGCCTGAGTATCTGGACCGGTATCAGTCGGAGATGAATCTTGCATCATTGATTGTATATGATGCAACCCACGAGCCTGTCGTTACATTAAAAATAAGAAATAATTATTGACTCATACCGCCGGATATTAAAAACTAATATAATTTAAAAAATTTAACTTACCATTTCTCGTTCCACGTGGTATCTAGGCTCGTACTGCTGGATGTTTGGAAAGTCGTTAGGGAGAGCAGAAAGATATCTTATAGTGACACGCTTATACCATTGTAGATATGTTTCGGTAGCGTCAGTGGTTATTTGGTCACATATTTGCTGTAAGGCAATATTACGCTGCCTATCCTTCCATCTCAGCAAATATTAATGATGATGCTCTCTCCAATCACGCTCCGCCTTTTCTCCTCGTATGTCTCCCTCTAATATCATAGGCGCAAGCGGCGGAACAGGACTATGTTGCAATCTACTGAACTGTCGCAACACCCGGTCCGGTAGGTGCATGACTACGATATTAATGCAAAGTAGGGGGCATCGAGCCCGCCAAACCGGCTCTCCTTCGATACAAATGCCGAGTAATCCTTGCAAACGATATGCTGTATAAGAAGTCCACGTGAACTGCGCAAATAATATAGTACAAAATTGTAATGAAGCTAATTTAAAATTTTCAAACAAAGTTAATTACCTAAGGTATGGTTACCTGAGTCGCCTCCATACGATCCAACTCATCTCTATAATACCTAAGTACTCGACGAGAAGCTTTATAAGATTTCTTGCCACTCCACCCAGAGCCGAGAGGTTTTCCAGGGATATCCACGGCAGAAATATTAATGTGATCTGGTCTTCCCATACACATGTGCTCCCATGACCAAATCTATATATAAAGTGTAAGATGATAAGAGAAAAAACCAATATTACAATTTTGCAAATGTCTAGCTGTTAAAAATAAAGAATGTACCTGAAGTAATGTAATCCAGCCATAAATTTTATTCTTCGTAGGTGTAGCGTCTTGAAAAGTCGTTTTGGTGTTTTCCTGAAAATCGGTGAAAATTCGGTATTTTTCCGTAAACCGTCTTTTTGTTATTTTGCAGTTTAGGACTAATTATACCTAATTTGGATAGGTAATTGCTAGTTTTTAGTAGCAAATGGGTTACTTATAAAATTCTGGTCCTTTAAAAATTTTCCCTATTTTTTCAATTTTTTTAATATTATTTTAAGCCGGTAAGAAAATACATTAAATTAGCGATAAATATAAATTTTTCTGGGCTAATTTTAGTCTTTAAAATTATGTTAATTAAAATCTAGTTGTAATATAAATTTTTAGTATTTTATTTTGAGTTTTAACTAATTTTTTATTATAGAAAACGAAATTTATTGAATTTAAGCTTAAACTTGCAATTTTGGACTTGTAGGGGGTCTTTTTGCATAAATTTTTTTTTGTGCACTCTCTCTCACTTTTCCCTCACCCTAGGCCGGCCCATTTCCAGCAACTCATGGAAGAAAATTCCATGCTCTTTTGACTTGTATATTGTGTGGAAATGGGGTTTTATTTTAAGGTTTTTGAATTGTTTTTGGGTATGGTCTTTTGTGGTTGGTAGGAGTTGACCAAGACCTTTTTTCCCACACCCCACACCATCCCCTTTCCCTCATTCTGGTCGAACTCCAGCAGCCCCCCTTCATCTCTTTGCTCTTTTCATTTTCTTCAAAAAAATTCTTCAAAGTTTGCTCCAAAAATTGCAACTTAAAGCTCACAAAATAACCCTATCCTTCATCCCTTTTTCCTTCACCTCCCTTACTTGGATCATGATGCTTTGAGGCCATCAATTGAAGCAAATTTCTTCTTGCTAGATCCATAAATTTGAGATATAATTTCTACTCTTTTAAGTTGATATGGTTAGAATTCTTTAATCTAGTTGTTTAGTGTTAATCTTAATCTAGTTTTTTTTAGTTAATGGTTGAAAATTAAACTAGGGTTTCTTGAAACCATGTTTTAGTTAATTAAATCTTTTTAATTAACCTAGTTGTTTACTTAACCAATCTATATGGTTACTTTGCTTAAGTGGCTTGATGTTATGCTAATCTAAGTTAACTAGTGTGAAATTTTCATTGTTGTTGCTAATTACCAAAAATCAAGAAAAGGGTTTGTGTTGGAATTATGGTTTGATGCATAGTTAATGGTTTAAAAAATTGTAGCGGCTATCTAGTGGGTTAGTTGGAGGTTTGTGTTGGATCGTGAGCACTTTATCGCATAGCGGCGATGTTGCGTCGTTTTTTTTTTTAATGTTTGTGCTTACTAGTTTTGTGATAAAGGTAGGTGATAAATTATTTTTGATGTCTTGATGACATTTTTAGCGTATCCTATGACTTTTAGGTTGTGTGAGTGCGGATGTTTGTGTGTACGGGTTTTAGTTTTGCCGGGCGACCAAATCGGCAATTTTAGTTAGTTTTTGCGATTTTCGCGTGTGTTCCGCGCACCTTGTGCACGTTGTACCTAGCTTGTGAACGTTAGTATTTTCGTTTGGGTTTTGCGTCGTTCTTGATATGTAACCTTATGTTTGGTATTGATGTAAATTCCAGGTTCGGTCGCGGAGACGTCAGACGCGGCACGAAAGGGGAAAGCGGTGATTGGACGTGACTAGCTAGGGATTCCAGTGAGTAGATGTAATATCTACGGGGGACTATCGTTGGATGGCGCAAGCCACCCGATAGTTTTAGTAACTTAAAAGATTCTTAGTGATGTTAGTAATTAAGGGTGTAATACTTATATGATTATTTGCTGCATCCATGCCTTATATTGACATACATATGCGAACCCATTTTATAGGACACCTGCACTATTGCCAGAGTTTTTATATGCAGCACGAGCACTATTCATGCTTACACACACGCCCTGGTAATTGCCATGCCACCACACTAGATAACCTATAATTTGAAACCTTTTACTAATTGATGCTTAAACCTGTGCTATTGCCTTTAATTCCTTAAAATGAAATCGTAGGATTGCTATTCATGTGCATGTACCTCATCATATTATTTGTTCATGCCTAGTCTATTAATCATACATCGTAGCTTAATTATTGATACCATATGCATTCATCACCATTTATATATGCACTTATGAGGGTTTCTTGAGATTTTATGATATTTCTGGATTTCGGGGAAAAGCCGCAAAATTTCTAAACTTATTATGTTTTTAAAATATGTAATTGCGGTTTTCTAGTGATGTAAAGTGTCGTCCACCATGAGTTTGCTGTGGTTTTCGAGATCCGTGTCGAGGAGTGGAGGAACCGTCACGGGTACATGGTGGGCCCGGTATGGTACCCCGGGGCAAGATGAATGTGGTATTGACGTTGAGCCTGGCAGGGGACGGATTACCTACCGGTGACTGTTTGGCACGGCGGATATCCAGAGGATACCGACCGTGGCCGTGAGATGATGAGATTTTGATATTGAGCTGGGTCAGCCGGATGGCTGAGGCCAGAGATATTATGACATGGATATATGAGATTTGTGATAGTTTTGAGTTGTCGTTGCTGGACACAGGTTCTTGTTGATTCTATTGGTATTGTGCTGGTATTTCAAAAGAGATTCTTAAAGGGAAAAACATGATTTCTTATACTTATACATTCAGATCACGAGTTGATTCGCATTGCATTCATACCCGCTAGTATATTCATATTGCATACCTACCTGCTATTATGTCCTGCCTTACCTGTATTTTAGATGCTAGGATACTTGTGTGCATGCTTTCGATAGCCTGTGTAGATGTTATTTATTACTCACGAGTTGGCAACTCACCCCCGTTGTGCCACAGCCTTTTGCAGGTCCGCTCCGTCAGTACAGTAGCGGCGGGCGCACTTGTTTCTTTTGCCTCCTTTGCCTGGACTCGAGGTTTTGCTCTTAGGTGGGTTATATTATTATTTTTGTACCACCTTGTATATTCCTTGTATCTAGTATACTCCATCTACTATTTCTATCAGTATTGTTGTATATTGACCTAGAGATGAGACTGTGAGATTTGTGGACTTTTATGCTGTATTTTGGGGTCGAGCTCACTTGAGTCGACATGCTGTTTTTCTCATGCTTCCTTATGATTATTTCGCATGTTGTTGCTTTATATTGCGTTGGATTTGTGACCGCCTTGTGGCGAAGAGCTAGCTCCCGCTTGGGGATGCCTTATTTGTTGGATTCATATATATTCTTGTTGTACCCATTTTGGGGGCCAGTATTTACAAAGGAGACTCTGCCGAAATTTTCGGAAAAATTTGTATTGTTTTAAAAAAAAAGGGTTTTTATATGACTTATTTGATAAACTCGCTTTCAATGGATTGGTTTTCCTTCATTCTTTTGCTTATTTGGTTTTGGTTTCTGGGCTTTGGCTTACTTATTTTACGGACGTCTTGAGACGTTTCGTAACTTAAGTGCCAGTCACGTTCCGTACCCTGCGGGTCGTGACAAAGTTGGTATCAGAGTGATAGGTTTTACCCTTTTGAGTGTAGGATGACCCTTGGTAGATGGAGTAAGTGACTTAAGTAGGGTAACGTAGCGTGTGTATGTCCGCGGCATACTTGCGATACGGTACTCCGCCTAAGTGACTTTAGGATATACTTGCTTGAAAATTCCTTCTTCAATTCCGTGTATCCTATGATTCTATTGCACTGTTCTTATTATCCTTTTTCTGTACCAGCCACTATGCCGCCAAAGGCTACGAGGGCACAGAGGGCTGCCGCCCGAGACGAGATTCGAGCAGGCTCGTCCGAGACGAGGACTGAGTAGGGTGGCATGCCTACGCCGCAGGGACAGACTGATCCGCCTTCCCCAGGCCGTATGGATAGGCTTGAGTCTGGTATGGAGGAGCTGCGACAGATGATGGGAGGCGTGCAGGAGCTACGACAGATGGTGGGATCCTTAGTAGAGGTCAATCAAGCGCAGAGATCGGATACTACTCCCCCTACGGTCGTTTCGAGACCGAGTCGGATTCGCACTAATATATTAGCACCTAGGCGTGTTCGCAGAGGCCGTGGCGGATTCTTTAGGGGCCAGTTGTATCGCCTTCACCCATATGGTCAGCAGCCATGGTTAGGATGTTTTTGGTGTGGTAGCCTACATCATCGTATCAGAGACTGTCCGGTAAGACGACAGGGAGCGGCGACAGTGCCACATGTTACCTTACCACCATCACCACCCCCTCCTCAGAGAGCTCTACTTCCTACCACTGGAGATGCTTCACGTCAGATAGGTGCACCCAGAGGCCGTGGACGCGGCGGTCCTGTTCAGAGAGGACGAGGAGGCAGAGGCCGAGGTCGAGGTCAGCCCACTATCGGTGGAGGACAGGCCCGAGTTTTTGCTTTGACACCGTAGGATGCGCAGGCATCCAATGCCGTTGTGACAGATACCTTGCCAGTTTGCTCTTTCGACGCACGGGTATTATTTAACCCAGGTTCCACACATTCGTACATCTCTGCACACTTTGCATCGATGTTGGGCCCTGAGTCGTCGTCGTTAGATCAGCCGCTTGTTGTTATTACCCCGGTAGGCGAGTCGTTTGTCGCTCGTTTTGTATTTCGATTGTGTTCCGTTCGTATCGGGGAGAGGGAGTCATCGGTTGATTTGATTCTCCTCGATATGTTGGACTTTGATGTGCTTCTGGGCATGGATTGGCTAGCAACTTGTTATGCTTCGGTGGACTGCCGTGAGAAGGCAGTCATATTTAGCTTTCCGGGAGAGCCAATCCTTGTTATTCAGGAAGACCGCAGCGTCACCCTTCCCAGCTTGTTTTTGTCTCTTCGCGCTGGTCAGCTCTTGCGGAAAAGATGTCAGGGATTCTTAGCGTATATTTGTGATACTCGAGCTGCAGAGGTTCCGTTGGACCGGGTCCAGATTGTTTGTGAGTTCCCTGATATTTTCCCTGATGAGCTTCCTGGGCTACCGCCTGAGCGCGATGTTGAGTTCTTCATCGATTTGTTTCCCGGCTCGGGGCCTATTTCTATACCGCCTTATCGGATGGCTCCGGCAGAGCTTCGAGAGCTGAAGGATCAGTTGCAGGATTTGTTAGAAAAGGGGCTTGTTCGACCTAGTGTTTCTCCGTGGGGTGCTCCGGTCCTGTTTGTCAAGAAGAAGGATGGAAGTTTGCGCTTATGTATCGACTACCGCCAGCTGAACAGAGTTACCATTCGGAACAGATATCCGTTGCCACGCATTGATGATTTGTTCGACCAGCTTCAGGGTGCGGGATATTTTTCGAGGATCGACTTGCGATCAGGATACCATCAGCTGCGGGTTCGACAGGAGGATATACCGAGGACAGCTTTCCGCACGCGCTATGGCCACTATGAGTTTTTGGTGATGTCGTTCGGACTCACCAACGTCCCAACAGCATTCATGGATTTGATGAACCGTACATTCAGGCCGTACCTTGACTTGTTCATCGTCGTGTTTATCGACGATATCTTGGTGTACTCCCGGAGCAGAGAGGAGCACGAACAGCACTTGCAGATTACGTTACAGACTCTGAGGGAACACCAGCTGTTCGCAAAGTTCTCCAAGTGTGCATTCTGGCTGGACAGCGTCGGATTCTTGGGTCACGTAGTTACGAGAGACGGCATATGTGTGGACCCGAAGAAGATTGAGGCTGTTCAGCAGTGGCCCCGACCTACATCGGTTACTGAGATCCGTAGTTTTCTAGGCCTGGCGGGCTACTACAGGCGTTTTGTTCAGGACTTCTCCCGTATAGCTGCACCTTTGACCGGTTTGACCCGGAAGGGAGTTCCTTTCGTTTGGACAGAGGAGTGCGAGCGCAGTTTTCAGCAGCTACGGACTTGTTTGACTACAGCGCCGGTATTATCTTTGCCTTCGGGATCAGGCGGATTTGTGGTCTACTGTGATGCTTCGCGAGTGGGGTTAGGATGCGTACTGATGCAGCATGGCCGGGTGATCGCTTATGCTTCTCGGCAGTTGAAGAAGCATGAACAGAACTACCCCACTCACGATTTGGAGATGGCTGCAGTGGTCTTTGCACTGAAGATTTGGCGACATTACCTATATGGTGAGTCGTGCCAAATATTCACAGACCACAAGAGCTTAAAATACATATTTCAGCAGCGAGACCTGAACCTCAGACAGCGTCGTTGGATGGAGTTGGTGAAAGACTACGACTGCGAGATCTTATATCACCCAGGCAAGGCGAATGTGGTGGCAGATGTGTTGAGTAGGAGGCCCGGGGGTAGTCTATCCTTTTTGCGCGCAGTGCAGAGGCAGTTGCCAGCAGATTGGCAGATGTTATGCGACAGCCGAGTTGAGTTCGAGTTCACTCAGACAGGGGGACAGCTCGCGCATGTTCGTGCACGCCCACAGTTGCTTGACCGTATATATGAGGCACAGCGCAGTAACGACCGTTGCTCGGAGATCATGGCACAGATGGGTCAGGGCAGATTTTCCGAGTTCGTGATTGACGATCAGGGGATTTTACGCTATGGATCTAGACTGTGCGTACCAGATGCTGATGGATTGCGGCGCGACATTCTTGAGGAGGCACACCGATCAGTGTATAGTGTCCACCCCGGTTCCACCAAGATGTACCATGATATGAGAGAGACCTACTGGTGGGACGGGATGAAGAGGGACATTGCGGAGTTCGTTTCGAGATGCCTGACTTGTCAGCAAGTCAAGGCCGAGCACCAGAGGCCCGCAGGAGAGCTACAGCCGTTACCCATTCCAGAGTGGAAATGGGAGCAGATTTCGATGGACTTCGTTGTGGGTCTACCCAGGACCAGTCGAGGGTACGACTCCATCTGGGTGATCGTGGATAGATTGACGAAAGCGGCTCACTTCCGACCAGTGAAGACCACTTTCAGCTTCGCTCAGTATGCTCAGCTCTACATTGACGAGATCGTGCGACTACATGGCGTACCGACTTGTATTGTGTCAGATCGAGGCACCCAGTTCACCAGCCGACTATGGCAGAGACTCCAGGAGGCTTTGGGCACTCGTTTGAGCTTCAGCACAGCATTTCATCCGCAGACCGACGGACAGTCAGAGCGGACCATTCAGACTCTCGAGGACATGCTCAGAGCGTGTATTTTAGACTTCGGCGGTAGCTGGGATCGTCATTTACCTCTAGTGGAGTTCTCCTACAACAACAGCTTCCAGGATACTATTCAGATGGCACCTTTCGAGGCATTGTATGGGAGGAGATGCAGATCGCCCGTCTGTTGGATAGAGCTCAGCGAGAGTAGTATTTTGGGGCCGCAGCTTGTTGAGGAGACGACAGCGAAGATACAGTTGATCCGAGACCGGATGAGAGCGGCTCAGAGCAGGCAGAAATCGTATGCGGACAGGCGCCGTCGCAGATTAGAGTTCGCAGTTGGCGACCATGTTTTTCTGAGAGTCTCTCCGATGAAGGGCGTGATGCGTTTTGGGCGAAAGGGGAAGCTTAGCCCTAGATTCGTAGGTCCCTTCGAGATCCTCGAGCGTGTCGGTGCTGTTGCATATCGTTTGGCCCTTGCACCCAGCCTTCCCGATGTTCACCCCGTCTTCCATGTTTCGATGCTCCGCAAGTACCTTCACGACCCTTCGCATGCGATTCAGCACCCGACAGTCCAGCTAGAGCACGACCTTTCGTTTGCAGAGCAGCCGGTGGCCATCCTGGATCGGCAGGTGAAGAAGTTGAGATCGAAGATTATACCAACCGTCAAGGTCCTTTCGCGTAGCCCGAGCAGCGAGGAGGTTACCTGGGAGACCGAGGGCGAGATGAGGAAGAAATATCCCCATCTCTTTGAAGGTACGCGTAGTTATATTTTTAAATTCGGGGACCGAATTTCTTTAAGGGGGGTAGATTGTAGCGTCTTGAAAAGTCGTTTTGGTGTTTTCCTGAAAATCGGTGAAAATTCGGTATTTTTCCGTAAACCGTCTTTTTGTTATTTTGCAGTTTAGGACTAATTATACCTAATTTGGATAGGTAATTACTAGTTTTTAGTAGCAAATGGGTTACTTATGAAATTCTGGTCCTTTAAAAATTTTCCCTATTTTTTCAATTTTTTTAATATTATTTTAAGCCGGTAAGAAAATACATTAAATTAGCGATAAATACAAAATTTTCTGGGATAATTTTAATATTTAAAATTATGTTAATTAAAATCTAGTTGTAATATAAATTTTTAGTATTTTATTTTGATTTTTAACTAATTTTTTATTATAGAAAATGAAATTTATTGAATTTAAGCTTAAACTTGCAATTTTGGACTTGTAGGGGGTCTTTTTGCATAAATTTTTTTTTGTGCACTCTCTCTCACTTTTCCCTCACCCTAGGCCGGCCCATTTCCAGCAGCTCATGGAAGAAAATTCCATGCTCTTTTGACTTGTATATTGTGTGGAAATGGAGTTTTATTTTAAAGGTTTTTGAATTGTTTTTGGGTATGGTCTTTTGTGGTTGGTAGGAGTTGACCAGACCTTTTTTCCCACACCCCACACCATCCCCTCTCCCTCATTCTGGTCGAATTCCAGCAGCCCCCCTTCATCTCTTTGCTCTTTTCATTTTCTTCAAAAAAATTCTTCAAAGTTTGCTCCAAAAATTGCAACTTAAAGCTCACAAAATAACCCCATCCTTCATCCCTTTTTCCTTCACCTCCCTTGCTTGGATCATGATGCTTTGAGGCCATCAATTGAAGCAAATTTCTTCTTGCTAGATCCATAAATTTGAGGTATAATTTCTACTCTTTTAAGTTGATATGGTTAGAATTCTTTAATCTAGTTGTTTAGTGTTAATCCTAATCTAGTTTTTTTTAGTTAATGGTTGAAAATTAAACTAGGGTTTCTTGAAACCATGTTTTAGTTAATTAAATCTTTTTAATTAACCTAGTTGTTTACTTAACCAATCTATATGGTTACTTTGCTTAAGTGGCTTGATGTTATGCTAATCTAAGTTAACTTGTGTGAAATTTTCATTGTTGTTGCTAATTACCAAAAATCAAGAGAAGGGTTTGTGTTGGAATTATGGTTTGATGCATAGTTAATGGTTTAAAAAATTGTAGCGGCTATCTAGTGGGTTAGTTGGAGGTTTGTGTTGGATCGTGAGCACTTTATCGCATAGCGGCGATGTTGCGTCGTTTTTTTTTGAATGTTTGTGCTTACTAGTTTTGTGATAAAGGTAGGTGATAAATTATTTTTGATGTCTTGATGACATTTTTAGCGTATCCTATGACTTTTAGGTTGTGTGAGTGCGGATGTTTGTGTGTACGGGTTTTAGTTTTGCCGGGCGACCAAATCGACAATTTTAGTTAGTTTTTGCGATTTTCGCGTGTGTTCCGCGCACCTTGTGCACGTTGTACCTAGCTTGTGAACGTTAGTATTTTCGTTTGGGTTTTGCGTCGTTCTTGATATGTAACCTTATGTTTGGTATTGATGTAAATTCCAGGTTCGGTCGCGGAGACGTCAGACGCGGCCCGAAAGGGGAAAGCGGTGATTGGACGTGACTAGCTAGGGATTCCAGTGAGTAGATGTAACATCTACGGGGGGCTATCGTTGGATGGTGCAAGCTACCCGATAGTTTTAGTAACTTAAAAGATTCTTAGTGATGTTAGTAATTAGGGGTGTAATACTTATATGATTATTTGCTGCATCCATGCCTTATATTGACATACATATGCGAACCCATTTTATAGGACACCTGCACCATTGCCAGGGTTTTTATATGCAGCACGAGCACTATTCATGCTTACACACACGCCCTGGTAATTGCCATGCCACCACACTAGATAACCTATAATTTGAAACCTTTTACTAATTGATGCTTAAACCTGTGCTATTGCCTTTAATTCCTTAAAATGAAATCGTAGGATTGCTATTCATGTGCATGTACCTCATCATATTATTTGTTCATGCCTAGTCTATTAATCATACATCGTAGCTTAATTATTGATACCATATGCATTCATCACCATTGATATATGCACTTATGAGGGTTTCTTGAGATTTTATGATATTTCTGGATTTCGGGGAAAAGCCGCAAAATTTCTAAACTTATTATGTTTTTAAAATATGTAATTGCGGTTTTCTAGTGATGTAATGTGTCGTCCACCATGAGTTTGCTGTGGTTTTCGAGATCCGTGTCGAGGAGTGGAGGAACCGTCATGGGTACATGGTGGGCCCGGTATGGTATCCCGGGGCAAGATGAATATGCTGTTGACGTTGAGCCTGGCAGGGGACGGATTACCTACCGGTGACTGTTTGGCATGGCGGATATCCAGAGGATACCGACCGTGGCCGCGAGATGATGAGATTTTGATATTGAGCTGGGTCAGCCGGATGGCTGAGGCCAGAGATACTATGACATGGATATATGAGATTTGTGATAGTTTTGAGGTGTCGTTGCTGGACACAGGTTCTTGTTGATTCTATTGGTATTGTGCTGGTATTTCAAAAGAGATTCTTAAAGGGAAAAACATGATTTCTTATACTTACACATTCAGATCACGAGTTGATTCGCATTGCATTCATACCTGCTAGTATATTCATATTGCATACCTACCTGCTATTATGTCCTGCCTTACCTGTATTTTAGATGCTAGGATACTTGTGTGCATGTTTTCGATAGCCTGTGTAGATGTTATTTATTACTCACGAGTTGGCAACTCACCCCCGTTGTGCCACAGCCTTTTGCAGGTCCGCTCCGTCAGTACAGTAGCGGCGGGCGCACTTGTTTCTTTTGCCTCCTTTGCCTGGACTCGAGGTTTTGCTCTTAGGTGGGTTATATTATTATTTTTGTACCACCTTGTATATTCCTTGTATCTAGTGTACTCCATCTACTGTTTCTATCAGTATTGTTGTATATTGACCTAGAGATGAGACTGTGAGATTTGTGGACTTTTATGCTGTATTTTGGGGTCGAGCTCACTTGAGTCGACATGCTGTTTTTCTCATGCTTCCTTATGATTTTTTCGCATGTTGTTGCTTTATATTGCGTGGGATTTGTGACCGCCTTGTGGCGAAGAGCTAGCTCCCGCTTGGGGATGCCTTATTTGTTGGATTCATATATATTCTTGTTGTACCCATTTTGGGGGCCAGTATTTACAAAGGAGACTCTGCCGAAATTTTCGGAAAAATTTGTATTGTTTTAAAAAAAAAGGGTTTTTATATGACTTATTTGATAAACTCGCTTTCAATGGATTGGTTTTCCTTCATTCTTTTACTTATTTGGTTTTGGTTTCTGGGCTTTGGCTTACTTATTTTACGGACGTCTTGAGACGTTTCGTAACTTAAGTGCCAGTCACGTTCCGTACCCTGCGGGTCGTGACAGTAGGAGCACATGCCTTATCTAGTTTCTTATAAGGATAGGCCAGGACCCCTGCTTTCTAAGCATACTGACCACACACATCAAAGTCCGTAAAAAACCCAAGGTATAAAGGATAGACATGCGTTGCCGATTGGTCCGGCATCAACCAAGAACCGATCATATATAGAATGTAGGCACGTGCATGTCTATCTAAGACTTCATCGGTAGTTTTATCAGGGATATTAGTAAATGTATCTTTGAGCCTGTTTAAACTGATCTTATATCCCTTAGTATAGCCTCCTGGTGCCTGAATTTTATAAATAATTATTAATTAATATCACTGTAAGATACTTATACTTTTGATTTAAAAAATTACGAATTATACCTGTCCGAGAGCAGACTCGGCATATGTATCCCAATATGGGTGCTCGGTATCTGGACCCACAATTTTACTTCCGACCAATCCAAGCCCATTCATCCGCAAACCAAGTAAGAGGCCAATATCCTGGAGTGTGATAGTGGCCTCACCCCATCTTAGATGAAAAGTGTGGGTCTCTTTCTCCAACGCTCAACAAGAGAGGTAACGAAACTGTGGTGGATTCGGATATGACGAAGCAATGAAGCTTCATAAAATCCAGCTCTTCGAATCCGCTCGATTATACAATAATCGGTAACTTGCCACTTGTCAGAACTATGACTAACGACTGTAAGATTATCTCCACCCTGCAAAATTTAATCATATTATTTTCAACTATTAAAATTAAAAGAAATGAGAAATTAAAACAAATTGAATAAGTTTTGAATCTTTCCTCCCCGTGTAATATACTGAAAGATCTATATTCATTTTGATCTACAAGCAGTGATTTATCGAATGATTGATCCTACATTGAAATTATTTTGATATTATAGTCACTGAAAGATTTAGATAGGAGACAGAGGTTTAAAATGGAATTTGGATACAGATAGTGAAATAAAGATAGCGAAAATCATAGTGAAGAGGGCGGGGTTTATAGGGAAAGGAGTACCCGCCCTCATCTTTGCAAACAGAACGATACAATTTTTTCCATATTGTGTTGTTGTTGTCATGTCAAATCAAATTGTCATTTCTGTTTTTTTTGTTTTTTTTGTTTTTTTGTGTTATCAAATCCCTTCAATAATAATTATCATTTCTGTGTTGTCAAATCCCTTCAATAATAATTATCATTTTGAAAAGAAAATGGCGGGTTCTTAGAACGCGTCCCCTTCAATATTTTTATGCGGGCGTGTTCCAAGAACCCGCCCTCATCTCTTCTGTTTTTTCCTGTCAAATCTTTTGTTTTTTGGTTTTTTTGTGTTGTCAAATCCCTTCAATAATAATTATTATTTCTGTTTTTTTGTGTTGTCAAATCTCTTCTGTTTTTTGGTGTTGTCAAATCTTACTGATAATAATTATTATTTTGCAAAGAAGAGCGCGGGTTCTTAGAACGCGCGCCCTTCAATAATAATTATCATTTCTGTTTTTTGTGTTGTCAAATCTCTTTTGTATTTTTGTGTTGTCAAATCTTAATGATAATAATTATCATTTTGAAAAGAAGAGGGAGAGTTCTTAGAATGCGCCCCCTTCAATAATTTTATGCGGGCGCGTTCTAAGAACCCGCCCTCATCTCTTCTATTTTTTCCTGTCAAATCTTTTGTTTTTTCTTAAATTGTGTTGTCAAATCTTACTGATAATAATTATATTTTGCAAAGAAGATGGCAGGTTTTTAGAATACGCCCCTTTCAATAATTTTATATCAGCGGATTCCAAGAACCCGCCCTCATCTCTTCTGTTTTTTCCTGGCAGATCTTTTGTTTTTTTCTTAAATCATATTGTTATCAAATCAATTTTTCAAAGAAGAGAGCGGGTTCTTATAAAGGGCCCCCTTCAATAATTTTATGCCAGCGGGTTCCAAGAACCCGCCCTCCTTAATATTTTAAATAATTTTAATTAATCCAAGACAAACCCGTGACCCCTTTACTACCAAACACCTATAAAAACAGCTCTCTCTCCTCTCCATTTACTCTCCATTCCGCTCCAATTTGCATCTGCACTCTCCTCCCATTTGCTCTCCATTCTGCTCCGATTTGCATCTGCAACTCCTACAAAATCTCATCCTGCTCCGATTTGCATTTGCACCTCCTACAAAATCTCATCTGCACCCCTTCAAATGTACAAAAATTTATTTTAACGTTTATTTATTTTTCAATGAATATAATCATTATATAAGTTGTTGACGCTTTTTTTTTTATTGTTGGCTTGATATTGTTTGATGCAGATAATGGCAAATTCAAGTTTATTTGTTGTATATAAATACGATGGCCAGATTGTCACAAGTGTACAAGGACCCGAGTATATGGGCGGGTGCGCAAGAATTATGCGATTAGAACCATCAACGACTTATAATGAAATCGAGAATAAAGTATTTAAAATTACGAAATACGATCTCCGTGAAATTAAGCTTAAGTTAAGTTGTATATGGCCTATGTTTAGTGGAAATGCATTAGTTGAAATTATAGACGATGCATCAATATCTTCGATGATAGACTTGGGTCTGGCAAACGCCCAGCATTCTTTTGAACTTTTAGTTCAGAAGGAACAATTGGAAGTATCAGATGTTGCTCCAACGGGTAATTTTGATGGTAATGCTGGAGGTAGTTCCTGAGGGTACTGTCCCTTTGTTAACGATGATACCGTTAGTCTCAGTGGATACGACTATACACAACATTATTCAAACCTTCAAACTCAAGGGTAAACATTTTATAAATCCACTTTTTATAATACCAAAATACTAATATATTTTATATATTGTTTACAGATTTCCCCAATCGACTGCTGCAGTTACATCTGTTAGTTATATGTATGCCCTAGAGACCATTATTGTACATGTGATGTATATTATAGTGGATGCTTGGATATATATAGAGAGGACTTTCTTGCTCGACATGATAGTATGCTATCTGGTTGCTCTTTGTCTTAACATGTTGACTTGTATAAGAGATGTTGTCTTGCTCTCACATGTTGATGAAGCCCTTAGGATGTGTACTTGACTACCAGGACTATGATGGAGATCATACTAGTGGGGCCAAGGGTAGTCCACAAGTACACCCTAAAATTGTTCCTAGTCGAGGGTGTATCGAGACAGAGCATCGATATTCTGGAGTAGACTAGGGTATACGCATCTTGACCCATATGATGGTTGATGGATGATCCCACAGCCATTAGTGGTTGACATCAAAGATGGTATACGGGTGCTTAGTGGAGACTAGGTACACTGAACGGACTCGCCGAGAACTCCTAGCTGGTATTATACCTATTGTCAGATAGCAGTTCTCTGGTGACACTGGTACAAGTTAGTCTGTAGACCCAAGATCGTCATAGAGTCTTGTGTGATTCCCACCGTGCTTTGATTTCCAACTTACCACGTTCAAGAGGACGTGCAAAACGGTGGCTTTTAGGTACAGTCCCGAGTCACATGGAGGCAATGAGCGATAGGAGGGGATTCATCTCTCCCGGTATAGGGGGTTGATGTTGCGCTGTGCTCGATTGGTGTCATGCCCCGCTTCCCAAAGTGCGCTAAGATCGGCACGTGACAGAGCCAACTATGCTACCTGTGGATGGGAAATATCCTTCCACAGTCACATTACGGCTGTAGAGATATCAAGAACAATAATAAAGTATCTAACACATGTCCATATGCCAAAATAAACAAGTTAAGAATAATAATATGCGGAAGCAATAGATCCAATAAACAAAACACCTGGGAGGTAAAATGGATACGAACTGGATCCATACTGCTCGGCCTAACGGCGGAAGCACTCCTGATCAGCCTGCAACAAAGGTAGAGGATCTGGGTCATGCAAAACCCAGACGTCAGTGCGTCATAACATCAATAATAATATAATCAGGGGGTAGCAAGACATGCAGGTACGAGTATGAACGGTAAAACAGGTATAACAGTAACATAAATAATGACAGTGAAGGGTAAAGTACAGGTGATGTGCAGTGAGTAATCTAAACTGGTCTACTGGGTTAACTACTCTCAAGTCTTTGAAATCAATTTGATGAATCATCGATGTAACTCAGTAGTATCCCGTGCGTGCCCGGGACCACGGTCAAAGACTCTCGGGCTGAATCCGAGACGTATCGCAAAGCAGTAAAATGTAGTATGTAACGACGAATGATGTCAGCAGCAGCATCCCAGGGCTGGCCTAGCCCGTAAGACTGATCAGTAAAGGCATCGAATTGTCGAGTTACAGGTCAGGTTTCATCATTGATTTCCCCATACCCCCAAGTTATGTGTTCAAGTCAGGTATTGATAAATCTGGAGCTAATGCCAACACATGGTCAAGCAAGTACAGGTTTGTCTGTATAGACAATAGGAAATGTCCGTAGGGACAACATGTCAAGATTGTCGGCATTAGTAACAAGATCAGGTATCAAGTCAAGCTGTGATACATCAGGTCATGTCAGGTGGTGTACATGTATCAAGTCATGTCAAGTAGTGCACAGGCATCAAGTCATGTCAGTAGTAGTGTATTAGGTCATGTCAAGTAGTGTACAGGTATCAAACGGATGCTCATAATAAAACTGTAATAAGTCCGGTTGCACAAATAAAGCATGGATGCACAAATATTTATCAGGGATTACATCATGACTATGTAGGATGCACAAGATCAAGTATGGGATACTAATGTAACAGTAAAATGAAATAATATGGTCTCGGCGTGCAACTAGATATGTAATAAACCGTACGGATACTATAAAACTGTAAATCGGTAAAATTTGCTGAATATTAAAATACAAGCACTTTTATTTATTAAATAGATATTTATATAATAATATTAACATGGATAACACATTCAAACCGATTAATAACTATAAAAGTGGTATTGATTAACCATGCACAAGAAAGTTCCGTTCAGAAATTCAGCGTCACCCTGATTTGTAAAATAGCTTAAAAATAACGTTCTCCAAAAGGGACGTGTCTTATACCAAAATGAAGATAATTCAATAAGGTTTTCATTTTTATAAGTATAAGCATCTCAAGTTGTCCCTACAAAAAGCTATGAACATTCGAAATTGAAAGTTTGCTGCTGGAATTTCCCTGGACAGCAGTTTAGAGATATTTTCATTTGCATTTTACGTTATTTAAACAATTTATTTTGCAAGTAAATATTTCATAGAGTTATAGTATTCTGAGTTAGCTTCGTAACGAACTAAAGAACGTATACTACTGATTTTTCTATGATTTATAATGAATTTTATAAGGTAAGGTGTACAGTAAATTTCAGATTTGTCGTATCCGCTTTGCGACGACGTTTCATGTGTAAACTATAATATTTTCAAATGTATAACATTATAAAATGCAGATTATAAACTAATTAAAGATAATAATAAGAAATATTACGACGATATATATTTTAAATGATATGGATGCAAACGGGTATCACATAATCGTAAAATGATAAACTAACAAGTGCGGAACATATAACTACGCAATATGAAATGTAACTATTCAATTTGATGCAGTATATGATAGTATAGTATATAACAAGATAAGTTTTCATGACCTAGATCTGAAATGATATGAATGGATGCAAACGGAACATCGAAAAGTTATAAAACTAAACATGGGGTGCATGATTTTAAATACAGGTATTCCATTTGTTAAAATAGATGCGTCTAAAGTAATGTAGCATATAATTAAGATTGGTTTGCATGCTCTAGATCTGAAATGCACTATACAAATATAAACGGAACGTCGAAAGACTGTAATATGAAACATGAGATGCTTGATTTAAAATACTGGTGTGATATTTATTTAAATAGGTATATAATGAGTTATATAGCATGTAGCAAGATTAACTTGTCTAGATGGAACAAGAACGGATGTGTACGGAACGTCCCTCGTTGGCGAAATGTCGCGACGCGCGCACGGTATACGGAACGGTTCCAAACAACGCACGAGGGTGATCACGCAAGTCAGGTACGTTCACTGGATCACTCGGATCGTCAGCGACGAGCACGGCTCCGGTGGTGATTACCGGAATCAAGAAACAAGATCAAGAAAAAGAAAGAAGAAGAAGTAAGAAAAAGATGCTGTGTATTAAATAAGGAAAGAAAAAATTAAATAACTAAAATATATATAAATATATAGATGCAGAGGAGAGAGAGAGAGAGAAAGGGGTTGTTAGTTTGTTAGAAAATTAGTTTAGATTTAAATTTACAAAAATCTTTTATTAGTTAACTAAATTTTAATTTGTATCAATTTATAAAATTAATATTATATAAATAAAATTTGATATTCTGGTAAATACAAACATAGTCCAAAACATGCCCGGGTCGGGTCTAAAATTCAGTTTTAAAATATGAAAAATATACATATCGACCAAAATAAAAAATGAATGTCCGGATAACAAAAAATGCATACCCCCAAGAACGGATGCACGCACGTGCGCGTAGCCATCCAAACAAGTCCGTTTCACTGAATGGGAAGAGAACAAGATGCGCGGATGCTATCACGGGGCTAGGGGTATCATGCAGGCCTTGCAATGTATTTTAAAATATTTTATGTGACTTAAAATATTATATTGTAAAA
This sequence comes from Agapanthus africanus, assembly GCA_030015575.1. Taxonomy (NCBI): domain Eukaryota; kingdom Viridiplantae; phylum Streptophyta; class Magnoliopsida; order Asparagales; family Amaryllidaceae; genus Agapanthus; species Agapanthus africanus. The sequence continues at coordinate 308,184,729 of CM057342.1, forward strand.
ATGCAAATGCTAGATAAAATACTAGTATGCACTAAACATGAAAATGCACCAGTCTGTAAGTCGATGTGCAACACCCCACGAACTGCGGGGAGGCGGAAATTTGAAAAACGATCTTGTTCTTTACTTAAACATCGACTAACGGCAAGAATCGAAGCTAAACGATAACTAACAAGAAACATAGAAGTTCTATACTACTATGTTTAGGGATTATACCTAACGAATCGTGTCCTTCGTCTTTGCGAACTCCTCCTCCTCCTCGGCCTTCTCGAAGTAGTAGACGATCCACCCGAGAGCTTTACTCCAAGCTTAGCCTCTAAACTTGAGGCAACCAACCTTCTTTAAGTGCTAATCAAAGAAGCTAGGTGATATAGAGTGAGGGTTATGATTTAGTTAGTCTAACTAATCCTTGTACTCAACACATGAGAGGGGAGGATTAGGGTTTGAAGAGAAAGAGCTTGAGGAGAGAGAAGATGATAATAATAATGAATTGAGAATAATGAGTTATGATAATATATATCAAGCATTTCTTTTTATCAAGAAAAGAAAATAAAACAATTTAGCAACCATGCTTGATAATATCTAGTGATGATTCACTCCATGAGTCATTAAGCATTTATCATGTATTAATGACATGGATGAATCATCCATATGACTCACTAATCACATTCATTGTATATGCCACCTAAACCTCCTTAGTCACCACCTTCTAGAAGCTTCTCGCGCAATTACGAGAATGCCCCTCCTTTCCGCAAAAATACGGAAAAACTTTAGACTGTATAAATCCAATAACCGGATACCAGTAACTGGCTTAAACCAAAGCCGACTGCTAAAAACTGTCCGAACGACGTACGTGTGTAAACACACGTACGCGTCCAAACCCTTTGTCGTAAAACCATACGACCTCTATATCGTTTCGCCTGGAGTAGGGAAACTCTCTGTGTGGGACTCTAGAGACTCGACTACTACGCTGGCAGTGGGTTTAACCACAGACCGCAAGCGGCACTAGCTGTACGTAACGGTTCCCAGGTAGATGTCGATAAGAAGGCCGATGAGGAAACCCATCCGAACTCCTACTGAGTCTGATGTGACAATCTCCATACAGTCCGGTCCGTTCGTCTAAGACTATCGCATATCGGGCCTAGGGGGCGGCAAGCGTCAGTCCCCTAATAGCGGTATAAGTCGTGTCGGAGGGAAGCCCATTACACCGTGAGAAACTACTGGAACCTACCAGCAAATCTCGCTTGCCCTGGCCAGGGACTTTGCGTAATGGCTCTCTGACACAGCGCGATATCAACCCCCAATACCGGGAGAGACGAATCCTGTCTAACCGCCACTGCCTCCAAGTGCTCGGGACTGCACCCAACTGCTACCTGTTTGCACGACTCCTTTGAGCCGTGGTAGGGTAGCAATCTAAGAACAGTGGGACACACTCGAGGCGAAGTAGCAGTGTCAAGTCTGCGGACTATGCTGTACTCATGTCACCTGGAAACTGTTCACTGACGACTGGTATAAAACCATCCAATAGTTCCCTGTTAGTCCTGTCCGGTGTACCCGTAACCCAATGAGCACCTGCATACTATCTCCAGTACGACGTACTGACGGCTGTGGGACAGACCATCTCCCCAACTGGGATGAGAAGCGTACACACTAGTCTACTCCGGAGCATCGATGCCCTGTCTCGATAATCCAACGACTAGGGACCTGAATAAGGATGTGCTTGTAGACTACCCAGCCCCCACTAGTGTGACTGCCATCACAACGCTGGTAGTCAAGCAAGATCCTAAGAGCTCTATCAATACGTATACTCACATATTAAGATAGAAAAACCAAGTAGCATACTACCATGTTTAGCAAGACTGTTATATACATGTGAATATCCCAAGCTTCCATTAAGTAATATACAAACTAGTATGATACTATAATGGCCCCTAGGGCATATACACTAACAATCTCCCACTTGCACTAGGGCCATGTACTGGCATATCGAAGACCAATGATCTCGAGTAGCCTCTCGAACTGAATCTGAGGTAGGGCCTTCGTGAATGGATCAGCAATGTTCTCTTCAGAAGCAACTCTCCGAATCTCGATCTCCTGACGATCAATGATCTCCCTGATCAGGTGATACCGCCTTAAGATGTGTCTGGATTTCTGATGGGACCTTGGTTCCTTCGCTAAAGCTATAGCTCCGTTGTTGTCGCAATACAGAGGTATTGGATCAACTATGGTAGGAACCACTTGAAGTTCTGTTAGGAACTTCTTCATCCAGACTGCTTCTTTTGCGGCATCGCAAGCAGCTATATACTCCGCTTCCATCGTCGAGTCAGCAACGGTGTCCTGCTTGGAGCTCTTCCAGCACACCGCCCCTCCATTGAGGGTAAAGACATAACCCGACATGGACTTGGAATCGTCCTTATCACTCTGGAAGCCGGAATCAGCAAAGGCCTCCATCCTGAGGTCCTTTCCGCCGTAAACCAAGAACATCTCCTTAGTCCTTCTCAGGTACTTGAGAATGTTCTTTACTGCTATCCAGTGCTTCTCCCCTGGGTCTGACTGATACCGGCTTACCACGCTCAGTGCGTAAGCTACATCTGGTCTGGTGCACAACATCGCATACATTATAGAGCCTACCGCAGAAGCGTAGGGTATAATAGACATGCGTTCCCTTTCCAAATCAGTCTTGGGAGACATCTCTTTGGAGAGGGTGATTCCATGACAAGCCGGTAGATTACCGCGCTTGGAATCTTCCATACTGAATCTTTTCAGTACAGTGTCGATATACCTGGACTGCGAAAGTCCCAACATCCTCTTGGATCTATCACGATAGATCCGGATCCCCAGAATGTAAGAGGCATCACCCAGGTCTTTCATGGAGAACCTGTGTGACAAGAATCCTTTGACAGATTGTAGCATAGGAATGTCATTTCCTATCAATAGAATGTCATCCACGTACAAGACGAGGAATACGACACTTCTGGCTACAATTTTACTATATATGCACGGTTCATCTGGATTTTTGATAAAGTCATATTCTTTGACTGTCTCATCAAAACAGATGTTCCAACTCTACGATGCCTGCTTTAGTCCATAAATGGACTTAAGCAGCTTGCATACTTTCCCGCTGCTCCCACTCTGATTGAAACCCTCTGGCTGATCCATATAGACGCACTCTTCTAAATTTCAATTTAGAAAAGCCGTCTTTACATCCATCTGCCAGATTTCATAATCATGGAAGGCAGCAATAGCAAGAAGGACCCGAATGGATTTGAGCATAGCCACTGGAGAAAAAGTTTCGTCATAGTCCAAACCAGGTCTTTGACGAAAACCCTTTGCAACAAGTCTAGCCTTATAGGTTTCCACCTGTCCATCTACACCAATCTTTTTCTTGAAGATCCATTTGCATCCTATGGGTTTTACCCCATCTGGAGCAAAGTCCAAACTCCATACTTTGTTGGTGTACATGGACTCCATTTCGGTCCGCATTGCATCTAGCCATCGTACCGAGTCGCCGCTCTGGATGGCCTGCTGGAAGTCAGTAGGTTCATCATCACTTATGATGCAATCCTCTCTATCCCCATCTATGAGAAAACCGTAGTATCTCTCAGGCGGATGAGACGGCCTACTACTCCTGCGGAGGGGTGCGGGAATGTCCTGTACTTCTTGAACTTCCGGTTCTACCAAACTTTCAGTAGCAGTTTGTGGTTCTGGAATTTCTTCCAGTTCTATTTCGCTCCTACTTATTTCCTTTTCTAAAAACAGATGTTCCAGAAAATGGGCATTACGAGAAACAAAGACCTTTTGTTCCTCTGCGTAATAGAAATAATATCACTTGGAGTTCTTTGGATATCCCACAAACATACATTTTACTGATCGTGCCTCGAGCTTGTCCACATGCTGCTTTTTAACAAAAGCTGGACATCCCCAAATCTTCATATGCTGAAGATGGGGTTTCTTCCCAGTCCACATCTGATATGGAGTGGTAGGCACAGTCTTGGTAGGAGCCCTGTTCAGAAGATATGCTGCTGATTCTAGCGCATAACCCCAAAAAGATCGCGGTAACTCAGCATTACTCATCATGGATCGTTCCATATCCAATAGGGTTCGATTCCGTCTCTCCGATACACCGTTATGCTGTGGAGTGTATGGAGGAGTAAGCTGAGAGAGAATTCCTTTCTCTTTTAGGTAACCTAGGAACTCGGCACTCAAGTATTCACCACCTCGATCAGATCTTAGTGTCTTGATACTTTTGCCGGTTTGGTTTTCTACTTCATTCTTATACTCTTGGAATTTCTCAAAAGCCTCGGATTTATGTTTCATCAGATAAATGAATCCGTATCTTGAGTAATCATCCGTGAAAGTAATGAAATAGGAAAAACCACCTCTTGCATGTGTAGACATTGGACCACATACATCGCTGTGTATGAGTCCTAAGAGCTCGCTCGCTCTTACTCCTTGTCCAGTAAATGGAGTCTTTGTCATCTTTCCTTTGAGACAAGATTGACAAGTGTCATAAGTTTGATATTCAAACAAGTATCCTTCTCTATGCAACTTAGTCAACCTTCTCTCATTGATGTGACCCAGTCTACAATACCATAAGAAAGCTTTATTTAAATCTGGAGACTTTCTTTTTAGTGTGTTCTGGACATTGAAAATTTGGAGTTGGTTTAAAACATATATACCGTTATTTAGTGTACCGGACCCAATCAAACTATGATTAAGGTGGATGTTGACAACATCTCTTACAAACGTGAAATCATAACCTTTATTTGATAACAAGGAAACTGATATGATATTACACGTTAAGCTTGGTACAAAAAAACAGTTATGTAAAACCAAAATGTGTCCACTCGTCAATCCTAGGTGATAATCCCCGACGGACGCAGCTCCCACGCTAGCTCCGTTAGCAACCTTTAGGGTCATATCACCTTCCTTCAGCACTCTACGGTTTCTCAGTGCCTGCAATGAATTGCAAATATGAGATCCTGATCCGGTATCCAATACCCAGGAAGTAGAGTTGATTGACAGACAATTCTCAATTACAAACACACCTGAAGTCGAAGCCACAGCTTGCTTCGTTTCCTGGTTCTTGGCGTTCCACGCCTTACAATCTTTCTTCCAATGCCCTTTCCTGTGACAATGGAAGCTTCATCCTGGCCCACTACCGGTACCGCAAACTTTTTCTTTCCCTTCCCTCCCACCTTACTAACACCTCCTCTAGGTTTGGTGGCAGCCTTCTTCTTCCTTCCTTTGGCCCTTGCCTTGGACCCGGAAGAAGATGCACCGCCAACAAACATAGCGGGTGTTTCCCTTGTTTTCTGCAAGGTGCCCTCTGCACTCCTTAACATGTTCAGGAGTTCCGGAAGTTCAACTTCTTTTCTTTGAATGTTGAAGTTCAGGATAAACTGGGCGTAGGTGTGAGGAAGGGACTGGAGAATAAGGTCTGTATAGAGCTCATTATCCAAAGTCGTCCCAAGGTCTGCGAGCTCTTCAATATAGCCGATCATCTTTAGGACATGTTCTCCTACCGATGACCCGACAGCCAACCTCGCTCGAAACAAGTTCTTAGAGGTCTCGTATCTTGCTATACGAGATTGCTCTCCATAAAGTTCCTTTGTATGGAGAAATATGCCATCTAGGTCCATATCCTCGTGCCTCCTCTGATGTTAATTGTTCATCGAGGCAAGCACGATGCACTTGGCTTTCGCGCAATCTAAATCCCAGGTTTTGCGGATTTCCTTATCCGCATTACTGGATTTGGGACCAGGGACAGCAGGTGCCGTAGCGGTGAGGACGTACCCCAATTTGTCATAGGTCAAAGCCATTTTGACATTCCGCAGCCAATCTTTATAGTTTGGCCCTGTCAGTATATTTTTTCTCTAAAAGTAACTTAAGTCCAGTCATTTTCAGGGTCGCTGCAATTAGGAGAGAGAGAAGAAAACTCTTTAGCATGATGTTCTTGCAAGTTTAGAGTGGTTTTTAGTTTATCTAAACTGGATGTCTCCCACTGTTTCTCGAATCCTTCCTCAAACCATAAAAGAAGAATTAACCAGGACTATTCTCACCGTACAATACTTGCTTAACCGTTCAGCCAGGCTAGTGTCGATACTTCGAGAGAGGTTTTCCAACGCTTTCGCGAAGTTCCTTAATTAAAGAACCTCTTTTCTCTGGGGGCGTAACCCCGCTGACACCTTTCTGGACACCTAATTGGTTTATAGCATTGATCGTTAAGTGACAAATATCCTGATAAGTAGCATATACTCACAGTAGGATCGGGATCCAAATATCATCGTATGATAATGTTGAAGGAATGCTACCAACATTCATCAAACTCCAAATGGTATGCATCTCTTTGCAAATTTCAGTTTCTTTAGAAATTCCCGATATTAGTTTTTGCCCCATGCTCTTATGACCTTGGCTTTGGTCAAAATGTCATAAGTCACATGTCAAGTTCTACCTGTCATTATCTTGTCAATTTGAACCCATCCGTATATACCCCTGACTTTGGTCAAATGATAATACGACTGTCCCAAAACAACTCATCTATCTTATGCAACAAATAAAAACTCAGTAGCTACCAAACACTATGCCTTGATTTTGGCCAAAATGCATAGCTTGAATACTACTGAATACCCAAATGAAATGACGGAGGGCTACGAATGGTTTTGGCGAAACCGTGAACGTAGTGAACTTGATATAACCGAAGGAACCTGATAGCTTTTAAAAGGAGTGGTTAAAGCTCCGCATTTAAAAATATCTGTTTTTAAAATTAACCGAGTGGTTTCTTTTAAATTGTTCCAACGATTAAACTTTTGGTTTATTTTCTTTGCATTATAAATAATGCGTCCCATCATTAACCTATCATTGCAGAAAACAACGAAAATACAACGTCCTCTTATGCCATCCGCATTCGCCACGGGGTCCCGTCATCACCCGTTAGGTTACTTAACTAACGACAGAGCGGGGGCTGGGCTAGCGCGGGTGTAAAACATAAGTGACGTCTAAATAGCTCTCATATATATAGATATTTTACATTCGTCTGACGCAATGATATTCATTCCAGATCACAGATGAATTTTATTGGATTTGCAAGCAATCCGTGTTTGTTTTGAGCCTGCAACAAAAGACGGATTACACAGTTGTGATGAATAGCCATTACCCCACCCAAGACCCCTACAGGTGCGGCAAACTATCCGCTCGGCAGTTTGTGCACCCCACTTTGGGTCTGTCCTAGGAGCAAAAATAGTAAAAAGAAATAATACAACGGTGGCTACAACCGCAACCTGGATGTGCCCCGCAAAATAATATTACAATAAATTACATTTATATCAAATGAATTAAATAATAACCCATTACATAACCCCGGCTATACATCACAACAGTCCAACACAGTTCATATGCACAAACAGATAAAAAACATTTCAGAAATGTGCAACCCCCTGCCAACCGACATACTAGCAGTTAGGGGAGGTTTACGAACACATTATACAATCACAGATATAATCCAACAAGCAAATACTGTATAATTTCGATCAATTAAACACTTTTAATTTTGCTCCAATACTTCTCTGTAAATCTGAAACCTGAGCAAAAATTAAAAATTCCAGAAAATACCAAATTTCACAGAGAAGCAACACAGAAAAATTGGGTTCCTGAATCGCCAACTCGGCGGCGGAATCACGGCGGATCGGTGGGATCCGCCGCGGTTCCGCGGCGCTTTAGGCGATTCAGGGGCCCAATTTTCTTGGGTGTTCTTCTACTGTCTTTTCAAGCTTTCTGAACCTCCCTGAAAAATTTTTTGGACTTCATTTAAAAAACGACAGAAACTTGTGATTTCGGGCTTTTCCGGTTTCGTTTTTTTCGTTCGAAATTCATACAAATTTGCAAGTAAGTTATTTATTGTTTAGCGAGGCTCTGATACCACTGTAAGTCGATGTGCAACACCCCACGACTTGCGGGGAGGCGGAAATTTGAAAAAAAAATCTTGTTCTTTGCTTAAACATCGACTAACCGCAAGAATCGAAGCTAAACGATAACTAACAAGAAACATAGAAGTTCTATACTACTATGTTTAGGGATTATACCTAACGAATCGTGTCCTTCGTCTTTGCGAACTCCTCCTCCTCCTCGGCCTTCTCGAAGTAGTAGACGATCCACCCGAGAGCTTTACTCCAAGCTTAGCCTCTAAACTTGAGGCAACTAACCTTCTTTAAGTGCTAATCAAAGAAGCTAGGTGATATAGAGTGAGGGTTATGATTTAGTTAGTCTAACTAATCCTTGTACTCAACACATGAGAGGGGAGGATTAGGGTTTGAAGAGGGAGAGCTTGAGGAGAGAGAAGATGATAATAATAATGAATTGAGAATAATGAGTTATGATAATATATATCAAGCATTTCTTTTTATCAAGAAAAGAAAATAAAACAATTTAGCAACCATGCTTGATAATATCTAGTGATGATTCACTCCATGAGTCATTAAGCATTTATCATGCATTAATGACATGGATGAATCATCCATATGACTCACTAATCACATTCATTGTATATGCCACCTAAACCTCCTTAGTCACCACCTTCTAGAAGCTTCTCGCGCAATTACGAGAACGCCCCTCCTTTCCGCAAAAATACGGAAAAACTTTAGACTGTATAAATCCAATAACCGGATACCAGTAACTGGCTTAAACCAAAGCCGACTGGTAAAAACTGTCCGAACGACGTACGTGTGTAAACACACGTACGCGTCCAAACCCTTTGTCGTAAAACCATACGACCTCTATATCGTTTCGCCTGGAATAGGGAAACTCTCTGTGTGGGACTCTAGAGACTCGACTACTGCGCTGGCAGTGGGTTTAACCACAGACCGCAAGCGGCACTAGCTGTACGTAACGGTCCCCAGGTAGATGTCGATAAGAAGGCCGATGAGGAAACCCATCCGAACTCCTACTGAGTCTGATGTGACAATCTCCATACAGTCCGGTCCGTTCGTCTAAGACTATCGCATATCGGGCCTAGGGGGGCGGCAAGCGTCAGTCCTCTAATAGCGGTATAAGTCGTGTCGGAGGGAAGCCCATTACACCCTGAGAAACTACTGGAACCTACCAGCAAATCTCGCTTGCCCTGGCCAGGGACTTTGCGTAATGGCTCTCTGACACAGCGCGATATCAACTCCCAATACCGGGAGAGACGAATCCTGTCTAACCGCCACTGCCTCCAAGTGCTCGGGACTGCACCCAACTGCTACCTGTTTGCACGACTCTTTTGAGCCGTGGTAGGGTAGCAATCTAAGAACAGTGGGACACACTCGAGGCGAAGTAGCAGTGTCAAGTCTGCGGACTATGCTGTACTCATGTCACCTGGGAACTGTTCACTGACGACTGGTATAAAACCAACCAACAGTTCCCTGTGAGTCCTGTCCGGTGTACCCGTAACCTAACAAGCACCTGTATACTATCTCCAGTACGACGTACTGACGGCTGTGGGACAGACCATCTCCCCAACTGGGATGAGAAGCGTATACACTAGTCTACTCCGGAGTATCGATGCCCTGTCTCGATAATCCAACGACTAGGAACCTGAATAAGGATGTGCTTGTAGACTACCCAGCCCCCACTAGTGTGACTGCCATCACAACGCTGGTAGTCAAGCAAGATCCTAAGAGCTCTATCAATACGTATACTCACATATTAAGATAGAAAAACCAAGTAGCATACTACCATGTTTAGCAAGACTGTTATATACATGTGAATATCCCAAGCTTCCATTAAATAATATACAAACTAGTGTGATACTATAATGGCCCCTAGGGCATATACACTAACACAGTCTACGTAACAAGTCAGGATAATTCATAAATATGAATCAAATAAGTTCAAGCAAGCGGGTCGGGTCGAATGCAATGTAAAATGTAAAATACTATTCGCATCCAAAACACGATAAATCAGGAAAATACCACAATTAAGGAAATACGAGAACTGGAATTGGTATAAATGAACTAGGTTGTTACATTATACCCAACTACAAAAAGAATTCCGTCCTCGAAATTCCAAGAACAAGAAAGGATAAACAATCAAGAAACTACAAGAATAGGTATAGAAACTTCTGTCGAATCTCGTCTTCTTGTTCCCAAGTCGATTCTCCGTGCGAGCGATTTCCCCAAGAAATAAGTACGAGAGGGATAACCTTGTTCTTAAGAACCTTTTCTCTTCGATCAACAATCGACATCGGTCGTTCCTCAAAAGTTAAATCCTCTCTTACAGTCAGCTCCGAATGATCCAGCACGTGTGTTTCATCTCGAACATACTTACGGAGTTGAGATACATGAAACACGTCATGAACATTCGCCAATGATTGCGGTAAAACCAATCAATACGCCACTTTTCCAACACGCTCCAAAATCTCGAAAGGCCCAACGAATCGAGGACTAAGGTTTCCTCGACTTCCGAAACGAATCACTCCTTTAGCCGGTGATATCTTCAAGAACACATGATCACCAACCGCGAACTCAGAGGTCTTCTCGATGTATCTGGCCAACTCTTTTGTCGGTCTTGTACTGCTTTCATATGATTCCGGATAGTGTTAACCTTCTCAACTGTTTGCACGATCAAATCCGGTCCCAATAATCTTCGTTCTCCAACATCGTCCCAACAAACAGGTGAACGACACTTGCGACCATATAATGCTTCGAATGGAACCATCTGAATAGTCGCCTGAAAACTGTTATTGTAAGAAAACTCCACCAAGTGTAGATGATCCTCCCATGAACCCTTGAAGTCTAACATGCAAGCTCTCAACATGTCTTCAAGAGTTTGGATCGTTCTCTCCGACCGGCCATCTGTCTGAGGATGATAAGCTGTGCTAAACTTCAATCGCGTCCCCAAACTTTCCTGTAAACTCCTACAGAAGTGCGATAAGAATCGGGTGTTACGGTCGGACACAATGCTCACAGGTACTCCATACAATCTCACAATCTCCTGCATGTACTGTTCTGCTAACGCTTTCGTTGACTGACCAACTCGAAATGGTATGAAATGAGCTGCCTTGGTCAATCGATCAACAATCACCCAAACTGCATTGTTGCCCTTTGGACTCCGCGGTAAGGCCATCACGAAATCCATGGTTATATGTTCCCACTTCCATTGAGGAATCGGAAGTGGTTGCAATAAACCAGCAACCCTTTGATATTCAGCCTTAACTTGCTGACACACCAAGCACTTCGCTACAAAGCGGGCAATCTCCCGTTTCATACCTTCCCACCAGAAATGCTGTCGTATATCTCGGTACATTTTCGTGCCTCCTGGATGTACGGAATATGCGGAACTGTGTGCCTCCTTCATAATTTCTTCGCGAATATCTCCCTTTTGGCACACACAAACGGCTACCATATCGCAACGAACCATTTTCATGAATCAACAAGTCCGTTCGAAGTCCAGTTTCAACCTGTTCTCGAAACTTTTGCAATCTAGGGTCCTGTAACTGCGCTGCTTTAATATTCTCGATCAACGACGATTGTACTTGCAGCTGCATCAACTGTCCTGAAGAATGCGATAGCACGATCTCCAAATCAAATCTCCGAAAGTCTTCGATAAGCTCATTCTGTGCAGTCAACATCCGAATTGCTGGCAACCGACTAAGCGCATCCGGCACAATATTTAACTTTTCCCGGATGGTATTTAAGATCAAGATCGTAGTCAGCCATTAGCTCCAACCATCTACGCTGCCTCATGTTAAGCTCTTTCTGCGTGAACACGTACTTAAGACTTTTGTGATCAGTGAAAACTTCGACCCTTTCGCCTAATAAGTAGTGTCTCCAAATTTTCAAAGCGAAAATAACAGCTGCTAGCTCCAAGTCATGAGTTGGGTAATTCTTCTCATGGGTTTTCAACTGTCTTGATGCGTAAGCTATAACCTTCCCATGCTGCATCAAAACACATCCCAATCCTTTCCCAGATGCGTCGCTGTGAATCACCAATCCTCCGGAACTTTCTGGTACGGTCAAAATAGGAGCGACTATCAATCTCTGCTTCAACGCCTCAAAAGCCGACGCACACTTATCCGTCCACACAAATGGTACTTTCTTGCGCGTAAGTTTGGTCAAAGGCTCAGCCAAACGAGCAAAATTCTCCACGAACCTTCTGTAATAGCCGGCAAGTCCAAGAAAACTTCTGATCTCTGCTACGTTCTTCGGAATCAGCCAATTTTGAACTGCTGTAATCTTCTCGGGATCAACGGCGATTCCATCTCCGGAGACGATGTGCCCCAAAAACTTCACTTCTTTAAGCCAAAACTTGCACTTGCTCATCTTTGTATATAATCTTTCTTGCCTCAATGTCTGCAGTGCGATCTTCAAGTGTTCCGCATGCTCTTCAATGCTCCTCGAGTAGACCAGAATATCATCGATGAACACCACTATAAACTGGTCCAAGAACAGTGAAAAGATTCGGTTCATTAAGTCCATAAATATCACCGGTGCATTCGTGACTCCGAATGCCATCACTAAATACTTGTAATGTCCATACCGAGTTCGGAACGCAGTCTTGCAAATATCTTCTGATTTAACTCAGACCCGATGATATCCGGACCGCAAATCCAGCTTCGAGAATACCCTTCGCACCACTAAGCTGCTCGAACAATTCGCCAATGCGAGGGATCGGGTACTTGTTCTTAATAGTCACCCGGTTTAATTCTCGATAATCGATACACATCCTCCTTGTGCCATCTTTCTTCTTTACTAGAAGAACTGGAGCTCCCCAAGATGAATTGCTGCTGCGAATTCAACCCTTCTCTAACAATTCGGTAACCTGCTTCTTTACTTCTTCCAACTCCACTGGTGCCATCGGATAGTACGCTTTTGAGATTGGCGCTGCACCAGGAACAAGATCGATCGTGAACTCCACATCTCGTTTTGGCAGTAAACCCGAGATGTCCTCAAACACATCCATGAACTCTCAAACTACAGCTGGCGCTTCCTCCTTATCAACTTCCATTGACGAAAGAACATTGCTTGTCGGCCTAGCCCTAAACTCGACTAGCCCGACAGAACTGCTACCTCCAGCAAAACAAACTCCGGATGTCCGGGAATCTGGAAAATCACTTTCTTTGTCCTACAATCAATGTGAGCGTGGAAAGTGAGACCATCAATTTCCAAGACAACTTCATAACTGCCAGTATCAGTCACCAAGAAATCTGCAAAACATAAACTGGTAAGCAATGAAACGGAGAGAACCAAGATAATAGAACGACCATGAAACAAGAAATGAAACAAGACCATGACTCCAAGTTACTTAAATAGAGTACGGCATTGTAACCATGCTGCAGTTCATAGTTACAATCACATAACTCCGTTCAAGTCGCCCAAATCCTAGTATCAGAATTAAAGGAATAAGACGGAAGAAACAATAGGGAACTAAAAGAATTTCAACCCGAGATGCAAAGTTGTTTGCATATCGTCAGGACAGGGATCAAGAGAAAGATATGACTCAAGAATCATGATAACAATATGGCAGGACATGTTCCTAATCACGGATTTTCTGATTCGTGTATTGGGTCCAATACCCAACTACAAAAGAATCAAACCCGATTAACCTAAATCCTATGGCTCTGATACCAAACAAACCCTGTCACGCCCCGCTTCCCAGAGTGCGCTAAGATCGGCACGTGACAGAGCCAACCATGCTACATGTAGATAGGAAATATCCTTCCACAGTCACATTACGGTTGTAGAGATATCAAAAACAATAATAAAGTATCTAACACATGTCCATATGCCAAAATAAACGAGTTAAGAATAATAATATGCGGAAGCAATAGATCCAATAAACAAAACACCTGGGAAGTAAAATGGATACCAACTGGATCCACACTGCTCGGCCTAACGGCGGAAGTACTCCTGATCAGCCTGCAACAAAGGTAGCTGATCTGGGTCATGCAAAACCCAGACGTCAGTGCGTCATAACATCAATAATAATATAATCAGGGGGTAGCAAGATATGCAGGTACGAGTATGAACGGTAAAACAGGTATAACAGTAACATAAATAATGACAGTGAAGGGTAAGGTACAAGTGATGTGTAGTGAGTAATCTAAACTGGTCTACTGGGTTAACTACTCTCCAGTCTTTGAAATCAATTTGATGAATCATCGATGTAACTCAATAGTATCCCGTGCGTGCCTGGGACCACGGTCAAAGACTCTCGGGATGAATCCGAGATGTGTCGCAAGGTAGTAAAAGGTAGTATGTAACGACGAATGATGTCAGCAGCAGCATCCCGGGGCTGGCCTAGCCCGTAAGACTGATCAGTAAAGGCATCGAACTGTCGAGTTACAAGTCAGGTTTCATCATTGATTTCCCCATACCCCCAAGTTATGTGTTCAAGTCAGGTATTGATAAATCTAGAGCTAATGCCAATACAGGGTCAAGCAAGTACAGGTTTATCTATATAGATAACAGGAAATGTCCGTAGGGACAACAGGTCAAGATTGTCAGCATTAGTAACAAGATCAGGTATCAAGTCAAGCTGTGGTACATCAGGTCATGTCAGGTGGTGTACATGTATCAAGTCATGTCAAGTAGTGCACATGCATCAAGTCATGTCAGTAGTAGTGTATCAGGTCATGTCAAGTAGTGTACAGGTATCAAACGGATGCTCATAATAAAACTGTAACAGGTCCGGGTGCATAAATAAAGCATGGATGCACAAATATTTATCAGGGATTACATCATGACTATGTAGGATGCACAAGATCAAGTATGGGATACTAATGTAACAGTAAAATGAAATAATATGGTCTCGGCGTGCAACTAGATATGTAATAAACGTACGGATACTATAAAACTGTAAATCGATAAAATTTGCTGAATATTAAAACACAAGCACTATTATTTATTAAATAGATATTTATATAATAATATTAACATGGATAACACATTCAAACCGATTAATAACTATAAAAGTGGTATTGATTAACCATGCACAAGAAAGTTCCGTTCAGAAATTCAACGTCACCTTGATTTGTAAAATAGCTTAAAAATAACAAACGTTCTCCAAAAGGGACGTGTCTTATACCAAAACGAAGATAATTAAATAAGGTTTTCATTTTTATAAGTATAAGCATATCAGGATGTCACTACAAAATGGTATGAACATTCGAAATTGAAAGTTTGCTGCTGGAATTTCCCTGGACAGCAGTTTAGAGATATTTTCATTTGCATTTTACGTTATTTAAACAATTTATTTTGCAAGTAAATATTTCATAGAGTTATAGTATTCTGAGTTAGCTTCGTAACGAACTAAAGAACGTATACTACTGATTTTTCTATGATTTATAATGAATTTTATAAGGTAAGGTGTACAGTAAATTTCAGATTTGTCGTATCCGCTTTGCGACGACGTTTCATGTGTAAACTATAATATTTTCAAATGTATAATATTATAAAATGCAGATTATAAACTAATTAAAGATAATAATAAGAAATATTACGACGATATATATTTTAAATGATATGGATGCAAACGGGTATCACATAATCGTAAAATGATAAACTAACAAGTGCGGAACATATAACTAAGCAATATAGAATGTAACTATTCAATTTGATGCAGTATATGATAGTATAGTATGTAACAAGATAAGTTTTCATGACCTAGATCTGAAATGATATGAATGGATGCAAACGGAACATCGAAAAGTTATAAAACTAAACATGGGGTGCATGATTTTAAATACAGGTATTCCATTTGTTAAAATAGATACGTCTAAAGTAATGTAGCATGTAATTAAAATTGGTTTGCATGCTCTAGATCTGAAATGCACTATACAAATGTAAACGGAACGTCGAAAGACTGTAATATGAAATATGGGATGCTTGATTTAAAATACAGGTGTGATATTTATTTAAATAGGTATATAATGAGTTATATAGTATGTAGCAAGATTAACTTGCCTAGATGGAACAAGAACGGATGTGTACGGAACGTTCCTTGTGGGCGAAATGTCGCGACGCCGCACGGTACACGGAACGGTTCCAAACAACGCACGAGGGTGATCATGCAAGTCAGGTACGTTCACTGGATCACTCGGATCGTCAGTGACGAGCACGGCTCCGGTGGTGATCACCGGAATCAAGAAACAAGATCAAGAAAAAAAAAGAAGAAAGAAAAAGAAGAAGTAAGAAGAAGAGACTGTGTATTAAATAAGGAAAGAAAAAATTAAATAACTAAAATATATATAAATATATATATGCAGAGGAGAGAGAGAAAGAGAAAGGGGTTGTTAGTTTGTTAGGAAATTAGTTTAGATTTAAATTTAAAAAAATATTTTATTAGTTAACTAAATTTTAATTTGTATCAATTTATAAAATTAATATTATATAAATAAAATTTGATATTCTGGTAAATACAAACATAGTCCAAAACATGCCCGGGTCGGGTCTAAAATTCAGTTTTAAAATACGAAAAATATACATGTCGACCAAAATAAAAAATGAATGTCCGGATAATGAAAAATGCATACCCCCAAGAACGGATGCACGCACGTGCGCGTAGCCATCCAAACAAGTCCGTTTCACTAAACAGGACGAGAACAAGATGCGCGGATGCTACCACGGGGCTAGGGGTATCATGCAGGCCATGCAATGTATTTTTAAAATATTTTATGTGATTTAAAATGTTATATTGTAAAAATGCAAATATTAGATAAAATGCTAGTATGCACTAAACATGAAAATGCATCAGTCTACGTAATAAGTCAGGATAATTCATAAATATGAATCAAATAAGTTCAAGCAAGCGGGTCGGATCGAATGCAATGTAAAATGTAAAATACTATTCGCACCCAAAACACGATAAATCTGGAAAATACCATAATTAAGGAAATACGAGAACTGGAATTGGTATAAATGAACTAGGTTGTTACAATTGGCCATAACGATAAGTCCCTGGCCAGGGCTGCTACGGAGATTTACTAATAAGTGTTATCAGTAGTTTCTCGATCCGTTATGAGTTTATATCAGCACGACTTATCGGTTACTGGGGTCTGACGTTTACCACCCCTAGACTAGATATGCGACATATCAGACGAAGAGACCGGACTGTACGGTAGTGTTACTGATAGGCTTTTGCAGGAGAAAGAGCAGGCTTACTTGTTGATCTTCTGATCGCTCGATACCCGTGTAGCCGTTACGTCCAGCTAGTACCGCTGACGGTTTGTGAGTGCTTGATGTGATCATCACCTACTGCCGGCGTATTGACGAATCTTTATAGCCCTACACAGAGGTTTCACTGGCTCATGCAAAATGAAGTAAAAGCACATATGTGATATGAGATTAATGCGAGTATATGATACCGTATTCTATTCTCGCGATATAAGGTATCGATCGGTTATATGAGATATAGTCGGGTTATCGAATCAAATGTTGATTCGATAAGTCGATACTGTATCGGTCGGTTATATGAACATATAACCGAGTTATCGAATCAAGTGTTGATTCGATAAGTTGATACAAATAATATTAGTCGGTCATATGATATATAGCCAGATTATTAAATCAAGAGTTGATTTAATGATTTAATGTATAATTATATATTTGATATATTAATTTACATTAACTAATATTAGCTCACTTAAGCATTTCTTTTTCTCACATGTGCACACTTAATATATATGTGATATTTATTAATTGTGTTTTATTTATGTGTCATGGTTGATGCCACATGCAACATGGGTGTATGAGACTTACACCATACTAATGATAATGAAGGGTTTATTTATTTAGTGTAAACCAATTATTAGTTGGATAATGGTCACATGGCATGAAGCTTGTAGAAGTTTGGAGATCCATTGACTAGTCCACTAGTTTTGTCTTATACTAGATATTTATTAACCCAACTATTATCTAAACCTATGGTTAAGTCTCCACATGAGTGAGATTTAGATATTTTCTCACCTATGGTTTCCATTCACTCTCTCATCCATTATTTGCTTCATCTTCATCAAGCAAAGGAGAGAGCTCTCTAGGTTTTGAGAGGAGCTTAAAATTAGTGAGAAAAGTAATTCTAAAGTGAGCAAAAATCCTACTTCATCATCCTCTACTAGATTAGCAATTTAGTTTAGGGTGTTAGCTTCACTAATCCCACATTAGTGAAGATGGTAGCTTGGGTTAGTGTCTTCTCGACGTAGATCATTTTCGGTTTCGAAGACTTCAAGCAAGTATGCATCATTCACCTTGTAGAGCCTCTCAAGAGTCCGGGAGTTCATTCATCGCAGCGAAGCGACCACTACAAGGAGCTATAGAAGTAAAGGACCGGACTACAAAGGTTGTAATCCCTACCCACTTAGATGTAAAGTAGTTTACACATTGTTTCGTCTAAATCACCAGTTAAGATTTTAGGGTTAGTATTGTTAAGCATGGCAATTTTTTGAAAATGGCATGGACGATACCTCCCGAAACCTTGCTGTCATGCGTAGCAATTCTACAACATGCAGCCCTGAAGAACAACAAGGATTATTATATATAACCTTCCAAAGGTAAATAAATCTGAAACAAGTGGTGATTATGTTTATATTCTTCGTAATACGAAAATATTAAGGAAAAATTATATAAGAACAATTTATATACTAAAAGCAGATTTTCCAATACCTCCGCATCATTCCAACACGATCCAAGTAGCGCATTTCAAGTATGTCCATCCACATCTTTCCGGTCTTTTCATCCCGAACAATCCACATTACACCGACCTTAACCATCATATATTACACCCGCGTCTTATGTTGCTACGGGTGACATTGATAGGTGTGGCAGTGATGATGATGAAACTGATGAAGGTCATCAAGGGGAGGATAGCATGGAATATGCCGCTGGATTGAATGAAGTAGCATTGATTGATGATATGACTGCGAATAATGATTTTGTTGAACTAGAAGATCCCGGTCTCGATCCGCTGGAAGATGATAGTTGGATAGATTTAGCCGTGGCAGAAGTAAATAGTGAACCCTATTTGGAAGCGACCGTAGGAAGCGAAGATTGCGTCACTGTTGGAGATATGTTTCAGAAAAAAAGAGATCTTATTTGTAAGCTAAAGTCGTAGGCTATTCAAAAAAACGTTACATTTAAAACCGAAGAGTCATATAAGACGTACTATACCGTGGTATGTACGAAAGCTCCTGAATGTAAATGGAGATTGCATGCATGTTGTTCCAAAAGAGCCAAAGTTTGGAAGGTCACGAAATACAACCAAGAACATACTTGCATCAATTCTATTATGTTAAAAGATCACAGGAATTGCACTTCATCTTACATTTGCTCACTAATCATGCCATTAATCCGTACAGATATGGCGATGACTCCCCGAGAGATACGGCTCTACGTCAGTGGAGAGCACAAAATTCAGATTTCGTATGTGAAGACATGAGATGCTCGTAAAAAGGCTTTATGCAAGATATTTGGGGATTGAGAAAGCTCGTACAACTCACTAGTCCCTTTTAGGAAAGCCATGAAAGCATCAAATCCGGGGTCCGTATACCGGTTAAAAACCACAGAAACTGATCTCGATGGCTGTGTCAGGTTTTAAAGAATTTTCTGGTGTTTTGCTCCTTGTACGGCTGGTTTCAAACACTGTCGGCCAGTATTGTACGTGGATGGGACGTATCTATATGGTAAGTACAGAGCTTGCATGTTAATTGCTACAGGTGTAGATGCTAATAACGGTATATTTCCGTTGGGATTTTCTATTGTCGAGGGTGAAAATACATTATCCTGGTCATGGTTTTTCCGTCAACTCAAAAATATCCCATCTGTTATTGATAAAATAGATTTATGCATCATATCTGATAGACATCTAGGAATACTAGCTGCAATGAGAGCTGTATTTCCGACGACTCCACATAGATTTCACTTATGGCACTTCAGGCAAAATTTTGATAGAAAATTTAAAAATTCAGATCTACATAAGCTTATGTACAAAGCCGGTGAAGCGTCTGACCCTAATGTTCATAACATGTACATGACGAAAATTGGAGAGATGAGTCAAGCCGCGAAAAGCGTGGTTAGATGAGTATCCAGTACGCATGTGGTCACAAGCACATGATAATGGATGCAGATATCTACTAATGACCACTAATATGTCTGAAAACTTTAACGGGGTCCTTAAAAATGTTAGAGGCTTACCGATACAGGGGTTGATTGTTCGAACTTTTTTCAGAGTGAATACTTACTTTGTGCAAAGAAGGGAAAAGTCCTTGGCGATGGAAACTCCACTCATCGCGTATTACGAAGATATATTCCGAAAAAGAGAGCACAGAGCACAATACTGTAGATCTGAAAGGTTTGACATAGTGGAGTTTCAAGTTACGGGAAGTAATGGGAATCAATATACCGTAAATTTTAGAGATGAAGGGCTCTCTTCGTGCACATGCGGTGTTTTCCAGCAACAATATTTACCTTGTGCCCACGCAATTGCTGCTGCGAGCAGCATGCATAACTTACATTACAATTTTGCTTCCCGTTACTATATAATTTCCAATTACCAAGACGCATACGATCCAAAATCTTATGCTATACCAGACAGTCGCTATTGGCACTATTATACTGGGAACAGACAAATACCGACTGTATTACAGCCAGAAAAAAATATAGTGCCCGGAAGACCTAAGGTGCGTCGAGATCGAATGACAATGGATGTTGATCCTCAGCAAAGGCACGACAGATGTAGCACATGCAAACAACCAGATCATTATAGGACTAGATGTTCAGGACAGTCAACGAGGGCGGGACCTTCGAGATCGTGACAAGTGCACCGGAAGAAAATCGGCTATCGCTAGTAAAGAAACTTGTACAATTTACCTTTTACAAACAGATGTGATTTTTTTGTATTTTAAATTTTACTTGTTCATTTTGTTATTGGAGTGTATACAAGATTTATATTTATACTAATTCTATATGAACTGTAATAACAATTGTCCGGAACCAAAACAACACTAATATTATGTTTATTTTTAAAGTTGATATTTAATTAATTTCTATTTTTAATTAATTTTTTTATTAAAAAATGGACGCGGGTTCCAGAACCCGCCCTTGCCCTATCTTATAGAGGGCGGGTTCTTAGAACCCGCCCTCTTATTTCGAGGGTGGGGCCGGATTTGAAACCGTTCTATTTTGAGAAATAAAAAAAATTATTTTAATAATTTTAATTTTATTATACCTATTTAAAAAAAATCCTATTTTTAAATACACATCTAAAACTCTTAATTGGCCCCTATGCTTAATTATCATCCCTAACACCTTTAGAAATCTCTGTTAACTAGCTAAAATGATAACTTGAAAACGAGAGTTTGGAAGAGTAAGATTAATAGATTTTGCACAAAAATGAAAAGAAATGAGGGTTTTGATGTTACATAAGACTTTTTATCTCACAATTAATCATATTAACTATAATACAATTATTAATCCTAATTAAATTAAGCAAAGATGTGTTTTTAGTTAACGGAAAGATTTTAGGGGGTGTATATAAAAATATAAAGTTCAAGAGAAGTTCAAAACTTATTAGCTATCTGCTTCGATCCCGGCGACGCATTACCGGGAAACGATGCGCCGGAGGAGTCGACGGGCCGGCAGGGAAATAATAGGAATTTACGTTTTGTTCACAACCGTCTCCGACTAAGTCACCATTTTCCTTACCGACAATGACTTTTCCCAACCCTATCCGTCTAGTTGAGTAGCTCATCCATGATATGATGTAAAGCAGTCCAGGTGGGTTGGATACGAACCGATTTCATACCATACCGCTGCCATAACTGAATTTAGGCTTTCCTCTTCTAATGTCTCGCCAGGCCCCGGCCCCTATCTCTAAAGGGGCTTTATCTCGGTGCTGGCTCCCTTATGTTTAGGAGCGGGATCCGTCCAAGAACGAGCTGTGGTGGTATAGGGTGTTTTTCAAAATACCAATATTTTAGGAGACCTGGACGCTAAAAATATTTTGGTTTTGGACTAAGAAAGTAAAATGAAAGCTGAGACGAAGAAAAAAATTAGTTTAGATTTCAAAATAATTTTATTTTTAACTTTCTATCTCTTTGGATGGCCAGAAAAAAATGGTGAGTGACTTTCTAAATCCTACATGAAAGACGGGTAAATTCATTTTCTATTTTGTCACTTATCAATTGTCAAACACAATTTAACGTTTTCGGAGCAAATTTGTGGGTCCCTGGATGTGTGAGTTGTGTGCTTATGTATGGTGTGTGTGTGGTTGTGGTGTGTGCAGATTAAGATTTACAGGCCATTGCCGTAAAAAAAAAATTGCCAAACACACAAAATAAATGGAAAGAAGCGGATCACTTTCTTGTTACTTACTTTTTTTCTATTCTTCTTGTCAAATAGCCCCTTAGGCATTTTGATGCATATTATCTTTATTTTCTGCTGGTGAGGCAATTGTGTATATGGGAATGACATGATATGAGAAAAGTTGGCCATGTTTGCCAATGGAGTAAGTTTTCTAAAACGCAGTTTCATAGAGTAAGTAAAACTTAATTCCATAACGGTAACTTTGTCTTGTTTGGCAACAATGTTGGAGTTGAGATAATTGCAATTATCTCAGCCAAAAATTTAAAATAACTGCAATTATCTCAATTCCAATCTGACCAAAATTTTGTAAACTCCATTTTATGGAGTTTGAGGCTTGCAAAAACCCCACGGTTTGTATTCACTGTACTTACACTTAAAAATAAATGACAGACATCCTAACTCCATATCCTGACAAGATCTAAATTATTCAAAACATAAAACTCCATATTTATATCAATTTTTTTAATGTTTTTCTCTTCTCCTTTTTTGATTAAAATAAAAGCTATAATAAACCCCCGCGTTTTATTAAACTGTGATTTTTATGTTCCTCTCTTAATCCCTTAGGGTACCCAACTCCTTCCTATATAATACATGCCTCCATCTCCTCCGCCCTTCGCCTCCACTTCCGCACCAATCACCATCCTTCTTTCTGCACCATCTCCATCTCCATCTTCACCGGCCTCCATCACCCATCTTTGCCACCTGTCGTCCCATACATTTAAAACAAATAATAATTATTTAACAGTTATTAAATTATTAATAAATACTAATAAGTAATAATTTAATTAATTGTTTTTATGTGAAAGACAAAGTCATTTTATATATATTGTTAACACCCTTAAATGTTGGCTTGTGTCTACAGTTGATAATTTTCTCTAGATTATAAGATTTTTGGTAGTGTGTCGTGCCAGACTAATTTGTAGTTTTTCTTCTTCTTTTCCTTCTTTTTTTTTTTTTGGAAAAACCGCCTTATCCTTTATTTTCATTAAATTATGCAACTAAAGTTTTGTGAGATACACCATCTCCTCCTCGCCGCCATCTTCTTGCCACCGCCTCCAGCTCGTCGCCGCCGCCTCTCCTGCAGAATTGCCGTCGACTCTCCTACTGTAGTACTCTGTTCCGTTTGTACCGTATCCGTATTTTTTTAACAAATATTAATTTCCTAATTTTCGTATTACCCGCTTTTCATTTTTCCTTTCTCTTCTATATTTTTCTTCTCTATTTATTTTCCCTTTCTAGCTCCTTAAACCCAAAAGCCTCAAATTTCATTTTCTATTTTCCCTTTCTTTTTCCGTATGCCCCAAAGCCTAATGTATATCCCAAATCCAATCCACTAATCCTTTTTTATTTAATCCAAACCCATATCCTTTTTGATGGAGGGCGGAATCTCCTTCAGATGTTGCTTCCCGTTGATCTGCTGATGGCTGCGATGGGTGGCTAAGATTGGATCTGGAGGCTGTCGCTCCTGAAGCGTGTGGATCTCAATGGGTTGAGGTTGTGCTTGCCGAGTTACCTGCAAGGAAGTCCCGGGGTGGTTGTACCACCGAGGACCCTCCGACAATCAAGTTAGTCTAGAGATCCGTGCAGAGTAACGGCTTAGTAGAGTAAAAATGGCTTACATGGATCGTCTGAAGAAGTGGTTTATATAGCGGTGGCAGCAGGCGTGGCAGGTGCAAGAATCACGCCGGCCGTTACGCTCCCGACGTCATGCCCACGTGATGAGCGGGACCTCCTATTAATGGCGAGACAGGCTCATTGATGGGGGATCGTGATGGCGTGGAATGTGGGATGTGGCCGGCGGGTATCTCGCTCATAGAGAGATTCGCGGGATGGCGGTTGCGCTTGTGAGCGGTGCCGTCGGTCGGTCGATGAGACCGAGGAAGATGACCTCGGCGGGAGAGCTCGCGGACGAGCGGGAGAGCCAAGGTATCTTGGTTCTGCGGTAGCCCGGGGACGAGCTATGAGGCCGAGGAGGCCAATCGTGCTGGGGGTCGGAGGCGAGCCAGCTTTGTTTATAGGACGGGCACGGGAGTGCTCTGGTCGGCCACTGTAAGTCCTTTCTAGTGAGCTTCGGAACACGTCATCTGCCACGTGTCATGATATAAGGAATTACCGTTATTGAGCATCATCATTAGCCCCCCACTCTCGTTCCGATCTATTTTGTTGGTCGGGTCGAGAGTGGACTGCTTGGTTCTCTCTGTGCGGCTTAGCGCTGGTAATTCCTTGTGGTGGATTGTCCGGGGATGACACGGTATTGTTTTTGTCGCGCATCGAGTAT
Source organism: Agapanthus africanus (assembly GCA_030015575.1). NCBI lineage: Eukaryota > Viridiplantae > Streptophyta > Magnoliopsida > Asparagales > Amaryllidaceae > Agapanthus > Agapanthus africanus. The sequence goes on from CM057342.1 coordinate 308,209,332, forward strand.
GAGTTTATTCGGCGGGTCTTGGATCCGTGTCTTTGTAGGGTAGGAAGCTACCCGCTGGGATGCGCCGAGAAGGAAGGGGCTCACCGGCCTCATGAAGAGGGCTTCAGATCCTCAGCGTCTGATGGGCAGGAGGACGCCCGCTGGGGATGCGCCGAGCAGTAAGGAACTCGGCGGCATCATGATGAGGGCTTCAGATCCTCAGCGTCTGATGGGCCGGAGGATGCCCGCTGAGGATGCGCCGAGCAGGAAGAAACTCGGCAGCCTCACGATGAGGGCTTTAGATCCTCAGCATCTGTAAGTCCACGTTGCCCACCCCGGTACTTGCGGGGAGGCGGAAAACGGAATAAAAATCGGATTTTTATCAACTTAGGCAACATGGACTAGACTATGAAGGATCTTTGCTAAACAAAAACAAGCTAAAGCTAACTAGAAACTAGCTAAGTGCTAGAAAGGTTATACCTTGGGCTTTATGTCCTTCTCTCCTTGCTCCTTGGAGTGGTGGAAGGAGGTCACCTTAGTCGTCTTCTCCCGTCAAAGAAAGATCCACCCGAAAGCCTCGACCATTGGCTTCAACTCCAAGCTAGAAGTAACTAGGGTGCAAGAAGTGCTAATCCTTGAACCCTAGATGAGAGTAGAGATTATCAAGAGAGGGTTTTTCTCAAGCTCAAGTGTTTCTCAACACATGAGAGGGGAGAGCTTGAGGGAGAGGAAGAACAAGATAGAGAAAAGGAATGATAGAATGAGAGAATAAATCACCATTCTCACATATATGTGTGAATTATTTTAATTAGATAATTAGTGAGATAATTGTCATGGCTTAATCAAGACATGACCATTATCATTTCATTTTTAATGCAATTTGCAAGGATCAAAGAGCATCTTCCAAATGAAATGATGATGGTCAAAGTGTCAATAAGGTCAACAAGTCAAGATAGGTCAAATGGTCAACAACCATAACCATGCATAATTATTAAACTAATATCAATTAACAATAATACACACATAAGCATTAGGGTTAATAAATGACAATAGTCATTAACCCTAATCAAAGTCCTCTCCCTCTGTCTCAAGCAACTGTGCATACGCACCCGTATTCGTGATCCGAGGAACACGAATATAAAGAGAAAAAACCAATCCCAAATCTATACTAGGATCTGGTTTAAACCAAAGCCCGCTAGTATAAGCTGTCCGGACAGCAAACGTGCACAAGTGCGCGGATGTGAACGAACCCTGTCGCAAAACTATGCGACCTCTACTCATTTTGCCTAAAGGCGAATAGCTCTCTGTGTGGGACTCTAAAGACTCGACACTACGCTGGCAGTGGGTTTAACCACAGACCGCAAGCAGCACTAGCTGTACGTAACGGTCCCCAGGTAGATGCCGATAAGAAGACTGACGAGGTGAACCCCATCTGAACTCCTACTGAGCCTGTATGTGACAATCTCCGTACAGTCCGGTCTGTTCGTCTGATACATCGCATGGCGGGCCTAGGGGGACGGTGAACGTCAGTCCCCTAATAGCGGTACAAGTCGTGTCGGAGTGTAGCCTAGAACACCCTGAGGTAACACTGGAAACCTACCAGTATATCTCGCTTGCCCTGGCCAGGGACTACTCGTGTAATGGCTCTCCTGGACACAGCGCGATGTCAACCCCTAATACCGGGAGAGACGAATCCTGTCTAACCGTCACTGCCTCTAAGTGCTTCGGGACTGCACCCAAAAACTACCTGTTTGCACGACTCCTTTGAGCCGTGGTAGGGTAGCAATCAAAGTGCAGTGGGAACACACTCGAGGCGAAGTGACAGTGTCAAGTCAGCGGACTAAAATGTACTCATGTCACCTGGGAACTGATAACTGACGATAGGTATAATACCAACCAACAGTTCCCGACGAGTCCTGTCCAGTGTACTCGTAACCTAACGAGCACCCGCATACTATCTCAAGTACGACGTACTGACGGCTGTGGGACAGACCGTCTCCCACGCTGGGATGAGAAGCGCATACGCTAGTCTACTCCGGAGTATCGATGCCCTGTCTCGATAGTCCAACGACTAGGGACCTGTATAAGGATGTGTTTATAGATCACCCAGCTCCCACGAGTGTGAGCGCCATCACAATGCTGGTAATCAAGCAAAGATCCTAAGGGCTCTACTAATATGTATATCAGCAATATGCTAAAAGAAACACATGCACATATTAAAGCAGAGACAAACCAAGTAGCATACTACCATTTCGAGCAAGATTGTATATACAACTGTGAATATCCCAAGCTTCCATTAAGTAATATACAAACTAGTATGATACAGTAATGGCCTCTAGGGCATATACACTAATAATCTCCCACTTGCACTAAGGTCATGTACTGGCGTATCGAAGACCTATCATCTCGATCAGCCGCTCGAACTGAGTCTGGGGCAAGGCCTTGGTGAATGGATCTGCTGTATTATCTTCTGAAGCAACCCTCCGAACCTCGATCTCCTGGCGATCCACGATCTCCCTGATCAGGTGATACCGCCTCAAGATGTGTCTGGATTTCTGATGGGACCTGGGTTCCTTCGCTAAAGCTATAGCCCCGTTGTTGTCGCAATACAGAGGTATTGGGTCAACAATGGACGGAACCACCTGAAGTTCTCTCAAGAACTTCCTCATCCAGACAGCTTCTTTTGCGGCATCAGATGCAGCGATGTATTCCGCTTCCATAGTCGAGTCAGCAACGGTTTCCTGTTTGGAGCTCTTCCAACACACCGCCCCTCCATTGAGGGTAAAGACAAAACCCGACATGGACTTGGAATCATCCTTGTCACTCTGGAAGCTGGAGTCAGCAAAGGCCTCAATCTGCAGGTCTTTTCCGCCATACACCAAGAACATCTCCTTAGTCCTTCTCAGGTACTTGAGAATGTTCTTTACTGCTATCCAATGTTTCTCCCCAGGGTTTGACTGATACCTGCTTACCACACTCAGTGCATAAGCCACATCCGGTCTGGTACACAACATCGCATACATTATAGAGCCTACCGCAGAAGCGTAGGGTATAATAGACATGCGATCCCTCTCTAAATCAGTCTTGGAAGACATCTCTTTGGAGAGGGTGATCCCGTGACAAGCCGGTAGATTACCGCGCTTGGAATCTTCCATACTGAATCTCTTCAGTATGGTGTCGACGTATCTGGACTGCGAAAGTCCTAATATCCTCTTGGATCTATCACGGTAGATCCGGTTACCCAGAATATATGAGGCATCACCCAGGTCTTTCATGGAGAACCTGTGTGACAAGAACCCCTTGACAGATTGTAGCATAGGAATGTCATTTCCTATTAAGAGAATGTCATCCACGTATAAAACGAGGAATACTACAGTTCTCGCTACAAATCTACAATAGATGCATGGTTCATCTGGATTTTTGATAAAACCAAATTCCTTGACCGTCTCATCAAAACAGATGTTCCAACTCCGCGATGCCTGCTTTAGTCCATAAATGGACTTAAGCAACTTGCACACCTTTCCGCTGCTCCCACTCTGAATGAAACCCTCTGGCTGATCCATATAGACACACTCCTCTAAATGTCCATTTAGAAAAGCTGTCTTTACGTCCATCTGCCAAATCTCATAATCGTGGAAGGCAGCAATGGCAAGAAGGATCCGAATGGATTTCAGCATAGCTACTGGAGAAAAGGTTTCGTCATAGTCCAAACCAGGTCGCTGACGAAAACCCTTTGCTACCAGTCTAGCTTTATAGGTCTCAACCTGTCCATCTACACCAATCTTCCTTTTGAAGATCCACTTGCATCCTACGGGTTTTACCCCATCTGGAGCAATTTCCAACGTCCATACTTTGTTGGTGTACATGGACTCCATTTCGGTCCGCATTGCATCCAGCCATTTTACCGAGTCGACGCTCTGAATGGCTTGCTGGAAGCTAGTAGGCTCATCAAAGTCTATGATGCAATCCTCTCTATCCCCGTCAATGAGAAAACCGTAGTATCTCTCGGGCGGATGAGACTGCCTACTACTCCTGCGGAGTGGCGTGGGAATGTCCTGATCTTTCGAACCCTCTGGTTCTACTAAGCTTTCAGTAATAGCTTGTGGTTTTGGAATTTCTTCCAGCTCTATTGCGCTCCCACTTAATTCTTTTTCTATGAACTGGTGTTCTAGAAAGTGGGCATGGCGAGAAACAAACACCTTTTGTTCCTCTTCGCAATAGAAGAAATATCCCTTGGAGTTCTTTGGATATCCCACAAACTTGCACTGTACTGAGCGTGCCTCGAGCTTGTCCGCATGCTGCTTTTTTACAAAAGCTGGACATCCCCATGTCTTAATGTGATTAAGATAGGGTCTCTTCCCACACCACATCTGATATGGTGTAGTAGGCACAGTCTTAGTTGGAACTCGGTTCAAAAGGTATGCAGCTGATTCTAGCGCATATCCCCAGAACGATTGCCGCAACTCAGCATTACTTATCATGGACCGTACCATATCCAATAGTGTTCGGTTCCGTCTCTCCGATACACCGTTATGTTGCGGAGTGTATGGAGGAGTAAGCTGAGAGAGAATTCCATTCTCTTTTAAGTAACCCAGGAACTCGGCACTCAAGTATTCACCACCTCGATCAGATCTCAGTGCCTTGATACTTTTGCCTGTTTGTTTTTCTACTTCATTCTTATATTCCTGGAATTTTTCAAAAGCCTCGGATTTATGTTTCATTAAGAAGACATAACCGTACCTTGAAAAGTCATCCGTAAAAGTAATGAAGTAAGAATAACCGCTTCGCGCATGTGTAGACATTGGACCGCACACGTCGCTGTGTACGAGTCCCAAGAGCTCGCTCGCACTTACTCCGTGTCCAGTGAACGGAGTCTTTGTCATCTTTCCTTTGAGACAGGATTGACAAGTTGCATACGATTGATATTCGAACGGATCCAAATATCCTTCTGCATGTAACTGAGTCAACCTTCTCTCATTGATGTGACCCAGTCTACAATGCCATAAGAAAGTTTTATTGATTTCTGGAGACTTTCTTTTGTGTGTATTCTGGACATTGAAAATCTGTGATTGGTTTAATACGTATTTACCGTTGTTCAATGTACCTGACCCAATCAAAACTTGATTAAGGTGAATGTTCACTACATTACTTACAAATGCAAATTCATAACCTTCTTTAGATAATAAAGATACAGAAATGATATTACAGGTTGCATTTGGTACATAATAACAACTACGCAAAACCAAAAAGTGTCCATCCGACAATCCCAGGTGATAGTCCCCCACGGCCTCAGCATCCATGCTAGCACCGTTTGCAACTCTGAGGTGTTAGTTGTATGTATGCCCTAGAGGCCAGTATTGTACAGATGATGTATATTATATTGGATGCTTGGACATATATAGAGATGACTTTCTTTCTCGATATGATAGTATGCTATCTGGTTGCTCTTTATCTTAACATGTACACTTGTCTCTTTAAACTGTCTTATAGTTACATGTTGGTAAAGCCCTTAGGATGTGTACTTGACTACCTGGACTATGATGCAGATCATACTAGTGGGGACATGGTAGTCCATAGGTACATCCTTCAAGGTCCCTAGTCGTGGGTGTATCGAGACGGGGCATCGATATACCAGAGTAGACTAGCGTATACGCTTCTCGACCCATGAGATGGGCGATGGATGATCCCATATCCATTGGTGTTTGACATCAGAGATGGTGTACGGGTGCTCAGTGGAGACTGGGTACACTGGACGGACTCGCCGAGAACTCCCAGATGGTATTATACCTCACGTCAGATGGCAGTTCTCAGGTGACACTTGTACAGGTTAGTCTGTAGACCCGAGATCGTCATAGAGTCTTGTGTGATTCCCACTGTGCTTTGATCTCCACCTTACCACGTCCATGAGGGCGTGCAAAACGGTGGTCTTTGGGTACAGTCCCGAGTCACATGGAGGCAATGAGCGATAGGAGGGGTTTCGTCTCTCCCGGTATTGGGGGTTGATGTTGCGCTGTGCTCGATTGGCCGTAACAGGAAAGTCCCTGGCCAGGGCTGATCAGAGATTTGCTGGTAAGTGTTACCAGTAGTTTCTCGACCCGTTATGAGCCTCACATCGGCACGACTTATCGGTTATTGGGGTCTGACGTTTACCACCCCTAGACTTGATATGCGACGTATCAGACGAACAGACCGGACTGTACGGTAAGTGTTACTAGTTGGATTCACAGGAGTGTGAGCGGGCTAGCTCGTCGATCTTCTGATCGCTCAATACCCGGATGGCCGTTACGTTTAGCAGACCGCTTGCGGCTTGTGGGTGCTTGATATGATCATCATCTGCTACCGGCGTATTGACGAGTCTTTAGAGTCCTACACAGAGGTTTCCTGGCTCAAGCGAAACGAAATAGGAGCGCATATGAGATATGTGCGGGACCGAGAATAATGCGTGTATGTGATACCGCATTTCATTCTCGCGATAAATGTTTCGATTGGTTATATTCGATATGACCTAGTTATCGAATCATTGATTCGATAAGCCGATACATTAGATACTAGTCGGTTATATGCGATATGACCGGATCGTTAAATCAAGTGTTGATTTAATGATTTAATGTATAATTATATATTTGATATACTATATTGCATTAACTAGTATTGGTTCACTTTATATGGATTTTCTCACTTGATGTGCAAGAAGTATATGTGATATACTTTTGTGCACATATTTGTATCATGTTTGATGATACATGATCTTGTTGTTAAGTATAAAGAATTAAACCATGGTTAAGTGTTGATTAGGGTTTTGCATTTTCATTTATTTATTTATTTGAAAAGGATTAAGATAAGAATGGTGGCCTTTTTTGTTTTAAGTTGAAGCTTCATGAAGCTTTGACTTTTGTAACCATTCTTGTCATCATGCTTAACCCTAACCCATCCAAGTGACCATGGTTTATTCTCTACACTTAACCTAGGTTAGAACATGATAAGTATTTGATTTTATTATTCTTTTTCATAACACTTATCATATTCTATTTTGCTTCTTCATCTTCATCTTCAAGAGAAAAGCTTGATGCCATCAATGGTAACTTGAGTAAAAGTGAGTGAAATCCAATTCTAAAGTGAACCCACCTCCTATTTCTTCACCCTCTACCTCTTGCCAAGTTATTTTGGGTGTTTTCTTCACAAGTTTCACAACTTGGTGAAGTTGGAGCTTGAACTTGTGCAACCTCGACGTAGATCATCTTCGGCACGAAGCCGACGACATTGCCCGCTCGTTTTCCTGATGAAGCCAACGATCGAGTCCAGGATTCGAGATGGACAGCGAGAGGACACCTACGTAGAGCTAAGCAAGTGGAGAACCGGATCTACAAAGGTTGTAGCCTCTCTCTTTTAGTTAAAATGTTAACTAGATTCGTTTTTCGCCTAGGATTCTAGCCGACGATCCGTATTAGGGTTTCTCGGCACCATAATTTTTATAAATTGGCATGGTTGATGCCTTGTGAGACCTCTATAGGGTGCCTAGGAACCTTTCACTGGTATCAGAGCCTAGCTAGAGCCTTAGGCGAAGTCCAGACGCAATTTGAAGCCCGAACGAACCCGAAACCCTAAACCAAACATGCTCTCTGGACTTTTTCTAAAATCTGGGATTTTTCCAGATTAAAAATGCCTAAAAAATTCAGCAGGAAGATCTAAGAATTATGGTGAAACACGAGCTCATGATTCATCGAAACAGCCGCGGAAACGCGGCAGAAGCATGGCTTCTGCCGCGGTTCCGCCGCCTACTGTTCACATTGCGCAATATTGTTTGCACAGTAATTCTTCTTTTCTGGTGCTGAGTTTTATGGGAATTTTTAATAATTATTCAAAAGTTGAATTTTCTGGGGTTGCTTTGGGGATTCGGTGTTTCGATCGGGGTATCAAATTTCGTCTTTGTGTATTTCCGGATAATTTTTAGAATATGTTAAAAAGTTCGACCGGATATAAATACCCAATTTTTCCCCTGTCGGGAAATTTCCAAGTGTTGGATTTTTCCGTAGTTTGACGACGTTCTAAGTAGTGCAAGTAACGCGATGGACCCTCTAGAAGACAACAAACCTTAACTCGATTATGTGACCGTCTTGAACTGCCCTTTAAACCTTCGGGTTTGGGGCAGTACGGCGTGCCACATGTGAGGCGTTGGCTTGACCCTTCTACGGCTGGACCGTTGGTACTGAGGCACGAACTGAATGTTGTTAGACTTATTTCATGTGTTGAGTTGTATCGGGAAAACTTGGGTATTCGACTGTTCGATCGGAAAGTTTAACATTTTCTGTTTATCTGGAATGTGATACAATAATTGGAATTCACAAGTAGTTATGAGATAACTGAATGAATGTTATAAATCTAGCAATTTAGTCCCATATGATATTGAAAAGAGTTTTCGATAATGAGACTAAAATGCGGGATTTATATCTGTTAGGCATGTGATGTCTAAGTATTTCATTTGATTAGGCATGCGATGTCTAAAGAGGTTGCGGATTCCAACTGTTGTAGTTTTACACTTTCTTTTCTGTGACCGTAAGTGTAGTATGTTCATATCGCCGGTTTCGTTGCTATACGTCAACGACAATTGGGGTATGCATACTTACTTACGTTGATGACATGTGATGTTATGTGTTGCTGGATATGTTATATTGGATCGTCGTGTTTGAATAGCCGGGTTTTTTTTATATGAGATGAGTGTTTTTTTATTTTCATTCATGTAAAAACTTGTATGTAATATTCTTTTATTTGGGGCGCTTCCAGGTTGCGGAAGCTGTCACCTTTTGTATATTATTTACTTTTCTGCATTAGGATAGACCCAAGGAGGGGAGCACAAGTAACCGGGTTCTAGGGTCCAGTGGGAGACCAACTCGAGGAGTCGAGTCCGGGTCTCCTAACCCTAGAATTGGCAGGGTTGCTTGCCGCTCTCGTAGGGGTCTAGGGGTGTGGGATTGGCTATTCATCATGACCGTGGAATCCGTGTTTTATACTGGCTCGTATTGAAAACACGGACGTCCTAGTATATCCAATGTTTCATATATTTTTTCTGCTGCGATATCTGTGATGCGATCATGTGATGTTCTTTGATAGATACTTTATATAGTATATATGATATATTATATAGACGTTACTTATGTTTTGCACCCGCACTAGCCCTGCCCTGCTCTGTCGTTAGTTACCTAACCTAACGGCGCACGAGGGGACATCGAGGCGAATGCGGATGGCATAAGTGTACGTCGTATTTATCTGTGATGTTTAGGTATTTAAATGACGGGACTTCATTAATGTGATTAATGAAAGAAAAGAAACCTAAGATGTTGTAGAATCAAATTTTAAACAAAACAGGTAGCTACAGTTCTTGCTTTGCATAGAGGTATATATGATATACCCTGCACCTTATTCGATGAGGAAAGGACCGAGATCCCTTCACCGGGAGTGACTCCTTTAGCAATAACTGGCAGATGCTACACACTCGGTTTGACTTTTGATTGCTTCTATAGTTTCTGCTTTGCACAGTGATATATATGATATATCCCGCACCTCATTCGACGAGGAAAGGGCCGACGATCCCTTCACCGGGAGTGACCCCTTTAGCAAAACTAGAAAAAGCCTCAAAATCATTCCATTTTAAAACTTCATTTGATTCTACAACGATATCAAGTTCATTACGCAATAGGTTTTCAGAAAAACCTGACGTAGCCTTCCGTCATTTCAGATAAATCCTACTTAGTATTCGTGCTACGTTTGTTTACCTCCGTCAAGGCGTAGTGTGCGGTAGCTAACTAGTATTTGTCTGCTTATGCATATGATGCAGATTGGATTAGGGTAGTCGTACGACCTTGTTGACCTCCGTCAAGGGTCGTGCGGGTGGGTTTGATTCAATCAAGAAATGACGGGTTGAACTTGACTTGCACCCTGTGGTTTGTTGACCTCCGTCAAGGTCATAGGATGCTTGGGGCAAAATATTATCGGGAATTTCAAGTGTTGAAATTTGCAATGAGATTGCATACCTTCTATGAGATAGTTGGATCCCGATACCCACTGCGAGTAAGAGTTACTCCTGGGAGAGTTTTACACATTGCAATTAGCTGATCAAGTAGGTGTCTAGAAAGGTGTCAACGGGGTTACGCCTCTGGGAAAACGAGGTTTACATTAATTAGGTTCGTGCGAAAGCACGGGGGACCTCCCTCAAAGTACCGACACTGGCCTGGCTGAAAGACTGGCGAACTTGTAGTGTGTAATTAATCCCGGCTAGTCTTTCCTTTTAGGGTTTGAAGGAAGATTTGATAAAAAGTAGTGGGAGCCATCCTGATTAGATAAGATAATAACCAATCTGATCTTGCACGAGCATACGCTAAAGTGTTTTCTTCTCTCTCTCTTCAGGTAGCGACCATTTCATGCCCTAATGAAGATAATAATATGGATGTATTGACCGAACCCGCATGTTATTCTGTGCTGGGGAACGTTGGTTCCGTTCTTTCTTATAAGAGTTATAGGAATGAACAGGATATAGGGGAATACCAGGATTCCCATGCCACCCGAATGAAGAAAGTACATGTTGATGCATTTTCTTCGGGTGTGTTCGTTACTGAGAACTGTTTCTCCATTTGCTCTACGTCCTGAGTATTAGATACCGGGTCAGGATCCCATATATGTAATCAGTTACATGGGCTTAGAAAAGGAAGAGAACTTGGAGAAGGTGATAAAGACATTAGAGTTGGAAATGGTGCAATTGTTGCAGCTAAGACTGTCGGAGAATATCACCTTGTATTACCAACTGGTAATACATTGGTTCTGAACGAATGCTATTACATGCCGAACCTGATATGCAACATTATATCGGTTTCTTTATTAAGCAAAGAAGGATATAACTTTGTATTACAGGACAATGTTATGAACATTTTCCGTAACCAAAAGTTGGTTGGATCAGGCACGTTATGCAATGGCATTTATGTTCTAAATCAATCAACAGTTCTGAGCATAACAAACACACACAAGAGGAAGAGTTCTGAACTCAACGAATCCTTCTTGTGGCATTGTAGACTGGGCCACATCAATGCGACACGACTAGCTAAGTTGCATAAAGATGGATATTTAAATCCGTTTGAATTTTCATCTTATGACACTTGCCAGTCATGTCTCAAATGCAAGATGACCAAAACTCCGTTTACGGGACACGGAGAAAGAGTTACCGAACTCTTGGGACTTATACATAGTGATGTATGCGGTCCCATGTCTACACATGCCAGGGATGGTTCTTCATACTTCATTACATTCACTGACGATCTCTCTAGGTTCGGGTATGTGTTCCTGATGAAACACAAATCAGAAGCTTTTGAGAAATTTAGGGAATATAAACAAGAAGTTGAGAACCAAACCGGAAAAAGTATTAAAATCCTACGATCTGATCGAGGAGGAGAATACTTAAGCATTGAATTTCTGGACTTCCTAAAAGAGAATGGGATTCTCTCTCAGCTAACTCCTCCATATACACCACAGCACAACGGTGTATCGGAGCGGAGAAACCGCACCCTATTAGATATGGTGCGCTCTATGATGAGTGTAGCTGAGTTACCTGTTTCCTTCTGGGGATATGCACTGGAAACGGCAGCATACCTACTGAACAGGGTTCCCACCAAATCTGTGCCTACCACACCATATGAGATATGGGAAGGAAAGAGACCATATCTTAATTTTATAAAGATATGGGGTTGCCCGGCCTATGTCAAAAGACAAAAACCGGACAAACTCGAGGCAAGATCTGTTTTGTGTAAGTTTGTTGGATATCCCAAACATTCGCGAGGGTATATCTTCTACCACAGTGAGGAACAAAGAGTATTTGTTGCTCAACATGCCACCTTTTTAGAAAATGAATTTCTTGCAAAAGAAATTAGTGGCTCTGAGGTAGAATTGGAAGAGGTTCCAGCTGAACAAAACACAACTGAAGATTTAGTGGAACCAGAGGATTCAGTAGCTCCCGACGAACCTCAGCCTCTCCGCTGATCTAGTAGGGTTCCTCGCCAACCTGAGAGATACTACGGTTTTCTCATGGATGGTGGGAGCGAGGATTGCATCATGGAGGATGATGACCCAACTAGCTTCGAGCAGGCCATCACAAGTGGGGACTCAGTGAAATGGCTGGATGCTATGCGGTCCGAGATGGAATCCATGTACACCAACAAAGTATGGACTTTGGACGTTGCTCCTGAAGGGGTAAAACCCATTGGGAGCAAGTGGATCTTCAAGAAGAAACTTGGTGTAGATGGGAAAGTGGAGACTTTCAAAGCTAGACTTGTAGCAAAGGGTTTTCGTCAAAGACCAGGTGTGGACTATGACGAGACCTTTTCTCCAGTGGCTATGCTTAAATCCATCCGGATCATGCTTGCCATCGCTGCTTATCATGATTACGAAATCTGGCAAATGGATGTTAAGACCGCCTTTCTAAATGGTGATTTAGAAGAGTGCGTGTACATGACTCAGTCAGAGGGCTTCGTAGACAGTGGGAGCAGCGGGAAGGTGTGCAAGCTGCTTAAATCCATTTATGGATTAAAGCAAGCATCGCGGAGTTGGAACATCTGCTTTGACGTCGTTATCAAAGAGTTTGATTTTGTCAAAAACCCAGATGAACCTTGTATCTACAAGAAGGTGGCAGAAAGTAAGGTTGTCTTCCTCGTATTGTACGTGGACGACATACTCTTGATAGGAAATGATATTCCTATGCTGCAATCGGTCAAGCTCTTCTTATCACAAAGATTCTCAATGAAAGATCTTGGTGATGCCTCCTGCATATTGGGAATTAGGATCTATAGAGATAGATCCAAACGGATTTTGGGATTGTCCCAATCCAGGTACATTGACACCATACTAAAGAGGTTTAGTATGGAAGAGTCCAAGCGTGGGAACTTGCCCACGATCTCTGGAGCCACTCTCTCCAAAGAGATGTCTTCCAAGACTGATTTGGAGAGAGCTCGCATGCAAGGGATACCCTATGCTTCGGCAGTAGGCTCTATCATGTATGCGATGCTATGTACCAGACCTGATGTAGCATACTCACTAAGTATAGTAAGCAGGTATCAAGCTGATCCTGGAGAGAGTCACTGGACAGCTGTGAAGAGCATTCTCAAGTACTTGCGAAGGACTAGAGATATGTTCTTGGTGTATGGTAACGGAGAACTCCAAGTGGAGTCCTTTACCGATTCGAGCTTCCAGAGTGATAAGGACGACTCTAAGTCGCAGTCGGGCTTTGTCTTTACCCTTTACGGAGGGGCGGTTAGCTGGAAGAGTTCCAAGCAGGAAACCGTGGCAGACTCGACGATGGAGGCTGAATACATCGCTGCCAACGATGCTGCCAAAGAGGCTGTCTGGATCAAGAAGTTCATTACTGAACTTGGAGTGGTTCCATCCATTGAGCATCCAATACCTTTGTATTGCGATAACAATGGAGCGGTGGCTTTGGCCAAGGAACCCAGGTCCCATCAGCGGTCCAGGCATATTCTGAGGCGGTATCACCTGATCCGGGAGATAGTTGATCGCCGGGAGATCGAGGTCAGGAGGGTTGACACGAAGAACAACACGGCGGATCCACTCACGAAGGCCATTCCCCAGATACAGTTTGAGAGACTCTTCGGGATGCTCGGTATGCGATACTACAGCAGCTGGCCTTAGTGCAAGTGGGAGATTGTTAGTTGTATGTATGCCCTAGAGGCCAGTATTGTACAGATGATGTATATTATATTGGATGCTTGGACATAGATAGAGATGAATTTCTTGCTCGATATGATAGTATGCTATCTGGTTGCTCTTTATCTTAACATGTACTCTTGTCTCTTTAAACTGTCTTATAGTTACATGTTGGTAAAGCCCTTAGGATGTGTACTTGACTACCTGGACTATGATGCAGATCATACTAGTGGGGACATGGTAGTCCATAGGTACATCCTTCAAGGTCCTTAGTCGTGGGTGTATCGAGACGGGGCATCGATATACCAGAGTAGACTAGCGTATACGCTTCTCGACCCATGAGATGGGCGATGGATGATCCCATATCCATTGGTGTTTGACATCAGAGATGGTGTACGGGTGCTCAGTGGAGACTGGGTACACTGGACGGACTCGCCGAGAACTCCCAGATGGTATTATACCTCATGTCAGATGGCAGTTCTCAGGTGACACTTGTACAGGTTAGTCTGTAACCCGAGATCGTCATAGAGTCTTATGTGATTCCCACTGTGCTTTGATCTCCACCTTACCACGTCCATGAGGGCATGCAAAACGGTGGTCTTTGGGTACAGTCCCGAGTCACATGGAGGCAATGAGCGATAGGAGGGGTTTCGTCTCTCCCGGTATTGGGGGTTGATGTTGCGCTGTGCTCGATTGGCTGTAACAGGGAAGTCCCTGGCCAGGGCTGATCAGAGATTTGCTGGTAAGTGTTACCAGTAGTTTCTCGACCCGTTATGAGCCTCACATCGGCATGACTTATCGGTTATTGGGGTCTGACGTTTACCACCCCTAGACTTGATATGCGACGTATCAGACGAACAGACCGGACTGTACGGTAAGTGTTACTAGTTGGATTCACAGGAGTGTGAGCGGGCTAGCTCGTCGATCTTCTGATCGCTCAATACCCGGATGGCCGTTACGTTTAGCAGACCACTTGCGGCTTGTGGGTGCTTGATATGATCATCATCTGCTACCGGCGTATTGACGAGTCTTTAGAGTCCTACACAGAGGTTTCCTGGCTCAAGCGAAACGAAATAGGAGCGCATATGAGATATGTGCGGGACCGAGAATAATGCGTGTATGTGATACCGCATTTCATTCTCGCGATAAATGTTTCGATTGGTTATATTCGATATGACCTAGTTATCGAATCATTGATTCGATAAGCCGATACATTGGATACTAGTCGGTTATATGCGATATGACCGGATCGTTAAATCAAGTGTTGATTTAATGATTTAATGTATAATTATATATTTGATATACTATATTGCATTAACTAGTATTGGTTCACTTTATATGGATATTCTCACTTGATGTGCAAGAAGTATATGTGATATACTTTTGTGCACATATTTGTATCATGTTTGATGATACATGATCTTGTTGTTAAGTATAAAGAATTAAACCATGGTTAAGTGTTGATTAGGGTTTTGCATTTTCATTTATTTATTTATTTATTTATTTGAAAAGGATTAAGATAAGAATGGTGGCCTTTTTTGTTTTAAGTTGAAGCTTCATGAAGCTTTGACTTTTGTAACCATTCTTGTCATCATGCTTAACCCTAACCCATCCAAGTGACCATGGTTTATTCTCTACACTTAACCTAGGTTAGAACATGATAAGTATTTGATTTTATTATTCTTTTTCACAACACTTATAATATTCTATTTTGCTTCTTCATCTTCATCTTCAAGAGAAAAGCTTGATGCCATCAATGGCAACTTGAGTAAAAGTGAGTGAAATCCAATTCTAAAGTGAACCCACCTCCTATTTCTTCACCCTCTACCTCTTGCCAAGTTATTTTGGGTGTTTTCTTCACAAGTTTCACAACTTGGTGAAGTTGGAGCTTGAACTTGTGCAACCTCGACGTAGATCATCTTCGGCACGAAGCCGACGACATTGCCCGCTCGTTTTCCCGATGAAGCCGATGATCGAGTCCAGGATTCGAGATGGACAGCGAGAGGACACCTACGTGGAGCTAAGCAAGTGGAGAACCGGATCTACAAAGGTAGTAGCCTCTCTCTTTTAGTTAAAATGTTAACTAGATTCGTTTTTCGCCTAGGATTCTAGCCGACGATCCGTATTAGGGTTTCTCGGCACCATAATTTTTATAAATTGGCATGGTTGATACCTTGTGAGACCTCTATAGGGTGCCTAGGAACCTTTCATGAGGGTCATGTCACCTGCCTTCAAAACTCTACGCTTTCTCAACGCCTGCAAAGAATTACAGATATGAGATCCTGATCCGGTATCCAATACCCAGGATGTAGAGTTTATTGATAGACAGTTTTCAATAACATACACACCTGAAGCTGAAGCTGCAACTCGCTTCAAATCCTGTGTTCTGGCCTTCCAAGCCTTGCAATCCTGTTTCCAGTGACCACTTTTGTGACAATAGAAGCATTCTTCCTTCCCTACCAGCTTTCCCGCTATCTTTGTTGCTTTTCCTTTTCCCTTCGTATCCATTTTACCGACACCGCCCCTTGGTTTGGCGGGGGCTTTCTTCTTCTTGCCCTTGGCTTTCACCCTGGACCTAGAAGAGGAAGATCCTCCTACAAACAAAGTGGATGTCTCCCTACCCTTCTGTAGGGTGCCCTCAGCACTCCTCAACATGTTCAGAAGTTCGGAAAGTTCAACCTCCTTTCCTTGCATGTTGAAGTTAAGAATAAACTGGGCGTAAGTGGAAGGAAGGGACTGGAGAATCAAATCAGTATAGAGTTCATTCTCCAACGTGGTCCCAAGGTCCGCGAGCTCCTCAATGTAGCCAATCATCTTAAGCACGTGTTCCGCTACCGATGAT
Organism: Agapanthus africanus; assembly: GCA_030015575.1. Taxonomy (NCBI): domain Eukaryota; kingdom Viridiplantae; phylum Streptophyta; class Magnoliopsida; order Asparagales; family Amaryllidaceae; genus Agapanthus; species Agapanthus africanus. Next base: position 308,225,851 of record CM057342.1, read on the forward strand.
CCGACGGCCAACCTTGTCGAAAACAACTTCTTCGACACTTCGTATCTTGCGATACGAGATTGCTCTCCATACAGTTCTTTTGTATGAAGAAATATGGACTATAGGTCCATATTCTTGTGCCTCCTCTGATGTTCGTTGTCCATCGAGGCTAGTACGAGGCATCTGGCCTTCGCGCAATCTATTTCCCAGGTCTTGTAGATTTCCCTATCTACGACATTGGTTTTGGGACCTGGGACAGGGGGAGCTTTGGTGGTAAGGACATACCCCAACTTGTCATAAGTGATTGCCATCTTGACATTCCTGAGCCAATCTTTGTAGTTTGGCCCTGTCAATATGTTTTTATCTAGTAATAATTTAAGTCCGGTCATGTTGAATGGTTGCTGCAATTAGGAGAGAGAAAAGAAACACTTTAGCATGATGCTCTTGCAAGTTTAGAGTGGTTTTTAGTTTGTCTAAACTGGATGGCTCCCACTGTCTCTCGAATCCCTTCTCAAACCGTAAAGAAAGGATTAGTCATGATCAATCTCACCGTACAATACTTGCTTAACCGTTCAGCCAGGCCAGTGTCGGTACTTCGAGAGAGGTTTTCCAATGCTTTCGCGAAGTTCCTTAATTAAGTAACCTCTTTTCCCTGTGGGCGTAGCCCCGCTAACACCTTTCTAGACACCTACTAAGTTTATAGCATTGATCGTTAAGTGAGAGTTTTCCCGAGGAGTAACATATACTCACAGTAGGATCGGGATCCAAATATCATCGCATGATAAAACCGAAGGAATCCTACCAGAATTATCACACTCCAAATGGTATGCAGCGCTAGCAAGTTTCAGTACTTATGAAACTCTCGATGTGGATTTTTGCCCCATGCTCTTATGACCTTGACTTTGGCCAAAATATCATAAGTCACATGTCAAGTTCTACCCGTCATTCTCCTGGTTAATTTGGACCCACCCGTACCTACCCTTGACTTTGGCCAAAATGGCAGCACGACTGTCCCAAACCAACGCATCCATCTATGCTGCACATGAATACCCAATAGCTACCAATCACTATGCCTTGACTTTGGCCAAAATACATAGCTTGAATACTTTTTGACCATTCATGCGGAATGACGGAGGGCTACGAATGGTTTTGGCGAAACCGTGAACGTAGTGAACTTGATATAATCGATGGAACGAGATAGCTTTTAAAAGGAGTGGTTCAAGCTCCGCGTTTAAAAGTTTAGTTTTGAAAAGAACCGAGTGGTTTTCAAAGTGTTCCAATCGACTTTTACTTGGTTTATTTTCTTGCATTAGTTCTTTTAATGCGTCCCATCATTTAATCCTACCATTGCAGAAAACAACCAAAATATGACGTACGCTTATGCCATTCGCATTCGCCACGGGGCCCCGTCATCACCCGTTAGGTTACTTAACTAACGACAGAGCGGGGGCTGGGCTAGCGCGGCTGTAAAACATAAGCAACGCCTAAATAGTTATCATATATAAATGTATAGCAATGATAGACATTACAGATCACAGATGAATACATTGGATATACTAGGAATCCGTAATCTGTTCGAGCCTGCAACGAAAAGCGGATTTCACGGTCGCGGTGAATAGCCAAATACCCCACCCAAGACCCCTACGGGTGCGGCAAACTACCCGCCAAGTACCCGAAGCGAAGCAACCTCCCTCACCATCGTGAGTAGGCCACTCGGCACTTCGAGATACCCGGTAGTTTGTGCACCCCCTCCATGGGTCTATCCTAGGATCAAAAACAGTAAAAAGAATTATACAATGACGGTTACAACCCCGACCCGGTTGTGCGGCCAAACAAATAATAATATTACATCAATTTACATATTACAATGAATGAAAGAAAAAGCAACACTCATCTCACATCCACCCCGGCTATTCATCCGCGACAATCCAACCCATTCATATACACATACCATCATCAATCACAGATCACAGATATGTATAACCCCGACTAATCGACATATAGCGATTAGCCGACGTTCAATACATGTAAACATCACAGATATAACCTTTTAGTCAAAGTGTATTGAAGTTCCGAAAAAAATACGGATTTATAGGCCCCCAAAAACAAATTTCTATTTTGGAAAACCTGGGAACATATAAACCATCTTAAAAATCCTAAAACCAAGCCATAAGAAAACTGCACCAAACTCGACTCAGTGAAGAGTCAAAACGGCGGCGGTTCCGCGGCAATAGCAAGCTATTGCCGCTGAACCGCGGCGGTTTAGACGACTCACTGGACCGGGTTTGCTGTGCTTCTTAAGAAAACCCTGAGATGATTTTTGGAGTATGACAAATTTTATTTCGAACAGAAAAAATTTTAACAGAAACTTAGGGTTTTTAAAACTCGGTTTTTCGATTTTTCCGATTCGAACTTCGATACACTCTACTACCTAGCTAGTTTATGTTTAGTTAGTCTCTGATACCACTGTAAGTCCACGTTGCCCACCCCGGTACTTGCGGGGAGGCGGAAAACGGAATAAAAATCGGATTTTTATCAACTTAGGCAATATGGACTAGACTATGAAGGATCTTTGCTAAACAAAAACAAGCTAAAGCTAACTAGAAACTAGCTAAGTGCTAGAAAGGTTATACCTTGGGCTTTATGTCCTTCTCTCCTTGCTCCTTGGAGTGGTGGAAGGAGGTCACCTTAGTCGTCTTCTCCCGTTAAAGAAAGATCCACCCGAAAGCCTCGACCTTTGGCTTCAACTCCAAGCTAGAAGTAACTAGGGTGCAAGAAGTGCTAATCCTTGAACCCTAGATGAGAGTAGAGATTATCAAGAGAGGTTTTTTCTCAAGCTCAAGTGTTTCTCAACACATGAGAGGGGAGAGCTTGAGGGAGAGGAAGAACAAGAGAGAGAAAAGGAATGATAGAATGAGAGAATAAATCACCATTCTCACATATATGTGTGAATTATTTTAATTAGATAATTAGTGAGATAATTGTCATGGCTTAATCAAGACATGACCATTATCATTTCATTTTTAATGCAATTTGCAAGGATCAAAGAGCATCTTCCAAATGAAATGATGATGGTCAAAGTGTCAACAAGGTCAACAAGTCAAGATAGGTCAAATGATCAACAACCATAACCATGCACAATTATTAAACTAATATCAATTAACAATAATACACACATAAGCATTAGGGTTAATAAAATGACAATAGTCATTAACCCTAATCAAAGTCCTCTCCCTCTGTCTCAAGCAACTGTGCATACGCACCCGTATTCGTGATCCGAGGAACACGAATACAAAGAGAAAAAACCAATCCCAAATCTATACTAGGATCTGGCTTAAACCAAAGCCCGCTAGTATAAGCTGTCCGGACAGCAAACGTGCACAAGTGCGCGGATGTGAACGAACCCTGCCGCAAAACCATGCGACCTCTACTCATTTTGCCTAAAGGCGAATAGCTCTCTGTGTGGGACTCTAAAGACTCGACACTACGCTGGCAGTGGGTTTAACCACAGACCGCAAGCGGCACTAGCTGTACGTAACGGTCCCCAGGTAGATGCCGATAAGAAGACTGACGAGGTGAACCCCATCTGAACTCCTACTGAGCCTGTATGTGACAATCTCCGTACAGTCCGGTCTGTTCGTCTGATACATCGCATGGCGGGCCTAGGGGGCGGTGAACGTCAGTCCCCTAATAGCGGTACAAGTCGTGTCGGAGTGTAGCCCAGAACATCCTGAGGTAACACTGGAAACCTACCAGTATATCTCGCTTGCCCTGGCCAGGGACTACTCGTGTAATGGCTCTCCTGGACACAGCGCGATGTCAACCCCCAATACCGGGAGAGACGAATCCTGTCTAACCGTCACTGCCTCCAAGTGCTTCGGGACTGCACCCAAAAACTACCTGTTTGCACGACTCCTTTGAGCCGTGGTAGGGTAGCAATCAAAGTGCAGTAGGAACACACTCGAGGCGAAGTGACAGTGTCAAGTCAGCGGACTAAGCTGTACTCATGTCACCTGGGAACTGATAACTGACGATAGATATAATACCAACCAACAGTTCCCGACGAGTCCTATCCAGTGTACTCGTAACCTAACGAGCACCCGCATACTATCTCAAGTGCGACGTACTGACGGCTGTGGGACAGACCGTCTCCCACGCTGGGATGAGAAGCGCATACGCTAGTCTACTCCGGAGTATCGATGCCCTGTCTCGATAGTCCAACGACTAGGGACCTGTATAAGGATGTGCTTATAGATCACCCAGCTCCCACGAGTGTGAGCGCCATCACAACGCTGGTAATCAAGCAAAGATCCTAAGGGCTCTACTAATATGTATATCAGCAATATGCTAAAAGAAACACATGCACATATTAAAGCAGAGACAAACCAAGTAGCATACTACCAAGCTTCCATTAAGTAATATACAAACTAGTATGATACAGTAATGGCCTCTAGGGCATATACACTAACAGCATCTGATGGGCAGGAGGATGCCCGCTGGGGATGCGCCGAGCAAGAAGGAACTCGACGGCCTTACAATGAGGGCTTGAGATCCTCAGCGTCTGATGGGCAGGAGGATGCCTGCTGGGGATGCGTCGAGTAGGAAGGAACTCGGCGGCCTCGCGATGAGGGCTTGAGATCCTCGGCGCCGGTGGGTAAGAAGTTACCCGCTAAGGATGCACCGAGCAGGGAGGAACTCGGCGGTCTCACGATGAGGGGCTTGAGATCCCCAGTGTCTGATGGGCAGGAGGATGCCCGCTGGGGATGTGCCGAGCAGGAAGAAACTCGGCGGCCTCACGATGAAGGCGTCAGATCCTCAGCGTCTGATGGGCCGGAGGATGCCCGCTAGGGATGCACCGAGCAGGAAGGAACTCGGCGGCCTCGCGATGAGGGCTTGAGATCCTCGGCGCCGGTGGGTAAGAAGTTACCCGCTAAGGATGCGCCGAGTAGGGTAGCTGCTCGGCGGCCTCTTGGCCAGGGCTCTGATCCCTGGCGTTGGGGGGTAGGGAGCTACCGGCCAGGGATAGCCGAGTGGGGCAGCCGCTCGGCTGCCTCTTGGTGAGGGCTTTGATCCTTAGCACAGAAGGGGCCGTGATTGTCCTATTAAGGATGGCCGAGCAGGGTAGCTGCTCGACGCCTCTTGGCGAGGGATTTTATCCTTAGCATGGGAGGGGCCGTGATTGGCCTATTAAAGATGGCCGAGCAGGGTAGCTGCTCGGTGCCTCTTGCGAGGGCTTTAATCCTTAAGGACGCCCGAGCGGGGTTGCCGTTCGGTGCCTCTTGGCGAGGGCTTTGATCCCTGGTGTGTTTCCAGGGATAACCGAGCACGGGTCGTGCTAAGCAGTTGCCTCTGCGAGGGCTTTTCATCCTTAGCGCGGGAGGGGCCTTAGGAGGGCTACTAAGGATGTCCAAGCGGGGTTGCCACCCGGTGCTTCTTGGCGAGGGCTTTGATCCCTGGTGTGTTGCCAGGGATAACCGAGCACGGGTCATGCTTAGCGGTTGCCTCTTGCAAGGGCTTTTGGGTCCTTAAGGATGGCCGAACAGGGTTGCTGCCCGGTGCCTCTTGGCGAGGGCTTTGATTCGTGGCGTCGTGGGGTAGGGAAGCTACCAGCCAGGGATAGCCGAGCAAGGTAGCTACAGGGCTGCCTCTTCATAAGGGCTTTGATCCCTGGCGTTGCGGGGTAGGGAAGCTACCAGCTAGGGATAGCCGAGCAGGGTAGCTGCTCGGCTGCTTCTTGGTGAGGGCTTCAATCCTTGGTGTTTCGAGGTAGGGGAGCTATCAGCCAGGGATAGCCGAGCAGGGTAGCCGCTCGGCTGCCTCTTGGTGAGGGCTTTGATCCCTGGCGTTGCGAGGTAGGAGGCTACCGGCCAGGGATAGCCGAGCAGGGTAGCTGCTCGGCTGCCTCTTGGTGAGGGCTTTGATCCTTAGCATTACGGGGTAGGGAAGCTACCAGCCAGGGATAACCGAGCAGGGTAGCTGCTCGGCTGCCTCTTGGTGAGGGCTTCGATCCCTGGCGTTTTGAGGTAGGGGAGCTACCAGCCAAGGATAGCCGGCCAGGATAGCCGATCGGCTGCCTCTTGGTGAGGGCTTTGATCCCTGGCGTTGCGAGGTAGGAGGCTACCGGCCAGGGATAGCCGAGTAGGGCAGCTGCTCGGCTTCCTCTTGGTGAGGGCTTTGATCCTTAGCACTGGAGGGGCCGTACGAGGCCAGCTAAGGATGGACCGAGCAGTGAAGCTGCTCTGTTGCCACTTGCGAGGGCTTTGATCCCGGCATCGTGGGGTAGGGAAGCTACCGGCTAGGGATAGCCGAGCAAGGTAGCTGCAGGGCTGCCTCTTCGTGAGGGCTTTGATCCCTGGCGTTGCGGGGTAAGGAAGCTACCAGCCAGGAATAGCCGAGCAGGGTAGCTGCTCGGCTGCCTCTTGGTGAGGGCTTTGATCCCTGGCGTTTCGAGATAGGGGAGCTACCGGCCAGGGATAGCCGAGCAGGGTTGCCGCTCGGCTGCCTCTTGGTAAGGGCTTTGATCCCTGGCGTTGCGAGGTAGGGAGCTACCGGCCAGGGATAGCTGAGCAGGATAGCCGCTCGGCTGCCTCTTGGGGAGGGCTTTGATCCCTGGCATTGCGAGGTAGGATGCTACCGGTCAGGGATAGCCGAGCAGGGTAGCCGCTCGGCTGCCTCTTGGTGAGGGCTTTGATCCCTGGCATTGCGAGGTAGGGGGCTACCGACCAGGGATAGCCGAGCAGGGTAGCCGCTCGGCTGCCTCTCGGTGAGGGCTTTGATCCCTGGCGTTGCGAGGTAGGGAAGCTACCAGCCAGGGATAGCCGAGCAGGGTAGCCGATCGGCTGCCCCTTGGTGAGGGCTTTGATCCTTGGCATTTCGAGGTAGGGGAGCTACCAGCCAGGGATAGTCAAGCAGGATAGCCGCTCGGCTGCCTCTCGGTGAGGGCTTTGATCCCTGGCTCTGCGAGGTAGGGAGCTACCGGCCAGGGATAGCCGAGCAGGGTAGCCGCTCGGCTGCCTCTTGGTGAGGGCTTCTTAGGTCTCCTGGCGAGGTCGTTTTTGAGCTGCTGTGGCGAGTCTCGCGTGCGCGGCCCTGTCGAGGTAGGGGGTGCCGGTCATGCCTGGGAGCAGGCGAGCTGACCTTCACCTCCTTGGGAGGGACAGGGGTCGCGACGAGACTCGGAGCGAAGCTCTCTGGCGTAAGACCCTGGAGTCGAGACTTGAGGTGCCCAACTGGTCATCGAATATGTCGGCCCGGGGGACCTGCGGCTGTGGAAGACAGCGAGGCGGTGGTCGGCAGCGCCGATGCGAGCAAAGTCTTCTTTCCTTCTGTAGGGGTCCCGGTCCCGAGGCGGGGGAGTAGCGACCTGGGGAGCTGGTCCTGCCGTTTGGACAAGGACGGGCACATCCACCATGGACGCAAGTCGATCTATCCGGGCGGCTAGGGCATTGATGGTGTTCGGCGGAGGAGGTTCATCCGCGCCTCCGTTGAGAGGGAGACGATGGTTGGTGCTTGGATCGTCGTGACGATTGCTGGCCATCGGAATCAGTCGGAAGGCGAACTTTTGTTTTTGTGGAATCTAGTTTCCCACAGACGGCGCCAGCTGATGGAGGGCGGAATCTCCTTTAGATGTTGCTTCTCGTTGATCTGCTGATGGCTGCGATGGGTGGCTAAGATTGGATCTGGAGGCTGTCGCCCCTGAAGCGTGTGGATCTCAATGGGTTGAGGTTGTGGTTGCCGAGTTACCTGCAAGGAAGTCCTGGGGTGGTTGTACTACCGAGGACCCTCCGATGATCAAGTTAGTCTAGAGATCCAAGCAGAGTAACGGCTTAGTGGAGTAAAAATGGCTTACATGAATCGTCTGAAGAAGTGGTTTATATAGCGGTGGCAGCAGGCGTGGCAGGTGCGAGAATCACGCCGGTCGTTACGCTCCCGACGTCATGCTTGCGTGATGAGCGGGACCTCCCATTAATGGCGAGACAGGCTCGTTAATGGGGGATCGTGATGGCGTGTAACGTGGGATGTGGCCGGCGGGTATCTTGCGCATGGCGAGATTCGCGGGATAGCGGTTGCGCCTGTGAGCGGTGCCGTTGGTCGGTCGATGAGACCGAGGAAGATGACCTCGGCGGGAGAGCTCGCGGACAAGCGGGAGAGCCGAGGTATTTTGGTTCTGCGGTAGCCCGGGGACGAGCTGTGAGGCCGAGAAGGCCAATCGTGCTGGGGGTTGGAGGTGAGCTAGCTTTGTTTGTAGGATGGGCATGGAAGTGCTTTGGTCGGCCACTGTAGGTCCTTTCTAGTGAGCTTTGGGACACGTTATCTGCCACGTGTCATGATATAAGGAATTACCTTTATTGAGCATCATCACTTTTAAAACCAAATCACATATCCATAAATTACATATCCATAAATTCCCTCACGTTTTGATTTTGGTTTAATGGTGATTAAATTGAATTAATTTTCATTAAGTGAATTCAATTGTGATGTTTTAAAACCAATTACAAACCCTTTTGAAAACCCCTGCAACCCTTTCTCTTCTCACTCTAGTTTCCTCGTTCCCTCTCATATTTCAAATCTTTCTCTCTCTTCCCCTCAAGCCCAAGCACCAAACCTACACCCACTACCCAAACCCAACCCGAGACCCACTCTCCCCTTTCTTCTTTCCCTTTTATTTTCTCTCTCCCCCTTATTCTTTCAAACCCAACTGCTCTTCCTCCTTCGCCCCAAGACCCGCTCCTCCAACGGTAGTCACCCACGACCAAGAAACCCAACGACAGCCCCCAAATCCGTATCGACCCCTTAATATCCTCAACAGTAACCGATACCTTCATCTTTCTTCACATCTCTCTCTCGTTCTCTCCCTCACAAAACAAAAAAACCCACTGAGCTCCTCACTCTCACCCACATCACCGCCGGTCACCAGCACCTCCCCGAGCACCACCTTCTCTTGCCTACGCCACCACGAGCACCGTGTACACATGTTCTAAACCAAATAAAGTGGCATCTTCTAGAAGTAATCTTGTAATCAATTACAAGAATACCCCCCATCCGTATATACATACCCGCATCCGTATTCCAAAAATACAAATACCAAGAGACGAAAATAATCCAATAATATAATACTAGAAACCAGCTTAAACCAAAGCCCACTAGTATTATCCGTCTGAATCATGATACATGCACAAGTGCACGTATATGATCGAACCCTTCCGTAAAACCATACGGCCTCTACATCGTTTCGCCCGAAGCAGGGAAACCCTCTGTGTAGCACTCTAAAGACTCATCAATACGCTGGCAGTGGGTTTAACCAAAAGCACGTCAGCGACACTAGCTGTTCGTAACGGCTACCCAGGTATTGAGCGAAAGGATGGCCGACGAGTAAACTCATCCGAACCCCCACTGAGCTTATCCATGACAATCTTCGTACAGTCCGGTCTGTTCGTCTAAGAGTATCACATATCGAGTCAAGGGGGTGGATAAAGTCAGACCCCCTAATAATGCGATATTTCGTGTCGGTATGAAGCTCATCACCAACTGAGAAACTACTGATCAAAATCATTAATTCTCGACTACCTTGGCCAAGGATTTCTGATGATGGCACTCATGCACCTCGCGACATCAACCGCCAATACCAGGAGAGATGAATCCCCGACGATCCGCTCACTACCTCCATGTGGCTCGGGACCGTACCCAACTAAAACCTGTTTGCACGACTCCTTTGAGCCGTGGTAGGGTAGTAATCAAAGCACAATAGGAACTCACACGAGACAAATGATGATCTCAGGTCGACAGACTAACCTGTACACATGTCACTTGAGAACTGCTATCTGCCAATAGGTATAATACCAACTAGGATGTTCGTAGTGAGTCCGTCAAGTGTACTTATAACCCAATGAGCACCTGTATACTATCTTAGGTGAATAACTGACACCAATAGCTTGTGAGACCGGCCACCTCCCCTCATCGGGGTCTCGATAAGTACACGCTAGTTTACTCTGGAGTATCAATGCCCTGTCTCGATACTCCCTCGACTAGGGACATTTAAGGATGTGCTTATAGACCACCCAGCTCCTACGTATATGATCGCCATTATAATGTTGGTAGTCAAGCAAGAATCCTATGGTCTCTATCAACATGTAATAGTATCTATAATACCACATAATGGATGTACATGATGATAAAGACAAACCGGATAGCATACTATCATTTTGAGTAAGACCATTCTACCCGTATAGGTCCTCCCTCAATCATCATAATCACCTATCTGCGATTACAATAATTGCCTTGAGGGCACTATAGCCAATAATCTCCCACTTGCACTTAAGGCTAATTATTGCGGTGTCGCATACTCACAGTCCGTGTGATACCGAACACCCATTTTCTCTACTAATCAGTCTCACAAAGCTCGTTTGTGAAACTATTGCGTTCGAGAAATAGCCTCGGTGAGTGGATCCGCTCCAATATTTCTATCTTTATTTCTCTCTCTATATCTCAACTTCGCGGAGAAAGACTATCTTCTGAAATGAGCAATACCTTGTCTTAGAATTTGTCTGGATATCTGATGGGACCTAGTTCACAAATGAACTCCAAATCCAACAAACTTCTTAGACTGTATCATGCACTGAATTTAATCAGTATCTTGCACCATACCTTCCACAGTATCCGCTTGGACCACGTATCCAATATACTGTCCCTCAAAAGAGGGAAAACTATAACTCTGACAGCCACTCTGTCATCCAGGTCACCTTGGAAGCCTGAAATGATAACCGCCTCCCGAAGGAGGCTGCCGTTACCATATACCAAGAACATCCACTTATGTTCATAACTGCTTCCCAACGTTTCTTCAGGATTGGATTAATATATATTTATTGCAGCCAGTGCAAAAAACAATATCTGGTGTTGTACTCGACATCTCATGATTGACTCAATTGCCTAAGCAAGTGATATGCCAATCATGCAAATCCCTCTCCTCATCAGTCTAGAAGACATCTCTTTAGAAAGGGTGACTCCATCACCTGCGGGTACACCACCACGCCAGGAGTCTTCTCTTCAACACGCTTTAGAATAATGTTAAAGTACCCGAATTGGGACACTTCCTAAATCTAGATCTAAAATCATAAATCTAGTCACCAGAATTCCTGATATTTTATCCATATCCTATGTGGAGAAACCACCTTATGAAAATCTCAGTATAACCGATCGTAGTATAGGAAGATCTCTTCCTATCAAGTTCATGTCATCCAAATACCAGGACATCACTCCCTACTACCTTCTTACCAGATCCATCTCTTGTTCTTATGAAGTCAAATTCTATGACTTTCACATCAAAAATAGATGATTTATCTCCACCATACCTGCTTTACTCTATAAATAGACATAAGCTACTTGCCCACTATGCTTCCGCTGCTCCCACTGACTACAACAACCTTCTGGAAGAGTCATATACATGTGCACTTCTAAAGGTAGTTTAGAACGACGTTATATTCATCCTCCTGCCAGACCTCATAGTCTAGAACAGCAATAGTGACAAGTTTGGGTAATCATAAACCTCCTTGTCACCGTCTCTGAGGAGACTGAAGTACCTCTCGGGTGGCTGAGATTACCCACCAAATCTACAGAGTGGCTAATGGATCATTGAAACCATTTGAATGTTTAGGTTTTTTTAAATTTTCAGTAATCGTTTGTGGTTCTGGAATCACTTCCAGTTCTACTATACTCCTACTAATGTTTTCTGAAAAGAATCCATTTTACTAAAACTGGTGGCGAGTCAAGAACAATATAACTATTGATCTTCCAGATGGTAGAAAGTTAACCCTCGACTAAGCCCGGGATAACCCACAAACTGCCATTACTGAAACGTGCCTTGAGTTTGTCCAGATTCTGGTTTTAAGTATCAGCCGGACAACTCCATATACCTTAACATCGTTAAGATTTGAATCCATTCTATATATCCAATATAGAAACAAAGACACTAATTTAATTGGAACCAAATTCAAAAATCATGCAGCAGTTTCCAGTGCATATCAACTAAATGGAAGAAGGCCATGCATCATTACTCCTCCAGGAATACATCCACCTATGAGTAACCTGAAAAAAAAAGCAAGTTCTCAAAACTATTACTTACAGCGGAATACCTAACACAAGTATCTACATCTTCGATCACCTTGAAGAATTCTGATACTTGCAACATATGGTACTCTACTTTATTCTTATATTTATATCTTCTCAATATCTGGATCTTATATTTCAACGAAATACTTGTCTAGAACTGGAGAAGTCACGAGTAAACAGAATATAGTACGAGTACCAACCCCTTTGTCCTAACGGACATTGGACAACATACAATACTTTGTATAAGTCCACTGAGTTTAACAACTCAAACCCTGTGCGTCGAAGGTTGAAAACCGTGCTATGTTTAAGAAGAATCACACCGTTGTTAAATGCACCTTACCTAACCATCTACTGATATAGGTAAATATCATACACATAATTTCAAAAAGTTATATCTCACTTTATAAAATAAACGTACAGATATATCAGTTTGAAATTGGTGCATAACAACGGATATTCAAAACTAAAAATTTGCCATCAGGCAAAAACCCAGGCGATTTCCTCAAATATCACCAATTACAAAGAATTCCGATATATAGAGGACCTAATCACCCAATTCCCAATATCTTACTCCCACTCACCATCTATAAGACCATATAGATGTGAGAATCAAAACTGGTAAATACATACCCTGGAGTTAGAATCTAATTGGAAAAACAGTTTTCAATTAACACCGTACAGTAAAACTGAAATATGAAAATGTTTCGAAGGGGTAGCCGGGTATTCCTAGTAATGCCTCTTCCACTATCCAGATTCATGACTGTAACCATATATTTCCTTTCCATCACTTCAATCTCTTTATATGTCTTTATTTATTATCTTCTATACACCACACTTAGGCTAATTGATTTTCTTCCTTCCCTACCCTTCGGCACCAGCCTAAGGTTTGGAAAAAGACTATCCAATAAGCGCAATAGGTGTACTCTCCTAATACTAGAAGTTCTTGCAACCTGAGAGAAGGTAAAGTGAAAAAACAACTAAATAATCCTATTCTATTTCTCCAGAACTAAAAACCATTCTCGAACTGAAACAAGTTCCTTCGAGTTCGTATGTAACTATACGATGGCATACCCAAGCAATATGGATCTTCGTAGTGATACGGATTGTTCCGGAGAAAATGCAAAGGTGATATAGGAGTGGCAGGGGTATACGCTGTTTCGTCATGAATGATAGCAGTCGCAATTTCCTTTGCCCTTTATCTAATCCCTTTATATGTCTTATTACCTTGTGTAAACCACACTTAAGCTAATTAGTTTTCTTCCTTCCCTACCTTTCGGCACCTGCCTATGGTTTGGAAGAAGACTATCTAATAAGCGTAATGGGTGTACTCTCCTAATACCAGGAGCCCTCACAACCCGAGAGAAGGTAAAGACAAAAGACAACTGAATAATCTTATTCAATTTCTCCAGAACCGGAATCCATTCTCGAACTGGAACAAGTTCCTTCGAGTTCGTATGTAACTATACAATGGCATATCCAATCAATATGGAACTTCGTAGTGATATGGATTGTTCTGAAGAAATGCAGAGGGGATGTAGGAGAGGCAATAATATCTGTGACTAAATGACAATCCAAAATCCAAAGTATTTTTAAGAAGGTTCGGTTAACTTGGTTCATGAGTTATTAAGGTCAGGCCATGGTCGCTGCTAAAGAGAGAGAGAAAAGAAACACTTAGCATGCACCTAACTTAGATTAGATTGGTTAATCATTTTATCTAATCAGGATGACGCCCACTGTTTTCTCGAATTCTCCCTCAAACCCTAAAAAGAGAATTAGTCGGGATCATCTAAAATCACCCGAGGAGTAACTACTCATCAGTGGGAATCGGGATCCAACTATCATTGCATGATAACTTGATGGAAGCCACTCAAGTCACCACACTCCAGAAGGTATGCGCATGCCCGTCAAGTTTCCTGTATGTTTGAAACTCCCGATGTGATTTTTACCCCTAGGACCCAAATGACCTTGACTGAGCTAATATATCAAAGGACCCTAGTCAAGTTCAACCTGTCATTATCTTGATTGCATTAGACCCATCCACATGAGTCTTTGACTGAGCCAAAATGACCGTATGACTGTCCTAACCAATCGCATCACCATGCAACAGAAAAGCACTACATAGTTAGGCTACGGCTGGTTTTTGGCAAAAAACCTATAACATAATGAACTTGATATCGTTGAAGGAACCGAGTAGTTTTACAAATATATAGTGGCACAAAATTTTTCTAAAGAGGTCACTCCCTGTGAAGGGATCTCAGCTTTTTCCTCATCGAATGAGGTGCAGGATATTCCAAACTGAATACCACGATGCAAAGCAAAAGAATCAACTATAGTGAAGTTATTACACTGATGCAAATTTTTGCCCAAGAGGTCACTCCCTATGAAGGGATCTCGACTCTTGCCTCGTCGAATGAGGTGCTGGATATTCATAACCGAATACCACTGTGCAAAGCAAAAGAGAACGTCTGTAATGTCAGTTTTTAAAAACTTGGTTCCCACAACATCATATATTGGTTTGTTTTTCTTGCATTAATCAGAATTACAATCACATCAATTAATCCATATCACACCAGAAAAGAACAAAAATACAATATACGTATATGCCATCCGCATTCGCTACGGGGTCCCGTCATGCACCGTTAGGTTACTTAACTAACGGCAGAGCGGGGGCTGGACTAGCGCAGATGCAAAACATATACAAGATCTACCAGTATATATATAAATATAAATAACATTCGTCCCATGCATAATATAAGCAACATCACAGAATCTCAGCAAGCAACACAGAATGGTGGATAATCTTGAAGCCTCGGGTTTCATTTGAGCCGCAAATGAGACCCGACGTTCCCTGCAGTGTTGATAGCCTGTGCAATGAAAACTTGGACCCCTACGAGTGCGGCAAGTTAATCCCAGAGTGAGGTAACCCCAATCAACAAAGTGAATAAGCCACCCAGCACTTTACGGAATCCGGTAATTTGAGCACCTCTCCGTGGGTCAACCTGTACCCCCTACGAGTGCGATGAATAGCCCGCCAATTTTAGAATAAGGCCTCCTCCGTCTCCACGCCATGAGATGCTGGCCCGTTGTTCTCTAGAACCCGGCTATTCGAGCACTCTACCGCGGGGTAATCTTAATACAGAAAATGAAAATATATGTACAAGGGTGACATCGACCTTAACCCGGTCGTGCCCCAAACAAATAATATACAAACTGGCAGAGATGGCAGTCCACATGTCGGACGCTCACCCCGCAATATCAAATTTACAAATGAATCTGAACTGTACAACTATCATTGCACCATTGGCTATTTGCCACGACAATCCAACCACAATCTCAGCACAAGACAGAATATCAACGTGAATGTCATGTTCGCAAACCCGTCTAATAAAACATATAGCAACTAGTCGGGTTGTACCGCTCTAATGACATTCACGGTCGCAGATAGTAATGTATGTACTGAAAAATTTTAAATGGTGTTAAAAATAGCGACTTTGAAATACTCCGTATTGCCCCAAACCAAAGATAACATAATATGCAATCTGGGCAAAAACAAACAATACCTGAAAACATATATTCAAGAGTCCAGAACACACCCAAAAACCCAAGACCCAACCCCCTTCAAAAACCAGTGACGCCGGGGATTTATCCGTTCTCGCCGGCCATCTTAAGGAATTTGTATCTCGTTTTTGGACTGTGTTCTAGTTGTCATACAAGTAGTATTCTGCAATTGTTTAAAAAAAAATTGAAGACTATAAAAATTCGACAGCAACTTGAATATTTTGGTAATTGTTTCAGAGTTGTTTCAATTTCGTTACTTTAGACATCGTTTAAACTGCTAGTTTAGGGTTTATGGGTTGTCTTTGATACCATGTTGGGTTATGCCAGCGTCCTGACCATCTACCATGACTGTTTGCGGAACAAAATTTTTTAAAACTGGCGCTAGAACAACCCGATAACCCGGATTTACCATAAACCTAAAGCTAGCAAACAAGGAGGAGTTTAGAATGGTTATACCGAATGATCCGAGTCCTTCGGTCTTCTACCATCTTCTTAAGCTCCTAAAGGCCACCATGATCAAGCTTGATCACCGGTCTCCCTCCATCGAAGATGATCCATCTGAGGATTTTTAGTTCGAGCTCCAACCTCATAGCCGAGGTAACTAGAGTACCTAGTTCGCTAAACTAGATAGCCTAGAGGATGTAGAGTCTAATGATAGATTAATTTGTATCCAAACACCCTAGGTTTCTCAACACATGATACTTTTAGGGTAGAGGTAGAAGAAGAAGTTTGAGGATGAGAGTGTGAAGCATGAAGCAACCAAAGAAAAAAAATGGCCAAGTGTTGTAAAGCAAAGAAAAAAATCCTCACAAAATATCTCACAACAACAAATATAGAGCATGCCACAATAGTGAACCATGAGTCATACCATGAGTCACCAAGTGAGCCATACTTCCATAAATGCCAAGTCACACCTCATCCTCCACCTCATTAACCATTTAAATTAAATGGTTAAAACTAAATGAGGTGGCATCTTCTAGAAGTAATATTGTAATCAATTACAAGAATACCCCTCATCCGTATATATGCACCTGCATCCGTATTCCAAAAAATATGAATACTAAGAGACGAAAATAATCCAATAATATAATAATAGAAACCGGCTTAACCCAAAGCCCACTAGTATTATCCGTCCGAATCATGATACGTGCACAAGTGCACGTATATGATCGAACCCTGCCTTAAAACCATACGGCCTCTACATCGTTTCGCCCAAAGCAGGGAAACCCTCTGTGTGGGACTCTAAAGACTCGTCAATACGCTGGCAGTGGGTTTAACCACAAGCACGTCAGCGGCACTAGCTGTACGTAACGGCTACCCAGATATTGAGCAAAAGGAATGCCGACGAGTAAACTCATCCGAACCTCTACTGAGCATGTCTGTGACAATCTCCATACAGTCCAGTCTATTTGTCGAAGAGTATCGAATATCGAGTCTAGGGGGGTGGATAAAGTCAGACCCCTAATAGCGCGATATTTCGTGTCAGTATAAAGCCTACCACCAACTGAGAAACTACTGATCCAAATCAATAATTCTCGATTACCTTGGTCAAGGATTTCTGGTGATGGACACCCGTGCACCTCGCGACATCAACTCCCAATACCGGGAGAGACGAATCCCCAACGATCCGCTCACTGCCTCCATGTGGCTCGGGACCGTATCCAACTAAAACCTATTTGCACGACTCTTTTGAGCCGTGGTAGGGTAGCAATCAAAGTACAGTGGGAACTCACACGAGACAAATGACGATCTTAGGTCGACAGACTAACCTGTACATATGTCACCTGGGAACTGCTATCTGATAATAGTTTTACTACCAACTAGCATGTTCTCGACGAGTCCGTCCAGTGTACTCATAACCCAATTTTAAGCCTATGATTTAGTTATTTTTAACTAGCCAACCATTATGTCGAACTCGAGTCTAAATAGCCAACTTTGACGACAAAATTTTTATGATTTTTTAATGTTTTTTTTAGAAATGAAGGTTTCAAATTTTTTATGGGTTTTTAGGATTTTCAAATTTTTATGGGTTTTTGAAAAGAAACGATGCAATGCGGAAATATAAACATGATGTGATGCAGAATTTAAACATGTAAACAAAAGAGAAAAATATTTACAAGTAAAAAATAAACATGCAAATGCAGAATGCATAGATAACTATTTACAACAAATCTCACCATCAAACTTTCTCGCAGCAGCACCTTCACTGCTGTATCTCTTATAGAACCAGATGCAGTACTACTCATACCAGCACCACTCGTGTCAGCACCACGACCCTTAGATCTCATCCTATCACCACATGCTTGTTAGCTATGCATGCCCTAGAGGCCATTATTGTATAGTACTAGTTTGTATAATACATTTTGGAGGCTTGGGATATATATACGGGTTTACGACAGTCTTGTTCGATATAGTAGTATGCTACTTGGTTTATTTCTATCTTAATATGTGTATATGTTTCTTTTAACATATCGCTAATACATATTGATGGAGTCCTTAAGATCTTTGCTTGACTACCGGCGTTATGATGGCGATCACACTAGTGGGGGCTGGGTAGTCTATAAGCACATCCTTATTTTGGTCCCTGGTCGTAGGATTATCGAGACAGGGCATCGATGCTCCAGAGTAGACTGGTGCATATGCTTCTCGTCCCAGCAGGGGAGATGGTCTGTCCCACAGCCATCAGTACGTCGTACTGGAGATAGTATGCAGGTGGTCGTTAGGTTACGAGTACACTGGACAGGACTCGTCGGGAACTGTTGGTTGGTATTATACCTATCGTCAGTTAACAGTTCCCAGGTGACATGAGTACAGCTTAGTCCGCTGACTTGACACTGTCACTTTGCCTCGAGTGTGTTCCCACTGTTCTTAGATTACTACCCTACCACGGCTCTACTGAGTCATGCAAACAGGTAGTAGTTGGGTGCAGTCCCGAAGCACTTGGAGGCAGTGACGGTTAGACAGGATTCGTCTCTCCCGGTATTGGGAGTTGATATCGCGCTGTGTCTAGGAGAGCCATTACACATTGTCGTCCCTGGCCAGGGCAAGCGAGAATTACTGGTAGGTTTTCCAGTAGATTCTCAGGGTGTTTTGGGCTACACTCCGACACGACTTGTACCGCTATTAGGGGACTGACGTTTACCGCCCCCTAGGCCCGCCATGCGATACTCTTAGACGAACAGACCGGACTGTATGGAGATTGTCACATTCAGGCTCAGTAGGAGTTCAGATGGGTTCACCTCATCAGTCTTCTTGTCGGCATCTACGTGGGGACCGTTACGTACAGCTAGTACCGCTTGCGTCCTGTGGTTAAACCCACTGCCAGTGTAGTGTCGAGCCTTTAGAGTCCCACACAGAGGGTTACTCGTCTTTGGGCAAAACAGAGTAGAGGTCGCATGGTTTTGCTACAGGGTTCGTTCGCATCCACGCACTTGTGCACGTTTGGTGTCCGGGCAGTTATTACTAGCGGGCTTTGGTTTAAGCCAGATCCTAGTATATGTTTTGGGATTGGTTTTATCTCATTGTATTCGTGTTCCTTGGAACACAGATGCGGGTGTGTATGCACAATTGGCAGAGGCAGAGGCAGAGGATTCTCATTAGGGTTGTTGACTGTTGACTTTTTCCAAACCCTAATGAGAATAAGAAATATGATTAATACTATTAATTAAGTATTATTGTGCCATGGTTGAGTTGAACATTTGACTTTTGTTGACTTGTTGACTTTGTTGACCGGTTGACCATTGTGGACTTGTTGACCATCATCATTTCATTGCTATGACTTTTGTTTACTTGTTGTTCTTTACAAAATGCATTGAATGCATGAAATGATAATGGTCATTGAAACTAACCATCACAATTCTTAATTATTATTATTATCATGATTATTCTTGCTTTTGTGAGCATGGTTGTAAATTATTGAGCTCATTCTATCATTTTCTTTCTCTCTCTTAGAAAGAAAGCTCCCCCTCTTCCTCTCTTAAGGTTCAAGTGTTCCATGAGTTGGAAATCATGAACCTTTGAGACAAAACCACCATAACTCTTCTCTACTCATTCTAAGGTTCTAGGTTTAGCAAACCAAGTACCTTAGTTATCTCTAGGTTGAGATAGGAGCTCAAGTTCAAGTTCGAGGCCCTCGGGTGGATCCATCTACGACAAAGAGGAGACGACGAGGAGGAGCCGTTCAAGCCACTACAAGGAGCAAGTAAGGAGGAGAACCACCAAAAGAAGAGAAGGAGTTCAAGACCTAGGTATAACCATTCCACATAGTAGCTAGAAATTGTAGTTTATTTGTTAGTTTTTGTTTAGCAAAGATCCTTCATGAATGGTCCATGTTACCTAGTGAGGAAAAATTTGATTTTTACCTATTCCGCCTCCCCGAAAGAACCGGGGTGGGTAACGTGGACTTAACAGTGGTGTCAGAGACTAGCTAAGCAATAACTAACTGTTAGCAAAGTGTTTAGAACTTCGATCCGGAAAAAATCCTGAAAACACACCGAAAAATTGTATTTTCTGTCGATTTTCAAAACAGGCCTAAAAATATTTTGTATGACATGAAAAATACAAGCAGGGTTTTCCAGGAAAAGCCAAGAAATTTGAGCCCACGACTCGGCCAACTCGCCGCGGAAGCGCGGTGGAACCAAGCGTTCCACCGTGGATCCGCGGCCGAGTTGACTAGGCCGTGACTCCGATTTCTTGCAGTTTTCTCTGTATGGTATTTTGGGATTTTTAAGATGTTTTGTTTCTGCCCAGATTTTCCAGAGAACAATGTTATGTTTGGGGTAGTTACAAATTGGTATTTTGATCGATGTTCTATAAACTTAGCTATTTGGTTATATCTGTAATGCTATATGTACTGAACGCCGACTAATCGCTATACGTCGATTAGTGGGGGTTGTGCATATCTGTGATCTGTAATGTTATTGGATTGTGTATATGAACTTGTTGGATTGTCGCGGATGAATAGCCGGGGTTTGTGAGATGAGAGTTTCTTTATCTTTCATTTGATTTAATATGTAAATTGATGTAATATTATTTTTATAGTCGCACATCCGGAATGAGGTTGTAGCCGCCATTGTATATTATTTCTTTTACTTTTTTGCTCCAAGGATAGACCCAAGGTGGGGTGCACAAACTACCGGGTACCTCGAAGTGCCGAGTGGCCTACTCACGTTGTTGAGGGAGGTTGCTTCACTTCGGGTACTTGGCGGGTAGTTTGCCGCACCCGTAGGGGTCTAGGGTGGGGTTTGGCTATTCATCGCGACCGTGTAATCCGTCTTTCGTTGCAGGCTCGAACGAAACACGGATTCCTAGCATATCCAATGTGTTCATCTGTGATCTTGAATGGCTATCATTGCATCTGACGAATGTATATATCTATATATGATATCTAGTAGGTGTTGCTTATGTTTTGCATCCGCGCTAGTCTAGCCCCCGCTCTGTTGTTACTTAAGTAACCTAACGGGTAATGACGGGGCCCCATGGCGAATGCGGATGGCATAAGCGTACGTCATATTTTCGTTGTTTTCTGCAATGGTAGGATTAATTGATGGGATGCATTATATTAATGCAAAGAAAAAAAACAAACCTAAAAGACGTTGTTGGAACAATTTTCAAAAAGCCGTTATTGCAAAGACGTTCTCTTTTGTTTTGCACAGAGGTATTCGGTTATGAATGCCCAGCACCTCATTCGACGAGGCAAGGGCCGAGATCCCTTCATCGGGAGTGACCCCTTGGACAAAAGTTTGCATCACGGTAATAACTTCACTATAGTCGATTATTCTTGCTTTGCACAGAGGTATTCGGTTATGAATGCCCAGCACCTCATTCGACGAGGAAAGAGCCGAGATCCCTTCACAGGGAGTGATCTCTTTAGCAAAAGTTATCGTCACTATAATTTTAAAAAAGGTTATCAGGTTCCTTCAACGATATCAAGTTCATTACGTTGACGAGTTTTTCGCCAAAAACCCAGCCGTAGCCCTCCGTCGTTTCTTATAAGTTATACTTAGTATTTGTGCTGCGTTTGTTGACTATGTCAAGGCGCAGTGAATGGTAGCTGAGTATTGCTTATCTGCTGGATACAATGTGATTGGTTAGGACAGTCGTGTAACCTTGTTGACTGTGTCAAGGGTTATGCGGGTGGGTTTAATGCAATCAAGATAATGACGGGTTGAACTTGACTAGGACTCTTTGATTTGTTGACTGTGTCAAGGTCACTTGGGTCCTAGAGGCAAAAATCCACATCGGGAGTTTCTAAAGAAACTGAAACTTGTAGATTTAGCATACTTTTTGGAGTGTGGTGACTAGAGTGGATTCCATCTAGGTCATCGCACAATGATAGTTGGATCCCGATCCCACTAATGAGTTGGATTACTCTCGGGAGATTATTTCACTTAACAATCAATGCTATAAATCAAGTAGGTGTCTAGAACGGTGTTAGCGGGGCTACGCCTCCAGGGAAAAGAGGTTATTTAATTAAGGAACTTCACGAAAGCGTTGGAAAACCTCCCTCGAAGTACCAACACTAGCCTGGCTGAAAGGTTAAGCAAGTATTGTGACGTGCAATTAATCCCGGCTAGTTCTTCTTTTAGAGTTTGAAGAAGAATTTGAGGAAACAGTGGGAGCCATCTTGATTAGATAAATTAATAAACCAATCTAATCTTGCAAGAGCGCACACTGAGTGTTTCTTTTCTTTCTCTCCAGGTAGCAACCATTTCACGCTCTAATCAAGATAATAAAATGTATCGCTTGACCGATCCGACTTCTTATTCGGGGCTGGGGAACGTTGGTTCGGCTCTAACTTACGACAACAGTCATAAGTATGAGCAAAGGAAAGAGGATTGTATGGATTCCAAGGATACCTAGTTAAAGAAGAAGCATAGTTTTGCATCTACTTCAGGTGTTCTTGTAATTGAGAACTGTTTTACGGTCAGCCCTACCTCCTGGGTACTTGATACCGGATCAGGATCTCATATCTGTAATCTATTGCAGGGACTGAGAAAAAGTAAGAAAGTTGTACCTGGTGATATGTCACTCAGGGTAGCGAACGGAGCACAAGTTAATGCTGCAGCCGTCGGTGAATATCACCTAGTGTTGCCAAACGGCAACACTATGATTTTGAATGATTTCTACAATGTACCTTCCATGGTTTGCAGCATCATATCAGTTTCTTTACTTGATAAAGATGGATATAACTTTGTTCTTGATAGAAATATCATGAACATCTACCTTCATAAGGTACTAGTTGCAGAAAGTACACTGTGTAATGGTATCTACGTTCTAAATCAGAATACAGTTCTCAATGTACAAAACACACGCAAGAGGAAGAATTCAGATACGAATGAATCCTACTTGTGGCATTGTAGACTTGTTCATATCGGAGAGAAAAGACTAAGTAAGTTGCATAAAGATAGATTCTTGAATACGTTCGAGTTTTCATCTTATGAAACCTGTCAGTCATGTCTCAAAGGAAAGATGACCAAATCTCCGTTCACCGGACATGGAGAAAGAGCAACAGAGCTCTTGGGACTCATACATAGTGATGTATATGGTCCAATGTCTATACATGCAAGGGGTGGGTACATGCAAGGGGTGGGTTCTCGTACTTCATCACATTCACTGACGATCTCTCTAGGTTCGGATATGTGTATCTGATGAAACACAAATCTGAAGCTTTTGAGAAATTCAAGGAATTCAGAAACGAAGTAGAGAACCAGACTGGCAAAAGTATCAAGATCCTCCGGTCTGATAGAGGAAGGGAGTACTTAAGCACGGAATTCCTAGATTACTTAAAAGAGAATGGTATTCTCTCTCAGCTTACTCCTCCTTATACACCACAGCACAACGGTGTATCGGAACGGAGGAATCGTACCCTATTGGATATGGTTCTCTCCATGATGAGTAGTGCTGACCCGCTTCTTTCATTCTGGGGATATGCACTTCAAACAGCAGCACATCTATTGAATCAAGTTCCATCCAAATCCGTGCCTAAGACTCCGTATGAAATATGGAGTGGTAAGAGTTTGTATCTTAAACGTATTAAGATTTGGGGTTGCCCAGCTTATGTTAAAAAGCAGAATCCAGACAAACTTGAGGCACGGGCAGTTTTATGTAAGTTTGTGGGATACCCAAAAGATTCTAGTGGGTATCTATTCTACCATGCAGAGGAACAGAAGATAATTGTTTCCAGGAATGCCACATTTTTGGAAAAAGAATTTCTTGTTAAAAATATTGGTGGTAGCACGGTAGAACTGGATGAAATTTCAGAAACACAAACTTTAACTAAAGATTTGGAGGAACCGCTAGATTCAGTTACACCCAACGAACCTCAGCCACTCCGCAGATCTGGTAGGATTTCTCGTCCGCCCGAGAGATACTACGGTTTTCTCATAGACGGGGATCGAGAGGATTGCATCTTGGAAGAAGATGACCCTACCAGTTTCAGGCAGGCCATTATCAGTAAGGACTCTGATAAGTGGCTGGAAGCTATGCAATCCGAAATGGAGTCCATGTACACCAATAAAGTGTGGACCTTGGATATTGCTCCACCTGGGGTAAAACCCGTTGGATGCAAATGGATTTACAAAAGGAAACTTGGTATAAATGGGCAGGTGGAAACCTATAAGGCTAAACTCGTTGCAGAAGGTTTTCGTCAAAGACCTGGTGTGGACTATGACGAAACTTTTTCTCCAGTGGCTATGCTCAAATCCATTCGGATCCTACTTGCCATTGCAGCCTTCCATGACTATGAAATCTGGCAGATGGACGTTAAAAAGGCTTTTCTAAACGGCTGTTTGGAAGAGTGCGTTTACATGGATCGGCCAGAAGGTTTCGTAGACAGTGGGAGCAGCGGGAAGGTGTGCAAGTTGCTTAAATCCATTTATGGATTAAAGCAGGCATCATGGCGCTGGAACATCTGTTTTGATGAGGCAATCAAGGAATTTGATTTCATCAAGAACGAAGATGAACCTTGTGTCTATAAGAAGATTGTAGGACGAACTGTCGTGTTCCTAGTCTTGTACGTGGACGACATTCTTTTGATAGGAAATGACATTCCTATGCTACAATCGGTCAAGCTATTCTTGTCACAACGGTTCTCCATGAAGGACCTGGGTGATGCCTCGTACATTCTGGGGATCAAGATCTACAGAGATAGATCCAAGAGACTACTGGGACTTTCACAGTCCAAGTATATAGAGACCGTACTAAAGAGATTTAGTATGGAAGATTCCAAGCGCGGTAATGTACCCGCATTGCACGGAATCACCCTCTCCAAGAAGATGTCTCCTAAGACTGACGAGGAGAGGGTTCGCATGAGCACTATACCCTACGCTTCGGTGGTAGGATCTATAATGTATGCGATGCTATGTACAAGACCAGATGTAGCTTACGCGCTGAGCGTGGTGAGCCGGTATCAGTCAGACCCAGGTGAGGGCCACTGGACGGCAGTGAAGAACATTCTCAAGTACCTGAGAAGGACTAAGGAGATATTCCTGGTTTACGGTAATGGAGACCTCAGGGTCGAGTCCTTTACCGATTCAAGCTTCCAGAGTGACAAAGATGACAGCAAGTCTGTCTCGGGTTTTGTGTTTACCCTCAATGGAGGGGCGGTGTGTTGGAGGAGTTCCAAACAGGATACCGTCGCAGACTCGACGATGGAGGCTGAATATATTGCTGTAAGCAATGCTGCAAAAGAGGCGGTCTGGATGAAGAAGTTCATTAGTGAACTTCAGGTGGTTCCGTCCATTGTTGACCCAATACCTTTGTATTGCGATAACAATGGGGCTATAGCTTTAGCGAAGGAACCAAGGTCCTATCAGAAATCCAGACACATCTTAAGGCGGTATCACCTGATCATGGAGATCATTGATCGCCAGGAGATCGAGGTACGGAGAGTGGACACAAAAGACAACACGGCGGATCCATTCACAAAGGCCTTCCCTCAAACACAGTTCGAGCGACTTTTTGAGCTATTGGGTATGCGGTACGCCAGCAGCTGGCCTTAGTGCAGACGTTGGGTATGCGGTACACCAATTACTGGCCTTTAGTGCAAGTGGGAGATTGTTAGATATGTATGCCCTAGAGGCCATTATTGTATAGTACTAGTTTGTATAATACATTTTGGAGGCTTGGGATATATATACGGGTTTACGACAGTCTTGCTCGATATAGTAGTATGCTACTTGGTTTGTTTCTATCTTAATATGTGTATATGTTTCTTTTAACATATCGCTAATACATATTGATGGAGCCTTTAGGATCTTTGCTTGACTACCGGCGTTGTGATGGCGATCACACTAGTGGGGGCTGGGTAGTCTATAAGCACATCCTTATTTTGGTCCCTGGTCGTAGGATTATCGAGACAGGGCATCGATACTCCAGAGTAGACTGGTGCATACGCTTCTCATCCCAGCAATGGAGATGGTCTGTCCCACAGCCATCAGTACGTCGTACTGGAGATAGTATGCAGGTGGTCGTTAGGTTACGAGTACACTGGATAGGACTCATCGGAAACTGTTGGTTGGTATTATACCTATCGTCAGTTAACAGTTCCCAGGTGATATGAGTACAACTTAGTCCGCTGACTTGACACTGTCACTTCGTCTCGAGTGTGTTCCCACTATTCTTAGATTACTACCCTACCACGGCTCTACTGAGTCGTGCAAACAGGTAGTAGTTGGGTGCAATCCCGAAGCACTTGGAGGCAGTGACGGTTAGACAGGATTCGTCTCTCCCGGTATTGGGAGTTGATATCGCGCTGTGTCTAGGAGAGCCATTACACATTGTCGTCCCTGGCCAGGGCAAGCGAGAATTACTGGTAGGTTTTCCAGTAGATTCTCAGGATGTTTTGGGCTACACTCCGACACGACTTGTACCGTTATTAGGGGACTAACATTTACCGACCCCTAGGCCCGCCATGCGATACTCTCAGACGAACAGACCGGACTGTACGGAGATTGTCACATTCAGGCTCAGTAGGAGTTCGGATGGGTTCACCTCATCAGTCTTCTTGTCGGCATCTACGTGGGGACTGTTATGTACAGCTAGTACCGCTTGCGGCCTGTGGTTAAACCCACTGCCAGCGTAGTGTCGAGCCTTTAGAGTCCTACACAGAGGGTTACTCGCCTTTGGGCAAAACAGAGTATAGGTCGCATGGTTTTGCAACAGGGTTCGTTCGCATCCGCGCACTTGTGCACGTTTGGTGTCCGGGCAGTTATTACTAGCGGGCTTTGGTTTAAGCCAAATCCTAGTATATGTTTTGGGATTGGTTTTATCTCATTGTATTCGTGTTCCTCGGAACACGGATGCGGGTGTGTATGCACAATTGACAGAGGCAGAGGCAGAGGATTCTCATTAGGGTTGTTGACTGTTGGCTTTTTCCAAACCCTAATGAGAATAAGAAATATGATTAATAATATTAATTAAGTATTATTGTGTCATGGTTGAGTTGAACATTTGACTTTTGTTGACTTGTTGACTTTGTTGACCGGTTGACCATTGTGGACTTGTTGACCATCATCATTTCATTGCTATGACTTTTGTTTACTTGTTGTTCTTTACAAAATGCATTAAATGTATGAAATGATAATGGTCATTGAAACTAACCATCACAATTCTTAATTATTATTATTATCATGATTATTCTTGCTTTTGTGAGCATGGTTGTAAATTATTGAGCTCATTCTATCATTTTCTTTCTCTCTCTTAGAAAGAAAGCTCTCCCTCTTCCTCTCTCAAGGTTCAAGTGTTCCATGAGTTGGAAATCATGAACCTTTGAGACAAAACCACCATAACTCTTCTCTACTCATTCTAAGGTTCTAGGTTTAGCAAACCAAGCACCTTAGTTATCTCTAGGTTGAGATAGGAGCTCAAGTTCGATGGCCTCGGATGGATCCATCTACGGCAAAGAGGAGACGACGAGGAGGAGCCGTTCAAGCCACTACAAGGAGCAAGTAAGGAGGAGAACCACCAAAAGAAGAGAAGGAGTTCAAGACCTAGGTATAACCATTCCACATAGTAGCTAGAACTTGTAGTTTATTTGTTAGTTTTTGTTTAGCAAAGATCCTTCATGAATGGTCCATGTTACCTAGTGAGGAAAAATTTGATTTTTACCTATTCCGCCTTCCCGAAAGAACCGGGGTGGGTAACATGGACCTAACAATGCTAACAGGGTAGACATTCGCTGCTCCAGACTCGTAATACGTTATTCAATAGTAGTTAGTATCCTTAGCACTCTCTCGACCCCCCTGTTAGTGCGCCGCAGCAAGCTTGCTTGCTCGGCGGAGGTCAGCATCTTATCGCTCGCTGTGGAACTCGAGTTAGAGGTCTCCGCCATCACATCCACGGTCGGCTCGGTGCGCAACCATAACTCGTGAAGCCTAGTGTATGACGTGGACACACTCTCAACTAAGGGTCGAATGGGAACCCCTATCTGCATATAAGCGTAAAACTCATCCACATGAAGAAAATAGCGACACAATTATGTCACAAATATCGGGAGCAGATAATTGGCTGCCCCTTTGCCGGCGCCAATCGAGTGTAACAACACTATGCATATGTTATAACTTGGATTTTTGATCATTAATGTGTGCACAATTTGTAGGAATGGAGTAAAAAAGGTGGTGTTATGCGAACTACCAAACATATTATTTTGTGCTCAACGGCACACGGTCAACTCGTTCGCATCAACGTTTTCGTGTCCTTGGGACCCGTCGAGAAAAGGACATTCCTCTGCTATGTGGCTAGGGTTCTGACAATTAGCGCACACTGGTCGAGAAACTTGGTTAACCGGTGACGGTGAATTTTTGCCCTCTAAAGCTTCCATTCGCCGTACAAGAGCGGTGATTTTTGCTTCGGCTGTTATAGAGGTGTCAACTATGTGTGCCCCTAGTCGACGAGGATGGTTTCTTGCTCATGCTCTCCCACTGAATGGTTTTGTCAGCTATCTCTTCTAAAAGTTCCATGCGTCCTTAGTATCATAGCTCAAGAATTTGCATTGACGCATGGATTCTAACATCATGCGTGAGCTGGAGTCTAAACCTTCATAGGCTATCTGGCAAAGTCACCATTATTCTAGACCATGGTGGGGACATTTGATTAGGATATTCTTGAATCTTTCTAAGCATTTCCGAAAGATTTCACCCTCTTTTTGTTTGAAATTGTGAATTTCGTTTTGAATTCGAACAATTTTATGAATCGGGTAAATTTTTTTAAGAAATACTTTCACAAAATCATCCCATGTTGTAATCAGCAGGTAAACTGTTTATCCAACTCTTCGCGTTGTCCTTAAGTGTAAAGAAAATGAACTTAAGCTTAACAACATCCTCACCCGCTCCATGGATTTTCATCATAGCACACACTCCCTTAAATTCACTGATTAAGAGGTAGGCATCTTCGGACTCGAGTCTGTGGAATTTTAGGAGTAGGGTATGAATTACGGTTTGGTTTCATAGTTATTGGCCGCGATGGTGGGCAATACTATGCATGAGGGTAGAAATGAACGGTGAGGATAGCATCTGTCCTATAACGCGGCTTCTCGCTGCTCTATGATCGTCTGTTCTGCCTTCATCGATGATGTGGGAGAAGAAGAAAGTGAAGGAGAATGAAGAATAGAATTGGACGGCTCCGATAAAGCAGAAGGTGATATCGTCTCGGACGGTTCCGAGGAGTCCGAAGGTAAAGAAGAGTCGGATGATACAGTCTGGAACGGACTAATTGTGATTTTGAATCTCTAGTCCAAGCAGACATGCATTATCCGAACGCGGTAGGAAAGACTAAGAGAATGGAAGAAAATGTTGTTTACAGATCCTAATTTTTTTTTCCTTTTTTTTGTCAAATATTCACAAAAATGAAAATACAAACTATTCATATAAAAAGGTAAATCAAAAACACAATCACGACACACTTCACACACCTAAACAATTTAGGGTTCACCTAGGTCAACTAAACCTATACAAGAACTTGATTTGTGAAGTAAAATTGTATCAAGATAGACTGATCAAGAAGCCAGGTGAGTGGAAAGAAGAAGTGAGGTTTTACAACGCTTTCGCGAATTTTCTTAATTAGAATAACCTTCTCTCTTTCGGCGGTTGAGCCTTTCACACTTTTCTAGACATTTTTTGAACAATGTAACAATGAGTGGTGTTCTAAACACAATCAACTTTTCCCTATTGATCGTGAAGTCCTTAAAGGCTGAAAGTCTAGTTTCTTTCAAATTACTTAGGGTATGAAAAATGCTCGTTATTTGTGGTTTGTGGGCCACGGAGAAGGGTGGTGAAATCCTTTACCATATCTTATTGGAGTTCATTGCTCTTAGTCCGTATTAAGTTCATGCAATGCGCAAACAATAAAAAGTTGTTCAAATCATCAATCAATCGTTTTTTTAAGTTTTAAACGGCGCGTTGCAAGAAATATGATTAGTTCTCTTTGGCTCTTAGGCTGCGAAATTTGCAAATTAATCCTGCAGAAATCGAGATATTGGAGCGTCGGGTTTGAGAGAAGGAGTTAGAAAAATACGTACCAAAAGTTTCTGGTTAAGAAACCCCTGTTGAGTCGATCCACGAGTGCTTGAGTGTTCGCTTGCGTGGGTCAAACTACCCGAATCTTTGGCACTGTAAATCACCATCGCCTTTGTCTTGAAATTGTTCCTTTCCCCGCACGATCGCAGTTTGTAATTCCGATGAAATTTGAAATTGTTGGAAAATACGATATTTGGTGCAAAATGCGATATTTCTGGCTAATATGCTGTAAACACATAATTATGAAATTTTACGTATCAAAATAATTCAATAACAGAACAAGAGAGAAGACATCAAAAATTGGAGGCAGTCAAAGAAAAGTGGACCACAATTTGCGGGTTTTTGGAATAAAATGGCGGCCTAAATTTTAAATTTTGGTTCCAAATTCTTGTTGTGTTATCTTTGTTCTATTAGTGTCCTATTTTTATACTCTAAATATTTCAATAACATTCATAGTAACAGCAAATGAAAAAAAGAGAACAAAAGTTAGCAAAAGTTTGAGTTTTGTGGTTTTTTTGAAGTTTTTTTTTTCAATTTTTGTTTGTTTTTCTAGAAATACATACAGAGGCAACTCAAAATAAATTCTGTGATTTTGCTAGTCTCCGGCAACAACGCCAAAAACTTATTCGCTGGAGAGCGTGTCATGCGTTATAAAGGTTATGGTTCAAATATCGGATATGTCGGTTTTTATGAAAAGATAGCACGATTTGATTCTCAAGTTATAAAATACCGCAAGTGCACGGTGCGTTGTAGCAATCTGGCAAGTACGGGTAGATCCATAGGGAATGGATATCATGACGTTCGTTTTGAGTTAGAAACAAATGAGTTGAATTTGGTTTTGTCACGTGGTTATAAAAGAATACGATGTTTGAGGGAAATGTTGATATTCACGCGATACTTATGCTAAGATTTGGTAAATTGAATTATGGTATTACCACTGACTCTCATTCTTGATTTGAAATGGACATTTCTAGTTTCTACCTGAAATTTAAAAGCATGTCATATCTAAATCGATTACAACGAATCGTTTAGAATACGATATCAAGTGGGAACGAATAGAAACTACAAAGTGCAAGGAAATAAGATAAAATGATGACGAAACAAACTAAATGTGGTTAGCAACTATAGGACATATGCTTTTATGGCTACATGCCCTATCTAGCTAGTTCTCTCCACTTAGTTAAATGTAACCCTCCTTTCTACTTCAATCTCACTGTAACACAAATGATATGTAAAGAAAGAATAGGATATGTGTTAAAAGTTGATTTACAACCATTGAAAATAACATATCCTATCAATCAATAACACAATAAGTTGGAAACATTAAGGAATGAAGTTCATTAAGTGCAAAAGAATAAAAAATGAGGGGTGGAAAGGCAAGCCATTCATCAACCTACCTCACCATTGCCGAAGTAAAAGAACTACTCACACGTCATGGTAAAAGTAAAGAGAGGAAAATATACAAACAAACTCATGAGAAAATTGCAAGAAAAGTAAGAACAAAAGTACAAAGAACCAATTGAACAAAATGAAATTTTATTGAAGTTGTAATTCAAAATACAAGCTAATGAGTTCAAATACCTAAATCTGACCTTCCAAGCTCACAAGAGAAATTGTAAGATAAGAGAAAGGCAAAAAACTCAAACTATCACTAGAGCTACAAGGTACATCAAGTTTTAGCAAAGTATGGAAATGTACATAGTGTTTTTCTCTCAAGATGATCTGCTATTTATAAGCAATGTAAAAACAAAAGTTGAGTATAAAATTGAGTTGATGTGACCAATAGAAGTGCTCAGAAGAAAAATGACACGAATTGGATCTCTTGGGCCGCAAATTGTGGTCAATTTGAATAAAACTGAGGCCAATACATGAGTGGTGGGGCCCATATTCTAGTGGTGATCTCATGTCATATCCACTATCTTTCTGGCTTTGCAATTTCTTCTAATTATCATCTGGGTGATATCTGGAGTATTGGAGGGAAATTGCAAGCTTCAAAACATATCACATAAATACTTTTCCATGTCATCATATCAAGCTCACTTGCATCAAAACCACTTGCCCACCTGCACAACTTGAGTTCACACTACATCATGGCAGCCCAACTTGGTTCATGCATCAAAATTATATGTTCACACTTGAAAAAATATCATGTTGGACCAATTTGGATAAAAAGTTGTG
The DNA here is from genome assembly GCA_030015575.1 of Agapanthus africanus. Taxonomy (NCBI): domain Eukaryota; kingdom Viridiplantae; phylum Streptophyta; class Magnoliopsida; order Asparagales; family Amaryllidaceae; genus Agapanthus; species Agapanthus africanus. The sequence goes on from CM057342.1 coordinate 308,258,184, forward strand.
CACACATGTCTTGTTGCAAAATCTTCGTGAATAATGATCGATTCTCCATTCCAGTTGCCGTGTTGGCTCACAAATGTTGTATCCGTGCCATTTGAGTGTGTTTTTAGTGTTTTGTCATGAATACATGTATTATGTACTTATTGAGCAGATACTGGTTAAAGTACCGATATATCACAAAAATGATAACGAATGAGCGGTATTGAAATGCAGTTTTTCGTGATGAACAGCAACCTACTCTGATACCAATTGAAAATACCTTAGAGTGAGGGTGAATAAGGTTATTATAATTACCTATGGCAAATTTACAGAATTAAATACTATACATAAAATGATTATCGAATTTCTACGGAAAATATTTAAAATAAGTTTTAAACAAGAAACATAATACGATAATCAATACAAATGCTGAAAAGCAAAAAAAGTTAGAACAATACAAATACAACGATATATTGACTAGGATTCACAACCTCCTATGGCTTGTCCCCACCAGAGTCTCCTACTCAGGATTCGTCCTCTATACTTGTGAAGTACACAAATCCTACTTCATAGGGATGTGAAGAAACAAGGTATCCCACTTCACAAGGATTAATTACTTAAACTGCAATTTCCTAGGAAACAAGTCTTCTTTCTCTCTAGACTGTGATTCTCTAGGAAAACCACACTTTCCTCTCTAATCCACATCTCTCTAGAAAGATCTCTTTTTCCACTCTGAATCTACAATTCAAGTGAAACGAGAAGCACCCATTCTCTCGAGTTACAAATCGTTATTATTACAAACGATTTCACTCGCTCACAATCCTATTGATCTCAAAGATTATTTCAGGTTAGGCACAAGGATTGTTTTGAAAGATTTTGACAAGTTTGAGGCTCTTGAGAAATGAAAAATCTGAACAAGTTAAAGCACAAAGAACACGAAGAATTTTAGAAGGATTTGGAATGAATTTCTTTCTAGGAATTGTAAAATCTCAAAGGTATTTGTAAAGAATTGAATGAGAAGTTATTATGACTACCAAAAACTGTCATAAAATAGTTAATGACCATTTAGAGGAGGTTAGGAACAAATTTTGCGCAGGTGTCCATTCAATTCGAAATTTGAAAGTCAAATTTTTGATTCAAACTACCCGTGATGACGTCAAGGACAGACGTCAGCTCTGAACAAGTTGTTCTAGTGACGTCAGGATAGCCGTCATAGAGAAGCTTAACAGAAAGATAAAAATCAGAGATTTGTCCTACTAATGTCAGTAGATCAAAATTTTCTTATACTGAAGTCAAGGGCTGAAGTCAGTGTTCAAACTTTTTCGGATACTGACGTTAGGGGATGACATGAATGATACATTTGGTTTAACTTTTAGCAGATTTGAAATCCAACGGATAGGTATGACGTCTCTAAAAGAGATGAAGACGTCATGGACATTAAGAATGAGTTGGAATGTGGTTTCTAACCTTATGAGATCATTTCTAATTACATATATATTGCTCATATCTTCAATCCTAGTCTTGGTTCTTCATTTAGCTTCATTTCTCTTGAATTGTTGCATTTGACGTGAATAGATCTTGAATTTTTTTGCTTCACGTTGTCGATTGAATCAAGTCGTCATGCCATATTGCTGGTTTGAGCGTGTATCATATTGTAAGCAATTTTACTTGATGTTGGATATGTTGTTTCAAATTGTACTTCAAGAAAAACTTAGAAACGTTGTTAGTAACGTATGAATTCATTAAATGATGTTTTGAACTAAATTATAAAAATTGAGAATCGTATGACATGGATATCAACACCAACACCACCACCTCCAGCTCTACTCTCAACACCGTCACAGTCTCCTCTGCCTTCCGCACCTACGCTACATGGCTCCCTCACTTCGGCACAGCTTGCAAAGATCTCCACTTATATTGCTCAGAATCTTGGACTCAACGGTGCCTCCTCTAGTTTTAACTTTACTGCCCTGTCTGCTTCCTCTGGTGCTTCTATTCGGATTTTTGACTCAGGTACCTCTCATCATATGACTTTCGGTTCCGCTATTCTTACTAACTGTAAGCCTATCTCTTCCCTTTTCATTCATACTGCAAATAGCACACCTCTTACGGTAACTCATTATGGTGATATCACACCAGCTTCTTACACTTCTGGTTGTTTGTCTTTATCTTCTATCTTACTTATTTCCAAACTTACCATGAATTTGTTGTCTGTAAGTCAATTTGTTGATGTACCGTCATTTTCTTATCCACCTCTTGTACTGTGCAGGATTCCCGCACCGGTCAGACGATTGGGATCGGCCGTAAAGTGAATGGGCTGTATCATTCGGAGCATTTTCATCTCCCTCCTTCTATTGCCGGTTTTGGACTTTCCACCTTAGATATGTGGCATCGCCGGTTAGGTCATCTTTCTGGTCCTCGACTGAAGGTTTTATCCGATTCTGGTTTACTAGGTTCTTTCTCTTTTGTTTCTAGTTCAAATTGTAGTACTTGTCGCCTTGCTAAAAAAATTGCTGTACCCTTTTCATTGGGTAATAATGTGTCATATGAAACTTTTGAACTTATTCATTCTGATATTTGGGGACCAACACCATCTACTTCTTTGTCTGGTTATAAATACTATGTCTGCTTTATTGATGACTATTCACGTTATACATGGGTTTATCTTATGTGTGCTCGTTTGATCTTATTCATATTTACATGAAATCTACAAATATGATTCACACTCAATTTCATAAACGTATAAAAATGTATAGGTCTGCTAATGCCTATGTTTCGTCCTCAATACAAAATATTTTTAAAACCCATGGCACTATCTCTCAGCAATCCTGTCCTCACACACATGAACAGAATGGTGTTGCTGAATGCAAGCACCGCCATATCCTTGAAACCTCTCGTGCTCTGCTTCTTTCATCGTCTGTTCCTATCTCTTTTTGGGCAGAAACCATTGTGACAGCTACACTACTAATTAACATCACTCCGTCCTCCGTTCTAAAATACCTTTCTCCATATTCTCTTCGCCACTCCATACATTTTAACTATTCTCTTCTTTGCATGTTTGGTTGTGTTTGTTTTGTTCTCCTTTCGCCACATGAACGAAACAAACTTTCACCCCGATCAGTCAAATGTGTCTTCCTGGGGTATAATTCTTCTCACAAAGGTTACCGCTGCTATTATCCCACAACAAAACGCTTCCGTATAGCTCGACATGTTACCTTTTTCGAAATTGTACCCTACTTCACTACATCTTCACCACCAAATCTCTCTTTTCTTAACTTACCTCATCACTCACCCATCTCACCTTCTATCACTACATCTTCCTATACGCCTACCTTGCCTTTCCCTCCTATTTTGTCTGAGTTGCTCTCCGATCCTACTTCTATCATCATCACACCTCCCACAGATGCTCAACGATCGATATTCCCTCTACGGTTAACTAGTCTTCTCCGGTGCATTCTCCTCCTCCTCGTCACAATCCTGTGCGAGACTGACGACCTCCTACTCTCTACAGTTTTTCTATGACTAACTCTTATTCCCCTCAATTTGTATCTTTTCTTGCTGTTATTCCTTCTCTTTAGGAACCAAAGTCTTATTCTAAGGCTATAAAAATACCAGAATGGCAACGGTTATGCAGGAAGAACTAGAAGCATTCCATCGCACTAATACTTGGGATCTTGTACCACTACCATCCGGGGTCAAACTTGTCAGTTGCAAATGGATTTACAAAATTAAGACGAAGTCTGATGGCACTATCAAACGTTACAAAGCTCGGCTCATGGCTCGTGGTTTCTCCTAAAAATATGGCATCGACTATTAGTTATATGTATGTCCTAGAGGGCATTATTATACATGTGATGTATATTATTGTCACGACCCGAAATTTAGTTCGTGATCAGCACTTAACTCACGCCACGTCTAAAGGCGTAACGTAACTCAAGTAAGCCGAAGCCCAGAAATCTAAAACCTTTTTAAGAAAATAAAAGAGGTGAAGTTTTGAAATAAAGGTATGATGAAATCAAAAGTTTTCTTGAATGCATAAATAGTGGAACATGAAAAATGCAACTGGAATTTATTAGTTGTAAAACATGTTTCGTCTTTTAAAAAAAATTTGGGCAGCACCTCCTTTGTATATTTTGATCCAAAACCACATACATATGATAATATAAAAGGCATCCCAAGCGGGAGCTAGCTCTTCGCCAATCGGCGGAATCACAACCACGCAAGACAGAATATATGTATACGACGCCCAACGGAGAAGATCAACACCATGAAGATGAAATAAGCAAGACATCCGCCCACCAAGCGAACATATTAAACATCGCTCTAAGTCTCGCAACCACAAGTCTTTCTAAGTCTTACTAATTATACAATTACTAGTTTCTGATTTGATGGAGTTAACTAGATACAACAGGAATAATAAATACAAGAGGTATTAGTTATATGTATGCCCTAGAGGCCATTACTGTACATGAGATGTATATTGTAGTGGATGCTGGGACATATATAGGTAGGACTTTCTTGCTCGACATGATAGTACGCTATCTGGTTGCTCTTTATCTTAACATGTATACTTGATGTCTCTCTATTACATGTTGATAAACCCCTTAGGATGTGTGCTCGACTTCCAGGACTATGATGCAGATCATACTAGTGGGGCCTGGATAGTCAATGAGTACATCCTTCAATGTTCCTAGTCGTAGGAATATCGAGACGGGGCATCGATATTCCAGAGTAGACTAGCGTATATCTTCTCGACCCATGTGATGGGCGATGGATGATCCCATATCCATTGGTGTTTGACATCAGAGATGGTATGCGGGTGCTCAGTGGAGACTGGGTACACTGAACGGACTCGCCGAGAACTCCCAGATGGTATTATACTTCACGTCAGATGGCAGTTCTCTGGTGACACTGGTACAGCTTAGTCTGTTGACCCGAGATCGTCATAGAGTCTTGTGTGTCTCCCACTGTGCTTTGATTTCCACCCTACCACGGCTCTTCTGAGTCCTGCAAACAGGTGGTTTTTGGGTACAGTCCCGATTCACATGGAGGCAATGAGCGATAGGAGGGGATTCGTCTCTTCCGGTATTGGGGGTTGATGTTGCGCTATGCTCGACTGGCCATAACTGGAAATCCCTGGCCAGGGTTGCAGTGATTTACTGGTAAGTATTATCAGTAGTTTCACGCATGTTATAGACCTCATATCGACACGACTTATCGAGCTATTGGGGTCTGACGTTTACCACCCATAGGCGAGATATGCGACATATCAGACGACGAGACCGGACTGTACGGGAGTGTTACTGATTGGATTCGGAGGAGTACTAGCGGGCTTGCTTGTTGATCTTCTGATCGCTCAATACCCGGGTGGCCGTTACGTTTAGCACACCGCTTGCGGCTTGTGGGTGTTTGATATGATCATCACCTACTGCCGGCGTATTGACGAGTCTTTAGAGTCCTACACAGGGGTTTCCTGGCTCAAGCGAAACGGAGTAGGAGCACATATGTGATATGTGCTGGACTGAGATTAATACGATATGAGATACCATATTCTATTCTCACGATTCGTGACATTGATCGGTTGTATGCGATATAGCCGGGTTATCGGATCAAGTGTTGATTCGATAAGTTGTTACACATGATATTAGTCGGTTATAGCCGGGTTATTAAATCAAGAGTTGATTTAATAATTTAATGCATAATTATATATTTGATATATTACATTGCATTAACTAGTATTAGCTCACTTATGATTTATTTTCTCACTAGTTTGTGCACATTGTTCATATGTGATATATGCAAGTGTACATGTTTGTATCATGCTTGATGATACACACAAGTTGGGTGTATGAGACTTAAACCAAATCAAGTTTAAATTAGGGTTTACTAATTTCCTAACAAATAACAAAAGAGGTGAAACTTTGGTCAAAGTTATCAAGCTTCATGAAGCTTGATAAACATTGACAAAGTCAACTCTTTTGTCATTCCTTAGGATATTAGTTAACCCAACTCTTAACCTAATGCCTTGGTTAATTCTCTACATGAGTTAAGCATGAAGGCTTAACTCAACCATGGTGCCATAATTCATTGGATAAGTTTTCATTTGGATGGATTATTCTTTCTTCTTCTTCTTCTTGATATTAGTTAACCCAACCCTTAACCTAATGCCTTGGTTAATTCTCTACATGAGTTAAGCATGAAAGCTTAACTCAACCATGGTGCCATAATTCATTGGATAAGTTTTTATTTGGATGGATTATTCTTTCTTCTTCTTCTTCTTCGACGGCATACGGCCCCGACCAAGTGACTGTAGGAGAACCCCGTCGCCAAAAGCATCCGTTTGGGTGCTCGCGGCAGCGGTGTTCTGCCTTAGTGCACTTCGTCGACGGCATACGGGGGTGCGGCCGTCTACTAAAGTTTGCGACGAGCATTCGATCACCTATCGGGAATCTTGTTGAATTGCCCGACTAGATATTGAAAAGTGTTTTCGATATAGAGACTAAAATACGGGGTTTATAATAGTTAGGCATGTGATGTCTAAGGAAGTTGCGGATTCCAACTGTTATAGTTTTACATTTTCTTTTCTGTGACCGTAAGCGTAGTATGTGGTGTATCTCCTGCTGCGTTGCTATACATACATCAACGACAATCGGGATACGCATACTTGCTTACGTTGATGATATGAGATATTATGTGTTGCTGGATATGTTATATTGGATCGTCGCGTTCTGAATAGCCGGGGTTTTTATGTGAGATGAGAGTTTTTATTTTCATTCATGTAAAATTAAATGTATGTAATATTCTTTTATTGGGGCACTTCCGGGATGAGGTTGATGTCACCATTTGTATATTATTTACTTTTCCGCACTAGGATAGACCCAAGGAGGATAGCACAAGTAACCGGGTTCTAGAGTTCAGTGGGAGACCAACTCGAGGAGTCGAGTCCGGGTCTCCTAACACTAGAATTGGAAGGGTTGCTTGCCGCTCTCGTAGGGGTCTAGGGATGTGGGTTTGGCTATTCATCGCGACCGTGGAATTCGTGTTTTATACAGGCTCGTATTGAAAACACGGACATCCTAGTATATCCAATATTTCATATATGTTTCTTCTACTGCGATATCTGTCATGTGATCATTTGATATGTTGTGATAGATACTGTATATAGTATATATGATATATTATATAGACGTTACTTATGTTTTACACCCGTACTAGCCGTGCCCCACTCTGCCGTTAGTTACCTAACCTAACGGTGCACGAGGGGACATCGAGGCGAATGCGGATGGCATAAGTGTACGTCGTATTTATCTGTGATGTTTAGGTGTCTTAAATGATGAGACTTCATTAATGTGATTAATGAAAATAAAAGAAACCTAAAGATGTTGTAGAATCTTGTTTTAAAAACTGGTAGCTCTAGTTCTTGCTTTGCACAGCGGTGTTCCTTGTAGAACATCCAGCACCTTATTCGATGAGGAAATAGCCGAGATCCCTTCACCGGGAGTGACCTCTTAGCGAAACTAGCATATGCTAAACACTCGGTTTGTCTTTTGATTGCTTCAGTAGTTCTTGCTTTGCATAGTGATATTTGTGAAATATCCTGTACCTTATTCGATGAGGAAAGGGCCGACGATCCCTTCACCGGGAGTGACCCCTTTAGCAAAACTAGAAAAGCCTCAAAAACACTCCATTTAAAAATCACTCGATTCTACAACGATATCAAATTCATTACGCAAAGGGTTTTCATAAAAACCTGTCGTAGCCCTCCGTCATTTCAGATAAGTCCTACTTAGTATTCGTGCTACGTTTGTTGGCCTGCGTCAAGGCGTAGTGTGCGGTAGCTAACTAGTATTTATCTGTTTATGCATATGATGCAGATTGGATTAGAGTAGTCGTGTGACTTTGTTGGCCTGCGTCAAGGGTCGTGTGGGTGGGTTTAATTCAATCAAGAAATGACGGGTTGAACTTGACTAGCGGACTATGGTTTGTTGGCCTGCGTCAAGGTCATAGGACGCTAGGGGCAAAATATTATCGGGAATTTCAAGTGTTGAAATTTGCAATGAGATTGCATACCTTCTATGAGATAGTTGGATCCCGATACCCGCTGCGAGTAAGAGTTACTCCTGGGAGAGTTTTACACATTACAATTAGCCGATCAAGTAGGTGTCTAGAAAGGTGTTAACGGGGTTACGCCTCTGGGAAAACGAGATTTACTTTAATTAGGTTCGTGCGAAAGCACGGGGGACCTCCCTTAAAGTATCGACCCTGGCCTGGCTGAAAGATTGGCGAACTTGTAGCGTGTAATTAATCCCGGCTAGTCTTTCCTTTTAGGGTTTGAAGGATGATTTAATAAAAAACAGTAGGAGCCATCCTGATTAGATAAAATAATAACCAATCTGATCTTGCAAGAGCATACGCTGAGTGTTTTCTTCTCTCTCTCTCCAGGTAGCGACCATATCACGCCTTAATCAAGATAATAATACGGATATTTGACCGAACCCGCTTGTTATACTGAACTGGGGAACGTTGGTCCCGCTCCAACTTATAATTATTATAAGATAGAGCAGGAAATTGGGGATAACCAGAATTCTCGTGCCGCCCAAACGAAGAAAGTGCATGCTGATGCATCTTTTTCGGGTGTGTTCATTACATAGAACTGTTTCTCAGTATCCTTTACGTCCTGGGTATATGATACCGGATCGGGATCCCACATATGTAATTTGTTACATGGGCTGCAGATAGATAGAGAACTGAGAACGGGTGATAAGTTTCATGAGAGAGAAAACGGTGCAAGTGTTGCAGCCAAGTCTGTTGGTCACTATCACCCTGTATTACCAGAATACATTGATTCTGAACGAATGTTATTAGATACCGAACCTGATATACAACATCATATCAGTCTCTTTATTAGTAAAGAAGGATATAATTTTGTATTGTTGGATAATGTTTTGAACATTTCCTATATCAAGAGTTGATCAGTTCAGGCACGTTATTTAAAAGCATTGACGTTCTAAATCAAACTACAGTTCTTAGTATACAGAACACACACAAGAGGAAGAGTTCAGAAATGAACGAATCCTTCTTGAGGTATTGTAGACTAGGTCATATCAATGCGACACGACTTGCTAAGTTACATTTAGATGCATATTTAAATCTGTTTGAATTTACATCTTGTGAAACTTTCCGATCGTGTCACAAAGATAAGATGACCTTAGCTCTGTTTATTGGAAACAGAGAAAGAGTTAGTGAACTCTTGGGATGATACATATTGATATTTGAAGGTCCCCTGTCTACACATACCAAGACCGGTTTTTTATACTTCATTACATTCTCTGATGATCTCTCAAGATTCAGACATATGTTCCTGTTGAAACACAAGTCCGAACCTTTTGAGATATTCACAGAATATAAGTTACAAGTAGAGAACCAAAATGGGTATAAGTATTATGTCCTTTGATGTGATCAAGGAGGAGAATACTTGAGCACGGGATTCCTGGACTATTCTAAAGGAGAATGAGATTCTCTCTCAGCATTACTCCTCCGTATACACCATAGCATGATGGTATATTGGGGCGGAGCAAAAGCACCCTATGTGATATGGTGTGCTCTATGATGAGTACTACTGAGTTTCCTATTTCCTTTTGGGTGTTATGCACTTAAGAAACTGCATACCTATTGAATTAGGTTCGAATCAGATCACTGCCTACCACTCCATATGAGATATGGTATGGGAAGAGCCCATCTCTTAAGCAAGTTAAGATTTGGGGTTGTCCGGCCTATGTCAAAAGCAAAATCCGGACAAGCTCGAGGCAAGGTCAGTTCTGTAGAACTGAAAGGAGTTCCAGCTATACAAACTACAGCTGATGATTTGATAGAACCAAAGGATTCAATGGTCCCCGACGAACCTCAGCCTCTCCGCCGATCTGGTAGGGTTCCTCATCCGCCTGAGAGATACTTCGGTTTCTCGATGACAGTGGGAGCGAGGATTGCATCATTAGATGATGACCCAACTAGTTTCGAGCAGGCCATCAAGCGTGGGGACTCTGTAAGAATGGCTGGATGCTTAGCGATCTGAGATGGAATCCATGTACACCAACAAAGTATGGACTTTGGTTGCCATATCTGAAGGGTTAAATCCCCATCAGGAGCAAGTATATCTTGAGAAGATTACTTGGTGTAGATGGAAAAATTGAGACTTTCAAAGCTAGACTTGTTAATGGTTTTCGTCATCGACCAGGCATGGATAATGATGAAACCTTTTTCCAGTGGCTATGCTTAAATCCATCCAGATCCTATTTACCACGGCTACATACCATGACTACGATATCTGGCGGTTGGGTGTCATGACTGCTTTTCTAAATATTGATTTAGAAGAGAGCGTCTATAAGTACACAGCCAGGGGGCTTCGTAGACAGTGGAAGCAGCAAAAACGTGTGCAAGTCGCTTTACAGGATAAAGCAGGCATCGCGGAGTTGGAACGTCTGTTTTGATATGGTAGTCAAAGAGTTTGACTTCATCAAAATGGTAGATGAACCTTGTATATACAAAAATGTAGTAGAGAGTAAGGTGGTCATCCTCGTATAGTACGTAGACAACATACTCTTGATAGGAAAAGAGTTTCCTATGCTACGCACGGTCAATCTTCTCTTATCACAAGGATTCTCCAAATAGGATAAAGGTGATACCTCCTAAATCCTGGGTTCTGAATCTATGAGATAGATCTAATTGGATGTTAGGATTCTCACTAGGTGTAGTGAGATGGTATCAATTAATCCTGGGGAGAATCACTGGAAAAGTTCTAGAGTGATAAGAATAACTGAATGTCAGTCGCAGGCATTGTCTTTACCCTCAGTGGAGGGACGGTATGTTGGAAGAGTTCCAAGCTGGATACCGTGGCAAACTAGACGATAAGGGCTGGTGACATCGCTATCAAAGATACTACTAAAGAGGCAGTTTGGGTGTATATTGGTTCATGAGATGAACTAGGTTCCTACCATTGTATGACAATGGAGGTGAGGCTTTGGCCCAGGAACCACGGTCCCATCAGTGACCCAGACATATTCTGAGGCAGCATCACCTGATCATGGAGATAGTTGATCTCCAGGGTGATCAAGGTTAGGAGAGTAGACTCAAAGGACAACACGGCGGATCCACTCACAAAGGCCTTTTCCCAAAGAGAGATTTTTTATGGGATGATTGAGTATGAGATACTGCAACCACTGCTACAGATGGCCCTAGTGCAAGTGGGAGATTGTTAGTTATATGTATGCCCTAGAGGCCATTACTGTACATGAGATGTATATTGTAGTGGATGCTGGGACATATATAGGTAGGACTTTCTTGCTCGACATGATAGTACGCTATCTGGTTGCTCTTTATCTTAACATGTATACTTGATGTCTCTCTATTACATGTTGATAAAGCCCTTAGGATGTGTGCTCGACTTCCAGGACTATGATGCAGATCATACTAGTGGGGCCTGGGTAGTCAATGAGTACATCCTTCAATGTTCCTAGTCGTGGGAATATCGAGACGGGGCATCGATATTCCAGAGTAGACTAGCGTATATCTTCTCGACCGATTTGATGGGCGATGGATGATCCCATATCCATTGGTGTTTGACATCAGAGATGGTATGCGGGTGTTCAGTGGAGACTGGGTACACTGAACGGACTCGCCGAGAACTCCCAGATGGTATTATACCTCACGTCAGATGGCAGTTCTCTGGTGACACTGGTACAGCTTAGTCTGTTGACCCGAGATCGTCATAGAGTCTTGTGTGTCTCCCACTGTGCTTTGATTTCCATCCTACCACGGCTCTACTGAGTCGTGCAAACAGGTGGTTTTTGGGTACAGTCCCGATTTACATGGAGGCAATGAGCGATAGGAGGGGATTCGTCTCTCCCGGTTTGGGGGTTGATGTTGCGCTATGCTCGACTGGCCATAACTGGAAATCCTTGGTCAGGGTTGCAGTGATTTACTGGTAAGTGTTATCAGTAGTTTCATGCATGTTATAGACCTCATATTGACACGACTTATCGAGCTATTGGGGTCTGACGTTTACTACCCCTAGGCGAGATATGCGACATATCAGACGACGAGACCGGACTGTACGGGAGTGTTACTGATTGGATTCGCAGGAGTACTAGCGGGCTTGCTTGTTGATCTTCTGATCGCTCAATACCAGGGTGGCCGTTATGTTTAGCACACCTCTTGCGGCTTGTGGGTGTTTGATATGATCATCATCTACTGCCGGCGTATTGACGAGTCTTTAGAGTCCTACACAGGGGTTTCCTGGCTCAAGCGAAACGGAGTAGGAGCACATATGTGATATGTGCGGGACCGAGATTAATATGATATGAGATACCGTATTCTATTCTCGCGATTCGTGACATTGATCGGTTGTATGCGATATAGCCGGGTTATCGGATCAAGTGTTGATTCGATAAGTTGTTACACATGATATTAGTCGGTTATAGCCGGGTTATTAAATCAAGAGTTGATTTAATAATTTAATGCATAATTATATATTTGATATATTATATTGCATTAACTAGTATTAGCTCACTTATGATTTATTTTCTCACTAGTTTGTGCACATTGTTTATATGTGATATATGCAAGTGTACATGTTTGTATCATGCTTGATGATACACACAAGTTGGGTGTATGAGACTTAAACCAAATCAAGGTTAAATTAGGGTTTACTAATTTCCTAACAAATAACAAAAGAGGTGAGACTTTGTTCAAAGTTATCAAGCTTCATGAAGCTTGATAAACATTGACAAAGTCAACTCTTTTGTCAATTCTTAGGATATTAGTTAACCCAACCCTTAACCTAATGCCTTGGTTAATTCTCTACATGAGTTAAGGATAAAGGCTTAACTCAACCATGGGCCATAATTCATTAGATAAGTTTTCATTTGGATGGATTATTCTTTCTTCTTCTTCTTCTTCATCATCAAGCTCCACAAAAGCTTGCTAGCTCCAATGGTGCTATGAGGAAAAATGTGAGAAAATCAATTCTAAAGTGAGCCCACTTCGTACTTCTTCATCCTCTACCACTTAAAATGTAGTAGAGTGTGTTCTCTTCACAAAGTTCATGACCTAGTGAAGGAATAGCTTGAGTTAGTGTCTCCCCGACGTAGATCATCTTCGGCCTCGAAGTCATCAAAGCAAGCACGTTCGTTCTTCTTGTGGAGCTTCTCTAGAGTCCGAAGTGCACGATCGCAGCGAAGGGGACATCTACACGGAGCTATTGAAGTGAAGGACCGGATCTACAAAGGTTGTAATCTCTTTCACTTAGTGTTAAAGTTGTTAACATGCTAGTTATCGCCTAAACCCTAGTTTAAAGATCCGTATTAGAGTTGTTCGGCACGGCTAAAATTTTTATCGGGAATGGTTGATGCCTCGTAGACTCTTGTGCGCGTGCCTAGCAACCCTACAAGAGGGGTACGATCCAACATATACACCTACCAAAACAAAACACTCGAATGCAGCTATGTGCCAGCGATACCGCTACTGATCCATGCGGTCAACCTGCAATAACTGTGGTACAACGGGGGTGAGTTGCCAACTCGTGAGTAAAAAACATCATTAGGTAGAAATCGAAATAAATAACGATTTCTAGGTCAACTATATCATAAAGGTATTACTATGATATCTAGGGTGACCGTTTCTACATATGTGCCAACACTATACTCAATGCCTGTAAACATGTGGATATCATCCAACCATATTATCAATGCCTGTATGCATGTGGATAACATCTACGTGTCCATCAATGACACAACAACATCATGCATGTAAATATCATGAAAGCATATGCGTGTAAATATGAGGATATCAACTATTGTGTGTCCATCAATGACACATCAAAATCATGGAACCTGAGTGTCCAACATCGACACTCGAAACATCATAAAACCCGTATCCAATATCGACACGTAAATCCTCATATCTCAGGCACCGCATCCTCAGATCGGCCCTCATATCTATCTCATTTCGGGCGCTGCATACTCTGATCGGCCCTCATATCCATCTCATGACTCCGGCCGGTATCCTCCGGACAACCGCCGGGTCCAACCAATCACCGGTACGTAGTAGTCCCTCTGCCAGGCTCATCTTCTACACCACGAAAATCCTTTCTTGTCCCAGGATACCATACCGGGTCCACTATGTACCCGCAGACGGTGCCTCCCGCTCCTCGAATCGGGTTTCACATGCCAATCTCAGAACCGAGAAAACACATGGTGGACGTCTCGAAATACCATATCAAGAGAAACCAGGTTTTTAAAACAATATATACTTTCTTTTGAAATAACCACGGTTCTCAAATCCAGAAATCTTATGAAAACAGCATCTCAATGCATAATCGTAAAGCATGATGTATGCAAGCATATAGCAGAATGTGATCATATCCGTATATCATGCAACATGGAATAGTGATGTGAACATAGCAAGTAAATCATGCAAGTAGTCATATCATGATGCAACAATTCTACTGTGTAGTGACATAGCAATTATCGATGATGAAAGTGTGTGAGCTGGCCAATCTGTGTACGTGTAACATACGCATCATCGATAATGGTGTAGTTATACTAGCATAGGTATATGTAATGCAATGATAATGTCATGAACGTAGCATAAATGCATCGTAATCGAAATGATACAAGGCATATGTAGCTATAATGTGACCGAGTCGGTGAATCTATCAATCGGCATCCAGCCTCGCAACATCACGTACGGTATAATCCATCGTACGGCATCCTCTAGTCAAGGGTATGGATCAATCATCAGATAAACTCATCACGTACGGTAAATCATCGTACGACAGTATTAAACAATTTGGGATCCTAACAACCTATATGACAATGAGGGTACGGTTCTAACGTCTCGTACGACATATCACTCATAATTCACAACATTATATATGTCTATATACCTATATCTCAGGTCACATCCATAACAATCTCATATCAGGGGATCCGCAAAGGTATCAATTATCTCATATCGACTCGCATCCGTATACCGACATATCACACCAAGTCATCATATCACATCGTATACTCTTTTCATCACATTAATACCTCACATCAAGTCATCTTACATATACATTCTATCTTATACATCAAAGGTCATGCTATTCTAAAACTCATACTTATTCTAGTGCAACTACATATCTATAAGTCGTGATTCACATTCACTTTTCATATCCCTAAAGCTTTCATCTCATATCTCAATATATATATATATATATATATATATATATATATATATATATATATATATATATATATATATATATTCAATCACTTATATCATCTCTAACTATCCTTTTAACCATATCCCTAGTTTTCTATTCTAGGTTTCCCTAACCATATTCTATATATCGGTTTCCATCAAAGTTTGCGGGGGTGCTATACGCCATCCACCCGACTTTCCCCGTAGATATAGATCTACTCACCTGTGGAACTCCTGTTCAGCCGTAGTCGATGTGCTTCATCGTCTTGGAATCCACACGAAGGTACCTACAATCAACACATATCGCAAATGCTATTAACATCAAGTTCCGAAATCCAACACGGCACGCGGTGCGCTCATAGGTTAGAACCTATAGCCTATGCATGCAAAACAATCAAACAACCCTCATTGTTGACGTACAAACGCCCAACACCCATATACAAATCCAAATATCAAAACCAAGTATTCCAAAATACGGAAAACATAACTAAAAACACCCCAATATGCTCCCAGATTTTGGTTCAGATCAATTAGAAGAAAACTAGTAAGTATAGGGTGTTGTATATGGAGTATGTGAGCTACTGAACCAACCTAGGCACCAAACCCTAAAATTTGGCCGGCCACATGCCTTAAAAATCCGGTCAGCTCAGCCCAGGGTGCTTTGATGGGGTTCGTCTTCTCAGGGTGGTGTCCTATTGGTCCAACTAGGTCTCTGGTATTGTTTGTTTTTCTCAGAAACTTTCTGGGTTGCTCCAGATTCCCTGTAGGCCACTAAATGTCACAAAACTGACATGGGTAATATCCTAAGTCCGTATTCTCTGTTTTTGGGCATAAAAATCCACACTGAGGTCTGTAAACAGCCACTACACATTATCATTCCATACAAACACCCAAACCCTTCTCTTGAATTTCCATGTTCACAAATCCACACCTTAAACAAATTCTAAACTAACTAGAATGCTAGGAAATTTAAACTAAACTAAATGAAAGAAATTATACCTCATGGATGCAACCAAGCAAAACCTTAGGAGTCCAAAGTCTCCAAAATCCAGTTTTGATGGGTTCAAAGTGATGAGGGTGAGGTGGGGATCATTTTTAATGAAAAGGGTGTAGGGTTTTGATGAAGATTTGGAGATGATATTGGGAGGTGAAGGTGGAGGGAGATGAGGAGGAAGAAGATGAAGGAAATAATAGGGAGGAGAAATGAATGGCTGCCCCCTCTCTCTCTCTTATTCTCACCCCTCTCAAGTCCATGATTCACTCTCTCCCTCTCCAATCATTCTTTTTTTAACCTTTTCTCTTTTTCTCACAATAACACACATAATTCCAATAAAACAACACAAATAAAACAACATGTAACATGTCATGGTGCACTAACAATGGAAAAATTTAGAAACATGGATTTGGCTTAATCGCGATTAGTAGTGCACTAATCAATTTTTATTCAAATTGCATATAATTAACATAAAAATACCAAATCCGATAAATATATATTTAAATGAATAAATCATTTTAGTTTCCAATTATTTCACAATTATTGGTATATATTTATACCATTTTACGAAAAACCCCAATTTCGCAAATCGGGTAGTTTTCACGAAATATATTATTATAATATTAAATTCCAAAAATAATATTTTATATTTTCTGAAATGTTACAATTATAGTGGATGCTTGGACATATATATGGAGGAATTTCTTGCTCGATATGATAGTATGCTATCTGGTTGCTCTTTATCTTAACATGTACACTTATTGTCTCTCCATTACATGTTGATAAAGCCCTTAGGATGAGTACTTGACTACCAGGATTATGATGCAGATCATACTAATGGGGCAGAGGTAGTCGGTAAGTACATCCTTCAAATGTTCCTAGTCGTGGGCATATCGAGACGGGGCATCGATATTCCAGAGTAGACTAGCGTATACGCTTCTCGACCCATATGATGGGCGATGGATGATCCCATATCCATTGGTGTTTGACATCAGAGATGGTATACGGGTGCTCAGTGAAGACTAAGTACACTGAATGGACTCGCCGAGAACTCCTAGATGGTATTATATCTATCGTCAGATAGCAGTTCTCTGGTGACACAGGTACAGGTTAGTCTGTCGATCCGAGATCGTCATAGAGTCTTGTGTGACTCCCACTGTGCTTTGATTTCCACCTTACAACGTTTAAGAGATCGTGCAAAACGGTGGTTTTTGGGTACAGTTCCGAGTCACATGGAGGCAATGAACGATAGGAGGGGATTTCGTCTCTCACGGTATTGGGGGTTGATGTTGCGCTATGCTCGATTGGCCATAACAGGAAATCCCTGGCCAGGGTTGCTGAGATCTACTGGTAAGTGTTATCAGTAGTTTCTCAAACCGTTATGAGCCTCACATCGGCATGACTTATCAGGCTATTGGGGTCTGACGTTTACCACCCCAGGCTGTGATATGCGACATATCAGACAGAGAGACCAGATTGTACGGTAGTGTTACTGATTGGCTGGCAGGAGTATGAGCAGGCTTGCTTGTTGATCTTCTGATCGCTCAATACCCCGGTGGCCGTTACATTTAGCAGACTGTTTGCGGCTTGTGGGTGACTGATATGATCACCACCTACTGCCGGCGTATTGACGAGTTTTTAGAGTCCTACACAGAGGTTTCCTGGCTCACGCGAAAAGAAGTAGGAGCACATATATGATATGTGCGGGACCGAGATTAATAAGCGTATGTGATACCGTATTCTATTTTCGCGATCTGTGATATCGGATGGTTATATGTGATATAGCTGGGTTATCGGATCAAGTGTTGATTCGATAAGTTGTTACATTTGATATTAGCCGGTTATTTGTGATATAGCCGGATTATTAAATCAAGTGTTGATTTAATAATTTAATGTATAATTATATATTTTATATATTATCTTACATTAACTAATATTAGCTCACTTAAGTATTCTTTTTCTCACTAGTGTACACTTAGTATATATGCGATATATATTAATGTACATCTTTTGTGTCATGCTTGATGCCACATGCTACATGGGTGTATGAGACTCACAACATGCTTATAATAATGTAAGGTTTTATTTATTTAAAATAAATCAAATTTGTTGGAAATTGTCACATAGTTGAAACTTGTAGAAGCTTGTGGAACCATTGACCAAGTCCATTAATTTGTTTTACTTGAAGATATTTATTAACCCAACCATTATTGTTTAGCCATGGTTTAGTCTCTACATGAGTTGGTCTATGATATTAACTCACCCATGGTTGCTATTCTCACCACTTGATTCATTCTTCACTTGTTTCATTCCATAGTTGCTTTCTTCATCTCCTTCCTCAAGCTTTCTAGCTTCATGTGAGGTGAAGAAAAATAGGGAGAAAATAATTTCTAAAGTGAGCAAAATTCCTACTTCATCAACCTCTTCTCTACTAGCTATTTAGATTGGGTTGTTTCTTCATTAGTTCATCATATTAGTGAAGAGATAGCTTGAGTTGGTGTCTCCTCGACGTAGATCATCTTCGGCCTCGAAGACTTCAAGCAAGCTTGTTCCTTTCATCTTGTGGAGCCTTTCTAAAGTCCGGGAGTTCACTACTTGGAGCGAAGGGACTACTGTTGCGCCACGGCAGCGCCCCGGCCGTCTTACTCGAGGCCAAATTGCGGAATCAAAAATTTTCCTTACTCGGAAACCGGCGCTACCGCGGACAAAGAAAACCCGGATCGTTAACCATTAACCTATACTAGCTATCAAGAGATAGGGTGAGAAGTATACCGAGTGATCCGAGTCCTCCGGTCTTCTCGTCATCGTCCCGATCTCCCGCGGAAAGTGTAGTCTCCATATCGTCGCCTCCTCGCCGGAAAGGGCACCACAACGCCTGCGTCTTTTACGGGCTCCCGCCTCAATACCGAGGCAACTCGAGCATCAAGCCGGCAACTCGACATGCTCAAGATGTGCTGTAGAATGTAGTGTAGAAGATGCTTGTCTCATTTGGGGTTTGTTGCCATGGTGATGGAGGAATCAAGAATAGAAAAATGGTGCTTGCATTTTTCTAGCAAGAAAATGAGATCAAGAATGAAACTCTCAAGATGAAGCTCTCTTCTTCTTCTTCTCTCTTTCTTTTTTTTTTTTTCATGAAACATTTATTCACTTAGAAATGGAGGAGGAAAGAATATGAAGCATTAAGGGAGGTGAGTGTAGGAGAGAACAAGAGGTGACCACATCAAGAGACAAGAAAACATCAAGCATGCTTCATTTAAAACCAACCATACCCTTTCTAATCTCATTAAAGCAAGTGATGGAGTAAAAGATATGAAGCTATCATAATCAATCTTTATGCAAGAAACCCCCTCCACAAATGTTATTTGCACAATTGCAAATAACCCCCTCCATCGGAAAAGTCCGGCCGGGAAAGAACAAAGGAAAACCGGCCGGAACGGAATGCAAACTGGCAACTCCAGAAAACTGGTCCCGTAATAAATTACAGGAAAACCCCGATACTGTGCATACACACCCGCATCTGTATTCCGTCCGGATACAAATGCAATGAGACAAAATCTACACTGTACTAAACTAGTACCGGCTTAAACCAAAGCCGGCTAGTAAAAACCGTTCGATCCTGATCCGTGCAATACCGCACGTATCTGATCGAACCCTGCCATATATCCATACGGCCACTAGTACAAAACTGTCCGATCCTGATCCGTGCAATACCGCGCGTATCTGATCGGACCCTGCCATATCTCCATACGGCCTCTACAGCGTTTCGCCCGAAAGCTGAGTAACTGAAAGTGTGGTGGACTCTAAAGACTCGTCAATACTATGGCTGTGGATTTAACCACTAGCACGTCAGAGGTATAAGCCAATACGTAACGGGCCACCAGCTATTGACCAAAAGGGACGTCGATGAGGAAGCTCACCCCGACACCCAACTGAGCCTGTCAGTGACAATATCCGTACAGTCCGGTCCGTTCGTCTATGAGCATCGCATGTCGGGCCTAGGGGGTTGGTAAAAGTCAGACCCCCAAAAGCGGTACAAGTCGTGTCGGAGTGTAGCCCAGAACGCCCTGAGACACTACTGGAATACCTACCAGTAAATCTCCTGCCTTGGCCGAGGGCTTTGCGTAATGGCTCTCCTAGACACAGCGCGACCTCACCCCCAATACCGGGAGAGACGAACCCCTGAAGATCCGCTCACTGCCTCCATGTGGCTCGGGACTGTACCCAACTAAAACCTGTTTGCACGACTCCTTTGAGCCGTGGTAGGGTAGTAATCAAAGCACAGTGGGAACTCACACGAGACAAATGACGATCCTCAGGTCGATGAACTAACCTGTACACATGTCACCAGGGAACTGCTATCTGACGTCAGGTATAAGCCCAACCAGCAGGTTCCCGGCGAGTCCTGTCCGGTGTACTCATAACCCAATGAGCACCTGTATACATCTTAGGTGAACCAACTGACACCAGTGGCTTGTGAGACCGGCCACCGCCCCTCGTCGGGGTCTCGACTGTATACACTAGTCTACTAATGGAGTATCGATGCCCTGTCTCGAAACTCCTACGACTAGGGACCTTTTAAGGATGTGCTTATAGATTACCAGCTCCCACGTATATGATCGCCATCATACTGCTGGCAGTGAAGCAAGAATCCTAGGGGCTCTATCAACGTGTAATAGCGACATGTTAGGTCACCTAAAACAGTACACGATGATAAAGGTAAACCAGATAGCATACTATCATCTCGAGTAAGACTGTCCTACCGGGATAGGTCCTCCCTCAATCATTGCAATCACGTGCCTGTGATCCAATAATTGACTCTGAGGGCACTAACTCCAACAATCTCCCACTTGCACTCAAGGCTAATTATTACGATGCCGCATACTCACAGCCCGTGTGATACCGAACACCCAACTCCTCTACTAGTCGGTCTCACAAAGCTCGTTTGCGAAACTATTGCGTTCGAGGAATAGCCTCAGTGAGTGGAACCGCTGTGATGTTTCTTTCTATGTCTCTCTATATCTCAAGTTCGCGGAGAAAGCCATCTCCCGAAATGCGCAATACCTGTCTTAGAATGTCTGGATTTCTGATGGGACCTAGCTCATAAATGAACTCCAAATCCAAACTTCTTAGACTGTATCATCAACTGAACTTAATCAGTATCCTGCGCCATGCCTCCCTCAGTATTGCCTTGGACCACCTGTCCAAAATACAGTCCCTCAACAGAGGGAGAACTATAACTCTGACAACCTCCTTGTCGTCCATGTCACCTTGGAAGCCTGGAATGATAACTGTCTCCCAAATGAGGCTGTCGTTATCATATCCCTAGAACATCCACTTATGTTCTAAGACTGCTTCCGACTGTTTCTCCAGGATTGGATCAATATTAACTTATTGCATCTAGTGCAAGAACAACATCTGGTGCGGTACTTGACATCTCATGATTGACTCAATTGCCTAAGCAAGTGATCTGCCAATCATGAGTATCCCTCTCCTCTTTAGTCTATAAGACACCTTTAGAGAGGGTGACTCCATCAACTGCAGGTGCACTACCGTGTCAGGAGTCGTCCATTCTAAATACTCTTAGAATGCTGTCAAAGTACCCTGATTGGGAAACCACCCAAATCTAGATCTAAAACCATAGATCTAGTAACCAGTATGTCTGATATAATATCCAAGTCCCTTGTGGAGAAACCACTGTGTGACGACCAAAGTATAACCGATCGTAGTATAGGAATATCACTTCCTACTACCTTCTCAACAGATCCATCCCCTATTCTGATGACGTCAAACCTATGACTGTTACATCAGAAATGGATGATCTATCTCCGCTACATCTGCTTTAGTCTATAAATAGACATAAGCCTGATGTCTACCAATGCTTCCGCTGCTCCAACTGACTACGACAACCTTCTGGCAGAGTCATACAGACGTGCACTTCTAAAGCTAGTTTAGAACGACGCTATACTCATCCTCCTGCCGGGTCTCGCAGCCTGGAACAACAGCAATGGTAATTGTGGGTAAACAAGAACTTCCCTGTCACCGTCCTTGAGGCTACCGTAGTACCTCTCGGGTGCCTGAAGTTACCCACCTAATCTGCGGAGTGGCCAATGGAATGTCAAATCAGATTGAATCTTTAGGTTCCTTATCAAATCTTCAGTAATCGTTTGTGGTTCTGGAATTACTTCCAGTTCTACCATACTCCCACTACTGTTTTCTGAAAAACTCCACTTTTAATAAAACTGTGGCGAGTCTAGAACAATATTGCTATTGTTCATCCAGATGGTAGAAAGTCAACCCTTGTCATAGCCTGGGTCAACCCACAAACAGCCATTACAGAAACGTGCCTTGAGTTATCCGGAGTCTGGTTTTAAGCATAAGCCGGACAACTCCCCGTACCTTAACATCGTTAAGATATGAACTGTTCTATATCCAATATAGAACCAGAGGCACTGATTTAAATGAACCAGATTCAAATCATGCAGCTGTCTCCAGTGCATGTCAACTAAATGGAGGGAGGCCGATCAGCGTTACCCAACTTAGGAATGCTTCCAATTATGAGTACCCTGAAAGAGAAACAAGTTCTCATTACTATCAACTGAATACCATACACAAGTATCTACATCTTCGATCACTTTGAAGAATCCCGATACTTGCTACACCTGGTACTCTACTCTATTCAAATACCTATAACTCCTCAAAACTTAGACCCTGTGTTTCAACGAAACATATGTCTAAGAGCTAGAGAAGTTAAAAGTAAACAGAATATAGTATGAGGACCAACCCCTCTGTCCCAATGGACACTGGACAACATACACTAGTCTGTATAAGTCCCTTGAGTCTGATAACTCATTCACTGTGTGTCGTAGGTTGAAAACTGTACTTATGGTTAAGAAGAATTACACCGCTGTTTAATGCTCCTTACCTAACCATCCACTGATATAGGTAAATGTCGTAGACATAATTTTAAAAAGGTACATCTCACTCTATATAAATAGACGTACAGATATATCAATTTGAAATTGGTGCATAACAGCGGATATTCAAAACTAAATAATTGCCGTCCGGCAAACAGCCCAGATGAACTCCTCAAATATCACCGATTACTACGAATCCTGATATAATGAGGATGGTCACCTAATTCCCAATAACTTACTCCCACTCAGCATCTGTAAAACCATACAGATGTGAGAATCCAACCTGGTAAATACATACCCTGGAGCAAGTGTCTAATCGGGAAATCAATTTTCTTTTAACATCACACAGTGAAACTGAAACATTGAAATATTTCGTCGGGGTATCCTGGTATTGCTAGTAATGCCTCTTCCATTATCCAGATTCACAACTGTAACCTTGTAATTCTTTGCCATCTTTCTAAATCCCTTTCTTTTTCTTTAGTCATTACCTTCTGTACACCCCCTTAGGCCAAATGGTTTTCTTCCTTCCCTACCGTTCGGCACCAGCCTATGGTTTGGAAGAAGACTATCCAAAAAGCATAAAGGGTGTACTGTCCCAATCCTAGGAACACTCGCAATGCGAGAGAAGGTGAAGATAAAAGACACCTGAATGAACCTTATTCCTATTTCTCCTGAACCAGAATCCATCCCCGAACTGGAACAAGTTCCTTTCGAGTTCGTATATAACCATACGATGGAGTATCCAATAAGCTGTGGATCTTCGTAGTGACACGGAGTGTCCTGGAGAAATACAAAGGTGATTTAGGATTGGCGAAGAAATACTTGGTTTGGTCGTGAATATCAGTCGCAATTTACTTTGCCCTCTTACTAATCCCTTGCTTTGTCTTAACCTTAATACCTTCTGCACACCGTTTAAGCTAATTGGTTTTCTTCATTCCCTACCGGTCGGCACCAGCCTAAGGTTTGGAAGAAGACTATCCAATTTGCATAATAGGTGTACTATCTCCTAAGCCAAGGAGTACTCACAACTTGAGAGAAGGTAAAAGGGAAAAGACAACTGAATAATCCTATCCGTTTTCTCCAGAACCGGAAACCATCCTCGAATTCCTTCGAGTTCGTATCTAACCATACGATGGTTTTGTCCAATGGAAGTGGACGTTCGTAGTAATACGGGGTGTCCTGGAGAAAAGGGTAAAAGTAGGAGTGGCAATGAGGTCTGCAACTCTGACAATCCAAAAGCCTGTGTTAAGAAGGTTCGGTCAACTTGGTCACTGAGTCATAGTCCAGGGTAGGGTCGATGGTCGCTGCCAGAGAGAGAGAAAAGAAACACTCAGCGTGCACTCTAACCTAGATCAGAATGGTTATCACTTTTTCTAATCAGGAATCCTCCCACTGTACCTCAAATTCTCCTCCAAACCTGAAAGAAGAATTAGTCGGGGTCACCCGAGGAGTAAACTAACTCATCAGTGGGAATCGGGATCCAACTATCATTGCATGATAACTTGACGGAATCCACTCAAGTCACCACACTCCAGAAGGTATGCGCATGCCTGGCAAGTTTCAGTTCTTTTGAAACTCCCGATGTGATGTTTTTACCCCTAGGACCCAAGTGACCTTGACGAATAATCAACAAATCAAAAGGTTCTAGTCAAGTTCAGCCCGTCATTATCTTGATTGCGTTAAACCCACCCGCACGACCCTTGACGAATAATCAACAAAGTCGTACGACTGTCCTAACCAATCCACATATCTATGCGACAGAATAGCACAACAAAGCTACCGCACACTACGCCTCGGCGAATAGCAACGACAAACGCAGCGCGAATACTAAGCAATACTGATCTGAAATGACGGAGGGCTACGACTGGTTTTTGGCGAAAAACCTTTAACGTAATGAACTTGATATCGTTGAAGGAACTGGATAACCTTTTATAAAATATAGTGACGAAAACCTTTACTAAAGAGGTCACTCCCGGTGAAGGGATCTCGGCTCTTTCCCCGTAGAATGAGGTGCAGGATATTCCAACTGAATACCACGATGCAAAGCAAAAGTAATCGGCTATAGTGAAGTTAATGCCCTGACGCAAACTTCTGTCCAAGGGGTCACTCCCGGTGAAGGGATCTCGGCCCTTGCCTCGTCGACTGAGGAGCAGGATATTCCAAATGAATACCACGATGCAAAACAAAAGTGAACGTCCTTGCAATAACAGCTTTTTGAAAAGTGTTCCAACAACATCAGAATAGGTTTGTTTAACTTGCATTGATCCGAATCAACGCAGTCCCATCAAATAATCACACCACAAAGAACGAAAATATACTGACGTACGTATATGCCATCCGCATTCGCCACTGGGTCCCGTCATCACCCGTTAGGTTAGCTGACTAACGGCAGAGCGGGGACTGGACTAGCGCGGATGTAAAGCATATACAACATCTACTAATATATATACCAATATATTATATTTCGCTCAAGGCGTGATAAAATGCAACATCACAGAAATGTACAGCATCACAGAACAATACAGATATCTGGAAGCCCCGGGTTTCACAGAGCCGCTGCTGAAACCCGACGTTCCCCTGGTCGTGTGGATAGCCTGTGTAATGAAAACCTAGACCCCTACGGGCGCGGCAAGTCACCCGCCAAAACCTGAAGCGAGGCAGCCCCCTTCAGCACCGTGAATGGACCACCCAGCACTTCACGGAATCCGGTAACTTGGGCACCCCTCCTGGGTCAACCTGTACCCCCTACGAGTGCGGCGAATAGCCCGCCAATTCCAGACTGAAGCCCCCTCCGTCTCAATGCCATGAGATGCGGGCTCGTTGCCCTCTAGAACCCGGCTATCCGTGCACCCCTCCGCGGGGTAACCCTAGTACAGAAAGTAAAATATACATACACCGGGTACATCGACCGCAACCAGGTCGTGCCCCAAAAGAATAATACAATCAGGCAGTGACGGCAGTCCACATGTCGGACGCTCGCCCCGCAATATCAAATGTACATAATACAACAGCACTGTACTAGCATTGCATCCAGGCTATCCCCCACGACCGATCCGCAACAACACAGCATAAACATAGAACATCAACGTGAAAGTCACGTTCGCAAATCCGTCTAACCGGGCTATAGCAGCTAGACCGGATTTACCGATCGAGTGACATTCACGGTCGCAGATACAATGTAAATACTGTGAAAAATGTGTTTAAAATTTTCCGATTGACCAAAAATTAACAAGTGGGCCCCCAATCAAAAACTGTAGCACTCACAGAAAACCTGGGCCCAATTTTAATATTCCAAAACCCCTAAAATAAGCCCATAAGCCCACTGAAAAAAGTTGGTGAAGTGAAGCCCAATTCCTGCGGCGGAAGCGCGGCCAAAATAGGGTTTTGGCCGCCCTTCCGCGGTCGTACGGAGTGATCGCTTTACCAAATTTTTGTAGTATTCTTAGAACTCCCTGCACATCATTCTAAGACCACCTGAAAAATTTTTAGACTCCAAAAAATTTCGACAGAAACTGATTGTGCTAGAAAAATACGGTTTTTTGGAAATTTTGGTCGATCGGAAACGTAAACACATCAAACGAAGCTAGGTAAGGTTAATGGCGTGGCTCTGATACCATGTTGCGCCACGGCAGCGCCCCGGCCGTCTTACTCGAGGCCAAATTGCGGAATCAAAAATTTTCCTTACTCGGAAACCGGCGCTACCGCGGACAAAGAAAACCCGGATCGTTAACCATTAACCTATACTAGCTATCAAGAGATAGGGTGAGAAGTATTCCGAGTGATCCGAGTCCTCCGGTCTTCTCGTCATCATCCCGATCTCCCGTGGAAAGTGTAGTCTCCATATCGTCGCCTCCTCGCCAGAAAGGGCACCACAACGCCTGCGTCTTTTACGGGCTCCCGCCTCAATACCGAGGCAACTCGAGCATGAAGCCGGCAACTCGACATGCTCAAGATGTGCTGTAGAATGTAGTGTAGAAGATGCTTGTCTCATTTGGGGTTTGTTGCCATGGTGATGGAGGAATCAAGAATAGAAAAATGGTGCTTGCATTTTTCTAGCAAGAAAATAAGATCAAGAATGAAACTCTCAAGATGAAGCTCTCTTCTTCTTCTTCTCTCTTTCTTTTTTTTTTTTTTTTTCATGAAACACTTATTCACTTAGAAATGGAGGAGGAAAGAATATGAAGCATTAAGGGAGGTGAGTGTAGGAGAGAACAAGAGGTGACCACATCAAGAGACAAGAAAACATCAAGCATGCTTCATTTAAAACCAACCATACCCTTTCTAATCTCATTAAAGCAAGTGATGGAGTAAAAGATATGAAGCTATCATAATCAATCTTTATGCAAGAAACCCCCTCCACAAATGTTATTTGCACAATTGCAAATAACCCCCTCCATCGGAAAAGTCCGGCCGGGAAAGAACAAAGGAAAACCGGCCGGAACGGAATGCAAACTGGCAACTCCAGAAAACTGGTCCCGTAATAAATTACAGGAAAACCCCGATACTGTGCATACACACCCGCATCTGTATTCCGTCCGGATACAAATGCAATGAGACAAAATCTACACTGTACTAAACTAGTACCGGCTTAAACCAAAGCCGGCTAGTAAAAACCGTTCGATCCTGATCCGTGTAATACCGCACGTATCTGATCGAACCCTGCCATATATCCATACGGCCACTAGTACAAAACTGTCCGATCCTGATCCGTGCAATACCGCGCGTATCTGATCGGACCCTGCCATATCTCCATACGGCCTCTACAGCGTTTCGCCCGAAAGCTGAGTAACTGAAAGTGTGGTGGACTCTAAAGACTCGTCAATACTATGGCTGTGGATTTAACCACTAGCACGTCAGAGGTATAAGCCAATACGTAACGGGCCACCAGCTATTGACCAAAAGGGACGTCGATGAGGAAGCTCACCCCGACACCCAACTGAGCCTGTCAGTGACAATATCCGTACAGTCCGGTCCGTTCGTCTATGAGCATCGCATGTCGGGCCTAGGGGGTTGGTAAAAGTCAGACCCCCAAAAGCGGTACAAGTCGTGTCGGAGTGTAGCCCAGAACGCCCTGAGACACTACTGGAATACCTACCAGTAAATCTCCTGCCTCGGCCGAGGGCTTTGCGTAATGGCTCTCCTAGACACAGCGCGACCTCACCCCCAATACCGGGAGAGACGAACCCCTGAAGATCCGCTCACTGCCTCCATGTGGCTCGGGACTGTACCCAACTAAAACCTGTTTGCACGACTCCTTTGAGCCGTGGTAGGGTAGTAATCAAAGCACAGTGGGAACTCACACGAGACAAATGACGATCCTCAGGTCGATGAACTAACCTGTACACATGTCACCAGGGAACTGCTATCTGACGTCAGGTATAAGCCCAACCAGCAGGTTCCCGGCGAGTCCTGTCCGGTGTACTCATAACCCAATGAGCACCTGTATATATCTTAGGTGAACCAACTGACACCAGTGGCTTGTGAGACCGGCCACCGCCCCTCGTCGGGGTCTCGACTGTATACACTAGTCTACTAATGGAGTATCGATGCCCTGTCTCGAAACTCCTACGACTAGGGACCTTTTAAGGATGTGCTTATAGATTACCAGCTCCCACGTATATGATCGCCATCATACTGCTGGCAGTGAAGCAAGAATCCTAGGGGCTCTATCAACGTGTAATAGCGACATGTCAGGTCACCTAAAACAGTACACGATGATAAAGGTAAACCAGATAGCATACTATCATCTCGAGTAAGACTGTCCTACCGGGATAGGTCCTCCCTCAATCATTGCAATCACGTGCCTGTGATCCAATAATTGACTCTGAGGGCACTAACTCCAACAACTACTACATGGAGCTATTGAAGTGAAGGACCGGTCTACAAAGGTTGTATTCCTTATTCACTTAGATGTAAAGATATTTACATTATTGTTTCGTCTAATTCTCTATTTAAGATTCAAGGTTAGGGTTCTTTAGCGCGCCAATTTTTTAAAATGGCATGGTCGATGCCTCCTGAAACCCAGCGACGACCTAGGGAACCCTGCAGTGGTATCAGAGCTATGCTAGAGAATTAGACGATGTTGTAGTATTACGAAACGGAAACAACTCCGAAACACTCGAAACATAAACCCAGTTTCTGTCGAATTTTTCAGAGTGTCTAAATTTTTTTTTAAGCAGTTGCAGAATATTATATGAGATGTAACATGAACACAGTAGAAATTTGAACCCTCCTCGCCGGAATTTGGCTGGCGACATCACTAGAAAATCCGAGCTCGCCGGTTATATAATGGAATTTTGGCTTCAAATTTTTATGGCGTTCCAGTATCTGTATTTGGTGTTTCAGGTGTTGCTTGTTTTTACTAATATTGCATGTGATGTTATATTTCTGTAAAAGCAATTCGGAGTGTTTCGTAATCGTAATTCTAACATCGTTTCGGGTTTTTTAGACGACGTTAAAAAGTTCGAACGGATATCAATAACCCATTTTCTCCCTCGCTGGAAATTTTCCAAGAGTTGGATTTTTCCATGTTTAAAATCTTCAGAAAATCATTCAGGTGATTCTGTGGATCTTCTAGAAGAACAAAACCTTAACTCGATTCTGTGACCGTCGGAACCGCCACCAAACCTTAGGGTTTGTTGTAGTTCCGTGGCGCCATAGGTGAGGTAAGGGTCGACCCTTCTACGGTTGGTCCATAGGTGCTGTGGCATGTTCTGGGTATTTTTATACTCTGCTCAAGTGTTGAGTTCTTTGGGAAATTTTGGGTGTTTGTTGATTCGATCGAAAAGTTTAATATCGTCTAGCTATCTGTGATTGTGATACAATACTTGGAATCCACAATATTTAGTTTTGTGAAGACTAATTTGAATTTTGTAAATCTAGCAATTCAGTCTCATTTGATCGGTTGCCACGGGATTTTGATGTGGATCAAAAGTCCGTCGCAATCACGTAGCGCACGCGGATACTCGCCGGGTAACCTTACTAGATAGTCACGCCCCATAGCCCCAATCAAGTGACTGTAGGAGAACCCCGTCGCCAAAAGCATCTGTTCGGGTGCTCGCGGCTGCGGTGTTTCCGCCTAAGTGCACTTCGTTGACGACATCGGGGGTGCGGCCGTCTACTAAAGTTTCCGACGAGCATTCGATCTGATTGTCTGGAATCTTATTGAATTACTCGACTGGTTATTGAAAAGTGTTTTCAATGTTGAGACTGAAATGCGAGGTTTATAATTGTTAGGCATATGATATTTAAGGAATTCATTTGGTTAGGCATGAAATCCAAAGTATGTGATATATTGGGTTTATGATGTCTAAGGTAGTTGCGGATTCCAATTTTTGTAGTTTTTCACTTTCTTTTCTGCGACCGTAAGTGTAATATGTGGTGTATCGCCGGTTTTGTTGCTATATGTCAACGATAATTGGGATACGCATATTTACTTTCATTGATGACATGTGATATTATGTGTTGTTGTGATATGCTATATTGGATCGTCGTGTTTTGAATAGCCAGGTTTTTTTATGTGAGATGAGAGTTTTTTTCATTTTCATTCATGTAAAATCTTGTATGTAATATTCTTTTATTGGGGCACTTCCGGGTGAAGGATGATGTCACCATTTAAGTATATTATTTACTTTTCCGCATTAGGATTGACCCAAGGAGAAGAGCACAAGTAACCGGGTTCTACGGTCCAGTAGGAGACCATCTCGAGGAGTCGAGACCGGGTCTCCTAACTCTAGAATTGGGAGGGTTCCTCGCCTCTCTCGTAGAGGTCTAGGGATGTGGGTTTGGCTATTCATCGTGACCGTGGAATCCGTGTTTTATACTGGCTTAATTAAAAACACGGAATTCCTAGTATATCCAATATTTCAAATGTGTTCTTTTGCTGCTGATATTATGTGATGTGATCACTTGATATTCTGAGACGAATGCTTATATTATATATATGATATATAATAAATATTGTTGCTTTTGTTCTTCTGTGATGTTTAGGAAGCATAATTGATAGGACTTCATTAATGAGATTAATGAAATAAAAGAAACCTAAAAGATGTTGTAGAATCTAGTTTTAAAAACTGGTAGCTCTAGTTCTTGCTTTGCATAGTGGTATTCCTTGTAGAATATTCAGCACCTTATTCGATAAGGAAAGAGCCGAGATCTCTTCACCGGGAGTGACATCTTTAGCAAAACTAGCAGATACTACAACCCACTCGGTTTTGTTTTTGATTGCTTTTTTAGTTCATGTTTTGCATAGTGGTATTTGTGAAATATCCAGCACCTCATTCGATAAAGAAAGAGCCGAGATCCCTTCACCGGGAGTGGCCTCTTTAGCAAAACTAGTAAAAGCCTCAAAAACACTACTTTTCAAAATCACTCGATTCTACAACGATATCAAGTTCATTACGCAAAAGGTTTTCTTCAAAACCTGTCGTAGCCCTCCGTCATTTCAGATAAGTAGTATTTAGTATTCGTGCTACATTTGTTGGCTTTCGTCAAGGCGTAGTGTGCGGTAGCTAACTAGTGCTTATCTGCTAAAGCATGTGATGCGATTGGATTAGCGTAGTCGTACGACTTTGTTGGCTTTCGTCAAGAGTCGTGCAGGTAGGTTTAATTCAGTCATGAAATGTACGGGTTGAACTTGACTAGCGGACTATGGTTTGTTGGCTTTCGTCAAGGTCATAGGACACTAGGGGAAAAATATTATCGGGAATTTAATTTGTTGAAATTTGCAATGAGATTGCATACCTTCTATGAGATAGTTGGATCCCGATACCTACTGCGAGTAAGAATTACTCCTGAGAGAGGTTTACATATTACAATTAGCCGATCAAGTAGGTGTCTAGAAAAGTGTTCATGGGGTTGCGCCTGTGGGAAAACGAAGTTTATTTTAATTAGGTCTGTGCGAAAGCACGGGGAACCTCCTTCAAAGTACCGACACTGGCCTGGCCGAAAAATTGGCGAAGTTGTAGGGTGTAATTAATCCCGGCTAGTCTTACCATTTAAGGTTTGAAGGAAGATTTGATAAAAACAGTGCGAGCCATCCTGATTAGATAAAATAATAACCAATCTGATCTTAAAAGAGCATACGCTGAGTGTTTTCTTCTCTCTCTCGTGGTAGCGACCATGTCACGCCTTAATCAAGATAATAATATGGATGTATTGAACGAACCTGCTTATTATACTGAGCTAGGAAACGTTGGTTCCGCTCAATCTTATAATTGTTATAAGTCCGAGCAGGAAATAGGGGAATATCCGGATTCCTACGCCACCCAATCGAAGAAAAAGCATGTTGACGCATATTCTTCGGGTGTGTTCGTTACCAAGAACTATTTCTCAGTATCCTCTACGTCCTAGGTATGAGATATCGGATCAGGATCCCATATATGTAACCTATTACATGGGCTGCAGAAAGATAGAGAACTGGGATTGGGTGATATGTCCCTAAGTGTTAGAGAATGGTGCAATTGTTACACCACAGTCAGTTGGCAAATATTACCTTGTATTACCAAATGGTAAATACATTGATTCTGAACGAATGTTATTACATACCGAACCCGATATACAACATTACATCAGATTCTTTATTAAGTTAAAGAAGGATATAATTATGTATTGGAGGATAATGTTGTGGACATTTTCCTGAATCAAGAGTTGATTGGATCAAGCATGTTATATAATAGTATATATGTTCTAAATTAAACCACAGTTCAAAGTATCTAGAACACACATAAGAGGAGTAGTTCAGAAATGAACGAATCCTTCTTATGGCATTGTAGACTAGGTCATATCAATGCGACACGACTAGCTATGTTACATAAGGATGAATATTTGAATCTGTTCATATTTTCATCTTATGATACTTTCCAATCTTGTCTCAAAGGTAAAATGACCAATACTCCGTTTACTGGAAACAGAGAAAGAGTTATTGAACTCTCAGGACGGATACATGATGATATATACGGTCCTACGTCTACAAATGCCAGGCTTGGTTCTTCGTACTTCATTACATTCTGTAAGGGTATGGAAGCGTCCCGACCGTCAATCCGAGGCCAAATGCGGAACAAAAACTTTTCAAACTGGCGCTAACGTAACCCTCAAAATACGGATCGTGCCATTAACCGTATGCTAGTAAACTGTAAAGGGGTTTAAGATATTATACCGATCGATCCATGTTCTTCGGTCTTCATTCTCTTCCCCTAGCTCGTTGCGGCTGCCCCAAGGGAGTTCACTTTCCGGTCTCGCTTGTCGAAGAGGCACCACGTCAAGGAATCATTATATGGGCTCCCGCTTCAAACCGAAGCAACTCGGATATCAAGTTTGCCAAAAGAGATGACCAAGATGAAGTGTGTGATTATTTTGTCTCAATACACTCTAGGGTTCTCAACATATGAGAGGGATATAATGGGGGTTGAAGAAGATGCCTATGGTGGAAGTTGTAAGCTCAAGAAATGAAAACCAAGTGAGCAAAAAACCTAGCTCTCAAATAAAAGAGATGGCTGCCCTCTTATGTTCAAGCGAGTGTTTAGATATTTTGTGGTGTGAAAATGAGCCTCACACACTCACAAAATATCTTTACACTCACACACTTACAAAATATCTAAAAGGCTCACATAAAATATCTTAGCCATGACAAAACCATGTCATGTCAAGAATGAGTCACAAATTCCACCACATTAAATATTTAATCTAAATGTTTAAATCGAGAAAAGAACATGGCATCAACTAAAGAAATCTTGTAACGAATTACAAGAATACCCCTCACCTGTATATACATACCCGCATCCATATTCTGACTGAATACGAATACTACGAGATGAAAGTAATCCAACAATCTAATACTAGGATCCGGCTTAAACCAAAACCCCCTAGTATGATCCGTCCGATCATGATCCGTGCACGAGTGCACGTATATGATCGAACCCTACCATAAAACCATATGGCCTCTACAACGTTTCGCCCGAACTGGGAAACTTTCTGTGTGGGACTCTAAAGACTCGTCAATACGCTGGTAGTGGGTTTAACCACAAGCACGTCAGTGGCACTAGCTGTACGTAACGGTTGCCCATGTATTGAACGAAAGGGAAGCTGACCAGCGAACTCATCCTGAAACCCTACTGAGCCTGTCAATGACAATATCCGTACAGTTCGATCCGTTCGTCTATGAGTATCGCATATCGGGCCTACGGGGTGGAAAATGTCAGACTCTTAATAGCGGTATAAGTCGTGTCGGAGTGTAGCCCAGAACACCCTGCGAAACTACTGGAATACCTACCAGTAAATCTCACTTGCCCTGGCCAGGGACTTTGTGTAATGGTTCTCTAGACACAGCGCGATATCATCCCCAATACCGAGAGAGACGAAACCCCCGACGATCCGCTCACTGCCTCCATGTGGTTCGGGACTGTACCCAACTAAAACCTGTTTGCACGACTCCTTTGAGCCGTAGTAGGGTAGTAATAAAAGCACAGTGGGAACTCACACGAGACAAATGATGATCTCAGGTCGATAGACTAACCTGTACATATGTCACCAGGGAACTGCTATCTGACGATAGGTATAATACTAACTAGCATGTTCCCGGCGAGTCCGTCCGGTGTACTCATAACCCAATAAGCACCTGTATATGTCTTAGGTGAACCAACTGACACCATTAGCTTATGAGACCGGCCATCGCCCTTCGTGGGGGTCTCGATCCGTATACACTAGTCTTCTCTGGAGTATCGATGCCTTGTCTCGAAACTCCCTCGACTAGGGACCTTTTAAGGATATGCTTATAGACTAACCAACTCTCACGTATATGATCACCATCATACTGCTAGTAGTCAACAAAGAATCCTATGGGCTCTATCAACATATAATAGTGATCTGTAATGTCACCTAAAGCATGTACACGATGATAAAGACAAACCAGATAGCATACTATTATCTCGAGTAAGACTGTCCTACCGGTATAGGTCCTCCTTCAATCATTGCAATCATGTGTCTGCGATCCAATAATTGACTTTGAGAGCACTATAGCCAACAATCTCCCACTTTCACTTAAGGCTAATTATTGCGATGTCGCATACTCACAGCCCGTGTAATACCGAACACCCAACTCCTCTACTAATCAGTTTCACAAAACTCGTTTATAAAACTATTGTGTTCGAGAAATAGCCTCAGTGAGTGGATCTGCCCTGATGTTCCTTTCTATGTCTCTCTTAATCTCAAGTTCATAGAGAAAGCCATCTATCAAAATGAGCACTACCTGTTTTAGAATATGTCTGGATATCTGATGGGACCCAGTTCACAAATGAACTCCAAATCCAGCAAACTTCTTAGACTGTATCGTCAACTGAAATTAATCAGTATCCCACATCATGCCTCTCTCAGTATCCGGTTGGACCATCTGTCCAAACTACTGCCCCTCGTCAGAGGGAAAACTATAACTCTGACGGTCACTCTGTCATCCAGGTCACTGTGGAAGCCTGAAATGATAACCGTCATCCGAAGGAGGCAGCCGTTATCAAATCCCTAGAACATTCACTTATGTTCTAAAACTGCCTCTGAACGTTTCTCCAGGAATGGATTAATATCTCTTATTGCAGCTAGTGCAAACAGCTAGTGCAAAAACAACATCCGATGTGGTACTTGACAACTCATGATTGACTCAATTGCCTATGCAAGTGATATGCCAATTATGCACATCTCTCTCCCCTTTAGTCTGTAAGACATTTTTAGAGAGGGTGACTCCATCACTTGCAGGTACACTACCGTTCCAGGAGTCGTCCATTCTAAAACACCTTTAGAATACTGTCTAAGTACCCAGATTGGGACACTACCCAAATCTAGATCTAAAACCATAGATCTAGTAACCAGAATGCCTAATATAATATCCATATCCTATGTGGAGAAACCACTGTGTGACAACTACAGTATAACCGATCGTAGTATAGGAATTTCACTTTCTACAACGTGCATGTCATCCAAATACCAGACATCACACCCTACTACCTTCTTAACAGATCCATCCCTTATTCTGATGAAATCAAAGCCTATGACTATCATATCAAAAATAGATGATCTATCTACGCTATATCTGCTTTAGTCTATAAATAGACACAAGCTACTTGTCCACTATGCTTCCACTACTCCCACTGACTACGACAACCCTCTGGCAGAGTTATATACACGTGCACTTCTAAACCTAGTTTAGAACGACGCTATACTCTGTTAGTGCTATGTATGCCCTAGAGGCCATTACTGTACATAAGATGTATATTGTAGTAATATGTATGCCCTAGAGGCCATTACTGTACATAAGATGTATATTACATATATATGGAGGACTTTCTTGCTCGACATGATTGTATGCTATCTGGTTGCTCTTTATCTTAACATGTACACTGATTGCCACTATGTTACATGTTGATAAAGCCCTTAGGATGAGTACTTGACTACCAGGACTATGATGCAGATCATACTAGTGGGGACAATGTAGTCGCTAAGTACACCCTTCAATTGTTCCTAGTCATGGGTGTATCGAGACAGGGTATCGATATACCAGAGTAGACTAGCGTATAACTTCTCGACCCATACAGATGGGCGATGGATGATCACATATCCATTGGTGTTTGACATCAGAGATAGTATAAGGATGCTCAGTGGAGACTGGGTACATTGAACGGACTCGCCGAGAACTCCTAGATGGAATTATACCTCACATCAGATGGCAGTTCTCTGGTGACACTTGTACAGGTTAGTCTGTAGACCCGAGATCGTCATAGAGTCTTGTGTGATTCCCACTGTGCTTTGATTTCCACCTTACCACGTTCAAGAGAACGTGCAAAACAGTGGATTTTGGGTACAGTTCCAAGTCACATGGAGGCAATGAGCGATAGGAGGGGTTTCGTCTCTCCCGGTATTGGGAGTTGATGTTGCGCTGTGTTTGATTGGCTATAACAGGAACTCCCTGGCCAGGGCTGCTTCAGAGATATACTGGTAAGTGTTATCATTAGTTTCTTGACCCGTTATGAGCCTCATATCGACACGACTTATCGAGTTACTGGGGTCCGACGTTTACCACCCCTAGACTGTTGGATATAGTGCCCTAAAAGTCAATTATTGGATCGCAGGCACGTGATTGCAATAATTGAGGGAGGACCTATGCCGGTAGGATAGTCTTACTCAAGATGATAGTATGCTATCTGGTTTATCTTTATCATCGTGTACAGCTTTAGGTGATATTACAGATCACTATTACACGTTGATAGAGCCCTTAGGATTCTTGCTTGACTACCGGCAGTATGATGGCGATCATATACGTGAGAGTTGGGTAGTCTATAAGCACATCCTTAAAGTGGTCCCTAGTCGTGGGAGTTTCGAGACTGGGCATCGACACTCCATTAGTAGACTAGTGTATACAGTCGAGACCCCGACGAGGGGCGGTGGCCAGTCTCACAAGCCATTGGTGTCAGTTGGATCACCTAAGATGTATACAGGTGCTCATTGGGTTATGAGTACACCGGACAAGACTCGCCGGGAACATGCTAATTGGTATTATACCTGACGTCAGATAGAAGTTCCCTGGTGACATGTGTACAGGTTAGTTCATCGACCTGAGATCGTCAATTGTCTCGTGTGAGTTCCTACTGTGCTTTGATTACTACCCTACCACGGCTCAAAGAAGTCATGCAAACAGGTTTTAGTTGGGTACAGTCCCGAGCCACATGGAGGCAGTGAGCGGATCGGCAGGGGTTTCGTCTCTCCCGGTATTAGGGATGAGATCGCGCTGTGTCTAGGAGAGCCATTACACGATGTCCTTGGCCAAGGTAGGAGATTTACTGGTAGGTATTCCAGTAGTATTTCAGGGTGTTCTGGGCTACACTCCGACACGATTTGTACCGCTTTTAGGGGTCTGACTTTTACCAACCCCCTAGGCCCGACATACGATACTCATAGACGAACGGACCGGACTGTACGGATATTGTCACTGACAGGCTCAGTAGGGTGTCAGGATGAGTTCGCTCATCGACCTCCCTTTTGGTTAATACCCGGTAGCCCGTTACGTACAGCTAGTACCACTGACGTGCTAGTGGTTAAATCCACAGCCAGTGTATTGACGAGTGTTTAGAGTCCCCCACAGACAGTTTCTCAAGTTTCGAGTGAAACGTTGTAGAGTCTGTATGGTATTATGGCAGGGTTCGATCATATACGTGCAGTCGTGTACGGATCATGATCGGACGGATCATACTAGTGGGCTTTGGTTTAAGCCGGATCCTAGTATTAGATTTGTTGGATTACTTTCATCTCATCGCATTCGTATTCAGTCGGAATGCGGATACAGGTATGTATATACAGGTGAGGGGTATCCTTGTGATTCCGTCACGAGTTTACTTTAGATGTTTCCATATCTTTTTATTGTTGCAAACATTTGGATTAATGTTTGCTTGTGGAAATTGTGAGTGGATATCATCATGAAGGGCATTAAATACGACATTGACATGGGTAGTGACTCATGGTCTTATTTTTTGAGCCATGTCATCTTTAGTGATTGATTATTGGGTGAGATTGTGATGGGAGGAGAGAGAGGGCAGCCACAAATTAGTGGGGTTAGCTCTTGTGTTGATTCATTCTATTTTGCTCCCTCACATTATTATCTCACACAATAACAAGCTTCTTCTTCTTCCTTCTCTAGCTCACATTTTCTCCTATGGCATCATCTTTAACCTCCACTCTACCCATCTCATGTGTTGAGAACCCTAGAGTGTCAAGAGACAAAGTTATCACACACATTCTCTACTTCACCTTGGACACGTCAGCTAGCAAACTTTGCGTTCGAGTTGCTTCGGTTCGAAGAGGGAGCCCGTAAAAGGATTCATCGACATGGTGTCCTTTCCGACGAGGAGATTGGAGATTGAGCGAGATCGGAGATTCCGCAAGGAGCTAAAGATGGTGGCTAAAGACCGAAGGACACGGATCGATCGGTATAACTTTTCTAACCCTCTTTAGATTGCTAGTTTAATGTTAATGGTTTGATCCGAATTAAATTCTGCGTTAGTACCAGTTTCAAGTTTATGAAAAGTTTTTGTTTCGGCATTTTGGCCTTAGATTGACGGCCGTGGCGCTACCGTAGACTTACATGGTTTCAGAGCCACGCCATTAACCTTAGCTAGCTCGTTTTAGAAAATGTTAATTTATCGAAACCGAAACCGAACACAAACACTACCACTGCTGTCCCCGTCTCTGTCGATTTTAAAAGTGTTCAGAAAAATTTTCAAACATGTGCAGAAGGCTATTGACCATACCATATGACCACAGACCAAAAACGAGCCTCACCCACCTGAAAAAAACCAGCCACCAAGCAAGAAAATCCGGCTAGGCCGGCCATGGTGTTGATTTTGGACTTCGTATTTGGGCTATGGTCTGGTCACTGGAAAGTTGGTATAGTGGTATTGTTTGTTTGGCCCAATTTGGATATAGATTTATCAGTTTGTTTAGGCTATTCGCGGGTTATTTCGAATTCGATATTTTCTAATATTGTTTAAAGTTTACAGTGCATTACATTACTATCTGCGACCGTGAATGTCATTTGATCGGTAAATTTTGTCTAATCGCTATAGCCCTTTTAGACGGATTTGCGAATGTGACATTCACGTTGATATTCTGTGTTGTGCTGTGATGTTGCGGATTTGTCGTGGTGGATAGCCTGGATGCAATGGTAGTACAGTTTAGATATATTTGTACATTTGATATTGCGGGGCGAGCGTCCGACATATGGACTGCCATCACAACCCGTTTGTATATTATTCTTTTGGGGCACGATCGGGTTGAGGTCGATGTACCCGTTGTACATATTTTATATTTTGTACTAGGATTACCCCGCTGTGGGGTGCACGGATAGCCGAGTTCTAGATGGCAATGAGCCCGCATCTCATGGCTTTGAGATGGAGGAGGCTTTACTCTAGAATTGGCGGGCTATTCGCCGCACTCGTACGGAGTATAGGTTGACCCCAGGAGGGGTGCTCAAGTTACCGGATTCCGTGAAGTGCTGGGTGGTCCATTCACTTTGTTGAAGGGGGCTGTCTCGCTTCAGGTTTTGGCGGGTAACTTGCCGCACCCGTAGAGGTCTAGGTTTTCATTTCACAAGCTATCCACATGATCAGGGGAACGTCGGGTTTCACTTGCGGCTCAAAGGAAACCCGGGGATCCCAGATTATCTGTATTGTTCTGTAATACTTATTACATTTCTGTGATGTTGCATTTATCACGCCATGAGCGATTATTATATATTGATATATATACTAGTAGATGTTGTATATGTTTTACATCCGCGCTAGTCCAGTCCCCACTATGTCGTTAGTTAAGTAACCTAACAGGTGATGACGGAACCCAGTGGCGAATGCGGATGGCATATACGTACATCATATTTTCGTTCTTTATTGGTGTGATCAATTGATGGGACTGCATTGATTCAGATCAATGCAAGCTAAACAAACCTGTTTGATGTTGTTGGAACAATTTCAAAAAGCTGTTATTGCGAGGACGTTCACTTTTGTTTTGCACAGTGGTATTCGGTTATGAATATCCTACACCTCATTCGACGAGGCAAGGGCCGAGATCCCTTTATCGGGAGTGACCCCTTGGGCAGAAATTTGCGTCAGGGTAATAACTTCACTATAGTCAATTACTTTTTGCTTTGCATCGTGGTATTCAGTTGGAATATCCCGCACCTCATTCTATAGGGAAAGAGTCGAGATCCCTTCACCGGGAGTGACTTCTTTAGCAAAGGTTTTCGCCATTATATTTTTGTAAAAAGCTATACGGTTCCTTCAACGATATCAAGTTCATTACGTTAAAGGTTTTTCGCCAAAAACCATTCGTAACCCTCCATCATTTCAGACGGGTAGCACTTAGTATTCATGCTATGTTTTTTGACCTTCGTTAAGGTATAGTGAATGGTAGCTGCTTGTTACTTTTCTGTTTTATAAATAAATGCGTTGGTTTGGGACAGTCGTATAACCTTGTTGACCTTCATCAAGGGCTTGTACGGGTGGGTTCAAATTAACCTAGACAATGACGGGTAGAACTTGACATGTGACTTATGATTCGTTGACCTTCGTCAAGGTCATAAGAGCATGGGGTAAAAA
The DNA here is from genome assembly GCA_030015575.1 of Agapanthus africanus. Taxonomy (NCBI): domain Eukaryota; kingdom Viridiplantae; phylum Streptophyta; class Magnoliopsida; order Asparagales; family Amaryllidaceae; genus Agapanthus; species Agapanthus africanus. Next base: position 308,299,433 of record CM057342.1, read on the forward strand.
TCACATCGGGAGTTTCTAAAGAAACTGAAACTTGCCAGATATGCGCATACCTTCTGGAGTGTGATAACGTGAGTGGATTCCATCACGTTATCATGCGATGATAGTTGGATCCCGATTCCCACTGATGAGTTGGTTTACTCCTCGGGTGATCCCGACTAATTCTTCTTTCAGGTTTGGAGGAGAATTTGAGGATACAGTGGGAGGTTTCCTGATTAGATAAAGTGATAACCATTCTGATCTAGGTTAGAGTGCACGTAGAGTGTTTCTTTTCTCTCTCTCTCTTTGGCAGCGACCATGGCCCGACCTTAGACTGTAACTCAGTGGCCAAGTTAACCGAACCTTCTTAAAACACTGGCTTTTGGATTGTCTGAGTTGCATGCCTCATTGCCACTCCTACTTTTACCCTTTTACTCCGAAACATTTCGTATCACTACGAACGTCCACTTCCATTGGATAAAACCATCGTATGGTTATATACAAACTCGAAGGAACTTGTTCCAGATTCGAGAATAGTTTCCGGTTCTGGAGAAAATGAATAGGACTATTCAGTTGTCTTTTCCTTTTACCTTCTCTCAGGTTGCGAGTGCTCCTTGAATTAGGACGGTACACTTATTACGCTAATTAGATAGTCTTCATCCAAACCATAGGCAGGTGCCGAAAGGCAGGGAATGAAGAAAACCGATTAGCCTAAATAAGGTGCAGAGAAGGTATTAAGTAAAGACAAATAAAGGGATTAGAAAGAGGGCAAAGTAAATTGCGACTGCTATTCACGACCAAACCAAGTATTTCATCGCCACTCCTACTTCGCCTTTGTATTTCTCCAGAACACCCCGTATCACTACAAAGATCCATAGTTATTTGGATAATCCATCGTATGGTTATATACGAACTCGAAGGAACTTGTTCCAGTTTGGGGATGGATTCTGAATCAGGAGAAATAGGAATAAGGTTTATTCAGTTGTCTTTTATCTTTACCTTCTCTCACGTTGCGAGTGCTCCTAAGATTAGGAGAGTACACCCATTATGCTTATTGGACAGTCTTCTTCTAAACCATAGGCTGGTGCCGAACGGTAGGGAAGGAAGAAAACCATTTGGCCTAAAGGTGGTGTACAGAAGGTAATGACTAAAGACATATAAAGGGATTTGGAGAGATGGAAAAGAAATATACGGTTACAGTTGTGAATCTGATAATGGAAGAGGCATTACTAGGAATACCCGGATACCCCTTTGAAACATTTACATGTTTCAGTTTCACTGTATATTGTTAAAAGAAAACTGATTTTCCAATTAGCCCTTGCTCCAGGGTATGTATTTACCAGGTTTGATTCTCACATCTATATGGTTTTACAGATGATGAGTGGGAGTAAGTTATTGGGAATTAGGTGATCATCCTCATTATATCGGGATTCGTTGTAATTGGCGATATTTGAGGAAATTGCCTGGGTGTTTGCCGGACGGCAAATATTTGGTTTTGAATATCCGTTGTTATGCACCAATTTCAAATTGATATATCTGTACGTTTATTTTTATAAAGTGAGATATAAATTTTTGAAATTATGTCCATGACATTTACCTATATCAGTTGATGGTTAGGTAAGGAGTATTCAATAGCGGTGTAATTCTTCTTAACCATAAGTACAGTTTTAAACCTACGACACACAGGAAATAAGTTATTAGACTCATGTGACTTATACAGAGTATTGTATGTTGTCCAGTGTCCATTAGGACAGAGGGGTTGGTCCTCATACTATATTCTGTTTACTTGTGACTTCTCTAGTTTTAGACAAGTGTTTTGTAGAAATGCAAGGTCTAAATTTTGAGAAGTTATAGGTATATGAATAAAGTAGAGAACCAGGTGTTGCCAGTATCATGATTCTTCAAGGTGATCGAAGATGTAGATACTTGTATTCGGTATTCAGTTGATAGTAATGGTTTTGAGAAACTTGTTTCTCTTTCAGGTTACTCATATCTGGATGCATTCCTAAATTGAGTAACGCTGATCGGCCTCCTTCCATTTAGTTTACATGCACTGGAGACAGCTGCATGATTTGAATCTGGTTCCAATTAAATCAGTGCCTCTGTTTCTATATTGTATATAGAATGGATCATATCTTAACGATGTTAAGGTATATGGAGTTGTCCGGTTTATGCTTAAAACCAGACTCTGGATAACTCAAGGCACATTTCTGTAATGCCTGTTTGTGGGTTGACCCGGGCTATGATGAGGGTTGACTTTCTACCATCTGGAATATCAATAGTGATATTGTTCTTGACTCGCCACAGTTTTGATAAAAATGGATTTTTTCAGAAAACAGTAGTGGGATATGGTAGAACTGGAAGTGATTCCAAACCACAAACGATTACTGGAAATTTGATAAGATCCTAAAGATTCAATCAGGTTTGACATTCAATTGGCCACTCCGCAGATATGGTGGGTAACCTCAGGCACTCGAGAGGTACTTCGGTATGCTCAAGGACGGTGATAGGGAGGTTCTTGTTTTCCCAGACTTGACACTACTGTTGTTCTAGGCTATGAGACCCGGCAGGAGGATGAGTATAGCGTCGTTCTAAACTAGCTTTAGAAGTGCACGTGTATATGACTCTGCCAGAGGGTTGTCTTAGTCAGTGGGAGCAGCGGAAGCATAGTGGACAAGTAGATTATGTCTATTTATGGACTAAAGCAGATATAGCGGAGATAGATCATCTATTTTTGATGTGATAGTCATGGACTTTGACTTCATCAGAATAGGAGATGGATCTATTAAGAAGGTAGTAATGTGTGATGTCCTGGTATTTGGATGACATATACAGAGTAGGAAGTGAAATTCCTATACTACGATCGGTTATACTTTGGTTGTCACACAGTGGTTTCTCCACATAGGATATAGATATAATATCAGACATTCTGGTTACTAGATCTATGGTTTTGATCTAGATTTGGGTAGTTTCCCAATCTGGGTACTTAGACAGCATTCTACAGGTGTTCCAGAATGGACGACTCCTGGCATGGTGGTGTACCTGCAGGTGATGGAGTCACCCTCTCTAAAGGTGTCTTACAGACTAAAGAGGAGAGGGATGTGCATGATTGATATATCACTTGCTTAGGCAATTGAGTCAATCATGAGATGTCAAGTACCACACCAGATGTTGTTTTTGCACTAGCTGCAATAAGTTCAGATATTAATCCAATCCTGGAGAAACATTGGGAAGCAGTTTTAGAACATAAGTGGATATTCTAGGGATATGATAATGAAAGCCTCCTTCGGAAGACGGTTATCATTCCAGGCTTCCAAGGTGACCTGGATGACAGAGTGACTGTCAGAGTTATAGTTTTCCCTCCGACGAGGGGTAGTAGTTTGGACAGGTGGTCCAAGCGGATACTGAGGGAGGTATGGCGCAGGATACTGATTAGATTTAGTTGATGATACAGTCTAAGAAGTTTGGATTTGGAGTTCATTTATGAACTAGGTCCCATCAGATATCCAGACATATTCTAAGACAGGTATTGCTCATTTTGGGAGATGGCTTTCTCCGCGAACTTAAGATAAAGAGAGACATAGAAAGAAACATCAGGGCGGATCCACTCACTGAGGCTATTCCTCGAATGAAATAGTTTCGCAAACGGGCTTTGTGAGACTGATCAGTAGAGGAATTGGGTGTTCGGTATCACACGGGCTGTGAGTATGCGACATCGCAATAATTATCCTTGAGTGCAAGTGGGAGATTGTTGGATATAATGCCCTCAAAGTTAATTATTGGATCGCAGGCACGTGATTGCAATGATTGAGGGAGGACCTATGCCGGTAGGACAGTCTTACTCAAGATGATAGTATGCTATCTGGTTTATCTTTATCATCATGTACAGCTTTAGGTGATATTACAGATCACTATTACACGTTGATAGAACCCTTAGGATTCTTGCTTGACTACCAGCAGTATGATGGCGATCATATACGTGAGAGTTGGGTAGTCTATAAGCACATCCTTAAAGTGGTCCCTAGTCGTGGAAGTTTCGAGACTGGGCATCAACACTCCATTAGTAGACTAGTGTATACAGTCGAGACCCCGACAAGGGGCAGTGGCAGGTCTCACAAGCCATTGGTGTCAGTTGGATCAACTAATATGTATACAGGTGCTCATTGGGTTATGAGTACACCGGACAGGACTCGCCGGGAACATGCTAGTTGGTATTATACCTGACGTCAGATAGAAGTTCCCTGGTGACATGTGTACAGGTTAGTTCATCGACCTGAGATCGTCATTTTTCTCGTGTGATTTCCCACTGTGCTTTGATTACTACCCTACCACGGCTCAAAGGAGTCGTGCAAACAGATTTTTGTTGGGTACAGTCCCGAGCCACATGGAGGCAGTGAGCGGATCGGCAGGGGTTTCGTCTCTCCCGGTATTGGGGGTGAGATCGCGCTATGTCTAGGAGAGCCATTACACGAAGTCCTTGGACAAGGCAGGAGATGTACTGGTAGGTATTCCAGTAGTATCTCAGGGTGTTCTGGGCTACACTCCAACACGACTTGTACCGCTTTTGGGGGTCTGACTATTACCAACCCCTAGCCCGACATGCGATACTCAAAGATGAACGGACCGGACTGTACGGATATTATCACTGACAGGCTCAGTAGGGTGTCAGGATGAGTTCGCTCATCGACCTCCCTTTTGGTCAATACCTGGTAGCCCGTTACGTACAGCTAGTACCACTGACGTGCTAGTGGTTAAATCCACAGCCAGTGTATTGACGAGTCTTTAGAGTCCCCCACAGACAGTTTCTCAAGTTTTGGGCGAAATGTTGTAGAGGACGTATGGTATTATGGTATCATATACGTGCAGTCGTGTAGGGATCATGATCAGACGGATCATACTAGTAGGCTTTAGTTTAAGCCGGATCCTAGTATTAGATTTGTTGGATTACTTTCGTCTCATCGCATTCGCATTCAGTCGGAATGCGGATGCAGGTATGTATATAGAGGTGAGGGTATCCTTGTGATCCGTCACGAGTTTACTTTAGATGTTGCCATATCTTTTTATTGTTGCAAACATTTGGATTAATGTTTGCTTGTGGAAATTGTGAGTGGATATCATCATGAAGGGCATTAAATGTGACATGGACATGGGTAGTTGTAGGGTTAGCTTAGCACCTTAGCAAGGTTTTGGCAAGCATCAATCATGCTACTTTAAAATTTTTGGGGTGCTAAACAAACCCTAACCAAGATCTTAACTAGAGTATTAGGATAAACAAGCATGTAAACAACTTTACATCTAAGAGTTAGGGATTACAACCTTTGTAGTCCGTTCCTTCACTTCTAAAGCTCCGTGTTGAGGTCCCTTCGCTGCGATCATCGAGTACCCGGACTCAAGAGAGGCTCCATGAAGAGAAAGATGCAAACTTGCTTCCAATCTTCAACAACAAAGATGATCTACCTTGAAGAAACTCAAGCCCAAGCTCTTGCTTCACTAATCAAGTATTAGCAAAGCAAACACCCTAATCTAAGTGGCTAGAATAGATGAGGATGATGAAGTAGGAATTTAGCTCTCATTTGTTTTCAATTTCTCACTCAAAATCATCACATACCAAAAAGCTAGTAAGCTTTTTCATGCAAGAAGAAGGAAGAAGAACCAAATCCTTTTGTGATGAATATTGAATTATTGTTTTTGGTTACAATTGCAACCATGAGTTAAGAATGATGGGCTTAACTCATGTAGAGAATAAACCATGGTTAAAAGGTTTGGGTTGGGTTAATAAATATCAACACAAATATCTTAGCAAAAAACAAAAGGAAGCTTCATGAAGCTTCATGCAAAAGCTAACCCAAATGCTAACCCAAATCAAACCTTAACTTGTTTAAACTCCACAAATCATGTTGCATTTGTAACCCTAACTTGTTACAATATTATATATCACATATATAATATATTTTTGTAACAAAAGAAAATAATACAATTAACATATATCGCATATATATCAATGTATTACCCGGTGAGAAAATGAATCTTTAAGTGAGCTTATATTAGTTAATGTAACTTAATATATCACATATATAATTATACATTAAATTATCGAATCAACACTTGATCCGATAATCCGGCTATATCGCATATAGCCGACTAATATAATCTGTATCAGTTCATCGAATCAACACTTGATCCGATGATCCGACTATATTACATATACCCAGCCGATACCTCATATCGCGAGAATGGAATACGATATCTCATATCGTAATATTCTCGGTCCCGCACATATCACATATATGCTCCTACTCCGTTTTGCCTGAGCCAGGAAACCTCTGTGTAGGACTCTAAAGAATTGTCAATACGCCGGCAGTAGGTGATGATCATATCAAACACCCACAAGCTGCAAGCGGTCAGCTAAACGTAACAGCCACCCAGGTATTAAGCGATTAGAAGATCAACAAGCAATCCTGTACATTCTCCTGCGAATCCAATCAGTAACACTCCCGTACAGTCCGGTCTCTTCGTCTGATATGTCGCATATCTTGCTTAGGGGTCGTAAACGTCAGACCCCAGTAGCTTGATAAGTCGTGTCGATATGAGGTCCATAACAGTTCGAGAAACTACTGATAACACTTACCAGTAAATCTCAGCAACCCTGGCCAGGTATTTCCAGTTATAGCCAATCGAACACAGCGCAACATCAACTCCCTATACCGGGAGAGACGAAACCCCTCCTATCGCTCATTGCCTCCATGTGATTCGGGACTGTACCCAAAAGCCGCCTTTTTACACTCCCTCTTGGACATGGTATGATGGAAATCAAAGCACAGTGGGAATCACACAAGACTCTATGACGATCTCGGGTCTACAGACTAACCTATACCAGTGTCACCAGAGAACTGCCATCTGACGTGAGGTATAATACCATCTGGGAGTTCTCGGCGAGTCCGTCCAGTGTACCCAGTCTCCACCGAGCACCCGTATACCTTCTTTGATGTCAAACACCAATAGATATGAGATCATCCATCGCCCATCATATGGGTCAAGAAGCGCATACGCTAGTCTACTCTGGAGTATCGATGCCCTGTCTCGGTACTCCCACGACTAGGAACATTTGAAGGATGTACTTGGCGACTACACTGTCCCCACTAGTATGATCTGCATCATAGTCTTGGTAGTCAAGTACTCATCCTAAGGGCTTTGCCAACATGTGACATAGAGACAATCAGAGTACATGTTAAGATAAAGAGTAACCAGATAGCATACTATCATGTCGAGCAAGAAAGTCCTCCCTATATATGTCCAAGCATCCACTATAATATACAACGTATGTACAGTAATGGCCTCTAGGGCATACATATAAGTAACAATCTCCCACTTGCACTAAGGCCATCTGTTGTAGTATCTCATACCCAACAATAAGCTGTGGTTGAAGTATCTCATACTCAACCATCCCATAAAAGTCTCTACTGGGAGATAGGCCTTTGTGAGTGGATCCGCGCTATTTTTCTCTGTGTCTACTCTCCTAACCTCGATCTCCCTGGAGATCAACCATCTCCATGATCAGGTGATACTGCCTAAGAATATGTCTGGATCTCTGATGGGACGGGGGTTCTTAGGCCTTAGCCACAACTCCATTGTCACACAATGGCAGGAACGAAGTTCATCTCATGAACTTATATATATCCAGACTGCCTCTTTGGTAGCATCTTTGGTAACGATATATCTTGCTTTTAATCGTCTAGTATGTCACGGTATCTAGCTTGGAACACTTCCAACATACCGTCCCTCCACTGAGGGTAATGAAAATGCCTGTGACTTGAAGGGTTCCTAGGCACACACTAGAGGTTCTACAAACCATCAAACATGGCCAATTCAAAAATTTTCATGCGCCTACAAACCCTGATACGGATCATTAACTAGATGAATAGGCGATGCAAGCAAGTAAACTACTTTATTGCTAAAGGAAAGTGACTACAACCTTTGTAGGTCCGGTCCTCCACCTCCATAGCTCTGCGTTGACGCCCCTCCGCTGCGATCATCGGATCCCGGACTCTAACGATGGTATCGTCGAAGAAATGATCGGGCTAGGTCGTCGACTTCGATGCCGAAGATGATCTACGTCGAGGCAACTCAAGATCAAGCTCCAACTTCACCAAGTCATGAAACTTGTGAAGAAAACACCCTATACTACTTGGCAAGTGGTAGAGGATGAAGAAATAGGAAGTGGGTTCACTTTAGAATTGGATTTCTCACTCTTTTTCTTATGTTGCCATTGATGGTAGCAAGCTTTTCTTCATTGTTGAAGAAGAAGAAGAAGAAGAAAGAATATGATAAGAATTATTGAAAATAGAAAATAAGTTGATTCTTATCATATAGCAACCATGGTTAAGTGTAGAGAATTAACTAGAGTTTAGTTGAATGGTTAGGGTTAAGCATGAAACAAAAAAGGTAGACTTATTCAAAGCTTCATGAAGCTTCAACTAGCAAACAAAGAAAGCCACCATGATTTATTTATCTTTCAAAAATGAATAAATAAATAAATGAAAAGATAAGTAAATCAAAACCCTAACCATTAACATAACCATGGTTTAATTCTTTACACAAACCCAAGTTTGCATGTATCATCAAACATGATACAAACAAGTGCACAAAAGTATATCACATATACAACTTGTGTATTTCAAGTGAGAAAATCCATTTAAAGTGAACCAATACTAGTTAATGCAAAGTAATATATCTAATATATAATTATACATTAAATCATTAAATCAACACTTGATTTAACGATCCGGTCATATCGCATATGAGCGACTAATATCCGATGTATCGACTTATCGAATCAATCCTCGATTCGATAACTAGGTTATATCACATACAACCATTCGATACATTCATCGCGAGAATAGAATACGGTATCACATACACGCATTATTCTCGGTCCCACACATATCTCATATGCGCTCCTATTTCGTTTCGCTTGAGCCAGGAAACCTCTGTGTAGGACTCTAAAGACTCGTCAATACGCCGGCAGCAGGTGATGATCATATCAAACACCCACAAGCCGCAAGCGGTCTGCTAAACGTAATGGCCACCCGGGTATTGAGCGATCAGAAGATCGACGAGCAAGCCCGCTCACACTCCTGTGAATCCAACCAGTAACACTTACCGTACAGTCCGGTCTGTTCGTCTGATATGTCGCATATCTCGCCTAGGGGTGGTAAACGTCAGACCCCAGTAGCTTGATAAGTCATGCCGACGTAAGGTCCATAACATTCGTGAAACTACTGATAAATCTTACCAGTATATCACAGCAATCCTGGCCAGGGATTTCCTGTTATGGCCCGTCGTGCATAGCGCAACATCAACCCCCAATACCGGGAGAGACGAATCCCCTCCTATCGCTCATTGCCTCCATGTGAATCGGGACTGTACCCAAAAACCACCTGTTTGCACGACTCATTAGAGCCGTGGTAGGGTGGAAATCAAAGCACAGTGGGAGACACACAAGACTCTATGACGATCTCGGGTCAACAGACTAAGCTGCACCAGTGTCACCAGAGAACTGCCATCTGACGTGAGGTATAATACCATCTGGGAGTTCTCGGCGAGTCCGTTCAGTGTACCCAGTCTCCACTGAGCACCCGTATATCATCTCTGATGTCAAACACCAATGGATATGGGATCATCCATCGCCCATCGCATGGGTCGAGAAGATATACGCTAGTCTACTCTGGAATATCGATGCCCCGTCTCGATATTCCCACGACTAGGAACATTGAAGGATGTACTCACGAACTACCCAGGCTCCACTAGTATGATCTGCATCATAGTCCTGGAAGTCGAGTACACATCCCATGGGCTTTATCAACATGTAACAGAGAGATAGAAAGTATACATGTTAAGATAAAGAGCAACCAGATAGCGTACTATCATGTCGAGCAAGAAAGTCCTACCTATATATAACCCAGCATCCACTACAATATATATCCAATGTACAGTAATGGCCTCTAGGGCATACATATAACTAACACGACTGACATTCAGTCATCCTTATCACCCTGGAACCTTTCCAGTGATTCTTTCCAGGATCGATTTGATACCATCTCACTATAACTGGTGAGAATCCTAACATCCAATTAGATCTATCTCATAGATCCATAACCCAGAATTTAGGAGGTATCAGCTTGATCCTATATGGTGAATCTTTGTGATAAAAGGAGATTGACCGAGCGTAGCACAGGAAAATTCTTCCCTATCAAGAGTATGTCATCCACGTACTATACGAGGATCACCACCGTACTCCCTACTACCTTTTTGTACATACTTGGTTCATCTACCATTTTGATGAAGTCAAACTCTTTGACTACTACATCAAAACAGACGTTCCAACTCCGCGATGCCTGATTTATCACATAAAACATCTTGCACACGTTTCCGCTGCTCCCACTGCCTACGAAGCCCTCTGGCTGTGTACTTATAGACGCTCTCTTCCAAATCATCATTTAGAAAAGCAGTCATGACATCCAGCCACCAGATATCCTAGTTATGGTATGTAGCAGTGGTAAGTAGGATCTGGATGGACTTAAGCATAGCTTTGAAAGTCTCAACTTTTCCATGTACCCCAAGTAATCTTCTCAAGATATACATTCTCCTGATGGGGATTTAACCCTTCAGATAAAGCAACCAAAGTCCATACTTTGTTGGTGTATAAGGATTCCATCTCAGATCGCTAAGCATCCAGCCATTCTCACAGAGTTAGCACTCCGATGGCCTGCTCGAAACTAGTTGAGTCATCATCTCATGATGCAATCCTCGCTCCCACTATCATAGAGAAACCAAAGTATCTCTCAGGTGGATGAGGAACCCTGCCAGATCGGCGGAGAGGCTGAGGTTCGTTGGAAATTATTGAATCCTCCGATTCAACTAAATCATCAGCTGCAGTATGTATAGCTGTAACTCCTTCCAGTTCTACCTCATGACTACTAATTTCTTCACAAGATATTCCCTTTTTCTCAATAAGTGGTATGCCGAGAAATAAAACATCTTTTGTTCCTCGGTGTGGTAGAAGATATTCCCTTGCAAATGCTTGGGATATCCAACAATTCCATAGAACTGATCTTACCTCGAGCTTGTCCGGATTTTGCTTTTGACATAGGCCGGACAACCCCAAATCTTAACATCCTTAAGAGATAGGCTCTTCCCATACCATATCACATATGGAGTGGTAGGCACCTGATTTGATTGGAACCCTATTCAATAGATATGCAGCTTCACAAGTGCATAACTCCCAAAAGAAAATAGGCAACTCAGTAGTACTCATCATAGAGCACACCATATCACATAGGGTGCGATTGCTCCGTCCCGATATACCGACGTGCTGTGGTGTATACGGAGGAGTAATGCTGAGAGAGAATCTCATTCTCCTATAGAATAGCCCAGGAATTTCGTGCTTAAGTATTCTTCTCTACTTCTAACTTATATTCTGTGATTATCTTAAAAGTTTCGGACTTGTGTTTCAACAGGAACATATGTCTGAATCTTGAAAGATCATCAGTGAATGTAATGAAGTACAAAGAACCAATTCTGGCATTTGTAGACATGGGATTATCATACATCATCATGTATCAATCCCAAGAGTTCACTAACTCTTTCTCTGTTTCCAATAAACGGAGCTATGGTCATCTTATCTTTGTGACATGACTGGAAAGTTTCACAAGATGTAAATTCAAACTAATTTAAATATGCATCTTTATGTAACTTCAGCTAGTCGGGTCGCATTGATATGACCTAGTCTACAATGCCTCAAGAAGGATTCGTTCATTTCTGAACTCTTCCTCCTGTGTGTGTTCTGTACATCAAGAACTGTGGTCTGATTTAGAACGTCTATGCTTTTAGATAACGTGCCTGAACCGATCAACTCTTGATATAGGAAATGTTCAAAACATTATCCAACAATACAAAATTATATCCTTCTTTACTAATAAAGAGACTGATATGATGTTGTATATCAGGTTCAGTATCTAATAACATTCGTTCAGAATCAATGTATTCTGCTAATACAGGGTGATAACTGCCAACAGACTTGGCTGCAACACTTGCACCATTTCCAACTCTTGAAACTTATCACCCATTCCCAGTTCTCTACCTATCTGTAGCCCATTTACCAAATTACATTTGCGGGATCCTGATCCGGTATCTCATACCCAGGACGTAAAGGATACTGAGAAACAGTTCTCGATAATGAACACACCCGAAGATGATGCATCAGCATACACTTTCTTCGTTTGGGCGGCACGGGAATTCTGGTAATCCCCTGTTTCCTGCTCGGTCTTATAACAATTATAAGTTGGAGCGGGACCAACGTTCCTTAGCGCAGTATAACAAGCGGGTTCGGTCAATACATCCGTATTATTATCTTGATTAAGACGTGACATGGTCGCTACCTGGAGAGAGATAGAAGAAAACACTCAGCGTATGCTCTTGCAAGATTAGATTGGTTATTAATATATCTAATCAGGATGTCTCCCACTGTTTTAGTCAAATCTTCCTTTAAACCCTAAAAGGAAAGACTAGCCGGGATTAATTACACCCTACAAGTTCGCCAATCTTTCAGCCAGGCCAGTGCCGGTACTTTGAGGGAGGTTCCCCGTGCTTTCGCACGAACCTAATTAAAATAAACCTCGTTTTCCCAGAGGCTTAACCCCGTTGACACCTTTCTAGACACCTACTTGATCGGCTAATTGTAATGTGTAAAACTCTCCCAGGAGTAACTCTTACTCGCAGCGGGTATCGGGATCCAACTATCTCATAGAAGGTATGCAATCTCATTGCAAATTTCAACTCTTGAAATTCCCAATAATGTTTCTGCCCCTAACGTGCTATGACCTTGACGAATGCCAAACAACCCATAGTCCGCTAGTCAAGTTCAACCCGTACATTTCCCGATTGAATTAAACCCACCCGCACGACCCTTGACGAATGCCAAACAACGCCGTATGAATACCCTAATCCAATCGCATCGTATGCTAGCAGATAAGCACTAGTTAGCTACCGTACACTATGCCTTGACGAATGCCAAACTACCGCAACACGAATACTAAGTAGTACTTATCTGAAATGACGGAGGGTTACGACAGGTTTTTAAGAAAACCCTTTGCGTAATGAACTTGATATCGTTGTAGAATCGAGTTATTTTAAATGGAATGTTTTTTAGGCCTTTTCTAGTTTTGCTAAAGAGGTCACTCCCGGTGAAGAGATCTCGGCTCTTTCTTCATTGAATAAGGTGCAGGATATTTCACAAATATCACTATGCAAAGCAAAAACTATAAAAACAATCAAAAGACAAACCGAGTTTGTAGCATCTGCTCGTTTCGCTAAAGAGGTCACTCCCGGTGAAGGGATCTCGGCTCTTTCCTTATCGAATAAGGTGCTGGATATTCTTCAAGGAATACCGCTATGCAAAGCAAGAACTAGAGCTACCAGTTTTTAAACAAGTTTCTACAACATCTTTAGATTTCTTTTATTTCATTTATCTCATTAATGGAGTCCCATTTTATTATGCTTCACAAGCATCACATTTGAAACGAAATCAACAATATACAATATATATCTCATATGTATAATATAAACATTCGTCACAGGCAGTAATATGATCTCATCACAGAACATTGCAGCAGAAGAACATATATGAAATATTGGATATACTAGGAGGTCCGTGTTTTAATACGAGCCTGTATAAAACACGGATTCCACGATCGCGATGAATAGCCAAACCCACATCCCTAGACCCCTACGAGAGCGGCAAGCAACACTGCCAATTCTAGAGTTAGGACACCCTGTCTCGACTCCTCTAGATGGTCTCCCACTGGACCCTAGAACCCGGTTACTTGTGCCCCCTGCCTTGGGTCTATCCTAATGCGGAAAAGAAAATAATATACAATGGTGACATTATCCTCATCCCGGAAGTGCCCCAATAAAAGAATATTACATACAATGAATTTTACATGAATGAAAATGAAAAACTCTCATCTCACATAAAACCCCCGGCTATTCAGAACACGACGATCCAATATAACATATCACAGCAACACATAATATCACATATCATCAACGTAAGTAAATATGCGTATCCCAATTGTCGTTGATGTATAGCAACGAAACCGGCGATACTCCACATATTACACTTACGGTCGTAGAAAAGAAAGTGTAAAACTACAACAGTTGGAATCCGCAATCTTCTTAGACATCACATGCTTAACCAAATGAATTCCTTAGACATCGCATGCCTAACAATTATAAACCTCGCATTTTAGTCTCGATTTCGAAAACACTTTTCAATATCTAGTCGGACAATTCAACAAGATTCCTGACATCCTGATCGAATGCTCGTCGGAAACTTTAGTAGACGGCCGCACCCCCGATGCCGTCGACGAAGTGCACTAAGGTGGAACACCGCTGCTGCGAGCACCCAAACGGATGCTTTTGGCGACGGGGTTCTCCTACAGTCACTTGGTCGGGGCTATGGGGCGTGGCTATCTATTAAGTTTTCTCGGCGAGTATCCGCGTACACTACGTGATTACGACGGACTTTTGATCACATCAAAATCCCATGGAAACCGATCAAATGAGACTAAAAACTGCTAGATTTATAACATTCAGATCAGTTATCTCATAACAATTTATGGATTCCAAATATTGTATCACATTCCAGATAAATAGACAATGTTAAAATTTCCGATCGAATAAACAAACACCCAAAATTTCTCTTTTTGCTCAACACTTGAACTTAGTTTAAAAGCATCCATCACATGCCACAGCACCAATGGTCCAGCCGTAGAAGGGTCAAACCAACGCCTCACATGTGGCAACGCCGTACTGCCCCAAACCCTATGGTTTAGAGGCGGTTCAGACGGTCACATAATCGAGTTAAGGTTTGTGTTCTTCTAGAGGGTCCACCGCGTTACTTGCACGACTTTGAACGTTCTTTAACTAAGGAAAAATCCAACACTTGGAAATTTTCCGACAGGGGAAAAAGTGAGTTATTGATATCCGTTCGAACTTTTTAACACGTTCTAAATTACCCGGAAAAAGTTAAACGAAGTTAAACTTTCCGATCAAATCAACGAGTTCCCAATACTTTCCAGAAAGTTCAACACTTGAGTAGAATTAAAAATTCCCAGAAGCATGAAAAAGTACCCAAGAATAAAGCCCTGAAGTATTAGCCCCTAACTCCTCATGTTGGCCGCGGAACCGCCGCCAAACGCATGATTTGGCCGCGGTTCCGCGGTCACGTGATGGTGTTATGGCTTCGTACTTCACAGTAATTCTTAGAATTCGCTGCATGATTTTCTGAATATTTTTAATATGAAAAATTTCAACTTTTAAATTTTTTTCCAGAAACTAGGATTTATCGGGGTTTCGGAGTTCGATCGGACTTCTAACTTCGTCTACTCATCGCCTAATGCTCTAGCTTGGCTCTGATACCACTGTAGAGTTAGCTTAGCACCTTAGCAAGGTTTTGGCAAGCATCAATCATGCTACTTTAAAATTTTTGGGGTGCTAAACAAACCCTAACCAAAATCTTAACTAGAGTATTAGGATAAACAAGCATGTAAACAACTTTACATCTAAGAGTTAGGAATTACAACCTTTGTAGTCCGTTCCTTCACTTCTAAAGCTCCGTGTTGAGGTCCCTTCGCTGCGATCATCGAGTACCCGGAATCAAGAGAGGCTCCATGAAGAGAAAGATGCAAGCTTGCTTCCAATCTTCAACAACAAAGATGATCTACCTTGAAGAAACTCAAGCCCAAGCTCTTGCTTCACTAATCAAGTATTAGCAAAGTAAACACCCTAATCTAAGTAGCTAGAATAGATGAGGATGATGAAGTAGGAATTTAGCTCTCATTTATTTTCAATTTCTCACTCAAAATCATCACATACCAAAAAGCTAGTAAGCTTTTTCATGCAAGAAGAAGGAAGAAGAAGCAAATCCTTTTATGATGAATAATGAATTATTGTTTTTGGTTACAATTGCAACCATGAGTTAAGAATGATGGGCTTAACTCATGTAGAGAATAAACTATGGTTAAAAGGTTTGGGTTGGGTTAATAAATATCAACACAAAATATCTTAGCAAAAAACAAAAAGAAGCTTCATGAAGCTTCATGCAAAACCTAACCTAAATGCTAACCCAAATCAAACCTTAACTTGTTTAAACTCCACAAATCATGTTGCATTTGTAACCCTAACTTGGTACGATATTATATATCACATATATAATATATTTTTGTAATAAAAGAAAATAATACAATTAACATATATTGCATATATATCAATATATTACCCGGTGAGAAAATGAATCTTTAAGTGAGCTTATATTAGTTAATGTAACTTAATATATCACATATATAATTATACATTAAATTATCGAATCAACACTTGATCCGATAATCCGGCTATATCGCATATAACCGACTAATATAATCTGTATCAGTTCATCGAATCAACACTTGATCCGATGATCCGGCTATATCACACATACCCGGCCGATATCTCATATCGCGAGAATGGAATACGATATCTCATATCGTAATATTCTCGGTCCCGCACATATCACATATGTACTCCTACTCCTTTTTGCCTGAGCCAGGAAAGCTCTGCGTAGGACTCTAAAGAATCGTCAATACGCCGGCAGTAGGTGATGATCATATCAAACACCCATAAGCTGCAAACGGTCAGCTAAACATAACAGCCACACAGGTATTGAGCGATCAGAAAATCAATAAGCAAGCCTGTATATTCTCCTGCGAATCCAATCAGTAACACTTCCGTACAGTCCGGTCTCTTCGTCTGATATGTCGCATATCTTGCCTAGGGGTGGTAAACATCAGACCCCAGTAGCTTGATAAGTCGTGTCGATATGAGGTCCATAACAGTTTGAGAAACTACTGATAACACTTACCAGTAAATCTCAGCAACCCTGGCCAGGGATTTCCAGTTATAGCCAATCGAACACAGCGCAACATTAACTCCCTATACCGGGAGAGACGAAACCCCTCCTATCGCTCATTGCCTCCATGTGATTCGGGACTGTACCCAAAAGCCACCTTTTTGCATGCCCTCTTGGACGTGGTATGATGGAAATCAAAGTACAGTGGGAATCACACAAGACTCTATGACGATCTCGGGTATACAGACTAACCAGTACCAGTGTCACCAGAGAACTGCCATCTGACGTGAGGTATAATACCATCTGGGAGTTCTCAGCGAGTCCGTCTAGTGTACCCAGTCTCCACTGAGCACTCGTATACCTTCTCTGATGTCAAACACCAATGGATATGGGACCATCCATCGCCCATCATATGGGTCAAGAAGCGTATACGCTAGTCTACTCTAGAGTATCGATGCCCTGTCTCGGTACTCCAACGACTAGGAACATTTGAAGGATGTACTTGGCGACTACACTGTCCCCACTAGTATAATCTGCATCATAGTCCTGGTAGTCAAGAACTCATCCTAAGGGCTTTGCCAATATGTGACATAGAGATAATCAGAGTACATGTTAAGATAAAGAGTAACCAGATAGCATACTATCATGTCGAGCAAGAAAGTCCTCCCTATATATGTCCAAGCATCCACTACAATATACAACGTATGTACAGTAATGGCCTCTAGGGCATAAATATAACTAACAGTAGTGACTCATGGTCTTATTTTTTGAGCCATGTCATCTTTAGTGATTGATTATTGGGTGAGATTGTGATGGGAGGAGAGAGAGGGCAGCTACAAATGAGTGGGGTTAGCTCTTGCGTTGATTCATTCTATTTTGCTCCCTCACATTATTATCTCACACAATAACAAGCTTCTTTTTCTTCTTCCTTCTCTAGCTCACATTTTCTCCCATGGCATCATCTTTAACCTCCACTCTACCCATCTCATGTGTTGAGAATCCTAGAGTGTTAAGAGACAAAGTTATCACACACATTCTCTACTTCACCTTGGACACGTCGGCTAGCAAACTTCGTGTCCGAGTTGCTTCGGTTCGAAGCGGGAGCCCGTAAAAGGATTCATCGACGTGGTTCCCTTTCCGATGAGGAGATTGGAGATCGAGCGAGATCGGAGATGCCGCAAGGAGCTAAAAATGGTGGCTAAAGACCGAAGGACACGGATCAATCGGTATTGCTTTTCTAACCCTCTTTAGATTGCTAGTTTAATGTTAATGGTTTGTTCTGGATTAAAGTCTGCGTTAGCGCCAGTTTCAAGTTTATGAAAAGTTTTTGTTTCAGCATTTTGGCCTTGGATTGATGGCCGGGGCGCTTTCGTAGACTTACATAGACGAGATATGCGACATATCAGACGAAGAGACCGGACTGTACGGTAGTATTACTGATTGGATTCGCAGGAGTACTAGCAGGCTTGCTTGTTGATCTTCTGATCGCTCAATACCCGGGTGGCCGTTATGTTTAGTATACCGCTTGCGGCTTGTGGGTGTTTGATATGATCATCATTTACTGCCGGCGTATTGACGAGTCTTTAGAGTCCTACACAGGGGTTTCCTGGCTCAAGCAAAACGGAATAGGAGCATATATGTGATATGTGCGGGACCGAGATTGATACGATATGTAACGACCATGTTTTCTAATACCTAATAAAATATATTTTATTTAAATTTCTACTACCAAATAATTATTTATGTGTTTCTTTTATAGAAGAATAATTTTTAAAGAAATGTTAATAATTTTCAAAGCATCGAAATATGATTAAAGGAATTTTCTAAAATCTATTTATTATTTTTGTAGGCTTAAAATGTTTTAGTAAGATTTTATAATGCCTTAAAATAATCTACATATTTTTATTATCAATTAAAGTAATTAATTCGTAATTAAAAATATTTTAAAGGATAAACTAGATATTATATAATTTTAATAACTAGCTAAAACCATAGAAATGAATATATCATTTAGTTTTAGCCCAAAATTATTTTTATACTAAAGATAACAATAAAACATAATTTCTGAAATTTTCCTATAATTTTTCCGTATTTTAAAACATTTTTACCAAAATTTTCAAAGTCAAATCAATATTTTTAATTAATCTGCTGATTTTTATTTTTATTAATTTTATTTTTAAATTTTTTTTAAAACCTTTTAGCCTGGACCGTTGGATCTGCAGATCCAACGGCCTAGAGCTTCACGGCGGCGCCCACATGGTGGGGACCACGCGAAAGCGCGTGGTCTCCTTACGCAGTTGCGAGCGCGTCGCGAGGCGACGGCGATGGGACTGGCGGTGCGATCTGTGCCGTTGGATGCAGATCCAACGGCCACGATTCGAGGCGGCGGGTGCAATCATGAGGAAATCATCAGCAATCATGGCCGGCGCAGATTTTGAGGATTTTTTTAACAGTTTTTGGATTTTATGGTTGGAAATGAGACCCTATAAATAGACACCTTCAAACACTGATTCCTCACACCTCAGAACTCCAAAAATTCTGAAAAAAATATCGGTGCCTTCGTATCGACGACGCCGACGCTACGGCTCTACCCAATCGCCGAGGAAAAATTGAGACGCGAAGCTATTGAGGATTTAGTATGAGCCTACGTTTTCAACCCTTCGGCATCCGACTCAAACACATGGTAGGATCCGCCTCTCTCCCCTTTTCCTGTCACCTTCTTCTCTATCAATAATCTAGTTCCAACTTATAATCATCAACCCCTATTTAAAATGGTGTTATAATATTCGTGTATACCTATTTCCTTGTACCCTCGATAATGATAATGTTAATCCATATTTTAAAACGGTGTTTAATTTTCCTCTATACCCAAAACAAAATATATTGCACACTCATACTATCTAGAATCTCACATGCTTAATGTTATAACATATGAATTGTCATTTCACCTCTGACATACCCATACCATAAAAATGATCTCGAAATAGGTTACTTCCACAAGATACCCTCGTTTAATTAAAATATTATATTTGTTTAAATAATCATAAGAAATAAAGAGATGTGAAATAAATATTTTAGATACAGCATACGTATATTTTACTTACAAATATTTTTAAACCTCTCCAACCTTTTTGAAGAAGAAAATATTAAATTTAAATAACGATATCTTTTCAAAAGGAATATTTAGTATTCTTTAAAAGGTAATTTTAAAATAACACCAATCTAGGACAAAAAGAAAGGTTGTAGGCATCGATCATTTATCTAAACCAGACTTTGTGGTGCCTAGGCTAGACAAGTGGGAAAGGTAATTTTAAAAGGCTCGTCTCACGGTAATTCGTGAGCAGATCCCTCCTTTCCTTACTTGTGCTTACCTGGCCACAATTGGCGGTGAAGAGGCGATTTGAGGACCTCATAACTTGTCCTTTTGGAACAGTTAGGAGCAGTCTAGATTTTCAAATAAAAACCTCTTGCAACTTGTCCTTATAAAAACCTCTTGCAAGAGATTTTCAAATAAACACCACAACCTTTTATCGAAAGGATATTTTCTGTAAAACATTATGCTTTTCCAAAATAATAAATATCTCAAATATCATAGTTTTTGTTAGAAGTAATAAAAGATAATTAAACACTATTATTTTTTTTTAACTAAACTTTCCCTAAGATGAGACGAAATACTTTACGAACCCTAGAAAATAAAACGAGTGGTTGTGGAAGGCCATATTAAACGAGATCAATACACTTTCTAAAATTTCCAGTTTATGACAACATGACACATACAAAACATGATACGGTTAGGGTTAGAATACGCGGACCTAGATATGGAATACTTTATGAAGATCCCTGCAGACAGGGTGAACAGTCCAATATATAGGCGACTATACAAATATGAAGATCCCGATATTCCGGGTGAACAGTCCAAAATGTGGACGACTATACAAATATGAAGATCCCGATATTCCGGGTGAACAGTCCAAAATGTGGACGACTGTACAATGTGGAAATTCCATGCCTAGAGGTATACGCACTAACTCTAATTCGTCAAAACCTTTATACTGAATCACGGGGATGGGTAGTTTGATTAGGCAAGGATAATTCGGAACTCAGATTCCCATACTACTCGATCATGATCCCGGGAAGTGAAACGGTACATTTCACTTCCCCAGTTGTTGTTCCGTGGCCACAACGGAATAATCACGAGTATCCGGACCCTTGTTTAACAAACTAAAACATTTACAATACCTATTGATACTTAACACTAAACCCACATCATGTGATATACCAACCTGTTACCTTATCTACCTTTCTTCATGAGACACGAGTTATTCAGTATCTTGGATGTGGATATTTTACCAGTTTAGACTTGTTGTTTATTATGGAACTGAAGGGTGGTAATACCTGTGCACTTGAGTGATATTCACGCTAGATAAAGCTCCATCGTAGTCATGGAACACCTTTCGGGGATGTTCACGCTACCATATTGTTTGCCATCCCAGGCACGAGCACCAGCTCATATTGCTTCCAGCTAGTCATGGGATACCTCAAGGATACGTGTATGTTCACCCGTCAATTCCATCCATACACACCTTGTTTAACCTGATCTAACTCTTAGATTGAATATCCGTTTGACTTGACTTGAACCTTTACCAAACATATACCTCACACAACCTACTCATATTCACATATCTAATTTGTATATAACCTCATACCTTTATACATATGTACATCATATTCATTATATACACCTGTTCGTTTCTATACCTTTACTTCCTTATGAGGCAATCCTACCCGAGTATAACTCGCTGACGGACCTTCCTTTTCTTCCTCTATCTTTGGAATGTCCGTCAGATAAGAATGAGTATTATAGCGAAGATCAAGGTGTGAAGCCAACTTATGAAGATTATGCAGACTGGACGATGGAAGATTAGCTAGATTTAATTTTTGCCGTTTGCCCACATGTTTAGGGCTTTTGTTTATTCTCGATGTAATTAAACTACTTAGTTTATTTTACCCTTTCTTTTGAGATGTAACAAAGTTTGGTTAATGGAAATAAAATGCCTTTCGCTTTTATTATTTTTGTTTTGGTACACATCCTGCATGTTAAATATTCATACGCTTAACGTAACTGTATTGAATAGACCACCTTCAATACAGTTAGGTTGCGGACCATGCCACGTCATCCTTCTCCTTCTTTTGGGAAGCGGGGCGTGACACGATATGAGATACCGTATTCTATTCTCGCGAATTGTGACATTGGTCGGTTATATGCGATATAGCCGGGTTATCGGATCAAGTGCTGATTCGATAAGTTGTTACACATGATATTTGTCGGTTATATGTGATATAGCCGGATTATTAAATCAAGAGTTGATTTGATAATCTAATGTACAATTATATATTAGATATATTACATTACATTAACTAGTATTAGCTCACTTATGATTCTTTTCTCACTTGGTTTGTACACATTGTATATATGAGATATGTATATTTGTGTACATGAATTGTGTCATGCTTGATGATACATACAAAATGGGTGTATGAGACTTAAACCATGGTAGGGTTAAGTTAGGCTTTTTATTTATTTCTTAAGTTATAACAAAAGAGAGAAGACTTGGTCAATGTTGTCAAGCTTGGATGAAACTTGTAAAAATATTGACAAAGTCCACTCTTTTGTCTAGCTTAGGATATTTTGTTAACCCAACCCTTAATCTTAGCCCTTGGTTAATTCTCTACATGAGTTAAGCATGAGGGCTTAACTCACCCATGGTTGCAATAATTCATTCTCACTTGATGAGTTGCTTCTTCTTCTTCTTCCTCAAAGCTGATATGATAAAAAGTGTGAGAAAATAAAATCTAAAGTGAGCCCACTTCCTACTTCATCATCCTCTGCTACTTGCCATTTAGTATAGGATGTTTGCTTCACTAATTCCATAGTTAGTGAAGAGATAGCTTGGGTTAGTGTCTCCTCGATGTAGATCATCTTGATGTGATCAAAACTCCGTCGCAATCACGTAGCGTACGCGGATACTCGCCGGGTAAACTTACTAGATAGCCATGCCCTATAGCCCCGACCAAGTGACTGTAGGAGAACCCCATCGCCAAAAGTATCCGTTCGGGTGCTTGCGGCAGCGGTGTTCCGCCTTAATGCACTTCGTTGACGGTATCGGGGGGTGCGGCCGTCTATTAAAGTTTCCAACGAGCATTCGATCAGGATGTCTGGAATCTTGTTGAATTGCCCGACTAGATATTAAAAGGTGTTTTGAATATCGAGACTAAAATGTGGGGTTTATAATTGTTAGGCATGTGATATCTAAGGAATTCAATTGGTTAGGCATGCAATCCAATATATGTGATATATTGGGTTTATGATGTCTAAGGTGGTTACGGATTCCAACTGCTGTAGTTTTCACTTTCTTTTCTGCGACCGTAAGTGTAATATGTGGTGTATATGCCAGTTTCGGTGCTATATGTCAACGACAATTGGGATACGCATATTTACTTATGTTGATGATATGTGATGTTTTGTGTTGTTTTGATATGTTATATTGGATCGTCGTGTTTGAATAGCCAGGGGTTTTATGTGAGATAAGAGTTTTTCATTTTCATTCATGTAAAATTCATTGTATGTAATATTCTTTTATTGGGACACTTCCTGGTGAAGGATGATGTCACCATTGTATATTATTTACTTTTCCGCATTAGGATAGACCCAAGGCGGGGAGCACAAGTAGCCGGGTTCTAGAGTCCAGTGGGAGACCATCTCGAGGAGTCGAGACCGGATCTCCTAACTCTAGAATTGGTAGGGTTGTTTGCCGCTCTCGTAGGGGTCTAGGGATGTGGGATTGGCTATTCATCACGACCGTGGAATCCGTGTTTTATACAGGCTTAATTTAAAACCCGGAAATCCTAGTATATCCAATATTTCATATGTTTTATTCTGCTGCGATATTCTGTGATGTGATCATTGATTATATTCCGAGATGAATGCTTATGTTATATATATATGATATATATATATATTATATATTGTTGCTTTCGTTTCATATGTGATGCTTAGGAAGCATAATAAATGGGACTTCATTAATGAGATTAATGAAATAAAAGAAACCTAAAGATGTTGTAGAAACTTGTCTCGAAAACAGGTAGCTCTAGTTCTTGCTTTGCATAGCGGTATTCCTTGTAGAATATCCAGCACCTTATTCGATAAGGAAAGAGCCGAGATCCCTTCACCGGGAGTGACCTCTTTAGCAAAACTAGTAGATGCTACAAACTCGGTTTGTCTTTTGATTACTTTTTTAGTTTTTGCTTTGCATAGTGGTATTTGTGAAATATCCTGCACCTCATTCGACGAGGAAAGAGCCGAGATCCCTTCACCGGGAGTGACCTCTTTAGCAAAACTGGTAAAAGCCTCAAAAACACTCCTTTACAAAATCACTCGATTCTACGACAATATCAAGTTCATTACGCTCATGGTTTTCTTAAAAACCTGCGTAGCCCTCCGTCATTTCAGATAAGTTTTATTTAGTATTCGTGCTGCAGTAGTTTGGCCTCTGTCAAGGCGTAGTGTACGGTAGCTGATTAGTGCTTATCTGCTAGCATATGATGCGTTGGATTAGGGTATTCGTACGGCGTAGTTTGGCCTCCGTCAAGGGTCGTGCGGGTAGGTTTAATTCAATCAGAAAATGACGGGTTGAACTTGACTAGTGGACTATGGGTAGTTTGGCCTCCGTCAAGGTCATAGAACGCTAGGGGTAAAAACCATTATCGGGAATTTCAAGTGTTGAAATATGCAATGAGATTGCATACCTTCTATGAGATAGTTGGATCTCGATACCCACTGCGAGTAAGAGTTACTCCTGAGAGAGTTTTACACATTACAATTAGCCGATCAAGTAGGTGTCTAGAAAGGTGTCAACGGGTTACGCCCCTGGGAAAATGAGGTTTATTTTAATTAGGTCCGTGCGAAAGCACGAAGAACCTCCCTCAAAGTACCGGCACTGGCCTGGCTGAAAGATTGGTGAACTTGTAGGGTGTAATTAATCCCGGCTAGTTTTTCCTTTTAGGATTTGAAGGAAGATTTAACTAAAATAGCGGGAGCCATCCTGATTAGATAAATTAATAACAATTCTAATCTTGCAAGAGCATACGCTGAATGTTTTCTTCTCTCTCTCTCTCCAGGTAGTGACCATGTCACGCCTTAATCAAGATAATAATACGGATGTATTAACCGAACCCGCTTGTTATACCGTGCTAAGGAACGTTGGTCCCGCTCCAACTTATAATTATTATAAGACCGAGCAGGAAATAGGGGATTACCAGAATTCCCGTGCCGCCCAAACGAAGAAAGTGCATGCTGATGCATCATCTTCGGGTGTGTTCATTACCGAGAACTGTTTTTCAGTATCCTCTATGTCCTGGGTATGAGATACTGGATCAGGATCCTATATATGTAATTTGTTACATGGGCTACAGATAGGTAGAGAACTGGGAATGGGTGATAAGTTTCAAGAGTTGGAAATGGTGCAAGTGTTGCAGCCAAGTTTGTTGGCAGTTATCACCCTGTATTACCAAATACATTGATTTTGAACGAATGTTATTAAATACCGAACCTGATATACAATATCATATCAGTCTCTTTATTTAGTAAAGAAGGATATAATTTTGTATTGTTGGATAATGTTTTGAACATTTCCTATATCAAGAGTTGATCGGTTCAGGCACGTTATCTAAAAGTATATACGTTCTAAATCAAACTACAGTTCTTAATGTATAGAACACACACAAGAGGAAGAGTTCAGAAATGAACGAATCCTTCTTGAGGCATTATAGACTAGGTCATATCAATGCGACTCGACTAGCTGAAGTTACATAAAGATGCATATTTAAATCAGTTTGAATTTACATCTTGTGAAACTTGCCAGTCATGTCACAAAGATAAGATGACCATAGCTCCGTTTAATGGAAACAGAGAAAGAGTTAGGTGAACTTTTGGGATTGATACATGATGATATATGTAGGTCCCCTGTCTACATATGCCAAGACTGGTTCTTTGTACTTCATTACATTCACTGATGATCTCTCAAGATTCGGACAAATGTTCCTGTTGAAACATAAGTATGAAGCTTTGGAGAGATTCAATGAATATAAGTCAGAAGTAGAGAACCAAAACGGGTATAAGTATTATGTCCTTTGATGTGATCAGGGAGGAGAATACTTGAGCACGGAATTCTTGAACTATTCTAAAGGAGAATGAGATTCTCTCTCAGCATTACTCCTCCGTATACACCACAGCACGTCGGTGTATCGGGGCGGAGCAATCGCACCCTATATGATATAGTGTGCTCTATGATGAGTACTACTGAGTTGCCTATTTTCTTTTGGGGGTTATGCACTTGTGAAGCTGCATACCTATTGAATAGGGTTCCAATCAAATCAGGTGCCTACCACTCCATATGCGATATAGTATGGGAATAGCCCATATCTTAAGTAAGTTAAGATTTGGGGTTGTCCGGCCTATATCTAAAAGCAAAATCAGGAAAAACTCGAGGAAATGTCAGTTCTGTGGAAGTTTGTTGGATATCCCATGCATTCGCAAGGGAATATCTTCTACCAAACCGAGGAGCAAAAGGTGTTTTGTTTTCTCAGCATGCCACCTTTTGGAAAGGGAATTTCTTGTGAAGAAATTAGTGGTCATAAGGTAGAACTGGAAGGTGTTCCAACTATACAAACTACAGCTGATGATTTGGTAGAACCGGAGGATTCAACAGTTTCCAAAGAACCTCAGCCTCTCGGCCGATCTGGTAGGGTTCTTCATCCACCTGAGAGATTTTCAGTCTTCTCTATGACAGTAGGAGCAAGGATTGCATCATGAGATGATGACCAACTAGTTTCGAGCAGGCCATCAGGAGTGGGGACTCTGTAAGAATGGCTGGATGCTAAGCGATCTGAGATGGAATCTATGTACACCAACAAAGTATGAAATTTGGTTGCTTTATCTGAAGGGTTAAATCCCCATCAGAAGCAAGTATATCTTGAGAAGATTACTTGGTGTACATGGAAAAGTTGAGACTTTCAAAGCTATGCTTAAGTCCATCCAGATCCTACTTGCAATTACTACCTACCATGACTATGATATCCGGCGGTTGAGTGTCATGACTGCTTTTCTAAATAGTGATTTAGAAGAGAGCGTCTATAAGTACACAGCCGGAGGGCTTCGTAGACAGTTGGAGCAGCGGAAACGTGTGCAAGTTTCTTTATAGGATAAACCAGACATCGCAGAGTTGGAACGTTTGTTTTGATGTGGTAGTCAAAGAGTTTGACTTCATCAAAATGGTAGATGAACCTTATATATACAAAAAGGTAGTAGGGAGTATGGTGGTGATTCTCATATTGTACGTGGATGAAATACTCTTGATAGGAAAAGAGTTTCCTATGCTACGCTCGGTCAGTCTCCGCTTATCACATAGATTCTCCATATAGGATCAAGGTGATACCTCCTAAATCCTGGGTTTTGGATCTATGAGATAGATCTAATTGGATGTTAGTATTCTCACTAGGTGTAGTGAGATGGTATCAATCGATCGTAGAGAGAATTACTGGATAGTTTCCAGGATGATAAGTTCAACTGAATGTCAGTTACAGGCATTGTCTTTACCCTCAGTGGAGGGACGGTATGTTAGAAGAGTTCTAATCTAGATACCGTGACATACTAGATGATAAAGGCTGGATACATTGCTACCAAGGATGCTACCAAAGAGGCAGTCTGGATGTATATTAGTTTATGAGATGAACTTCGTTTCTACTATTATGTGACAATGGAGTTGTGGCTTTGGCCTAGGAACCCCTGTCCCATCAGAGATCCAGACATATTCTTAGGCAGTATCACCTGATCATGAAGATGGATGATCTCTAGGGAGATCGAGGTTAAGGAAAGTAGATACATAGGACAACACAGCGGATCAACTCACAAAGGCCTATTCCCAACATAGACTTTTATGGGATGGTTGAGTATGAGATACTTCAACCACTGCTAATTGTTGGGTATGAGATACTACAATAGATGGCCCTAGAGCAAGTGGGAGATTGTTAGTGATATGTATGCCCTAGAGGCCATTACTGTACATACGATGTATATTGTAGTGGATGCTTGAACATATATATGGAGGACTTTCTTGCTCGACATGATAATATGCTATCTGGTTGCTCTTTATCTTAACATGTACACTGATTGTCTCTATGTTACATGTTGATAAAGCCCTTAAGATGAGTACTTGACTACCAGGACTATGATGCAGATCATACTAGTGGGGACAGTGTAGCCGCTAAGTACATCCTTCAATTGTTCCTAGTCGTGGGTGTATCGAGACAGGGCATCGATATACCAGAGTAGACTAGCGTATAGCTTCTCGACCCATACAGATGGGCGATGGATGATCCCATATCCATTGGTGTTTGACATCAGAGATAGTATACGGGTGCTCAGTGGAGACTGGGTACACTGAACGGACTCGCCGAGAACTCTCAGATGGTATTATACCTCACGTCAGATGGCAGTTCTCTGGTGACACTGGTACAGGTTAGTCTGTAGACCCGAGATCGTCATAGAGTCTTATGTGATTCCCACCGTGCTTTGATTTCCACCTTACCACGTTTAAGAGAACGTGCAAAACGGTGGCTTTTGGGTACAGTCCCGAGTCACATGGAGGCAATGAGTGATAGGAGGGGTTTCGTCTCTCCCGGTATTGGGAGTTGATGTTGCACTATGTTCGATTGGCTATAACAGGAAGTCCCTGGCTAGGGCTGCTTTAGAGATATACTGGTAAGTGTTATCAGTAGTTTCTCGACCCATTATGAGCCTCATATCGACACGAATTATCGAGTTGCTGGGGTCTGACGTTTACCACCCCTAGACGAGATATGCGATATATCAGACGAAGAGACCGGACTGTACGGTAGTGTTACTGATTGGATTCGCAGGAGTACTAGCAAGCTTGCTTGTTGATCTTCTGATTGCTCAATACCTGGGTGGCCGTTACGTTTAGCAGACCGCTTGCGGCTTGTGGGTGTTTGATATGATCATCACCTACTGCTGGCGTATTGACGAGTCTTTAGAGTTCTACATAGGGGTTTCCTGGCTTAAGCGAAATGGAGTAGGAGCATATATGTGATACGTGCGGGACCGAGATTGATACGATATAAGATACCGTATTCTATTCTCACGAATTGTGACATTGGTCAGTTATATGCGATATAGCCGGGTTATCGGAACAAGTGTTGATTCGATAAGTTGTTATACATGATATTAGTCGGTTATATGTGATATAGCTGGATTATTAAATCAAGAGTTGATTTGATAATCTAATGTATAATTATATATTAGATATATTACATTACATTAACTAGTATTAGCTCACTTATGATTCTTTTCTCACTTGGTTTGTACACATTGTATATATGAGATATGTATATTTGTGTACATGAATTGTGTTATGCTTGATGATACATGCAAGATGGGTGTATGAGACTTAAACCATGCTAGGGTTAAGTTAGGGTTTTTATTTATTTCTTAAGTTATAACAAAAGAGAGAAGACTTGGTCAATGTTATCAAGCTTGGATAAAGCTTGTAGAAACATTGACACAGTCCACTCTTTTGTCTAGCTTAGGATATTTTGTTAACCCAACCCTTGGTCAATTCTCTACATGAGTTAGGCATGAGGGCTTAACTCACCCATGGTTGTAATAATTCATTCTAACTTTATGAGTTGCTTCTTCTTCTTCTTCCTCAAAGCTTTCTAGCTTCAATGGAGATATGAGAAAAAGTGTGAGAAAATAAAATCTAAAGTGAGCCCACTTCCTACTTCATCATCCTCTACTACTTGCCATTTAGTATAGGGTGTTTGCTTCGCTAATTCCATAGTTAGTGAAGAGATAGCTTGGATTAGTGTCTCCTCGACGTAGATCATCTTCGGCCTCGAAGTTTTCGAAGCAAGCATGTTCGTTTCTTCGTAGGAGCCTCTCTAGAGTCCGGAGTTCACGATCGCAGCGAAGGGACGACTACACGGAGCTAGTGAAGTGAAGGACCGGTCTATAAAGGTTGTATTCCTTGCTCAATTTATTTTTGCAAAGTTGTTTGCATTACTTTCCGTCGATTTGTAGTTAACGATTTTTAGTTAGGGTTAGCTAAAACGGCAAGTTTTTGAATTTGGAATGGAAGATGCCTCCCGAAACCTTGCTGCCGTCCTAGGTAACCCTGCATACTCATCCTTCTGCCGGGTCTCATAGTCTAGAACAACAGTAATGGCAAGTCTAGGTAAACAAGAACCTCCCTGTCACCGTCCTTGAGGATACTGGAGTACCTCTCGGGTGCCTGAGGTTACCCACCATACCCGCGGAGTGGCTAATGGAATGTCTTACCTGATTGAATCTTTAGGTTCTATTAAATTTTTGGTAATCGTCTGCGGTTCTGGAATCACTTCCAGTTTTACCATACTCCCACTACCGTTTTCTGAAAAAATCCATTTTACTAAAACTGTAGCGAGTCAAGAACAATATAACTATTGATCTTCTAGATGGTAGAAAGTTAACCCTCGTCAAAGCCCGGGTTAACCTACAAACTGCCATTTCAGAAACGTGCCTTGAGTTATCCAGAGTCTGGTTTTAAGCATAAGCCGGAAAACTCCTCGTACCTTAACATCGTTAAGATATGAACCATTTTATATACAATATAGAAACAGAGGCACTGATTTAATTGGAACCAGATTCAAATCATGCAGCTGTCTCCAGTGCATGTCAACTAAATGGAGAGAGGCCGATCAACATTACTCAACTTAGGAGTGCATTCAAATATGAGTAACCTGAAAGTGAAACAAGTTTCTCAAAACCATTACTATCAACTGAATACCAAACACAAGTATCTACATCTTCGATCACCTTGAAGAATCCCGATACTTGCGACACCTGGTTCTCTACTTTATTCTTGTACCTATAACTTATCAAAACTTAGACTTTGTATTTCTACGAAACACGTGTCTAAAACTTGAGAAGTCACAAGTAAACAGAATATAGTACGAGGACCAACCCCTTTGTCCTAATGGACACTGGACAACATACAATACTTTGTATAAGTCCTCTGAGTTTAATAACTCAAACCCTGTGCGTCGTAGGTTGAAAACTGTACTATAGTTATGAAGAATTATACCGCTGTTGAATGCTCCTTACCTAACCATCAACTGATATAGGTAATTGTCATAAACATAATTTCAAAAAGTTATATCTCACTTTATAAAATAAGCGTACAGATATATCAGTTTGAAATTGGTGCATAACAACGGATATTCAAAACCAAATATTTTCTGTACGG
This sequence comes from Agapanthus africanus, assembly GCA_030015575.1. Classification (NCBI taxonomy): domain Eukaryota; kingdom Viridiplantae; phylum Streptophyta; class Magnoliopsida; order Asparagales; family Amaryllidaceae; genus Agapanthus; species Agapanthus africanus. The sequence continues at coordinate 308,330,711 of CM057342.1, forward strand.
CAAAAACCCATGCGATTTCCTCAAATATTACCAATTACAATGAATTCCGATATAATGAGGATGATCACCTAATTCCCAATAATTTACTCCCACTCATCATTTGTAAAACCATACAGATGTGAGAATCAAACCTGGTAAATACATACCCTGGAGCAAGGGCTAATTGGAAAATCAGTTTTCAATTAACAACGCATAGTGAAACTGAAACATGAAAATATTTCGAAGGGGTATCCGGGTATTCCTAGTAATACCTCTTCCATTATCCAGATTCATGACTGTAACCATATATTTCTTTTCCATCTCTCCAAATCCCTTTATTTTTCTTTAGTCGTTACCTTCTGTACACCATCGTTAGGCTAAATAGTTTTCTTCCTTCCCTACCGTTCGGCACCAGCCTATGGTTTGGAAGAAGACTATCCAATAAGCGTAATAGGTGTACTCTCCTAATCCTAGGAGTACTCGCAATCTGAGAGAAGGTAAAGATAAAAGACAACTGAATAAAACTTATTCCATTTCTCCTGAACCAGAATCCATCCCCGAACTGGAACAAGTTCCTTCGAGTTCGTATATAACCATACGATGGATTATCCAATAACTGTGGATCTTCGTAGTGATACGGGGTGTTCTAGAGAAATACAAAGGTGAAGTAGGAGTGGCGATGAAATACGTGGTTTGGTCGTGAATGATAGCAGTCGCAATTTACTTTGCCCTCATTCTAATCCCTTTATTTGTCTTTAGTCGTTACCTTCTGTACACCACACTTAGGCTAATTGGTTTTCTTCATTCCCCACCTTTTGACACCTGCCTATGGTTTGGAAGAAGACTATCTAATAAGCATAATAGGTGTACCCTCTCCTAATCTTAGGAGCCCTCACAACCTGAGAGAAGGTAAAAGGAAAAGACAATTGAATAGTCCTATTCATTTTCTCCAGAACCAGAATCCATCCTCGAATCTGGAACAAGTTCCTTCGAGTTCGTATGTAACTATACGATGGATTATCCAATGGAAGTGGATGTTCGTAGTGATACGGAATGTTCCGGAGAAAAGCAAAGGGTAAAAGTAGGAGTGACAATGAAGTATGCAGCTCAGACAATCCAAAAGCCAGTGTTTTAAGAAAGTTCGGTTAACTTGGTCACTGAGTTATAGTATAGGGTCGGGCCATGGTCGCTGCCAAAGAGAGAGAGAGAAAAGAAATACTCTGCGTGTACTCTAACCTAGATCAGAATGGTTAATCACTTTATCTAATCAGGATGTCTCCCACTGTATCCTCAAATTCTCCTCCAAACCTGAAAGAAAAATTAGTCGGGATCACCTGAGGAGTAAACCAACTCATCAGTGGGATCAGGATCCAACTATCATCGCATGATAACGTAATGGAATCCACTCATGTTATCACACTCCAGAAGGTATGCGCATGCCTGGCAAGTTTCATGTATGTTTGAAACTCCCAATGTGATTTTTACCCCATGCTCTTATGACTTTGACGAAGGCCAACATATCATAAGTCACATGTCAAGTTCTACCCATCATTGTCCAGGTTAATTTGAACCCATCCGTAAATACCCTTGACGAAGGCCAAAATAGCAGTACGACTGTCCCAAACCAACACATCTATCTATACAACAGAAAAGTAACAAATAGCTACCATACACTATGCCTTGATGAAGGTCAACATACATAGCATGAATACTAAGTGTTACCCGTCTGAAATGATGGACGGCTATGAATGGTATTTGGCGAAAAACCTTTAGCGTAATGAACTTGATATCTTTGAAGGAACCGGATAGCTTTTTACAAAAATATAGTGGCGAAAATCTTTGCTAAAGAGGTCACTCTCGGTGAAGGGATCTTGGCACTTTCCCCGTAGAATGAGGTGCAGGATATTCTAACTGAATGCCGCGATACAAAGCAAAAGGTTATCGACTATAGTGAAGTTATTACCCTGACGTAAAACTCTGTCCAAGGGGTCACTCCCGATGAAGGGATCTCGGCCCTTGCATCGTCGAATGAGGTGCTGGATATTTATAACCGAATACCTCTGTGCAAAACAAAAGAGAACGTCCTTATAATAATAGCTTTTTGAAAATTGTTCCAACAACATCGAATAGGTCTGTTTTCCTTGCATTGATTTGAATCAACGCAGTCCTATCAGTTAATCACACCATAAAGAACGAAAATATGATGTACGTATATGCCATCCGCATTCGCCACCGGGTCCCGTCATCACCCGTTATGTTACATAACTAACGACAGAGCGGGGACTGGACTAGCGCGGGTGTAAAACATATACAACATCTACTAGTATATATTTCAATATATAATAATCGCTCCAGGTATGATAAATTCAACATCACAGAACAAGCGATAAGCATCACAGAACAATACAGATAATCTGGGAGCTCCGGGTTTCCTTTGAGCCGCAAATGAAACCCGATGTTCCTCTGGTCGTGTGGATAGCCTGTGCAATGAAAACCTAGACCCCTACGAGTGCGGAAAGTTACCCGCCAAAACCAGAAGCGAGGCAGCCCCATTCAGCAAAGTGAATGGGCCACCCGGCACTTCACGGAATCTGGTAACTTGAGCACCCCTCCTTGGATCAACCTATACCCCTACGAGCGCGGCGAATAGCCCGCCAATTCTAGATTGTTGCCCCTTCTTTCTCAATGCCATGAGATGCGGACCCGTTGTCCTCTAGAATCTGGCTATCCGTGCACTCCACCGCGGGATAATCCTAATACAGAAAAGAAAATATATACAATGGTGACATCGACCTCAACCCGGTCGTGCCCCAAAAGAATAATATACAAACAGGCAGTGACGGCAGTCCACATGTCGGATGCTCGCCCCGTGATATCAAATTACAAATATATCCAAACTGCACTACCATTGCACGCAAGCTATCCACCACGACAAATCCGCAACATCACAGCACAACACAGAACATCAACGTGAATGTCACATTCGCAAACCTGTCTAAAAGGACTATAGCGATTAGACAAGCTGTACCGATCAAATGACATTCACGGTCGCAGATAGTAATGTAAGTACTGCAAACTTTAAACAATGTTAGAAAATATCGACTTCGAAATAATCCCCGAAAAGCCCCAAACAACTAGATAAAACCATATCCAAACTGGGCTAAACAAACAACACCACTGAACCAACATTCCAGAGACAAGACCACATCCCAAAAACGAAACCCAAATGCCTCAAAATGGTCCGCCTCCTCGGATTTTTGGTGCTTGTGCTCGGCCAAAATCCGATGGATTGGTCTTGTATTTGGGGTACAGTCTATAGGTCACTTAAGTAGTCTTCTGCAGTTGTTTAAATAATTTTTAAAGACACTTATAAAATTGACAGAAACTGGAATTTTTAGTGCAGTGAATCAGGTTTGTTTCGGTTTCGATAGTTTAACATTGTCTAAACCAACTAGTATGCGGTTAATGGTTTGGCTCTGATACCATATAAGGCTACGGCAGTGCCCCGGCCGTCAATCCGAGACCAAATGCGGAACAAAAACTTTTCAAACCGGCGCTAACGTAACCCTTAAACTATGGATCGTGCCATTAACCGTATGCCAGTAAACTGTAAAGGGGTTTAAGATATTATACCGATCGATCCATATCCTTCGGTCTTCTTTCTCTTCCCATATCTTGTTGCGGCTGCCCCAACGAAGTTCTCTCTCCGATCTCGCTTGTCGAAGAGGCACCACGTCGAGGAATCTTTATACGGGCTCCCGCTTCAAACCGAAGCAACTCGAACATCAAGTTTGCCAAAAGAGATGACCAAGATGAAGTAGAGAAAGTGTGTGATTACTTTGTCTCAATACACTCTAGGGTTCTCAACATATGAGAGGGATAGAGTGGAGGTTGAAGAAGATGCCCATGGTGGAAGTTGTGAGCTCAAGAAATGAAAACCAGGTGAGCAAAAAACCTAGCTCTCAAATAAAAGAGATGGCTGCCATCTTTTGTTCAAGCGAGTGTTTAGATATTTTGTGGTGTGAAAATGAGCCTCATACACTCACAAAATATCTCTACACTCACACACTTACAAAATATCTAAAAGGCTCACATAAAATATCTTAGCCATGACAAAACCATGTCATGCCAAGAACGAGTCACAAATTCCACCACATTAAACATTTAATCTAAATGTTTAAATCAAGAAAAGAACATGGCATCAACTAAAGAAATCTTATAACGAATTACAAGAATACCCCTCACCTGTATATACATACCCGCATCCGTATTCCGACTGAATATGAATACTATGAGACGAAAGTAATTCAACAATCTAATATTAGGATCCGGCTTAAACCAAAGCCCACTAGTATGATCCGTCCGATCATGATCCGTGCATGAGTGCACGTATATGATCGAACCCTGCCATAAAACCATACGGCCTCTACAACGTTTCGCTCGAAATGGGAAATTTTCTGTGTGGGACTCTAAAGACTCGTCAATACGCTGGCAGTGGGTTTAACCACAAGCACATTAATTGCACTAGTTATACGTAATGGTTGCCCATGTATTGAACGAAAGGGAAGCTGATATGCGAACTTATCCTGAAACCTTACTGAGCCTGTCAGTGACAATATTCGTACAATCCGGTCCGTTCGTCTATGAGTATCGTATATCAGGCCTAGGGGGTGGAAAATGTCAGACCCCTAATAGCGGTATAAGTCATGTCGGAGTGTAGCCCAGAATACCCTGAGAAACTACTGGAATACCTACCAGTAAATCTCACTTGCCCTGGTCAGGGACTTTGTGTAATGGCTTTCCAGACACAACGCGATATCACCCCCAATATCGGGAGAGACGAAACCCTTGACGATCCGCTCACTGCCTCCATATGGCTCGGGACTGTACCCAACTAAAACCTGTTTGCACGACTCCTTTGAGTTGTGGTAGGGTAGTAATCAAAGCACAGTGGGAACTCACACGAGACAAATGATGATCTCAGGTCGATAGACTAACCTGTACACATGTCACCAGGGAACTGCTATATGACGATAAGTATAATACCAACTAGCATGTTCCCGGCGAGTCCGTCCGGTGTACTCATAACCCAATGAGAACCTGTATACGTCTTAGGTGAACCAATTGATACCAATGGCTTGTGAGACCGGCCATCGCCCCTCGTCGGGGTCTCGATCCGTATACACTAGTCTACTCTGGAGTATTGATACCTTGTCTCGAAACTCCCTCGACTAGGGACCTTTTAAGGATGTGCTTATAGACTACCCAACTCTCACGTATATGATCGCTATCATACTGCTGGTAGTCAAGCAAGAATCCTATGAGCTCTATCAATGTGTAATAGTGATCTGTAATGTCACCTAAAGCATGTTGTTCATATCAGATTTTTGCATTTTTATACCGCCCATTCTTGATCACATTGCATATAGGTAAGTACTCTTGATCCGTGTTTGCTAAATAATTACAGGTTATAGGTTCTCAGCTCTAAAAAGTGAAACTCGTGAAAATTCGCAACAAATTCAGGACTATGGCCAACAACAGATAAATACGGGTCTCCACTCACTATCCGTATGATGCAACATACCAGTTCAACGGACAAAATGGCAAATCATTGGTCATTTCATGCAAAAAGCACAAGAGGCAGCACAAGATCCAAGACTTCAACGCGGAGCTCAAGAAAATCAAGGCAAAAGTCCATATCATTTCAAATTTTTGGACTGCTGAAAATCTGGTAGAAAAATGAAGAGATTCTGAGAAACCAAGTGTACCAAACAGAAGAGAACATCAACATGGAGAACTCCAGAAAAAACGACAGGTTAACTCACCCAAAGGGCCGTGGATCCGCGGCCGAGTCAGCTTGGTATTGGATCGTTTTTTGAGGGTGTTTTTGTAACTTCATTTTTGATCAGATTGTATCCCTAGGGTTTCATGTATCTGCCTATAAATAGCCCAGTTCCAAGCCAAGTAAAGGGTACTTTTTTTGTATTAGATTTTAGGATAAGAGTTTGTATTATCTTCTTCCTCTTCATCTTTCTCCATTAAAATTGTAGTGAGCTTCATGAGTGATGATGAATAAAAGAAGAGTTCTTTTTTATTAACTTGCATGTCTTGTAATTGTGTTATTCTATTTGCTTGTAATTTTCATTTGTTAAACTAGTTGTTATTATTTGTTTGTTTGCTTTCTTTCTTTTTTCTCTTTTCCTTTATCCTTATAACAGTGATGCTTAAGTATGATCCTTACCAATGTGAGGTCTCAAATAGCTAGTTGTGATCTTTTAAACTCATTTTTTTCTATCTTCCTTCTTTGTTTTATTTTCTTTTTCTTTTTAATGGGTGAGTAGTTTCTCACTTGTTAGGATAGGATAAGGAAAGTTTGAGAGAAGGAAATCTCTCTCACTCTTTTCTTTACCCGACATCTTGATTCGGACTCCTGTTAATTGAACCACAATCCGCTCCCTACGGCACCCTATTCTACATGATAGCGGTGATTCTCTAATTAGACCGGTTATGGTTGAATTAACCGGAGGTTAATGCTAATAGCCAAAAACGGACGGACAAGGACCAAAAGGAAGGAACTAAGCGTTGGAAAGCCTAGCTTATACTAGACAGTTTACTACCTAGTCGTGCTAATCCCCGTTGTTGCCGATTACCGTAACACCAATATTAAGAGTGGCAACGAAAGAAGTGAGCGACTCCTAACTCAAACTAACCTAATCCTAACCCTAACAAACTCTCTTTATACATATTTTAGCACATAGTGAAACTATACAAACCTAGACAAATTAGACTGAACTCGTTAAAACAATAAGAAAAAGATTCCCATCTCTCCGTGGACCGACGCGTACTCAACCGGCTAGCTACCAAGCGAAACCGTCTTGATTGCGGTAACTAAATCTAAGCACGTAAAATCGTTAACAATCAAATGGCGCCATTGCCGGGGAGACGGTAGTTTATTTCTTTGTGTAATTTCGGGTTAATTTGTGAATATATATATAACCAAAAACAAAAAAAATATATTGTAAAAATCATCTTGTTATTTTTGATTCATTTCTGTGCAAGTGTGCAGGATAGAAAGAAGGTCAAGTTCAGTGCCAAAGTTGTGGGGAGTTAGAACCATATCCCGCGGCTACACCGCGGCGGATAAAGACGGAATCGTGGTTTGTTGTAAAATTCTGGAGCAAATTCAGTGACCAAATCAAGATTCAGGGGTTCTAAACAAGAAGAGGAGATGTCACTTAGCACAGAGAAGAAATCTAAAGCTCCAACTCGACTGTCAAGCCGCGGAACCATAGCGGAATTGCATGTTTGACCGCGGAACCGCGGTCAATCTGTGATGTCAGCAACCAAAATTCTCTGTGAGTATTCCAATCCTCTTCTCCCCTCCTCTGAACTCCACCGAACTATTCTTTCTGTAGTATTCTTTGCACAAACTCCATTCCCCTCTCTAATAAAACTGTTTTTGTGCAGGATTCTTTATGCCGCCGCCGAATAAATTTTTTGCAAGTGTTTTAGATTTTTGTTTGTTACTGTTTTGCATAAATAATACGGAATTTAAGGGGATATAACACCAATTCAGATTGGGTGGGGATTTCATCACCCTTGCTAAGACCCCAAAAATCATTAAAAGCATATGCATTACCCTTGAGCTTAATAAAAAATATCTAGACTCATCCAACTAAGGACTGTCGTGCTTAATAGGACAGAGGAAGGTTGTGGGTATTCGATCATTTATCTAAACTTGACTTTGTGGTGCCTATGCTAGACAAGTGAGAAAGGTAATTTTAAAAGGCCCGTCTTACGGTGATTCGTGAGCGGAACCCTCCTTTCCTCACTTGTGCTTACCTAACCACAATTGGCAGTGAAGAGACGATTTGAGGGTTATCTCACAACTTGTCACTTTGGAACAGTTAGGAGCAGTCTAGTGGACTTTGAAGACCATAGCTCTAGGAATGATTGTGCATGTTTTGACTGTGATTGTTTGAAGTTGTGCCATAAGTCTGTACATATTTTTGCAAAACTCTTTCTAAAAAAAACAGAAAAACAACAAAACAAAAACTTTTATAAAACTTGCCCTTTGTCGCCAGAATTCCATTTCACCTACCTTTCATCCACGTTTCTCCATTGACGTTTTCTTACCTTCACTTTCTACGCTTTGACTATACTAAACTCATTTAGTGTATGTCCGGTTGGACTCGGGACACTAGTGCCCGCCTAGTCCGCGTTACGTTAGTCGCTACCGACTACGCGATCGACTCCGACGTCGAAACTCTCTCCACGCCTCTTCATCCTTACCTTTGCCGGCCAACTCCGACGTTGACCGGGATTCTGTTCATACATCCTCACCTTCACCATCACCATCACAAAATTGTTCTTCTGAGATGTCAGGATTTCCTCCTAACATCCCTTTACCTCCCCCGGGACTGATTCCACCTCATCTGGGTGTGAATAACCCGCAACCACCTCCTGTTGTAGCGCCACAGCGAACCGCGCTCTAGGATCGTTTCTATCCTACTCGCTTTGCACTCCCTACCTGTATTTCACTTCTACCGGCTAATGGGGATAATTTCGAAATTAAGCCCCACTTCATCAACATGTTGCCCAAATTTCACGGGCTGGAATCCGAAGAAGCCTACATCTTCATCAACAAATTTCAGAACGTCTGTGCAATGATGAAGACAACCTAACTGACCGATGATGCTATATGGCTACGAGTCATTCCTTTCACTCTGTATGACCTTGCTGAGAAGTGGCTGTATAGCACCGCATCGCATTCCATAACTAGTTAGGATGAGTTTGTAAAAGCGTTCCTTAAAATTTTTTCCCAAATCACAAAACCGCGAGGATCCGAAACGAAATCAACCAATTTTCCCAGCTTCCTACCGGATCTTTTTGGGAGTACTTTGATCGATACAGACCTTCTTGTTCAGTGCCCTCATCACGGTATTGAGAGATGGCAACTTTGCCAGACCTTATATGAGGGAATGAATCCAACAACTAAGCTATTGCTGGAGATCATTTGTCAAGGCCATTTCCTATCTAAATCTGATGAGGAAGCTTGGCAATTCTTCGACGATCTTGCGGAATAGACGCTTCAGTAGGAGAGCACACGACCGAACACTTCTTCTTCTTCTACTTCTTCCGATCTCTCTAGGGCAGGCGTTCATCAACTCGATATCTCAATTGCAATGAAGGCCGAGATGGCAGCAATCACGCGAAAACTGGAAGCAATTAAGAGCAAATTCTCATCTCCTTCTCCTGCCCCTGCTCTTTCCCCTCGTACCATCTGCGCTTGTTGTTCTGATCCATCCCATTTGACCGAAGAGTGTCCTTACAACCCATCTTCTCAAGAACAGGATCAGGTCAATGCTGTATTTCAGCAAAGACTAAGAAATGATCCATACTCTTCCACTTAGAATCCCGGTTGGAGGAACCACCCCAATTTCGCCTGGAATCAGAACCAACATCAATTCTAAGGACACAACAACTTCCAAAGGCCTCCTCCTCCTCAACAACAAGCTCAGCAACAAACTCAACATCAATATTAGCAACCTTTCCAACCCCAACCTTTTCAAAATCCGACGAACAACTTTGCACCCAACAATTCTTTTCCTCAAAACAACTTTGTTCCATCAAACAACGATAAGTTTTCCTCAATATAACGGAGTCTGGAGGCGTTTGTAAAACAATCGACTCAATCCACCGCTAACATCCAGTCTTCTATTCAGTCTTTGGTGCAACACACTGATGCACACGGGCAAAGCATCAAGACCATCGAAGCCCAGATTGCACAACTGAATGCAGCTTTAAGCGAGCGAGAGAAAGGGAAGATTCCATCTCAACCGCTCCAAAATCCTGGTCACCCACATAATGTACATGTTGCTCTTGAACAACAGAACCATAATGTGAGTGCCGTGACTACGTTGAGATCTAGAAGGATGCTGCACAACAACATTGGCACGTGGATAAATGATGACACCCCAGCCGCTTCTTCTTCTTCTTCTTCGTCTTCTGAGCCTATTCTCCATTCTTCAAAAGGCTCTTCTTCTTCCGCTGCTCCAAACGGAGCCACATCTCACTCATCTAAAAATCCAGCTCTGGGATCCATTCCAACTCTACAATCTCCTCCACAAGCATTGTACTCAACCAATTTAAAAAACGTTTCATTTCCAAACCGGTTGAGATCCAATAAACAAAATCCACAAATGGAGAAGATTCTGGAGTTGTTTAAACATATTAACATCAACATTCCCCTCTTAGACGCAGTCCAACAAGTCCCTTCCTACGCAAAAATCTTGAAGGACTTGTGCACTAAGAAGAGGAAATCTCAGGTTCCCAAGATGGTTTTCTTAGCTAGTGCCGTGAGTGATGCTCTTACCCAAACTTTACCTCAAAAACGGAAGGACCCTGGCTGTCTTACGATTTCAATAACCATTGGGGATAAGAACATCAACCGTGCACTTTTGGATCATGGTGCCAGTGTTAATCTGCTTCCGTATTCGGTATATGAGAAACTAGGTGTAGGAGAGCTGAAACCCACACACTGTAGGCCGACCGATCTATCACCCATCCTAGAGGTGAGCTAGAGGATGTGTTAATAAAAGTAGGGGACTTCATCTTTCCCGTTGACTTCATTTTTTTAGATACACAACCTGTAGCTAACCCCCGGAATCAAATTCCGGTGATACTCGGTCGTCCGTTCCTTGCAACCTCAAATGCTATGATCAATTGTTGAAATGGTTCGATGAACCTATCTTTTGGAAACATGACAATTGAACTCAACATTTTTAGATTAGGGAATCAGACCTCCGAACCTAATGCTCATATACTCGATATTTGTTCCATCCAGGAGATTGCCTCAGAGGACTGTGAATTCGAGGAATTCTTGTTCGATCACAACAATCTTGATGCCACTAGTGTGTTCCTCTTTGAACCTGCTGCTGCTTCCTCTCCCGACGATGATTATGAGCGTGTTTCACTTTTTCAAACGATCTTAGCTTGTCGCCACCTGAGTCTGAATCTTTCGCATTTTCGGATGCGTTAGTTGAACCATCTAACTCGGTCGCATACACTCGTTTTGAGCCTCTGTTAGAATCCTTTAAGTTCGACACATTTTCGCCAACCTTGCCTTCAATCGTTTTACCTCCAACGCTCGAACTCAAGCCGTTGCTGTCTCACCTTAAGTATGCTTACTTAGGTGAGAATGAGACCCTCCCTGTCATCATCTCGGCTTCTCTAGCTCTAGAGCAGGAGAAAGCCCTTCTCACGGTCTTGTAAAGCAATCAGCAAGCTTTTGGCTGGACAATGGCGGACATCAAGGGGATCAGTCCTCTGATAGTTGAACATCACATTCATATGATGGATGATGCCAAACCAGCCAGGGATCCACAGAGGAGACTTAATCCAGTCATGAAGGAGGCTGTGAAAAAAGAAATCGTCAAATGTCTGGATAGTGGTATCATTTACCCTATCTCAGATAGCCAGTGGGTCAGTCCTATACACGTTGTCCCTAAGAAGTCGGGCATAACGGTCATTACCAACGAGGAGAACGAGTTAATCCCTACTCGCACCCAGACTGGGTGGCGAGTATGCATTAATTATAGAAAACTCAACGCCGCAACGTGGAAGGACCACTTTCTGCTACCATTCATTGACCAAATGCTCGAACGATTGGCTGGACATGAGTACTACTGTTTTCTGGATGGCTACTCTGGCTACAACTAGATTCCCATCGCCGAGAAAGACTAGGACAAAACCACGTTTACCTGTCCTTTCGGCACGTTTGCATATCGACGCATACCCTTTGGGTTATGCAATGCTCCCGCTACCTTCCAACGGTGTATGATGGGAATTTTCTCAGATATGGTTGAGAAATTCTTGGAGATATTCATGAATGATTTCTCCATCTTTGGCGATTCCTTTGACGAGTGTCTGCAACATCTCGACGCTGTCCTTACCCGATGTAAGGACAAAACCCTCACTTTAAACTGGGAGAAGTGCCACTTCATAGTGCACGAAGGTATTGTCTTAGGACATATCATTTCACAAAATGGCATTGAGTTTGACAAAGCGAAGATTGAGGTCATTTCAAATCTCCCTCCTCCCCGATGCGTCAGAGACATCCGAGCTATCCTTGGCCACGCCGGTTTTTATAGACGGTTTATCAAGGACTTTAGCAAAATTGCTAGACCCTTGACTCTTCTGCTGGCCAAGGATACCACATTCGACTTCAACTCAAGCTGTATAACTGCGTTCGAATCGCTAGAAAGCTCACTCACCTCTACTCCCGTTCTTTCTTCACCTGACTGGACGTATCCCTTTGAGATTATATGCAATGCATCTGACTTTTCTATCGGTGCAGTCCTAGGACAGCACATCGATAAAATGCCGCGTATAATCTACTATGCTAGCCGGACCCTGAATGATGCCCAACTGAATTACACAACAACCGAGAAGGAATTCTTGGCTGTTGTGTTTGCTTTAGAAAAATTCAGGCCTTACTTGATCGGCTCTCCAGTCATTGTCTACACAGACCATTCAGCTCTGCGACATCTTTTTGCAAAGAAGGACACAAAATCTCGGTTGATACGTTGGATCCTCTTACTCCAAGAATTTGACCTTGTCATTAAGGACAAAAGAGGATATGAAAACGTAGTGGCCGACCATCTTTCATGACTTCCTTCTTCATCGACGCTTCCACTTCCAATCAACGACGTTTTCCCCGACGAACAACTCTTGACAGTATCATGCGAACCCTGGTTCGCAGTTATTGTGAACTATTTGGCAACAGGATTACTACCGAATGAATGGTCAAGTCAGGACAGACTTAGATTTCTATCCCAAGTAAAACACTTTTACTGGGACGAACCGTACCTGTTCAAGTACTGTCCCGACCAGATTATTCGTCGGTGTGTTCCTGATAATGAGTTCAAGAGTATGCTGTCGTTTTGCCACGATCAAGCGTGTGGCGGGCATTTTGGTCCAAGAGACAGCCGAGAAAGTCTTGCAGTGCGGCTTCTACTGGCCACAACTCTTCAAAGATACTGATGATTACTACAAGACTTGCTCCCAGTTCCAACACTTGGGCTGGATATCCAGGAGAAACGAGATGCCGCTCCAACCAATCTTGGTTGTCGAGATTTTCAATGTTTGGGGAATTGATTTCATCGGGCCGTTTCCCAGCTCTTTTGGGAACCTGTATATTCTTCTAGCTGTTGATTATGTCTCTAAATGGGTCGAGGTTGTGCCAAGATGGACGAACGACAACAAGGTTGTCGTTAGATTCCTTAAGGAGAACATCTTTTCCCGGTTCGGGCACCCCCGCGCGATCATTAGCGACAATGGAACGCATTTCTGTAATAGGACTTTCGAGGTCTTGATGCGAAAATACTCCATTAATCATAAGCTATCCATGCCCTACCACCCCCAAACATGTGGGCAAGCCGAAGTTTCTAATTGGCAAATCAAATAGATTTTGGAGAAAATGGTTTTCAAGAACCATAAGGATTGGTCTTTGAAACTCACTGATACCCTTTGGGCATTTCGAACTGCTTATAAGACTGATCTTGGCATGTCTCCTTATCGGCTTGTTTACGGAAAGGCTTGCCACCTTCCTATGGAAATCGAGCATCGCGTATTTGGGGCGATCAAGGAGCTGAATCTAACCCTTAAAGATGCGTGCAGCTATCGGAAGCTGCAGCTCAACGAACTGAACGAGCTTCGGGATGAAGCTTATGAAAACGTGGTTGTCATTAAGAACCGAATGAAAGTGTTTCACGATAAACACCATACGCGCAAAACTTTCACACCTGGACAACAGGTGTTTCTTTACGACACTCGACTACATTTCCATCTCGGTAAGCTCAGATCTCATTGGAAAGGACCCTTTTTTGTGCAGACTGTATATCCGCACGGCACGGTGGATTTGGAGAATCCAAAGAACGGTTCACTTTTCAAGGTGAACGGACACAGGGTAAAACCATTCCTCACTGCAGACCCATCAGAGGAGTTCCTGATGTTGCAGAAGCCGGTTTATATTGACAAATCTTCCTCCGCTTACCACCAGATTTCGGTTATCCAGCCATAAACAGTGGAAACACTATTTCAAATAAGTTTAGGGGTATGTATATACCATTTTTGTTTTTTTTGTATGCCTGGAAAAATTCTCACTTCTAATAATTTGTAAAATAATACAATAAAAAAAAATAAAAAAAAATTTAGGGGGTGTTTTTGTAAATATTCAGAACCATAAATAAAATTAAAATTTTCTTTATAAATAACGTTCTTTTTTACTAATTATTCTTTTTGGGGGGGCCTTTGTACAAATAACCAACAGCCCCTATAAATACATCTCGACCCCTTCTCTGCATTCCCGAGCCCTAATTTCATCCCTCAGAAAAAAAACCTAGCCGCCGCAGCAAAATAAACCAGAGAGCTCCCCTACCTGCCGCGGAACCACCGCTGAAGGCCTTTTCTGCCGCCGCCTTGTTTCCTCTCCCTCTGAAAATTTCAGAGGTGGTTTGCAATTCTTTTATCCTTACTGTAGATTTAATACTTCTGCATTTTCCTCTCTGTACATGGCCCCTATATTGCAATTTGAAAGGGATTTCTCCCACTTATTTGCGCATGACTTGTATGGTAGCTATTTCGGTGACGAGATCCTAAAATGCGGATGGAATTTTCTGTTATTTAACCATCCAAATGCATTCGCGATTCCGGATCTCGTTGCGCGTTTCTATGAAAGTCTAGAGGAGGGATGTTTAGCTAGACACGGATTCATACGATTACTGTTGGGGGATCGGGAAATTATAATCGATAGGGACTTCATTCACGAAGTCACTTTAATACCACGAATCCCCATCCACGATCAACCCCTCCGCTTTGAGTACTACCTACCATTAATGGGAGATGACTGTTCTAGGGAGCCTAGGAAGGGCATTCATGCTCGCACGCTATATGCGAACGTTTTAACCATGTGCCGTTGGGCACAAAACAACATTTTCAGAAGTTCGCACAACACCACAATTTTTACCCCATCCCTACACATAGTGCACACATTAATGACAAGAAACCCTAGCTATGACATGTGCACTGTGTTATTACACTCGATTGGCGCCGGTAAGGGGCTTCCAATTACCCATGCCCGATGTTAGTAACACAACCGTGTCGCTATTTCCTTCCTGTTGAGGAATTTGACGGTTACATGCATGGTGGGGTTCCCATTCGACCCCTTCTTGAGGGTGTCTCCACATCCTACACACGCCTTCATGGATTATGGTCGCGCACTGAGCCGGCCGAAGATGTGATAGAAAAAACACCCAGCTCGAGCTCCACAGCGAGCGATGAATAGCTAACCCCCGCTGCGCAAGCACGCTTAATTCGACGAACCCATAGGGGGGTAGAACGAGTGTTAGGGATGCTGACAAACTTTGATAAGCGGTTAACGAGTCTGGAATAGAGAATGTCCATCCTACTGGCAAGAGAGGAACGGGCACGATCGAGAGGACGAGGGATGGATAGAAGTGAGGCGGGAACAAGTGATGTTGCGTCTAGGAGACGCCAAAGGCAGCAATGAGGGCACTGCTGTCGGTAAGTTTAGGGGTGTGGTTTGGTTGTAAATAGTTATCTTTGCATTGCATCTGCACGTTTTTTGTAAATATTTGTTTTGGCGTTGCATGTTTAAATTCCGCATCGTTTTTTCTGCATTGCATTATAAAAAAAAATTAAAAATTAAAAAATATAAAAATGAAAATTTCAATATTGCCCATTTTTGACTCAAGTTCGACATGACGGTGACTAGTTAGAAAAAAACTTAATCCTAAGCTTAGTGAATTAAAAACCCTAAAAATAACTTTCCTTGAAGTATAACTGTAGAATATATGTCTTTGCAGTTTATTTAGAAATAAACAATTGTGAGTTTAGTTCTTGGGCTAAGTTAAAATGAGGGAAGAGTATTGAAGCTCTATTTGAAGAGTAAGTCTGAAAAATAATTCTGAACCTTAAGTCCAAATTCCGAAAATATATACCCTACAAATCGTACATACACGCATATTGAAACTTAGGATAATAGAGGATACATAGAAATACTCTTTCCTAAAAGCCTAGTATGAAAGAAAAAACGACATTTAAAGCTAACCACCAATAAAGCACCATTGAAAAATATATCCGGTCTTGAAATAAAAAAAAGAATAAAATACAAGACTTGGAAACTGCTATTTACGTTTTAAGCTCGCACATTTAGTAATCGGATGTTAGTGCCTCAAGAAGCATTAATAGTGGCATGAAAGGTGTATGAGCAAAACCGTCCATCATTAATGAAAAGAAATAGTATTAGGTATTAAGGCAAGGGTATTATAGCTTGAAATGAATTTCCAAGTGTAGGGGTGATAATTACACACACGTAGGGGGTATATAATCAGAGTTTAGAGGAGAGATAGGAATGAAAAATATGGCTTATTTCTTCAGTAGAGTTGATAAAATTCTGGATTTAAGATTGCGTTCTAGAAGGAAAACTCAAGAGATGCGGAAAGCTTTATAAACTGGCAAAACGTATAGGATTTTAAGTTAAATGAAAAGCAAGTGTGAAAAATACGGGTTGATGATTTCTAAGTTAAAGATGATAGAGTTTCTTGCTAGAATGCTAAACTGTAGAATTAGAGTCAACGACCAATTTGATCGGATTTTGTGGGTAGTATCCACTGAAAACCCTCACGAGACAACACTCCTCCTCTATGGAAACCTAGAAGTTTAACGGCTTGTTGCATGAGCTCAGTGCAATCGCGTTCCCTGCGAAAGTGAGGTTATGACTTTTTTGTGAATAAAATGGTTTTGCTCGGGACGAGCAAAAGATAAGTTTGGGGGTATTTGTTCATATCAGATTTTTGCATTTTTATACCGTCCATTCTTGATCACATTGCATATAGGTAGGTACTCTTGATCCATGTTTGCTAAATAATTGCAGGTTACAGGTTCTCGGCTCTAACAGTGAAATTCGTGAAAAGTCGCAACAAATTCAGGATTATGGCCAACAACAGATAAATATGGGTCTCCGCTCACTATCTGTATGATGCTGCATACCTGTTCAAGGGAAAAAATGGCAAATCATTGGTCATTTCATGCACAAAGCATAAGATCCAAGACTTCAACACGGAGCTCAAGAAAATCAAAGTAAAAGTCCACATCATTTCACCTTTTGGACTGCTGAAAATCTGGAAGAAAAATGAAGATATTTTGAGAAACCAAGTGTACCAAACAGAAGAGAACAACACCATAGAGAACTCCAGAAATAACGACAGGTTAACTCACCCAAAGGGCCGCGGATCCGTGGCCAATGTGGCACTTAGGCCGCAGATCCGCGGCCGAGTCAGCTCGGTATTGGATCGTTTTTTTAGGGTGTTTTTGTAACTTCATTTTTGATCAGATTGTATCCCTAGGGTTTCATATATCTGCCTATAAATAGCCCAGTTCCAAGCCAAGTAAATGGTGCTTTTCTTTGTATTAGATTTTAGGATAAGAGTTTGTATTATCTTCTTCCTCTTCATCTTTCTCCATTAAAATTGTAGTGAGCTTCACGAGTGATGATGAATAAAAGAAGAGTTTTTTTTTATTAACTTGCATGTCTTATAATTGTGTTATTCTATTTGCTTGTAACTTCCATTTGTTAAATTAGTTGTTGTTATTTGTTTGTTTGCTTTCTTTCTTTTTTCTCTTTTCCTTTATCCTTACAACAATGGTGCTTAAGTATGATCCTTGCCAAGGTGAGATCTCAAATAGCTAGTTGTGATCTTCTAAACTCATTTCTTTCTATCTTCCTTCTTTGTTTTATTTTCTTTTTTTTAATGGGTGAGTAGTTTTTCACTTGTTAGGGTAGGATAAGGAAAGTTTGAGAGAAGAAAATCTCTCTCACTCTTTTCTTTTCCCGACATCTTGATTCGGACTCCCGTTAATTGAATCACAATCCGCTTACTACGGCACCCTATCCTACATGATAGCGGTGATTCCCTAGTTAGACCGGTTGTGGTTGAATTAACTGGTGGTTAAAGCTAAGAGCCAAGAACGGACGGACAAGGACCAAAAGGAAGGAACTAAGCGTTGGAATGCCTAGCTTATACTCGCAAGTTTCCTTCCTAGTCGTGCTAATCCCCGTTGTTGCCGATTACCGTAACACCGATATTAAGAGTGGCAACGAAAGAAGCGAGCGACTCCTAACTCAAACTAACCTAATCCTAACCCTAACAAACTCTCTTTATACATATTTTAGCACATAGTGAAACTAAACAAACCTGAATAAATTGGACTTAACTCGTTAAAACACTAAGAAAAAGATTCCCATCTCTCCGTGGACCGACCCATACTCAACCGGCTAGCTACCAAGCGAAACCGTCTTGATTGCGGTAACTAAAACTAAGCACACAAAATCCTTAACAATCACATGTACACGATGATAAAGACAAACCAGATAGCATATTATCATCTCAAGTAAGATTGTCCTACCGGTATTGGTCCTCCCTCAATCATTGCAATCACGTACCTGCGATCCAATAATTGATTTTGAGGGCACTATAGCTAACACATTCATCGACGATCTCTCATGATTCGGACATATGTTTCTGTTGAAACACAAGTCTAAAACTTTTGAGAAATTCAAGCAATATAAGCTTGAAGTTGAGAACCAGACGGGTATAACTATTAAAGTCCTTCGATGAGATCAGGGAGGCGAATACTGGGGCATGTAGTTCCTGGATTTTCTAAACGGAGAATGGGATTCTCTCTCAGCTTACTCCATCGAATACACCACAGCACAACGGTGTATCGGGTGGAGGTATCGCGCCCTATGAGATATGGTGCGCTCTATGATGAGTACTGCTGAGTGCCTGTTTTCTCTTGGAGTTATGCACTTGAGAAGCTGCATACCTATTGAATGGGGTTCCATCTAAATCAGTGCCTACCACTCCATATGAGATATGGAATAGGAAGAGACCATGTCTTAAACAAGTTAAGATATGGGGTTGTCCGGCCTATGTTGAAAAGCAAAATCCGGACAAGCTCGAGACAAGGTCAGTTCTGTATAAGTTTGTTGGATATCCCGAACATTCGCGAGGGTATATCTTCTACCAAACTGAGGAGCAAAAGATGTTTTGTTTTTCAGCATGCCACCTTTTTAGAAAAGGAATTTCTTATGAAGAAATTTGTGGTCATGAGGTAGAACTGGAAGGAGTTCCAGCTGGACAAACTAACAGCTGATTATTTAGTAGAACCAAAGAATTCAATAGTCTGCAACGAGCCTCAGCCTCTCCGCGAATCTGGTAGGGTTCCTCATCCACCTGAGAGATACTACGGTTTCCTCGGTGATGGTGGGAGCGAGGATTGCATCATGGTAGATGATGACCCAACTAGGTTCAGGCAGGCCATCATGAGTGGCGACTCTGTGAAATGGCTGGATGCTATGTAATCAGAGATGGAATTCATGTACACCAATAAATTATGACTTTGAATGTTGTACCTGAAGGGGTAAAACCCATTGGGAGCAAATAGATCTTGAGAAGATTCTTGGTGTAAATGGAAAAGTTAAGATTTTCAAAGTTAGACTTGTAGTAAAAGGCTATCGTCAATAACCAAGTGTGGTTTGTGATGAAACCTTTTCTCCATAGGATATGCTTAAGTCCATCAGGATTAAAGCATGTATCGTGGAGTTGGAACATCTGTTTTGATGTGGCAGTCAAAGAGTTTGACTTCATCAAAAAGATAGATGAACCTTGTATATACAAGAAAGTTGTAGAGAGTAAGGTTGTCTTCCATATATTGTACGTAGATCACATGCTCATGATAGGAAATGGTTTCCTATGATACACTCGGTCAAGCTCCTCTTATCACGAGCATTCTCTAAAGAAGATCTGGATGATACCTACTACATCTTGTAGATTATGATCTATGGTGATAGATCTAAGTGGATATTGGGAGTGTCCTAAATCTAGGTTTATTAATACCGTACTAAAGGGATTTAGTATGGAAGATTCTAAGCGTGGTGGTTCGCCCACTTACTCTGGAATCACTCTCTCCAAAAAGATGTCTTCTAAGACTGATTCGGAGAGAGCTCGCATGCAAGGGATACCCTATGCTTTGGTAGTAGGCTTTATCATTTATGCGATGTTATGTACCAGACCGGATGTAGCTTACTCACTAGGTGTAGTGATCAGGAATCAATTGGATCTTGGGAGAATCACTGGATGGCTGCGAAGGTTATTCTTAAGTACTTGAGAAGCACTAAAGAAATGTTCTTAGGGTTTGGTAACAGTGAACTCCAGTAGGATTCCTTTACCAATTCGAGATTCCAAAGTGATAAGGTCGACTGAAAGTCAGTCACAGGCTTTGACTTTACCCTCAGTAGAGGGACGGTATGTTGGAAGAGTTCCAAGCTATATACCGCGGCAAACTAGACGATAAAGGCTGAATACATCGCTACCAACGATGCTACCAAAGTGAATGTCTGGATAATTCTTGTTCATGATATGAACATGGTTCCTACCATTGAGCGTCTAATAACTGTTATTATGAAAACAATGGAGTTATGACTTTGGCCTAGGAACGCCGGTCCAATCAACGATCCAGACATATTCTAAGGACAGTATCACCTGATCAGGGAGATGGTTGATCTCCCAGGGATCAAGGTAAGGAAAGTTGATACGAAGGTTAACACGGTGGATCCACTCACAGAGGCCTTTCCCTAGAGAGACTTTTATAGGGGCGTTGAGTATGAGATAGTACAACAAATGGCCTTAGTGCAAGTAGGAGATTGTTAGTTATATGTATATCCTAGATGCCATTATTATACATGTGATGTATATTATAGTGGATGCTTGGACATATATAGGGAGGACTTTCTTGCTCGACATGATAATATGCTATCTGGTTGCTCTTTATCTTAACATGTACACTTATTGTCTCTCTATTACATGTTGATAAAGCCTTTAGGATGAGTACTTGACTACCAGGATTATGATGTAGATCATACTAGTGGGGCAGAGATAGTCGGTAAGTACATCCTTCAAATGTTTCTAGTCGTGAGAATATCGAAACGGGGCATCGATATTCCAGAGTAGATTAGCGTATACGCTTTTCGACCCATATGATGGGTGATGGATGATCCCATATCTATTGGTATTTGATATCAGAGATGGTATACGGGTGCTCAGTGGAGACTGGGTACACAGAACGGACTCGCAGAGAACTCCTAGATGGTATTATACCTATCGTCAGATAGCAGTTCTCTGGTGACATTGGTACATGTTAGTCTGTCGACCCGAGATCGTCATAGAGTCTTGTGTGATTTCCATTGTGCTTTGATTTCCACCTTACCACGTTCAAGAGATCGTGCAAAACGGTGGTTTTTGGGTACATTCCCGAATCACATGGAGGCAATGAGCGATAGGAGGGGATTTCGTCTTTCCTGGTGTTGGGGGTTGATGTTGCGCTATGCTCGATTGGCCATAACAGGAAATCCCTGGCCAGGGTTGCTGAGATCTACTGGAAAGTGTTATCAGTAGTTTCTATAACCGTTATTAGTCTCACATCGGCATGACTTATCAGGTTATTAGGGTCTGACGTTTATCACCCCAGGCTGTGATATGCGACATATCAGACGAAGAGACCGGACTGTACGGTAATGTTACTGATTGGATTCGCAGAAGTATGAGCAGGCTTGCTTGTTGATCTTCTAATTGCTCAATACCTGGATGGCCGTTACGTTTAGCAAACCGCTTGCGGCTTGTGGGTGACTGATATGATCATCATCTACTGCCGGCGTATTGACGAGTCTTTAAAGTCCAACACAGAGGTTTTCTGGTTCAAGCGAAACGAAGTAGGAGCACATATGTGATATGTGCCGGACCGAGATTAATACGCGTATGTGATACCGTATTCTATTCTCGCGATATGCGATATCGGTCGGTTATATGTGATATAACCGGGCTGTCGAATCAAGTGTTGATTCGACAAGTTGATACATTTGATAGTAGTCGGTTGTATATGATATAGCCGGATTATTTAATCAAGTGTTGATTTAATAATTTAATGTATAATTATATATTTGGTTTATTATCTTACATTAACTAATATTAGCTCACTTAAGTATTCTTTTTCTCACTAGTGTATACTTAGTATATATGTGATATATATTAATGTACATCTTTTATGTCATGCTTGATGCTACATACTACATGGGTGTATGAGACTCACCATGCTTATAATAATGTAAGGTTTTGTTTATTTAAAATAAATCAAATTAGTTGGAAATTTTCATATGGTTGAAACTTATAGAAGCTTGTGGAACCATTGACCAAGTACACTAATTTTGTTTTACTTAAAGATATTTATTAACCCAACCATTATTTTTTAGCCATGGTTTAGTCTCTAAATGAGTTAGTATATGATATTAACTCATCTATGGTTGCTATTCTCACCACTTGATTCATTCTTCACTTGCTTCATTTCATGGTTGCTTTCTTCATCTCCTTCCTCAAGCTTTCTAGCTTCATGTGAGGTGAAGAAAAATAGTGAGAAAATAATTTCTAAAGTGAGCAAAATTCCTACTTCATCAACCTCTTCTCTACTAACCATTTAGATTGGGTTTTTTCTTCACTAGTTCATCATATTAGTGAAGAGGTAGTTTGAGTTGGTGTCTTCTCGACGTAGATCATTTTCGGCCTCGAAGACTTCAAGCAAGCTTGTTCGTTTCATATTGTGGAGCTTTTCTAGAGTCCGAGAGTTCACTACTTGGAGCGAAGGGACTACTACACAGAGTTATTGAAGTGAAGGACCGGTCTACAATGGTTGTATTTCTTGTTCACTTAGATATAAAGATGTTTACATTATTGTTTCGTCTAATTCTCTAGTTAAGATTCTAGGTTAGGGTTCTTTAGCGCTCCAATTTTTTAAAATAGCATGGTCGATATCTCCCGAAACCCGGCGGCGACCTAGGGAACCCTGTAGCGACTATGAATTAACTTTTTCTCCAGTTGCAAAAATAAGCTCTGTTCGCACTCTTATCGCCGTTGATACTGCCCGAAACTGGCCCTTATATCATATTGGACATTAAGAATGCCTTTCTTAACGGTGATATCTCTAAAGTGGTTTATATGAAAGCTCATCCTAGTATTTCTGCTCCACTGAATCATGTTTTCCGTCTTCGCCGTGCTATCTATGGTCTCAAACAAGTTTCCCGAGCTTGGTTTGAATGCTTCTATCAGACTTTTCTTACCGCCGGTTTTACTGAAAGTTTTGCTGATTATGTCATGTTCTATCGCTCTTCCTCCAGAGGTCACATCATTATACTACTCGACGTTGATAACATGATTATCACAGGCAGTGATTCCTCCACCACTGTCTCTTTAAAACAGCATCTTCAAAACCGGTTTGAGATTAAGGACCTCGGATTTCTTCGTCACTTCTTAGGGATTGAGGTTGCTTCCTCCTCCCGGAGCTATCTACTCTCTCAAAAAAGTACATTTTCGATATTCTTCAGCGCGTTGCTCTCACAGACTCCACCGTTTCACAGTCAACTCCAACTTTAACACCAATGGAGCTGAATTTGAAAATTATTCGAAGTGATGGCGACCCTTTGCCACAACCGACTCGTTATCGGGAACTAGTAAGTGCACTGATATACCTCTTTATCACCCATTCAGATATCGCTCATGCAGTGCATATTTGAAGCCAGTTTGTTAGTGCCCCTACATCTACACATTATGTTGCCCTACTACGTGTTCTACGCCGCCTTCGTGGCACCATTACTCGATCCCTACTATTTCTTTCGAATTCATCTCTCTTCGTGTGTACTTCGATACTGGTTGGACGGATGATCCCGACATTCGCCGCTCCACTACTGCCTATTGTATATTCTTGGGATCTTCACTTATATCCGGCGAAGTAAGCGTCAAGACACTGTCTCCCGTTCCAGCGCTGAAGCAGAATATCGCGCCTTGGCTGACACTGCTGCTGAGCTCAAATGGCTACGAAGTCTGCTACAAGACATGAGTATCACTGAACCTTCTGACATTCCATTATATTGTGATAATTAAAGTGCAATTCATATTGCAACTAATCAAGTATTTCATGAGTGCACAAAACATATAGAAGTGGATTGTCATCTCATTCATCGAATATCAAGATTATCGGCTAACCCTTCCTTATGTTTCTTCAAAAGAACAATTGGCTGATTTCTTCACCAAGGCTCAGACACAATCTCAGTTCTAGTTTTTCGTATCCAAACTCTCGGTGCTTGATCCACCGGGAATTTGACGGGGTATTAAATATAGTATATATTCGCTATGTTTAATAGGTTTTATGTAATTGTATATTTACCGATTTTCTACCTTTTTTAGGATTTTCTATTTGGACGCCCCCAACTTGTATAAATAGGGACTTATGTACACTCTTTTATAATCAAAGGAAAAATATTCTTTTCCATCAATTACCTGTTCTAACAAAAAATAAATAAAATAAAAGCTCCATTCCTTTTCCAATAGGCCAGCTTCCTAGTAGCCCTCAACTGTATCCACAATAGACTCCTCCAATGGCCTACATTTCCATCCCAACATCTTCAACTTCTACCGACTCATCGTGGTTTTCATACCGGCCTCATTATACATGCCATTGAAATCAACAATATTAATAAAGCTGAGGTGAAAAGAATGCACTAGCAATAAAATTTCATCCTCTGGAAGGAAAAAAAAAGGTTTTACTTCTTTGGGTACTGGTAATCGGGTACGTGGTCTTTAGCTTGTGGATAAAGTCGCGGAGTTTCATTGGATGAGGCGCACAAATGTAACGGCCGGATGCTTTGGGCTTCTCGTATGCTAGGAGAAGTGCGTCAGCTACATCTCTAACATCCACAAAATGCATGATCCTGTTATCCATCAAGTCAATCTTGCCTGTTACGTGACAAAGGTTACAAATATCTTATAAGTTTAATTTCCAATAACTAGTCCTCTTCCTATTTACCGAAAATATATAAGCAGGACAAATACACACAAAAAGTAAATTACCAAATGGAAAACGATTGTATACAGGGATTAGAGACATACCTTTCAAGATGCTGACGAAATATGAGCTACTAGCGTTCACATTAGATTGGAGCAGTGGGCCCAGAACCATAGACGGGCAAACAGTCATGACATCGAGTCCGTGCTTTGCTGCATAATCCAAAGCCTCGCTCTCTGCCAATGTCTTTGAAAGGCAATACCAGTTCTGCAACAATAATTGGTCAAGAATTAAAATCTCTCACCAGCCATGAAAATTTCATGATGCAAATGGGGGAAAAATGATCCCTTATGAGTTGAGCAATCATAGTAATTAAAGAAACATGAAGGGGACAAATGACACTTAAGTTTAGAAACTATTAAAATAAATAATGTAATGGACGGTTGTGATGAAAGGTATATTTGTAATAAGTAGTTGCCTATATATAAAAAGTTGATGAGAAATGATTAATCTAATCATCATATTTATCCCTGAATCTCTTTCAATATGGTATCAAAGCCATAGACACATCCTTCACCATCGCCTCACCATCGCCGTCCCTCGCAACACCTCACTGTCGCCATCGCAACATCTCTCGCAACACCTCACCGTCACCATCGCAAGATCGCTCGCCCTCACCGCCGCATCCCTCGCAACACCTCACCGTCTTCATCGCAACATCGCTCACCCTCGATTGTCGCCATCCCACACAATCCTCGAGAAGCCCTCGATCGTCGCCATCGCTGATCTGGTCAGTGCTCACCAATTCGACGCGCCATCGCTGATCTGGTCACTGGATATGATCTCGTCACTGCTCACAGTTGGGGTCAAAAATTACACCCGGTTGATCAAGTCAAAGTCAAAGTCAATCCCAAGTAAATGGGCCCAAACCTAGGTCAACTAGGCCATTGCCCAAGTCGAGCCCCGCGGCCAGCCTTCCCCATGCCAATATGAAATTATGTAATAAATAATTTTAATATAATTTTTATAAATAAATGTAAGAAAAATGGGCATAAAGACAAATTTTTGTAAATCACATGACTCAAGTGCAAAAGATATGAGCACATGAGACGTGCGATGGGAAAAATGTCATTTTGTAAAGCCCAAGAGACTATGTGTAAATTTGTAAGTCTATATAAGACAACATGATAATGAAATGAAAGAATAATCCATTCCCTTCAAAATCTAGGGTTTTTGTGTCTTTTTCTCCTTACTCAAGATTCTAAACTTTCTTTCTTTCTGTTTTAAATTAAATCAAGAGTTTAACTCTTTTTTTTCCAAAAAGAAACAGTTTTTCATCAAAAAACCCTTGAAGAGAAACTCAAATCTTCCATCAAATCCCCAAAAAGGGTGATTTTTAAGTCTCACACACCTTTTCCTTCAAGATCCAGCCAACAGAGAGGAGAAAGAAAAAGATTCATCTCCAAAAATCTCATTTTAGGAATGATCCAAGGCTCAAGAGAAAACCCAGGGATCAAGAGAGAAGCAAGGGGTCCCCTTTCTTCATATCTGAAAATCTCTTAGGAGTTTAACTCCGCAGAATATATATATATATATATATATATATATATAATAATAATAATAATAATAATAATAATAAATCTTTCTTTTTTGGAGTTCAACTCCAAAAGTCAATTGGGAGTACAACTCCCGTTGCAGGGGCTAAGCCTCTTTGTCCTTCTTTCAGGAGTTTAACTCCAAAAGTCAATTGGGAGTACAACTCCCAGTACAGGGGCTACACCCCTTTTTTTCCCTGGGCGCGTGAGGCGCTGGCGCCCAGCGTCCACGTGCCGGGCACGTGTGGCGCTTGTGCCCAGCGCCTATTCCCTAGCGTCTGCGTGCTGGGTACGTGAGACACCGGCGCCCATGCGTCCTTTGGACGCTATTCACCCTTTTTTATATATACACACTCCACAACACTGTTCTTCGTTAGAAAAAATTTCTAACGGGGCGCTGTCCCGCACCACGCCCCCTTGATCCCCAGCCCGCTAACCGGATAGCGGGACCCCCGTAAACTCTGCGAGGCCCCCCGATATACCCAAAACCCATCAAAACACAACACACTGCACATTGAGTTCGCATGACCAGTTTGACCCGTCAATCGGAGGTCCTTTCGCTCCAAAAGCGAGGGGTAATTAACGACAGCTTAGTCCGCAGCTGCCGGAGATTCGGATCCCCACAATCAATAAACCCCGGCCTATCCTAGGCAGGGGGAATCTGTAGTACGCTTGACAAGCGACGCGTATTCCCATCTCAATTGGATGACAAAAAACACCCTACACTCACCAGCCCAGACTCGATCGTCGCCATCGCTGATCTGGTCACTGCTCGTCGCCATCGCTGTCACTGCTCACCAACAAAGGTCTTTCTTCTTCGTTCTCACGATTCATCGAATCTTCGATCTTAAGGATCGGCTAAGGTGAATTCTAACTTATCTGTGATTGATTAGATTTGTCACGACCCGGAAATGGCACGTTACTGGCACTTGCATCATGTGAAGTCTATAAAACTACTCCTAATACAAGTAAGCCAAAATCCTATAAATCTAAACCTTATTGGAGGAAAATAGTGGAGGTGCGGTTTTGAAATAAGGTTTACTGAAATTAAGTTCTTCTTTAAAACATAGATAGTAGTATACAAAAACCCAATGTTTGTATCCACTTGAAAACATTTTCGTCATTGAAAATTTAGGCAGCACCTCCCTTGTTATTTTTAACCCAAAAATGGTTCAAGCAATATAATATAACGCATCCCCAATCGGGAGCTAGCTCTTCGCCAATTGGCGGAAACAACCACGCAAGTAAAGAAAATATACAACACCAAAGGCGATGATCCAAAACCCAGAAAGAAAGCAAGAAAACTAAGCCTCAGGAAAACCAAAAAGCAATAATACTATAAGAGCACGACTCTAAGGTCGAAAGAATAAACAACTATGGTTTTCTAAGTCTACTAAATATACAAGCCTGTTTGATGGAGTTTACTAGATACAACTGAAATAAATAAAATTACAACAGTAGTCACGAAGCAAGTGAACTCACCCACCAAAGCAATCACCTGGAAGGAAGTGGTGTGCCAGCGAAGCCGCCATGGAACCTGTACGGCTAACCTGCAAGAAACTGTGGTACAATAGGGGTGAGTTGCCAACTCATGAGTAGAAGACATCATCGAGTAGAAACCGAATGTATAGCAATCTCCTAGGTCATACTATAATATACTTATAATATACACTGAAACATCTAGTAGTGGCAAGAGTAATCATCTAAACATAAGTGTAATACCATGTACTTGTGTCAGTGTCACTAAGCAGCGACAAGTCATATATCTGATGTATGAATGCATCATAAATGAAACAATCAACCATGAAATCTGGATATATCTGGTATAAGAAAATCTTTGTTTTTATCTTAGTAAAACTTGTATAATAAAACTGGAACATCATCAGTGAAATCGACAAAAAATCCGTGTCAAGCATCGACACAATATATGTATATCTCAATATCTCAATATCTCAATATCTCGGGCTCCGTCAGTCCGGATCAGCCCATATCATAAAATCTCACGACTACTGTCGGTATCCTCCGGATATCCGCCGCACCAGACATCACCGGTAGGTAGTCTGATCCTGCCAGGCTCATCGTCTACAACTCGAGCTTCTTGTCCCGGGGTACCTTACCGGGCCCACCATGTACCCGAAATGGTTCATCCAACTTCTCGAATCGGGTCTCGAAAACTAACAGAAATCAGGAAAACTCATGGTGGACGACATATACATCATATTACGAGAAAACAGCAACTTGCATTTTTAAAAAGATAATGAGTTTATAAAAGTCTTGCGGTTTTCCCCTAAATCCAAAAATATCACGACCCGAAAATATTATCTCATGACCGGCATTTAAATCATGCCACGTCTACAGGCGTAACGTAATTCAAGTAAGCCGAAGCCCAGAAATCTAAACCCTTTTTAAGGAAAATAAAAGAAGTGAAGTTTTGAAATAAAGGTATGATAAAATCAAAAGTTTTCTTAAATACATAAACAATGGAAAATAAAAATGCAAGTGGATTTACTGTTTGAAAAACATGTTTCGTCTTTTAAAAATTTGGGCAACACCTCTTTTGTATATTTTGATCCAAAACCACATATACATAATAATAATAAAAGCATCCCCAAACGGGAGCTAGCTCTTCGCCATCCGGCGGAATCATAACCATGCAAGTCACAATATAGTATACGACGCCCAACGGCGAAGATTACACCAAAAAGATAGTGTAAAGCGAGACATCAAACCCACCAAGCGAACATATAACCCATCGCTCTAAGTCTCGCAACCACAAGTCCTCTAAGTCTTACTATTTATACAAATACTAATTTTGATTGATGGTGTTGACTAGATATAATAGAAATAATAATACAAGAGTGACACGATCTAATATGTACCACCTACCAAGCAAATCGCCCGAAGTAAGCTATGTGCCAGCGATGCCGCTACTGATCCATGCGGTTAACCTGCAAGAACTGTGGCACAACGGGCGTGAGTTGCCAACTCGTGAGTAGAAAACATCATCAGGTAGAAATCGAATAAAACAATGATTTCCTAGGTCAACTATATCATAAAGGTAATATTATGATATCTAGGGTGACCGAATCTACATATGTGCCAACACTATACTCAAGCCTATATGCATGTGGATATCATCAAACCATAAAATCGATGCCTGTATGCATGTGGATCTCATCCACGTGTCCATCAATGACACAACAACATCATGCATGTAAATATCATGAAAGCATATGCATGTAAATATGAGGATATCAATCAACGTGTGTCCATCAATGACACATCAAAATCATGGAACCTGAGTGTCCAACACCGACACTCGAAACATCATGAAACTCGTGTCCAATATCGATACGTAAATCCTCATATATCTCGGGCTCTGTTAGTATGGATCGGCCCACGGGCTCCGTTAGTCCCGATCGGCCCGTATCATCTCACGACTCCAGTCGGTATCCTCCGGATAACCGCCGAGCCCAAATAATATCACCGATAGGTAGTAATCCCTCTGCCAGGCTCATCGTCTACTGCCCGACATCCCTTTCTTGCCCCGGGGTACCATACCGAGTCCATCATGTACCCGCAAACAGTCTCATCCAGCTCCTCGAATCTGGTTTCACATATCAATCTCAGAACCGAGAAAACACATGGTAGACGTCTCAAATATCATATCAAAAGAAACCGAGTTTTTAAAATAATACATATTTTCTTTTGAAATAACCACGGTTCTCAAATCCAGAAATCTCATGAAAACAGCATCCCAGTGCATATAACCGTAAAGCATGATATATGCAAACATAGAACAAAAATGTAAGCATCTCAGTATATCATGCAACATGGAACAATGATGTGACAATATCAGTATATCATGCGCCATATCATAACGATGTGAACATAGCAAGTAAATCATGCAAGGAGTCATATCATGATGCAGCAATTCTACTGTGTAGTGACATAGCAATTATCGATGATGAACGTGTATGAGCCGGCCAATCTGTGTAAGTGTAACATACGCATCATCGATGATGGTGTAGGTGTACTAGCACAGGTAGATGTAATGCAATGAAAATATTAAGAACGTAGCATAAAATACATCGTCAGCTCAATGCTATAGGATATACCTATCTAATATGACCGAATCGGTGAATCTATCAATCGGCATCCAGCCTCACAACATCACATACGGTATAATCTATCGTACGGCATCCTCTAGTCAAGGGTATGGATTAATCATCATAACACTCATCACGTATGGTAAATCATCGTACGGCGGAATTAAACCATTAGGGATCCTATCAACTTATATGACAAAGAGTGTACGGACCTAACGTTTCGTACGGCATATCACTCATGATTCACAACATTATATATATCTATATACCTATATCCCAGGTCACATCCATAACAATCTCATATCAGGAGACCGGCAAAGGTATCAATCATCTCATATCGACTCACAACCGTATACCGACATATTAATCAAGTCATCATATCACATCGTATATTCTTTTCATCACATTAATATCTCACATCAAGTCATCTTACATATACATTCTAGCTTATTGATCTCATATCATGCTACTATAAATCTTATACTTATTCTCTTATAACCACATATCTATAAGTCGTGATTCACATTCACTTTTCATAACTTTATTTATCAATTCGAGACATCATTTCTATCATATCAGGTCTAAGAGTCATATCCCTATAGCTTTCATCTCATATCTATATATATATATAATTCTTCATATCATCTCTAACTATCTTTTTAACCATATCCATAGTTTTCTAACATAAGTTTCCTTAACCATATTCTATGTATCGGTTTCCATCAAAGTTTGCTGAGGTGCTATACGCCATCCACCAGACTTCCCCCGTAGATATAAATATACTCATCTGCGAAACTCCTTGTTCAGTCGTAGTCGATGTGCTTCGTCGTCACGGAATCCACTCGAGGTACCTACAAATCATCACATATCGCAATACCATTAAAATCAAGTCCGGAAAACCAATACAGCACACGATGCGCTCATAGGTCAGAACCTATAGCCTATGCATGCAAAAACAATCAAACAACCTTCGTCATTGACGTACAAACATCAAACGACTCAATACAATATCAAATACCTAAAACCCAAGTTCAGAAATCGGAAAACCAAATTCAGCACCTAAGGAAATCTGTCCCAGATTTTAGCCGAGGTCAAACCAGAACATTTTGCATATTGGGTTGCTCTAAATATCACATAACTAAGCCACCCGCCTAAAATCTCCCAATTTCACTATGATGTGCCCGCAATTTGCGGCCACAGGGAATTTATTTGCGGCCAGATAAAGAGGGGAGGGGCTCAAGTTTCAAGGGGTGATTCAAGTTTGCCTGCTCGTCTCACTGTCAAGGGAACTTAATTTATAGTGGTCTTGGGTTATTCCAGATTCCCATAAACCATCACAATCTATCACAAATTCGACGTCGGGAAATCCTTAGTCCGTGTATTGGCTCTAGTCTTGCAGTCAAGGCCAGTAAAAACACCACTCAAGTCTTCCAAACACTCACAACACTTCAAATATCACTTCACAAATCAATTCTTCCACTAAACATCAACTTGGAAAATTCTAAGATCATAATCCACACTAAAATGAACTCTAAACTACACTATACGGTTAAGGAATTAATTACAAGATAAGAAGTAGAATTTATATCTCATGGGAGCAACTCAAGAAAAACCCTAGATGCCCAAAGTCTTCAAAATCCAACTTTGAAAGCTCCAATGGGTTTGTAGAAAGGTGGGGATCATCTTTTGTGAAGGGAGTATAGAGTTTTGGTGAGGTTTTGGAGATGATCCATGGGGGTAGAGGAGGTGGAGGAGGAGTTGAGGAAGGAGAAGAAGAAAACAAAAGGTAAAGAAGTGAGGCAGCTCTCTCTCTCTCTTATTCTCACCATCTCTCTCAATTATTCATGCCATGTCACACACTCTCTCTCTTACCCAAATCTATTATTCTATTCTATTTCCTTTTCTCTTTTTCTTTCTAAAACCAAATATCAACAAATACCAATGAAACAACATGCAACCAAATGCAATATGTCATGGTGCACTAACCATGGAAAAATATAGAAACACGGATTTGGCCTAATTGCGATTAGTAGTGCACTAATACATTTTTATTTTAACTTGCATATAATTAATTATAAAAATACCAAATCCGATAAATATATTTTTAAATGAATAAATCATTTTAAATCTCCAATTATTTCACAATTATTGGTATATATTTATACCATTTTACGAAAACCCCAAATTCGCAAATCAGGTAGTTTTCGCGAAAAATATTATTTTAATATTAAATTCCAAAAATAATAATTTATATTTTCTGAAATATTACAATCTTCTCCCCTTAAATAAATTCGGTCCCAGAATTTAAATTTAAACCCCCAAATACTAAAACATTTCAATAATCAACTCAAATCGACGGGGCTTCGAAATCAGGGAAGATACAGAAATACCACAGCGCATCGTGAGCGCCTGAAAACGAGTATGAAACTCAAAATCGAACTCCGTCAAGCGTCACGCTAATCTTCGGGTTTGCATGCAAATCATCGGAGTTACAATGGAGATACAGATTTTGAAATTCACTACTGAAATCTAATATGCACTAGTCAAATACTATAATACGTATATATTACGCATCCTTGGAAAAATCTCTTAAAACTGAATAAAACACATGAAAAATCTTTTCTGAATTGTCGTGTGATGCGTAACTCACAGCACAAGTGACGGACGCACATTTATAAAGTAATAAATATATGTTCATATATGTTTTGCTCAAATATACGTTCCGCCCTTTTAAAATATCCCAAAATGTTTTCTCTTTGTAAACGTTCGTGTCGCTCGCGGACACGTAGGAAATAGCGAGACTATAGCTCATTTTTGAAAACCTCTTGTTAACTTTTAATGCATGCAAAGTACCCAGGTACTGTTCTCAGATCAATCCTGTTCGGCTACTACATAATATAGTGCACATCATGACAACAAAGGGCTCAAGAGCAAAATTAGTCTCAAAAGGCGTATCCAACATCACGTACGTCTAGTGCGCACGGAAATCAAGCCAAATACAAGTGCTACGATTGTGCACAAAACCAAACTAAGTGCAACGGGTATGCACGAAAGCATCTGTCCAGTGCAACGGGTGTGCACGACAACAACATCTAGTACATCTATAGTGCATGAAAATCTCAACCCAGTGCAACTAACATACATGAACGAAAATCCCGATTGAGTGCATCCGGTGTGCACAAAATCACATCTCAGATCATGCGCCCAACATGCGCGAAAATCCAAATCAAGTGCATTCGTTATGCACGAATGAAATCCAATCAAGTGCATCCAACATGCATGAATAAAATCTAAGCCAAGTGCATCCAACATGCACGAATGAAATCTAAATCAAGTGCATCCGACATGCACGAATAAAAATCTAAATCAAGTGCATCCGATGCACACAAAATCCAATACCAAGCATCTAATATACGCAAAAATCCAACCCAAGCGCGCCAGGTCCGTATAAAATATCTATTGCAGTAGTATGCACGGAAATGAATATCCAGTGTAACGTGCACAAAAACGTAAATCTGGTAAAACAAATGCTCAAGAAATAAATCGGGTACAACTAAGGTACGGAGTATAAATCTAGTACAACCAATGCACGAAATACACATCTGGTGTAACAAATGCACAAAATGCAAATCTAGTGCAACAAATGCAAAAAATACAAGTCAGGTGCATCCAATGCACGAAATACAAATCCGGTGCATTCAGTGCACGAAGTGCAATGCCGATGCATTCAGTGCACGAAATACCAATCTAGTGCAACAAATGCACGGGAACTCATCAATAACTTAAATGCGTATAAAAACAACACCGAGTGTACCAAGGTGTATAAAAATCGTAAACGTGTACAACTGCGTGCACAAAACACGTATCAATGCACTGCAAGCACATGCGAGCTATACCGAGTGCAAAAATCAAATCGAGTGCATACTACATGCACAAAATAAAATCAAGGGTATAAAATCCACGAAATCATGAACACGTGCAGCCAAGGCACAAAACCGATCTCAAGTGCAATAAATATGCATAAATCATAAACCAACACAACGGTGTATAAAACGTATATCAAGTGCAATAACTATGCACAAAATGTAAATACCCAGTAGGTGCAGCCATGGTGTACGAAAACAATATCATGAAACTCAATCATCAAAACTCAAATCCAAGCGATATAAGCGTGATACTTGGATCAAAAACGCAAATTGCAATAAATGACATTGAGGTACACTTCCTACAATGTCGAAAAATATCGGTCCGCTTGTCTCCTGCTCACAGTCTGGCGTCCTCTGTCAGAGCAAGAACATCCGCTTGCCTCCTGCTCACGGTATGGCATCCTCTGTCTCTGGGTCCTCATTTTCTCTATGGATTACCAATCTCGCAATCCGTCGACTCGTCGGCCCGGTCAGGTGTGCTAACGGAAATAATTCCGCTCTGACACTCCTCTGGTCATCTCTCAGCCAATTAGCATGACCACTCGTAAAGCAGCACGTCACTGGCATCGGCCTCTGGCCTTCTGAATACACATGACACGACTGATCCTCGGTGCAACTCTTATCGTAGAAGTGTCCTGGAAGGCACCTGCTCAAGGTCTCTTCCGATCTCGCCTATGCCGAACTGTACGGAGGCTGGTACTCTTGCATAATCTTTTCTCGTTTTCTGGACATCCGCGTTCTAAGAACAGCATTTCCTCGGGAACTGGCCGCATCCCAACGCCTCTGTACACATATCCGATCTCTAATCTCAGCGGGAAGTAGCAACAGCTCGTTAGCATATCGCACGAACCTCTTGTCCTACTCGTCTTTATTATCGTCCACTTCGACGTCACATTATGCTATCTACGTATTGCAATTGTTCTCGGCTACAGTAAATGTAACACCCGAGCCCAATAATACTAATTATCTTACTAGTTGAGGGTTATATATTGCTCCTTTTCCAATTATTCTGTTTTCTGGGGTTTATTGCTAAATTTTAACCGGTTAAGTCATTTTGGCACATAACAAATTTTAACTCCTAAAATGAAATTTAAGATGTCCATCTTGGCCTACTCGTCGCCACTAGTCGCGTGGTAGCGTCCGCGTGTCGAGATTCCGTTCCGTTTGGCTAAACGGGCAAGTTTGGACGACTACGCGTGCGTGCAAGTGTCCGACTTGGGGGCATGCATTCTAATCATTAAACACCTCTTTTCAAAATTTGGAACCCGCTTAAAATCCTATAATTTG
Source organism: Agapanthus africanus (assembly GCA_030015575.1). Classification (NCBI taxonomy): domain Eukaryota; kingdom Viridiplantae; phylum Streptophyta; class Magnoliopsida; order Asparagales; family Amaryllidaceae; genus Agapanthus; species Agapanthus africanus. Next base: position 308,366,579 of record CM057342.1, read on the forward strand.
AATTTCGAATTTTTGGACCCAACCCGGGCGCAATTTGGAAATGTTTCATTTGGCGCCAAAATCCCAAATTTTTAATATTATTAAAACCTTCGCATATATTTTTCTAACTAATCTGATATCTTACTGTTCATTACCTATCTTTTAAATCTTTAAGTTAACCATATAATATTTTTACAATCTTTTATATCCTTCTCAATTTATTCTCTCAGCCAATCGCAACCTCCCCTTTAACCCCGTGGTCCCCACTTTCTCTCTCTCCTTCTTCTCTCTCTCTCCACTTTCTCTCTCTCTACCCCTTATATATTCTCTCGTACTTCTCTTTATCATTTTTCTCTTCTTGCTTCATGTCTCGTTTCTCATTCTTTTAACTGTTCTTTTGTTACCGGAATTCCGTCGTGCCGGTGACGTTTCTCGACGTTCCAGCGAGATACCCCGACCCGTGTGGTTCCTTTGTTCGTCGTTTGGGTTCATTCCGTGAACCGTGCGCCGTCGCGAGTTTTCCCCGCCGACGGTTAACGTTCCGTTTTCCCGATTCGCGACCCATCGAGGCAAGTTAATCTTGCTACATGCTATATACTTTTATAATCTTCATTTTATAATATTATACATTTGAAAATCTTATAGTTTACATATGAAATGTCGTTGAAAAATCGGATATGACAAATCTGAAATTTACTGTACACCTTATCTTATAAAATACATTATAAATCATAGAAAAATCATTAGGATACGTTCTTTAGTTCGTTACGAAGATAATTCAGAATACTATAACTCTATGAAATATTTACTTGCAAAATAAATTGTTTAATTAACGTAAAATGCAAATGAACACGTCTCTAAACTGCTGTCCGGGGAAATTCCAGCAGCAAACTTTCAACTTTGAATATTCATAACTTTTTGTAGGGATAACCTGAGATGCTTATAATTATAAAACTGAAAACCTTATTGAATTATCTTTGTTTTGGTATAAGATACGTCTCTTTTGGAGAACATTTGTTATTTTTAAGCTATTTTACAAATTAGGGTGACGCTAAATTTCTGAACGGAACCTTCTTGTGCATGGTTAATCAATACATCTTTTATAGTTACTAATCGCTTTGAATATGCTATCCATATTAATATTATTATATCACATATTGTTTAGTTGTACATCCCACATTACCATTTTATAGTTTTATAACTTTTCGGATACCCGTTTGCATCTATCGCATTTAAGATACATATAATTGCATCCATAGATCACATCACTACATAATAATGTGATATTAACACTCCATGTTTAATAAATTGTATCCTAATTAATATTGGAACTATAATGTAACCCTAATCGATAACTGTGCATCCATATCCTTGAAATTATATCCATTGGCATATCATATTACATGTTCCAGTTATTGTTCTGATAGTACTCATGCTTGTTTATTTATACACATGTTTATGTTAGTTTGATTATGAGCACCCACATGACATCTTGTGCTTCCTGACATGACCTGTTACACTTCCTACTTGACATGACATGGTACCGTACACTCTTGACATGACATGACACCTTTATACATTACCTGGTTGACCTGATGTACCATGGCTTTACCTGTTACCTGATCTCATGCCTAATGCCAACAAACCTGACCATTCCTGCTGTCTATCCAGACAGACCTACTTTTACCGGATCTTGTGTTGGCATTAGTCCTTGACAACTAAATACCTGACCTGACATACATAGCTTGGGGGTATGGGGAAATCAAAGGTGAAACCGACTTGTAACTCAACAGTTCGATACTTGTTCTGATCAGTCTTACGGGCTTGGCCAGCTCCGGAGTGGTGATGCTGACACTACTCGTCCATCTTGCTACCTTTTACTGCTTAGCGGCACGTCTCGGATTCAGCCCCGAGGGTCTTGACCGTGGTCCCGGGCATGCACGGGATACTATTGAGTTACATCGACGATTCATCAATTGATTTCAAAGACTATAGAGTAGAAACCTGATAGGACAGTTTAGTCACCACTGCACATTACCCTGTTCTGTCATTTCTTAGTACTGCTTTGTTCATGTTCATATTTGCATTGCTTATTATCATGTTTACATTATATACTTGATGTCACGACGCGCTGACGTCTGGGTTTTGCATGGCCCAGATTCCTTACCACTATCGACGACCGAGCAGGAGTACTTCAGCCAGCAGGCTGAACTGTGAGTTCCTTAGAGTTTAGTTTATTTATTTTCTTTCCATTTCCAGATGTGAGCCCGCATTATGGGACGTACTGTTTATTCATTGTATTGGATCATTAGCTTCCGCACTTATTGTTTATTGATTCTTGTTATTATGGATTTGGACATGTATTAGATTAGTTTTTTTATCTTGTTCTTGATAACCTTACAACCGTAATGTGACTGTGGATGGATACTTCCTACCCACAGGTAGCATGGTTGGCTATGTCACGTGCCCAATCTTGCGTACTCTGGGAAGCGGGGCGTGACATGGTTTTATGGTATCAGAGCCATAGGTTAATTGGGTTGATTCTTTGTAGTTGGGTATTGCACCCGATACACGAATCATAATACCCGTGATTAGGAAACATGTCCTGCCACCTTGACCATTTTACCATCCTTGAATCATTCTTCCGGATCATGTCGACATGCAAACTTACTTTGCATTGTCAACTCGAAAACCTAATTTCTTGTTATCCCTAGGACTTAGGCGACTTGGGTGGAGTTAAGTAATTGCGGCTATGATACCGCGGCATAGCTACAATGCGGTACTCTATTTAAGTATCTTGGAGTTCTAGCCTTGATCCATATTCAGAATCTATCATCATGCTAATATTGGGTGTTTTGAGTTCAGGATTATGACAGGTAAGAAGTTGAAGACGTACCAGAGGCGTGTGAACGGAGCCGCCATGCTTGGAGTGATAAGAGGAATGCTGGAAATCAAAGAAACAGCCCGAGCTGATCCAGCAGCAAGCGGACTCGTTTCAGGAAGGTTTGCAGATCGTTCAGCAGTCTGTGAACAAGATTGGAACTAGACCAGTTGACCGAGTAGGGACCGTGGCAGAGTTCAGACGTGTGGGTCCTACTACTTTCACTGGTTTGGAGGAGCCATGCCAGCCGAGCAGTGGCTAGTCAGCATGGAGAATTCGCTGATTGCGGCACAGATTCCAGAGGACAAAGGAGTTGATGTGGTGCGCATTCAACTAGTGGATTACGCCGAGAGTGGTGGCTTGTGGAGGAGAACCGTTTGCCCAAGCCAAGCAGTTAGGCGGATTTCTCTAAGAGTTTCCTGGAGAAGTTCTTTCCGCGGACTGCACGGGAGGAAATGGAAGAGAAATTTATTGGGCTGAGGCAGAATGGAGCACCCGTGGACGTGCATGCAGCAGAGTGGACGAGACTCAGCAGTTTCGCTGGACCTTTAGTCGCCAACGATGCAGACAGGGCACGAAGGTCCATGCGCAGCTTGGATGTGGACATCCAAAGGCAAACCGTCTCCCTGGGTTTGACCACTTTCTCACAGGTTCTTACGGCAGCTCGAGAACAGCAGAGCATATCAGGAAAATTGGGAGTTCACAGCAGACAGCAGTTGCGGTAAGGAAGCAGTTCTGTCGGGCCAGTCGAGTTTAGGACTAGGCCGACAAACAGTGTTCTTGCAGCTATGGAAGCTAATAGTAATGAAGAGCCGGCAGTTGTTCGCGACTTTATGGACGTGTTTGAAGATATATCGGGCTTACCGCCGAAGCGAGACGTGGAGTTCACGATTGACCTTAGTCCTGGTGCAGCGCCAGTGTCTAAAGCTTACTATCCAATGGCACCAGTGGAATTGGAAGGAGTTAAGAAGCAAGTTGGTGAATTACTTGAGAAGGGTTGGATTCGAAGCAGCAACTCGCCTTGGGAGCTCCAGTTCTTTTAGTAAAGAAGAAGGATGGCACGAGAAGGATGTGCATTGATTATCGAGAATTGAACCGGGCGACTATTAAGAACAAGTACCCGATCCCTCGCATTGGAGGACTTTTGAGCAGCTTAGTGGCGCGAGAGTATTCTCGAAACTGGATTTGCGATCCGGATATCATTAGGTCCTGCAGATGTTGAGACAGAAGAAGCTTTATGCGAAGATGAGTAGTGCGAATTCTGGCTGGAAGAAGTGAAATTTCTGGGACATGTCGTGTCGGGTGATGGAATCGCCGTCCATCCCGAAAAGATTGCAGCAGTTCGAGATTGGCCTATTCCAAGGAATGTAGCTGAGATAAGAAGTTTCCTTGGATTAGCCGGATACTACAGGAGATTTGTGGAGAACTTTGCTCGTTTGGCAGAACCGCTGACCAAGCTTATGCGTAAGGAGGTACCTTTTGTATGGACGGATAAGTGTGCGTTGGCTTCGAGACGTTGAAGCAGAAGTTGATAACCGCCCCGATCCTGACCGTACCAGATAATTCAGGAGGACTTGTGATTCTCAGCGACGCATCAGGAAAGGGATTGGGATGTGTTCTGATGCAGAATGGGAAAGTCGTTGCGTACGCATCAAGACAACTGAAGACTCATGAGAAGAATTATCCGACTCATGACTTGGAGCTTGCAGCCGTGATCTTCGCCCTGAAGATTTGGAGACACTACCTTTTGGGCGAAAGAGTCGAAGTCTTTACAGATCACAAGAGTTTGAAGTATGTGTTCACTCAAAAGGAGTTGAACATGAGGCAACGCAGATGGTTGGAGCTGATGGCCGACTACGACCTTGATCTTAAGTACCATCCTGGAAAAGTTAACGTCGTGCCAGATGCGCTAAGTCGGTTACCAGCAATTCAGATATTGACTGCACAGAGGGAGATCATTGCGGATTTTCGGAGATTTGACTTGGAGGTTGTGCTACCACGTGCTACGGGACAGTTGTTGCAATTGCAAGTACAGTCGTCCTTAGTTGAGAGGATTAAAGCAGCACAATCGCAGGATCCTAGACTACAAAAGTTTCGGGAGCAGGTTGAAGCAGGACTACGAACCGATTTACTGATCCACGAAGACGGTTCATTGAGCTATGGTAGCCGTGTGTGTGTGCCAAAAGGAGATGTGCGTGAAGAGCTCATGAAGGAGGCACACAGTTCAGCTTACTCCGTACATCCAGGAGGGACAAAGATGTACCGAGATATTCGACAGCACTTCTGGTGGGAAGGTATGAAACGGGAAATTGCTCGCTTCGTGGCTAAGTGCTTGGTGTGTCAGCAAGTCAAGGCTGAACACCAAAGGGTTGCTGGTTTGTTGCAACCACTTCCGATTCCTCAGTGGAAGTGGGATCATATAACCATGGATTTCGTGACGGCCTTACCGCGGAGTCCAAAGGGCAACAATGCTGTATGGGTGATTGTCGATCGGTTGACCAAGGCAGCTCACTTTATTCCTTTTCGGGTTGGTCAATCGACAGAGACTTTGGCAGGGCAGTACATGCAGGAGATTGTGAGATTGCATGGAGTACCGGTAAGCATCGTGTCCGATCGGAACACTCGGTTCTTGTCGCACTTTTGGAGGAGTTTACAAGAAAGTTTAGGGACTCGATTGAAGTTTAGCACAGCTTATCATCCTCAGACTGATGGACAATCGGAGAGAACGATCCAGACCCTTGAAGATATGTTGAGAGCTTGCATGTTGGACTTCAAAGGTTTTTGGGAAGATCATCTACACCTGGTGGAGTTTTCGTACAACAATAGCTTCCAAGCGACTATTCAGATGGCTCCGTTTGAAGCGTTGTATGGTCGTAAGTGTCGTTCACCTGTTTGTTGGGATGATGTTGGTGAACGAAGGTTACTAGGACCAGATTTGGTAGTGCAGACAGTTGAGGAAGTGAATACAATCAGGAAGCATATGAAGGCAGCTCCAGACAGACAGAAGAGTTGGGCCGACACGTCAAGAAGACCTCTAGAGTTCGCCGCGGGTGATTTGGTATTCCTGAAGATATCACTGACTAGAGGAGTGATTCGCTTTGGAAGTCGGGGAAAGCTTAGTCCTCGTTTCGTTGGACCCTTCGAGATATTGGAGCGTGTTGGAGAAGTATCGTACCGGTTGGCGTTACCACAGTCTTTAGCAGGAGTTCACGATGTGTTTCATGTGTCTCAACTACGGAAGTATGTTCGTGATGAGACTCATGTCTTGGATCATTCGGAGTTGACCGTTCGGGAGGACCTGACTTTTGAGGAGCGACCAGTTGAAATCAAGGATCGGAGAGAAAAGGTTCTTAAGAACAAGGTTATCCCTCTTGTGCTAGTTTCTTGGGGTAACCGATCGCATGGAGAATCTACGTGGGAGCGAGAAGACGAGATCCGGCAGAAATTCCCTCACCTTTTCCAGTAGTTAGCTATCTTGTATTCTTGGAATTTCGAGGACGAAATTCTTTTTGTAGTTGGGTATGATGTAACACCCGAGCCCAATAATACTAATTATCTTACTAGTTGAGGGTTATATATTGCTCCTTTTCCAATTATTCTGTTTTCTGGGGTTTATTGCTAAATTTTAACCGGTTAAGTCATTTTGGCACATAACAAATTTTAACTCCTAAAATGAAATTTAAGATGTCCATCTTGGCCTACTCGTCGCCACTAGTCGCGTGGTAGCGTCCGCGTGTCGAGATTCCGTTCCGTTTGGCTAAACGGGCAAGTTTGGACGACTACGCGTGCGTGCAAGTGTCCGACTTGGGGGCATGCATTCTAATCATTAAACACCTCTTTTCAAAATTTGGAACCCGCTTAAAATCCTATAATTTGAATTTCGAATTTTTGGACCCAACCCGGGCGCAATTTGGAAATGTTTCATTTGGCGCCAAAATCCCAAATTTTTAATATTATTAAAACCTTCGCATATATTTTTCTAACTAATCTGATATCTTACTGTTCATTACCTATCTTTTAAATCTTTAAGTTAACCATATAATATTTTTACAATCTTTTATATCCTTCTCAATTTATTCTCTCAGCCAATCGCAACCTCCCCTTTAACCCCGTGGTCCCCACTTTCTCTCTCTCCTTCTTCTCTCTCTCTCCACTTTCTCTCTCTCTACCCCTTATATATTCTCTCGTACTTCTCTTTATCATTTTTCTCTTCTTGCTTCATGTCTCGTTTCTCATTCTTTTAACTGTTCTTTTGTTACCGGAATTCCGTCGTGCCGGTGACGTTTCTCGACGTTCCAGCGAGATACCCCGACCCGTGTGGTTCCTTTGTTCGTCGTTTGGGTTCATTCCGTGAACCGTGCGCCGTCGCGAGTTTTCCCCGCCGACGGTTAACGTTCCGTTTTCCCGATTCGCGACCCATCGAGGCAAGTTAATCTTGCTACATGCTATATACTTTTATAATCTTCATTTTATAATATTATACATTTGAAAATCTTATAGTTTACATATGAAATGTCGTTGAAAAATCGGATATGACAAATCTGAAATTTACTGTACACCTTATCTTATAAAATACATTATAAATCATAGAAAAATCATTAGGATACGTTCTTTAGTTCGTTACGAAGATAATTCAGAATACTATAACTCTATGAAATATTTACTTGCAAAATAAATTGTTTAATTAACGTAAAATGCAAATGAACACGTCTCTAAACTGCTGTCCGGGGAAATTCCAGCAGCAAACTTTCAACTTTGAATATTCATAACTTTTTGTAGGGATAACCTGAGATGCTTATAATTATAAAACTGAAAACCTTATTGAATTATCTTTGTTTTGGTATAAGATACGTCTCTTTTGGAGAACATTTGTTATTTTTAAGCTATTTTACAAATTAGGGTGACGCTAAATTTCTGAACGGAACCTTCTTGTGCATGGTTAATCAATACATCTTTTATAGTTACTAATCGCTTTGAATATGCTATCCATATTAATATTATTATATCACATATTGTTTAGTTGTACATCCCACATTACCATTTTATAGTTTTATAACTTTTCGGATACCCGTTTGCATCTATCGCATTTAAGATACATATAATTGCATCCATAGATCACATCACTACATAATAATGTGATATTAACACTCCATGTTTAATAAATTGTATCCTAATTAATATTGGAACTATAATGTAACCCTAATCGATAACTGTGCATCCATATCCTTGAAATTATATCTATTGGCATATCATATTACATGTTCCAGTTATTGTTCTGATAGTACTCATGCTTGTTTATTTATACACATGTTTATGTTAGTTTGATTATGAGCACCCACATGACATCTTGTGCTTCCTGACATGACCTGTTACACTTCCTACTTGACATGACATGGTACCGTACACTCTTGACATGACATGACACCTTTATACATTACCTGGTTGACCTGATGTACCATGGCTTTACCTGTTACCTGATCTCATGCCTAATGCCAACAAACCTGACCATTCCTGCTGTCTATCCAGACAGACCTACTTTTACCGGATCTTGTGTTGGCATTAGTCCTTGACAACTAAATACCTGACCTGACATACATAGCTTGGGGGTATGGGAAAATCAAAGGTGAAACCGACTTGTAACTCAACAGTTCGATACTTGTTCTGATCAGTCTTACGGGCTTGGCCAGCTCCGGAGTGGTGATGCTGACACTACTCGTCCATCTTGCTACCTTTTACTGCTTAGCGGCACGTCTCGGATTCAGCCCCGAGGGTCTTGACCGTGGTCCCGGGCATGCACGGGATACTATTGAGTTACATCGACGATTCATCAATTGATTTCAAAGACTATAGAGTAGAAACCTGATAGGACAGTTTAGTCACCATTGCACATTACCCTGTTCTGTCATTTCTTAGTACTGCTTTGTTCATGTTCATATTTGCATTGCTTATTATCATGTTTACATTATATACTTGATGTCACGACGCGCTGACGTCTGGGTTTTGCATGGCCCAGATTCCTTACCACTATCGACGACCGAGCAGGAGTACTTCAGCCAGCAGGCTGAACTGTGAGTTCCTTAGAGTTTAGTTTATTTATTTTCTTTCCATTTCCAGATGTGAGCCCGCATTATGGGACGTACTGTTTATTCATTGTATTGGATCATTAGCTTCCGCACTTATTGTTTATTGATTCTTGTTATTATGGATTTGGACATGTATTAGATTAGTTTTTTTATCTTGTTCTTGATAACCTTACAACCGTAATGTGACTGTGGATGGATACTTCCTACCCACAGGTAGCATGGTTGGCTATGTCACGTGCCCAATCTTGCGTACTCTGGGAAGCGGGGCGTGACAGTAAATCTAGAGTCTCACACGGACTCGAAATTACGAACTCGGTACCTTCATCACTCTGTAGAAGATATCTAGCCAAACATGTCCTCGGGAACTCATCCCAATCATCGTAGGAATACTCTATATTCGTCCATTCTCGATTCAACTCACAACGCATCTGGATGAGGTCCTCTATCTGAAACTCGTCAACTTACTGATCTCTTATCGGATCATCCAATGAACAACGTCATCTCTGGATCGATCTACTCTTGATCTGAAAAAGATGCTCCATACTGAAAATCTTCAACTCAACTAGGCCTGCGTCGGCGCATCAAATCAGACGAATCATCTCAGTCGCTCAACCCAACTCAGGATAGACTAGCTATCTACCGTCGCATCTCTGCCTGAAAGCTCCAGCAATCTCAGCTCATAAAGTCTGGAGGCCACATCCCATCAATCTCAGCAATAGCTGGGTCATCTATCTGCACGGTAGACGACATCACGATCTCTGAGGTTGGCTGTACATCAACAGTCCTCTCACAACTGGCAGTCTCTAACAATGGCCCAATCAACCGGTGCAAAACCGAACACTCGCCTCAAACAAGAGGTCACAACACAAACACTAAATCGATACGTTCCCATGTCACCAGAAAATACGATGGTCAGTTCTCGTCCATGACGAGCTCGCCCTGACCGCATCACTAGCAGCAGCTCAATCTGTGCTCAAACCATGGTGACAGGAACCTCAAGCATATATCGAAAGAGATAAATCAAAGACATGAAAGGAAACGACAGATCCAGAATGGATACATGATCATAAGGAGGAACAACATCAATAAGAGTATGATCAAGGAAACGAATAGAATCAAGGATCTCAAATGGATGTATAATCATGGGAACAAAGAGAATCACAGAACTCAAGATATGTACATCCTAAGGTTTCTTAAGTGGAGTATCGTATCGTAAATATGCCGCGGAACATACGTGCGGTACGTCACTCTGCTCAAGCAACCTACTCCATCAATCAGGGTCAACCTATGAAACGAAAGTTCGGGTCTAATACCCCATGTTCAAGTCTAAGTTCCGTAAGGTCAAGCCTAGGTTCTGAAATAGATTACGCTTCAGACTCCACATAGTCAAACCTAGATTCGAACCAAGGTTAAACCTAGCACTCTGATACCAACTTTGTCACAATCCGAAAATATTAACTCGCGACCGGCACTTAAATCACGCCACGTCTACAGGCGTAACGTAATTCAAGTAAGCCGAAGCCTAGAAATCTAAATCCTTTTTAAGGAAAATAAAAGAGGTGAAGTTTTGAAATAAAGGTATGATAAAATCAAATTTTTTCTTAAATACATAAACAATGGAAAATAAAAATGCAAGTGGATTTACTAATTGAAAAACATGTTTCGTCTTTTAAAAATTTGGGCAGCACCTCCTTGTTATATTTTGATCCAAAACCACATATACATAATAATAATAATAAAGACATCCCCAAGCGGGAGCTAGCTCTCCGCCATCCGGCGGAATCACAACCACGCAAGTCACAATATAGTATACGACGCCCAACGGCGAAGATCACACCAAAAAGATAGTGTAAAGCAAGACATCAAACCCACCAAGCGAACATATAACCCATCGCTCTAAATCTCGCAACCACAAGTCCTCTGAGTCTTACTATTTATACAAAAACTAATTTTGATTGATGGAGTTGACTAGATACAATAGAAATAATAATACAAGAGTGGCACGATCCAATATGTACCACCTACCAAGCAAATCACCCGAAGTAAGCTATGTGCCAGCGATACCGCTACTGATCCATGCGGTCAACCTGCAAGAACTGTGGCACAACGGGGGTGAGTTGCCAACTCGTGAGTAGAAAACATCATCAGGTAGAAATCGAATAAAACAACGATTTCCTAGGTCAACTATATCATAAAGGTAATACTATGATATCTAGGGTGACCGTATCTGCATATGTGCCAACACTGTACTCAAGCCTATATGCATATGGATATCATCCAACCATAAAATCGATGCCTGTATGCATGTTGATCTCATCCACGTGTCTATCAATGGCATAACAACATCATGCATGTAAATATCATGAAATCATATGCATGTAAATATGAGAATATCAATCAACGTGTGTCCATCAACGACACATCAAAATCATGGAACCTGAGTGTCCAAAACCGACACTCGAAACATCATGAAACCCGTGTCCAACATCGACACGTTAATCCTCATATATCTCGGGCTCCATCAGTCCGGATCGGCCCACGGGCTCCGTCAGTCCGGATCGGCCCGTATCATCTCACAACTCCGGTCGGTATCCTCCGGATAACCGCCGAGCCTAAATAATATCACCGGCAGGTAGTAGTCTCTCCTCTAAGCTCATCGTCTACTGCACGACATCCCTTTCTTGCCCCGGGGTACTATATCGGGTCCAGCATGTACCCACAAACGGTCTCATCCTGCTCCTCGAATCGGGTTTCACATATCAATCTCAGAACCGAGAAAACACATGGTGAACGTCTCGAAATCTCATATCAAGAGAAACCGAGTTTTTAAAACAATACATACTTTCTTTTGAAATAACCACGGTTCTCAAATCCAGAAATCTCATGAAAACAGCATCCTAGTGCATATAACCGTAAAGCATGATATATGCAAACATATAACAAAAATGTAAGCATCTCAGTATATCATGCAACATGGAACAGTGATGTGACAATATCAGTATATCATGGGACATATCATAATGATGTGAACATAGCAAGTAAATCATGCAAGGAGTCATATCATGATGCAGCAATTCTACTATGTAGTGACATAGCAATTATCGATGATGAAAGTGTGTGAGCCGGCCAATCTGTGTAAGTGTAACATACACATCATCGATAATGGTGTAGGTGTACTAGCACATGTATACGTAATGCAATGAAAATATTAAGAACGTAGCATAAAGTACATCATCAGCTCAATGCTATAAGATATACGTATCTAACATGACCGAGTCAGTGAATCTATCAATCGGCATCCAGCCTCACAACATCACATACGGTATAATTCATCGTACGACATCCTCTAGTCAAGAGTATGGATCAATTATCATAACACTCATCACGTACGGTAAATCATCATACGGCGGAATTAAACCATTAGGGATCCTATCAACCTATATGACAATGAGGGTACGGACCTAACTTCTCGTACGGCATATCACTCATGATTCACAACATTATATATATCTATATACCTATATCCCAGGTCACATCCATGACAATCTCATATCAGGGGACCGGCAAAGGTATCAATCATCTCATATCGATTTGCATCCATATACCGACATATCAATCAAGTCATCATATCACATCGTATATTGTTTTCATCACATTAATATCTCACATCAAGTCATCTTACATATACATTCTAGCTTATTGATCTCATATCATGTTACTATAAATCTTATACTTATTCTCTTATAACTACATATCTATAAGTCGCAATTCACATTCACTTTTCATATCTTTATTTATCAATTCGAGACATCATTTCTATCATATCGGGTCTAAGAGTCATATCCCTATAGCTTTCATCTCATATCTCGATATATATATATATATATATATATATATATATATAATTCTTCATATCATCTTTAACTATATTTTAACCATATCCATAGTTTTCTAACATAGGTTTCCTTAACCATAGTCTATGTATCGGTTTCCATCAAAGTTTGCGGGGGTGCTATACGCCATCCACCCGACTTCCCCCGTAGATATAAATCTACTAACCTGCGGAACTCCTTATTCAGCCGTAGTCGATGTGCTTCGTCATCTTGGAATCCACGCGAAGTACCTACAAATCATCACATATCGCAATACCATTAAAATCAAGTCCGGAAAACCAATACGACACACGCTGCGCTCATAGGTGAGAACCTATAGCCTACGCATGCAAAAACAATCAAACAACCCTCGTCGTTGATGTACAAACATCAAACGACTCAATACAATATCAAATACCCAAAACCCAAGTTCATAAATCGGAAAACCAAATTCAGCACTTACGGAAATCTGTCCCAGATTTTACCCTAAGTGAAACCGAAACATTTTGCATATTGGGTTGCTCTAAATATCACATAACTAAGCCACTCACCAAAAATCTCCCAATTTCACTCTGATGTGGCCGCAATTTGCGGCCACAGGGAATTTATTTGCGGCCAGATAAAGAGGGGAGGGGCTCAAGTTTCAAGGGGTGATTCAAGTTTGCCTGCTCGTCTCACTGTCAAGGGAACTTAACTTATAGTGGTCTCGGGTCATTCCAGATTCCCATATACCATCACAATCTATCACAAATCCGACGTCGGGAAATCCTAAGTCCGTGTATTATCTCTAGTCTCACTGTCAAGGCCAGTAAAAACACCACTCAAGTCTTCCATACACTCACAACACTTCAAATATCACTTCACAAATCAATTCTTCCACTAAGCATTAACTTGGAAAATTCTAAGATCACAATCCACACTAAAATGAACTCTAAACTACAATATAAGGTTAAAAAATTAATTACAAGATGAGAAGTGGAATTTATACCATTTGTGTAAGTCCGCGGGGGCGCCCCGGTCGTCGATACGACGCCGGAAACGCGGAAACAAAAATTTTGCAAACTAGCAAACCGGCACCACCACGCACTTCTATCCCGGATCGGACCATTAACCTAGAAACTAGCAAACTAAAATAAGAGTAGAGAAGTATACCAAGCGATCCATGTCCTTCGGTCTTCGTCTCCACTCCGATCTCCTGCGGAATCTCCGTCCGTCATGACCTCGTCGGAAAGGGCACCACAAAGCCGGAATCTTTTACGGGCTCCCACCTCTTGACCGAGGTAACTCGGGCGCGAAGTTGGCTAGCCGACGCGTCCAAGATTGGCTATAGAATAGTGTATGAAACTTGTCTCTTGGGGTTTAGTTGCCATAGAGGAATCAAGAACTTTGGAGAAGGGTTTTTGATTTTTGGAGAAAGCAAAATGAGATGATATATTTTCCACACCAAATGAAATTTTCTCTCATCTCTCCCCTCTTGCCCAAAATGGCCGACCCCCCCATGAAAGAATGATGGAGAGTGGAGAAAAAGAATAATGCAAGAAAGAATATATGAACATGAGAAAATAAAATGGCCACATTCACTTTCAAATCAAAACCCATCATAATGAAAGCAAGTGAGTGGATGAAAATGGAATCTCGTGATTATGCCACCATTTTACAAAGGACCCCCTCCATAAAAACTAATTTGCACAATTGCAAATTAGCCCCTCCATCGGAAAGTCCGGCCGTGAAGGAATAAAAGAAAACCGGACGGAACGGAATGCAAACTGGCAACTTCAGAAAACTGATCCCGTAATAAATTACACGAAAACCCCGCTACTGCAAATACATGCCCGCATTTGTATTCCCACTGAACACAAATGCAAAGAGACAAAATCTACACTATCTCATACTAGGATCCGGCTTAAGCCAAAGCCGGCCAGTAAAAACCGTCCGATCACGATCCGTGCAATACCGCACGTATCTGATCGAACCCTGCCATATCTCCATACGGCCTCTACAGCGTTTCGCCCGAAACTTGAGTAACTGTGTGTGTGGTGGACTCTAAAGACTCGTCAATACTATGGCTGTGGATTTAACCACTAGCACGTCAGAGGTATCAGCCAATACGTGACGGGCTACCAGGTATTGACCAAAAGGGACGTCGATGAGCGAACTCATCCTGACACCCTACTGAGCCTGTCAGTGACAATATCCGTACAGTCCGGTCCGTTCGTCTATGAGCATCGCTTGGCGGGCCTAGGGGGTTGGTAAAAGTCAGACCACCAATAGCGGTACAAGTCGTGTCGGAGTGTAGCCCAGAACACCCTGAGATACTACTGAAATACCTACCAGTAAATCTCTTGCCTTAGCCAAGGACTTTTCATATTCTGGCTCTCCTAGACACAGCGCGACCTCACCCCAAATACCGGGAGAGACGAACCCCTGCAGATCCGCTCACTGCCTCCATGTGGCTCGGGACTGTACCCAACTAAAACCTGTTTGCACGTCTCCTCTGAGCGTGGTAGGGTAGTAATCAAAGCACAGTGGGAACTCACACGAGACAAATGACGATCTCAGGTCGATGAACTAAACTGTACACATGTCACCAGGGAACTGCTATCTGACGTCTGGTATAATCCCAACTAGCAGGTTCCCGGCGAGTCCTGTCCGGTGTACTCATAACCCAATGAGCACCTGTATACATCTTAGGTGAACCAACTGACACCAGTGGCTTGTGAGACCGGCCACCGCCCTTCGTCGGGGTCTTGACTGTATACACTAGTCTACTCTGTAGAATCGATGCC
Source organism: Agapanthus africanus (assembly GCA_030015575.1). NCBI lineage: Eukaryota > Viridiplantae > Streptophyta > Magnoliopsida > Asparagales > Amaryllidaceae > Agapanthus > Agapanthus africanus. The sequence goes on from CM057342.1 coordinate 308,382,180, forward strand.
CTGTCTCGAAACTCCCATGACTAGGGACCTTTTAAGGATGTGCTTATAGACTCCAGCTCTCACTTATATGATCGCCCTCATACTGCTGGTAGTCAAGCAAGAATCCTAGGGGCTCTATCAACGTGCAATAGCGACTCGTAAGGTCACCTAAAGCAGTGCACGATGATAAAGATAAACCAGATAGCATACTATCATCTCGAGTAAGACTGTCCTACCGGCATAGGTCCTCCCTCAATCATTGCAATCACGTGCCTGTGATCCAATAATTGACTCTGAGGGCAGTATATCCAACAATCTCCCACTTGCACTCAAGGCTAATTATTGCGATGTCGCATACTCACAGCCCATGTGATACCGAACACCCAACTCTTCTACTAGTCAGTCTCATAAAGCTCGTTTGCGAAACTATTGCGTTCGAGGAATAGCCTCAGTGAGTGGATCGCTCTGGTGTTTCTTTCTATGTCTCTCTTTATCTCAAGTTCGCGGAGAAAGACATCTCCCGAAATGAGCAATACCTGTTTTAGAATGTCTGGATGTCTGATGGGACCTAGCTCAAAAATGAACTCCAAATCCAAACTTCTTAGACTGTATCGTCAACTGAACTTAATCAGTATCCTGCGCCATACCTTCCTTCAGTATCCACCTGGACCACCTGTCCAAAATACTGCCCCTCGTCAGAGGGAAAACTATAACTCTGACAGCCACTCTGCCATCCAGGTCACCTTGGAAGCCTGGAATGATAACCGTCTCCTAAAGGAGGCTGCCGTTATCATATCTCTAGAACATCAACTTATGTTCTAAAACTGCTTCCGATTGTTTCTCCAGGATTGGATGAATATCAACTTATTGCACCTACTGCAAGAACAACATCTGGTGTGGCACTTGACATCTCATGATTGACTCAATTGCCTAAGCAAGTGATCTATCAATCATGCGTATCCCTCTTCCCTTTAGTCTGTAAGACACCTTTAGAGAGGGTGACTCCATCACCTGCAGGTACACTACCGTGCCAGGAGCCGTCCATTCTAAAAACTCTTAGAATGCGGTCAAAGTACCCAGATTGGGAAACTACCCAAATCTAGATCTAAAACTATAGATCTAGTAACCAGAATGTCTGATATAATATCCAAGTCCTATGTGGAGAAACCACTGTGTGACGACCAAAGTTTAACCGACCGTAGTATAGGAATTTCACTTCCTACTCTGTGTATGTCATCAAATACCAGGACATCACACCCTACTACCTTCTTAACAGATCCATCCCCTATTCTGATGAAGTCAAACTTATGACTGTCACATCAGAAATAGATGATCTATCTCCGCTATATCTGCTTTAGTCTATAAGTAGACATAAGCTAACTGTCCACCAATGCTTCCGCTGCTCCCACTGACTACGACAACCCTCTGGCAGAGTCAAATACATGTGCACTTCTAAAGCTAGTTTAGAATGACGCTATACTCATCCTCCTGCCGGGTCTCACAGTCTGGAACAACAGCAATGGTAAGTCTGGGTAAACAAGAACCTCCCTGCCACCATCCTTGAGCATACCGAAGTACCTCTCGGGTGCCTGAGGTTACCCACCATATCTGCGGAGTGGCTAATGGAATGTCAAACTAGATTGAATCTTTAGGTTCTTATCAAATCTTCGGTAATCGTTTGCGGTTCTGGAATCACTTCCAGTCCTACCATACTCCCACTATTGTTTTCTGAAAAAAATCCATTTTTAATTAAAACTGTGGCGAGTCAAGAACAATATCACTATTGATCTTCCAGATGGTAGAAAGTCAACCCTCGTCATAGCCCGGGTCAACCCACAAACAGCCATTACAGAAACGCGCCTTGAGTTATTCGGAGTCTGGTTTTAAGCATAAGCCGGACAACTCCCCGTACCATAACAATGTCAAGATATGAACTGTTCTATATCCAATACAAAAACAGAGGCACTGATTTAATTGAACCAGATTCAAATCATGCAGCTGTCTCCAGTGCATGTCAAGTAAATGGAAGGAGGCCGATCAGCGTTACTCAACTTAGGAGTACTTCCAATTATGAGTAACCTGAAAGAGAAGCAAGTTCTCGTTACTATCAACTGAATACCATTCACAAGTATCTACATCTTCGATCACCTTGAAGAATCCCGATACTTGCAATACCTGGTTCTCTACTTTATTCTTATACCTATAACTTCTCAAAACTTTGACCTTGTGTTTCTACGAAATACCTGTCTAAGAACTAGAGAAGTCACAAGTAAACAGAATATAGTACGAGGACCAACCCCTCTGTCCTAATGGACACTGGACAATATACAATACTCTGTATAAGTCCCCTGAGTCTAGTGACTCATTCACTGTGTGTCGTAGGTTGAAAACTGTACTTATGGTTAAGAAGAATTACACCGCTGTTCAATGCTCCTTACCTAACCATCCACTGATATAGGTAAATGTCATAGACATAATTTCAAAAAGGTATATCTCACTCTATAAAAATAGACGTACAGATATATCAATTTGAAATTGGTGCATAACAACCGATATTCAAAACCAAATATTTGCCGACCGGCAAACAACCCAGGTGACTTCCTCAAATATCACCAATTACAACGAATTCCGATATAATGAGGATGATCACCTAATTCCCAATAACTTACTCCCACTCATCATCTGTAAAACCATACAGATGTGAGAATCATACATGGTAAATACATACCCTGGAGCAAGTTTCTAATCGGGAAATCAGTTTTCTATTAACAGTACACAGTGAAACTGAAACATTGAAATGTTTCGATGGGGTATCCTGGTATTCCTAGTAATGCCTCTTCCATTATCCAGATTCACAACTATAACCGTATAATTCTTTGACATTTCTCCAAATCCCTTTATATGTCTTTAGTCATTACCTTCTGCACACCCCTTTAGGCCAAATGGTTTTCTTCCTTCCCTACCGTTCGGCACCAGCCTATGGTTTGGAAGAAGAATATCCAATAAGCACAATGGGTGTACTGTCCTAATCCTAGGAGCACTCACAATGCGAGATAAGGTGAAGATAAAAGACAACCGAATGAACTTAATTCCTATTTCTCCTGAACCAGGATCCATCTCCGAACTGGAACAAGTTCCTTTCGAGTTCGTATATAACCATACGATGGATTATCCAATAAACTTGGGATCTTCGTAGTGATACGGAGTGTCCTGAAGAAATACAAAGATGATTTAGGATTGGCGAAGAAATACTTGGTTAGGTCGTGAATAGCAGTCGCAATTTACTTTGCCCTCTTACTAATCCCTTTATTTTGTCTGAACTTAATACCTTCTGTACACCGTTCAGGCTAATTGGCTTTCTTCATTCCCTACCGGTCGGCACCTGCCTATGGTTTGGAAGAAGACTATCCAATTTACGTAATAGGTGTACTATCTCCTAAACCAAGGAGTACTCGCAATCTGAGAGAGAAGGTAAAAGGAAAAGACAACTGAATAATCCTATTCGTTTTCTCCAGAACCAGAAACCATCCTCGAATTCCTTCGAGTTCGTATATAACCATACGATGTTTTTGTCCAATGGAAGTGGACGTTCGTAGTAATACGGAGTGTCCCGGAGAAAAGGGTAAAAGTAGGAGTGGCAATGAGGTTTGCAACTCTGACAATCCAAAAGCCAGTGTTAAGAAGGTTCGGTCAACTTGGTCACTGAGTCATAGTCTAGGGTCGGGTCAATGGTCGCTGCCAAAGAGAGAGAGAAAAGAAACACTCAGCGTGCACTCTAACCTAGATCAGAATGGTTATCACTTTATCTAATCTGGGAACCTCCCACTGTAACGTCAAATTCTTCCCCAAACCTGAAAGAAGAATTAGCCGGGATCACCCGAGGAGTAAACCAACTCATCAGTGGGAATCGAGATCCAACTATCATCGCATGATAACGTGACGGAATCCGCTCACGTTATCACACTCCAGAAGGTATGCGCATATCTATCAAGTTTCAGTTCTTTTGAAACTCCCGATGTGGATTTTTGCCCCATGCTCTTATGACCTTGGCGAAGGTCAACAAATTATAAGTCACATGTCAAGTTCTACCCGTCATTATCCAGGTTAATTTGAACCCACCCGTACAAGCCCTTGACGAAGGTCAACAAGGCTATACGACTGTCCCAAACCAACGCATCTATCTATGCAGCAGAAAGATAACAAGCAGCTACCATACACTATGCCTTAACGAAGGTCAACAAACATAGCATGAATACTACGTGCTACCCGTCTGAAACGACGGAGGGCTACGAACGGTTTCTGGCGAAAACCTTTAACGTAATGAACTTGATATCGTTGAAGGAACTGATAGCTTTATAAAAATATAGTAACGAAAACCTTTGCTAAAGAGGTCACTCCCTGTGAAGGGATCTCGGCTCTTTCCCCGTAGAATGAGGTGCAGGATATTCCAACTGAAAACCACGATGCAAAGCAAAAGTAATCGGCTATAGTGAAGTTATTGCCCTGATGCAAACTTCTGTACAAGGGGTCACTCCCGGTGAAGGGATCTCGGCCCTTGCCTCGTCGACTGAGGAGCAGGATATTCCAACTGAATACCGCGATGCAAAACAAAAGTGAACGCCCTTGCAATAACAGCTTTTTGAAAAGTGTTCCAACAACATCAAAATAGATTTGTTTATCTTGCATTGATCCGAATCAACGCAGTCCCATCAATTGATCACACCAAAAAGAACGAAAATAATGACGTACGTATATGCCATCCGCATTCGCCGCTGGGTCCCGTCATCACCCGTTAGGTTAGCTAACTAACGACAGAGTGGGGACTGGACTAGCGCGGATGCAAAACATATACAACATCTACTAGTATATATATAATATATAATTTTCGATCAAGGCGTGATAAAATGCAATATCACAGAAATGTACAGCATCACATAACAATACAGATATTTGGGATCCCCGGGTTTCATAGGGCCGCTACTGAAACCTGACGTTCCCCTGGTCGTGTGGATAGCCTGCACAAAGAAATCCTAGACCCCTACAAGCGCGGTAAGTTACCCGCCAAAACCTGAAGCGAAGCAGCCCCCTTCAGCAACGTGAATGGACCACCCAGCACTGCATGGAATCCGGTAACTTGGGCACCCCTCCTGGGTCAATCCTATACCCCCTACGAGTGCGGCGAATAGCCCGCCAATTCTAGAGTAAAGCTCCCTCCGTCTCAACGCCATGAGATGCGGGCTCGTTGCCCTCTAGAACCCGGCTACCCGTGCACCCCTCCGCGGGGTAATCCTAGTACAGAAAGTAAAATATGCATACAACGGGTACATCGACCGCAACCTGGTCGTATCCCAAAAGAATAAAACAAACAGGCAGTGACGGCAGGCCACATGTCGGACGCTCGCCCCGCAATATCAAATGTACATATAAAACAGAACTGTACTAACATTGCATCCAGGCTATCCCCCACGACCGATCCGCAACATCACAGCACAACACAGAACATCAACGTGAATGTCACGTTCGCAAATCCATCTAACCGGGTTATAGCAGTTAGACAGGATTTACCGATCAAATGACATTCACGGTCGCAGATATAATGTAAATACTGTGAACTAGCATGTTTAAAATATCCGATCGATCAAATATCATCAAGTGAGCCCCAAGCAGTACTGTAGCACTTACAGAAAATCTGGGCCCAAAAATAATATCTCAAAACCCCTATTTCCTATTCAAAAGCCCACTGGAAAAATTTGGTGCAACGATTCCACTTACCCACCGCGGAATCGCGGCCAAACCAGGGGTTTGGCCGCGTATCCGCGGTCATAGTAAGGAATCAGTGAATCGTATTTTCCCAGAATTCTTAGAATTTCTTGCATGTCTTTCTGCAATGACCTGAAAAATTTTTGGCGCTGGAAAAATTTCAACAGAGAACACATGCACTAGAAATACGGTTTTTGCGATTTTTGTTCGATCGGGTTTTAAACATACTAGAGCAAGCTAGGCATGGTTAATGGCGTGGCTCTGATACCAATGTAAGTCCGCGGGGGCGCCCCGGCCGTCGATCCGACGCCGGAAACGCGGAAACAAAAATTTTGCAAACTAGCAAACCGGCACCACCGCGCACTTCTATCCCGGATCGGGCCATTAACCTAGCAACTAGCAAACTAAAATAAGAGTAGAGAAGTATACCAAGTGATCCGTGTCCTTCGGTCTTCATCTCCACTCCGATCTCCTGCGGAATCTCCGTTCGTCACGACCTCGTCGGAAAGGGCACCACAAAGCCGGAATCTTTTACGGGCTCCCACCTCTTGACCGAGGCAACTCGGGCGTGAAGTTGGCTAGCCGACGCGTCCAAGATTGGCTATAGAATAGTGTATGAAACTTGTCTCTTAGGGTTTAGTTGCCATGGAGGAATCAAGAACTTTGGAGAAGGATTTTTGATTTTTGGAGCAAGCAAAATGAGATGATATATTTTCCACACCAAATGAAATTTTCTCTCATCTCTCCCCTCTTGCCCAAAATGGCCCCCCCCCCATGAAAGAATGATGGAGAGTGGAGAAAAAGAATAATGCAAGAAAGAATATATGAACATGAGAAAAGAAAATGGCCACATTTACTTTCAAATCAAAACCCATCATAATGAAAGCAAGTGAGTGGATGAAAATGGAATCTCATGATTATGCCACCATTTTACAAAGGACCCCCTTCACAAAAACTAATTTGCACAATTGCAAATTAGCCCCTCCATCGGAAAGTCCGGCTGTGAAGGAATAAAAGAAAACCGGCCGGAACGGAATGCAAACTGGCAACTTCAGAAAACTGATCCCGTAATAAATTACAGGAAAACCCCGCTACTGCAAATACATGCCCGCATTTGTATTCCCACTGAACACAAATGCAAAGAGACAAAATCTACACTATCTCATATTAGGATCCGGCTTAAGCCAAAGCCGGCCAGTAAAAACCGTCCGATCACGATCCGTGCAATACCGCACGTATCTGATCGAACCCTGCCATATCTCCATACAGCCTCTACAGCGTTTCGCCCGAAACTTGAGTAACTATGTGTGTGGTGGACTCTAAACACTCGTCAATACTATGGCTGTGGATTTAACCACTAGCACGTCAGAGGTATCAGCCAATACGTGACGGGCTACCAGGTATTGCCCAAAAGGGACGTCGATGAGCGAACTCATCCTGACACCCTACTGAGCCTGTCAGTGACAGTCCGGTCTGTTCATCTATGAGCATCCCATGGCGGGCCTAGGAGGTTGGTAAAAGTCAGACCCCCAATTGTAGGGATCCTAGGCACACTAATAAGGTCTCACAAGGCATCAACCATGCCAATTTTAAATTTTACAAGTGCCGAGAAACCCTAATACGGATCGTTAACTAGAATTTTAGGCGAAAGAATGCGAATAGTTAACAACTTAACTAAAAGAACGGAAATATAACCTTTGTAGATCCGGTCCTCCACCTCCATAGCTCCGCAATGAAGTCTCCTCGCTGTCCAAATCGAATCCCGGGCTCTAGCGTCGGCTTCATCGGAAAAATGGGCGGGCTAGGTCATCGACTACGATGCCGAAGATGATCTACGTCGAGGCATCACAAGATCAAGCTCCCACTTCACCAAGTCATGAAACTTGTGAAGAAAACACCCTATACTACTTGGCAAGAGGTAGAGGATGAAGAAATAGGAGGTGGGTTCACTTTAGAATTGGATTTCTCACTCTTATTCTCAAGTTGCCATTGATGGTGGCATAGTTTCTTCATGTTGAAAATGAAGAAGAAGAAGAAAAGAATAGAATAGAAAATATGATAAGTATTTTCTTAAAAAAGAAAACAATATGATACTTATCATATATTCAACCATGGTTTAGTGTAGAGATTTAACTAAGGTTAGAAGAATGGTTAGGGTTAGACATGAGACAAGAATGGTGGACTTGTTCACAGCTTCAAGAAGCTTCAACAAACAAACAAAACAAGCCACCATTCTTTTCTCTTTATCTTTTCCAAAAGAATGATAAATAAATAAATAGATAATAAGTGAATAAACAAAACCCTAACCACTCTCACAACCATGGTTTAATCTTTACACAAACCCAAGTTAACATGTATCATCAAACATGATACAATCAAGTGCACAAAAGTATATCACATATACAACTTGTGAACTTCAAGTGAGAAAATCCATTTAAAGTGAACCAATACTAGTTAATGCAAATTAATATATCAAATATATAATTATGCATTAAATCATTAAATCAACACTTGATTTAACGATCCGGTCATATCGCATATAACCGACTAGTATCCTATGTATCGGCTTACCGAATCAATCCTTGATTCGATAACTAGGTTATATCCCATACAACCTTTCGATACATTCATCGCGAGAATGGAATACGGTATCACATACACGCATTATTCTCGGTCCTGCACATATCTCATATGCGCTCCTATTTCGTTTCGCTTGAGCCAGGAAACCTCTGTGTAGGACTCTAAAGACTCGTCAATACGCCGGCAGCAGGTGATGATCATATCAAACACCCACAAGCCGCAAGCGGTCTGCTAAACGTAACGGCCACCCGGGTATTGAGCGATCAGAAGATCGATGAGCAAGCCCGCTCAAACTCCTGTGAATCCAACCAGTAACACTTACCGTACAGTCCGGTCTGATCGTCTGATATGTCGCATATCTCGCCTAGGGGTGGTAAACGTCAGACCCCAATAGCTCGATAAGTCATGTCGATATGAGGTCTATAACAGTTCGAGAAACTACAGGTAACACTTACCAGTAAATCTCAGCAACCCTGGCCAGGGATTTCCGGTTATAGCCAATCGAACACAGCGCAACATCAACTCCCTATACCGGGAGAGACGAATCCCCTCCTATCGCTCATTGCCTCCATGTGATTCGGGACTGTACCCAAAAACCACCGTTTTGCACGCCCTCTTGGACGTGGTAAGATGGAAATCAAAGCACAGTGGGAACCACACAAGACTCTATGACGATCTCGGGTCAACAGACTACTCTGTACCAGTGTCACCAGAGAACTGCCATCTGACGTAAGGTATAATACCATCTGGGAGTTCTCGGCGAGTCCGTCCAGTGTACCCAATCTCCACTGAGCACCCGTATATCATCTCTGATGTCAAACACCAATGGATATGGGATCATCCATCGCCCATCTGTATGGGTCGAGAAGGTATACGCTAGTCTACTCTGGTATATCGATGCCCCGTCTCGATATACCCACGACTAGGGACTTTGAAGGATGTACTTATGGACTACCATGTCCCCACTAGTATGATCTGCATCATAGTCCAGGTAGTCAAGTACACATCCTAAGGGCTTTACCAACATGTAACAGAGAGACAATCAGTATACACGTTAAGGTAAAGATCAACCAGATAGCATACTATCATATCGAGCAAGAAAGTCCTCCCTATATATGTCCAAGCATCCACTACAATATACATCCTATGTATAGTAATGGCCTCTAGGGCATACATATAACTAACAATCTCCCACTTGCACTAGGGCCATCTGATAGCAGTGGTTGCAGTATCTCATACTCAACCATTCCATAAAATGTCTCTCTCTAGGAAAAGGCCTTTGTGAGTGGATCCGCCGTGTTGTCCTCTGAGTCTACTCTCCTAACCTCGATCACCCTGGAGATCAACCATCTCCATGATCAGGTGATACTGCCTTAGAATATGTCTGGATCACTGATGGGACCGGCGTTCATTGGCATAAGCCATAACTCCATTGTCTCACAATGGTAGGAATGTAGTTCATCTCATGAACCAATATACACCCAAACATCCTCTTTGGTAGCATCTTAAGTAGCGATGTATCGAGCCTTTATCGTCTAGTTTGCCACGGTATCTAGCTTGGAACTCTTCCAACATACCGTCCCTTTTACTGAGGGTAAAGACAATGCCTGTGACTGACTCTCAGTCGTCCTTATCACCCTGGAACCCTTCCAGTGATCCTCCCCAGGATCGGTTGATACCATCTCACTACAACTAGTGAGAATCTTATTATCCAATTAGATCTATCTCATAGATTCGAAATCCAGGATTTAGGAGGTATCATTTTGATCCTATATGGAGAATCATTGTGATAAGCGGAGATTGACCGGGCGTAGCATAGGAAACTCCTTTCTTATCAAGAGTATGTCATCCACCTACTCTACGAGGATCAACACCATACTCCCTACTACCTTTTTGTTTATACAAGGTTCATCTACCATTTTGATGATGTCAAACTCTTTGACTAATCACATCAAAACAGATGTTCCAACTCCGCGATACCTGCTTTATCCTATAAAGCATCTTGTACACGTTTCCGCTGCTCCCACTGTCTACGAAGCCCTCTGGCTGTGTACTTATAGACGTTCTCTTCTAAAACATCATTTAGAAAAGCAGTCATGGCACCCAACCGCCAGATATCGTAGTCATGGTATGTAGCCGTGGCAAGTAGGATCTGGATGAACTTAAGCATAGCCACTTGAAAAGGTTTCATCATAATCCACGCCTGATCTATGACGAAAAACTTTAACAAGTCTAGCTTTGAAAGTCTCAACTTTTCCATCTACACCAAGTAATCTTCTCAAGATATACTTGCTCCTGATGGGGATTTAACCCTTTAGAAATAGCAGCCAAAGTCCATACTTTGTTGGTGTACATGGATTCCATCTCAGATAGCTAAGCATCCAGCCATTCTTACAGAGTCTCTACTCTCGATGGCCTGCTCGAAACTAGTTGGGTCATCATCTCATGATGCAATCCTCGCTCCCACTGTCATAGAGAAACAGAAGTATCTCTCAAGTGGGTGAGGAACCCTACTAGATCGGCGGAGAGGCTGAGGTTCGTTGGAATCTACTGAATCCTTTGGTTCTACCAAATCATCTGCTGTTGTTTGTATAGCTGGAACCTTTCCAGGTGTACATAACAGACCTTGCCTCGAGCTTGTCCGGATTTTGCTTTTCAGACATAGGCTGGACAACCCCAAATCTTAACTAACTTAAGAGATGGGCTCTTCCCTTATCATATCAAATATGAAGTGGTAGGCAACTAATTTGATTCGAACCCTATTCAATAGGTATGCAGCTTCTCAAGCGCATAACTCCCAAAAAGGAAACAGGTAACTCAGTATTACTCATCACAGAGCGCACCATATCGAATAGGGTGCAATTGCTCCGTCCCGATATACCATCGTGCTATGGTGTATACGGAGGAGTAATGCTGAGAGAGAATCTCATTCTCCTTTAGAATAGTCCAGGAATTCCGTGCTCAAGTATTCTCCTCCTTGATCACATCAAAGAACAAAATACTTATACCCGTTTTGGTTCTCTACTTCTAACTTATATTCTGTGAATATCTCAAAAGGTTCGGACTTGTGTTTCAACAGGAACATATGTCTGAATCTAAAGAGATCATCAGAGAATGTAATAAAGTACAAAGAACCGGTCTTGGCATGTGTAGACAGGGGACCTTTATACATCAACATGTATCATCCCAAGAGTTCACTAACTCTTTCTCTGTTTCCAGTAAACGGAGCTATGGTCATCTTATCTCTGTGACATGACTGGCAAGTTTCACAAGATGTAAATTCAAACTGATTTAAACATGCATCTTCATGTAACTTCAGCTAGTCGGGTCGCATTGATATGACCTAGTCTACAATGCCTCAAGAAGGATTCGTTCATTTCTGAACTCTTCCTCTTTTGTGTGTTCAGTATACTAAGAACTGTAGTTTGATTTAGAACATTAATGCTTTTAGATAACGTGTCTGAACCGATCAACTTTTGATATAGGAAATGTTCAAAACATTATCCAACAATACAAAATTATATCCTTTCTTTACTAATAAAGAGACTGATATGATTTTGTATATCAGGTTCGGTATCTAATAACATTCGTTCAGAATCAATGTATTTGGAATACAGGGTGACAGTGACCAACAGACTTGGCTGCAACACTTGCCCCGTTTTCTGCCTCATGAAACTTATCACCCGTTCTCAGTTCTCTACCTTTCTGTAGCCCTATGTAACAGATTACATATGCGGGATCCTGATCTGGTATCACATACCAAGGATGTAAAGAATACTGAGAAACAGTTCTGTATAATGAACACACCCGAAGATGATGCATCAGCATGCACTCCCTTCGTTTGGGCGGCATGGGAATTCTGGTAATCCCCAATTTCCTGCTCTGTCTTATAACAATTATAAGTTGGAGCGGGACCAACGTTCCCCAGCTCAGTATAACAAGCGGGTTCGGTCAAAATTCCGTATTATTATCTTGATTAAGGCGTGATATGGTCGCTACCTGGAGAGAGAGAGAAGAAAACACTCAGCGTGCGCTCTTGCAAGAATAGATTGGTTATTATTTTATCTAATCAGGATGGCTCCCACTGCTTTTCATCAAATCTTCCTTCAAACCCTAAAAGGAAATACTAGCCGGGATTAATTACACACTACAAGTTCGCCAATCTTTCAGCCAGGCCAGTGTCGGTACTTTGAGGGAGGTCCCCCGTGCTTTCGCACGAACCTAATTAATGTAAACCTCGTTTTCCCAGAGGCGTAACCTCGTTGACACCTTTCTAGACACCTACTAGATCGGCTAATTGTAATGTGTAAAACTCTCCCAGGAGTAACAATTACTCGCAGCGGGTATCGGGATCCAACTATCTCATAGAAGGTATGCAATCTCATTGCAAATTCCAACACTTGAAATTCCCGATAATATTTTGCCCCTAACGTGCTATGACCTTGACGAAAGCCAACAAACCATAGCCCGCTAGTCAAGTTCAACCCGTACATTTCTTGATTGAATTAAACCCACCCGCACGACCCTTGACGAAAGCCAACAAAGCCGCACGACTACCCTAATCCAATCGCATCGTATGCAGCAGATAAGCAGCATATAGCTACCGCACACTGCACCTTGACGAAAGCCAACAAATGCAGCACGAATACTATATACAACTTATCTGAAATGACGGAGGGCTACGACAGGTTTTTCTGAAAACCTATTGCGTAATGAACTTGATATCGTTGTAGAATCAAATGATTTTAAAATGGAGTGTTTTTGAGGCTTTTCTAGTTTTGCTAAAGGAGTCACTCCCGGTGAAGGGATCGTCGGTCCTTTCCTCGTCGAATGAGGTGCGGGATATATCATATATATCACTGTGCGAAGCAAAAACTCTTAAAAGCAATCAAAATACAAACCGAGTGTGTAGCATCTGCCAGTTATTGCTAAAGGAGTCACTCCCGGTGAAGGGATCTCGGTCCTTTCCTTATCGAATAAGGTGCAGGATATATCATATATACCGCTGTGCAAAGCAAGAACTGTAGCTACCTGTTTTATTTTTGAAATTCGATTCCACAACATCTAAAGGTTTCTTTTATTTCATTAATCACATTAATGAAGTCCCATCATTTATTACCTAAACATCACAGATAAATACGACGTACACTTATGCCATCCGCATTCGCCTCGATATCCCCTCATGCACCGTTAGGTTAGGTAACTAACGGCAGAGCGGGGCAGGGCTAGCGCAGGTGTAAAACATAAGTAACATCTATATAATATATCATATATACTATATACAGTATCCATCACAGAACATATCACATGATCACATCACAGATATCGCAGCAGAAGAATCATATGAAATATTGGATATACTAGGACGTCCGTGTTTTCAATACGAGCCAGTATAAAACACGGATTCCACGGTCGTGATGAATAGCCAAACCCATACCTCTAGACCCCTACGAGAGCGGCAAGCAACCCTACCAATTTTGGAGTTAGGAGACCCGGACTCGACTCCTTGAGTTGGTCTCCCACTGGACTCCAGAACCCAGTTACTTGTGCTCCCCTCCTTGGGTCTATCCTAGTGCGGAAAAGTAAATAATATACAAAGGGTGACATCTTCCGCAACCTGAAAGTGCCCCAATAAAAGAATATTACATACAAGTTTTTACATGAATGAAAATGAAAAACACTCATCTCACATAAAAACCCCCGGCTATTCAAACACGACGATCCAATATAACATATCCAGCAACACATAACATCACATGTCATCAACGTAAGTAAATATGCGCATCCTAATTGTCGTTGACATATAGCAACGAAACCGGCAATATCACATATTACACTTACGGTCACAGAAAAGAAAGTGTAAAACTACAACTGTTGGAATCCGCAACCTCTTTAGACATTGCATGCCTAAACCAATGAATTCCTTAGACATCACATGCCTAACAATTATAAACCCCGCATTTTAGTCTCATTATCGAAAACTCTTTTCAATATCAAGTCGGGCAATTCAACAAGATTCCCGACATCCTGATCGAATGCTCGTCGCAAACTTTAGTAGGCGGCCGCACCCCTGATACCGTCGACGAAGTGCACCAAGGCGGAACACCGCTACCGCTAGCACCCGAACGGATGCTTTCGGCGACGGGGTTCTCCTATAGTCACTTGGTCGGGGCTACAGAGCGAGGCTGTCTATTAAGTTTACCCGGCGAGTATCCGCGTACGCTACGTGATTGCGACGGAGTTTTGATCACATCAAAATTCCGTGGCAACCGATCAAGTGAGACTAAACCGCTAGATTTATAACATTCATTCAGTTATCTCATAACTTTTTGTGAATTCCAATTGTTGTATCACATTCCGGATAAGTAGAAAATGTTAAACTTTCCGATCGAACAATCGAACACCCAAGTTTTCCCGATACAGCTCAACTCATGAAATAAGTTCAAAGACATTCACTTAGTGCCTCAGTACCAACGGTCCAGCCGTAGAAGGGTCAAGCCAACGCCTCACATGTGGCACGCCGTACTGCCCCAAACCCTAAGGTTCAAAGGGCAGTTCAAGACGGTCACATAATCGAGTTAAGGTTTGTTGTCTTCTAGAGGGTCCATCGCGTTACTTGCACTACTTAGAACGTCTTTAAACCACGGAAAAATCCAACACTTGGAAATTTCCCGACGGGGGAAAAATTGGGTATTTATATCCGGTCGAACCTTTTAACATATTCTAAAATATCCGGAAAGCCATATAGACAAAATCTGATAATCCGATCGAATCTACGAACTCCCAATACACCCCAGAAAATTCAAATCTTGAATAAATTTTAAAAATTCCCATAAAATTCAGCATTTAAATAAAGAAGTTACTGTGCAAAAATGGTTGACTGAAGAGACTAAATGGGCGCGGAACCGCCGCAATAGGCGGCTAATGCCGCGGATCCGCCGCGCTTTAGACAGATCATTAGGTAATTTTTGCACCGTAATTCTTAGAATTTCCTGCTGAATTTTTTAAGCATTTTTAATTTGGAAAAAACCACTTTTTTCAGAAAAAGTCCAGAGAGGGTTAAAAGTTAGGGTTTCGGGGTTCGATCGGGTTTCTAACATCGTCTACGCATCGCCTAAGGCTCTAGCTAGGCTCTGATACCACTGTAGGGTTCCTAGGCACACTAATAAGGTCTCATAAGGCATCAACCATGCCAATTTCAAATTTTACAAGTGCCGAGATGTAAGTCCACGTTGCGACCCCCGGTGCTTACGGGGAGGCGGAAACGGTATAAAAAACAAATTTTTATCGCAAGAGGCAACATGGACTAAACAAGGTCGGGATCGTGTCTAAACTAAACTAGCAATCATACAAAGGAGCGTTAGCTACTCGGATGAAGAGTTATACCTAAACTTGAACTCCTTCTTCTTCAAACCTTGTAGAGGTTGATGGTTCTTGCCTCGTAGCCTTCTTCCGTCGAAGATGGATCCACCTGAGGGTTCTACCTTCGGGCTCTTCCTCGAACTTTGAGTGAACTAGGATCTCCGGCTTGCTAAACCTTGAACCCTAGAGAGAGTAGAGAGTATCTATGGAGTGCTTTCTTTTCAAGGTGATGGATTCTCAACACATGAGAAGGAATCACCTTGAGCTTGAGGAAGAAGAAGATGAAAATGAGGAGAGAGAGAGGTTATGATAGAAAATAAATTATCTTTTTCTTTCTTGCAACCATAATGCCAAAAGAAAAAAAATTATCTAAATAATAATAATTCAAAATGAGAATAGTTGATGGTAGTTTTGGAATGACCACTATCATGCTTCATTAAATGAAATGTAAGCATGAATCAAGGAGTATCTTTACAAAGCATGATGGTGGTCAACATTCAACCATGGTCAACAAGTCAACCATGGTCAACAAGTCAACAAAATCAACCATAACATAATTCTCATTTAATTACTATTATTAATAGATAATCCATAAATCCATTAGGGTCTGGAAAATGATGACTGTCAACTGTGCATACGCACCCGTTCCGAAACCCTAATGAAAAAACCTCATCCTCCGCCTCAAGCAACTGTGCATACACACCTGTATTCTCGTTCCGAGGAACAAGAATACCGAGATATAAAAGCAACCCCAAAACATATACCAGTATCTGGCTCAAACCAGAGCCTGCCAGTATAATCCGTCCGGACTCCAAACGTGCACAAGTGCGCGGATGAGAACGAACCCTGTCGCAAAACCATGCGACCTCTACTCTGTTTTGCCCAGAGGCGAATACCCTCTGTGTGGGACTCTAAAGACTCGACACTACGCTGGCAGTGGGTTTAACCACAGACCGTAAGCGGCACTAGCTGTGCGTAACGGTCCCCAGGTAGATGCCGACAAGAAGGCTGACGAGGTGAAACCCCATCTGAACTCCTACTGAGTCTGAATGTGACATTCTCCGCACAGTCCGGTCTGTTCGTCTGATACATCGCATGTCGGGCCTAGGGGGCGGTAAAACGTCAGTCCCCCAATAGCGGTACAAGTCGTGTCGGAGTGAAGCCCAAAACATCCTGAGATAACACTGGAAGCCTACCAGTATATCTCGCTTGCCCTGGCCAGGGACTACTCGTGTAATGGCTCTCCTAGACACAGCGCGATGTCAACCCCCAATACCGGGAGAGACGAATCCTGTCTAACCGGCACTGCCTCCAAGTGCTTCGGGACTGCACCTAACCACTACCTGTTTGCACGACTCCTTTGAGCCGTGGTAGGGTAGTGATCAAAGTGTAGTGGGAACACACTCGAGGCGAAGTGCCAGTGTCAAGTCAGCGGACTAAGCTGTACTCATGTCACCTGGGAACTGATAACTGACGATAGGTATAATACCAACCTTTCAGTTCCCGACGAGTCCTGTCCAGTGTACCCGTAACCTAACGAGCACCCGTATACTATCTCCAGTACGACATACTGATGGCTGCGGGACAGACCATCTCCCACACTGGGATGAGAAGCGCATACGCTAGTCTACTCCAGAGTATCGATGCCCTGTCTCGATAGTCCTGCGACTAGGGACCTGTATAAGGATGTGCTTATAGATTACCCAGCCCCTACTAGTGTGACTGCCATCACAACGCTGGTAATCAAGCAAAGATCCTAAGGGCTCCACTAATGCGTATAGGTGATCTCGCAAAATAAACACATGTACACATTGAAGTAGAAACAAACCAAGTAGCATACTACTATATTGAGCAAGATTGTTTATACAAGGTGAATATCCCAAGCTTCCATTAAACAATATACAAACTAGTATGATACAGTAATGGCCTCTAGGGCATATACACTAACAATCTCCCACTTGCACTAAGGCCATGTACTGGCGTATCGAAGACCTATCATCTCGATCAGCCGCTCGAACTGAGTCTGGGGTAGGGCCTTGTGAATGGATCTGCAGTGTTTTCTTCTGAAGCAACCCTCCGAACCTCGATCTCCTTTCGATCCAAGATCTCCCTGATCAGGTGATACCGCCTCAAGATGTGCCTGGATCTCTGATGGGACCTGGGTTCCTTTGCTAAAGCTATAGCCCCGTTGTTGTCGCAATACAGAGGTACTGGGTCAACAATGGACGGAACCACCTGAAGTTCTTTTAAGAACTTCCTTATCCAGACAGCTTCTTTTGCGGCATCAGATGCAGCGATGTATTCCGCTTCCATAGTCGAGTCTGCAATGGTTTCCTGTTTGGAACTCTTCCAACACACCGCCCCTCCATTGAGGGTAAAGGCAAAACCCGACATGGACTTGGAATCATCCTTGTCACTCTGGAAGCTGGAGTCAGCAAAGGCCTCAATCTGGAGGTCTTTTCCGCCATACACTAAGAACATCTCCTTAGTCCTTCTCAGGTACTTGAGAATGTTCTTTACTGCTATCCAGTGTTTCTCCCCAGGGTTTGACTGATACCGGCTTACCACACTCAGTGCATAAGCTACATCCGGTCTGGTACACAACATCGCATACATTATAGAGCCTACCGCAGAAGCGTAGGGTATAATAGACATGCGATCCCTCTCCAAATCAGTCTTGGGAGACATCTCTTTAGAGAGGGTGATCCCGTGACAAGCCGGTAGGTTACCGCGCTTGGAATCTTCCATACTGAATCTTTTCAGTACGGTGTCGATGTACCTGGACTGTGAAAGTCCTAATATCCTCTTGGATCTATCACGATGGATCCGGATCCCCAGGATGTAAGAGGCATCACCCAGGTCTTTCATGGAGAACCTGTGTGACAAGAAACCCTTGACAGATTGTAGCATAGGAATGTCATTTCCTATTAAGAGAATGTCATCCACGTATAAAACAAGGAATACTACAGTTCTCGCTACAAATCTACTATAGATGCATGGTTCATCTGGATTTTTGATAAAGTCAAATTCCTTGACCGTCTCATCAAAACAGATGTTCCAACTCCGCGATGCCTGCTTTAGTCCATAGATGGACTTAAGAAACTTGCACACCTTTCCGCTGCTCCCACTCTGATTGAAACCCTCTGGCTGATCCATATAGACACACTCCTCTAAATTTCCATTTAGAAAAGCGGTTTTTACGTCCATCTGCCAAATTTCATAATCGTGGAAGGCAGCAATGGCAAGAAGGATCCGAATGGATTTCAGCATAGCCACTGGAGAAAAGGTTTCGTCATAGTCCAAGCCAGGTTTTTGACGGAAACCCTTTGCTACAAGTCTAGCTTTATAGGTCTCAACCTGTCCATCTACACCAATCTTCCTTTTGAAGATCCACTTGCATCCTACGGGTTTTACCCCGTCTGGAGCAATGTCCAACGTCCATACTTTGTTGGTGTACATGGACTCCATTTCGGTCCGCATTGCATCCAGCCATTTTACCGAGTCAACGCTCTGAACGGCCTGTCGGAAGCTAGTAGGCTCGTCATAATCTATGACGCAATCCTCTCTATCCCCGTCTATGAGAAAACCGTAGTATCTCTCGGGCGGATGAGACTGCCTACTACTTCTGCGGAGCGGCGTAGGAATGTCCTGTTCATTTGAACCCTCTGGTTCTACTAAGCTTTCAGTAATAGCTCGTGGTTCTGGAATTTCTTCCAGTTCTACTGTGCTCCCACTTATCTGGTTTTCCAAAAACTCAGTTTCCAAGAAGCGGGCATGTTGAGAAACAAAAACTTTTTGTTCCTCAGCGGAATAGAACAGATACCCCCTGGAGTTCTTTGGGTATCCCACAAACTTACATTGTACTGAACGTGCCTCGAGCTTGTCCGCATGCTTCTTTTTTACAAAAGCTGGACATCCCCATATCTTAAGGTACTTAAGACAGGGTTTCTTCCCACTCCACATCTGATATGGAGTGGTAGGCACAGTCTTGGTAGGAGCCTTGTTCAAGAGATATGCAGCTGCTTCTAGTGCATAGCCCCAGAAAGATCGTGGTAACTCAGCCTTACTCATCATGGAACGAACCATATCCAATAGGGTTCGATTCCTCCTTTCCGATACACCGTTATGTTGCGGAGTGTATGGAGGAGTACGCTGAGAGAGAATCCCATTCTCTTTTAAGTAATTCAGGAACTCGGCACTTAAGTATTCTCCACCTCGATCCGATCTTAGAATCTTGATACTTTTGCCGGTTTGTTTTTCAACTTCATTCTTGTAATCCCGAAATTTCTCAAAGACCTCGGATTTGTGCTTCATTAAGAAGACATGTCCATACCTAGAGAAATCGTCTGTGAAAGTAATGAAGTATGAATAACCGCTTCGCGCATGTGTAGACATTGGACCACACACGTCACTGTGTATGAGTCCCAAGAGCTCGCTCGCTCTTTCTCCGTGTCCAGTGAACGGAGTCTTTGTCATCTTTCCCATGAGACAAGATTCACAAGTGGCATAAGACTGATACTCGAACGGATCCAAGTATCCTTCTTTATGTAACTTAGTCAACCGTGTCTCATTGATGTGACCCAGTCTACAATGCCATAAGAAAGTCTGATTAATATCTGGAGACTTTCTTTTGTGTGTATTCTGGACATTGAAAATCTGTGGTTGGTTTAATACGTATATACCATTGCTCAGTGTACCTGACCCAATCAGAACTTGATTAAGGTGAATGTTTACAACATTACTTACAAACACAAATTCATAACCTTCTTTAGAAACCAAAGATACAGAAATGATATTACAAGTTGCGTTGGGTACAAAAAAACAATTACGCAAAACCAAAACATGCCCATCTGTCATTCCCAGGTGATAGTCCCCCACGGCTTTAGCATCCATGCTAGCTCCGTTCGCAACTCTGAAGGTCATGTCACCTGCCTTCAAAAACCTACGGTTTCTCAACGCCTGCAAAGAATTACAGATATGAGATCCTGATCCGGTATCCAATACCCAGGAAGTAGAGTTTATAGAAAGACAGTTTTCAATAACATACACACCTGAAGCTGAAGCCGCAACCTGCTTCAGTTCCTGTGTCCTGGCTTTCCAAGCCCTGCAATTTTTCTTCCAGTGTCCACTTTTGTGACAATAGAAGCATTCCTCTTTACCAACAAGCTTCCCCGCAATCATTGTTGCCTTTTCCTTTCCCTTCGTACCCACTTTACTAACACCGCCTCTTGGTTTGGCGGGGGCTTTCTTCCTCTTTCCCTTGGCTTTCGCCTTGGACCTAGAGGAAGAAGATCCTCCTACAAACAAAGCGGGTGTATCCCTACCCTTCTGTAGGGTGCCCTCTGCGCTCCTCAGCAGGTTGAGGAGTTCTGAAAGTTCAACTTCCTTTTCTTGTAAGTTGAAGTTCAGTATAAACTGGGCGTAAGTGGATGGAAGGGACTGGAGAATTAAATCTGTATAGAGTTCACTGTCCAACGTGGTCCCAAGTTCCGCGAGCTCCTCAGTGTAGCCAATCATCTTAAGCACGTGGTCCGCTACCGATGATCCGACGGCCAACTTTGTCGAAAATAACTTCTTCGACACTTCGTATCTTGCGATACGAGACTGCTCTCCATACAGTTCTTTTGTATGGAGAAATATGGACTCGAGGTCCATATTCTCATGCCTCCTCTGATGTTCGTTGTCCATAGAGGCAAGCACGAGGCACCTGGCCTTCGCGTAATCAATCTCCCAAGTCTTACGGATTTCCTTATCCGCGACACTGGAGGTGGGACCTGGGACGGGGGGAGCTTTGGTGGTAAGAAGATACCCCAGCTTGTCGTAAGTGATTGCCAATTTGACATTCCTGAGCCAATCTTTGTAGTTTGGCCCTGTCAGTATGTTTTTATCTAGAAGTAACTTAAGTCCAGTCATTTTGATTTGGTCGCTGCAGGGGGAGAGAAGAAACACTTAGCACGATGCTCTTGCAAGTTTAGAATGGTTTTTAATTTGTCTAAACAGGATGGCTCCCACTGTCTCTCGAATCCCTCCTCAAACCACAAAGGAAGAATTAGTCGGGATCAATCCCACCGTACAATACTTGCTTAACCGTTCAGCCAGGCCAGTGTCGGTACTTCGAGGGAGGTTTTCCAACGCTTTCGCGAAGTTCCTTAATTTAAGAACCTCTTTTCCCTGGGGGCGTAGCCCCGCTAACACCTTTCTAGGCACCTACTAGGTTTATAGCATTGATCGTTTAGTGAGAAATTTCCCGAGGAGTAGCATATACTCACAGTAGGATCGGGATCCAAATATCATCGCGTGACGAAAATGAAGGAATCCTACCATAATCATCACACTCCAAATGGTATGCAAATCTAGCAAGTTTCAGTACTTATGAAACTCCCGATATGGATTTTTGCCCCATGCTCTTATGACCATGACGAAGGTCAACAAATCATAAGTCACATGTCAAGTTCTGCCCGTCATTATCCAGGTTAATTTGAACCCACCCGTATATACCCTTGACGAAGGTCAACAAGGCAATACGACTGTCCCAAACCAACGCATCTATCTATGGTACATATGAACACCCAACAGCTACCAATCTCTATGTCTTGACGAAGGTCAACAAACATAGCTTGAATACTATTGAATATTCATACGAAACGACGGAGGGATACGAATGGTTTTGGCGAAACCATGAACGTAGTGAACTTGATATAATCGATGGAACGAGATAGCTTTTAGAAGGAGTGGCTCAAGCTCCGCATTTAAAAGTTAGTTTTGAAAAGAACCGAGTGGTTTTTCGAAAGTGTTCCAACGACTTTAACTTGGTTTATTATCTTGCATTAGTTCTTTTAATGCGTGATATTCTTGCATTAGTTCTTTTAATGCGTCCTATCATTTAATCCTACCATTGCAGAAAACAACCAAAATATGACGTACGCTTATGCCATTCGCATTCGCCACGGGGTCCCGTCATCACTCGTTAGGTTACTTAACTAACGACAGAGCGGGGGCTGGGCTAGCGCGGCTGTAAAACATAAGCAACGCCTAAATAGAAAGCAATGATAGACATTACAGATCACAGATGAATACATTGGATATACTAGCAATTCGCAATCCGTTCGAGCCTGCAACGAAAAGCGGATTACACGGTCGCGGTGAATAGCAAATACCCCACCCAAGACCCCTACGGGTGCGGCAAACTACCCGCCAAGAACCCGGTAGTTTGTGCACCCCTCCATGGGTCTATCCTAGGAGCAAAAAACAGTAAAAAGAATTATACAATGACGGCTACAACCCCGACCCGGTTGTGCGGCCATACAAATAATATTATTACATTAATTTACATTTACAATGAATGAAAGAAAAACAAAAGCTCATCTCACATCCACCCCGGCTATTCACCCGCGACAGTCCAACACATTCATATACACAATCCAATATCAAACACAGATCATGTATAACCCCGACTAATCGACTTATAGCGATTAGCCGACGTTCAATACATGCAAGCAACACAGATATAACCAACATAGCCAAAGTGCAGTGAAGTTCGGGAAAAATACGGAATTATAGGACCCCAAAAGTGAATTTCTGTTCTGGAAAATCTGGGCACATATAATATATCTTAAAAATCCCAAAACCAACACAGAGACACACTGCACGAAAAACGATGCAGAGAGGACAACAAACGGCGGCGGTTCCGCGGCAAAAGCCTACCTCGTGCCGCGGAACCGCGGCGGTTTAGATGAATCAGTGGATTGTTTTTCATGGGTGTTCACACAAAACCCTGAGCCGAATTTAGAAGTATAAAGTTTTTCATTTAGAGAAGAAAAAATTTCAACAGAAACTTAGGGTTTTGGTTTTTCCGGTTTTGCGATTTTTCGTTTCCGAACTTCGTTACACTTCACTACAAAGCTAGTTTAAGTTTAGTTAGGCTCTGATACCACTGTAAGTCCACGTTGCGACCCCCGGTGCTTACGGGGAGGCGGAAACGGTATAAAAAACAAATTTTTATCGCAAGAGGCAACATGGACTAAACAAGGTCGGGATCGTGTCTAAACTAAACTAGCAATCATACAAAGGAGCGTTAGCTACTCGGATGAAGAGTTATACCTAAACTTGAACTCCTTCTTCTTCAAACCTTGTAGAGGTTGATGGTTCTTGCCTCGTAGCCTTCTTCCGTCGAAGATGGATCCACCTGAGGGTTCTACCTTCGGGCTCTTCCTCGAACTTTGAGTGAACTAGGATCTCCGGCTTGCTAAACCTTGAACCCTAGAGAGAGTAGAGAGTATCTATGGAGTGCTTTCTTTTCAAGGTGATGGATTCTCAACACATGAGAAGGAATCACCTTGAGCTTGAGGAAGAAGAAGATGAAAATGAGGAGAGAGAGAGGTTATGATAGAAAATAAATTATCTTTTTCTTTCTTGCAACCATAATGCCAAAAGAAAAAAAATTATCTAAATAATAATAATTCAAAATGAGAATAGTTGATGGTAGTTTTGGAATGACCACTATCATGCTTCATTAAATGAAATGTAAGCATGAATCAAGGAGTATCTTTACAAAGCATGATGGTGGTCAACATTCAACCATGGTCAACAAGTCAACCATGGTCAACAAGTCAACAAAATCAACCATAACATAATTCTCATTTAATTACTATTATTAATAGATAATCCATAAATCCATTAGGGTCTGGAAAATGATGACTGTCAACTGTGCATACGCACCCGTTCCGAAACCCTAATGAAAAAACCTCATCCTCCGCCTCAAGCAACTGTGCATACACACCTGTATTCTCGTTCCGAGGAACAAGAATACCGAGATATAAAAGCAACCCCAAAACATATACCAGTATCTGGCTCAAACCAGAGCCTACCAGTATAATCCGTCCGGACTCCAAACGTGCACAAGTGCGCGGATGAGAACGAACCCTGTCGCAAAACCATGCGACCTCTACTCTGTTTTGCCCAGAGGCGAATACCCTCTGTGTGGGACTCTAAAGACTCGACACTACGCTGGCAGTGGGTTTAACCACAGACCGCAAGCGGCACTAGCTGTGCGTAACGGTCCCCAGGTAGATGCCGACAAGAAGGCTGACGAGGTGAAACCCCATCTGAACTCCTACTGAGTCTGAATGTGACATTCTCCGCACAGTCCGGTCTGTTCGTCTGATACATCGCATGTCGGGCCTAGGGGGCGGTAAAACGTCAGTCCCCCAATAGCGGTACAAGTCGTGTCGGAGTGAAGCCCAAAACACCCTGAGATAACACTGGAAGCCTACCAGTATATCTCGCTTGCCCTGGCCAGGGACTACTCGTGTAATGGCTCTCCTAGACACAGCGCGATGTCAACCCCCAATACCGGGAGAGACGAATCCTGTCTAACCGGCACTGCCTCCAAGTGCTTCGGGACTGCACCCAACCACTACCTGTTTGCATGACTCCTTTGAGCCGTGGTAGGGTAGTGATCAAAGTTTAGTGGGAACACACTCGAGGCGAAGTGCCAGTGTCAAGTCAGCGGACTAAGCTGTACTCATGTCACCTGGGAACTGATAACTGATGATAGGTATAATACCAACCTTTCAGTTCCCGACGAGTCCTGTCCAGTGTACCCGTAACCTAACGAGCACCCGTATACTATCTCCAGTACGACATACTGATGGCTGCGGGACAGACCATCTCCCACACTGGGATGAGAAGCGCATACGCTAGTCTACTCCGGAGTATCGATGCCCTGTCTCGATAGTCCTGCGACTAGGGACCTGTATAAGGATGTGCTTATAGATTACCCAGCCCCCACTAGTGTGACTGCCATCACAACGCTGGTAATCAAGCAAAGATCCTAAGGGCTCCACTAATGCGTATAGGTGATATCGCAAAATAAACACATGTACACATTGAAGTAGAAACAAACCAAGTAGCATACTACTATATTGAGCAAGATTGTTTATACAAGGTGAATATCCCAAGCTTCCATTAAGTAATATACAAACTAGTATGATACAGTAATGGCCTCTAGGGCATATACACTAACACGAGAAACCCTAATACGGATCGTTAACTAGAATTTTAGGCGAAAGAATGCGAATAGTTAACAACGTAACTAAAAGAACGGAAATACAACCTTTGTAGATCCGGTCCTCCACCTCCATAGCTCTACAATGAAGTCTCCTCGCTGTCCAAATCGAATCCCGGGCTCTAGCGTCGGCTTCATCGGAAAAATGGGCGGGCTAGGTCATCGACTACGATGCCGAAGATGATCTACGTCGAGGCATCACAAGATCAAGCTCCCACTTCACCAAGTCATGAAACTTGTGAAGAAAACACCCTATACTACTTGGCAAGAGGTAGAGGATGAAGAAATAGGAGGTGGGTTCACTTTAGAATTGGATTTCTCACTCTTATTCTCAAGTTGCCATTGATGGTGGCATAGTTTCTTCATGTTGAAGATGAAGA
This sequence comes from Agapanthus africanus, assembly GCA_030015575.1. NCBI lineage: Eukaryota > Viridiplantae > Streptophyta > Magnoliopsida > Asparagales > Amaryllidaceae > Agapanthus > Agapanthus africanus. The sequence continues at coordinate 308,408,307 of CM057342.1, forward strand.
AGAAGAAGAAAAGAATAGAATAGAAAATATGATAAGTATTTTCTTAAAAAAGAAAACAATATGATACTTATCATATATTCAACCATGGTTTAGTGTAGAGATTTAACTAAGGTTAGAAGAATGGTTAGGGTTAGACATGAGACAAGAATGGTGGACTTGTTCAAAGCTTCAAGAAGCTTCAACAAACAAACAAAACAAGCCACCATTCTTTTCTCTTTATCTTTTCCAAAAGAATGATAAATAAATAAATAGATAATAAGTGAATAAACAAAACCCTAACCACTCTCACAACCATGGTTTAATCTTTACACAAACCCAAGTTAACATGTATCATCAAACATGATACAATCAAGTGCACAAAAGTATATCACATATACAACTTGTGAACTTCAAGTGAGAAAATCCATTTAAAGTGAACCAATACTAGTTAATGCAAAGTAATATATCAAATATATAATTATGCATTAAATCATTAAATCAACACTTGATTTAACGATCCGGTCATATCGCATATAACCGACTAGTATCCTATGTATCGGCTTACCGAATCAATCCTTGATTCGATAACTAGGTTATATCCCATACAACCTTTCGATACATTCATCGCGAGAATGGAATACGGTATCACATACACGCATTATTCTCGGTCCTGCACATATCTCATATGCGCTCCTATTTCGTTTCGCTTGAGCCAGGAAACCTCTGTGTAGGACTCTAAAGACTCGTCAATACGCCGGCAGCAGGTGATGATCATATCAAACACCCACAAGCCGCAAGCGGTCTGCTAAACGTAACGGCCACCCGGGTATTGAGCGATCAGAAGATCGATGAGCAAGCTCGCTTAAACTCCTGTGAATCCAACCAGTAACACTTACCATACAGTCCGGTCTGATCGTCTGATATGTCGCATATCTCGCCTAGGGGTGGTAAACGTCAGACCCCAATAGCTCGATAAGTCGTGTTGATATGAGGTCTATAACAGTTCGAGAAACTACAGGTAACACTTACCAGTAAATCTCAGCAACCCTGGCCAGGGATTTCCGGTTATAGCCAATCGAACACAGCGCAACATCAACTTCCTATACCGGGAAAGACGAATCCCCTCCTATCGCTCATTGCCTCCATGTGATTCGGGACTGTACCCAAAAACCACCGTTTTGCACGCCCTCTTGGACGTGGTAAGATGGAAATCAAAGCACAGTGGGAACCACACAAGACTCTATGACGATCTCGGGTCAACAGACTACTCTGTACCAGTGTCACCAGAGAACTGCCATCTGACGTAAGGTATAATACCATCTGGGAGTTCTCGGCGAGTCCGTCCAGTATACCCAGTCTCCACTGAGCACCCGTATATCATCTCTGATGTCAAACACCAATGGATATGGGATCATCCATCGCCCATCTGTATTGGTCGAGAAGGTATACGCTAGTCTACTCTGGTATATCGATGCCCCGTCTCGATATACCCACGACTAGGGACTTTGAAGGATGTACTTATGGACTACCATGTCCCCACTACTATGATCCGCATCATAGTCCAGGTAGTCAAGTACACATCCTAAGGGCTTTACCAACATGTAACAGAGAGACAATCAGTATACACGTTAAGGTAAAGATCAACCAGATAGCATACCATCATGTCGAGCAAGAAAGTCCTCCCTATATATGTCCAAGCATCCACTACAATATACATCCTATGTATAGTAATGGCCTCTAGGGCATACATATAACTAACACCAATAGCGGTACAAGTCGTGTCGGAGTGTAGCCCAGAACACCCTGAGATACTACTGGAATACCTACCAGTAAATCTCCTGCCTTGGCCAAGGACTTTTCATGTTCTGGCTCTCCTAGACACAGCGCGACCTTACCCCCAATACCGGGAGAGACGAACCCCTGCAGATCCGCTCACTGCCTCCATGTGGCTCGGGACTGTACCCAACTAAAACCTGTTTGCATGTCTCCTTTGAGCGTGGTAGGGTAGTAATCAAAGCACAGTGGGAACTCACACGAGACAAATGACGATCTCAGGTCGATGAACTAACCTGTACACATGTCACCAGGGAACTGCTATCTGACGTCTGGTATAATCCCAACTAGCAGGTTCCCGGCGAGTCCTGTCCGGTGTACTCATAACCCAATGAGCACCTGTATACATCTTAGGTGAACCAACCGACACCAGTAGCTTGTGAGACCGGCCACCGCCCCTCGTCGGGGCCTCAACTGTATACACTAGTCTACTCTGGAGAATCGATGCCCCGTCTCGAAACTCCCACGACTAGGGACCTTTTAAGGATGTGCTTATAGACTCCAGCTCTCACTTATATGATCGCCCTCATACTGCTGGTAGTCAAGCAAGAATCCTAAGGGCTCTATCAACGTGCAATAGCGACTCGTAAGGTCACCTAAAACAGTGCATGATGATAAAGATAAACCAGATAGCATACTATCATCTCGAGTAAGACTGTCCTACCGGCATAGGTCCTCCCTCAATCATTGCAATCACGTGCCTGTGATCCAATAATTGACTCTGAGGGCACTATATCCAACATCTTGGCAGTAACTCAAGAAAAACTTTAGATGCCCAAAGTCTTCAAAATCCAACTTTGAAAGGTTCAATGGGTTTGTAAAGTGGTGGGGATCATCTTTTATGAAGGGAGTATAGGGTTTTGGTGATGATCCATGGGGATAGTGTAACGCCTTAGATTTCGGTTAGTGTTCGTTTAGACGTTAATGCGGGTTTACTGTAAAAAGTTTACCAATTCGGGTTCCTCACATTTTATAACATTTAATTAATAATTTATTATTATTTGTTATAAGCATGCTCGCACGTGTGCACGTAAATGCGAGGATTTGTTTGTGCTAATTTTGATCTTAGCAACCTTGACTCTTAACCTAATCTTTGCTTAACCCTAATCCTTAATCATTCCCTTGTGAGTGAGAGTGAGAACCTTCTAGGTTAATTGAGAGAGAGAGAGAGATATTTGTGTTGAGTGATGAGTTGTATGATGGCATTAATGTGAAGCATGGTTAGCATTAATTGCTTTGGATACACTGACCTCTCATTTTCACCCGACACTCACCTCCCTCTCTCATTTCCTCACACACTCTCTCATTTCTCTATCTCTTTTCTTTTTCTTCATCTTTCCCTCATCTAAACTGAAGCCTTGGTACCTCATCACTAAATCCTTCACAAAAATCACAAAAACTCACCAAAAATCACACATTTTTCTTGGTTTTGCCTCTTGGATGCCATGGAGTGCACAAAGCTTGGATCTTTGTGTTCTTCTGTGTAGGTAATGTTTCTTTTCTGTTCTTTAAGTTAGTTTTGTGTAGCTTAGCTAATTAGTTTCAGTTTTTATCGCATATCGTATCGTTTTGGATAAATATCGTATTTTTAGTGTCGATTTGGGGTCTCGGATGATCTGCTGTTAAACTAAGTATTTGTTGCAAAAATTGACTTGACAGTAACCTAGTATAGAGACCTAGAACCTACCCTCAAAATACGAGCCAATTCCACCAAGTTCAGGCCGCAGATTTATTGGATCAGGCCGCAGATTTATTGGATTTGGCCGCAATTTGCTGCCAGACTGGGGAGTTGGGGTTTGGGTTTTTGGGTAGGGGTCTCTGGGGTTAATTGTGATCTCATGGTACTTGCAATTTTTACAAATTGTTAGCACAGAAAAATCTGGGATCACTTTGCATATTTCTAGTGTTTCGTTTCGCGCGATACGTTATCCGATACGATGCGTGTTCTGTATTGCTGTTGCGCTGAGTTGGTTTCGTAGTGTCGCTATACGCGTTAGCTACAATACGAACCCTTTAGAGTACGTAGGTATGTCGTGTTGGTCCGTGTAGATTGTAAGTATTTTAGGTCTATTATTAATATATATTTGCTTTGTTGTTTATGTTGCAGGTTCGCAGGCGGGGACTTCGGACACTGCTACAAAGGGAAAACAGGTGGTAGGATTCACCTAGCTTGGAGCGTTGGTGAGTAGATTTAACATCTACAGGGGAATCGCCCGCATGGCGTTATGCGTCTAGGCTAGAAATGTTAATACTTGTCGTATATTCTATGTCATATTTAGAATTGCGCAATTACCCTATTATTTAGATGTTTTTGTGATTGGACTGGTAGCCTTAGGACACTGCACATATTATTGACGGCTCATGTTGCACGAGCACTGATTGTATGCTACACACACCGTCAATAATTGCCATGTCATGCACAACCCACTTATAGATATGATATTGCTTGGTTAGGGACATTGAGACATTGATTCATATTTCTTATCGCATATGACATTTAGCATACTTGTATACCACATGATTACACATATGCCTTCACATACTTATATGCTAGATACTTGTATACCTATAGAGTATTTTACCATTAGTGATAGGTACATACACACTTCCTGACATAGCTACAGGTATACCTTGCACATACTACTCTTATACCCAGGGGGTATATTACATCATTTACGTATAGGTAGATACATATATCTTGCTATACCTTTATGTTTACACATACATCTGGTTATAGCTACATGTTTACCTTTACTTGATGTTATTTAAAATTGGATAAAATAGGAACCACATGATATTTTATATTAATTTGTTGCAGTTAATTAGCGGCTTTTCCTTTATATGCTTACATTTCAGTTTATGTTGCATGTATCATATTCATGGATTTTTGCATTGTTATATGGATTTTTCATGATGTTTTCTAGATTTGGGAACCGTGGGAGTTCATGAAATTATGCATTACTTGAAAAACTCATTTTTCTTGATATGATATTTCAGCATCCACCATGAGTTTTATCGGTTCTGATATATATATATACCCCATACGAGGAGGCATCGAGGCCGCGTGAGGGTACATGGTGAGGCCCGGAGGTACCCCGGGGCAAGAAAGGGATATCGATGGACCACGCCGATGAGCCTGTCAGGGGAACCATACCTTCCGGTAACATTACCTATGACTCGGCGGTAATCATAGGGATACCGTTGGGAGTCATGTACGTATGGATACGTGGAAAGACGAGGGTCAGCGCTAGGCACTCGTGCTTTTCGGTATAGCGTATGATACGTACCTATCAGGGTGCCAGTCTTAATGACAGCACCTGATAAATCAGCATTTCTGTGTCGATGCTTGACACATTGGTTTCATGATATTTCTTGTTATTTCTTTGTATATATAACAATGGATTAGGACGCTGTTATATATGCCCTTACACCAATATTAGTGGAATGGGACGCTAATATATGTGTATTGACATTAATTTATATACATCATCATATTAATTCATGCAAATATATTTAGGATGTTAGAGATTTACGTGAGATTGGATTTGGGATATAGGTGATTTATTTGAGATTAGATACAGGATATATATATGAGATTGCTGATTTGTACATTCAGGATATAGGAGATTTATTCGAAAGTGTACATTCAGGATTTGTGAGACTTATTTGATATGACAGCCAATTTGGGGGCTGATTTGAGGAATTGGAATTTGGATTGTCTTGATAGATTGTGATCCTACCACGATGTCAGGATTCCGTGGAACTGACATATTTCTTTCCATACTCCACATTTATTATTTATGCACTGTTTCGTGTATTAGTTGTACCTGTTAGTGTACCTTTCATGACTGTTGCATTTACATACCTTTATTTATATGCACTGCTTCATGTGTAGTTGTACCTGTTAGCGTACTTTCATGATTGTTGCATATATACATTTTCATATTATTATTGCATGATTATTGCATACTGATTGTTATATTATTGCTTCATGTATTAATTGTACCTGCTAGTGTACTTTTCTTGATTATTGCATTCATATGACCTTTATTGCTAGTTATTGCATATGTTAGATTCACGCTGTACGTGCATACTTGCGATTACCTGCATATGTTATTTACTATTCACGAGTTGGCAACTCACCCCCATTGTGCCACAGTTGTTTTGCAGGGTGTTTCCTAGAGTAGTCGAGGCTGGCTATTCATCTATCTGATCATCTTTTGCTACGGATACCGCTTCAGCTCATAGTGTCCAGTTTTGCTTAGGTGGGTTTTTGTGGTTATCCGTATTGTTGTATTGTATATTCGTTGTATCCTTGTACTCTCCATCTACTATATTTTCATGTTGACTTAGAGACTTGGTGAGGACGATATTGTATATTATTTATGATTTGTTGTCTTTTATACAGTTTCCTTTCTATTGTCTTTTATTTCTTCGCTACGGCGTCGTATATTTGTTGTGGTGGTTGTTTTCCGCCTTTGGGCGTGTATTTGCTCCCGTTTGGGGATGCTTCATTTATATTTATATTGTACCCATTTTTTTGGGGCTAGTTTTTACAATGGAGGTGCTTCCAAAATTTTAAAGAAAGAAAAGTTGGACTTTTAAAGAATTTGGGTTGTGATTTCAACTGTTTCAAAACTTCTATTATCTTTTCTTGTCTTTTTTAATGGTTTAGATTTCTGGATTTTGGCTTTCTTTTACTGCGTTACGCCTTTAGACGTTGCGTAGTATTAGGGCTGTCACATGCCAATTTCGGGCCGTGACAGGTAGAGGAGGTGGAGGAGGAGTTGAGGAAGGAGAAGAAGAAAACAAAGGGGAAAGAAATGAGGCAGCCCCCCCTCTCTCTCTTATTCTCACCCTCTCTCTCAATTATTCATGCCATGTCACACTCTCTCTCTTGCCCAAATCTATTATTCTATTCTATTTCATTTTCTCTTTTTCTTTCTAAAACCAAATATCAACAAATACCAATGAAACAACATGCAACCAAATGCAACATGTCATGGTGCACTAACCATAGAAAAATGTAGAAACACGGATTTGGCCTAATCGCGATTAGTAGTACACTAATCCATTTTTATTTAAACTTGCATATAATTAATTATAAATGCCAAATAGGACAAATATATTTTTAAATGAATAAATCATTTTAAATCTCCGATTATTTCACAATTATTGGTATAAGTGTTATGATCGGGAATTAGATAGAGTGTTCATATCTGCAGATATTACTTTACATGAGAACACTCCATATTTTTCATCCACCTATTCCTCTCCTTCTGTTCGAAAGGATTTTCCTATTGATGAACTTGATGTTTTGCCTACCCCACCTACTCTTGTTCCTACTGAACCTTCTGTGGATCAAACCAAGGAGTTAATGCGAGAACAAATTACTCAGGTGTACACCCGACGGGTACAACAACATCCATCTTTAATGACTCCAGTCACCCTTCTAGTTCAGGATCCAGATCCCTCCGAGTTGGATGTTCTAATTGCTCTCAGGAAAGGCACTCCCTTGATATTTCACCAATGATTATGTCACCTATGCACGATTGACCCCTTCCTATTATGCATTTATTTCATTCTTAGATTCTCACTCTCTTCCCAGTTCAATATCTGATATCCTAATTCATCCTGATTGGAAGAGAGCCATGGATGAGAAAATACTAGCTTTACGCCTTAATGGCACATGGGATCTTACTCGCCTTCCCATTGGAAAGTGCACGGTTGATTATCGGTGGGTATATACTGTGAAGTTGAATCCTGATGGCTCACTTGCTCGACTCAAAGCTCTCTTAGTGGCAAAAGGATATTCACAGACCTGCGGAATTGATTATGATGAAATTTTCTCTCCTGTAGCCAAGATGGTCTCAATTCGCATATTTTTATCATTGGCTGCCACCTTTCATTGGCCTTTATATCAGCTTAATGTGAAGAATGTATTTCTACATGGCACCTTGCAGAAGGAAGTATATGTGGAGAAACCGTCTGGCTTTGTTGCTCAGGGAGAGTCTGGGCTTGGTTGCAAGCTCAAGAGGTCGTTGTATGGCCTCAAACAGTCTCCACGTGCATGGGTTGGGAAACTGACAGATGTTGTTTGGACCTTTGGTTTACAAAGGTCTGATAGTGATCACTCTGTTTTCTATCGACATCGCGATAGAAAGAGGATCCTTATGGCCGTCTATGTGGATGGCATTGTTATTGCAGGAGATGATGAGAGAGATTTCTGACTTGAAGGCTCATTTTCAGAAACAGTTCAGCACCAAAAACCTAAAGGAGTTGAAATACTTTCTAGGTATTGAGGTATCGAGATCACCAAAGGAAGGGATTTTCTCCACTCAGCGAAAATATATGCTTGATATGCTTTCAGAGGCTGGTATGTCTGTTTGTAGGCCTATCGATTCCCTTATGGATCCAAATATGAAACACTTTATGGGTCGGAGGAGCATGTTCCTGATCCAGAACGGTACAGGAGGTTAGTTGGCAAACTTAACTACCTATTGTTAGTTGTATGTATGCCCTAGAGGCCAGTATTGTACAGATGATGTATATTATATTGGATGCTTGGACATATATAGAGATGACTTTCTTGCTCGATATGATAGTATGCTATCTGGTTACTCTTTATCTTAACATGTACACTTGTCTCTTTAAACTGTCTTATAGTTACATGTTGATAAAGCCCTTAGGATGTGTACTTGACTACCTGGACTATGATGCAGATCATACTAGTGGGGACATGGTAGTCCATAAGTACATCCTTCAAGGTCCCTAGTCCTAGGTGTATCGAGACAGGGCATCGATATACCAGTGTAGACTAGCGTATACGCTTCTCGACCTATGAGATGGGCGATGGATGATCCCATATCCATTGGTGTTTGACATCAGAGATGGTATACGGGTGCTCATTGGAGACTGGGTACACTGGACGGACTCGCCGAGAACTCCCAGATGGTATTATACCTCACGTCAGATGGCAGTTCTCAGGTGACACTTGTACAGGTTAGTCTGTAGACCCGAGATCGTCATAGAGTCTTGTGTGATTCCCACTGTGCTTTGATCTCCACCTTACCACGTCCATGAGGGGGTGCAAAACGGTGGTCTTTGGGTACAGTCCCGAGTCACATGGAGGCAATGAGCGATAGGAGGGGTTTCGTCTCTCCCGTTATTGGGGGTTGATGTTGCGCTGTGCTCGATTGGTCGTAACAGGGAAGTCCCTGGCTAGGGCTGATCAGAGATTTGCTGGTAAGTGTTACCAGTAGTTTCTCGACCCGTTATGAGCCTCACATCGGCACGACTTATCGGTTATTGGGGTCTGACGTTTACCACCCCTAGACTTGATATGCGACATATCAGACGAACAGACCGGACTGTACGGTAAGTGTTACTGGTTGGATTCACAGGAGTGTGAGCGGGCTAGCTCGTCGATCTTCTGATCGCTCAATACCCGGATGGCCGTTACGTTTAGCAGACCGCCTGCGGCTTGTGGGTGCTTGATATGATCATCATCTGCTACCGGCGTATTGACGAGTCTTTAGAGTCCTACACAGAGGTTTCCTGGCTCAAGCGAAACGAAATAGGAGCGCATATGAGATATGTGCGGGACCGAGAATAATGCGTGTATGTGATGCCGTATTTCATTCTCACGATGAATGTTTCGATTGGTTGTATGCGATATAACCTAGTTATCGAATCATTGATTCGATAAATCGATACATTGTATACTAGTCGGTTATGTGCGACATGACCGGATCATTGAATCAAGTGTTGATTTAATGATTTAATGTATAATTGTATATTTGATATATTAATTTGCATTAACTAGTATTTGTTCATTTTAAAAGGATTTTCTCACTTGAAGTGCACATTGTATATATGATATGCTTTTGTGTGCACTTGATTGTATCATGTTTGATGATACATACTTACTTGGGTTTGTGCAAAGAATTAAACCATGGTTATGATAATGATTAGGGTTTTGTGTTATTCATCTATTTATTTATCCATTCTTTATTTATTTAAATAGATAAAAGAAAAGAAAATGGCTTCTTTTTATCATGAAGCTTGTTGAAGCTTCATGAAGCTTTGACTAAAGAGACCATTTGTCTTCATGCTTAACCCTAACCATTCTCACTTACCTTGGTCTATTCTCTACACTTAACCTTAGTTAGCTTATGATAAGTATTGATTTATTTTCATTTTAATTCAACACTTATCATATTCTTTCTTCTTCTTCATCATCTTCTTCTTCAAGAAAAGCTTAAGTCCATCAATGGCAACTTGAGCTAAAGTGAGAGAAATCCAATTCTAAAGTGAACCCACCTCCTATTTCTTCACCCTCTACCTCTTGCCAAGTTGTTTTGGGTGTTTTCTTCACAAGTTTCACAACTTTGTGAAGTCGGAGCTTGAACTTGTGATGCCTCGACGTAGATCATCTTCGGCACGAAGCCGACGACCTAGTCCGCCCATTTCTCCGATCAAGCCGACGATTGAGTCCGGGATTTGAGATGGACAGCGAGAGGACGCCTACGTGGAGCCAAGGAAGTGGATATCCGGATCTACAAAGGTTGTAGCTTCTTATCTTTAGTTAAGTTGTTAACTAGATTCGTTTTTTGCCTAAATTTCTAGTCAACGATCCGTATTAGGGTTTCTCGGCACCCGTAAAATTTGAAATTGGCATGGTTGATGCCTTGTGAGACCTCTATAGTGTGCCTAGGAACCCTACAGTGGTATCAGAGCCTAGCTAGAGCCTTAGGCGATGCGTAGACGGAGTTGGAAGTCCGATCGAACCGAAACCCTAAAATCAATATTGCTCTCTTTACATTTTTCAAAAACTGGGTTTTTTCCAGATTAAAAATATGCAGAAAAATAAGCAAGAATATCTAAGAATTACTGTGTATTTCGACAACATGATTCCATCAATACACGGCGGAACCGCGGCATTAGCATGGCTAATGCGGCGGTTCCGCGGCCCATTAATCCCTTCTCAAGTTGATTTCTGCACAGTAATTCCTAGTTTCCAGTGCTGGTTTTCCTGGGAATTTTTAATCTAAACTCAAGAGTTGGGTTTTCTGGGTTGTATTGGGAGTTCATCGTTTCGATCGGATTATCGAACTTTGTCTAAGTGCTTTCCGGATAATTTTTTGAATATGTTAAAAAGTCCGACCGGATATAAATACCCAACTTTTCCCCTGCCGGAAAATATCCAAGTGTTGGATTTTTGTGTGGTTTAAGGACGTTCTGAGTAGTACAAGTAACGCGATGGTCCCTCTAGAAGACAACAAACCTTAACTCGATTATGTGACCGTCTTGAACTGCCCTTTGAACCTTCGGGTTTGGGGCAGTACGGCGTGCCACATGTGAGGCGTTGGCTTGACCCTTCTACGGCTGGACCGTTGGTACTGAGGCATGAAGTGAATGTCTTTGAACCTATTTCATGTGTTGGACGGTTTCGGGAAAACTTGGGTGTTCGAATGTTCGATCGGAAAGTTTAATATTTTCTATTTATCCGGAATGGGATACAATAATTGGAATTCACAAACAGTTATGAGATAACTGAATGAATGATATAAATCTAGCGGTTTAGTTTCATTTGATATTGAAAAGAGTTTTCGATAATGAGACTAAAATGCGGGGTTTATAACTGTTAGGCATGTGATGTCTAAGTATTTCATTTTGATTAGGCATGCGATGTCTAAAGAGGTTGCGGATTCCAATTGTTGTAGTTTTACACTTTCTTTTCTGTGACCGTAAGTGTAATATGTGATATCGCCGGTTTCGTTGCTATATGTCAACGACAATTGGGATGCGCATATTTACTTACGTTGATGACATGTGATGTTATGTGTTGCTGGATATGTTATATTGGATTGTCGTGTTTGAATAGCCGGGTTTTTTTATGTGAGATGAGTGTTTTTCATTTTCATTCGTGTAAAAACTGGTATGTAATATTCTTTTATTGGGGCACTTCCAGGTTGCGGAAGTCGTCACCTTTTGTATATTATTTTCTTTTCTGCACTAGGAAAGACCCAAGGAGGGGAGCACAAGTAACCGGGTTCTAGGGTCCAGTGGGAGACCATCTCGAGGAGTCGAGTCCGGGTCTCCTAACCCTAGAATTGGTAGGGTTACTTGTCGCTCTCGTAGGGGTCTAGGGGTGTGGGATTGGCTATTCATCACGACCGTGGAATCCGTGTTTTATACTGGCTCGTATTGAAAACACGGACGTCCTAGTATATCCAATGTTTCATATGTTTCTTCTGCTGCGATATCTCATGTGATGTTCTGTGATAGATACAGTATATAGTATATATGATATATTATATAGGCGTTACTTATGTTTTACACCCGCGCTAGCCCTGCCCCGCTCTGCCGTTAGTTACCTAACCTAACGGTGCACGAGGGGACATCGAGGCGAATGCGGATGGCATAAGTATACGTCGTATTTATCTGTGAGGAAAGGACCGAGATCCCTTCACCGGGAGTGACTCCTTTAGCAATAACTGGCAGATGCTACATACTCGGTCTGCTTTTGATTGCTTCTATAGTTTTTGCTTTGCACAGTGATATATATGATATATCCCGCACCTCATTCGACGAGGAAAGGGCCGACGATCCCTTCACCGGGAGTGACCCCTTTAGCAAAACTAGAAAAGCTTCAAAATCACTCCATTTCAAAACATCATTTGATTCTACAACGATATCAAGTTCATTACGCTCATGGTTTTCAGAAAAACCTGCGTAGCCCTCCGTCATTTCAGATAAGTACTAGTTAGTATTCGTGCTACGGTAGTTTGGCCTCCGTCAAGGCGTAGTGTACGGTAGCTAACTAGTGCTTATCTGCTAGCATATGATGCGATTGGATTAGGGTATTCGTACGGCGTTGTTTGGCCTCCGTCAAGGGTCGTGCGGGTGGGTTTAATTCAATCAGGAAATGAAGGGTTGAACTTGACTAGCGGACTATGGGTTGTTTGGCCTCCGTCAAGGTCATAGGACGCTAGGGGCAAAATATTATCGGGAATTTCAAGTGTTGAAATTTGCAATGAGATTGCATACCTTCTATGAGATAGTTGGATCCCGATACCCACTGCGAGTAAGAGTTACTCCTGGGAGAGTTTTACACATTACAATTAGCCGATCAAGTAGGTGTCTAGAAAGGTGTCAACGGGGTTACGCCTCTGGGAAAACGAGGTTTACGTTAATTAGGTTCGTGCGAAAGCACGGGGGACCTCCCTCAAAGTACCGACACTGGCCTGGCTGAAAGATTGGCGAACTTGTAGTGTGTAATTAATCCCGGCTAGTCTTTCCTTTTAGGGTTTGAAGGAAGATTTGATAAAAACAGTGGGAGCTATCCTGATTAGATAAGATAAAAACCAATCTGATCTTGCAAGAGCATACGCTAAAGTGTTTTCTTCTCTCTCTCTCCAGGTAGCGACCATTTCATGCCCTAACAAAGATAATAATATGGATGTATTGACCGAACCCGCATGTTATACTGTGCAGGGGAACGTTGAACCCGTTCTATCTTATAAGTGTTATAAGAATGAACAGGAAACAGGAGATTATCTGGATTCTCACACCGCCCAAAAGGAGAACATGCATGTTGATGCATCATCTTCGGGTGTGTTTGTCATTGAGAAATGTTTCTCAGTTCACCCTACGTCCTGGGTATTAGATACCGGATCAGGATCCCACATATGTAAGATGTTACATGGGCTACGGAAAGGTAGAGAACTGGGAAAAGGTGATCATTCCGTTCAAGTAGGGAATGGGGCAAATGTTGCAGCCAAAGCAGTTGGCGAATATCACCTAGTATTACCAAGTGATGATACAATGATTCTAAATGAATGCTATTATATACCGAACATGATGTGCAACATTATATCAGTTTCTTTATTAAGTAAAGAAGGATATAATTTTGTAGTAAAGGATAATATTATGAACATATTCCTAGATCAAAAGTGGATTGCATCAGGCTCGTTACATAATGGCATATTCATTCTAAATCAAAATGCAGTCCTCAATTTACAAAACACACACAAGAGGAAGAGTTCTGAACTGAACGAATCCTTCTTGTGGCATTGTAGACTGGGTCATATCAATGCGACACGACTAGCTAAGTTGCATAAGGATGGATATTTAAATTCGTTTGAAATTTCATCTTATGACACTTGCCAGTCATGTCTCAATGGCAAGATGACCAAAACTCCGTTTACTGGACACGGAGAAAGAGTTACCGAACTCTTAGGACTAATACATAGTGATGTATGCGGTCCCATGTCTACACATGCCAGGGATGGTTCTTCGTACTTCATTACATTCACTGACGATCTCTCTAGATTCGGATATGTGTTCCTGATGAAACACAAATCAGAAGCTTTTGAGAAATTTAGAGAATATAAACAAGAAGTAGAGAACCAAACGGGCAAAAGTATTAAGATCCTTCGATCTGATCGAGGAGGAGAATACTTAAGTAACGAATTCAGAGATTATCTAAAAGAGAATGGGATTCTCTCTCAGCTTACTCCTCCTTATACACCACAGCACAACGGTGTATCGGAGCGGAGAAATCGCACCCTATTAGATATGGTGCGCTCTATGATGAGTGCAGCTGAGTTACCTATTTCCTTCTGGGGATATGCACTGGAGACTGCTGCATACCTATTGAACAGAGTTCCAACCAAATCAGTGCCTACCACTCCATATGAGATATGGAATGGCAAGAGACCATGTCTTAATTTCATTCAGATATGGGGTTGTCCGGCCTATGTTAAAACACAAAATCCGGACAAGCTCGAGGCAAGGTCTGTTCTATGTAAGTTTGTTAGATATCCCAAACATTCGCGAGGGTATATCTTCTACCACTCCGAGGAACAAAAAGTGTTTGTTTCTCGACATGCCACTTTCTTAGAAAAGAGTTTTCTTATGAAACAGACAAGTAGCATTGAGGTAGAACTGGAAGAGGTTCCAGCAACACAAACTGAAACAGAAAACTTGGTAGAACCAGAGAATTTAGTAGAACTCGACGAACCCCAGCCTCTCCGCCGATCTAGTAGGGTATCTCATCCACCTGAGAGATACTACGGTTTTCTCATTGACGGTGGAAGCGAGGATTGCATCATGGAGGATGATGACCCAACTAGCTTCGAGCAGGCCATCACGAGTAGGGACTCAGTGAAATGGCTGGATGCTATGCGGTCCGAGATGGAATCCATGTACACCAACAAAGTATGGACTTTGGATGTTGCTCCTGAAGGGGTAAAACCCATCGGGAGCAAGTGGATTTTCAAGAAAAAACTTGGTGTAGATGGGAAAGTGGAGACTTTCAAAGCTAGACTTGTAGCAAAGGGTTTTCGTCAAAAACCAGGTGTGGACTATGACGAAACCTTTTCTCCAGTGGCTATGCTTAAATCCATCCGGATCATGCTTGCCATCGCTGCATATCATGATTACGAAATCTGGCAAATGGATGTTAAGACCGCCTTTCTAAATGGTGATTTAGAAGAGTGCGTGTACATGACTCAGCCAGAGGGCTTCGTAGACAGTGGGAGCAGCGGGAAGGTGTGCAAGCTGCTTAAATCCATTTATGGATTAAAGCAAGTATAGTGGAGTTGGAACATCTGCTTTGATGTCGTTATCAAAGAGTTTGATTTCGTCAAAAATCCAGATGAACCTTGTATCTACAAGAAGGTGGCAGAGAGTAAGGTTGTCTTCCTCGTATTGTACGTGGACGACATACTCTTGATAGGAAATGATATTCCTATGCTGCAATCGGTCAAGCTCTTCTTATCACAAAGATTCTCAATGAAAGATCTTGGTGATGCCTCCTGCATATTGGGAATTAGGATCTATAGAGATAGATCCAAACGGATATTGGGATTGTCCCAATCCAGGTACATTGACACCATACTAAAAAGGTTTAGTATGGAAGATTCCAAGCGTGGGAACTTGCCTACGATCTCTGGAGTCACACTCTCCAAAGAGATGTCTCCCAAGACTGATTTGGAGAGAGCTCGCATGCAAGGGATACCCTATGCTTCGGTTGTAGGCTCTATCATGTATGCGACGCTATGTACCAGACCCGATGTAGCATACTCACTAAGTATAGTGAGCAGGTATCAAGCTGATCCTGGAGAGAGTCACTGGACAGCTGTGAAGAGCATTCTCAAGTACTTGCGAAGGACTAAAGAGATGCTCTTGGTGTATGGTAACGGAGAACTCCAAGTGGAGTCCTTTACCGATTCGAGCTTCCAGAGTGATAAGGACGACTCTAAGTCGCAGTCGGGATTTGTCTTTACCCTTTACGGAGGGGCGGTTAGCTTGAAGAGTTCCAAGCAGGAAACTGTGGTAGACTCGACGATGGAGGCTGAATACATCGCTGCCAACGATGCCGCTAAAGAGGCTGTCTGGATCAAGAAGTTCATTACTGAACTTGGTGTGGTTCCATCCATTGAGCATCCAATACCTTTGTATTGCGATAACAATGGAGCGGTGGCTTTGGCCAAGGAACCCAGGTCCCATCAGCGATCCAGGCATATTCTGAGGCGGTATCACCTGATCCGGGAGATAGTTGATCGCCGGGAGATCGAGGTCAGGAGGGTTGACACGAAGAACAACACGGCGGATCCACTCACGAAGGCCATTCCCCAGATACAGTTTGAGAGACTCTTCGGGATGCTCGGTATGCGATACTACAGCAGCTGGCCCTAGTGCAAGTGGGAGATTGTTAGTTGTATGTATGCCCTAGAGGCCAGTATTGTACAGATGATGTATATTATATTGGATGCTTGGACATATATAGAGATGACTTTCTTACTCGATATGATAGCATGCTATCTGGTTACTCTTTATCTTAACATGTACACTTGTCTCTTTAAACTGTCTTATAGTTACATGTTGATAAAGCCCTTAAGATGTGTACTTGACTACCTGGACTATGATGCAGATCATACTAGTGGGGACATGGTAGTCCATAAGTACATCCTTCAAGGTCCCTAGTCGTAGGTGTATCGAGACAGGGCATCGATATACCAGTGTAGACTAGCGTATACGCTTCTCGACCCATGAGATGGGCGATGGATGATCCCATATCCATTGGTGTTTGACATCAGAGATGGTATACGGGTGCTCAGTGGAGACTGGGTACACTGGACGGACTCGCCGAGAACTCCCAGATGGTATTATACCTCACGTCAGATGGCAGTTCTCAGGTGACACTTGTACAGGTTAGTCTGTAGACCCGAGATCGTCATAGAGTCTTGTGTGATTCCCACTGTGCTTTGATCTCCACCTTACCACGTCCATGAGGGCATGCAAAACGGTGGTCTTTGGGTACAGTCCCGAGTCACATGGAGGCAATGAGCGATAGGAGGGGTTTCGTCTCTCCCGGTATTGGGGGTTGATGTTGCGCTGTGCTCGATTGGCCGTAACAGGGAAGTCCCTGGCCAGGGCTGATCAGAGATTTGCTGGTAAGTGTTACCAGTAGTTTCTCGACCCGTTATGAGTCTCACATCGGCACGACTTATCGGTTATTGGGGTCTGACGTTTACCACCCCTAGACTTGATATGCGACATATCAGACGAACAAACCGGACTGTACGGTAAGTGTTACTGGTTGGATTCACAGGAGTGTGAGCGGGCTAGCTCGTCGATCTTCTGATCGCTCAATACCCGGATGGCCGTTACGTTTAGCAGACCGCTTGCGGCTTGTGGGTGCTTGATATAATCATCATCTGCTACCGGCGTATTGACGAGTCTTTAGAGTCCTACACAGAGGTTTCCTGGCTCAAGCGAAACGAAATAGGAGCGCATATGAGATATGTGCGGGACCGAGAATAATGCGTGTATGTGATACCGTATTTCATTCTCGCGATGAATGTTTCGATTGGTTGTATGCGATATAACCTAGTTATCGAATCATTGATTCGATAAATCGATATATTGTATACTAGTCGGTTATGTGCGACATGATCGGATCATTGAATCAAGTGTTGATTTAATGATTTAATGTATAATTGTATATTTGATATATTAATTTGCATTAACTAGTATTGGTTCATTTTAAAAGGATTTTCTCACTTGAAGTGCACATTGTATATATGATATGCTTTTGTGTGCACTTGATTGTATCATGTTTGATGATACATACTTACTTGGGTTTGTGCAAAGAATTAAACCATGGTTATGATAATGATTAGGGTTTTGTGTTATTCATCTATTTATTTATCCATTCTTTATTTATTTAAATAGATAAAGAAAAGAAAATGGTTTCTTTTTATCATGAAGCTTGTTGAAGCTTCATGAAGCTTTGACTAAAGAGACCATTTGTCTTCATACTTAACCCTAACCATTCCCATTTACCATGGTCTATTCTCTACACTTAACCTTAGTTAGCTTATGATAAGTATTGATTTATTTTCATTTTAATTCAACACTTATCATATTCTTTCTTCTTCTTCATCATCTTCTTCTTCAAGAAAAGCTTAAGTCCATCAATGGCAACTTGAGCTAAAGTGAGAGAAATCCAATTCTAAAGTGAACCCACCTCCTATTTCTTCACCCTCTACCTCTTGCCAAGTTGTTTTGGGTGTTTTCTTAACAAGTTTCACAACTTTGTGAAGTCGGAGCTTGAACTTGTAATGCCTCGACGTAGATCATCTTCGGCACGAAGCCGACGACCTAGTCCGCCCATTTCTCCGATCAAGCCGACGATTGAGTCCGGGATTCGAGATGGACAGTGAGAGGACGCCTACGTGGAGCCAAGGAAGTGGATATCCGGATCTACAAAGATTGTAGCTTCTTATCTTTAGTTAAGTTGTTAACTAGATTCGTTTTTCGCCTAAATTTCTAGTCAACGATCCGTATTAGGGTTTCTCGGCACCCGTAAAATTTGAAATTGGCATGGTTGATGCCTTGTGAGACCTCTATAGTGTGCCTAGGAACCCTACACCTAACCATCACTCATCCTGATATAGCCTTCCCAGTTAGCGTGGTGAGTCAATTTATGTCTGATCTTCATGAAGCTCAACTTCATGTTGTTCTCCGTATCTTGAAGTACCTAAAGGATGCCCCAGGGAAAGGTATCTTCTATAAGGATTATGGGCATTGTTTCCTCATAAAATGAAAAAGGAAAAAGAAAAAGACAAGAAGATGAAATAAAGAAAGGGGAAAACTTCTAACTAAACAAGCCCCACGTGTTAAACACATGAGCACAGATATGCAAAGCATATAGGCGCTGCAATTAAACTACAGATAGGAAAAACAAAACCTCACGTGTTAAATACGTGAGCGCCTATATACAAAGCATATAGGCACTGCAATTAAACTACAGATAGGCTAAACAAAGCCTCACATGTCAAACACGTGAGCGCCTATATGCAGAGCATATAGGCGCTGGAATTAAACTACAGATAGGCTAAAACAAAGCCTCACATGCTAAACACATAAGGACACCTCCTTACGTAGAATTAAATTCTAGTTAATGACCGGATGGATCAAGGTTGCAACGGTGATTAAACATAGAATTAAATTCTATTAGGAAGAATATTTTCTGTTAGAAAGAGGGTTAATGGGTCAAAGATCTAAAATATTTTCTATATCTTTCTAAACAGAAAAAGCTTATACTCTGTTAAATTAAACAACCTTGGATTGAAAATCCAATGGTGATTAAGATGTAGCCGCTCGATAGAATTTTATTCTATATATGGAAGAATATCCCCAATCTTGTTAAAAACAAGAACAATATCTTCTATAAAACAGAAGTTCTTGGATCAAAGATCCAACTGTGGGTAAAATTTCCCAAATCAATTCTGAGACCAATTAAATCAAGTGGGATCTCTCAATGAGAGATTTTCTCAGAATTAAACAAACTTCTTTCAACTATATAAAGAACCCGAGATTTCAAGTCTCAAAAGGAGGTGAAAAAAAAAGGAGGAAAAAAGAACTCCCCGGAGGCTTAAAAATAAGAATATATAGTGAGTTTTGGAGGAACAGGAGAATTTAATTCTCAAAAGAAAGACTTGCTTCCTTGAAACATTAGGTAAAAAGAAAAACACTTTTTATTTGCCTCTCTAAGGGTTTAATCCTTCATGCAAGAATTTAGTTCTTCCTCTGGCTGAGATCAGCAGAAGCAGATCTCCCCACAAGTTGAGAATTTAATTCTCATCGGGGAGATTCTGTCATACAGATTCAAAACTTAGAGGAAAGAATTGAGTTCAAAGAATTTGATTCTTACAAAACACATGGAAATTTAATTCCTCTGAAAACTAGGGTTTAACTCTATAAAAAGAATTTAATTCTTTCAAAACAAGAGACATGAGATCCTCCAAATCCTAGGGTCATTAACATGAGATCAAAATCTTCAAACACCCAGAAGGAAAGACTAATGATTCATTAGCATTTAAACACTATAACGAGGACTGCACGTGTTTCCCACGCGAGCGCTTAAAAGAGGAACAAGAAGTGCCTCCTATGGCAATCACGTGTTTTACACGCGATTTCCAATCAAGTGCTCAGCAGTTATATAAAAAGGGTGGGGATAAAACCCAAAAGGCAGTACCCAACTTTGGGGCACCTCACGTGTTCACACGTGAGCGCCACAAGAAACAAGTGCTGAACACTTATATGCAAAAAGGGAATAAAACCTAAAGAACAGCGCCCACTTTGGGATGTCTCACATGATTCACACGTGAGCGCCTCCAAAGTTCAGTGTTTAACACTGGTCTAATGCTTCACGCGGGATACACGTGAGTACTCCATTTACCAGTGCTTAGCACTACAGGGGTAAATATGGAGACCCAAACCTAGTCACAAATTGGCTAAGTCTTCCCGAGGTCAAAACTTCTTTGATCTCCAAATCGATCGAGCCTCTATGCTCATGTTTTCCCAAACTGATCTTCGTCCCAAATATGACTATTGATCTTCCAACTGATGATATCCAAAACGATACTCATCCCACATCATCCTGAGGAAATATTAGTCTCAAAATATGACTAATGATTTCCGGGTTTACCACTACCTCCTTTTTTCCTCAAAATACGGGAATTGGTTCAAGAGCACATCTCGCCACACCTCTGATCCACATCGTTGTAATTCCTCAACGTCTTTAGAGAGGTGGCGGCTCCCAACAACCAACAGCTTTTTGGTGCACTTCCAAACTGATGTGCACACCTCAAATTAGACCGCACCCTAAAATGGGTGCATCCCAAATCATCGTTGTTCAGCCCATCACGTAACAAATACACGTGCGTGCAGAATGGTGATCAACGGACCGAGACGTCCTTAAACTAAATTCTCACCTCTATAATGGTGATCAACGGACCGAGACGTTCTTAAACTAAAATCTTACCTCCAAAATTGTGATCAACGGATCGAGACGTCCTTAAACTAAAACCTCACCTCCAAAATGGTGATCAACGGATCGAGACGCCCTTAAACTAAAACCTCACCCCAACGGACCGAGATGTCCTTAAACTAACCGTTTCCTCAAAAATGGGAACACTGGACTGAAATGTCCCTAAACTAAGACAACAGAGCCCAAATGCTCTTTTGTTGGATCTGAAACAAAAATGATCCTAAAATCTTGTTAAGTAGATCTTAGTCTCAAATTGGACTAACGTATCCTTAACAAAAAACCAACCGAGCCCTCAAATGCTCACATACGTTTAAGTCGATCTTAATCCCAAAATAGATTAACGATCCTTAAATAAAAACCCCAAATTTAAGATATACGGATTTGGACTAATCCATGTCCTACGGGCGACAATAAATTAGTCTCTGTATACAATCCACGGGCAACCCAAACAAATAAAAACACACACGACACGAAGTGAACTTCCGGAGCAGGAGAAAATAGTTATCTCTACGCGGTAACGTAATTAACTGCAGGGGTTTGCGCCTGCAGGGAAGAGCGTCCCCACAATCAAAAAACGCTCGCAAACGAGGGGGAATCTGATGAAATCTGCTACAACGGCCGCATCCGTCCAAACCTCCGATATATGGTGCCATAAATCAACTTGGCATCTTCGGAGAGGTGGACGGATAAATCAAAATAGCATCTGCTCCCAAATTCAGGCCAGACGTCCTAACGTCCCGGTCGCGTCTTTCGGTGGAGAATAGATTCTGGTAAGCCCGGTGGGACCTTTTCCTCTTTCCACTTTACACTTCGTATGTCATGTTTCGCGAAAAAAAATCGCGGTTTTCTATGGTTGCCCTTAGATTCGAGGTACTAAGATTTGGTGTCTTGTTCATGTCTAGAAAGAATAAGTGAACATGAATGGCTTACAGCTGCACAAACAGCAACAGAAACTCCCGCTCCTCCCCAACTGGAGGAGTGACATATGGGCCCAATGCGGCCTCCATTTTTTCAATGCCGGTGGGGCAGGTAACTCAAGCCACCACTGGATTGTTCTTTGGGACCATGCTCCCGCCAGCAAGCTTTAGCGCCCCAGTGCCACCACAGAAAGCTCCAAAGAAGTCGGTCTTTGATCGACTTGCAGCCACCACGGCCCCTCTCAACGGGTCGTCCAAATCGGCCACCTCAGTTTTCAACAGGCTGAGTCAAACCTCAAGTGGGCCAGCAAAGAAGCTCGCGATACCCGAAGGGGCTATCCCAAAACGAATAGTCCTTCTGACTCCTGCTGTAGGTGAAATCGTCAAATGTGCTTCCCCTACCAGAAAATCGGCCTTCCAAAGATTAACCGTTCCCTCTCAACGGCCAATGGTCTTCGACAGGATAACACCAACAGTAGCCCCTCATCAAAGCCAGAGGCATGACAGAGCCGCTTCCACAACTGAGGTGGTCCCGTCTGCAAGACATGCTCGACGTCGCCACCAGCGCCGGGTGAAAAGAGCTAGGGGCAACCCCCCTCTGGACTTACTCCACCAGCTCCAATGGTGGAAGTTGACACTGTTGTTCCAACCGAGAACAGCTTTGAACCGCAAAAGAGGGTGCGGAAAAACTCCCCAACCGCAGTGTTGAAGAAATCTCCATTTCCTACTGAAAATATGATGCAGGCAAAGCCGGAGCATCCCCCCAGCGGCTGTCCTCCTAAATCCACTGAATCTGGCGGAAAGTCCAAGATTCTGTGATCAACAAGAACTACTCTCGTCAACCGGAGAAAATGAAGGTTTTACAAGAGGAAAATCATCCCTCCAGCATACAGCGAGGGACTTCTTTCACATAGGCGCCTGCTATAATGGCTCCTTCAACTTCGACCTCCCAATAAAAGAGAAGGCCAGAGAATCTCCCACCACCGGTGGCAAATCGTAAAAGTGATGGATCCAAACACCCTAAGTCTAGGGGCATGATCGTGCACACGGTTTACATGGCTTCCGGAAAAGAGGAAAGTCGTGCTTCCATGGGTCATCGACCGCAAACTCAGTCGTTAATAAAGGCTCAGGAGCAACAACAAAAGCTCCAGGAGATCCTGACAAAAATGGCAGCACTCACCGGACAGAAAGAAAGTCAGAAGTTAGCATCAGAACAGCACTAGGAGCAGGAGACCGATACAGAGTTCCTGCGAAGGGTGCTTGAAAAAAAGGATAAGGAGGCCGTGGAACAGGCTTCTAATATAAAGCAGATGGAACTTTTGTTCCATGACATGGTTGGAATGATGATCCAGCCAGAACCACTGGCTGAAGACCCGCCGATAATTATTGAGAACGATAGAGGGGAAACATCAAACCCTCTTCCAGTTTTATCGACAGCCAGGGAAGAATGATCTCTAAAGCTGCCCTTGATGATTACATAGCTCAAAAAATACGAGCTCATCAGGCAAGTGAAGCGGCGGGCCAAGTCATCAGAACTGGACAACCGTACCCAGGCTAGTATGATCAAATCAAGTACCCGCCGGGATATACGATCCCTAAATTCCATGTGTACAAAAGGACAGGCAACCCGCATCAGCATGTCACTCAGTTCAGAGCTTTATGCGGCAATACGGCGGCGACGACAAATTGCTGCTTCGCCAGTTCGTTGGCAGCCTGTCGGAAACAGCATTCGAATGGTACTCAGAGCTCCCAAATGACTCCGTCAAAACATTCACGGAAATGGAACTGCTATTCATGCATCAGTTCATCAGTGCAAGCGAGCGCACCCCGATCACGGCATTAATCAATACCAGGGTGAAGCCAGGAGAGACCTGGGATCAATACGCAATCCAATGGAGGAACCTCTGGTCAAAATGCGAACAACGCATCGAAGAAGCTCCTGCCGTGGGCATGTTCATAGGGACTCTCGATCCTCAAGCAACTGTGTCCCAGTTCATGACGTTCTTTAAACCGACCACCTTCCAGGCTTTGATCAACACGTTGGCCCAAATGGACCAGATGGGCCACGGGCCTTCCTCTTCAAAAATGGACCCTCGGAATGCAAAGGGTAAAGGGAAAGCGTCCTTCGTTTCCAATACTCAAGAAAAACTGAGTGACTCGAAACCGGTTGCTCGCCAAAACAACGCGTGCCCGCGCCAATCCCTGGAAGAGAAGCTAGGACATGCTTACTCGTTTACCTGTGATAAAACGAGGAGATTGTTCGAACTGGCAGTACGCAACAAACCCATCACTTTACCCGACCCAAAACGTCCACCGCAGCCCGGTGACGTCAACAATCCCAACTAATGCTCCTGTCAATGAATAGTAAGCCACCCCATTGAGGATTGCTACATCTTCAAGAATTAGGTCGAGGACCAGTACCGTCAAGGGAAATTCGCGCTGTTAGAGAACTGGAGGGTGAACCCGCCATAGAGCCACACTCCTAAAAAGGTGGATACGCCGGGGGAATCATGTTCATTTGTGGAAGAAGCTCCATAGGAAGTCGTCCTTTCAGCTAAAACCAGAAGAATGCTGAAGGATCTTCAAGCATGTCCGGCAACCAGATGGAAAAGCCCGCTGAAGCTCGAGATCATTGAGGGAATGCTGAAACCATGCCCCACACCGAAAACTGCTAACGATGGGCAAAACACCCAGGTCAAGCCATCAAAGTCATCGAAGGGAAAGAAGAAGACCAAGAAGCCCGTGCAGCCTGATGATAAGCGCACGGACCTGCAAAGTACATCGACACGCTGGAAGAGTACAACCAGAACGCGGACCCCAGTTACCCATGAATAGTTTCTCAACCATATACTTGAAAACGGAGATAGTGACGATGATAAGGGAAATGGCTCGTCGGGAGAAACCGAAGATTATGTAGCAAGTTGCCACATGGTTTCTCACTCGTTGTTAAATAACGAAGAAACTCTCTCGGCGTCGTAAAGTAACGCAGAGGAACTGGGGGCAGGGTCGGTGCCAAAATCCCTGGAGCTGTCAGAAGGCCTAATTGACAGGCTGCTAAACGAATCTTTTCAAAATAGCAGAGCTGACCGAGAACGTAAAACGGCCATATATGAAAAGGCCAAGTATCGGTGTCAGAATGAAGAAGACACAGCGAGAAAGAGTCACAAAGTACTCCAATCAGAGCAAAGCAGTATCACTCGTGCCAAGTTCACGGGGACTTCATCCACCAACATCCAAATCCGCTACACCCAATGGTAGCTAGCTGGCCGTTCGAAATGTGGGGAACCGATATAATCGGCCCCATTGAGCAAGCATCATCCAAAAGACACCGGTTCATATTGGCAAAGGCTGACTACTTTTCTAAGTGGACAGAACAATACCACTAAGGGAAGTGAAGACGGAAAATATACTCCATTTCTTCAAAACACATGTCATCTACCGGTTCGGCACTCCGCGACGGATAATCTCGGATAATGGGCCATAAAATCAGCTACTTTGCATAACAACATAAAATAGATTGGAAATACTCTTCGGTCTATAATCCCTGAGCTAATGGTCTAGCTGAAGCTTTCAACAAGATATTGACCAAGATTATAAAGAAAACGGTGTCCAGAAGCAAAAAAGACCGGCACGAAAGACTGCACGAAACTCTCTGGGCGTACCGGACGACATTCATGACAGCCACGAATACAACCCCATACGCGTTGGTATTCGGCACGGAAGCAGTTCTCCCTTTGGAAATAGAACTCCCTTCTCTCCGAGTAACGGTTCAATATGGACTGACAGATGAAGAAAACGCTCATCTTCGGCTTGAGGAGCTCGACGCCCTCGATGAAACTCGCCTCATGGCGCAACAAAACCTAGAAGCTTACAAGGCAAGGATGATGCGCTCATACGAAAAACTGACTAGGCCGAGAATATTCCGCCAAGGCAAACTCATGCTAGTCATCAAAAGACCTATGATACCCAATCGTGCAAAACGGGGGAAATTCAAGCCAAACTATGAAGGCCCGTACATCATAGACAAGGTCTATCAAGGTGGGGCCTATTTGATCATGGATATGCATGGCAAAAGACCTTTCCGACCGATTCCTCAAGAAATACCATGCTTGACGTGTCACGACTTAGGTCAATGATAGATGACGACGCTCGTGTCTACTCGCTATCTTCTTAAATCAAAACTCTAAGTGGTATTCAAAAAAGCTTCACCTCAAAAATAGTGATAATGGACCAAGATGTCCCTAAACTAACAATGGACCGTAATGTCCTTAAACTAAAGCCTCACCTCAAAAATAGTGATAATGGACCACTACGTCCTTAAACTGGCAACGGACCAAGATGTCCCTAAACTAACAATGGACCGTAATGTCCTAAAACTAGTGTGCCGCCTCAAACATTGCGCATCGCCCTAAATATGGCGATATCCTATATTAAGATTTATATTGCAATCAAAGCTCCAGCGGCGAAGACTGCAACTCAAGTTTCATTGGCAAATAGATAGTTAAAAAACGGTACGTCCACAAGCGAAATGGGCACGGATGAAAACTTGAAAGGGCGCCGTGATAAAAAACAGCAGGGCTACCGGCGAGCTTGTGAAAACCTGAAAGGGCGCAATCTCGTAAAATTTTCACTTACGAGATCCTCTCGACTCGTAAGGAGAACTCCCCTTATGAGACCCTCACGGCTCATAGAATTTGAAAGTCTTAAGTCATAGGGATCCAAACCTGTTCTTAAGCCGTCGAATGTCCCAAGTTGCCCTACAGGCGGTCCAATATTGGCCCTTGTATACAATCCACGGGCATAAATAAACGATTTCCACACCAAATTCCACCAATGACGAGGAATGTCCTCATATGGTGAACAACACTTATAAGTCCTCTCGACTTATAAGGAGAAAATACTCTTATAAGATCCTTACGAATTATAAGAGAACACACACTTAGGAACCCCCACGACTCCTAAGGAGAATATACGCCTATGAGATCCTCACGGCTCGTAGGGAGAAATAACTTTATGAGACCCTTATGGCTCATAAAATCTGAAAGTCTTAGTCGACAGGTGATCAGTCGAAAATATTGTATATTTTAGCCGGCAATTTCCGTAACATTTGCATACATTTAGAAGTGTTCGGCATTCATATTCTACATATTAGAAAATCTGTCACAAAATATAAGATTGCATGTGTTAGACTTTTAAACCGACACTTTAAAGGAAATTAACCGCATTTCATGGCATCGCATCATTTCTGTATTTGCGCAACACTTGTCTTGAGTATGTGCAGGAAATACGGAAGAAAAAGCAAAAGAGCTGATCAAAAATACGCCAACTAAATCATTTCAGATCTGGTAGCAGTGCAGAAGGAATTAGTTAATTCTATATATCAAAAGAAGGCCCATACAAAAGTACAAGCCCACAACAGAAGAATGAAAGCCCAAAGCTCTAACTTGGCCGCGCATCCGCGGCAATAGCCTCCTTATGCCGCGGAAGCGCGGCTCAGTGGTGACGTCATCTCCTCATTTTCAGTGCAAAGTTCTTCCAGCGGGACCCACACCTCATTGTGATACTTCAAATCCCATAATTCTCTCGAACCTACTGCCAGATCAGCAAAGAAGATTAAGAAGGCTAATCCTAAATTAAGCTCCTAACTAATCACATCTAGAAGCTCCCTCCTAACTAATCACATCTAGAAGCTCCCTCCTAACTAATCACATCTAGAAGCTTCTCCCCTAACTAACTTTTGGAGGGAAATTTGAATTTCTTCAACAAACTTTTGGAGGGAAACTTGGAATTTGAAATCCTAGATCTAGGGTTAGTTATCTATAAATAGGAACCTAGACCTAGGGTTAAAGGCTAATCAATCTTTAGGGAATCAATTTTAGTTAATCTCTTTCCCTCTTTCATCATCTTCTTCCACAAGTCTAGTGACAAGGCTTGTGCGAAACCCTAACCCTAATTCCACTCCAACTTCAAGATCTTGAGTACCAAATCAAGCGAGAAGCCTTCAACCTTTTAGGAGCCGAGCCGATCTTCAATCGGGCAAGTGATCCAAGCCGATCCGCGATCCACGGAGACGAGCGAAGCCAAGTCGACGATCGAATTCTTCCTCTTGTAGTTCTTGAGCGAATGTAATGAAATTGTTGATATAAATAAAAGGTGAAATTCTTTAATCTTGCTTTCTTTTAATTCTTGCATCATGATTAGATCTCAATTTGTAATTGTTGTTCTTGTTGTGATGTTTGAGTAAAACTCCGCTCGTAAAGGAGTCGAGACGATTGTAGAATGATGATGTAACAAATCTTAATACTATTTTTAAGTCCTACGAGTTTTGTAAACCCTAGCAAGTTCAAGAATCGATGACCTAGTTTCGTAGCGATGCTTTCTTGATTGTGATCGCTCGAAATTAGGGATCTACGATCGTTTCTTGAATTTACTAGAGGCTAGAATATGAATGGTATCAATGAAAGAACAAGAGATAAGATGAAACCCTAGTTTCACAAGAAGTCTCTAATTCTCATCGATTATCATCGATCTAGTATCAATTCATCGAAGGATAAGAATACGTAATTGTAAGATTACATCACATCTATAGATCCGATCGATTCCTACGAGCCTCATTTCGATTCTTGATATTTGGTTTGGAAAAAATCAACAAACTATAAATTCTTGATTCTATCTTTTCTTGTTATTAGATCTAGATATTTTCTTTTTCTTGAAATACAAAATTTAAATCATGAATTGTTTGTTTTCTTTTCTTTAAAGTTTCGACTCATCTAAATTCGAAAAGACGAACGATTACACTTTCCCTGTGGACGATCCGCACTCACTAACAATCTACATCCGACACCGTAGTTGATTGCGGTCAAATAATTTTTGGTTGTGATTTCTTTACAATTTTATACTACACATCAAGAATTCTATTCAATCAAATGGCGCCGTTGCCGGGGATCGTGCGCTAATAGTTCGTATTTTGAAATTTGAGTTGAAAATTTTATTCCATCTAAATTTTGTGATCAAAATTCGTGCAAACACTAATACGCATTTTGTGGTTTGATTGCGCGGAAATCTGAAATCATTGGAGCTGTGGAAAAAAATTTCTGAAACATCCAGAGAGCTGTGTAGGTGAACAGAAGCTTGTGCACAAATTTTTGTGCACTGATCTCAACATACAGCGGCGGAAGCGCGGCATATACCCCTTAACTGCGGCGGATCCGCGGCAACCCTAGCTCCTCTCTGCATCAATTTTGCTCTGTAACTTTCTCACTTTCTTATCTTCTCCTCTGTCTGCTCCAATAACAATTTTACTGCAGGTTTCTTTGAAAATAAATCGCTGCGCCGTAAAAAGCAAATTAAAAATTTGTGCGTGTTTTTGATTCTTGTGGTTGTTGCATATTAATACGGAAATTAAGGGGCACGACCAAATCCAAATTAGGTGGGGATTTCATTACCCTTCCTAGGCCCCGAAAATCACAAACTTGCATCCGCATTTACCCTCATTAATTAAAAGAAATCTAGAGATGACTCTAAGGACCGTCGCGCTCAATTAGGACAAGAGAAGGCCGTGGGTAATTCATTGTTTATCCGAGTTTTCTTATGGTGCCTAAGGCGAGTGTGTCTAAGGCTAGTGGTTTTTAATTAGGCCCACTGTAGTGGTGGTTCCTTCCCACTTACCTGGCACTTATCCGGCCACAGGAGGACAAAGAGGCAGTGGAGGATTTATCCTGCGACTTGTCTTTTGGCAGTTAGGAGCGGTCTAGAGCTTTGACCTAGGTGACCCCTAGATTTTAGGGTTTTGTGTGTTGCATTTGTTTTGTTGCATCATATTTTTTCAAAAATCCGTATCTTTTCAAAACAAACACCGCATACATCATTTCCCCTAATTATAAATTCACGCTGCCACTTGTACTAACCCTTTTTAGTGCAAGATAGGCTGGACACGGGTTTCTAGTGCCCGTAAGTCCGCGTTTCCCTCATCGACCCAAAAGTCGGTATTTCTACATTTACCTTTCTTTTACCCACTACCACACCCACATCGATGGATCCACCTCCATCGAACTTCTTTTCCACTACCCTGCCGCCGTCCGTTGGTGCGCAGAATCCACCTCGCATTTCTCTCCAAGAGAGATGTTATCCTACACGAGGCCCACTTTCCACCTGTCTTTCCACACCACCAGCCA
Organism: Agapanthus africanus; assembly: GCA_030015575.1. Taxonomy (NCBI): domain Eukaryota; kingdom Viridiplantae; phylum Streptophyta; class Magnoliopsida; order Asparagales; family Amaryllidaceae; genus Agapanthus; species Agapanthus africanus. The sequence continues at coordinate 308,438,558 of CM057342.1, forward strand.
ACGGGGAAAATTTTCAAATAAAACCCCAATACATCAACCTTCTACCAAAATTCCACGGTCTCGAGTCTGAAGACGCATACGTGTTTATCACGAAATTTGAAAATGTATGCGCAATGATGGGTACCTCACAGTTGTCTGTGGATGCTTTACGTCTTCGTCTTCTCCCATTTACCTTGTGCGATTTAGCCGAGAAGTGGCTATATAACACTACCGCACATTCCATTTCAAATTGGGACGAATTCGTCAAAGCATTCCTTAAGAAATTCTACCCACATCAAAAGACAGCTCGAGTCCGTAGCGAAATCTATCAATTCACCCAGCTTCCAAATGAAACATTTTCAAAATGTCTTGACCGCTTCAAGGATCTGTTAGTCCAATGTCCACATCACGGCATCCCGAGATGGGATCTTTGCCGAATCATTTATGAGGGCATTACTCCTTACACAAGACAGACCCTTGAATCAATGTGTCAAGGCAACTTTATGACCAAAGATGATAGGGAAGCCTGGAATTTTCTAGAAGATTTCGCTGAAAAATCTTTACAGTGGGAGGGTGTGAGTCAATCATCTAGGGATGGCAATGATATTTCCATAGGAGTTAGAGCTGACATTGCAGCTATCAATAAGAAACTCGAGAATATGGAAAATAAATATTTAGCCGCCGCCCTAAGTCAAATATCACTCTCCAAAACTGTATGTGGTTGTTGTTCTGATCCGTCTCACTTGACGGAAGAATGTCCGTTTCAAGGTCCTGAGCATACCAATGCATCATTTCAAAGACCTAGAAACGATCCATCTTCCTCCACATATGATCAGGGTTGGAGGAATCACCCTAACTTTGAATGGAACCAATCCCAATTTCAAAACACGGTTCCAACCCAAAACAATTTCCAAGGGGTCCCTCCACCACAACAGCAGCCACCACTTCAATTGAGTCAGCACCCCTTTCAATCACAAAACTTCCAAAATCCGGCCAACACTTTTGCACCATCTAGTTGTTGCGCCACGGCAGCGCCCCGGCCTCGTACTCGAGGCCAAAAAGCGGAATAAATTTTTTTTTCCTAACTCGGAAACTGGCGCTACCGCGGACAATTAAAACCCGAATCGAAACCATTAACCTAGCTAGCTATCTAGAGATGGGGTGAGAAGATATACCAAGCGATCCGTGTCCTTCGGTGTTCGTCTCCACTCCGATCTCCCGCGGAATCTCCGTCACCTCCTCGCTCGTCGGAAAGGGCACCACGTAGCCGGAATCTTTTACGGGCTCCCGCCTCTAGACCGAGGCAACTCGGGCGCGAAGTTGGCTAGCCGACGCGTCCAAGGCTTGCTATAGAATAGTGTAGTGAACTTGTCTCTTGGGGTTATGAGGTTGCCTTGATGTGGAGGAATGGAGAAGAGAAGGAGAGAAGGAATTGAGCTTTGAAGCTAATTTTACAACCATGGAATGAGATGAAAAATTGCCACACCAAATAATTATCCCTCTCCCTCTCCTATGTGGCCGGCCCCTCTCACTCATGAATAGATTGGAGAGAGAAAAAACAAAAGCACCACAATTTGTATAGAATAAAAGAATGGAAAAACAATAACATAAAGAAAATGGTCACAACCATTTCCTTTCACAAACCATCAAATGAAAAGCCAAGAATAGACTAGAAAGGCATCTCATGATGAAACAAGTCTCATCATAATGCAAACTTGCAAGAAAACCCTCCACTAAATGTTAATTGCGAACTTGCAATTAACACCCTCCACCTGGAAAGTCCGACCGAGAAGGAATGAAGGAAAACCGGACGGAACGGAATGCAAACTGGCAACCCCAGAAAACCGATCCCATAATAAATTACAGGAAAACCCCACTGCTGCAAATACATGCCCGCATTTGTATTCCCACTGAACACAAATGCAAAGAGACAAAACTACACTATCAAATACTAGAATCCGGCTTAAGCCAAAGCCGGCTAGTAAAAACTGTCCGATCACGATCCGTGCAATACCGCACGTATCTGATCGAACCCTGCCATATCTCCATACGGCTTCTACAGCGTTTCGCCCGAAACTTGAGTAACTGTAACTGTGGTGGACTCTAAAGACTCGTCAATACTATGGCTGTGGATTCAACCACTGGCACGTCAGAGGTATAAGCCAATACGTGACGGGTCACCAGCTATTGACCATATGGGACGTCGATGAGGAAGCTCACCCCGACACCCAACTGAGCCTGTCAGTGACAATATCCGTACAGTCCGGTCCGTTCGTCTATGAGTATCGCATGGCGGGCCTAGGGGGTTGGTGAAAGTCAGACCCCCAAAAGCGGTACAAGTCGTGTCGGAGCGTAGCCCAGAACGCCCTGAGATACTACTGGAATACCTACCAGTAAATCTCCTGCCTCGGCCGAGGGCTTTGCGTAATGGCTCTCCTAGACACAGCGCGACCTCACCCCCAATACCGGGAGAGACGAACCCCTGCAGATCCGCTCACTGCCTCCATGTGGCTCGGGACTGTACCCAACTAAAACCTGTTTGCACGACTCCTTTGAGCCGTGGTAGGGTAGTAATCAAAGCACAGTGGGAACTCACACGAGACAAATGACGATCCCAGGTCGATGAACTAACCTGTACACATGTCACCAGGGAACTGCTATCTGACATCTGGTATAAGACCAACTAGCAGGTTCCCGGCGAGTCCTGTCCGGTGTACTCATAACCCAATGAGCACCTGTATACATCTTAGGTGAACCAACTGACACCAGTGGCTTGTGAGACCGGCCACCGCCCCTCGTCGGGGTCTCGACTGTATACACTAGTCTACTAACGGAGTATCGATGCCCTGTCTCGAAACTCCTACGACTAGGGACCTTTTAAGGATGTGCTTATAGACCACCAGCTCCCACGTATATGATCGCCATCATACTGTTGGCAGTCAAGCAAGAATCCTAGGGGCTCTATCAACGTGTAATAGCGACATGTCAGGTCACCTAAAGCAGTACACGATGATAAAGATAAACCAGATAGCATACTATCATCTCGAGTAAGACTGTCCTACCGGGATAGGTCCTCCCTCAATCATTGCAATCACGTGCCTGTGATCCAATAATTGACTCTGAGGGCACTATCTCCAACAATCTCCCACTTGCACTCAAGGCTAATTATTGCGATGCCGCATACTCACAGCCCGTGTGATACCGAACACCCAACTCCTCTACTAGTCAGTCTCACAAAACCCGTTTGTGAAACTATTGCGTTCGAGGAATAGCCTCGGTGAGTGGATTCGCTGTGATGTTTCTTTCTATGTCTCTCTATATCTCAAGTTCACGGAGAAAGCCATCTCCCGAAATGAGCAATACCTGTCTTAGAATGTCTGGATGTCTGATGGGACCTAGCTCATAAATGAACTCCAAATCCAAACTTCTTAGACTGTATCAACAACTGAACTTAATCAGTATCCTGCGCCATGCCTCCCTCAGTATTGCCTTGGACCACCTGTCCAAAATACTGCCCCTCGTCAGAAGGAAAATCTATAACTCTGACAACCTGCTTGTCGTCCATGTCACCTTGGAAGCCCGGAGTGATAACCGTCTCCTAAAGGAGGCAGCCGTTATCATATCCCTAGAACATTCACTTATGTTCTAAAACTGCTTCCGACTGTTTTTCCAGGATTGGATTAATATCAACTTATTGCACCTACTGCAAGAACAACATCTGGTGTGGTACTTGACATCTCATGATTGACTCAATTGCCTAAGCAAGTGATCTGTCAATCATGCGTATCCCTCTCCCCTTTGGTCTGTAAGACACCTTTAGAGAGGGTGACTCCATTACCTGCAGGTACACTACCATGCCAGGAGTCGTCCATTCTAAATACTCATAGAATGCTGTCAAGGTGCCCTGATTGGGAAACCACCCAAATCTAGATCTAAAACCATAGATCTAGTAACCAGTATGTCAGATATAACATCCAAGTCCCATGTGGAAAAAACACTGAGTGACGACCAAAGTATAACCGATCGTAGTATAGGAATATCACTTCCTACTACCTTCTCAACAGATCCACCCCCTATTCTGATGACGTCAAACCTATGACTGTCATGTCAGAAATAGATGATCTATCTCCGCTATGTCTGCTTTAGTCTATAAATAGACATAAGCCTGATGTCCACCAATGCTTCCGCTGCTCCCACTGACTACGACAACCTTCTGCCAGAGTCATATAGACGTGCACTTCTAAAGCTAGTTTAGAACGACGCTATACTCATCCTCCTGCCGGGTCTCGCAGCCTGGAACAACAACAATGGCAAGTGTGGGTAAACAAGAACTTCCCTGTCACCGTCCTTGAGGCTACCGGAGTACCTCTCGGGTGCCTGAAGTTACCCACCTTATCTGCGGAGTGGCCAATGGAATGTCAAATCAGATTGAATCTTTAGGTTCCTTATTAAATCTTCAGTAATCGTTTGCGGTTCTGGAATCACTTCCAGTTCTACCATACTCCCACTGCTGTTTTTGAAAAAATCCATTTTTAATAAAACTGTGGCGAGTCTAGAACAATATTTCTATTGATCTGCCAGATGGTAGAAAGTCAACCCTCGTCATAGCCTGGGTCAACCCACAAATAGCCATTACAGAAACGTGCCTTGAGTTATCCGGAGTCTGGTTTTAAGCATAAGCCGGACAACTCCCCGTACCTTAACATCGTTAAGATATGAACTGTTCTATATCCAATATAGAACCAGAGGCACTGATTTAATTGAACCAGATTCAAATCATGCAGCTGTCTCCAGTGCATGTCAACTAAATGGAAGGAGGCCGATCAGCGTTACTCAACTTAGGAATGCATCCAATTATGAGTAACCTGAAAGAGAAGCAAGTTCTCTTTATCATCACTATCAACTGAGTACCATACACAAGTATCTACATCTTCGATCACTTTGAAGAATCCCGATACTTGCTACACCTGGTTCTCTACTCTATTCAAATACCTATAACTCCTCAAAACTTAGACCATGTGTTTCCACGAAACACATGTCTAAGAACTAGAGAAGTTAAAAGTAGACAGAATATAGTATGAGGACCAACCCCTCTGTCCTAACGGACACTGGACAACATACAATACTCTGTATAAGTCCACTGAGTCTAACAACTCTTTCACTGTGTGTCGTAGGTTGAAAACTGTACTTATGGTTAAGAAGAATTACACCGCTGTTTAATGCTCCTTACCTAACCATCCACTGATATAGGTAAATGTCATCGACATAATATCAAAAGGTATATCTCACTCTATGAAAATAGACGTACAGATATATCGATTTGAAATTGGTGCACAACAGCGGATATTCAAAACCAAATATTTGCCGACCGGCAAACAGCCCAGGTGATCTCCTCAAATATCACCGATTACAACGAATCCCGATATAATGAGGATGATCACCCAATTCCCAATAACTTACTCCCACTCACCATCTGTAAAACCATACAGATGTGAGAATCCAACCTGGTAAATACATACCCTGGAGCAAGTGTCTAACTGGGAAATCAGTTTTCCATTAACAGTACACAGTGAAACTGAAACATTGAAATGTTTCGTTGGGGTATCGTGGTATTCCTAGTAATGCCTCTTCCATTATCCAGATTCACAGCTGTAACCGTATAATTCTTTGCCACTTGTCCAAATCCCTTTATATGTCTTTAGTCAATACCGTCTGCACACCCCTTTAGGCCAAATGGTTTTCTTCCTTCCCTACCGTTCGGCACCAGCCTATGGTTTGGAAGAAGACTATCCAAAAAGCATAAAGGGTGTACTATCCTAATCCTAGGAGCACTCGCAACGCGAGAGAAGGTGAAGATAAAAGACACCTGAATGTACTTTATTCCTATTTCTCCTGAACCAGGATCCATCCCCGAACTGGAACAAGTTCCTTTCGAGTTCGTATATAACCATACGATGGATTATCCAATAAAATGGGATCTTCGTAGTGATACGGAGTGTCCTGGAGAAATACAAAGGTGATTTAGGATTGGCGAAGAAATACTTGGTTTGGTCGTGAATATCAGTTGCAATTTACTTTGCCCTCCTACTAATCCCTTGCTTTGTCTTAATCTTAATACCTTCTGCACACCATCGTTATGCTAATTGGTTTTCTTCATTCCCCACCGTTCGGCACCAGCCTAAGGTTTGGAAGAAGACTATCCAATTTGCGTAATAGGTGTACTACTCCTAAGCCAAGGAGCACACGCAACCTGTGAGAAGGTGAAAAGAAAAGACAACTGAATAGTCCTATCCGTTTTCTCCAGAACCAGAAACCATCCTCGAAGTCCTTCGAGTTCGTATCTAACCATACGATGGTTTTGTCCAATGGAAGTGGACGTTCGTAGTAATACGGGGTGTCCTGGAGAAAAGGGTAAAAGTAGGAGTGGCAATGAGGTCTGCAACTCTGACAATCCAAAAGCCTGTGTTAAGAAGGTTCGGTCAACTTGGTCACTGAGTCATAGTCTAGGGTCGGGTCAATGGTCGCTGCCAGAGAGAGAGAGAAAAGAAACACTCAGCGTGCACTCTAACCTAGATCAGAATGGTTACCACTTTGTCTAATCTGGAAACCTCCCACTGTACCTCAAATTCTCCTCCAAACCTGAAAGAAGAATTAGTCGGGAACACCCGAGGAGTAAACTAACTCATCAGTGGAAATCGGGATCCAACTATCATCGCATGATAACGTGACGGAATCCACTCACGTCACCACACTCCAGAAGGTATGCGCATGCCTGGCAAGTTTCAGTTCTTTTGAAACTCCCGATGTGATTTTTACCCCTAGGACCCAAGTGACCTTGACACAGTCAACAAGTCAAAGAGTCCTAGTCAAGTTCAACCCGTCATTATCCTGGATTGCATTAAACCCACCCGTACGAGCCCTTGACACAGTCAACAAGGCCGCACGACTGTCCTAACCAATCCCATTAATATGCTGCAAACAAACACTACTTAGCTACCGCACACTACGCCTTGACACAGTCAACAAACGCAGCACGAATACTAAGTAATACTTGTAAGAAATGACGGAGGGCTACGACTGGTTTTTGGCGAAAAACCTTTAACGTAATGAACTTGATATCGTTGAAGGAACTGCATAGCCTTTTAGAAAATATAGTGACGAAAACCTTTACTAAAGAGGTCACTCCCGGTGAAGGGATCTCGGCTCTTTCCCCGTAGAATGAGGTGCAGGATATTCCAACTGAATACCACGATGCAAAGCAAAAGTAATCGGCTATAGTGAAGTTAATGCCCTGACGCAAACTTTTGTCCAAGGGGTCACTCCCGGTGAAGGGATCTCGGCCCTTGCCTCGTCGACTGAGGAGCAGGATATTCCAACTGAATACCACTGTGCAAAACAAAAGAGAACGCCCTTGCAATAACAGCTTTTTGAAAAAGTGTTCCAACAACATCAGAATAGGTTTGTTTAAACTTGCATTGATCCGAATCAATGCAGTCCCATCAATTGATCACACCACAAAGAACGAAAATATACTGACGTACGTATATGCCATCCGCATTCGCCACTGGGTCCCGTCATCACTCGTTAGGTTAGCTTACTAACGACAGAGCGGGGACTGGACTAGCGCGGATGTAAAACATATACAACGTCTACTAATATATATACCAATATATAGTATTTCGCTCAAGGCGTGAATAAAAATGCAGCAACACAGAAATGTATAGCAACACAGAACAATACAGATATCTGGAAACCCCGGGTTTCACAGAGCCGCTGCTGAAACCCGACGTTCCCCTGGTCGTGTGGATAGCCTGTGCAATGAAATCCTAGACCCCTACGGGCGCGGCAAGTCACCCGCCAAAACCTGAAGCGAGGCAGCCCCCTTCAGCTCCGTGAATGGACCACCCAGCACTCCACGGAATCCGGCAACTTGGGCACCCCTCCTGGGTCAACCTGTACCCCCTACGAGTGCGGCGAATAGCCCGCCAATCCCAGAGTGAAGCCCCCTCCGTCCCAATGCCATGAGATGCGGGCTTGCTGCCCTCCAGAACCCGGCTATCCGTGCACCCCTCCGCGGGGTAATCCTAGTACAGAAAGTAAAATATACATACACCGGGTACATCGACCGCAACCAGGTCGTGCCCCAAAAGAATAATACAAACAGGCAGTGACGGCAGTCCACATGTCGGACGCTCGCCCCGCAATATCAAATGTACATAATACAACAGCACAGTACTAGCATTGCATCCAGGCTATCCCCCACGACCGATCCGCAACATCACAGCATAAACATAGAACATCAACGTGAAAGTCACGTTCGCAAATCCGTCTAACCGGGCTATAGCAGTTAGATCGGATTTACCGATCGAGTGACATTCACGGTCGCAGAAAATAATGTAAATACTGTGAAATAATGTGTTTAAAATTTTCCGATCAATCAAACAATTAACAAGTGGGCCCCAAAGAAAACTGTAGCACTCACAGAAACAATTGGCCCAACTTTAATATTCCAAAGCCCATATTTTAAGCCCAGAAGGCCTCTGTAAAAAAAATGGTGAAGTGATGTGAATAGTGCGCGGCGGAAGGGCCGCACAAAGGGGATTTTCGCGGCGGTTCCGCGCTCCAACTGTGGAGTCACTTCATCGAATTTTTACAGAGCTCTTAGATTTTCCAGTACATCAATATTTTACAACCTGAAAAATTTTTCGAGACCAAAATATTTCAACAGAAACTGATGTGAACAAAAAATACGGTTTTTGGAAATTTTGGTCGATCGGAAATGCAAACACATCAAACGAAGCTAGGTAAGGTTAATGGCGTGGCTCTGATACCATGTTGCGCCACGGCAGCGCCCCGGCCTCGTACTCGAGGCCAAAAAGCGGAATAAAATTTTTTTTCCTAACTCGGAAACTGGCGCTACCGCGGACAATTAAAACCCGGATCGAAACCATTAACCTAGCTAGCTATCTAGAGATGGGGTGAGAAGATATACCAAGCGATCCGTGTCCTTCGGTGTTCGTCTCCACTCCGATCTCCCGCGGAATCTCCGTCACCTCCTCGCTCGTCGGAAAGGGCACCACGTAGCCGGAATCTTTTACGGGCTCCCGCCTCTAGACCGAGGCAACTCGGGCGTGAAGTTGGCTAGCCGACGCGTCCAAGGCTTGCTATAGAATAGTGTAGTGAACTTGTCTCTTGGGGTTATGAGGTTGCCTTGATGTGGAGGAATGGAGAAGAGAAGGAGAGAAGGAATTGAGCTTTGAAGCTAATTTTACAACCATGGAATGAGATGAAAAATTGCCACACCAAATAATTATCCCTCTCCCTCTCCTATGTGGCCGGCCCCTCTCACTCATGAATAGATTGGAGAGAGAAAAAACAAAAGCACCACAATTTGTATAGAATAAAAGAATGGAAAAACAATAACATAAAGAAAATGGTCACAACCATTTCCTTTCACAAACCATCAAATGAAAAGCCAAGAATAGACTAGAAAGGCATCTCATGATGAAACAAGTCTCATCATAATGCAAACTTGCAAGAAAACCCTCCACTAAATGTTAATTGCGAACTTGCAATTAACACCCTCCACCTGGAAAGTCCGACCGAGAAGGAATGAAGGAAAACCGGACGGAACGGAATGCAAACTGGCAACCCCAGAAAACCGATCCCATAATAAATTACAGGAAAACCCCACTGCTGCAAATACATGCCCGCATTTGTATTCCCACTGAACACAAATGCAAAGAGACAAAACTACACTATCAAATACTAGAATCCGGCTTAAGCCAAAGCCGGCTAGTAAAAACTGTCCGATCACGATCCGTGCAATACCGCACGTATCTGATCGAACCCTGCCATATCTCCATACGGCTTCTACAGCGTTTCGCCCGAAACTTGAGTAACTGTAACTGTGGTGGACTCTAAAGACTCGTCAATACTATGGCTGTGGATTCAACCACTGGCACGTCAGAGGTATAAGCCAATACGTGACGGGTCACCAGCTATTGACCATATGGGACGTCGATGAGGAAGCTCACCCCGACACCCAACTGAGCCTGTCAGTGACAATATCCGTACAGTCCGGTCCGTTCGTCTATGAGTATCGCATGGCGGGCCTAGGGGGTTGGTGAAAGTCAGACCCCCAAAAGCGGTACAAGTCGTGTCGGAGCGTAGCCCAGAACGCCCTGAGATACTACTGGAATACCTACCAGTAAATCTCCTGCCTCGGCCGAGGGCTTTGCGTAATGGCTCTCCTAGACACAGCGCGACCTCACCCCCAATACCGGGAGAGACGAACCCCTGCAGATCCGCTCACTGCCTCCATGTGGCTCGGGACTGTACCCAACTAAAACCTGTTTGCACGACTCCTTTGAGCCGTGGTAGGGTAGTAATCAAAGCACAGTGGGAACTCACACGAGACAAATGACGATCCCAGGTCGATGAACTAACCTGTACACATGTCACCAGGGAACTGCTATCTGACATCTGGTATAAGACCAACTAGCAGGTTCCCGGCGAGTCCTGTCCGGTGTACTCATAACCCAATGAGCACCTGTATACATCTTAGGTGAACCAACTGACACCAGTGGCTTGTGAGACCGGCCACCGCCCCTCGTCGGGGTCTCGACTGTATACACTAGTCTACTAACGGAGTATCGATGCCCTGTCTCGAAACTCCTACGACTAGGGACCTTTTAAGGATGTGCTTATAGACCACCAGCTCCCACGTATATGATCGCCATCATACTGTTGGCAGTCAAGCAAGAATCCTAGGGGCTCTATCAACGTGTAATAGCGACATGTCAGGTCACCTAAAGCAGTACACGATGATAAAGATAAACCAGATAGCATACTATCATCTCGAGTAAGACTGTCCTACCGGGATAGGTCCTCCCTCAATCATTGCAATCACGTGCCTGTGATCCAATAATTGACTCTGAGGGCACTATCTCCAACACTAGTCCTTTGCAATTGACCGGTACAGATAATATCTCTGCACTAGCACAAACCTTGGATACTTTCATGAAACAATCCATCCAAGGGACGACAAGTTTGCAATCTTCCGTCGAGAATGTAATGAAGATCATTATTTCTCAAAATGAGAACATCAAATCGATGGAAGAACAAATTGCACAACTAAAAGCCGAAATGAGTGCAAGAGAGAAAGGGAAACTTCCAGCTCAACCTTTACCTAATCCTAGCTATTCACATCATGTGGATGAGATCACGTTGAGATCTGGAAGAGTGCTTGACCATCACCTTGGGGAAGAGTTTGATGATACTGATAAATCAATCAATAACACCCCGGCTGAGACCTTTCCTCACATCCACACTCCTAATTCTGACCCCAGTTCTTCTACCCCACCATCTTCTTCCGAGCCTATTCTCCATTTCCCAAAAGGCTCGCCACTTCAGCCCACCTCTTTTTCTCCTCCACGGACGATCCCCACTTCTATTCCGGGATCGGTTCCACACCCACTTCCTTCTCCTATGATGGACCCAGCGCTTATTGCTAAAGCACCTTATCCTAATCGATTAAGGGCTAACACACCGAGTCCACATATGGAGAAGATTATGAACATTTTCAAGCAAGTAAACACCAACATCCCTCTCCTAGATGCTATCCAACAAGTTCCGTCCTATGCGAAAACTCTTAAGAACTTGTGCACTAGGAAGAGGAAGAATCCAGTGCCCAAGAAGATTTTTATGGAAAAAACAATAGACACGGCTTTCCCCCAACAATTACCGAGGAAACGTAAGGATCCAGGATATCCTACTATTTCCGTTTCTATTGGGGAAAAACACATTAACCGTGCTCTACTAGACCTTGGCGCTAGTGTTAACTTGCTTCCATATTCAGTCTATGAGCAATTAGGGATCGGAGAGTTGAAGCCAACCAATTGCACTCTCCAGATGGCTGACCGATCAATCACCAAACCCAGGGGTGAACTGGAGGATGTGTTAATAAAAATCGGAGAATTTATATTCCCGGTAGATTTTATTGTAATTGATACACAGCCTGTAGCGAACCCACGGAATCAAATTCCGGTGATTTTAGGTCGCCCTTTTTTGGCCACTTCCAATGCTATTATCAACTGTCGTAATGGTTCTATGACCCTATCTTTCGGGAATAGGTCAATAGAGCTGAACATTTACAAGTTGGGAAGTGTACCCTCCGAACCTATTGCTCAGGCATGTTCTGTCGACTTAATGGATGTCGACAGCAGCGAATTTGATGATCCTCCTGTTATCGATCTTGACTCTTTTCATACGTTATTGTTTGACCCAACTATGTATCATACACATACGGACTCTTCCACCGAGATGTCCGGGTCTGCAATTAACACCGATTATGAAATGCTTTTAGAGTCTGAAGATCACCCCGTACTTTGTGATGACATTATTTCTCGGGGTATAGATGGAACTTTTGAGGAAATCTTCGCTGATGAACTCGCATTTTTGAATAACACGGGTGTTGAGATGAATCATGTTCCACTCATTGAAATTGAACCTCTACCCCTTCTTTTGAACTGTAAGAAGAATGCGAGTAATCCATCACATACACTGCATCGTCTCTCCAATATGAGACGCACATACACTCTCTTCCACCACTTAACCTTTCCCCACTTCTTCTTCCACCAACCCGAGCACTGCATTGATAAATTTTTTGAATGGTTGGTGTTAACCTTCGGTCTTTGCAAAGCTTGGCATCGACCAATGATTTTTGACCCCCACTTGTGATTTTCAAAGTTTAACATTGCATAATTCAAGTTTGGGGGGGTATAATTTTTCTGGCTCCTGAAAAGAAAATTTTTACAAAATTTTGAGCCAAAAATAAGTTTGGGGGAGGTTCTTCACTTAAATATTTTGCCCCCACTAATAAATTCCTCCCAAGCTTACAAGTTTTTTCGAGATTTAGCAGAAGGCAACAGTGAGGACACTGTTGAAAACAAGTTTGGGGGAGGTTTGTGCTTATTTACGCATCATTTGCATCATACATTGCATAAGCACAAAACATTTCTTTAAAAACCTATAAAAATTTAAAAAAATTTCAAAACTATAAAAAGATTTTTGTACATAAATAAGATAATGAAAGTTTAGATAGTGAAAAGTTACATCCATGAGATTAGAAAAATTTGAGAAAACTAAAGAAAATTAGAAGTTTTCTTATACGAACTAGTAATAAGTAGTTATGAGCCGTTGTCCCAAGGGTTAGTAAGATGAAGGACGTCACTAATCTGAGGATAAAAATAAGTCTGAAAAATAGTTTCTATTCTGGAAGCCAAACATTTTGAACGTTGCTACCCTGCTATTCGCACTTACACACGTCTTAAAGCCTGGGATAGTAGAGGATACCTTGAAATGCTCTTGTCTTAAAGCCGATGTATAAAAAAAAAATTATATGGTGAGAAAAATGGACACTGGTTTTGTTATCACCGAGGGAAATAAAAAAATATATATATATAGCAAGGGTGCCTTTTCATCTAGTGCCCTAAGGCCAACTGGTCTGGGAGTCACTGCTATACCTAAGGTGGTGCAAGATTAGGAAAATACACCAAATAAGCAAGCACATGAGTAATCGGTCGGTTAGTACCTCAAGAAGTATTAACGGTCGCATGAAAGTGTGTGAGCTCATCGAAAAAAAATATATATACTGAGGTTGATGGGCAAGAGTATGATAGCTTGAATTGAATTCTCCGGGTGTAGGGATGTCCTTTACACACACGCAGGGTTATATGATCGATGTTTGGAAGAAAGATAGGAATGAAGAATAAGACGATGTTTTATTGAGGGAGGACGTGATTTCTAACATCTTTTCATGACCATTAAGATAGGGCTCATGACAACCGAAAAGCTAGCTTAGTTGGAAACCCTAATTTTCAAAGTTTTTCTTTTACAATTCTTTTCTTTAAATGTAATATTCATGATCTTCCTTTTATTATTGGATTTTGTGGGTGCAATCCGCTGAAAACCCTCAGGAGACAACACTCCTCCTACTAGGGACACCTAGAGGTTTAAAGGCTTGTTGCACGTGCTCAGTGCAATCGTGTTGCCTACGAAAGTGTGCTAGTTAGTTTTTCTCTTTCTTTATTTTCTCCTTCTCTTTTTAATAAAACATTCGCTCGAGACGATCGAAATTAAGTTTGGGGGTATTTGATCAGTTGAAAATATTGTATATTTTAGCCGGCAATTTCCGTAACATTTGCATACATTTAGAAGTGTTCGGCATTCATATTCTACATATTAGCAAATCTATCACAAAATATAAGATTGCATGTGTTAGACTTTTAAACCGACACTTTAAAGGAAATTAACCGCATTTCATGGCATCGCATCATTTCTGTATTTGCGCAACACTTGTCATGAGTATGTGCAGGAAATACGGAAGAAAAAGCAAAAGAGCTGATCAAAAATACGCCAACTAAATCATTTCAGATCTGGTAGCAGTGCAGAAGGAATTAGTTAATTCTATATATCAAAAGAAGGCCCATACAAAAGTACAAGCCCACAACAGAAGAATGAAAGCCCAAAGCTCCAACTTGGCCGCGCATCCGCGGCAATAGCCTCCTTATGCCGCGGAAGCGCGGCTCAGTAGTGACGTCATCTCCTCATTTTCAGTGCAAAGTTCTTCCAGCGGGACCCACACCTCATTGTGATACTTCAAATCCCATAATTCTCTCGAACCTACTGCCAGATCAGCAAAGAAGATTAAGAAGGCTAATCCTAAATTAAGCTCCTAATTAATCCTCTTCTAGAAGCTCCCTCCTAACTAATCACATCTAGAAGCTTCTCCCCTAACTAACTTTTGGAGGGAAATTTGAATTTCTTCAACAAACTTTTGGAGGGAAACTTGGAATTTGAAATCCTAGATCTAGGGTTAGTTATCTATAAATAGGAACCTAGACCTAGGGTTAAAGGCTAATCAATCTTTAGGGAATCAATTTTAGTTAATCTCTTTCCCTCTTTCATCATCTTCTTCCACAAGTCTAGTGACAAGGCTTGTGCGAAATCCTAACCCTAATTCCACTCCAACTTCAAGATCTTGAGTACCAAATCAAGCGAGAAGCCTTCAACCTTTCAGGAGCCGAGCCGATCTTCAATCGGGCAAGTGATCCAAGCCGATCCGCGATCCACGGAGACGAGCGAAGCCAAGTCGACGATCGAATTCTTCCTCTTGTAGTTCTTGAGCGAATGTAATGAAATTGTTGATATAAATAAAAGGTGAAATTCTTTAATCTTGCTTTCTTTTAATTCTTTCATCATGATTAGATCTCAATTTGTAATTGTTGTTCTTGTTGTGATGTTTGAGTAAAACTCCGCTCGTAAAGGAGTCGAGACGATTGTAGAATGATGATGTAACAAATCTTAATACTATTTTTAAGTCCTACGAGTTTTGTAAACCCTAGCAAGTTCAAGAATCGATGACCTAGTTTCGTAGCGATGCTTTCTTGATTGTGATCGCTCGAAATTAGGGATCTACGATCGTTTCTTGAATTTACTAGAGGCTAGAATATGAATGGTATCAATGAAAGAACAAGAGATAAGATGAAACCCTAGTTTCACAAGAAGTCTCTAATTCTCATCGATTATCATCGATCTAGTATCAATTCATCGAAGGATAAGAATACGTAATTGTAAGATTACATCACATCTATAGATCCGATCGATTCCTACGAGCCTCATTTCGATTCTTGATATTTGGTTTGGAAAAAATCAACAAACTATAAATTCTTGATTCTATCTTTTCTTGTTATTAGATCTAGATATTTTCTTTTTCTTGAAATACAAAATTTAAATCATGAATTGTTTGTTTTCTTTTCTTTAAAGTTTCGACTCATCTAAATTCGAAAAGACGAACGATTACACTTTCCCTGTGGACGATCCGCACTCACTAACAATCTACATCCGACACCGTAGTTGATTGCGGTCAAATAATTTTTGGTTGTGATTTCTTTACAATTTTATACTACACATCAAGAATTCTATTCAATCAACAGGATCCTAACCCTGTTTACTAAGATATCTTTGTTCAGGTCGACAAAGGCAAATGATGATTCGCTCCTGGCAATATCCCAGTTGCAGCGATGCTGATACTTAAATCGGTGTCAAACTCCAAGTCCTTTCAAGTGAAATGATGATTCGCTCCTGGCAATATCCCAGTTGCAGCGATACTGATTCCTAAATCGGTGTCAAACTCCAAGTGCTTTCAAGACAAATGATGATTTGCTCCTGGCAATATCCCAGTTGCAGCGATGTTGATGCCTAAATCGGTGTCAAACTCCAATCCCTTTCACGGCAAATGATGATTCACTCCTGGCAATATTCCAGTCGCAGCGATGCTGATACCAAGATTAGTATCAGATCTTAAGTTTCATACTCGCAATAAAAAATCAGCGAGCGAAAAATGCATATAAAAATAGCCGAAAAGATGGGGCAACTCGCAATAAAAATCAGCGAGCAAAAAAATATATGCATATGAAATAGCCGAAATATTTGGACAACTCGCAATAAAAATCAGCGAGAAAAAAAATATGCATATGAAATAGCTAAAATGTTTGGGCAACTCGCAATAAAAAGCAGCGAGTAAAAATATAAAAATAGCCGAAATGATTGGGCACCGCGATAAATAGCCAAAATGAATGGGCAATCGCGACTTTCGCGATATAAAAAGCTGAAAGGATAGAGCATCGCGGAAATAGAAAATAAAATATAAAAACAATAAAATTTTCTCTGCCCTGCAGGTGAGTCTACACCGATCCCTGTATACAATTAATGGCTACAAATGAAAAAGGGAACCATATTTTCCCACCAGGCTCCGTTAAAAGGAGAACCAGAGCTCGACGACGACAACCACAGCCTGGATATCCCGACGTTCTTTTCGTTACAGCTGACGCAATGTCAATAAAGGCTCAAAAATAGACAAATCAAAAGGAAGCGAATGCAAAATTCCTAGCTTCAAGGTCTTGTTAGTAACTCAAATAAAACCCGAAAGACTATCAGAGATCATCCCACACCAATGCGGAGTGGTTATGACTCATCGGGACTCCCAAACTGAGCCTAACCTCAAGTAAAAGGCGGCATGGCAAAATTCCTAACGCTTGCTCTTCCGAAGGTCAAACTGCCTAAGAAGATTACTTGAAGACATCTTGTCCAACCCCCGAAGGGATCAGAGACACGACAGTCGCGGGGCTACTTGGACAGCAGCGTAAAGTCTGCATACCGGGGAATGCATCAACTAACGTGACGGTACCATGGACTAAAACCCTAGTACCATAAAGCCTAGCGGACCTCTGTCGTAAAGAGCAGGGATTATCTATAACGTTAGGACAAGTTTGCCTATAAACCCAAGGAAGGTAAACTGAATAAACTCCGAAATGAGTCCATAAACTAGAGACTCCGAAATGAGTGAATAAACTACAAACTCCGAAATGAGTATATAAACTATTTTACACCAAGACAAGATATCGACAGAAAGAGAAGCGCTAGTATGAAATAAAATATGTCTTTTATTCATGAATCAAAATGAATACAAGATACTCTTATTTATGAATCAAAATGAATACAAGTAAAATAAGAAGGAGAATATACAGCGAAAAAATTATCTAAGCCGGCGGACGGTTCAATAAGCCAGCAAGTTCATCGTTTTTCCGCTGGACTTTTGCTTCGAGCTCTATTAGTGCCGCAAGATGAGTCCCTGCCTGCGCCTGTTGATTATGGTATGAAGCGAACCGACTTTCAAGCTCTTTCTCGGTGACTTTGTAGGCTTCAGCCATCTCACGGGTAAAAATAACGGCTTTATCGAAAGTCACCACTTCTGTGATGGCCTCTTGAAGCACCCTCCAAATTTCATACGCACGGGTGGTCTTGGAAGTGAGCTGATCTTGAAGTTCCCCCAAAGGTTTTGAAGCCAACTCCCTCGAAAAAAAATTCCGGTTGAACCTTTTCTCACATGACTGGAGACTAACCGCACATCGTTTAACCAAACCACGTAGGCTCGCTTTTACAGGCAAGAGGTCGGAGGGAAGGTGTGTACATTCAATCCCATGTAGACAGGCCTCCACTCTGTGACAATACTCAACCCAGGTGCGCACCAATGCCTCGTAATGATAAGTGGCAAGAATAGATAAGGAAGCGTTGGCTTCAGCAGCGAATTCTTCGGCCGCAACAGAAGTACCAGCGCGAAGATCTTCGATGAGAGCCGCCAGGGAATAAACGCTCTGTTTTGCCATCCTCTCAGATACGCGTCGGGCGTAAGGACCTGGTGGCATGGAGATCCGAGACTCTAATGTGGTCAAGGCTGGCAAAGCTGTGAAGATATATGCACGGTCAGTTATATTTTCAAATATAGAGTAAGCAAAACGAAGCCAAAAATAAAACGCCACTTACTCACAATCATGCACGGCGGGCTTGAGAGATCCCTAAGTCCATCAAGAATCTCGACTTCGTCATCGGCTTCCAGAACTGTGGTTTAAAATGAAGGGCATATCAGCATCATGATAAAAGTATAAAACAAAAAGGGCAAAAGAATACCGACCTTGGCCAGAAGAGAGTACTATACTTTGTGGAGGTATCGCTTCTGGGGCCACCATGTCAAGCAATCACTAGAAGGTTTTCCTCGGGGAAAGATCCACGATGGAAGCCACCAGCTCCCGTAATTCTGAGGAAAGGAAAAGTTCAAATAACGGAGGGATCGTTAAACAAAATGTGTATGTATAGAAGATTACCTTCGATACTTCGCCCATCCTAAACTGGAGGGATGGCAGCTTCGGCAGCCTCCTCTACACCCTCAGGTGCATCACTGAGGATACTTGTGAAATTTATAGCCGGAATGGCAGTCTCCAATAAGGAGATGAAATCCGCCACGGAAGGCCCCGAGGAGAGAATAACAGTTTCAACAATCTCTTCTATACCCTCCAGTGTGTCACTAGAGATATCCATAGGATCTGTAGCCGACAAGACCACCTCTGCCAGAGGAGTAGATGCTGAAGGGACAAAAGCCACCACCGGGAGCTCCACAGCAAGGGTAGCAGCTTCAGTAATCTCCTCTACACCCTCTGGTGCATCACGAAGATATACATAGAATCCGCAGCCATGGCTCGATCTTGGCTCAAACCCACTTCCGCTGCAGAAGTTCCTGCAAAGTTTTTGCAAAAATAAGGAGATGTGAAAGCAATAGAAATTACTCGCCAAAAGAAAGACATGAAAAATACACATACCAATACGCCAAGAAGCCTGAAGTATGGATTTTTCGAGCCGTTGTTCTTTTCTGATCAAATGCGCTCGCCGGGTTTCAATCGGAAGTGAATAGCTGCCCGTCTTTAGTGCAAGATCATCTTCAGAAACAATCGAGATGGGATGTTTGAGAGCCCATTTTTCTTCCATTAACAGAGGACCCATGTGTACCCTACGTAATGATGGGTCAACGTCGTAGAATACAATGGGGGGAAGGCTTTCTTCGGGACACACACGTTTTCAGTTTCATCTCATGAGCGCCTTAAAGCCTCGGCCAACTGCACGACCTCTTCGGCAGACGAACCAGGAAAGAGAAGACCGTCGTTCGGCTCCTGCATAGATATCGGCTCGTCCTAAATAAAGGGCTCAGATTCAAGCAAAGTGTCGAGTAAGCCGACGACCGATTTCTTTCTCCTTTTGGAGCCTGTGCTAACACTAGCGGGGGAGCGCTTCCTCCCCTTTGGTGCTTAGGCGCGGTGTTTTCCAACTTCTTCTTCGGTATCACCCTTTGGTGACACCATCGCGGGTGCTTTATCAGAAACTTCTGCCTGGGCTCTAGTACGCACCGGCATACCAGCAGTGTGAGGGGCTGATTCTACTTCTGCAGCTTTAAGGATAAGCACCGAACCGCTATCCCTCAGAGGAGGGAGAACTACCGACCGCGGCCGTAATGGGCGCTGGTGACCTGAGCCGGAACGGGAGCTTTACACTCGAAAAGCACCCATCTCTCCTCTACAATGACGGGGCCGATCCGATGGCAATACCAACACTTGAAGGACCCCACAGGCCTCGGAAGATAGTCGGGCTCCGGGATCATGAAGAGGGAGCCAGTGTTTAACCGCATGAAGTGGTGAATGACATTGCGAGTAACCTCCAGGGAGAGAGCAGGCTTAACTAAAAATACCTCGAGAGGAACGCCCTGGTTGTAGCCTAACTGTGGGCGAAATGATGCGGATTATATCGCATGAAGAGAGCAGTGTCATTCTGGCGGAACACCAAATAACCCGGCCTGATTGAGTATAGATGCATAATCTTCTTAGGCTTTAAAACCGGAACCCCACCTTTCGACAAATCACACAATTGCTGAACGGGCCCCGCTGGAGCAGAAAGGACTCAATCGCTGAAAAGCATTCTGCCTTCATTTGAGTATGGATTCAGCAGTACACGGAGATCCCCTAACTGGATCGGATCGGGAGCAGAAGCATCAACCAACCTCATGATCTGCGGGAAAGTATATGATTCATATTCCGGTCGTTGGTGCACAGCAAACGCTCCTAACACATGCATCTCGATACACGACATGAAGTAGTAGAGGGAGAAATTCACGGTATTCGCACCCGGGTTTGAAGTATTAGCGGCAACGCTTAACCCGTGATATATATGCACAACCCCGCAACGCCAACAGCTAATCATGCTCCTTCAGCTATGCGATGAGCAGGATAAAAGACGGAGGCTCTCATAAAGCGGCGATGCATTGGCATGGAAAACTAGCTGAGCCAAAGACTGATAAAGCTGACGAAGAAAGTTTCTTTGTCCATGTAAGGGGTCGCGATCACATTAAAAGTCACGGCCGACGAATTTGGAATATAAAACTGCGGCAAGTCTTTTTCTTTGGCCGGCAGTTTCTTCAACCTGAATCCAAAAGGATCTTCAATTTTCGCAAATTTTGGAGCCTTCTTAGATAAGAAATCCTCGCGGAGAAAGCAGGCAATAAAAGCATCAAAACTGACACCTTGCCCTTCCAATATCACGAAAAAAATTTCAAAGATACCCAGGGCCTTGATTAGACTTGGGTGCTTGTGACGAACGATGTTCTCAGTCATCAGGCCATCAAGCATAGCGGGCACCGTAGCAAATACGTACTCATCAGGAGGCAGTGACTCTTCATAATGCTCTCTCCTGATCGGCAACCCTGAAATTTCGCGAAACTCCTCCAATGAGATCGAGACTTCGCGATCCCCTAGCAAGAATGTATTTTTGGGAAGATTCCATTGGTTGAAGAAAGCCTTAACCCACCATACGTGAAGGGTGTGATAATAGAATAACGACGCATACACTGCTTGGTACAACCCAACATTCTGCAGCAGTGAGCGTTGGGCGGAGAGAATGTATCAAGCCCAAGAAAGGTAGGCCACTGGATGGCGTGGGGTAACACCTACCTTATACACCTGCCCCCAGGGTCGAGATTCACCCTGACATATACGAAGCCCTAAAATATCAATAGCCACCGGGGGCTGGTTGGGTATCCCGGTCATTGACGGCTCGAGCCAGCCCATGGGAGTCCAATTAGTCGCCTCCACCGCATAAGCAGTCCATGGGCATTCCATCAATGAGATTTGGCGGATGGGCTCTGTTGGAACTTCACAGGTAAAGCTACGGCGGCCCCCGATGATATGACCGTACCATACCCCCATAAGAGTAGACTCATACGGTCCTTGTCATGCGTCCTAATCATCGCCATAACTTCCTCGTCTGATGGCGACTGCGGAAAAGCGGCTTCTGAACGAGTGTAAGGAAAGTCAAGAAGTGAGGCCATCGTTCCTGAAATAAGAGGGGAAAGGAAAAACCCATTTTTTAAGAATATATATATATATATATATAATAAAAAAATAGTAATAAAATAATAAAAAATATGATGTTTGTTTCACGGGACCATTGGTTGCAAAACTAATGGACCCCAAAAAATCAATATGGCGGCTCACCAATGATGAGACAAGATAATCATTGTGAGAATCAAAAAGGATTCTCATTAAATAGACATTGGAGTTTAAACAAACTCTGGGCATCCTCAAAGAAAAATGAGTTCGATTAAAATACCCAACAAGTTCAAATTTGTGAAAATAAGGGTAAAACCCTATAATGGAAATATACTCAAGAACACCAGGGAATAAAATTCCCAAAATGCCTCTTGATCTTTCAGAGCTAAGCTCAATAATGAGGAATCAAGTTCCTTTTAAAACAGTGGAACTAAATTCCAGAAACCCCCATGATGGGGATATTAGTTATATGTATGCCCTAGAGGCCATTACTATATATGCGATGTATATTGTAGTGGATGCTTGGACATATATAGGGAGGACTTTCTTGCTCGACATGATAGTATGCTATCTGGTTGCTCTTTATCTTAACATGTACACTTATTGTCTCTATTACATATTGATAAAGCCCTTAGGATGAGTACTTGACTACCAGGATTATGATGCAGATCATACTAGTGGGGACATGGGTAGTCGGTAAGTACATCCTTAGATTGTTCCTCGTCATGGGAGTATCGAGACAGGGCATCGATACTCCAGAGTAGACTAGTGTATACGCTTCTCGACCCATATGATGGGCGACTGATGATCCTACATCTATTGGTGTTTGACATCAGAGAAGGTATACGGTTTCTCAATGGAGACTGGGTATACTGGACGGACTCACCGAGAACTCCTAGATGGTATTATACCTATCGTCGGATAGCAGTTCTCTGGTGACACTGGTACAGGTTAGTCTGTCGACCCGAGAACATCATAGAGTCTTGTGTAATTCCCACTGTGCTTTGATTTCCACCATACCATGGTCAAGAGATCGTGCAAAAAAGTGGTTTTTGGGTACAGTCCCGAGTCACAAGGAGGCAATGAGCGATAGGAGGGGATTCGTCTCTCCCGGTATTGGGAGTTGATGTTGCGCTATGCTCGATTGGCCATAACATGAAATCCCTGGCCAGGGTTGCTGAGATTTACTGGTAAGTGTCACCAGTAGTTTCTCGAACCGTAATGGACCTTGCATTGGCATGACTTATCAGGCTATTGGGGTCTGACGTTATACCACCCTCAGGCTGTGATATGCGACATATCTGACGAAGAGGCCGGACTGTACGGTAGTGTTACTGATTGGATTCGTAGGGGTATGAGTAGGCTTGCTTGTTGATCTTCTGATCGCTCAATACCCGGGTGGCCGTTACGTTTAGCAGACCGCTTGCGACTTGTGGGTGTTTGATATGATCATCACCTACTGCCGGCGTATTGACGAGTCTTTAGAGTCCTACACAGAGGTTTTCTGGTTCATGCGAAACGGAGTAGGAGCATATATGTGATATGTGCGGGACCGAGATTAATGCGCATATGTGATACCGCATTCCATTCTCACGATTTGTGATATCGGTCCGTTATATAAGATATGGCAAGGTTATTGGATCAAGTGTTGATTCGATAAGTTGATTCATATGATATTAGTCGGTTGTATGTGATATAGTCGGATTATTAAATCAAGTGTTGATTTGATAATTTAATGTAAAATTATATATTTGATATATTAACTTACATTAACTAATATTTGCTCACTAAGTATTCTTTTTCTCACTTGTGTGCTTATAGTATATATGTGATATATATTAATATACATTTTGTTTGTGTCATGCTTGATGCCATATCCTACATGGGTGTATGAGACTTATACCATGCTTGATTTAATGTATGGTTTTTATTTATCTAAGTAATTCAAAAATAGATGGATATTTGTCATGGTTACAAACTTGTAGAAGCTTGAAGAAATGTTGACCAAGTCCACTCTTTTTGTTTCACTTGTAGATATTTATTAACCTAACCATTAAACCTCACCCATGGTCAAGTCTCTACATGAGTTAGTACATGACACTAACTCACCCATAGTTTACATTCTCAACTCATGAGTTTCATTTGTTCACTCACTTCATCTTCTTCCTCATAAAAAGCTTGCTAGCTTTTTCTAAGGTGATAAAATATTGAGAGAAAAAGAAAACTAAAGAGAGTCCATTTCGTACTTCATCATCCTCTACTATTAGCCATTTAGTTTACGGTGTTTGCTTCACTAAACCATAATTTAGTGAAGAGGCAGCATGAGATTGAGTCTCCTCGACGTAGATCATCTTCGGCCTCGAAGACTTCGAGCAAGTTTGCATCTTTCACGTTGTGGATCCTCTCAAGAGTTTGGAAGTTCATTACTCGCAGCGAAGGGATTTCAACACGGAGCATTTGAAGTGAAGGACCAGTCTACAAAGGTTGTATTCCGCATTCACTTAGTTGTAAAGTTGTTTACATATCGTTTTTGTTTAAAACTCTAGTTAAGATTCTAGGGTTAGGGTTCTTTAAAATGACAAAAATTTGAAAACGGGATGGACGATACCTCCCGAAACCTTGCTGCCACGCTAAGTAACCCTACAGTGGTATCAGAGCCAAGCTAGAGATTTAAACGATATTTGTTAGATTACGAAACTGAAACTACTCCGAAACTTGAAACCCTAGAATCCAGTTTCTGTCGAATTTTTAAAGGGCTCTAAAATTTTTTCAAACAAGTACAGAATGTTGTATGTGATATAACATGAACACTGTGAAAAATTGAAGCAATTTGGAGCAAAAGTGGCCGGACACATAGGGCTAAAAACCGGCGAGATCGGTCCATTGTGGGAGTTCAGGCTTCAAATTTTCAGGGTGTTCCAGTCTCTGGGTTTTGGTGTTTCAGGTGTTGTTCGTTTTTGCTAAATTTTCATGTGATGTTAACTTTCTGCAAAGGCAATTTGGAGTGTTTCGTAATCGTAATTCTAACATGTATTCGGGTTATTTAGACGATATTAAAAAGTTTGAACGGATATCAATAACCCAATTTTTTCCCGCTGGAAATTTTCCAAGTGTTGGATTTTTCCCGAGTTTAAAATTTTCAGAAAATCATGCAAGCGATTCTATGGACCCTCTAGAAGAACGATACCTAAACTCGACTTTTTGGATCGTGGAACCGCAGTCATACCTTAGGGTTTGCCGCAGTTCCGTGGCGACATGAGTGAGGCATGGGTCGGCCCTTCTATGGATGGTTCATAGGAGCTGTGGCATGTTCTGGGTACTTTTGAACTCCGCTCAAGTGTTGAGCTTTTTGGGAAATTTTGTGTGGTTGCTTATTCGATCGAAAAGTTTAACTTCGTCTAGCTATCTGTGATTATGATACAATATTTGGAATCTACAAATAGTTATGAGATAACTAGTTTGAATTTTATAAATCTAGCAGTTTAGTCTCATTTGATCAGTTGCCACGGGATTTTGATCTTGATCAAAAATCCATACGCAATTACGTAGTGTACGCGGATACTCGTCGGGTAACCTTACTAGATAGCCATGCCCTATAGCTCCGACCAAGTGACTGTAGGAGAACCCTGTCGCCAAAAGCATCTTCGGGTGCTCGCGGCCACGGTGTTCCGCCTTAGTGTACTTCATCGACGGCATCGGGGGTGCGACCATCTAATAAAATTTTCTACGAGCATTCAATCAGGTTATCGGAAATCTTGTTGATTTACCCGACAGGTTATTAGAAAGTGTTTTCAATATCGAGACTAAAATGCGGGGTTTATAGTTGTTAGGCATGTGATATCTAAGGAATTCATTAGGTTAGGCATGAAATCCAAAGTATGAGATACGTTGGGTTTATGATGTCTAAGGTGGTTGCGGATTCCAATTGTTGTAGTTTTTCACTTTCTTTTCTGCGACCGTAAGTGTAATATGTGGTGTATCGCCAGTTTCGCTGCTATACGTCAACGACAATTGGGATACGCATATTTACTTACGTTGATGGCATGTGATGTTATGTGTTGCTGTGATATGTTATATTGGATCGTCGTGTTTTGAATAGCCGGGGTTTTTTATGTGAGATGAGAGTTTTTCATTTTCATTCATGTAAAAGCTTGTATGTAATATTCTTTTATTGGGGCACTTCCGGTTTGAGGATGATGTCACCATTGATCTATATTATTTACTTTTCCGCATTAGGATAGACCCAAGTCGGGGAGCACAAGTAACCAGGTTCTAGGGTCCAGTGGGAGACCATCTCGAGGAGTCGAGACCGGGTCTCCTAACTCTAGAATTGGTAGGGTTTCTTACCGCTCTCGTAGGGGTCTAGGGATGTGGGTTTGGATATTCATCGTGACCGTGGAATCCGTGTTTTATACTGGCTTAATTTAAAACACAGAATTCCTACTATGTCCAATATTTCATATGTGATTCTTCTGCTGCTGATATTTTTTGATGTGATCACTTGATATGTTCTGAGACGAATGCCTATATTATATATATGATATATAATAAGTATTGTTGCTTTCGTTTCTTATGTGATGCTTAGGAAGCATAATTGATGGGACTTCATTAATGAGATTAATGAAATAAAAAGAAAGCTAAAGATGTAGAATCTTGTTTTAAAAACTGGTAGCTCTAGTTCTTTCTTTGCATAGCGGTATTCCTTGTAAAATATCTAGCACCTTATTCAATAAGGAAAGAGCCAAGATCCTTTCACCGGGAGTAACCTCTTTAGCGAAACTAGCAGATGCTACAACCCACTCGGTTTGTCTTTTGATTGCTTTTATAGTTTTTGCTTTGCATAGTGGTATTTGTGAAATATCCTGCACCTTATTCGATAAGGAAAGATTCGAGATCTCTTCACCGGGAGTGACCTCTTTAGCAAAACTAGTGAAAGCCTAAAAAACACTCCTTTTCAAAATCACTCGATTCTACAACGATATCAAGTTCATTACGCAAAAGGTTTTCATAAAAACCTGTCGTAGCCCTCCGTCATTTCAGATAAGTAGTATTTAGTATTCATGCTATGGTAGTTTGGCCTCCGTCAAGGCGTAGTGTACGGTAGCTGATTAATGCTTATCTGCTAGCATATGATACGATTGGATTAGGGTATTCGTACAGCGTTGTTTGGCCTTCGTCAAGGGTCGTGCAGGTGGGTCTAATTCAATCAGGAAATGACGGGTTGAACTTGACTAGCGAACTATGGGTAATTTGGCCTCCGTCAAGGTCATAGGACGCTAGGGGTAAAAGTATTATCGGGAATTTCAAATATTGAAATTTGCAATAAGATTGCATACCTTCTATGAGATAGTTAGATCCCGATACCCACTGCGAGTAAGAGTTACTTCTGGGAAAGTTTTACACATTACAATTAGCCGATTAAGTAGGTGTCTAGAAAGATGTTAATGGGGTTACTCCCCTGGGAAAACGAGATTTATTTTAATTAGGTCCGTGCGAAAGCACGGGGAACCTCCCTTAAAGTACCGACACTGGCCTGGCCGAATGATTGGCGAACTTGTAGGGTGTAATTAATCCCGGCCAGTCTTACCTTTTAGGGTTTGAAGGAAGATTTGATAAAAACTGTGGGAGCCATCCTGATTAGATAAAATAATAACCAATCTGATCTTGTAAGAGCGCACGCAGAGTGTTTTCTTCTCTTTCTCTCTCTCCTGGTAGCGACCATGTCACGCCTAAATCAAGATAATAATATGGATGCATTGACCGAACCTGCTTATTATACTGTGCTGGGGAACGTTGGTTCCGCTCTATCTTATAACTGTTATAAGTCCGAGCCGGAAATAGGGGAAAATCCGGATTCCCATGCCACCCAATCAAAGAAAGTGCATGTTGATGCATCTTCTTCGGGTGTGTTTATTACCGAGAACTGTTTCTCAGTATCCTCTACGTCCTGGGTATGTGATACTGGATCAGGACCCCGCATATGTAATATGTTACATGGGCTACAGAGAGGTAGAGAACTGAGAATGGGTGATATATCTCTAACTGTAGAGAATAGTGCAAGTGTTGCAGCCAAATCAGTTGGCAAATATCACCTTGTATTAATACATTGATTCTGAACGAATGTTATTACATACCGAACCTGATATACAACATTATATCGGTTTCTTTATTAAGTTAAAGAAGGATATAATTCTGTATTGGAGGATAATGTTGTGAACATTTTCCTGAATCAAGAGTTGATTCGATCAGGTACATTATATAATAGCATATACGTTCTAAATCAAACCACAGTTCAAAGTAAATAGAACACACACAAGAGGAATAGTTCAGAAATGAATGAATCATTCTTGTGGTATTGTAGACTAGGTTATATCAATGCGACATGATCAGCTAAGTTACATAAGGATGAATATGAGAATCTGTTCAAATTTTCATCTTATAATACTTGCTAGTCTTGTCTCAAAAGTAAAATGACCAATACTCCGTTTACAGGAAACAGAGAAAGAGTTAGTGAACTCTTGGGACGGATACATGATGATGTATTCGGTCCTATGTCTACAAATGCCATGGTTGGTTCTTAGTACTTCATTATACTCACTGATCTTCTCTCAGGATTCGGACATATATTCCTGTTGAAACACAAGTCTGAAACTTTTGAGAAATTCAAGGAATATAAGCTTAAAGTTAAAATCCAGATGGGTAGAAGTATTAAGTTCTTCGATGTGATCGAGGAAGAGAATACTTGCGCATGGAGTTCCTGGAGTTTCTAAAAAGAGAATGAGATTCTCTCTCAGCTTACTCCTTCGTATACACCACAGCATAACGGTGTATCGGGGCGGAGGTATCGCACCCTATGAGATATGGTGCGCTCTATGATGAGTACTGTTGAGTTATCTGTTTCCTTTTGGGTGTTATGCACTTGAGAAGCTGCATACCTATTGAATGGGGTTCCATCCAAATCAGTGCCTACCACTCCATTTGAGATATGGTATGGGAAGAGACCATCTCTTAAACGAGTTAAGATATGGGGTTGTCCGGGTTATGTTGAAAAGCAAAATCCGGACAAGCTCGAGACAAGGTCAGTTCTGTATAAGTTTGTTAGGATATCCCAAACATTTGTGAGGGAATATCTTCTACCACTCTGAAGAGCAAAAGATGTTTTGTTTCTCAGCATGCCACCTTTTTAGAAACGGAATTTCTTGTAAAGAAATTTGTGGTCGTGATGTAGAACTGAAAGTTGTTCTAACTAGACAAACTAACAGCTGATGATTTGGTGAAACCAAACGATTCAATAATCTCCAACGAGCCTCAGCCTCTCCGCGAATCTAGTAGGGTTCTTCATCCACTTGAGAGATACTACGGTCTTCTCGGTGACAGTGAGAGCGAGAATTGCATCATGAGATGAAGGCCCAACTAGGTTCATACAGGCCATCACGAGTGGCGACTCTGTGAAAAGGCTGGATGCTATGCAATCAAAGATGGAATCCATGTACACCAACAAAGTATGACTTTGCATGTTGCACCTGAAGAGGTAAAACCTATTGGGGGCAAATGGATCTTGAGAAGATTCTTGGTGTAAACGGAAAAGTTGAGACTTTCAAAGCTATGCTTAAGTCCATCAGGATCAATGCGCGCACCGCGGAGTTGGAACATCTGTTTTGATGTGGCAGTCAAAGAGTTTGAATTCATCAAAATGATAGATGAACCTTGTATATATAAGAAAGTTGTAGAGAGTAAGGTTGTCTTCCACGTATTGTACGTAGATGACATACTCTTGATAGGAAATGGTTTCCTATGCTACACTCGGTCAAGCTCCTCTTGTCACGAGGATTCTCCATAGAAGATCTGGATGATACCTACTATATCTTGTTGATTATGATCTATGATAATAGATCTATGTTGATATTGGGAGTGTCCAAAATCCAGGTACATTAACACTATACTAAAGGAGTTTAGTATGGATGATTCTAAGCGTAGTGGTTCGCCCACTTACTCATGGATCACTCTCTCCAAAAACTGATTTGGAGAGAGCTCGCGTGCAAGGGATACCCTATGCTTCGGCAGTAGGCTCTATCATGTATGCGATGTTATGTACCATACCAGATGTAGATGCCTCACTAGGTGTAGTGATCAGGTATCAATCGGATCTTGGGAGAATCACTGGACAGCTGTGGAGGACATTCTTAAGTTCTTGAAAAGCACTAAAAGAAAGTTCTTGGTTCCAGCTTCCAGAGTGATAAGTTCGACCGAGAGTCAGTCACAGGCATTGTCTTTACCCTCATTGGAGGGACGGTATGTTGGAATAGTTCCAAGCTATATACCGAGGAATACTAGACGATAAAGGCTGAATACATTGCTACCAACGATGCTGCCAAAGTGGCTGTCTGGGCATTTCTTGTTCATGAGATGAACATGGTTCCTACCATTGAGCCTCCAATAACTATTATTATGACAACAATGGAGTTGTGGCTTTGGCCTAGGAACACCGGTCCTATCAGCATTCCAGACATATTCTGAGGTAAGTATCACCTTATCAGGGAGATGGTTGATCTCCTAAGGATCAAGGTCAGGAGAGTTGACACGAAGGATAACACCGCGGATCCACTCACAAAGGCCTTTTCCTAGAGAGATTTCTATAGGACGTTGAGTATGAGATACTGCAACTAATGGCCTTAGTGCAAGTGGGAGATTGTTAGTTATACGTATGCCCTAGAGGCCAGTACTGTACATGTGATTGGTAAGGTTTTTGCGTGCTTAGTTAATTACCGCAATCAAGACGGTTTCGCTTGTAGCTAGCCGGTTGAGTACGGGTCGTCCGCAGGGAGATGGGAATCTTTTTCTATGTGCTTTAACGAGTTAAGTCCAAATGTCCAGATTTGTTTTGAGATTAACTATGTGCTAAAATAATATATAAAGAGAGTTTGTTAGGGTTAGAATTAGGTTAGTTTAAGTTAGGAGTCGCTCACTTCTTTCGTTGCCACTCTTAATATCGGTGTTACGGTAATCGGCAACAACGGGGATTAGCACGACTAGGAAGGAACTTGCGAGTATAAGCTAGGCTTTCCAACGCTTAAGTTCTTCCTTTTGGTACTTGTCCGTCCGTTCTTGGCTCTTAGCCTTAACCTCCGGTTAATTCAACCACAACCGGTCTCACTAAGGAATCACCGCTATCATGTATGATAGGGTGCCGTAGGGAGCGGATTGTGGTTCAATTAACGGGAGTCCGAATTATGATGTTGGGCAAGGAAAGAGTGAGAGAGATTTCCTTCTCTCAAACTTCCCTTATCCTACCCTAACAAGTTAGAAAACTACTCACCCATTACAAGAAAAAGAAAATAAAACAAAAGGAGGAAGATAGAAAGAAAGAGGTTAGGAGATTACAACTAGCTATTTGAGACCTCACCTTGGTAAGGATCAAGCTCAAGCATCATTGTTGTTAAGGATAAAGAAAAAGAGAACAAGAAAAAAACAAACAACAAATAACAACAACTAGATTAGCAATTTAAGATTACAAGCAATTTATAATTAACAACATAACAAGAATAAGACAAGCATGATAACAAAAAGAACTCTTTTATTCATCACTTCACTCATGAAACCTCACTACAAGATTTTAATGGAGAAAAGATGAAAAAGAGGAAGAAGAAGAACAAAGTATATCCTAAAATCTAAATACAAGAATAAGCACCCTTGGCTTGGCAATGTTCTGGGCTATTTATAGGCAGGGAACTGGAAACCTAGGGCAAGAATATGTCTCTATATAAAATGACAAAAATACCACTAAAACCTCAGGTACTGCCGACTTAGTCAGGCCGCGGTTCCACGGCCTAAGCATGCTTATGTCGCGGTTCCGCGGCCATTATGGGGAGTTGGGTCATTATTTTTTGATGGCTTCCCTGGTTTTCTGTTATCTTCAGTTTGGTGTATGTTGTTTCTCAGAATCTTTTCACATTTCTTCCAGAATTTTAGTAGATCAAAAGGTGATTTGATGTGGATCTGTTGCCATGATTTTTCTTGAGCTCCGGGTAGATATGTTGGATCTTGTGTTGACATTGAGCTTTGTGCATGAAAATGATATCGATTTGCCATTTTGTCCTTTAAACTGGTATGCGGCAACATACGGATAGAGAGCGGAGACCCGTGTTTTATCTATGGTTGGAAGTAATCCGGAATTTGTCGTGCTTTTCCATGAATTTCATTGTTTAGGGCTGAGAACCTGTATCCTGCAATTAACTAGCAAACACGGCTCAAGAGTACCTACCGATAAGCAATGTGATAAAAATTGGGCGGTATAAAAATGCAAAAATCTTATATGAACAACATGTGATGTATATTGTAGTTGTTGGCTATAGTGCCCTCAAGGCAATTATCATAGTCGCGGACATGTGATTATGGTGATTGAGTGAGAACCTATACCGATAGAACATTCTTACTTGAGATGATAGTATGCTATCTGGTTTGTCTTTATCATGATGTACATGTTGATAGAGCCCATAGGATTCTTGCTTGACTACCAGCATTATGATGGCGATCATATACGTGGGAGCTGAGGGTCTATAAGCACATCCTTAAATGTCCCTAGTCGTGGGAGTATCGAGACTGCACATTGATACTCCAGTGTAGACTAGTGTATACTGATCAAGACCCCGACGAGGGGTGGTGGCCAGGTCTCACAAGCCATTGGTGTTAGTTTGTTCACCTAAGATGGTATACATGTGCTCATTGGGTTATGAGTACACTGGACGGACTCACCGGGAACCTGCTAGTTGGTATTATACCTATTGTCAGATAGCAGTTCCCAGGTGACATGTGTACAGGTTAGTCTGTCGACCTGAGATCGTCATTTTTCTCGTGTGAGTTCCCACTTTGATTTGATTACTGCCCTACCACGGCTCAAAGGAATCGTGCAAACAGGTTTTAGTTGGGTACAGTCCCGAGCCACATGGAGGCAGTGATCGGATCGTCGGGGATTCGTCTCTCCCGGTATTGGAGGTTTATGTCGTGTTGTGTACGGATGGCCATCACCCGAAATCCGTGGCCACGGTGGACGAGAATTACCGATCCAGGATCGATAGTTTCTCAGGTGGTGATGGGTTTCATCCCGACACTAAATGCCGCGTTGTTAGGGGTCTGACTTTATCCACCCCTTAGACTCGATATGCAATAATCTTAGACGAACAGACCGGACTGTATGGATATTGTCACTGTCAGGCTCAGTAGCGGTTCTGCATGAGTTTGCTCGTCGGCCTCCTTTTCGCTCAATACCTGGGTAGCCGTTACGTACAGCTAGTGCCGCTGACGTACTTGTGGTTAAACCCACTGCCAGCGTATTGACGAGTCTTTAGAGTCCCACACAGAGGGTTTTCACGGTTCAGGCGATATGGTGTACATGGCGTATGTTAGTACATACAGGTGTCCGATTAAATATGTGCACATACTGTGCAGACTTTAATCGGACGGTTGATAATACTAGCGGCTTAGGATTAAGACGGATTATTAAATCAGGTTTTGATTTAATAATTTACATGTGTATTTATATATATATATATATATATATATATATGTATTCTAGTATTATTGTTCGCTACTTATTTTCTCTCTTGGCTATTCGTATTTTTGTACGAATACGTGTATATGTATTTCGATACATGTACCGGGAAGTATTCCGTATTTTATACGGAATAGCTTCTAGAAGATGCCACCTCATTTATATGATTTTCCATTTATGGAAATTCATTTGTTTTTATTAATGAGGTGGAAAAGGTGACATGACTTTGGGCATGGATCAAAACATGGACTTTGAGTTATGGTTTGTTTTGTTTAATTGGAAAAAGAAAATGATATTTTTTGGGGGGGATGAGAGAGGGGGTCGGCCACTTTGTTGGTGGTGATTGATTTCATTTTTTATTGAGGATTACACTTGCATTACTCCCTCTCTCTCATTCACTCAAAAGAAAAGAAAAAGGGACTTAGCCATTTTAAGTTGCCTCATGCCAAAGTTTCCTCACCCCATTCATCTTCTATGGTTGCTCCCATGAACATATGAGTTGAGAGAAAATTGTGGTGACATTTTCATACACCCCCACTCTCCATCGCTAGTAACTTTGGAGCGTCGGTTGTCTCGTTCGACGAGGCTGGAGCTTGCGCCGTTTCCCTCAGGTGGATCATCGGAGATGAAGGAAGACCAGCAAGCAAACCACATCAAGGAACCACTAGGAGCTTGGAATGAAGATCGAAGGACATGGATCAACTCGGTATAACCATTCTAACTCTTTTATTAGCATGCTAGATTAGGGTTTAAGGTTGATCCGGGATTTGGGTAACGGTAGCGCTAGTTTAGAAATTTTTATTCCGCATTTTGGCCGCGTTTCGATGGCCGGGGCGCTGCCGTAACCCTTCATGGTATCAGAGCCACCGTTTAAACCATTAGCTAGCTAGTTTAGACAATGTTAAAGTATCGAAATCGAAACAGTCCCGAAACGATGCACTGCAGATTGTGTTCTCTGTCGATTTTCAAAGTGTTCAAAAAATTTTGCAAACAAGTGCAGAAGACTTCGTGAGTGACCAGAAGACCACACCCCAAAAACGAGCCCACCTCGCCGGAATTGGGCCTAGCACATGTGAGGAAAAACCGGGGAGGCCAGCCCTAATAGGGTTTTTGGAGTTGGTTTTTTGGGTTTGGTTTGGTCTCTGGAAACTTGGTGCAGTGGTATTGTTTATTTTGCCCATTTTTGATATTTTGTTATTAGTTGTTCGGGGGCTATTCGGGGTGTTTCGGAGTCGATGTTTTAACACTGTTTAAATGTTTATATCAGTACATACATTATTATCTGCGACCGTGAATGTCACTTGATCGGTACAACTCGTATAATTGCTATATGTCTTTTAGACGGGTTTGCGAACGTGACATTCACGTTGATGTTCTATGTTGTGATGTGATGTTGGTTGGATCGTCGTGGTGGATAGTTATGGTGCAATATTAGTACAGTTTAATTTCACTTGTACATTTGATATTGCGGGGCGAGCGTCCGACATGTGGACTGCCGTCACTGCCAGTTTGTATATTATTCTTTTGGGGCACGACCAACGTGAGGTCGATGTCACCCTTGTATATTATTTTCTTTTCTGTACTAGGATTACCCCGAGGTGGAGTGCACGAATAGCCGGGTTCTAGAGGGAAACTGGTCCGCATCACATGGCGTTGAGACGGAGGGGACCTTACTCTAGAATTGGCGGGCTATTCGCCGCACTCGTAGGGGGTATAAGTTGACCCAGGAGGGGTGCTCAAGTTACCGGATTCCGTGAAGTGCTGGGTGGCCTATTCACGTTGCTGAAGGGGGCTGCCTCGCTTCTGGTTTTGCAGGTAACTTGCCGCGCTCATAGGGGTCTAGGTTTCATTGCACAGGCTATCCACATGACAGGGAACGTCGGGTCTCACTTGCGGCTCAAGTGAAACCCGGGGCTCCAGACTATCCACCATTCTGTGTTACTTCTGTGATGCTTCTGTGATGTTACTTTATATCATGCCTGGGACGATTGTTATAAATTTATATATATACTATTAGATGTTGTATATGTTTTGCACCCGCGCTAGTCCAGTCCCCGCTCTGTCATTAGTTAAGTAACCTAACGGGTGATGACGGGACCCAGTGGCGAATGCGGATGGCATATACGTACATTTTATTTTCGTTCTTTTCTGGTGTGATTATTTGATGGGACTGCATTGATTCTTATCAATGCAAGGATAAAACAAACCTATATATGATGTTGTTGGAACCAAGTTTTTAAAACTGACATTACAAACGTTCTCTTTTGCTTTGCACAGTGGTATTCGGTTATGAATATCCAGCACCTCATTCGACGAGGCAAGGGCCGTGATCCCTTCATCGGGAGTAACCCCTTGAGTAAAAGTTTGCGTCAACGTAATAACTTCACTATAGTCGATTCTTTTGCTTTGCATCGTGGTATTCAGTTTGGAATATCCTGCACCTCATTCGACGGGGAAAGAGCCGAGATCCTTTCACCGGGAGTGACCTCTTTATCAAAAGTTTTCGTCACTATAAATTTGTAAAACCACTTGATTCCTTCAACAATATCAAGTTCATTACATTAATGGTTTTTCGCCAAAACCAGCTGTAGCCCTCCGTCATTTCAGACGAGTATTGCTTAGTATTAGTGCTACGTATGTTGACCTAGTCAAGACGTAGTGTTTGGTAGCTCTGTAGTACTTTTCTGTTGCATAGGTATGCGATTGGTTAGGACAGTCGTACGGTCATGTTGACCTAGTCAAGGGCTCGTACGGGTGGGTCTAATTAATCCGGGATAATGACGGGTTGAGCTTGACTTGTGACTTATGATATGTTGACATAGTCAAGGTCATAAGCCGCTTGGGGTAAAAATCATATTGGTAGTTTCAAACATACAGGAAACTTGCCAGGCATGCGCATACCTTCTGGAGTGTGGTGACTTGAGCGGCTTCCATCAGGTTTGTTAGTTATATGTATGCCCTAGAGGCCATTACTATACATAGGATGTATATTGTAATGGATGCTTGGACATATATAGGGATGACTTTCTTGCTCGATATGATAGTATGCTATCTGGTTACTCTTTACCTTAACGTGTACACTGATTGTGTTAGTTATATGTATGCCCTAGAGGCCATTACTATACATAGGATGTATATTATAGTGGATGCTGGGACATATATAGGGAGGACTTTCTTGCTCGACATGATAGTATGCTATCTGGTTGACCTTTACCTTAACGTGTATGCTGATTGTCTCTCTGTTACATGTTGGTAAAGCCCTTAGGATCTGTACTTGACTACCTGGACTATGATGCGGATCATACTAGTGGGGACATGGTAGTCCATAAGTACATCCTTCAAAGTCCCTAGTCGTGGGTGTATCGAGACGGGGCATCGATATACCAGAGTAGACTAGCGCGTACCTTCTCGACCCATACAGATGGGCGATGGATGATCCCATATCCATCGGTGTTTGACATCAGAGGAGATATACGGGTGCTCAGTAGAGACTGGGTACACTGGACGGACTCGCCGAGAACTCCCAGATGGTATTATACCTCACGTCAGATGGCAGTTCTCTGGTGACACTGGTACAGAGTAGTCTGTTGACCCGAGATCGTCATAGAGTCTTGTGTGGTTCCCACTGTGCTTTGATTTCCATCTTACCACGTCCAAGAGGGCGTGCAAAACGGTGGTTTTTGGGTACAGTCCCGAGTCACATGGAGGCAATGAGCGATAGGAGAGGATTCGTCTCTCCCGGTATATGGGGGTTGATGTTGCGCTGTGTTCGATTGGCTATAACAGGAAATCCCTGGCCAGGGTTGCTGAGATTTACTGGTAAGTGTTACCAGTAGTTTCTCGAACGGTTATAGACCTCATATCGACACGACTTATTGAGCTATTGGG
The DNA here is from genome assembly GCA_030015575.1 of Agapanthus africanus. Taxonomy (NCBI): domain Eukaryota; kingdom Viridiplantae; phylum Streptophyta; class Magnoliopsida; order Asparagales; family Amaryllidaceae; genus Agapanthus; species Agapanthus africanus. The sequence continues at coordinate 308,475,743 of CM057342.1, forward strand.
GTCTGACGTTTACCACCCCTAGGCGAGATATGCGACATATCAAACGATCAGACCGGACTGTACGGTAGTGTTACTGGTCGGATTCACTGGAGTGTGAGCGGGCTTGCTCGTCGATCTTCAGATCGCTCAATACCCGGGTGGCCGTTACGTTTAGCAGACCGCTTGCGGCTTGTGGGTGTTTGATATGATCATCATCTGCTGCCGGCGTATTGACGAGTCTTTAGAGTCCTACACAGAGGTTTCCTGGCTCAAGCGAAACGAAATAGGAGCGCATATGAGATATGTGCGGGACCGAGAATAATGCGTGTATGTGATACCGTATTCTATTCTCGCGATAAATATATCGAATGGTTGTATGCGATATAACATAGTTATCGATTCAAGCGTTGATTCGATAAGCCGATATATTGTATACTAGTCGGTTGTGTGCGACATAACCGGGTCATTGAATCAAGTGTTGATTTAATGATTTAATGCATATTTATATATTTGATATATTACTTTGCATCAACTAGTATCGGTTTACTTAAGATGGATTTTCTCACTCGGGTGTGCGCATTACATATGCGATATGATTTTGTGCACTTGCTTGTATCATGTTTGATGATACATCCTTTTTGGTTAAGTGTAAAGTATTAAACCTTGGTTAATGAAATGGTTAGGGTTTCTTATTTGTTATTCATTTATCTTATTTAATTATCCTTTTTATTTTTGATAAATGAATAAAAGAAATGAGAAAAGAATGGTTGCTAGATTTGGAGTTTAGTTGAAGCTTCATGAAGCTTTGATAAAGTCAACCATACTTATCTCATCCTTAACCCTAACCATTCCCACTAACCATGATTCATTCTCTACACTTGACCATGGTTAAAATTATGATAAGAATTCATTTTCTTTTCATTTTTCATTTAACTTATGATAACTATTTTCTTCTTCTTCTTCTTTGAACTTGAAGAAGAAAGCTTACCCCATCAATGGTGGATTGATGTTTTGAGTGAGAAATCCAATTCTAAAGTTAACCCACTTCCTATTTCTTCATCCTCTACCTCTTGCCAAGTAGTAGAGTGTGTTTCCTTCACAACTTTTCACGGTTTGGTGAAGGTGGAGCTTGATTCATCGATGCCTCGACGTAGATCATCTTCGGCATGGACATCGACGACCTAGCTTGCCCATTCTCCGACGAAGCCGACTCTAGAGCCCGGATTTGATTTGGACAGCGGAGATGACCTCGTTGCGGAGCCGTGGAGGTGGAGGACCGGATCTACAAAGGTTGTATTTCCGTATTCCCTTAGTTAATTTGTTAACTAGTTCTTTTCGCCTAGACTTCTAGTTATCGATCCGTAGTTTAGGGTTTGTAGGCACCATAATTTTTGAAATTGCCATGGTTGATGGCTTGGGAGACCTCACTAGTGTGCCTAGGAACCCTACAGATTGTCTCTCTGTTACATGTTGGTAAAGCCCTTAGGATGTGTACTTGACAACCTGGACTATGATGCGGATCATACTATTGGGACGTGGTAGTCCATAAGTACATCCTTCAAAGTCCCTAGTCGTGGGTGTATCGAGACGGGGCATCGATATACTGATTAGTGTCAAAACTTGTATTTACCGTAATCAGAAACGGCGTCGCTTCGCAGCTAGCCGGTGAGTACGGGTCGATCCACAGAGACGGGTAAATTTCTTTTATGTGTTTTAACGAGTTGATTCAAAATGTCGTTTTGGTTGGTTTCTAAAAATCTATAAAAACTGGATCTAATTAATCTAATTAAGAGTCTTGCTAGGGTTAGGCTTAGGGGAAGTTTTGGAGATTAACGTTTTTCCTCACCGCTTTCAATGCCTTCTTTTTTAGATCTATTAGATGTTAAGGTAATTATTAATAAAGTGGATCCAAATCTTTTGGGAAGATATTTCTTCATCTAGATTTGTATCCTTCCTTTATTGATAATTACCCTAACCCCCATGGAAAACGCACGCAACCGGCCCTTTATACTACGGTTCATCGTTACCTCGAGGGGTAGGATGCCGCAGGGAGCGGTTATGCGCGTATGCATGGAGTTCTAATTCATTAGGTGAAGGTGGCATTGAAAGGGGTGAGAGATCTCATCTCTCAACCCTTTCCCTAAGGCTAACCCTAACAAGCGAGGAGATTACTCGCTCATTAGGGGATGAGAAAACATTTTAATTAAAAGAAACAGAAATAAAATACCTTCCTAAGTTGACGGCTCCCTCCAAACAAGAAGAACAGATCTGAATTTATCTTCCAGAAATTCTGAAATTTATTGATTGAAAAGAGGCATAGGGTTTTACAGATTTGAGATTACAATTTATAAGTAAACAGGAGAATTAGGGTTTCAGAGTCTCGCACATGCGCATTTACAGATTTGACCTCTAAAAATCCCAACACCCTGCACCGACGCACCGACTCTAGAAATCTGCACCGACACGGGCTTGAACAGGCCGTGGAACCGCGGCAAATGTTGGCTTGGGCCGCGGTTCCGCGGCCCTTTGGTGGTCTTGGGCTGGCATCTTTTCTGGGCCGCATCTTGGTTGTTAGGGCTTCTTAGTTCTTCATAACTTTTCTCTGTTTGGCTTCTGGGTCTTCTCCAGATCTTCAGTGAAAACTTGTTCGTATCTTTTGACCGTTCACTTTGACATTTTGGACCTTGCACTGTTCTTCGTCTAGGCTTGACTAGGATCCGTCTAATTGTTGGTCAAAAGTCCCTTTTTCTGTTGTTTTGTGTCTTTTTCACTGTATTTGCTCCAGAAACCTGTATCCTGTAATATGCAATAAACGTGCGTCAAGAGTACCTGTTTATTTATAAAACGGATAAGAATAGGGGAATGAAAAATGCAATATTATGGTCTGAACAAATACCCCCAAACTTATCTTTTGCTCGTCCTCGAGCAAACTTATTTTTATTCACTAAAATCCTAACCACACTTTCGCAGGGAAACGCGATTGCACTGAGCACGTGCAACAAGCCGTTAAACCTCTAGGTGTCCCTAGTAGGAGGAGTGTTGTCTCCTGAGGGTTTTCAGCGGATACTACCCACAAAATCCTATCAACTTGGCTCATTGATTTTTGTTTTCCAATTAGGTTTTCTAACAAGGAATTCTATTACCTTTTGATTCGCAAATTATCCACCCACATTCTTCACACTTCCTCATTATTTAACTTAAGATTATATATGTTATGTAGACCTATTTAGCTTTCGGCATCTCTTAAGTTTTCCTTCTAGGGTTCCATCTCCACTTAGGAATTTCTATCACTCTATTAAAGATACAAGTCTATCTTTCATTCCTCTCTCTTATCTAAATTCCAATCACATACCCCTACGTGTGTGTATAGATCACCTCTACACTTGGAGATTCAAATCAAGCAATCATGCCCTTGTCCGTTGTCCAAAGCACTTATTAATTAGTGAACTTTGAATTGAATTTCTCTTACATATCCTTCATGCGACCGTTAATACTTCTTGAGGTACCAACAACCGATTACAAGATGCGTTAGCACTTTAAAGCGTACTTCCTAGTTTTGCAACACCCAAGGCTTTAGCAGTGACTCCCAAACCAGTTGGTCTAAAGCACTAGGTGATGAAGCACCCCTGCTAAATATTTTTCTATTTTTGCAGCCTTTAGTAATCACAAAAACCAGTGTCCATTTTTTTATTCTTTATTCACACTTATATATTTTTTTATCATACTAAGGACTTTAGACAAGAGTATTTCAAGGTCTCTTCTACTATTCCAAGTTTCAAGGTGCGTGATTGTGCAAATTGTAGGGTATACGTTTTCAGAATCTAGATTTAAGCTAGGAACTATTTTTCAAACTTATACTCTAATAAGAACATCAATACTCTTCCCTTGTTTCGACTTAGCCCAAGAAGTGAGCCCAAAATTTGCCTATTTCTAAATAAACTACAAAGGCATATACTTTCTACCGTTAAACTTTAAGGAAGATTATCTTTAGGGTTTTTAATTTACTACGTCAAAGATCTAGTTGTTCCTGGCCAGTTAACCTATCTGTCAAACTCTAGTCAATTAGCCAAAATTGAATACAATAATTTTTATAATTTTTGAAATTTTTCAAATTTTTATGGGTTTTCAAATAAATATGCAAATGCAAAAATATATACAAATGGATGCAATGGAAGAAGACGTACCGAGCATACCCCCGAACTTGAACTTGACAGTGTCCTCACTGTCATACTAAACCAAGAGGGTCAAAATACCGGCACTTCCCTGTTTAATTATTTATAATTTTTTTATTGTTAAGAAAAACAAAAATATATACAAAAAGGCCCTTCCCCAAACTTCATTTAAACTATGTTAGACATTACTGCCAAACTTTGCGTAGACCAACACCAACCAGTTGAAAAATTTATCAGTAAAGAATATAGGTTGGTGGAAGAATAAGTTGTGGTGGTCCGCAAAGAATTGGGGAAGATAGAATTAGTGGTATGGGAGGTGTGGAGGTAAATATACAGGCGATGGTGATGCATGAAAACGAGAATGTAAATGATCAGCAATTAGTGGAGTGTTGGCATTCTCGTAGCTTATTAAAAGAAATGGGGGTGGTTCAACCTCTAAAGGAGGAGGTTGACTAACCACAATACCCCCAAGATGTTCCTGGGGTCCTCTAGTGACTTGGCATCATCCATCAATTGTGTATGATATTCAATTATGAGGGAACTTATCTCCTCAATGTCCGCCATAGTCCAACCGAAAACTTGCCGCCTATCTTGTAAGACCATTAAGAGGGCGTTCTCTTGCTCGAGGGCTAGAGAGGCCGATATGATAATGGGAAGGGTCTCATTCTCACCTATGTAAGCATATCTAAGGTGAGACGGCAAGGGCGTGAGTTCGAGTTTCGGAGGCGAAAGAATCATTGTGGAATCTACCTCGAACTCAAAGGACTCCAACATAGGTTCGAAATCACTGCAGACAACCAATTCGGAAAGCTCGACTAACTCATCCAAAAATTCAAAAGCCTCATATTCGGGCTGCGAGTCATCATCATCCGAAAAAGTAAAACATTCATAATCAACATCGGTTGTGTCAACGGTGGTAGGCTCAAGGAGGGACGCACTAGTGGCGTCAACACTGTTTTCATTAAACAAGAATCTTTCAAGTTCGCAGTCCTCCTGCGTGATTTCGTGAATAGAGCAAACTTCTCGTGTACTAGTTTTTGGTACGGGGGGCAGACTTCCCATCTTATAAATATTGAACTCACTAGACATCTTTCCGAAGGATAGAGTCATGGAGCCATTGCGACAATTTATTACGGCATTGGAAGTGGCCAAAAATGGTCGACCAAGAATCACCGGAATTTGGTTTCTTGGGTTAGCGACAGGTTGTGTATCTATAACGATAAATTCAACAGGGAATATGAACTCCCCGACTTTGATCAACACATCCTCTAGCTGACCCCTTGGATGGGTGATTGATCGATCAGCCATTTGGAGAGTGCAACGAGTGGGTTTCAACTCTCCAACCCCTAATTGTTCGTACACGGAGTAGGGAATCAGGTTAACACTAGACCCAAGATCTAAAAGTGCTCGATTAATTTTCTTATCCCCAATTGTGATTGAAATAGTAAGACAGCCAGGGTCCTTTCGTTTTTGGGGTAAGGTTTGATGGTGGTTAATAGCATTGCTCACTGCACTAGCCACTAGCACTTTCTTGGGTACTTGAGATGCCTTTCTCTTCGAGGTGCATAAGCCCTTTAAGATTTTCGCGTATGAAGGGACTTGTTGGATAGCATCCAAGAGAGGTATATTTATGCTAACCTGCTTAAATATCTCCATAATCTTCTCCACTTGTGCATTTGGTTTATTAGGACTCAACCTGTTTGGGAATGGAGCATTTTGAAAATTCGTTGAGTCAAAAGTCTGTGGAGTAGAATGTGGAGTAGGAATGGATCCCGGTGTAGATGTGTTCATGTCGTGAGAAATGGGTCCGTTCGAGCTAGAAGAAGTAGAGCCATGTGAAGGGTGGAGAATAGGCTCTAAAGAAAAAGGTGAAGAAGGAAGTGAAGAAAATGAAGAAGGGGAAGATGACGATGGAGAAAAAGAAGAAGAAGAAGAAGAACCACCGGCGGGGATGTCATCACTAGTTCCCACATTATTTTGCAACTCTCTTCCGGATCTCAACGTGGTCACCGCATTTACATTGTGATTGTGATATGCGTTTTGTGGGTGACCAGGATTTGGCAATGGTTGAGATGGAAGCTTTCCCTTTTCTCTCTCGCTCAACGCAGCAGTTAATTGTGCAATTTGTGCCTCAATAGATTTGATACTTTGATCGTGTGAGGCATTGTTATTCATTAAAGATTGAACATAACTTTCAAATCTTGCTGCGGATTCTGTAGATTGCTTGAGAAATGCTTCTAGACTTTTCTCGAGCGAGATAACCTTATCATCATTAGGTTGAACCAAATTGTTCGTTTGATTTGTATAAGGTTGTTGTTGGAAAGGTTGCTGGTTTTGAGTTTGTGAAGGTGCTTGTTGTTGTTGTGGAGGTGGAGGTCTTTGAAAATTGTTATTTCCTTGGACTTATTGATTTTGGTTCCAAGTGAAATTCGGGTGACTCCTCCACCCCTGATTGTATGTCGAAGAGTATGGATCGTTTCTTTGTCGTTGCTGAAATGCAGCATTGACTTGATCTTGTCCTTGAATAGGTGCATTATAAGGACACTCTTCGGTTAGATGTGATGGATTAGAAAAACAAGCACAAACAGTTCGTGTGGGTAGAGTAGGGGCAGGAGAAGACGGTGAGATTTTTGTCTCAATGGCTTCTAGCTTTTTCATAAGTGAGGCCATCTCGGCCTTCATAGCAATCGACATATCTACTTGATGTACGCCCGCCCTAGATTGACCAACAGAAGAAGAAGATGTGGTCTTGGTACTCTCCCACTGAATTGTTTGCTCACTAAGATCCTCAAGAAACTGCCACGCTTCGTCACTAGACTTGGAGAGAAAATGACCTTGACATATTGTTTCTAGCAACTGCTTCGTTGCTGCGTTCAATCCTTCATATAATGTTTGGCAAAGTTGCCAACTTTCGATCCCATGATGAGGGCATTGAACGAGTAGGTCCTTAAATCTCTCGAAGCACTTCCAGAATGGTTCGGAAGGAAGCTGTGAAATTGTATAATCTCGTTTCGGATTCTAGCAGTTTTATGATGAGGATAGAACTTTTTCAGAAAAGCTCTTACAAACTCGTCCCAATTTCTAATGGAATGTGATACGGTGCTGTATAGCCACTTCTCAGCTAGGTCACATAAGGTAAAAGGAATGACCCTTAGCCTTATAGCGTCATCACTTAATTGGGTTGTTTTCATCATAGCGCACACATTTTGGAATTTATTAATAAAAATATATGCATCTTCGGATTCCAAACCATGAAATTTTGGCAGCATATTGATGAAATGTGGTTTTATTTCAAAATTATCCCCATTTGCCGGTGGGGGTGAAAGACATGTAGGTAAAGAAGTGCGGACGGGATAGAAGAGATCCTGGAGCGCGATTCGTGCGGGCGCTACAACAGGCGGAAGATTCGGGTTATTCGCACCTAGCGGAGGTGGAATCATTCCCGTCGGTAAGGTATCGTTGGGGTTGAATCCCGACATACCTTCGAAAGAAGAATTTGAAGATGGAGATAAGGAGATGGACGGAATGTCGACGAAGGGTTCGTCGAAGGGTTCGTCGAAGGGTTCGTCGGTCGGTACCAACGAAACACGGACTAATCGGGCGTTAGTATCCCTAGTCCAAAGTGACATACACTAAAGGAGTAGTGTAGTCAGAAAAAATAGAAAAAAAACAGAATGTGGGGGTAAGATAACGTCAATAAAGGAGAAATGGTGGAAGTGAGTTGCAAGTTTTCTTAGCGGCAAGTAGCAAGTTTTGAAAAGATTTTTCCCTTTTTTTTTAATTTATGTGAGAGTTTTGCAAATAGGTTTTTTTTTTGAAATGGGACTCGTGACACAAATGTATCAACCACACATGCACAATCAGGCCTAGATCTAGGGTCGCCTAGGTCTGCTAGACAGCTCCTAACTAGGGCTAGAAATAGGACCTCAAACCGCCTCTTCACGGACAAGTACGGCCAGGTAAGTGGGAAGGAACCACCACTACAGTGGGCCTAATTAATAACCACTAGCCTAGACACCGCAATGTCGGTTAGGATAAACGGCCGATGTCTACACTAGTCCTTTTCCTATTGAGCTCGATATCCTTAGGTCTGAGTCTAGTCTTTTTTTTTAATTAATTGTGGTCGATGCAAAATGCTTTAAAGTGATTTCTGGGGTCCTGGGAAGGGTGATGAAATCCCCACCCAATCTGAGTTTGGTCAATTAGCCCCTTAGAGTCCGGTTAAATTATGCAAAACAATAAAATTTCACTTGCAATCAATTTTTAGCGCGGCGCAAAGAAACCTGCAGAAAATCTGTTATTTAGAAGGGGAGAAAGACTCTTTACGCAAAGAATTCCTGCAGAAAATTTTTTACAGTGGATATATGGAGGTTGCAGAGGGGAGGAAAAGAGAACAAACCCACTAATTTTGAACTGCTGACGTGGCATGCAGAGCGCGGATCCGCGGCGTGGGGCCCCTAATGCGGCGGAAACGCGGCTAAATGAGGGGATCAGGCTCTGGAAAAAATTCTGTGGTTCTGTACTTTCAATTCCTCTCTGTTCTTATGTACCAATTTTTGTTTTGCCCTCTGTAAATTTCCAGATTCGCTATTCTTCGCTGTTTCTGTAAGATTCAAAAGATACACCCTTCAAACAGATCAAAATTGATAATTTTTATATTTTTTATATTTTCAGATTTTTATAATTTTTAAAATTTATATCAACCCGAAAATTCACAAAAAGAAAAATTACGCCATCCCTGCCAACGGCGCCATTTGATTAGTGTCAAAACTTGTATTTACCGCAATCAGAAACGGCGTCGTTTCGCAGCTAGCCGGTGAGTACGGGTCGATCCACAGAGACGGGTAAATTTCTTTTATGTGTTTTAACGAGTTGATTCAAAATGTCGTTTTGGTTGGTTTCTAAAAATCTATAAAAACTGGATCTAATTAATCTAATTAAGAGTCTTGCTAGGGTTAGGCTTAGGGGAAGTTTTGGAGATTAACGTTTTTCCTCACCGCTTTCAATGCCTTCTTTTTTAGATCTATTAGATGTTAAGGTAATTATTAATAAAGTGGATCCAAATCTTTTGGGAAGATGTTTCTTCCTCTAGATTTGTATCCTTCCTTTATTGATAATTACCCTAACCCCCATGGAAAACGCACGCAACCGGTCCTTTATACTACGGTTCATCGTTACCTCGAGGGCTAGGATGCCGCAGGGAGCAGTTATGCGCGTATGCATGGAGTTCTAATTCATTAGGTGAAGGTGGCATTGAAAGGGGTGAGAGATCTCATCTCTCAACCCTTTCCCTAAGGCTAACCCTAACAAGCGAGGAGATTACTCGCTCATTAGGGGATGAGAAAACATTTTAATTAAAAGAAACAGAAATAAAATACCTTCCTAAGTTGACGGCTCCCTCCAAACAAGAAGAACAGATCTGAATTTATCTCCCAGAAATTCTGAAATTTATTGATTGAAAAGAGGCATAGGGTTTTACAGATTTGAGATTACAATTTATAAGTAAACAGGAGAATTAGGGTTTCAGAGTCTCGCACATGCGCATTTACAGATTTGACCTCTAAAAATCCCAACACCCTGCACCGACGCACCGACTCTAGAAATCTGCACCAACACGGGCTTAAACAGGCCGCGGAACCGCGGCAAATGTTGGCTTGGGCCGCGGTTCCGCGGCCCTTTGGTGGTCTTGGGCTGCCATCTTTTCTGGGCCGCATCTTGGTTGTTAGGGCTTCTTAGTTCTTCATAGCTTTTCTCTGTTTGGCTTCTGGGTCTTCTCCAGATCTTCAGTGAAAACTTGTTCGTATCTTTTGACCGTTCACTTTGACATTTTGGACCTTGCACTGTTCTTCGTCTAGGCTTGACTAGGATCCGTCTAATTGTTGGTCAAAAGTCCCTTTTTCTGTTGTTTTGTGTCTTTTTCACTGTATTTGCTCCAGAAACCTGTATCCTGTAATATGCAACAAACGTGCGTCAAGAGTACCTGTTTATTTATAAAACGGATAAGAATAGGGGAATGAAAAATGCAATATTATGGTCTGAACATATACCAGTGTAGACTAGCGTGTAGCTTCTCGACCCATATAGATGGGCGATGGATGATCCCATATCCATTGGTGTTTGACATCAGAGATGATATATGGGTGCTCAGTGGAGACTGGGTACACTGGACGGACTCGCCGAGAACTCCCAGATGGTATTATACCTTACGTCAGATGGCAGTTCTCTGGTGACACTGGTACAGGTTAGTTTGTAGACCCGAGATCGTCATAGAGTCTTGTGTGATTCCCACTGTGCTTTGATTTCCACCTTACCGCGTCCAAGAGGGCGTGCAAAACGGTGGTTTTTGGGTACAGTCCCGAATCACATGGAGGCAATGAGCGATAGGAGGGGTTTCGTCTCTCCCGGTATAGGGAGTTGATGTTGCGCTGTATTCGATTGGCTATAACAGGAAGTCCTTGGCCAAGGCTGCTTTAGGGATTTACTGGTAAGTGTTACCAGTAGTTTCTCGACCCGTTATGAGCCTCATATCGACACGACTTATTGAGTTATTGGGGTCTGACGTTTACCATCCCTAGACGAGATATGCGACATATCAGACGAACAGACCGGACTGTACGGTAGTGTTATTGGTTGGATTCACAGGAGTGTGAGCGGGCTTGCTCGTTGATCTTCTGATCGCTCAATACCCGGGTGGCCGTTACGTTTAGCAGACCGCTTGCGGCTTGTGGGTGTTTGATATGATCATCACCTACTGCCGGCGTATTGACGAGTCTTTGGAGTCCTACACAGGGGTTTCCTGGCTCAAGCGAAACGAAATAGGAGCGCATATAAGATATGTGCGGGACCGAGAATAATACGAGTATGTGATACTGTATTCTATTCTCGCGATTTGTGACATTGATCGGTTGTATGCAATATAGCCGGGTTATCGGATCAAGTGTTGATTCGATAAGTTGTTACGGTTATATGCATATGACCGGATCGTTAAATCAAGTGTTGATTTAACGATTTAATGTATAATTATATATTTGATATATTACTTTATATTAACTAGTATTGGTTCACTTAAGATTGATTTTCTCACTTGATTGTGCACATTGTTTATATGTGATATATGCAAGTGTACATGTTTGTATCATGCTTTATGATACAAACAAGTTGTGTGTATGAGACTTGAACCAAATCAAGGTTAAATTAGGGTTTACTATTTTCCTAGCATATAACAAAAGAGTGTGACTTTGGTCAAAGTTATCAAGCTTCATGAAGCTTGATAAACATTGACAAAGTCAACTCTTTTGTCATTTGTATAGGATATTAGTTAACCCAACCCTTAACCCAAGTATTTGGTTAATTCTCTACACAAGTTAAGCATGAGGGCTTAACTTAACCATGGTACCGTAATTAAAAGGATAAGTTTCATTCTTATTTGATTATCCTTTTAATTCTTTCTTCTTCTTCATCTTCATCAAGCTTCAAGAAAGCTTGCTACCTCCAATGGTGCCATGAGAAAAAGAGTGAGAAATCAAATTCTAAAGTGAACCCACTTCCTATTTCTTCATCCTCTACTACTTTCCATGTAGTATAGGGTGTTCTCTTCACAAAGTTTTTGACCAAGTGAATGTCGGAGATAGTGCCCTCAGAGTTAATTATTGGATCACAGGCACGTGATTGCAATGATTGAGGGAGGACCTATCCCGGTAGGACAGTCTTACTCGAGATGATAGTATGCTATCTGGTTTATCTTTATCATCGTGTACTGCTTTAGGTGACCTGACATGTCGCTATTACACGTTGATAGAGCCCCTAGGATTTTTGCTTGACTGCCAGCAGTATGAGGGCGATCATATACGTGGGAGCTGGTAGTCTATAAGCACATCCTTAAAAGGTCCCTAGTCGTGGGAGTTTCGAGACAGGGCGTCGATACTCCAGAGTAGACTAGTGTATACAGTCGAGACCCCGACGAGGGGCGGTGGCCGGTCTCACAAGCCACTGGTGTCAGTTGGTTCACCTAAGATGTATACAGGTGCTCATTGGGTTATGGGTACACCGGACAGGACTCGCCGGGAACATGCTAGTTGGTCTTATACCTGACGTCAGATAGCAGTTCCCTGGTGACATGTGTACAGGTTAGTTCATCGACCTGGGGATCGTCATTTGTCTCGTGTGAGTTCCCACTGTACTTTGATTACTACCCTACCACGCTCAAAGGAGACGTGCAAACAGGTTTTAGTTGGGTACAGTCCCGAGCCACATGGAGGCAGTGAGCGGATCTTCAGGGGTTCGTCTCTCCCGGTATTGGGGGTGAGGTCGCGCTGTGTCTAGAAGAGCCATTACACAAAGCCCACGGCCGAGGCAGGAGATTTACTGGTAGGTATTCCAGTAGTATCTCAGGGTGTTCTGGGCTACACTCCGACACGACTTGTACCGCTTTTGGGGGTCTGACTTTTACCAACCCCCTAGGCCCGCCATGCGATGCTCATAGAAGAACGGACCGGACTGTACGGATATTGTCACTGACAGGCTCAGTAGGGTGTCAGGATGAGTTCGCTCATTAACGTCCCTTTTGGTCAATACCTGGTAGCCCGTTACGTATTGGCTTATACCTCTGACGTGCTAGTGGTTAAATCCACAACTAAGGTGTTGACGAGTCTTTAGTGTCCCCCACATTCAGTTGCTCAAGCTTTCGGGCGAAACGCTGTAGAGGCCGTATGGAGATATGGCAGGGTTCGATCAGATACGTGCGGTATTGCACGGATCAGGATCGGACGGTTAGTACTTGAGGCCGTATGGAAATATGGCAGGGTTCGATCAGATACGTGCGGTATTGCACGGATCAGGATCGGACGGATAATACTAGCCGGCTTTGGTTTAAGCCGGATCCTAGTATAGTACAGTGTAGATTTTGTCTCATTGCATTTGTATTTCGGTCGGAATACAGATGCGGGTGTGTATACACAGTAGCGGGGTTTTCCTGTAATTTATTACGGGACCAGTTTTCTGAAGTTGCCAGTTTGCTTTCCGTTTCGGCCATTTTCATTTGTATCTTTCAATGGCGAAGATTGGTGGAGGAGGGCTTATTTGCATTTGTGCAAATAAGCATTTGTGGAGGGTGTTCTTTGCATTTTATTGTATCATGGTTTTTCCTCCACCATTTGACTTCTTCTTCTTCTCATCATGGCTTGACTTTTGAGTCATCATGGTTGTTGATGATTAGCTTGTTTGGAGTGTGGATTTGTTAGTGATCATTGCTTGACTTTGGAGTCATCATGCTTTTGATGATGGTTGAATATGATAACCATTTTTCCTTTCACTTGATTATTCTAGTGGCTATCTTTTTTTACTCACTCACTCTTCTCTCATACTCTCTCCCCCTCCCTCTTATGGCCGGCCAAGTGAGGGCTGCCCAATGTGTGTGGGATTTCATCTCTTTTGGTTTTGGAAAAATCATATAGCTCCACAAAAATTCCATGTATCATCCCTCCACCAAAATGGCAACCTCCATGAATCCCAAATGAGACATAGCTTCTACACTACATTCTACAGCAAACCTTGGGCACGTCGACTCGCCAGCTTCGTGCCCGAGTTGCCTCGGTATAGAGGTGGGAGCCCGTAAAAGAAGCCGGCGACGTGGTGCCCTTCCGGCGACGAGGTGGAGACCGAACATTCCGCGGGAGATCGGGACGACGACGAGAAGACTGGAGGACTCGGATCACTCGGTATATCTCTCTTTCCCATCTTGTAGTTAGCGAGAACTAGTTAATGGTCCGATCCGGGTTTTTAATGTGCGGTGGTGCCAGTTTGAAAAATTAAAGTTAACTATCGCTTCCGCATTTGGCCTCGAGATGGAGGCCGGGGCGCTGCCGTGCACTTACAGTGGTATCAGAGCCTCGCCATTAACATAGTCTAGTTTTGTCTAATGTGTTTTGCATTTCCGATCGATCAAAAATTCCAAAATCCGCGTTTTCTCATGCATCAGTTTCTGTCGAAATTTTTTGGAGTCCAAAAATTTTTCAGGTTGTCTCAGAACACTGTGCATGGACTTTTAAGCCTACTGTAAAAATTCGACAACGTGATTCTACAAGAAGACCACGGAACCGCGGCCAAAACCCCCTTCTGGCCGCGGTTCCGCAGCGGTTCTGTGTTATCATTGTGCCAATTTTTTCCAGTGGGCTTTTGGGTTAAAAATAGGGGTTTTGGAATATTAATTTTGGGCCCAGAATTTCTTGATGTGCTACAGTAGTACTTTGGGGCCCACTTGGTAAAATTTGATCGATCGGATATTTTAAACACATTATTTCACAGTATTTACATTATATCTGCGACCGTGAATGTCACTTGATCGGTAAATCCTGTCTAGCTGCTATAGCCCGGTTAAACGGATTTGCGAACGTGATTTTCACGTTGATGTTCTGTGTATTGCTGTGATATTGCGGATCGGTCGTGGGGATAGCCTGGTTGCAGTGGTAGTACAGTTTTGTTGTATTATGTACATTTGATATTGCGGGGCGAGCGTCCGACATGTGGACTGCCGTCACTGCCTGTTTGTATTATTATTTTGGGGCATGGCCAGGTTGCGGTCGATGTACCCATTGTATGTATATTTTACTTTCTGTACTAGGATTGCCCCGCGGAGGGGTGCACGGATAGCCGGATTCTAGAGGGCAACGGGCTCGCATCTCATGACATTGAGACGGAGGGGGCTTCACTCTACAATTGGCGGGCTATTCGCCGCACTCATAGAGGGTACAGGTTGACCCAGGAAAGGTGCCCAAGTTACCGGATTCCATGAAGTGCTGGGTGGTCCATTCACGTTGCTGAAGGGGGCTGCCTCGCTTCAGGTTTTGGCGGGTAACTTGCCGCGCCCGTATGGGTCTAGGATTTCATTGCACAGGCTATCCACACGACCAGGGGAACGTCGGGTTTCAGTAGTGGCTCTGTGAAACCCGGGGATCCCAGATATCTGTATTATTTCTGTGATGCTATACATTTCTGTGATGTTGCAATTTATCACGCCTTGAGCGAAATATTATATATTGGTATATATATATATTAGTAGATGTTGTATATGTTTCGCATCCGCGCTAGTCCAGTCCCCGCTCTGTCGTTAGTTAGCTAACCTAACGGGTAATGACGGGACCCAGTGGCGAATGCGGATGGCATATACGTACATCAGTATATTTTCGTTCTTTTTGGTGTGATCAATTGATGGGACTGCGTTGATTCGGATCAATGCAAGTTAAAACAAACCTAATCTGATGTTGTTGGAACACTTTTCAAAAAGATGTTATTGCAAGGACGTTCACTTTTGTTTTGCATCGTGGTATTCAGTTGGAATATCCTGCTCCTCAGTCGACGAGGCAAGGGCCGAGATCCCTTCACCGGGAGTGACCCCTTGGACAAAAGTTTGCGTCAGGGCAATAACTTCACTATAGCCGATTACTTTTGCTTTGCATCGTGGTATTCAGTTGGAATATCCTGCACCTCATTCTATGGGGAAAGAGCCGAGATCCCTTCACCGGGAGTGACCTCTTTAGCAAAGGTTTTCGTCACTATATTTTAAAAGCTATCAGTTCCTTCAACGATATCAAGTTCTTTACGTTAAAGGTTTTCGCCAGAAACCATTCGTAGCCCTCCATCATTTCAGTTAAATATTCGGTAGTATTCAAGCTATGTATTTTGACCTCACGCCAAGGCATAGTGTTTAGTAGCTGCCGGGTATTTATCTGTTGCATAGATAGATGCGTTAGTTTGGGACAGTCGTACTACTATTTTGGCCTACGTCAAGGGTATGTACGGGTGGGTTCAAATTAACCTGGACAATGATGGGTAGAACTTGACATGTGACTTATGATATTTTGACCTCACGCCAAGGTCATAAGAGCATGGGGCAAAAATCACATCGGGAGTTTCAAAAGAACTGAAACTTGCCAGATATGCGCATACCTTCTGGAGTGTGATACCGTGAGCGGATTCCGTCACGTTATCATGCGATGATAGTTGGATCCCGATTCCCACTGATGAGTTGGTTTACTCCTCGGGTGATCCCGACTAATTCTTCTTTCAGGTTTGGAGGAGAATTTGAGGTACAGTGGGAGGTTTCCAGATTAGATAAATTGGTAACCATTCTGATCTAGGTTAGAGTGCACGCTGAGTGTTTCTTTTCTCTCTCTCTTTGGCAGCGACCATTGACCCGACCCTAGACTATGACTCAGAGACCAAAATTAACCGAACCTTCTTAAACACTGGCTTTTGGATTGTCAGAGTTGCAAACCTCATTGCCACTCCTACTTTTACCCTTTTCTCCAGGACACCCCGTATTACTACGAACGTCCACTTCCATTGGACAAAACCATCGCATGGTTATATACGAACTCGAAGGAATTTATTCGAGGATGGTTTCCGGTTCTGGAGAAAACGAATAGGACTATTCAGTTGTCTTTTCCTTTTAGCTTCTCTCAGGTTGCGAGTACTCCTTGGTTTAGGAGATAGTACACCTATTACGCAAATTGGATAGTCTTCTTCCAAACCTTAGGCTGGTGCCGAACGGTAGGGAATGAAGAAAACCAATTAGCATAACGATGGTGTGCTGAAGGTATTAAGTTAAGACAAAGCAAGGGATTAGTAAGAGGGCAAAGTAAATTGCAACTGATATTCACGACCAAACCAAGTATTTCATTACCACTCCCACTTCACCTTTGTATTTCTCCAGGACACTCCGTATCACTACGAAGATCCACAGTTTATTGGATACTCCATCGTATGGTTATATACGAACTCGAAAGGAACTTGTTCCAGTTCGGGGATGGATTCTGGTTCAGGAAAAATAGGAATAAGGTTTATTCGGTTGTCTTTTATCCTCACCTTCTCTCGCATTGCGAGTGCTCCTAGGATTAGGACAGTACACCCATTATGCTTATTGGATAGTCTTCTTCCAAACCATAGGCTGGTGCCGAACGGTAGGGAAGGAAGAAAACCATTTGGCCTAAGGGGTGTGCAGAAGGTAATGACAAAAGACATATAAAGGGATTTGGAGAGGTGGCAAAGAATTACACGGTTACAGTTGTGAATCTGGATAATGGAAGAGGCATTACTAGGAATACCAGGATATCCCATCGAAACATTTCAATGTTTCAGTTTCACTGTGTACTGTTAAAGGAAAACTGATTTCCCGATTAGATACTTACTCCACGGTATGTATTTACCAGGTATGATTCTCACATCTGTATGGTTTTACAGATGATGAGTGGGAGTAAGTTATTGGGAATTAGGTGATCATCCTCATTATATCGGGATTCGTTGTAATCGGTGATATTTGAGGAAGTCACCTGGGTTATTTGCCGGACGGCAAATATTTGGTTTTGAATATCCGCTGTTATGCACCAATTTCAAATTGATATATCTGTACGTCTATTTTTATAGAGTGAGATGTACCTTTTTGAAATTATGTCGATGCCATTTACCTATATCAGCAGTTGGTTAGGTAAGGAGCATTAAACAGCGGTGTAATTCTTCTTAACCATAAGTATAGTTTTCAACCTACGACACACAGTGAATGAGTTATCAGACTCAAGGGACTTATACAGAGTATTGTATGTTGTTCAGGGTCCATCAGGACAGAGGGGTTGGTCCTCGTACTATATTCGGTTTACTTATGACTTCTCTAGTTTTTAGACAGGTGTTTCGCGGAAACACAGGGTCCGAATTTTGAGAAGTTATAGGTATTTGAATAGAGTAGAGAACCAGGTATAGCAAGTATCGGGATTCTTAAAAGTGATTGAAGATGTAGATACTTGTGTATGGTATTCAGTTGATAGTAATGATTAAGAGAACTTGCTTCTCTTTCAGGTTACTCATAATTGGAAGCATTCCAAAGTTGAGTAACGCTGATCGGCCTTCTTCCATTTAGTTGACATGCACTGGAGACAGCTGCATGATTTGAATCTGGTTCAATTAAATCAGTGCCTCTAGTTCTATATTGGATATAGAACAGTTCATATCTTAACGATGTTAAGGTACGGGGAGTTGTCCGGCTTATGATTAAAACCAGACACTGGACAACTCAAGGCACGTTTCTGTAATGGCTGTTTGTGGGTTGACCCTGGCTATGACGAGGATTGACTTTCTACCATCTGGAAGATCAATAGCGATATTGTTCTAGACTCGTCACAGTTTTAATAAAAATGGATTTTTCAGATTTCAGTACTGGGAGTATGGTAGAACTGGAAGTGATTCCAGAACCGCAAACGATTACTGAAGATTTGATAAGGAACCTAAAGATTCAATCTGGATTGACATTCTATTGGCCACTCTGCAGATACGGTGGGTAACCTCAGGCACCCGAGAGTTACTCCGGTAGCCTCAAGGACGGTGACAGGGAGGTTCTTGTTTACCCATACTTGCCATTGCTGTTGTTCCAGGCTGCGAGACCCGGCAGGAGGATGAGTATAGTGTCGTTCTGAACTGGCTTCAGAAGTGTACGTCTATATGACTCTGCCAGAGGGTTGTCATAGTCAGTGGGAGCAGCGGAAGCATTGGTGGACAGATGGCTTATGTCTATTTATAGACTAAAGCAGACATAGCGGAGATAGATCATCTATTTCTGATGTGACGGTCATAGGTTTGACTTCATCAGAATAGGGGATGGATCTGTTGAGAAGGTAGTAGGGTGTGATGTCCTGGTATTTGGATGACATACACAGAGTAGGAAGTGATATTCCTATACTACAATCGGTTATACTTTGGTCGTCACACAGTGGTTTCTCCACATGGGACTTGGACATTATATCAGACATACTGGTTACTAGATCTATAGTTTTAGATCTAGATTTGGGTGGTTTCCTAATCTGGGTACTTAGACAGCATTCTAAGAGTATTTAGAATGGACGACTCCTGGCACGGTAATGTACCTGCAGGTAATGGAGTCACCCTCTCTAAAGGTGTCTTATAAACTAAAGGGGAGAGGGATGTGCATGATTGGCAGATCACTTGCTCAGGCAATTGAGTCAATCATGAGATGTCAAGTACCACACCAGATATTGTTCTTGCACTAGATGCAATAAGTTGACATTGATCCAATCCAGGAGAAACTGTCGGAAGCAGCTTAAGAACATAAGTGGATGTTCTAGGGATATGATAACGACAGCCTCATTCGGGAGACAGTTATCATTCCAGGCTTCCAAGGTAACCTGGACGACAAGGAGGTTGTCAGAGTTATAGTTTTCCTTCTGACGAGGGGCAGTATTTTGGACAGGTGGTCCAAGGCAATACTGAGGGAGGCATGGCGCAGGATACTGATTAAGTTCAGTTGACGATACAGTCTAAGAAGTTTGGATTTGGAGTTCATTTTTTAGCTAGGTCCCATCAGACATCCAGACACATTCTTGGACAGGTATTACTCATTTTGGGAGATGGGTTTCTCTGCGAACTTGAGATATAGAGAGACATGAAAGAAACATTAGGGCGGATCCACTCACTGAGGCTATTCCTCGAACGCAATAGTTTCACAAACGAGCTTTGTGAGACTGACAAGTAGAGGAGTTGGGTGTTCGGTATCACACGGGCTGTGAGTATGCGACATCGCAATAATTAGCCTTGAGTGCAAGTGGGAGATTGTTGGAGATAGTGCCCTCAGAGTCAATTATTGGATCACAGGCACATGATTGCAATGATTGAGGGAGGACCTATCCCGGTAGGACAGTCTTACTCGAGATGATAGTATGCTATCTGGTTTATCTTTATCATCGTGTACTGCTTTAGGTGACCTGACATATCGCTATTACACGTTGATAGAGCCCCTAGGATTCTTGCTTGACTGCCAGCAGTATGAGGGCGATCATATACGTAGGAGCTGGTAGTCTATAAGCACATCCTTAAAAGGTCCCTAGTCGTGGGAGTTTCGAGACAGGGCGTCGATACTCCAGAGTAGACTAGTGTATACAGTCGAGACCCCGACGAGGGGCGGTGGCCGGTCTCACAAGCTACTGGTGTCAATTGGTTCACCTAAGATGTATACAGGTGCTCATTGGGTTATGAGTACACCGGACAGGACTCGCCGGGAACATGCTAGTTGGTCTTATACCTGACGTCAGATAGCAGTTCCCTAGTGACATGTGTACAAGTTAGTTCATCGACCTGGGGATCGTCATTTGTCTCGTGTGAGTTCCCACTGTACTTTGATTACTACCCTACCATGCTCAAAGGAGACGTGCAAACAGGTTTTAGTTGGGTACAGTCCCGAGCCACATGGAGGCAGTGAGCGGATCTTCAGGGGTTCGTCTCTCCCGGTATTGGGGGTGAGGTCGCGCTGTGTCTAGGAGAGCCATTACACAAAGCCCTCGGCCGAGGCAGGAGATTTACTGGTAGGTATTCCAGTAGTATCTCAGGGTGTTCTGGGCTACACTCCGACACGACTTGTACCGCTTTTGGGGGTCTGACTTTTACCAACCCCCTAAGCCCGCCATGCGATGCTCATAGACGAACGGACCGGACTGTATGGATATTTTCACTGACAGGCTCAGTAGGGTGTCAGGATGAGTTCGCTCATCGACGTCCCTTTTGGTCAATACCTGGTAGCCCGTTACGTATTGGCTTATACCTCTGACGTGCTAGTGGTTAAATCCACAACTAAGGTGTTGACGAGTCTTTAGAGTCCCCCACATTCAGTTGCTCAAGCTTTCGGGCGAAACGCTGTAGAGGCCGTATGGAGATATGGCAGGGTTCGATCAGATACGTGCGGTATTGCACGGATCAGGATCGGACGGTTAGTACTTGAGGCCGTATGGAAATATGGCAGGGTTCGATCAGATACGTGCGGTATTGCATCGATCAGGATCGGACGGATAATACTAGCCGGTTTTGGTTTAAGCCGGATCCTAGTATAGTACAGTGTAGATTTTGTCTCATTGCATTTGTATTTCGGTCGGAATACAGATGCGGGTGTGTATACACAGTAGCGGGGTTTTCCTGTAATTTATTACGGGACCAGTTTTCTGGAGTTGCCAGTTTGCTTTCCGTTTCGGCCATTTTCATTTGTATCTTTCAATGGCCGAAGATTGGTGGAGGAGGGCTTATTTGCATTTTTGCAAATAAGCATTTGTGGAGGGTGTTCTTTGCATATTATTGTATCATGGTTTTTCCTCCACCATTTGACTTCTTCTTCTTCTCATCATGGCTTAACTTTTGAGTCATCATGGTTGTTGATGATTAGCTTGTTTGGAGTGTGGATTTGTTAGTGATCATTGCTTGACTTTGGAGTCATCATGCTTTTGATGATGGTTGAATATGATAACCATTTTTCCTTTCACTTGATTATTCTAGTGGCTATCTTTTTTTACTCACTCACTCTTCTCCCATACTCTCTCCCCCTCCCTCTTATGGCCGGCCAAGTGAGGGCTGCCCAATGTGTGTGGGATTTCATCTCTTTTGGTTTTGGAAAAATCATATAGCTCCACAAAAATTCCATGTATCATCCCTCCACCAAAATGGCAACCTCTATGAATCCCAAATGAGATATAGCTTCTACACTACATTCTACAGCAAACCTTGGGCACGTCGACTCGCCAGCTTCGTGCCCGAGTTGCCTCGGTATAGAGGTGGGAGCCCGTAAAAGAAGCCGGCGACGTGGTGCCCTTCCGGTGACGAGGTGGAGACCGGACATTCCGCGGGAGATCGGGACGACGACGAGAAGACCGGAGGACTCGGATCACTCGGTATATCTCTCTTTCCCATCTTGTAGTTAGCTAGAACTACTTAATGGCCCGATCCGGGTTTTTAGTGCGCGGTGGTGCCAGTTTGAAAAATTAAAGTTAACCATCGCTTCCGCATTTGGCCTCGGGATGGAGGCCGGGGCGCTGCCGTGCACTTACAGTGAAGGAATAGCTTGAGTTTGAGTCTCCCCGACGTAAATCATCTTCGGCCTCGAAGTCAACGACCTAGCCTGATTATTTCTCCGACGAAACCATCACTAGAGTCCAGGATTCCGATGATCGCAGCGGAGGGACGTCAACACGGAGCTAAAGAAGTGGAGGACCGGATCTACAAAGGTTGTAATCCCTTTCACTTGTTAGTAAAGTTGTTTGCTAGATTAAAGTTTCACCTATCCTCTAGTTAACGATCTATATTAGGGTTTCTTGGCACCTAAATTTTTGAATTTGGCATGGTTGATGCCTTGTGGAACCTCTTGAGAGTGCCTAGGAATCCTACAGTGGTATCAGAGCCTAGATAAAGCATTAGACGATGTGTTTGCGAAGTTAAAACCCCGATCGAACCCGAAAACAACAAATTAACCCCCTCTCTGGAAAATTTTTGAAATCTGGGATTTTTCTATATTAAAAATACCTAAAAAATTCAGCAGGGTTTTCTAAGAATTACCATGAAAAACGAGCCCCTAATTCGTCTACATGGCCGCGGAACCGCGGCAATAAGCCCCCTTTGGCGGCGGTTCCGCGGCAAGGTGTTGGTATCAGGGACGATTTTTTGCACAGTAATTCTAGTTGCTGCTTATATATTTTCTGGGTATTATTATTTCTGACTCAAGTGTTGAGTGTTCTGGGGATTATTTTGTATTCGTTGATTCGATCGGAAATTTTAAATTCTTAATGTTTTCCGGATATTTTTAGAACGTGTTAAAAAGTTCGACCGGATATAAATACCCACTTTTTCCCCTGTCGGGAAATTTCCAAGTGTTGGATTTTTCCGTAGTTTGAGAACGTTCTAAGTAGTGCAAGTAACGCGATGGACCCTCTAGAAGACAACAAACCTTAACTCGATTATGTGACCGTCTTGAACTGCCCTTTGAACCTTAGGGTTTGGGGCAGTACGGCGTGCCACATGTGAGGCGTTGGCTTGACCCTTCTACAGCTGGACCGTTAGTATTGTGGCATGAAGTGAATGTTTTTAAACTTATTTCATGTGTTGAGCTGTTTCGGGAAAAACTTGGGTGTTTGATTGTTCGATCGGAAAGTTTAACATTTTCTATTTATCTGGAATGTGATAAAATATTTGGAATCCACAAGTAGTTATGAGATAACTGATTTGGATGTTATAAACATAGCACTTTAGTCTCACATGATCGGTTGCCGCGGAATTTTGATGTGATCAAAAGTCCGTCGCAATCGCGTAGCGTACGCGGATACTCGCCGGTAAGCTTAATAGACAGCCACGCCCTATAGCCCCGGCCAAGTGACTGTAGGAGAACCCCGTCGCTGAAAGCATCCATTCGGGTGCTTGCGGCAGCGGTGTTCCGCCTTGGTGCACTTCATCGACGGTATCGGGGGTGCGGCCGTCCACTAAAGTTTGCGACGAGCATTCGTTCTAGATGTCGGGAATCTTGTTGAATTGCCTGACTTGATATTGAAAAGTGTTTTCGATAATGAAACTAAAATGCGGGGTTTATAATTGTTAGGTATGTGATGTCTAAGGAATTTAGATGGTTAGGCATGCGATGTCTAAAGAGTTTGCGGATTCCAACTGTTGTGGTTTTACACTTTTTTTTCTGCGACCGTAAGTGTAATATGTGATATCGCCGGTTTCATTGCTATATGTCAACGACAATTGGGATGGGCATATTTACTTACGTTGATGACATGTGATGTTATGTGTTGCTGGATATGTTATATCGGATCGTCGTGTTTGAATAGCCGGGGGTTTTTATGTGAGATGAGTGTTTTTCTTTTTCATTCATGTAAAAAAAATTGTATGTAATATTCTTTTATTGGGGCACTTCCAAGTTGCGGAAGATGTCACCGTTGATGTATATTATTTTCTTTTCCGCACTAGGATAGACCCAAGGAGGAGAGCACAAGTAACCAGGTTCTAGAGTCCAGTGGGAGACCAACTCGAGGAGTCGAGTCCGGGTCTCCTAACTCTAGAATTAGTAGGGTTGCTTGCCACTCTCGTAGGGGTCTAGGGGTGTGGGTTTGGCTATTCATCGCGACCGTGGAATCCGTGTTTTATACAGGCTTGTATTGAAAACACGGACGTCCTAGTATATCCAATGTTTCATATGTTTCTTCTGCTGCGATATCTGTGATGTGATCATTTGATATGTGATGATAGATACTGTATATAGTATATATGATATATTATATAGACGTTGCTTATGTTTTACACCCGCGCTAGCCCTGCCCCGCTCTGTCGTTAGTTACCTAACCTAACGGTGCACGAGGGGACATCGAGGCGAATGTGGATGGAATAAGTGTACGTCGTATTTATCTGTGATGTTTAGGTGATTTAAATGATGGGAATTCATTAATATGATTAATGAAAGAAAAAGAAACCTAAAAGATGTTGTGGAATCGAATTTTCAAAAACAGGTAGCTACAGTTCTTGCTTTGCATCGCGGTGTTCCTTGTAGAACATCCTGCACCTTATTCGATAAGGAAAGGGCCGAGATCCCTTCACCGGGAGTGACCCCTTTAGCAATGACTGGCGGATGCTACAACCCTCGGTTTGTCTTTTGATTTCTTCTATAGTTTTTGCTTTGCACAGCGGTATATATGATATATCCTGCACCTTATTCGATGAGGAAAGGGCCGACGATCCCTTCACCGGGAGTGACCCCTTTAGCAAAACTAGAAAAACCTCAAAAGCACTCCATTTTAAAATCATTCAATTCTACAACGATATCAAGTTCATTACGAAAAGGGTTTTCTTAAAAACCTGTCGTAGCCCTCCGTCATTTCAGATAAGTACTAGTTAGTATTCGTGCTACGTTTGTTGACTATGTTAAGGCGTAGTGTGCGGTAGCTAATTAGTGCTTATCTGTATAAGCATATGATGCGATTGGATTAGGGTAGTCGTGCGACTTTGTTGACTATGTTAAGGGTCGTGCGGGTGGGTTTAATTCAATCGGGAAATGACGGGTTGAACTTGACTAGCACTTATGATTTGTTGACTATGTTAAGGTCATATAGCTACTAGGGGTAAAATATTATTGGGAATTTCAAGTGTTGAAATTTGCAATGAGATTGCATACCTTCTATGAGATAGTTGGATCCCGATACCCGCTGCGAGTAAGAGTTACTCCTGGGAGAGTTTTACACATTACAATTAGCAGATCAAGTAGGTGTCTAGAAAGGTGTCAATGGGGTTACGCCTCTGGAAAAACGAGGTTTACATTAATTAGGTTCGTGCGAAAGCACGAGGGACCTCCTTCAAAGTACCGACACTGGCCTGGCTAAAAGATTGGCGAATTTGTAGCATGTAATTAATCCCGGCTAGTCTTTCCTTTTAGGGTTTGAAGGAAGATTTGATAAAAACAGTGGGAGCCATCCTGATTAGATAAAATAATAACCAATCCGATCTTGCAAGAGCGCACGCAGAGTGTTTTCTTCTCTCTCTCTCTCCAGGTAGCGACCATATCACGCCTTAATCAAGATAATAAAACGGATATATTGACCGAACCCGCTTGTTATACTGAGCTGGGGAACGTTGGTCCCGCTCCAACTTATAATTCTTATAAGACAGAGCAGGAAATTGGGGATTACCAGAATTCCCGTGCCGCCCAAACGAAGAAAGTGCATACCGATGCATTTTCTTCGGGTGTGTTCATTATAAAGAACTGTTTCTCAGTGTCCTCTACGTCCTAGGTATTAGATACCGGATCAGGATCCCGCTAATGTAATCCGTTACATGGGCTACAGAAAGGTAGAGAACTGAGAACGGGTGATAAGTTTCATGAGACAAAAAACGGTGCAAGTGTTGCAGCCAAGTCTGTTGGTCACTGTCACCCTGTATTACCAGAATACATTGATTCTGAACAAATGTTATTAGATACCGAACCTGATATACAAAATCATATCAGTCTCTTTATTAGTAAAGAAAGGATATAATTTTGTATTGTTGGATAATATTTTGAACATTTCCTATATCAAGAGTTGATCGGTTCAGGCACATTATCTAAAAGCATTAATGTTCTAAATCAAACTACAGTTCTTAGTATACAGAACACACACAAGAGGAAGAGTTCAGAAATGAATGAATCCTTCTTGAGGTATTGTAGACTAGGTCATATCAATGCGACCTGACTAGCTGAAGTTACATTAAGAAGCATATTTAAATTAATTTGAATTTACATCTTGTGAAACTTGCCAGTCATGTCACAGAGATAAGATGACCATAGCTCTGTTTATTGGAAACAGAGAAAGAGTTAGTGAACTCTTGGGATGATACATATTGATGTATGAATGTCCCCTGTCTACACATGCCAAGACCGGTTCTTTGTACTTCATTACCTTCTCTGATGATCTCTCAAGATTCAGACATATGTTCCTGTTGAAACACAAGTCCGAACCTTTTGAGATATTCACAGAATATAAATTAGAAGTAGAGAACCAAAAACGGGTATAAGTATTATGTCCTTTGTTGTGATCAAGGAGGAGAATACTTGAGCACGGAATTCTTGGACTTTTCTAAAGGAGAATGAGATTCTCTCTCAGCATTACTCCTCCGTATACACCACAGCACCTCGGTGTATCGGGGCAGAGCAATAGCACCCTATGTAATATGGTGTGCTCTATGATGAGTACTACTGAGTTTCCTATTTCCTTTTAGGGAGTTATGCACTTATGAAGTTGCATACCTATTGAATAGGGTTCCGATCAAATCAGATGCCTACCTTTTCATATGAGATAGAGAAAGGGAAGAGCCCATCTCTTAAGTCAGTTAAGATTTGGGGTTGTCCGGCCTATGTCTAAAAGGCAAAATCCGGACAAGCTCGAGGCAAAGTCAGTACTGTAGAAGTTTGATGGATATCCCAAGCATACGCAAAGATCTTCTACCTAACCGAGGAACAAAAGATGTTTTGTTACTCAGCATGCCACCTTTGTGAAAAGGGAATTTCTTATGAAGAAATTTGTGAACATGAGGTAGAACTGGAAAGAGTTCCAGCTATACAAACTGCAGCTGATGATTTGGTATAACCAAAGGATTCAATAGCAACCAACGAACCTCAGCCTCTCCGCCGATCTAGTAGGATTCCTCATCCACCTGAGAAATACTTCGGTTTCTCTATGACAGTGGGAGCAAGGATTGCATCATGAGATGATGACCCAACTAGTTTCGGGCTGGCCATCAGGAGTAGGACTCTGTAAGAATGGCTGGATGCTTATCGATTTGAGATGGAATCCTTATACACCAACAAAGTATGGACTTTGGTTGCTTTATCTGAAGGATTATATCCCCATCAGGAGCAAGTATATCTTGAGAAGATTACTTGGTGTATATGGAAAAGTTAAGACTTTCAAAGCCAGACTTGTTAAAGGTTTGCATCATTGACCAGGTAAGGATTATAATGAAACCTTTTCTAAGTAGCTATGCTTAAGTCCATCCAGATCCTACTTGCCACGGCTACATACCATGACTACGATATCTGGCGGTTGGGTGTCATGACTGCTTTTCTAAATGAAGTTTTAGAAGAGAGAGTCTGTAAGTACACAGTCAGAGGGCTTCGTAGACAGTGGGAGCAGCGGAAACGTGTGCGAGATGTTTTATGTGATAAAGTAGGCATCGCGGAGTTGGAACATCTGTTTTGATGAGTTAGTCGAAGAGTTTGACATCATCAAAATGGTAGATGAACCTTGTATATACAAAAAGGTAGTAGGGAGTATACTAGTGATCCTCGTAGAGTACGTGGATAACATACTCTTGATAGGGAAGGAGTTTCCTATGCTACGCTCGGTCAATCTCCGCTTATCACAAGGATTCTCCATATAGGATCAAAGTGATACCTCCTAAATCCTAAGTTATGGATCTATGAGATAGATCTAATTGGATGTTAGGATACTCACTAGTTGTAGTGAGATGGTATCAATCGATCCTGGGGAGAATCACTGGAAAGGTTCCAGGGTGATAAGGACGACTGAATGTCAGTCGCAGGCATTGTCTTTACCCTCAGTAAAGGGACGGTATGTTGGAAGAGTTCCAAACTAGATACCGTGGCATACTAGACGATTGAAGGCAAGATACATCGTTACCAAAGATGCTACCAAAGAGGAAGTCTGGGTGTATATTAGTTAATGAGATGAACTTCGTTCCTTCCATTGTATGACAATGGAGTTGTGGCTTATGCCTAGGAACACCCATCCCATCAGTGATCCAGACATATTCTTAGGCAGTATCACCTGATCGTGAAGATGGTTAATCTCCAGGGGATCGAGCTTAGGAGAGTAGACTCAGAGGAAAACACGGCGGATCCACTCACAAAGGCCTTTTCCCAGAGAGAGACTTTATGGGATGGTTGAGTATGAGATACTACAACCACTGCTATCAGATGGCCCTAGTGTAAGTGGGAGATTGTTAGTTATATGTATGCCCTAGAGGCCATTACTATACATAGGATGTATATTGTAGTGGATGCTTGGACATATATAGGGATGACATTCTTGCTCGATATGATAGTATGCTATCTGGTTACTCTTTACCTTAACGTGTACACTGATTGTCTCTCTGTTACATGTTGGTAAAGCCCTTAGGATGTGTACTTGACTACCTGGACTATGATGCGGATCATACTAGTGGGGACGTGGTAGTCCATAAGTACATCCTTCAAAGTCCCTAGTCGTGGGTGTATCGAGACGGGGCATCGATATACCAGTGTAGACTAGCGTGTAGCTTCTCGACCCATATAGATGGGCGATAGATGATCCCATATCCATTGGTGTTTGACATCAGAGATGATATACGGGTGCTCAGTGGAGACTGGGTACACTGTATGGACTCGCCGAGAACTCCCAGATGGTATTATACCTTACGTCAGATGGCAGTTCTCTGATGACACTGGTACAGGTTAGTCTGTAGACCCGAGATCGTCACAGAGGCTTGTGTGATTCCCACTGTGCTTTGATTTCCACCTTACCATGTCCAAGAGGGCATGCAAAATGGTGGTTTTGGGTACAGTCTCGAATCACATGGAGGCAATGAGCGATAGGAGGGATTTCGTCTCTCCCGGTATAGAGAGTTGATGTTGCGCTGTGTTCGATTGGCTATAACAGGAAGTCCTTGGCCAAGGCTGCTTTAGGGATTTACTGGTAAGTATTACCAGTAGTTTCTCGACTCGTTATGAGCCTCATATCGACACGACTTATCGAGTTATTGGGGTCTGACGTTTACCACCCCTAGACGAGATATGCGACATATCAGACGAACAGACCGGACTGTACGGTAGTGTTACTGGTTGGATTCACAGGAGTGTGAGCGGGCTTGCTCGTTGATCTTCTGATCGCTCAATACCCGGGTGGCCGTTACGTTTAGCAGACCGCTTGCGGCTTGTGGGTGTTTGATATGATCATCACCTACTGCCGGCGTATTGACGAGTCTTTGGAGTCCTACACAGGGGTTTCCTGGCTCAAGCGAAACGAAATGGGAGCGAATAAGAGTTATGTGCGGGACCGAGAATAATACGAGTATGTGATACTGTATTCTATTCTCGCGATTTGTGACATTGATCGGTTGTATGCGATATAGCCGGATTATCGGATCAAGTGTTGATTCGATAAGTTGTTACTATTGATATTAGTCGGTTATATGCATATGACCGGATCGTTAAATCAAGTGTTGATTTAACGATTTAATGTATAATTATATATTTGATATATTACTTTACATTAACTAGTATTGGTTCACTTATGATTGATTTTCTCACTTGATTGTGCACATTGTTTATATGTGATATATGCAAGTGTACATGTTTGTATCATGCTTGATGATACAAACAAGTTGTGTGTATGAGACTTGAACCAAATCAAGGTTAAATTAGGGTTTACTATTTTCCTAGCATATAACAAAAGAGTGTGACTTTGGTCAAAGTTATCAAGCTTTATGAAGCTTGATAAACATTGACAAAGTCAACTCTTTTGTCATTTGTATAAGATATTAGTTAACCCAACCCTTAACCCAAGTCTTTGGTTAATTCTCTACACAAGTTAAGCATGAGGGCTTAACTTAACCATGGTACCATAATTAAAAGGATAAGTTTCATTCTTATTTGATTATCCTTTTAATTCTTTCTTCTCTTCATAAGCTTCAAGAAAGCTTGCTACCTCCAATGGTGCCATGAGAAAAAGAGTGAGAAATCCAATTCTAAAGTGAACTCACTTCCTATTTCTTCATCCTCTACTACTTGCCATGTAGTATAGGGTGTTCTCTTCACAAAGTTTTTGATCAAGTGAAGGAATAGCTTGAGTTTGAGTCTCCCCGACGTAGATCATCTTCGGCCTCGAAGTCAACGACCTAGCCCGATTATTTCTCCTACGAAACCATCACTAGAGTCCAGGATTCCGATGATCGCAGCGGAGGGACGTCAACACAGAGCTAAAGAAGTGGAGGTCCGGATCTACGAAGGTTGTAATCCCTTTCACTTGTTAGTAAAGTTGTTTGCTAGATTAAAGTTTCACCTATCCTCTAGTTAACGATATATATTAGGGTTTCTCGGCACCTAAATTTTTGAATTTGGCATGGTTAATGCCTTGTGGAACCTCTTGAGAGTGCTTAGAAACCCTACAAGGTTATCATGCGATGATAGTTGGATCCCGATACCCACTGGTGAGTAGGATTACTCCTCGGGTAATTCCGACTAATTCTCCTTTTGGGTTTGGTGGAGAATTTGAGGAAACAGTGGGAGCCATCCAAATTAGATAAAATGATTAACCATTCTGATCTAGGTTAGAGTGCACACTGTGTGTTTCTTCTCTCTCTCTCTGGCTGCGACTATGACCCGACCTTTGACTAAAACTCATGAAACCAAGTTGACCGAGCCTTCTTAAAACACTTTGGCTTTTGGAATGTCACGGTGTCGTATACATCATTACCATTTCTATATCACCTTTGCATTTCTGCAGAACACCCCGTATCACTACGGACAACCACTTCTATTGGATAAATCCATCGTATAATTACATACGAACTCAAAGGAACTTTTTCGAGGATGGATTCTGGTTCTAGAGAGAATGAATAGGATTATTCGGTTGTCTTTTCCCTGTACATTCTCTTAGGTTGTGAGGGCTCCTAGGATTAGGAGAGGGTACACCTATTGAGCATATTGGATAGTCTTCTTCCAAACCATAGGCAGGTGCCGAACGGTAGGGAAGGAAGAAAACCAATTAAGCTTAAGTATGGTGTACAGAAGGTAATAAGTAAAGACATATAAAGATATTAGAATAATGGCAAAGGAAATTGCGACCACCATCTTTCCCGACAAAAACGGTGTATACCCCTGCCACTCCTACATCCACTTTGCATTTCTCTAGAACACTCCATATCACTATGGATATCCACTTCCATTGGATATGCCATCGTATAGTTACATACGAACTCGAAGGAATTCATTCCAGATTCGGGGATGGTTTCCGGTTCAAGAGAAATTGGATAGGATTATTCAGGTGTCTTTTCTCTTTACCTTCTCTCAGGTTGCGAGGGCTCCTAGGATTAGGATAGTACACCTATTACGCTTATTGGATAGTCTTCTTCCAAACCTTAGGCTGGTGCCGAAAGGTAGGGAAGGAAGAAAACCAATTAGCCTAAAGTAGGTGTACTGAAGGTAATAAGTAAAGACATAATAAAGGGACTGGAGTGAGAGCGGGTAAGTATATGGTTACTGTCATGATTCAGAATAATGGAAGAGGCGTTACTAGGAATACCAGTTAACCCTTTTGAAACATTTTCATGTTTCGGTTTCACTATGCAATGTTAATTGAAAACTGTTTTCCCAATTGGAATCTAACTCCAGGGTATGTATTTACCAGATCAGTTTCTCACATCTGTATGTTATTATGGATGGTGAGTGGGAGTAAGATATTGGAAATTGGGTGATTAGATCCTCATTATATCGGAATTCGTTGTAATTGGTGATATTTGAGGAAATCATCTGGATTTTGCCGGATGACAAATATTTGGTTTTGAATATCCGTTGTTATGCACCAATTTCAAACTGATATATCTGTACATTTATTTTATAAAGTGAGATATAACTTTTTGATATTATGTCTGTGAGATTTACCTATATCTGCTAGTGATTAGGTAAGGTGCATTAAACAGCGGTGTAATTCTTCTTAACCATAGTACAGTTTTTCAAGCTACGACGCACAAGGTTTGAGTTATTGAACTCAGGGGACTTATACAAAGTATTGTATGTTGTCCAGTATCCATTAGGACAATGGGGTTAGTACTCGCACTGTATTCTGTTTACTCATAACTTCTCTGATTCTAGACATGTATTTCGTTGAAGTGCAATGTTCAGATTTTGAGAAGTTATAGGTATAAGAATAAAGTAGAGAACCATTTGTTGGAAGTATCAGGATTCTTCGAGGAAGTCGAAGATGTAGATACTTGTGTTTGGTATTCCGTTAATAGTAATGGTTTTGAGAACTTGTTTCTCTTTCAGATTACTCATATATGGATGCACTCCTAGATGAGTAATGTTGATTGTCTTCTTTCCATTTGGTTGATATGCACTGGAGACAGCTGCATGATTTTGAATCTGGTTCAAATTAAATTAGTGCTTTTGTTTCTATATTAGATATATATAGAATAAATTTATATTCTAACGATGTTAAGGTATAGGGAGTTGTCCGGCTGATGCTTAAAACCAGAATCCGGATAAACTCAAGGCACGTTTCAGTAATGGCTGTTTGTGGGTTATCCCGGGCTTTGACGAGAGTTAACTTTCTACCATCAGGAAGATCAATATTATTCTTGACTCGCCACAGTTTTAATAAAATGGATTTTTTAGAAAAACATAAGTGAGAGTATGGTAGAACTGGAACTAATTCCAGAACCACAAACGATCACTGAAGATTTAATAGAACCTAAGGATTCAATTAGTTTCAACATTCCGTTAGCCACTCCGTAGATTTGGTGGGTAACCTCAGGCACTCGATAGGTACTTCGGTCTTCTCAGTAACGGTGACAGGGAGGTTCTTGTTTATCCAAACTTGTCATTACTGCTGTTCTAGACTATAAGACTCGCAGGAGGATGAGTATAGCGTTGTTCTAAACTAGCTTTGGAAGTGCACGTGTATATGACTCTGCCAGAGGGTTGTTGTAGTCAGTGGGAGCAGCGGAAGCATAGTAGGCAAGTAACTTATGTCTATTTATAGACTAAAGCAGATATAGCGGAAATAGATCTTCTATTTTTGATGTGACAGTCATAGGCTTTGACTTCATCATAATAGGAGATGGATCTGCTAAGAAGGTCGTAAAGAGTGATGTCCAGGTATTAGGATGACATGCACTTGATAGGAAGAGATATTCCTATACTACGATCGGTTATATTGTGTTAGTCACAAAGTTGTTTCTCCACATAGGATATGGACATAATATCAGGGTTTCTGGTTACTAGATTTATGCTTTTAGATCTAGATTTAGGAAGTATCCTAATCGGGTACTTTGACATTAAATGGACGACTCCTGGTATGGTGGTGTACCTGCAGATGATGGAGTCACCCTCTCTGAAGGTGTCTTATAGACTAAAGGGGAGAGGGTCTGCATGATTAGCATATCACTTGCTTAGGAAAGTGAGTTAATCATGAAATGACAAGTATCACACCAGATGTTGTTTTTGCACTAGCTGCAATAAACATATCCAATCCTGGAGAAACATTGGGAAGCAGTTATTGAACATAAATGGATGTTCTAGGGATATGGTAACGGCAACCTCCTTCAGGAGACGGTTATCATTTCAAGCTTGCAATGTGGCCTGGATGACAGAGTGACTGTCAGAGTTATAGTTTTCCCTTTTTTGAGGGACGGTATATTGGACAGGTGGTCCAAGCAGATACTGTGGAAGGCATGGCGCAGGATACTGATTAAATTCAGTGGACGATACAGTCTAAGAAGTTTGCTGGAATTAGAGTTCTTTTGTGAACTGGTTCCCATCGGATATCCAGACAAATTCTAAGACAGGTATTGCTCATTTTGGAAGATAGTTTTCTCCGCGAAGTTGAGATATAGAGAGATACAGAAAGAAACATTGGAGAGGATCCACTCACTGAGGCTATTTCTCGAACGCAATCATTTTTACAAATGGGCTTTGCGAAACTGATTACTAGAGAAGTTGGGTGTTCGGTATCACACAAGCTGTGAGTATGCGACATCGTAATAATTGGCCTTAAGTGCAAGTGGGAGATTGTTGGCTATAGTGCCCTCAACGAAATTATCGTAGTCGCGGACATGTGATTATGAAGATTGAGTGAGGACCTATACCGATAGAATAGTCTTACTTGAGATGATAGTATGCTATCTGGTTTGTCTTTATCATGATGTACATGTTGATAGAGCCCATAGGATTCTTGCTTGACTACCGCATTATGATGGCGATCATATACGTGGGAGCTAGGGGTCTATAAGCACATCCTTAAATGTCCCTAGTCGTGGGAGTATCGAGACTGGGTATCGATACTCTAGTGTAGACTAGTGTATACTGATCAAGACCCCGACGAGGGGCGGTGGCCAGGTCTCACAAGCAATTGGTGTTAGTTTGTTCACGTAAGATAGTATACAGATGCTCATTG
Organism: Agapanthus africanus; assembly: GCA_030015575.1. NCBI lineage: Eukaryota > Viridiplantae > Streptophyta > Magnoliopsida > Asparagales > Amaryllidaceae > Agapanthus > Agapanthus africanus. Next base: position 308,510,397 of record CM057342.1, read on the forward strand.
GGTTATGAGTACACTGGACGGACTCGCCGGGAGCCTGCTAGTTGGTATTATACCTATTATCAGATAGCGGTTCCAGGTGACATGTGTACAGGTTAGTCTGTCGACCTGAGATCGTCATTTGTCTCGTGTGAGTTCCCACTGTGTTTTGATTACTACCCTACCACGGCTCAAAGGAGTCGTGCAAACAGGTTTTAGTTGGGTACAGTCCCGAGCCACATGGAGGCAGTGATCGGATCGTCGAGGATTCGTCTCTCTCGGTATTGGGGGTTGATGTCGCGTTGTGTACGGATGGCCATCACCCGAAATCCGTGGCCACGGTGGATGAGAATTACCGATCCAGGATCGATAGTTTCTCAGGTGGTGATGGGTTTCATCCCGACACTAAATATTGCATTGTTAGGGGTCTGACATTATCCACCCCTTAGACTCGATATGCGATACTCTTAGACGAACAGACCGGACTGTACGGATATTGTCACTGTCAGGCTCAGTAGGGGTTATGCATGAGTTTGCTCGTCGGCCTCCTTTTCGCTCAATACCTGGGTAGCCGTTACGTACAGCTATTGCCGCTGACGTGCTTGTGGTTAAACCCACTGCCAGCATATTGACGAGTCTTTAGAGTCCCACACAGAGGGTTTTCACCGTTCAGACGATATGTTGTACATGGCGTATGTTGGTACATACAGGTGTCCGATTAAATATGTGCACATGCTGCGCAGACTTTAATCGGACGGTTGAGAATACTAGCGGCTTAGGATTAAGCCGGATTATTAAATCAGGTTTTGATTTAATAATTTACATGTGTATTTATATATATGTATTCTAGTATTATTGTTCGCTACTTATTTTCTCTCTTGGCTATTCATATTTTTGTACGAATACGTGTATATGTGCCTTAAGTGCAAGTGGGAGATTGTTGGCTATAGTGCCCTCAACGAAATTATCGTAGCCGCGGACACGTGATTATGAAGATTGAGTGAGGACCTATACCGATAGAATAGTCTTACTTGAGATGATAGTATGCTATCTGGTTTGTCTTTATCATGATGTACATGTTGATAGAGCCCATAGGATTCTTGCTTGACTACCGCATTATGATGGCGATCATATACGTGGGAGATGGGGGTCTATAAGCACATCCTTAAATGTCCCTAGTCGTGGGAGTATCGAGACTCCAGTGTAGACTAGTGTATACTGATCAAGACCCCGACGAGGGACGGTGGCCAGGTCTCACAAGCAATTGGTGTTAGTTTGTTCACGTAAGATAGTATACAGATGCTCATTGGGTTATGAGTACACTGGACGGACTCGCCGGGAGCCTGCTAGTTGGTATTATACCTATTGTCAGATAGCGGTTCCAGGTGACATGTGTACAGGTTAGTCTGTCGACCTGAGATCGTCATTTGTCTCGTGTGAGTTCCCACTGTGTTTTGATTACTACCCTACCACGGCTCAAAGGAGTCGTGCAAACAGGTTTTAGTTGGGTACAGTCCCGAGCCACATAGAGACAGTGATCGGATCGTCGGGGATTCGTCTCTCTCGGTATTGGGGGTTGATGTCGCGTTGTGTACGGATGGACATCACCCGAAATCCGTGGCCACGGTGGACGAGAATTACCGATCCAGGATCGATAGTTTCTCAGGTGGTGATGGGTTTCATCCCGACACTAAATATTGCGTTGTTAGGGGTCTGACATTATCCACCCCTTAGACTCGATATGCGATACTCTTAGACGAACAGACCGGACTATACGGATATTGTCACTGTCAGGCTCAGTAGGGGTTATGCATGAGTTTGCTCGTCGGCCTCCTTTTCGCTCAATACCTGGGTAGCCGTTACGTACAGCTAGTGCCGCTGACGTGCTTGTGGTTAAACCCACTGCCAGCATATTAACGAGTCTTTAGAGTCCCACACAGAGGGTTTTGACGGTTCAGGCGATATGTTGTACATGGCGTATGTTGGTACATACAGGTGTCCGATTAAATATGTGCACATGCTGCGCAGACTTTAATCGGACGGTTGAGAATACTAGCGGCTTAGGATTAAGCCGGATTATTAAATCAGGTTTTGATTTAATAATTTACATGTGTATTTATATATATGTATTCTAGTATTATTGTTCGCTACTTATTTTCTCTCTTGGCTATTCGTATTTTTGTACGAATACGTGTATATGTATTTCGATACATGTACCGGGAAGTATTCCGTATTTTATACGGAATAGCTTCTAGAAGATGCCACCTCATTTATATGATTTTCTATTTATGAAAATTCATTTGTTTTTATTAATGAGGTGGAAAAGGTGACATGACTTTGGGCATGGGTCAAAGCATGGACTTTGAGGTATGGTTTGTTTTGTTTAATTGGAAAAAGAAAATGATATTTTTTGAGGGGGATGAGAGAGGGGGGCCTGCCACTTTGTTGGTGGTGATTGATTTCATTTTTTGTTGAGGATTACACTTGCATTACTCCCTCTCTCTCATTCACTCAAAAGAAAAGAAAAGGGGACTTAGCCATTTTAAGTTGCCTCATGCCAAAGTTTCATCACCCCATTCATCTTCTATGGTTGCTCCCATGAGCACATGAGTTGAGAGAAAATTGTGGTGATATTTTCATACACCCCCACTCCCCATCGCTAGCAACTTTGGAGTGTCGGTTGTCTCGTTCAATGAGGCTGAGCTTGCGCCGTTTCCCTCAGGTGGATCATCGGAGATGAAGGAAGACCGGCAAGCAAACCACATCAAGGAACCACTAGGATCTTAGAATGAAGATCGAAGGACACGGATCAACTCTGTATAACCATTCTAACTCTTTTATTAGCTTGCCAGATTAGGGTTTAAGATCGATCCGGGATTCAGGTAAAGGTAGCGCCAGTTTAGAAATTTTTGTTCCGCATTTTGGCCGCGTTTCGATGGCCAGGGCGCTGCCATAACCCTTCAGTAGTGGATGCTTGGACATATATATGAAGGACTTTCTTGCTCGACATGATAGTATGCTATCTGGTTTCTCCTTATCTTAACATGTACACTTATTGTCTCTCTATTACATGTTGATAAAACCCTTAGGATGAGTAATTGACTAACAGAATTATGATGCAGATCATACTAGTGGGGACATGGGTAGTCGGTAAGTACATCCTGAGATTGTTCCTAGTCGTAGGAGTATCGAGATAGGGTATCGATACTCCAGAGTAGACTAGCGTATACGCTTCTCGACCCATATGATGGGCGATGGATGATCCACATCCATTGGTGTTTGACATCAGAGAAGGTATACGGGTTCTCAGTGGAGACTGGGTACACTGGACGGACTCGCCGAGAACTCCTAGATGGTATTATACCTATCGTCGGATAGAAGTTCTCTGGTGACACTGGTACAGGTTAGTCTGTCGACCCGAGATCGTCATAGAGTCTTGTGTGATTCCCACTGTGCTTTGATTTCCACCATACCACGGTCAAGAGATCCTGCAAAAAAGTGGTTTTTGGGTACAGTCCCGAGTCACATAGAGACAATGAGCGATAGGAGGGGATTCATCTCTCCCGGTATTGGGAGTTGATGTTGCGCTATGCTCAATTGGCCATAACATGAAATCTCTGGCCAGGGTTGCTGAGATTTACTGGTAAGTGTTACCAGTAGTTTCTCGAACCGTTATGGACCTTGCATCGGCATGACTTATCAGGCTATTGGGGTTTGACGTTATACCACCCTCAGGCTGTGATATGCGACATATCTGATAAAGAGGCCGGACTGTACGGTAGTGTTACTGATTGGATTCGCAGGGGTATGAGCAGGCTTGCTTGTTGATCTTCTGATCGCTCAATACCCGGGTGGTCGTTACGTTTAGCAGACCACTTTCGGCTTGTGGGTGTTTGATATGATCATCACCTACTGCCGGCGTATTGACGAGTTTTTAGAGTCCTACATAGAGGTTTTCTGGTTCATGCGAAATGGAGTAGGAGCACATATGTGATATGTGCGGGACCGAGATTAATGTGCGTATGTGATACCGCATTCCATTCCTCGCGATTTGTGATATCGGTCGGTTATATGAGATATAGCCGGGTTATCGGATCAAGTGTTGATTCAATAAGTTGATTCATATGATATTAGTCGGTTGTATGTGATATAGCCGGATTATTAAATCAAGTGTTGATTTGATAATTTAATGTATAATTATATATTTGATATATTAACTTACATTAACTAATATTTTCTCACTAAGTATTCTTTTTCTCACTTGTGTGCATATAGTATATATGTGATATATATTAATGTACATTTTGTTTGTGCCATGCTTGATGCCACATCCTACATGGGTGTGTGAGACTTATACCATGCTTGATTTAATGTATGGTTTTTATTTATCTAAGTAATTCAAAAATAGATGGATTTTTATCATGGTTACAAGCTTGTAGAAGCTTGTAGAAATGTTGACCAAGTCCACTCTTTTGTTTCACTTGTAAATATTTATTAACCTAACCATTAAACCTCACCCATGATCAAGTCTCTACATGAGTTAGTGCATGACACTAACTCACCCATGGTTTACATTCTCACCTCATGAGTTTCATTTGTTCACTCACTTCATCTTCTTCCCCATAAAAAGCTTGCTAGTTTTTTCCAAGGTGAGAAAATATTGAGAGAAAAAGAAAACTAAAGAGAGCTCATTTCCTACTTCATCATCCTCTATTATTAGACATTTAGTTTAGGGTGTTTGCTTCACTAAACCCTAATTTAGTGAAGAGGTAGCATGAGCTTGAGTCTTCTCGATGTAGATCATTTTCGGCCTCGAAGACTTCGAGCAAGTTTGCATCTTTCACCTTGTGGATCCTCTCAAGAGTTCGGGAGATCATTACTCGCAGCGAATGGACTTCTACACGGAGAATTTGAAGTGAAGGACCGGTCTACAAAGGTTGTATTCCGCATTCACTTAGTTGTAAAGTTGTTTACATATCGTTTTTGTTTAAAACTCTAGTTAAGATTCTAGGGTTAGGGTTCATTAGAACGGCAAAAATTTGAAAACGGCATGGAAGATGGCTCCCGAAACTTTGCTGCCGCGCTAGGTAACCCTACAGGGGAAACGAAAAATGGAATTAAAATTTCATAGATCCTCAAAGATCGGAGGAGAAATTCCCGATTTTTGAAGACATTAGGGTATACTACTAAAAAATTATGCCTTTTTAGATCTCTAAGAAATCAGTTACAGAAAAGAGCAAAACTCTTGCGGTGGATTTAAAATCCAGAAAAATTAGAAAAAGGGGCTTCTTGTTCCTAAGAGATAAGTGTAGTTCAAGATCTTTACCCAAAAGAGTCTTTTTAACAGAGTTTAACTCTAAAATTTCAACGGGCAGAGAACTAAGCACTGAGAAGAGAATTAAATTCTCAAGAAAAAGACTAGGGAAGAAGACGAAGGAACAGTGGCTATCTCAAGAGCTAAGCCTTTATTTATAAGACGTGATAGAGAGCGATTCATCTCTCCGTTCTCCTAGGCATTCCAACGGCTATAAAAGTGGACAGCGTTGCACTCACGTGTAAGTCACGTGAGAGCAACACTGTAGGGGCATTTGTTTCCTTATAAAAGGAAAAAGAAAAAAGAAGAAGAAAAGAAGATGAAAGAAAGAAAGGGAAAACTTCTCACTAAACAATCCCCACGTGTTAAACAAAGCCTCACGTGTTAAACACATGAGGGCACCTCGTTACGTAGAATTAAATTCTATTTAATGAACCGATGGATCAAGGATCCAACGGTGATTAAATATAGAATTAAATTCTAATAGGAAGAATATTTTCTGGTAGACAGAGAGTTAATGGATCAAAGATCCAAAATATTTTCTATATCTTTCTAAACAAAGAATCTGTTAAATTAAATACCCTTGGATTAAAAATCCAATGGTGATTAAGATGTCACCGCTCGATAGAATTTTATTCTATATATGGGAGAATATCCCCAATCTTGTTAAAAACAAGAACAATATCTTCTGTAAAACAGAAGTCCTTGGATCAAAAATCCAACGGTGGGTAAAATTCCCCAAATCAATTCTGAGACCAATTAAATCAATTGGGATCTCTCAATGAGAGATTTTCTCAGAATTAAACAAGTTTCTTTCCACTATATAAAAAAACCCAAGACTTCAAGTCTCAAAGGGAGGAGGAAAAAAAGGAGGAAAAAAGAACTCCCTAGAGGCTTAAAAATAAGAATATATAGTGAGTTTTGGAGGAACATGAGAATTTAATTCTCAAAAGAAAGACTTGCTTCCATGAAACATTAGGTAAAAAGAAAAACACTTTTCATTTGCCTCTCTAAGGGTTTAACCCTTGGTGCAAGAATTTAGTTCTTCCTATTGCTGAGATCTGCAGAAACAGATCTCCCCACAAGTTGAGAATTTAATTCTCGTCGGGAAGATTCTGTCATGCAGATTTAAAACCTAGGGGAAAGAATTGAGTTCAAAGAATTTGATTCTTACAAAACATATGGAAATTTAATTCCTCTGAAAACTAGGGTTTAACTATATAAAAAGAATTTAATTCTTGTAAAACAAGAGACATGAGATCCTCCAAATTCTAGGGTCATTAACATAAGATCAAAATCTCCAAACACTTAGAAGGAAAGACTGATGATTCATTAGCGTTTAAACACTATAACGAGGACCGCACGTGTTTCCCACGCGAGCGTTTAAAAGAAGAACAAGAAGTGCCTCCTAGGGCAATCACGTGTTTTGCACGCGATCTCCAATCAAGTGCTCAGCGCTTATATAAAAAGGGTGGGGATAAAACCCAAAAGGCAATACCCAACTTTGGGGCGCCTCACGTGTTCACACGTGAGCGCCACAAGAACCAAGTGCTTAGCACTTATATGCAAAAAGGGAATAAAACCTAAAGAACAATGCCCACTTTGGGATGTCTCACGTGATTCACACGTGAGCGCCTCCAAAGTTCAGTGTTTAACACTGGTCTAATACTTCACGCGGGATACACGTGAGTACTACATTTACCGGTGCTTAGCACTACAAGGGTAAATATGGAGACCCAAACCTAGTCACAAATTGGCTAAGTCTTTCCGAGGTCAAAACTTCTTTGATCTCCAAATCGACCGAGCCTCTGAGCTCATATTTTCCCAAACTGATTTTAGTTCCAAATATGACTATTGATCTTCCAACTGATGATATCCAAAACGATACTCATCCCACATCCTCCTGAGGAAATCTTAGTCTTAAAATATGACTAATGATTTCCGGGTTTACCACTAACTCCTTTTTTCCTCAAAATACGGGAATTGGTTCAAGGGTACATTTCGCCACACCTCTAAACCACGTCGTTATAATTCCTCAACGTCTTCAGAGAGTTGGCGGGTCCCAACAACCAATAGCTTTTTGGTGCACTTCCAAACTGATGTGCACACCTCAAATTAGACTTCACCCCAAAATGGGTGCATCCCAAATCATCGTTGTTCAGCCCGTCACGTAACAAATACACGTGCATGCAAAATGGTAATCAACAGACCGAAACGTTCTTAAACTAACCATTGCCTCCAAAATGGCAACAACGGACCGAAACGTCCTTAAACTAAAATCTCACCTCCTTAAACTAAAACCTCACCCCAACGGACCGAGATGTCCTTAAACTAACCGTTACCTCAAAAATGGAAACAATGGACCGAAATGTCCTTAAACTAAGACAACAGATCCCAAATGCTCTCTTGTTGGATCTGAAACAAAAATGATCCTAAAATCTTGTTAAGTAAATCTTAGTCTCAAATTAGACTAACGTATCCTTAACAAAAAACCAATCGAGCCCTCAAATGCTCACATACGTTTAAGTCGATCTTAATCCCAAAATAGATTAACGTTCCTTAAATAAAAACCCCAAATCTAAAATATACGGATTTAGACTAATTCACGCCCTACGGGCGATAACATAAATTAATCTCCGTATACAATCCATGGGCAATCCAAACAAACAAAAACACACATGATACGAAGTGATTTTCCGGAGCAGGAGAAAGTAATTATCGCTAAGCGTTAACGTAATTAACTGTGGGGGCTTGTGCCTGCAGGGAAGAGCGTCCCCACAATCAGAAACCCATCGCAAACGAGGGGAAATCTGACGAAATCCGCTACAACGACCGCATCCGTCCATACCTCCGATATACGGTGCCATAAATCAACTTGGCATTTTCGGAGAGGTGGACAGATAAATCTAAATAGTATCTGCCCCCAAATTCAGGCCAGACGTCCTAACGTCCTGGTCGTGTCTTTCGGCGGAGAACAGGCATTCCAAGGCCATGGGCTTCACAGATGCAAATTGGGCAGGGTCTCCTGATGATTGGAGGTCGACCACTAATTTCTTCATGTTGTTCTCCGTATCTTGAGGTACCTAAAGGGTGCCCCTGGGAAATGTATCGTCTATAAGGATTATGGGCATTCCAAGACCACAGGCTTCACAGATGCAGATTGGGCAGGGTCTCCCGATGATTGGAGGTCAACCACTGATTTCTGTGTGTTTATTGGAGGAAATTTGGTTTTTTGGAAAAGTAAAAAAACAAAGTGTGGTCTCTAGATCCAGTACAGAGTCGGAGTAGAGCCATGGCAAACACCACAAGTGAGTTGGTATGGATTGGATTTCTATTTACAGAGCTTGGATATGGTCCTGCTGCACCTATGAAGCTATACTGTGATAACAAAGCTGCGATTTATATTACGAACAACCCTGTTTTCTATGAACAAACAAAACATATTGAAGTTTATTATCACTTCGTTCGTGAAAAGGTTGAGGATAGAGTCATTAATACAATTCATATGAGTTTGTTGAACCAACTTGCCGATTTGTTCGCTAAACCTCATGGGAGATCACGTGTGCATTTTATTTGTGACAAGTTATGCATATGTGATATATATGTTCCAACTTGAGGAGTGCTAGAATAAATAATGTAATGGACGGTTGTGATGAAGTTGTGATGAAGGGTATATTTGTAATAAGCAGTTGCCTATATATAAAAGGTTGATGAGAAAGAGGCAACCTAATCATCATATTTTTATTCCTAAATCTCTTTCAATAGAAACTAAAGAGAAAGGTGCATAAAAATCAACGGCACATGAAAAAAGACTAATATACCTTTTTTTTTAACTTGTCCGTAGCCTAACCCACACACACGACAGACCCACGCACACAGCACACAAAACACACACACTAGGGTCCTACGAATTTGCCCCGAAAGCGTTAAATTGTGGATACTTCTACTCTTGGGACCGCACTCTCACTAGGAGGAGAAGTGTCATACCAAGTGAGCTATTGCTTATTGGTAAAGGACTAATATACTTGTTTAACATATTTCGGAGTTCTTTGGCATGGTATTTGCTAACTTGCCATATACATTTCAGATATCCATTTAAAATGATCCTAGGGAGCTTTCTGATCCACAAGGACAAGCTTTAAGCTTCTCATAGTGAAAAAGTTTGGCGGTTTGACATCAGAACTTTAAGCATAGTAATTTTTTTCCTTCTTCTGTTAACAGTGGTATGAAATGTGCATAAGATTTTGCTTGGAGGAATAAATCTTCAATTCATAGTTGTAAAAACTGTCGTATCCCGCGATGATCCTCTTGACGGCGAAGAAATCACGTAGGCGCAGCCCAATGAACAGATAATATAGTGTAGCGGAACTGAAATAGAATCCGGCGTTTCAGAATCGAATGAAAAAGATATAACCGGGGGCTAATCAAACTACTCAGAAAAGAGCACACCTAGCAACTGGTAAAACAAGATATACCCAGGCCCTCAACAGGACCTGTTCCTGCGACCGCGACGTGAAACTTCCACCAGAAAGAATTACACGACATTCTACAAGCTCTCCCACTCACTACAAAAAGAACACTCACAAAGGGAAACACTCAAAACAAAGAGCAGCTCAAACAAAAGAAGAGAAGATAGCAGAACAACTCTCCAAACAAACTTTTCAACTCTCTCGGTAATTTCCCTCTCAAAGTTCCCTGGAGGATGAAGCTCTCACACTTCACTGCATCTTAAGGAAGGAATGAAGCAATCTTCCCTTCCGTAGACAAACCTTTTGCCCAATTGCAACACCCACAGCAAACCTACGTGTCCTTTTCTCCCTAGCATTAAACGTGCTAGTCTCTTGCACATGGCCGGCTGGATGCATATGCAAGAGGATGGTTTTCACATAGACATGGGCTGCTTAATTTTTAGTCAAAAAGAAATGGGAGTAGGTTGTCTTCAAGTTACAATTTTCAACATTCATGCAGCTGCCTAAATATATTGGGCTCTGAAATATATATTTTTCATTTATTTTTATCGAGCCATAGGAAGGAAAGCCTTATTTAACCTTTTGTTCACGGCACTTGGACAATTTCTAGAAAGTGTTATAAGAATTACGTATCCATGCGCAGCGGAAATTCAAGACCGTTATTTTAGGTTATATTGAAAAAGAACCATCCGACGGATACCAAATCAGAAAAGAACACACTAACAAAAATACACAAGATTTACCCAGGTTTAGCGCAACCTTGCACCTAATCCTACAAACTGTGACGAGAACTTCTACTATGAGAAAGAATTATAAGAGATTACACCGACTTCTCATCCTCCTTTATAAAGAAATACCCTCTTACAAAACCTCTTTCTATCCTGACCATGCTTGGACGCCCTCTCACATTCTAATCAAACCCTAAGTTATTAGAGAATTATGGATCACTCAAAACCTAGAGCAAGACTCATATTTATAGGGTAAATAAATGGTAGGAGATAAATCCATATTTAAACTAGAGCTAAATATGAATTTAATTTAGAGATTAGATTTAAATCCAAACTAAAAAGATTAGATTTAAATCCTAACCAATCCCCAATAAATTCTGAATTTATATCGAATTCAACAATCTCCACATTAATTCAAAGGCATCGTAATCTCTTTACTTTCTCAACATCTTTGAACTTTGTTCTCATCGTCTTGTGCCCAAAAGGCACCTCAACAATCTACTAGGCAAAACCTGAATTTGGACCGGAACTATCTCAGAAACACATCTGCCGGAATATCCATGGTACCAATCTTCGTAAACAACATTACCTTTTCCGCGGGCTCCAGGAAGAACACCTTCACCTCCTTTGGAACTCCCAAATTCAACAACCTCCGTAAATAGATGACCTTCTTAATTGCCTCCATGGTAGTTATCAAATCTACCTCCATTGTTGAAAACGGATAATGGACTAAAGGGTCAATCTCCATGATACTGCATTCGTGCCCAACATGTAACCCATCATCGATCTCCATTTGCTCCTATCACCTGCATATACTTCCATGATACATCCATCCACACTGCCTCTGCTGAATGACGAGCCGAACCCTTCACTATCTCTCAAATATATCAAGATCCACTCTATAGCCTGCCAATGCTCTCTGCTCTGAATAGTCAGGTATTTGCTGACTGCTCCAACTGCCTGTGCAATACTCGGCCGCCTACATCCCACACCAACATCTGCACTTGCATATGACACTAAAGATACATAATCTCTGTCTACATCTGATCTTGGTGATAACATCACTAAAAGCCTAAAGTGCACCTTTAAGTGAGAAGACACGGGTCGAGTCATCTCAATCACATACCAAGCTAGAACCGATGCAACTCCCCATTCATGACACTCCCCATGCCACGAATCAAACATGCAGTCTTTCTATCGAACTACCGATCCCCCTGCCTTAAAGACTCATCCCTACCTTAAAGGCTCTACACCACTAGATCTATTGGACCCTCCACCTGAATCGAAGTACCGACTACCTCATCTCTCGTAATCTAGACTGGGGCTTCGAACTCCACCTCTCTTGGCAGCATACATGTTCTCCGATCACCATCTGACCGAGTCTATCTTCTTCGAAATATCGCAAACTCAACGAATGTCACTTGGCTGATTACTCCACTCTGGGTCCCATAACACCATGACATGTACCCTTTTGCTCCGCCTCCAAAGCTGACAAAAGAACATCTCTCGATCCTCGACTCGTCAATGTATCGAATTCCACGAAACCCTAAGTAATCTCTAACCGCTCCAGTCCATAATACCTCGAGAATTCTAATATCTATTACTATCGATGGTGACCAATCGATGAGGTTGCAAGGAAGCCGGCTATACAGAACTATGAAATCTCAATAACACCCAGATTCAGTCATGTTTGCACGGCAAGCAAAATCATAAAACTCCTAGAAATAAATATGTATTTCACAAGCCTTCAATACTCCTCGAAATAAATAGATGGCAGCAAGCAGGATTATATCAACAACCACAAAGATTAAATTTATACGGAAATATTGAATGTCAATAATATCAAAATGTAGTAATTTTCCGACAGAAAAAAACTATAAAACTCACAGAAATAAAAATGTTCTTCAAGCCTCAAATAGTACTGTATTAAAGTACCTCAATTGTCTTGCAATATTCACCATCTGACCAGCTATCCTCATCCATGACCTTATCTTGTGGTCAGTTTGGGACCATTCCGACAGCTGCAGTAGAGGAACCACAACTACTCTTTTGATTTTAGCCTCTGCGCAAGCTTTAAGTACATAAGAAATATTTATGTATCCCAATGAACCATATCCAAAATTGTGAATCAACGAAGTCGACATAGCGTATCATGTGTCCATGCTATTTAAAGTGGCATAAATAAAGGTGTAGATGGCTATAGATTTGCTAAAAACCATAAAAACCTAGCCCGCTTTACCTGTGTTATAAACAAATAACAAAGACAACTAGAAACATGCACCGACAGAAGACTCGCCTCGGGGTTGGGCACGTTGGTTGAGGGAACGGGGCAAGCAACATGGAAAATATTAGTGACAAATGTCCAAGACAGAGCCGGACGTCTGAAGAAGACGTAGCACACGTCTGCCAAAATAACATAGCGGAGGAAGACATCTGAAGACGCGCCAGACGTCTGCAACAAGTCAGTCAAATAACAGAGCGGACATCTCAAGAAGAATCTTCAGACGTCTAGTCACGAGTCTTCAGCAAAAATAGAGAGCGTGCGGACGTCTAAAGAATACTATTCAGACGTCTGTGCAATACGAGCGCAGCTGTTGCGGATCTCAAGCAAGTGAATCAAATCTGGAGTTGCCAAATTAGTTGTAGCAAATTAGGAAAAATCTTATTTGATTTTATTTTCTTTTATTTTATCACTATGTAATTGTAAACATATATATTTTGAAAATACTCAATACCGGCAATCAAGTTCAAAACCCTAATAACAAAGTTCTTATATGGTATTAGAGCTGTGCGATTAAAAGCTCAATTTTTTATCCATGGCTTCCTCTAAAAATTCAATCTCCATCGTCTCCAAATTCCTTTTTCCAACAAAAGTTACCTACACAAACTTCATTGTATGGAGATCCCAAATTTAATCGGCCATGATCTCCTTAGTCATATCGACGGCTCCAAATCTCCTCCGAGAACTATCACTAACGTCAATGACAATACCAAGCGTATTGAAAATCCAAATTACCATCAATGGTACCATCAGGATCAACTCATTCTCAACGCTATTCTCGGCGGCTATGTCGGAACGATCCATCCCCACATCTCCTATGTTTCCTCATCCAAGAAAGCAGGGGATCGACTTGTCATTCTCCTTTCGAACAAATCTCATTTACGAGTTATGTTGCTCAAGAAACGCCTCATCAACAATCAACGCGGCTCGCGATCTATAAGTGAGCACCTATAAGAGATGTGATCTATCTCCGATGATCTTTCTCGCCGACATCCTCTTTCCGAAGATGACCTTGCTCTCCACATCTTTGCTGGCCTCGGACATGAATTCAAAGAAGTTGCAGCTGCTATCTGAGTCCATGGTAACACCATCACCTTTGACGAGCTCTATGACAAACTCATAGACTATGGACACCATCAGAAGAAAGAAGACACGAGCTCGTATATCTTTCGTAACTGCCATCTATGCCAACCAACTCAATCGCTCCTCTTATCGCCTTCCGCATAATGTGGAAGCGACTCCTACAATCGCAGTAACAACTACGCTCGCAGCAGCAGCAACTAGTATTTCGCCGCACGCAACAACTCGCCCCGCTCCAACTCCTACTGCAACTTTTGCAAGCGTCCCGGTCACAACACCAAAGACCGTCGCCAACTCGCTCGTTTCCTTCGTTAGAACGCCGTGCAAATCAACCACCGCAACATCCTTCGCCGACCCTCTCTCAACATGTAGCAAACAACACAAATGCCAATCGGCCCACTCTTTCCTCCTGAATATTAGACGCCGATGCTTCTCATCACATTACATCCGATGTTGGGACTTTTCACAGCTACACTGATTACGGTGGCCCCAATAAGATCAACATAGGTGAAGTTTCATATTTGAAAACTTCTCACATCGGTAAAACAAAACTGCACTCTCTCTAAAAACTCTTTTCTTTTAGATAATGTTCTATATGCACCATCTATTATATAAAACTTAATTTCCATCACCAAATTTTGCAAATCAAATACAGTCTCACTTGAGTTTTTCTCCCTCCCATTTTTTAGTGAATGATCATTGCACGGGGGCGCCTCTTCTTTGTGGGGATAGGAATAATGATATCTACTACCTCACACGCTTCATCCAACCTCAAATTCACGCTATATCCAAATCAGAAATAAGTGTGTGGCGATGTCGTCTTAGTCATCCCTACAGTCGAATACTTCAGTCCATTGTTATTAGGAGCCATAAATTATGTCTAATGTCTCTATAGTTAATAATTTTCAATATAACTCATGTGATTGCAATAAAATTCATAAACTTCCCTTTTCTGAAAATCCACTCCGTACTTCTAAACCCTTGCAATTAATCTGCACTGATATTTGGGGACCCACTGAATTGTTGTATGATGGTTTTTGTTATTATGTAATATTTGTTGATCATTACACAAAATACATATGGTTGTATCCTATGAAACGTAAATCTAATGTTGTCACTATCTTCCCCCAATTTAAAAACTTATCGAAACATATTTTCAATTACCGCTAATATCCATATACTCTGATAATGGCGGCGAATACACATCTCTTGCATCCATTCTCACCTCTTATGGTGTCTTATCTCATCACTCCTCTACACACACATGAACACAATGGTACATCAGAACGTCGCCATCGTCATGTTGTGGAAACCGGTTTTATACTCTTACATAAGGCATCTCCTTCCTCTAACTATTGGAGTCATGCTTTTCAAACAATTGTCTATCTTATAAATCGTCTTCCTACACCGGTTCTTAATTTCCAATCTCCATTTGAAAAATTCTTTCAACAGCTACCAAACTACAACCGCCTCAAAATTTTCGGATGTCTTTGGTATCCCTGACTAAGACCATACACTTTCTCCAAACTTCAACTTAGATCCACTCGCTGCATTTTTCTAGATTATTCAACATCTCAATCGGCCTATAAATGTCTAGATCCCATCACCTACAAGGTTTACACTTCTCTTCATGTAAAATTTGTTGGATATTGTGCCCTCAAGATAATTAGTGTGATCGCAAGTAGGCGATTATGATAATTGAGGAAGGACCTATACAGGTATAACAGTCTTACTCGAGATGATCGTATGCTATCTGGTTTGTCTTCATCATTGATGAAGCCTGTAGGATTGTTGCTTGACAACCAGTATTATGATGGCAATCATATATGTGGGAGCTGGTTTGTCCATAAGCACATCTTTAAATATCCCTAGTCGTGGGAGTATTGAGACTGGGTATCGATATTCCGGAGTAGACTAGTGTATACGTTTCTAAACCCCGACGAAGGGCGGTGACCAGTCTCACAAGCCATTGGTGTTGTGTCACCTATGATAGTATACAGGTGCTCACTGGAGGTGAGTACACCGGACGGACTCGCCGAGAACTTCTAGATGGTATTATATCTATCGTCAGATGGAAGTTCTCAGGTGGCATGAGTACATATTGGTACTTTGACCTAAGATCGTCATTTATCTCGTGTGAGTTTCCACTGTACCTTGATTACTACCCTACCACAGCTCAAAGGAGTCGTGCAAACAGATTTTAGTTGGATTCAGTCTCGAGCTACATGGAGGCAGTGGTCAATTGTCATGGATTCATCTCTCCTGGTATTAGGAGTCGATGTCGCGCTGTGTTCAGTTAGCTATCACCAGAAATCCGTGGCCACGGTGGTGAGATTTACTGATAGTTGATTAGTAGTATCTCTTTTGGTGATGAGCTTGACTCAGACACGACTTACCGGATTAGTAGAAGTCTGACGTTATCCACCCCCTAGACCCGATATGTGATACTCTTTGACGAAGAGACCGGACTGTATAGAGATTGTCACATTCAGACTCAATAGGGTAAAGACGTACTTGATTGTCGACCCCTCTTTCGACAAGTACCTGGGTAGCCGTTACGTACAGCTAGTGTTGCTGACGTGCTTGTGGTTAAATCCACTACCAGCGTATTGTCGAGTCTTTAAAGTCCCACACAGAAGCTTTTCCCGGTTCAGGCGATAGATATAGGAGCCATACGTCGGTACGTGTAGGGGTCCAATTAAATACGTGTACGGGCTATATGGACTTTAATCGGACGGTTGATTATACTAGCCGGCTTAAGATTAAGCCGGATTATTAAATCAAGTTTTGATTTAATAATTTATATATGTATTTTGATACATATATTTTAATATTATTGTTCACTATTCATTTTCTCTCTTTGGTTCTATCCATATTTTTATACAGATACGTGTATATGTAGCGATACATATCCCAGGTGAAGTATTCCGTATTTATACGGGAATACTTCTAGAAGGACACCTCATATTTGTTTTTTCTTTTTAGAAAAACAAATGAGAAAATGAGGTGGAGATGAGGTGGCATGATCATGTAGAGAGGTATGGCTTGGTGTGATCATTTATGGTCATTTATTGGTTCACTATTGAACAATGGTTGATTATGGTAACTTTTGTATCATCATTCCAAATTCTATGCTTCATGTTTTATGGTGGAGAAATATACTTAGCCATTTTTTCTCTTCTCCTTCTTCTTCCTCTTGCTCATTTGAGCTTGAGAAAATAAAAGAAAATTTTTAGTGAAAAATCCTGCATCATCCACCATCCATCCCTAAAAAGTTTGGATCGTCGGTGGGAGCCTCTTCCGGTTTCTCTCGGGTAGATCTTGTTCGGTGAGGGTGGTCAATTTTCAAGCGCGATCTCGGCGGCTACGAGCTTGAAGGGGTCTTCCACAATTGGGTGGACACGCGTCGAAGTTTGTATTTTCTGCACCATTGCATTTCTAGTTTGCTAGTTTAAGATTTTGGATCGATTTCTTGGGTTAAGGGTGTTTGGTACTTGCAAAAAGTTTTTATTTTCGCTTCTGCCTCGGTCGCGGCTTCCACGGCGCAGGCACCGAACCCCAACATGGTATCAGAGCCACTCCATAAAGCTTAACTAGTTAGTTTGCACTTATTTAGAGTTTCGATCGACGGATTTTTCCGAATCTCATTTCCAAATCCATGCCCGTTGTTCGAATTTTAAAGTTATTCAAAAAATTGTTCAGGTTGCATTAAAATTATGTGCAGGCAAATATAGAGACCAGAAAGAAATTTGGGCACATAAACTCAAAATTAGACCGCTGATCTGCCGCCGAATGTGCCATTTGGCCGCGGTTCCGAGGTCTAATTTTGGTCGTTGTGCCCCAAATTTTTTTCTGGTGCTCTATATTATAGAAATGTAATTTTTGGAATATTTGGTTTTGGCCCAAATTTGTTTAAGTACTGGTTTGTACTTGGGGCCAATGCGGAAAGTTTTAATCGATCGAAATTTTGAATTCGTGGTTTTCAGTGTATTTGTTAGTTTCTGCGACCGTGAATATCATAGCGCGGTATAATCCGAATGGTTGCTATTTGTACAATCAGACGGGTTTACGAACATGATATTCGCGTTGATATTCTGTGTTGCACTGATGTTATGAATGGATTGTCGTGATGGATAGTCTTGTGTGCGATATTATATGTACAGTTCAGATTCATTTTTATATTCATTATTGCGGGGCGAGCATCCGACATGTGGACTGTCGTTTCTACCAGTTTGTATATTCTTTTATTGTGGCACGACTGGGTTAAGGTCGATGTCACCATTTGTATATATATTTTTCTTTTCTGTACTAGGATTACCTTACGGAGGAGTGCTCGAATAACCTGATTCTAGAGGGTAACGGGCCCGCATCTCATGGCATTGAGACCAGGGGGTCTTACTCTAGAATTAGCGGGCTATTCGCCGCACTCGTATGGTGTATAGGTTGACCCACGGAGAGGTGCTCAAGTTACCGGATTCCGTGAAGTGCCGGGTGGCCCATTCACTTTGTTGATTGGGGTTGCCTCACTTCCGGGATTGGTGGGTAACTTGCCGCAATCGTAGGGGCCTAAGTTCTTCATTGCACTGGCTATCCATACGACCAGAGAACATCGCGTCTCATTTATGGCTCAAATGAAATGCGGGGCTCCTAGATTATCCGCTATTTCATACTGTTGTTCGCATGCCTGTGATGAATTTTATCTGCCTGTGATGACTATTATCTGCCTGCGATGTTGATATATATATATATATATATATATATATAGTAAATGCTTTTATATGTTTTGCATCCGCGCTAGTCCTGCCCCCGTTCTGTCGTTAGTTAAGTAACCTAACGGTGCATAACGGAGCCCCGTGGCGAATACGGATGGCATATAAATAGCATATTATTTTGGTTATTTTTTATGGCTTGGAAACTTAAAATGATGGGAACGCATTATTTGAATAATGCAAGGAAAATAAACATAAATGATGTTGTCGGAACCAATTTAAAACTACTCGGGTTTTTTCAAAACTCATGGTCGTATTATTTTTCTTTGCATAAAGGTATTCGGTTAGAAATATCCCGCACCTCATTCTATGAGGGAAGAGCATTGATCCCTTCATTGGGTGTTCGCTCTTAAGCAAAGTTTATGTTACTAGTTTTAAAAAGCGGAGCTTAAACCACTCTATTTCAAAGCCACTCAAGTTCCTTCAACGATATAAGTTCATTACATTAAAGGTTTTTTGCCGAAAACCATCTGTAGCTCTCCGTCATTTCAGATTAGTATTACATAGTATTCGTGCTACGTTTGTCTTTGCTATTCGCCGAGACGTCATGTGCGGTAGCTCTTTAATACTTTTCTGTCGCAAGAATATGTGGATTGGTTGGGACAATCGTACGACGTTGCTGATTATTCGTCAAGGGTCGTGCGGGTGGGTTTAACGCAATCAAGATAATGACTGGTTGAACTTGACTATGACCCTTGATTTGTTGATTATTCGTCAAGGTCCTTGGGTCCTAGGGAAAAACCATATCGGGAGTTTCAAACATACGGGAAACATGCCAGTCATGCGCATGCCTTCTGAAGTGTGGTGACTTGAGTGGATTCCGTCAGGTTATCACACGATGATAGTTGGGTCCCGATTCCTACTGATGAGTATGTATTACTCCTCGGGAAATTTTTCACTTCACAATTAACTAACCTCTAGAAAGTGTTAACGAGGTTACGCCTCTGCGGAAATGGAGTTATTAATTGGGTCCGTGTGAAAACACGGGGGACCTCTCTCGGAATACTAACACTGGCCTGGCTGAACGGTTAGCGAACTTGTAAATTGTAAATGATCCCAACTAGTTCTCCTTTTAGGGTTTGAAAGAGAATTCGAGAATACAGTGGGAGCCATCCTGATTAGATAAATTGATAACCAATCTAATCTTGATAGAGTGCACGCTGAGTGTTTCTTTTCTCTTTCTATGGTACAGCGACCCATGACTTACCTTAAAAACTCATGAACCAAGTTAACCGAAGCTTCTTACACCATTTGGCTTTGGCTTGTCTTGATTCGCGACAAAGTCGCATATATTTCTGCCACTTCTACTTTACCCTTTGCATTTCTTCAGATTGTTGGCTATAGTGCCCCCAAGTCAATTATTGTAATCGCAGGCACGCGATTGTGATAATTGAGGGAGGACCTATACGGGTAGAACAGTCTTACTCAAAATGATAATATGCCATCTGGTTTGTCTTTATCATCATGTACATGCATTATGTGGTATTACCGATCACTATTACATGTGGATAGAGCCCATAGGATACATGCTTGACTACCAGCATTATGATGGCAATCATATACATGGGAGCTGGGTGGTCTATAAGCACATCCTTAAATGTCCCTAGTCGAGAGAGTATCGAGACTGGGCATCGATACTCCGGAGTAGACTAATGTATACTTTTCGAGATCCATACGATGGGCGGTGGCCGGTCTCACAAGCCATTGGTGTCAGTTAGTCACCTAAGATAGTATACAGGTGCTCATTAGGTTATGAGTTACACTGGACGGACTCGCCGGGAACATGCTAGATGGTATTATACCTAATGTTAGATAGCAGTTCTCAGGTGACATGAGTACAGGTTAGTCTATCGACCTGAGATCGTCATTTGTCTTATGTGAGTTCCCACTGTGCTTTGATTACTACCCTACCACGGCTCAAAGGAGTCGTGCAAACAGATTTGAGTTAGGTACAATTCCGAACCATATGGAGGCAGTGAGCAGATCATCGGGGATTCATCTCTCCTGGTATTGGGGGTTGATGTCACGCTGTGCACGGGTGGCCATCACCAGAAATCCTTGGCCAAGGTAGACAAGAATTACTGATTTGGATTAGTAGTTTCTCAGTGGGTGATAGGCTTCACACCGACATGAAATATCGCATTATTAGGGGTCTAACTTTATCCACCCTAGACCCGATATGGGACTCTTAGACGAATAGACCGGACTATATAGAGATTTTCACTGACAGGCTCGGTAAGGGTTCGGATGAGTTTGCTCGTCGGTCTTCCTTTCGCTCAATACTTGGGTAGCCGTTACGTACAGCTAGTGCCGCTGACGTGCTTGTGGTTAAACCCACTGCCAGCGTATTGACGAGTCTTTAGAGTGCCGCACAGAAGGTTTTCCTGGTTCAAGTGAAATGATATAGTAGCCGTATTTTGATACGTGCAAGGTTCCGATCGAATGATTGCACTAGTTACCCGGACTTTCGATCGGCCGATTGATAATACTAGCCGGCACGGGATTAAACCGGATTATTAAATCAGGTATTGATTTAATAATTTACGTATATGTATTTCGATATGTATATTCTAGTATTATGTTCTTTGTGTTATTCTGTCTCTTTTGGGTATTCATATTTTGTTACGAATACAGATATGTATATACATCAGAGTGTAATCCATATTTAGACGGAAAACATTCTAGAAGGTGAACACCTCATTTTGGATAATCCATTTATTTATTTAAATGGAAATGAGATGTAAAGGTGATGAAGAGAGAATGGTAAGAACCATGCTTGAATAATGTTGACAAATGAATTGTTAATTCACTTGTGCAAACTATTCAAGTATGGTTGCAATATGTTTATTGAAAAAAATGGTTTTACAAAACCTTGCTTGATTTTCTCTCACTCGATGGATGGTCATTTTGAAAAAAGACTCTCATCATTTGCTTCTTCTCTCTTCACTATCTTTCTTGAGCTCCTCCTCCTTCTTCTCCATCTTCTACCCTACCATCTCATGTGTTGAGAATCAAGGGTAGAAGAGAGATAGATACACACTTAGAGCTACTCATTGCATCCCTAAGCACTCTAGATTAGCAACCTAGAGTCCATAGTTGCTCCACTAGATTCTCAGTGTGGAGCTAGAGCCATGAGCCATATCTCTCGGGTGGATCATCTTCGACGGAGGAAGACCGGCGGTCAAGCTCGATCAAGGTGACCTCAAGGAGCTAACGAAGAGGGTAGAAGACCGAAGGATACGGATCATTCGGTATAATACTTCTATCACAGTAGATAGACTCTTTTAGATTACTAGTTTCATGTTTGGTTTCGATTCTAGGACGGGTTTTCTAGCGCCAAGTTTTTAAACACCATTTTTGTTTCGCATCGGCCGTGGTAGATGGACATAGCGCTATTGTTAGTTGTATATATGCCCTAGAGGCCATTGTTGTACATACGATGTATATTATGATGGATGCTTGGATATATAGAGAGAGGACTTTCTTGCTCGATATGATAGTATGCTATCTGGTTTCACTTTGTCTTAACATGTTGACTTGTATTGGTTTACTGTCTTACTCTCACATGTTGATAAAGCCCTTGGGATATGTACTTGACTACTAGGACTGTGATGAGATCATACTAGTGGGGCCAGGGTAGTCAACGAGTACATCCTATAACTGTTCCTAGTCGAGGGTGTATCGAGACAGGGCATCGATACATCAGAGTAGACTAGCGTATAAGCATCTTGACCCATATGATGGGCGACGGATGATCCCATATCCATCGATGTTTGACATCAAAGATGGTGTATGGGTGCTCAGTAGAGACTGGGTACACTGAATGAACTCGCCGAGAACTCCTAGATGGTATTATACCTATCGTCAGATAGCAATTCTCCGGTGACACTGGTACAGGTTAGTCTGTAGACTCGAGATCGTCATAGAGTCTTGTGTGATTCCCACTGTGCTTTGATTTCCACCTTACCATGTCCAAGAGGGCGTGCAAAACGGTGGCTTTTGGGTACAGTCCCGAATCACATGGAGGCAATGAGCGATAGGAGGGGTTTCGTCTCTCCCGGTATTGGGGGTTGATATTGCGCTGTGTTCGATTGGCTATAACTGGAAGTCCCTGGCCAGGGCTGTTATGGAGATTTGCTGGTAAGAGTTATCAGTAGTTTCTCGACCAGTTATGAGCCTCACATCGACACGGCTTATCGGTTACTGGGGTTTGACGTTAACCACCCCTAAACTGGATATGCGACATATGAGACGAAGGGACTGGACTGTACGGTAGTGTTACTGATTGGCTCGACGCGAGTTTTGACAGCTTCGCTGGTTTTCTTCTGATCGCTCAATACCCGGATGGCTGTTACGTTTAGCTCACCGCTTGCGGCTTGTGGGTGTTTGATACGATCATCACCTACTGCCGACGTATTGACGAGTCTTAGAGTCCCACACAGGAGTTTCCTAGCTCAGGCGAAACGATGTGGTGTGCATATGAGATATGCGTGGGGACCCGATTGAATACGACTATGTGATACCGTATGTTGATCGGGCGTTTTTCTATTAGTTGGGTCGTATGTGATATGACCGGATTGTTAAATCAATTATTGATTTAACATTTGACTTTTAGTTTTATTCTTTATTCAAATCCTTTTACTTAAAGAAGATGTATGCATGTATGTATGCGCATGTTGATGTGCATGTATGCACATGTTGATGTGCATGGACATATACATGCATAGTGTCATGGTTGATGATACAACATTGGTGGCAATATAAGACTTACATGGTTCAATACACACACACACACACACACACACCCCTATACATATATTTTTATTTGGAAATAAAAGGGCAAATGGAAATTAAATCATTAATAGTTTTTTCCACACACTTCTTTGCTTTGACCTTGGTTAAACCCTTGGTTTAGTTTCCATTTGGACTTTAACCCAAATAGAAAATATCTAGATATTATTTGAACCATGGTTTGTAATGACAAATAGAAAATATATATACTATCTTTTCTATTTTTTTCATTAAGTTTGATCATTATCTTTTGACAAGAACTTTAGCCATCATTATCATCTTCTTCCTCATTCTTCAAGCTCTGTTGAGTTTTCCATAGAGTGAGGGTATACAAAAGAAAGGGTTTTTATTAGAGAATACAAATCACATCATCATTCTACACACTCTAGGCTATTTGTGTAGAGTGTTTGCTCTACTTTTTCATGGATCAAGTAAAGCAGGGAACTTTGGGCAAAGGGACTTTGGGTGGATCATCGTGGACTTAGAAGGTTGCTAGCGATCCGTTCTAAACTCTTAAAGGTCCAAGGAGTCAACAAGGGAGGTCTACAAAGGTTATAATCTCAACACTTAGTGATAGAATCTTCTTTGTATGTGATGCAAGTTGTTGTTACCCTAGAAATTCTAGTTTAAAGATTCATGGTTATTTTCTTTGCACCTCTCTGATTTTTAAAGTGGCATGAGTGATACTACCAAACCCTAGACTAGGTGCAAGGGAAACCCAACAGTGGTATCCGAGCCAAGCTAGAATTTTAGTCGATGCTAGATATTACGAAACCGAAATAAATACGGAAAATACGATTTTCTGGAAACCCAAAATCTGCTCTCTGTCGAATTTTAAACGATCTGTAAAAATTTTTTAAACAAGTGCAGAAGCATGTATGTAATACTACTAGAGCACACAAGAAAAATGGAGCCAACCCACCAGATTTTGGCCGAGCCCTAGCCCCCAAAATCCGAGCAGGCCGGCCCCATCATGTCCATTTTGCTCCGTTTTTGTTTTGTGCTCTGGTGTGAAGGTTTTGGGGTTTCAGGTGTTGTTTGCTTAGCCCAATTTTTCATGTGATGATAATTGTGCTTTGGGGATATTTTGTAGTGTTTTGTAGTCGTAAATTTAACATCGTAATGGTAACCTAGGCAATGTTTAACAGTTCAAACGAACTTCGTACTCCACATCATGTACCCCGCTGAAATTTCCAAGTGTTGTGATTTTCCTTAGTTAACTTTATATTCAATAGTCGCCCAAGTATCCTATGGACCCTCTAGAAAAACATAATAAGCTTAACTCGATTCTATGCCCACGGAACCGCGATCGAACCTTCGGCTTTGCCGTAGTTCCGTGGTGTCATAGGTGGGGCGTTGGTTAACTCCTTCTATGACTGGACCATAGACACTGTGGCGCGTTTTTGAGTATTTGTAACTTTGCTCAAGTGTTGAGCTCACGAGGTAATTTGTGAGTGTGTGTTGATTCGATCGAAACGTTAAACATTGTCTTGATATGTAACGTTTTGAAAATCGTTTCGGTGAAATTTCGAAAAAACGGTAAAATAAGGGGGGGTTTCTGTAAAAAGTCAAAATGCAAATATCTTTATTATAAAATTAAATATATATATTCTAGATATGTAATTGCTAGTATTTGGTGTTTATTGAGCCACTGGTGAAATTTCAAATTTTCTGAAAAATTTTCCGAAATTAATTATTTTAATATTATTTTAAGCCGTCACTAATATATTTAATTAGGGAAAATTAAAAATTGGAATGAGTTGAAACAAATTTTGTACATCATAAAACATTAAATAAAATTTTATCATGTGGTTTTTGAAATGAAACCGTTTGCTGTAGGGTTCTTAGGCACTCTCAAGAGGTCTCACAAGGCATCAACCATGCCAATTTCAAATTTTACGGTGCCGAGAAACCCTAGACTACGGATCGTTGCTAGATGTCTAGGCGAATCATGCAACTAGTTAAAAAATTAACTACAAGAACGGAAATACAACCTTTGTAGATCCGGTCCTCCACCTCCAAGGCTCCGTGATGAAGTCCTCTCCGCTGTCCAAATCAAAATCCGGGCTCTAGCGTCGTCTTCAACGGAGAAAGAGCGGGCTAGGTCATCGACGACGTGCCGAAGATGATCTACGTCGAGGCGTCGCTAGATCAAGCTCCAACTTCACCAAGTCTAGAAAACTTGTGAAGGAAACACACTCTACTACTTGGCAAGAGGTAGAGGATGAAGAAATAGGAAGTGGGTTCACTTTAGAATTGGATTTCTCACTCTTTTTCATCAATCACCATTGATGAAGTGAAGCTTTCTTCATTGAAGAAGATGAAGAAGATGAAGATAATTGTTATGATAAGTTTTATAATAAGAATAATAAAATCATTCTTATCATAATCATGAACCATGGTCAAGTGTAGAGAACTAACTAAGGTTTAAGTGAATGGTTAGGGTTAAGCATAAGACAAAATGGTCACTTTAGTCAAAGCTTCATGAAGCTTCAAAGATAAAACAAAACTAGCAACCATTTTCCCTTTTTCTTTCCAAAATAAATAAATAAATAAATAATAAAGAAAAGCAAAACCCTAATCATTAACTTAACCATGGTTTAATCTTTACACTTAACCAAGTTAACATGTATCATCAAACATGATACAATCAAGTGCACAAAAGTATATCACATATACAACTTGTGCAATCCAAGTGAGAAAATCCATATAAAGTGAACCAATACTAGTTAATGCAAAGTAATATATCAAATATATAATTATACATTAAATCATTAAATCAACACTTGTTTCAATGATCTGGTCATGTCGCACATAACCGACTAGTATCCAATGTATCGGCTTATCGAATCAATCCTTAATTCGATAACTAGGTTATATCGCATACAACCTTTCGATACAATCATCGCGAGAATAGAATACGGTATCACATACACACATTATTCTCGGTCCCGCACATATCTCATATGCGCTCCTATTTCGTTTCGCTTGAGCCAGGACACCTCTGTGTAGGACTCTAAAGACTCGTCAATACGCCGGCAGCAGGTGATGATCATATCAAACACCCACAAGCCGCAAGCGGTCTGCTAAACGTAACGGCCACCCGGGTATTGAGCGATCAGAAGATCGACGAGCAAGCCCGCTCACACTCCAGTGAATCCAACCAGTAACACTACCGTACAGTCCGGTCTGTTTGTCTGATATGTCGCATATCTTGCCTAGGGGTGGTAAACGTCAGACCCCAATAGCTTGATAAGTCGTGTCGATACGAGGTCTATAACAGTTCGAGAAACTACAGGTAACACTTACCAGTAAATCTCAGCAACCCTGGCCAGGGATTTCCGGTTATAGCCAATCGAACACAGCGCAACATCAACTCCCTATACCGGGAGAGACGAATCCCCTCGTATCGCTCATTGCCTCCATGTGACTCGGGACTGTACCCAAAAACCACCGTTTTGCACGCCCTCTTGGTCTTGGTAAGGTGGAAATCAAAGCACAGTGGGAACCACACAAGACTCTATGACGATCTCGGGTCAACAGACTACTCTGTACCAGTGTCACCAGAGAACTCCATCTGACGTAAGGTATAATACCATCTGGAAGTTCTCGGCGAGTCCGTCCAGTGTACCCAGTCTGCACTGAGCACCCGTATATCATCTCTGATGTCAAACACCAATGGATATGGGATCATCCATCGCCCATCTATATGGGTCGAGAAGGTATACGCTAGTCTACTCTGGTATATCGATGCCCCATCTCGATACACCCATGACTAGGGACTTTGAAGGATGTACTTACGGACTACCATGTCCCCACTAGTATGATCCGCATCATAGTCCAGGTAGTCAAGTACACATCCTAAGGGCTTTACCAACATGTAACAGAGAGACAATTAGTATACACGTTAAGGTAAAGTTCAACCAGATAGCATACTATCATGTCGAGCAAGAAAGTCCTCCCTATATATGTCCAAGCATCCACTACAATATACATCCAATGTACAGTAATGGCCTCTAGGGCATACATATAACTAACAATCTCCCACTTGCACTAGGGTCATCTGATAGCAGTGGTTGTAGTATCTCATACTCAACCATCCCATAAAAATCTCTCTCTGGGAACAGGCCCTTGTGAGTGGATCCGCTGTGTTGTCCTCTGAGTCTACTCTCCTGACCTCGATCCCCTGGTGATCAACCATCTCCATGATCAGGTGATACTGCCTTAGAATATGTCTGGATCACTGATGGGACCGGCGTTCCTTGGCATAAGCCACAACTCCATTGTCACACAATGGGAGGAACATAGTTCATCTCATGAACCAATATACACCCAAACATCCTCTTTGGTAGCATCTTAAGTAGCGATGTATCCAGCCTTAATCGTCTAGTATGCCACGGTATCTTGCTTGGAACTTTCCAACATACCGTCCCTCCATTGAGGGTAAAGACAATGCCTGTGACTGACATTCAGTCGTCTTTATCACCCTGGAACCCTTCCAGTGATTCTCCCCAGGATCGATTGATACCATCTCACTACAACTAGTGAGTATCCTAACATCCATTTACTTCTATCTCATAGATCAAAACTCAGGATTTAGGAGGTATCACTTTGATCATATGGAGAATCATTGTGATAAGCGGAGATTGATCGATCATAGCATAGGAAACTCATTCCCTATCAAGAGTATGTCATCCACGTACTCTACGAGGATCATCACCATACTCCCTACTACCTTTTTGTATATACAAGGTTCATCTACCATTTTGATGATGTCAAACTGTTTGACTACTACATCAAAACAGATGTTCCAACTCCGCGATACCTGCTTTATCTTATAAAGCATCTTGTACACGTTTCCGCTGCTCCCACTGTCTACGAAGCCCTCTGGCTGTGTACTTATAGACGTTCTCTTCTAAAACATCATTTAGAAAAGCAGTCATGGCACCCAACCGCCAGATATCGTAGTTATGGTATGTAGCCGTGGAAAGTAGGATCTGGATGGACTTAAGCATAGCTGCTTGAAAAGGTTTCATCATTATCCACGCCTGGTCGATGACGAAAAGCTTTAACAAGTCTAGCTTTGAAAGTCTCAACTTTTCCAAGTACACCAAGTAATCTTCTCAAGATATACTTGCTCCTGATGGGGATTTAACCCTTCAGTTATAGCAACTAAAGTCCATACTTTGTTGGTGTACATGGATTCCATCTCAGATCGCTAAGCATCCAGCCATTCTTACAGAGTCCCACTCCTGATGGCCAGCTCGAAACTAGTTGGGTCATCATCTCATGATGCATTCCTCGCTCCCACTGTCATAGAGAAACCGAAGTATCTCTCAGGTGGGTGAGGAACCCTACTAGATCGGCGGAGAGGCTGAGGTTCGTTGGTCTCTACTGAATCCTTCGGTTCTACCAAATCATCAGCTGCAGTTTGTATAGTTGGAACCTTTCCAGTTCTACATAACTTACATTGCCTCGAGCTTGTCCGGATTTTGCTTTCAGACATAGGCCGGACAACCCCAAATCTTAACCAACTTAAGATATGGGCTCTTCCCTTTCCATATCACATATGAAATGGTAGGCAACTGATTTGACTTGAACCTTATTCAATAGGTATGCAACTTCTCAAGTGCATAACTCCCAAAAGGAAATAGGTAACTCAGCAGTACTCATCATAGAGCACACCTTATCATATAGGGTGTGATTGCTCCACCCCGAAATACCATCGTGCTATGGTGTATACGGAGGAGTAATGCTGAGAGAGAATCTCATTCCCCTTTAGAATAATCCAGGAATTCCATGCTCAAGTATTCTCCTCCTTGATCACATCAAAGGACATAATACTTTTACCCGTATTTTGGTTCTCTACTTCTAAATCATATTCTGTGAATATCTCAAAAGGTTCAAACTTGTGTTTCAACAGGAACATATGTCTAAATCTTGAGAGATTATCAGAGAATGTAACGAAGTACAAAGAACCAGTCCTGGCATATGTAGACAGGGGACTTACATACATCAACATGTATCATCCCAAGAGTTTACCAACTCTTTCTCTGTTTCTAATAAACAGAGCTGAGGTCTTTATATCTTTGTGACATGATTGGCAAGTTTCACAAGATGTAAATTCAAACTGATTTAAATATGCATCTTCATGTAACTTCAGCTAGTCGGGTCATATTGATATGATCTAGTCTACAATGCCTCAAGAAGGATTCGTTCATTTCTGAACTCTTTCTCTTGTGTGTGTTCCGTATACTAAGAACTGTAGTTTGATTTAGAACATCAATGCTTTTAGATAACGTGCCTGAACCGATCAACTTTTGATATAGGAAATGTTCAAAACATTATCCAACAATACAAAATTTTATCATTTCTTTACTGATAAAGAAACTGATATGATTTTGTATATCAGGTTCGGTATCTAATAACATTCGTTCAGAATCAATGTATTTGGTAATACAGGGTGACAGTGACCAACAGACTTGGCTGCAACACTTGCCCCATTTTCTGCCTCATGAAACTTATCACCCGTTCTCAGTTCTCTACCTTTCTGTAGCCCTATGTAACAGATTACATATTTGGGATCTTGATCCGGTATCAAATACCCAGGACGCATAGGATACTGAGAAACAGTTCTTTGTAATGAACACACTCGAAGATGATGCATCAACATGCACTCTCTTCGTTTGGGCGGCACGGGAAATCTGGTAATCCCCAATTTCCTGCTCTGTCTTATAACAATTATAAGTTGGAGCGGGACCAACGTTCCCCAGCTCAGTATAACAAGCTGGTTCGGTCAATAATCCATATTATTATCTTGATTAAGGCGTGATATGGTCGCTACCTGGAGAGAGAGAGAAGAAAACACTCAGCATGCGCTCTTGCAAGAATAGATTGGTTATTATTTTATCTAATCAGGATGGCTCCCACCGCTTTTTATCAAATCTTCCTTCAAACCCTAAAAGGAAAGACTAGCCGGGATTAATTACACACTACAAGTTCGCCAATCTTTCAGCCAGGCCAGTGTCGGTACTTTGAGGGAGGTTCCCCGTGCTTTTGCACGAACCTAATTAATGTAAACCTCGTTTTCCCAGAGGCGTAACCTCGTTAACACCTTTCTAGACACCTACTTGATCGGCTAATTGTAATGTGTAAAACTCTCCCAGGAGTAACTCTTACTCGCAGCGGGTATCGGGATCCAACTATCTCATAGAAGGTATGCAATCTCATTGCAAATTTCAACACTTGAAATTCCCGATAATATTTTGCCCCTAGCGTCCTATGACCTTGACGGAGGCCAAACTACCCATAGTCCGCTAGTCAAGTTCAACCCGTCATTTCCTGATTGAATTAAACCCACCCGCACGACCCTTGACGGAGGCCAAACAACGCCGTACGAATACCCTAATCCAATTGCATCATATGCTAGCAGATAAGCACTAGTTAGCTACCGTACACTACGCCTTGACGGAGGCCAAACTACCGCAGCACGAATACTAACTAGTACTTATCTGAAATGACGGAGGGCTACGACAGGTTTTTCTGAAAACCTATTGCGTAATGAACTTGATATCGTTGTAGGATCGAATGAATTTTTGAAAATGGAGTGGTTTTTGAGGCTTTTCTAGTTTTGCTAAAGGAGTCACTCCCGGTGAAGGGATCGTCGGTCCTTTCCTCGTCGAATGAGGTGCGGGATATATCATATATATCACTGTGCAAAGCAAAAACTCTTAAAAGCATTCAAAAGACAAACCGAGTGTGTAGCATCTGCCAGTTATGGCTAAAGGAGTCACTCCCGGTGAAGGGATCTCGGTCCTTTCCTCATCGAATAAGGTGCAGGATATATCACATATACCTCTGTGCAAAGCAAGAACTGTAGCTACCCTTTTTATTTTGAAATTCGATTCTACAACATCATTAGGTTTCTCTTATTTCATTAATCTCATTAATGAAGTCCCATCATTTAAATTACCTAAACATCACAGATAAATACGACGTACACTTATGCCATCCGCATTCGCCTCGATGTCCCCTCGTGCACCGTTAGGTTAGGTAACTAACGGCAGAGCGGGGCAGGGCTAGCGCGGGTGTAAAACATAAGTAACATCTATATAATATATCATATATACTATATACAGTATCCATCACAGAACATCACATGATCACATCACAGATATTGCAGCAGAAGAATCATATGAAATATTGGATATACTAGGACGTCCGTGTTTTCAATACGAGCCAGTATAAAACACGGATTCCACGGTCGCGATGAATAGCCAAACCCACACCCCTAGACCCCTACGAGAGCGGCAAGCAACCCTACCAATTCTAGAGTTAGGAGACCCGGACTCGACTCCTTGAGTTGGTCTCCCACTGGACTCCAGAACCCGGTTACTTGTGCTCCCCTCCTTGGGTCTATCCTAGTGCGGAAAAGTAAATAATATACAAAGGGTGACATCTTCCGCAACCTGGAAGCGCCCCATTAAAAGAATATTACATACAAGTTTTTACATGAATGAAAATGAAAAAACACTCATCTCACATAAAAACCCCCGGCTATTCAAACACGACGATCCAATATAACATATCCAGCAACACATAACATCACATGTCATCAACGTAAGTAAATATGCGCATCCCAATTGTCGTTGACATATAGCAACGAAACCGGCGATATCACATATTACACTTACGGTCACAGAAAAGAAAGTGTAAAACTACAACAGTTGGAATCCGCAATCTGCATAGACATCGCATGCCTAATCAAATGAATACCTTAGACATCACATGCCTAACAATTATAAACCCCGCATTTTAGTCTCATTATCGAAAACACTTTTCAATATCAAGTCGGGTAATTCAACAAGATTCCCGACATCCTGATCGAATGCTCGTCGCAAACTTCAGTAGACGGCTGCACCCCCGATACCATCGACGAAGTGCACCAAGGCGGAACACCGCTACCGCGAGCACCCGGACGGATGCTTTCGGCTACGGGGTTCTCCTACAGTCACTTGGTCGGGGCTATGGAGTGAGGCTGTCTATTAAGTTTACCCGGCGAGTATCCGCGTACGCTACGTGATTGCGACGGACTTTTGATTACATCAAAATTCCGTGGCAACCGATCAAGTGAGACTAAACTGCTATGTTTATAATATTCATTCAGTTATCTCATAACTTCTTGTGAATTCCAATTATTGTATCCCATTCCGGATAAATAGAAAATGTTAAACTTTCCGATCGAACAGTCAAACACCCAAGTTTTCCCGATACAGATCAACACATGAAATAAGTCTGAAAACATTCAGTTCGTGCCTCAGTACCAACGGTCCAGCCGTAGAAGGGTCAAGCCAACGCCTCACATGTGGCACGCCGTATTGCCCCAAACCCTAAGGTTCAAAGGGCAGTTCAAGACGGTCACATAATCGAGTTAAGGTTTGTTGTCTTCTAGAGGGTCCATCGCGTTACTTGCACTACTGAGAACGTCTTTAAACCACGGAAAAATCCAACACTTGGAAATTTCCCGACAGGGGAAAAATTGGATATTTATATCCGGTCGAACTTTTTAACATATTCAAAAATTATCCGGAAAGCCAAATAGACAAAATCTGATACTCCGATCGAAACACCGAATCCCCAAAACAACCCCAGAAAATTCAACTGTTGAATAAAA
The DNA here is from genome assembly GCA_030015575.1 of Agapanthus africanus. Taxonomy (NCBI): domain Eukaryota; kingdom Viridiplantae; phylum Streptophyta; class Magnoliopsida; order Asparagales; family Amaryllidaceae; genus Agapanthus; species Agapanthus africanus. Next base: position 308,543,478 of record CM057342.1, read on the forward strand.
TTTAAAAATTCCCATAAAATCCAGCATCAGAAAAGAGGAGTTACTGTGCAACAATGACAGTGAGATACGACCGTACGGCCGCGGAACCGCCGCATGAGCCATGCTCATGCCGCGGAACCGCGGTGGTTTAGATGAATTAGGATGTCGTTTTGCACCATAACTCTTATATCTTCCTGCTGAATTTTTTAAGAATTTTTAATCTTGAAAAAACCCAGTTTTTAAAAAATGTCCAGAGAGCATGGATTGTGTTAGGGTTTCGGTTCGTTCGGGTTTCAAACTTCGTCTAGACTTCGCCTAAGGCTCTAGCTAGGCTCTGATACCACTGTAGGGTTCCTAAGCACTCTCAAGAGGTCTCACAAGGCATCAACCATGCCAATTTCAAATTTTACGGTGCCGAGAAACCCTAGACTACGGATCGTTAGCTAGATGTCTAGGCGAATCATGCAACTAGTTAACAAATTAACTACAAGAACGGAAATACAACCTTTGTAGATCCGGTCCTCCACCTCCACAGCTCCGTGATGAAGTCCTCTCCGCTGTCCAAATCAAAATCCGGGTTCTAGCATCGGCTTCAACGGAGAAAGAGCGGGCTAGGTCATCGACGACGTGCCGAAGATGATCTACGTCGAGGCGTCGCTAGATCAAGCTCCAACTTCACCAAGTCTAGAAAACTTGTGAAGGAAACACACTCTACTACTTGGCAAGAGGTAGAGGATGAAGAAATAGGAAGTGGGTTCACTTTAGAATTGGATTTCTCACTCTTTTTCATCAATCACCATTGATGAAGTGAAGCTTTCTTCATTGAAGAAGATGAAGAAGATGAAGATAATTGTTATGATAAGTTTTATAATAAGAATAATAAAATCATTCTTATCATAATCATGAACCATGGTCAAGTGTAGAGAACTAACTAAGGTTTAAGTGAATGGTTAGGGTTAAGCATAAGACAAAATGGTCACTTTAGTCAAAGCTTCATGAAGCTTCAAAGATAAAACAAAACTAGCAACCATTTTCCTTTTTTCTTTCCAAAATAAATAAATAAATAAATAATAAAGAAAAGCAAAACCCTAATCATTAACTTAACCATGGTTTAATCTTTACACTTAACCAAGTTAACATGTATCATCAAACATGATACAATCAAGTGCACAAAAGTATATCACATATACAACTTGTGCAATCCAAGTGAGAAAATACATATAAAGTGAACCAATACTAGTTAATGCAAAGTAATATATCAAATATATAATTATACATTAAATCATTAAATCAACACTTGATTCAATGATCCGGTCATGTCGCACATAACCGACTAGTATCCAATGTATCGGCTTATCAAATCAATCCTTGATTCGATAACTAGGTTATATCGCATACAACCTTTCGATACAATCATCGCGAGAATAGAATACGGTATCACATACACGCATTATTCTCGGTCCCGCACATATCTCATATGCGCTCCTATTTCGTTTCGCTTGAGCCAGGAAACCTCTGTGTAGGACTCTAAAGACTCGTCAATACGCCGGCAGAAGGTGATGATCATATCAAACACCCACAAGCCGCAAGCAGTCTGCTAAACATAACGGCCACCCGGGTATTGAGCGATCAGAAGATCGATGAGCAAGCCCGCTCACACTCCAGTGAATCCAACCAGTAACACTACCGTACAGTCCGGTCTGTTCGTCTGATATGTCGCATGTCTCGCCTAGGGGTGGTAAACCTCAGACCCCAATAGCTTGATAAGTCGTGTCGATACGAGGTCTATAACAGTTCGAGAAACTACAGGTAACACTTACCAGTAAATCTCAGCAACCCTGGCCAGGGATTTCCGGTTATAGCCAATCGAACACAGCGCAACATCAACTCCCTATACCGGGAGAGACGAATCCCCTTGTATCGCTCATTGCCTCCATGTGACTCGGGACTGTACCCAAAAACCACCGTTTTACACGCCCTCTTGGACGTGGTAAGGTGGAAATCAAAGCACAGTGGGAACCACACAAGTCTCTATGACGATCTCGGGTCAACAGACTACTCTGTACCAGTGTCACCAGAGAACTGCCATCTGACGTAAGGTATAATACCATCTGGGAGTTCTCGGCGAGTCCGTCCAGTGTACCCAGTCTGCACTGAGCACCCGTATATCATCTCTGATGTCAAACACCAATGGATATGGGATCATCCATCGCCCATCTATATGGGTCGAGAAGGTATACGCTAGTCTACTCTGGTATATCGATGCCCCGTCTCGATACACCCACGACTAGGGACTTTGAAGGATGTACTTACGGACTACCATGTCCCCACTAGTATGATCCGCATCATAGTCCAGGTAGTCAAGTACACATCCTAAGGGCTTTACCAACATGTAACAGAGAGACAATTAGTATACACGTTAAGTTAAAGTTCAACCAGATAGCATACTATCATGTCGAGCAAGAAAGTCCTCCCTATATATGTCCAAGCATCCACTACAATATACATCCAATGTACAGTAATGGCCTCTAGGGCATACATATAACTAACATTTGCCAAATCGGTTTAGAAAATATTGAAGAAAAAGGCTTATTTTGTGAAAATAAAAGGGTTATGGTGCATATTGTATTGGTGTTTGGTGTTCATTGCTCCACACACACACCCTATCTTCTCACCCACTCACATGGCCGGCCCTCTTTTTGACAGCCCTCTCTCTCTCTTTCTCTCTCCAATCACCTCATTTTTTCACTACTTTTAATATAGAAAAAGAAAAGAAAAGAAAGAAGAATGGGCTTTGTTGACTTGTGGTTTTGTTCCAATACAAACAATCACTCTCTCTCTCCCCCCTAACTAAATGGCCGAGCCTCCCCTTCCAAAAATTCTGCATCAGCCCCTCCCATTTCTTCTCCTCTCATTCTCATAAAAAATCCCTAAATTTTGCCTCAAAATCCATACAAAATCAAAGCTAATCCAAATCCAACCTTTACCCATTATTCCTTTGTCATTCAAGCATGGATCTTGGAGCTAGTGAACCAATTTGGAGGCTATGTTAGCATGCTAGATCTCAATCATGTTGAGGTATAAATCCTAAACCATAATGTAATTTTCGATTAATTACTTCAATATAGTCTAATTAGGTGTTAAATTGTGGGTTTAATTGAATGTTTGGAAATTCAAGTGGGGATTTTGAATTGAAGCTAGGGTTTGAATTAAATTAGGTTCTTTATCATTAGCTTATGATTGTAATGAGGGGATTAACATGTAATTGAATGCAAAATCTAATTTGGTTACTACTTGCTAATTTGTTAGTTTAAAAAATGGTGATAATTATGCTAAATTGCTAACTATGTTTTAGAAATTAAATAAAAACGTGGGATTAAAATCTAGTTAGGATTTTTAGCACATCATTAAGGTTTCCATGAGTGGTTTAACCATTTAATATATGCAAAACCAAGTTTAATTGTAAAATTGTGAATTTTGCTTTAAAAGGTGTTAAAAATTGATATTTTTGCAAACTAGGATTTTGGAAATTATGCAAATTTATGAGATTAAATTATGGAAATGGTTTTTATGACTTATTTAAGTTATTTAATAAGTATTATGGCCGCTAGAATTGTTTAAACGTCGAGTTTTGTACTAAAACGGGAAATTTTGCTTGCTAGTTTTTCGGAAAAACGGCTTTTAAAGTGAATTTGGGGTTTTTGTGAGTTTTAACCTATTTTATATTAAAGTTAGTGTTCGTGAATGTGCAAATGAGTGTATTTGGGTTTTTCTCGATGGTCTGGCGTTTGTACGCCGATGTCGAGGGTTTTTGAGTTGATTTGTGGAAGCAACAATAGGTTTTGACCTATGTGGGATTCGTGTGTCGTTTTGGTCATAAGTCAGATTTTAATGCGGTGCGGTGCGTTATGATATGTAGGTACCCCCATGTGGACTTCGAGACGGCAAGCAAGCGCATGGCGACGTCGGCACCGGCGAGCGAGGACCAGGTGAGTAGATTTATATCTACGGGGAGAAGTCGGGTGGATGGCGTATAGCACCCCCGCAGTTCGTGGTGATGTATACGGACACGTATACACACATATATATATTGTTTATATATTGTTTGAGTTATTGATGATAAATATGGATATTTGATGTTCTTGGATGATTGAGTGTCGCGAAACCCTAGAGTAGCGGCCGCACCACACTTGCACACACCCACCCATACTTGCATACTTTCTTCTTTCTTTTGTGCTTATTCAGGAATATATAGTTATGTGTTCACATAGGTATGGGACTGTGTGTTCACATATGAAATTGAGGATAGTACTTGGGATTTATGATGAGTCCATGAGATTTGATTTGAGGCCGTGAGATCGGTGATATAGCAGGGTTCGTATTTGAGATACGACATGACGTTGTAGCGGGTCCTTGACGTAGTTTTTACACACGTGCATGCATACTTAGGCGATATCAGTATTGTACTAGACGTAGATCAGTACCAGATCATGATATTGATAAAGAGGACACCAGGTGAATAGTATGATGAATGTGATTTTGACCCGTACCCAGAATTGGGGGATGCCATACGGCGGATTTACGTACGAGCTATATCTTGATGATTGATCCGCACTCTTGACTTGGGATGTCTGATTATAGATATGGTATCGGATATGATATTATTGAGGCGGGATCACCGACTAATATATATACAGGTATGTATATGTATCGACTCAGACGTTAGGCGGTTTCCTTACCTGTAGTCCAGCTTGTTAGCTTAGCCCTTTAGTTTAGTTTAGTTGTTAGATTAGATTCGATTCTTACCTATTTCAATGCTTACGAATCATGCGTATTTTAAAAGACAGGTCAAGGGATTCTACGGATATTTCAAAAACGTATCTTTTCTTAAAAACACCGTTGCCCTTATTTTCAAAACCCCATGATTCGTGTTATTTCAAAAGGCACCATTTGTAGGACTTATATTAGATTAGTGCAGATTAGTTATAGTTGCGTCTAGTATTCAGCTCCCGCTCATTTTTACTGTTCGCTCCGCATCGCATACTTATATTATACTTTCTTATTGCATTATTAATATCATGCTGTTAGGACACCAGCACCATTACCGATGACGCGTATGTACCACGTACACTTACTTGCCGGCTCACACACATCTTCATCGGTAATTGACATGTCACGAACACTTTAGAAAATACTATTTCATTTGACATAGGTTGTTAGCTAATAGTTTAGACATGATATTAGTGTACTTACCTTATATGCTCGTTAGACATTGTAGTTATTGCCTACTACTTCATGCATGTTATTATTCACTGTTGTGTCGCATTCATGGATTCTCATGCCTATATTCACTGTTTACATGCTATTGATGACTTGGATTCGGATTTCATGAGATTTCTTGGATTTGGAGGAAAACCGCAAAAACATAAATAAACCTTTTCTCCCTTTTAAAATAAAAAGTGCGGTTTTCCCATGATGTATGAGTCGTCCACCATGAGTTTGCTGATGGATTTTGAGACCCGATTCGAGGAGTGGAGGAACCGTTTCGGGTACATGGTGGGCCCGGTGCGGTACCCCGGGGCAAGAGGAATGTGTTGTTGACGTTGAGCCCGGCAGGGGAGCACTACCGACCGGTGATATTACCCGACACGTCGGATATCCGGAGGATACCGTCGTAGTCTTGAGATGGATAGTAGGGGCCGGTCTGGATTGACGGCGCCCTAGATATTGTGATTGAGATTTTGAGATATTGAGGTACAGAGATTGTGATACAGAGATATCGAGATATTTGGACACTTGTTTTGTGTCGATGCTGGGCACTGTTTTATGCTGATTTCATTTATGGTACCTCACCTTTAAAATACAGAAATCTCACTGATTTATGAAAGCATATTTCGTCAGTACATGCATTCTGTTCCATGCATTCATACCTCATTCATATGATATATTGCTACCTGAGGCACTGACACGGGCACATGGAATTACACTTGGGTTAGATATTTGCCCTAACCATTGTTATGGGTTGCTGGTTATATATTTGAGGATATATTATGATCATTGACCTAGGATTGCGTTATTTATGCGATTTCTTTTCGTAGATGTTTTTCTATTCACGAGTTGGCAACTCACCCCCGTTGTGCCCCAGTTTCTTGCAGGTTTGCCGTATAGGTTTCATTACGGCTTTGCGGGCATAGTTTCCTTCGGGTGATTTGCTAGTAGGTGGGTTTACTTGTATCGTACCCCCATTATATATCTTGTATATCATTATTCTGTTGTATCTAGAAGTTCCGTCAACCAAACATGTATTTATTTTTGAGATAGAGACCAGTGATGTTATTCTTTCGACCTTAGAGTCGCGCGTTGTACTTCTATGGATTTCTTGCTGTTTTGAGTTTCCTTTTGAGTTTTGATCCTCGCCCTTGGCGTTGTATATTATATTGCTTGCGTGGGTGTGACCATCGATTGACGAAGAGCTAGCTCCCGCTTGGGGATGCCTTTTTATTGATTTCGTATACTATTCATATTGTATCCCGTTTGGGGGCCAGTTTTACAAAGGAGACTCTGCCGAAATATTCAGGAAATACTTGATGTTTTTAAAACCGCATAATTCGACTTATGCTATTAAAACTACTTGATTTGAATTGGTTTTCCTTCACTCTACTACTTTTCTTGGTTTGGTTTTCTGGGGTTTCGGTTTACTTAGATTACGTACGCCTCGAGACATTCGTAGTCTAAGTGCCGGTCTTGTTCCGTATTTTCGGGACGTGACAAAGTTGGTATCAGAGCGTTAGGTTTTACCTTCGGAGCGTAGGATGACCCTTGGTTGATGGAATAGGCGACTAAAGTAGAGTGACGTACCGTGGGTATGTTCCGCGGCATACTTACGATACGCTACTCCACTTAAGAAGCCTTAGGATGTACATTTCCTTGTTCAGTATTATATTCATTCCTGATCTAGCTTCATCGGTAACAGTTATGGTTTTGCTGCCACGATTACGGCCAGAGAGAGCTACAGCTAGACTTGCGGTCAGCACGAGCTCGTCACGAACGAGGACTGACCAGGGAGAAATTCCGACGACACACGATTGCGGAGATGTGTCTTTTTACTGTGTTTCCGCGCCACGAGCGTTTGGCGGATCGCCTTTATGAGGTTACTCGGATGTGCTGATCGACACTAGAGAATTGAGCCAATGATAGAGGCCAGCCAGATCTTGATGACCGTTGGTGTGTTGCTTATTCATGATGATCGAGGCACTGTTCAGCGTGCAGACGAGCGAGCCAGTTATTACTGCGAACGACGAGGTATTGCCCCAGATGCTGGAATTAGTGCAGAACGAGTTGTACTAAGAGATGATAGAAGGTCGCTATTCATCGAGGATGAATGACTAGGACATGTGGATCGTTCGCCTACCCCGATGCGAGGTCATCAGATAGATTGATTCCAGCTAGAGACGACTTCACGCGGTGACGTTGGGAGTCGACAAAGACGATTGAATGTCAGAAACCTATTATTCCAAGTTTAAAGTAGTCGGAAAGACATGCAGGCAATTCTATGGTCCCTCTAGAAGAATGAAACCCTAACTCGACTTAATGACCGTGTGAAAGCCTTTGAACCTTAGGGTTTGCGGCAGTTCCGCGGCGCCATTAGTGAGGCTTGGGTTTGCCCTTCTACGGCTGGACCACCGATGCTGTGGTATGTACTCGATACTATTAAACTGTGCCCAAGAGGTTGAGCCCTTGAGGGATTATGAAGTTTTGACGACTCGATCGGATGGCTCGACTTAATTCGGATGCTAGGTGGTGAGATGCATTTTTTGGGAGACTCCCGATACGAGGATAGCCGTTGGAGCTCAGTCCATGCAGCCGCGATGAGACGAGTCCAAAGCAGACGACATTAAAGAAAAGTGAAGTAAGAGGTTCGTACCAGATCTAGATGAGATGACGTTCCACTCCGCCGACATCAGAGATGCGATGCGCATGCCGAGGCATGGTACTTGGATTTACCTTCCAGAAGGAGTCGCGATGAGTATGCAGTCATTCCGGAGCAAGATGCAGATATAGGAAAGGACGATGACTTCCGGACAGTTGGCAGAGACGAGACATGGAAGAGTCCGTGAGCAGGATTCCTTCCAGGACACTGCTGCAAGGATACTTGCACCCAGGATCAGATGTGTCACATACATTCAGAGAGCCAGAGGCCGACGCCAGTGATATGCTGTCTTACGAGTGGTCGCGATGATTGACCGGGAGATGACAAGAGACGTGCCAGAACGGGATCATCCCCGTTAGCACACCTGACAAGGCTGATGGGCCGATGGACCGAGAGATTGGCAATTCCCAGTGAAGACCTTGACCCAGGAGTGGCCATTGTTAAGCACACCAGCAGGCCAGAGTTCATGATCATCGACAAGACGTCCCACTAGTGACCGCGACAGTTGGCCCGAGATTCTTAGAGGATGCGCTTGAGCGGTACTATTCCGCCATTATTGATTTCGATGTTTTGGGGGATTTATTCGCATGATTTGATTTTGATGATTGAGGATTTACGATCTTTGCACAGTGTTGCGCTAGATATCGTTTTCGCGCTTGGGTTTCACATGTTTGTGATTTTACCGTTTTAGACATTTGAGTTGATTTTGTGCGTATGCACGCACACGATTTGGTTCCTGCACTCTGTATAGTTTATATATGCTTGCAGTGCAGTGATACGCCTTTTGTACACTTAGATGCATTGGACTTTGATTTCGATGGTGATGTTCGATATTTGTTTTGTGCACCTTGTGCACCTGATTTGATTTTGCGCATGTTTGGCACTTGATATTGGATTTCATGATTTCGTGCACGATGGATGCACCTGATTTGGGTTTTCGCGCATGTTGGGCGCATGTTTTGAAGTGTGATTTTGGTGCACACCAGATGCACTAAATCGAGATTTTCGTGCATGTCAGATGCACCTGATTTTGCTGTCAGGCACACATGTTGCCTACGACAGATGTTTCGTGCACACCCGATGCACTTAGATGTTGTTTCTGTGCATATGTATGGCACATATTTGGATTTTGATTTCCGTGCGCACAAGACGCGCGTAGTATTCATACGCGTATTTTGGGATTGATTTTTCTTATAGAGCAGTACGTTTTTATGATATTGCTATGTGTTTTCGTACTGAGCAGGACTAGTCAGAGGACAGTACCTGAATATATTTTACATGTATAGTTTCGAGTTATGTCATATTGGTTTTGTATTGGATTTGACATTTGAGTCTTTACCATGACTCCGATGATCGTGGGATGTTTGACGGAGTTTTGATTTTGAGTTATATGCTCATTTTTCATGCGCACGCGCTGCGCTACGATTTGTTTTATGTATTTACGATTTCGGAACCCCGACGACTTGATGGTTTTGGCTTAGATGTTTTAGTATTTGGGGGGAGTTTTAATTTAAATTCGGGGACCGAATTTCTTTAAGGGGGGAAGATTGTAACGTTTTGAAAATCGTTTCGGTGAAATTTCGAAAAAACGGTAAAATAAGGGGGGTTTTCTGTAAAAAGTCAAAATGCAAATATCTTTATTATAAAATTAAATATACATATTCTAGATATGTAATTGCTAGTATTTGGTGTTTATTGAGCCACTGGTGAAATTTCAAATTTTCTGAAAAATTTTCCGAAATTAATTATTTTAATATTATTTTAAGCCGTCACTAATATATTTAATTAGGGAAAATTACAAATTGGAATGAGTTGAAACAAATTTTGTACATCATAAAACATTAAATAAAATTTTATCATGTGGTTTTTGAAATAAAATCGTTTGCCAAAACGGTTTAGAAAATATTGAAGAAAAAGGCTTATTTTGTGAAAATAAAAGGGTTATGGTGCATATTGTATTGGTGTTTGGTGTTCATTGCTCCACACACACACCCTCTCTTCTCACCCACTCACATGGCCGGCCCTCTTTTTGACAGCCCTCTCTCTCTCTTTCTCTCTCCAATCACCTCATTTTTTCACTACTTTTAATATAGAAAAAGAAAAGAAAAGAAAGAAGAATGGGCTTTGTTGACTTGTGGTTTTGTTCCAATACAAACAATCACTCTCTCTCTCCCCCCTAACTAAATGGCCGAGCCTCCCCTTCCAAAAATTCTGCATCAGCCCCTCCCATTTCTTCTCCTCTCATTCTCATCAAAAATCCCCAAATTTTGCCTCAAAATCCATACAAAATCAAAGCTAATCCAAATCCAATATTTACCCATTATTCCTTTGTCATTCAAGCATGGATCTTGGAGCTAGTGAACCAATTTGGAGGCTATGTTAGCATACTAGATCTCAATCATGTTGAGGTATAAATCTTAAACCATAATGTAATTTTCGATTAATTACTTCAATGTAGTCTAATTAGGTGTTAAATTGTGGGTTTAATTGAATGTTTGGAAATTCAAGTGGGGATTTTGAATTGAAGCTAGGGTTTGAATTAAATTAGGTTCTTTATCATTAGCTTATGATTATAATGAGGGGATAAACATGTAATTGAATGCAAAATCTAATTTGGTTACTACTTGCTAATTTGTTAGTTTAAAAAATGGTGATAATTATGCTAAATTGCTAACTAGGTTTTAGAAATTAAATAAAAACGTGGGATTAAAATCTAGTTAGGATTTTTAGCACATCATTAAGGTTTCCATGAGTGGTTTAACCATTTAATATATGCAAAACCAAGTTTAATTGTAAAATTGTGAATTTTGCTTTAAAAGGTGTTAAAAATTGATATTTTTGCAAACTAGGATTTTGGAAATTATGCAAATTTATGAGATTAAATTATGGAAATGGTTTTTATGACTTATTTAAGTTATTTAATAAGTATTATGGCCGCTAGAATTGTTTAAACGTCGAGTTTTGTACTAAAACGGGAAATTTTGCTTGCTAGTTTTTCGGAAAAACGGCTTTTAAAGTGAATTTAGGGTTTTTGTGAGTTTTAACCTATTTTATATTAAAGTTAGTGTTCGTGAATGTGCAAATGAGTGTATTTGGGTTTTTCTCGATGGTCTGGCGTTTGTAAGCCGATGTCGAGGGTTTTTGAGTTGATTTGTGGAAGCAACAATAGGTTTTGACCTATGTGGGATTCGTGTGTCGTTTTGGTCATAAGTCAGATTTTAATGCGGTGCGGTGCGTTATGATATGTAGGTACCCCCATGTGGACTTCGAGACGGCAAGCAAGCGCATGGCGACGTCGGCACCGGCGAGCGAGGACCAGGTGAGTAGATTTATATCTACGGGGAGAAGTCGGGTGGATGGCGTATAGCACCCCCGCAGTTCGTGGTGATGTATACGGACACGTATACACACATATATATATTGTTTATATATTGTTTGAGTTATTGATGATAAATATGGATATTTGGTGTTCTTCGATGATTGAGTGTCGCGAAACCCTAGAGTCGCGGCCGCACCACACTTGCACACACCCACCCATACTTGCATACTTTCTTCTTTCTTTTGTGCTTATTCGGGAATATATAGTTATGTGTTCACATAGGTATGGGACTGTGTGTTCACATACGAAATTGAGGATAGTACTTGGGATTTATGATGAGTCCATGAGATTTAATTTGAGGCCGTGAGATCGGTGATATAGCAGGGTTCGTATTTGAGATACGACATGACGTTGTAGCGGGTCCTTGACGTAGTTTTTACACACGTGCATGCATACTTAGGCGATATCAGTATTGTACTAGACGTAGATCAGTACCAGATCATGATATTGATAAAGAGGACACCAGGTGAATAGTATGATGAATGTGATTTTGACCCGTACCCAGAATTGGGGGATGTCGTACGACGGATTTACGTATGAGCTATATCTTGATGATTGATCCGCACTCTTGACTTGGGATGTCTGATTATAGATATGGTATCGGATATGATATTATTGAGGCGGGATCACCGACTAATATATATACAGGTATGTATATATATCGACTCAGACGTTAGGCGGTTTCCTTACCTGTAGTCCAGCTTGTTAGCTTAGCCCTTTAGTTTAGTTTAGTTGTTAGATTAGATTCGATTCTTACCTATTTCAAAGCTTACGAATCATGCGTATTTTAAAAGACAGGTCAAGGGATTCTACGGATATTTCAAAAACGTATCTTTTCTTAAAAACACCGTTGCCCCTATTTTCAAAACCCCATGATTCGTGTTATTTCAAAAGGCACCATTTGTAGGACTTATATTCGATTAGTGTTGATTAGTTATAGTTGCGTCTAGTATTCAGCTCCCGCTCATTTTTACTGTTCGCTCCGCATCGCATACTTATATTATACTTTCTTATTGCATTATTAATATCATGCTGTTAGGATACCAGCACCATTACCGATGACGCGTATATACCACGTACACTTACTTGCCGGCTCACACACATCTTCATCGGTAATTGACATGTCACGAACACTTTAGAAAATACTATTTCATTTGACATAGGTTGTTAGCTAATAGTTTAGACATGATATTAGTGTACTTGCCTTATATGCTAGTTTGACATTGTAGTTATTGCCTACTACTTCATGCATGTTATTATTCACTGTTGTGTCGCATTCATGGATTCTCATACCTATATTCACTGTTTACATGCTATTGATGACTTGGATTCGGATTTCATGAGATTTCTTGGATTTGGAGGAAAACCGCAAAAACATAAATAAACCTTTTCTCCCTTTTAAAATAAAAAGTACGGTTTTCCCATGATGTATGAGTCGTCCACCATGAGTTTGCTGATGGATTTCGAGACCCGATTCAAGGAGTGGAGGAACCGTTTCGGGTACATGGTGGGCCCGGTGCGGTACCCCGGGGCAAGAGGAATGTGTTGTTGACGTTGAGCCCGGCAGGGGAGCACTACCGACCGGTGATATTACCCGACGCGTCGGATATCCGGAGGATACCGTCGTGGTCTTGAGATGGATGGTAGGGGCCGGTCTGGATTGACGGCGCCCTAGATATTGTGATTGAGATTTTGAGATATTGAGGTACAGAGATTGTGATACAGAGATATCGAGATATTTGGACACTTGTTTTGTGTCGATGCTGGGCACTGTTTTATGCTGATTTCATTTATGGTACCTCACCTTTAAAATACAGAAATCTCACTGATTTATGAAAGCAGATTTCATCAGTACATGCATTCTGTTCCATGCATTCATACCTCATTCATATGATATATTGCTACCTGAGGCACTGACACGGGCACATGGAATTACACTTGGGTTAGATATTTGCCCTAACCATTGTTATGGGTTGCTGGTTATATATTTGAGGATATATTATGATCATTGACCTAGGATTGCGTTATTTATGCGATTTCTTTTCGTAGATGTTTTTCTATTCACGAGTTGGCAACTCACCCCCGTTGTGCCCCGGTTTCTTGCAGGTTTGCCGTACATGTTTCATCACGGCTTTGCGGGCATAGTTTCCTTCGGGTGATTTGCTAGTATGTGGGTTTACTTGTATCGTACCCCCATTATATATCTTGTATATCATTATTCTGTTGTATCTAGAAGTTCCATCAACCAAACATGTATTTATTTTTGAGATAGAGACCAGTGATGTTATTCTTTCGACCTTAGAGTCGCGCGTTGTACTTCTATGGATTTCTTGCTGTTTTGAGTTTCCTTTTGAGTTTTGATCCTCGCCCTTGGCGTTGTATATTATATTGCTTGCGTGGGTGTGACCGTCGATTGATGAAGAGCTAGCTCCCGCTTGGGGATGCCTTTTTATTGATTTTGTATACTATTCATATTGTATCCCGTTTGGGGGCCAGTTTTACAAAGGAGACTCTGCCGAAATTTTCAGGAAATACTTGATGTTTTTAAAACCGCATAATTCAGCTTATGCTATTAAAACTACTTGATTTGAATTGGTTTTCCTTCACTCTACTACTTTTCTTAGTTTGGTTTTCTGGGGTTTCGGTTTACTTAGATTACGTACGCCTCGAGACGTTCGTAGTCTAAGGGCCGGTCTTGTTCCGTATTTTCGGGACGTGACATGATATATCTGTAATGTGATACGATATGTGGAACTCATAGAGTTAGGCATGAAATCCGCAATATGTGATATTTCGAGTTTACAATGTCTAAGATGATTTTGGATTCCAAATGTTGTAGTTTTTCACTTTTCTTTTCTGCGACCGTAAGTGTAGTATGTAGTGTATCTCCGATTTCGTTGCTATACATCAACGACAATCGGGATACGCAAACTTGTTTACGTTGATGATATGAGATATTATGTGTTGTTGTGATATGTTATATTGGATCGTCGTGTTTTGAATAGCCGGTGGTTTTATGTGAGATGAGGGTTTTTATTTTCGTTCATGTAAAATTCATTGTATGTAATATTCTTTTATTGGGGCACTTCCGGGTTGAGGATGATGTCACCATTGTATATTATTTACTTTTCCGCATTAGGATAGACCCAAGGAGGGGAGCACAAGTAACCGGGTTCTAGGGTCCAGTGGGAGGCCATCTCGAGGAGTCGAGACCAGGTCTCCTAACCCTAGAATTGGCAGGGTTACTTGCCGCTCTCGTAGGGGTCTAGGGATGTGGGTTTGGCTATTCATCGCGACCGTGGAATCCTTGTTTTATACAGGCTCGAAATAAAACACGGACCTCCTAGTATATCCAATATTTCATATGTTTCTTCTGCTGCTGATATACTGTGATGTGATTATATTATATGCATGAGACGAATGTTTTATTATTGTATATATGATATATAATAAACGTTGCTTATGTTTTACACCCGCGCTAGTCCCGTCCCGCTATGCCGTTAGTTAAGTAACCTAACGGTGTATAACGGAACATTGTGGCGAATGCGGATGGCATAAGCGTACGTTGTATTTTCGTTTCTGCTGTGATGCTTAGGAAGAATAAATGATGAGATTTATTAATGAGATTAATAAAAGAAAAAAAAACCTAAAAGATGTTGTAGAATCAAATTTTCAAAAAGGATAGCTACAGTTTTTGCTTTGCATAGTGGTATATGTGATATACCCTGTACCTTATTCGATGAGGAAAGAGCCGAGATCCCTTCACCGGGAGTGACCTCTTTAGCAAAACTGGCAGATGCTACAAAGTCACGGTTTAGTTTTTGATTGCTTCTATAGTTCTTGCTTTGCACCGCGGTATTTGTGAAATATCATGCACCTTATTCGATAAGGAAAGAGCCGAGATCCCTTCACCGGGAGTGACTCTTTAGCGAAACTGGAAAAGCCTAAAAAACACTCCTTTTCAAAATCACTTGTTTCTACAACGATATCAAGTTCATTACGCAATAGGTTTTCTGAAAAACCTGTGTTCCTCTCCGAAAGACGGCGCGACGCAGGGACATCTTGCCTGAAATTCGGGGCAGATGCTAATTGGTGCTATCCGTCTACATCTCCGAAGATGCCAAGTTGATTTATGGCACCATGTATCGAAGGTTTAAACGGATGCCTCCGATGTAGCAGACTTCGTCAGATTCCCCCTCGCTTGAGGGGTTTTTGATTGTGGGGACGCTCTTCCCTGCAGGCGCAAGCCCCTGCAGTTAATTACGCTACCGCATTGCGGTAACAACTTTCTCCTTCTCCAGATGGTCACTTCGTGTCGTGTGTGTTTGATTTGTGTTTGGTTGCCCGTGGATTGTATACGGAGACTGAGTTATGTCATCGCCCGTAGGGCGTGGACTAGTCCAAATCCGTATCTTTCTTAGATTTGGGTTTGGGGGTTGTGTTTAAAGATACGTTAACCTCATTTGAGACTAAGATTGACTTAAACGTTTGTTAAGAATACGTTAGTCTAGTTTTAGACTAAGATCAACTTAACGGGATCGTTTAGATCCAACAAGAGAGCAATTAGGGGAGCCCTGTTGTTTAGTTTAGTGACATTGCGGTCAATAGATAGTTTAAGGACATTGCGGTCCAATGTTAGTTTTAAGACGTTGCGGTCAAGGTTAAGGACATCATAGTCCGTGGATTTAAGGACTCCACAGTCCGATATTAGTTTTAAGACATCACGGTCAAGGTTAAGGACGTCATAGTCCGTTGTTAGTTTTAAGACATTCCGGTCAAGGTTAAGGACCTCATAGTCCATGGGTTTAAGGACCCCACAGTCCGACGTTAGTTTTAAAACATCACGGTCAAGGTTAAGGACCTCATAGTCCATGAGTTTAAGGACCCCACAGTCAGCATCAATGTGTGGTCATCGGGACCCGTCACCTCTTTGAAGACATTGAGGAATTACAACGCCAAGTATCAAAGGAGTGAAGAGATGTACCCTTAAACCAAGGTGGATTAAGTGATCTGTAGTCCAATTTGAAAACTAAGATCAATTATTACATCATGAGCCTATTGGCCCAATTAAGTTTGAATTGAGGGCTTATGGCCAGCTTGGGCTAAGTCCAATCATGTTTAGGAAATTAGCCCTCTGTTGGTTCATTGAAGGAGAGGCTTTGCCTCTGGAAACTTAGCCAATTGGGCTAAAGCTAGTGTCAAACACTAGAGACCAACAATGTTGAACACTGGGAATAAGATTAACAAGTTAGTGTTAGACACTAAAAGATAATCAATGTTGAACACTGAGAACAGAGTTTTCAAATTAGTGTTAAACACTAAGCAAATCAGTGTTAAACACTGGGGACAAAATCTCCAGACTAGTGTTAAACACTAAAGAGAGAGGGGTCACGTGGTAGCACGTGAGAGCGCCCTGCTTCCCTCTATTTTACTCTACAGATAAGTGTTTAACACTTTTAATTTTGAAAGCCATCACGTGTGGGCACGTGATGAGGGCTCACGCTTTGATCTGTTAGAATGTTCATTAAGGGTCACGTGTTGACACGTGAGGGCGCCCTAGAGCTCTTTTCTGTTTCTTTTGCCATTTTCTCTGTGTGCTTTAGAGATCACGTGGGCACATGAGGCATTACCTCAAAGTTCTCTTTTATAGATCTTTGCAGGAGTCACGTGGTAACACGTGAGGTGTTGCTTCAAAGTTCTTTTCTGTGGATCTTTGCAGGGGTCACGTGGTAGCACGTGACTCTGGTTCTTTGCATGTTTTAAAGATCTGTTCATCTTTTAAGAATTAAATTCTTCATAGGGTTAAACCCTAACAACAAACTTTAGAGGAATTAAATTCCTGTTTTCTTTTGAAGAATTGTATTCTTAAATAGGGTTAAACCCTAATTTCTTTTCTTAAGGGAATTAAGTTCCTGTGATTTTGAGAGAATTATGTTCTCAATTAGGGTTGAACCCTAGTTCTGTTCATTTTGAAGGAATTAAATTCCTATAACATAGGGTTAAACCCTAATTTTATCTCAAAGGAATTGAATTCCTATCATTTTGTGAGAATTAAATTCTCAAAACTCAGTTCCTCCTCTGTGTTTTAGATCTGCATGGCAGGATCTCAACCCAATGAGAATTAAATTCTCAATTCATGGGGAGATGTGCACTTTACAGATCCTCCACCAGAGGAAGAACTAAGTTCTTTTTTTTATATAAGAGTTAAACTCTTTTGAGAATTAAATTCTCTTTTGAAGCCTCCCTTTTCTTTTCTTACCTAAGTTTTTCCTTTTGCAGAGAATCAAAGGCTCTATATCTCTCTCTCTGTGTATCAAAAGAAAAGGTCCAAAGGTCTAAAAAAAGGGTCCCTTTCTTATTTTCTTGGCTCCTATTTATAGGAGAAGGAAAAGAAGCAATCTGTTTAGTAAATCTCTCATTGAGAGATTTGATTTGTGTATTGAGAGATATGATTTATATTTATCATTAATCTGGGCCTTTAGATTGTTAGGTGAATTTTATTCACCATTGGATTTTAAATCCAAATATATCTCTTTGTTATTTCGGTTGGATTTAGGGGGAAATCTTTCCAAGTCCAAGATTTTACCATAAATTGGTGATATTTAATCACCTTTAGATTTTTAATCCAACGGTTTTAGATAATCCTTCTTTATTTTAGAAAGATTTGAAGGATTTATCCTCAGAATTTAATTCTGTTAAAGAATAAGGAGCTTAAAGCCGGTCACGTGTGGCCACGTGACCTCTGGTCATATATGGCCACGTGACCCCTGGTCACGTGTAGGCACGTGACCCCTGAAATGGGCTTCTCTTCTTCTGCGCTCTGTTCTCTGGCCGCTGCTTAACCATCACGTGCCAACACGTGACCACCGGTCACGTGTGAGCACGTGATACCGTTCTGGAGCTTTTTCTTGATTTTTAATCAGGGAATGAATGTGCCTTTTGCCACTGCTTGACTATCACGTGCCAACACGTGACCACTGGTCACGTATGAGCACGTGATGCCTCTTCTGAATCTTTTCCTGATTTTTAATCAGGGAACAAATGCCCCCACAGCGTTGTTCTCACGTGTCTGCACGTGAGTGCAACGCTGTCACTTTTGCGACCGTCGGATCTGCTTTGGGAGTAGGGTAGATGAAACGTTTTCCATCCCATCCTATAAATGCCCATGTCTTTTCGGAAGAGCCTCCACTTTGCTCATCTTCCTCCTTTGAGAACTTCCTCCTCTTGAGACTTTAATTCTCTTTTTCCAGAGCTTAGTTCTCTGCCTTGAAAAATTTTCAGAGTTTAACTCTGTTCAAGAAGGACTTTTCCTTTCAGGTAATGATGTTGAACGATCGAAGAACCTTCATTAAAAAAACTCTCTGGATTTTAAATCCACATCAAGGATTTCACCGCTTTTAACATGAATCCATTTTTTCTTCAAGTTCATCAACAAAAACAGAGACCCATCTAATTTTCAAACTGTAGATCTCTTAGGGCTTTTCTAATTTTTAAGGAAGATGATAATGTCGGTTGTTTTCCATGGAATTTAATTCCATCCCAAGGAGCTCTGGCTCTGGAACAAAACCTTCTGAGAATTTAATTCCCTTTTTCAAAAAGGAATTTAATTCCTATGAAGAACTAAGTTGTTCTCAAAGAACTTCATGGGTTTAACTGCCCTGAGTCATCTTCTTCACAACTCGGAAGAAAAGGTTTGTAATAGATTCTCATGATCTTTATTTCAGGTATCATGGATGCCCATATGTACGATCTTGACGAAATCATTTCTTACCGGAATATTCGTGCACTGGGCAACCAGGAGTTCACCAATGCCCAATGTGCTGAGATCATGAGCCGCTTCGATGAGTACAACGGTCGGCTACTCCCTCGTCGCTCTTCTCTTCTGAGACTCATTGTGCTAGCGATCTGGGAGGCGCTCCCTCTCTTTTGCACCGGCGTGCCGCTCAGGGCATTGGACACCGCCGAGGATAAGGTACATTCGGTGTACCTGATGAGCCTAATCTCGAAGAGGAGGCGAGACAACCTCATTGATCTCTTGCACCAGGCTTTTCAGCACTCGGCCATACTTGCTGCCTATCGGAGGGTAGAAGACATTCGTGAGGACCCCGACGCTTGTGACCGCGAGAGAAAACATACTCGGATGGTTCGAAATGCTTGGAGGATCTTAGACAAAGCCAAGTTTGAGTTTCTCAATCCGTGCCCCGCATCTGAGGTCTTGTCGTTGTAATCGTTTTTTCCCTTTTTTATTTTGTATGAACTTTTTAAAGTATTGGTGATAAGTTTTATCGTGCTCTTCTGTGTTTGCATGCCCTTTTGTGGGATTTTGTCATTTTGCTATTATTGCTGTTGATGTTTTTAACGTGCATGGCACTATTCCACTTTTCAGTACACACCAAGCATGGTGCTCACGTGCTCCACACGTGGGGCCCTTTTAAGGGATTATTTAATTTTTCACGCCATATTTTCTGTGTATGGCATTAGATGCAGGAAAGGAGCCTTGGAAATAGTCCCATCTCCTTGATTTCCAATGCTTTCCCTTTTTTGGGCCTTGGAAATAGTTCCATCCTGCAGCATTCTTCGTGCGCAGCATTTAATGCCCCTCTTTATAACCTGAGGCCATGGCCTTCTTTTTCTCTTCACAGAGAAATTTATTCTCAACCTAGTGTGATTTATTTTGAGGAGACGACTGAGTGCCATGGCCTGCAACCGCTCCCATGCTCGTCGATAGCCATGGGAAGTACCTATCGAGGAGATGATACCTCGCTTTGCTACACGGTTGGTGGATCCCCTCCTCACTGATGACGAATGCGACTCAGCGACATATGAACTCTCGATCCGTAGGGGGTCCCCTCTTCCAATGGGCTCCCTCTGGCTTCAGATGATTCTTGCTGCCATGCTTTCCGACATCCCTCCTCACCCGGCGGAGATGACCCTGGCGATGCTTGACGCGGCTGAAGAAAAGCTCGAGGGTTTTCACGAAGCGTGCCTGATTACTCAGGCTTTGAAGGATTGATCGATTCACCTGTTGAGCCAAATAAGAGCCCAACGGGCTATCATGTCTGCTTTTGCGGACGAACATGGCGCCAATCGGTGGGGAGCGACTCCTCGCGAGAACCGTCGCTTCGGTGTGTTGGAGAAAGCAGAGAGAGAGATGGAGAATTTTGTTCTTTGTTTTGTTAACCCTTGTGCCATTGATCCCATGTTCGGTGACCTTTTCCCGCTAGCGTAGTATATTCACATTAGTTTTCGCATGCTTTATGTTGAATTTTTATATGTGCTGGGTACTCGTATGTATGTCTCACTCGCATAAATGAGCTTTGTATTTCTCCATGGAAATTTTCTTTAATTGCGAGCACTATCGTTATGTTGCATGCACATCAGAGCTTTGGGTATCATTTCCTTTCGAATATTCATATAGTTATAAATGCATGCTCGGTAGGATATGCATCGGAGATTTTCCTTGTTGCCTCCCATATCGGGTGATTTGTGCGTGTTCTAGATAGAGTATCGCTGTCGAATGGAGGCTTGTTTATACCGTGCTCGAGTGTACCCGTCTTTCCTCAGAGGCTGTGGCTGCAAAGGTGGACTTGCGGGGGCTGATAGCGCGGTGCGCGGCAAACATGGCATCACGCGAGAAGAGGCTCGGCCGTAAATCCTCGGAAAGGGAGCTGGCCTCTAAAGCATTGAGCGAGCTTCAAACCAACCTTACAGCCAAAGCCAATAAAGCATATGAACTCTGGCGGGTACTTCAAGAGTCTATCAGAGAGGTGATGGCTCTTGATAAAGCTGTCGTGTTCACTCGCGAAAGGGTCGAGGCTCACAAGGTCACTGAGAAAGAGCTCGAAGGCCGGCTTACCTCGTATCAGGCCCAGCAGGCTCAGGCGGAGGCTCATCTTCTGGCGATCCTAAATCATGAAGCTATGGCCCAGCAAAAGCAGGATGAGCTAGCAAAATTGCTAAATCGCCCGCCGGCTTGAAAAACTTGTATCTTTTCCTTTCTTTTTGTACACACTCCTGAATGAGAGTATCTTCTTTTTGTTCTTTCCTGAATTGTACTTTGTACCCATTTTGGTTTATGAATAAAGATATATTTTTCTTCTCAATGGTGTGTCTCCTTTTTATTGAATGCGTTCCGCGGACAATTTATCTAGGTCTCCTTTGCAGGGCAGCGATGGCTTAGGATTCAGGGTTAAGATCTGCTTCCTAAGACTTTTGAGCTTTATGAGCCGTGAGGGTCTCATAAAGAGTTTTTCTCCCTACAGGTCGAGAGGATCCCGTAGGCGTGAGTTCTTCTTAAGAATCGTGAGGATTGTTAAGCGGGTTTTCCCTTGGGAATCGTAAGGATCTCACAAGAGAGTTTTCTTCCTTGCAAGTCATGAGGACCAGTAAGTGCTGGGTGCGGTCACCCTTATCTGTATTTCACGGGGCCAGGGGTTGCTTTGGGATGTTCTCCAGGGTATCGTAGTTTAAAGACGTCGCGGTCAAGGTTAGGGACCTCATAGTCTGTGGGTTTAAGGACTCCACGGTCCGATATTAGTTTTAAGACATCACGGTCAAGGTTAAGGACGTCATAGTCCATGGATTTAAGGACTCCACAGTCCAACGTTAGTTTTAAGACATCACGGTCAAGGTTAAGGACCTTATAGTCCGTGGATTTAAGGACTCCACAGTCCAACGTTAGTTTTAAGACATCACGGTCAAGGTTAAGGACCTCATAGTCCGTGGATTTAAGGACTCCACAGTCCAGTATTAGTTTTAAGACATCACGGTCAAGGTTAAGGACCTCATAGTCCGTGGATTTAAGGACTCCACAGTCCAGTGTTAGTTTTAAGACATCACGGTCAAGGTTAAGGACCTCATAGTCCGTGGATTTAAGGACTCCACAGTCCATCGTTAGTTATAAGACATCACAGTCAAGGTTAAGGACCTCATATTCCGTGGATTTAAGGACTCCACAGTCCAACGTTAGTTTTAAGACATCACGGTCAAGGTTAAGGACCTCATAGTCCATGGATTTAAGGACTCCACAGTCCATGAAATGCGTGGTTACTGGGACCCGTCACCTCTTTGAAGACGTTGAGAAATTACAACGCCAAATATCAAAGGAGTGAAGAGATGTACCCTTTAACTAAGGTAAAATCAGTCTAGAATCATCATGGTTGGTCGTTAGTTTTAAGACATTACGGTCGAGGTTAAGGACATCATAGTCTGTAGATTTTAAGGACTCCACAGTCCGATGTTTGCTCTGGATGCCTCACACGGGTTCACTGCCGTGTTCGGCGAGGACCAGGCTCCGCTCTGGGCATTTTCCGCGGGGTCAAAGAGTGACGTTATCCGCGTTCCACGTAACCAGGAATTTTGCTCTGGATGCTTCCCACGGGTTCACTGCCGTGTTCGGCGAGGACCAGGCTCCGCTCTGGATGCTTCACACGGGTTCATTGCCGTGCTCTGCGAGGACCAGGATCCGCTCTGGACGTTTCCCACGGGGTCAAAGAGTGACGTTATCCGCATTACACGTGACCATGAATTTTGCTCTAGATGCTTCACATGGGTTCACTGCCGTGCTCGGCAAGGACTAGGCTCCGCTCTGGATGCTTCACACGGGTTCACTGCCGTGCTCTGCGAGGACCAGGATCCGCTCTGGACGTTTCCCACGGGGTCAAAAGTGACGTTATCCGCGTTCCACGTGACCAGGAATTTTGCTCTAGATGCTTCATACGGGTTCACTGCCGTGCTCGGCGAGGACTAGGCTCCGCTCTGGATGCTTCACACGGGTTCACTATCGTGCTCTGCGAGGACTAGGATCCGCTCTAGACGTTTCCCACGGTGTCAAAGAGTGACGTTATCCACGTTCTACGTAACCAGGAATTTTGCTCTGGATGCTTCCCACGGGTTCACTGCCGTGTTCGGCGAGAACCAGGCTCCGCTCTGGATGCTTCACACGGGTTCACTGCCGTGCTCTGCGAGGACCAGGATCCGCTCTGGACGTTTCCCACGGGGTCAAAGAGTGACGTTATCCGTGTTCCAAGTAACCAGGAATTTTTCTCTGGATGCTTCCTACGGGTTCACTGCCATGTTCGGCGAGGACCAGGCTCCGCTCTGAATGCTTCACACGGGTTCACTGCCGTGCTCTGCGAGGACCAGGATCCGCTCTGGATATTTCCCACGGGGTCGAAGAGTGACGTTATCTGCGTTCCACGTGACCAGGAATTTTGTTGATTATATCCGCATTTCACGGAGTGGGGGTTTGACACTTGATGATCTGTATATCGCCGAGCCATGGAACTGAGAGTTGTCGCTGTTCCGCTTCGCTTGAAGTTGTGTCCGTTGTTACGAGACGAGTGCTGAGACGATCTCCAGGTCACTTGCGGCCCGTCGAGATTTGGCTTCTTCTTCTGATGAAACCTGGGGAGGAGGAGGAGTATAATCCCTTCTTTGCTTACGCCCCTGGATTGTATACAGAGGTTGATGTAACCTCACCTGTAGGGCATAAATTTCATTTTTATTTTATTTCTTTTTCCGCGATGCTCTATCATTTCAGCTTTTATATCGCGAAGGTCGCGATTGCCCCATCATTTCGGCTATTTTTCGCGTTTCCCAATCATTTCGGCTATTTATTTTATTTTCTACTCGCTGCTTTTTATTGCGAGTTGCCCAATCATTTCGGCTATTTTTCATGCATACATTTTTACTTGCTGTTTTTTATTGCAAGTTGCCCCATCATTTCGGCTATTTCGTATGCATGTGTGGCTTGCTGGCTTTTCGCTGCAAGCTTGGATTTAGACACCGATTTCGGCATCAGCACCGCTACAACTGGGATATTGCCAGGAGCGAATCATCATTTGCCTCTGTCGATGTCGAACAAAGGTGGCTTAGTAAACAGGGTTAAGGGTCCTGTCGACTAAGGCTTTTGACTTCATGAGCCATAAGGGTCTCACAAAGGTATTTCTCCCTACAAGTCGTGAGGATCTCGTAGGTGTGTTTTCTCCTTGGGAATCGTGAGGATTCCTAAGTGCATGTCCTCCCGTAAGTCGTAAAGATCTTACAAAAGGGTTTTCTTCTTATAAGTCGAGAGGACTCACAAGGATTGTTCACCGTACGACCATATCCCTAGTCACGGATGGGACTTGGTTAGGGAAATGTTTATTCGCGCCTGTGGATTGTATACAGGGGTCAGTATTGAACCACTTGTAGGGCAACATCGAAGGTTGTGGGGGGTTTGCTTAAGAACAGGTTCAGGTTTCTGTAACTTAAGACTTTCAAATCTTATGAGCCGTGAGGGTCCCATAAGAGAGTTCTCCTTACGAGTCGTGAGGATCTCGCAAGTGTAATTTCTCCTTTGGAATCGTGAGGACTC
Organism: Agapanthus africanus; assembly: GCA_030015575.1. NCBI lineage: Eukaryota > Viridiplantae > Streptophyta > Magnoliopsida > Asparagales > Amaryllidaceae > Agapanthus > Agapanthus africanus. The sequence goes on from CM057342.1 coordinate 308,568,123, forward strand.
CTAAGTGTGTTGCTTCCTTGTGAGTCGTAAGGATCTCACGCGGGTGGTTTCTCCTTACAAGGTCGTGAGGACCCTGCAAGTGTCCTTTAACGAGGTTGCGCCCTTTCGGGTTTTCACAAACACTCGCCGGTAGCCCTGCTGTTTTTACTCATGGAGCCCTTTCAGGTTTTCATCCGTGCCCACTTTGCTTATGGACATACCGTCTTTATTTTATTTTTTTTATTCTATTTTTTTATCGGCTTTGAGATGCTGCAATCCACCGTAGTTTATCGAAATCTCGGTCAACAGCCAGTTTTAGGACATAGTGGTCCGTCGTTAGTTTAAGGACGTTTCGATCCGTTGTTAGTTTAAGGACGTTTCGGTCCGTTGTTAGTTTAAGGACATTTCGGTCCGTCGTTAAAGAAGGCCGGTTACTACTTATAGAGTTCGGGCTTAGGAAGATAGCGAGCGGACATGGTCGTCGTCATCTATCATTGACCTAAGCCTTAACCCGTCAATCGTAGTATTTCTTCAGGAAGCGACCATTTATTGGTCTGAAAGGTCTCTCACCATGCATATCCATGAGCAGATACGCTCCACCCTGGTAGACCTTGTCTATTATGTACGGGCCTTCATAGTTCGGCTCGAATTTTCCCCGCTTGGTGCGATTGGGGATCATAGGTCTTTTGACCACTCGCACGAGTTCGCCTTAGCGGAACGTCCTCGGCCTGGTCAATTTTTCGTATGAGCGCGTCATCTTTGCTTTGTAAGCCTCTAGATTTTGTTGCGCTATGAGCCGGGTCTCATCAAGGGCATCAAGCTCCTCAAGCCGGAGGTGAACATTTTCTTCGTCCGTCAGCTCGTAGTGGACCGCTACTCGTAGAGAGGGTAGCTCTGTCTCGAGGGGGAGTACTGCTTCTGTGCCGAATACCAACGCGTATGGCGTTGTGTTCGTGGCCGTTTTGAACGTAGTTCGATATGCCCAGAGTGCTTCTTGCAGTCTCTCGGGCCAGTCCATTTTGTTTCGGGACACCGTCTTCTTCACGATCTTTGTCAAGGTTTTGTTGAAAGCCTCAGCTAGACCGTTAGCTCGGGGATTATAAACTGAGGAGTATCTCCAGTCTATGTTGTGCTGCTGCGCGAAGCGACTAATCTTGTGGCTTCTGTAGGCTGGCCCGTTATCGGAAATGATCCATCGCGGAGTTCCAAACCGATAAATGACGTGCGTCTTGAAGAAATGGAGAATATTTTCCGTCTTCACTTCCCTTAATGGTACTGCTTCTGCCCATTTGGAGAAGTAATCAGCCGTCGCCAGGATGAAACGATGTCCCCTGGATGATGCTGGTTCGATGGGGCCGATTATGTCAGTTCCCCACATTTCGAACGGCCAGCTAGCCACCGTTGGATGTAGTGGATTTGGATGCTGATGGATGAAGTCCCCATGGATCTGGTACGAGTGGCATTGCTTCGCATATTCAAGACAGTCCTGAATCACCGTTGGCCAGTAGTAGCCCATCCGTTTAATTTTCAATTTCATCTTCGGGCCTGCTTGGTGAGAACCGCAGAGTCCGTCATGAACTTCCCGAACGACCCTTTTCGCTTTGTCAGGTCCCAGGCATCTCAACCACAAAGAATCAAATGACCTCTTATACAGAGTATCATTGACGAAGGCAAAAGATAGGGCTCGTTTCATGAGCTGATGTCTTGAGGACGCATCTTCAGGCGTTCGACGGGATTTGAAGTAGTCTATGAAGACTTCTCTCCAATCTCCAACCTTCTCTTGGTCATTTATTTGCAGGGCCGTCTGCTCAATTACTCCCCTTTCTTCGGGTGATTCCGGGGATATTTCTGCAGGGGCAAGTACTCGACGGCTTTGTACCACTATCCTGACGTCATCGAGGTTCTCATCAACCAGTTCTTTAGCGAGCTTGGCTAATGCATCCGCTTTGCTATTTTCGGCACGCGGTATGCTTTCCAAGGTGTAGGAAGGGATTTGAGTCAGTAGTCGTTGTACTCTCTCGCCATACTTTACCAGCTCTGGCTTGCATGTTTGGTAATCGCCGTTTACTTGATTGATGACCAGTTGGGAATCTCCGTATGTAAGGAGGTTTTCAATTCCCATGTCGATGGCGATCTCGAGGCCTGCTATCAAAGCTTCGTATTCAGCCTCGTTGTTCGTCCTCGGCTCTGTCAAGGAGAAAGCAAAGCGCATTATCCCTCCCTGTGGAGTTACGAAGATGAGACCCACCCCTGATTTGATTATAGGGGTGCTTTGTTTGCGCTTCTTCACGGAAGATGCTCCATCAAAATAAAGCTCCTATCGGATATTACCACCGTCGATCGCATCAAATGCGTGTTCGTCTGGCAGTTCGCAATTCAGAGGGGAATCAGCCGGTATCGGATGTTCAGCGAGGAAGTCGGCGATGGCCTGGCCTTTCACTGCTTTAAGAGGTTGATAAGTTATCGAGAACTCCATCAAGAGCAAGGCCCATTTAGCGAGTCGACCAATCAGTATGGCCTTCGACATTAAATACTTAAGGGGGTCCACCTTCGAAATGAGACGAACTTCATGCGCCAACGCGTAGTGTCGGAGTTTCGTTATCGCGAAGATCAACGCCAGGCAGTGTTTTTCAATGGGGGAGTAGTTGCCTTCTGCCCCCAGTAGAACTCGACTTAAGTAGTAGAGTGCTCTTTCTTTCCCTTGATTGTTCTCTTGCGCCCATAATGTGCCTAAGGAACCTTCAAGGGCGGTTGTATAAAGAATGAGGGGCTTTCCCTTGACCGGAGCAGCCAACACTGGCGGGTTCTGCAGGTATTGCTTGATCTCGTCTAGCGCGCTTTGGCATTTTTGGTCCCAGACGAACGGGGTTCCCTTCTTCATCAGGTGACTGTAAGGGCGGCACTTGCCTGAAAGGTTGGCTATAAATCGCCGAATGTATGCGAGCTTTCCCTGGAGAGACCGCAATTGTTTAAGAGTCCTTGGCGGTGGCATTTCCATGATCGCCTTGATCTTCGACGGATCTATCTCGATACCCCGATGCCGGAAAATGAACCCTAGTAACTTGCCTGAGGATACCCCGAACGCGCATTTGAGGGGGTTCATCTTCAAGTTGTATTGCCGAAGGCGTTGAAATACGGTCTTCAGATGCTCGAGATGTTCCTTGTATGATTTGCTTTTCACGACGAGGTCGTCGATATAGCATTCGACGATTTCATGTATGAGGTCATCGAAGATCTTCGTCATGGCCCTTTGATAGGTGGCACCGGCGTTCTTTAGACCGAAGGGCATCACCTTGTAGCAGAATATTCCCAGAGGGGTCCGAAAAGCGGTATGCTTCTGGTCTTCGGGATGCATCTTTATCTGATTATACCCTGATGAGCCGTCCATGAAAAAGAAAACCTCGTGAGTGGACGTGTTATCTATCATCAGCTCAGTTACCGGTACTGGGAAATCGTCCTTCGGGCAAGCTCTATTGAGATCCCGGAAGTCCACGCATATGCGCACTGTCTCATTTTTCTTCATTACTGGGAAGATGTTGGCGATCCAATCGGGATACTGAACTTCCTGGATAACCCAGAGTCGATCAGATTCTTGACTTTGGCGTTAATGCTCATCTCAAGCTCGAGCCGCATTCTTCTCGGTGCTTGTTTGATTGGCTTAACGTCCGGGGATATCGCCAATTTATGTACAGCAATTTCTGGATCTAGTCCTGGCATTTCAGAATAGTTCCATGCGAAGCAATCTCTATGCTGCATAAGCACGTCTTTTAACGTGGCCACCCTTTCTTCAGATAGCAACTCGCTGACGAATGTTGGTCACGGGTCGTTCGTCGTTCCCAGCTCAATTTTCCTGAGGTTATCTGCAGTAGTATGTATGCCATCTTCCAGCTCTTTTGGCGCTGGCGGAAATTCTGAGATTACCTCGTCGTCATTGCTGTTTTCAAAGCACCAGGGAAGGTCATTCATGTCCTCGGGCTCTTCTTTTAATACCGCTATCATATGACAGGTATGAGCTCGCTTCCAAGACCGATGTGGATCTGGTTCTGCTCTTGTGGCTTTGGGTTCGTGCTTTTGTGGCGGCGTTACCTTCCAGCTGTCGGATAGAGCAAATCTGCCTTACTGGTATTGGTCTTCGACCCAGTTCTTGAAGGTGAAGCAGTCTTCGATAGGGTGTCCTATGGCTCGGTGATAAGAGCAATAGCCCGGATGAGAGACCTCGTTAGCTTGCTCGGGGTGTTTGGACTCCGGAAGTGTGATCATTTGATGTTTTATAGCGAGGTCAAGTATCTTCTTCGTCTTGTCTTGAGGGAAAGAATACGCTCGACTCATCTTCTTCATGAGGGACAAATCCGGACCGCACAATACCCGATCACATGACTCTTTGATCCTGCGTTGTCGTTGTCGACCCCCTTTTCCGTTTTTTGACTTACTTCTGCCTCTGCGTTGGGCCTTTTGCGTAACGGGTTGACAGGGAGGAGCATCTTCGTCTTTGGCAGCCTGTTGAAGAAGGCGTTGCATCCTAACTTTCTCGTAGATGGACATCTCGCGGTTATGGTCGTCTCGAGCCTTTTGACCCGCTCTCCTGATAAGCTTGTCCATTCGCTCTTCAAATGACGGACTCGGCACTTTGATTGTGGGATCTAGTTTTGATAAGGGGTCGGCGTTTCCCGACAGGGCGTCCTCTTCTTCATCGAAATTATATATGGCGTAGCTACCGTGGACTCGTTCCCGTTTCTCGGCTCTCACGCATCCAAGCCCAAGCGTTTCCATTCTCCCGTTGGGCAATTTGCGCTGAGTCCCAGGGACATCCCAAATCCTGTTATAGAATCGAGCTTGTCGAGTAGTCTGTTTTAAAGGTACCCCTTGGCGCTTCAATAGCCTTTTCAATCCGTTTGTGTAATATCTGGGCAGACGGATGGGTTGGAGCCTGTCGAGGGTAGAATCCGTGCCGTGCCAGATTTCTTTCTCGACTCTTGTTTCCGTGGACCGGTAGAATAAGATCTCCTTTTCGCCTTTTCTCCTGGGAGGGACGTAAAACGTTTGCAGGTCTTGCATAATGTAAGCTTCAAGCATGTCAAGATCTTTGTAGTGCTCCCGCGGAATCATGGTGATTTGCAAACTCTGATCATCACTACGGGATGTTTGTATTGACGGCCGACTGAAGAACACAGCATTAACCTCATCTTCCGAGTCGCTTCCGAAGATCAATATAGAGGCGGACGGTCCCGAGTTGCTGCGCCGAGACGGCCCAGCGTAAACTATCTCTTCTTCTTCTTCGGTATCGCTCCCAAAAACAGGGATGGTGGCGGTGGCTTTGTTCTCCGGTTTGCGACACCTTTCTGTATCCTCGAAATCTGGCAAAAAGTACTTTGCATCTTCGTACTTGTGGACTTCGTTCACGGAGAATGGGTTCAGCTCGCCTGTCATGGTATACTCGAGACCATCCTTGAAATACTTCATACACTGATGTTGTGTAGACGGGATGATGTTGTACTCGTGCAACCAAGGACGACCGAGCAGAGCATTGTAGCAAGTCTTAGCGTCTATGACATGGAACTTAATGTCCGTGACGAGCAGCCCAAAGCGTAACGTTAGTATTACGGATCCTAGAGTCCGTGACGACTGGGAGTCAAAACCGGAGATGGTAATTTTGTCACGAGCGAGGTGCTGGACGCTCATGCAGATTTCCTTCAACACCCGCACGTTGAGGAGATTAACGGAAGACCCATTATCAACCAGGATTTTGCCTATCTTGATGTCGTGGTAATATCCGGAGACATATAGGGGGCGATTGTGGTCGCACGTCCCAAGGAGAAGGTCTTCATTACCGAACGTGACATCGGCTGTGTGCATTTCTTCCAGTTCATCCTTCATCCTTTCTTCGGTGAGGAAGGCATGGAATTGTTCGGGCTCTTGCAGCGCCTTGATTAATAAATCTCTCGCTTCCTTTGATAATAGGAGGGCTTCGAGAATGCTGAGCTGAGAGGGTAGCTTCCTCAGGTGCGCTAGGATGTTGTAGTCCACTTTACTCTTCTTAGGCGGGTCCTTAGCAGTCAGCTCTTTCATAACTTGGTCATCTAAGGTGATATCCTCAGCGACCTTTTCCTTTCCCTTATCTTTTCTAGTTGCGGGTCCGAGATTCTTTTCCGGAAGAGTGCGATTGAGCAGCTGAATGTTTTCGCAGGCGTCTGGTTCCTCTTCTTTCCCTAAGACGGATTCTTTAAAGAGTGGGCCCAGAGCCATTTCCTCATCAGAGTCGCTCCCAAAGGTAAGAACTTATGATCCTCCGGCGTTGACCATGTAACAGTTGCCGGTAGTTCTTTTGTGTCCTTCGGTCGTACTTCTCTGCTCCCGACGAGTTCTGCGTCATCCGCTTAAAATGTTGCCGATGAGCAACATATCCCTGCCACCATATCTTAAAAGCGTCGCACTCCTCAGTGGGGTGTGAAATCTTCCGATGATATGAGCAGTAATTAGGGTGCCTTTCCGCCCCATTGAGCGTGTTTTCTTCCGAGGGTGGTAGCTTCATTCCCATTGACATAGCTTTGGCAAACCTTTTCCTCGTCTTGAATATGTTTTTATCCCCGTCAGGTGCCTTTCGATCTGGCGGGAGTGCTCCGAATCTTTCATTTAATCGCCTGCGTTTGGCTCTTTCTAATGCGGCTATCTCATGCTCCTGGTCGGCTTTACTTTTCAGACGAATTTCGTCTAGAAAGGCGTCGATCATTTCGTCTGTCAGCCACACAAGCTCTGGTTCAGGCTTTGCCCCCAGTTTCTTAGTGCCAGGAGTTTTTTCATTGTCCGTAAACGAGTGGGAGATCATATTACAACTCGCCATGTATCCCTCGGATTCATCCGACGAACTCTCCCCCTCATCTTCCTCTTGAAAGACATGGTTGAGGAACTCTTGGAGTGTGATGGGAGTCCGTGCCTTTTGATTGTACTCTTCCAGTGCGTCGATCTGCTTCTGTAAGTCCGTGCGCTTGTCACCAGGCTTCATGGGCTTTCATAGATTTCTTCTTCTTCTTCTTTGAAGATTTCGACGGCTGGTTGTGAGTGCTCGGGCCATCACCACTGATCTTCGGAGTTGGGCGCGGCTTCCGCATCCCTTCAATAATCTGGGGCTCCAGCGGGTTCTTCCACCTGATTGCCGGGCATGTTTTAAGATCGTTCAGCATTTTCTTGGTTTTTGCTGAAAACACGATTTCCCATGGAGCTTCCTCAATGAAAGAACAAGTTGCTACTTTAGCGGCTTGGCCTGTTACTCGAAATTCGCGATTGTTCTATTTCCTGATGTTAGCAATGTATGGTGTGTCCGTCTTCTTGGCAATGTGAGGTTGTGGCGGGTTCACCTTCCACTTCTCGGACAGCGCAAACTTGCCCTGTAGGTATTGATCTTCAATCCATCCTTTCAAGACGAAGCAATTCTCAATCGGATGGCTTACCGTTTGATGGTAAGAGCAGTAGTTGGGGTTATTCACCTCACTGGGTTGCGGCGGTCGCCTTGGGTTTGGCAAGTTGATAAGCCTGTTGCGTATTGCCAGCTCGAATAGCCTCTTCGTCTTATCCCGCGGGAATGAGTAGGGGTGCTTCATTTTCTCATTATAATACCGCCGTCTTTCTTCTAGTTGATCCGCCAGCTTTGGGGCACTGGGTTGCTGCTGAGCGTTCGCAACGAAGGTTGCCTTCCCTTTACCCTTGTCATTCCGAGGTTCTGGCTTCGGGGGAGACGGTCTGTGACCCATTTGGTCCATCTGGGCCAACTTGTCGATCAAAGCCTGGAACGTGGTCAGCTTGAAGAACATCATGAACTGTGAGACAGTTGCATGGGGATCCAGGGTACCCATGAACATGCCTACCGTGGATGCTTCCTCAATGCGTTGTTCGCATTTCGACCACAAGTTTCGCCAGCGTATAGCTTACTGGACCCATGTCTCGCCTGGTTTCACCCTGGCATTAATCAACGCCGTTATCGGGGTGCGTTCGCTGGCGCTCGCGAATCGCTGAGTGAATAGCAACTCCATTTCAGCGAACGTCTTGACGGAATCGTTCGGGAGTTCAGAGTACTATTCGAACGCCGTCTCCGACAAGCTGCCGACGAACTGGCAGAGCAGGAGCTTATCATCGCCGCCGGTGTTGCCGCAAAGCGCCCTGAACTGGGCAACATGCTAGTGGGGATTGCCCGTCCCCTTATAGACATGAAATTTTGGTATTGTATAGCCCGGCGGGTACTTGATCTGGTCATACCATCTCGGATATGGTCGCCCTGTTCTGACAACTTGACCAGCTGCCTCAGTCTCCTGGTGAACCCGTATCTGCTGAGCTATATATTCGTCTAGGTCAGCTTTGGAGATTGTCTCCTCCTTGGCTGTTGACAGAGCGGGTGGAGGATTTGACGTTTCTCCCCTGTCGTCTTCAAGAACGATTGGAGGACCTTCAGCAGGAGAATCTTGTTGGATCATCATTCCCACCATGTCCTGGAACAGGAGAGCCATTCGCTGTATATTGGCTGCTTGTTCGGCAGCCTCTTTATCCTTCTTCTCCAATATCCTGCGAAGGAATTCAGCGTCAGTTTCTTGCTCCTGGCGTTGATCAGATGACGCTTCGGGGCTTTCTTTCGGCCCAGTGAGTATGGCCATCGCATTCATCATTTCTTGGAGCTTCTGCTGTTGCTCCTGAGCTTTGGTCACTGACCGTGTAAGCGGTCTATGACCCGTGGATGCATGGCTGTCCTCTTTTCCCAGCGCCATGTATACCGTATGCACTCTCATGCCCCCAGACTTAGGGCGTTTAGGCTTATTGTCCTTGACATTTGCTGCAGGAGTGGGGACTCTACCCGGCCTTCTTCTCTTTTGAGTAGTCGACGTGGAGGGAGCCGTTGCAGCAGGCACCCAAGTGGCTGTCATCCTTTGTTGTTTGACACGACGGTTCTTTTCTTCCTGCACCTTGGCCCTTTTCTGTTGACGAGAGTGATCTTGGTCAATTACCGAGTCTTGAACCTTCTGCCAGAGTTTATAAATTTTGGAGGACAGCCGTTGAGGAGGCTGCTCCGGCTTTGTTTCTATAATATTCTCCGCAGGCGGAGGGGATCTTTTGAGAACTACAGTTGGCGAATTTCTGCGTACCCTGTTTAGCAGCTCGAAGCTGTTCCCGGTTGGAACAGCAGCCTCAATTTCCACCGTTGGAGCTGGTGGAGTTAATCCGGAGGGGGAGTTGCCCCTAGTCTTCCTTATCCGGCGCCAGTGGCGACGTCGGGCGTGACGAGTTGTTGGTATTGGTTCAGTGACGGGAGTGTCTTGCCCCCTATTCAGGTGAGGGGCTGTTGTCGGTGTCAGCCTCTCGAAGACTGACGCCCGTTGAGAAGTTATGTCCAACCGGTCAAAAACGGATTTCTGAGCGGGAGCAGGAGCAAGCGCAGTCAGTCTCGCAAAGACCGACCCTCTGGGAGGAGAAGCCGCCTTGACGACTTCAGGGGCAGCTGTCTTCTTCGGGATGGCCTTCTCAGGTACTATGGGCTTTTTGGCGGGCCCTTTGGAGTTCAGGCTCAGTCTGGTGAAGACCGAGGAGTTAGGCGACCCGTTGAGAGGGGCCGTAGGAGTAGCAAGTCGATCGAAGACCGACTTCTTTGAAGCTTCCGGTACGGGCACTGGGATGTTAGCGTTCACCGGCGGGAGCGTGGTCCTAAAGAACAGACCGGTGGTAGCCTGAGTTACTTGTTCCACTGGCATAGTAAAGATGGAGGCCGCTCGAGGCCCGTAAGCTACGCCTCCGGGTGAGGCAGAGCGTTGGTTGCAGTTGCACTTGGAGCAGTTTGAGCAGTTGGACGCCATTGCTGTTTGATTTCTGCGCCAAGCAAGAGACCAAATCTTAGTAACTTGAAATCCGAGGGCAACCATTAACAAACCGCGATTCGTTCACGAAGAAGACACACGAAGTGTGGAGTAGAAAGAGGAAAAGGTCCCACCGGACGTGCCAGAATCTGTTCCCCTCCGAAAGACGGCGCGACGCAGGGACGTCTTGCCTGAAATTCAGGGCAGATGCTAATTGGTGCTATCCGTCTACCTCTCCGAAGATTCCAAGTTGATTTATGGAACCATGTATCGAAGGTTTAAACGGATGCGTCCGATGTAGCAGACTTCGTCAGATTCCCACTCGCATGAGGGGTTTTTGATTGTGGGGACGCTCTTCCCTGCAGGCGCAAGCCCCTGCAGTTAATTACGCTACCGCATTGCGGTAACAACTTTCTCCTTCTCCAGATGGTCACTTGGTGTCGTGTGTGTTTGATTTGTGTTTGGTTGCCCGTGGATTGTATACGGAGACTGAGTTATGTCGTCGCCCGTAGGGCGTGGACTAGTCCAAATCCGTATCTTTCTTAGATTTGGGTTTGGGGGTTGTGTTTAAGGATACGTTAACCTCATTTGAGACTAAGATCGACTTAAATGTTTGTTAAGAATACGTTAGTCTAGTTTTAGACTAAGATCAACTTAACGGGATCGTTTAGATCCAACAAGAGAGCAATTAGGGGAGCCCTGTTGTTTAGTTTAGTGACATTGCGGTCAATAGGTAGTTTAAGGATATTCCGGTCCAATGTTAGTTTTAAGACGTTGTGGTCAAGGTTAAGAACATCATAGTCCGTGGATTTAAGGACTCCACAGTCCGATATTAGTTTTAAGACATCACGGTCAAGGTTAAGGACATCATAGTCCGTTGTTAGTTTTAAGACATTCCGGTCAAGGTTAAGGACCTCATAATCCATGGGTTTAAGGACCCCACATTCCGACGTTATTTTTAAGACATCACGGTCAAGGTTAAGGACCTTATAGTCCATGAGTTTAAGGACCCCACAGTCCGTATCAACGTGTGGTCATCGGGACCCGTCACCTCTTCGAAGATGTTGAGGAATTACAACGCCAAGTACCAAAGGAGTGAAGAGATGTACCCTTAAACCAAGGTGGATTAAGTGATCTGTAGTCCAATTTGGAAACTAAGATCAATTATTACATCATGAGCCCATTGGCCCAATTAAATTTGATTTAGGACTTATGGCCAGCTTGGGCTAAGTCCAATCATGTTTGGGACATTGGCCCTCTGTTGGTTCATTGAAGGAGAGGTTCTGCCTTTGGAAACTTAGCCAATTGGGATAAAACTAGTGTCAAACACTAGAGACCAACAATGTTGAACACTGGGAATAAGATTAACAAGTTAGTGTTAGACACTAAAAGATAATCAATGTTGAACACTGAGAACAGAGTTTTTAAATTAGTGTTAAACACTAAGCAAATCAGTGTTAAACACTGGGGACAAAATCTCCAGACTAGTGTTAAACACTAAGAAGAGAGGGGTCACGTGGTAGCACGTGAGAGCGCCCTGCTTCCCTCTATTTTGCTCTACAGATAAGTGTTTAACACTTTTAATTCTGAAAGCCATCACGTGTGGGCACGTGATGGGGGCTCACGCTTTGATCTGTTAGAATGTTCATTAGGGGTCACGTGTTGACACGTGAGGGCGCCCTAGAGCTCTTTTATGTTTCTGTTGCCTTTTTCTCTGTGTGCTTTAGAGATCACATGGGGCACGTGAGGCATTACCTCAAAGTTCTCTTTTATAGATCTTTGCAGGAGTCACGTGGTAACACGTGAGGTGTTGCTTCAAAGTTCTTTTCTGTGGATCTTTGCAGGGGTCACGTGGTAGCACGTGACTCTGGTTCTTTGCATGTTTTAAAGATCTGTTCATCTTTTAAGAATTAAATTCTTCATAGGGTTAAACCCTAACAACAAACTTTAGAGGAATTAAATTCCTGTTTTCTTTTGAAGAATTATATTCTTAAATAGGGTTAAACCCTAATTTCTTTTCTTAAGGGAATTAAGTTCCTGTGATTTTGAGAGAATTATGTTCTCAATTAGGGTTGAACCCTAGTTCTGTTCATTTTGAAGGAATTAAATTCCTATAACATAGGGTTAAACCCTAATTTTATCTCAAAGGAATTGAATTCCTATCATTTTGTGAGAATTAAATTCTCGAAACTCAGTTCCTCCTCTGTGTTTTAGATCTGCATGGCAGGATCTCAACCCAATGAGAATTAAATTCTCAATTCATGGGGAGATGTGCACTTTGCAGATCCTCCACCAGAGGAAGAACTAAGTTCTTTTCTTTATATAAGAGTTAAACTCTTTTGAGAATTAAATTCTCTTTTGAAGCCTCCCTTTTCTTTTCTTACCTAAGTTTTTCCTTTTGCAGAGAATCAAAGGCTCTATATCTCTCTCTCTGTGTATCAAAAGAAAAGGTCCAAAGGTCTAAAAAAAGGGTCCCTTTCTTATTTTCTTGGCTCCTATTTATAGGAGAAGGAAAAGAAACAATCTGTTTAGTAAATCTCTCATTGAGAGATTTGATTTGTGTATTGAGAGATATGATTTATATTTATCATTAATCTGGGCCTTTAGATTGTTAGGTGAATTTTATTCACCATTGGATTTTAAATCCAAAGATATCTCTTTGTTATTCCGGTTGGATTTAGGGGGAAATCTTTCCAAGTCCAAGATTTTACCATAAATTGGTGATATTTAATCACCTTTAGATTTTTAATCCAACGGTTTTAGATAATCCTTCTTTATTTTGGAAAGATTTGAAGGATTTATCCTCATAATTTAATTCTGTTAAAGAATAAGGCGCTTAAGGCCGGTCACGTGTGGCCACGTGACCCCTGGTCACGTGTAGGCACGTGACCCCTGGAATGGGCTTCTCTTCTTCTGCGCTCTGTTCTCTGGCCGCTGCTTAACCATCACGTGCCAACACGTGACCACCGGTCACGTGTGAGCACGTGATACCTGTTCTGGAGCTTTTTCTTGATTTTTAATCAGGGAATGAATGTGCCTTTTGCCGCTGCTTGACTATCACGTGCCAACACGTGACCACTCGTCACGTGTGAGCACGTGATGCCTCTTCTGAATCTTTTCCTGATTTTTAATCAGGGAACAACCTGCGTAGCCCTCCAACATTTCAGATAAGTAATATTTAGTATTCGTGCTACGTTTGTTGGCTTTCGTCAAGGTATAGTGTGCGGTAGCTATTTACTGCTTATCTGCAGCATATGATGCGATTGGGTTAGGGTAGTCGTACGGCTTTGTTGGCTTTCGTCAAGGGTTGTGCGGGTGGGTTTAATTCAATCAAGAAATGTACGGATTGAACTTGACTAGCGGACTATGGTTTGTTAGCATTCGTCAAGGTCATAGCATGTTAGGGGTAAAAGCATTATCGGGAATTTCAAGTGTTTAAATTTGCAATGAGATTGCATACCTCCTATGAGATAGTTGGATCCTGATACCCACTGCAAGTAAGAGCTACTCCTTAGAGAGTTTTACATATGACAATTAGCCGATCAAGTAAGTGTTTAGAAAGGTGTTAACGGGGTTATGCCTCTGGGAAAACGAGATTTATTCTAATTAGGTCCGTGCGAAAGCACGGAAAACCTCCCTCAAAGTACCAACACTGGCCTGGCCGAAAGATTGACGAACTTGTAAGGTGTAATTAATCCCGGCTAGTCTTACCTTTTAGGATTTGAAGGAAGATTTGATAAAAAGTAGTGGGAGCCATCCTGATTAGATAAGATAATAACCAATTTAATCTTGCAAGAGCATATGCTAAAATGTTTTCTTCTCTCTCTCTCCAGGTAGCGACCATGTCAGGCCTTAATCAAGATAATAATATGGATGTATTGACTGAACCCGCTTTTTATACTGAGTAGAGGAACGTTGGTCCCGCTCCAATTTATAATTGTTATAAGTCCGAGCAGAGAATAGGAGAATATCCAGATTCTCACGCCGCCCAAATGAAGAATAAGCATGATGATGCATCTTCTTCGGGTGTGTTAGTTATCGAGAACTGTTTCTCAGTTCACTCTACGTCCTGGGTATTAGATACCGGATCAGGATCCCATATATGTAATATGCTGCATGGGCTATGAAATGGTAGGGAATTGGGAGAGGGTGATCATTCCGTAAGAGTAGGGAATGGTGCAAATGTTGCAGCCAAAGCTGTTAGCGAATATTACCTTGTGTTACCAAATGGTAATACATTGATTCTGAACGAATGCTATTACATTCCGACCCTGATATGCAATCTTATATCAGTTTCTTTATTGAGTAAAGAAGGATATAATTTTGTAGTACAGGATAATGTTATGAACATCTTACTGAATCAAAAGTTGATTGGATCAGGCTTGTTAAATAATGGCATATACGTTCTGAATCAAACTACAGTCCTTAATGTACAAAACACACACAAGAGGAAGAGTTCAGAAATGAACGAATCCTTCTTGTGGCATTGTAGACTTGGTCACATCAATGCGACACGACTGGCTATGTTATATAAGGATGGATATTTGAAGCCGTTCGAATTTTCATCTTATGACACTTGCCAGTCATGTCTCAAAGGCAAGATGACCAAAACTCCGTTTAGTGGACACGGAGAAAGAGTTACAGAACTCTTAGGACTGATACATAGTGATGTATGTGGTCCCATGTCTACATATGTCAGGAACGGTTCTTCCTACTTCATTACATTCACTGACGATCTCTCAAGATACGGACATGTGTTCCTATTGAAACACAAATCTGAAGCTTTTGATAAATTCAGAGAATATAAGAATGAAGTAGAGAACCAAACGGGCAAAAGTATTAAGATCCTACGATCTGATCGAGGAGGAGAATACTTGAGCAATGAGTTCCTAGATTATCTAAAAGAGAATGGGATTCTCTCTCAGCTTACTCCTCCCTATACACCACAGCACAACGGTGTATCGAAGCGGAGGAATCGCACCTTATTAGATATGGTGCGCTCTATGATAAGCAATGCTGAGTTGCCTATTTCCTTCTGGGGGTATGCGCTTGAGACAGCCATACACCTATTGAATATGGTTCCTACCAAATCAGTGCCTACCACTCCATATGAGATATGGAAGGGGAAGAGACCATCTCTTAAGTATGTTAAGATATGGGGTATGTTGGATGTATATGCCCTAGAGGCCAGTATTGTATATGTATACAAATGGATACTAGGGATATGTATGTACAGAACAATTTTGCTCAGTTTTATAGTATATTATTTGATTTGTCTTTATCGGGATATGTGTATTTATTTGTATTGTTATTATATCTGGTTTGCACATATTGATAAAGACTCGATACGGTAGTATACTATTGTGGTTTGTCTTTATCTTAACATGGCATATGTCATACTCGTTATTACATATTGCGGTTACATGTTGATAAAGCCCCTAGGATCATGCTTGACTACCTGCGTTGTGATGGCGATCATACTTATAGGAGCAGGGTAGTCCATAAGCACATCCTTAAATGGTCCCTAGTCGCGTGAGTATCGAGACTAGGCACTGATACTCCAGAGTAGACTGGTGTGTATGTTTCTAGCCCCGTCGGGGGATGGTTGGTCCCACAGCCATTGGTCTGATACACCTAAGATCGTATACAGGTGCTCACTGGGTGTGAGTACACTGGACGGACTCGCCGAGAACTTCCATATGGTACTATACCTATCGTCAGATGGAAATTCTTAGGTGACATGTGTACAGGTTAGTCTTTGGACCCGAGATCGGCATTTGTCTCGTGTGAGTTCCCACTGAACTTTGATCACTACCCTACCACGGCTCTACTGAGTCATGCAAACAGGTTTTGGTTGGGTTCAGTCCCGAGCCACATGGAGGCAGTGAGCGATTGTCGGGGATTTGTCTCTTCCGGTATAGGGAGTCGATATCGCACTGTGATTCGATTAGTCAGGACCATAAGACCTTGGCTAAGGCACTTGGGATTTACTGATAGGTTGATCAGTAGTTTCCCGGATTGGTCCTGAGCTACATCGGCACGACTTATCAGGTTGTTAGGGTCTGACGTTCACCATCCCCTAGACCCGGTATGCGATACTCTTTGACGAAGAGACCGGACTGTACGGATATTTTCACGGATAGGCTCAGTAGGAGATCCGGATGAGTTTGCTCATCGGACTTCTTTTCGACAGGTACCTGGGTAGCCGTTACATACAGCTAGTGTCGCTGACGAGCTTGTGGTTAAACCCACTGCCAGAGTACTATCGAGTCTTTAGAGTCACACACAGAGGGTTTCCCTGATTCAGGCGAAATGATGTAGTAGCCGTATTAGATACGTGCAGGGTTCGATCGATTGATGTACTTGGTACTCGGATTTTCGATCAGACAGTTTTCAATACTAGCCGGCTCGGGTTTGAGCCTGATTATTAAATCAGGTATTGATTTAATAATTTACGTATATATATTTCGATATATATATTCTAGTATTACGTTCTTCGTGTTATTCTATCTCTTTTGGGCGTTCGGATTTTTATCTGATTGCCGGTATATTTGTACAGTAGACTGAAATCCGTATTTACTACAGATTTCCTTCTAGAAGGTGGCCACCTCATTATATATTTTCTATTTATTTCATAAATGGAAATGAGGTGTAATGTAAGAGTATGGGAGGAAAATAGGCGACCAAGCTTCAATAGTAGTCAAATGAATTTATAATTCATTTTGGGTTTACTATTGAAGCATGGTTGCTAATTGTTTAATGAAAGAATTGATATACAAAACCATTGTGTGTATTTTCTCTTTCATGCTTGATTCATTTTTCTCTCTTGAGCTCTCATCTCCTCCCTCCTCTAGCTTTCTCCTCCACCTTCCTCTTCTTCCTCTTCACTACATTTCTCATGTGTTGAGATACAAGTGAAGAGGTTAGAAAGAGATAGAACACTTAGACATCCAAAATACATCCTAGATTACTTGGACTACCATCCCAAGTTCTCTAGTTGCTCTTTTGACATATTGAAAAGAGATAAAGCCATGGATCATACTCCCCAGGTGGATCATCTACAACAAAAGGAGGCCGGAGAACAAGCTCGATCCCGATGGAGCCGGATTTGGAGTTCAAGCATGTTCAAGGCGCTTGCTAGGAGCTAAGGATGAAGAAAGAAGACCGAAGGATTTGGTTCATTTGGTGAGGTTTCTATCATAGTAGATAGCTCTTTTAGTGTAGCTAGTTAGTTTTATGAAAAGATCCGGTTTTAGGGTTTAGTCTAGCGCCAAGTTTTATTCGTAAGAAATTTTTGTTCCGCATTTGGCCACGTGAGATGGCCGGGGCGCTAAGGTAACCCTTCATGGTATCAGAGCCATCCCATAAAACCTATACTAGCTAGTTCAAACGTGTTTAGATAAACGATCGACCGAAAATTCCAAAAACCGCATTTCATTTCATGTAGTTTCTGTCGATTTTTAAAAGTACTCGAAAAATCATTTTTATGGTCTCAGAAAATCGAGCAGGCTTTTTTAAGAACCCACAATAAATTTGGGCCCATGAACCCTCAGTATCACCACGGAACCGCCACGTAAACCCCATTATTGCCGCGGTTCCGTGGCCGTTATTTGTCTTTTGGGCTTAAAATTTTTTCTGGGCCTCTTCTATTTGGAATTGTGGTTTTATGGAATAATTACTTTTTGGGCCCAGTTTTGTTACAGTGTTGGTTTAATACTTGGGGCCCACTTGGAAAGTTTAGTCGATCGTAATTTTAAGATACGTGTTTTATTATCAATACATTCATTTTTATCTGCGACCAGGAATGTCACTCGATCGGTAAAACTCGTCTGATTGCTATATGTTCTTTTAGACGGGTTTTGCGAACGTGACATTCGCGTTGATGTTGTGTGCTTATGCTGTGATTGTGGTTGGATTGTCGTGGTGGATAGCATGTGGTGCAATATTAGAATAAAGTTTATAATTCATTTGTACATTTGTTATTACGGGGCGAGCGTCCGACATATGGACTGCCGTCTTTGCCGTTTGTATATTATTTTGGGGCACAACCGGGCAGACGTCGATGTCACCGGTTGTATATATTTTTTTAATATTCTGTACTAGGCTTACCCCACGGCAGAGTGCACGGATAGCCGGGTTCTAGAAGGCAACAAGCCCGCATCTCATGGCATCGAGACGGAGGAGGCTTCATTCTCATGGCGCTGAGACGGAGGGGGCTTCATTCTAGAACTGGCGGGCTATTCGCCGCACTCGTAGGGGGTACAGGCTTTCATTGCACATGCTATCCATACGACCGGAATGTCGGGTTTTATTTGCGGCTCAAATAAAACCCGGGGCTCCAAGATTATCCACCATTCTGTAATGTTATCTTTGATGTTGTTTATTATCATGCCTGGGACGAATGTTTTAAATACTTATATATATACTAGTAGATGTTGTATATGTTTTGCACCCGTTCTAGTCCAGCCCCCGCTCTGTCGTTAGTTAAGTAACCTAACGGATGATGACGGGGCCCCGTGGCGAATGCGGATGGCATATACGTACATTTTATTTTCGTTCTTTTCTGGTGTGATAGGTTACAAATTGATGGGACCGCATTAATTTTAATTAATGCAAGATAATAAATCTAAAAGATGTTGTTGGAACCAAGCTTTAAAAATTGACATTACAGACGTTATCTTTTGCTTTGCATAGTGGTATTCAGTTTGGAATATTCTGCACCTCATTCAATGAGGCAAGGGCCGAAATCCCTTCACCGGGAGTGACCCCTTGAGTAAAAGTTTGCGTCAGGGTAATAACTTTAATATTGTCAACTATTTTTGCTTTGCATCGTGGTATTCAGTTTGGAATATCCTGCACCTCATTCGACGAGGAAAGAGCCGAGATCCCTTCACAGAGAGTGACCTCTTTAGCAGATGTTTTCGCCACTATATATTTACAAAACTACTAAGGTTCCTTCAACGATATCAAGTTCATTACGTTAATGGGTTTTTCGCCAAAAACCCAGTTGTAGCCCTCCGTCATTTCCTACAAGTAACACTTAGTATTCGTGCTGCGTTTGTTGACTCCGTCAAGGCGTAGTGTACGGTAGCTGAGTAGTGCTTGTTTGTAGCAATAGATGCGATTGGTTAGGATAGTCGTATAATCTTGTTGACTCTGTCAAGGGTTATGCGGGTGGGTTTGACGCAATCCAGATAATGACGGGTTGAACTTGACTAGGACTCTTTGATTTGTTGACTCCGTCAAGGTCACTAGGGTCCTAGAGGTAAAAACCACATCGGGAGTTTCAAACATACAGGAAACTTGCAGATTTAGCATACCTTCTGGAGTGTGGTGACTAGAGTGGATTCCATCTAGTACATCACATAATGATAGTTGGATCCCGATCCCATTGATGAGTAGGATTACTCTTGGGAGATTTTTTCACTTAACAATCAATGCTATAAACCAAATAGGTGTCTAGAACGGTGTTAGCGGGGCTACGCCTCCAGGGAAAAGAGGTTATGTAATTAAGGAACTTCGTGAAAGCGTTGGAAAACCTCCCTCGAAGTACCAACACCAGCCTGGCTGAAAGGTTAAGCAAGTATTGTGACGTACGACTAATCTTGACTAGTTCTTCTTTTAGGGTTTGAAGAAGAATTTGAGAAAATGGTGGGAGCCATCCTGATTAGATAAATTAATAAACCAATCTAATCTTACAAGAGCGCACGCTGAGTGTTTTCCCTCTCTCTCTCCAGGTAGCAACCATTTCACGCCCTAATCAAGATAATAAAATGTATCGCTTGACCGATCCGAATTCTTATTCGGGGGTGAGGAACGTCGGTTTGGCTCTAACTTACGACAACTGTCATAAGTATGAGCAAGGGAAAGAGGAAAGTTTGAATTCCTTGATAAACCCATCGAAGAAGAAACATACTGTTGCGTCTTCTTCAGGTGTTCTTGTTATTGAGAACTGTTTTTCAGTCAGTCCTACCTCCTGGGTACTCGATACCGGATCAGGATCTCATATCTGTAATTTATTACAGGGACTGAGAAAAAGTAGGATAGTTGCACCTGGTGATATGTCCCTCAGAGTAGAGAACAGAGCACAAGTTAATGCTGCGGCCGTCGGTGAATATCACCTAGTGTTGCCAAATGGCAATACTATGATTTTGAACAATTGCTACTTTGTACCTTCCATGCTTTGCAACATCATATCAGTTTCTTTACTTGATAAAGATGGATATAACTTTGTTCTTGATAGAAATATCATGAACATTTACCTTGATAAGGTACTGGTTGCAGAAGGTACACTGTGTAATGGTATCTATATTCTAAATTAGAATACAGTTCTCAATGTACAAAACACACGCAAGAGGAAAAGTTCAGATACGAACGAATCCTACTTGTGCCATTGTAGACTTGGTCATATCGGAGAGAAAAGACTAAGTAAGTTACATAAAGATGGATTCTTGAATACGTTCGAATTTTCATCTTATGAAACTTGTCAGTCTTGTCTCAAAAAAAAGATGACCAAATCTCCGTTCACCGGGCATGGAGAAAGAGCAGCAGAGCTCTTGGGAATCATACACAGTGATGTATATGGTCCGATGTCTATATATGCAAGGGGTGGGTTCTCGTACTTCATCACATTCGCTGACGATCTCTCTAGATTCGGGTATGTGTATCTTATGAAACACAAATCTGAAGCTTTTGAGAAATTCAAAGAATACAGAAACGAAGTAGAGAACCAGACTGGCAAGAGTATTAAGATCCTCCGATCTGATAGAGGAGGGGGGTACTTAAGCACGGAATTCCTAGATTACCTAAAAGAGAATGGAATTCTCTCTCAGCTTACTCCTCTGTATACACCACAGCACAACGGTGTATCGGAGCGGAGGAATCGTACCCTATTGGATATGGTTCGCTCCATGATGAGTGACACTGAGTTGCCTCTTTCTTTTTGGGGATATGCGCTTCAAATAGCTGCATACTTACTAAACTACGTTCCATCCAAATCTGTGTCTAAGACTCCATATCAAATATGTAGTGGATGAAATCCATATCTTAAGCGATTTAAGATATGGGGTTGTTCGGCCTATGTGAAAACACAAAAACCGGACAAGCTTGAGGCACGGTCAGTTCTATGTAAATTTGTGGGATATCCTAAAGATTCACTAGGATATCTGTTCTACCACACTGAGGAACAGAAGGTGTTTATATCTCGCCATGCTATCTTTTTAGAAAGGCAGTTTCTTGCAAAAGAAACTAATGGGAGTATGGTAGAACTGGGAGAAATCCATGAACCACAAAATGTAACTGAAGGTTTGGAGGAACCACTAGATTCAGTAATCCCAGACGAACCTCAGCCACTCCGCAGATTTAGGAGGATTTCTCATCCGCCCGAGAGATACTACGGTTTTCTCATAGATGGGGATCGAGAGGATTGCATCTTAGAATAAGATGATCCTACTAGTTTCAGGCAGGCCATTATCAGTAGGGACTCTAATAAGTGGCTGGATGCTATGCAATCTGAAATGGAGTCCATGTACACCAATAAAGTGTGGACCCTGGAAGTTGCTCCATCTGGGGTAAAACCTGTTGGATGCAAATGGATCTACAAGAAGAAACTTGGTGTAGATGGGCAGGTGGAAACCTATAAGGCTAGACTCGTTGCAAAAGGTTTTCGTCAAAGACCAGGAGTGGACTATAACGAAACCTTTTCTCCAGTGGCTATGCTCAAATCCATTAGGATCCTGCTTGTCATTGATGCCTTCCATGACTATGAGATCTGGCAGATGGACATAAAAACGGCTTTTCTAAACGGAAGTTTAGAAGAGTGCGTTTACATGGATCAGCCAGAAGGTTTTGTAGACAGTGGGAGCAGCGGGAAAGTGTGCAAGCTGCTCAAATCCATTTATGGATTGAAGCAAGCACGCGGAGCTGGAACATCTGTTTTGATGAGACAGTCAAGGACTTTGACTTCATCAAGAACGAAGATGAGCCTTGTATTTATAAGAAGATTATAGGACGAACTGTCGTCTTTCTAGTTTTGTACGTGGACGACATTCTTTTGATAGGAAATGACATTCCTATGCTACAATCGGTCAAACTATTCTTATCACAAAGGTTCTCTATGAAAAACCTAGGTGATGCCTCGTACATTCTGGGGATCAAGATCTACAGAGATAGATCTAATAGACTATTGGGACTTTCACAGTCCAGGTACATAGAGACCGTACTAAAGAGATTTAGTATGGAAGATTCCAAGCACGGTAACATACCCGCATTGCACGGAATCACCCTCTCCAAGGAGATGTCTCCCAAGACTGACGAGGAGAGGGTTCGCTTGAGCACTATACCCTACGCTTCAGCGGTAGGATCTATAATGTATGCGATGCTATGTAGAAGACCAGATGTAGCTTACGCGCTAAGCGTGGTGAGCCGATATCAGTCAAACCCAGGTGAGGACCACTGGACAGCAGTAAAGAACATTCTCAAGTACCTAAGAAGGACTAGGGAGATGTTCCTGATTTACGGTAATAGAGACCTCAGGGTCGAGTCCTTTACCGACTCAAGCTTCCAGAGTGACAAAGATGACAGCAAGTCTGTCTCGGGTTTTGTGTTTACCCTCAACGGAGGGGCGGTATATTGGAAGAGTTCCAAACAGGGTACCGTCGCAGACTCGACGATGGAGGCTGAATACATTGCTGCAAGCGATGCCGCAAAAGAGGCGGTCTGGATAAAGAAGTTCATAGCCGAACTTCAGGTGGTTCCGTCCATTATTGATCCAATACCAGTGTATTGTGACAACAATGGGGCTATAGATTTAGCGAAGGAACCACGGTCCCATCAGAAATCCAGGCACATCTTAAGGCGGTATCACCTGATCAGGAAGATTGTAGATCGCCAGGAAATCGAGTTCCGGAGAGTGGATACGAAAGACAACACGGCGGTTCCATTTACAAAGGCTCTCCCTCAAGCACAGTTCGAGTGACTTTTTGGGATGTTGGGTATGCGGTACGCCAGCAGCTGGCCTTAGAGCAGATGTTGGGTATTCGGTACGCCAATCACTGGCCTTTAGTGCAAGTGGGAGATTGTTGGATGTATATGCCCTAGAGGCCAGTATTGTTTATGTATACATATGGATACTAGGGATATGTATGTACAGAACAATCTTGCTCAGTTTTATAGTATATTATTTGACTTGTCTTTATCGGGATATGTGTATTTATTTGTATTGTTATTGTATCTGGTTTGCACATATTGATAAAGACTCGATACGGTAGTATACTATTGTGGTTTGTCTTTATCTTAACATGGCATATGTCATACTCGTTATTACATATTGCGGTTACATATTGATAAAGCCTCTAGGATCTTGCTTGACTACCTGCGTTGTGATGGCTATCATACTTGTGGGAGCAGGGTAGTCCATAAGTACATCCTTAAATGGTCCCTAGTCGTGTGAGTATCGAGACTAAGCACTGATACTCCAGAGTAGACTGATGTGTACATTTCTAGCCCCGTCGAGGGATGGTTGGACCCGCAGCTATTGGTCTGATGCACCTAAGATCGTATACAGGTGCTCACTGGGTGTGAGTACACTGGACGGACTCGCCGAGAACTTCCATATGGTACTATACCTATCGTCAGATGGAAGTTCTCAGGTGAAATGTGTACAGGTTAGTCTTTGGACCCGAGATCGGCATTTGTCTCATATGAGTTCCCACTGAACTTTGATCACTACCCTACCACGGCTCTACTAAGTCGTGCAAACAGGTTTTGGTTGGGTTCAGTCCCGAACCACATGGAGACAGTGAGCAATTGTCGAAGATTCGTCTCTCCTGGTATAGGGAGTCGATATCGCACTCTGATTCGATTGGTCAGGACCATAAGATCTTGGCTAAGGCACTTGGAATTTACTGATAGGTTCATCAGTAGTTTCCCGGATTGGTCCTGAGCCACATCGGCACGACTTATCAGGTTGTTAGGGTCTGACGTTCACCATCCCCTAGACCCGGTATGCGATACTCTTTGACGAAGAGACCGGACTGTACGGATATTGTCACGGATAGGCTCAGTAGGAGATCCGGATGAGTTTGCTCATCGGACTTCTTTTCGACAGGTACCTGGGTAGCCGTTACGTACAGCTAGTGCCGCTGACGAGCTTGTGGTTAAACCCACTGCCAGAGTACGGTCGAGTCTTTAGAGTCCCACACAGAGGGTTTCCCTGATTCAGGAGAAATGATGTAGTAGCCGTATTAGATACATGCAGGGTTCGATTGATTGATGTACTTGGTACTCGGATTTTCGATCAGACAGTTTTCAATACTAGCCGGCTCGGGTTTGAGCCTGATTATTAAATCAGGTATTGATTTAATAATTTACGTATATGTATTTCGATATATATATTCTAGTATTACGTTCTTCGTGTTATTCTATCTCTTTTGGGCGATCGGATTTTTATCTGATTGCCGGTATATTTGTACAGTAGACTGAAATCCGTATTTACTACAGATTTCCTTCTAGAAGGTGGCCACCTCATTATGTATTTTCCATTTATTTCCTAAATGGAAATGAGGTGTAAAGTAAGAGTATGGGAGGAAAAGAGGCGACCATGCTTCAATAGTAGTCAAATGAATTTATAATTCATTTTGGGTTTACTATTGAAGAATGGTTACTAATTGTTTAATGAATGAATTGATATACAAAACCATTGTGTGTATTTTCTCTTTCATGCTTGATTCATTTTTCTCTCTTGAGCTCTCGTCTCCTCCCTCCTCTAGCTTTCTCCTCCACCTTCATCTTCTTCCTCTTCACTACATTTCTCATGTGTTGAGATACAAGTGAAGAGACTAGAAAGAGATAGAACACTTAGACATCCAAACTACATCCTAGATTACTTGGACTAGCATCCCAAGTTCTCTAGTTGCTTTTTTGATATATTGCAAAGAGCTAGAGCCATGGATCATACTCCCCGGGTGGATCATCTACGACAAAAAGAGGCCGGAGAACAAGCTCGATCCCGATGGAGCCGGATTTGGAGTTCAAGCATGTTCAAGGCGCTTGCTAGGAGTTAAGGATGAAGAAAGAAGACCGAAGGACTTGGTTCATTTGGTGAGATTTCTATCATGGTAGATAGCTCTCTTAGTGTAGCTAGTTGGTTTTATGGAAAGATCCGGTTTTAAGGTTTATTCTAGCGCCAAGTTTTATTCGTAAGAAATTTTTGTTCCGCATTTGGCCACATGATATGGCCGGGGCGCTAGGGTAACCCTTCAGGGTTGTCCAGCCTATGTCAAAAGGCACAATCCGGACAAACTCGAGACGAGATCTGTCCTGTGCAAGTTTGTAGGATATCCCAAGAACTCACAAGGGTATATCTTCTACCACACTGAGGAACAAAAGGTGTTTGTTTCTCGACATGCCACCTTTTTAGAAAAGGAATTTCTTGCAAAGAAATTAGGGGCGAGGAGGTAGAACTGGAAGAAGTTCCAGCAACACAAACTACGACAGAAGATTTGGTGGAACCAGAGGATTCAGTAGTTCCCGACGAACCCCAGCCTCTCCGCCGATCTAGCAGGGTTTCTCATCCACCTGAGAGATACTATGGTTTTCTCGTAGATGGTGGGAGAGAGGATTGCATCATGGAAAATGATGACACAACTAGCTTCGAGCAGGCTGATCGCACGCCAAAAGCGTGTCGGATATTTAAAAGTTCTATTGTTAACCGCGATCAGGACGGTGTCGCTTTGCAGCTAGCCGCGATGAGCATGGGTCGATCCACAGGGAGACGGAGCGTTTTACGTTCTTGTTCTTACGAGTTAACGCGCGTGGCGGATTTGTTCGTTATCTTACCTATGTGTTATATTCAAGTATAAGGCTTGTTAGGAAATGATATGATAGTGTAAGTTAATGGATTCCGTATTCAAGTACTTTGAGCCGAACTTAACCAATGAAGCTAGAACAATCAACAACAACGTGGATTAGGGGACTTAAGCACAGTATACATGGAATCCGGCTTATTGACCCTTGTCCGTCCGTTCTTGTCTCTTGCTTTCGCCTCCGGCCAAACCGAATGCAACCGGTCACGGTTAGGAATCGCCTTTACCTTGGTAGGGTAAGGTGCCTAACGGAGCGCTTGCGTAAAGTTTGGGCGGAGTTTCAAATGGAAAAGGCGGGAAAAGGAAATGAAAAACGAAACGTTAACTTACAATACCTTTCTTTTTTCCTAACAACAATATACACACCACCATTCACAAAACAACAAAGAGAGCAAAAGAAAAGATACAAAGAAAAGAAAAGACTACAAGTAAGTAATTAAATGACATGGTAATAAATTGCAATTAATAAAAGACAAGAATGAAAATGTAAGTAAGTAAAAGAGCAAGTAAGAAAGACTAAGAACCATAGAACCCAAAACAAGACATGGGTTCAATAACCAAATCTTAAACTTGCAAGCTCAATAAAGAGGTTGCAAGATCAAGAAGAGGCAAAGAACTCATGGTGAATGAAAGCACAAAAAGAGAGCTTTATTAATCTTCAAGAACGATATAACCCTTGAGATCAATAACCAACCCTTAAACCTTCAAGCTCAATGAAGAGATTGAAAGATCAAGAGAAGGTTAAGAACTCAAGGGGACTAAGCTATTTACAAGAAAAGAGAAAAGAAAACTTGGACTAAAGAATGACAATCCAAGACTTCATGCTATATATAGGCAGAAAAGAAAAGAAAATAAACAATAAAATTAGGGCTACGTGGCAGCAAGGAGGTGTGTGTGAAGAACTGGGGCCTACTGGAGCATGTGGGGCCGGCCAGGCCGGTTTTGAGGGGAGGGTGGCCGGTCCAAACCCGATGGAAGGGTCCACAATTTGGTGCGTTGTCTTTTATTGTCTCCGGTGTCTCTTTGGTCCGGTTTATTTTCTCTGTTTCGACCTAGTTTGCACCCAGTGTTTGGAGGGAATTTTGAATCTTGAATTCAACACATAATCTTCACCATTAAATGCTCATTACTTCATTCCCACATGTGACTTGATTCATGGCTGCCCCCATTATGGCTCATGCTGATTTGTTTGATTTGATTTCAGTTTTGGAAGGAAAAATCAACACATAATATTTAGCCTTGAATGCACATAATATTTCGCCTTGAATGCACATTATATTTAGCCTTGAATGCACATTATATCATATCCACATGTGCCTAAAACTCTTGTCTACACACTTGTTGTGTTGGACCATTTAGATAAAAAAGTGTGTACACAAACTTGTTGCAAGAAGGAACTCATGAAGTATTGGTCGGTTTGCGGTTCTGGTTGCAGTGTCGGCTCTCAAATGATATATCCGTGCTTTTAAATGTATTTCCAGTATTTTATCACGGATACCTGTAATCTGTATTACTGAGCAGACACTGGTTAATAGTACCGATAAATACAACAAATAGATAATGAATGAGCGGTATTAGAATGCAGTTTTCTGATATAAACAAATACCCCCAAACTTATCTTTTGCTCGTCCCGAGCAAAACCATTTATTCACAAAAGAAAATCCTAACCGCACTTTCGCAGGGAACGCGATTGCACTGAGCGTGTGCAACAAGCCATTAAACCTCTAGGTGTCCCTAGTAGGAGGAGTGTTGTCTCCTGAGGGTTTTCAGCGGATTCCACCCACAAAATCCCGTCAAGCTAGTTTTGCGAAATAACTATAATTCAAACCTTAAGGTTTTGTTTTAAAGATAACAATTCTATTATCCTAAGTTTAGAACTATCGAACCTTTATTTTTCACACATCTCTTCTCGTTTAACTTAAGATTTTATATGTCTTTACGTTCAGTGCAAATAGTGTCGTTAAGTTTCAAAAGGATCGATTAATGTCATGTCACAAAATAAAGCCCAGATAAAGATTTAAAAAGGATCACATAAGTTTTATAAAGAGTTAAGTATTTCTCAAGTTTCATTTTCTGGTTAAGTTTCAAATTCAGAATTTCTATCTTCCCTAACAGGAAACTAGGTCTTATTTTTCACTCCACCTTTTTCTTGTTTTCGTTTCATACATACCTCTGTGAACGTGCAATAGTCTTTATCATAGAATAAAACCTTTCATATCTCCGCTAGAAATATTTTTATAAAAACATGTCTTTTGTCAAGATTATTATCACACAAAGAACCATTAGGAATTTTAACTCGGAGAGAACACTTACTTGAATTTGTTTTAATTTGGACTTTCTAGGCTTTTTAGCGAGCTTTGGGCCAATGCTCCCAAACCAGTTGGTTTTAGGGCATTAGGTGTAGAGACACCCCAGCGGACTTAATTACTCAAGTTACCTAGGCCCTAAAACAAAAGACCAATTTTGGCATGAAAATCATAATGATTTAATGCGAACGGAGATATAATTGGTTGTTCAATTATTATTTTTTTGATAAAATACGTGTTTAGTGGGTTAGGTGTGTAATCACTCCAATCAAGATTCAGATGGGTTATTCTTCAAAATTAGTTCTTATTAAGGCATCAATAATATCCCTTCATATCCACCTCTCTTTATAAACTAGTCTTGATATTACTTATTTCAGAACAAACCTATTTGATCGTCAGAAAATAATTTATCCATTTAAAAGTTTTCAGACATAATAGACTTGTCATCTGATTTTCAAAACTCACGACATGTGTAGTATGATGTAAAGACGTATATTAGCTATAGTTAACTTCAAATGAGAGTTATCTTTCAGGTTTTCAAAATCTAAAAATAGGATTTAGTTGTTCCTATCTTATCAAACAAAACCGTCGAAATATTAAATCTAAGTTCTTTCACTAGCTAACTTGGCGACAAAGTTTTTATATTTTTAGAAAATTTTCTGATTTTTATGGGTTTTTAAATAAGTATGCAAATGCAGAATATACAAATGAATGCGAAGGTAGAAAGCTTACCGAGCATACCCCCAAACTTAAACTTGACAGTGCCCTCACTGTCAGGCTACACCAAGAGAGTCAAAATTGTCGGCGCTCCATAAAAGAAAATTATATACAAAACAGAAAAAATATATATATATACACACAAAAAGGTCCCTCCCAAACTTAAGTGAAACAGTGTTTCCACTGTTAAGCGTTGAAGTTCAAGATTAGGAGGGTGAGAACGGTTTCAAATTATACAAGGCCTTACACAGGCCAAAAGTGAGTACCAACCATTCAAAAATTCTATCTTTTTAATATGCGGGTTGGTGAAAGAAGATGAAGAGAAAAGAAATGGAGAATACGCGAGACCGTATGGAGATAGAAGCGGGATACAGTCTCGGTATATGAGAGGAAGAATGGCGGAAGGGAAAAAGAATTGGAGCACAAACTTGAGGGTGAAAATGGAGTGAATAAATTAGCATAATTTATGATGACCGATGTGTAAGAAGCGTTTGTGCTAATCTATTAACCCGTCGAGAAATGGGGTCAAATCCCTCAAGATTCATAAGAAACCATGGGTAAGCCGAACTTGGTAAACCAGACACTGGAAATGAAAATGGTACGGTTTCTTGTAAGGTCGGAATGATGGAAAGGATAGAGGGGAGTGATTGAGGAAGGTCATCGGTTAAAGGTTCAGAAGGGTATACACAGTAAATGAAAGGGATAGGATGAATTGGAAAATCCGACTCATCAATTAAAACCGGTTCATCCTCAAAGCTATCCTCAAAAGTCTCCTCAAAAATTATTTCATCCATGCAAATTTCATCAAAATCGAGACGCATATGGAGTTCGGGAAAAATAGTTAATGACTCGGGATAATGAATTGGAGAGAAAAACTCAGCCAAATCTACGGGTTCATCATCCAAAATATTCCCAGCGTCTATATCCTTAATCAATTAAAAATCAATTTTCTCAGACACCTCAATCAAAGAATGGATATCAATCAATTCAGGTTCTAGGATAGAGGTGTAGAGGTCAAAAGGATTGGATGTGGTTTCACTCAAAAGGGACCCTTCACAATCGGGCAAATCAAACACTACAAAGTCGCACAACTCATTATCTGTTCTATCTTCAATCGATGAATCATTTGGAAAACTAGATAGACATTCAAAACTGGAGTTATGTGATTCAATTGGCAATGGGTAGGTTTGATTAGGAAGGGTGTACAGCTCACTTTCACTACTCAAATTCTCAGCCTGTCCTACCGCCTCATCATACGTTGGAAAATTTAGAGCTAGTTGAAAACTAGCTACCGGGTCACTAGGTTATATGAGGGCGGCCATGGACGCATTCAAATCCATCATCTGTTGGCATGACGCTACCCTAAAGTCTTCCAATGACTGTTCCAGACTAGACATGGGTTGTGAAGGAGTTTCAATAAAAGATTCAAAGTTGTTTGGATACTGTAAACTCCCAAAAGGTTGTTCAGAAGCAATGTCTAGGGAAGGTGTAAAAGTTGGGTAGGACTGGTAGGAATTGAATGGCTAGACAGGGTTAGGATCAACATACGAATAAGAAGGTGAATGGAATTGTTGATCCAAAGAATTTGTAGTGGTGAAAGGAGTGAAAGATCGGCTACGGGATTTTTCAACATGTTCAGCGATGGACAAAGGACGACTTGCAAAAGGGGTATCAACATAAGAGGGTGGGGGAGGTTGAAAAGGTTGATACAAAGTGGATTGCGGAGTGCAAGTGTTTATCCTAGACGCGTCTATGCGACCTTTCAATGAAATTTTGGGCATGGAGGGGTCGTTCGAACTTCGACCAAAGCAAGAACCGTAGGAAGTTATGTCTGGTTGTGGGTACCAAAGTTCGGCAAGAGTTTTTCGAGGTGTGGTACCCATGATATGAAGAGAGGAAGAAGAATAAGAGAAAATGAGGGGAAAAGAATGTGTTTTTTTTTTAGTTTTTTAGTTAGTTATTAACAAAAGAATAAAATATACAAAAAAAGAATCTCGACAAAAACAATCACGACATAAAAATACCACACACCTAATCGTTCTAGAGTTCACCTAGGTCAACTAGACTTGCTCAAGAACTTGATTGGCGAAGTAAAACTGTGTCGAGAAATAGGATCAAAATACACTGATCACGAGGCCAGGTAAGTGCAGAGATAAGGGAAGGTTTTCCGACGCTTTCGTGAAGATCCTTAATTAAATAACTCTTTCTCTTTTAGCGGTTTTGCTGTTAACACTTTTCTAGACACCCGGTAAATAATATACCGTTAAGCGGTGTTCTAAACACAGTTAACTTCTCCTAGTGAGCGCGAAATCCTTAAAGGCTTAAAGTCTAGTTTCTTTTAAAATTTGTGTGGGTAAACGTTTATGCACAGTTTCGTGATTTGTGGGCCACGGAAAAGGTGATGAAATCATTTACCGTATGTTGTGGGGTTCGCTTGCCCTTAAGTCCATATTAATGTATGCAATGCGCAATTCAATAAAAATTCAAAGAATCAAACAATCGTTTTTTACTTTAAGCATGGCACTGCAACAAATACGGATTAGTCAATTTTTGGCGTTTGCTAGCGAACTTGCAAGGAATCCTACAAAGATATTATATTGGAAGCGTCGGATTTGAGAAGAAGGTGTTAGTAAAGTACGTACCGTTAAGTTGTGGGTTAAGAAACCCCTGTTGAATCGAATCCAAGTAGCTTGAAAAGTTCGCTTGCGCGGGTCAAACTACCCGGATCTTTGGCACTGTAATTCATAATCTCCCTAGCTTTGAACGTACACTTTGCTCCCTACGATCGCGGTTCGCAATTTCGCAAAAATCTGAAATGTCGGAAAAACGAAAATTAGTGCGAAAAAGCGATACGAATGCCCAAATACCTGCACACTAAAAATTATAAAAAAACAAACAATACAAATAGGACAAAAATAGAACACTGGAGCACAGAAGAAAGTTTTGGAGCAAATGGAGGCAACTTGGCCGACGACGCTGGATTTTGAGGGTGTGTCGCCGGTTGGTTTTTGGAGTTTGGGCTCCAAACTTGTTCTGTGATCGCATTGTTCAAGTAATATCTCACCTGTATTGTTTATCTTTTCTGTTTAGTTACAGAGTGAAAGCAGGTACAAAATCCAGAGAGCAAATGGTTAAGAAAGTTAGTTTTTTTTTTGTTTTGAATTTTTTTTTTGATTTTTATGTTTGTTTTGAAAAAGTGTTAAATGGATATTCACAAGATTAACCCGAAATAACAAAAACAAAAACGTTACCGTCTTCCCGGCAACGGCACCATTTAATCGCACGCCAAAAGCGTGTCGGATATTTAAAAGTTCTAAAGTTAACCGCGATCAGGACGGTGTCGCTTTATAGCTAGCCGCGATGAGCACGGGTCGATCCACAGGGAGACGGAGCGTTTTACGTTCTTGTTCTTACGAGTTAACACGCGTGGCGGATTTGTTCGTTATCTAACAAATGTGTTATATTCAAGTATAAGGCTTGTTAGGAAACGATATGATAGTGTAAGTTAATGGATTCCGTATTCAAGTATTTTTAGCCGAACTTAACCAATGAAGCTAGAACAATCAGCAACAACGTGGATTAGGGGACTTAAGCACGATATTCATGGAATCCGGCTTATTGACTCTTGTCCGTCCGTTCTTGTCTCTTGCTTTCGCCTCCGGCCAAACCGAATGCAACCGGTCACGGTTAGGAATCACCTTTACCTTGGTAGGGTAAGGTGCCTAACGGAGCGCTTGCGTAAGGTTTGGGCGGAGTTTCAAATAGAAAAGACGGGAAAAGGAAATGAAAAAAGAAACGTTAACTTACAATATCTTTCTCTTTTCCTAACAACATTATTCACACCACTATTCACAAAACAACATAGAGAGCAAAAGAAAAGATACAAAGAAAAGAAAAGACTACAAGCAAGTAATTAAATGACATGGTAATAAATTGCAATTAATAAAAGGCAAGAATGAAAATGCAAGTAAGTAAAAGAGCAAGTAAGAAAGACTAAGAACCATAGAACCCAAAACAAGACATGGGTTCAATAACCAAATCTTAAACTTGCAAGCTCAATGAAGAGCTTGCAAGATCAAGAAGAGGCAAAGAACTCATAGTGCATGAAGGCACAAAAAGAGAGCTTTATTAATCTTCAAGAACGATACAACCCTTGAGATCAATAACCAACCCTTAAATCTTCAAGCTCAATGAAGAGGTTGAAAGATCAAGAGAAGGTTAAGAACTCAAGGGGACTAAGTTATTTACAAGAAAAGAGAAAGGAAAACTTGGACTAAAGAATGACAATCCAAGACTTCATGCTATATATAGGCAGAAAAGAAAAGAAAATAAACAATAAAATTAGGGCTACGTGGCAACAAGGAGGTGTGTGTGAAGAACTGGGCCCCACTGGAGCATGTGGGGCCGGCCAGGCCGGTTTTGAGGGGAGGGTGGCCGGTCCAAACCTGATGGAAGGGTCCACAATTTGGTGCGTTGTCTTTTGTTGTCCCCGGTGTCTCTTTGGTCCGGTTTATTTTCTCTGTTTCGACCTGGTTTGCACCCAGTGTTTGGAGGGAATTTTGAATCTTGAATTCAACACATAATCTTCACCATTAAATGCTCATTACTTCATTCCCACATATGACTTGATTCATGGCTGCCCCCATTATAGCTCATGCTGATTTGTTTGATTTGATTTCAGTTTTGGAAGGAAAAATCAACACATAATATTTAGCCTTGAATGCACATAATATTTAGCCTTGAGTGCACATTATATTTAGCCTTGAATGCACATTATATCATATCCCCATGTGCCTAAAAGTCTTGTGTACACACTTGCTGTGTTGGACCATTTAGATAAAAAGTGTGTATACAAACTTATTGCAAGAAAGAACTCATGAAGTATTGGTCGGTTTGCGGTTCTAGTTGCAGTGTCGGCTCTCAAATGATATATCCGTGCTTTTAAATGTATTTCCAGTATTTTATCACGGATACCTGTAATCTGTATTACTGAGCAGACACTGGTTAATAGTACCAATAAATACAATAAGTAGATAATGAATGAGCGGTATTAGAATGCAGTTTTCTGATATAAACACAGGCCATCACGAGTGGGGACTCTATGAAGTGGCTGGATGCAATGCGATCTGAGATGGAAGCCATGTACACCAACAAAGTATAGACTTTTGAAGTTGCTCCTGAAGGGGTAAAACCCATTAGGAGCAAGTGGATCTTTAAGAAGAAACTTGGTGTAGATGGAAAAGTTGAGACTTTCAAAGCTAGACTTATTGCAAATGGTTTTCGTCAACGACCAGGTATGGATTATGACGAAACCTTTTCTCCAGTAGCTATGCTTAAGTCCATCCGGATCCTACTTGTCATTGCTGCATACCATGACTATAAAATCTGGCAAATGGATGTTAAGACCGCCTTTCTAAATGGTGATTTAGAGGAGTGTGTGTACATGACTCAGCCAGAGGGCTTCGTAGATAGTGGGAGCAACGGAAAGGTGTGCAAGCTACTTAAATCCATCTATGGGTTAAAGCAGGCATCACGGAGTTAGAACATCTGTTTTGATATTGTAGTCAAAGAGTTTGACTTCATCAAGAACGTAGATGAACCTTGTATATACAAGAAGGTTGCAGAGAGTAAGGTCGTTTTCCTCGTATTGTACGTGGATGACATACTCTTGATAGGAAATGATGTTCCTATGCTGCACTCGGTCAAGCTCTTCTTATCACATAGATTCTCAATGAAAGATCTAGGTGATGCTTCCTGCATTTTGGGAATTAAGATCTATAGAGATAGATCTAAACGGATACTGGGATTGTCCCAATTCAGGTACATTGACACCATACTAAAGAGGTTTAGTATGGAAGAATCCAAGCGTGGGAACCAACCCACGATCTCTGGACTCACTCTCTCCAAATAGATGTCACCTAAGACTGATTTGGAGAGAGATCGCATGCAAGAGATACCCTATGCTTCAGCAGTAGGCTCTATCATGTACGCGATGCTATATATCAGACCCGATGTAGTATACTCACTAAGTGTAGTGAGTAGGTATCAAGCAGATCCAGGAGAGAGTCACTGGACAGCTGTGAAGAACATTCTCAAGTACTTGAGAAGAACTAAGGAAATGTTCTTGGTGTATGGTAACGGAGAACTCTAAGTGGAGTCCTTTACCAATTCGAGCTTCCAAAGTGATAAGGACGACTCTAAGTCGCACTCGGGATTTGTCTTTACCCTAAATGGAGGGGCGGTTTATTGGAAAAGTTCCAAGCAAGAAACCGTGGCAGACTCGACGATGGAGGCTGAATACATCGCTGCCAACGATGCTGCCAAAGAGACTGTCTAGATGAAGAAGTTCATCACTGAACTTGGTGTGGTTCCATCCATTGAGCATCCGATACCTTTGTATTGTGATAATAATGGAGCTGTGGCTTTGGCCAAGGAACCCAGGTGCCATCAGAAGTCCAGACATATTCTGAGGCGGTATCACCTGATCCGGGAGATAGTTGATCGCCGCGAGATCGAGATCAGGAGAGTTGACACAAAGTACAACACTGCGGATCCACTCACGAAGGCCATTCCCCAGATACAATTTGAGAGACTCTTCAAGATGTTGGGTATGAGATACTACAACAGCTGGCCTTAGTGCAAGTGGGAGATTGTTAGTTGTATATATGCCCTAGAGGCCATTGTTGTACATACGATGTATATTATGATGGATGATTGGATATATATAGAGAGGACTTTCTTGCTCGATATGATAGTATGCTATCTGGTTTCACTTTATCTTAACATGTTGACTTGTATTGGTTTACTGTCTTACTCTCACATGTTGATAAAGCCCTTGGGATATGTACTTGACTACTAGGACTGTGATGAGATTATACTAGTGGGACCAGGGTAGTCAACGAGTACATCCTATAACTGTTCCTAGTCGAGAGTGTATCGAGACAGGGCATCGATACACCAGAGTAGACTAGCGTATAAGCATCTTGACCCATATGATGGGCGATGGATGATCCCATATCCATCGGTGTTTGACATCAAAGATGGTGTACGGGTGCTCAGTGGAGACTGGGTACACTGAATGAACTCGCCGAGAACTCTTAGATGGTATTATACCTATCGTCAGATAGCAGTTCTCCGGTGACACTGGTACATGTTAGTCTGTAGACCCGAGATCGTCATAGAGTCTTGTGTGATTCCCACTATTCTTTGATTTCCACCTTACCACGTCCAAGAGAGCATGCAAAACGGTGGCTTTTGGGTACAGTCCCGAATCACATGGAGGCAATGAGCGATAGGAGGGGTTTCGTCTCTCCCGGTATTGGGGGTTGATGTTGCGCTGTACTCGATTGGCTATAACTGGAAGTCCCTGGCCAGGGCTGTTATGGAGATTTACTGGTAAGAGTTATCAGTGGTTTCTCGACCAGTTATGAGCCTCACATCGACACGACTTATCGGTTACTGGGGTCTGACGTTAACCACCCCTAGACTGGATATGCGACATATGAGACGAAGAGACCGGACTGTACGGTAGTGTTACTGATTGGCTCGACGCGAGTTTTGACAGCTTCGCTGGTTTTCTTCTGATCGCTCAATACCCGGGTGGCTGTTACGTTTAGCTCACCGCTTGCGGCTTGTGGGTGTTTGATACGATCATCACCTACTGCCGGCGTATTGACGAGTCTCAGAGTCCCATACAGGAGTTTTCTAGCTCAGGCGAAACGATGTAGTGTGCATATGAGATATGCGTGGAGGCCCGATTGAATATGACTATGTGATGCCGTATGTTGATCGGGCGTTTTTCTATTAGTCGGGTCGTATGTGATATGACCGGATTGTTAAATCAATTGTTGATTTAACATTTGACTTTTAGTTTTATTCTTTATTCAAACCATTTTTCTTAAAGAAGATGTATGCATGTATGTATGCACATGTTGATGTGCATGGACACATACATGCATAGTGTCATGGTTGATGATACAACATTGGTGGCAATATAAGACTTACATGGTTCAGTATATATATATATATATATATATATATATATATATATGCATATATTTTTATTTGGAAATAAAAGGGCAATGGAAATTAAATCATTAATAGTTTTTTCCACACACTTCTTTGCTTTGACCTTAGTTAACCCCTTGGTTTAGTTTCCATTTAGACTTTAACCCAAATAGAAAATATCTAGATATTATTTGAACCATGGTTTGTAATGACAAATAGAAAATATATATATATATATATATATATATATATATATATACACTATCTTTTCTATTTTTTCATTAAGTTTGATCATTATCTTTTGACAAAAGTTTTAGCCACCATTATCATCTTCTTCCTCATTCTTCAAGCTCTCTTGAGTTTTCCATAAAGTGAGGGTATACAAAAGAAAGGATTTTGATTAGAGAATACAAACCACATCATCATTCTACACATCTATAGCCTATTTGTGTAGAGTGTTTGCTCTACTTTTTCATGGATCAAGTAAAGCAAGAAGTTTTGGGCAAAGGGACTTCGGGTGGATTATCGTGGACTTGGAAGGTTGCTAGCGATCTGTTACAAACTCTCAAAGGTCTAAGGAGTCAACAAGGGAGGTCTACAAAGGTTGTAATCTCAACACTTAGTGATAGAATCTTCTTTGTATGTGATACAAGTTGTTGTTACCCTAGAAATTCTAGTTTAAAGATTCATGGTTATTTGCTTTGCACCTCTCTAATTTTTAAAGTGGCATGAGTGATGCTACCAAACTCTAGACTAGGTGCAAGAGAAACCCAACAGCTATCAAACCCCAACATGGTATCAGAGCCATCCAAACATTATAAACTAGTAATAGACGATGCATTAGTTTCACAACCGAAAAATTCTGATTTCAAAACCCACTCTGTTCTGAAATTTTTTTGGTCTCTAATATTTTTTTAAACAAGTGCAGAGACTTAGTCTAGACATGTATGTGACACATGATGAAAATGAGCCCATTCCAAGTAAACTTGGCCGGCCAAATCCTTGAAATTCCTGATTCCACCTTTTTACTATTCACTTTTGGGCCTCGTTTTCATCCAGAGTCTTGGGTTTTGTAAATAGGTGTTTTTGGTCTTGTTTGATTTCCCCAGATTTCACTTAGTGTTGTCTTTGCTTTGGGGGAAACTTGGAAAGTTTCAAAACTTGAAATTTTGCGTCATTGATATCTCTAATGTGGTGTATGTGTTTTCAAATGCCGTCTATTTGCTATATGTCATCTAGACAGTGTTGCACATACTTGATTATATTGCTGTGATGTTGTCATCTGTGATGGTTTGTTCGGGTTGTCGTGTAGGATAGCCTCTTGTGCAATGGTAGTTGTACAGTTTAGACTCATTTGTATGGGTGAGCGTCCGACTTGTGGACTGCCGTTTCCGCCAGTTTGTATATTCTTTTATTGGGGCACGACCGGGTTGAGGTCGATGTCACCATTGTATATATACTTTTCTTTTCTGTACTAGACTTACCCCACGGTGGAGTGCTCGAGTAGCCGGGTTCTAGAGGACAACGGGCCCGCATCTCATGACGTTGAGACGGAGAGGGCCTTACTCTAGAGTTGGCGGGTTATTCGCCGCACTCATAGGGGTATAGGATGACCCACGAAAGGGTGCTCAAGTTACCGGATTCCGTGAAGTGCTGGGTGGCCCATTCACTTTGTTGATTGGGGTTGCCTCACTTCTGGGATTGGTGGGTAACTTTCCGCACTCATAGGGGTCTTGGTTATACATTGCACAGGCTATCCACATGACCGGAGAACGTCAGGTTTTCATTTGCGGCTCAAATGAAACCCGGGGCTCCTAAATTATCCGTTATTCTGTGTTGCTTATCGCTTTTATGTGATGTTGCTTATATCATACCTGGGACGAATGTTATATATATATATATATATATACTAGTAGATGTTGTATATGTTTTGCACCCACGCTGGTCCATCCCCCGCTCTGCCGTTAGTTAAATAACCTGACGGTGCATGACGGGGCCCCGTGGCGAATGTGGATGGCATATACATATATTTTATTTTTGTTCTTTTCTGGTGTGATATAGATTAATTGACGGGACTGCGTTAATATTGATTAATGCAAGGAAAAATAAACCTAAATGATGTTGGAACCAATTTTTGAAAACTGTTATTACAGACGTTTCTTTTTGCTTTGCACAGCGGTATTCGGTCATGAATATCCAGCACCTCATTCGACGAGGTAAGAGCCAAGATCCCTTTATGGGGAGTGACCTCTTGGACAAAAGTTTGCATCATTGTAATAACTTCACTATAGCTGATTCTTTTGCTTTGTATCGTGGTATTCGGTTATGAATATCCAGTACCTCATTCGATGAGGAAAGAGTCTAGATCCCTTTATAGGGAGTGACATTTTTGGCAAAAGTTTACGCCACTGTATATTTGTAAAACCACTTGGTTCCTTCAACGATATCAAGTTCATTACGTTAAAGGTTTTTCGCCAAAAACCAGCCGTAGCCCTCCGTCATTTCAGATGAGTAGTACCTAGTATTCGAGCTGCGTTTGTTGGCCTTTGTCAAGGCGTAGTGTACGGTAACTAGATATTGCTTGTCTGTTGCATAGAGATGCGATTATCTAGGACAGTCGTATAGACTTATTGGCCTTTGTCATGGGTTTGTATGGGTGGGTCTAGATTAATCTAGAATAATGTCGGGTTGAACTTGTCTAGTGATTTATGATTTGTTGGCTTTTGTCAAGGTCATAAACCGTCAGGGGTAAAAACCACATCGGGAGTTTCAAATATAAAGGAAACTTGTCAGGCATGCGCATACCTTCTGGAGTGTGGTGACTTGAGTAGCTTCCATCAAGTTATCATGCGATGATAGTTGGGTCATAATTCCCACTGATGAGTAGGTGTTACTCCTCGGGTGATTTTTAGATGATCCCGACTAATTCTCCTTTTAGGATTTGAAGGAGAATTCGAGGAAACGGTGGGAGCCATCCTGATTAGATAAAATGATTAACCAATCTAATCTAGCTTAGAGTGCACGCAGAGTGTTTCTTTTCTCTCTCTTTGGCAGCGACCATGACCCGGCCCTAAACTAAAGCTCATGAACCAAGTTAACCAAACCTTCTTAAACTCTTTGGTTTTTGGATTGTTATTAAGTCGCATATATCCCTGCCGCTCCTACTTTCCTTCTGCATTTTTCCAGAACACTCCGTATCACTACGAAGATCCATATTTCTTAGATATTCCATCGTATAGTTACATACGAACTCGAAGAAACTTATTTCTGTTCGAGAATGGATTCCGGTTCTGGAGAAATTGAATAAGACTATTCGGTTTTCTTTTCTTTTTCCCTTCTCTCAGGTTGCGAGAGCTCCTAGTATTAGGAGAGTACACCTATTACGCTTATTAGATAGTCTTCTTCCAAACCTTAGGCAGGTGCCGAAAAGTAGGGAAGAAAGAAAACCAACTAGTCTAAGTGTGGTGTACAGAAAGTAAGAAATAAAGACATATAAAGGGATTAGAGTAAGGGCAAAGGAAATTGCGACTACCATCATTCACGACGAAGCCTCGTATACCCCTACCACTCCTACTTCCCTTTTGCATTTCTCCAAAACACTCTGTATCACTACGAAGATCCATATTGCTTGGATATGCCATCGTATAATTACATACGAACTCGAAGGAACTTATTTCAGTTCAAGGATGGTTTCCATTTCGGAAGTAATTGAATAGGATTATTCGGTTGTCTTTTCTCAGTACCTTCTCTCAGGTTGCAAGGAATCCTAGCATTAGGAGAGCACCTATTACACTTTTTGGATAGACTTTTTCTAAACCTTAGGCTAGTGCCGAAAAGTAGGGAAGGAAGAAAACCAATTAGCCTAAGTATGGTGTACAGAAGGTAAGAAGTAAAGACATATAAAGGGATTAGAGCGAGAGTAAGGAAATATACGGTTACTATCATGAATATGGATATTGGAAGAGGTATTTACTAAGAATACCCGGCCACCCCTTTTGAAACATTTTCATGTTTCAGTTTTGCTGTGCGGTGTTAATTGAAAACTGTTTTCTCAATTAGATTCTGATTCCAGGGTATGTATTTACCAGACTTGATTCTCATATTTGTATGGCGTTACAGATGCTGAGTGGGAGTAAGATATTAGGAATTGGGTGATTAGATCCCCTATATATCAGAATTGTTTGTAATTGATGATATTTGAGGAAATCACCTAGGTTTTGCCTAACGGCAAATATTTGGTTTTGAATATCCATTGTTATGCACCAATTTCAAACTGATATAACTGTACGTTTATTTTATAAAATGAGATATAACTTTTTGAAATTATGTTTATGACATTTACCTATATTAGTTAATGGTTACGTAAGGAGCATTCAACAACGGTGTAATTCTTCTTAACCATAACACAGTTTTCAACCTACGACGCACAAGGTTTGAATTATTAAACTCGGAGGACTTATACAAAGTATTGTATATTGTCCGATGTCCATTAGGACAAAGGGGTTGATACTCATACTATATTCTGTTTACTTATGGCTTCTCTAGTTTTAGACAAGTATTTCGTTGAAATTCAACGTCCAGATTTGAGAAGTTATCGGTATAAGAATAAAGTAGAGAGTCATACGTTGCAAGTATCAGGATTCTTCGAGGTGATCGAAGTTGTAGATATTTGTGCTAGGTATTCCGTTGTAAGTAATATATTTGAGAACTTGCTTCTCTCTCAGGTTACTCATCCGTGAGTACGCTCCTTGATGATTAATGCTGCTTGGTCTTCTTCCATTTAGTTGATATGCACTGGAAATAGCTACTTGATTTTTTAATCTGGTTGCAATTAAATTAGTGCATTTATTTCTATATTGGATATAGAATGGATTCATATCTTGACGATATTAAGGTATATGGAGTTGTCCGCCCTATACTTAAAACCAGAATTCGGATAAACTCAAGGCGCGTTTCAGTAATGGCAGTTTGTGGGTTATCCCGGATTTTGACGAGAGTTAACATTCTACCATTTGGAAGATCAATAGTTATATTGTTCTTGACTTGCTACTCGTTTTAGTAAAATGAATTCTTTTCAAAAAACATTAGTGGGAGTATGGTAGAACTGAAACTGATTCCAGAACCACAAATGATTACTGAAAATTTAGTAGAACCTAAAGATTCAATTGGATTTGATAATCCAATAGCCACTCCGCAGATTTGGTGGGTAACCTCAGCTACCCGAGAGGTATTTCGGTCTCCTCAAAGACGGTGACAGGGAGGTTTATAATAACCCAAGCTTGCCACAACTGTTGTCCTAGACTATGAGATCTGGCAGGTGGATGAGGATAACGTCGTTCTAAATTATCTTTAGAAGTGCACGTGTATATGACTCTGCCAGAGGGTTGTTCTAGTCAGTGAAAGCAACGGAAGCATGGTGGGCAAGTAGCTTATATCTATTTATAGACTAAAGCAAGTATAGAGGAGATAGATTATCTATTTTGATGTAACAGTCATAGAGTTTGACTTTATCGGAATAATAGATGGACCTGGAAAGAAGGTAGTAGGGAATGATGTCCTGGTATTTGGATGACATGCTCTTGATAGGAAATGATCTTCCTATACTACGATCAGTTATACTGTGGTTGTCACAAGGTGTTTCTCTACATAAGATCCGGATAAAATATCAGGGATTCTGGTCACTAGATCTATGGTTTTAGATTTAGATTTTGGAAGTGTCCCAATTTTGGTACTTGACACTATTCTAAAGTGTTTTAGAATGGACGACTCCTGGCGTGGTGGTATACCCGCAGGTGATGGAGTCACCCTCTCTAACGAGATGACTTCTAGACTGATGAGGAGAGATTTGCATGATTGGCATATCACTTGCTTAGGCAATTGAGTTAATCATGAAATGTCAAATACCACACCAGATATTGCTTTTGCACTGGCTGCAATAAATATATATTAATCCAGTCTTGGAGAAACATTGAGAAGCAGTTATGAACATAAGTGGATGTTCTTGGTATATGGTAACGGCAGCCTCCTTCAGGAGGCGGTTATCATTTCAGGCTTCCAAGGTGACCTGGATGACAGAGTGATTGTCAGAGTTATAGTTTTCCCTCCTTTGAGGGGCAGTATGTTGGACAGGTGGTCCAAGCAGATACTGAGAAAGGCATGGCGCGGG
The DNA here is from genome assembly GCA_030015575.1 of Agapanthus africanus. Lineage (NCBI taxonomy): Eukaryota > Viridiplantae > Streptophyta > Magnoliopsida > Asparagales > Amaryllidaceae > Agapanthus > Agapanthus africanus. The sequence continues at coordinate 308,610,991 of CM057342.1, forward strand.
ATACTGATTAAATTCAGTGGAAGAAACGGTCTAAGAAGTTTGTTGGTTTGGAGTTCATTTGTGAACTGGGTCGAATCAAATATCCAGACAAATTCTAAGACAACTATCGCTCATTTCGGGAGATGGTCTTTCTCAGTGAATTTGAGATATAGAGAGATAAAAATAGAAACATTGGAGCGGATCCACTCACTGAGGCTATTTCTCGAAAGCAATAGTTTCACAAACAGGCTTTGCGAGACTGATTAGTAGAGAAGTTGGGTATTTAGTATCACATGAGCTGTGAGTATGCGACGCCACAAAAATTAGCCTTAAGTGCAAGTATGAGATTGTTGGCTATAGTGCCCTCAAATCAATTATTGTAATTGCAGGCACGCGATTGTAATGATTGAGGGGGACCTATACGGGTAGAACAGTCTTACTCAAAATGATAATATGCTATCTGGTTTGTCTTTATTATAATGTACATGAATTATGTGGTATTACAGATCACTATTACATATTGATAAAGCTTATAGGATTCTTGCTTGACTACCAGCATTATGATGGCGATTATATACTGTCATGACCCGAAATGGCACGTGACTAGCACTTGAATCATATGAAATCTATAGGACCCCATCTAATTCAAGTAACCCAAAAATCCCATAAATCTAAACCATTTTAAAGAAGAAGTGAAGAAAACTAGTTTTAAAACAAGTGGTAAAAAAAACATAAGCCGAAGTATGCATTTTTAAAATCCCAAGTCTTTTCTGAAAATTTCGACAGAGTTTCCTTTGTAAATACTGGCCCCAAATGGGGTACAACATGAATAATATATGCACAATGATAAAAAGCATCCCCAAGCGGAAGCTAGCTCTTCGTCAATTGATGGTCACAACCACGCAATCAATATAATATACAACGCCGAAGGGCGAGGATCAAAACCCAAAAGGAACCTAAAATATCAAGAAAACCATAATACTACAATGCGCGACTCTAAGGTCGAAATAATACACAACTGGTTTTCTAAGTCTGAAATAAATATACAAGTCTGGTTGATGGAATTTTACTAGATACAACTGAATATAAATAAATGGTACAATGGTGGTCACGATGCAAGTGAACCCACCTAACAAAGCAATCACCCGGGAAGGAAGTGGTGTGCCAGAAAGCCGCAATGAAATCTGTACGGCAAGACCTGCAAGAACTGTGGCACAACGGGGATGAGTTGCCAACTCGTAAGTAGAAAACATCACAGAGCAGAAATCAAATGTATGACTCAAACCTAGGTCAAACGATCAGTAATATATATACCCTCAATATGATAAAGTCTGAAGCATGAAAAGGTGGCAAGGGTAAACATCTATACTAAGTGTAGTACCAAGTGCTCGTGTCAGTGCCTCAGGTAGCAACATATCATAAGCATGAGGTGTGATCAATGTAATCATCATGAAATCAGTGTCAACTATATCATGAAGTCTACAAGTATGTGGATATCATCCAACTATGTAATCAATGCCTGTATGCATGTGGATCTCGTCCACGTGTCAACCAATAACATAAAAATACCATGCATGTAAAAGTCAGAAAAGCATATGCATGAAAGTATGAGGAGATAAATCAACGTGTGTCCCTCGCGACACATCAAAATCATGGAACCTGAGTTTCCAGCATCGACACTCGAAAACATCATGAAATCTGTGCCCAGCATCGGCACGTAAATCCTCATATATCAGGCTCCGTCAGTCCGGATCGGCCCATATCATCTCTCGTCTCCGGTCGGTATCCTCCGGATATCCGCCGAGCCCAAATACTATCACCGGTAGGTATGCTTCCCCTGTCAGGCTCATCCGTGGTCCATCGACATACCTTTCTTGCCCCGGGGTACCTCCAGGCCCCACCATGTACCCGCAAACGGACCACGACGCCTCCTCGCATGGGGTATATATATATATATATATATCAGAACCAATAAAACTCATGGTGGCTGCTGAAATATCATATCCAGAGAAACCGAGTTTTTAAAACAGTACATACTTTCTTTAGAAATACCCACGGTTCTCAAATCCAGAAATATCATGGAAACAACATATCTCAATGCGTATAATCATAATGCATGATGTATGCGACATATAATAGAAATGTAAGCATATCAATATATCATGCAACATAAAACAGTAATATGCACATATCGAGGGAAAACCGCTCTTTTAAATGAATCCAATTTAAAAATATATCATGCGGTTCCCAAATCTCCAAAATCAAGCCAGAATCATCTATGTATGTGCAAATATGTACGTATGCAAGTATGTCATGCAAGGAATCATATCCTGATGCAACAGTCCTACTGTGTAGTAACATGGCAATTATCGATGATGAAGTGTGTGAGCCGGCAAGCAGGTGTACGTGAAACATACGCATCATCAATAATTGTGCTGGTGTCCTGACAGCATGGATTTAATATAACAATAAACACATTTAAACATGCAATGTGATGCGAATAGCAAGAATATGTGGAAAATGAATAATAAACACAATAGTGAAGAATCTACATCAATATATATAGGTCATACAGTTTTGCCATTTAAAATAATACGAATCGTGGTGTTTAGAAAAATAAGGGTTACGATGTTTTAAGAAAAGATGCGTCTTTTGAAAATATCCTTATAATCCCTTGGCCTGTCTTTAAAATACTCACGATTTGTTAGTTTTGAAATAGGTATGACTCGAGTCTTATCTAACATCAAGTAAACTACAGGACTAATCGAAAGCTAAGGAAACCACCTAAATCTGAGTCGATACATATAAATATAATAGTCGGTGATTCCGCCTCAATAGTATCACATACGATACAATATATATTATGACATCCTCGAGTCAAGGGTGCGGATCTATCATCAATATATAACTCGTACGTAAATCCGTCGTACGGCATCCCAAATCTGGGTACGGGTCAAATATCACATTCATCTCATTATTCATCTGGTATCTATTATCTTCATATCTCATGAACTGGGGTACTGATCTAAGTCTAGTATAAACTGATACCATCTGCATATATATGCATGTATGAAAACATACGCGTAAAGGCCCGCTAAAATCTCATGTCGTATCTCAAAATACGAACCAAAACATATCACCAATCTCATGGCACCATACCCAATCTCATCAACTCATCTCCAAATACCATGTACAATCCTCATCATCCATGTACGTATACACACACACACACACACACACACACACACACATAGTCCCATACCTATGTGTGTGTGTATATATACATATCCCCATAAACGCACAAGTAAAACAAAGTAAGCATATGTGCGCGCGTGTATGGGTGTAAACTTTATTCTAAGGTCCGCGACTAACTAACCAATGACGCTATCATCCAATTACACTAAAATTATCCATGACTCCCAAAGTCTATCTAGATAATCATAATCTCATATAATATATCCATATAATATGTAACATACACTACACTACGAACTGCGGGGGTGCTATACGCCATCCACCCGACTTCCCCCGTAGATATATATCTACTCACATTGCTCTTCGCTTGCCGTTGCCGACGTCGCCACGCGCTGGCTTGTCGTCTCGAAGTCCTCGTGGGGGTACCTACACATCATAATGTATCATGCCGTATTAAAACCCAATTCAAAACCAAAACGACATGCTAAAAGCCTAAAGGTTAGAACCTATGGACTACGTCTTCAAAACCACCAAATAACACTCGATATAGACGTACAAACGTCAAGTGACCGAAAACAAAACACAATACGAAAACTTGGTTCACGAAAAGTTTACAAAAACAATGCAGCAACCTATGAAAATGGTCTCAGATCTTACCCTAGATCAAATTGGTAAATTTTGCATATGTAAAGGGTCTAGTTTACTAGTGATGGAGCCACAGAACAAACACGAGACAAATCCAACCCACCCTGGCCGTAAATTGCGGCCAGATAGAATAAATCTGCGGCCCAGATGAAGGTGTAGGGTCTAGGGTCTTAAGTAAACCTTCCTGGGTGCCTGCATGACTCACTGTGCATGCTAAATAATTTTCCAGGTCCCCGGATGTTAGCAGATTTCATTTTCCCTACACAATTTCCACAAAATACGATATCGGGGATTTCTAAGTTCGCTAAATGGGGTTCTAGTCTCAGGTTTAGGTCTAAAATACAATCATTGCATGGGTTTAAGGTCACTATAAGTCTCAATTACACATCACAACTCAAGAATTCCTCAAACCCTAACTAGAATTTTCCAACCCTCACTAAACGACACTAAATCGATTCTAATCGAATATGGATGTAAAAGCAATGGAAATACTACGCTAATGGTTAAGAGAATACCTCATTTGGCAACTCAAGAATTTTCTTGAGTTGTCCCAAGTGTCCAAAATCCTTGCTTTCTTGGTCCAAAGTGTAGCTTGTGAGCTTGTGCACCTTTTTAATGAAAGTGAGATGAAGTTTTGAGTTGATTTTGGTGGTGTTTTGAGGTGTGAAGTGGAGGTGGAGGAGGGGTGCTGCCATAGGCTGAAGAGGGAGAAGAAAAAGATGAAGATGATGAATGAAACAAAGGGCCATGACCAAGGTTTGACCCCTCACCCTCTCTCTCTCTCTCTCTCTCTTGCCCATACCATATTGTTTAATGTTTCCTTTTTCTTTTCAATTTTCTTTTATCTTCTCTTTTTTAAAATCAAAACCATGCATGATAAAGAGAAAGAACCACGAAAGAATGTAACAAGTGTGAAAAAAAGACGTGTGCATGTCATGTGCACAAAACACGCTTAATGCTCGATTAGCGATATTTAATCGCGATTAGCACTAAATAGTGTATAATTAAGCATAAAAACTTATAATTTGCAGAAATCACATAAAACACCCTCATTTCAGTAATTTCCATAATTTTTCAAATTTTTCCCAATTTATCGGTATTTAATTATACCGCCTTATTAAAATATTCAATATAATTATTATTTAATTATAAAAATTCCAAAAAAATATATTTTATTTTTCTGAAATGTTACGATTTTCCCCCCTTAAAGAAATTCGGTCCCCGAATTTAATTTAAACCCCTCAAATACTAAAACATTTCAGTAAAAAGTCCAAATCGTCGGGGATCTGAAATCATCAATACATAAGACGCATCGTAGCGCAATGCATGCGCATGAACAATGAGCAGATAACTCAAAAAAAATCCGTCAAGCATCCCGCAATCATCGGAGTCATGGTGAAGACACAAATGTCAAATCCAAAACGAAACCAATATGATATACATCAACACTATACATGTAAACATCAAATCTATGCATGTAAATATCTGAAGGAAATGCATGCTAAACCTTTCATGTTGCTGTGCGATGCGCATAACACTGCACAATGGCGGACGTTTATTGTAAGAAAATAGCCATATATGTCTATATCTTTTGTTTAATATGTACATCCCGCCGTTTTGAAAACAATTTAGAAGGGTTTCCTTATTTAAACGTTTCGTGTCATATCAGACACATAGGTAAATACTGAGACTATAGCTCCCTATTTAGAAATCCCTTTGATAACTATCAATGCGTGCAAAATATATCCAGGTACTGTCCTCTGACTAGTCCTGCTCAGTACGAAAACAAATAGCAAATATCATAAAAACGGACTGCTCCATAAGAAATCAATCCCAAAATGTGCATACGAATGCTGCGTGCGTCTGGTGCGCACGGAAATCGAAACCCATGAATGTGTGATACATATGCACAGAAACAACAACTAAGAGCATCAGGTGTGCACGAAACATCTGTCAAGGCAACGGGTGTGCCTGACAGTAATATCAGGTGCATCTGATATGCATGAAAAATCTCGATTTAGTGCATCTGGTGTGCATCAAAATCGCATCTCATATCATGCGCCCAACATGCGCGAAAATCCAAATCAAGTGTACGAAAACAAATATTGGATATCAAAATCGAAATCGACGGTATACGGCACATTCAATCCAAATCCAAATCAGGTATACCGTGGTACATAATCTCACAACTATGTGCATCAGCGTGCACAAAATCAAATCAAATACTAAAAGTGCATGAAAACTATGCCGAAAGTACAAGTCAAATCATATGCATATCATAGGCATGAAATCAAAATCAATATCTCGAATGACATCAAATCGAAGTCAGGTGCAACCGTGGTGCACAAGATATGTATCAATGCACTGCAAGCATATGTGAACTATACCAAGTGCAAAAACCAAATCGTGTGTGTACCATATGCACAAAATCAACCCAACTGTATGAAATCCATGAAATCATAAACATGTGCTGCCAAGGCACAAAAACGATATTAAGTGAAATAACTGTGCACAAATCATAAATCAACACAACGGTGTATAAAGCATATCTCAAGTGTAATAACTATGCACAAGATATGAATACCCAGTAGGTGCAACCGTGGTGCACGAAAACAATATCATGAAACTCAGTCATCAAAACTCAATCATGCGAATAGATTGCCCAAAATAACGAAATCCAAAAATGACGGATGCGTGATATTCGAATCACCAAATCCCAGATCGTAAACATTGTCGTCGATATGTCCTTCCTTTGCAGTCGAGAAGGTGTCGGTGCATCCAAAGCTAGCAGAGCAAGATATCTACTTGCCTCCTGTTCATGGTCTGGCGCCTGGAGCTTTTAGGCTCTTGACTCTCACTGCGAATTGCTAGATATATAGCTCCTCGGCTCAACGGCCAAATATGGAATGACGACGGAAACAGTCCCGCTCTGGCACATCCTCTAAAGATCTCTAGCCAACTATCTCATCGACGATGCCGAACTCTGGCCTGCTGGGTGTGCGTAAAATGACCACTCCTGGGTCCAAGTCTTCTCGTATAATATTCCAGAAAGGTCCTGTCGAGGTCTCTCCCAAATCTCGTTTCTGCCGAACTGCCCGGAAGTCATCGTCCTTTATTCAATCTGTTTCTTGTTCCGGAACGGCTGCATACTCATCACGACTCCTTCTGGAAGATATATCCATATACAACGGCTCTGCATGCGTATCACATCTCTGATGTCAGCGGAGTTGAACGTTATCTCATCAAGATCTCGTATGAACCTCTTACTCCACTTCCCTCTAATATCGACTGCTTCGGACTCGTCTCTTCGTAGCTGTATGGACTGCCCTCCAACGGCTATACTCGTATCTGGAGTCTCCCAAGCAATGTATCCCATCACATGACATCCGAATGACGTCGAACCTTTCGATCGATTTGTCGAGGTTCCATAATCCCCCAAGAGCTCAATATCTTGGGTACAATTTAATAGTATTCCAGTACATGCCACAGTACCTGTGGACCAACCGTAGAAGGGCAAACCCAAGCATCACTAATGGCACCGCTGAACTGCAGCAAACCCTAAGGTTTCAAAGCATTCTCATGGTCATTATGTCGAGTTAGGGTTTCATTCTTCTATAGGGTCCATAGCATTACTTGCATTTGTCTCTGAATACTTTAAACTTGGAAAATGGGCTTCTAACATTCGATCGTCTCTATCGACTCCCAACGTACCTGCGTGAAGTCGTCTCTAGCTGGAATCAATCAATCTGATGACCTCGCATCGGGGTAGCCAACGAATCACATGTCCTAGTCCTTCCTCCATGGGTGACTAGCGATCTTCTATCATATCTCTAAGTACAACTCGTGCGGCAATAGCTCCAAACATCTGGGGCGATATCTCGTCATTCGCAGTAACAACTGGCTCATTTCTCCACACACTGAACAGTGCCTCAATCATTAAATAATCGATACATCGACGGTCATCATATTCTGGCTGGCCTCTAGCAGTAGCCTGATCCTCTGGTGCTGATCTGCACGTCCGAGAAATCTCGTAAAAGCGATCTATCAAACGCTCATGGCGCGAAAACACAATAAAATGACACCTCTATGCAATCGTGTATCCCTGGAATCACGCCCTGGTCAGTCCTCGTCCGTGACGAGCTCGTGCTGACGCAACTCTAGCCATAGCTCTCTCTGCCCGTGTAATCGTGGCAGCAAAACCATAAACCAATATCGATGAGGATAGATCATAGGAATGAAAATAATGCTGTGCAAGGAAATGTACATCCTAAGGCTTCTTAAGAGGAGTAGCGTATTATAAGTATGCCACGGAACATACACACGGTACGTCACTCTCCTTAAGTCACCTACTCCATCAACCAAGGTCAACCTGTGCGACGAAAGTTCGGGTCTAATACCCTCTCGGCTAAGTCTAAGTTCCGTCAGGTCAATTCTAGATTCCGTATATATACAAACGCCCTAGACTCCGCATAATCAAACATAGGCTCGAACCAAGGTTAACCTGGCGCTCTGATACCATCTTTGTCCCGACCCGAAATGGCACGTGACTGGCACTTGAATCATATGAAGTCTATAGAACCCCATCTAATTCAAGTAAGCCAAAAAATCCCAAAAATCTAAACCATTTTAAGGAAAAAGTGAAGAAAACTAGTTTTAAAACAAGTGGTAAAAAAAACATAAGTCCAAGTATGCATTTTTAAAATCCCATGTCTTTTCTGAAAATTTCGGCATAGTTTCCTTTGTAAATACTGGCCCCAAACGGGGTACCACATGAATAATATATGTACAATGATAAAAGGCATCCCCAAGCGGGAGCTAGCTCTTCGTCAATTGACGGTCACAACCACGCAAGCAATATAATATACAACGCTGAAGGGCGAGGATCAAAACTCAAAAGGAACCCAAAATATCATGAAAACCATAATACTACAACGCGCGACTCTAACGTCGAAATAATGCACAACTGGTTTTCTAAGTCTGAAATAAATATACAAGTCTGGTTGATGGAATTTTACTAGATACAACTGAATATAAATAAATGGTACAATGGTGGTCACGATGCAAGTGAACCCACCTAACAAAGTAATCACCCAGGATGGAAGCGGTGTGCCAGAAAGCCGCAATGAAATCTGTACGGCAAGACCTGCAAGAACTGTGGCACAACGGGGGTGAGTTGCCAACTCGTGAGTAAAAAACATCACAGAGAAGAAATCGAATGTATGACTCAAACCTAGGTCAAACGATCAGTAATATATATATACTCTCAATATGATAAAGTCTGAAGCATGAAAAGATGGCAAGGGTAAACATCTATACCAAGTGTAGTACCAAGTGCTCGTGTCAGTGCCTCAGGTAGCAACATATCATAAGCATTAGGTGTGATCAATGTAATCATCATGAAATCAATGCCAACTATATCATGAAGTCTACAAGTATGTGGATATCATCCAACTATGTAATCAATGCCTGTATGCATGTAGATCTCGTCCACGTGTCAACCAATGACATAACAATATCATGCATGTAAAAGTCATAAAAGCATATGCATGAAAGTATGAGGATATAAATCAATGTGTGTCTCTCGCGACACATCAAAATCATGGAACCTGAGTCTCCAGTATCGACACTCGAAAACATCATGAAATATGTGCCCAGCATCGGCACGTAAATCCTCATATATCGAGCCCCGTCAGTCCGGATCGGCCCACGGGCTCCGTCAGTCCGGATCGGCCCGTATCATCTCTCGTCTCCGGTCGGTATCCTCTGGATATCCGCCGAGCTCAAATACTATCACCGGTAGGTATGCTTCCCATGTCAGGCTCGTCGGCGTGGTCTATCGACATACCTTTCTTGTCCCGGGGTACCTCCAAGCCCCACCATGTACCTGCACACGGCCCACGACGCCTCTTCGCATAGGGTATATATATATATCAGAACCGATACAACTCATGGTGGCTGTTGAAATATCATATCCATAGAAACCGGGTTTTTAAAACAGTACATATTTTCTTTTGAAATACCCACGGTTCACAAATCCAGAAATATCATGGAAACAGTATATCTCAATGCGTATAATCATAAAGCATGATGTATGCGATATATAATAGAAATGTAAGCATATCAGTATATCATACAACATAAAATAGTAATATGCACATATCGAGGGAAAACCGCTCTTTTAAATGAACTCAGTTTAAAAATATATCATGCGGTTCCCAAATCTCCAAAATCAAGCCAGAATCATCTATGTATGTGCAAATATGTATGTATGCAAGTATTTCATGCAAGGATTCATATCCTGATGCAACAGTCCTACTGTGTAGTGACATGGCAATTATCGATGATGAAGTGTGTGAACCGGCAAGCTGGTGTACGTAGAACATACGCATCATCGATAATTGTGCTGGTGTTCTGACAGCATGGGTTTAATATAAAAATAAACACATTTAAACTTGCAATGCGATGCGAATAGCAAGAATATACGGAAAATGAATAATAAACACAACAGTGAAGAATTTACATCAATATATATATGTCATACAGTTTTGCCATTTGAAATAACACGAATCGTGGTGTTTAGAAAAATAAGAGCTACGGTGTTTTAAGAAAAGATGCGTCTTTTGAAAATATCCGTATAATCTCTTGGCCTGTTTTTAAAATACTCACGATTCGTTAGTTTTGAAATAGGTATGACTCAAGTCTTATCTAACATCAAGTAAACTACAGGACTAATCGAAAGCTAAGAAAACCACCTAAATCTGAGTCGATACATATAAATATAATAGTCGGTGATTCCGCCTCAATAGTATCACATACGATACAATATATATTATGACATCCTTGAGTCAAGGGTGCGGATCTATCATCAATATATAGCTCGTACGTAAATCCGTCGTACGGCATCCCAAATCTGGGTATGGGTTAAATATCACATTCATCTCATTATTCATCCGGTATCCATTATCATCATATCTCATGAACTGGGGTACTGATCTAAGTCTAGTACAAACTGATACCATCTGCATATATATGCGCGTATGAAAACACACACCTAAAGGCCCGCTAAAATCTCATGCCGTATCTCAAAATACGAACCAAAACATATCACCGATCTCATGGCACCATGCCCAATCTCATCGACTCATCTCCAAATACCATGTACAATCCTCATCATCCATGTATAAGTATACGTATATATATATATACATAGTCTCATACCTATGTGTGTGTGTGTGTGTTTGTGTATATATATACATATCCCCATAAACGCACAAGTAAAACAAAGTAAGAATGTGTGTGCGTGCGCGTGGGTGTAAACCTTATTCTAAGGTCCGCGACTAACTAACTAATGACGCTATCATCCAATTACACTAAAATTATCCATGACTCCCAAAGTCTATCTAGATAATCATAATCTCATATAATATATCCATATAATATGTACCATACACTACACTACGAACTGCGGGGGTGTTATACGCCATCCACCCGACTTCCCCGTAGATATATATCTACTCAAATTGCTCTTTGCTTGTCGTTGCCGACGTCGCCACGCGCTTGCTTGTCGTCTCGAAGTCCTCGTGGGGGTACCTACACATCATAATGTATCGTGCCGCATTAAAACCCAATTCAAAACTAAAAGCCTATAGGTTAGAACCTATGGACTACGCCTTCAAAACCACCAAATAACACTCGATATAGACGTACAAACGTCAAGTGACCGAAAACAAAACACAATACGAAAACTTGGTTCACGAAAAGTTTACAAAAACAATGCAGCAACCTATGAAAATGGTCCCAGATTTTACCCTAGGTCAAATTGGCAAATTTTGCATATGTAAAGGGTCTAGTTTACTGGAGATGGAGCCACAGAACAAACACGAGACAAATCCAACCCACCCTGGCTGCAAATTGCGGCCAGATGGAAGAAATCTGCGGCCCAGGTGAGGGTGTAGGGGCTAAGGTCTTGGGTAAAGCTTTCTGGGTGCCTGCATGACTCACTGTGTATGCTAAATAATTTTCCAGGTCCCCGGGTGTTAGCAGATTTCATTTTCCCTACACAATTTCCACAAAATACGATATCGGGGATTTCTATGTTCGCAAAATGGGGTTCTAGTTTCAGGTTTAGGTCTAAAATACAATCATTACAGGGGTTTAAGGTCACTATAAGGCTCAATTACACATCACAACTCAAGAATTCCTCAAACCCTAACTAGAATTTTCCAACCCTCACTAAACGACACTAAATCGGTTCTAATCAACCATGGATGTAAAACTAATAGAAATACTATACTAATAGTTAAGAGAATACCTCATTAGGAAACTCAAGAATTTTCTTGGGTTGTTCCAAGTGTCCAAAATCCTTGCTTTCTTGGTCCAAGGTGTAGCTTGTGAGCTTGTGCACCTTTTTAATGAAAGTGAGATGAAGTTTTGAGTTGATTTTGGTGGTGTTTTGATGGGTGAAGTGGAGGTGGAGGAGGGGTGCTACCATGGGCTGAAGAGGGAGAAGAAAAAGATGAAGATGATGAACGAAACAAAGGGCCATGATCAAGGTTTGACCCCTCACCCTCTCTCTCTCTCTTGCCCATGCCATATTATTTAATGTTTCCTTTTTCTTTTCTATTTTCTTTTATCTTCTCTTTTTTAAAATCAAAACCATGCATAATAAAAAGAAAGAACCATGAAAGAATGTAACAAGTGTGAGAAAAAGACATGTGCATGTCATGTGCACAAAACACGCTTAATGCCCGATTAGCGATATTTAATCGCGATTAGCACTAAATAGTGTATAATTAATCATAAAAACTTATAATTTGCATAAATCAAATAAAGCACCCTCATTTCAGTAATTTCCATAATTTTCCAAATTTTTCCCAATTTATCGGTATTTAATTATACCGCCTTATTAAAATATTCAATATAATTATTATTTAATTATAAAAATTCCCAAAAATAATATTTTATTTTTCTGAAATGTTACATATACGTGGGATCTGGGTGGTCTATAAGCACATCCTTAAATGTCCCTAGTCGAGAGAGTACCGAGATTGGGTATCGATACTCCGGAGTAGACTAGTGTATACTTTTCGAGACCCCAACGAGGGACGGTGACCGGTCTCACAAGCCATTGGTGTCAGTTAGTCACCTAAGATAGTATACAGGTATTCATTGGGTCATGAGTTACACTGGACGAACTCGCTGGGAACATGCTAGATGGTATTATACCTATTGTCAGATAGCAGTTCTCAGGTGACATGAGTACAGGTTAGTCTGTCAACCTGAGATCGTCATTTGTCTCGTGTGAGTTCCCACTGTGCTTTGATTACTACCCTATAATGGCTCAATGGAGTCGTGCAAACAGGTTTTAGTTGGGTACAGTCCCGAACCACATAGAGGCAGTGAGCAGATCGTCGCGGATTCGTCTCTCCCGGTATTGGGGGTTGATGTCACGCTGTGCACGGGTGGCCATCACCAGAAATCCTTGGCCAAGGTAGACGAGAATTACTGATTTGGATCAGTAGTTTCTCAGTGGGTGATGGGCTTCATACCGACACGAAATATCGCGTTATTAGGGGTCTGACTTTATCCACCTCCTAGACCTGATATGCGATACTCTTAGACGAACAGACCGGACTGTATGGAGATTGTCACTGGCAGGCTCAATAGGGGTTCGGATGAGTTTGCTCATCGGCCTTCCTTTCACTCAATACATGGGTAGCCATTACGTATAGCTAGTGCCGCTGACGTGCTTATGGTTAAACCCACTGCCAGCGTATTGACGAGACTTTAGAGTCCCACACAGAAAGTTTTCCTGGTTCAGATGAACCGATCTAGTAGCCGTATTTTGATACATGCAGGGTTCCGATCGAATGATTGTACTAGTTACCCAGACTTGCGATCGGACGGTTGATAATACTAGCCGGCTCGGGATTGAACCGGATTATTAAATCAGATATTGATTAATAATTTACGTATATGTATTTCGATATGTATATTCTAGTATTATGTTCTTTATGTTATTCTATCTTTTTGGGTATTCATATTTTGGTACGAATACAGATATTTATATATATATACAGTAGAGTGTAATCCGTATTTATACGGAAAACATTCTAGAAGGTTGTAACATTTTAGAAAAAATAAAATATTATTTTTGGAATTTAAATAATAAAATAATATATTTCACAAAAACCATTCGATTTACAAATAGGGTTTTTTCGTAAAATGGTATAATTATATACCAATATTTGGAAAATAATTGGAGATTAATATGTATTATTTATTAAAAAGGTATTTATTGGATTTGGGCATTTTTATAATTAATATTTTACTGATTATGCATTAATCTTGCTTATGTGTTATGCATGCAACAAAACATGTTGCAAATGCTTGTTACATATTTTTGAACCATTCTTCATTTGCATACATTTTTTGTTCTTGTTTTTGTTTTTTTAAAAATAAAAGAAAAAGAATTTGTGAGATATTTTAGAAGAGGGGTACATGTAGGTATGGACAAGGTAATGCGAGAGAGAGAGAGAAGGGAGGTCTTCTTCTTTGACCAAGGCTCATATGTTTTCTTTCTTCACCTTCATCTCATCTTCTTCATTTTCCCATTCTCCACTTCCTCCATCTCACTACCACCACCAAAACATCCCCAAAATATCACCAAAAATCACTTCCTCCAAGCCTTCACAAAAAATGTGCACAATCACATCCTATACACCATGGATCAATCAAGTGGAGATTTTGAGCACTTTGGGCAACCCAAGAATTTTCTTGAGTTGCCAAATGAGGTATATTTCTACACTTTTAGTCTGGTTTTTAGTGTTTCTTATATCCTAGTATAGTTTAGAGTTAATATATAGTGGTTTAGTGGTGTTTGAATATTCCAAGAGAGGGTTAGGAATATTTTGAATTGTGAAAGTGTAATTGGGGTATAGTGAATGTTGTTCATGACCTTAGTGGTGTTTATTGGCCTAGACCGGACACTAGAATCCAATACTCAACTTAGAAATTCTCGATGTCGGTTTCTTTGATTTTTGAGGACTATATGGAATCTGGAGAAACTTGGGTTAATTGTAAGAAAAACAAACAACTATATTGACCTAATTAGACCACTAGAAGACCACCACAGAATAACGAGACCCAGACTCCACTAGAAAAGCGGCGACACCGGTTATTTTGCTCATCTCGCCGGCCAATTCTTGGCTTCTAATGTTGGGGTTTGGCCTGTAGCTTACACTCCTTATAAGCTAGTCTCTGTATTGTTAGTTTAGTCCCTGTATACCTGAGCAAAAATCTGGGAGTGATTTTCTCAGTTGCCGTATTATGTTTTTCGATATTTGAAACTTAGATTTATGAATATCTTGATGTGATTCAGTCGTTAGACATTTGTACATCAACGACGAGGGTTATTTGGTTGTTTTTGCATGCGTAAGCTATAGGTTCTAACCTATAAGCAATTCGTGTGCCGTATCAGTTTTCAGACTTAATTTTTATAGCATTTCGATTGTGTATTGATTGTAGGTACCTTCGCGTGGACTTCCGAGACGACGAAGCATATCGATTTCGGCTAAGCGAGGAGTTTAGCAGGTGAGTAGATTTATATCTACGGGAAAAGTCGGATGGATGGCGTATAGCACCCCCGCAACTAATGGTGAAAGAACCGATATACGAATTATAGTTTGGAGAAACCTAAGTATGAATTATGGATATGATCAAAAGTTAACATGAGATGATATGATTATTACAAGATGACGTGAATTTAGGTGTCAATGTAATGATATATGATGATATGAGCGGATATGCTTGATATGAGAACGTGAGGCGGTATAGATGACCAAATACATGTGCCAAGATATATATAATGAGATTAATAGCGATGAGATGAGACTGATAGTAACATGAATTGAGACCGATATCGATATGATATGAGATCAATTGTAAATACGATGTGAGATTGAGATTGAGATGTGATGAGATCGATAAGATAAGATGTACTAGACCATAGATCCGTACCCTTATCGATGTATAGGATGATAAATCCTTAATCTAGATTACTGCCACCGTACGATGTATTACCATACGCGATGAGATATTCCGGATGATTGATCCGCGCTCGTGATTTGAGGATGATATTCAAGAATATTACCATATCGGATACTATGAGGCTGGATCGCCAACGTAAAGATGTCACCTGAACCATACTTATTTCCAAGACTGACGAATCGTATGCACTTTTAAATGGAAAGCTCAAAGGAAGCTATGGATTTTCAAATGATGTCCTTTTCTCAAAAAACACCGTAGCCCCCACTTTCAAAACTATGATTCGTATCTTTTAAACTGGCCGTATGGTTCATGTATAGATCTATACCTTATTATAGTTCATGTTTATGTTGGATTATCCCTCGTGAGATATGTGTTATGTTTTCGGTATTTACCGCTTTATGATATCGTCTGCTAGTACACCTGCACAATTATCGATAATGCGCATGTTACACTTACACAGATTTGCCGGCTCACACATTCATCATCGGTAATTGCCATGCCACTTACACAGTAGAACTACCATATCATGATATTATTCATAACCGTAAAGTACATTCATTGTTCAGTACTATCACTTGACATGCTGCATGATATACTTGATAATGCTCATATTACTGTTCTATATTTGCATACATCGTACTTTATAGTTATATGTATCGAGATACTGTTTTCATGAGATTTCAAGATTTGAGAACCGCTGTTATATTTCAAAGGGAATTATGAATTTTTTTTAAAACGCGATTTCTCATGATGTGATTTCGAGGTGTCTACCATGAGTTTTCTCGGTTCTGAGCTTTTTTTCAAGACCCGATTCGAGGAGTTGGATGGACCGTCTGCGGGTACATGGTGGGCCTGATAAGGTACCCCGGGGCGAGAAATTTGTGAGAATGACGATGAGCCTGGCAGGGGGAGCACTACCTACCGGTGATTGTTTGGACCCGGCGGTTATCCAGAGGATACCGACCAGAGTCTTGAGATGGATATGAGGGCCGATCAGAGGATGCAGCGCCTGAGATATGAGGATTTACGTGTCGATACTGAACACAGGTTTTGATGATGTTTCGAGTGTCGGTGTTGGACACACAGGTTCCATGATGTTGATTTGTCGATGGACACATGTTGGTTGATTTCCTCGTACATACAGGCACATAATTCAAATGATTTGAATTTACATGTTGTCATTGGTATTGATTATATTGTTGATATATGCATACATGGACACCCTAGATATCATAGTATTATCTTCATGATACAGTTTGACCTAGAAATCGTTGTTTATTCGATTTCTACCTGCTGATGTTTTCTACTCACGAGTTGGCAACTCACCCCCGTTGTGCTACAGTTTTCTTGTAGGTTCGACCGCTTGAATTAGTAGCGGTATCGCTGACACACAGTTTCTTTCAGGGTGTTTGCTATGGTAGGTGGGACACATTGGATCGTGCCCACTCTTATATTTATTTCTATTGTATCTAGTTAAACTATATCAATCAGAAACTAGACTTTGTATATTGTGAGAGTTAGAGCGATGGGTGTATGTTCGCTTCATTGAGGTTTTTGATGTCTTGCTTTATTATTATTCTTTCTGTGTTTGATCTTCGCCGTTGGGCATCGTTTATTTACTGTTTATTTCATGGTTGTGTTTCCGCCGATTGGCGAAGAGTTAGCTCCTGCTTGGGAATGCCTATATATTGCATGTATGTGGTTTTGGATCAAAATATACAAGGGAGGTGCTGCCCAAATTTTTAAAGGACGAAAATGTTTTCAACTTTAGTATATATTTCACTTTCATTTTCATATATCATTATCTAAGCATTTAAAGAAAACTTGATTTCATTATACCTTTATTTCAAAACTGCACCTCCACTATTTTCCGCAAAAAGGTTTAGATTTCTGGGTTTCGGCTTACTTGAATTACGTTATGCGTTTAGACGTTGCGTGATTCTCGTGCCGGTCACGTGCCAAATTTCCGGGTCGTGACAAAGTTGGTATCAGAGCGTTAGGTTTAACCTTGGTTCAAGTTTAGGCTTGACCTTACGGAACTTAGACTTGACTGAGGGGGTATTAGACCCGAACTTTCGTCGCGTAGGTTGACCTTAATTGATGGAGTAGGTAGCTTGAGTAGAGTGACGTACCGTGTGTATGTTCCGCGGCATACTTACGACACGCTGCTCCGCTTAAGTGACCTTAGGATGTACATTCTTGAGATTTGTGCTTCTATTCGTTCCTATGATCATACTCCCGTTGATTTCATTCTTTTCTATGATCATATATCCATTTCGGACCTATTAATTCATTTCGTTCTTTCGATCTATCTTCATCGATACCTGCATGAGGTTCCTGTCACTAGGGTTTTGAGCGCAAAGAGAGCTACTGCCAGAGATGCGGTCAGAGCGAGCTCATCATGAACAAGAGCTGACCATGATATTTTCTGGTGACATAGGAAGGTATCGGTATAGTGTTTGTGTTGAGATCACTCGTTGAGGTGAGCGTTTGGATTTGCACCGGATGAGCGGGCCATTGATAGAGGCTGCCAGATTGAGAGGACTGATGATGTACAGCATACCCCAGAGATCGTGATATTGTCTACCGTGCAGACAGATGGCCCAGCTGTTGCTGAGATTGACGGGATGTCGCCTACAGAGTTTATGGGCTGAAATCGTTGGAGCTTTCAGACAGAGATGTACCAGAAGATGGCTAGTCCATCTTGAGTTGAGAAACTAAGGTGATTCGTCTGATCTGATGCACCGACGCAGGCTCAGTTAAGTTGAAGAATTCCAGTTTGAAGGATCTTACTCAAATCTAGAGTAAATCGAGCAAGAGAGAACATTGTTCGTTGGATACTCCGATGTGAGATCGGTAAGTTGACCAGCTTCGGATAGAAGGACCTCACCCAGATGCGCAGTGAATTGATCGAGAATGGGCGAATGAAGCGTATACCTCTGATGAATTGAATGGGTTCCCGAAGTTGTTTTCGGCTAGATATCTTCCACAGAGTGGCGAAGATACCCGAGTTCGTATTTTGAGTCCTTATGAGAGACTCTGGATTGACCGTAGCCGAGAACGAATTGCAGCACCTAGCCCGCAAATTATGACATCGGAGTGGATGATGATGAAGACAGGTTAGGCCATAGGTTCGTGCGCGATATTAACGAGCTGTTGTTACTCCCCATTGATGCCAGAGGATTGATATGTATGCAGAGGCGTTGGATACGGCCAAATTACAGAGGAAAAGCCGTGCTGAGGACGCAGCTGTCAGGTTATGAGAAAAGGATTAAGTATAGAGTACCAACCTCCGTACAGTTCAGCATAAGTGAGATCGGAAGAGACCTAAGCAGGTTCTTTCCAGGACACCGCAACGATAAAGATCTGCACCCAGGATCAGTTGTATCGCGCGTAGTCAGAGGTCCAGATGCCACCATCAGTAACGTGTCGTTTTGCGAGTAGTCACGTTAGCTGGCCAAGAGAGGATCAGCGGAGTGCCAGAGCGGAATTGTTTCCGTCGTTGCACCTAACCGGGCCGACAAGCAGAAAGATTGTGGGACTGGAGATCCACATAGACAACAAAAACCCAGAGACAGAGGACGCCAGACCGTGAGTAGGAGGCAAGTGGATGTTATTGCTCTGTCAGCCTTGGACGCACCGGAATTTTTCGACATTGAAGGAGATGTACCTCAATGTCAGTTATTGTGATTTGCGTTTTTTGATCCGAGTATCACACTTTTATCGCTTGGATTTTGAGTTTCGATGATTGGTTTTCATGATATTTGTTTTTATGCACCATTATTGCACCTAGTTGATATTTTCATTTGCGCATAGTTATTGCACTTGATTTATGTTTTATACACCGTTACATTGGTTTATGATTTGTGCACAGTTGTTACATTTGATATCGATTTTGTGCATTTGATTGTACGTATTTATGATTCTATGTATTCCGTATTGTCGATTTGATTTTGTGCATGTTGTACGCACTCGATTTGATTTATGCACTCGGTATAGCTTCCATGTGCATGCAGTGCACTGACACATGTTTTGTACACGCAGTTGCACACATTTATGATTTTATACACCTTGGCACGCTCGGTGTTGTTTTTGTGCGCATTTAAGATATTGATGAGTTTTCGAGCCCCTAGGGCACCAGATTATGTTTTCGTACGCCGTTGCACTTGCCGTTCATTTTCGTGCATTTGTTACACTAGATATTTCTGTGCGGACCTGACGCACTTGATTTGGACTTTCGCGCATATTGGGCGCATGGTATGAGATTTTGTGTATACCAGATGCACTTAATTGAGATTTTTATTCGTGAATATTAGTTGCACTTGATGGAGATTTTCGTGCACTTTGATGCACTTGATGTTGTTGTCGTGCACACCCGTTGCACTTAACAAATGCTTTCGTGCACACCCGTTGCACTTAGTTTGGCTTTGTGCACATTCGTGGCACTTGTAGTTGGCTTTGATTTCCGTGCGCACCAGACGCACGTGATGTTGGATACGCTTTTTGAGACTGATTTTACTCATGAGCATCGTACTTTTCATGATTGGTACTATAGTATATAGTAGCCGAGCAGAACTGACCTGAGGACAGTACCTGAGTATTTTGCATGTATCAAAAGTTAACCAAGAGGTTTTCAAAAAAGAGTTATAGTCTCGCTATTTCCTATGTGTCCGTGAGTGACACGAACTTTTCTAAGGAAAACCTTTTGGGATATTTCAAAAAGGCGGAACGTATATTTGAGCTAATCATATATGAATGTATATTTACTACTTTACAGATGAGCATCCGCCACATGTACCGTGAGTTACGCATCACACGTCAATTTGGAAAGGATTTTGCATGAGTTTTATTCAGCCTTTAAAATGGTTTTAGAGGATGCGTACTATATATACGTACTATGATTTTAACTATAGTATATGTGGATTTTGAGATTTGTATTTCCATTATAACTCCAGTGATTGCGTGATGCTTGACGGAGATTGATTTTGAGTTTCGTACTCGTTTTCATGCGCACTTGATGCGCTGTGGTATTTCTGTGTATTCCATGATTTCGAAGCCCCGTTGTTTTGGACTGATTATTGAAATGTTTTAGTATTTTGGGGTTTAAATTTAAATTCGGGGACCGACTTTATTTAATGGGGGAAGATTGTAACATTTCAAAAAAAAATAAAATATTATTTTTGGAATTTAAATAATAAAATAATATATTTCACAAAAACTATTCGATTTACGAATATGGGTTTTTCGTAAAATGGTATAATTATATACCAATATTTGGAAAATAATTGGAGATTAATATGTATTATTTATTAAAAAAGTATTTATTGGATTTGGGCATTTTTATAATTAATATTTTACTAATTATGCATTAATCTTGCTTATGTGTTATGCATGCAACAAAATATGTTGCAAATGCTTGTTACATATTTTTAAACCATTCTTCATTTGCATACATTTTTTGTTCTTGTTTTTGTTTTTTTTTAAATAAAAGAAAAAGAATTTGTGAGATATTTTAGGAAAGGGGGACATGTAAGTATAGGCAAGGTAATGAGAGAGATAGAAGGGGGTCTTCTTCTTTGACCATGGCTCATATGTTTTCTTTCTTCACCTTCATCTCATCTTCTTCATCTCCTCATTCTCCACTTCATCTCACTACCACCACCAAAATATCCCCAAAATCTCACAAAAAATCACCTAAGCCTTCAGAAAAAATGTGCACAATCACATCCTATACACCATGGATCAATCAAGTGGAGATTTTGAACACTTTGGGCAACCCAAAAATTTTCTGCACATTTTTGTTTCACAGCATTGAAATGATTATCTATTCTATTACAGTGTACTCGGAGAACAGCGGGGAGGTGCTGCCGAAATTTACTCGAAACGGTTGAAAGCACAAGCGAATGGGTGCCTGCTCTATACATTCTTAATGGGATAAAAGCCTTATCCCCGACAGCCGAAACACACACATACAACACGAATATACAACAAACGCACACACAAAGCACATACACACTAACCACCCCACACTTAAGAGAAATCATAAATTGAAACACACATATACAGAATACAACTCATACTTTGGTATGTTCAAATCTAACTTTGTTTATCGATAATTTATTCTTTTCAACAACAAACACACACACACAAAGCATATACACCGATTTTCTTCTTTGTCAGTAACCATCCCGTTCTTAGATTTCTCAATATAGTCATCATAACCTATAATTTATATGTTATACAGTCTAACATGGCCCATGAGTACATCAGAGTTAAGGACTGGATGTATGTGCATTGGCAACAACGTATGCAACCTAAGTTTGTCGCAGGAGTTGCTGCTTTCATTGAATTTGCACGTGCACATAATAAGATCGTGTTAGAAAAAATTCTTTTCCCGTGCGATAGATGTGGGAATAAGTACTGGCAGAAGGTAGAATTCGCAGACCTTCATATCGTTAAACATGGTTTTATTAGTCTTTATACAACTTGGCTATATCACGGGGAAGGAGAAGAAGAAGACAATAATGCGGCAGAAGAAGAAAGAGAAGACGGTAACTTCTTTCCAGGAGAAGAAATGGAGGATATGGTAGAGACTGCCCTAGGTGATAGTATTCATACCGAAGATGACATTCCTTCCGGTCAAGGACTGCGTGCGGATAAGTATGAAAAGTTCAATGATGTTAGAAAACCAATTTATGAGAATGAAAAGTATTCCACCCTCTCATGATTCGTCCAACTTTTCTATATTAAGTGCCTAAATGGATGGAGCAACAAGCCATTCACGATACTTCTGAAGTTCTTAAAAGATTCTATGCCCCCAGGAAATAACGTGCCCGACAGCTGGTACGGAGCCCAGAAGATGATGTCTGATTTGGGTCTGAAGTGTGAGAAAATTCAAGCATGTCCCAAAAATTGCGTGTTGTACCGAAAAGAGAATTTATATTTGAAAGAGTGTCCAACATGCGGAGAGGCCAGGTATAAGCCGAAAGATTCTGATAAGAAGCCCGATATACCTGTCAAAATAGTACAATACTTTCCCATAACACAGAGGCTGCAGAAGCAATTCAGATGCAAGAAAACAGCCGAGGCAATGATTTAGCATCACCGTGCTCCTCCAAGTAAAGATGGAAAAATGGGTCATCCAAGAGATTCACCGGCATGGAAGGATTTCGATAGGAGGCACGAAATATTCAGTGGTGATCCTCGTAATATCAGGCTCGGACTCGCTAGTGATGGCTTCTGCCCATTCAACTATGGCTGGAAGCCACAGCACATGGTCCGTTGTAATGATAGTTTATAATTTGTCGCCTTAGTTGGCTATGGATTAATCCTATTTTATGATGCATTTTCTTATCGACGGACTAAACTCATCGGGAAACAATATCGACGTCTATCTCCGACCTCTGATCGATGAGTTAAAATCTTTATTCATTGATGGTGTAGAGACATACAATGCAAACACAAATACATCCTTCATACTGCGTGCGGCTTTAATGTGGACAATTAATGACTTTCCTGCGTATGGAATGCTATCAGGTTGATCCTTACATGGTCACAAAGCATGTCCTTATTGCCATCAATATACAACATCGAAATTCTTGAATTTTAGCAGAAAGGTTTGTTATTGCAGTCATCGATATTTCCTTCCACTAGACCATTCCTACAGGTTAGACGCTGTTCACTTTGATGGTCATCAGGAGTTTCTTGGACCTCCAGCCCCATTGTCCAGAGAGAACGTGACTGCTCAGTGGGATGGTTACAATAATGTGATCTTCAGGATAGATCCGACAAAACAGGTCAAACCACCATTCTGGAACAAGTTAAGCATTTTCTTAGAGCTTCCGTACTGGTCAACAAATTTAGTGCGTCATTGTCTGGACGTCATGCACATAGAGAAGGGAGTATCCGAGCACGTACTCAACTTGTTTCTTTGTAAAGACGGAAAATCGAAAAACAACCTCCATACTCGGATGGATCTTCAGGACTGGGAAATTAGAAGTGAATTGCATCCTAAACCGATAGCGGGTAAACCAGGCAAGTTTGTACTTCCCAATGCCGCGTATCATATGTCACAACCGGAGACGAAAAGATTTCTGCAGGTGTTGCATGATTTGAAAGTTCCCACAGGTTTCTCATGATCATTTAGCAAGAAGATAAAAATTATGAAAGGCAAGATCGATGGGCTGAAAAGTCATGATCACCATGTTACTATGGAGCACCTTCTCCTATTGGCCCTCAGGACTTCCCTTCCCGAATCGGTTGGTCTAGTAATCAATGACCTATGTTGCTTTTTTAGAGAATTATGCTCTAAAACCCTGGATGTTATGACGCTGGAGAAACTAGAAAATTATATTTCGTTGATACTTTGCAAGTTTGAGCGCATTTTCCCACCATCATTCTTTGATATCATAATACACCTGATGGTTCATCTTGCAACTGAGGCTAAGTTAGCCGGACCAGTACAATATCGATGGATGTATCCCGTCGAAAGGTACGTGGAATTTTTCGTTTCGCGCAATTTGTAAAACTATCGTTGTCCTATATGCCTGTATTTATTTATTTAACATATTTTTTTTTGGGTATCCCTACACTCTAAAAATATATATACACAATAGAAATCGACCAGAGGGTTCTATCATGCAAGGTTTTCTTCTAGATGAAACAACCATATTTTGTTCCCGCTATCTGGACGAGAACATTGAGACAAAACTTAACTGGCCTCGAAGAATTCAGGACGGGCCATATGGTAAAACTGATTATAAAAGAGTGGACACTATGTTTATCAACAAGATATATCGGTTTATCCTCCTCAATAGCGCATATCTTGAAGAAATTAGAGAGTAAGTTTTTTTTGATTAATTGTTACATTTGTGTTTGTGTGTGTATGAAATGATATAGTATTAATGTCATAATTTATTGTTGAGAACAGAATTCATTTTAACGAGGTACGTGAGGGGCGTCCTGATTGGAATGATGAATGATTGGAAAAATATCATCAGGATAATTTTTGCGATTGGGTTGCAGATCATGTAAGTTGTTCGAATAATATGTTATTGCTACCAGTCTTAATCTAAACTTATATCGTTATGTATTTGTCGTAAAATTTGTTTTGTCAGATCCACGATTCGAACTTGTCTGCATCATTAGAGAGTGATTCAAGATGTTTAGCTCAGTTTCCTAGTATGGAGGTTGCATATTATAAAAGATTCGGTGTTCTTGGATACAAATTTGAAGTTAAGGACATTAAAACATCTCGAACCACTCAGAATAGTGGGATTGCGACGGTAGGATCGGATAGTGTGATTTATTATAGATACTTAAATTGCATACTTGGCATCCAATATCCCGGACGATCAGATGCATTTTATATATTTCATTGTACTTGGTACGATATACGAACCGATACGGATAAGTGGAGAAACAATCTCTGGACTTGGAAAGATGAATATGGATTGACCAGTGTGAACACACTTCGATTTTACGGTCAGGACGATCCGTTTATCTTTCAGAACCAAGCATTCTAAGTATACCACTCACAGTACTTGAAGCATCCGGGATGGAGTGTCGTATGCCGTTGGAAACCCAGGAATGTTTACGATGTCCCGGAATTCGAGGACAGCGATGAGGATGAAGAAGAGAGAAGACTTAGAGTGCTCCGACCGTCTGTTTCAAAAGACGGGTTGTCTTCAGCTGATCATGAAGTTACGTGGGTTAGAAATGATATCGATGATGAAATCCAAGTAGATATGTCCAATTCGTCCACGAAACGAAAAAGGTTATCAGTAATATTATATTATTACTTCACATTTTACGATCTATACATATATAGCATGCATATGTAATGATTGTACACTTGTCTAGATTTGACGACGACGACCGGAGCAGTGAGGGGTGGCAGGAGCACCAGCCGCGACACCGGCAGAGGCTGAGCGGCTCTGCCGTCCGGAGAGCTGCGTAGGGAGTTTCAGAGGGCCGGTCTTGCACCCCGATCGGAGACCTCATCGGATGCCTCCTTCCGTGTGGACTTTGCCACACCTCCAGGTATATTGCACGCATATTCATTTTGAATGTAATATTATATATATACATGCATATTTATGTCAAAATTACTTATATAGTCAATATTTGATTGTCTAGCTGTTGGTGTCCACAGCAGAGGCAGAGGCCACTCCTGCACCTCCAGGTATGTTTATATATTCTATAGTACATGCATATTGATTTAGAATGCTATATCATAAATATACATACATTCTTTTTTTCTCTTACGTACTTAAATAATCATTTTTTAATTGTCTAGTTGTAGGTGGTGCCTCCACATCTTGGGCAGAGGCCACCACCGCACCTGCGGGTATATTTATATATCCTGTAGTATATGCATATTGATTTATAATGTTATATTATTGATATACATATTCTTTTTGCAATTATTTATACAGTCAATGTTTGATTGTCTAATTATAGGTGGTGCGTCCACGTCTGGTGCAGGGACCACTCCCGCCACTTCAGTACCCTCCACTCAGTCTGCAGATTAGTATGAATAAATATAAAATATTTATTCATTTTACATATCCTTTAAGAATAAACATGAACTTCATGTAATTTTTTCGTCAATGTTTATTTTCTAGTTGGAGGGGATGCGTCCACGTCCGGGTCACTGGTTGTTCCTCACCGGAGGAACTATCGTCCCGCTCGTGCTGCTGCCTGAGCCCAGGCTCGTGCTTCTTTCCCCGGAGGTATATATCACACTTCAATTTTCGTTAAATCTTGATTTCTTAATACCAGTTTGTCTTAATCTTGATTGTCTTGATATTTCTTTTAGATGCAGGGCAGCCCCATCCCGAGAGGGGGACTCGAGGCCAGAATCAGTCCCGGCCCGACAGAGCTAAGGGGAGGCAGCATTCCCCCTCTTCTTTACCCCCGATTATCGCTATATCGGCGATTATGACGAGAGGTTCGGCCGGTATATGGGGGATGAGAACCGCCTTGTGAAGAAATATCCACTTCACGTTGAGTGGGGCGATCAGTACCGGCGCTCATTTGCCCTCTTCTGGGATCAGGCTTGGGTATTAATATATATTTTCATTTGAATTATCCAATATATTTATTATTATTTAATACTTGCAATTTAAATACATTGTTTTTTTTGTATTTATAGTTGGATTACGACTTTCAGTCTATACCCGACCCTGATCACCCTGAGAGAGTGCTTGATCTTCACACTCTGTACCATGGCCTGATGAAGAACATGCAATCAAAGGTCTGATACAATAGAAATGAGCTGAAAATAGACTGCTATTCCCTGTAGATGGCGACCCCCGAGGCAGAGAGAGCGGCTCTCCTACATACTCCGGCCTTTGCGAGAGTCGACGTAGATACATGGCCTCTCTTGTGCCAATATTTCGACTCTCAGCTCAAACAAGTTTGTAATTTAAATGTAATTTATTGTTTAGTATATAATTTATTTTTTTGTGTTGCTTAATTAGAAAACCAAATCTGAATGTGTTGTGCAGAAACAGGTCGATCAAAATAAAGAGAATACGAAGTCGGCGAAGAGGGGTCGCCCCACTTATACAAGTGGCTCGAGGAATATTACTTGTGCCATAGAAGCATCGGTAAATTACAATAGATCTACTCTGATATAATGTAATATTAAGAGTTATTTTATAATATATGTAAATTTTTTACGAATTGCAGAGAGCTCAGACCCTTGTACAGGGTGGTACACCGAGTGTGCTGACTGCGTATCTTGTCGTCCACTGCACCTCGACAGATCCCGCCACGGGCGAGCTTCGATTCCCCGACACGCAATCCAAGAGTATTGCGTAAGTGTTAATATTTATTCTAACAGGTTTGAAATTTTTGTTTTGAAAAGTTCAAATTTAAATGATATACTTATATTTTAATGGTTAATGTGGGTGTGGGAGCAGGTGGTGGAGCAGGCGGAGGCATCGGGGATCGATTTTACTGGACAGAACGATCCGATGCTGCTGACCCCAGTTCTAGACGCTGCATACGGAGGGCACCACGGAGGTTAGGAGAAAGGCCGGGATTGGATCCTAGCAGGGCCCATATAAGGTTGGACCCCACTCCGGCGGTTACTTCCCCTACCCTCCGTGAGCGACGTCTAGAGCATGATATTGCAGTCTTGAAGACCACCGTTGAGAAGTTGAAGGAGATATTGGTACGTATACTACTTAATAGTAAAATATTATATCACATTATAAATAGTAACATATGCAATATTAGTAGCCTGAGCTTATTTGGTTGTAGACTTAGTTTTGATTAATCATACTTACATAAAACTGTCTAATTAAAATAAACTGCGGTTTTCCAAACTAGATATCCAAACGAGGCCTAAGTCTCTAAGTATTCTTAGATTGGGGTTTCGCGATAACCTGATAATGATACGAATTCGACTAAAATCTAATACACAGTTCTTACTTATTTATTACACACAAAATTGAACAGATGCGACAGGCTGCTTCGGCTGCGGCTCTACATGCATCTCTTTCGGCTGCGACTCCGCAAGCCACTACCGTGGCTGCGGTTGCGCAAACCACTCCTGCAGCTCCACAGCCCGCTCAGACTCCCGCACAGTCCGCTCCTTCATCGGTCGAGTTTTTGACGACTCAGGGCTGCACCGAGGAGTAAATGCGCCAGATTACGGTGTTTATCAGAGGTGGAGGAGCTGGACCGAGCTAGGGTATCTTTTTTTTATATTTTAAGTACGTATGTACTTATATGATACATATTGTATATATTTTGGACGATATTGGTGTTGTTTGCGTGTTCACGATGATTTAGATTGATATCGTATTCTGTTTGTTTATTTTTTTTATATATTATGCGTGAGATGTTGATTATGAATACTGCGGTTTTTGGTTATATGATGTATATATTATTGTGCACAAAGTGGGAAAAAACAGGAAGCCCGTTTTTAAAAAAAACCCTGATATTTTGTCCCTACGGATTAATCCGTAGGGCCATCAGTTGCCCCGACGGATTAATTCGTAGGTCCAAAGTTTGCCCCTACAGTTGCCCCGACGGATTAATTCGTAGGTCCAAAGTTTGTCCCTACACAGTCAGCTGTAGGGGAAAAATATCAGGATACCTGATATTTTGCACCTATGGACTCAGTAACAGGTGTTAAACTTGCCCCTACGATTGTATCCGTAGGGACGTTTTTCTGGACCTACGGATTACCCCATAGGGGCATTCATTTGGACCTATGGATAAATCCGTAGGGGCTTTTATCTGGACCTACGAAGAACTCCGTAGGGGCATGTTCAGGCCCTACGAAGTTATTCGTAGGGACAAGTATTTTATTTTATAAACCAATAAATTAAATAAATATTTTGTCCCTACGGGATAAGCCGTAGGAAAATATGTCTCTACGGAGTAGAGCGTAGGGGCAGTTATTACTCCGTAGGGACATGTTCAGGGCGAAGTCTTGCACCTGCGGCCTATGCACCTACGGTGTATTTTTATGCCCCTACAAATATATCCGTAGGGGCAGTGCTTTGGCCCTATGGATAAAACCGTAGGGACAATCTCTTATTGTAGTAGTGTAATATATTCTACGATTAGAAGGGGGGAAAATAAAGAAAATGTTTACTATTTTTTCTTTAGCTTTATTTGTTTCTTATTAGGCCTTCATTCAAATCAAGCAGAACATAATTATAAATTAGAGCAACTACACAACATATAATATGAATAGTTAATTCACAAGGTAACAAGCTTCTATTTTATGGCAAATGTATCAGCCTAAAAATAAAAAAAGATTTTGGGCTAATTGCTAAATAATATCCCAATCTTTCACCTACTTTGCACTTATATATCTTATTATCTTTTTCGCTGCACTTAGATACCCTATAGCTCAAACCGTATGGACTTTTTTTTAATAGGGTGAATTTGATGATCAACTGAAGAGAGCAAAGTATCAACGCTATACTTTAAGGTATATAAGTGTCGCAAAAAAATCAATAAAATATATAAGTGCAAAGTAGGTGAAACTTTGGATATTATTTAGCAATTAAACCAAAGATTTTGTCCAACCTCGTACAAATACTTTAACACCATTAATTGTGTATTATGAGATGAGGAAAAAGAAACTACTCTCAATCAAGCTTACACGGTTTTCCATTAAATATTTAAACTTGACACCAAAAGATATCATCCACTATATTGAACAATGCAAGGAATCTAAAACATACTGATCACTTCCTAACTCTTATATGTTCTCAAAAAACTCTTTATGTGTTCACAAAAATTTAAGGAAAAAAAAACTAACTTATTAGTAATGTATATTGCACAAAAAATGGGGGAGATCACGTCAATTCAACAATTTGAGTCCTCTAAAAGCTAGAATTGATATAAAACAAGAAGATGCCCCCGTTATCCCCGATCTTTTACTTATACCACCTCACCATCAACCTCTCCATTCGAATCCCACTCAAACCCCTCCGGCGCAACTATCGCCAACGCGTCCAGTACCGGCTGCACCACGAGAATCCCTTCCCCGACCACGACGCACACAAGTACCGTCCCAAAAGACAAAAGCCCTAGCCCCTGCGAGACACCACAACCAGACGTCCAAAGCGACGACAACGCCAGCGACGTCACCTGCACCGACAATGCCGCCGCCACCGTTGCCGCCAGGGCGTAGAGCCTAGCCCTCAACTTTTTATTGATCACCACGTTCACGGCGTTCCAACACGTGGATATAAAGATCGGCATATAGACCGTACCAAATACAGCCAGCATCATCGTGCCGAAAAGATTGTGAGCGCAGCGGCCGGAAGAAGACGGTTCGGTCAACAATGTTAAGAAACCGGCCGGCAAAGAAGATTGCTTCTTGAGCGCCCATGGGGATAGGACGAGGAAAAGAGAGTACAGTATCAAGAAGGGGGATGCAGCGAGGGCCGCATATGAGAAGGCGGAGGCGAAGGAGAGGGAGGGGGATTGTTTGGGTTGGGTGGAGGCGCGGAGGAGGAAGAGGAGGGTGGCGAAGTAGGAGGGCTCAGCGAAGGATTGGGACGAGAGGGCATAGAGCTTGCAGAGGGCGGTGTGGCCCAAGGAGAGGCGGAGGAGCTCGGAGAGGGGGAGGAGGGAGGCGAAGAGGACGAGGAGGAGGCGGACGGGCCAGACGGAGTTGAGGCGGACGAGTAGGTGGAGGCGGCGACGGAGGGAGGGGGAGGAGGAGGAGGAGGACCGGAAATGGAAGTGGAGGACGAAGGCGGCGGCGGCCAACGAGAAGAGGAGGTGGAAGGAGACGAGGACGATGGCGGCGAGATCGAAAGGGGAGTAATTATATCTCATCTCACATCCTTAAAATGATCTCTCCCCTCATCGATCGATCCGTCGATCTCCTCCTGTTGTTTTGTGTTCATGGAAAATTTTGTTTTGTTTCTGCATGAAATTTTGTTGGTTGGACCCACCAAAGGGTGGGAACGAGCAATGAGATTTTGGGTTGTTTTGGACTTGGAATACGTATTGGTAACAGCTGGATTTGCTGTTTACTTTGTTGGATCTGGCGTGCTTTTAGGAAAGAGAATTTAAAATTTTATGTAATAAAAGAAAATTGGAATTTTAAGTATATTTCTATTTATTTGGGCCATTTTTCACAATACTAGGTACGGTTCGTTCATAAAATAAACATTTATGATAAAGTTACTATAAGGTCCTGTCACTACATCGATGGTCTTCATGCTCAGGAGCATACCAAAGAAAAACATTAGTTATCCTTTATATTCTTATATACACGAGACATACTTATTTACTCGACATACATGATACATAATAAGTATTGAACCGTGTCCTATTTAGTAATAACAATTACGATTTTAGTTGGATTTGTAAGAATATTCAGCCAGAATTAGCTTTTTTGCAGACACTAATTTTGTTTGCATTTCCTAAAATTGCCCTTGTTAACAAAATGGCTTGCATCCAATATGATTTTATGTTCAGAGCTAGCTTCTCCGTTGAATTATGTTCTTCTTTATCTTTTGATTTCTATTTTAATTAAATCCTTTATGTAATTTTGATTATTTTGAAAACATGGTTATGATTTTATAAAAAAGATATAACTTGGTGTAGGTAAACATATTACTTTCTTTATAAAGATTTTTATTTCAAGCCTTACCATTTTCTTCTTTTTCAAATACATGTTTCAAATATATAATATGCATACCGTGTAACATCCTTTTTTTTAAGCTGAATGGTAAGAAACATGAAGCAATACCAACCGTTATACATAGTATTCTGTAATTCAAAAATATCGAAGCTAATTATCTACCGTCCATGATGTGATATATGGACAGTTGAAAATAAAAGAAAAAAACTAAATCCTAATTTTGAGATTCTATCAGAACCACCAAAATAAAAACATCCTTCTTAGGATTAGAAAACGGTTGCAATCTGCATAGATGCTTAATTGAAAGCTGTTGAAATTTTGTTGTATTTATACCCAATTTGTACTTTTATTTCTTCAACATGTCATGTAGTTAAACACTATTGAGTCCCAATTGACCAGGATGCAAAGCCCGGGGTAATTTACTCTCAAGTAAAGAAAGAGAAACAACTGTGTTGCCCTAGCTCAAATTCTACCTACCTATCCACTAATTACTTCCTTGATTCATCAACTAAGGATTAAATGGAACAAAACTGAAAATAAATGCAACTATAAGTTGTACATTCATGGCGTCTCAGCAGAAACGGAACCAGTCATTGGCTGAACTTCATCTTCAATTGTTTTCGTCGGTTCTATAAAGCAAATTAGCAAGTTAAAAGGAACAAACATGAAATTGAATGAAGGCATATGATTATTCACGGCCTTAGTTATGTTTGAATTTAGCAAGGCAAAAGGATAGGCACAAAAGTTAATGACGCATACGATTATTCAGCAGTTCTAATAAAAGTTACAGGTTACTGAAGGTAAAGGATATGAAGTACTGTTATTGCTCATCACAAAACTCTAAACATACTTAAAAGTAGAAATATAGTACAGGCATCGCAGGCGTCGTCGTTTTCACAACGAAAAAATATATTTGCAGCCTTTATTGATCACTCTCCATCATCAAAACTGTTGGATGCCCTTTAAGCTATACGAGCTCAAATAGGAAAGTACTCTTCAAGTTGAGAAAATATGAATGGAATTTAGAGAGGCATTTGGCCATTGAACGAAGGGGCGGACATAACACTGAGGACTTCTGTCACAGAGGCCATAGAACTTAGAGCAGCTTTCAAGACTTCCTGTGAGCACCCAGGCTTCACTATGCTTTTCACCTGCATGCGGAAGAGGGGAAAATGTTTGAATTCAAATCTTATGAATTGTAATTTGGGAGGTCTAAATTTTAGCTCTAACAATGAATCTCAAGAATCATGTGGCGTTGTCCTAAAGATATTTCAAACATAAGATTCTTGACCTATTGGAGCATGGTATAACAAGACAAGGTACAAGAAACCAGCAGGTTCCATGTGTAACACCCTAATGCTCCATATTTACTTATCTCTACTATTGCAATGCAAAACTCATTTGGGGTCCATCAAATTTAAAATTGAAGGTGTGGCTCACATGATAGTCTCCTTTTATAAGAAAAAGTTAAAAAAGAAGAAAAAATCCTTAATAATTTATTGCACTCTTAAGAACCCGTACCAACTTTTTCTTATTTTAAAATTTCATAAATTATTCCTTCTTTTCAAGGAAAACCTTCTCTCCAGATAAATCTCTCTTCCCAAATAAAACATCTTCCGCCCATGTCTTAAAATTTCAAAATCATATTTCCACACACACACACAATGCAAGTTTCTTCTCATTCCACATGCATCACACGTGCAAAAAATCTAGTTTTCATGTATACATGTTTCCCTAAAAGAAAGATGGAACCCATGCATATGAATTTACATCTATATGCATATCCTCAACGTCTCATCTTCGGCTCTAGCTCAAACCAGGTTCATATCTGTTGGGATATTAGCTTAAACTTAAATTGTTAGTTGTTATAAATAAAATAAGGGTTTTTTACTTGTAGGCTCCCCAAAACACAACAAATTCCTTTGTAACCTCCTAAAACTTGGTACTTACTTTTTATCCCCAAAACTAATAAGATACAGCATTTAAAAAAAAAAACCCTCTACAATTTCCGTCATAAAAAAGCCCCGTTAATTTTAACTTTAATTTTTCTCCATAGATTTTCGGTTGCCATTTACCCGTTAAAAAAACTCTATTACCGCGGAAGCATTCAACTTCTTCATAGCTAGAGAAAGATGTTGAAAATGCTCCTGATTTTATGGCCGATTTTGAGAAAAGTGCAGCGGAAGCCTAAACATTAATTTCAATTTGGAGAAGAAATTGTGTATTTTCAAATAAGGAGAGCTTGGGATATTTTAAAGAAAAACCTGATATTATGCAGTTAAAAATTGATGGAAATCGTAAAGGGAGGTAAAATGATGTATCTTATTAGTTTTAGGAAGGTAAAAAGTAAATATCAAGTTTTTTGGGATAGAAAGGAATTTGCTATGTTTTAGGAGGGCTACAAGTAAAAAAAACCAATAAGAAAAGGTTCATATTTAAATTATGAAGAAAATTTAAATTTAAATAAAAAAGAAATCCTATTAGATAAAAGAAAATGAGCCTTATTTAGATAAAACAAAGGAGTCCTAATTTTGTTAAAAGATTTAATCTTTATCTAAGTAGGAGAAAGCTTATTCTATGCTATAAATAGAGAGATACTTTTATCATAGGTAAATTGACAAAAGGCCAAGCAAAAGGACGTAGTCTCTACGGTCCACTCTTAAGATGAGATCAAGAAAGAGGATATGATAGATTGACGAAGATTGAGAAATATAACTCATGCTTCTTCCAGATAAAGGAATCTTCATGTTTGCCCCATGGAACCACGTTAAACTCTGATGTCCCTTTCTTCTGGATTGTGGTCCTGCATGCTTGAAAGTTAAAGGCGGCATTATTCTTAACATATGGTATCAGAGTTTGATGCCTTTGAGGGTAAAATTCCTAACAATTGGTGTCAAAGCCGATGGTGTTTCAAGTTTGCAAGATGGCGGTAGACGTCATGTTAAGTCGGATCAAAGAAAGCATCATAAAAAAGTGTTGATCAGACGATGAGTCGGATTGACAACTGTCAAAATTAGATCAGTCAAGATGGTGCCAATGGAGACGTTTGAAGACCAAATTGTGTTAGAACCAAGAAGACCGAAGGTTTTCGAATCTTGTGGGTTTTGAACATAAAGGTTTTAGGCAGCGAGCGATGCGGTAGAAGAAAGAAGCAACACGGTCGTGTCGAGAGTTTGCAGCGACACGGTAGTATACGCGCATATTGACGTGTAGGACGAACACAAATATGTTGCGATCATGCAAGAGCATGCACGAGAGATAATGCAAGGGTGAGTTAAAGGCTTGCATCGACACAAGCGGTGAGAAGGCGCAGTGGTCATGAAGCGCTATAGAGTTTGTCGGAGACAAGTGATGCACGAGGCGGTGCCTGTGGTTTGTTGCGGGTGTTGTTGAAGTTGAAGTCACGGCAGCAATGGGTGCAAAGAGAGATTATTTGTTGCCTCATGTAATGGAGATAAAGGCAGACATGAAAAAAATTCCAAGGTGATCATGTAGGCACCAATTGCTGCAGCTAATGCAATATTTTTTTAGATCCGCTGCAGGGACAAAACAGCAAACAGCAGTTCGTGTGGCTGTAAACACGATGGGTTAAAGCTGAATATCAAAGGCCGCGATTGAATTGAGCATAGATCCATGAATCACTGGTGGATTCAGGCAATCCAATTCTGGATGCAGTGGTAATGTCGAATTAGGCAAATACCATGGTATACATTAGGTTTTGCATCACATATCAGTTCTCTTCTATAGTTCGCGAAGTTCTGCAAAGGTCAGGGCGTTATAGTGCCGAGGAGGCCAAAACAAAGCATCAATGGTAAAGGCACATGATAAGGAGACACTACTGAGGGCTTGTAGCATAAGTCCAATCCGGATTAATACATTTTGGACTAAAGCATTTAATCATGCATGTCACATGTGTTGACATTATGGAGAATCTTCCTCAAACGACTGAACAAAGAGGTTCAGACGTCCGCCCATGCACAAGCATCAAGCCAGAGCAAAGTGACAGACGTCTGGGACAAAACCAGAGCGTCGGCAAACGTCTGACCAAGACGTGATCAGACATCTGGGCCGAATCTTGACCAAAGTCTAAGCCGCATCCAAAGCGTCTGCAGACGTTTGACCAAGGCGTGACAGACGTCTGCCCAAGGAGCTGAAACCAACATAGAGAGACGGCAGACATCTGATGAAGTCATCATCAGACGCCTGCGCACGGGTTTTCTGTGTGAACCGGATATTTTGTATATTGTGTTGAATTCTAATTTAAATGGGATTAGGGTTAGGTCATAAACAGTCTCATATGGAAAAATAAGGCCATTAAATTGTATAGAGAGAGGGTGACGGCTAAGAGAGATTTGAAAGAAATCTCTTAGGGTTTGCTCTTGGAGTATCTTGACTAAAAGATTTGTGGAAGTTTTGCAGATTCCGTTGTCGGTGACTAACCATACGGTGGATGAACCTCGTTAATAAATATCGTCTCTCTGCTTTGATTCTCTTATTCTTGCGTTGTTTTATTTTTTGTTGTTTTATTATGTTTTGCGTGGTTATCCATTTAGCATAATTCCGTGTGTACCTTCTCCCCTCCCAACAAGTGACATCAGAGCGTAGGAAGCGTAGGGAACTGAAGGATCTTCGATTCTACGGTCTAAATTTACCGTGGGTGATGACGCTCGTCTCCACTCCTCATCTTCTTAAATTGTAATTTTGAAGGTGTTGATTTAAAAATTTGAGGGAGAAAGTATGCTGCAGCGGTAAACGAAAGATAGCCGAGGATAAGATCAGAATCGATAAATTTAATGGTCATAACTATGGTTGGTGGCGTATACAGATGGAGGACTACCTATATCAGAAAGATTTGTATCTTCCGTTATTGGGCGACGGGCCCGAGAAGATGTCCGATGAGGCATGGAATCTACTGGATAGAAAAGCTCTGGTGACGATTAGGTTATCGTTGACTCCGCGAGTAGCCTTTAATATCTCGAAAGAGAAAACTATAGGGCTAATGACAACATTAGCAAAGTTGTATGAGAAACCTTCAACCTCAAATAAAATACTTCCGATGAAGAATTTTTTCAACATGAAGATGGCAGAAAACGGTTCAGTGACAGCATCTGGATGAGTTGAACAGCCAACTCGAATCAGACTCAATCACGTTTGAAGATGAGATTCGAGCCCTATTGTTTCTATGGTCGTTACCGGAGAGTCGGGAAAACCTGGTTATGACGGTCAACAACTCGATCTCAGGGACTCACATTTAATGATGCGGAGAGTTGCATATTAAATGATGAGATGAGAAGGCTGGGAGTGGAAGTTCGGGAACTTCTACACTCTCGGTAAAGAATCATGGCAGGACAACGGAAATGGGAAAAGGAAAGAAGGGCAAGTCAAAGAGCGGAAAAAAGTCAAAAGGAAAGTTCCGATGTAACTGTTGGAACTGCGGAAAGAAGGGTCACTTGAAAGCGGACTGCAGACTCTTGAAGAAAGAGAAAGGCTCAGATGGAAAGTCAGGTGAAAAGGAAGTCAATATGATTTCTACACATGAACAAGGGGAACATGGACCGTCTTTCGGCAAGCGAGAGCACAAAGAGAGATTCATGGTCTCTAGATTCGGGGACATCCTTTTACTCCACTTCAGGTCAGCATCACTTTAGCGATTATGTTCAAGAAGATCTTGGACATGTGACTGTGGGAAACTGTCAGCCGTGCAAAATCGTTGGTAAATAGATGACTATATTGCATCCGTCAAGAGGTCAGATAAAACCGAAGAACACTAGACACATACCAGATCTGAAGAAGAGTCTAATATCTACAAATCGGCTGGACAACAAAGGGTACGTTACGGTATTTAGGAACTCTCGGTGGAAGATTTCCAAAGGTCGTTGGTAGTCGTAAGAGGTAGATTGATCGGTTCATTATATTCCTTCAGTGGAAGCAGTGGCGATTCGATTGCATTGACATATTCAGATGTGGATTCTGCCTTCATTGTGGCACAAGATATTGGGACACTTTAGCGAGAAGAATATGAAGATTCTCCAGGATAAGGGGCTTTTATCTGGACCGAAGAAGATAGAGTTGGAATTCTGTGAGGGTTGTCTATGAAAAGCAAAACGCACTCAGGTTTCAGATTGGCGGTGTAGCAAAGAAGACCAAGAGGCTAGAGTTGGTGCATACGGATATATAGGGACCGGCATCAGTAAAGTCTTATGGTGGAAATCGGTACTTCGTTACGTTCATTGATGATGCAAGCAGGAAGGCCTAGGTTTATGCAATAAAAAAAAGTCTGGTTGTTTGGTCACTTCAAACACTAGAGTACACAGATGGATAACCAAACAGGGACGAAGGTTAAGAGGCTAAAATCCAACAATGGCGGGAAATATTGCACCCAAGAGTTCGTGAGGTTTTGCTCACAGAAGGGTATATGTTGGTTAAAGACGGTACCGGGAACACCGCAACATAACGGCATCGCTGAAAGGATGAACATGAGGATTCTAGAGCAGGTAAGGAGTATGACCTTAGATGCATATGTGCCCAAATTCCTATGGACATCAACTGTCGATACTGTTGTGTATCTGATCAATCGAAACCCGACAAGTGTACTTGATGGAGGAATTCTGAAAGAAATTTGATCAAGTACGCCAGTAAATTACCCGCACCTTAAATTTTTTGGTTGTATTGCTTATTCGCTGATAGATAAGACGGAAAGGAGTAAGCTTGACTCCACCTCTAGGAAGTGTGCATTCATTGGTTATGGAGGAGATGGGTTCGGATATCGGCTGTGGGGTTATTCAAGAAAGAATATAATACGAATCCGGAACGTCGTCTTTGATGAGCAACACTTGTACAAGGAAGCAAAGCAAGTCAACGTTAACAAGGGTGCAATATCTGAGTTCGTTGAGTTAGATGAAACTCAAGAGAATGGTCAGGTATCTACAGGTGCAGACCAGAATATGGAGGAACAAGCACTGCAGTGTAGGAACAGGTTCATAAACTGGTTGAAGACCAAGTTCAGCAACCAAATGTCCCAATTCTGAGGAGATCTACACGAGAGAGGAGATCACCTGAAAGATTAGTTACCGACTTCATATTGTACACTAATTCGGAAGACCCCGAATCCCTCACAGAAGCGACGGGGGACAATGCTAGCAAGCAGTGGGGACAAGCCATGGATGAAGAGATGGATTCATTGAAAAAGAATCGTACATGGGATCTAGTGAAGTCACCAAGGGTCGAAAGGCGTTGCTGAATAGGTGGGTGTACAGAATCAAGGATGAGGCCGATTGGTATGAAGTCAAGGGATGAGGCCGATAGTAGGAGGCGGTACAAAGCTCGCTTAGTTGTCAAGGGATGTGTGCGACAGCATGGAATAGACTATCAGGAAATATTTTCCCCATTGGTGAAGATAAGTTCAATTCGGATTATACTTTATATAGTGGCAATGAAACATTTGCATTTAGAACAGTTAGATATGAAAGCAGCCTTCTTTCATAGAGATTTCGATGAGGAAATTTATATGATGCATCCACTAGGATACAAAGTTACGGGGAAGGAAAATATGGTTTGTAGACTGCGAAAGAGTTTGTATGGTCTTAAACAAGCTCCAAGGTAGTGGTATCTCAAGTTTGATCGATTCATATTTGAGTCAGAATTTGTGATATGTGACTCAGATCACTGTGTTTACGTTCAGACATGCAAGGATAGCGACTATATTATTTTATCACTCTATATGGATGATATGTTGGTAGCTGGTCCAAATTTCAAGAAAATTCAAAATCTGAAGAAGTTGATGGCTGAACAATTCTCCATGAAAGATTTGGGAGCAGCCAAACAAATTTTGGGCATGAAGATCATTAGAGAGGCAGCAATGAAAGCCGCGGTTGTCGCAAAAAGACTACGTGGAGAAGGTTTTGAAACTGTTCAACATGGACAAAGCAAAACCGGTAAGTACGCCTTTAGCGAAGCATTTCAAACTCAGCAAAAAGTTGTGTCCGGCAACCCAAAAGCAGAAGAATGACACAGCACGAGTGTCATATGCATTGGCGGTTGGGAGTTTGATATATGCAATGGTGAGTACACGATCAGATATTACACAAGCAGTGGGAGTTGTAACCTGGTACATGCAAAACCCAGGAAAAAAGCATTGAGATGTAATAAAGTGGATATTGAGATATCTCAGGGAAACATCCACTCATTGCTTATATTTCGGGGGGTGATTCTCTCAATGTGCAAAGTTACAGGGGCGATTCTCTTAATGTGCAAAGTTATGTTGATGTAGACTCTCAGGTGATCGAGATAGTGGAAAAAACACAAGGTATGTATTCACAGTTTGGGAAACAGCAGTCAGTTGGATTTTCCAGTTGCAAAATATTGTTGCGTTGTCAACGACAGAGGCCTAATATGTGGCCATCATGGAAGCCAGCAAAAAGATGATATGGTTACGAGGGTTGCTCGAATTGGGTAAGAAACATGATTTCAATGCCTTATGGAGCAATAGCCAAAGTGCAATACACTTGGTCAAGAACGCTGCATATCACTCTAAGACAAAACACATCAAAGTGCGGTATCATTTCATACGCATAGCGTTGGAAGATGGTGAGTTGACATTGCAGAAGATCGCGGGGGAGTAAAATCCTGCAGATATGTTCACTAAAGTTGTAGTTAGAGATAAGTTGGATCTTTGCTGCAGGTTGGTAAATCTCTCCGAGAAGATTTGAACAGGAGAGCGGATAGCAGAATCGTATGAACCCTATTAATTTTTTTGAGAGTCGAGGTGAAAGAATCTCCAAGTGGGAGAATTTTGACATTGTGGAGAATCTTCCTCAGACGTCTGAACAAGGAGTCTGCCTATGCACAAGCATCAAGCCAGAGCAAAGCCAAACGTCTGAAGGCAAAGCGACAGACGTCTGGGACAAAACCAGAGCATCGGCAAACGCCCGACCAAGGTGTGGTCAGACATCTGGGCCGAGCCTGGACCAAAGTCTCGCATCCAGAGCGTCGGCAGACGTCTGACCAAGGCGTGGCAGACTTCTGACCAAGTCATCATCAGACGTCTGCGGGCGGGTTTTCTGTGTGAACCGGATATTTTGTATATTCGGCTGAATCCTAATTTAAATGGGATTAGGGTTAGGCTATAAATCGAGTCTCCAATATAGAAAAAGAAGGCCATTAAATTGTACAGAGAGGGTGGCGGCTAAGAGAGATTAAAGAGATTTAAAAGAAATCTCCTAGGATTTGCTCTTGGTGTATCTTGACTAAAACATTTGTGGAAGTTTTGCAGATTCCGCTCTGCCGCGGACTAGCCATACGGTGGGTGAACCTCGTTAACAAATATCGTGTCTCTCTGTGATTTGATTCTCTTATTCTTGTTTTATCTTTCGTTGTTTTATTGCGTTTTGCGTGGTTGGGCGTTTTGCATAGTTTCGTATATACCTTCTCCCCCAACAACCTGACGATCAATCGCCGTCTGCAACCACATACATATCTTCAGATTCTAGAAAAGAAATGGATATGAGTCTGTACATTATGTTCATTGAGAGTGTCTAGGTACCATGTTTATTCACTTGTGGATGCACATCAAATTGGAGTCAAAACTAAAACAAGCGCACACAAACTTCAATTAAGGTGGAGTCAAAGTCAAAACAGCACAAAAAGATTTCAACTAAGGTTGTGACAAACGCAAGAGATCAAACATGGGGCGGCATAATGATGCATGCAGATTAGCAACCCTATTGCTTGGTGGATGCTGAAGCTGCTTCAAGATGGCGTCAAACATGTGATAGGTCATAACTCATAAGGCTTATCTCCATAAGACAATTCCGGAATTTAGGCCTAAGGTCGAGTTGATGGTACAAGGTCATCTCCACAGGTCGGTTCGTCAAACATAAGATAAGGCTAAGGTCAACCTCGTGCGCCTTCGAAGATAAAGGCAAGGATACAACAAAGGAATTTGTCGGTACGAGACTATGCATGTTCATCTCCAAGGTATTCGGCCAAAGGAAATGAGGCAAGGTAGAGATTTCCAAGTTTGTATCTCGCATAAGGCATCTTAAGGAAATTAAAGATTTCTACAGGAGCATCTTCACATGGTTCGTGGATCATGGAGATGTCTCCTTGGACGTGGAGCCAGTTAAGCCGGATTGATCCATTGGTGTGGACTACTAATGCATATGGAGATGAGAGATGAGGAACAATGCAAACTAAGGTGGAGATTGTTGATATATTGGTTTAGATTTAAATTGTTACTGATAGAATAAGAAAAGGTTCTTATTTAAATTATGGAGTAAATTTAAATGTAAATAAGGACTCATATTAAATAAAGAAAAAGAGCCTTATTTAGATAAGGCAAAGGAGCCCGAATTTAGATAGGAGACTTAATCTTTAACCTAATTAGGAGAAGGCTTATACTTGGTTATAAATAAATAGGTGCTTTCATCATAGTAAATTGGAAAGGTAAAAGGCAAAGGCCATGCAAAAGGATGTTGTCTCTAAAGTTACGAGGTTGTAAATCCCCTCTCTTGAGGTGAGATCAAGAGGGGGATTATGAGAGGGATTTGAGATGATTGAGCGATGAAATTCATGCTTGTTCATGATAAAGGAATCGTCATGTTTTCCATGTGGATTAGGCCGAGTTTGGTTGAACCACATTAAACCCCAATGTCCCCTTCCCCTGGATTGTTGCCTTGCAAGCTTGAAAGTTAAAGGCAGGATTTTTCCCGACAAGCGATATCATAGCTTGAAGCCTTCGAGGGGGAAATTCCTAATAATATCCAGCTGGGCAAGCATTTAAAGCAGAAAAATGAAAATACAGTAAATCAACACTCCTAGGTGTCGGTCCATGTTCAATCTGCAGCTCACAGGTATTAGCCTGAAAATGAAGGCTCAACTAATAATCATAATATGAAAAGGGAAAGAGTAAAAACCTTATCCAGATATTCTTGAAGCTTCTTGATACGGCCCATATAATCTTGGTCTTCCACACACAATGTAATAGGCTTGACATCAGAGACTGGCCCTTCAAATTGAATGGGTCCAGGGTTTCTATA
The DNA here is from genome assembly GCA_030015575.1 of Agapanthus africanus. Classification (NCBI taxonomy): domain Eukaryota; kingdom Viridiplantae; phylum Streptophyta; class Magnoliopsida; order Asparagales; family Amaryllidaceae; genus Agapanthus; species Agapanthus africanus. Next base: position 308,654,026 of record CM057342.1, read on the forward strand.
CAGATCATCCATGAGAAAACTTGAAGCTTTCTGTCTCAACAACCTACAGTATTACAGAAGAAAACATTACCACCACATAGTATTTTTTTTATTTCCCATTCCAACATATCATCACTGTATTATACCCTAATTTCCAGGTTTTACGCACAAGATTATATAAGAAAAAGTAGCATTGCAGATAATAAAAAAGAAGAAGAAAAGATCGCTGCTAAGAGAAACATACTCGTATGCTTTTCCTTTCAAGTCAATGGTGGAAGGATGGAGAGCAGGTTTCCCAATTGGAGTGGCTCCAGGACCACGTGAGTATCGCTTTACAGTCATCATTGCCTGCCATTATTAAAATAGATAAATAAATAAACGGCAGATATAGAAAAATTATATACATAGTCCAATAATACCAAATTCATTCAATTTTAAAAGTTAAGAGAAACCGAACTGTAATTGGAGTAGCACCACATCGCCATTTATTGACAGGATGTTTCAAGTTCGTAACAGTTGCCATGTAGCCATTTAAACCAGCAGCTAGTACAAGATAGCAGATGTGTCCCAGAACCTGAGCATATGCAGCTCGTTAATTTATTATGGGCTAATCAGGATTTCTAGAATGGAGATTCATTTTGGAACTCACATAAGCATAGTCACAATCAAATTTTGTTGGTAAAGCTCCCCGAGCTTGATAGCCAAAGAAGTGGCAAATAGCATTGAATTTCTTTCCTTTATATGTCCCCTCCTTCTGAAAAGGTAGAAATATAATTCGCTCAAGTTTATAGCAAAAAAGGATTATGGAACTGAAATGTGAGTTCGATGGAAGTTGATAATTCATAAACAAGCAGTGCAAGTTACACGAGGTTGTATACAAGGTACACAATGTACATTATTAACAAATTTTGACATCGTAGTTTAGTATGCCGGGACAGTTATAGTTTGAGGCTATCACATGCTTACAGAAAAAAAAAGAGTGGGTGGGGGTGGGGGGGGGGGACAAGGGCAAAAGAAAAATTGCACCTACCATCCTCTTGTTCATTTCCGCTTCCACCAAATGGGCTAGAAGTTTTTCTGTCTCAATCTAGACAGAAGAATATCAATCAAACAAAAAGCAGAAAATAAATTTTAAGAAAAAGAAAGGACCAAGGCTACATAAATGTTGAAAGAAAAGTTGCCTGAGATAATTGTGCAGATTCGTCAGACTCCGGATGGAGGAGCAACTGTATTGAATAATATTGTCAAAAGACGGGATACAACGGCAGTTAACACAGTAGTACAAGAAAATAAAATTATCTGATTGATCAAGAGAATGAAAGAAAACCTGTTTCCTGATGAATGGAGGCAAGAATTCAAATAAGGCAGATGCCCAAGGTGAAAGATGAGATGAAATATTATCTACAGAAACACCTTGACCATGAAGACCATGAATTTCCTGAGACGTTTAAAATCAGAGTGAACCAATATGCAGCAGGTTTTATGACGGTTAAAAATAATGCAGCTTGCTTAATATATAGTCAGAAAAACTACCTGCAAGAGCGCATATAATTCTGGAATGCTTTCTACAAGCCCTTCAGGGATGAGAACAACTCCATGGTTTTTTTCTGCACCATAGACACAAAGCACATTAATTAATGCCACAAGGATTAACATATGTATAATTGTTCATGCCCAACCTTGTTCAGCTCTTGCTTGGACTGCATCACAAATCTGTTTTGTAATGTCAAAAATGGTAAGTTTCGACAAAGCAACCTCCTCTCCTAGGATGACCTGAGCAGAAACTTATGTTGATCAGGGAACTATCATAGTATCATGCATCATCAGAGATGAACACAAATGATGATCTTGAAGTTTTTCCAAGAGTCATTAAATTATGTAGATAGAAATCTCTACCATATTGGGATGTGACTGGAGAGCACATTCCAACGCCACATGAGAAGCCTTACGACTCATCAAGCGAACGAAATAATAATACTGCAATTGAACAAAATATTATTTCAGTAAAAAGGGACTGGTGATACAAAAATTAGGTGTAGTTACAGTTACTAGTTTCTGGCCTATGCTATGCATGTACAGTAAAAATTGAAACTGGCTTTGCCTAGGTTGCACGGATACTTCCAACGGGTTGCCGTATCAGTGTCCAACACGTATTGAACACCGACACTTGCAAGACATGTATCTGACGCATTGTATATATGTCATATACGTATATCATGTGCCCTATGCTTGTGATATGCATATAAACATATTTTTAGTATGTTATTTGCGTATAGCATGTTAGACTTGTTAATTTTTCTTTATTTAGTGTTGTCATAATAGGTTGATATCATATTTATCTTTATATGATTATATATATAGCCGTGTCCCCGTGTCCTATATTTTGGGATTGTGCCGTATCGCATCGTGTCGTATCTGTGTCCCTGTATCCGTGTCCATGCAACCTTGGGCTTTGCATAGAGCTTATTTGAAGATATAATGAAACCGTGATATAATGCAAATTATTTTTTAAAGTCATCTGCAAACGTGATATAATGCAAATTATTTTTTCAAGTCTTATCTGCAAACGAGATATATCTAACCATATGGGGCTTATTTGAAGAATCTAAATCTTCTCTTCTTCATGGCATATGCCACCTGGCATATAAAAAGTGTAAACACTCCACTTTTAGGCATATAGCAAAAAGGCAAATGAAGAAGAATAGACTAAAAAAAGCTCATCACATGGCATGCTCTGATCTCATGATGTCAGAGAGATAGACCCCCGTTTAAACCTATGCTTCCCTCTTTACAGTCAGCTAAAAGCACAAACTCTACAAATCATTTATTAACTTATCTAGATGCCTGATTCGAGCAAAAGATAGATGATGTGTCGAAATTGGCAAGATATACAGAAGCCAACATAAATATATAATGATGAGATTTTGTACAACTATGTCATGAATTATACAATAGTTTCTTGCAAAATGGTTATCAACCAAGTAAATCAATGACGGTGTGAAATAAAAATATTTGAGCTTATCAAAATTAAACCAACACAAAAATTTACCTTCTCTGCAGAGAGTGCATCTATGCAGATATTGCTTATTAGCTGTGAATTAACCTGGAATAATAGAAATGAACTTCAGGGATCCAAACAAGCACAAAAATCATTGGAAACTACTCGGAGTTTTAAGGGGAAATATTGTGAAATAAAAATGCCAATTGTCGGTGCCTATTATTACTTCAAGACAATAAAACCTAGGTTGCACGGACACGTCTCTTTGGTTGCCGTATCCGTGTCGGACACGTATTCGTGCCCGACACTTGCACGACACGTATCCGGCACATATTTTCCGTGTTGCACTTCGAAATAAGACGGCTTTGGATTCGAAAACGTGTCGGACACGTTTTAGTGAAACCACGACATAAAAAACTATTTTTCAATTAAAAGCATAAAACCTTAATATTATTATAACTTGCTTGATTTGTTGATATTTCTTTTTATTTTACTCAATTTTGCCGCTTAATATAATTTCTATGTGAAATATATAGGGTATTTTTGTTAATTTGTTAGGAAAATACTAAAATTATATGATTTTGCTAAAATTATGTTACGTACGGTTGGGAGACCACTAAAATTATATTGTTATTGCTGAAATATGTTAAATGCAGATAGAAAAAATGCTAAAATCATATTTTTGCTAAAGTTGTGCAAAAATAACTAAGTTTTTTTGGCTGAGATTTGATAAATACAGTCAAAAAATGTTAAAATGCTAAGGTTTTTATTGAATATTTTGTTACAATGATATGATATTATATTTCTTATAATTATATTATCTATATATATCCCCAGGTCCCCGTATCTTATATTTTGGGATTTTTTCGTATAGCCGTGTCGCATTGTATCGTGTCCGTATCCGTGCAACCTTGAATAAAACCAAATTAACACATTCCACATCCCAAGAATTTTGAAAATGACATGAGGGAAAATTGAAATGTGTGTTCTAGCATTTATGATTAAATGGAACAAGAAACTAACCATCATAAGTAGATCAGACAAAACGAAGACTATAAAATCTAGTTGATTTTCGCAGACTTAAAAAAAAAGTATACGACGTTAGAATCATACCCTGCATATAGTATCGAAACCAACATTCATCTCAACGAATTGATTCTTGAGATCCCCATACAAAGTAACAGGAACGCCAACCACCTGTTAAATACCTTTGTTAGTTACTAGCATAAACCACAATGCCAGTACATTCTATACTTATTAATATATGTTTGTTTTAATTGATATATAATCATGATGGACATTTTCTTAAAAAACAAAAATCATTATGGACATCAAATCTTGATAATTCTTACAGTACACATCTGAAACATGATACTTCACATTTTATAAATCCCGCGCATACACTTGACATTCACGGAAATCAAAATTGGAACCTTTGTAAATTTAATAAATAATTATTATAAGTCTTAAACAAAAAATTACTAAAGCTTATTGGTGGTGTAGCGTGTTAGTATTTGACACCATAAATATAAACCGAAAGTTCGAACTTTTTCCTCCTTATATAATTCAAGGCATCTGGACAAATTTTGCATTAAAGCTATATACAAATCCTTTATACGTAACTTGTAATTTCACAACATAAAGATCAAACATAATTTAGCAACCACATGGTTTGTTCACTTACCTACTCTTTATAGAGTAATTCTACATAAATACAAAAAATATCTTGATGTTGGAGGAACATGAACGTCAAACAGCAGGATGATGTTTGCGAACTACATTACTAGGTCATGACAATGTGCTGAATGTTGAATGTGAAGTTTGCTGCTCAAGTCAGCTATATTGATTATATCACTAATACTTGTACAAAGTTTATAATACCTCCTCAATAAATAAACAAATAAAACATAATTATCTACACACTTTTAATTTACCAAATTTTCTTTATGATTTAAATTAGACATGAAGGAATGAGTATTTGAATTGTACTTATTCAAATGAAGTTATGTACATGAACTCAAAAGCACTAATTTCACACACCATATTGTCTTCCATTTATCTTTAAACTGTAAGCACATCTTCCAATGAATGAGAAGAATCACAGAAATCAAAGGAAAAAGATGCATATTATGAAGCAGGACAGAAAAGGCCAAAGTAACAATGATTTATAGGGGGAAGCACTTATTAAACACAGCCTATTGATATATACAGGAATGTCAACTGATCATCTGATGTAAAACAATACCAATGCTACTCAATAATAAGTAAAAGGACAGAGCATAACAAGTTTCAAAACTGGAGCCTCCAAGTTTGGAGTATTCACTGGTTGTTCTTTTCTTTGCAAAAGAGTGTACCGATATGCATGTGAATATGATGCAATTACCTTTGTTGGGCACTTAGTCTCAGCAAAAGTCTCTGCTAGCTGAGCAGCATCTGTATTGGACGTGACACCTGAAGAACAAGAACAATGAAAAATATAAGGGGAAGTACAAATCTAAGAACGCATGCTTAAGAAATTTGACTGAAACATTTATTACCTCCTATAATAACAAGGCCATCCAACTTCAGGGCTAGGCAAGCAGCTCTTGTAGCATTTACTTGCTCAGTGGTTCTAATTTGATCAACGGTACGGCCAAGTAAATCAAAACCACCTTCAGCAGAAAAAAATAATAATAAATATATATGCATTAGAGCATTAGCAGATCATTAAGATAAATAGGAGATAAGAAAAACAAGGGCCAATCCAAAGGAACCTTGGTTTTTATAGGTAGAGAGAATGTTGTCTGTAATTTCCAAAGTTTTTTGTGCAAATAAACCTTCAGTACCACCTGCATTAACAAAAAATCACAGTTTAACAATATCAGTCTCACAAGATAGCTTTATGTGCAATTTTGCATATATGCTATGATAGCAAGTTCAAAAGTAACTTGATAGAACTTTGTAGATCCTATATTCAAAGGCACTGAAAAGGAGAAAAATTAGAAAGAGCAATACCTAAGTACAAAGAAATAACATATTAGAGGGACAAGGAGCAAACGAAATGTGTAATAAACAATAGATCAAACAACAGCATAGATTTAAAAATCATAATATGAAGAAGACACCAACGTATATATATCATCACTTGTTACTCTCTCTTCTTATCCATCAAACATGGAATACAAATTTAAAGAAAGTCCTACAGAGGACTACCTCCCAGAAATTTGATCAAATGCATAGTTCGTCGTGGGCAGAGTGACGCTGTGTATTCTAACTCATATAATTTATTAGGGTAAGTGCACCAAAGAAACTACAGGTAACATGTCTGAATATTAACAATGAAGCCCAAATTTCTGTATGCATGATTCATCAATGCTATAATACAGAAGACAGCGGCACTATGCAGCTTCTCTATCTCCATTCTCCTGCAGTCATATTTGTTGTTATACTTGATGGAATGAATATTTTGCACATGCTATGTGTTCATGTTTTTTAAATTTTATTTTCGTTTTTGGAAATATGTTCATTTATTCCTATAATGATTACAGAACCCACGACTTCCCATTCGAAGAAGTGTTGCACAAACAGCTTAAATGTTTCTGCTTCTGCAAGTTATAATGCATCAGGACGCAATACTCTCGATAGCGCACCATGTGCAATGTGAAGAGTAAATGACCAAAGAATAATAACTTTAGCTTAAACTCTAAATTTTACAAATATATTCAAGGATACTTATATATTGGAGCTCCAAATTCAGGTTCTTTCCTCTCAAGGTCATAACTTCTGTTAAATAGACATCTGACACCCTTGCCGTCGTCAACACATCAACAATCCAATAAGATAAAGAAGAACCTGGGGGGTTTTAACTTTTCAAAACACGTTGAGATTAATAAAACACCAACTAGGAAGCTCAATGCACAATTTATGCCGATGATATTCATAGATTAAGAAGTTCTAATGGTTTTGGCAATCGAATTCCACTTAGGAATCCACCTGGCGACCTCTCACTTGAAAGAAGATAGTTAAAAATGTTTTGCTGTTGAAGTAATAATAAGAAAAGAACTTCAAATAGAAATTGATCTCGAAATCACTTGAAGGGAAAAGGGGGCAGGTAATACAGCTTAGCATATACTTGTCCAGCGATACAGCAATGTTAAGCAACATGAGATCATATAAGCAAACCATTGATTTGCAACCATGCATTGGACTTTCTCAATTAACGCCATTTATGTGACTTGCTGTTACTCACAGTTAGCAATTAAGTTGCCTTAAACCTTGGGTGATGAATTATGGCCCTCCTAAACAGCGGGACATACAAGAAAGGAGTAGTAAGGATATTTCAAGTCAGAGATGCCAAGCGAAAACATACATATGATAAACAATATATAGGCGTCTTTGAGTTCTCGATACTGTAAATGGTACAGACTTTTGGAAATGCTCTTGTTTGTGGGGAACATGCAGGCTAATCTAATGAAACGATTATCACCAAAACAGTCGATTTAGAGTGTCAATCTCCTAGTAGAGAGCAATGATGAGACGCTTAAACTGATAATCTACAAAGCATCAATAAGCAAAGATATAATAGGATACAGGGGGTAATGCATGACAAGGACGCCCTACATTTAGTGTTAATTAATCACACAGTGGGTAAACTGCATCAGTCTTCTTAGATAACATAGTCCACAAGTTATCATTTTTTTGCCACAGGAAATGTGATCACAACAAAGAAACGTATAAAGTATGCCCCTGATTAAATGAGGATGGAATAGCCGCTGCTAGGTTATTACTTCTATGCATACTCTTTAAGGCAGCATAGAGTCAGATAGTAATGATAAAGGATATAAGTGTATACAAGTGACTTTGTTTTGATGTGTAAATCGATGTCGCGCGCCCCACGTGTTCGCGGGAAGGTAGAAATTGCAAAAATGATTTTTACGGGCTTCGCAACACCGACTAGAACCAAGGATCGAACATAAACCATAGCTAGCAAACTACTTGAGGTTTAACTACTCGGAAAGAAGTTATACCTCACGATACCAAGTCCTTCGGGTCTTCATCGCTGTCCTCCTCGTCATCGTAGGCTCCGAGGATCAAAATGGATCGAAGCTTCCTCATCGGCTTTACTCGAGTCAAAGACGATCCATCCGAGAGTCTATAGTCCGAGCTCCAACCTCAAATTCGAGGTAACTATGGCAACTAGCTTGCTAAACTAGATGGCCTAGGTGATGTAGAGAATGAAGATGAGTTAGTTTGTCTCTTGGAACCCTAGGTTTCTCAACTCATGAGACTTGAGGGTTGACAGGATGAAGAAGAGATGGCTTGAGGAAAGAGAAAATGTTTTTCATAATGATAATTAAGATGGCTTTCTTGATATGACTACAAGCATGGTAAGAAAAATATCTCACCCAAAATATCTAGTGCCACAAAATATCTCACAAAATATCTAAGTCAAATAGTCAAACCAAGTAGCCATGGCACAATTATCATTTGTAATAAATAATTTCCTCCACCTCATAATTATTTTAATCAAGTCAATGGTTAAAACCCTAATGAGGTGTCTCCTTCTAAAAAACAATCTTGAGTAATTACAAGAATGCCCCTCTCATCCGTATATATATCCGTATCCGTGTTTCGAAGCACACGAATACAAAGAGACGAAACAATCCATCAATATAATACTAGGATCCGGCTTAAACCAAAACCCACTAGTATTATCCATCCGATCATCATACGTGCACAAATACACGTAAGTGATCGAAGCCCTGCCGTAAAACCATACGGCCTCTACGCCTTTTGCCCGGTGCAGGAAAACTCTCTATGTGGGACTCTAAAGACTCGACACTACACTGGCAGTGGGTTTAACCACAAGCCGCAAGCGGTACTAGCTGCTCGTAACGGCTGCCCAGGTATGTGTCGATAAGAAGGCCGATGAGCTAACGCATCTGAACTCCTACTGAGCCTGTATGTGACAATCTTTGTACGGTCCGGTCTGTTCGTCTAAGAGTATCGCATATCGGGCCTAGGGGACAGTAATCGTCAGACCCCTAATAGAGCAATAAATCGTGTCGGAGAATAATCCAAAACACTCTGAGAAACTACTGGAGTACCTACCAGTAAATCTCGCTTGCCTTGGCCAAAGACTTTATGTAATGGCCTTCCGAACACAGCACGATATCAACCCCCAATACCGGGATGGACGAATCCTATCTAACCGCCACTACCTCTAAATGCTTCGGGACTGCACCCAACTACTACCTGTTTGCACGACTCCTTTGAGCCGTGGTAGGGTAGTAATTAAAGTACAGTGGGAACACACTTGAGGCAAAACAGCAGTGTCAAGTCGATGGACTAAGCTGTACTCATGTCACCTGGGAACTGCTACCCGACGACACGTATAATACCCACCAACAGTTCCCGACGAGCCATGTCGAGTGTACTCATAACCTAATGAGCACCTGCATACTATCTCCAGTACGACGTACTGATGGCTGTAGGACAGACCATCTCCCCTGCTGGGATGAGAAACGTATACACTAATCTACTGTGGAGTATCGATGCCCCGTCTCGATAATCCTACGACTAGGGACCTGTATAGGATGTGCTTATAGATTACCCAGCCCCCATTAGTGTGACTGCCATCACAACACTGGTAATCAAGCAAAGATCCTAATAGCTCTACCAATATGTATAAGCGATATGCTAAGAAAACGCATGCACATATTGAGGTAGAAACAAACCAGATAGCATTCTACCATTTTGAGCAAGACTGTTACTATATCCGTGTACATCCCAAGCTCCCATTAAGTAATATACAATCCAGTATGATACAATAATGTCCTTTAGGGCATATATCACTAACATGATGGTCATAGATTTAAATCAAATATATCATGCAACAGTCGCCGCACCACGCCCATCTTACATCATGACATCTCTTACCCTTTGGAGGAGTTCCTTCACTACAATCTAACCTTGTTTACTATGATTATTATTTTTTCCGTTTTCCTTTTTCCTTCATCTCTACAAGGTCAATGCAGCATTCAGTTTGTCACATATGCTGTATATGCTGGAAGTAACCAAATGAACATTCGTAGGCATAGTAATATAATATGGCTAGTGATATAAAACTGGGAAACAAAAATTGTGCACTTAACAATACTGTAAATATCATGTTTTAGAATCAATGTAACTTTATTTACTGTGGAAGCCATGCTTACCAAGGAATCCAAGCAAAACACCATCAGGATTGTGAAGTTTAATGGCATTATACAGAGCCCAAATCACATTATGTCCTCCAGGGGATTGTCTTCCGGAAAAGACTACACCAACCCTGCAATAAAACATGTGAGAAGACAGCTTCCAGAAGATGCATCAAGTATAGGCAGGCCGATTAGGGACAACTGAATATTGCTTGCAACGACGACTAACTAAGTCCATTAATGCATCAAGCTGAAGAAACATAACTATACAGGAGAGATTTGTGTGCAAGAGATTCAAATGTTTGAGATCAATGATTAAGAAGTCAACAAATCCATAAGAGTGCGACACATGTAAACATAAATGAATAATGTATTTGTCGGTTTTTGTAGGAAACCATCAAGTAATTGTATGATGGAGGATAGTGGAAATAATTGTCCTTTACAAAGACAGGGACTCGAGAATTTAAATGTGGAATTTGAAGGAAGACAGAAGTGCTAGAAACAAAAATTATGGAAGAATCAGAAGGTAATCAATACACATACAAGAGAGGTTCTGTTGTGCCATACAACAAGCCAACTTCATGATAACACGCAACACTTTAGAATACAACATAAGAGAAAGTTGTGTCACTTAATGCTGGCGAATGTATAATGAGCCATACGAGAAAAACTTGCAAGTACAACTACAATTATAGACATGAATATTAGGCCAACTGAAATCACAAATGACTGATGGTAATGGTTAAATTAAGAACGCTTCAATACCAAGAACGGCTCATATCAATAAGAAAATAAAACTAAAGAGAAGGGTATTGACATCAAGAATTAAGTTAATACAGGATGACATGTTAACTATAGGGAAAACATGAAACTTAATGGAGTATTTTAATTGCTACCTTCTTTGATAAGATAGAAGGAAAATGGAAAATCAAAAGGGAGATGGGGCGATATGTGCAAGCCTGAAATTATAGAACATGAAAATTTTCGAGCAAAATGTTTACAGAATGCAGAAGATAATGCAAGAAAAGTCAAAATCACATAAGACATTCCTTTTAATAAATTATTTCTTTCATTCTAATCAGACTCGGATCTCGTTACGAGATGGAGATAGTCATCATCTGCATAAGTTTTTACATTCAAAATTATAGACAACATAATTCATTATAGTCAAGGTTTCAACATCTCCAAATGTATAGATCTTCTAGAATTGAAGGCGTCACCATAGAGAAACTCATACACACCTGATGGCAGGATGCTCTGATATGATTTGGGCATCAGGGACCTTCGCTGTCGCTCTCAAAAAATGAGCCAATGGCTGACCATAAGTGTGCGGGAAGGCCCGACTAATCACATGTGAAGAAGAGTTATCTACAGTGGTCGTCCCGTCACCAAACTCGACTCTCACGGTAGTACCCTATCATTGTATCATAAACAATCATGAATTTTGCAGATATTAAAATAAAAAAAATAAAAAAGAACTAAAATCAACCCAAGCAATTGATGTTGCTATATATATTATGAAAGGAACTATGATAGAAGATCAAAATAGTATATCTAACTTACGGAGACACCAAACTTGCCTACAATAATTTACTGTTAAAAGCAACATCACCAAGGTCAACCCAAATTTTCTCTTTATAAAACATGGACCTCAGAATCATGGAATTACTAGCTTGTGGTTGCACTAAATTACAGAATTCAATTTCCCCGAAGTAATAGAATGTTCAGTGCACTACATCATTCACGAAACTGAATCTACAGTTCTCAAATAAATAAATAAATAATTTGGAACTTTGATCTATCATTGCAACTAGATTATGGTTCACATGAGAAATCTAAGGTAACTAAGTGAAGTAAACTTCTTGCACGCTTAAAAAAAGGTAGATCTTTCGCAAAATTGCAGCTTTCAACAAAATCCAATCTTTAAAAACAAAAGGGGCAGAACATTGATCTCATCTTTCGCTCCTAAATATCTCAAAACATTCGAACGAAATCTAAATCTAATGATCGAAATGGACAAATCGAAAGCACACAAAACCCTAAACCCTAGAGAGAGAGAGAGAGAGAGAGAGAGAGGGTTGAGACCTGAAGGCAAGGAGGGAGGTCAGGCTGATACTGAGCCCTCTTCTTCTGCAGCTCCGATAGCTCTCGATGAACGCTGTAATCTGAGTTCATCTCTCTCTCTGGTTTCTCTCTCTCTCTTCTTGTTGTAACTTAATCTTTCTGTCTCTTCGATGATGGGTTTTATATTAGCAACGGGCGATACCTACAACAGCGCCAGTCGTTTCGGTAACATGTCTTAACAGAGGAAAAGGGCTTGATGTTTAGAGATTTTTACGGGAGTGCCACTGATTGTTAACGGGTTAGAGCCTTAAAGGGTCGTGTTAGCGGATTTCTTGGCCCGGAAGTTTCTCTGTTCTTGCCTTCCAGGGGTCGTTGGGTGTCGGTTTGGAAGAAATTATTCTTCCTCCGGATGTAATACATCCGGTGATGATGCTCAATATAGGCGACCTTTCAGATCAGGACACGTGGCAGATGACATGTCCCAGAACTCAAAAGAGAGGGCCCACAGTGGCCGATCAGGCCCGACCTACAAGCACAAAGCTGGCTCACCTCAAGGCCCTTGCAAATTTGCCTCCTCGGTCTCTCAGCTCCCCTCCGAGCTACCGCAGGACCAAGATACCTCGGCCCTCTCGCTCGTTCCCGAGCTCTCCAGCCGAGACCATCTTTCTCGGTCCCTCCGACCGACCAACTCCACCACTCACAGGCGTAACCGTCGCTCCGCAAATGTCGTCATGCGCAGATTCTCCGCCGGCAACATCTCACGTTCCACGCCATCACGATCTCCATTAACGGACAATCCGCTCTTTACGCGGGCGTGACGTCAGGAGCGTAACTGCCGGCGAGATTCTCGCGCCTGCTGCTGCATGCCACCACCGCTATATAAACCCCCATCACAGAGGGGTCAAGTAAGCCATTCTTTACACTTTATGCCGTTACTCTGCTTGGATCTCATCACTAACTTGAGTGTCGGAGGGTCCTCGGTGGTACCAAACCACCCCGGGACTTCTTTGCAGGTACTCAGCAACAGCTTCCTCACCTCACCTCTTCCTCCAAAACCCCATTGAGACCCACACGCAACGAAGGATAAATAGCTAAGTTCACCGTGAGATCAACGGAAGACAACATCTGACGGAGGCCCGAAAAGGAGCTTCCATCAGTTGGCGCCGTTTGTGGGAAACGAAACTCCACAAAAAAACAAAGTTGGCCTTTCGATCTCCATCCCCATGGCAAGCGATCACCCTGAAAATCCAGATACCAGCCGACGCCTCCCCCTCACCGGAGGTGCGGGTGAACCTTCTCCGGCGACCGTCATCAACGCCCTCGCCGGCCGAATAGACCGACACCCCCTCCCTTGACGGGGTCGCACAGAGGGGGCTCGCCACAGCGGCTCGAGGGCCACCTCGCCTAAGGATCTAAGCCCTCACTAAAAGGCGGCCCAGCAGCTACCCTGCTCGGCTATCCCTGGCGGGTAGCTTCCCTACCGCAATGCCAGGGATCAGAAAGTCCTCCCAGAGGCAGTCGAGCCCGAAGATCCTTCGCTCGGCTATCCCTGGCGGGTAGCTTCCTTACCGCAACGCCAGGGATCAGAAAGTCCTCCCAGAGGCAGTCGAGCCCGAGGATCCCTCGCTCAGCTATTCCTGGCGGGTAGCTTCCCTACCGCAATGCCAGGGATCAGAAAGTCCTCCCAGAGGCAGTCGAGCCCGAGGATCTTTCCCTCGGCTATCCTTGGCGGGTAGCTTCCCTACCGCAACGCCAGGGATCAGAAAGTCCTCCCAGAGGCAGTCGAGCCCGAGGATTCCTTGCTCGGCTATCTCTGACGGGTAGCTTCCCTACCGCAACGCCAGGGATCGGAAAGTCCTCCCAGAGGCAGTTGAGCCCGAGAATCCCTCGCTCGGCTATCCCTGGTGGGTAGCTTCCCTACCGCAACGCCAGGGATCAGAAAGCCCTCCCAGAGGCAGTCGAGCCCGAAGATCCCTCGCTCGGCTATCATTCAGGACAAAAGCCCTCGCCAAGAGGCACCGGGCAGTAACCCTGCCCGGCCAAGGGTCCTTGGTAGGCTTCTTACAGCCCTATAGCTCTTCCCGTGCCAAGAACCAAAGTCCTCCCAGAGGCAGTCGGGTCTTTGCTCGGCTATCCCCGGCTGGTAGCTTCCTACCACAACCGACAAGAATCAAAGTCCTCGCCAAGAGTACTGGACAGTAACCCTACTCGGTCCTCGTCCTGAAGGATCAAAAGTCCTCCCAGAGGCAGTCGAGCCCGAGGATCCCTCGCTCGGCTATCCCTGGCGGGTAGCATCCCTACCGCAATGTTAGTGTATATGCCCTAGAGGCCATTACTGTATCATACTAGTTTGTATATTACTTAATGGAAGCTTGGGATATTCACAGTTGTATATACAATCTTGCTCGAAATGGTAGTATGCTACTTGGTTTGTCTCTGCTTTAATATGTGCATGTGTTTCTTTTAGCATATTGCTGGTATACATATTAGTAGAGCCCTTAGGATCTTTGCTTGATTACCAGCGTTGTGATGGCGCTCGCACTCGTGGGAGCTGGGTAATCTATAAGCACATCCTTATACAGGTCCCTGGTCGTTGGACTATCGAGACAGGGCATCGATACTCCGGAGTAGACTAGCGTATGCGCTTCTCATCCCAGTGTGGGAGACGGTCTGTCCCACAGCCGTTAGTACGTCGTACTTGGGATAGTATGCGGGTGCTCGTTAGGTTACGAGTACACTGGACAGGACTCGTCGGGAACTGTTGGTTGGTAATATACCTATCGTCAGTTATCAGTTCCCAGGTGACATGAGTACAGCTTAGTCCGCTGACTTGACACTGTCACTTCGCCTCGAGTGTGTTCCCACTGCACTTTGATTACTACCCTACCACGGCTCAAAGGAGCTGTGCAAACAGGTAGTTTTTGGGTGCAGTCCCGAAGCACTTGGAGGCAGTGACGGTTAGACAGGATTCGTCTCTCCCGGTATTGGGGGTTGACATCGCGCTGTGTCTAGGAGAGCCATTACACGAGTAGTCCCTGGCCAGGGCAAGCGAGATATACTGGTAGGTTTCCAGTGTTATCTCAGGGTGTTCTGGGCTACACTCCGACACGACTTGTACCGCTATTAGGGGACTGACGTTCACCGCCCCCCTAGGCCCGCCATGCGATGTATCAGACGAACAGACCGGACTGTACGGAGATTGTCACATACAGGCTCAGTAGGAGTGCAGATGGGGTTCACCTCGTCAGTCTTCTTATCGACATCTACCTGGGGACCGTTACGTACAGCTAGTGCCGCTTGCGGTCTGTGGTTAAACCCACTGCCAGCGTAGTGTCGAGTCTTTAGAGTCCCACACAGAGAGCTATTCGCCTTTAGGCAAAATGAGTAGAGGTCGCATGGTTTTGCGACAGGGTTCGTTCACATTCGCGCACTTGTGCACGTTTGCTGTCCGGACAGTTTATACTAGCGGGCTTTGGTTTAAGCCGGATCCTAGTATATGTTTTGAGATTGGTTTTTCTCATTGTGTTCGTGTTCCTCGGATCACGAATGCGGGTGCGTATGCACAGTTGCTTGAGATTGAGGGAGAGGACCTTGATTAGGGTTAATGGCTATTGTCATTTTATTAACCCTAATATTTATGTGTGTGTTATTGTTAATTAGTAATTAGTTTGATAATTATCCATGGTTGTGGTTATTGACCTTTTGACTTCTTTGACTTGTTGACCAAGGTTGACACTTTGACCATCATAATTTCTTTTGGAAGATGCTTTTTGATCTTTGCAATTTGAAATGATAATGGTCATGTCATGATTTACCATGATAATTATCTAGCTAATTATTCAATTAAATTAATTCACACATATTAGTGAGAAGAGCTCTATTATTTTCTTATTCTCTCATATCATTTCTCTCTC
Source organism: Agapanthus africanus (assembly GCA_030015575.1). NCBI lineage: Eukaryota > Viridiplantae > Streptophyta > Magnoliopsida > Asparagales > Amaryllidaceae > Agapanthus > Agapanthus africanus. The sequence continues at coordinate 308,670,159 of CM057342.1, forward strand.
TTGTTCATCCTCTCCCTCAAGCTCTCTTCCTCTCATGTGTTGAGAAACAAAAAGCTTGAGAAAAACCTTCACTTGATCCTCTCTACTCTCTTCTAGGGTTCAAGTCTTAGCATTTCTTGCACTCTAGTTACTCCTAGCTTGGAGTTGAAGCTAAAGGTGGTGGCTTTCAAGTGGATCTTTCTTTGACGGAAGAAGACAAGCAAGGTGAGGCCTTTCTACCATTCCGACGAGCAAGGAGAGAAGGAGTTCAAGCTCAAGGTATAACCTTTCTACAACTTAGTTAGTTGTTAGTTTACTTTAGCTAGTTTTCGTTTAGCAAAGATCCTCACAAGCAAGGTCCATGTTGCCTAAGTCATTAAAAATCCGTTTTTTATTATGTTTTCCGCCTCCCCGTAAGCACCGGGGTGGGCAACACGGACTTACAGTGGTATCAGAGCCTAACTAAACCTAAACTAGCTAAGTAGTTAATTGTAACGAAGTTTCGAAACCGGAAAATCGAAAAACCAAACTTGCAAAACCCTAGTTTCTGTTAAAATTTTTTCTGCTCAAAATGAAAATATTTATACTTGTAAAATCGTCTCAGGGTTTTCTGAATACACCCAAGAAAAACGATACCCTAATTCCATCAAACCGCCGCCCTTCCGCCGCACGAAGTAGGCATGTGCGGCGGAAGCGCCGCGGTTTGTCGTTATCGGCGCATCGTTTTTCGTGCAGTGTGTGTTGTTGTTGGTTTTGGGATTTTTAGGATATATTATATGTGCCCAGATTTTCCAGAACTAAAATTTACTTTTGGGGGCCTATAAATCCGTATTTTTCGGAACTTCACTACACTTTAACTACATCGGTTATATCTGTAATGCTTGCATGTATTGAACGTCGGCTAATCTCTATAAGACGATTAGTCGGGGTTATACATGATCTGTGATTGTTATTGGTTTGTGGATATGAATGAATTGGATTGTCGCGGGTGAATGGCCGGGGTGGATGTGAGATGAGCGTTGTTTTTTCTTTCATTCATTTGTAACATGTAAATTGATGTAATAATATTCTTTGTATGGCCGCACAACCGGGTCGGGGTTGTAGCCGTCATTGTATAATTCTTTTTACTGTTTTTGCTCCTAGGATAGACCCATGGAGGGGGTGCACAAACTACCGGGTATCTCGAAGTGCCGAGTGGCCTACTCACGGTGGTGAGGGAGGTTGCTTCGCTTCGGGTGCTTGGCGGGTAGTTTGCCGCACCCGTAGGGGTCTTGGGTGGGGTATTGGCTATTCACCGCGACCGTGTAATCCGCTTTGCGTTGCAGGCTCGAACGCATTGCGGATTCTTAGTATATCCAATGTATTCATCTGTGATCTGTAATGTCTATCATTGCTATATATTTATACATAATAACTATTTAGGCGTTGCTTATGTTTTACAGCCGCGCTAGCCCAGCCCCCGCTCTGTCGTTAGTTAAGTAACCTAACGGGTGATGACGGGGCCCCGTGGCGAATGCGAATGGCATAAGCGTACGTCATATTTTGGTTGTTTTCTGCAATGGTAGGATTAATTGATGGGACGCATTAAAAGAACTAATGCAAGAAATAAACCAAGTAAAAGTCGATTGGAACACTTTGAAAACCACTCGGTTCTTTTCAAAAACTAAACTTTTAAACGCGGAGCTTGAACCACTCCTTTTAAAAGCTATCTCGTTCCATCGATTATATCAAGTTCACTACGTTCACGGTTTCGCCAAAACCATCCGTAGCCCTCCGTCGTTTCATATGAAAATTCAACGGTATTCAAGCTGTGTTTGTTGGCCTTAGTCAAGGCACAGTGTTTGGTAGCTGGTGGGTATTCATATGTTGCATAGATAGAATGCGTTGGTTTGAGACAGTCGTATTGCCTTGTTGGCCATAGTCAAGGGTGGATACGGGTGGGTTCAAATTAACCTGGATAACGACGGGTAGAACTTGACATGTGACTTATGATTTGTTGGCCTTAGTCAAGGTCATAAGAGCATGGGGCAAAAATCCACATCGGGAGTTTCATAAGTACTGAAACTTGCTAGATTTGCATACCATTTGGAGTGTGATGATTCTGGTAGGATTCCTTCGGTTTTATCACGCGATGATATTTGGATCCCGATCCTACTGTGAGTATATGCTACTCCTCGGGAAAACTCTCACTTAACGATCAATGCTATAAACCTAGTAGGTGCCTAGAAAGGTGTTAGCGGGGCTACGCCCACAGGGAAAAGAGGTTACTTAATTAAGGAACTTCGCGAAAGCGTTGGAAAACCTCCCTCGAAGTACCGACACTGGCCTGGCTGAACGGTTAAGCAAGTATTGTACGGTGAGAATGATCCCGGCTAATCCTTTTCTTTACGGTTTGAGAAGGGATTCGAGAGACAGTGGGAGCCATCCAGTTTAGACAAACTAAAAACCACTCTAAACTTGCAAGAGCATCATGCTAAAGTGTTTCTTTTCTCTCTCCTAATTGCAGCGACCATTCAAGATGACCGGACTTAAGTTACTATTAGATAAAAACATATTGACAGGGCCAAACTACAAAGATTGGCTCAGGAATGTCAAGATGGCTATCACTTATGACAAGCTGGGGTATATACTTACCACCAAAGCTCCCCCTGTCCCAGGTCCCACCTCCAGCGTCGCGGATGTTGAAATCCGTAAGACATGGGAGATAGATTGCGCGAGGGCCAGATGCCTCGTACTAGCCTCGATGGACAACGACCATCAGAGGAGGCACGAGAATATGGACCTAGAGTCCATATTTCTCCATACAAAAGAACTGTATGGAGAGCAGTCTCGTATCGCTAGATACGAAGTGTCGAAGAAACTCTTTTCGGCAAGGTTGGCCGTCGGATCATCGGTAGCGGACCACGTGCTTAAGATGATCGGCTACATAGAGGAGCTCGCGGACCTTGGGACCACGTTGGAGAATGAACTCTATACCGATTTGATTCTCCAGTCCCTTCCTTCCACTTACGCCCAGTTCATTCTTAACTTCAACATGCAAGGAAAGGAGGTTGAACTTGCCGAACTTCTGAACATGTTGAGGACTGCTGAGGGCACCCTACAGAAGGATAGGGAGACATCCACTTTGTTTGTAGGAGGATCTTCCTCTTCTAGGTCCAGGGCGAAAGCCAAGGGCAAGAAGAAGAAAGCCCCCGCCAAACCAAGAGGCGGTGTCGGTAAAGTGGATACGAAGGGAAAGGGTAAAGCAACAAAGGTAGCGGGGAAGCTGGTGGGGAAGGAAGAATGCTTCTATTGTCACAAAAGTGGTCACTGGAAACAAGATTGCAAGGCTTGGAAAGCCAGAACACAGGATTTGAAGCGAGTTGCAGCTTCAGCTTCAGGTGTGTATGTTATTGAAAATTGTCTATCAATAAACTCTACTTCCTGGGTATTGGATACCGGATCAGGATCTCATATCTGTAATTCTTTGCAGGCGTTGAGAAAGCGTAGAGTTTTGAAGGCAGGTGACATGACCCTCAGAGTTGCGAACGGTGCTAGCATGGATGCAGAGGCCGTGGGGGAATATCACCTGGGATTATCTGATGGACACTTTTTGGTTTTGCGTAGTTGTTATTATGTACCAAATGCAACCTGTAATATCATTTCTGTATCTTTATTATCTAAAGAAGGTTATGAATTTGCATTTGTAGGCAATGTAGTGAACATTCACCTTAATCAAGTTTTGATTGGGTCAGGTACATTAAACAACGGTATTTACGTTTTAAACCAACCACAGGTTTTCAATATCCAGAATACACACAAAAGAAAGTCTCCAGATATTAATCAGGCTTTCTTATGGCATTGTAGACTGGGTCACATCAATGAGACACGGTTGACTAAGTTACATAAAGAAGGATACTTGGATCCGTTCGAGTATCAGTCTTATGCCACTTGTGAATCTTGTCTCATGGGAAAGATGACAAAGGCTCCGTTCACTGGACACGGAGAAAGAGCGAGCGAGCTCTTGGGACTCGTACACAGCGACGTGTGCGGTCCAATGTCTACACATGCGCGAAGCGGTTACTCTTACTTCATTACTTTTACGGATGATTTTTCAAGGTACGGTTATGTCTTCTTAATGAAACATAAGTCCGAGGCCTTTGAAAAGTTCCAGGAATATAAGAGTGAAGTGGAGAAACAAACCGGCAAAAGTATCAAGATCCTAAGATCGGATCGAGGAGGAGAATACTTAAGTGCCGAATTCCTGAATTACTTAAAAGAGAATGGAATTCTCTCTCAGCTTACTCCTCCATACACTCCGCAACACAACGGTGTATCGGAGAGACGGAACCGAACCCTATTGGATATGGTACGGTCCATGATGAGTAAGGCTGAGTTACCGCGATCTTTCTGGGGCTATGCACTGGAAACAGCTGCACATCTCTTGAACCAAGTTCCTACTAAAACAGTGCCTACCACACCATATCAGATGTGGAGTGGGAAGAAACCCTGTCTTAAATCCTTTAAGACATGGGGATGTCCAGCTTTTGTAAAAAAGCAGCATGCGGACAAGCTCGAGGCACGCTCAGTACAGTGCAAGTTTGTGGGATACCCAAAGAACTCCAAGGGGTATCTCTTCTATTACGCAGAGGAGCAAAAAGTCCTTGTTTCTCGTCATGCCCGCTTCTTGGAAACTGAGTTTTTAGAAAATCAGATAAGCGGGAGCGCAGTAGAACTGGAAGAAATTCCAGAACCACAAACCATTACTGAAAGCTTAGAGGAACCAGCAGGTTCGAAAGAACAGGACATTCCTATGCCACTCCGCAGGAGTAGTAGGCAGTCTCATCCGCCCGAGAGATACTACGGTTTTCTCATTGACGGGGATAGAGAAGACTACATCCTGGATTGTGATGAACCTACTAGCTTCCAGCAAGCCATTCAGAGCGTCGACTCGGTAAAATGGCTGGATGCAATGCGGACCGAGATGGAGTCCATGTACACCAACAAAGTATGGACGTTGGACATTGCTCCAGACGGGGTAAAACCCGTAGGATGCAAGTGGATCTTCAAAAGGAAGATTGGTGTAGATGGACAGGTTGAGACCTATAAAGCTAGACTGGTAGCAAAGGGTTTTCGTCAGCGACCTGGTTTGGACTATGACGAAACCTTTTCTCCAGTAGCTATGCTGAAATCCATTCGGATCCTTCTTGCCATTGCTGCTTTCCACGATTATGAGATTTGGCAGATGGACGTAAAGACAGCTTTTCTAAATGGTCATTTAGAAGAGTGTGTCTATATGGATCAGCCAGAGGGTTTCATTCAGGGTGGGAGCAGCGGAAAGGTGTGCAAGTTGCTCAAGTCCATTTATGGACTCAAGCAGGCATCGCGGAGTTGGAACATCTGTTTTGATGAGACGGTCAAAGAATTTGGCTTTATCAAAAATCCAGATGAACCATGCATCTATTGTAGATTTGTAGCGAGAACTGTAGTATTCCTCGTTTTATACGTGGATGACATTCTCTTAATAGGAAATGACATTCCTATGCTACAATCTGTCAAGGGGTTCTTGTCACACAGGTTCTCCATGAAAGACCTGGGTGATGCCTCCTACATTCTGGGTATCCGGATCTACCGTGACAGATCCAAGAGGATATTAGGACTCTCGCAGTCCAGGTACATCGACACCATACTGAAGAGATTCAGTATGGAAGATTCCAAGCGCGGTAATCTACCGGCTTGTCACGGGATCACCCTCTCAAAAGAGATGTCTCCCAAGACTGATTTGGAGAGGGATCGCATGTCTATTATACCCTACGCTTCTGCGGTAGGCTCTATAATGTATGCGATGTTGTGTACCAGACCGGATGTGGCTTATGCACTGAGTGTGGTAAGCAGGTATCAGTCAAACCCTGGGGAGAAACATTGGATAGCAGTAAAGAACATTCTCAAGTACCTGAGAAGGACTAAGGAGATGTTCTTGGTGTATGGCGGAAAAGACCTGCAGATTGAGGCCTTTGCTGACTCCAGCTTCCAGAGTGACAAGGATGATTCCAAGTCCATGTCGGGTTTTGTCTTTACCCTCAATGGAGGGGCGGTGTGTTGGAAGAGCTCCAAACAGGAAACCGTTGCTGACTCGACTATGGAAGCGGAATACATCGCTGCATCTGATGCCGCAAAAGAAGCTGTCTGGATGAGGAAGTTCTTGAAAGAACTTCAGGTGGTTCCGTCCATTGTTGACCCAATACCTCTATATTGCGACAACAACGGGGCTATAGCTTTAGCGAAGGAACCCAGGTCCCATCAGAAATCCAGACACATCTTAAGGCGGTATCACCTGATCAGGGAGATCGTGGATCGCCAGGAGATCGAGGTCCGAAGAGTTGCATCAGAGGATAACACTGCAGATCCACTCACAAAGGCCCTACCCCAGACTCAGTTCGAGCGGCTGATCGAGATGATAGGTCTTCGATACGCCAGTTCATGGCCTTAGTGCAAGTGGGAGATTGTTAGTGTATATGCCCTAGAGGCCATTACTGTATCATACTAGTTTGTATATTACTTAATGGAAGCTTGGGATATTCACAGTTGTATATACAATCTTGCTCGAAATGGTAGTATGCTACTTGGTTTGTCTCTGCTTTAATATGTGCATGTGTTTCTTTTAGCATATTGCTGGTATACATATTAGTAGAGCCCTTAGGATCTTTGCTTGATTACCAGCGTTGTGATGGCGCTCGCACTCGTGGGAGCTGGGTAATCTATAAGCACATCCTTATACAGGTCCCTGGTCGTTGGACTATCGAGACAGGGCATCGATACTCCGGAGTAGACTAGCGTATGCGCTTCTCATCCCAGTGTGGGAGACGGTCTGTCCCACAGCCGTTAGTACGTCGTACTTGGGATAGTATGCGGGTGCTCATTAGGTTACGAGTACACTGGACAGGACTCGTCGGGAACTGTTGGTTGGTAATATACCTATCGTCAGTTATCAGTTCCCAGGTGACATGAGTACAGCTTAGTCCGCTGACTTGACACTGTCACTTCGCCTCGAGTGTGTTCCCACTGCACTTTGATTACTACCCTACCACGGCTCAAAGGAGCTGTGCAAACAAGTAGTTTTTGGGTGCAGTCCCGAAGCACTTGGAGGCAGTGACGGTTAGACAGGATTCGTCTCTCCCGGTATTGGGGGTTGACATCGCGCTGTGTCTAGGAGAGCCATTACACGAGTAGTCCCTGGCCAGGGCAAGCGAGATATACTGGTAGGTTTTCAGTGTTATCTCAGGGTGTTCTGGGCTACACTCCGACACGACTTGTACCGCTATTAGGGGACTGACGTTCACCGCCCCCCTAGGCCCGCCATGCGATGTATCAGACGAACAGACCGGACTGTACGGAGATTGTCACATACAGGCTCAGTAGGAGTGCAGATGGGGTTCACCTCGTCAGTCTTCTTATCGACATCTACCTGGGGACCGTTACGTACAGCTAGTGCCGCTTGCGGTCTGTGGTTAAACCCACTGCCAGCGTAGTGTCGAGTCTTTAGAGTCCCACACAGAGAGCTATTCGCCTTTAGGCAAAATGAGTAGAGGTCGCATGGTTTTGCGACAGGGTTCGTTCACATTCGCGCACTTGTGCACGTTTGCTGTCCGGACAGTTTATACTAGCGGGCTTTGGTTTAAGCCGGATCCTAGTATATGTTTTGAGATTGGTTTTTCTCATTGTGTTCGTGTTCCTCGGATCACGAATGCGGGTGCGTATGCACAGTTGCTTGAGATTGAGGGAGAGGACCTTGATTAGGGTTAATGGCTATTGTCATTTTATTAACCCTAATATTTATGTGTGTGTTATTGTTAATTAGTAATTAGTTTGATAATTATCCATGGTTGTGGTTATTGACCTTTTGACTTCTTTGACTTGTTGACCAAGGTTGACACTTTGACCATCATAATTTCTTTTGGAAGATGCTTTTTGATCTTTGCAATTTGAAATGATAATGGTCATGTCATGATTTACCATGATAATTATCTAGCTAATTATTCAATTAAATTAATTCACACATATTAGTGAGAAGAGCTCTATTATTTTCTTATTCTCTCATATCATTTCTCTCTCTTGTTCATCCTCTCCCTCAAGCTCTCTCCCTCTCATGTGTTGAGAAACAAAAAGCTTGAGAAAAACCTTCACTTGATCCTCTCTACTCTCTTCTAGGGTTCAAGTCTTAGCATTTCTTGCACTCTAGTTACTCCTAGCTTGGAGTTGAAGCTAAAGGTGGTGGCTTTCAAGTGGATCTTTCTTTGACGGAAGAAGACAAGCAAGGTGAGGCCTTTCTACCATTCCGACGAGCAAGGAGAGAAGGAGTTCAAGCTCAAGGTATAACCTTTCTACAACTTAGTTAGTTGTTAGTTTACTTTAGCTAGTTTTCGTTTAGCAAAGATCCTCACAAGCAAGGTCCATGTTGCCTAAGTCATTAAAAATCCGTTTTTTATTATGTTTTCCGCCTCCCCGTAAGCACCGGGGTGGGCAACACGGACTTACACGCAACGCCAGGGATCAGAAAGTCCTCCCAGAGGCAGTCGAGCCCGAGGATCTCTCGCTCGGCTATCCCCGGCGGGTAGCTTCCCTACCGCAACGCCGGGGATCAGAAAGCCCTCGCCAAGAGGCACCGAGCAGCTACCCTGCTCGGCCATCCTTCGCAGGCCTCTTAGGGACCCTCCAGCGTCACGGATCAAAGCCCTCGCCAAGAGGCACCGAGCAGCTACCCTGCTCGGCCATCCTTCACAGGCCCCTCAGGGCCCCTCCAGCGTCAAGGACCAATGCCCTCGCCAAGAGGCACCGAGCAGCTATCCTGCTCGGCCATCCTTCGCATGCCTCTCACGGCCCCTCCAGCGTCAAGGATCAAAGCCCTCATCATGAGGCCGCTGAGTTCCTTCATGCTCGGCGCATCCCCAACGGGCATCCTCCTGCCCATCAGATGCTGAGGATCTCAAGCCCTCATCGTGAGGCCGCCGAGTTCCTTCCTGCTCGGCGCATCCCCAGCGGGCACCTCCTGCCCACCAGACGCTGATGGCCTGAAGCCCCCATCGCGAGGCCGCCGAGTTTCTTCCTGCTCGGCGCATCCCCAGCGGGCATCCTCCTGCCCATCAAATGCTGAGGATCTCAAGCCCTCATCGTGAGGCCGCCGAGTTCCTTCCTGCTCGGTGCATCCCAGCGGACATCCTCCTGCCCATCAGACGCTGATGGTATGAAGCCCTCATCGCGAGGCTATCGAGTTCCTTCCTGCTCGGTGCATCCCCGGCGGGCATCCTCCTGCCCAACAGACGTTGATGGTCTGAAGCCCTCATCGCGAGGCCGCCGAGTTCTTTCCTGCTCGGCGCATCCCCAGCAGGCATCCTCCTGCCCATCAGATGCTGAGGATCTCAAGCCCTCATCGTGAGGCCGCCGAGTTCCTTCCTGCTCGGCGCATCCCAGCGGGCATCCTCCTGCCCATCAGACGCTGATGGTCTGAAGCCCTCATCGTGAGGCCACCGAGTTCCTTCCTGCTCGGCGCATCCCCAGCGGGCGTCCTCCTGCCCATCAAACGCTGGGGATCTGAAGCCCTCTTCGCGAGGCCGCCGAGCCCCTTCCTACTCGGCGCATCCCAGCGGGTAGCTTCCTACCCAACAAAGACAAGGATCAAAGTCCTTCCAGACTCGACTATCCCTGGTCGGTAGCTTCTCTACTCACAACGCCAGGGGTCAAGACCCTCGCCAAGATCAACCGAGCAGCTTCCCTACTCGGTCATCCCCAGCAGGCATCCTCCCGCCCAACAGACGCTGCGGGTTTGTAGCCCTCATAACGAGGCCACTGAGCCCATCACATGCAGCGGATCCGAAGCCCCAACAAGTGACATCAGGTCTATCCAAGTCTGAGTAATCCCCCTCGACTTCGGGGCCATGGAGATGCCTCCTTCTCAGCAGCGCTTGGCACATGATCGCACGCTTTTGGCGTGTCGGATGTTCAAAGTTCTAAAGTTTACCGCGATCAGGACGGTGTCGCTATGCAGCTAGCCGATTGAGCACGGGTCGATCCACAGGGAGATGGTTATATTTCCGTTCTTGTCTTAGACGAGTCAATAAAGAATGTGTATATGTTTGTTCGATTCTAACCTATGTGTTATATTCAAGTATAAAGTTGTTAAGAAAAAGATACGAAATTGTAAGCTAAAGAAATCCGCACTCAAAACCTTTAAGCCGAGTCTTGACCAATTGAAACTAGAGCAATCGGCAACAACGTGGATTAGAGGATTTAAGCACGGTATTCGCGGAATCCGGCTTATTGACCCTTGTCCTTCCGTTCTTGTCTCTTGCTTTCGCCTCCGGCCAAACCGAACGCAACCGGTCGCGGTTAAGAATCACCGTTACCTTGGTAGGGTAGGGTGCCTAACGGAGCGCTTGCGTAACGTTTGGGCGGAGTTCAATGGAAAATAACGGGAAAAGGAAATGAGCAAAGAAATATTAACTTACAATACCGTATTTATTCTTAACAACGATAATTACAACCATTCACAAAAACGAACCAAAAAGAGCAAAAGAAAAGAAAAGATTACAAATAAGTAAGTGCATGTAATTTAAGTGCAAGAAAGTAAAGCATGAATGTAAAGCAAGTAATAAAAAGCAAGAAAGAAATAAGCAAGAAAGTAATTACAAGAACATAGAACTCAAGACAAGCATGGGATCAATAGCCAACCCTTAAACTTGCAAGCTCAATCAAGAGGTTGCAAGATCAAGAGAAGGGTAAAGAACTCATGTGAAATGAAGCACTAATTCCATAAGAAGATACAACCCTTGAAATCAATAACAAACCCTTAAACTTTCAAGCTCAATGAAGAGGTTGAAAGATCAAGAGAAAGCAAGGATCTCAAGGGGAAGCTAAAACAAAAGAATGATACAAAAACCCTCATCTTCATTTCATCATCCACTCAAAAAGCTCTCACTACAATTTTCATGGAGGAAAGAATGAAGAAGAAGAAGAAGAAGACTAAACTACACTAAAAGAGGCTAAAAAACTTAACACCCTTGGTTTGGCTCAGAACTGGGGTATTTATAGGAAGGGAACTGGAAACCTAGGGCAAAAATATGCCCCTACAGGAAAAGACCAACATGCCCCTGAAAAACGACAGAGAGAGGAGCCTATACGGCCGCGGAACCGCGGCTTAGACCCCCTATTGGCCGCGGTTCCGCGGCCCTATAGAAGAGTTAGGTCATGGGGTTTGGTGGGGTTCCCTGGTTCACTTTTTCCTCGTGTTTGAAAACTTTAAACTGCACAAAATCTTCCAGAATATCTTCAGATTTCTTAGTCCAAGATTGCTTTATTTTCTTCACTTTTGACTTCTATCTCCCTCGAGCTCCGCGCACCCATTGATTCTTGTGCTGCCCCCCTCGTGCTCTGTGCTTGTCCGAGACACGAATGACCACTGTCATATGTCTTGTCTCTGGAACTGGTACTCGGCACTGGACGGATACGGATGACCGGAACCCGGCTTTTATCTGCTGTCAACAGATGTTCTGTATTTGGCGTAACTGTGGAGATTTTGTCTTGATTTGCAATATTTGTCCTGGAAACCTGTACTCTGTAAATATGTAACAAACACGGATTAAAAGCACCTACCTATAAACACACGAGCATAAGAATGGGCGGTATAAAATGCAATATTCTGTTTTGAACAAATACCCCCAAACTTAACTTTTGCTCGTCCCGAGCAAAACCAATTATTCACACAAAAAAATAAAATCCTAACCGCACTTTCGCAGGGAACGCGATTGCACTGAGCGCGTGCAACAAGCCGTTAAATCTCTAGGTGTCCCTAGTAGGAGGAGTGCTGTCTCCTGAGGGTTTTCAGCGGATTACATCCACAAAATCCCGTCAAGCTAGTGTCATAAATTAATGTCGATCCTACTCCTACAGTTTAGTATTTACGTTAGAAATTCTATCATTCTAAGTTAGAAATATCCAACCCTTATTTTCCACACCTCCTATCTATTTAACCTTAGATCATATACGTACCAAAAAAGTTTTAAAAGATATTGGTATCTCCTGAGTTTTCCTTCTAAAGTGCGGCCTCAAATCAGGGATTTTTATCAATTTTACAGAAAACACAAGTCTTATTCTTTATTTCTATCTTTTATCCAAACATCGATTGTATACCCCTATGTGTGTGTATATTTGCACCCCTACACTTGAGAATTCAATTCAAGCTATAATACCCTTGCCCTAATACCTAATACTACTTCTTTTCATTAAGGATGGACGGATTTGCTCACACACCTTTCATGCGACTATTAATGCTTCTTGAGGCACTAACGGCCGATTACTGAATGTGTGAACTTAAAGCGTAAATAGCAGTTTCCAGGTCTTGACTTTATTCTATTTTTCTTTTTTTTTTCTTTTTATTTTTCAAGACCGGATATATTTTTCAATGATGCTCTTTTGGTGTTTAGCTTTAAATACCATTTTTTCTTTCATACTAGGCTTTCAGGCAAGAGTATTTCTAGGTATCCTCTACTATCCCAAGTTTCAAGGTACGTGTAAGTGCAGTTGTAGGGTATATACTTTCTAAATTTGAACTCAAGAAAAGAAACTATTTTTCAGACTTATCCTTCAGTAGAGCTTCAATACTTTCCCCTCATCTTGACTTAACTCAAGAACTGAACTCAACGTATACTTACCAAAGTTGGACAGAATGAGGGTTATTTTTAGGGTTTTCAATTCCTAAGCCTAGAATTTAGTTATTTCTAATATATCAACTAAACTTTCAGAATAAAAATCTACGTTACCGTATTAGCTAACTTGATGACAAAGTTTTTATATTTTGGAAAAAATTTCGATTTTTGTGGGTTTTTAATAAGGTATGCAAATGCAAAATATACAAATGAATGCGAAGGAAGAAAGCTTACCGAGCACACCCCCAAACTTAAACCTGACAGCGCCCTCACTGTCAGGCTATACCAAGAGGGTCAACATTGTCGACGCTCCCTAAAAACAAATTATATACACAACAAAAAAGGAAAAACAAAAAAAATATATACAAAAAAGGTGTCCCCCCCAAACTTAAGTAAAACAGTGTTTCCACTGTTAAGCGTTGAAGTTCAGGATTAGGGGGGAAAGAAAACAATATCAAGCTATACAAGGCCTTACACAGGCCAAAAGTTAACACCAACCATTCAAAGATCTTATCGTGATAAAGCAGTGGTTGGTGAAAGAAGGCGTAGAGAAAAAAGATGGAGAATACACGAGACCGTATGTAGATAGAAGCGGATACGGTCTCGGTATATGAGAAGAAGAACGGCAGAAGGGAAAAAGAAATGGAGTACGAACTTGAGGGTGAAAATGGAGTGAATAGATTAGCACAATTTGTGATGACCGATGGGTGAAAAGTGATTGTGCCAATATATTAACCCGTCGAGAAATGGGGTCAAATCCTTCAAGATTCATGAGAAACCATGGGTACGCCGAACTTGGTAAACCAGATATATGCAATGAAAGTGAGACGGTTTCTTGCAAGGTCGGAACGATGGAAAGGATGGAGGTAGGTGATTGATGAAGGTTATCGGCTAAAGGTTCAGGAGGGTGTACACAGTCAATGAAAGGAACAGGATGAATTGGAAAATCCGATTCATCAATTACAACTGGTTCATCCTCAAACATATCCTCAAAATTCTCCTCAAAGTTAAGCACATCCATGCATTTATCCTCAAAATCAAGACGCATATGGGGTTCGGGAAAAATAGTTAATGACTTAGGATGATGAATTGGAGAGAAAAACTCTGCCAAATCTACAGGTTCATCATCCAAAATATTCCCGGCGTCAATATCCTCAATCAAGTGAAAATCAATATTCTCAGACACCTCAACAAAAGCATGGATATCAATCAATTCAGGTTCTAAAGTGGAGGTGTAGAGGTCAAAATGTTTAGGAACGGTTTCACTTGGAAGGGACCTTTCACAATCAGGTAAATCAAACACTATAAAGTCACACAACTCATTATCTGTTCTATCTTTAATCAATGAATCGTTTGGAACATTAGATAGACATTCAAAACCGGAGTTGTGAGATTCAAGTTGAAACGGGTAGGCTTGATTCGAAAGGGGGTACATCTCACTCTCTCCACTCAAATTCTCAACATGTCCTACCGCTTCTTCATACAATGGAAAATTTGGAGCTAGTTGAAAACTAGCTACCGGGTCACTAGGTTGTATGAGGGCGGCCATGGACGCATTCAAATCCATCATCTGTTGGTATGACGCTACCCAAAAGTCTTCCAATGACTGTTCCAGACTAGACATGGGTTGTGACGGGGTTTCAGTAAAAGATTCAAAGTTTCGATACTGAAAACTCCCAAATGGCGGTTCAGAAGCAATGTCTAGGGAAGGTGCAAAAGTCAGGTAGGACTGGTAGGAATTGAATGGCTGGACAGGAACAGGATCAACATATGGATAAGAAAGTGAATGGAATTGTTGATCCCAAGAATCTGTAGTGGTGAAAGGAGTGAAAGATCGGCTACAGGATTGTTCAATATGTTCAGCGATGGACAAAGAACGACTTGCAAAAGGGGTATCAACATAAGAGGGTGGGGGAGGTTGAAAAGGTTGATACAAAGTGGATTGCGGAGGGCAAGCGTTTGTCCTAGATGTGTCTATCCGATCTTTCAAAGAGATTTTGGGCATGGAGGGATCGTTCGATGTTCGGCCAAAGCAAGAACCGTAATAAATAATGTCTGGTTGTGGGTACCAAAGTTCGGCAAGAGTTTTGCGAGGTGGTGTACCCATGATATGAAGAGAGAAAGAAAGAAAGGCAGAGAAAAGGAGGGGAAAAAGAATGTGATATTTTTTTTAGGTAGCTATTAACAAAAGAATGAAATATACACACAAAAAAGAATATGGACAAAAACAATCACGACACAAAAATACCACACACCTAATCGTTCTAGGGTTCACCTAGGTCAACTAGACCTGCTCCAGAACTTGATTGTCGAAGTAAAGCTGTGTCGAGAAACGGGCTCAAGATACACTGATCACGAGATCAGGTAAGTGCAGAAATAAGGGGAGGTTTTCCAACGCTTTCGCGAAGTTCCTTAATTAAATAACCCTTTCTCTTTTGGCGGTTTCGCCGTTAACACTTTCCTAGACACCGAGTAAACAATGTATCATTAAGCGAGGTTCTAAACACAGTTAACTTCTCCTAGTGAGCGCGAAGTCCTTAAGGCTTAAAGTCTAGTTTCTTTTAAATTTTGTGCGGGTAAACGTTATGCTTAAGTTCGTGATTTGTGGGCCACGGAAATGGTGATGAAATCCTTTACCGTATATTGTGGGGTTCGCTTGCCCTTAAGTCCGTATTAATGTATGCAATGCGCAATTTAATAAAAATTCTATAAAGAATCAAACAATCGTTTTTTAGTTTAAGCACGGCACTGCAACAAATACGGGTTAGTCAAGTTTTAGCGTTTGCTAGCGAACTTGCAAAGAATCCTGCAAAGAATAGTATATTGGATGCGTCGGATTTGAGAAGAAGGTGTTAGTAAAGTACGTACCGTTAAGTTTTTGGGTTAGGAAACCCCCGTTGAATCAAATCCGGTAATCTTGAAAAGTTCGCTTGCGCGGGTCAAACTACCCGGATCTTTAACACTGTACTTTGCAATCACCTTAGCCTTGAACGTACACTTTGCTCCCCACAATCGCCGTTTGCAAATCCGTAAAAATCTGCAGACTTGCTCACAAAAATTATCAAAAATAACAAAAAGTTTTTTTTTTTTATAAATATATACAAAAAGAATATTAACCCGAATAACAAGAAAGAAAATACGTTACCGTCTCCTCGGCAACGGCGCCATTTGATCGCACGCTTTTGGCGTGTCGGATGTTCAAAGTTCTAAAGTTTACCGCGATCAGGACGGTGTCGCTATGCAGCTAGCCGGTTGAGCACGGGTCGATCCACAGGGAGATGGTTGTATTTCCGTTCTTGTCTTAGACGAGTCAATAAAGAATGTGTATATATTTGTTCGATTCTAACCTATGTGTTATATGCAAGTATAAAGTTGTTAAGAAAAAGATACGAAATTGTAAGCTAAAGAAATCCGCACTCAAAACCTTTGAGCCGAGTCTTGACCAATTGAAGCTAGAGCAATCGGCAACAACGTGGATTAGGGGATTTAAGCACGGTATTCGTGGAATCCGCCTTATTTACCCTTGTCCTTCCGTTCTTGTCTCTTGCTTTTGTCTCCGGCCAAACCGAACGCAACCGGTCGCGGTTAGGAATCACCGTTACCTTGGTAGGGTAGGGTGCCTAACGGAGCGCTTGCGTAACGTTTGGGCAGAGTTCAATGGAAAATAACGGGAAAAGGAAATGAGCAAAAAAATATTAACTTACAATACCGTATTTATTCTTAACAACGATAATTACAACCATTCACAAAAACGAACCAAAAAGAGCAAAAGAAAAGAAAAGATTACAAGTAAGTAAGTGCATGTAATTTAAGTGCAAGAAAGTAAAGCATGAATGTAAAGCAAGTAATAAAAAGCAAGAAAGAAATAAGCAAGAAAGTAATTACAAGAACATAGAACTCAAGACAAGCATGGGATCAATAGCCAACCCTTAAATTTGCAAGCTCAATCAAGAGGTTGCAAGATCAAGAGAAGGGTAAAGAACTCATGTGAAATGAAGCACTAATTCCATAAGAAGATACAACCTTTGAAATCAATAACAAACCCTTAAACTTTCAAGCTCAATGAAGAGGTTGAAAGATCAAGAGAAAGCAAGGATCTCAAGGGGAAGCTAAAACAAAAGAATGATACAAAAACCCTCATCTTCATTTCATCATCCACTCAAAAAGCTCTCACTACAATTTTCATGGAGGAAAGAATGAAGAAGAAGAAGAAGAAGACTAAACTACACTAAAAGAGGCTAAAGAACTTAACACCCTTGGTTTGGCTCAGAACTGGGGTATTTATAGGAAGGGAACTGGAAACCTAGGGCAAAAATATGCCCCTAAAGGAAAAGACCAACATGCCCCTGAAAAATGACAGAGAGAGGAGCCTATACGGCCGCGGAACCGTGGCCTAGACCCCCTATTGGCCGCGGTTCCGCGGCCTTATAGAAGAGTTAGGTCATGGGGTTTGGTGGGGTTCCCTGGTTCCCTTTTTCCTCGTGTTTGAAAACTTTAAACTGCACAAAATCTTCCAGAATATCTTCAGATTTCTTAGTCCAAGATTGCTTTATTTTCTTCACTTTTGACTTCTATCTCCCTCGAGCTCCGCGCACCCATTGATTCTTGTGCTGCCCCCCTCGTGCTCTGTGCTTGTCCGAGACACGAATGACCACTGTCATATGTCTTGTCTCTGGAACTGGTACTCGGCACTGGACGGATACGGATGACCGGAACCCGGCTTTTATCTGCTGTCAACAGATGTTCTGTATTTGGCGTAACTGTGGAGATTTTGTCTTGATTTGCAATATTTGTCCTGGAAACCTGTACTCTGTAAATATGTAACAAACACGGATTAAAAGCACCTACCTATAAACACACGAGCATAAGAATGGGCGGTATAAAATGCAATATTCTGTTATGAACAACACACTCGGCAAGTGATCGAAATCAACTCGACGACCGATCGCTCCACATGTCACGCCCACACTGGGCTGCGCCCCATTAGTCCACAGGTCTGCACACGTCGCGTCGGCCAATTGACGCTCGACACGTGGACCATCATTTCAGTGGCAGGACACTCGAACCGGTGCACCTTCCCTAAATGCAGAGATCTCGTCCCGATAAGCTGGCAGAAAAGACAGCTGCCAGCTCGGGGACGCATCCCGACGAAACCTTAGGAGGGAGCTTACCCCAGACGGCCCGGCAGTCCATTCTTGACCCGACCCACTAGCTGGTCAGGACAAGAGTGGGGGGCTAATGATGATGCTCAATATTGGCAACCTTTCAGATCAGGACATGTGGCAGATGATATGTCCCAGAACTCAGAAGAGAGGGCCCACGGTGGCCGATCAGGCCCGACCTACAAGCACAAAGCTGGCTCACCTCAGGGCCCTTGCAAATTGGCCTCCTCGGTCTCTCAGCTCTCCTCCGAGCTACCGCAGGACCAAGATACCTCGGCCCTCTCGCCCGTTCCCGAGCTCTCCCACCGAGACCATCTTTCTCGGTCCCTCCGACCGACCAACTCCACCACTCACAGGCGTAACCGCCGCTCCGCAAATCTCGCCATGCGCAGATTCTCTGCCGACAACATCCCACGTTCCACGCCATCACGATCTCCATTAACGGGCGATCCGCTCTTTACACGGACGTGACGTCGGGAGCATAACTGCCGGCGAGATTCTCGCGCCTGCTGCTGCATGCCACCACCGCTATATAAACCCCCATCACAGAGGGGTCAAGTAAGCCATTCTTTACACTTTATGCCGTTACTTTGCTCGGATCTCATCACTAACTTGAGAGTCGGAGGGTCCTCAGTGGTACCAAACCACCCCGGAACTTCTTTACAGGTACTCGGCAACAGCTTCCTCACATCACCTCTTCCTCCAAAAACCCATTGAGACCCACACACAACGAAGGATAAACAGCTAAGTTCACCGCGAGATCAACGGAAGACAACATCTGACGGAGGCCCGAAAAGGAGCTTCCATCATCCGGGAACGGGAGAGTGAAAGAGCTAAAGAATTTCGATATCTTTTGGACAGCTTGATGGGGATCTGTGTGTTTAATCTTTATCTTTTATGATTGGACATATACGGCCGGCACATCGTAGAATTTTTCGTTAGTTTTGGAAAAGGTTTATTTGTTCCTTTTTTTCTTTTGGTTTATGAGGTCGTAACCTAATGCAAACGTAGTTGGGACTGGGAAAATTTTTATAGTATGAACGAAAAGCTTAATATTGAATCGGACAAGAGTTTATTTTTATGTTGTAACAGAAGTCTCAATAAATTTATTTGGTTATTGATGCATCCAAAACAAAAAAAAATGGTAATTGAAAGTGATTAGCGGTATGAAAATTTATGAAAATATAATTTTGGAATATATTGCAAATATTGCAAAAGATATTGTTCCTGTAACTAAAATCAGGAAAATTAATAAGGAAAATATTTTTTTGATTTTGTTTTTTAAATTGTCTCCATCTGATTAATAACTATTTGGAGAACAAAGAATTAGGAAACAGCGAGGAAAAAAGAGGTTTTTTGTATCTTTTTAAAACACCATTGACCAAAACAATTAGTAGTAAATGTCTTATTTTATGGATCAATTGAAGCACTTGAGTGAAACATTATATACAAAAGGATAGCAATTAGAAATAACAAAACATTATAGAAATGTTAATGTAGTTTCGTTAAATCGTCGTTTAATGAAACACGGCGGCATTTTGCCTTCGTTTTAATTAAAAAAAAACATTATAGAAATTGCCAGCTTGATTATAAAGGGAATAACATGTTATTACAGGGGTCTTCAATTTTGAAATTAAAGCTCACAAAAATCCAATCAAGTAAAATAACCACAACTAACCTCGTATCTTCCTTAAAATTTATAACTAACCCTATCCGTTGTTCCTCTCTCTCTACGTCCAACTGTTATATCTTCTCTACAATCATTTCTTCCTAAAAAATCATGAGTAAAAGAAGGCAGGAGAGAAAAATAATATCTTTACTATTATAATTAGAAGTTCCTAGATAATGCCATTAACAATAAAATAAATAAATAGAAAAACGACAAAATTTCAATAGGCAAAGTTGAAAATTGGAGATGTCCATCTCATCTACTATAGAAGACAAAAATAAAGAAAATGAAAAGTGAACTACCCTCTTTCTCTCTCTCATTCATTACACATTCTCTCTCATGCTCAAAAAACCAAAAAGAGATATACCTTACAAATTTATACATAAGCCCTTATATTTTTGTTATTTGGTATATATAACTCATAAATTTCTCAATTCTAATATTATCACTAACCAACTCATTTAATTTAAATTTATAAAAGCTATAGACATTTTAAAAAAATTTATGTGTCCAGAACGACAAATTTTACACACGACTTTAGTATATATGTTCAAATTACACACGTGCATTGCACATGTGAACTACTAGATGAAAATAATATGAAGATAAAGGAGAAGAACGGAGGGAAAAGAGGAGAGCATGCAACTTGCTAATTATTGGTAATTCATTTTATCAAGTTTTTAATGTCAAATTTATGTGAATAGATGCTGGTGATATATGCCCTAGAGGCCATTATTGTATCATACTAGATTATATATTACATATTGGAAGTTTGGGATATTCACAGTTATAATAACAGTCTTTCTCAAAATGGTAGTATGTACTTGGTTTGATTCTATCTCAATGTGTGCATATGTTTCTTTTAGCATACCGCTTATACATATTGGTAAAGCCCTTAGGATCTTGCTTGACTACCAGCGTTATGATGGCAGTCACACTAGTGGGGGCTGTGTAGTCTATAAGTACATCCTTATACAAGTCCCTAGTCATAGGATTATCGAGACGGGGCATCGATGCTCCAGAGTAGACCAGTGTATACGCTTCTCATCACAGCATGGAAGATGGTCTGTCCCACAGCCATTAGTACGTCGTACTGGAGATAGTATACAGGTGCTCATTGGGTTATGAGTTACACTGGACGGACTCGCGGGGAATTGCTGGTTGGTATTATACATGTCGTCAGTTAGCAGTTCCTAGGTGACATGAGTACAGCTTAGTCTGTAACAACCCCAAAATTCATATACCTTCATATTATTCTTTTTTTTATTAAAATACTGTATTTATTTGTTTTTGGGTATTCCCGTATATTTTATTCTCTATTAAATATATTAGTTTATCCCTCCTTCTATTTTGCCTATTCTATAATTTTTCAAAGCCCAAAACCCAAGCCAAAACAGTTCTATTTGATTTCTTTCTTTTCTTTTTCCTTAGCCCGTTTTCATTTCAAACAACAACACATATTTACTTCTTGTTAAATATGTGCATGAACAACCTTGTAGCTTATTGGTTAAGTCCTTACATTGTTATTCCATAGGTCAGATGCTCAAATCCCCATTCTTGCAATTATTTTTACACACACACACACACACACACATATATATATTGTTTATACTTAATTTTCATGTCTATTCATTGTTTTCTTATAGAATAAAAATGCCTCAATGTCATAAATTTTCTTTTACGTTAACTAGGAATATCATGGACTGAATATAAATAAACGATGCGTGATAACACAACTTTAAATAAGCTCTCTTGAAATTAGGACTTTCTTGATATATGACCTTGTCGAAATTCATGATCCATATATTGACATTAGGGGATCCAATTTGAAATATATATTGCATAAGCCGTTTATTTTATAATTGTTTATTTTTTTATATAAAAGAGAAAAACGAAGCTGCAAATAAATCCAGTAGTTTTGTTACCTTTAAATACGATCCTAGATAACTTTTGTCCTTAAAATAATTTTTTAAAATTAATTTTCACATTTGGGAATCCTAGGAAAATTAGGATAAATAATAGATAGAATTTCAGGTCTAAAATGAAAAAAATTTATATCAAACCGAAGAACGGTTTTGAACTTATGACACTTTTAATCACTGTTTTTTCTGAAATTTGAAAACAGTTTTAATCGATCAACTTCTAAGACACATAACTCGGTCTATCGATATCCAAATTGAGCAAACTATGGTGTTTTGTATATCTATATTGAAAGGTCTAGATTTTTTTAGTTTTAAGTTTTTACTGAAAATCAACGTAAAATATAGAAAACTGCGTTACAATATTAAGCAACGAATCTGAACAGAATCTGTCATGATTCACAAACTGTTTTTAAATAGGACATAACTCGAACACCCGATGTCCGTTCGTGACAAAATTTAGATGTGTAGATGCACAATTGATAGAGCTATAATTTCCTATATATTAGATTACTTATAAACATATGAAACAACTTGATATAGGATTTTCAATATAACATATAGTTGCTGTCCAGAAATCTGAATTTCTGTTTTAAATGCTGATATTAAAACGATCATAACTAGAGCTTCATAAATCCAAATAGCATGAACCCTAGTGTTTTGGATATGTAATCCGAAAGACCTACAATTTTCTAATAATTGTTGTAACCTTAAACCCGATATAAATTAACTCAAACTGCATTTTAAAAATGTGTGACGGTGCTGAACAAATTCTTTTGCGCGACGATACGAAAACATGTATATCTCCCAAACCGGTAGTCGTATTTAGGAGATACTGGAACTCACGTGTGCATAACACTTAAGGCTATATTTTCGTTTATATTCTGACTTCAAATGACTTGATTAACTAGTCGTACATATCACATATTTACAATATTGTTTTTGGACGTTACTTGTATACTTATCTTATATCATGTTCTGTGATTGCTTATTTATTTTATCTATATGACTTGTGATTAAACCATTACATGCTAGAATTGACTTAATCTTGACACGACTCAATCATGAATACTTGAACCCAATATGTACACTTGAACCAAATTTACTCGAACCATGAATACAATTGGTATGACTTGCACTTGACATGACTACACGAACTCAATCTTGAAAACTTGATATCATACATCACCTTTTATATTCATGGATTCGATCAAGACTCATAACATTAATCATAAACTAATAAACGCAGGGTATTGGGATAGTTTAAGTATGAATCCGACGAAATCTCATGGTCACATTATTATAAATAACGTTGCTGTGGTACTGGGCTGAAACGGTACAAATAACGTTATTGTGGTACCGGGCTGAAATGGTAGATCATGAATTCACTAATAAGGGCCTATGTTTTTGAACCCCTGGACGATAGCCTGTTGGGTTTAGAATACTTCAATAACAATTGAAGTCCCGTTATTTTGGGCCCGTGATTCCTTGCCTCTACTTCAATAACAATTGAAGTCCCGTTATTTTGGGCCCGTGATTCCTTGCCCCTGGATAATAGTCTTGGGTTCGAGAATACTCTTGAGATTTGGTTGACATTCACACTTGAACTCAAGTTAATTAAATTTACCATTTTAGAGACCTTTTTAGGACACTTACATTCACTATATCTACATTCTACGGCCATGTTAAATTTGTTTGCCATGCTTACATAGTTGCCATATATATATTACCATACTTGTTCACATATTACGATTTTTTTTTATATTATATTACATATCATCCTGCACTCAATCTATATATTACACATCTTTTTGAGACTTACCGAGCGCAAGTTCGTTGACGGGCATTCCACCCATCTTTTGTTTCTTGGAATGTTTGTCAAGTGACTTAGGATCAGAGGAGGTGGAATCCACTGCAGAGAATTACAACCAGTTCGCACCCGAAGCAGATCATTATTTTTCTTTCCTGGTTTTCTTCTTCAGTAAGCCACATGTTTAGACACTTTCTTTTTATATTCAGACTTCTTGTATCAGTTAAACTCTGTAAAGTTAAGAATGTAAATATATAAAGTGGTTGGATTTTATTTTCACTTGTCTTTTCTTGTCATTGTTATACTGCTTATATTACGTTTAGCGTATTTGTTTTGAGAAATGACCTTCTCTAAATAAATATGTCGTGGGCTTGTCACGTACCGTTACCGCTCTTTTGGGAAGCGGGGCATGACAGGTTTTATTGGTGTCCCATGCAGGTCTGTTCTGCATGAAGTCATAAGCAATATGATACAAGAAAGATAAAATCCAATAACTTTTACATTCTTTACCTTTCAATTCCTTTAAATCTATCATAATCCATCTTTCCTATCCAAGGTGATGGCTTCTCCCGAACCGATCAACGTCAACGACGAGACACCACCGCCGCCTATTGATGTAACTCCCCTCACTGAATAGACGGTGTTTCTCGAGACTATCAAGAGCCTATTGTAGGGTCAGCAGCAGCAGAGTACTGTCTTTATGAACCGCCCTGAGGCTGAAGCACCTGGAGTAAAACAGTTCTGGGCCTTACACCAAAAGAACTTCTCGGGTAAGGAGAGCCTGCTTGAAGCTGAAAAATGGTCTCAGAGTATCAAAGATGACCTGGCAGCGGCTCAAGTTCCAGAAGTGTCTTGGGTTCGAGTTGCGAAACTCCAACTTACCGATAATGCCAGGATTTGATAGAAGGCCGAAGAAAGTCGGATTACCCAGCTTATTGAGTGGAAGACGTTTCGTGAACTTTTTGACGCCAAGTATTTTCCTGAGACTGCTCATTTTGAGATGGAGTAACGATTTATCCACCTACAACAAGGATCCATGTGGGACAAGTCAGTAGATGGATACGACGTCGATTTCACTATGCTCAGCAGGTTCGCTGCCCATCTGATTCCTACTGCCGAGATCCGCGCCAGACGTTTTCAGCAGGGTTTAGACCTCGACATCCAGGCTGCTCTAGCAACGGGAGATTTTCTGACTCATGAAGCAGCTTTGAAGGCAGCCCGTCGTTATGAAGCTATTATTAAGAAGAAAGGAAGACCGCAATCGGCCGGAGAAAAACGCCCAGTTAGCCAGATTACTGGAGGAGCCTCCTCGATGCCGGAATCTATAGAGCCATCCAGGAGACCAGGAGGGTCGTTTTACAACCATGGATCAAAAGTCTGCAATTACTGCAAGAGATCGGGGCACCTGGCAAAGGATTGCAGAGTAGCTAACGGTCTTTGTATGATTTGTGAATCGCATATGCACACTTTAAGAGCATGCTCACAGTATAGATCTAGCAAAACCTCCGCACATAAACCGATTATTCAAGCTCACGCTCCTCGTTTAGCTCTTCCTGCTCCAACTCAATGCAAACAACCCTTACCTCCTCAGCAACAAGTATACCATCAGGCACAAAGAAAAGTACCGAGACGCCATGCCTTCACAATGTCGGTCGTAGAGGTCGAAGCCATTGACCAGGTTGTCATTGGTAAAATTTCTTTCTATCCATGTTAGCTATTTCAAATTCTTTTAGTCTTTTGTTCTTTTCCTCACACAATTTCAGTACAATTTTAGTAATCTCTGCCCCCGTCTATACGACTGCTTCAACCTAAAACACTCCTGCTCTGTTACAACATTCTTCTTGTGTAAATTTCGAGGACGAAATTTTTCTAAAGAGGGTAGTATGTAACGACCCCAAAATTCATATACCTTTATATAATTCTTCTTTTTATTAAAATACTGTATTTATTTGTTTTTGGGCATTCCCGTATATTTTATTCTCTATTAAATATATTAGTTTATCCCTCCTTCTATTTTGCCTATTCTATAATTTTTCAAAGCCCAGAACCCAAGCCAAAACAGTTCTATTTGATTTCTTTCTTTTCTTTTTACTTAGCCCATTTTCTTTTCAAACAATAACACATATTTAATAAGATATGTGCATGAACAATCTTGTAGCTCATTGGTTAAGTCCTTACATTATTATTCTATAGGTCACATGTTCAAATCCCCATTTTTGCAATTATTTTTTATCAATTTTTATCCCTCTAATAACCTACAAATGATCTTTCATTTCATCTTTCTTTAACTCTCAACATAATAAGGATGGTTATAAATTATATTTAAGTAAAATTATTATGAAAAGTTTCAATTTTCTTTTAATACAAATATCTCCCCATCACTTCTTCATCCCACCTAAGCCATTTCTTTTTGATTAATTCTAAAAATAATTATAAAAAAATCTCGTTTTCCTCGAGCTTGGAGAAGCACCGGTTCCATCAAGATTCAAAGTCTCGGTTGAGAATTTTATCAAAACGGTGAGCCATTTGTTATACCGACTAACACAACCTGTAAGTCATCTTTCTCTCTCTCCATCTCTTTCACTCTGTTATTGTGTCTTCTCTATGATTTCATTTTCTTGACCGTGGTACCTAATCGAGTGCATAAACACACACACACACATATTGTTTGTTTATACTTAATCTTCATGTTTATTCATTATTTTTTTATAGAATAAAAATGCCTCCATGTCATAAATTTACTTTTACGTTAATTAGGAATATCATGGACTGAATATAAATAAATGATACGCGATAACACAACTTTACATAAGCTCTCTTGAAATTAGGACTTTCCTAGTATAGGACTTTGTCGAAATTCATGATCCATATATTGACATTAGGGGATCCAATTTGAAATATATATTGCATGTGCCGTTTATTTTATAATTGTTTATTTTTTTTATATAAAAGAGAAAAACGAAGCTGCAAATAAATCCAGTGGTTTTGTCACCTTTAAATACGGTTCTAAATAACTTTTGTCCTTAAAATAATTTTTAAAAATTAATTTTTACATTTGGAAATTCTAGGAAAATTAGGATAAATAATAGATAGAATTTCAGGTCTTAGATGTTCTTTCAAAGGGTGGTTTGCTCCCCTTCGCGAGTGGCCCTGTAAGAATCATCGCAATTCGTAGATAAACGCTATTCCTGACTTACAATAATAAAAAAATTTATATCAAACCGAAGAACGGTTTTGAACTTATGACACTTTTAGTCACTGTTTTTTCTGAAATTTGAAAACAGTTTTAATCGATCAACTTCTAAAACACATAACTCGGTCTACCGATATCCAAATTGAGCAAAATCAGGTGTTTTAGACATTTAAATTGAAGGATCTAGATCTTGTTAGTTTTAAGTTTTTACTGAAAATCAACGGAAAGTATAGAAAACTGCGTTATAATATTAAGCAATGAATCTGGACAGAATCTGTGCTGATTCGCACACTGTTTTTAAATAGAACATAACTCGAACACCTGATATCCGTTCATGACAAAATTTAGATGTGTAGATGCACAATTGATAGAGCTATAATTTTTTGTATATTATATTACTTATAAAAGCATGAAACAACTCGATATAGGTTTTGCAATATAACATATAGTTGCTGTCCAGAAATCTGAATTTCTGTTTTAAACGCTGATATTAAAATGATCATAACTAGAGCTTCATAAATCCAAATCGTGCGAATCTTAGTGTTTTAGATAAGTAATCCGAAAGACCTATAATTTTTTAATAATTTTTTTAACCTAAAACCTGATAGAAATTAACTCAAACTGCATTTTAAAAATGTGTGACGGTGTTGAACAGATTCTTTTGCGCGACGATACGAAAACATGTATATCTTCCAAACCGGTAGTCGTATTAAGGCGAGACTGGAACTCACGTGTGCATAACACTTAAGGCTATGCTTTAGTTTATATTTTGACTTCAAATGACTTAATTAACTAGTCGTACATATCACATATTTACAACATTGTTTTTGGACGATACTTGTATATTTATCTTATATCATGTTCTGTGATTGCTTATTTATTTTATCTATATGACTTGTGATTAAACTATTACATGATAGAATTGACTTGATTTTGACACGACTCAATCATGAATAGTTGAACCCAATATGTACACTTGAACCAAATTTACTCGAACCATGAATACAATTGGCATGACTTGCACTTGACATGACTACATGAACTTAATTTTGAAAACTTGATATCATACATCGCTTTTTGTATTCATGGATTTGATCAAGACTTATAACATTAATCATAGACTACTAAACGCGGGGTGTTGGGGTAGTTTAAGTATGAATCCGACGAAATCTCATGAGTCTTATTATTATAAATAACGTTGCTGTGGTACCGGTCTGAAACGGTACAAATAACGTTGCTGTGGTACCGGGCTGAAACGGTATATCATGAATTCACTAATAAAGGCTCATGTTTCTAAACCCCTGGACGATAGCCTGTTGGGTTTGGAATACTTCAATAACAATTGAAGCCCCGTTATTTTGGGCCCGTGATTCCTTGCCCCTGGATGATAGCCTTGGGTTCGAGAATACTCTTGAGATTCGGTTGACATTCATACTTGAACTCAAGTTAATTAAATTTATCATTTTAGAGACCTTTTTAGAACACTTACATTCACTATACCTACATTCCACGGCCATGTTAAATTTGTTTGCCATGCTTACATAGTTGCCATATATATATTACCATACTTGTTCACATATTACGATTTTTGTATTTATATTATATTACATGTCATCCTGCACTCAATCTATATATTACACATCTTTTTGGGACTTACCGAGCGCAAGTTCGCTGACGGGCATTACACCCATGTTTTGTTTCTTGGAATGTTCGTTAGGTGACTTAGGATCAGAGGAGGTGGAATCCACTGCAGATAATTACAACCAGTTCGCACCTGAAGCAGATTATTATTTTTCTTTCCTGCTTTTCTTCTTCAGTAAGCCACATGTTTAGACACTTTCTTTTATGTTCAGATTTCTTGTATCAGTTAAATTCTGTAAAGTTAAGAATGTAAATATATAAAGTGGTTGGATTTTATTTTCACTTGTCTTTTCTTGTCATTGTTATACTGCTTATATTACGTTTAGCGTATTTGTTTTGAGAAATAACCTTCTCTAAATAAATACGTCATGGGCTAGTCACGTGCGTTACCGCTCTTTTGGGAAGCAGTGCATGACATAGTCTGTTCACTTGACATCACTATTCGTCTTGAGTGTGTTCCCACTGTACTTACATCATTACCCTACCACGGCTCAAATAAGTCGTACAAACAGGTAGTGGTTGGGTGCAATCCCGAAGCACTGGGAGGCAGTAGTGGTTAGATAGGATTCGTCTCTCCCGGTATTAGGGGTTGATATCGCGCTTTGTTCGGAAAGCCATTACACAAAGTCCCTGCCCAGGGAAAGCAAGATTTACTGGTAGGTACTCCAGTAGTTTCTCAGGGTGTTTTGGGCTCTACTCCGGCACGACTTATTGCGCTATTAGGAGTCTGATGGTTACCACTCGCTAGGTTCGATATGCGAGTATTTTAGACGAACAGACCGGACTGTATGGAGATTGTTACAGATAGGCTCAGTAGGAGTTCAGATTGTCACGTGCAGCTAGTACCGCTGACAGACTTGTGGTTAAACCCACTGCCAGCGTACTGTTAAGTCTTTAAAGTCCCACACAGAGGGTTTCCCTGCTTCGGGCGAAACGATATAGAGGCCGTGTGGTTTTACGGTAGCGATCACATACGTATACTGGCTATATGGATGATGTTCGGACGGATAATACTAGCGGGTTTTGGTTTAAGCCGGATCCTAGTATTATATTATTAGATTGTTATTCGTATTTTTCGGAATACGAATACGGGTATGTATATACGGTGAGGGAATTTTTGTAATTTTACATGACATCCTTCTAGAAGGGGACACCTCATTATTTGGTTTATCTATTTTTGAGAAATAGATTAATGAGGTGGAAATTGAAGACATACATGGCATGGGGTGAAGCATGGCTCTTAGTATTTGTTTATTTGTTTGGACTCACTATTCAAACATGGTTGATATTTTCTATGTGAAAATAATCCATGCTTGAATGAGTGAAGAGAGATGAGCCATGCTTGACTTGCCATAACTTAGCTCATTTGCATATTCTCATCCTCTCTCCATTTTCCCTCTCCTTCTTCCTCAAGACCCTAACCCTCACATAGTTGTGAACCCTAGGGTCTCATGAGATAAAACACTCCATTAGATACTCTACATCTTCTAGGCTATCTGGTTTAGCGAACTAGGTACCCTAGTTACCTCGGTTTAGAGGTTGGAGCTTAAGATATAGACTCTCGGATGGATCATCTTCGACACGAGGAGGCCGACATTGCAAGCTCGATTCGATCTTCGAGGAGCTAAAGAAGAGGAGGAGAAGAAGAAGACCCGAAGGACTTGTTAACAAGGAGGTATAACACTTTTCATAGTAGTTAGAACCTCCTAGTAGTTTTAGCTAGTTAAGGTTTCTGTAACGATCCTGGAGTTAAAGTCGGTGTTGCATAGTATAAAAATCGTTTTTGTAAATTCCGCCTCCCCACAAGTGCGTGGGGTGTGCGACATCGACTTACAGTGGTATCAGAGCATACTAAATCTTAACTAGCTAGTTAGCAAGTAGTTAGAAATTCGATCAACGAAAAATTGCCCGAAATCAAAATCCAATATATGCTTTGCTGTCGATTTTCAAAATTGCTTACAAATTTATTTCAGTGGCCTTAAAAATAGATGCAGGTATTTATAAGAACACAGGAAAAAATCGAGTTCGTAGTTCCTCAAGACCACCGTGGAACTGCGGCAAAACAGTGTGTTTGGCCGCGGTTCCGCGGCCGAGTCGAGGTCGACTCGCTCCAATTTTCTTCTGTGGGTCTTATTTGTGGAATTGTGATTTTTAGCATATGTGGTTTCTACCCGGATTTGTTTGTGTACTGGTTTGTGCATGGGGTAGACACGGATTTGTTTATCAATCGAAATTCTAAAGTTCATGGCTAATCATGATTTTGTGTTTGTATATATGATGCTAAACGTCTGCTAATCGCTATACGTCGATTAGTGAGGGTTGCACATATCTGTATTGTGATGGTTTGTATATATGAAGTATTGGATCGTCGTGGATGAATAGCCGGGGGATATGAGAAGAGTGTTTTCTTTTTTTTCATTCATGTAAATTTGTAATTGATGTAATATTATTTTTGCGGGGCACATCCGGGTTAAGGTTGTAACCACTGTTGTATTATTTCATTTACTTTTTCTTGTACCTAGGATAGACCTAAGGTGGGGTGCACAAAGTACCGGGTTCTTGAAGTGCCGAGTGGCTTGCTCATTTTATTGAGGGAGTTGCTTCACTTCGGGAATTTGGCGGGTAGTTTGCCACACCCGTAGAGGTCTAGGGTGGGGTTTGGCTATTCATCACGACCGTGGAATCCGTCTTTCGTTTTAGGCTAAAACGAAACACGGAATTCCTAGTATATCCAATATATTCATCTGTGATCTGGAATGTCTATTATTGCGTGAGACAAATGGCTAAATATATATTATATATATAATAAGCGTTGCTTATGTTTTGCACCCGCGCTAGTCCTGCCCCCGCTCTGCTGTTAGTTAAGTAACCTAACGATGCATGACGGGGCTCCATGGCGAATGCGGATGGCATAAGCGTACGTTGTATTTTCGTGTCTTTCTGCAATGATAGGGTTAAATGATGGGACCGCATTAATATTGATTAATGCAAAGAAAACAAACCAAAATTTAAATCGTTGGAACAATTTCAAAACCACTCGGTTTTCTTGAAAAGCAACTTTTAAATGCGGAGCCTAAACCATTCCTTTTAAGAAAAGCTATCAAGGTTCTTTCGACTAAATCAAGTTCATTACGTTCACGGTTTCACCAAAACCAGCCGTAGCCCTCCATCATTTCAGATGGGTATTCAGTAGTATTCAAGCTATGTATTTTGACCTTCGCCAAGGAATAGTGATTGGTAGCTGCTGGGTATTCATCTGTAGCATAGATAGATGCGTTGATTTGGGACAGTCATACAGCTATTTTGGCCTTCGTCAAGGGTTTGTTCGGATGGGTTCAAATTAACCTGGACAATGATGGGTAGAACTTGACTTGCGACTTATAATATGTTGGCCTTCGTCAAGGTTATAAGAGCTTGGGGCAAAAATCCACATCGGGAGTTTCTAAGGAAAATGAAACCTGCTAGTGTTGCATATCATTTGGAGTGTGATGATTTTGGTAGGATGCCTTCAAAGTTGTCACGCGATGATATTTGGATCCCGATCCTACTGTGAGTATCCGCTACTCCTCGGGAGATTTTTTCACTAAACAATCAATACTATAAACCAAGTAGGTGCTTAGAACGGTGTTAGCGGGGCTACGCCTCCAGGGAAAAGATATTATGTAATTAAGGAATTTCGCGAAAGCGTTGGAAAACCTCCCTCGAAGTACCAACACTAGCCCGACTGAAAGGTTAAGTAAGAATTGTAGGGTGAAATTGATCCTAACTAATTCTTCTTTATAGTTTGAAGGAGGATTCGAGAAATAGTGGGAGCCATCCTGTTTAGATAAACTTGCAAGAGCATCATGCTGAGTGTTTCTTCTCTCTCTCTCTTGACTGCAGCGACAAAAATGACTGAGCTTAAGTTACTGCTAGATAAAAACAAATTGACCGGGCCAAACTATAAAGATTGGCTAAGAAATATCTAGATGGCCATTACCTATGACAAGCTGGGATACTTCCTAACTATCAAAGCCCCCGCAATCCCAGGTCCAGATTCCACCGTCGCAGATGTTGAAATTCGTAAGACATGGGAAATAAACAGTGCGAGAGCCAAGTGCCTCTTGTTGGCTTCAATGGATAATGAACACCAGAGGCGGCACGAGAAGATGGACTTAGCTTTCATCTTCCTCTATATCAAAGATTTATATAGAGAGCAATCTCGTATCGCAAGATATAAGACCTCGAAGAAATTGTTTCAAGCGAGGTTGGCTGTCGGGTCATCTGTAGGGGACCATGTCCTTAAGATAATCAGCTTGATTGAAAAGCTCGCGGACCTTGAGACCACGTTGGAGAACGAGTTATATACTGACTTGATTCTACAGTCCCTCGCTTCTACTTACGCCCAGTTTATCTTGAATTTCAACATTCAAGCGAAGAAAGTTTCACTTCCAGAACTCCTCAACATGTTGAGGAGCGCTGAGAGCACCCTGTAGAAATCCAGGAAGACACCCACTTTGCTTATTGGGGGATCTTTCTCTTCTAGATCCAAGGTGAAAACTAAGGGGAAGAAGAAGAAGGTCCCCACCAAGCTGAAAGGCGGTGTCAGTAAGGTAAAGGGAAAGGGCAAGGCAAAAGTTTCGGGGCCGACAATAGGGAAGGAGGAATATTTCTATTGTCACAGGAAAGTCCATTAGAAGAAGGATTGCAGGGCTTGAAAAGCCAGTAACTAGGATTCGAAACACGTTGTGGCTTCGGCTTCAGGTGTGTTTATGATTAAAAACTGTCTGTCAATTAACTCTACTTTCTGGGTACTAGATACCGGATCAGGATCTCATATTTGTAATTCATTGCAGGCACTGAGAAACCGTAGAGTTATCAAGGCAGGTGATATGACTCTCAGGGTTGCTAACGGAATGAGCGTGGATACTGTATCCGTAGGGGAATATCACCTAGGATTGACAAGTGAGCAAATTTTGATTTTGCGTAACTGTTTGTGTCTACCTAGTTTGACATGTAATATCATCTCTATATCTTTACTATTTAAATAAGGTTATGATTTTACATTTGTAAGTGATGTCGTCCACATCCACCTTAATCATGGTTTGATTGGGTCAGGTACACTGGATATCGGTATATACGTATTAAATCAAGCTCAGATTTTCAACGTCCAGAGCACACTTAAAAGAAAGTCTCCAGAATTAAATCAGGCTTTCTTATGGCATTGTAGAATAGGTCACATCAATGAAACACGGTTGACGAAGTTACATAAAGAGGGATAGGTAGATCCGTTTGAATATCAGTCTTATACAACTTGTTAATCATGTCTCAAAGGAAAGATGATAAAGACTCCGTTCACTGGACACGGGGTAAGAGCGAGCGAGCTCTTGGGACTCATACACAGCGACGTATGTGGTCTAATGTCTACACATGCAAGAAATGGTTATTCCTACTTCATTACTTTTACGGATGATTTCTCAAGGTATGGACATGTATTCTTGATGAAACATAAATCCGAGGCCTTTGAGAAATTCCAGGAGTATAAGAATGAAGTGGAAAAACAAACAGACAAAAGTATCAAGACAGTTAGATCTGATCAGATGGTGAATACTTAAGTGCTGAGTTCCTGGGTTATTTAAAAGAGAATGGAATTCTCTCTTAGTTTACTCCTCCATACACACCTCAACACAACGGTGTATCGGAAAGGCGGAAACGAACCTTATTGGATATAGTACGTTCCATGATGAGTAACGCTGAGTTACCGCGATCCTTCTGGGGTTATGCACTAGAATCAGCTGCATAGATTTTGAACAAGATTCCTACTAAGTCGGTGCCTACCACACCATATCAGATGTGGAGTAGGAAGAAACCCTTGTTTCCCTTCGAACACAGAGACGGAACCGCGTAGGTTCATCTTACCTGAATTTGGGGGCAGATGGTAATTGGTGCTATCCGTCCACCTCTCCGAAGATGCCAAGTTGATTTATGGCAACATGTATCGAAGGTTTAGACGGATGCGGCCAATGTAGCAGACTTCGTCAGATTCCCTCTCGTTGAGGGGTTTTTGATTGTGGGGACGCTCTTCCCTGCAGGCGCAAGCCCCTGCAGTTAATTACGCTACCGCATCGCGGTAACCACTTTCTCCTTCTCCAGATGGTCACTTCGTGTCGTGTACATTTGTTTTGTTTTTGGTTGCCCGTGGATTGTATATGGAGACTAATTTATGTTGTCGCCCGTAGGGCGTGGATTAGTCCAAATCCGTATCTTCTTAGATTTGGTTTTGGGGTTGGGTTTAAGGATACGTTAGTCTCATTTGAGACTAAGATCAACTTAAACGTTTGTTAAGGATACGTTAATCTAATTTTTAGACTAAGATCAACTTAACGGGATCATTTAGATCCAATAAGAGAGCATTTGGGCTCTATTGTTTAGTTTAGGGACATTGCGGTCGATTAGTTTAAGGACATTATGGTCCAAGGTTAAGGACATCATAGTCCATGGGCTTAAGGACCCCACAGTCCGAGGTTAAGAACATCATAGTCCGTGGGTTTAAGGACCCCATAGTCCGAGGTTAAGGACATCATAGTCCGTGGGTTTAAGGACCCCACAGTCCGAGGTTAAGGACATCATAGTCCGTGGATTTAAGGACCCCACAGTCCATAGAATGTCTGGTTGTCAGGACCCGTCACCTCTCTGAAGACGTTGAAGAATTACAACGACAAATATCAAAGGAGTGAAGAGATGTACCCTTAAACCAGTATTGGTTGGGGATCTGTAATTGGATTGATTTAAGGATCGTTAATCTCGTTTGAGACTAAGATCAACTTAAATGTTTTTTAAGGATACGTTATTCTAAATTTTAGACTAAGATCTACTTAACACGATCATTTAGATCCAACAAAAGAGCATTTGGGCTCTATTGTTTAGTTTAGGGACATTGCGATCCAAGTTCAAATGCAAGCATGGGTTTGGAAATGCACCAGATAGTTATTGGCCATTAGGACCCATCACCTCTCTGAAGACGTTGAAGAATTACAACGACATGTATCAGAGGTGTGAAGGGATGTACCCTCGAACCAAAGTTGGTTGAAAGGCTCTAGGTTTTGCTTTGAATGTCATATGAGATGACCAATTTTAGAAGACAAGAGTGTATTTGAGGTTCAGTCAAAAGGGGGTACTGCCTCTTTAACCAATTTGGGCTAAGACTATTTTGCATATAGTGTTAAACACTAGCACATATCTGGCAGTCACGTGTTCCCACGTGATGCATTTAAATTAGTGTTAAACACTAGAGATGAAATGCTTAAAATAGTGTTAAACACTAAAAGTGAAGTGCTCACGTGGGGTCACGTGAGGTGCCTTAGGATTGGGTCAAGCCTCCCATTATTTTATTCTCAGAATAAGTGTTAAACACTTTTAGTCTTCAAGGCCATCACGTGTAGGCACGTGATGGGCATCCATGCACTGGATATTAAAAGGATTTGCAAAGGGTCACGTGGGGACACATGAGGGCGCCCATGCATTGGATTTTAATCCTTCAGTTCTTTCCAACTTCTCTTTTTTTAAAAGGTGTTTGTCAGGGGTCACGTGGGGACACGTGAGGGCGCCCAAAGTCTTTTCTGCCTTTGCTTTGTTCTTTCTTTCTGAGGAATTTATCTAAGGGTCACGTGGGAACACGTGACCCTATCTCATTCATTCTTTTTTGACCATTGAAGGGAGAGTCACGTGTTGCCACGTGATCAGGTTGAATACTGACTTCTTTTACGTGCATGAAAAGTCTGAGTCCCTTGTTTAAGAATTAAATTCTCATGTAGAGTTAAACCCTAATTTATTTAGAGGAATTAAATTCCTATGTCTTTGGAAGAATTAAATTCTTTTATAGGGTTAAACCCTAATTTTATTGGAGGAATTAAATTCCTATGTGTTTTGTGGGAGAATATAATTCTCTGAACTTAGGTCTTCTCTTAGGTTTTAGATCTGCATAGCAGAATCTCCCCGATAAGAATTAAATTCTCAACTTATGGGGAGATCTGCTTCTGCAGACCTTCAACCAAAAGAAGAACTAAGTTCTTATTCAGAAGAGTTAAACTTTTAATTTGAGAATTAAATTCTCTTTTTCTTTTGTGGGAGCTTATAGGATGATCTCTCACCTAGAATTTCTTTCTTTTCTCAAGAGACCTTCTTTTTGTAGGGTGTTTTTCGTCACCCCATTGAGATGGGAATACGCGCGCGCTTGTCAGGCGCATTACAGATTCCCCCTGCCTAGGGTAGGCCAGGGTTTATTGATCGTGGGGATCCGAATCTCCGGCAGCCGCGGACTAAGCTACCGTTAATTACCCCTCGCCTTTGGAGCGAGAGAACCTCCGATTGACGGGTTAAACTGGTCATGCGAACTCAATGTGCAGTGTACGTGTGTTGTGTTTTGAAATGGGGTTTTGGATATATCGGGAGCCACGGAGAGTTTTTACGGGGGTCCCGCTACCCGGATAGCGGGCTGGGGGTCAAGGGGGCGAGCAGCCCCCTTGCGGGGTGCGGGGCAGCGTCCCGTTAGAAATTTTTTTCTAACAGGGACAGTGTCGTAGTGTATGTGTGTGTGCACATATGTATGCATATGTGAATCTATCTATCTATATATATATATGTATGTATGAATGTATATATGTATATATATATATATATATATATATATATATATATATATATATATATATATAAAAGAAAGAGGGGGGAAAGGCATCCAAAGGATGCGTGGGGCCAGCGCCTTGGACGCTGTGCGCCCAGGTGCTGTGCGCTCAGGCGCTAGCATGCCACGTGTCAACACGTGGGCGTTCTGCGCTTGAGTGCAGGGCGCAGTAGCGCAAGCGCGCCACGTGTCGGCACGTGGGCGACTTGCGCTTGAGCGCTGGGCGCTTGAGCGCAAGTGCGCCACGTGTCGGCACGGGGGCGACTTGCGCCAGAGCGCTGTGCGCTTGAGCGCAAACGCGCCACGTGTCGGCACTGGGGCGACTTGCGCTCGAGCGCTTGCGCTTGAGCGCAAGCGTGCCACGTGTCGGCACATGGGCGACTTGCGCTCAAGCGCAGGGCGCTGTTGTGCAAGCGAGCCACGTGTCGGCACGTGGGCGCTCTGCGCTTGAACGCCGGCGAGGAAAAGAGGCTTTTTAGCCTAAAAAGATTCTCGGAAGAGAAATCAGAGTGGAGTTGGACTCCTAGGTGTGTTTTTGGGGTTAATGGAAGGGGTTCTTCTTCTTCCTCCTCTGTTAGCTGGATCTTGAAGATCAAGAGATGTGAGATCTCAAAATCTCTCGTTTTTGGGATCTAAAGACATATCCAAGTTCCTCTTTGTGGGTTTGGTGGTGAAAAATTATCTTATTTTTGAAAAGGAAGAGTAAAACTCTTGATTTAATTCAAAAGAAAGAAGAAGGTTTGAGACCTTCAGAAAAAGGAAAGAAATACAAACCCTAGGTTTTTGAGAGAATGAAAAAGTTCTTTTTTATTCATCATCATGTTGCCTTATATAGGCTTACATATTTACATATAGCCCCTTGGGCTTTACAAAAATGGCATTTTAGCCATCCCATGGCTCATGTGTCATTTCATTTTTGCACATAAGCCATGGGCTTACAAAATATTGGCTTTATGCCCATTTTGTCTACATTCATGCATAAACAATTACATAAAAATTATTTATGACATGATTTCGTTGTTGGCATGGGGAAGCTGGCCGCGGGCTCGACTTGGGCATGGGCCCACTTGACCTGGGCTTGGGCCCACCTCGCTTGGGGGTTGACCTTGACTTTGACTCGGTCAACCGGGGTGTAAATTTTTTCCCCAACAAATTGCCCCCCATCAATAAATGCACACCGCACATGTGGGTCGTGTGCATGAAATTGATGGATCTTCTTTCACGTGGAGGCGACTTACTTTGGTTCCCACTTTTTGGGATGCACTGCCCTTTTTACGACGTGGACGGTCGACGCTTGACGCGTCTCCGAGACAGAGTGTCCGTGGTAGACGTTTCCCTAGCCCGGAGCGATCCGGTTCCTGCTTTGTAGGAAGCCTGCACTGCCCTTTTTGCGACATGGACGGTCGACGCTTGACGCGTCTCCGAGACAGAGTGTCCATGGTAGACGTTTCCCTGACCCGGAGTGATTTGGTTCCCGATTTGTGGGGAGCCTGCACTGCCCGTTTTGCGACATGGACGATCGACGCTCTGATCCGGAGCGATTTGGTAGACGTGTCCCCGGCACGGAGTGTCGCTGGTCGACGTTTCCCTGAGGCGGAGTGTCGTTGTTGGACGTTTCCCTGATATGGAGTGTCTGTGTTGGACGTTTCCCCGATGCAGAGTGTCGCTTGCTGACGTGTCCCCGGCATGGAGTGTCTGCTTGACGTTTCCCTGGCACGGAGTGTCGCTGATCGACTTTTCCCCGGCGAGGAGTGTCGGTTGTTGACTTTTCCCGGCGCGGAGTGTCTCTGATCGACTTTTCCCCGGCGCGGAGTGTCGGTGGTTGACTTTTCCCCGGCACAGAGTGTCGCTGATCGACTTTTCCCCGGCGCGGAGTGTCGCTGTTGGACGTTTCCCTGATGCGGAGTGTCTGTGTTGGACGTTTCCCCGATGCAGAGTGTCGCTGATCGACTTTTCCCCGGCGCGGAGTGTCGGTGGTTGACTTTTCCCCGGCACGGAGTGTCACTGATCGACTTTTCCCCGGCGCGGAGTGTCGCTGGTTGACTTTTTCCCAGCGCGGAGTGTCGCTGGTGGACTTTTCCCCGGCGCGGAGTGTCGCTGGTCGACTTTTCCCCGGCACGGAGTGTCGCTGATCGACTTTTCCCCGGCACGGAGTGTCGCTGATCGACTTTTCCCCGGCGCGGCGTGTCGCTGTTGGACGTTTCCCTGATGCGGAGTGTCTGTGTTGGACGTTTCCCCGATGCGGAGTGTCGCTGGTTTGACGTTTCCCCGATGCGGAGTGTCGCTGGTTGACGTTTCCCCGAGACGGAGTGTCTGTTGTAGGACGTTTCCCCGAGACGGGGTGTCTGTTATTGGACGTTTCCCCGGTACGGAGTGTCTGTTGTCGACTTTTCCCCGGCGCGGAGTGTCGCTGGTTTGACGCAGAGGTCGATGTTGGAATTGGTTGGTTTGATTTGTTTGATTTGAGTTGACATCAGCATCGCTACACTGGAATATGGTACCAGGAGCGAACCATCATCCGTCTTTGAGAGGATTTGGGAATTGGGGTTTTTGTTTGGCATCTGCATTGCTGCACTGGAATAATGCCAAGAGCAACTCATCATTTGCCCCGGGAGGATTTGGGAATTGGTTTTTTTTTGTTTGGCATCTGCATTGCTGCACTGGAATAATGCCAGGAGCAACTCATCATTTGCCCCGAGAGGATTTGGAAATTGGTGGCTCAGGAGACAGGTTTTAGGTCCCTATCACCTAAGACTTTTCAATTTTATAGGCCGTAAGGGTCCCATAAAAGCATTTTCTCCCTACGAGTCGAAAGGATCTCATAGGTGTATTTTCTCCTTAGGAGTCGTGGGGACTCCTAAGGGTATTGCTCCTTTGTGAGTTGTAAGGATCTCACGCGGGAATTTTCTCCTCACAAAGTCGAGAGGACTTTGCGAGTGCATTTCATCTCTTTTTTATGAGTGTGCACCCTTTCGGGTTTTCACAAACTCGCCGGCAGTCCTGCTGTTTTTACTCACGGAGCCCTTTCGGGTTTTCATCCGTGCCCATTTTGCTTGTGGACATACCATTTTTTTTAGGGATCGGGATTGTTTTACGCCCGTGGATTGTATACGGCTTTGCAGGATGTATGATCCAGACCGTAGGGCCATAAAAATTTCAGGACTTTGTTGGCGTCTGCATCGCTGCACTGGAATGTGGTACCAGGAGCGACTCATCATTCGCCGTTGGGGTATAGGATTTGGAGTTTGGTTGGCGTCTGCATCGCTGCACTGGAATATGGTACCAGGAGC
The DNA here is from genome assembly GCA_030015575.1 of Agapanthus africanus. NCBI lineage: Eukaryota > Viridiplantae > Streptophyta > Magnoliopsida > Asparagales > Amaryllidaceae > Agapanthus > Agapanthus africanus. The sequence continues at coordinate 308,710,161 of CM057342.1, forward strand.
GACTTATCATTCGCCACTTAGGGGTTGGGGAGCGATGTCTTAGGAGACAGGTTTAGATCCCTGTCACCTAAGACTTTTCAATTTTATGGGCCGTGAGGGTCCCATAAAAGCATTTTCTCCCTACGAGTCGTAAGGATCTCGCAGGTGTATGTTCTCCTTAGGAGTCGTGAGGACTCCCAAGTGTGTTTTTCCTTCGTGAGTCGTAAGGATCCTACGAAGGTTTGTTCTCCTCATGTATCGTGAGGACATATGAGTGGATTTCTCTCGTTCCCAGTTTAATGACTTAGAGGTCGACTGTTTCCAGTTTAACGACTTAGATGTCATTTGTTTCCAGTTTAACGACGTAGTGGTCATCTGTTTCCAGTTTAAAGACTTAGAGGTCTGCTGTTTCCAGTTTAACGACTTAGAGGTCATCTGTTTCCAGTTTAATGACGTAGAGGTCATCTGTTTCCAGTTTAACGACTTAGAGGTCTACTGTTTTCCAGTTTAACGACTTAGAGGTCATCTGTTTCCAGTTTAACGATGTGGTGGTCATCTGTTTCCAGTTTAACGATGTGGTGGTCATCTGTTTCCAGTTTAACGACTTAGAGGTCTATTGGATTGATTTGGAATTTCGGGATAGGGGCCGGCATCAGCGTTGTTAACACTGAAGCACATGTGCCAGGACACATGAGTGGGTCTTCCCAATGAAGCACAATTCCAAAGGCGGAGACCAGCCGCGTAACTGGTGGTTGCGGTGGGGCATGTGTATGCTGAGGATTATTTGAGCCCGTGGATTGTATACGGCAGTCAATTTAGGGACTAGCCGTAGGGCCGAAAGAATTTTGGGAAATTGGATTTTTGTTTGGCGTCTGCATTGCTGCACTGGAATAATGCCAGGAGCAACTCATCATCCGCCCTTGTTTTTTTTTTTTTTTGCTTTTTTTTTGTTTTACCGCGATCGCTCTATCATTTCAGCTTTTCTTATCGCGAAGGTCGCGATTGCCCTATCCTTTCGGCTTTTATTCGCGGTTGCCCAATCATTTCGGCTTTATTTTCATCTTTATTTTACTCGCTGATTTTTATTGGGAGTTGCCCCATCATTTCGGCTTTTATCTTTCTTTTATTTACACTTTTTTTTTACATTTTTTTTACATTCCCAGTTTAACGACTTAGAGGTCGATTGTTCCCAGAGAAAGGCGGGTGTTTGAGAGAATAAGGTCCCTGAAGGACTTCGGTCCCCGTGTGTATGAAATTGGCAGTCGCAGCTTGATTGTTTGTTAACACGCCAGGGGACAATTATATTTCTCTCGCCTTGTATTGTTTCTCGACCCAATCCTTGAAGATGCAATAGTATTCAATAGTGTGCCCCAGCATTCGGTGGTATGGGCAAAAGTTGGGATGATCAGTCTTGTTTGCTTCACTTAGCCTTTTCGGTTCTGATAGCCGCAGGCCATTCTTCAGAGCATCTTTAAAAATTTTGTGGACCTTGTCCCTTCGGAATGAGTAGACCTTATTTCTTCTTTCCTCCAAAGTTGGCTCTCGAGACTGGTCGATTTTTGCTCCGCCCGTTCTTTGCTTATTTGGAGAATCGGTGATGTTAGAACTTCCGCCTTTTCGGTTGTTGTCCCTCAAAGGTTTCGGTCTGTTTGTGAACTGAAGATCCTGAGCGGACTCGGGCTTTGAACGTTCCAACGTTTGGACCTTTTTGGTCATCTCTTGTAATGTTTTGAGACCCGCGGTACATAGAAACGGGGCCATCCAGTTATTGAGATTTCTAACAAGGAGACTGACAGATTGGTCCTGCTCTATCGGCGGTTCACATTTGATGGAGAGATTACGCCATCGGGTTATAAAATCCGTGCTGCTTTCGTCGCTCTTGGGCTTGGTCCTTACGAGCTCGGCAATGGTAATCTTATCGCTGACGCTCATGAACCTCTGCCGAAACAGAGACTCCATTTGGACAAAAGTAGTAACGGAGCCATCCGGTATGCTCGCGTACCAGTCGAAAGCAACATCGGTCAAGCTATTAACGAACTGGCGGAAGAGAAGCGAATCATTGCCCCCAGTATTCCCGCATGAGGCTTTGAAGTGGGCGATGTGCTGATTCGCATTTCCCGTCCCATCGAATCTTCCGAATTTAGGGATGACATAGCCGCTAGGAAATTCTACTAGATCATACTGAGCAGGATATGGTCTCCCACTACTGCCGATATCTTTTTGCGCTTTGGCTTCGGCCACCAATGTTTTGACTTTGCTGGCAACCAAATCCATGATTTGATCTTGAGTTAGCGGGCTACTGTCATCGGTAGCCAAGACATTTCCCGAGATAGGATGCGACTGATTTTCATGCGGTCCGCCCACTTTTGAATTTGAGGGAACGGGTGTCGGCTGTTTTGGGACACCGTTTCCCGGTTCATGAGAGCCCTGTGCCTGATTGGGCGGCTGAGAGGCAAGTTGGGCCGTGAGCTGTAGGACGACATTTGTCAAGTCGTCAATTTTTGAGTAGAGCTTGGCCATCTCCTTGTCTTTGTTTCTGAGCTGCTTTCGGAGCTCTTGAAGCAGCTCTTGCTCCGCAGTCCTGGGGCGGAAAGTCGGCTCTTCTTCGCTTTCCGAGCCTGACTCCTCATGGACCGAAGGGTCTTTCTGCCTATCATCCTCATCGAGAGGGTCTTCATCACCCAGCAGAGGCGGCTGTTCTTGGGAAGCGGCCACCATATTCAAGCCAGATTGGATTTGAGATGTAGTGGCCCCATTCTTGCTCTTGCTGCGCGTGCCCACCATGTAGACAGTGTGGACCTCATATCCAGTCGTCTCTTTCTCATTGGCGGGGAGCTTAGAGAAAGCACCCGATCGAGCAGTTTTTGAGGGTACCGTTGGAGCTTGCTCGAAAAGCCTTGCAGCTTTGTTGGTGTCGATGGCCTTGCCCCCAGCTGGGGCCATGGAGAGTCGTTCGGAAACGGACTTGCGCTTGGGCTGAGGTGCCCTCACGACCACCACATTTGGCCTTTTGCCTTTCGAGACCCGTTTGTCTGCCACCGGGGCTTGAGGAGCTGGGATGGCGCCAACTGGCATGAACATGATAGAGCCGAATGGTAGTAGCGGCTCCTCCCATTGTCGCCCGAGACTGGCCGGAAGGACCGTCCTAGAGTCTATCCTCATCGTGTAGGAGACGGGAGCTGAGTTCATCATCGAAGACATCGTCGGAAGGTGATTGCTTGAAAATCTGCATGAAAAAGCATTATTTTAGTATAAATACAGGTATGTATATTGATTGAGTTCGCATGAACGCTTAACCCGAAATATGGGAGGAGAGACAGGTCCCACCGGGCGTGCCAGAATCTGTATGGTGTTTTTCATCACCCCATTGAGATGGGAATACGCGCGCGCTTGTCAGGCGCATTACAGATTCCCCCTGCCTAGGGTAGGCCAGGGTTTATTGATCGTGGGGATCCGAATCTCCGGCAGCCGCGGACTAAGCTACCGTTAATTACCCCTCGCCTTTGGAGCGAGAGAACCTCCGATTGACGGGTTAAACTGGTCATGCGAACTCAATGTGCAGTGTACGTGTGTTGTGTTTTGAAATGGGGTTTTGGATATATCGGGAGCCACGCAGAGTTTTTACAGGGGTCCCGCTACCTGGATAGTGGGCTAGGGGTCAAGGGGGCTAGCAGCCCCTTTGCGGGGTGCGGGGCAGCGCCCCGTTAGAAATTTTTTTCTAACAGGGACAGTGTCGTGGTGTATGTGTGTGTGCACATATGTATGCATATGTGTATATATCTATATATATATATATATGTATGTATGTATGTATGTATGTATGTATGTGTATATATATATAAAAGAAAGAGGGGGAAAAGGCATCCAAAGGATGCGTGGGGCCAGCGCCTTGGGCGCTGTGCGCCCAGGTGCTGTGCGTTCAGGTGCTAGCATGCCACGTGTCGGCACGTGGGCGCTCTGCGCTTGAGTACATGGCGCAGTAACGCAAGCGCGCCACGTGTCGGCACGTGGGCGACTTGTGCTTGAGCGCTGGGCGCTTGAGCGCAAGTGCGCCACGTGTCAGCACGGGGGCGACTTGCGCCAGAGCGCTGTGCGCTTGAGCGCAAACGCGCCACGTGTCGGCACTGGGGCGACTTGCGCTCGAGCGCAAGCACGCCACATGTCGGCACTGGGGCGACTTGCGCTCGAGCGCTTGCGCTCGAGCGCTTGCGCTTGAGCGCAAGCGCGCCACGTGTCGGCACGTGGGTGCTTTGCGCTCGAGCGCAGGGCGCTGTTGTGCAAGCGCACCATGTGTCGGCACGTGGACGCTTTGCGCTTGAGCGCTGAGTGCTTGAGCGCAAGCGCGCCACGTGTCGGCACGTGGGCGCTCTGCGCTTGAACGCCGACGAGGAAAAGAGGCATTTTAGCCTAAAAAGATTCTCGGAAGAGAAATCAGAGTGGAGTTGGACTCCTAGGTGTGTTTTTGGGGTTAATGGAAGGGGTTCTTCTTCTTCCTCCTCTGTTAGCTGGATCTTGAAGATCAAGAGATGTGAGATCTCAAAATCTCTCGTTTTTGGGATCTAAAGACATATCCAAGTTCCCCTTTGTGGGTTTGGTGGTGAAAAACTATCTTGTTTTTGAAAAGGAAGAGTAAAACTCTTGATTTAATTCAAAAGAAAGAAGAAGGTTTGAGACCTTCAGAAAAAGGAAAGAAATACAAACCCTAGGTTTTTGAGAGAATGAAAAAGTTCTTTTTTATTCATCATCATGTTACCTTATATAGGCTTACATATTTACATATAGCCCCTTGGGCTTTACAAAAATGGCATTTTAGCCATCCCATGGCTCATGTGTCATTTCATTTTTGCACATAAGCCATGGGCTTACAAAATATTGGCTTTATGCCCATTTTGTCTACATTCATGCATAAACAATTACATAAAAATTATTTATGACATGATTTCGTTGTTGGCATGGGGAGGCTGGCCGTGGGCTCGACTTGGGCATGGGCCCGCTTGACCTGGGCTTGGGCCCACCTAGCTTGGGGGTTGACCTTGTGTCACGCCCCGCTTCCCAGAGTACGCTAGATTGGGCACGTGACATAGCCAACCATGCTACCTGTGGGTAGGAAGTATCCATCCACAGTCACATTACGGCTGTAGAGATATCAAGAACAAGATAAAACTATCTACAAACATGTCCATAATCCAGAATGACAAGAGTCAATGATAAATAAATGCGGAAGCAAATGATCCAATACAATATCTGAAAGGTATGTCCCATAATGCGGGCTCACATCAGAAAGTAAATGCAGGAAATAAAACTAACCACTACAGAACTCACAACTCAGCCTGCTGGCTGAAGTACTCCTGCTCGAACTGCAACAGTGGTACAGGATCTGGGCCATGCAAAACCCAGACGTCAGCGCGTCATGTCAACCAGTAATATAATATGAACAGTGTAACAGGCAATGCAAAATAAAACATGACTAAAGCAATAATGTGAAACAAGCAGTACAGGGTAATGTGCAGTGGGTAACTAAACTGTTCTATCAGGTTTTCTAGTCTAGAGTCTTTGAAATCAATTGATGAATCGTCGATGTAACTCAATAGTATCCCGTACATACCCGGGACCACGGCCACAATATTCTCGGCTGCAGCCGAGACATGCCGCTAGGCACAAAACAGGAATGTGTACACTCGATAGTATCCCGTACATACCCGGGACCACGGCCACAATATTCTCGGTTGAAACCGAGACATGCCGCTAGGCACAAAACAGGAATGTGTACACTCAGGACAGGTAGTGAACTGTCGAATTACAAGTCAGGTTCCACCTTTGATTTCCCCATACCCCCAAATTATATGTGCAAGTCAAGTCAGGTATTCAGTAATCAAGAACTAATGCCAACACAGGATCAGGTAAAAGCAGGTTTGTCTGGATAGACAACATGAACGGTCCATGAGGACTACATGTCAGGTTTGTTGGCATTAGACACGAGATCAGGTAACAGGTCGGGTCATGGTACATCAGGTCAAGTCAACAGTATACGGTACCATGTCAGGTGTATCAATATATACCATGTGTGACAATGTCAAGTCCAGATGTAACAATATCGTGGGTGTACTCATAAACAGATATATAATCGAACAGGGTAGTTAACAACATGAAATAAGCAATGGATTAAATAATAAGTATGTTTCATTTAATCACAAGAGTGCAGTAATACAATGCAGCCGTTTAATTATGTTAACAGGTTTAAGCACCCTTAGCGGTGCAATAGTTTAGGTATTGGTGCAATACAGTTATATCAAGCCTTTGAATACGAATGTCCGAATAGAACTACATGGGTAAGTGCTACCATCTATTAAACAGTAAAATGTGATTAACAGGTAAACTTGGTTATTAGGGTTAAATTGGCAAACTGTAAATTTTATGTTAACTGTAAAATGATATAATGCCATATTGCAACCAAATGAGAAACGACTATACCAAGTTAAGTTTTACAGGTTTAATGTGTCAAAACATATATAAATATATCGTATAGCATGTAGCAAGGGATACTTGCCTCGAAGGGTCGCGAACCGGGAAAAACGGAACGTAACGTCGGCGGGGAAACACGCAACGAACGCATGGTTCATGGATTGAACCCAAACAACGAACCAAGGGACCTCACGGGTCAGAGTACTCCGCTGGATCGTCGGGACACGTCGCCGGCACGGCCGGATTCCGGCGAACACAAAAACAGTAAATAGGGTTTCGAATGGGTGTAGATCTTGGAAAGAAGGAAATGACCAGAGAAGAAGAAGATGGGGGAATACTTACTGGTCCAGAGGGCACTAGCGACGACGGTGAGATCGACGGCGGCGAGGACGGCGTCTCCGGCGATCTGCAGAAACTTCCAGCAACTGTTTTCAATTCTGGAAAAAGAAGAGAGGAAGGGAAAGGTGGAGAGACACCTACATGGTGTCTAGAGGTGGTTGGGGTTCGTCGGCGACGGCCAGGGGCGACGCAGGGGGTCGCAGTGACGTCTCAGGGGACTGCAGGGAAGCCTGCCGGTGGCCGCTGTCGTGCAGGGTGCGCGGGGAAAAGACAGGGTTGAGGTTGAGAGGAGGAGGCGGAGGCGAGGGTGACGTTGACGTTGGCGCCGGCGTCGGGGCTGCGGCGGCGACGGTGAAGGCGGCTAAGGTTGAGGCTCGATGGGTTCTGCTCGTCTCTCGCATTCTGGAAAATATTGTAGGGAAAAAATATATATAAGGGAGAGAGAGAAAGAGAGTTAGAGAGATAGAGATAGAGAAAGATAGAGAGAGAGAGAGGAAGAGAGATAGGGAAAGTGGGGCCCAGGGGTAATACGCCCTCGTGATTGGCCAAAGGAAGTGGTTAATGGTTAAAGAAAAAATATATTAAAGATTTAAAAGATTCAATCAGTAAAGATTGTATGTTAAAGAAATATTATATGGTTTTAAATATTATATTAATTTTGGATTTTGGCGCTAAATGAAACATTTCCAAATCGCGTCCGGGTTGGGTCTAAAAATTCGAAATTTAAATAATAGGATTTTAAGCGGGTTCCAAATTTTAAAATGAGGTGTTTTATGATTAAAAAGCATACCCCCAAGTCGGACACCTGTACGCGCGCGTAGCCGTCCAAACTCGCCCGTTTCACCGAACGGGACGAGAACTCGATGCACGGACGCTACCACGAGGCTAGGGGTGTCGAGTAGACCAAGATAGATATTTTTAATTTCATTTTAGATGCTAAAATTTGTTATATGTAGAAATGACCTTTCCAGATAAAATTTTACAGTAAGTGACAAACAGGCAAGCTAAATTAAATGAGTACTATCTAATGCTCAACCGGTAACAGAAAATAGTAGTATTGGGCTCGGGTGTTACATTATACCCAACTACAAAAAGAATTTCGTCTTCGAAATTCCAAGAATACAAGATAGAAAACTACAGAAAAAGGTGAGGAAACTTCTGCCGGATCTCATCTTCTCGTTCCCAAGTGGACTCTCTATGCGATCGATTACCCCAAGAAACAAGCACAAGGGGGATAACCTTGTTCTTGAGAACCTTTTCCCTTCGATCCACGATTTCAACCGGTCACTCTTCAAAAGTCAAATCTTCCCGTACTGTTAACTCCGAATGATCCAAAACGTGTGTTTCATCTCGAACATACCTTCGTAGTTGAGATACGTGAAACACATCGTGCACACCTGCCAAGGACTGTGGTAACGCCAAACGGTACGCTACCTCTCCAACACGCTCCAAGATCTCAAAGGGTCCAACAAATCGAGGACTAAACTTTCCTCGACTCCCAAAACGAATCACCCATCTAGTCGGTAATATCTTCAAGAATACCATATCACCCACGGCGAACTCTAGAGGTCTTCTTGACGTGTCAGCCCAACTCTTCTGTCGGTCTTGTGCTGCCTTCATATGCTTTCTGATAGTGTTAACCTTCTCGACTATCCGTACAACCAAATCTGGTCCCAATAATCTTCGTTCACCGACATCATCCCAACAAACAGGTGAACGGCATTTACGACCATACAACGCTTCAAACGGAGCCATCTGGATTGTTGCCTGAAAACTGTTGTTGTAAGAAAACTCCACCAAGTGTAAATGATCCTCCCATGAACCCTTGAAGTCCAACATGCATGCTCTCAACATGTCTTCAAGAGTTTGGATCGTTCTCTCCGACTGACCATCAGTTTGAGGATGATAAGCTGTGCTAAACTTTAATCGAGTCCCCAAACTTTCCTGTAAACTCCTCCAGAAGTGTGATAGGAACCGAGTGTCCCGATCGGACACGATGCTCACCGGTACACCATGTAATCTTACAATCTCCTGCATGTACCGCTCTGCCAAAGTCTCCGTTGATTGACCCACACAGAAAGGAATAAAGTGAGCTGCCTTGGTCAACCGATCAACAATCACCCATACTGCATTGTTGCCCTTTGGACTCCGCGGTAAAACCGTCACGAAATCCATGGTTATATGTTCCCACTTCCACTGAGGAATCGGAAGTGGTTGCAATAAACCAGCAACCCGTTGATGTTCAGCCTTAACTTGCTGACACACCAAGCACTTAGCCACAAAGCGAGCAATCTCCCGTTTCATGCCTTCCCACCAGAAATGCTGTCGAATATCTCGGTACATCTTCGTGCCTCCTGGATGTACAGAATAAGCTGAACTGTGTGCCTCTTTCAAAAGCTCTTCACGAACATCTCCCTTTGGCACACACAAACGGCTACCATACCTCAACAAACCATCTTCGTGGATTAGTAAATCTGTTCGTAGCCCAGCTTCAGCCTACTCTCAAAACTTTTGCAGTCTAGGATCCTGCGATTGTGCTGCTTTAATTTTCTCAATTAAAGACGACTGTACTTGCAACTGCATCAACTGTCCTGTAGAACGTGGTAGCACAACCTCCAAGTCAAATCTTCGAAAATCTGTAATGATCTCCCTCTGCGTAGTTAACACCTGAATTGCTGGTAACCGACTAAGCGCATCCGGCACGACGTTAACCTTCCCCGGATGGTACTTAAGATCAAGATCGTAGTCGGCCATCAGGTCCAACCATCTACGCTGCCTCATATTCAACTCCTTCTGAATGAACACATACTTCAAACTCTTGTGATCTGTAAAAACTTCGACTCTCTCGACCAAAAGGTAGTGTCTCCAAATCTTCAAAGCGAAGATCACAGCCGCAAGCTCCAAGTCATGAGTCGGATAATTCTTCTCATGGGTCTTCAATTGTCTCGATGCGTATGCTACAACCTTCCCATGCTACATCAAAATATATCCCAATCCTTTCCCAGATGCGTCGCTGTGAATCACCAATCCTCCGGAATTGTCTGGCACGGTCAGAATAGGAGCGGTTATCAACTTCTGCTTCAACGTCACAAAAGCTAACGCACATTTATCTGTCCATACAAAAGGTACCTCCTTGCGCGTAAGCTTGGTCAACGGCTCTGCCAGACGAGCAAAGTTCTCCACAAATCTCCTGTAGTATCCGGCTAATCCAAGGAAACTTCTTATCTCAGCAACATTCTTTGGAATAGGCCAATCCCGAACTGCTGCAATCTTTTCGGGATCGACGGCGATTCCATCGCCAGACACAACATGCCCCAAGAACTTCACTTCCTCCAGCCAAAACTCGCACTTACTCATCTTCGCATACAATTTCTCCTGTCTCAATGTCTGCAGTGCGATCTTCAAATGCTCAGCATGCTCCTCAAAACTCTTCGAGTAAACCAGAATATCATCAATGAATACCACAATAAACTGGTCCAAGAACGGTGAAAAGATTCGGTTCATCAAGTCCATGAACACTGCCGGCGCATTCGTCACTCCGAAGGGCATCACTAAGTATTCGTAATGTCCGTACCGAGTTTGAAACGCCGTCTTGCAAATATCTTCTGCTTTCACTCAAACCTGATGATATCCGGATCGCAAATCCAGCTTCGAGAATACCCTCGCGCCACTAAGCTGCTCAAAAAGTTCTCCAATGCGAGGGATCGGGTACTTATTCTTAATAGTCACCCGGTTTAATTCTCGATAGTCGATGCACATCCTTCTCGTGCCATCCTTTTTCTTTACTAGAAGAACTGGAGCTCCCCAAGGCGAGTTACTGCTTCGAATCCAACCCTTCTCAAGCAATTCAGCAACCTGTTTCTTAACTTCTTCCAATTCTACTGGTGCCATTGGATAATACGCTTTAGATACTGGCGTTGCACCAGGAATAAGGTCAATTGCGAACTCCACGTCTCGCTTCGGCGGTAAACCCGATATATCTTCAAATACGTCCATAAAATCGCAAACAACCGCCGGCTCTTCACTACTATCGACTTCCATTGCTGCAAGAATACTGTTTGTCGGCCTAGCCCTAAACTCGACTGGCCCGACAGAACTGCTTCCTCCAGTGAAGGTAAACTCGGGATGTCCGGGAATCTGGAAAATTACTTTTTTTGCCCTACAGTCAATGTGAGCGTGGAAAGTGCCAAGAAAATCCATTCCCAAGACGACTTCATAGCTGCCCGTATCTATCACCAAGAAATCTGCAAAGAGTTCCCGTCCGCACACAACAACCGTACAATCTGTACACTCCCTACTAGATATGATTTTCCCATTCCCAGTATGTATGTCCTAGAAACTAGACAGGGTCGTGCAGGTAATTGAGTGTGTAGTTATAAATTTGGATGACATAAAACAGTGGGATGCACCAGAATCAAATAATGCCAATGCGGGAAAACCATGAACGAGTAAAGTACCAGAAACAACTTCTCCTGATACCTTGGCTTCCTCAGCTGTCAAGGTAAAAGCTCGAGCCTGATTAGGTCCTTGAGTCAGCTGTTTCTGCCCTTGGGACGGTCTCTACGGAGGCTTCTGAATATCATCTCTCGTACGAAGCTTCGACGGACAAGCATTAACGGCGTGATCTGCCGCTCCACAAACCAAACAGAGTCCCAGCCTCCTTCGACAATCCTTTTGCATGTGGCCAGGTAAATTGCAGTTGTTACAATTTACGCTCTTTCTTCGATCAACAATCACAGGCTTCTTCATGGGTGCTACACCACGACGGTCCACTGGAATACCCTTGTGCCCATGAGCTCGGTTAGGTACAAATGCGGGCTTCCTGGCCGCAACTGCTGTCTGCTGCAAGCTCCGTTTCATCCCAGATAAACTCTGTTGTTCCCGAGCTGCCGTAAGAACCTGTGAGAAAGTGGTCAAACCCAGGGAGACAATCTGCCTCTGGATGTCCACATCCAAACTGCGCATGAACCTTCGTGCCCTGTCTGCATCGTTGGCGACTAAAGGTCCAGCGAATCTGCTGAGTCTCGTCCACTCTGCTGCATGCACGTCCACGGGTGCTCCATTCTGCCTTAACCCAATAAACTTCTCTTCCATTTCCTCCCGTGCAGTCCGCGGAAAGAACTTCTCCAGGAAACTCTTAGAAAAATCCGCCCACTTGATCGGCTTGGACAAGCGGGTCTCTTCCACAAGCCACCACTCTCGGGCGTAATCCACCAGCTGAATGCGTACCACATCAACCCTTTTATCCTCTGGAATCTGTGCCGCAATCAGCAAATTCTCCATGTCGACTAGCCACTGCTCGGCTGGCAACGCCCCCTCCAAACCAGTGAATGTAGACGGACCCAAACGTCTGAAATCTGCCACGGTCCCTACTCGGTCAACTGGTTTAGCTCCAGCGTTGTTTACAGACTGCTGAACGATCTGCAAACCTTCCTGGAACGAGTCTGCTTGCTGTTGGATCAGCTCGGTCTGCCTCTTCTGATTTTCCAGCATTCCTCCTATTACTCCAAGCATGGCGGCTTCGTCCACACGCCTCTGGTACGTCTTGAAACTCTTATCTGCCATATTCCTGAAATCAAGAACACCCAACATTAGCATGATGATAGATTCAATATATAGATCAAGGCTAGAACTCCAAGATACTTAAATAGAGTACCGCATTGTAACTATGCCGCGGTATCATAGCCACAATTACTTAACTCCACCCAAGTCGCCTAAGTCCTAGAGATAACAAGAAATCAGGTTTTTCGAGTCGACATGCAAAGTAAGTTTGCACGTCGCAAAAGATATAATCAGGAAGGATGTGATTCAAGAATGGTAAACGGCAAGGTGGCAGGACATGTTTCCTAACACGGGTATTCTGATTCGTGTATTGGGTACAATACCCAACTACAAAAGAATCAACCCAACTAACCTATGGCTCTGATACCAAAAGAACCATGTCACGCCCCTGCTTCCCAGAGTACGCTAGATTGGACACGTGACATAGCCAACCATGCTACCTGTGGGTAGGAAGTATCCATCCACAGTCACATTACGGCTGTAGAGATATCAAGAACAAGATAAAAACTATCTACAAACATGTCCATAATCCAGAATGACAAGAGTCAATGATAAATAAATGCGGAAGCAAATGATCCAATACAATATCTGAAAGGTATGTCCCATAATGCGGGCTCACATCAGAAAGTAAATGCAGGAAATAAAACTAACCACTACAGAACTCACAACTCAGCCTGCTGGCTGAAGTACTCCTGCTCGAACTGCAACAGTGGTACAGGATCTGGGCCATGCAAAACCCAGACGTCAGCGCGTCATGTCAATCAGTAATATAATATGAACAGTGTAACAGGCAATGCAAAATAAAACATGACTAAAGCAATAATGTGAAACAAGCAGTACAGGGTAGTGTGCAGTGGGTAACTAAACTGTTCTATCAGGTTTTCTAGTCTAGAGTCTTTGAAATCAATTGATGAATCGTCGATATAACTCAATAGTATCCCGTACATACCCGGGACCACGGCCACAATATTCTCGGCTGCAGCCGAGACATGCCGCTAGGCACAAAACAGGAATGTGTATACTCGATAGTATCCCGTACATACCCGGGACCACGACCACAATATTCTCGGTTGAAACCGAGACATGCCGCTAGGCACAAAACATGAATGTGTACACTCAGGACAGGTAGTGAACCGTCGAGTTACAAGTCAGGTTCCACCTTTGATTTCCCCATACCCCCAAATTATATGTGCAAGTCAAGTCAGGTATTCAGTAATCAAGAACTAATGCCAACACAGGATCAGGTAAAAGCAGGTTTGTCTGGATAGACAACAGGAACGGTCCATGAGGACTACATGTCAGGTTTGTTGGCATTAGACACGAGATCAGGTAACAGGTCGGGTCATGGTACATCAGGTCAAGTCAACAGTATACGGTACCATGTCAGGTGTATCAATATATACCATGTGTGACAATGTCAAGTCCAGATGTAACAATATCGTGGGTGTACTCACAAACAGATATATAATCGAACAGGGTAGTTAACAACATGAAATAAGCAATGGATTAAATAATAAGTATGTTTCATTTAATCACAAGAGTACAGTAATACAATGCAGCCGTTTAATTATGTTAACAGGTTTAAGCACCCTTAGCGGTGCAATAGTTTAGGTATTGGTGCAATACAGTTATATCAAGCCTTTGAATACGAATGTCCGAATAGAACTACATGGGTAAGTGCTACCATCTATTAAACAGTAAAATGTGATTAACAGGTAAACTTGGTTATTAGGGTTAAATTGGCAAACTGTAAATTTTATGTTAACTGTAAAATGATATAATGCCATATTGCAACCAAATGAGAAACGACTATACCAAGTTAAGTTTTACAGGTTTAATGTGTCAAAACATATATAAATATATCGTATAGCATGTAGCAAGGGATACTTGCCTCGAAGGGCCGCGAACCGGGAAAAACGGAACGTAACGTCGGCGGGGAAACACGCAACGAACGCACGGTTCACGGATTGAACCCAAACAACGAACCAAGGGACCTCACGGGTCAGAGTACTCCGCTGGATCGTCGGGACACGTCGCCGGCACAGCCGGATTCCGGCGAGCACAAAAACAGTAAATAGGGTTTCGAATGGGTGTAGATCTTGGAAAGAAGGAAATGACCAGAGAAGAAGAAGATGGGGGAATACTTACTGATCCAGAGGGCACTAGCGACGACGGTGAGATCGACGGCGGTGAGGACGGCGTCTCCGGCGATCTGCAGAAACTTCCAGCAACTGTTTTCAATTCTGGAAAAAGAAGAGAGGAAGGGAAAGGTGGAGAGACACCTACATGGTGTCTAGAGGTGGTTGGGGTTCGTCGGCGACGGCCAGGGGCGACGCTGGGGGTCGCAGTGACGTCTCAGGCGACTGCAGGGAAGCCTGCCGGTGGCCGCTGTCGTGCAGGGTGCGCGGGGAAAAGACAGGGTTGAGGTTGAGAGGAGGAGGCGGAGGCGAGGGTGACGGTGACGTTGGTGCCGGCGTCGGGGCTGCGGCGGCGACGGTGAAGGCGGCTAGGGTTGAGGCTCGATGGGTTCTGCTCGTCTCTCGCGTTCTGGAAAATATTGTAGGGAAAAAATATATATAAGGGAGAGAGAGAAAGAGAGTTAGAGAGATAGAGATAGAGAAAGATAGAGAGAGAGAGGAAGAGAGATTGGGAAAGTGGGGCCCAGGGGTAATACGCCCTCGTGATTGGCCAGAGGAAGTGGTTAATGGTTAAAGAAAAAATATATTAAAGATTTAAAAGATTCAATCAGTAAAGATTGTATGTTAAAGAAATATTATATGGTTTTAAATATTATATTAATTTGGGATTTTGGCGCTAAATGAAACATTTCCAAATCGCGTCCGGGTTGGGTCCAAAAATTCGAAATTTAAATAATAGGATTTTAAGCGGGTTCCAAATTTTAAAATGAGGTGTTTTATGATTAAAAAGCATACCCCCAAGTCGGACACCTGTACGCGCGCGTAGCCGTCCAAACTCGCCCGTTTCACCGAACGGGACGAGAACTCGATGCACGGACGCTACCACGAGGCTAGGGGTGTCGAGTAGGCCAAGATAGATATTTTTAATTTCATTTTAGATGCTAAAATTTGTTATATGTAGAAATGACCTTTCCAGATAAAATTTTACAGTAAGTGACAAACAGGCAAGCTAAATTAAATGAGTACTATCTAATGCTCAACCAGTAACAGAAAATAGTAGTATTGGGCTCGGGTGTTACACCTTGACTTTGACTCGGTCAACCGGGATGTAAATTTTTTCCCCAACACTTTTCTCTCTGGAGAATTAAATTCTCTTTTCTTTTATATTCTCTCTCTTGTTATATCTTTCCTCCTTCTTCTCTTCTTTTCTTGGCTTCTATTTATAGGAGAAAGAAAAAAATCAGTTTGTTTAGTTAATCTTTCCTTGAAAGATTTTAATTGATTTTGTAACCAATATGATCTTTTAGATCACTCAGTGAATTTTATTCACCATTGGATTTTTAATCCAAAAGATATTTTTGTCTGTTATTCCTGGCAAATTTCAGGGAAATCTTTCCTTGTATAGAATTTTTCTATAAATTGGTGATTTTTTAATCACTGTTGGATTTTTAATCCAACGGTGCTCCACTTTACAGAGCGCAATCTTTCTGTTTGGAAAGATCTAGGGGAATATTAGGATTTTTGATTTCCCTTAATTAGAATTTAACTCTATTAGTTCAGAAGGTTTAAAAGCCTATCACGTGTTGGCACGTGACCCCATTGTTTGATTATTTAATTAGAGCTTAATTCTATTAATCAGAGAGCTTAGGAACTCATCACGTGTCTGCACGTGACCCCCTGTCACGTGTGGGCACGTGATGCCCCGTTCATGGTTTCCTTTCCTTTAACTCGGAGAATTTTTTAAGACTCCATCACGTGGTGGCACGTGACCCACCGATTAAGCTTTTAACTAGAATTTAATTCTGTTGTTTTAAAGAACTCAGGAATTATCTCGTGTCAGCACGTGACCCTTGGTTACGTGTGGGCACGTGATGCCCTATTGGGGTTTTTCTTTGTTGTTTTATTATGCCTTTAATTCTTTTCAGTGGGTTTAAAGGCCTATCACGTGCAGGCACGTGACCCTATTTGATTAAGATTCAGTTCTTATCATTTCAGTGCCCTCAGGAAGCTATCACGTATCAGCACGTGACCCCCGATCACGTGTGTGCACATGATGCCCCATTGGGGTTTTCCCTTGTATTTTATGTGGGAACAAATGCCCCCACAGCGTTATTCTCACGTGTTTGCACGTGAGTGCAACGCTGTAACTTTTGTGGCTGTTGGATTTGCCTAGGGAAGGGGGTAGATGAACCGTTTCCCATCACATTTTATAAATGCAGGGGTCTCTTCATAAGCGCCTCCACTCTTTCATCTTCTTCGTTCCTTGTTCTTACCTTGAGAATTTAATTCTCTTTCTCAGAGCTCAGTTCTCTGTTCCAAAATTATTTAGAGTTTAACCCTGTCAACAAGAGATTCCCCTTTTTAGGTAAGGATCTTGAACGACCGAAGAACTCCTTGTAGAAATTTTCTTTGGATTTTAAATCCACACCAAGGGTTTTTCCCTTTAACAAAAACCCATCTTTCCAAGTTCTTTAAGAATGTCCAAATTTTAAATAATAAACCCCTTTTGCATAAGGTTTCTCTGATCTTAGGGGATTGATGATGATACTTGCCCTCCCTCTGGAATTTAATTCCATTTCAAAGAGCTTAGCTCTGAAATTTTTTCTGGGAATTCAATTCCTTTGTTCAAAAGGAATTTAATTCCTCTAAAAAACTTAGTTCTTAAAAGAAGATTTATTGGGATTTTTCATTCTGAGTTGTTCTTGCAGAGATCGTTCTCGATTTGCACAGAGTTTCTGTAATGGGTTTTCTCCTTGGGGGAATGTGCAGAGTCATTTGAATTTATTAAGAATCTTCCTTTTTGTTCTCATTATTAGTGAGCCGCCATACTGATTTTGTGGGGCCCATGTGTTTTGTTACCAATGGTCCCATAAAATAAGTTGTTTGTCGTTTTCTTCCACTGTCTTTTTACATATATATATTTATAAATATATATACACGTGTGGGCTTCACTAACAGTTTCCCCTTCCTTTATTTCAGGAACAATGGCTTCTCTTCCATATTTTCCCTTTACTCGCTCGGAGGCGGCTTTTCCTCAATCACCATCGGATTAAGAAGTGATGGCGATGATCAGGGCTCATGACCCGGATTGCACCAATTTACTTTTATGGGGGGCCTGGTACGGTCATATCATCCACGGTCGTCGAAGCTTTCTTTGTGAGGTACTAACAGAGCCTATCCGCCCATTCTTGCCGATGGACCATCCGCGGATTGCTTTTGTTGTAGAGGTGACAGATTGTGTTGGAGATAGTGCCCTCAGAGTCAATTATTAGGTCACAGGTACGTGATTGTAATGATTGATGGAGGACCTATCCCGGTAGGACAGTCTTACTCGAGATTATAGTATGCTATCTGGTTTACCTTTATCATCGTGTACTGTTTTAAGTGACCTGACACGTCGCTATTACACGTTGATAAAGCCCCTAGGATTCTTGCTTGACCACCAGCAGTATGAGGGTGATCATATAAGTGGGAGCTGGGGGTCTATAAGCATATCCTTAAAAGGTCCCTAGTCGTGAGAGTTTCGAGACAGGGCACCGATTCTCCATAGTAGACTAGTGTATACAGTCGAGACCCCGACGAGGGGCGGTGGCCGGTCTCACAAGCCACTGGTGTCAGTTGGATCACCTAAGATGTATACAGGTGCTCATTGGGTTATGAGTACACCGGACAGGACTCGCCGGGAACATGCTAGTTGGTGATATACCAGACGTCAGATGGCAGTTCCCTGGTAACATGTGTGCAGGTTAGTTCATCGACCTGGGGATCGTCATTTGTCTCGTGTGAGTTCCCACTGTACTTTGATTACTACCCTACCACGGCTTAAAAGAGTCGTGCAAACAGGTTTTAGTTGGGTACAGTCCCGAGCCACATGGAGGCAGTGAGCGTATCTTCAGGGGTTCGTCTCTCCCGGTATTGGGGGTGAGGTCGTGCTGTGTCTAGGAGAGCCATTACACGAAGCCCTCGGCCGAGGCAAGGAGATTTACTGGTAGGTATTCCAGTAGTATCTCAGGGTGTTCTGGGCTACACTCCGACACGACTTGTACCGCTTTTGGGGGTCTGACTTTACCAACCCCCTAGGCCCGCCATGCGATGCTCATAGACGAACGGACCGGACTGTACGGATATTGTCACTGACAGGCTCAGTAGGGTGTCAGGATGAGTTCTCTCATCGACGTCCCTTTTGGTCAATAGCTGGTGGCCCGTTACGTATTGGCTTATACCTCTGACGTGCTAGTGGTTAAATCCACAGCCATAGTATTGACGAGTCTTTAGAGTCCACCACACTTACAATTACTCAAGTTTCGGGCGAAACGCTGTAGAGGCCGTATGGAGATATGGCAGGGTCCGATCAGATACGTGCGGTATTGCACGGATCAGGATCGGACGGTTTGTACTAGAGGCCGTATGGTTATATGGCAGCGTTCGATCAGATACGTGCGGTATTGCACGGATCAGGATCGGACGGATATTACTAGCCGGCTTTGGTTTAAGCCGGATCCTAGTATAGTACAGTGTAGATTTTGTCTTTTTTGCATTTGTATCCGGACGGAATACAAATGCGGGTGTGTATGCACAGTATCGGGGTTTTCCTGTAATTTATTACGGGACCAGTTTTCTGGAGTTGCCAGTTTGCATTCCGTTCCGGCCGGTTTTCCTTTGTTCTTTCCCGGCCGGACTTTTCCTATGGAGGGTTTTCTTGCAAAAGAATTGATATGATAAGCATCTTTCATCCATGATGGTGCATTAATTGAGATTTGATAGGATATGGGTTTGATGTGATTTTGTGAGGGATAGTTTGGTGTGACTTTTTCTTTGCTTAATCTTTATCAATTCCTTTTTCCCACTTGATTTATTCCATCACCCATTATGAGTGGAGGCCGGCCACTGTTTTTATGCAGTGAGGTTTAATTTTGGTGGAGAGAATTTCCTTCATGGAAATTTCGTGGGCCCCCCATCTTTGATGTGTGTGTGTGTGCTGTAAAGGATTAATTTCCTTTGCATGATGTTTTTTTTGAGTGCACTCTTCACACACATCAATTTTTTCCAGAGAGCACAAGAATGGCTTTCCTTTGGCCGAGCTCTTTTTTGAGGAAGCTCCATTCTTTTTCCTTGCAAGTTTCCATGAAAACTCTTGTGCAAAATTCCTCCAAAATGGCAACCTCTTAAACCCCAAAGAGACAACTATTCTACAGCATCCCTTGGACGCGTCGGCTAGCCAACTTCGCGCCCGAGTTGCCTCAGTATTGAGGTGGGAGCCCGTAAAAGATACAGGCGACGTGGTGCCCTTTCCGACGAGAAGTAGACGGACGGAGATCCCGCGAGGAGATCAGAGTGGAGATGAAGACTGGAGGACTTGGATCAGTCGGTATAACTCTCTTCCCCTCTTTGTAGTTAGCTTAGACTAGTTTAATGGCCCGATCCGGGTTTTAGTGCGCGGTGGTGCCGGTTTGCTAAGTTCGCAAAAATTAAAGTTTATCACCGCTTCCGCATTTGGCCGTCGGATTGACGGCCGGGGCGCCGCCGTGCACTTACAGTGGTATCAGAGCCTTGCCATTAACCTAGTCTAGCTTTGTGTAATGTGTTTTTCAGTTCCGATCGATCGAATGTTCCAAAAACCCGTATTGCTTCACATCAGTTTTCTGTGGATTTTTTTTTCAGTCTCCAAAATTTTTTCAGGTGGCAGAAAATTGATGTACATGATATTATAAGAGATCTGGGAAAATTCGACCAATTGATCTTCTATGTGGAGCGCGGAACCGCGGCCAAACCCCACCTCGGGCCGCGGTTCCGCCGCACTATGATATGGTCAATTTGTCAAACTTCTCCAGTGGGGTTCTGGGGTTATTTTATGGTGTTTGGAATATTATATTTGGGCCCAGATTTTCTGTGAGTGCTACAGTATTGCTTTGGGGCCCACTTGTTAAAATTTGATCGGTCGGATATTTTAAACACATTTTTCACAGTATTTACATTATATCTGCGACCGTGAATGTCACTTGATCGGTAAATCCGGTCTAACCGCTATAGCCCGGTTAGACGGATTTGCGAACGTGACTTTCACGTTGATGTTTTGTTTTTGCTGTGATGTTGCGGATCGGTCGTGGGGGATAGCCTGGATGCAATGCTAGTACAGTTTTTTGTTGTATTATGTACATTTGATATCGCGGGGCGAGCGTCCGACATGTGGACTGCCGTCACTGCCTGATTGTATTATTATTTTGGGGCACGGCCAGGTTGCGGTCGATGTACCCGTTGTATGTATATTTTACTTTCTGTACTAGGATTGCCCCGCGGAGGGGTGCACGGATAGCCGGGTTCTAGAGGGCAACAAGCCCGCATCTCATGGCATTGAGAGGGAGGGGGCTTCACTCTAGGATTGGCGGGCTATTCGCCGCACTCGTAGGGGGTACAGGTTGACCCAGGAGGGGTGCCCAAGTTACCGGATTCCGTGAAGTGCTGGGTGGTCCATTCACGGTGCTGAAGGGGGCTGCCTCGCTTCAGGTTTTGGCGGATGACTTGCCGCGCCCGTAGGGGTCTAGGATTCTCATTGCACAGGCTATCCACACGACCAAGGGAACGTTGGGTTTCAGTAGCGGCTCTGTGAAACCCGGGGATCCCAGATATCTGTATTGTTTCTGTGATGCTGTTCATTCTCTGTGATGTTGCATTTTATTCACGCCTTGAGCGAATATAATATATTGGTATATATATTAGTAGATGTTGTATATGTTTTGCATCCGCGCTAGTCCAGTCCCCGCTCTGTCGTTAGTCAGCTAACCTAACGGGTAATGACGGGACCCAGTGGCGAATGCGGATGGCATATACGTACATCAGTATATTTTCATTCTTTGTGGTGTGATCAATTGATGGGACTGCATTGATTCGGATCAATGCAAGTTTAAAAACAACCCTAATATGATGTTGTTGGAACACTTTTTCAAAAAGCTGTTATTGCAAGGACGTTCACTTTTGTTTTGCATCGTGGTATTCATTTGGAATATCCTGCTCCTCAGTCGACGAGGCAAGGGCCGAGATCCCTTCACCGGGAGTGACCCCTTGGACAGAAGTTTGCGTCAGGGCATTAACTTCACTATAGCCGACTACTTTTGCTTTGCACCGTGGTATTCAGTTAGAATATCCTGCACCCCATTCTACGGGGAAAGAGCCGAGATCCCTTCACCGGGAGTGACCTCTTTAGCGAAGGTTTTCGTCACTATATTTTTAAAAGCTATCCGTTCCTTCAACGATATCAAGTTCATTACGTTAAAGGTTTTCGCCAGAAACCATTCGTAGCCCTCCATCATTTCAGTTAAATATTCGGTAGTATTCAAGCTATGTATTTTGACCTCACGCCAAGGCATAGTGTTTGGTAGCTACCGGGTATTTATCTGTTGCATAGATAGATGCGTTGGTTTGGGACAGTCGTACTACTATTTTGGCCTACGTCAAGGGTATGTACGGGTGGGTTCAAATTAACCTGGATAATGACGGGCAGAACTTGACATGTGACTTATGATATTTTGACCTCACGCCAAGGTCATAAGAGCATGGGGCAGAAATCACATCGGGAGTTTCAAAAGAACTGAAACTTGCCAGATATGCGCATACCTTCTGGAGTGTGATAGCGTGAGCGGATTCCGTCACGTTATCATGCGATGATAGTTGGATCCCGATTCCCACTGATGAGTTAGTTTACTCCTCGGGTGACCCCGACTAATTCTTCTTTCAGGTTTGGAGGAGAATTTGAGGTACAGTGGGAGGATTCCAGATTAGATAAATTGGTAACCATTCTGATCTAGGTTAGAGTGCACGCTGAGTGTTTCTTTTCTCTCTCTCTTTGGCAGCGACCATTGACCCGACCCTAAGACTATGACTCAGTGACCAAATTAACCGAACCTTCTTGACACTGGCTTTTGGATTGTCAGAGTTGCAAACCTCATTGCCACTCCTACTTTTACCCTTTTCTCCAGGACACCCCGTGTTGCTACGAACGTCCACTTCCATTGGACAAAACCATCGTATGGTTAGATACGAACTCGAAGGAATTTATTCGAGGATGGTTTCAGGTTCTGGAGAAAACGGATAGGATTATTCAGTTGTCTTTTCCTTTTACCTTCTCTCAGGTTGCGAGTACTCCTTGGTTTAGGAGATAGTACACCTATTACGCAAATTGGATAGTCTTCTTCCAAACCATAGGCAGGTGCCGACTGGTAGGGAATGAAGAAAACCAATTAGCATAACGATGGTGTACAGAAGGTATTAAGTTCAGACAAAGCAAGGGATTAGTAAGAGGGCAAAGTAAATTGCAACAGATATTCACGACCAAACCAAGTATTCCTTCGCCAATCCTAAATCACCTTTGTATTTCTCCAGGACACTCCGTATCACTACGAAGATCCACAGTTTATTTGGATACTCCATCGTATGGTTATATACGAACTCGAATGGAACTTGTTCCAGTTCGGGGATGGATTCTGGTCCAGGAGAAATAGGAATAAGGTTTATTCGGTTGTCTTTTATCTTCACCTTCTCTCATTGCGAGTGTTCCTAGGATTAGGACAGTACACCCATTATGCTTATTGGATAGTCTTCTTCCAAACCATAGGCTGGTGCCGAACGGTAGGGAAGGAAGAAAACCATTTGGCCTAAAGGGGTGTGCAGAAGGTAATGACTAAAGACATATGAAGGGATTTGGAGAGGTGGCAAAGAATTATACGGTTACAGTCGTGAATCTGGAAGAGGCATTACTAGGAATACCGGGATACCCCATCGAAACATTTCAATGTTTCAGTTTCACTGTGTACTGTTAAAGGAAGACTGATTTCCCAGTTAGACACTTGCTCCAGGGTATGTATTTACCAGGTACGATTCTCACATCTGTATGGTTTTACAGATGATGAGTGGGAGTAAGTTATTGGGAATTGGGTGATTATCCTCATTATATCGGGATTCGTTGTAATCGGTGATATTTGAGGAAATCACCTGGGCTGTTTGCCGGTTGGTAAATATTTGGTTTTGAATATCCGCAGTTATGCACCAATTTCAAATTGATATATCTGTACGTCTATTTTCATAGAGTGAGATATACCTTTTTGAAACTATGTCTACGACATTTACCTATATCAGTGGATGGTTAGGTAAGGAGCATTAAACAGCGGTGTAATTCTTCTTAACCATAAGTACAGTTTTCAACCTGCGACACACGGTGAATGAGTTATCAGACTCAAGGGACTTATATAGAGTATTGTATGTTGTCCAGGGTCCATCAGGATAGAGGGGTAGGTCCTCGTACTATATTCGGTTTACTTATGACTTCTCTAGTTTTTAGACCGGTGTTTCGTGGAAACACAGGGTCCGAATTTTGAGAAGTTACAGGTATTTGAATAGAGTAGAGAACCAGGTGTAGCAAGTATCGGGATTCTTCAAAGAGATCGAAGATGTAGATACTTGTGGTATTCAGTTGATAGTAATGATAAAGAGAAATTGCTTCTCTTTCAGGTTACTCATAATTGGAAGCATTCCTAAGTTGAGTAACGTTGATCCGCCTCCTTCCATTTAGTTGACATGCACTGGAGACAGTTGCATGATTTGGATCTGGTTCAATTAAATCAGTGCCTCTGGTCCTATATGGGATATAGAACAGTTCGTATCTTAACGATGTTAAGGTACGGGGAGTTGTCCGGTTTATGATTAAAACCAGACACTGGACAACTCAAGGCACGTTTCTGTAATGGCTGTTTGTGGGTTGACCCAGGCTATGACGCGGGTTGATTTTCTACCATTTGGATGAACAATAGCAATATTGTTCTACACTCGCCACAGTTTTAATAAAAATGGATTTTTTCAGAAAACAGTAGTGGGAGTATGGTAGAACTGGAAGTGATTCCAGAACCACAAACGATTACTGAAGATTTGATAAGGAAGCTAAAGATTCAATCTGGATTGACATTCCATTGGCCACTCCGCAGATAAGGTGGGTAACTTCAGGCACCCGAGAGGTACTACGGTAGCCTCAAGGACGGTGACAGGGAAGTTCTTGTTTACCCACAATTACCATTGCTGTTGTTCCAGGCTGCGAGACCCGGCGGGAGGATGAGTATAGCGTCGTTCTAAACTAGTTTTAGAAGTGTACGTGTATATGACTCTGCCAGAGGGTTGTCGTAGTCAGTGGGAGCAGCGGAAGCATTGGTGGACAGGTAGCTTATGTCTATTTATAGACTGAAGCACCAGTAGCGGAGATAGATCATCTATTTCTGACGTGACAGTCATGGGTTTGACTTCATCAGAATAGGGGATGGATCTGTTGAGAAGGTAGTAGGGTGTGATATCCTAGTATTTGGATGACATACACAGAGTAGGAAAGGAAACTCCTATACCACAATCGGTTATACTTTGGTCGTCACACAGTGGTTTCTCCACAAAGGACTTGGATTTTATATCTGACATACTGGTTACTAGATCTATGGTTTTAGATCTAGATTTGGGTGGTTTCCCAATCAGGGTACTTGACAGCATTCTAAGAGTATTTAGGATGGACGACTCCTGGCACGGTAGTGTACCTGCAGGTAATGGAGTCACCCTCTCCAAAGGTGTCCTACAGACTAAAGGGGAGAGGGACGTGCATGATTGGCAGATCACTTGCTCAGGCAATTGAGTCAATCGTGAGATGTCAAGTACCACACCAGATGTTGTTCTTGCACTAGATGCAATAAGTTGACATTGATCCAATCCTGGAAAAACAGTCGGAAGCAGTTATAGAACATAAGTGGATGTTCTAAGGATATGATAACGACAGCCTCATTCGGGAAACAGTTATCATTCCAGGCTTCCAAGGTGACATGGACGGCAAGGAGGTTGTCAGAGCTATAGTTTTCCTTTTGATGAGGGGCGGTATTTTGGACAGGTGGTCCAAGGCAATACTGAGGGTGGCATGGCGCAGGATACTGATTAAGTTCAGTTGACGATACAGTCTAAGAAGTTTGGATTTGCAGTTCATTTATGAGCTAAGTCCCATCAGACATCCAGACACATTCTAAGACAGGTATTGCTCATTTCGGGAGATGGTTTTCTCCGCGAACTTGAGATATAGAGAGACATAGAAAGAAACAACAAAGCGGATCCACTCACTGAGGCTGTTCCTCGAACGCAATAGTTTCGCAAACGAGCTTTGTGAGACTGACTAGTAGAGGAGTTGGGTGTTCGGTATCACACGGGCTGTGAGTATGCGACATCGCAATAATTAGCCTTGAGTGCAAGTGGGAGATTGTTGGAGATAGTGCCCTCAGAGTCAATTATTAGGTCACAGGTACGTGATTGTAATGATTGATGGAGGACCTATCCCGGTAGGACAGTCTTACTCGAGATTATAGTATGCTATCTGGTTTACCTTTATCATCGTGTACTGTTTTAAGTGACCTGACACGTCGCTATTACACGTTGATAAAGCCCCTAGGATTCTTGCTTGACCACCAGCAGTATGAGGGCGATCATATAAGTGGGAGCTGGGGGTCTATAAGCATATCCTTAAAAGGTCCCTAGTCGTGAGAGTTTCGAGACAGGGCACCGATTCTCCATAGTAGACTAGTGTATACAGTCGAGACCCCGACGAGGGGCGGTGGCCGGTCTCACAAGCCACTGGTGTCAGTTGGATCACCTAAGATGTATACAGGTGCTCATTGGGTTATGAGTACACCGGACAGGACTCGCCGGGAACATGCTAGTTGGTGATATACCAGACGTCAGATGGCAGTTCCCTGGTGACATGTGTGCAGGTTAGTTCATCGACCTGGGGATCGTCATTTGTCTCGTGTGAGTTCCCACTGTACTTTGATTACTACCCTACCACGGCTTAAAAGAGTCGTGCAAACAGGTTTTAGTTGGGTACAGTCCCGAGCCACATGGAGGCAGTGAGCGTATCTTCAGGGGTTCGTCTCTCCCGGTATTGGGGGTGAGGTCGTGCTGTGTCTAGGAGAGCCATTACACGAAGCCCTCGGCCGAGGCAAGGAGATTTACTGGTAGGTATTCCAGTAGTATCTCAGGGTGTTCTGGGCTACACTCCGACACGACTTGTACCGCTTTTGGGGGTCTGACTTTACCAACCCCTTAGGCCCGCCATGCGATGCTCATAGACGAACGGACCGGACTGTACGGATATTGTCACTGACAGGCTCAGTAGGGTGTCAGGATGAGTTCTCTCATCGACGTCCCTTTTGGTCAATAGCTGGTGGCCCGTTACGTATTGGCTTATACCTCTGACGTGCTAGTGGTTAAATCCACAGCCATAGTATTGACGAGTCTTTAGAGTCCACCACACTTACAATTACTCAAGTTTCGGGCGAAACGCTGTAGAGGCCGTATGGAGATATGGCAGGGTCCGATCAGATACGTGCGGTATTGCACGGATCAGGATCGGACGGTTTGTACTAGAGGCCGTATGGTTATATGGCAGCGTTCGATCAGATACGTGCGGTATTGCACGGATCAGGATCGGACGGATATTACTAGCCGGCTTTGGTTTAAGCCGGATCCTAGTATAGTACAGTGTAGATTTTGTCTTTTTTGCATTTGTATCCGGACGGAATACAAATGCGGGTGTGTATGCACAGTATCGGGGTTTTCCTGTAATTTATTACGGGACCAGTTTTCTGGAGTTGCCAGTTTGCATTCCGTTCCGGCCGGTTTTCCTTTGTTCTTTCCCGGCCGGACTTTTCCTATGGAGGGTTTTCTTGCAAAAGAATTGATATGATAAGCATCTTTCATCCATGATGGTGCATTAATTGAGATTTGATAGGATATGGGTTTGATGTGATTTTGTGAGGGATAGTTTGGTGTGACTTTTTCTTTGCTTAATCTTTATCAATTCCTTTTTCCCACTTGATTTATTCCATCACCCATTATGAGTGGAGGCCGGCCACTGTTTTTATGCAGTGAGGTTTAATTTTGGTGGAGAGAATTTCCTTCATGGAAATTTCGTGGGCCCCCCATCTTTGATGTGTGTGTGTGTGTGCTGTAAAGGATTAATTTCCTTTGCATGATGTTTTTTTTGAGTGCACTCTTCACACACATCAATTTTTTCCAGAGAGCACAAGAATGGCTTTCCTTTGGCCGAGCTCTTTTTTGAGGAAGCTCCATTCTTTTTCCTTGCAAGTTTCCATGAAAACTCTTGTGCAAAATTCCTCCAAAATGGCAACCTCTTAAACCCCAAAGAGACAACTATTCTACAGCATCCCTTGGACGCGTCGGCTAGCCAACTTCGCGCCCGAGTTGCCTCAGTATTGAGGTGGGAGCCCGTAAAAGATACAGGCGACGTGGTGCCCTTTCCGACGAGAAGTAGACGGACGGAGATCCCGCGAGGAGATCAGAGTGGAGATGAAGACTGGAGGACTTGGATCAGTCGGTATAACTCTCTTCCCCTCTTTGTAGTTAGCTTAGACTAGTTTAATGGCCCGATCCGGGTTTTAGTGCGCGGTGGTGCCGGTTTGCTAAGTTCGCAAAAATTAAAGTTTATCACCGCTTCCGCATTTGGCCGTCGGATTGACGGCCGGGGCGCCGCCGTGCACTTACAGATTGGACTCCTACCGGCCGGCTCGAACCGTCGACAACTGGGATACCAAACCAGCCTGTGCCGACCATAGACATCTTGGGGCGTCGTATCTGTCAAGGTGAAGCCCAGCCTTGGGGACAAGTTTACAAGATAGGGCTTACCCCTCGCCATCCCACGGGCTACCTTCTCTGGGCTCGTTACATCTTATCCGCTCATCGTGCGCGACTGCAGAGGGTCGGGCTTTACCAGGCGGTATACGCGTCTTTCTTCCATTATCAGTCTTCTCATGTATGGTGAGTTAAAGCTTTCCTTAATCAATTGAATCTTCCCACCAACACTTTCTTGTTAGTGGACCACGATGTTTCGATCTCTTTGGAAGAGTTTCGTGAGATCTCAGGTTTACCGATCAGGGGAGCGCCTTACGAAGAATTGTTGCCCTCTGATGAGTATGTCTTCGAGATTGTGCCCGCTACGCTTGACGGCTTGTCGACTGAAAATGCCATCCGCCACAAGTGCCCGAGTCTAATCAAGACGCTGGGGATTTTTGAGAATCTGTTCACGGAATCAGAAGAACATGGCATCACTTTTAAAAGCTTTATCGCCTGCTTCCTTCATGGAGATGTTCTATCAAAGGCGGCTCCGAAGTTCGCGAATATCAACGACCCCTTCGGGTTTTGTTTAAATAGGCTACCGGCTAGAGAAGAGGATTTGCCCCAATTCTACATTCCAGTCTTGTCATCTGTACCTTTCGAGTCGATCGCAGCTCCTGGCATGGATGAAAAAACTTTCTTCCTTGGCTTTATCAGCGTTTGGCTCAGCTGGTTTGTCGTTCCAATGCACCGTCGATTCATGAGAGCCTCGGTCATTTACCCTGCTCATCGCATTGCCGAAGGGACACGATTAGCCGTGGGCATTGCAGGGCTGTCGCATCTGTACCATGGGCTAAGCACTGCAGCCAATACCTCAACCCCAGGCGTAAACGTAGTGAGTTTCTCTCTTCATTACTTTACGTCATGGATTGAGATGCACATGCTAGGGGCATTTGCCGCGCATCAGAGACCCATCTTTTATGATGCCTATACCTTTCCGCGGCTCATGAGGTTGGTGGACGCTTCTGTTCTTGACCCGACTTAATTAGGGGCTCTTCGAGTGCTGCTCAATCCTTATGCCAACGAAGGCGGGATGGTATTTAACGATCGAGTCCTTTCCGCTCCCTCGGGACCTGTCCAGCAACTGTTTGACTTATCGAAAGAGGGATCACCGTCTTTGAAACTCAAGGAAGCCATGTACTTGTACTCGATCAGACCCGGCTATCTGGTGTTCTGTCGAAACGATGTGGCTCTTTTCATGAGGTACAATCCACACCGTTTTGCCCGGCAACTGGAATATGACCAGGGTATCCCCTTCGAGGCATTCATAGTGGAGCCCAGCCCTTCTTTGGAAACTGTTCGTGACGCCACCCACCATTTCATGAGGCTGAACACCGGTTCTCATTTCATGATCACCAAGGCCGACTACAATCCGAGGTGCGTGGGGTCTTTCACGGGTTGGTATCGCCACCGGGTTAGTCCAATCATTGCTGAGGAGAGGAGGATACTTTTTGGGCTTAAAGCTCTCACCCCGCTCCAGGCCACGGGAGTCCCACCGCGACCGCGGACAATGGTTCGCCTTCCCTTAAGGGATACTGGTATCGTGCTTATTCCTGAGGCGGCGAATGTGGACTTGACTCCGACAGTCGGTATGCCGATGCACACTAGAGCTCAGGCAAGGGCCTCTGATAAGGCGCCAGTAATAGTTTCCTCAGCTGCGGCGTCAGCAATGGCAGTGTCTTCATCGGTAGCACCGCTGAGAGAGGATATTGAAGGCGAAGTGGGTCAACGTCGTACTAAAGCATCGAAGGGAAAGAAGCGATCATCTTCTGGTGTTAGTCTGGGTCCAAGAGGCGAAAGAAGACGATCACCAATCTGCTCGACTTTTTAGTGGAATCAGAGCCTATCTTTCAAGATGAACCACTATCTATGCAAAAGCCGGATGATGATCTTCTTTTTTCGGGTTCATCTGCCGAGGAAGCCGCACAATTGGCTGAGGCTATAAGACGCTCTCAGGATGAAACTGAGAATGTAAGGGTCCCGAAGAAGCCTTATCCTGCCGTCATCTTCTACGAAGACCCTCCATCGATACGGCGGATATTTATAGGTCGTTTGGAAGAGGGAGGCGAGATAGCTCTTAAACGGCCTATCTCGGCCGATACCGAAGATGCGCTGTCGTTGTGGACTGGTGGCCACGAGTCTACCCTCGCACCTCGGCGAGCACGAATTCTTGAGAAGGAACACCGGCTTGAAAAAGCCATACTAGAAGCTCCTTTGCGCATTGGTATACTTATATATCTTTTTGTAGTATTTTGCACTGCTTGTGTGTGTATATATATATATATATATATCCTTATCTTCGTGAAAACTTTGCAGGGACTTCGGCGATGGTAGAGGATCTGAGTTCGAGTCGCGCCTTGACTATGGACTCTGTAAATATCCCCGATGAGACACTAGTAAGTGTGGAGGGGGTCGATACAGCTGTTCTTCCTGCCATGGAGCTCCCATTGGTGATTTCCGTTCCCCCGGTGCTTGCTCTCCCGGAAGAGGCATCTTCATTGGCCGCAGATTCAATGGATCTTTCTGGGGACGGCCCGGAGACTGCGGGACAGGTAGTCGAGGCCACCGTCCTTTCATTGGAGCCTGCAGCAGTGGCCGTTGTTCCTCAATTGGAATCTGTTATACTGGTCCATGTCCCTGATGATGTGCCTGGGGGCATGGAGGAGGCCGTCGAAGCTGCTATCCCTCCAGTTCAGAGCGGGAGGAGCATCGAAGGTAGCCTTCTATATTTTATTTTAATAATCTCTCCATTATCTGAACCTTTCTGTCTTTTCAGAATTGCGCGGGTTGGCGACGTCTATCGCTGATATGTCTCCCAGAAAATCCTTTCAGCGTTTGCTAGAGATGGCTGCTCCGCAGGCGATATCCCCTCAACGCATCGTCCTCCCTTCTGGGCAAGGTTAGTGTTATTTTCCTTCTCCTCACGGCATTATTATTATTTTATATAACGATACTGATGTCTTCTGCAGTTCTAGAAGCCGATGACGAAATTGAGATTCTTGATGGGCCTGGGGATCCTTCAGACCCTTCTTGCATAACTGTGGGTAAGTAAAGCTTCGACGTTATTCCATCTGCACTTTGCTTGCAAGTTTCGCTGATTGTTTATAAATCTTAACAGCTTTGCCAGTTCTTACCACGCTGGAATCTCGCATCGTCATGCCGCCCAACCCCTATGCTCTACATGCCTCGGAACGGATGGCAAAGCTAAGCCTTCACTCTTTGTCAGCTCTGATTGAAGACCTTCGTGCTAGTAGTTTGATCACGACCGATGAATTTGCCGCCGAAACCAACAGTTCTCTCCCTTTTCTTGCTGCTTACCATAGCGAAACATTGGTGCGAGTCTGGGTTGAGTTTTGTCGTCGGGTGGAGGCTTGCTTACATAGCCTTGAGTGCTCGCGTCTTCCTTCAGAGGTTGTGGCTGCAAAGGCGAGCTTGCGGGGGCTGATCGAACGGTGCACCGCAAATATGCTGTCATGCGAGAAGAGGCTCAGTCGAAAATTTTCAGAAAGGAAGCTGGCTTCAACTGCGCTGGGGGAACTTCAAGCTGATCTTACGGCCAAGACCACTCGGGCGTATGAACTTTGGCGGGTGCTTCAAGAAGCTATCAGGGAGGTGGTAGCCATTGATAAAGCCGTCATTTTTACTCGCGATATAGTCGAAGCTCATAAAGTTACCGAAAAGGAGCTTGAAAGTCGGCTTGCCTCGTAGCAGGCCCAACAGTCTCAAGCGGAGGCCCATCTCTTAGCGATAATGAATCATGAAGCCGAGGCCCGGCGGAAAAAGGATGAAGTGGCAAATCTTTTAAATCGTCCGCCGACTTGAAGAATTGTATATTTTTCTTTTTATTCTTCTTTTGTACATACTCCTGAATGAGAGTATTTTTTTATTCTTTCATAAATTGTACTTTGTATTCATTTTGATTCATGAATAAAAGCCATATTTTGCTTCATGGTGGTGTGTCCCTTTTAGTAAATGCATTTTGTGGATAATCTATTTTGATCTCCTTGTAGGACAGCGATGGCTTAGGAGTCAGATTCAGATCTGCCTCCTAAGGCTTTCCAACTTTATAAGCCATGAGGGTCTTATAAAGGTATTTCTTCTTACGAGTCGTGAGGATCTCGTAAGTGTAATTTCTCCTTAAGAATCGTGAGGATTCCTAAGTGTATTTTCTCTTGAGAGTTGTAAGAATCTCACAAGAGAGTTTTTCTTGCCTACGAGTCGAGAGAACTCGTAAGTGATTGTTTCCTTTCTTGTCGGAGAGTGTGGTCCGTAGAAAATCTACCTTGACCTCTCTGCGAGGCAACGATGGATTGGGAGACAGGGTTAGGATCTGCCACCTAAGACTTTTCAACTTTATAAGCCGTGAGGGTCTCATAAAGGTATTTCTCCTTACGAGTCGTGAGGATCTCGTAAGGGTAATTTTCTCCTTTGGAATCGTGAGGATTCCTAAGTGTGTTTTCTCTTGAGAGTCGTAAGCATCTCAGAAGAGAATTTTCTTCCTTACAAGTCGAGAGGACCCGTAAGTGATTGATGAGTTAACTTGCTCCCGAATCAAAGAATTGCTTTGACGAGGAAGTCAATGGTTGACTTTATCCGCATTTCATAAAGTCAGGGGTTGACCTTATCCGCATTTCACGAAGTCAGGGGTTGACTTTATCCGCATTTCACGGAGTCAGGGGTTGACTTCATCCGCATTTCACGGAGTCAAGGGTGCTCTCTCGGTTGTATGTAAACCGTCGAGGCCTAGAACAAGGACTTTGCCATGGCTCCAAGGTTGATTGTTGCGTCTGAATCCTGCTGGAATGAGGAGGAACGCTATTGGTGATCTCTAGGCTGTCTGTGAACCGTCGAGATTTGGAACAGGGACTTTCCATGGCTCCAAGGTTGATTGTCGTGTCCGAATCCTGCTGGAGGAAGAACGCTGCGGTGACATCTCGTCTTCTATATCGAGACGAACGTCGAGGTGGTGACCACTCCGCGCTGGTGTGGGATGATCTCCGATAGTCTTTCAGGTTTTATATAAGTTGCCGTCAAGACCCTGAAGCTAGGAATATTGCCTTTGCTTCGTTTGCTGGCATTGCGTCTGCTGTATCGAAACGAATGTCACGGTGGTGATCACTCCGCGCTAGTGTGGGATGATCTCCGATAGTCTTTCAGGTTTTATATGAGTTGCCGTCAAGACCATGAAGCTAGGAATATCGCCTTTGCTTCATTTGCTGGCATTGCGTCTGCTGTATCGAGACGAATGTTACGGTGGTGATCACTCCGCGCTGATGTGGGATGATCTCCGATAGTCTTTCAGGTTTTATATGAGTTGCCGTCAAGACCCTGAAGCTAGGAATATTGCTTTTGCTTCGTTTACTGGCATTGCGTCTGCTGTATCGAGATGAATGTCACGGTGGTGATCACTCCGCGCTGATGTGGGATGATCTCCGATAGTCTTTTAGGTTTTATATGAGTTGCCGTCAAGACCCTGAAGCTAGGAATATTACCTTTGCTTCGTTTGCTGGCATTGCGTCTGCTATATCGAGATGAATGTCGTGGTTTATCTCTAGGTTACTGGTGAACCGTCGAGGCTTGGAACTAGGGACTTTTCCATGGCTCCGTTGTTTTGTGTCGCGTCTGCATCCTGCTGGGGGAAGAACGCTGGGGTGACATCACGTCTGCTGTATCGAGACGAACGTCAAGGTGGTCTCTAGGTTGTTGGTGAACCGTCAGGACTTGGAACTAGGGACTTTGCCATGGCTCCGTTGTTGGTGTTGCGTCTGCATCCTACTGGGGGAAGAACGCTGGGATGACATCGCGTCTGCTGTATCGAGATGAACGTCGAGATGGTCTCTAGGTTGTTGGTGAACCGTCAGGACCTGGAACTAAGGACTTTGCCATGGCTCCGTTGTTGATGTTGCGTCTGTATCCTGCTGGGGGAAGAACGCTGGGGTGACATCGCATCTGCTGTATCGAGACGAACGTCGAGGTGGTCTCTAGGTTGTTGGTGAACCGTCAGGACCTGGAACTAGGGATTTTGCCATAGCTCCGTTGTTGGTGTTGCGTCTGCATCCTGCTGGGGGAAGAACGCTGGGGTGACATCGTGTCTGCTGTATCGAGATGAATGTCGAGGTGGTCTCTAGGTTGTTGGTGAACCGTCAGGACCTGGAACTAGGGACTTTGCCATGGCTCCGTTGTTGGTGTTGCGTCTGCATCCTGCTGGGGAAGAACGCTGGGGTGATATCACGTCTGCTGTATCGAGACGAACGTCGAGGTGGTCTCTAAGTTGTTGGTGAACCGTCAGGACCTGAAACTAGGGACTTTGCCATGGCTCCGTTGTTGATGTTGCGTCTGCATCCTGCTGGGGGAAGAACGCTGGGGTGGCATCGCGTCTGCTGTATCGAGACGAACGTCGAAATGGTCTCTAGGTTGTTGGTGAACCGTCAGGACCTAGAACTAGAGACTTTGCCATGGCTCCGTTGTTGGTGTTGCGTCTGCATCCTGCTGGAGGAAGAACGCTGGGGTGACATCGTGTCTGTTGTATCGAGGCGAACGTTGAGGTGGTTTCTAGGTTGTTGGTGAACCGTCGGGACCTGGCTTTCTTTCGGATGGAGCCTGGTGGGAAGGTATGGTTCCCCTTTTTGTTTGTGCCTCTGGATTGTATACAGGGATCGATGTGATCTCACCTGTAGGACAAAAAGTTTCATTTTATATATTTTTCTTTCCGCGATGCTCTATCATTTCAGCTTTTATATCGCGAAAGTCGCGATTGCCCAATCATTTCGGCTATTTTTCGCGGTACCCAATCATTTCGGCTTTTTTCTTCTTTTTACTCGCTGCTTTTTATTGCGAGTTGCCCAAACATTTCGGCTATTTTGTATGCATATATTTTTACTTGCAGATTTTGTTGCAAGTTGCCCCATCATTTCGGCTATTTCATATGCATTTTTGGCTCGCTGACTTTTCGCTGCGAGTTTGGGATTTGATACCGATTTAGGCATCAGTATCGCTACAACTGGGATATTGCCAGGAGCGAATCATCATTTGCCTCTTTCGATGTCGAACAAAGGTGGCTTAGCAAACAGAGTTAAGATCCTGTCGACTAAGGCTTTTGACTTCATGAGCCGTAAGGGTCTCATAAAGGTATTTCTCCCTACGAGTCGTGAGGATCTCATAAGTGCGTTTTCTCCTTAAGAATCGTGAGGATTCCCAAGTGTATGGTTTCTCGTAAGTCGTAAGGATCTTACAAAAGTGTTTTCTCCTCATAAGTCGAGAGGACTTACAAGGGCTGTTCACCGTGCGAGCATATCTCTAGTCACTGGTGGGACTTTGTTAGGGAAATGTTTATTCGCGCCCTTGGATTGTATACAAGGGTCAGCATTGAACCGCTTGTATGGCAGCATTGGAGATTGTGATGGCTTAAGAACAGGTTCAGATCCCTGTAGCTTAAGGCTTTTGGATCCTATGAGCCGTGAGGGTCTCAAAGGGGAATTTTCCTTACGAGTCGTGAGGATCTTGTAAGTGTATTTTCTCCTTAGGGATCGTGAGGATTCCTAAGTGTGTTGCTCCGTTGTGAGTCGTAAGGATCTCACGCAGGTATTTTCTCCTTACAGGGTCAAGAGGACCTTGCAAGTGTTTTCTAACGAGATTGCGCCCTTTCGGGTTTTCACAAAGCTCGCCGGTAGTCCTGCTGTTTTTACTCACGGAGCCCTTTCAGGTTTTCATCCGTGCCCATTCTGCTTGTGGACGTACCTTTTTTTTTTACCACGTCAGCCTGGGGACACCGCGGTTTGTAGTAGTTTAACGACGTTTCGGTCATTAGCCAGTTTTAGAACATAGTGGTCCATCGTTAGTTTAAGGACGTTTCGGTCCGTGGTTGCCGTATTTGAGGCGAATTTCTAGTTTACAGACTTTTCGGTCCATGGGGCTTTCTCTATGAATGAGCATGATGCCCCCGGCATGTCCATCTTTTCCGGAGCATGTGCTTGTGGCGGGTTCATCTTCCAGTTTTCGGACAGCGCGAATTTGCCCTGTTGATACTGGTCTTCAACTCAATTTTTGAAGACGTAGCAATCTTCGATCGGATGGCCCAATACTCGGTGGTAGGGGAAGTAATTGGGATCATTGTCATCCTTCACGTGTAGTGGGTGTTTCGGCTCCGGTAGAGTGATGAGCCCATTGCGCACTGCTAGTTCGAACAGTCTTCTTATTTTATCCCGGGGAAATGAGTAGGGATGTCTCAACTTCTCCTCGAGGGATTGCCGCTTGTTGCTTTGGCGAGCAACCGGTCTTGGGCCACTCGGTTGTTGTTGAGCGTTGGCGACGAAGGTCGCTTTTCCCTTCCCCTTATCCTTTTTGTTTGATCCCTTGTTTGCGAGTCTGAGATTCTTTTCGGGTAGCGTGCGATTGCGCAGCTAAATGTTCTCGCAGCTCTTCGTTTCTTCTTCTTTTCCTGAAGTGGATTCTTTGAAGAGAGGGCTGAGAGCTATTTCTTCTTCAGAATCGCTCCCGAAGGTGAGAACTTGTGATCCCCTGCTATCAACCATGTGGCAGTTGTC
Source organism: Agapanthus africanus (assembly GCA_030015575.1). NCBI lineage: Eukaryota > Viridiplantae > Streptophyta > Magnoliopsida > Asparagales > Amaryllidaceae > Agapanthus > Agapanthus africanus. The sequence continues at coordinate 308,746,879 of CM057342.1, forward strand.
GGCAGCTCTTCCTCGTTCGTCTGTCGTATTTTTCTGCTGTCGATGAGCTTCACGCTTCATCCTCTTGAAGTGTTTCCTGTAAGCGACATACCCTTGCCACCAATTTTTAAAGGCCTTGCATTATTAAGTAGGGTGTGCGATCTTCTGATAATATAAGCAGAAGTTAGGATGTACGTCCGCTTCATCAAGATGTATACCGCCAGGAGAATTTTCTCTGAAAGAGGGCGGCTTCATTCCCATCAATATGGCTTGGGCGAACCTTTTCCTTGTCTTGAACCTGCTTTTATTTGCGGCGGATGTACTTTGATCTGGTGGGAGTGTTTTAACCCTTTCGTCCAGTCGCCGGCATTTGGCCTTTTCAAATATGGCCATCCCGCGCTCTCGATCAGCTTTGCTTTTCAAAAGAGCCTCGTTCAGGAATGCGTCAATCATTTCATCTGACGGTCCTAGGAGTTCTGGTTCGGGATCTGCCCTCAGTTTCTCTTCATCGGGAGCCTCTTCACCGTTTATCGACGAGTGAGAGATCACATGGCAGCTTACCACATAATTCTCAGGTTCATTCGATGAGTCTTCTCCGTTATCATCATCTCCGTCCTCAAGGACGTGGCTGAAAAATTCTTGAAGTGTGACTGGGGTCCGCGCTTTCTGGTTATATTCTTCCAGCGCGTCAATATGGTTTTGCATGTCCGTGCGCTTGTCATCAGGCTTCACGGGCTTTTTGGTCTTTTTCTTCTTCTTTGAAGACTTCGACGGCTGGGTGTGGGCGCTTTGACTATCACTACCAATTTTTGGAGTTAGGGGCGGCTTCAGCATTCCCTTGATGACTTCGGGTTCCAGCGGACTTTTCCATTTAATCGCCGGGTGTGTTTGGAGATCCTTCAGCATTCTTTTCGTTTTAGCTGAAAGAACGACCTCCCATGGAGCTTATTCTATAAAAGAGCATGATGCCCCCGGTGTGTCCGCCTTTTTGAGAGCGTGCGGCTGGGGCGGGTTCACCTTCCAGTTTTCGGATAATGCGAATTTGCCCTGTTGGTATTGGTCTTCAATCCATCCTTTGAAGACGAAGCAATCTTCGATTGGATGGCTTACTGCTTGGTGGTAAGGGCAGTAATTAGGATTGTTGACATCGCCTGGCTGCAACGGATGTCTTGGATCTGGCAGATTGATGAGTCTGTTGCGCACCACCAGCTCGAACAGTCTCCTTGTTTTATCCCGGGAAAACGAGTAAGGACGTCCCAGTCTTTCCTCAAGGGATTGGCGTGGATGCACATTGCCTTGGCGGACAACCGGTTTTAAGTTGCTCGGCTGTTGTTGAGTATTGGCGACAAAGGTCGCTTTCCCTTTGCCCTTTTCATTTCGCGGTTGCGTCTTTGAAAAGGAAGGCTTATGACCTATCTGGTCCATTTGGGCCAGTTTGTCGATCAAGGTTTGGAAAGTGGTCAGCTTGAAGAACATCATGAACTGGGATATGGTCGCCTGCGGGTCAAGGGTACCTACGAACATGCCTACCGCAGGAGCTTCTTCGATGCGCTGTTCGCACTTCGACCATAGGTTCCGCCACCGGATTGCATATTGGACCCATGTTTCTCCCAGCTTCACCCTGGCATTGATCAATGCCGTGATCGGGGTGCGTTCGCTAGCGCTTGCAAAACGCTGGGTGAACAGCAATTCCATCTCTGTAAATGTCTTGGCAGAGTCATCGGGAAGCTCTGAGTACCATTCGAACGCCATCTCTGACAAGCTGCCGATGAATTGGCGAAGCAGTAGCTTATCATCCCCTCCATTGTTGCCGCAGAGAGCCCTGAACCGAGCGACATGTTGATGGGGATTGCCTGTCCCCTTGTACACATGGAATTTAGGAGTCGTGTATCCTAGCGGGTACTTTATTTGATCGTACTAACCCGGATAGGGTCGTCCAGTCTTGACGACTTGGCCAGCCGCTTCATTCGCCTGATGAGCCCGTATCTGTTGAGCTATATAATCATCGAGCGTGGCTTTGGAGATGGTCTCCTCCTTGGCTGTTGACAGAGCCGGCAGAGAATTTGATGTCTCTCCTCTATCATCTTCAATTATTACTGGGGTATTTTCGGCTGGAGGGTCCGGCTGGATCATCAGGCCCACCATATCTTGGAATAGAAGGGTCATTTGTTTTATGTTGGCCGCTTGTTCCGCGGCCTCTTTATCCTTTTTCTCCAGCATTCTCCGAAGGAATTCGGTATCCGTCTCCTACTCACGACGTTGCTCCGAGGATGTTTCTGGGCTTGCTTTTGGTCCCGTGAGTGCGACCATGGCTGTTAGCATCTCTTGGAGCTTTTGTTGTTGTTGCTCCTGAGCCTTATTCACTGATCGCGTAAGCGGTCGATGACCTGTGGAGATACGGCTATCCTATTTTCCGGATACCATATAGACGGTATGCACCACCATGCCCCCAGACTTGGGGCGTTTAGGCCCAGTGCCCTTGACATTTGTTGCCGACACGGGGATTTTCTCCGGCCTTTTCTTTTTATGGGCTGATGAAGTTGAGGGGGCCGTTGCAGTGGGCACCCAAGTAGCTGACATCTTCTGTGTCTTGACGGGGTGGTCCTCTTCTTGCCGAATTTTCATCTTTTTCTGTCGGCGGGGATAGTTTTGATCTATCACGGAGTCCTGGACCTGTCGCCAGACCTTGTAAATTTTAGAAGATAGCCGCTGAAGGGGTTGTTCAAGCTTTGCCTTTGTGGCATTCTCCATAGGTGGAGGAGATCTTTTCAGCACAGCGGTCGGAGAGTTCCTGCTCACCTTGTTAAGTAGTTCAAAGCCGTTCCCGGTTGGAACAGCAGCATCAGTTTCCACCGTTGGAGCTGGCGGAGTCAATCCAGAAGGGGAATTGCCCCCAGCTTTTCTCACTCGGCGCCAGTGGCGACGTCAAGCATGTTGTGCGGCCGGGATCACCTCCGCTGTTGGATCAGCTTTTCCATGCTCTCTGTTTTGATGAGAGTCTGCTGTTGGCGCCAGCCTGTCAAAGACAGATGCTCGCTGAGAGGGAATGGCCAATCTTGAAAAGGCCGATTTTCGTGCAGGGGAAACGGCCTTGGTTACTTCACCCGGAGTGGGAGCTGAAACGGCCAGTCTTGTGAAGACCGACCCCTTAGCCGGAGAAGCCGCCTTAGTGACTTCAAGAGTAAGAATGGCTATCCGCTTCGGGATAACGCCTTCTGGTATTGTGGGCTTCTTCATGGGTGATCGCACACTTTTGGCTTGTCGAGTTTTAAGAGTTCTAGAGTTTAACCGCGATCAGGACGGTGTCGCTTTGCAGCTAGCCGCGATGAGCACGGGTCGTCCGCAGGGAGACGGAGTGTTTATGTTTCTTGTTGTAACGAGTTAATGCACGTGGGCGGAATTGTTCTTATCTAACCTATGTGTTATATGAAAAGTGTAAAGCTTGTTAGGAAAAGATACAATAGTGTAAGTAAGGAAATCCGCACTAAAACCTTTGAGCCGAACTTAACGATTGAAGCTAGAGCAATCGGCAATAACATGGATTAGGGTATTTAAGCACGGTATTAGAAATCCGGATTATTGACCCTTGTCCGTCCGTTCTTTTCTCTTGCTTTCGCCTCCGGCCAAACCGAACGCAACCGGTTGCGGTTAGGAATCACCGTTACCTTGGTAGGGTAGGGTGCCTAACGGAGTGCTTGCGTAACGTTTGGACGGAGTTCAATTGAAAATACGGGAAAAGGAAATGAGCAAAGCAACCTTAACTTACAATATCGGTTTCTATCCTAACAACACATATTCACAACCATCTCAAAAACGAACCAAAAAGAGCAAAAGAAAAGAGAACAAAGAGAAGAAAAGAAAACAATACAAGTAAGTAAATTGCATGGTATGAAAGTGCAAGTAGGTAAAGCAAGAATGTAAATTGCAAGAATTTAAATACTAGGAACCAAAGATCAAAATACAAGACATGGACTCAATAACCTACACTTAAACTTGCAAACTCAATTAAGAGGTTGCAAGATCAAGTGATGGCAAAGAACTCATGGTCAATGAAGACACAAAAAGAGAACTTTTTATTAATCTTCAAGAATGATACAACCCTTGAGATCAATAACCAACCCTTAAACTTTCAAGCTCAATGAAGAGGTTGAAAGATCAAGAGAAGGTTAAGAACTCAAGGGGACTAAGATATTTACAAGAAAAGAGAAAAGAAAACTTGGACAATCTAAGACAAAAGAGTGGCAAAATTGGACAAAATGAGACCCTTGAACCCTTGTCCACTGCCTGCTATATATAGGCACAAAAGAAAAGAAAATAAACAATAAAAATAGGGCTATGTGGCAGCAGGGGATGGACCGAGAGAGACTGGGGCCTACAGGAGGCAGGGGGGCTGGCCAGCTCGGCCAGAGAGCTAAAGTGCTCGGCCCAATTCCGAGGGCAGGGTCTCATGCTTTGTGTGTTGACTTGTTAGGTGCCCCACATCACTTTGGTCCAGTTTATTTTCTCTGTTTTTACTTGGTTTGCACCCAGTGCTTGGAGGGAAATTTGAATCTTTAAATCAACACACAATCTTTAGCATTGAATGCTCATTACTTCATGTCCATTTGTGACTTGATTCATGGCTGCCCCCATTATGGTCCATGTTGATTTGCCTATTTGATTTTGTTTTGCACTTATTATTGGAGGGAATTTTGAATCTTTAAATCAACACATAATCTTTAGTATTGAATGCACATTACTTCATATCCACATGTACCTAAAAGTCTTGTGTACACATTTGTTTGTGTTGGACCATTTAGATAAAAAGCGTGTACACAAACTTATTGAAAAAAGAAACTCATGAAGTATCGGTCGGTTTGTGGTTCTGGTTGCAGTGTCGGCTCTCAAATGATATATCCATGCTTTTGAATGTATTTTCAGTATTTTGTCACGGATACCTGTAATCTGTATTACTGAGCATACACTGGTTAATAGTACCGATAAATACAACAAATAGATAATGAATGAGCGGTATTAGAATGCAGTTTTCTGATATGAACAACGGGCCCGTTGGAGCTTTGGCCTAGTCTGCTGAAAACTGAGGCGCTTGGTTTGGGCGACCCGTTAAGAGGGGTCGCAGTAGTGGTAAGCCGATCAAAGACCGACTTCTTTGGGGCTTCTTGCGACAGCAGCGGGGCATTGACGCTCATCGGTGGGATCATGGTCCCAAAGAACAGCCCAGTGGTGGCCTGAGTTACTTGCTCCACTGGCATCTTGAACAGGGAGGCCGCTTGGGGCCCATAGGTTACTCCTCCAGACGAGGCGGTACGAGAGGTGCAGTTGCAATTGGAGCAGTTAGAGGCTATTGATGTTCTTTTTTCTGCACGGGAGCAAAATCAAATCTTAGTACCTCGAACCCAAGGGCAACCATGTCAAACCGCGATTCGTTCGCGAACACGACACATGAAGTGTGGAGTGGAAAGAGGAAAAGGTCCCACCGGGCATGCCAGAATCTGTTTCCCTCCGAACACAGAGACGGAACCGCGTAGGTTCGTCTTGCCTAAATTTAGGGGCAGATGCTAATTGGTGCTATCCGTCCACCTCTCCGAAGATGCCAAGTTGATTATGGCAACATGTATCGAAGGTTTAGACGGATGCGTCCGATGTAGCAGATTTCGTCAGATTCCCCCTCGTTGGGTTTTTGATTGTGGGGACGCTCTTCCCTGCAAGCGCAAGCCCCTGCAGTTAATTATGCTACCGCATCGCGGTAACCACTTTCTCCTTCTCCAGATGGTCACTTCGTGTCGTGTATGTTTGTTTTGTTTTTGGTTGCCCGTAGATTGTATACGGAGACAAATTTATATTGTCGCCCGTAGGGCGTAGATTAGTCCAAATCCGTATCTTCTTAGATTTGGGTTTGGGGTTGGGTTTAAGAATACGTTAGTCTCATTTGAGACTAAGATCAATTTAAACGTTTGTTAAGGATACGTTAATCTAATTTTTAGACTAAGATCAACTTAAACGTTTGTTAAGGATACATTAATCTAATTTTTAGACTAAGATCAACTTAACGGGATCATTTAGATCCAACAAGAGAGTATTTGGACTCTATTGTTTAGTTTAAGGATATTGCGGTCGATTAGTTTAAGGACATTACGGTCCAAGGTTAAGGACATCATAGTCCATGGGCTTAAGGACCCCACAGTCCGAGGTTAAGGACATCATAGTCCATGGGCTTAAGGACCCCACAGTCCGAGGTTAAGGACATCATAGTCCGTGGGTTTAAGGACCCCACAGTCCGAGGTTAAGGACATCATAGTCCATGGGTTTAAGGACCCCGCAGTCCGAGGTTAAGGACATCATAGTCCGTGGGTTTAAGGACCCCACAGTCCATAGAATGTCTGGTTGTCAGGACCCGTCACCTCTCTGAAGACGTTGAAAGATTACAACGACAAATATCAAAGGAGTGAAGAGATGTACCCTTAAACCAGTATTGGTTGGGGATTTGTAATTGGATTGATTTAAGGATCGTTAATCTCGTTTGAGACTAAGATCAACTTAAATGTTTTTTAAGGATACGTTAGTCTAAATTTTAGACTAAGATCTACTTAACAGGATCATTTAGATCCAACAAAAAAGCATTTGGGCTCTATTGTTTAGTTTAGGGACATTGCGGTCCAAGTTCAGATGCAAGCATGGGTTTGGAAATGCACCGGATAGTTATTGGCCATTGGGACCCATCACCTCTCTGAAGACGTTGAAGAATTACAACGACATGTATCAGAAGTGTGAAGGGATGTACCCTCGAACCAAAGTTGATTGAAAGGCTCTAGGTTTTGCTTCGAATGTCATATGAGATAACCAATTTTGGAAGACAAGAGTGTATTTGAGGTTCAGTTAAAAGGGGGTACTGCCTCTTTAGCCAATTTGGGCTAAGACTATTTTGCATATAGTGTTAAACACTAGCACATATCTGGCGGTCACGTGTTCCCACGTGATGCATTTAAATTAGTGTTAAACACTAGGGATGAAATGCTTAAAATAATGTTAAACACTAAAAGTGAAGCGCTCACGTGGGGTCACGTGAGGCGCCCTAGGATTGGGTCAAGCCTCCTATTATTTTATTCTCAGAATAACTGTTAAACACTTGTAGTCTTCAAGGCCATCACGTGTGGGCACGTGATGGGCATCCATGCACTGGATATTAAAAGGATTTGCTAGGGGTCATGTGGGGACACGTGAGGGCGCCCATGCATTGGATTTTAATCCTTCAGTTCTTTCCATCTTCTCTTTTTTTTAAAAGGTGTTTGTCAGGGGTCACGTGGGGACACGTGAGGGCGCCCAAAGTCTTTTCTGCCTTTGCTTTGTTCTCTCTTTCTGAGGAATTTATCCAAGGGTCACGTGGGAACACATGACCCTATCTTATTCATTCTCTTTTGACCATTGAAGGGAGAGTCACGTGTTGCCACGTGATCAGGTTGAATACTGACTTCTTTTACGTGCATGAAAAGTCTGAGTCCCTTGTTTAAGAATTAAATTCTTTTGTAGGGTTAAACCCTAATTTATTTAGAGGAATTAAATTCCTATGTCTTTGGAAGAATTAAATTCTTTTATAGGGTTAAACCCTAATTTTATTGGAGGAATTAAATTCCTATGTGCTTTGTGGGAGAATATAATTCTCTGAACTTAGGTCTTCTCTTAGGTTTTAAATCTGCATGGCAGAATCTCCCCGATGAGAATTAAATTCTCAATTTATGGGGAGATCTGCTTCTGCAGACCTTCAACCAAAAGAAGAACTAAGTTCTTATTCAGAAGAGTTAAACTCTTAATTTGAGAATTAAATTCTCTTTTTCTTTTGTGGGAGTTTATAGGATGATCTCTCACCTAGGATTTCTTTCTTTTCTCAAGTGACCTTCTTTTCTCTCTGGAGAATTAAATTCTCTTTTCTTTTATATTCTCTCTCTTGTTGTATCTTTCCTCCTTCTTATCTTCTCTTCTTGGCTCCTATTTATAGCAGAAAGAAAAGAATCAGTTTGTTTAGTCAATCTTTCCTTGAAAGATTTTAATTGATTTTGTAACCAACACGATCTTTTAGATCACTCAGTGAATTTTATTCACCATTGGATTTTTAATCCAAAAGATATTTTTGTCTGTTATTCCTGGCAAATTTCAGGGAAATCTTTCCTTGTATAGAATATTTCTATAAATTGGTGATTTTTTAATCACCATTGGATTTTTAATCCAACGGTGCTCCACTTTACAGAGCGCAATCTTTCTGTTTGGAAATATCTAGGGGAATATTAGGGTTTTTTATTTCTCTTAATTAAAATTTAACTCTATTAGTTCAGAAGGTTTAAAAGCCTATCACGTATTGGCACGTGACCACATTGTTTGATTATTCAATTAGAGTTTAATTCTATTAATCAGAGAGCTTAGGAACCCATCACGTGTCTGAACGTGACCCCCTGTCACGTGTGGGCACGTGATGCCCCGTTTAGGGTTTCCTTTCCTTTAACTCAGAGAATTTTTTTAAGACTCCATCACGTGGTGGCACGTGACCCACTGATTAAGATTTTAACCAGAATTTAATTCTGTTGTTTTAAAGAACTCAGGAATTATCTCGTGTCAGCACGTGACCCTTGGTTACGTGTGGGCACGCGATGCCCCATTGGGGTTTTTCCTTATTGTTTTATTATGCCTTTAATTCTTTTCAGTGGGTTTAAAGGCCTATCACGTGCGGGCACGTGACCCTATTTGATTAAGATTCAATTCTTATCATTTCAGAGCCCTCAGGAAGTGTTCATACCATAATATTGCATTATTATATTCCCCATTCTTATTCGTTTTATAAATAAACAGGTGCTTTTGACACATGTCTGCTACATATTACAGGTTACAGGTTCTTGGATCTAGAACAGTGAAAACAATGAAAAGACAATGAAAAAGTGAGATTACGAATGATAAAGGTGAAATCTTGATCGCGTCTACATTGTGAGGAACAATGAACAACAGTTCACCGAGTATAAAGGCAGCGACATGAAGAAACAGTAAAATTCCATTACAATCTTCACTGGAGATCTGAAAGAAATCTCGAAGCCAATCTGAGAAAAAGACCTAAGATACAGGAAGCCCAAAACAACCAGAGCCAGCCCACGAAATCTCAAGTCCCAATTCCATCTTTTGGCCGTGGAACCACGGCCAAACCAGGCCTCGGGCCGCAGTTCCGCGGCCATGTTGCGCAGTGAGGGGCTACGGTTTTTACCATAATTTAGAGTCTACTTTGACTAGGTCTTCCTATGGGTATTTGTGTAAATGTAGACATGCGAATCAATTATAAACCTAGGGTTTCCTATCCTTTATAAATAGGAACTCTAAAGCTTGTATTAGGTATGCCTCCCTTCATTAATAAAATTCAGATTTCTTTGGAGAGCATCAATTTGTAAGTTCTTAATTTATTTTTCTTGCCCTAGTTAAATTTAATTCCTTGCCCTAGATAATTTTAATTCCTTTCCCTAGTTAGATCTTTCATTCTCTACCCTAGATAAATGTTCTTCAATTCCCTAATGAGTGAGTAGTCTCCTCGCTTGTTAGGGTTAGATCTGGGGAAGGTTTGAGAGACGAAGATCTCCCATCCCCTTTCTTGCTCGTCATATATTTTCATAGGACTCTATGCATACATGCACATACCACTCCCTACGGCACCCTATCCCTCGAGGTAACGGTGATACCGTAGTATAAAGGCCCGGTTGTGATGGTTTTCCATGGAGGTTAGGGTAATGATTTCTAAAGGAATGACAAGAACCTAGAGGAAGAGACATCTTTCCAAATGGTTCTAATCCCTTTTATTAATAATTACCATAACACCTAATTAGATCTTCATATGGGTATAGAAAGCGGTGAGATTTATTGACTTTCCAAACTTAACCTAGACCTAACCCTAGCAAGATTTAGATATAGATAACTTTAGTTTTTAGAAATAATTAATTCGGCTCCCATCGGAATTAACTCGTTAGAGCGATTAGGAAATTCACAAAATCCCTGTGGACCGACCCGTACTCACCGGCTAGCTGCCAAGCGACGCCGTTCTTGATTGCGGTAATATATTTTTGATCGATAAAACCTCTCTAAATCAAATGGCGCCGTTGCCGGGGATGGCGTGTTATTTCCTTTTTGCAATTTCGGGTTAATCATAAATTAAAAAAATCATAAAAATCTTAAAAATCACAAAAAAATATAAAAATATATCATCTGTTATTTTTGGAAAGGGTATTTTTTTGTGAATTTTGCAGGATTTACACTCGAGTTCGGATCTGGAAATCTACAGATAGCGAAACAGAAAACAATAGATCAAAATAGAGAGAGATTTGCAAAACAGAACAACAGAAAAAATTTGGAGCATTGAACCCCCCACCGCACCGCCTTTCCGCGGCCATAACCTGACCTAGACCGCGGAACCGCGGCCTCTTTGACGTTTCAGCACGTGCGCAAAATTTTTGGGATCCGAGCCCGCTCCTTCACCGCGGAACCGCGGCGGGAGACCCCTTTTGGCCGCGGTTCGGCTGCCTTCTGGTGACGTCATCTGGTGAAAATTTCTCTGTAAGCTTCTCTGTTCTTGCTCTGGAAATCTAGATATATCTTTTCTGAAAATTTCCTGCAGAATTTTATGCGCTTTAAAAATATTTTCCCTTCCAAACAACAAATCTTGTGCAGGATTTTTGCGCTATGCTTAAAATAATAATTGATTGCAAGTGATCTTTTCTGATTTGTATTCCTAAATCTTTTTGCTAAAATTTCCAAATATAAAGAAAAAGGAAGAAAGGAAAATTTTTATTTGAAAACTTGCAAACTTTTGTCGCTAAGAAATCCTTGCACCACCCAACCTTCTTTCTTTTCCCCTTTCTTCTATCATGGGTACCCCAAATCATAAATCACTTTTCGAACTTTGGTATCCTGAACTTAACTTTGCCTCGTACGTCAATTGTTTCGGTCGATTTAAGGAAGATCCCTCCGTACCTAAAATTTCTTTGAAAGATCAAATAGAAGCGTCTAGAAGAAACAGTTCGACTTTACAACCCACTTTGTGTCAACCTTGTCAACCTTCACCACCTTCGTACGTTGACACCACTTTTCCAAGTCCTGCTGTAACTCCTAAACCGATGTCCATTGCTGAGCATATTGCTCAATCTCGTAGCCGATCTTTCACCCCTCTCAACACATATAATTCTAGGGATCAACAAGTCCATTCACCTTTTTATTCACATGTTGACCCTACTCCTGTCCAACCATCCACTTCCTACCAGACCTACCCGACTTTCCCACCTTCACTAGACACTGTTTCTATACAGCCAGTTGGGAGTTTCACATATTCACACAATTTCGAATCTTTTACCGAAACCCCTTCACAACCCATGTCTAGTTTTGAACAGTCGTTGGAATCTTATATTGCTGCAACGAACAAAATGACTAGGAATGTGGAAGCGTCCATGGCCGCCCTTATGCAACCTGCTGAACCGGTAGCTAGTTTCCAACTAGCTTCAAATTTTTCAATGTATGAGGAGGCGGTTAGACAGAGAGAGAATTTGAGAGGAGCGAGTGAGTTCTACGCATTCCCAAATCAGACCTACCCATACCCAATTGAAGCCCACAACTCCGGTTTTCCATCGATTGCCCCAAATAGTTCACCAGTTAAAAATAAAAACGAGTTGTGTGATTTTGTAGTGCTTGATTTGCCAGATTGTGAAGAACCCCTTTCGAGTGAAACCACACTTAATCCTTTCGATCTTTACACCTCCAATCTAGAACCTGAATTGATAAATATCCATGCTTTTGAGGAGGTGTCAGAAAATATTGATTTTCACTTGATTGAGGATATAGACGCCGAGAATATTTTGGATGATGAACCTGTCGATTTGAGTGAAATTTTATGTCCAATTTATCATCCCGAGTCATTAAATGTTTCTCCCGAACTTCATATGCGTCTTGATTTTGATGATAATGGCATGGATGAGTTAAATATTGAGGATAGTATTGAGGATAGTATTGAGGAGAGTATTGAGGATAATATTGAGGTTAAACCATTTTTGTTTGATGTGTCGGATTTTCCAATTCATCCTCCTGAATCTTTAACTGTTATATGACCGTCCCTCCTTTCTATCGTTCTGACCACGCAAAAGATCTCGCTTGAAGACTGTGAGCTTGAAAAATTTCCCTTTGAATCTGACACAGTTCTCACAGCCGATGACACTTACGAGTGTTTCACTTTTTCGGACGATGTTGATGACTCACCGCCCGAGTTTGAGTCCTGTGAATTTTCAGATAAGTTAGTTGAACCATCAGACTCGGTTGCTTACAGTCGTTTCGAACCATTGATGGAATTTTTCAAGTTCGAGACAGTTTACTACGGTGAGAATGAGACTATCCCTAATTCACTCCATTTCGTCATTCCTATCGTTCTGACCATGCAAAAAACCGTTACGCTTTCATCTCCTATACCAAGTTCGGCGTACCCATGCTTTCTTGCGAAGCTTGAGGGATTTGACCCCATTTCTCGACGGGTTGATAAGTTAGCACAATCGCTTTTAACACATCGGTCATCACAAATTGCGCTAATTTATTCACTCGATTTACACCCTCAAGATCGTGCTACCCTTCTTTCTCTTTTCCGCCATTCTTCTCCCCTACCGAGACCATATTCTACCTTTCTTCCCACACGGTCTCGTGTGCTTCTCATTTCTTTTCTTTCCACTCCATTCTTCCACCAACCCCACCATTATCACGATAGAATTTTTGAATGGTTGGTGCTAACCTTTGGCTTGTGTAAGGCCAAGCTTGAGTTTGGGGGGAACCTTGTTGTATATATATTTTTGTTTTTCTTTTAACAATAAAAATAACAAAATAAAAAAAATTTAAAAATGAAAAAAGAAAAAAAAATTATAAATAAATAAACAGGGGAGTGCCGACAATTTTGACCCTCTTGGTGTAGCATGACAGTGAGGACACTGTCAAGTTTAAGTTTGGGGGTATGCTCGGTACGTCTTCTTCCTTCGCATTCATTTGTACATATTTGCATACTTATTTGAAAATCCATAAAAATTTGAAAATTTTAAAAATTATAAAAATTATTGTATTCAATTTTGGCCTAATTGACTTGAGTTTGATAAATAGGTTAACTGGTTAGGAACAACTAGATCTTAGACTTAGTAAATTAAAAACCCTAAAAATAACCTTTCTTAAAGTTTAACGGTAGAAAGAATATGTCTTTGTAGTTTATTTAGAAATAGGCAAATCTTAGGTTCACTTCTTGGGCTAAGTCGAAACAAAGGAAAGTATTGATATTTTATTAGAGTATAAATTTGAAAAATAATTCCTAGCTTAAGTCTAGATTCTGAAAATATATACCCTACAATTTGCACAATCACGCATCTTGAAACTTGGAATAGTAGAGGAGACCTTGAAATGCTCTTGTCTAAAGTCCTTAGTACAAAAAAAATAATACAAGTGTGAATAAAGAATAAAAAAAAATGAACACTGGTTTTTGTGATTACTTAAGGCTGAAAAAAATAGAAAAATATTTAGCGAGGGTGCTTCATCACCTAGTGCCTTAGACCAACTGGTTTGGGAGTCACTGCTAAAGCCTTGGGTGTTGCAAGACTAGGAATTACGCTTTAATGTGCAAACACATCTTGTAATCGGTTGTTGGTACCTCAAGAAGTATTAACGGTCGCATGAAGGATGTGTAAGCAAAATTCATTTAATTTCACCAATTAATAATTACTTTGGACAACGGACGAGAGTATGATTGCTTGATTTGAATTTCCAAGTGTAGGGGTGATCTATACACACACGTAGGGGTATGTGATTGGAGATTAGATGAGAGAAATGAGTGAAGAATAGAACTTGTATCTTTAATGGAGTTGATAAAAATTCCTAAGTGGAGTTGGAACTCTCGAAGGAAAACTTAAGAGATACCGAAAGCTAAGTAGGTCTGCAGAACATATATAATCTTAAGTTAAATGATGAGGAAGTGTGAAAAATATGGGTGGATAATTTACAAGTCGACGATAATAGAATTCCTTGTTAGAAAACCTAGGTGGAGAATTAAAGTCGAGAAGCCGAATTGATAGGATTTTGTGAGTAGTATCCGCTGAAAACCCTCAGGAGACAACACTCCTCCTACTAGGGACACCTAGAGGTTTAACGGCTTGTTGCACGAGCTCAGTGCAATCGCGTTTCCCTGCGAAAGTACGGTTAGGCTTTTGTAGAGAATAAAAAAAAATAAGTTTGCTCGAGGACGAGCAAAAGATAAGTTTGGGGGTATTTGTTCATACCATAATATTGCATTATTATATTCCCCATTCTTATTCATTTTATAAATAAACATGTGCTTTTGACGCATGTCTGCTACATATTATAGGTTACAGGTTCTTGGATCTAGAACAGTAAAAACAATGAAAAGACAATGAAAAAGTGAGACTACGAATGATAAATGGTGAAATCTTGATCGCGTCTACATTGTGAGGAACAATGAACAACAGTTCACCGAGTATAAAGGCAGCGACATGAAGAAACAGTAAAAGTCCACTACAATCTTCACTGGAGATCTGAAAGAAACCTCGAAGCCAATCTGAGAAAAAGACCTAAGATACAGGAAGCCCAAAACAACCAGAGCCAGCCCACGAAATCTCAAGGCCCAATTCCATCTTTTGGCCGTGGAACCGCGGCCAAACCAGGCCTCGGGCCGCGGTTCCGCGGCCATGTTGCGCAGTGAGGGGCTACGGTTTTTACCATAATTTGGAGTCTATTTTGACTAGGTCTTCCTATGGGTATTTGTGTAAATGTAGACATGCGAATCAATTGTAAACCTAGGGTTTCCTATCCTTTATAAATAGGAACTCTAAAGCTTGTATTAGGTATGCCTCCCTTCATTAATAAAATTCAGATTTCTTTAGAGAGCATCAATTTGTAAGTTCTTAATTTATTTTTCTTGCCCTAGATAAATTTAATTCCTTGCCCTAGGTAATTTTAATTCCTTGCCCTAGTTAGATCTTTCATTCTCTGCCCTAGATAAATGTTCTTCAATTCCCTAATGAGTGAGTAGTCTCCTCGCTTGTTAGGGTTAGATCTGGGGAAGGTTTGAGAGACGAAGATCTCTCATCCCCTTTCTTGCCCGTCATATATTTTCATAGGACTCTATGCATACATGCACATACCGCTCCCTACGGCACCCTATCCCTCAAGGTAACGGTGATATCGTAGTATAAAGGCCCGGTTGTGATGGTTTTCCATGGAGGTTAGGGTAATGATTTCTAAAGGAAGGACAAGAACCTAGAGGAAGAGACATCTTTCCAAATGGTTCTAATCCTTTTTATTAATAATTACCATAACACCTAATTAGATCTTCATATGGGTATAGAAAGCGGTGAAATTTATTGACTTTCCAAACTTAACCTAGACCTAACCCTAGCAAGATTTAGATATAGATAACTTTAGTTTTTAGAAATAATCAATCTGGCTCCCATCGGAATTAACTCGTTAGAGCGATTAGGAAATTCACAAAATCCCTGTGGACCGACCCGTACTCACCGGCTAACTGCCAAGCGATGCCGTTCTTGATTGCGGTAATATATTTTTGATCGATAAAACCTCTCTAAATCAGGAAGCCATCACGTGTCAGCACGTGACCCCCGATCACGTGTGTGCACGTGATGCCCCGTTGGGGTTTTTCCTTGCATTTTATATGGGAACAACCCTATCTTAAATATCTAAAGATATGGGAATTTCCAGCTTTTTTAAAAAAGTAGCATGTGGACAAGCTCGAGGCACGCTCAGTACTGTGTAAATTTGTGGGATACCCAAAGAACACCAGGGGTATCTGTTTCGCCCAATCAGAGCAAAGCTCTGTTTGAATTCAAAATTTAAATTTTTGAAGCAACGCTTCAAGTCTCAGGCGCAACGCGCCGCGTGTCTGGCGCTAATACATCAGCGCAGCGCCCAAGAAGGCGCACCCAATCAGAGCAAAGCTCTGTTTAAAGGAAGCAACGCTTCAGATCCTTTGCGCTGAGCGCAACGCGCCACGTGTCAGGCGCAGATACATTAGCGCAGCGCACCCAATCAGAGCAGAGCTCTGTTTAAATGAAGCAACGCTCCAGATCCTCTGCGCTGAGCGCAACGCGCCACGTGTCAGGCGCAGATGTATCAGCTCTGCGCCCAAGAAGACGCGCCCAATCAGAGCAGAGCTCTATTTGCCTGAAGCAACGCTTCAGTTGCGCTGCGCTCTGCGCTGCGCGACACGTGTCAGCGCAGATGCGTTAGCGCAGATGCGCTGCGCGACACGTGTCAGCGCAGATGCGCTAGCGCAGTTGCACTGCGCTCTGCGCTGCGTGACATGTGTCACGCGCTGGGGCATCTGCGCCAAACTAAATTAAGATTTTTAAGAAATCTTTTCTGTTCTTGTTAAAACAAGAAGATTTTCTTCTGCAAAGCAGAAGCCCTTGGATCAAAGATCCAACGGTGGGGAAAATTCCCCAAATCACTCAGAGGATGATCTCTTTAACAAATTTAACGAATTTGTGAGCACTATAAAAAGGACCCTAAGCCTCAATTCAAAGGCATCGAGTTTTTTCTTAAGAATTCAAGAACTTTAAACAGAAAGAACTCCGAGAAGATTTCAAGAAAAAGGTAAAGAACCTTCGTGGATTAGAAAAAATTCCTTCTAAAAGACCATTAGTCTAAAAAATATAAGATCAATGATCTTTATATAAAAAAAAAAGAAAACAGTGCTTTGCACTTCTTGTGAACCTTCGGTTCTTTAAAAACGATAAAAAAAATAAAAGAATAGTGCTTTGCACTTTTATGAACCTCTGTTTCTTCGAATAAAGAAGAAATTTATTTTTCTTTGATCTAATTTAGATCAAGAACTTAAACAGTGCTTTGCACTTCTCTTCTTGAATCTAAAAAGATTCTTAGTGCTTTGCACTTCTAAGTTGCGCCGCTGCGCTCTTAAGAGAGCGCCACGTGTCGGCCATAAAACCACTTGCGCTAAGCGCCCTTAAGATAGAGCTTTGCTCTTTGGAATTGGCGCAACTCGCTGAGAGCGCGCCACGTGTCAGCAGCGCAACAACGCATTGCACTGCGCTAGCGCGCTTGCGCTCATCAGAGTACGACACGTGTCATCACCATATGGACTTGCGCTCATTACTTAGCGCAAAGCGCAGATGCATTAAAAAGGGCCAAGCCCAATTAAGAGAAGGCCTAACAGGCTCAACAAAGCGCAAATGCATTATTTTAAGGGGCAGAGCCTAAACAAGAACAGATGCTTTGCATCATTTATAAATGGGCAGAGCCCAAACAAAATATTCAGAATGCTATGCATTTTAAAAAGGGGCAAAGCCCAAACGAAGTAGATACTTTGCAAATGGGCAGAGCCCAAAAGAAACTGATACTCTATATCTTTTGTGGGTAGAGCCTAAATAAAAAATGCAATGCAAATAAAATGTTGAACATTTCAACTGGACTTAGCCCAATTTTGGCCATAAGTCCTTAAATTAAATTGATTGAGCAAAATGGCTCTTTTAAATCAATTTACATCCGGTTCGAGGGTACATCTCCGAACTCCTTTGACATCCGTCGTTGTAATTCCTCAACGACGTCAAAGTGGTGACGGGTCCCAACGGCCACACATCGATATGGACTGCGGGGTCCTTAAACTCGTGGACCGAAACGTCCTTAAACTAATAATGGACCGAAACGTCCATAAACTAATAATGGACCGAAACGTCCATAAACTAATAATGGACCGAAACGTCCATAAACTAACATCGGACCGAAACGTCCCTAAACTAATATCGGACCGAAACGTCCCTAAACTAATATCGGACCACTACGTCCTTAAACTGGCGATGGACCACTACGTCCTTAAACTGGCGATGGACCGAAACGTCCTTAAACTAACGATGGACCACTACGTCCTTAAACTGGCGACGGACCGAAACGTCCCTAAACTAATAATGGACCACCACGTCCTTAAACTAGCGCAATAGAGTCCGAATGCTCTTTTACCGGATCTAAACGGTCCCGTCTAAGTTGATCTTAGCCCCAAATGTGGTTAATGTGTCCTTAGATATTTAAATAAACAATAAAACTCCAAATCAACTTTGGTTCAAGGGTACATCTCTGAACTCCTCTGACGCCTGTCGTTGTAATCCCTCAACGACGTCAGAGAGGTGACGAGTCCCGACGACTAGATAATTAAATCAATCACTACGTCAAGTCGATCTTAGTCCAAAACAGGACTAACGTATCCTTGACGAACGTTTAAGCCGATCTTAGCCGCAACGCGACTAATGCACCTTTAAACTGAAAACACCCAACCCAAATCTAAGCAAACACGGATTTGGACTAATCCACGTCCTACGGACGACGGCATTACTCAGTCTCCGTATACAATCCACGGGCAACCACAAATAAAACAAACACACACGACACGAAGTGAAATTCTGGAGAAGGAGAAAGTTGTTACCGCGACGCGGTAGCGTAATTAACTGCAGGGGCTTGCACCTGCAGGGAAGAGCGTCCCCACAATCAAAAAAAAAAACCCTCACCCTGAGGGGGAATCTGACGAAGTCTGCTACATCGGCCGCATCCGTCTAAACCTCCGATACACGGTGCCATAAATCAACTTGGCATCTTCGGAGAGGTGGACGGATAAAACCAAATAGCATCTGCCCCGAACCTCAGGCAACGGACGCGAAGTCCGGGCCGCCGTTCGGAGGGGAACAGATTCTGGCACGCCCGGTGGGACCTTTTCCTCTTTCCACTCCACACTTCGTGTGTCGTCTTCGCGAACCCATCGCGGTTTGTTAAATGGTTGCCTTCGGATTTCAAATTGCTAAGATTTGGTTTTTTGTCTGGCGCAGAACTCAAGCATCCATGGATTCCCATTGCACCAAATGCGCGAAGCACCACTGCAACGGACGCTCCACCTCACCAAGAGGTGTAACATATGGGCCCCAAGCGGCCTCTTTCCTTACTCTGCCGGTAGAGCAGGTGACCCAGGCCACCACCGGCCTATTTTTCGGGACCATGGTCCCCCTTGCAAGCTTCTCTATGCCGATACCCGCACCAGAAGCGAACAAGAAGTCGGTATTTGACCGGCTTACCGCTACCATGACCCCTGTCAACGGGTCGCCCACTACTAATCCGACAGCCTCCGTTTTCAGCAGGCTAGGTCAGAACTATAAAGTGGTCGCCCCAAAGAGGGCAACGGCCGCTGCTTTGGAAGTCGTTAAAGCGGCTCCTCCCATCAGAGAGTCAGTCTTCACAAGATTGACAGTTCCCACTCCTCTCCCAGTTGGTCAAAGAGCATCAGTCTTCGATAGGCTGACGTCGACAGTTACCCCACACCCAAACAGGGGGCAACAAGAAACTATCTCGATTTCCGAGCCAGTCCCAACGGCTCGTCGTGCGCGACGTCGCCATTGGCAGCGAGTAAGGAAAGCAGGGGGCAACTCCCCCTCAGGGCTAACCCCACCTGCTCCAGCGGTGGAGGTCAATGCTGCTGTTCCAACTGGGAACAGCTTCGAATTGCTGAGGAAGGTGAGAAAGAACTCTCCGGTTGCTACATTGAAAAGGTCTCCTCTGCCCATGGAAAAAGTTCCGGAGACGAAGCAGGAACAGCCCCCTCAACGGCTGTCGTCAAAAATTTATAAAGTTTGGCGGAGGGTTCAAGACTCCGTGATTGACTCAGACCACTTCCGTCGCCAGAAAAGGGCAAAGGCGGAAAAAGACAAGAACCGCCCCATTAAACAGCAGGGGGCGACAAATGCTAGAATGCCCGCTTCAACGGCTCCTTCAACCTCAAAGGTCCATAAAAGGAAGAGGCCAGAAAAAGCTCCCATGACACTGACAAAGTTTAAAAGCGGTGAACCTAAACGCCCCAAGTCAGGGGGCATAACAGTTCATACGGTCTATATGGCTTCGGGAAAGGAAGAAAGTCGTACTTCTATGGGCCACCGACCGCTTACCCGGTCAGTGACCAAGTCTCAGGAGCAGCAACAAAAGCTCCAGGAGATGATGACTACAATGGCTGCACTCACGGGGCCAAAAGAGAATCCTGAGACGTCCTTAGATGAACGCCAAGAGGAAGAGACCGACGCTGAGTTCCTCCGCCGAATACTGGAAAAGAGAGACAAAGAGGCTGCTGAACAAGCAGCCAATATACAACGTATGGGCCTCCTCTTCCAGGACATGATAGGGATGATGATACAACCAGATCCCCCAACTGAAGAACCCCCGATTGTCCTTGGGGATGATAAGGGAGAAACATCAAACCCTCAGCCCGTTCTATCAACAGCTAAAGAGGATACAATCTCTAAGACTGATCTGGACGAATACATAGCCCAGCAAATAAGGGTTCATCATGCGGCAGAAGCAGCCGGACACGTCGTGAAAACGGGGCGACCGTATCCAGGCTGGTATGACCAAATCAGGTACCCGCCGGGCTACACAATCCCCAAGTTTCATGTCTACAAAGGGACCGGCAATCCCCATCAACATGTGGCCCAATTCAGGGCTCTTTGCGGTAATACCGGCGGCGACGACAAGCTTTTGCTTCGCCAGTTTGTTGGAAGTTTATCTGATACGGCGTTTGAATGGTATTCTGAGCTTCCCAATGACTCTATAAAAACCTTTGCAGAGATGGAGCTACTCTTCACCCAACGCTTTGCAAGTGCCAGTGAGCGTACCCCGATGACGGCACTGATCAATGCCAGGGTAAAACCCGGCGAGACATGGGTTCAGTACGCTATACGGTGGCGAAATCTATGGTCGAAGTGTGAACAACGCATAGAAGAAGCTCCAGCGGTGGGAATGTTTGTTGGAACCCTTGATCCACAAGCAACCATCTCACAGTTCATGATGTTCTTCAAGCCGACTTCCTTCCAGGCTTTGATCGACAAATTAGCGCAGATGGACCAGATGGGCCATAAACCCCCTCTCCCGAAGCCGGACCCCCGAAACGATAAAGGAAAGGGAAAAGCGATCATCGTCGCTAATGCCCAACAACAACCGAACGACTCGAAGCCGGTTGCTCGTCCAAACAATACGCGCCCATACGTACCCCTTGAGGACAGGATAGGACGTGCTTACTCCTTCCCTCGTGATAAAACAAGGAGGCTATTCGAGCTGGCATTGCGCAACAAGCTCATAAATCTGCCAGATCCAAAACGTCCGTCACAACCGAGTGACGTCAACGAGCCCAATTACTGCCCTTATCATCGAGTGCTAGGCCATCCAATTGAGGATTGCTACGTTTTCAAGAATTGGCTTGAGAACCAGTACCGTCAGGGCAAATTTGCGCTATCTGACAAATGGAAGGTGAATCCTCCGCAGCCCCACACCTCTAAGGGGACGAATACGCCGGGGGCAACATGCTCCGTTATTGAAGAAACTCCCTGGGAGGTTGTATTATCAGCTAAAACGAGGAGAATGCTAAATGATCTTCAGACCTGTCCAGCGGTCAAGTGGAAGAACCCCTTGGAACCGCAGGTTATTGAAGGGATGTTGAAGCCACGACCGATTCCGAAGACCGATGGTGGCAGTTCAAGCGCTCATAGTCAGCCGTCAAAATCTTCGAAAAAGAAGAAGAAGAAATCTAAGAAGCCCGTTAAGCCTGGTGACAAGCGCACGGACTTACAAA
This sequence comes from Agapanthus africanus, assembly GCA_030015575.1. Taxonomy (NCBI): domain Eukaryota; kingdom Viridiplantae; phylum Streptophyta; class Magnoliopsida; order Asparagales; family Amaryllidaceae; genus Agapanthus; species Agapanthus africanus. The sequence continues at coordinate 308,768,531 of CM057342.1, forward strand.
AGCAAATCGATGCGCTGGATGAGTACAACCAAAAAGCGCGGACTCCCATTACGCTCCAAGATTTCCTTGATCACGTCTTCCAAAAAGAAGATGAGGGAGAAAGTTCATCGGATGAATCCGGGGAATATGTGGCGAGCTGTCATATGATCTCCCATTCGACCACGAACGATGAAGGGACTCCTGGCACTGAAGCGCTGGGGGCAAATGCCGAATCAAGAGCCTCAGGGTTATCAGTTGAAATGATTAGCGCGTTTCTTAATGAAGCTCGGTTGAAAAGTAAAGCTGATCAAGAACGCGAGACGGCTATATTCGAAAGGGCCAAGCGCCAGCGACTTGAGGAAAGAGCTGAGATGATCCCGCTGGCGCAAGATGCCTTCAACGCTGACAAAAGCCAATTCAAGATAAAAAAGAAGTTTGCTAAGGCCATATCGATGGGCATGAAGCCACCACCCTCTGAAGAAAAAGTTACTGGCGTGGTAGAAATGCACCCCTCTTATTGCTTATATCATCAGAAGGTCTCGCATTCCACCCAAGATTGCAAAGCTTTCAATGGATGGTGGCAAGGATACGTCGCCAATCGACAACGCTTTAAATGGGAAAAGCGTAAAATTCGTAGGGAGCAAAGAAACACGACCAAAAAGCTTGAAAGAACTGCCGGCAATTGTCACATGGTTAACACTACCGGGTCACAAGTGCCTACATTCGGGAGCGACTCTGATGAGGAGCTGGAGCTTGGCCCCCTCTTCAAAGAATCCACTTCGGGAAAAGAAGAAGAACCGAAGTCTTGCGAAAACATACAGCTGCGCAATCGAACATTACCCGAAAAGAACCTCGGACCCTTGAACAGAAAAGACAAAGGGAAAGAGAAGGTCTCTGAAGACATCGCTTTGGATGACCAAGTTGCGGAAGAATTAACCGCCAAGAACCCGCCGAAGAGGAGTAAAGTGGATTACAATGTCTTGGCGCATTTGAGAAAGCTACCCTCACAACTCAGCATTCTCGATGCCCTATTACTATCAAAAGAGGCGAGGGATTCTTTGATTAAGGCCCTACAAGATCCGGACCAGTTCCAAGCCTTCCTAGCTGAACAAAAGATGAAGGATGAATTGGAAGAGGTGCACACAGCCGACGTCGCTTTTGGCGATGAAGACTTTCTCCTCGGGACGTATGAACACAATCGCCCCCTTTATGTCTCAGGATACTGCCATGACATAAAGATAGGAAAAATCTTGGTCGATAACGGATCGTCTGTCAATTTACTCAATGTGCGAGTGTTAAAGGAGATTTGCATGAGTGTCCAACACCTCGCCCGGGACAAAATCACCATCTCCGGTTTCGACTCTCAATCCTCAAAGACTCTTGGATCTGTGATATTGACGCTACGCTTCGGGGTGCTCGTCACAGACATCAAATTCCATGTTATAGACGCCAAGACGTGCTACAATGCTCTGCTCGGCCGACCATGGCTACACGAGTACAATATCATCCCTTCTACACAGCATCAGTGCATGAAGTATTCTAGGGACGGCCTCGAGTACACAGTGGCAGGAGAGTTGAATCCGTTTTCCGTGAACGAAGTTCGCAAGTATGAAGATGCCAAATACTTCTTACCGAGTTTCGAAGACACGGAAAGGTGTCACAAACCGGAGAACAAAACTAACGCAACCATCCCTGTCTTCGGCAGTGATACCGAGGAGGAGGAGGATATAATTTATTCAGGTCCATCCCAATCCACCAGGCCAGGACCATCCGTTCCTTCATTGATCTTCGGCAGTGATTCAGAGGATGAAGTTCATGCTGTATTCCCTGCTCGGCCTTCAATATGGGTTTTCGCTGATGAAGAGCGAAGTCTGCAGATAACCATGGTGCCACTTGAACATTACAAAGAACTGGATTCACTCGACACCAACAGCGTAGAAGAATTGCAGACATTCTATATCCCTCCCGGACGAAAAGGCGAGAAGGCAATCCTATTCTACCGCTCTGAAGAAAACAAGGCGGAAAAAGAAATTTGGCATGGCACAGATCCCACGCTCGACGGGCTTCAGCCTATCCGTCTTCCCAGATATTATACCGAAGGTTTGAAGAAACTACTGAAGCGCCAGGGGATGTCCTTCACACAGACCATTAGAAAAGCCAAATTCTATGACAAGGTCTGGAACGTTCCCGGGACTCAATGCAAACTGCCTAACGGGAGAACGGAAACAAAAGGGCTTGGGTACATCCGGCCAAAGAAACGGGAGCTAGTAAACAGCTGTTGTGCCATGTATGACTTCGATGAAGAGGCGGACGCTCGATGGGAGGACGCTAATCCTGAAGCGGCAAAAGTTCCTGATAAAAAACCGCCCAGTCCATCGTCTGAAGACCAGATGAGCAAACTTATAAAGGATGCGAGTCAAAAAGCCCGAAATGATCACGATCGTGAAATGGCAATCTATGAGAAAGCCAAGACACAGCGCCTCCTTCAACAGGCGGTGAGGGATGAAAATGCCGCTCCTTGTCAACCTGCTGCAAAAAAGGTTCGACGCGAAAGCAAAAACAAGTCGAAAGGCAAGAAAGGCGCTCGACAACCACAAAGCAGAGCAAAGAAGCCACACATCAGAGAGTCGAGCGTTATTGACCTAGCCCTCATGAAGAAAATGGGTCGAGCATACTCGTTTCCTCGGAACAAAACAAGGAAAATACTTGATCTTGCTCTAAAACATCAAATGCTTACTCTGCCGGAGTCTAAACACCCTGAGCAAGCGGGCGAAGTCTCCAACCCAAATTATTGCTCTTACCATCGAGTAGTAGGGAATCCGCTTGAAGATTGTTTCACCTTTAAGAATTGGGTTGAGGATCAACATCAGCTTGGCAAATTTGCGTTGTCTGACAGTTGGAGGGTAGCGCCGACGCAAAAGCACGAACCCGAAAACACAAGGATAGAACCAACTCCGCATTGGGATTGGCAGAAAATTCGCACCTGCCATGTGATAAAAATATTAAAAGAAGGGTCCGAGGACATGAACAACCTTCCTTGGTGCTTTGAAAGCGGCAGCGATGAGGTAATCTCAGAATTTCCACCAGCACCAAAAGAGCTGGAAGATGGAATCCATACTACTGCAGATAATCTCAAGAAAATCGAGTTAGGGACGGTAAATGATCCGCGACCGACATTCGTCAGCGAGCTGCTACCTGAAGAAAGGGTAGCTGCGTTAAAAGATGTCCTTGTGCAGCATAAAGATTGCTTCGCATGGAACTATTCCGAGATGCCAGGACTAGATCCAGAGGTTGCTGTACATAGACTAGCAATATCCCCGGGTGTCAAGCCAGTTAAACAAGCACCGAGAAGAATGCGGCTCGAGCTCGAAATGAGCATCAATGCCGAAGTCAAAAAGCTAATCGACTCTGGCTTCATCCAAGAAGTTCAGTACCCTGAATGGATCGCCAACATCGTCCCAGTGATGAAGAAAAATGGAACAGTGCGCATATGCGTGGACTTTCGGGATCTCAACAAAGCCTGCCCGAAGGATGATTTTCCTGTACCAGTCACCGAACTGATGATAGACAATACGTCCACGCATGAGATTTTCTCATTCATGGACGGCTCATCAGGATATAATCAAATAAAAATGCATCCTGAAGACCAGAAACATACGGCTTTCCGGACTCCTTTGGGAATATTCTGTTACAAGGTGATGCCCTTCGGTTTAAAGAACGCCGGTGCTACTTATCAGAGGGCCATGACAAAGATCTTCGACGACCTTATACACGAAATCGTTGAATGCTATATCGACGATCTCGTGGTTAAAAGCAAATCATACGAGGAACATCTTGAGCATCTGAGGACTGTATTTCAACGCCTCCGACAATACAACTTGAAGATGAATCCTCTTAAATGTGCGTTCGGGGTTTCCTCGGGCAAATTCCTGGGATTCGTTGTTCGACACCGAGGTATTGAAATAGATCCATCAAAGATTAAAGCGATCATGGAAATGCCTCCGCCAAGGACTCTCAAACAGCTTCGGTCTCTCCAAGGGAAACTCGCATACATACGGCGATTTATAGCCAACCTTTCAGGAAAGTGCCGTCCCTATAGTCACTTGATGAAGAAGGGAACCCCATTCGTTTGGGATCAAAAATGCCAAGGCGCACTGGATGAGATCAAGCAATACCTGCAGAACCCGCCGGTGTTGGCTGCTCCGGTTAAGGGGAAACCTCTTATTCTTTATACAACCGCCCTTGAAGGTTCCTTAGGCGCATTATGGGCACAAGAGAACGATCAAGGGAAAGAAATAGCACTCTACTACTTAAGTCGAGTTCTGCTGGGGGCAGAAAGCAACTACTCCCCTATTGAAAAACACTGCCTGGCGTTGATCTTCGCAATAACAAAGCTTAGGCACTATGCGTTGGCGCACGAGGTCCGTCTGATTTCAAAAGTGGACCCTCTCAAATATCTAATGTCAAAAGCCATATTGACAGGACGACTCGCTAAATGGGCCCTGCTCTTGATGGAATTTTCGATAACATATCAACCTCTCAGGGCAGTAAAAGGCCAGGCCATCGCCGACTTCCTTGCCGAGCATCCCATACCTGCCGATTCTCCTTTAAATTGTGATTTGCCAGACAGACATGCGTTTGACGCAATCGACAGTGGTGATACCCGTTGGGAGCTTTATTTCGATGGAGCATCTTCCATGAAAAAGCACAAACAAAGTACGCCAATGATCAAATCGGGGGTAGGACTCATCTTCGTGACTCCACAAGGAGGAATAATGCGCTACGCATTCTCCCTGACGGAGCCGAGAACAAACAATGAAGCCGAATACGAAGCTTTGATAGCGGGCCTCGAGATCGCCATTGATATGGGAATTGAAAGCCTCCTCATATATGGGGATTCCCAACTGGTCGTCAGTCAAGTGAACGGCGACTACCAAACGTGCAAACCGGAGTTGGTGAAATACGGTGAAAAAGTGCAACAACTGCTGACCCAAATTCCCTCCTACACTTTGGAGAGCATACCGCGAGCGGAAAACAGCAAAGCGGACGCACTAGCCAAACTTGCTAAAGAACTGGCTGACGAGAACCTCGACGACGTTAGAATCGTAGTACAAAGCCGTCGAGTGCTTGCCCCAGCAGAAGTATCTCCGGAATCGTCTGAAGAAAAAGGAGCGAACGAGGAGACGACCCTACAAATAAAAGACCATGAGAAGATCGAAGACTGGAGAGAAGTCTTCATAGATTACTTCAAGTTCCACCGAATGCCTGAAGAAGCGTCCATAAGACACCAGCTCGCGAAACGAGCTCTGTCTTTCGCCTTCGTCAACGATACTCTATATAAGAGGACATTCGATTCTCTGTGGCTGAGATGCCTAGGACCTAACGAAGCGAGAAGGGTCGTCCAAGAGGTTCACGACGGACTTTGCGGTTCTCACCAAGCAGGTCCAAAGATGAAGTTGAAGATCAAACGGATGGGCTATTATTGGCCCACGATGATTCAAGACTGCATCGAATATGCGAAGCAATGCCACTCATGCCAAATTCATGGGGACTTCATCCATCAACATCCAAATCCATTACATCCAACGGTGGCCAGTTGGCCATTCGAAATGTGGGGAACTGACATAGTCGGCCCTATCGAACCAGCATCGTCCAAGGGACATCGTTTCATCTTGGCGACGACTGATTACTTCTCCAAATGGGCAGAGGCGGTACCATTGAGGGAAGTGAAGACGGAGAATATTCTCCATTTCTTCAAAACGCATGTCATATACCGGTTCGGAACCCCAAGAAGGATCATCTCTGATAATGGGCCAGCCTACCGAAGTCATAAAATTAGCCGCTTCGCACAGCAGCACAATATAGACTGGAGATACTCCTCAGTTTATAATCCGCGAGCCAATGGATTAGCTGAGGCCTTCAACAAGACATTGACGAAAATCATAAAGAAAACAGTGTCCCGAAATAAGAAAGACTGGCACGAGAGACTGTAAGAAGCTCTTTGGGCGTATCGGACCACGTTCAAGACAGTCACAAACACAACGCCATACGCGTTGGTGTTTGGGACAGAAGCAGTACTCCCTCTTGAAATAGAATTACCCTCTCTACGAGTGGCAGTCCACTACGAGCTGACAGACGAAGAAAATGCTCATCTTCGATTTGAAGAGCTTGACGCTCTTGATGAAATCCGGCTTCTAGCACAACAAAATCTGGAAGCTTATAAAGCAAAGATGACGCGCTCATACGAAAGACTAACCCGACCGAGGACATTTCGTCAAGGCGAACTCGTGCTAGTGGTCAAAAGGCCTATGATCCCCAATCGCGCCAAGCGAGGAAAATTCGAGCCAAACTATGAAGGCCCGTACATCATTGATAAGGTCTACCATGGTGGGGCCTATCTACTCATCGATATGCACGGTGAAAGGCCTTTTAGACCAATAAACGGTCGCTTCTTAAAGAAATACTACGCTTAATGAGCTACGGCCTAGGTTAATGGTAGGTGACGACAACTATGTCCGCTCGCTATCTTCTTAAGCCTGAACTCTATAAGCAGCAAGTGGCCTTCCTTAACGCCGGACCGAAATGTCCTTAAACTAATAGCAGACCGAAACGTCTTTAAAACTACTACCGCAGCATCTTTAGGCTGACGAGATAAAAAAAAAAAAACGGTATGTCCATAAGCAAAAAGGGCACGGATGAAAACCCGAAAGGGCTCCGTGAGTAAAAACAGCAGGGCTACCGGCGAGTGTTCGTAAAAACCCGAAAGGGCGCGACCTCGTTAAAAAAAAAAAAAAACGGTATGTCCATAAGCAAGGTGGGCACGGATGAAAACCCGAAAGGGCTCCGTGAGTAAAAACAGCAGGACTACCGGCGAATGTTTGTGAAAACCCGAAAGGGCGCAACTTCGTTAGAGAACACTTATAGGGTCCTCTCGACCTTGTAAGGAGAAACCACCCGCGTGAGATCCTTACGACTCACAAGGGAGCAACACACTTAGGGATCCTCACGATTCCTAGGGAGAAAATACACTCACGAGATCCTCACGACTCATGAGGAGAACTCTCTTATGGGACCCTCACGGCTCATAGGATTTGAAAGTCTTAAGTCACAGAGACCTAAACCTGTGCTTAAGCAAACCCCCACAAACTTCCAATGTTGCCCTACAAGTGGTTCAATATTGACCCTTGTATACAATCCACGGGCGCGAATAAACGTTTCCCTAACCAAGGCCCATCCGTGACTGGGGATATGTTCGCATAACCTTTCTAAGTCCTCTCGATTTACAAGAAGAAAACCCCCCTGTAGGATCCTTACGACTTACAGAGGAACAAAACACTTAGGAACCCTCACGATTCCTAAGGAGAAAATACATCTACGAGATCCTCACGACTTGTAGGGAGAAATACCTTCACGAGACCCTTACGGCTCATGAAGTCAAAAGCCTTAGCCAACAGGACCTTAACCCTGGTCGCTAAGCCTCCTTTGTTCGACAACGACGGAGGCAAATGATGATTCGCTCCTGGCAATATCCCAGTTGCAGCGGTACTGATGCCGAAATCGGTGTCCAGTTTCAGGTTTACGGCGAAAGCCAGTAGGCCGCTCATGCATACAAAATAGCCGAAATGATAGGGCATCTTGCAATAAAAAGCAGCAAGTGAAATGTATGCATACAAAATAGACGAAATGATTGGGCAACTCGCAATAAAAAGCAACAAGTAAAGATAAAATAAATAGCCGAAATGATTGGGCACCGCGAAAAATAGCCGAAATGATTGGGCAATCGCGACCTTCGCGATATAAAAGCTGAAATGATAGAGCATCGCGGAAATAAAATAAAACGAAAAGAAGAAATGGTAAAACTTCGGCCCTACAGTTGAGATCACATCGATCCCTGTATACAATCCAAGGGCTTAAACAAAGAAGGAACCATACTTCCCCAGCGGATTCCGTCAAACGACGAAGCCAAACCTCAACGGTTCATTTCAACCGAAGAAGCCAATGACTTCGACAAAAACTCCTCGACTCACGGATACAAACACTCCTTGACGAGAGCCTTCTGATCCGCGTCGACCCGCAGAGCCACCAGTGCCTCCGTAGGAACCCTCGACTCGTTTCAAACCCCAAGGACACAAATAATCCTTGGCGCTTGGGAAACAAATAATCCCTCGCAAAACTTCTCAACTCACGGATACAAACACTCCTTGACGAGAGCCTTCTGATCCGCGTCGACCCGCAGAGCCACCAGTGCCTCCGTAGGAACCCTCGACTCGTTTCAAACCCCAAGGACACAAATAATCCTTGGCGCTTGGGAAACAAATAATCCCTCGCAAAACTTCTCAACTCACGGATACAAACACTCCTTGACGAGAGCCTTCTGATCCGCGTCGACCCGCAGAGCCACCAGTGCCTCCGTAGGAACCCTCGACTCGTTTCAAACCCCAAGGACACAAATAATCCTTGGCGCTTGGGAAACAAATAATCCCTCGCAAAACTTCTCAACTCACGGATACAAACACTCCTTGACGAGAGCTTTCTGATCCGCGTCGACCCGCAGAGCCACCAGTGCCTCCGTAGGAACCCTCGACTCGTTTCAAACCCCAAGGACACAAATAATCCTTAGCGCTTGGGAAGCAAATAATCCCTCGCAAAACTTCTCAACTCACGGATACAACACTCCTTGACGAGAGCCTCTTGATCCGCGTCGACTCGCAGAGCCACCAGCGCCTCCGTGGGAACCCTCGACTAGTTTCAAACCCCAAGGACACAAATAATCCTTGGCGCTTGGGAAACAAATAATCCCTAGCAAAATACTCAACTCACGGATACAAACACTCCGTGACGAGAGCTTCTTTGACTCACCTCTCGGGCAGTAAGGATTCAAAAACTTACTTCCTGAACAAAGGAACCCTGCAAGTCAATCCTAAATGGTCTCTTGCATACTATTCACGGGTCTCACTCTCCAAAGTCGAATTTCGATGAGGAGGGAAACAACCGCTTGTGGGTCCTCTCGACCCGTAAGAGGGAAAAACTCTCTTGTAGGATCCTTACGACTTATAAGAGAAAACCACACTTAGGAATCCTCACGATTCCTAAGGAGAAAACCCACTTACGAGATCCTCTCGATCCGTAGGGAGAAAATTCTCTATGAGACCCTCATGGCTTATGGAGTTGAAAAGTCTTAGGCAGCAGATCTGAACCTGCGACCTAAGCCATCGCTGATTATTAGGAAAGTCAAGATGCGTGCCCTACTATCCGTCAACCATCTTCGCGAAGATGATGTGCTGATAATAAAAGAAAGAAAAGACGGAGAAATGACACAAGGCATTACAAAAATATGCATCCTTCATTCATAAAATTTGATTGAGTTTAGGATACATCGTACTAAAGAATACAAGATATACATATATGTTACAAATACCAACGATACAAGGAAAATTACTGAGAAGGAAGCGTCTTGCACAGATCCAGCAATTGCTCGCACACTTCCTTCCATGCCTTTTCCCGATTGGCCACCACTGCCAACTCCGCCTCCACTTGGGCCCGTTGCTGTGCGACGGAGGCAAGCTGGTCCCTGACGGCCTGATGAGCAGCCTCACGGCCTGCTATGTCACGCTCGGCAATATCGAGTGCCCGCTTCAGTCTCAGCCCATTTGAGATGCGCTCCAGAAGGCCCTCGAAGATGGCCTTTACCTCAGCGGCGTTCGTCTCAACTTCAGCTCGCAGGCGAGCAGCGTTGCTTGAAGATTCTTGGCACTCCTTCAGCCTCAAAACCACTTCTTGTTCCAGATGACGGAAATGAGAAGCGCTTTGCTCGAGCCACGCTCCCCGTTGAGTGCTCGAGGCCAAAGTCTCAGGGGACAGGCGCATTGACTCTAGCTGATGAAGGCAAGCCTCGATTTCCCGACAATAGTTAACCCAAGAGGCGACAGCACCCTCGTCATGGAAGGTAGCAAATATCGCCAACATCGGGTTAATCGTCGTGGCGAAATCCTCAGCAGACACCGGAGCCTCGATGTCGAACTCCTCGATGTAGTCGCTCAGCATGCGCAAACTATTTGCGGCACCTTTCGAAGACGGACGTCGCTGGGAAGGGCCGCCAGGTATTGTAATACGAGACTCAAAAGGCACTGAGACTGAAACGACAGCTGAAAAAGACAAAATGTGATTAGATGACGATCCAATAGATATGGAGAAAATCATTGACAAGATAATTACTATACCGGTGGGAGTAGGTGGCAAGGACGGAAGGGCCGGTAGCGCAACCGATCTTTCTTCTCCTCCTTCGATTTGTAACACTGCAGTCAAGACAAGAGAGAGTTAGAAATAATTCTACCACTGGAAAAACAAAGATATCAATCAGGAACAGTACTCACCGGCGCCACCAGAGGGAGAGGCGAGTTCAGATGAAAAGGAGAAGTGTGGGACCAACACTTGATACAAATGGTCAAAAAGAACTCCTGAAAGACACAACAATGTGAATATAGTATATGGATTATACGTTTGAAAGATGAGTTTAGTAAGTTGCAAACTCATACCTTCCAACATCTTTGACGGCGTAAGAGAGGGCTGAGGGGTAACCATCGCCAAGGCAGTCGTGGAAGGAGCTCCCTCAAGTAGTGGGGCATCAACACTGGCTGCGCCTGCATTACAAAAAAAATGAACTTGTCAGAAAAGATTGTAAAGCAAATAAAAAAAAAACAACAACTTAAGGTGTACCTGAAGAGCTCCCGGCAGAAACAGAGACGACTCCCTCCTCTATCGACATGAGACCACCGCCTGTGGCCTCATCGCCCGACTCAATGGGGACCGTCGTCGTGCTCGCAAGACCGGGAGACGGCGGAGGACCGTAGACGGGAAGGGCTATGACTGGAGTATTGCCAGATTCCAGAGAAGGAGCGGTTGGCTCGTCTTCAGGGATCGCGGCCACCTCACCCACTACCATCTCAGGTTCGGTAGTGGCGGTTGTATCGTCCACCATCGCCGGGGGATCACCGGTCTCGAGCGCCTCATTCGCCGCCACTCTGGGCTCAGTTATAATGATCACATCATCTGCCACCACTTCGGGTTCGACATCCATGACCTTATCGGCTGCAGGCCCCTCAACCTCTACCCCAAGCTCCAAAGCCACAACGACGTTGCCCACCGTCGACTCGAGCTCGGCAGGTACTGCCCCCTCTGTCCCTTCGAGATTGACGGTTTCCGCCTCCCCCTCGATCGGACTTGGTCCTGCAAGATGAGAGATGTAAGGACAAACGACATTAAGATACTTATAACAAAAACTCCAAGAGAAACATTACCTGAGGCGGATTTACCTTTCGCGCTCCGAGCTGCACGTGCCACCTCTCTGCGGGCAGTGGACAGGGCGACAGGGGCCTCTTCAGAAGGAGTATCGGCTCGAGGAACGGTGCTAGGGCCCGCTCCCATAGCCAAGGCAGCCCTGCGCGCCTTCGCCTCACGCCTCAACCGTTTCCTCTCCTCCCGAGCGGTCATGAGGGACCTCCGTGATGCCTCCTTCAAGGCATCATCGTCTTCATTCAGGGATGCCTCCAGAGCCTTTAAGGCGTCTCTCATCGGCTCTCCGAGATGAGCCTCCTGCGGTGTCCCAGAGGAAACAGGAACATCGGCCGCTGGTGGAACATCTGCGTCGCTAGGAGGGAGCGGCATTGAGGTCCCTGCAATTAAAATGGAAAGGTTAGATCGACCATAACGCAAGGAAAATGAAAAATTCGATGAGTCGAAACTTACTAAGGCCCATAGATTCTCTGAGATGTTCCTCCTCCTGAAAAGTCTTCAGAGAAGCGGCAATGGCTTCTTCATCGGTGATGCCTGTTGAAAGAAAAGAAAGAAAAGCGTTAGTTTAAAAAAAATATATATATATATATATAATGAAATGACGAAGAAAATACGTTGCAATAAAGAAAAAGTGACTAGTAGTTACCTGATTGCGCAAGCTTAGCCAGCCACGCGTCACGCTTCACCAGCCATGCCGAAGCTCTGAGAGCAGCCTCCAAGTCTGTATCATCCGGCGGCGGCATCACCAACCCGGCGTTAGTCCCATATTCGAGCAGACCCTCGGAATAGGGAGCATGAGGTTCCTGGCCGAACGCAACGTCCGCAGCAAAGAGTGACTTCTTTTTCTTTTGCCCTCCAACCCTAGGCTCGCGGGGGATCGACTTCCGTTTAGCAGCCGCTTTGGGACGACGAGTCCCGATGTCCGCACCCACGCCAGACTCTGGCGAGGGTACAACCACTGTCTCCACTGGAGCACAGGGTGCGTGAGGTGCATCTGCGATATCAGGGAGCGGCAGCTCACGTGGAGGACTTTGCGCACGTAATGGTCTGCCCCCAGCATCTTTAAGAGGAGGGACCACCAGGATCCTTGGTGCCAAGGGAGCGTTACGATTGGTACCGGGGGGTACTTCTTTACGGTCAATCAACACTCGCCTCTCTTCCTTTATAACAGCCCCCGTCGCATGATTGTACCAGTCTTTATATACATTAAGGAGTCGTGGAGCACAGACCGGCGGGCTAATGAAAAAACGAGAACCCGTGTTCAGTCGCATGAAGTGGTGTAACGCGTTCTCCATCCCTTCTTCATTTACAGCAGGTTCCAATAAGAAAGCCTCTAAGGGTACCCCTTGATCGTAACCCAGTTGTCGGGCAAAACGATGCGGGTTATATCTCATAAAGACTGCTGCACCGCCCTGCCTGAAGACTAGGAAACCCGGTCTAATAGAATACAAATGGAGGATCTCCCGGGCCGTCAACACTGAAGCTCCATCCTTGAAGGAGTCCTGTAATGGTCACACCGCAGTGGTGGACGCCTTCCCAATGGTCAATACCTTATCAATAAAGGACATCCCGACTCCAACGGTGTTAGGACGAAGCAGTAAACCCCTGGCGTCCCGTGGTGAAGGGGTCACGATTGATGAGCCAATCAGATGTAAAACGCGAGGGAAACCGCACTTGTCAAAGAATGAAGGCCTTTTATGCATACCAAAGACACCCGCCGTGTGTAACTCGAGCCACGATGCAAAGTAGTGCATCGGGAAGACCACGTGCAGTGCCCCGGGCTCATTGGCATCCGCTGCTCGGCTGAGGCCATGATATAGGTGCGCCAGGCCGGCAATCCCCACGGCCACTTTTACCCCAATGACCATGCGATGGGCTGGATAAAAGACAGAGGGCCGCATGCGATGAGAATGCATTGGGATCGCGAACCAACTCAGCCACAGCCCGAGAAATCCTAAGAAAAAGGCCTCCTCATCCATCCCAGGGACTGCAATCTCCGCGAAAGATATGGTAGGAAAGTCTGGGAGGAAGAAAGCCTTTTGGTCTATTTCCTTCGTCGGCAGGTTAGCCAAACCTAGACCAAAAGGATCATCCAGAATAGCAGATTTGACGGCTCCTGGCGAAATGACGCTAGGACGGAGGAAGCGAGCAATGAAGTCCTCAAAATTAACTCCTCGGCTCCCGTGTTCGATGAAAAGGGACTCGTAGATGTTCAACACCTTGATCAGGCTTGGGAATTGGTGTTGAACGGCATTTTCCGACGTAATCCCCCTTACCATCGGCTTAGCACCGAAGACGTAGTCATCTGTCGGGAGCAGCTCTTCATAGTGTTCCCCCATGACTGGTAGGCCGGATACCTCCACGAATTCCTCCAAGGAAATGGACACTTCCCGATCCATGGCAAGGAAAGTGTGGGTCGGAATATTCCATTGCTCCAAGAAAGCCTTGAACCACCAAGTGGGGAGCGTAGGATATTGAAAAAGAGAGACGTAGACCGCGGTATACAGTCCTAGTCTTATCAACTACGACTTCCTCGTCGACAGGATGTACCGGGCCCACGGCAGATATCCAATTGGGTGGCGGGGAATCAAACCAAGGTTATATGATTGCCCCCAAGGTCGTGCTTCTCCCTGACAAATACGGCGTCCTAGGATGTCCAAAACCATAGGACGCTGAACCGGGACCGCATCCATAGCGGGATGAAGAAAGCTGTTCGCAGTCCAGTCTATCATCTCCACGGCATACTGCACTGGAGGTGGGTTAGCATAATGAATTGCCGTGATAGGTTCTGACGGCACCGCTCAAGTGAAGCTGCGTCGACCCATAATAATCTGGTTATACCAAGACCCCCAAAGGTGGAGTTTCTTGTACTCAGGGTCGTACTCTTTAATCATGGTTAGGGCTTCACGGTCCAAGGGCGCCTCTGGAAATCCCTCCTCCGAGCGGACAAACGGGAATGAAGTGTCTTCAGACATGATCGCTGCAAAAAGAGCAATGTAGCCGTCAGTGTTGTAATCCCAACGTTTGACATTGAAAGAAGAAAATGCATTAATTAAATTAAAATCAAAATTAATTAATTACACCGCACCACAGTGCAGTGAGTAGGGGACCAAAGAGGGACCCACAAAATCTAAATGACAATACGTCAATTAAGAAGACAAACTCATCATTGGATGAGATTGTCAGTTGGTCCTTGGGGGGAACATTCCCATAATAAAAAAGGGGGGAAAGAATCCCTAGAGACAAGGAGAAAATCTCCTCTTTCAGAGCAAAGTTCTGTCACAGAATGACACATGTCAAATTCTGGTCTCAAAAGAATTAAAATTCCTTAAGAAAGAGCTTAGCTCTATAATATCCCATCAAAAAGAAAGTTTTTGAAAAGAAATTTAAAATTAAAATTTCTGGAATCCTAAAAAAAAAAGATCCATGAAAGCTTATAGAAAAATTCTCCATTTGTTTCAGATCTAAAAGATCTACATTTGATTCAAAGAGCAAAGCTCTGTTCATGGGTTAGAACCCATGAATAAGATCTCTGTAGATCTATGGCTTTGTGAGAGCAAAGCTCTGTTAATGAAACCCCAAAAGGAATTTCTTCAGATCAAAAGATCCATGAGAGCAAAGCTCTATTGGTTAAAATTGATTTAAATTAACTTAACTTACTTTTAAAATTAATTATTACCTAAAGTTTTCTAAACCTTGGGAAATAAGAGCAAAGCTCTAGAGTTCTGAAAACAAGAGCAAAGCTCTGAAATTCTTAAGCAAAGAGCAGAGCTCTGAAAATCTAAATCTAAGAAAATGGTGAGATTTTCTAAGGGTTAAAAGGCCCTATTTATAAGGCGCTTGCGCCTCTTGGAATTCCCCCTCAATCCAACGGTCAGGAGGGGTTGCCACCGTTGCACTCACGTGTGCGCCACGTGAGCGCAACGGTGGGGGGGCATTTGTTTCGCCCAATCAGAGCAAAGCTCTGTTTGAATTCAAAATTTAAATTTTTGAAGCAACGCTTCAAGTCTCAGGCGCAACGCGCCGCGTGTCTGGCGCTAATACATCAGCGCAGCGCCCAAGAAGGCGCACCCAATCAGAGCAAAGCTCTGTTTAAAGGAAGCAACGCTTCAGATCCTTTGCGCTGAGCGCAACGCGCCACGTGTCAGGCGCAGATACATTAGCGCAGCGCACCCAATCAGAGCAGAGCTCTGTTTAAATGAAGCAACGCTCCAGATCCTCTGCGCTGAGCGCAACGCGCCACGTGTCAGGCGCAGATGTATCAGCTCTGCGCCCAAGAAGACGCGCCCAATCAGAGCAGAGCTCTATTTTCCTGAAGCAACGCTTCAGTTGCGCTGCGCTCTGCGCTGCGCGACACGTGTCAGCGCAGATGCGCTGCGCTCTGCGCTGCGCGACACGTGTCAGCGCAGATGCGCTAGCGCAGTTGCGCTGCGCTCTGCGCTGCGTGACACGTGTCACGCGCTGGGGCATCTGCGCCAAACTAAATTAAGATTTTTAAGAAATCTTTTCTGTTCTTGTTAAAACAAGAAGATTTTCTTCTGCAAAGCAGAAGCCCTTGGATCAAAGATCCAACGGTGGGGAAAATTCCCCAAATCACTCAGAGGATGATCTCTTTAACAAATTTAACGAATTTGTGAGCACTATAAAAAGGACCCTAAGCCTCAATTCAAAGGCATCGAGTTTTTTCTTGAGAATTCAAGAACTTTAAACAGAAAGAACTCCGAGAAGATTTCAAGAAAAAGGTAAAGAACCTTCGTGGATTAGAAGAAATTCCTTCTAAAAGACCATTAGTCTAAAAAATATAAGATCAATGATCTTTATATAAAAAAAAAAGAAAACAGTGCTTTGCACTTCTTGTGAACCTTCGGTTCTTTAAAAATGATAAAAAAAATAAAAGAATAGTGCTTTGCACTTTTATGAACCTCTGTTTCTTTGAATAAAGAAGAAATTTATTTTTCTTTGATCTAATTTAGATCAAGAACTTAAACAGTGCTTTGCACTTCTCTTCTTGAATCTAAAAAGATTCTTAGTGCTTTGCACTTCCAAGTTGCGCCGCTGCGCTCTTAAGAGAGCGCCACGTGTCGGCCATAAAACCACTTGCGCTAAGCGCCCTTAAGATAGAGCTTTGCTCTCTGGAATTGGCGCAACTCGCTGAGAGCGCGCCACGTGTCAGCAGCGCAACAGCGCATTGCACTGCGCTAGCGCGCTTGCGCTCATCAGAGCACGACACGTGTCATCACCATATGGACTTGCGCTCATTACTTAGCGCAAAGCGCAGATGCATTAAAAAGGGCCAAGCCCAATTAAGAGAAGGCCTAACAGGCTCAACAAAGCGCAAATGCATTATTTTAAGGGGCAGAGCCCAAACAAGAACAGATGCTTTGCATCATTTATAAATGGGCAGAGCCCAAACAAAATATTCAGAATGCTATGCATTTTAAAAAGGGGCAAAGCCCAAACGAAGTAGATACTTTGCAAATGGGCAGAGCCCAAAAGAAACTGATACTCTATATCTTTTGTGGGTAGAGCCTAAATAAAAAATGCAATGCAAATAAAATGTTGAACATTTCAACTGGACTTAGCCCAATTTTGGCCATAAGTCCTTAAATTAAATTGATTGAGCAAAATGGCTCTTTTAAATCAATTTACATCCGGTTCGAGGGTACATCTCCGAACTCCTTTGACATCCATCGTTGTAATTCCTCAACGACGTCAAAGAGGTGACGGGTCCCAACGGCCACACATCGATATGGACTGCGGGGTCCTTAAACTCGTGGACCGAAACGTCCTTAAACTAATAATGGACCGAAACGTCCATAAACTAATAATGGACCGAAACGTCCCTAAACTAACATCGGACCGAAACGTCCCTAAACTAATATCGGACCGAAACGTCCCTAAACTAATATCGGACCACTACGTCCTTAAACTGGCGATGGACCACTACGTCCTTAAACTGGCGATGGACCGAAACGTCCTTAAACTAACGATGGACCACTACGTCCTTAAACTGGCGATGGACCGAAACGTCCCTAAACTAATAATGGACCACCACGTCCTTAAACTGGCGCAATAGAGTCCGAATGCTCTTTTACCGGATCTAAACGGTCCCGTCTAAGTTGATCTTAGCCCCAAATGTGGTTAATGTGTCCTTAGATATTTAAATAAACAATAAAACTCCAAATCAACTTTGGTTCAAGGGTACATCTCTGAACTCCTCTGACGCCTGTCGTTGTAATCCCTCAACGACGTCAGAGAGGTGACGAGTCCCGACGACTAGATAATTAAATCAATCACTACGTCAAGTCGATCTTAGTCCAAAACAGGACTAACGTATCCTTGACGAACGTTTAAGCCGATCTTAGCCGCAACGCGATTAATGCACCTTTAAACTGAAAACACCCAACCCAAATCTAAGCAAACACGGATTTGGACTAATCCACGTCCTACGGACGACGGCATTACTCAGTCTCCGTATACAATCCACGGGCAACCACAAATAAAACAAACACACACGACACGAAGTGAAATTCTGGAGAAGGAGAAAGTTGTTACCGCGACGCGGTAGCGTAATTAACTGCAGGGGCTTGCGCCTGCAGGGAAGAGCGTCCCCACAATAAAAAAAAAACCCCTCACCCTGAGGGGGAATCTGACGAAGTCTGCTACATCGGCCGCATCCGTCTAAACCTCCGATACACGGTGCCATAAATCAACTTGGCATCTTCGGAGAGGTGGACGGATAAAACCAAATAGCATCTGCCCCGAACCTCAGGCAACGGACGTGAAGTCCGGGCCGCCGTTCGGAGGGGAACAGTATCTTTTCTATTACGTGGAGGAACAAAAGATCTTTGTTTCTCGGCATGCCCACTTTTTGGAAACTCAATTTCTTGAAAAAGAAATAAGTGTGAGCGCAATAGAACTGGAAGAAATTCCAGAACCATAAGATATTACTGAAAGTATGGTGGAACCAGAAGTTTTGAAAGAATCGGACATTCCCGCGCCACTCCGCAGGACTAGTAGGCGGTCTCATCCGCCTGAGAAATATTACGGTTTTCTCATAGACGGGGATAGAGAGGATTGCATCATCGACGATGATGAGCCAACTAGTTTCCAGCAAGCCATTCAGAGTAGAGACACGGTAAAATGGCTAGATGCAATGCGGACCGAAATGTAGTCCATGTACACCAACAAAGTATGGACTTTGGACATTGCTCCAGAAAGGGTAAAACCCATAGGCTGCAAATGGATCTTCAGAAAGAAGATTGGTGTAGATGGACATGTTGAAACCTATAAGGCTAGACTTGTTGCAAAAGGTTTTCGTCAAAGACCTGGTTTGGACTATGAAGAAACCTTTTCTCCAGTGGTTATACTCAAATCCATTCGGATCCTTCTTGCCATTGCTGTCTTCCACGATTATGAAATTTGGCACATGGACGTAAAGACCGCTTTTCTGAATGGAAATTTGGAAGAGTGTGTTTATATGGATCAGTCGGTGGGTTTCATAGAGAGTGGGAGCAGCGGAAGAGTGTGCAAGTTGCTTAAGTCCATTTATGGATTAAAACAGATATCGCGGAGTTGGAACATCTGTTTTGATGAGACGGTCAAGGAATTCGCTTTTATCAAAAATACAGATGAACCATGTATCTATAGTAAAATTGTAGCGAGAACTGTGGTATTCCTCGTCTTGTACGTGGATGACATTCTCCTGATAGGAAATGACATTCCTGTGCTATAATCAGTCAAACGATTCTTGTCACAAAGGTTCTCCATGAAGGACCTGAGTGATTCCTCCTATATTCTGGGGATCCAGATTTATCGTGATTGATCTAAATGGATGTTGAGACTTTCACAGTCAAGGTACATCGATACCATACTGAAAAGATTTAGTATGGAAGATTCAAAGCACGGTAATCTACCAGGTTGTCACGAAATCACCCTCTCCAAAAAGATGTCTCCCAAGACTGATTTGGAAAGGGATCACATGAGTATTATACCCTATGCTTCAGCGGTAGGCTCTATAATGTATGTGGTGTTGTGTACCAGACCAGATGTAGTTTACGCACTGAGCGTTGTAAGCAGGTATCAGTCAAACCCAGGGAAGAAGCACTGGATAGCAGTGAAGAACATTCTCAAGTACCTGAGAAGGACTAAGGAGATGTTTTTGGTGTACGGCAGAGAAGACCTCCAGGTCGAGACCTTCACCGACTCCAGCTTCCAGAGTGACAAGGATGACTCTAGGTCCATGTCGGGTTATGTCTTTACCCTCAATGGAAGGGCGGTCTGTTGGAAGAGCTTCAAGTAGGACACCGTTGCTGATTAGACGATGGAAGCGGAGTATATCGTTGCATATGACGTCGCGAAAGAAGCAGTCTGGATGAGGAAGTTCGTGACAAAACTTCAGGTGGTTCCGTCCATTGTTGATCCAATACCGTTGTATTGTGACAACAACGGCACTATAGTTTTAGCGAAAGAACCAATGTCCCATCAGAAGTCCAGACACATCTTGAGGCGGTACCACCGGATCAGGGAGATCGTTGATCGCCGGGAGATCGAGGTGCGGAGAGTAGAGACGGAGAACAATACTGCAGATCCACTCACAAAGGCCACCCCTTAGACACATTTCGAGAGGTTATTCGAGATAATAGGTCTGCGATATGCCAATACATGACCCTAGAGACCATTATTGTATCATACTGGATTGTATATTACATATTGGAAGCTTGAGATATTCACAGTTATAATAATAGTCTTACTCAAAATGGTAGTATGCTACTTGGTTTGATTTTACCTCAATATGTGCATATGTTTCTTTTAGCATATCACTTATACATATTGGTAGAGCCCTTAGGATCTTTGCTTGACTACCAGCGTTGTGATGACAGTCACACTAGTAGGGGCTGGGTAGTCTATAAGCACATCTTTATACAGGTCCCTAGTCATAGAATTATCGAGACAGGGCATCGATACTCCAGACTAGACTAGTGTATACGCTTCTCATCCTAGCAGGGGAGATGATCTATCCCACAGCCATTAGTACGTCGTACCGAAGATAGTATATAGGCGCTCATTGGGTTATGAGTTACACTGGACGGACTCACGGGGGAACTGCTAGTTGGTATTATATCTGTCATCAGTTAGCAGTTTCCAGGTGACATGAGTACAGCTTAGTCCGTTGACTTGATATCACTATTCGTCTCGAGTGTGTTCCTACTTTACTTAGATCACTACCTTACCACGGCTCAAATGAGTCGTGCAACAAGGTAGTGGTTGGGTGCAGTCTCGAAGCACTGGAAGACAGTAGTGGTTAGATAGGATTCGTCTCTCCCGGTATTGGGGGTTGATATCGCGCTGTTCGGAAATCCATTACATAAAGTCCCTGGCCAGGGCAAGCGAGATTTACTGGTAGGTACTCTAGTAGTTTATCAGGGTGTTTTGGGCTCTATCCCGACACGACTTATTGCGCTATTAGGGGTCTAACGGTTACCACACCCTAGGCCCGATATGTGAGTATCTTAGACGAATAGACCGGACTGTATGGAGATTGTCACAAATAGGCTCAGTAGGAGTTCGGATGAGTTTTTTCATCGGCCTTCTTATCGACAAATACCTGGGTAGCCGTTACATGCAGCTAGTACCGCTGACGGACTTGTGGTTAAACCCACTGCCAGCGTACTGTCGAGTCGTTAGAGTCCAACACAGAGCATTTCCCTGCTTCGGGCGAAACGATGTAGAGGCCGTATGGTTTTACGGCAGGGTTCCGATCACATACGTGTACTGGCTACACGGATGATGTTCGGACGGATAATCTAGTGGGCTTTGGTTTAAGCCGAATTCTAGTATTGTATTATTGGATTGTTATCATCTCATTGTATTCATATTTTTCGGAATACGAATACGGGTATGTATATACGGTGATGGCAATCTTGTAATTTTACATGACATGCTTCTAGAAGGGGACACCTCATTATTTGGTTTATCTATTTTTGAGATATAGATTAATAAGGTGGAAATTGGAGACATACATGGCATGGGGTGAAGCATGGCTCTTAGTATTTTTTTTATTTGTTTGGACTCACTATTCAAACATGGTTGATATTTTCTATGTGAAAATAATCCATGCTTGAATGAGTGAAGAGAGATGAGCCATGCTTGACTTGCCATGACCTAGCTCATTTGCATATTCTCATTCTCTCTCCATTTTCCCTCTTCTTCTTCCTCAAGACCCTAACCCTCACATGAGTTGTGAACCCTAGGGTCTCATAAGATAAAACACTCCATTAGATACTCTATATTTTCTAGGCTATCTAGTTTAGCGAACTAGATACCCTAGTTACCTCGGTTTAGAGGTTGGCGCTTGAGGTATAGACTCTCGGGTGGATCATCTTCGACACGAGGAGGCCGACGTTGCAAGCTCGATCCGATCTTCGAGGAGCTAAAGAAGAGGAGGAGAAGAAGAAGACCCGAAAGACTTGTTAACAAGGAGGTATAACACTTTTCATAGTAGTTAGAACCTCCTAGTAGTTTTAGCTAGTTAAGGTTTCTATAAAGATCCTGGAGTTAAAGTCGGTGTTGCATAGTATAAAAATCGTTTTTGTAAATTCCGCCTCCCCACAAGTTCGTGGGGTGTGCGACATCGAGTTACAGTAGATGCCGATAACATATTTTTATTTAAACAATTTATCCTTATTAATTTTTCTTGCTATATTTATGAATTAGTATTCTACATATACAGCCTAAAAAATAAAAAAGTTAATACGATTATTAAATTTAGAATATGGAGATATGCTATCATATTTAACTATACATTTAACCAATTAAGATTATGTTTTAATATACATGTGTATCGCACGTGCAAAATACTAATAAAAGATTGTCCAAATTCAGAAGGATGGTATTGTTGTTTTGGGGAAAATGCATCTGTTTGGTTTAATAGAAGAAATTTGGTTTCAACTTGGTTAGAGGGAAGAAATTTGCTTCGAACAATGAATTATAACTTTTGAGTGTTTGGATATTTTAAGCCATATAATTCATAACATTTTTCATATGGCTTATTTATGAAAAACTCCCTACAAGTTTGGTCCATTTTAACAAAATCACCATTACCTTTAAAACTATCAAGAAACTACCATGAGTTAATGGTTTAAGTTAACGGTGTTAAAAGAACCCATTTTGCCCTTATCATAAAACAAATAATTGATTATTAACAATTTTAACAATATTTTATATACTTATTAACTATTAATTTAATAAATTAATATATTTTTTTTCTTAAGGCCTTTGGAGGTGCTCGGAAATGGGGCAGGGAGATGGAGGGGAATTGGAGAGAGAGGAGGGCTAGCGGCGGCGGCGGCGATGATTGTGGTGATTGAGGTAGTGTGATGATGATGGTGGCGGCGATTGAGATGGTGATGGTGATGATGATGGTGGGGCAAGAGGGAGGGGATGGGGTCAGAGGCAGAAGAGGGGCTGGAGAGAGGGACGGTTTGGGAAGGCAAGTGGCCGGAGTAGGAGAAGGGGAAAGTGCTCGTGGGGAGAGGGTGGCGGTGGTGATGTTGTAGGAGATGAGGAGAAAGAAGAAAGTGGTGGTGGTGAGGATGACGTTGATGGCGGTGATGGCGCGGCGACGGTTTGAGGAAGATGGTGATAGAGATGTTGATGATGGTGATCGTGGTGGTAGTTTTTGTTTTTGTTGTTGACGATTGTGGTGGTGATGTTGTTGATGGCGGCGGCTGTGTTATTGTTGATGATGATGGCGACGGCGGTTTTGTGTCGCCAGTAGTGATGGTCGTGGTGATGGCCAATAGGATGAGGATGTGAGATTTTTTTATGTGTTTTTATTTTTTAAAATTAGGGTTAATGTTAGAATATGGATAATTTGGGGTTTTAAAAAAAATTGATGACGTGGCATCTTAAGTGACGTGGTAATGACAGTACTGATGTGGCACCGTTAACTCTGAAAGTTTCTTGATAGTTTTAAATGTAACGGTAGTTTTGTTAAAATGGTCCACACTTGTTAGAGGTCTTCATTAAATATGACTTTTCATATTCATTGATAAAGTAAAGGACGATATAATTGCCATAAGGTCTAATCATTGTACGTTAGTTAGTTAGTTAGTTAGTTATATATATATATATATATATATATATATAGAGAGAGAGAGAGAGAGAGAGAGAAAGAGAATAATGAAGAAAAGAGGTCTTATAAGGCTTTTTCATTAGGCGGCGTCAAAAATTTATATTCTCTACAATTTTTGCGACGATCGACACCAATCATCATCATTTTTATCTTGTAAAATGTGGATACATCAAATATCATGTGATTCCACTAATTTTTCACCTGCCAAAGTAAAAAGTTCTATTGTCGATAAACCGTTAATTATACACCAACTAAATCAACGGTGAAAAATGATGGAATCATATGAAATTTGGTGTATCCATGTCTTACATGATAAATATGATGATGATATGTGCTGATCGTGGAAAAAAATTATGGAGGGTGTATTTTTTTGACGCTATAGAAGGAAATCCCTCCCAGGACATCTTTCCTCCATTTATCCTCATACAAATATTCAATATTCTATGAAGAAACTAAATCACAAACTTTTACTAACAAACATTGATGTGGCCACATATTAACATCTTTCTTAAAAGATAATCATTTCTTATTAAGTTTTATGACAATCGAGCCTCATGTATATACAATTGTAATATAATTTTATGATTGAAAAACACAGATCTTTGATTTGGTCCATTGAATTTTCTTATGTTAAAAGTTTATAAATCTAGAAACATCTCATTTTCTTTTGAATCCTATAATTACGTCCCGGCTTTCCTTTTCCATCACATTAGAACAGGTTTGTGTCGGTTCAAACCTGTACTGCTAAGCCCGACCCGTTTAAATTCAGTTGAGGGCAAATGGGTCAGTTCAATTGTTTACCGTACAAAACGCTGATGCGCAGCAGTCAAAAGGTCGCTGCCCCCCATAACAGCCTCCCCCTCTTACGCACGTGCAACAATTCCATTCTGTTGCATCTAGATTCGTGCCCATGCTACGATCAGGATCGGAAGAACCTCAGCCGTCCATTCATGGACCTTTGAACAATGAATGGATGAAAGAGAAGGGGCCCATGGGCTGTCTAGTTTTTGTCCATGGGTCAGCTCCAAGACAATGAAGGCTCAGGTGCAATTGTGCTACAGAAAGTCCTCTCTTTTTTCAAAAAATAAAAATAAAATATATCTATTTTTACACACACAACCATCTATTGTCGAGCCCTTCTTAAGCACGTCATCTTTACTAAAATGTATTTGGCAATTAGAAAGTGAAAATAAAATAGGAAAATAAGGAAGTAGGAAGGTGAAATAGAAAAAAAAAGTAAAGAGAAGAAGGAAACTGAGCTGGCTTGTGCTTATGTGGCAATAAAATGTGTGATTGAGTTGTTTGGTTGGAATAGTAAAAGTAACAAATCAAATAAGAGAAAAATAGGGCTGTGAATGTCACAGTCAGTCTTGGTTTCTAACACACTCACAGCCCTAAGAGATGGGTCCCGCCACAACTTAAACATGGGACCCATCTCCCCCTATTTTAACCCTTTAATCATGGCTAACGGGGGTATGAACGTTCACTGTCCCGTTAAAGTGAAATTGCTATCACTTTCTCATTTTCTTTTCTATTTTCACCCAGCCAAAAATATTAGAGAGACCTTATCAGTTTTCACCATACATTAATGAATAAATAATTTTTTCTGAAAATATGTTCGCCTTAGTTTTTAAGACCCACCCTAACCCATCCAACCCTAACATCATTATCATTTCCGTTAATTTTTTCTGAAAATATTATTAAACTTCTATCTTTTCTGTCATTGTTACATTAACCTTTTTTTATTGGTTAATAATTTTGCATGGAGTTATTTTAAGAATAAAAATCTAATAATAAGGGGAAAAAGCTGATGATCTTTAAAATGTTGGTGCCTGGCTTATAGTGAGAATGATATTCCTGCTAATCGATCAAAAATGGAGCATGTAAACTTAATCTTTTCACATTTTACTGCATTCTCAAGGCTGTACGCATCTCCTCCCCCCCCCCCCCCCCCACCGATTTTGTGTGTTTCGTAATTGCCAGAACATTGATTTATTGCTAGTGCTATAATCATTTTATAAAGTCTATTTGTCGGCCAATTAGCAAGTTGAGTCAAAGTTTTGGTATGTGAGATCTGAGTCTATTTGATTTTGTAATGAATTGAAAGTTCTTTTGTTTAGAAAATTGATTTCTTTCTAGAAGCACTGTTTGTGTGAGGTAATGGAAAAGCATGTACCTTAATTAACAAGATTCACAAAAAGTTATGTTCAAAGGTATTGAGGTCCAACAATGCATCCAACTGAGAGTTACCAAACAAATTTAACCTTTTTTTCTCTCTCTTGGGTCTCTCTTGGGTTGAAGCAAGCAGTTGGTTTTTGAATATTAACTTCCCTTGTTTCATTCTATTCTATGGCAAAATTTCATTACATTACTTCAACTCCTGCAAGATTTGATTGAAAATTATTCAGAGGTTTCAAGTTTGGAGGATGGAATTGAATTGGGCATGCACAGATTATTTATTTCTTATGCGAACGGTATATTAAGGTCTGCAGATTTTCAGCTGTTTGTAAACGTCTAGGCTCTGTTTTGGAGTGGAGTTGATTAGGACTTTCATGAAGCACGTCACATGTCTATAAAATAAGGTATTTTATATTAATATTCTCATTATCCTTATCCTTCAAGGGTCATGCGCTTGAACTAAGGAAATATTCCAAGAATTTCAGGCTTGAAAATCTTTTAACCTTTTCGGACTTAAAAATATTCATAAATGGTTGTAAATCTATTTTATTTGTATTTTTGAATATATCAGAAATTAAAAGTAAATCTTTTCAAATCTTATTAGTTTTTATTTATTAATATTTTTAATTCCATCTCTTTTTATTTTTTAATTTTGGATTTTAATTTTTTCTTTTATTTTCAAAGTTTGCCATGCATATATACAATTGTTGTTTTACTTTTCATTTGCGACATATGTACTACGTTCCTTGTAAATCTTTATATGATTTTGTCTGTTAGGACACCTGCACCATTACCGATTGACGCGACCCAGATCGCGCCAAGATGTTACCTTCCGTTGACCTGCTGACGGCGGCGATGGACGGCTGAGATTGGATCTGGAGGCAGGCTCCTGAAACGTGTGGATCTCAATGGGTTTGAGGTTGTTGTTGCCGGGCTACCTGCAAGGAAGTCCCGGGGTGGTTGTACCACCGAGGACCCTCAGACGGTCAAGTTAGAGAGGAAATCCGAGCAGAGTAACGGCTTAGTGGAGTAAAAATGGCTTACTTAAACCGTCTGAAGAAGGGGTTTATATAGCGGTGGCAGCAGGAAGGGCAGGCGCGAGAATGACGCTGGCCGTTACGCTCCCGACATCACGCCCGCGTGATGAGTGGGATCTCCCATTAATGGCGAGACAGGCTCGTTAATGGGGATCGTGATGGGGTGGAACGTGGGATGTGGCCGGAGGAAATCTCGCGCACGGCGAGATTCGCGGGATGGCGGTTGCGCCTGTGAGCGGTGCTGTTGATCGGTCGATGAGACTGAGGAAGATGACCTCGGTGGGAGAGCTCGCGGACGAGCGGGAGAGCCGAGGTATCTTGGTTCTGCGGTAGCCCGGAGACGAGCTGAGAGGCCGAGTAGGCCAATTGTGCAGGGGGCTCGGTGGTGAGCCAGTGTTTGTTTATGGGACGGGCACAGGAGTGTCCTGGTCGGCTACTGTAGGTCCTTTCTTTGTGAGCTTTGGGACACGCCATCTGCCACGTGTCATGATCTGGGAGATCACCGATATCGAGCATCATCATCGATGATGCGCATGTTGCACGTACACCTACTTGCCGGCTCACACACACATCATCGGTAATTGCCATGCCATGTACACATTAGAAACTGCTATATCGCTGTATTGTTCCCTAATTTATAGAATTATAGCTATTTGTTTAGTACTCGTTACCGCACATGCTAGTTTAGAAAGTTCACTTCTTTGCCTAGTTACATAGCATGCTTATATGAAAACACCGGTTATACTTACTGTTTTGTGCTTGTATTTACTGTTCCATCATGGTTGCATGATTATGAGATTCTGTTTTCATGAGATTGTTGGATTTGAGAACCGCAGATATATTTTAAAACTTACGATTTGTTTAAAAATGTGGTTTTTCTTGATATGATATTTCGACGTCCACCATGAGTTTTCTCAGTTCTGAGCTATGTGTATACCCGATTCGAGGAGAGAGAAGGTACCGTCTGTGGGTACATGGTGGACCCAGTACGGTACCCCGGGATAAGAAAATCGTATAAAGAGATGTTGAGCCTGGCATGGGAACACTACCTACCGGTGATGGTATTGGACTCGGCGGATATTCGGAGGATACTGACCGGAGTGATATGAGACAGATGGATATGAGGACCGATCTGATGAGATGGTACCTGAGATATGAGAATTTACGTGTCCATACTGGATACGTGTTTTGAGATGATTTCGAGTGTCGATATTGGACACGCAGGTTTTATGATGATTTGATGTGTCGTTGATGGACACACGTTGGATGATACACGTATATACATACGTATGACATAGATAATTTGGTAATATATATTGTTACATGCACGACTTTATTATCATTACACGTATGTATACACGATCACTCTAAATACCACACAGTACGATATTATTATATTACAGTATGACCTAGGAGATCGTTATACATTCGATTTCTACCTGCTGATATTTTCTACTCACGAGTTGGCACCCCACCTCCATTGTGCCATAGTTTTCTTGTAGGGTCGACCGCTCAGATCAGTAGCGGCTTGCTGGCACCTCTTTTCTTCAGGGTATTTGCATTGGTAGGTGGGTTACTTCTCGGATCGTAACCGCCGTTGTATACGTTATTATTCGGTTGTATCTAGTTAAAACCTCTATCAACCAGACTATATATATTGATAGACTTAGAAACCACAGATTGTATATTCTTTCGGATTTAGAGTCACTGATATATATTTATTCTTTATTTCTGGGATTGGTGGTGCTTTGGTTTTTATCTTCGCCTTAGAGCGTCGTATGTATTTAACGTGTGGTTGTGATTCCGCCAATTGGCGAAGTGCTAGCTTCCGCTTGGGAATTCCTATATTATTGTTATGTGTTGGTTTTGGATCAATTTATAAAGGAGGTGCTGCCCAAATTTCAAATGACGAAAATGTTTTCAACTATAGTATACTACTCACTTGTAATTTCATACATCATTACTTATACTTTTTAAAGAAGAACTTGAATTCATTATACCTGTATTTCAAGCTACACCTCCATTATTTTTCTAAAAAGATTTAGATTTCTGGGCTTTCGGCTTACTTGGATTATGGTGGGGTTTTATAGACTTCACGTGATTCAAGTGCCGGTCACGTGCTAATTCCGGGTCATAACAGATCGGGGGTTACACTCTGTTCGAGATCGAGACATTCAGCCCTCCTCGACAAGTAAATGCTTCCATTGTCTCTGATTGATCACTTGAATTATTAGATGTGACGATTCTCGGTCATTATGCTGGCGCACAATCTCTTCAGGGTTGTTGTCGGTGGAGGCAAGGCTGAGGATGCATATGATGGGATCTGGCCTAGGGCTGAAGTTGTGAATGATTCAAAAGTCTATTCCCGCGTTCACATACCAGTGGGTTCAGGCCTGATCTTGCCTAAGGCGAGGTAATTATCTTTTGCTCGGCCTGTTGAACGACTGATCCAGGTGCTCAAGTCATGTGATCGGAATGAGTGGTTCAGAGGTCCAGTTCTGCACTCGAAACCCCAAGAGCAGGTTGTCATGTCCTATAGGTGGCACGTGACCGACACTCAGATCACGTAACGTCTAAAGGCATCGACGGAATACAAGTAAGTTAAAGACCCAGATCTAAATCTTTTTAAAAAGAATTATGGAGGTGAAGTTTGATAAAAAGGTTATACAATATAAGATAAGGTGTGTTTTAAAGAGTAACTTTTTTAAAAGTAAACACAAGTGTTTTAGATTAAGGTTTGAAAGTATTTTCGTCATTAAAAATTTTGGCAGCACCTCTTTTGTATATTTTGATCAAAACCAGTACATACACATATATATATATCAGCCTCCCCCACTTGGGAGCTATCTCATCGCCCAATCGACAGAATCACAACCATGCAGTAATATACGACGCCTCCGGCGAAGATCACAAGCAACTATAAATAACTGTATAAGTAAAGCTAATAGTCGACTCCGCATGAGTTCGATCCAAAAGATTATACATCAAGTCTCGACTCGATCTAAGTCAAATGATAATACATATCTTGGTCGATAGAGTAACACTATATACAAGGAAAGTATATAACACAAAAAGGCAGTTACTAAGCATGTAACTCACTTAGCAAAATAAGCAAGAATCCCAAAAGATGATGTGCCAATGCCGCCGTTAGGTATCTGTGCGATTGGTCCTGTAAGGAGTTATGGCACAACGAGAGTGAGTTAGTGAGTTATAGAATATAACTTCAGAATATATATATATATATATATATATATATATATATATATATATATATATATATATATATATATATATATATATAAGCATGGCGAATAAAAGCGAACCTAATGAAATCAACATCATCATCATAACCATCAAGAAATCCATGTCAATCATCGCTAACCAGAATCTCATCATATCACACCAGTGTATCCGAATCGGTCTTTCTCTCTTTCCTCGATTACCGGATCACACCAAACATATATCACACATGTGTATCCGAATCGGTCTCTCCTCCTTACTCGATTACCGGATCATACCAAACATATATCACACCGGTGAATTCGAATCGGTCTCTTCCCCTTTCTCGATTACCGGATCACACCAAACGTATCTCACACCAGTGTATCCGAATCGGTCTCTCCCCCATTCCTCGATTACTGGATCACACCAAACATATCTTGTAACACCCGGGCCCTTTTATACCAAAGACCGTATTTTGTACTTTAGAATTCTCTTTATTCTAATTAGGAATTATTTATTTTATTTATAAATTATTTTTCAAACCCCATTTGAACCCAACACCATTTTTCCCTTCTTTAGCCAGCAACCCATCTTGTTTCTTAATACACCTATTTCTTTTTCTCATTTAAATTCCAAAGCCCGGCCCCATTTATTCTTCTCCTTTTAATCTTCAAATTCTTTTGGCCCGGCCCGTGCCTTTCTCTCCCTTTTAATTTATTTGCTTGCTAGGCCCGGCCCAATTTTCCCACTCCTTTTACCATTTCTTTTCAAAACTCCCTGCGGCCGCGATTAAAACCCACTCCCTATATTTATTCCCATTAATCCTAACCCAAGCCATTCAATATTTTTACCATAAGTTAAACCCTAAAACCTAGCACCATCTTTTCCTTTACTGTTAAATCCTCAGCCCATTGTTCTTTAAATTTAAATCTAAACCCATTACTTTTAAACATAACCCAGCCCACTCCCTTTTTAATCTTACTAAAATTTCCCTTTAAAACCTTCGGCCCAGCTCTTCTCTCTTTGAAATCTTTTCCTTTTATTTTTCCCCGGCCCGCTCAGCCCAGCCCACTAAGCCCGCGTCTCTTCTCCCCAGCAGCCCGCTCCCACGTTTCCTCACCCGACCCGACTCCGCACTGTTCATCTTCCGTTTAAAACTCCAACAGCTCCTTGCCTTAAATCCCGCCCGCGTGCGCGCGTCTCGCGCCGCCTCCTCCGCCTGCGCCCCGTCGCGAGACGTTAACCCACGTCGCGCACACCCTGTACCCTCTTCCTCACTCCCTCTCACCAACCCAGACCACTTCATTCCCTCACTGCCTCACCATAGTTTTCCCTGCACCCAACTCCCCACCACCAAGTCCACCTCGACGCAGCTCATCACCATCGTCGTCGTCGTCGCCACCAACCACTCCTCCCTCGCTCTCTCCTCCACACCACCAGATCTCGACCAACTCCCCTGCAACGATCTCGACGACTCCTGCACACCCAACCCGCTCGCTCGAGCTCGGTGCCCCTGCCCCGACGCCGGCGAGCTCCTCGTCTCGTCATCACGCACCAGCATCTCGTTCTCACCCTCTCCCCTCTGATAACTCTCTCTCTCTCTCTCGTTCTCACACTCTCTCTCTCTCTAACTCTCTCTCTCTCGTTTCTCTCTCTCTCACAGCCTACACTTTCTCTCTCTCTCCCTCTAACTACCCTCTGTGCCCTCTCTCCAACTCTCTCTCGCTCTGTCTCTCACTCTCTAAATTCTCCCTCTCTATGTCTCTCCCACTCTAACTCTGTTCCTCTCTCTCTCTCTCTGTCTATGTCTAACTCTCCCTCCACCGATCATCACCCTCACCGGTGAACCCCCCGTCACATTGCCGACCACCCTACGACCTCCTCGTCATCAGCGTCAACACACCTGGACACCTCCATTGCTCCCTCTCTCCAAAATCACACCTAACCCAATTTCGATATTTTACCCCTCACTGTAAACTACACTACGCACGCTGCCGGAGTGACGCCGTCGGCCGTCGGCAACCCCAACACCTCTCAGGCGAACCAGAGAGCACCCCTAAGCTTCCAGTGCACGCAAAACGACTCCGGGAAAACTCCGACGTGAAATTCGTGTTTCGAACTAGGCTCGCGGGAATCCGGTACACGGCGTATATCACGCGTTCGTGACGACGTTGCTGCCTTGCGACCCCGAGACTTCTTCCAGGCAAGTTCTTACTTGCTTTCATGCTATTCTATATATATTGCAAATCAATGTCGTATATATATTCCATGTTTACCTTATGTTAAAATATTGCAACACAACTGTTCGATGCTTGTTCCCTTAGGAAAACATTATCAAATTTGACGGAACTCGATGGTGTAGGTTGGCCCGTAGGGCTGTGAACATAGTGTGTGATTTTCGTTGGATAACTTGATAGTTAACGACTAAAACAACTACCCCCAAGTTTAACCGTAAAACTGAATTTCTACTGTACCTGAAAATCGTTAATTCTACCATAAATCATAAACATACTAGATTAGTGCGTTCGAGGGCTCAAAACGAAGCCAACTCGATGAGCTTTAACCCTATGCTGGTTTCCTGACTTTTCTGTATTTAAACTGTGACGATATTCGGGTCGGAGTGCGACTCTGGACTGCAGTCCAGAGCTACTCCAATCATTGCTCGCTGTTCCGTATTGGATACCATAGAATTTCTTTAACTCGTAGGTTGCGGAACTCCGCTACTTATCGTAGGTAACTCTGTTATCTAGACAACACGATTGGTCTCATCCTGTTTCGTTACCGTTTGATATTTAAACTGTAATTTAGAACATCGGGACACATAACAGTCCCAGCAGATTCAGATTTGACATATTAGGGTTAAACAGATTATAACTCCTAACGTACAGACGCGATTGAAGATCCGTTTGTTGCGTTGGAAACTTTACTGAAAACCCTATAATTCATTCAACTGTAGCGTCGCTAAATTATGATCCCAACTGGGATTAAAATGCGTTGCGAAATGGATTCCTGATTCTGAAACTGGATTTCCAGCCGCGTGCGCTTAAAATGAAACAGTTATAACTAATGATCCTGAAACCCGTTTGACCTGAAACAAAATTCTAAGGATAGATAACTGAACATTTTAATTACTACCTGTTTATTGTTTCGCTAAATTATATACATAAGTTTCATGATAAATCATGCAAGTGATAGACTGTTGTTTTATGTATGATACCTTACTTGTGCTTCTTATACTGTTCATGCATCATATCATACCTATATCATTGTAGTGATAACCTAGTGACATCGTGCATTTACCCAGTGTTAGATTTTAGTGGTGATTGTGGCAAGTACGTCAGTGTTCGTGTATTTGTGTTTAAGTGAAAGTGATACGTACTTGTGCACAATCAGTGTCCCTTTTATTCTATTGCATTGTCGACGTCTGTGGGATGCGTGTACGTGTGACTATAAGTGGTATGGGACACTTATGGAAGCGCTTGCACGGATGTCATAGATAAGGCATCCGACACTGCCATTTGTCTTAGGTATTAGTCGGGACGTGCTTGATGGAGGTCCCGCCTCCAGTTCTCGCGCAGACTTGTCACGGATCGATTAGTATTTAGGGTGATGGTTAGTATCTGATGTAGACCACGGGGTGTGGGGTAGTTCAAGTGTGAATTCAACAGAATCTCGGGAGTCCCATGCCGGCTTATATATTTAGGGAGTTATATGGAGATTTACAGGGTATGTGCTATATCACCGTGATACACTCGTTACATGTTGGGCCCGTGGTCCTTTGCCCTTGGGTTCTACCCTTGGGTGGAGGACACTCGCGAGTGGTTGACTCTCACACTTGGACTGACGATAGGCTTATTGACCTGTGCAGTGAGACTTAGAGACTGATAGGGTTACTGTCGTTTATATTCCTTATATACTGTGTTGACATACATGACATATCGTTATACTGCTTTACTGCTCCGCTGCATTTATCTCTGCTCATTTATATTCATGCTGTTATTGATTTACTGTTATTCATATCCTTCACCACTGTTAGAACTGTTACTTGATTATATACCTTATATTGCTATTGTGTCGCTCTGACGACCTGAGTATGCATGCTCAGTGTGAGGAGAAGATTTAGCCTGGATCAGAACTAGACGTGCTTCACAGACTTCTTGACTCGTCTTCCCGAGTTACATTCTTTTGTTCTACTTCAGGTCAGTCTTTACATTGTTCCTTTCAGTTACTGCATTTTCCCATTACCTGCGCATCATTTACTGTTTACCATGAAAAGCTAGAAGCCGAAGTGTGACTACGGCAGGACTTTCCTTGACCGTAGGAGCATGGCTGGCCTTGTCTACCCCTCGTATTCCGTATTTTGGGAAGCGGGGCGTGACATGGTTTAGTTGGTATCAGAGCCAGGTTTTGCATCGATTGGGATTGCAGTTTTCCGTGTACAGTTTGGCAATCTAAGACATCTTTCGGTCTAGGTTGTAAACTGTCATTCTTGATCCATATTCACATCGTGTGTTCAGCTATCCTTTCGCTATGGTTTCGGATGACTTGGCAAGGATACGTGGTTGCCATTGCACTACCGTACTCTAATCAAGTGACTTCAAGTCGTACAGTTGATTCCCCACTTATAATAAATTCAGCACCTCTAATATTTTTGAATCCTTGTCCTATCCATATTATATTTTGATTCGTTCAGCTTGTGGCTTATATCATTCTCAAAAATCATCGTTTCAGGATCATGTCTTTCAACGACTCTTCATCTATATCCGCTCCCCAGAATCAGACCGTCGAGATTCTGAGTGTACTGCAAAGGTTAAAGGAAGCCCAGGAGCGAACAAACGACTTGTTAGCTGAAGGACTGAGAAGACAGATGAATCAGGCACCAGCGGGAGTCTCCTATCATCAAGGGATCCATATTGGACGAGGAAAGGAGAAGAAGATGAAGCGTCGACAGAAGCATCAGAAGAACCTTTGTTGTGGATATTGTAAGAGGCCAGGACATCTTCAGAAGGATTGTCGCCGTGCCCAAGGAAAATGTCTGATATGCGGTTCTGACAAACATCTCATCAACGGTTGTCCAGAAAGGAAAGAACTGCAAGGAGGAAACTCGTCCACACTCCCCACTTCAGCCAAGTGAGGATTATCGCGTAGTTTTAACTTCGACCATAAGGCGGATCTAACTCAGGATTCAACTAGCGTGACGATGATGCAGCGTTCTGGCAATCGAAGAAGAATTTTATGTTTTTCCAAATTCAATAATAATGTTGTTATCTTTTATGAATATTTCTTCCGGTTTGCGACCTTGTATCTGCTGAACTTTTAGTTGAATGCAATAAAATTTGAATCATAATACATGCATCATTCTCATGCTTTTCTATATCAAATTCTATTCATTATCACAGCATTTTTTTAACTCTGAGCTTTCAATTCCTGCAACCGCATATTTTCCTATATTTCGTACCATGAGCTTTCCTTGATGTATTCCATTGTTTAATCATGACTCTTTTCTTTCAGACATGGCCCATCCTGGAGCAGAGCCGCACCTAGATGAGGATATACAGTCATGCGTTTCCTTAGACCGCACACTGATGGATTCCGACGATGAGATCAATGGTCCCCAGGTCAACTTCGAAAACAATGATTCAGAGGACGAAGAAGCGGACGCCCCAGAGTTTGACATGATAGCTGATCCTGACGAAGAAGAAGGAGATCCTGAAGAGAACCCTATAGAGGAAGACCCGGTAGAGGAAGACCCAGAGGAAGAACCGATAGGAGAAAATCCAGCGGAAGAAAATCCAGAAGAAGAAAATCACATGGGATCGGACCTCGATGAAGAATTTCTACCCGAGGATGAAGGACCAGAAGATCAAGACCCCATGGTGGAAGGACTTCCAATAGAGGTACCTGCGAGACGCTATGGAAATGGACGCCCCTATCTGAGTGCGCGTGCCTACCGCAACCTGCTGAATCTTCACCACCGCAGCTGACGGAATTTCTTTTAATGTTGTCTTTCTGACCAAATAAAATGTGTATAGTTTAGGGCCACTTTTCGTCTTGGACAATGTTTTGTTTCAAATTTTCTTGAATGAAATAAATCTTCTGCATTCGTAAACCTTTTGATTATTGGTTCGCTTGACACTTGTTTATTGCCCATATCCATTTACTTTTTGCTGAGATCCCTGACTGTCCCTATCTACTCATTGTATAGCTTTCACATTCGTTCGATTAGAGAGTACCGCACCCTGACCCTTAGAATGAGCCATCCTCCATCCCTCGTCTGTGCCCCGTTTGAGATCCTTCCGGGAGGAGAACAGTTCCTATGAAACTTCCGAGTTCAATAACTCTTCAATTTTGATTCGTGGGTTGTGCCGACTGTTGTGTCCCTCACACTTTTCCTTTGGTATTCCTTTGTTGCTCATCCTTACTTCCGGTGCTGACCCTATCCCGATCTTCTTAACATTCAGCCTAAAGCCGCCACACTCCGACTTCTAATTGAGCCACACATCCTTGAAATCCCTGCCCTATCTAGCCCTACACATTTTTGTGTTTCCTTTTACTATAAATATATTTTGGGACCTTATTATTCAAAATTTAGTTTTCATTATTTTAAATTTATCAAAGAGTGTGTGTTGTTGATTACTCTGTTTTATGTATTTTAGGTACACTATTAGTGTCCTCATTTTCAGTAGCGCACCCTTACACCGCGCATATTTTGTTCCATGTTTCCCCATTTTCACTATATAAGTTTCCTAAATTATTTTAAACTGACTCTATCGACCCCTTTTCCTAAAGTGTTTTAACCTACCGACAAATTTTTTTCACTGCTTTATTGTCGTTAATTTATTTTGAGAATTTGTGTCTATGGTTACTATTATAAATGGTTGAACCCTATCATTATTATTTTTCTTTCTGCTTATTTTGATAAACCTAGATGTGCACATATTTAAGTCTCGATTTCTATCAAGCACACTTTGATTATTATTATTCGTTATTGTTATCTATGTTCCCGTATATTTATAGTTGCCCTTATAGGGTTCCTACATTATACCTTTTAGGCCTATCTGTTGTAAGGGATTCTTATATATATGTACGTACCTTCAAAACTTTGCCTATCCGTTTTTAAGTAAATCAACATGTATTAGTTTTCGATATGATAATTCTTCGCTTATTATCTATAGCTAGTTGTTTCTTTTAAATTTCGAGGACGAAATTTTTGTAAGGGTGGTATGATGTAACACCCGGGCCCTTTTATACCAAAGACCGTATTTTGTACTTTAGAATTCTCTTTATTCTAATTAGGAATTATTTATTTTATTTATAAATTATTTTTCAAACCCCATTTGAACCCAACACCATTTTTCCCTTCTTTAGCCAGCAACCCATCTTGTTTCTTAATACACCTATTTCTTTTTCTCATTTAAATTCCAAAGCCCGGCCCCATTTATTCTTCTCCTTTTAATCTTCAAATTCTTTTGGCCCGGCCCGTGCCTTTCTCTCCCTTTTAATTTATTTGCTTGCTAGGCCCGGCCCAATTTTCCCACTCCTTTTACCATTTCTTTTCAAAACTCCCTGCGGCCGCGATTAAAACCCACTCCCTATATTTATTCCCATTAATCCTAACCCAAGCCATTCAATATTTTTACCATAAGTTAAACCCTAAAACCTAGCACCATCTTTTCCTTTACTGTTAAATCCTCAGCCCATTGTTCTTTAAATTTAAATCTAAACCCATTACTTTTAAACATAACCCAGCCCACTCCCTTTTTAATCTTACTAAAATTTCCCTTTAAAACCTTCGGCCCAGCTCTTCTCTCTTTGAAATCTTTTCCTTTTATTTTTCCCCGGCCCGCTCAGCCCAGCCCACTAAGCCCGCGTCTCTTCTCCCCAGCGGCCCGCTCCCACGTTTCCTCACCCGACCCGACTCCGCACTGTTCATCTTCCGTTTAAAACTCCAACGGCTCCTTGCCTTAAATCCCGCCCGCGTGCGCGCGTCTCGCGCCGCCTCCTCCGCCTGCGCCCCGTCGCGAGACGTTAACCCACGTCGCGCACACCCTGTACCCTCTTCCTCACTCCCTCTCACCAACCCAGACCACTTCATTCCCTCACTGCCTCACCATAGTTTTCCCTGCACCCAACTCCCCACCACCAAGTCCACCTCGACGCAGCTCATCACCATCGTCGTCGTCGTCGCCACCAACCACTCCTCCCTCGCTCTCTCCTCCACACCACCAGATCTCGACCAACTCCCCTGCAACGATCTCGACGACTCCTGCACACCCAACCCGCTCGCTCGAGCTCGGTGCCCCTGCCCCGACGCCGGCGAGCTCCTCGTCTCGTCATCACGCACCAGCATCTCGTTCTCACCCTCTCCCCTCTGATAACTCTCTCTCTCTCTCTCGTTCTCACTCTCTCTCTCTCTCTAACTCTCTCTCTCTCGTTTCTCTCTCTCTCACAGCCTACACTTTCTCTCTCTCTCCCTCTAACTACCCTCTGTGCCCTCTCTCCAACTCTCTCTCGCTCTGTCTCTCACTCTCTAAATTCTCCCTCTCTATGTCTCTCCCACTCTAACTCTGTTCCTCTCTCTCTCTCTCTGTCTATGTCTAACTCTCCCTCCACCGATCATCACCCTCACCGGTGAACCCCCCGTCACATTGCCGACCACCCTACGACCTCCTCGTCATCAGCGTCAACACACCTGGACACCTCCATTGCTCCCTCTCTCCAAAATCACACCTAACCCAATTTCGATATTTTACCCCTCACTGTAAACTACACTACGCACGCTGCCGGAGTGACGCCGTCGGCCGTCGGCAACCCCAACACCTCTCAGGCGAACCAGAGAGCACCCCTAAGCTTCCAGTGCACGCAAAACGACTCCGGGAAAACTCCGACGTGAAATTCGTGTTTCGAACTAGGCTCGCGGGAATCCGGTACACGGCGTATATCACGCGTTCGTGACGACGTTGCTGCCTTGCGACCCCGAGACTTCTTCCAGGCAAGTTCTTACTTGCTTTCATGCTATTCTATATATATTGCAAATCAATGTCGTATATATATTCCATGTTTACCTTATGTTAAAATATTGCAACACAACTGTTCGATGCTTGTTCCCTTAGGAAAACATTATCAAATTTGACGGAACTCGATGGTGTAGGTTGGCCCGTAGGGCTGTGAACATAGTGTGTGATTTTCGTTGGATAACTTGATAGTTAACGACTAAAACAACTACCCCCAAGTTTAACCGTAAAACTGAATTTCTACTGTACCTGAAAATCGTTAATTCTACCATAAATCATAAACATACTAGATTAGTGCGTTCGAGGGCTCAAAACGAAGCCAACTCGATGAGCTTTAACCCTATGCTGGTTTCCTGACTTTTCTGTATTTAAACTGTGACGATATTCGGGTCGGAGTGCGACTCTGGACTGCAGTCCAGAGCTACTCCAATCATTGCTCGCTGTTCCGTATTGGATACCATAGAATTTCTTTAACTCGTAGGTTACGGAACTCCGCTACTTATCGTAGGTAACTCTGTTATCTAGACAACACGATTGGTCTCATCCTGTTTCGTTACCGTTTGATATTTAAACTGTAATTTAGAACATCGGGACACATAACAGTCCCAGCAGATTCAGATTTGACATATTAGGGTTAAACAGATTATAACTCCTAACGTACAGACGCGATTGAAGATCCGTTTGTTGCGTTGGAAAC
Source organism: Agapanthus africanus (assembly GCA_030015575.1). Classification (NCBI taxonomy): domain Eukaryota; kingdom Viridiplantae; phylum Streptophyta; class Magnoliopsida; order Asparagales; family Amaryllidaceae; genus Agapanthus; species Agapanthus africanus. Next base: position 308,808,086 of record CM057342.1, read on the forward strand.
TTTACTGAAAACCCTATAATTCATTCAACTGTAGCGTCGCTAAATTATGATCCCAACTGGGATTAAAATGCGTTGCGAAATGGATTCCTGATTCTGAAACTGGATTTCCAGCCGCGTGCGCTTAAAATGAAACAGTTATAACTAATGATCCTGAAACCCGTTTGACCTGAAACAAAATTCTAAGGATAGATAACTGAACATTTTAATTACTACCTGTTTATTGTTTCGCTAAATTATATACATAAGTTTCATGATAAATCATGCAAGTGATAGACTGTTGTTTTATGTATGATACCTTACTTGTGCTTCTTATACTGTTCATGCATCATATCATACCTATATCATTGTAGTGATAACCTAGTGACATCGTGCATTTACCCAGTGTTAGATTTTAGTGGTGATTGTGGCAAGTACGTCAGTGTTCGTGTATTTGTGTTTAAGTGAAAGTGATACGTACTTGTGCACAATCAGTGTCCCTTTTATTCTATTGCATTGTCGACGTCTGTGGGATGCGTGTACGTGTGACTATAAGTGGTATGGGACACTTATGGAAGCGCTTGCACGGATGTCATAGATAAGGCATCCGACACTGCCATTTGTCTTAGGTATTAGTCGGGACGTGCTTGATGGAGGTCCCGCCTCCAGTTCTCGCGCAGACTTGTCACGGATCGATTAGTATTTAGGGTGATGGTTAGTATCTGATGTAGACCACGGGGTGTGGGGTAGTTCAAGTGTGAATTCAACAGAATCTCGGGAGTCCCATGCCGGCTTATATATTTAGGGAGTTATATGGAGATTTACAGGGTATGTGCTATATCACCGTGATACACTCGTTACATGTTGGGCCCGTGGTCCCTTGCCCTTGGGTTCTACCCTTGGGTGGAGGACACTCGCGAGTGGTTGACTCTCACACTTGGACTGACGATAGGCTTATTGACCTGTGCAGTGAGACTTAGAGACTGATAGGGTTACTGTCGTTTATATTCCTTATATACTGTGTTGACATACATGACATATCGTTATACTGCTTTACTGCTCCGCTGCATTTATCTCTGCTCATTTATATTCATGCTGTTATTGATTTACTGTTATTCATATCCTTCACCACTGTTAGAACTGTTACTTGATTATATACCTTATATTGCTATTGTGTCGCTCTGACGACCTGAGTATGCATGCTCAGTGTGAGGAGAAGATTTAGCCTGGATCAGAACTAGACGTGCTTCACAGACTTCTTGACTCGTCTTCCCGAGTTACATTCTTTTGTTCTACTTCAGGTCAGTCTTTACATTGTTCCTTTCAGTTACTGCATTTTCCCATTACCTGCGCATCATTTACTGTTTACCATGAAAAGCTAGAAGCCGAAGTGTGACTACGGCAGGACTTTCCTTGACCGTAGGAGCATGGCTGGCCTTGTCTACCCCTCGTATTCCGTATTTTGGGAAGCGGGGCGTGACATATCTACACAAGAAATTTATGATATCCGTATTGGTTTCTCCCCCCTTCATCGATAACCGGATATCACCACATGTAAAACAAATTTTATAATTAACAATAATAATGATATATATATTAGTGTCACATACCACTGATATATATATATATATATATATATATATATATATATATATCATCAATAAATATATATATATCATCAATAAATACCGCAATCTCACAAGATTAACCATAAATAACGCATAACAAAATCAGGGTAAGCAACAATCAATACTTATTAATAGTATGAAGATAATCTAATACTAATAGCATGATAGTTTTTAAGTGTCATGGCAGTACCAACAATGTGTAGTGTAGTATATGCGTCTGTGATTGTGCAACAGGGTAATCGTTAGCAGTTGTGCGGTGTTTTATCAAGTGTGTGCATATAAGCAGGGAAATTAGAATATAAAAGTTGAAATTTAACATGAAACATGGTATTTAACTAGGTATCAATAACACACGGCAATGCAAGCAAGTATAGATATGGAACATGGTATGGTACTCAATACAATACTAATAAAATGGTAATGCAATCAAGTGCCGTGAATGGTTTAAAATAGCGACACAAAGTTTTATAAATTTTTTGGTAGTCAGGGGTGCTATGCGTTATCCACCCGATTTTCCACTTGTAGATGCTATTCCACTCACCAAAATTTGACTCGTACTAGTCAAAACCCGCGAACGCTTTACCCGTCCTCGCCGCGACGCCCGTCTCTATGACCGATCCTAACATCGAACAATAACTTTCGGACGTGAGAATTTAAACTATCAATACCGACATATATACATATACTAAGCGAACCAAACCTATGTAAGGTAAAATGTGTGACCATCATATGATAATCATGTGCGAAGTTACCGAGAACTATCCTGAATCATCGAATTTCAACTTAATTGCTTGCGGATTTTATAATGGAAGTTCTGATATTGGCAGTTTTTGGGCTCACTTTGAAAAATCACAAAAAAATAGTAAACACGATATTTGGACTCAAACTAAAATTCTACATATAGATAAATGAGTTAAATTTGATAAACCAAAATATATTTTCCAATTTCTAAGTATAGAACGTGAAATAAAATACACAGTTAAAATATGTTTCTGGATAATTTTACCAGACCAGAAAATACCCTTGCACTAAAAAAATAATATCTCTGGATTTTGTAAAGTGAATAAGACAAATGAAAATTTTAGAGGTATCTACACAAAATCATCTACAGCATAAAATTTTCATATCTTCCAAATTGTTAATAAAAAAATTAAGAAAATTATTATAATTTGAGTGAAAACAGCCACTGGAAATGAAATTTCCAGTTTGGATACCCTTCTTTTAAATATAAAATTCATCTTACAGTAAAACTTAACCAAATTTTTTTTATTCTAAAATATAAGCCAATTATCTACAATTTTGTAGTTTTAAATTTTAGCTAATTATCAAAAGAGAGTCATAAAAAAATTCAAAATCCTAAACATGTCACTGATTTTTCCAGCCCAAATTTAATAGAACTTGACCTTAACTAAACAGTTAGTGTTCTCATGGCAAGTAATTGATAAAACTTAACTAAAGATAGTATAATATACCTCTTGGTTAGGATTAGAAGAAGTAGAAAGCTTGCAAAATGTTTCTAGGTGGAGGCTTGATCCTTATTTCAAAAGTTGGATGAAAAATTTGGATTTCCTTGATGGAAGCTTCGTGGCTATGGAGTGATTTGTATTTGTGTGTGCGGGATTTGGAGTTGGGAGAAGAGGAATGAGGAGGAGAGGAGGAAGAGATGAGGATGAGGGTGGAAATTGTTATGCCTCAATCATATCCCTCCCTTTCTCATTCTTTATTTTTTAAAAATAAAACCCATGCTCTCATTCCATACTCATTTGTTTAAAATAAAACCAATCCTTACTCTCCATGTCTCCCTCTTTTTAAAATTTAAATATATAACATAGAAAAAGAATTAAAAGATAAAAAAAAGAGGTTTAAGTTGCCATGAAAAATAAAGTATGTTTAATTAAAGCTTAAGCTAATTTTTATAGTAAAAGACTTAACTATTATATGTATGTCTTCACTAAATACTTTAAAAGAAAAACAATTTACTTAAAAGCCATATAATTAATAAAACTTAATATCACTAATTTATAAAAACCCACGTAATTAATTGTTCTCATATATAATCAGTTCATTTTATTAACAATTAAATCTAAAGTAAATATTTATATTTTCGAAATGTTCCACAGGTCGAGTAGAGAAGCCAATGGTCAGAACATAGTCTAAGGCTTGTGGCAGGGTGAGTTAGACGTCCAGTACTGAGCTAGCGCATGGTCTTTGAGCTTCGTTTTGATAAGTTATCAAGGAGACCCTAAGAGACTGCAAATATGCCTCTTGACAACCATAGATATGATGTTTTTAGGCCGAATCCCCTTTAGATCGATAGGATGAGTAGGTTAGGCCATGATTTATTGCTATTTGTAATATTCGGCTGTTCCCGAGCCGATGATTTGTGGTTTTTTTTGTTAATTGTAATATCTAGTTGTTCCCGGGATGCATGGTGACTTTTATTGTGTAACATTCGGCTGTTTAGCCAATGATTTGTTGATAATTGTAACATTTGGCTGTTCCCGAGCCGATGATTCTCTATTTGCAATATCTACCTGTTTCCGTACCAATAATTTGTTATTAATTGTAATATTCGGCTATTCTTGAGCCGATAACTCTATATTTCGTGAGCGAAAATAGATATTGTGAATTGATACATGATGATTAGCGTTTTTTGATATCTTTTCTTGTAAGAGTTTTGAGATCCGATCTATAGGAGGAATGTTCTTCCATTCCTTTAAAAAATAAGCACAATGGCTTAGGGAGACATGTTTGCTGAAAAGAATGATTTGTCTTGGCGTAGATCAATCAATAAAAAAATTAAATAGCAAACAACACGTTTAGTCGACCTTTGATCTCCTTATCCTTGATGTAGTCAATTTGAGTATAACTATATTAATACCCATTATCGTTAAAAAACAATGAGACTTAATGGGTGGGATGTTACAATTGTTTTGGAGATTTATTTTCTTAGTGAATATCCAAATTCTCTAGGCCAACAATATATGTAGGAGATTAGAGACTGCATAAGATATGAACAAAAATGATAAAATTATCTGTTTATCTATCCACAAATGTCACGCCCCGCTTCCTAAAATACGGAATATGAGGAGTGACAAGGCCAGCCTTGCTCCTACGGTCAAGAAAATATCCTTCCGTAGTCACATTTCGGTTTCTAGCATTACGTGGTAATCAGTAAGACACAACACGGATAAAGAGAAATATAGTCACTAGAACTATCAGATATAAAGAAACCGAGCGCAACGGATACAAACCAAGAGACAACTAATCAGTGATATCAAAGGAATGATATCGTTGGTTCACTGGTCTGGATCTCCACGATCTTCTCGAATTTAGTCAGGTCCACTTCTTCTTCTGAGCATGCAAACTCAGTTCGTCAGAGCGGTATAATAGCAATATATACATATAATGCATGCAATGATGATAAACATGAAGCAGTAAATATAGAGTAATGACGCGAGCATGAAATAACATGTACATGTAACGATAAAACAGGTGTATCAAATCAATAATCAATGTAATGTCCTATTAGTCTCAAGGTCTCAAGGTCCAAGTCACTAAATCTATCGTTAGTCCAAGTGTGAGTGCCAACCACCGCAGGAGTATTCCTAACCCAAGGGTAATCCCCAGGGGCAAGGAAACACGGGCCCGAATCACGATCAGTAGGAATCTGTAACACGATCAATATCAAAATCATGAAATCATGAAATATGCCGATAGTGGGACTCCTGAGATTCTTTTGATCGAACCCACACTCAAACTACCCCACATCCCGCGGTCTACATCAAACAAGGACCATGAATCTAAGTACTAGTCACTCTATGACAAGTCTACGCGAGAATTGGAGACCGGGTCTCCATCAAGCATGTCTCGACTGGTATCCAAGATATGTGGATTGTCACGCCCCGCTTTCTAAAATACGGAATGCGAAAGATGACTAGGCCAGCCGTGCTCCTACGGTTAGGGAATAATCCCGCCGTAGTCATACTTCGGCTTCTAGCATTACATGGTAGTCAGTAAACAGTACTAGAGTAAAGAAAATCACAGTTCACAACTTTATTACATTAAAAGATTTCAAGATATATTTATTTTGCATAAAGAAATAACCAACCAATGAAATAACAATGTGCTTATAGCAAAAGGACGACGCTGATGTCGCGGTCTAGACCTCCGCGATCTCGAATGGCAGGTCCCGCTCCTTAGCTGGGTCTACTTCGTCCTTTGAGCATGCACACTCAGGTCGTCAGGGTGACACATATAGCAATGAATATATATAAGGGGTACAATGTTATTAAACATGCAAGGTGCGACATAATACAAAAATATGAAAATAATGAGTATCATTTGAATTTGAACAACGCGATATAAGTATCATGTCAGTAAACCAGGCAATATGTATGCCACTACTTATCAGTCACTAAGTCAATAAAATCAATTGATGGAAAAAATACTCGTGTTTAACAAGGGTTTCATGCATGGCCAAGACTACGGTCCACTGTTGCCCGGGACATAACCCTGTAGCCGTGCCGCTAGGCCCACGACCTAATGTGTGTGTGTGTGTGTGTGTCTATAATATCGAATGATCATCCTCTAAGTCACCGTACCTCGCTAAATACGAGTTCAATTCCATATTGATTTCCCCATTCCCCAGGTTATAGTATGTGTTCAGGTATTAGATAGATTGTGAATAAATACGTATCGCTTCCACTTTCAATCACGCTTCCACTTATCAATATCACTTTCGACCACTGGTTCACTATCGTACTTGCCACAACCCAATCACCAATGCTTATATATCGACAATGCAAATCGGTCACTATGTCTCAATGTAAACAATCAGTATGCAAAAGGTATAAAGCAAACACAAAATAAGCTAGAAATGCACTGAACAGATATTCACTAAGTTATGACAGCCAACGCCATATGACTTGCAAAATTCACCATAAATTACACGTATAGAATCGACCAAAACAATATAAAAGGCATATGAAGTATACTTGATTATCTAAGCGGTAAAATTAGTTTCATGTCAATAGAAATTCAGATTCGGGACTTATCATCATTTTAAATTAGCGATCAATTGCTGGAATTCCAGTTTCAGAACTGGAAGTCTAACTTCGCGCGCGGTTTAATAGGGATTATGTTTAGATTCAGGTATTTCCCCAGTTGAATAAAACCTATTTATATTTGTTAGGTTTCCTACGCATCAAACGGATCCATGATATCGTTTATATACTAGAAGATATGTTCTGTTTAGTGTGAAGGTGAAAAAAATGTCACTGCAGAAACTGCAGAACACGTCGACAATCTAAAATATAAATAAAATAACAAACGACAGTGAAACTGAACTAGACTAGATCCATATGTTATCTAACTAAATTATCTACGTGATTATATAGGACTCCACACATTTTCAGTTTTATGTAGGGACGTGCAGGCACATAAATTCAAGTATCCTCGTGGAATGCTGCCCCGGACTGCAGTCCAGAGCCGCATTCCCAGTCAGTTCTCGTTGCTGTGGTCTATCGGTATCGAATGATAAACTATAGAGGGTTCTATCTTATCGAGTCTGCTTAGATATGATCCATAGAACACTACATTCCGACATGTAACTAATTTAATATCAGTTTAACACTACTACGCGTACAGTAAAACCAGATTTGACGTCGCGTCTTTGGGACGTCGTTTCCTTACGCGACGCTTTGTTATTTGAGTTCAGTTTTCTACATAATGTTCATAAGCAGCAAAGGAAATTATTAGTAAGCTTTGAGGATGTTTGACAGGGTTTTGGTTCAGTTCACGATATCGAACACTTAGCGTACAATATCAAGGGCCATCGAATTAAAGTCGGTTTTACCCAACTCGTGAAAACGGTATCTAATACTTATAATTCTACACGATATTAATATGATATTTTAGATCCGATTACGCTCAAAACTAACATCTTAGGATTACTATGGTTTTCCATGAAAATGCGGTGGTGGCTTACAATATATACGTGATGGTATACTACTTAACACATGTTTGTAATAATCTATCTAATATAATTCTAACATAAAATCATAAATCTATGTTCATAGCATGTTAAAGCAAGTGAGGGCTTCACTTGCCTTCGGTCGCTGATATAGAAGCGACACCACTTGCGGACTTCGTCTCGACACACGAGATGATGCGAGGCTAGACACGGTGCGTGGCTTGAGCGTGACGCATGGAGATCCAGTACCGGGCACGGTGACAACGCGGGCGTGACATGGTAGTGGGCATGGTCTTGGATCGGTGCGTGGTGCGGGAGTGGCACGCAGCGACACGGTACCGGTCGCAATGCTGGTGCGGGAGTGGCACGCAGCGACACGGTACCGGTCGCAATGCTGGTGCGGGAGTGGGCACGGTGCGTGCAATGGATCGGGGTACGGTGTGACACGGGGGCTGGCACGATGTGGCACGGGGAGTGGGTACAGTATGGCATGGGGAGTGGATACGGTGTGGCACGGCGGCGGGCACGGCTCTGGACGCGGTGTTGGTATTTGTCGAGGAGGCGATGGAGTTGGCGAGGGGTCGTCGGCCGTTGAGTCAGGCGGCGGCAGGAAGCGATGAAGCTCTGGGGTGTCGATGGCGGTCAGGGCAGCGAGGAGAGCTCGGGCATAGTCCAGGCGTTATGATGGAAGCGTGCGGGTGCGGTGGTGAAGGCGAAGGCAGTGGTGGTTGTTGGAGATGACCTCTTTGGGGGCTCGTCGGCGTTGAGATGGGGTCGACGGTGGTCGGAGGTTAAAGGGTGTTGGGTAGAGGATAGGGATGGGGCTCGTTCGTGGTGGTGATGAGTGAATGGGGTTGTGGTGTTAGAGAAAGCTTGGAGGGGGATGAAGGAGAGTGAGGACGAGGGAGATGGAGCAAGATGAGAAAAGAAGGGAGAGGGGGCTCGGTTGAGAGAGACCGACGTTGAGGAGATCGTGAGGGTCGGCGCGCAGATCACGCGGCCGTTGACGACGAGGTGGCACGAGTCTTGCGGCGGCAGCGCGAGAAGAGGGGAAAGAGTCGTTGGGGGGAAGAGAGAAGAGGCATGGGTTGTTGGGTCCATGGTGAGGTCTTCGCGGAGGTGGGCGCGACCTTAAGGCAGCGGTCGCGAGGAAGGACGAGAGGGATGTTGGAAAGAGGCGGGAAAAGAAAAAGAAAAGAAAAGAAGAAGGATGGGGGGTTCGGGTCGGGTCGGGCCGGGTAGTTTAGGGTTTAGATTAAGAAATTATAATATATATATATATATATATATATAATGTGCAAAAATAATAGGAAAAATCTGGAAAAATACGGAAAATATATACATGGAACTGGGGATTTACATCATACCCCCTTACAAAAATTTCGTCCTCGAAATTAAAGAACGAAAATAACGGAACAACCAACAACTACTCAAACAGATACGGAAAACGTGAACGGATGTCCTCCTCGCGTTCTCAGGTAGACTCTCCTGGAGAACGACCACCCCAAGAAACTCGAATCAAGGGAATGAATTTGTTCTTTAGCACTTTTTCCCGACGATCGAGAATGGTGATAGGCTGCTTCTCATAAGACAGATCAGTGCCCAACGTTAACTCTGAATTATCCAAGATATGGCTGTCATCCCGAACATAGCGCCTTAACTGAGATACATGAAAAGTATTGTGCACGCCAGCTAGCGATGGAGGCAAGCCAGGTCGATAAGCCACCTTTCCTACTTGCTCTAGCACCTCAAAAGGTCCGATGAATCGGGGATTGAGTTTCCCCCGACTACCAAACCTGATCACTCCCCAAGTGGGTGATATCTTCAGAAATACGTGGTCACCAACACCAAACTCCAATGACCTTCTGCCGGCATCTGCCCAACTCTTCTGTCGGTCCTGAGCCGCCTTGATTCGTTGCCTGATCGTCTGAACCTTGCTGACTGTCTGTACTATAAGCTCAGGGCCCAACATCCTTCGTTCACCCACGTTATCCCAACAAAGAGTGGCTGACACATCCGTCCATACAGAGTCTCGAACAGTGCCATCTGGATGCTAGCTTGGTAGCTGTTGTTATACGAAAACTCTACCAGATGGAGGTGATCTTCCTAAAAGCCCTGTGTCACGCCCCGCTTCCCGGTATACGGTGAAGGGGACGGGACGAGGCCACTACGTATTTACTGTGAAGTAAATACGTTAAGCGTATCTAAGCAATATAAAAGTAAAGCACAAGAGACAAGATATAATTAAAAACAACAACTTTATTTATTCACATTCTTTCTGTACAATGTATGGAAAGTAAATACAACTGATAAAAAACAATGCCTAAACAATGGCATAACAGAAATGAAAAAGTACTGAATGGAAAGTGTATAATGAACTAGAGCTCGGGGTCTTCACTGAACTGGTCCAAGTTTTCATGAGAGGGCTCGATCTCAGGAATGTCCAGATCACCTGACGACATTCAAAGAAGAAAGAAAGAGAATGTCGTCAGCGAACAAATCGCTCGGTAAGTCCCAAAGATAAGGGAAAAGTAGGATAGACAGAATAAGAAGGTAACTTTTAATGTTGTATTATATTGTTATAGTATTGTGTTAATGCTGTTGTTTGTAGCTTGGTACAGAAGATACCGGTGTATACGAGAGGAGTCCCACTTACACCGGAGATTTTGGTAACCCATAGTACAAGGCTCCGTAGATAATACCACGGAACAACGACATGGATGTAATTACATCTTAAGTGACCATCTTGTGCCACCTTTAACATATTCCGTACCAGTCTACCCCTTAAACCCCGTGTTATCTTAATTGTATTGTTGTATTGTATTGTAAACTGTATAGATTGTATGTTTGGATGACTGACCGAAACCATGATATCAGTAAATGGATGTAACTGGAGAATCATGTATGTAACTGTAGAATCATGGATGTAACTGTATAATCATGTAAATGGAATGTATATCCATGGTTCGGTTCAGTCAAGTTGATAGATTGAATAATGGATTCATGGATTCATGTTGAATTGTAATATTGTAAATTGTAGATTGTAGATTGTACTTGAATCATATTCAAGTCAGATTATAATGAGACTCAAACCGAGTCAGACAATTAGAAAAGTAAATTGAAGTCCTGATTATTTTGATGTTATCGGTAACCGCTGCACATGGGCGGCAGGATTTGTGTCTTTTTCAAAGACGATTACTGTATTGATTACACCGTTGTTAAGTTGTCTACCTTAAATAGGCAAGCACCCACTTCTCCGGCTCCCTGAGGCTCAATAGATTGGTCCCGCTTAAACCTATTTTTACTAGGGTCCTTAGGGTAATTTATAGAACTTGATGGGATTTTATGTAAAAATACTTTTATATACTTTTCAAAATACACCCCAAGTATTTATTATTCTTCTTTAGAGTTGTAATGAATGCAGATTTTATATTGTGATATTTCTAGTGAAAATATCCTAATTTCATAAATAAAGGTATTTATCTGACATTTTGACATGTGACTTATGACATTTTGACCAACGCCAAGGTCATAAGAGCATGGGGCAAAAATCATATCGGGAGTTTCTAAAGAAACTGAAACTTGCCAAGTATGCGCATACCTTCTGGAGTGTGATAACTTGAGTGGCTTCCATCAAGTTATCATGCGATGATAGTTGGATCCTGATTCCCACTGATAAGTTGGTCTACTCTTCGGGTGATCCCGATTGATTCTTCTTTTAGGTTTGGAGGAGAATTTGACGGTACATTGGGAGATTTCTTGATTAGATAAAGTGATAACCATTCTGATCTAGGTTAGAGTGCACGCAGAGTGTTTCTTTTCTCTCTCTCTTTGGCAGCGACCTTTGACCGACCCTAGACTATGACTCAGTGACCAAGTTGACCGAACCTTCTTAAAATACTGGCTTTTGGATTTTCTGAGTTGCATAAGTCATTGCCGCTCCTTCTTTTACCCTTTGTATTTCTCAGAACACCCCGTATAGCTACAGACATCCACTTCCATTGGATAGATCCATCATATGGTTATATACGAACTCGAAGGGATTTCTTCGAGGATGGATCCAGGTTCAGGAAAAATAGAATTGGTTTATTCAGTTGTCTTTTGTTATCACCTTCTCTCAGGTTGCAAGGGCTCCTTAGTTTAGGAGAGTACACCTATTACGCTTATTGGATAGTCTTATTCCAAACCATAGGCTGGTGCCGAAAGGTAGGGAATGAAAAAAACCAATTAGCATAAGTAGGGTGTGCAGAAGGTAATATGTAAAGACAAAATAAAGGGATTAGAAAGAGGGCAAAGTAAATTGCGACTGTTATCATTCACGACCAAACCGCGTACTTCATCGCCACTCCTATTTCACCTTTAATAGAATAAGGTATTATTCAGTTGTCTTTTATCATCACCTTCTCTCAAGTTGCGAGTACTCCTAGGATTAGGAGAGTACACCTATTATGCTTACTGGATAGTCTTCTTCTAAACCATAGGCAGGTGCGAACGGTAGGGAAGGAAGAAAACCATTTAGCCTAACGAAGGTGTACAGAAGGTAACGACTAAAGACAAATAAAGGGATTTGGAGAGATGACAAAGAAACATACGGTTATCGTCATGAATTGGATTATGGAAGAGGCATTACTAGGAATACAGGATACCCCTACGAAATATTTTCATGTTTCAGTGCATTGTTAAAGGAAAACTGATTTCCCGATTAGATACTTACTCCACGGTATATATTTACCAGGTATGATTCTCACATCTGTATGGTTTTACAGATGATGAGTGGGAGTAGATTATTGGAAATAAAGGTGATCATCCTTATTATATCGGAATTCATTGTAATTGGTGATATTTGAGGAAGTTGCCTGAGTTTTTGCCGGACGGCATGTATTTGGTTTTGAATATCCGTTGTTGTGCACCAATTTCAAAATGATATATCTGTACGTTTATTTTTATAAAGTGAGATATAATTTTTTGAAATTATGTCCGTGACATTTACCTATATCAGTTGACGATTGGGTAAGGAGCATTGAACAACGGAGTAGTTCTTAACCATAAGTACAGTTTTCAACCTACGATGCACAGGTTTTGAGTTATTCGACTTAGCGGACTTATACAGAGTATTGTATGTTGTCCAGAGTCCGTCAGGACAAAGGGGTTGGTCCTCGTACTATGTTCTGTTTACTTATGACTTCTCTAGATTTTAGACAAGTATTTCGAGGTCTAAGTTTTGAGAAGTTGTGGGTATAAGAATAAAGTAGAGAACTAGGTGTCACAAGTATCGGGATTCTTCAAAGAGATCGAAGATGTAGATTCTTGTGATTGGTATTCAAATGATATTAATGGTTTTGAGAAACTTGTTTCTCTTTCAGATTACTCATAATTGGATGTATTCCTAAGTTGAGTAATGCTGATTAGCCTTTATCCATTGAGTTGATATGCACTGGAGACAGTTGCATGATTAGAATCTGGTTCCAATTAAATAAGTGCCAAATGTTTCTATATTGATATAGAATGGTTCATATCTTAACGATATTAAGGCACGGGGAGTTATCCAGCTTATGCTTAAAACCAGACACTGGATAACTCAAGGCACGTTTCTGTAATGACAGTTTGTGGGTTGACCCTGGCTTTGACGAGAGTTGATTTTCTACCATCTGGAAGATCAATAGTGATATTGTTCTTGACTCGCCACAGTTTTAGTAAAAATGGATTTTTTCAGAAAACAGTAGTGGGAGTATGGTAGAACTGGAACTGATTCTAGAACCGCAAACGATTACGGAAAATTTAATAGGACCTATATATTCAATCAGGTTTGATATTCCATTAGCCACTCCGCAGATATGTTGGGTAACCTCAGACACCCGAAAGGTACTCCGGTATCCTCAAGGACGGTGACAGGGAGGTTCTTTTTTACCCAGACTTGACACTACTGTTGTTCCAGGCTGTGAGACCCGGCAGGAGGTTAAGTATAGCGTCATTCTAAACTAGCTTTAGAAGTGTACGTATATATTATTCTGCCAGAGGGTTGTCGTAGTCAGTGGGAGCAGCGGAAGTATAGTGGGCAAGTAGCTTATGTCTATTTATAGACTTGAGCAGATAAAGCGGAGATAGATCATCTAATTTTGATGTGACAGTCATGGGTTTGACTTCATCAGAATAGGGGATGGATCTGTTAAGGAGGCAGTAGGGTGTGATGTCCTGATATTTGGATGACATACACAGAATAGGAAGTAAAATTCCTATACTACGATCGGTTATACTGTGGTCGTCACACAGTTGTTTCTTCACAAAGGATATGGATATAATATCTGACATTCTGGTTACTAGGTCTATGGTTTTAGATCTAGATTTGGGTAGTTTCCCAATATGGGTACTTTGACAATATTCTAAAGGTATTTAGAATAGATGACTCCTGGCATGGTGGTGTACCTGCAGATGATGGAGTCACCCTCTCTAAAGGTGTCTTACAGACTAAAGTGGAGAGGGAAGTGCATGATTGGCAGATCACTTGCTTAGGCAATTGAGTCAATCGTGAGATGTCAAGTACCACACCAGATGTTGTTTTTGCACTAGATGCGATAAGTTTATATTAATTCAATCCCGAAGAAACATAAGGAAGCAGTTTTAGAACATAAGTGCATGTTCTACGGATTTGATGACGGCAGCCCCCTTCGGGAGACGGTTATCATTCCAGGCTTCAAAGGTGGCATGGATGACAGAGTGATTGTCAGAGTTATAGTTTTCCCTCCGACGAGGGACAGTATTATAGACAGTTGGTCCAAGAGGATACTGTGGGAGGCATGACGCTGGATACTGATTAGGTTCAGTTATCGATACAGTCTACGAAGTTTGGATTTGGAGTTCATTTATGAACTAGGTCCCATCAAATATCCAAACATATTCTAAGACACCTATTACTCGATTCGGGAGATGATTTTCTCCGCGAACTTGAGATTAAGAGAGACATAGAAAGAAACATCAGGGCGGATCCACTCACTGAGGTTAGGCTTTGTGAAACCGATTAGTAGAGGAATTGGATGTTCGGTATCACACTGGCTGTGAGTATATGGCATCGCAATAATTAGCCTTAAGTGCAAGTGGGAGATTGTTGGATATAGTGCCCTCAAAGTCAATTATTGGATCGCAGATACTTGATTGTAATGATTGAGGGAGGACCTATACCGATATGAAAGTCTTGCTCGAGATGATAGTATACTATCTGGTTTGTCTTTATCATCGTTTACATGCTTTAGTTCTCTATTGCATGTTGATAGAGCCCATAGGATTCTTGCTTGACTGCCAGCAGTATGATGGCGATCATATACGTGGGAGCTGGGGTCTGTAAGCACATCCTTAAAGTGTCCCTAGTCGTACGAGTTTCGAGACAGGGCATCGATACTCCAGAGTGGACTAGTGTACCGGTCTCATAAGCCATTGGTGTCAGTTGGTTCACCTAAGATGTATACAGATGCTCATTGCGTTATGAGTACACCGGACAGGACTCACCAGGAACATACTAGTTGGTATTATATATATCGTCAGATAGCAGTTCCCTGGTGACATGTGTACAGGTTAGTTTGTCGACCTGAGATCGTCATTTGTCTCATGTGAGTTCCCACTGTGCTTTGATTACTACCCTACCACGCTCAAAGGAGACGTGCAAACAGGTTTTAGTTGGGTACAGTCCCGAGCCACATGGAGGTAGTGAGCGGATCGTCGGGGATTCGTCTCTCCCGGTATTGGGGGTTGATGTCGCACAGTGCACGGGTGGCCATCACTAGAAATCCTCGGCCGAGGTAGTGGAGAATTACTGATTTGGATCAGTAGTTTCTCAGGAGGTGATGGGCTTTATACCGACACGAATTATCGCGTTATTAGGGGTCTGACTTTATCCACCCCTAGACTCGATATGCGATACTCTTAGACGAACGAACCGGACTGTACGGATATTGTCACTGTCAGGCTCAGTAGGGTTTCTGGATGAGTTCTTTCGTTAGCTTGCCTTCCAATCAATACATAGGCAACCGTTACGTACAGCTTGTACCTCTGACGTGCTAGTGGTTATACCCAGTGCCAGTGTGTTGATGAGTCATTAGAGTCCCCCACAGACAGTTTCCCAAGTTCGGGCGAAACGTTGTAGAGGCCGTATGGTTTTATGGCAGGGTTCGGAAAATGCACGTGCGTTTACGCACGTGTCATATTTCGGGCAGATAATACTGGTGGGCTTTGGATTAAGCCGGATCTGAGTATTATACTGTGTAGATATAATATCTTTGTCTCTGTTGCATTTGTATTCGGTCGTAATACAAATGCGGGTATGTTTATACTGTTACGGGGTTATCCTAAAATTCGTTTCCGGATCGTTTTTGGAAGTTGCCAGTTTCCTGTTTTCTATCACCCGTATTTAATATTCGGTTAAATGCAGATTTATCTTTTCGTCACTTGGGTGAGTCATGAGGGTGAGTCATGGTTCTAGATGCTTCTAGATGGTGACTAGGATGATGAGGTGGCTAGTGAGTCATTAGTGCATTAAATGAAGGATGATGACTAGGTTAATGATTCATTGTATGCTTTAATGGTTATGCTAGGTGTTTAAAATGACTCATTAGTTCATTAATGGTTGTGGTCACCCCCCTCTCCTACACTCACCTCCCCCTCTCCTTAAGTGTCCGGCCCTCTCATTTGAGAGTGGATGAAGGAATTGCAAAAGAAAAAGAGTATGGTTTTGGCTTCATGGAAATTTCATATATTCATTTCTCATTTCATTTGAATCCAAAAGGCAACTTCATTAACCGTTCGTCCATAGCTTTGGACGTAACGATACAAAGTGTTCTACTCATTCTCTACATCAATCTTGGTCATTTCTTTTAGCAAACTTGATGAACGAGTTGCCTCGGTTCAGAGGCGGGAGCCTGTTTAAGATCCGTCGACGTGGTGCCACCTGGATAAGAAGACTGGAGATTCAGGAGATCGGAGCAGCCGCATCAAAGCGTGGGATGATGGTTGAAGACCGAAGGACTCGGATCGTTCGGTATAACATTTCTACCCACTTTGTAGTTTGTTTGTTTAGCTTTAATGGCAGATCCGGGTTATAGTATGCGATAGCGCTAGTCGAAAAGTTTTTGTTCCGCATTTGGCGTCTGTTAGACGGCCGGGGCGCTACCGTAGACTTACACGGATGCGCCAAAAACTAAGCACAGGCCTTTTGCGCGCCTACAGTCCTTCCACAAGTGTCCATCCTTATGGCAGTAGTAACAAAAACCTGGACTTGATCGGTTAATTGTTTCTTTCTGTCTCTTGAGTTTTGAAGGTTGGGTAGGGTAGGCTTCTCTTGCCATCTGGGTGGCAGAGCGCTTTATACCGTGTGCTTCTGCTTCTGATCGGTTGACTAATATAGCAGTCTGCTGCTGCAGTCCAATCAGGATGCTTCAAATTTCCTCAAGCAGAACCATCTGCTCGTTTGGTAGAGCAGGAACGGCATGTGTGATTGGTAGTGGAGGTGGAGTGTTGTTAAAGTTGGTGCTGGTGTTGTTTGGAGAATCCATAACCTTGAAGAAAAATTTAGGTTAGGACAGATTCAAGTACATGAAATGATAAGATTCAAGGAATATGAAATTGTAAGATTCAAGGAACATGAATTGTAAAGAATGTTTTAGTTGTTGGTTCTTATGTTATATTGCTTAGGTTTGTTCACATAGAACAGAACTGCATAGTATGGTTCTATACAGGTCTGATCTGCATGGGCCGCCAACAAAACCTGTCACGCCCCGCTTCCCGGTATACGGCGAAGGGGACGGGACGAGGCCGCTACGTATTTACTGTGAAGTAAATATGTTAAGCGTATCTAAGCAATATATAAGTAAAGCACAAGAGACAAGATATAATTAAAAGCAGCAATTTTATTTATTCACATTCTTTCTGTACAATGCATGGAAAGTAAATACAACTGATAAAAAGCAATGCCTAAATAATGGTATAACAGAAATGAGAAAGTACTGAATGGAAAGTGTACAATGAACTAGAGCTCGAGGTCTTCACTGAACTGGTCAAAATCTTTAGCAGAGGGCTCGATCTCAGGAATGTCCAGATCACCTGACGACATTCAAAGAAGAAAGAAAGAGAATGTCGTCAGTGAACAAATTGCTCGGTAAGTCCCAAAGATAAGGGAGAAGTAGGATAGACAGAATAAGAAGGTAACTTTTAATATTGTATTATATTGTTATAGTGTTGTGTTAACGCTGTTGTTTGTAGCTTGGTACAGAAGATGCCAGTGTATACGAGATGAGTCCCACTTACACCGGAGACTTTGGTAACCCGTAGTACAAGGCTCCGTCGATAATACCACGGAACAACGGCATGAATGTAATTACGTCTTAAGTGACCACCTCATGCAACCTTTAACATATTCCGTACCAGTCTACCCCTTAAACTCCGTGTTATCTTGATTGTATTGTTGTATTGTATTGTAAACTGTATAGATTGTATATTTGGATGACTGACCGAAACCATGATATCAGTAAACGGATGTAACTGGAGAATCATGTATGTAACTGTAGAATCATGGATGTAACTGTATAATCATGTAAATGGAATGTATATCCATGGTTCGGTTCAGTCAAGTTGATAGATTGAACAATGGATTCATGGATTCATATTTAATTGTAATATTGTAAATTGTAGATTGTAGATTGTACTTGAATCATATTCAAGTCAGATTATAATGAGACTCAAACTGAGTCAGACAATTAGAAAAGTAAATTGAAGTCCTGATTGTTTTGATGTTATCGGTAACCGCTGCACATGGGCGGCAGGATTTGTGTCTTTTTCAAAGACGATTACCGTATTGATAACACCGTTGTTAAGTTGTCTAACTTAAATAGGCAAGCACCCACTTCTCCGGCTCCCTGAGGCTCAAGAGATTGGTCTCGTTTAAACATATATTTACTAGGGTCCTTAGGGTAATTTATAGAATTTGAGAGGGTTTTATGTAAAAATACTTTTATATACTTTTCAAAATACACCCCAAATATTTATTATTCGTATTTAGATTTGTAATGAATATAGATTTTATATTGTGATATTTATAGTGAAAATATCCTAATTTCATAAATAATGGTATTTATCTGTAATATTGATTTATATGGAATTCATGGTATTTTAGTGTAAAATGATTCTTGTGACATTTTTAGAAAAAGTGGAATATTTGTAATAATTCAAAATAGATATTTTTATGTTACATATACATATATTTATATGAAAATAATTTTAGTATATATATAATATTCTAGAAATCTCGTTTTCTTAAGATGTCGTATTTTAAATCTTTCGAGACCGAATGCTCCTTGCGGAGGTCCGCATCTCGCACTACTAAGCTCGAGGATGTAGAATAATCCGCACCATCCCGAACGGGTTCCCCAAATGGGTTGTAGCGGCGCTTTGCAAAGATTTGTATAAATACTAATTATTAAGGAAAAACGGTTTTATTAATTATGGTATTTATTTGTAAAGATGTCGATTTCCCGTATTGTATGTTCCCGAGGGTATTGTGCTATATTGCATATGAGTGTGTGAGGAGGTAGGTCATTACCTCGTGTTCTACTTAAAGGTATAGCAAGTTTTGTGATGTTAAATGTAGAATTGAAACTATGTGGTATTTAAATGAAAAATACGGTAAAATGAAATTGCAATCACTTTATGATATGAAACTTGATCAATATGGTTGATTAGTGTTTAATAGTCAACATGAAAAGGTTCAAGCATAATTGTATTAAAGAAAAGTAAAGTTTTATAAAGAAACCGAATCGGAAATCGGATTTGTTCCGATTCCGTCGGGTTTTGTAATTCCGTATTTTAGAATAAGAATAGCGAAGATAGAATTGGGACTTACGGGTTGCGAACTAGACAAGAGGGAGATGGAATGAACGTAGCTTCCGGTGCGTCGTTTCGTCGCCGGGAGCTCCTAGAGTCGTAGTCGGAATTTCGTCGGCGTTTCGCCTCTTGCCCACTTCGATTGCACACTAGGGTTTTCTAGAGAATTCTTGAGAGTTGGCTCAGAGTTTTGGGGTGAGGGGGTAGAGTGTAGGGGTGGTATTTATAGGGTTAGGCTAGGGTTAGGGTAGATGAAGAGTTAAATTGAAAAAATGTAAAAATAATGTGATAAATTGTAATAAAATGGAGTAAATGGGGTATTAAGAGCTCTTTGGAAATGATCTGGGGAATTGAAGTGTGCAGGGGGGTCAAGAAGTTGAAAAGCCACATCTTTCATGAAGGGGACTCGGCCGTCCGGCCGAGTGGCCCGAGTCGACCGGTCCGCTGGCCTACTCGGCCGAGTCGGGCCGAGTCGAGGGGTTGGAAGGTGGGGGGGGTCTTTAGGTGAACACATTAGTATATTTAGTTTTTCATGTGTAGTGGAAATTTATCACGTGTTGACTGTTGGACTTTTAAAAATTTTAAAACAAAATAATATTAAAAATAATGTGGAGTATGGGATTTGAACTCTGGTGGCTTGGTTCAGCAATGCAAGGTATTACCAATGAGCTAAAAGCTCATTCTTGTAATTATGGAGCTATTTAATTACTTAAACTAGTCACAAAAAATGTAAATACCCCAAGTATACATTAATTTTAAAGCAAATTTTTGTACACTAAAAATGGAGTTGTTATATTTTTTTAACTTGAAATTAAAAAGCAAAATAATTACTTATACCTTGTGCTCAGGCTAAAATACCCCTTTATGGATTTTGAAAAAATATTTGAAAAAATTTGTATAGGAAAATTAGGGTTGTTACACCCTGAAAGTCAAACATGCATGCCCTCAGCATATCCTCGAGCGTCTGGATTGTATGCTCGGATTTCCCGTCCGTCTGTGGATGATAGGTCGTGCTGAACTTGAGACGCGTGCCTAAACTCTCTTGCAGGCTCTTCCAGAAATGGGAAATGAACCTGGTGTCTCGATCAGACATGATACTAATGGGCACCTCGTGAAGTCTCACAATTTCCTGCATATATTTCTCTGCAAGCGTCTCCGTCGATTGTCCAACTCGGAAAGGTATGAAATGTGCCGCCTTCGTGAGACAATCAATAATAAACCAGACAACATTGTTGCCCCTTGAACTTCGAGGTAGTGCCGTCACAAAATCCATGGTGATGTGTGTAAGAACTCTAATTTCAAAGTACATAAAATTGTTTAAAAGTTAATGTACAATTGGGGTATTTACAATTCTTGTGAATACTATAAGTATTTGTTTTAATTTAGAACAACAAGAAAGAGCTTGTAGCTCATTGGTAAAGACCTTGCACTGCTGAGACATAGCACCAGAGTTCAAATCCCATCAGCCACATTATCTTTTTATTTTAAATTCTTTTAATCTTTTAGAAGCCCAAGAGTCTACACGTACACTGAAAAGACACAGAGTATTTAAACATGTGCACTAAAGAATACAAAGCGACAAGACACGTGGCACCAAACCCTAGCCCCTCGTCGGTGTTGGCCCGGCGAAACCTTTGAAAAGCCTGGTACCGCCGGTCTAAACCGACGGTAAAACCTCCATCTCTTACCCCCTACAACCTTTGGCCTACCCCACTCTCCCTACACTGTTTATCTTCTCTATAATTAACCAGAGAATTAAAATACCCCCTTTAATCAAATTTTAATACATATTTTAAATGCATTCTTTAACACACCAAACCCTAATTTCTCCTATAAATACCACACCATATTTCATCCCTCCTCACTCAGAAATTCCTGTCAAAACTATACAAAATTCCTAAGTCCTAATTGTGTACAAATGGAGTTAGCGAAGGGCGAAGCTCCGACGAAATTCCGAGGAGATTCCGGCGACGAAACGACGTCCCGACGCTTCCTTATTCTTCCCCTACCTCTTCCTTCTCATTGAAGCCAGTAAGTCCCCTTTCCCTCTCTATTCTTCTTCTTTAAAAACTTTCATTTCTAAAACTCGACGGAAGCGGAGTTAATCTGACTTCCGATTCGGTTTTTCTTTAAAAATCCTATTTTTCTTAAACAAGAAAATACCAAACTTTCATATCATGTTCAATAAACATTAACAAACATATTAAACAAGTTTCACATCAAAAGAATTTGTATTGCAATTTTTATCGCAGTTTTACAGTAAAATACCACATACTTTAGTTTCCGACATAAACAACATATTACCTTTAGATAGTTCACGAGGTAATGGCCTATCTCATCACAACACACATCTCTATCATAGCATGATGAAGTTTTGGGAATTTATTCTTAGGATAAAACGACTTTACAAATAAATACCTTCAACTTATAAAACTATTTCTATAAAAAGATGTATTAAACATTTCCATACAATTGCGCCTAGTAGAGTGAGATGCAGACCTCTGAAAGGAGCATTCGACCTCGATGGAATTTTTATGCATTTTTCTATAGAAAATGATATTTCTACAAGAAAATAAATAAATTGTTTTCATTAAATATATATATATATATTATCAAAATGTCTATTTTAATTATATAAATATTCCAAGTTTTCTAAATCAAAGTAAGCACTATTACATGAAAATACCATCTAAATACAACACAATTCCAATATTTCAATAAAATACCATATATTATGAAATTAGATTCTACTCACTAGAAATTTCACATCTATAAAATATATATCTATGAAAACCCTAAAAACGATAATTAAATGCTTGAAGAGAGTTCATATCAGAATTTTGCATTATTATATCTCCCATTCTTAATCACATTACATATAAATAGGTGCTTTTGATCCATATCTGCTAAATAGTTGCAGCTTACAGGTTCTCAGATCGTTACAGTGAAATTCATGAAAAGTTGCTATAAATGTGAGACTACGACCAACAATAGATGAATCCGTATGATGCCGCCTACCAGTTCAAAGAACAAATGGAAAATCATTAGACAGTTCAATGCACAAATCACAAGGGCAACACAAGATTCAAGACTTTAACGCGAAGCTCAAGGCAAAAGTCCACATCATTCTTCACTGTTGGAAATCTGGAAGGAAATAGAAGAGATTCTGAGAAACCTAGTAAAGAAAACAGAAGATAAAAGCAACACAGAGAAACCCTGAAGAGATGAGCCAAAGATCCCACTTAATGGCCGCGGAACTGCGGCCAAACAGGCCTTTCTTCCGCGGTTCCGTGGCCGTATGGTGCACGTGTCGGTGCATGTGTCGGTGGGTGTCGGTGTTTTAACCCGGTTTTCTTAGGGTAGTTTAGTAAAATCATGTATGGATCAGAATGTAAGCTAGGGTTTTTTCTTATCTATAAATAGGAGGGTTCAAAACCAAATTAGGCATGCCTCTATTTAGTTTTTAGGTCTCTTTTTAATTTCTAGATTTAAATTCAATTGTAATGCGTTGTTGAGAGGACATCAATAAAGTAAGTTCATTTTATCTCGCATTGTTTTTATCTGAATTTTATTTCTTGCAATTTCTTATCCGTTCTTTTATTATTTGCAAATTAGTTCATCAATTAAAATCAAATAAAAAATGAATTTTATTGTCACCTTCCTAATGAGTGAGTAATTCTTCACTTATTAGGGGTAGGATAGGGAAGGTTTGAGAGAAGAAAATCTCTCTCACTCCTTTCTTTGCCTAAATAATTTTAATTAAGGATTCTCTTTAAATCAACCATAATCCGCCCACTACGGCACCCTATCCTACAAGATAGCGGTGATCCCCTAGTTAGACCGGTTGTGGTTGAATTAACCAGAGATTAGGGCTAAGAGTCAAGAACGGACGGACAAGGACCAAAAGGAAGAAACCTAGTTTCTTCCTAGTTATACTAATCCCCGTTGTTGACTATTACCCTAACACCTACATTCTTAATTAGGGTATTGAATGAAGTGAGAAGAATCCCTATTCCGAACTAATCTAATCCTAACCCTAGCAACCCTTTATATCAATTTATTATCATTCTTAGATCTTAAAACAAAACCTACCAAAGATAGGACTTAACTCGTTAAAACTTAAAGAAAAGGACACCATTTCCCTGTGGACCGACTCGTACTCAACCGACTAGCTACCAAGCGACACCGTCTTGATTGCGGTATTCTTAAATTTAAAACGCATACAAAAAGCTATATCAATCAAATGGTGCCGTTGCCGGGGAAACGGTAGTTTATTTTTTTGTTGTAATTTCGGGTTAATTAAATAAAAAATATATAAATTGAAATTTTTTTAAAAAATACATAAAAAAATCATCTTGTTATTTTTGATTGGTTTTTGTGTGAATTGTGCAGGAAAGGAAGACGGATTGATTCAGATCTGGAGCAAGCTCAGTGAACAAATCCAGAAACAGAGGATCTGAACAGACAGAGGAGAACCAAATCAGCACAAAGAAAATTCTTGGAGATCTAAACCTACTTATCTGCCACGGAATCGCGGCAGATTCAAGCAGTTGACCGCAGAACCGCGGTCAACCTGTGACGTCAGCATCCCATCTTCTCTGTGAGTATCTTTTCTCTTCCCTCCTATCCTCTGAACTCCACTGAGATAATTTTCCTGCAGGTATTCTTTGCGCAACAACTTCTTCTCCCTCTCCAATAAATTGTTTTTGTGCAGGATTCTTTGCGCCGCAAATAAATTTTTTTTTTTGGCAAGTGTTTTGGATTTTGGTGTGTTACTGCTTTGCATATTTAAAACGGAATCTAAGGGGCTCTAACACCAATTAAGATTGGGTGGGGATTTCATTACCCTTCCTAAGACCCCAGAAATCACTAAAAGCATATTCATCACCCTTGAGTTAATTAAAAAATATCTAGACTCAGCCAATTAAGGACTGTCGCGCTCATTAGAACAGAGAAAGTTTGTGCGCATTCAGTCGTTTATCTAAACCTGACTTTGTGGTGCCTAGGCTACACAAGTGAGAAAGGTAACTTTAAAAGGCCCGTCTTACAGTGATTCGTGAGCGGAACCCTTCTTTCTTCATTTGTGCTTACCTGGTCACAATTGGCGGTGAAGAGGCGATTTGAGAGATATCTCATAACTTATCGCTTTGGAACAATTAGGAGCAGTCTAGTTGACTTAGGAGACCCTCGCTCTAGGTTTGATTGTGCATGTTTAAACTGTGGTTATTTGAAAGTGTGCCGTAGTTCCATACAAATTTTTGCAAAACTCTTTATAAAATAAATAAAAAAAAACAAAACAAAAATTCTTACAAAAACTTGCCCTTTGTCGCTAGAATCCCATTGCACCCACTTTTCATCCTCACATTTCCCCATTGACGTTCTTACCCTCACATTCTACGTTTTGACTATACTAAAACTCGTTTAGTGTATGTCCTGTTGGACTCGAGACACTAGCGCCCGCTTAGTCCGTGTTTCGTTAGTCGCTACCGACTACGCGATCGACTCCGATGTCGAAACTCCCTCCACTTCTTTTTCATCCTTACCTTTGCCGGCCAACTCCGACGTTGACCGGAATTCTGTCCATTCACCTTCATCTTCACTTTCATCATCTTCTAAAGAGATGTCAGGATTCAATCATAACAACCCTTTACCTACCTCGGGACTGATTCCACCTCAACTGGATGCGAATAACCCGCAACAACCTCCTGTTGAAGCGCCACAGCGAATCGCGCTCCAGGATTGCTTCTATCCTACCTGCTCCGCACTTCCTACCTGTCTTTCACTACCGCCGGCAAATGGGGATAATTTCGAAATTAAGCCCCACTTCATCAACATGTTGCCTAAATTTCACGGACTGGAATCCGAAGATACCTATATCTTCATCAACAAATTCCAGAACGTCTGTGCAATGATGAAGACAACCCAACTGTCCGATGATGCTATAAGGCTACGAGTCATTCCTTTCACATTGTGTGACCTAGCTGAAAAGTGGCTATATAGTACTGCATCACATTCCATAAACAGTTGGGAAGAGTTTGTTAAAGCATTTCTTAAAAATTTTTACCCATATCACAAGACCGTGAGAATACGCAATGAAATTAACCAATTTTCCCAGCTTCCTTCCGAACATTTTTGGAAGTGTTTCGAACGATTCAAAGACCTTCTTGTTCAGTGCCCTCATCACGGTATTGAGAGATGGCAACTTTGCTAGACCTTATATGAACGACTGAACCCAGCAACTAAGCAGTTGCTGGAGACCATTTGTCAAGGCCACTTCTTATCCAAATCTGATGAGGAAGCTTGGAAATTTCTCGACGATCTTGCTGAACAAACGCTTCAGTGGGAAAGCACTAGACCGACCACTTCGTCCACTTCATCTACTTCCTCCGGTCCGTCTAGGGCAGGCGTTCATCAACTTGATATGTCAATTGCAATGAAAGCCGAAATGGCAGCGATTACATGAAAACTAGAAGCAATTGAGAGCAAATTCTCATCGCCTTCTCCTGCCCCTGCTTTACCCCCTCGCACTATATGCGCTTGTTGTTCGGATCCATCCCATTTGACCGAAGAGTGTCCTTACAACCCACCTGCTCAAGGACAGGATCAAGTCAATGCTGCCTTTCAGCAGAGACAAAGAAATGATCCATACTCTTCCACTTACAATCTTGGTTGGAGGAACCACCCCAATTTCGCTTGGAATCAAAATCAACAACAATTCCAAGGAAACAACAATTTTCAGAGGCCTCCTCCTCAACAACAAGCTCCTCAACAAACTCAATATCAGCAACCTTTCCAACCCCAACCTTACCAAAATCAAATGAACAATTTTGCACCCAAAAATTCTTTTCCTCAAAACAATTTTGTTCCACCAAATAACGATAAGGTTTCTTCACTAGAACGAAATCTGGAGGCGTTTTTAAAACAATCAACTCAATTCTCAGCCAACATCCAGTCTTCCATTCAGTCTTTAGTGCAACACACTGCTTCACATGGGCAAAGCATTAAAACCATCGAAGCCCAGATTGCACAACTGAATGCAGTTTTAAGCGAGCGAGAGAAAGGAAAGCTTCCATCTCAACCACTCCCAAATCCTGGTCACCCACAAAATGCACATGTTGCTGTTGAACAACAAAACCATAATGTGAGTGCCATGACTACATTGAGATCTGGAAGGATGTTGCACAACAATGTTGGCACTGATGATGACACCCCGGTCGCCGCTTCTTCTTCTTCTTCTGCTTCTTCTTCAGAGCCTGTTCTCCATTCTTCACAAGGCTCTACTTTTTCTGCTGCTCCGAATGGACCCACATCTCACTACACGAAAACACCAGCACTGGGATCTGTTCCAACTCTACAATCTCCTCCACAAGTATTGGACTCAACCAATTTTCAAAATGTTCCATTTCCAAACCGGTTGAGATCTAATAAACAAAATCCACAAATAGAGAAGATTGTGGAGTTATTTAAACAGGCTAGCATTATCATTCCCCTCTTGGATGCAATCCAACAAGTCCCTTCTTATGCAAAGATCTTGAAGGACTTGTGAACCAAGAAGAGGAAATCACAGGTACCAAAGAAAGTGTTCTTAGCTAGTGCCGTGAGCGACACTCTTACCCAACCTTTACCCCAAAAACAAAAGGACCCTGGCTGTCCTACGATTTCAATAACTATTGGGGATAAGAACATCAACCGCGCACTTTTTGATCTTGGTGCCAGTGTTAACCTACTTTCCTATTCAGTATATGAGCAACTAGGCGTTGGAGAGCTGAAACCTACACATTGTACTCTCCAAATGGCCGACCGATCCATCACCCATCCTAGGGGTGAGTTAGAGGATGTGTTGATCAAAGTAGGGGACTTCATATTCCCTATCGATTTCATTGTTTTGGACACACAGCCTGTGGCTAACCCCCGGAATCAAATTCCGGTGATACTCGGTCGACCATTCCTTGCAACTTCTAATGTGGTGATCAATTGTCGAAATGGTTCAATGAACCTATCTTTTGGAAATATGACAATTGAACTCAACATTTTTAAGTTGGGGAATCAGCCCTCCGAACCTAATACTAATATACTTGATATTTGCTCGATCCAAGAGATCACCCACGATGACTGTGAGCTCGAGAAATTTCTGTTCGATCACAGCAATTTTGACTCCACTAGTGCGTTCCTCCTTGAATCTGATACTGCTTTCATGCCCGATAATGACTACGAGTGTTTCATTTTCTCGAACGATCTTGAACAATCACCACCCAAGTTTGAATCCTTTGAATTTTCAGATGAGTTAGCTGAACCATTCGACTCGGTTGCTTACACTCGTTTTGAATCTCTGTTGGAATCCTTTGAGTATGAGACAATTCACCGATTTTATCTTCAATTGTTTCACCTCCAATACTCGAACTCAAGCTATTACCGTCTCACCTTAAATACGCTTAATTAGGTGAGAATGAAACCCTTCCTGTTATCATCTCGGCTTCTCTAGCTTCAGAGCAAGAGAAAGCCCTTTTGACGTTCTTGCAAAGCAATCGGCAAGCTTTTGGCTGGGCTATGGCGGACATAAAGGGGATTAGTCCCCTAATTATTGAACATCATATTCATATGATGGATGATGCCAAGCCAGCCAGGGATCCACAGAGATGACTCAACCCAGTCATGAAGGAGGCTGTTAAAAAGGAGATCGTAAAATGTCTTGATAGTGGTATCATTTACCCTATCTTTGATAACCGGTGGGTTAGCCCCATTCACGTTGTCCCAAAGAAATCGGGCATAACGGTCATAACTAATGAGGCGAATGAGTTAATAGCTACTCGCACCTAAATTGGATGGCGAGTATACATCGATTATAGAAAACTCAACGCCGCGACTCGGAAAGACCACATTCCATTACCTTTCATTGACCAAATGCTAGAACAATTGGCTGGGCATGAATACTATTGCTTTTTGGATGGCTACTCCGGCTATAATCAAATTCCCATCGCCGAAAAAGACCAAGACAAGACCACATTCGCTTGTCCTTTCGGTACATTTGCATATCGTCGCATGCCCTTTGGGTTATGCAATGCACCAGCTACCTTCCAGCGGTGTATGATGGGTATTTTTTCAGACATGGTGGAAAAATTCTTGGAGATCTTCATGGATGATTTCTCCATTTTCGGCGACTCCTTTGATGAGTGTTTTCTACATCTCGACGCAGTCCTTACCCGGTGTAAGTATAAGAACCTTACTTTAAATTAGGAGAAGTGCCACTTCATGGTACGAGAAGGTATTGTCTTAGGACATATCATCTCGCAAAATGGCATTGAGGTAGATAAAGCGAAAATTGAAGTCATTTCCAATCTCTCTCCTCCCAAATACGTCCGAGACATTCGAGCCTTCCTTGGCCATGCCGGTTTCTATAGACGGTTCATCAAGTATTTTAGCAAGATTGCTAGACCCTTGACTCTTTTGTTGGCCAAGGACACCACATTTGATTTCGACTCGAGCTGTATGAAGGCGTTCGAGTCATTGAAAAACTCACTTACTTCTGCTCCCATTCTTTCGTCTCCTGACTGGACGCATCCATTTGAAATTATGTGCGATACATCTGATTTTGCCATTGGTGATGTCCTTAGACAACACATCGAGAAGATGCCGCATGTAATTTATTACGCTAGCTGAACCTTGAACGAGGCCCAATTAAATTACACAACAACCGAGAAGGAATTCTTAGCTGTTGTGTTTGCATTAGAAAAGTTCAGGCCCTACTTAATCGGCTCTCCAGTCATCATATACACTGACCATTCAGCTCTTCGCCATCTTTTTGCGAAGAAGGACGCTAAATCTCGGCTGATACGTTGGATCCACTTACTACAAGAGTTTGACCTTGTCATCAAAGGCAAAAGAGGATGTGAAAACGTAGTCGACGACCATCTTTCATGCCTCCCTTCTTCGCCGACGCTTCAATTTCCTATAAAAGACGTTTTTCCAGATGAGCAGCTCTTGACTATATCATGCGAACTTTGGTTCACAGATATTGTGAATTAATTGGCCTCCGGACATATACCAAATGAATAGTCGAATCAGGACAGATTCCAATTCCTATCCCAGATAAAACATTTTTACTGGGATGAACCTTATCGATTCAAATACTGTCCCGACCAAATTATTCGTCGGTGTGTCCCCGACAATGAATTTAAGAGCGTGCTGTCATTCTGCCACGATCAAGCATGTGGCGGGCATTTTGGCCCTAAAAAGACAGCCTAAAAGATCTTGCAGTGTGGTTTCTACTGGCCACAACTTTTTAAAGACGCACATGATTACTGCAAGACATGCTCCCGGTGCCAACACTTGGGCCGGATATCTAGGAGAAACGAAATTCCGCTCCAACCAATATTGGTTGTGGAAATTTTTGATATTTTGGGGATTGATTTTATGGGACCGTTTCCCAATTCTTTTGGGAACTTGTATATTCTTCTTACAGTTGATTATGTATCTAAATGGGTCGAGGCTGTACCCAGCCGGACTAACGATAACAAGATTGTCGTTAGATTCCTCAAAGAAAATATTTTCTAGCGGTTTGGGCACCCCCGCGCAATCATCAGCGATAATGGAACTCATTTCTGTAATAGGACCTTCGAGTCCTTAATGCAGAAATATTCCATTCATCACAAGCTATCAATGCCCTATCATCCCCAAACTTATGGGCAAGCCAAGATTTCAAATTGGCAAATTAAACATATTTTGGAGAAAACGGTTTCCAAAACCGTAAGATTGGTCTTTAAAACTTACTGATGCCCTTTGGGCATTTCGAACTGCCTATAAGACCAATCTTGCCATATTTCCTTATAGGCTTGTTTATGGAAAGGCTTGCCACCTTCCAGTTGAAATAGAGCATCGTGTATTTTGGGCGATAAAAGAGTTGAATCTATCTCTAGGAGATGCGGGCAGCCATAGAAAGCTGTAATTAAATGAATTAAACAAGTTTCGGGATGAAGCTTACGAGAACGCAGTTGTCGTCAAAAACCGAACGAAGGTGTTTCACGATAAATACCTTATGCGCAAAACATTCAAACCTGGTCAACAGGTTTTACTTTACGACACCCGGCTATATTTCCATCCCGGCAAGTTTAGATCTCGATGGAAAGGGCCATTTTTTGTACGTACCGTATATCCGCACGGTGCGGTCGACTTAGAGAATCCGGAGGACGGTTCACTATTTAAAGTGAACGAACACAGGCTTAAACCGTTCCTCACCGTGGACCCTTCGGAGGAGCTCCTGCTGTTGCAGGAGCCGATTTACATTGACCGATCTTCCTCCATCTACCCCAAATTTCGGTTATCTAGCCATAAACAGTGGAAACATTATTTCAAATAAGTTTGGGGGTATGTCACACTTGTAATTATATAAAAATAAAAATAAAAATAAAAAATAAATTATTTTTTCCAAAATTTTGGGGGTATTTTTGTAAATTTTTCAGTTTTAATAAACAATAAATAAAAAAATAATAAAAATTTAATTTACAAATAAATTCCTCTTTTTAAGAGGTACTTTTTGCATATAACCAAAACACCCCTTATAAATAGAACCCGACCCCTCTACGGTTTTTACCAAACCCTAAATTATTCCTCTTTAAAAACCCTAGCCGCCGCAGCAGCCAGAGCAAGGAAAACTCACCAGGTCGCCGCGCTTCCGCCGCCGTAGATGCCTTTCTGCCGCTGATCCCCCACTTCCATGCCGCGTCACCCTCTGAAAATTTCAGAGAAGATTTTCACTTCTTTTCCCTCTCTGTCAATTTCATATATTTGTATTTTGCTCTCTGTGATGGCACCCACTTTGCAATTTGAAAGAGATTTTTCACAAATGTTTGCACACACGGTCTATGGTAGTTATTTCGGTGATGAGATCCGAAGGCGTGGGTGGAACTTTTTACTTTTTAACCATCCAAATTCCTTCGCGCTTCCAGATCTTGTCACCCGATTTTACGAATGCATGGAGGATGGTTGCCTCTCACAACACGGTTACATTAGGTTAATGTGGGGGGATAGGGAAATAATAATCGATAAGGACTTCATCCATGAAGTCACCTTAATACCTAGACTCCCTATTCACGATCAACCCCTCCAATTCGAGGACTACCTATCCTTGATGGGTAATGATTGTTCGAGGGAGCCACGAAAAGGCATCCAGGCTAGAACCCTTTTTGCGAACGTCTTGACTGTGTTCCGTTAGGCATAAAATAATATTTTTGGTAGTTCGAATAACACGACATTTTTCACACCATCCCTTCATATAGTGCACACTTTGATGACGAGAAACCCCAGCTTTGATCTGTGCACTGTATTACTTCACTCAATTGGTGCGGGCAAGAGGGCTGCCAACTATCCATGCCCCATGTTTGTGACACAACCGTGTCACCAGTTCCTCCCTGTTGAGGAATTCGAATTTTATATGCATGGAGGGATCCCCATTAGACCTATTCTTGAGGGCATATCCACGTCCTACACACGCTTACATGATGTATGGTCGCGCACCGAGCCGGCCGAGAACGTGCCCGCCAAGACACCCAGCTCCAGCTCGACCGCGAGAGATGAAGAGCTTACCCCCGTTGCACAAGCGCGCTTGATGCGACGAACCAATAGGGAGGTAGAAAGGTTGATAGGGATGGTGACCAACCTTGGTCAGCGAGTGACGAGTTTGGAGCAGGGCATGACCACCCTGCTAGCAAGAGAGGAACGTTTCTGATCACGATCAAGGGGACGGCGAGGCTATGAGCAGTGAGGACACTGCTTTCGATAAGTTTGGGGGTGGAGGTGGATTGTAAATAGTTATCTTTGCATTGCATCTGCATATTTTTATTTTTGTACATATTTGTTTTTTCTTTCTTTGCATATTTAATTCCGCATTGCATCTTTATAAAAATATAGAAAACTAAAAAAAAATAAAAAAATAAAAAAATATATATAAAAATAAAATCATATAAAAATTAAAATTTTTTAAAAATTATAAAAATTGAAAAGTTCAATTTTGGTCATATTTGACTTAAGTTCAACATGACGGTTAAATAGTAGTGAAAAACTAGATCCTAAACTTAGTAAATTAAAAACCCTAAAAATAACCTTTCTTAAAGTTTAACTGTAGAAAATATATGTTCTTATAGTTTATTAAGAAATAGGCAAATTTTGAGTTCAGTTTTTGGGCTAAGTCATAATAAGGGAAGAGTATTGAAATTTTTATTTGAAATGTAAGCCTGAAAAATAATTCTGAACCTTAAGTCTAAATTCTGAAAATATATACCCTACAACTTGCACGTACACGCACCTTGAAACTTGGGATAGTAGAGGATACCTTGAAATGCTCTTGTCTAAAATTCTTAGTATGAAGGAAAATAAATAAAAGTATAAGTGCTGAATAAAGAGATAAAAAAAAATGAACACTGGTTTTGTAATTACTTAAGGCAGCATAAATAAAAAATATAGCGAGGGTGCTTTATCATCTAGTGCCTTAGACCAACTGGTTTGGGAGTCACTGCTAAGCCTTATGTATTACAAGATGAGGAATTACGTCTAATGCGCAAGCACATTTTGTAATCGGTCATTTAGTATCTCAAGAAGTATTAATGGTCGCATCAAGAATGTGTGAGCAATTTTTATCACCAACTAAAAAATACTGTGGACGATGGACAAGAGTATGATAGCTTGAATTGAATTTCCAAGTGTAGGGGTGATAATTACACACACGTAGGGGTATATAATTAGAGTTTGGATGAGAGATAGGAATGAAATATAGGCCTTATATCTTCAGTAAAGATGATAAAAATTCCTGAGTTGAGATTGCACCTTAGAAGGAAAATTCAAAAGATGCCGAAAGCTTAATAAATTTGCAAAATATATACGATCTTAAGTTAAATGAAGAGGGAGTGTGAAAAATACGGGTTGATGATTTCTAAGTTAACGATAATAGAATTTCTTGCTAGAATACTGAATTGAAGAATGCGAGTCAACATGCCAAATTGATTGGATTTTGTGGGTAGTATCCGCTGAAAACCCTCAGGAGACAACACTCCTCCTAGTAGGGACACCTAGAGGTTTAACGGCTTGTTGCATGAGCTCAGTGCAATCGCGTTCCCTGCGAAAGTGAGGTTAGGAATTTTTTGAGAATAAAATTGGCTTTGCTCGGGACGAGGAAAAGATAAGTTTGGGGGTATTTGTTCATATCAGAATTTTGCATTATTATATCGCCCATTCTTAATCACATTACATATAAATAGGTGCTTTTGATCAATATCTGCTAAATAGTTGCAGATTATAGGTTCTCAGATCGTTACAGTGAAATTCATGAAAAGTTGCTACAAATGTGAGACTACGACCAACAATAGATGAATTCGTATGATGCCGCCTACCAGTTCAAAGAACAAATGGAAAATCATTAGGCAGTTCAATGCACAAATCACAAGGGCAACTCAAGATTCAAGACTTTAATGCGAAGCTCAAGGCAAAAGTCCACATCATTCTTCACTGTTGGAAATCTGGAAGGAAATAGAAGAGATTCTGAGAAACCAAGTAAAGAAAACAGAAGATAAAAGCAACACAGAGAAACCCTGAAGAGATGAGCCAAAGATCCCACTTAATGGCCGCGGAACTGCGGCCAAACAGGCCTTTCTGCCGCGGTTCCGTGGCCGTATGGTGCACGTGTCGGTGCATGTGTCGGTGGGTGTCGGTGCTTTGACCCGGTTTTCTTAGGGTAGTTTAGTAAATTCATGTATGGATTAGAATGTAACCTAGGATTTTTTCCTATCTATAAATAGGAGGGTTCAAAACCAAATTAGGCATGCCTCTATTTAGTTTTTAGGTCTCTTTTTAATTCTAGATTTAAATTCAATTGTAATGCGTTGTTGAGAGGACATCAATAAAGTAAGTTCATTTTATCTCGCATTGTTTTTATCTGAATTTTAATTCTTGCAATTTCTTATCCGTTCTTTTATTATTTGCAAATTAGTTCATCAATTAAAATCAAATAAAAAATGAATTTTATTGTCACCTTCCTAATGAGTGAGTAATTCCTCACTTGTTAGGGGTAGGATAGGGAAGGTTTGAGAGAAGGAAATCTCTCTCACTCTTTTCTTTGCCCAAATAATTTTAGTTAAGGACTCTCTTTAAATCAACCATAATCTGCTCACTATGGCACCCTATCCTACAAGATAGCGTTGATCCCCTAGTTAGACCGGTTGTGGTTGAATTAATCAGAGATTAGGGCTAAGAGTCAAGAACGGACGGACAAGGACCAAAAGGAAGAAACCTAGTTTCTTTCTAGTCGTACTAATCCCCGTTGTTGATTATTACCCTAACACCTACATTCTTAACTAGGGCATTGAAAGAAGTGAGAAGAATCCCTATTCTGAATTAACCTAATCCTAACCTTAGCAAGCCTTTAAATCAATTTATAATCATTCTTAGATCTTAAAACAAAACCTACTAAAGATAGGACTTAATTCATTAGAACTTAAAGAAAAGGACACCATTTCCCTGTGGATCGACTCGTACTCAACCGGCTAGCTACCAAGCGACACCGTCTTGATTGCGGTATTCTTAAATTTAAAACGCATACAAAAAGCTACATCAATCAAGGAGTATTTTGAAATTATGCCAAAGCTATTTTTACATAAAACCTCCTCAAGTTATACTAAATTATAATAAGGACCCTAGTAAACATAGGTTTAAGCGTGACCAGTCTCTTAAGCCTCATGGAGCCGGAGATATGGGTGCTTACCTATTTAAGGTAGACAATCTAATAAATTGTGTTATCAACACGGTAATTGTCTTGGAAAAAGACACAAATCCTGCCGTCCATATGCAGCAGTTATCGATAACACCAAAACCTAATTCATGACTTCAATTTCTTTTCTAAGTATCCGACTCAGACCGAGTCTCAATCTAATCAATCTGACTTGAATATGATTCAAGTATAAACTACAATTCAATATGAATCCATATGTTCAATCTATTCAATCTATACAACTTGACTAAACCGAACCATGGATATACTCCATTTACATGTCCATCCATTATATCCGTTCCATTACTGATATCATGATTTCAGCAAGTCATCCATATACAATTTACAATACAAGACAAAACAATACAAACAATATAATCAAATAATGTGACACATGCACAAAGAAATGGATGGACAAAATGAGAGAGTGAGAGTAAGAATAATCCAAGAGCCAACCTATCTATGGCTGCCCTTCTCTCTCTTCCTCTCATTTCAACTCATAAATCAATAAAATAATGTGACACATGCACAAAGAAAGAGACCATGAGTCATCACTTGTGCATGTGTCTCAATTAATGCTCTTCATGATGACTTAAGCTCACAATTTCCATTTGTAAACATTAATCCAAATGTTTACAACAATAAAAAGATACGGCAACATCTAAAGTAAACTCGTGATGGATCACAAGGATACCCCTCACCTGTATATACATACCTGCATCCGCATTCCGACCGAATGCGAATGCGATGAGACTAAAGTAATCCAACAAATCTAATACTAGGATTCGGCATAAACCAAAGCCTACTAGTATGATCCGCCCGATCATGATCCGTGTACTACTGCACGTACATGATCGGACCCTACTATATATCATACGGCCTCTACAACGTTTCGCCTGAAACTTTAGAAACTGTCTGTGGGGGACTCTAAAGACTCGTCAATACTTTGGCTGTGGATTTAACCACTAGCACGTCAGTGGTACTAGCCGTACGTAACGGGCTACCAGGTATTGACCAAAAAGGAGGTCGATGAGCGAACTCATCCTGACACCCTACTGAGCTTGTCAGTGACAATATCCGTATAGTCCGGTCCGTTCGTCTATGAACATCGCATGTCGGGCCTAGGGTGTTGGTAAAAGTCAGACCCCCAAAAGCGGTACAAGTCGTGTCGGAGTGTAGCCCAGAGCACCCTGAGATACTACAGGAATACCTACCAATAAATCTCCTGCCTTGGCCAAGGACTTCGTGTAATGGGTCTCCTAGACACAGTGCGATCTCACCCCCAATACCGAGAGAGACGAAACACCTGTCGATCCGCTCACCGCCTCCATGTGGCTCGGGACTGTACCCTGTTTCCTGATTTAAAATCAGGAAAGCTTCTGGGAAAAGCTTCAAAAAGGGGTCACGTGTTGGCACGTGACACCTAAAAGGCATCATCAAGTCAAGTTCAGTTTCCTGACTACGCTGAAGAAAATGGGCTTCAGAAAGAGTCACGTGCTCCCACGTGACCAGGGTCACGTGGCGACACGTGACATTTAAATGCAAGCGTCAAAGGCACGCAAGTTCTCTGATCAAGTCAAGAAAAGGCTTCAGAAGAGGTCACGTGTCCCCACGTGACCAGGGTCACGTGTTGGCACGTGACGTTCAAGACAGCAGACTCATTCTCCAGACGAACCAAGGAAAGAGAGTTCAAACAAGGGTCACGTGCTCACACGTGACCAGGAGTCACGTGGTGGCACGTGACGCTTAAGCAACGATCAGAAGACAGAGCGCAAAAGAAAGGAAAAGGCTCATGCCAAAGGGGGTCACGTGCTCACACGTGACCATGGGTCACGTGGTCACACGTGACCGGCTTTCAAAGCCCACTGTATTAACAGAATTAAATTCTGAGAGAAATTCGAATCTTTCCAAAGGAAAGCGGCTATCTGGAACCAATCAAATTAAAGATTCAGAGGTGATGAAATATCATCTATCTATGGGAAAATCTCGGATTTGGAAAGATTTCCCCTTTAAATCTAACCAAAATAACAAAGGAGAATCTCTGGATTTAAAATCCAATGGTGAATAAAATTCACCTAATAATCCAACGACCCAAAATGAATGATGAATGCAAATCAAATCTCTCATGAAGATTCGTCAAAAACTGATTGATTCGGCTGCTTCTCCTATAAATAGGAGCCAAGAGACACAGAGAAAGATATACATGCGCAGAGAAGAAAAAAAAGGGAGAAGAGCTTTGATACTTTGAAAAGACTCGGATCTTCTGCAAAAAAAAAAACCCTAGGTAAGAAAGGGAAGGCCTTTTGAAAGAAAGAGAATTTAATTCTCAACAGAGTTTAACTCTGATAATGTAAAAACAGAAGAATATATTTCTTCTCTCTTTGATAGAGGATCTGCAAAGTGCACATCTCCCCCTAAGGTTGAGAATTTAATTCTCAATGGGTCGAGATCCTGCCATGCAGATCCAAAACATAGAGAGGGAATGCAAGCACGAGAATTTAATTCTCACAGAACTATAGGAATTTAATTCCTTTAAAATAAAAGGAGGGCTTGACCCTATATTATGGGAATTTAATTCCTCCAGAACGAAAAAGAAACAGGGTTTAACCCTAATTAAGAAACAGGGTTCTGTTGAAACAGCAGGAATTTAATTCCCTTAATCATAATTTAACAGAGGATGGAAGTTTAAACTCCTTAAAAACTTTTATTAGGGTTTAACCCTATTCAGCCCTTCACGTATATGAGGAATTTAATTCCTACAGAAAATTCAGAGTTAAACTCTATTCCAGAAAACAAAGTCTTCGAAAGGAAGTAGGAATTTAATTCCTCTGAAATTTACAGTTCGAGGAATTTAATTCCTGAAAGAAGATTAACAAAGCCTCTAAACAAAATACATGGAGGCAGGGTCACGTGTCATCACGTGACCCCCCCAAGAGATCTACAGAAAGCCCCTTTGAGGCAGCACCCCACGTGACCCACGTGACCCTCGGCAGAAGCCCTAATACATAGGCATTTGAATGCCCATCACGTGATGGCACGTGATGCTCGGAAAGACACGATAATCTCAGAATAAATGAAGGGAGGGCGCTCTCACGTGCTGCCACCTGACCCCTCTTGCCTTAGTGTTCAACACTAAATAAAAAGCTTTATCTGCAGTGTTCAACACTGATCTGTTTTAGTGTTTAACACTAATTTGAAAAAGCCTTGTTGCTGGTGTTTAACACCAATTATCTCTTAGTGTTAAACACTAACTTGTCAACCTCATTCCCAGTGTTCAACACTGACTGCTCTATAGTGTTTAACACTAGGCTTTGGCCCAATTGGCTTAAATGGATGGAGGCAAAGCCTCTCCTGATTGGACTTAGCCCAAGATGGCCATAAGTCCTCAATTTGTGATTTACTGGTCCAATGGACTCATAACATAATTAATTCGTCTTGACCCCAAATTGGGCCAAGGACTATTTAATCCACTCCGGTTCTTGGGTACATCTCTTCACTCCTTTGATACTCGGCATTGTAATCCCTCAATGTCTTCAAAGAGGTGACGGGTCCCGACGACCACACATTGATACGGACTGCGGGGTTCTTAAACCCGTGTTTAATGCAAATTCCTGGTTACGTGGAACGCGGATAATGTCACTCTTTGACCCTGTGGAAAACGTCCAGAGCGGAGCCTGGTCCTCGCCAAGCACGGCAGTGAACCCGTGTGAAGCATCCAGAGCATAACGGACTGTGGGGTCCTTAAACCCATGGACTACGACGTCCTTAACCTTGACCGAGATGTCTTAAAACTAACAATGGACTGTGGGGTCCTTAAACCCATGGACTACGACGTCCTTAACCTTGACCGAGA
The DNA here is from genome assembly GCA_030015575.1 of Agapanthus africanus. Lineage (NCBI taxonomy): Eukaryota > Viridiplantae > Streptophyta > Magnoliopsida > Asparagales > Amaryllidaceae > Agapanthus > Agapanthus africanus. The sequence continues at coordinate 308,847,130 of CM057342.1, forward strand.
TGTCTTAAAACTAACAACGGACCGCAATGTCCTTAAACTACCCATGGACCGCAATGTCCTTAAACTACCCACGGACCGCAATGTCCTTAAACTACCCATGGACCGTAATGTCCTTAAACTAGAACAATAGAGCCCCGCATGCTCTTTTGTCGGATCTAAACGGTCCCGTTTAAGTTGATCTTAGCCTCAAAGATGGCTAACGTATCCTTAAACCTTCAAACAGAGTGGACTATAAATCCCCCCAATTAACTCTGGCTCGAGGGCACACCCCTGAACTCCTCTGACATCCGTCGTTGTAATCCTTCAACGTCGTCAGAGAGGTGATGGGTCCCGACGGCCATACATTCATGGACCAATATGTCCCTAAACTGGAACATTAGAGTCCAAACGCTCTTTTGTCGGATCTAAATGATCCCGTTAAGTTGATCTTAGTCACAAAGTTAGACTAACGTATTCTTAACAAACATTTGAGTTGATCTTAGCCTCAAGTATGGCTGACGTATCCTCAAACCAAACCCCCCCAAACCCAAATCTAAGATAATACGGATTTGGACTAGTCCACGCCCTACGGGCGACGACGTAACTCGGTCTCCGTAAACAATCCACGGGCAACAAAATACAAAACAGACACCCACGACACGAAGTGACCATCTGGAGAAGGAGAAAGTTGTTACCGCAATGCGGTAGCGTAATTAACTGCAGGGGCTTGCGCCTGCAGGGAAGAGCGTCCCCACAATCAAAAACCCCTCAAACGAGGGGGGATCTGACGAAGTCTGCTACATCGGACGCATCCGTCTAAACCTTCGATACGTGGTGCCATAAATCAACTTGGCATCTTCGAAGAGGTGGACGGATAGCACCAATTAGCATCTGCCCCGAATCTCAGGCAAGACGCGGTGTCGCGCCGTCTTTCGGAGGGGAACAGATTCTGGCACGCCCGGTGGGACCTTTTCCTCTTTCCACTCCACACTTCGTGTGTCGTGACTCGCGAACCAATCGCGGTTCGCCAATGGTTGCCCTTGGGTTTCAAGATACTAAGAATTGGCGTCTTGCTTATTGCAGAAAGCAAAGGATCGATGGCTTCTACTTACGTGAAATTCTCCAACTGCTCAGACTGCAATTGCAACCAACGCTTTGCCTCGTCAGGAGGTATTGCCTACGGACCCCAAGCTGCTTCACTATTCACAATGCCCGTGGAACAGGTCACTCGCGCCACCACAGGATTGTTCTTTGGGACCATGCTCCCGCCGACAAACTTCACCGCTCCAGTGCTGACAACAGAAGCTCTCAAGAAGTCGGTCTTTCATCGTCTTACCCCTGCCACGGCTCCTCTCAACGAGTCGCCCAACGTCAACGCCTCGGTCTTCTCTAGATTGGGCCAGAAATCCTTCGAACCCATCATGGGACCTACAATCTCAGAGAAGGCTGCTTCTAAGAAGGTGACTGCTCCTGTTCCTGAAATCGTCAAGGCGGCTTCTCCGGCCAGAAGGTCGGTCTTTACAAGATTGACGGCTCCCGCTCCCGCTCCTACTGCCCAAAGGACATCGGTCTTTGACAGGCTAATACCAACTGCGACCCCACGCCCAGACAGAGGGCAAAACGAAACCATTCTTACCGCTGACCCTACACCGTCCGCTCGACACGCTCGACGTCGCCATTGGCGCCGAGTGAGGAAGGCTGGGGGCAACTCCCCCTCTGGGTTGACTCCATCAGTCCCGGTGGCAGAAGTTAATGCTGCTGTTCCAACTGGGAACAGCTTCGAAATGCTAAATAAAGTGCGAAGAAATTCTCCTACTGCAGTACTGAAGAGGTCTCCTCCCCCGTTAAAAAAGGTTGTGGAAATGGAATCAGAACGGCCCCAATCTCCTCAACGGCTGTCTTCCAAAATCTATAAGGTTTGGTGGCAGGCACGGGACTCGATCATCGATCCGAACTTCTCCCGCCAACACAAGAAGCTGAAAATCCAACCGGAAGCTGGTCACCAGGCCAAACCCCAAAAGGCTGTGGATCAACTGACTCATAAAAGAAGGAGGCCGGAGAAGACCCCACAGCATGCAATGACGGCTAAAAGCACTGAGCCCAGACGCCCTAAGTCTGGGGGCATGGTGGTGCACACTGTTTACATGGCCTCTGGAAAAGAGGAAAGCCGCACTTCTACGGGCCACCGACCGTTAACCCGATCCGTGACGAAAGCCCAGGAACAACAACAAAAGCTGCAAGAAATGATGAATGCTATGGCCGCGTTCACCGGGCCAAAAGAAAACCCAGAAACGTCCTCAGACGCACGCCGGGAAGAAGAAACCGACGCTGAATTTCTTCGCCGGACACTGGAGAAAAGGGACAAAGAGGCTGCTGAACAAGCGGCCAACATACAACGGATGGGCCTTCTCTTCCAAGATGTGATAGGAATGATGATCCAGCAGGACTTACCCGCCGAGGATCCCCCGATCGTTCTTGAAGACGACCGAGGAGAAACGTCAAATCCACCACCAGCCCTCTCAACGGCCAAGGAGGAGGCAATCTCTAAGGCTGACTTGGCTGACTACATAGCCCAGCAAATCCGGGTTCACCACGCGACTGAGGCAGCTGGTCAAGTCGTGAAAACGGGGCGGCCGTATCCGAGCTGGTACGACCAAATCAAATACCCGCAAGGCTACACGATACCAAAATTCCACGTGTACAAGGGGACCGGCAATCCCCATCAACATGTCGCCCAGTTCCGGGCCCTCTGCGGTAACACCGGCGGTGATGAAAAAAACTGTTGCTCCGCCAGTTCGTGGGCAGCTTATCAGAAACATCGTTCGAATGGTATTCGGAACTCCCAAACGATTCTATCAAAACGTTCGCTGAAATGGAGTTGTTGTTCACTCAGCGATTTGCAAGTGCCAGCGAACGCACTCCAATAACTGCACTTATTAACGCCAGGGTAAAACCGGGCGAAACCTGGGTCCAGTACGCTATACGCTGGCGGAACTTGTGGTCGAGATGTGAGCAACGCATTGAGGAAGCACCTGCGGTGGGCATGTTCGTGGGAACTCTAGACCCTCACGCAACTATCTCCCAGTTTATGATGTTCTTTAAGCCAACCACATTCCAGGCTCTGATCGACAAGTTGGCTCAGATGGACCAGATGGGTCATAGACCACCTACACCGAAGTCGGAACCTCGGAATGACAAGGGTAAAGGAAGAGCAACATTTGTTGCGAATGCCCAAGAGCAACCTAACGCCCCGAAACCGGCAGATCAACTCGAGGAAAGGCGTCGGTATTATAATGAGAAGATGAAGCGTCCCTACTCGTTCCCACGGGACAAGACGAAACGGCTATTCGAGCTGGCAATACGCAACAGACTTATAACCCTGCCAAATCCAAGGCGACCGCCGCAACCCACCGAGGTGAATAACCCTAACTATTGCCCTTACCATCAGACGGTAGGCCATCCGATTGAAGATTGCTTCGTCTTCAAAGGATGGATTGAAGACCAGTACCTCCAGGGGAAGTTTGTACTGTCCGAAAAGTGGAAGGTGAACCCACCACAGCCGCATGCTCCGAGGAAAGCGGATACACCGGGGGCAACATGTTCTTTTATTGAAGAAGCTCCATGGGAGGTCGTGCTATCAACTAAAACCAAAAGAATGCTGAGAGACCTTCATGCGTGCCCTGCGATCGAATGGAAGGACCTTCTTGAACCTCAAATTATCAAAAGGATGTTGAAGCCCCGCCCAACTACGAAGACTCGCGATAATGGCCCAAATACTCACGCCCAGCCGTCAAAATCTTCAAAGAAAAAGAAGAAATCCAAGAAGTCCGTGAAGCCTGGAAAAGAGCACACGAACTTGCAGAAGCAAATCGACGCATTGGAAGAGTACAACCAAAAGGCGCGAACTCCTGTCACACTGCAAGAGTTCCTCAACCACATCTTTCAAGAGGAAGGTGATGGAGAAAGCTCGTCGGATGAATCCGGAGGATATGTGGCGAGTTGTAATGTAATCTCCCACTCGTTTACCGATGATGGGAAAACTCCTGGCATTAGGAAACTGGAGGCAGAGCCTGTACCAGAACGCGCATGGCCAACAGATGAAATGATCGACGCATTTCTAGACGAGATTCGTCTAAAATGTAAAGCGGACCAGGAGCGTGAGATGACCACGTCGGAAAGAGCCAAATGCGGGCGACCGAACGAAAGAGTTGAACTACCTCCGCCAGAGCGAGAGGTATCCGAAGTAGACAAGAAGATATTCAAGACGAGAAAAAGGTTTGCCAAAGCCATGTCAATGGGGATGAAGCTACCGCCCTCGGAAGGAAACACACACGATGGGGTGGAGAGGCACCCTGACTATTGCGCATATCACCGGAAAGTCTCACACCCCACGGAAGAGTGCGACGCCTTTAAGATATGGTGGCAAGGATATGTTGCTCATCGGCAACATTTTAAGCGCATGAAACGCAAAATCCGTCGGGAGCAAAGAAGTACTGTCGATGGGCACAACAGAACGACTGGCAACTGTTGCATGGTTAACGCCAGGGGGTCACAAGTTCTCACCTTTGGGAGCGACTCTGACGAAGAAATGGCTCTGGGCCCTCTTTTTAAAGAATCCGTTTTGGGGAAAGAAAAAGAATCGGAGGCCTGCGAGAACATTCAGCTGCGCAATCGCACACTCCCAGAAAAGAATCTCGGGCCCGGGAATAGAAAAGATAAGGGAAAAGAAAAGGTCACTGAAGATATCACGTTAGATGACCAAGTCACGAAAGAGCTGGCTACCAAAGACCCTCCTAGGAAGAGTAAAGTGGACTATAACATCCTCGCGCACCTAAGGAAGCTGCCTTCTCAGCTTAGCATTCTCGATGCCCTCCTACTATCAAAAGAAGCACGAGACTCACTAATTAAGGCGTTACAAGAACCTGAGCAATTCCAAGCCTTCCTCGCCACTGAAAAGATGAAGGATGAACTGGAGGAAGTGCATACAGCCGACATCACTTTCGGCGATGAAGACCTCCTTCTCGGGACATGCGACCACAACCGTCCCCTATATGTCTCCGGATACTGTCATGATATCAAGATAGGCAAGATCCTGGTGGATAATGGATCCTCCGTCAACCTCCTTAATGTTCGGGTGTTGAAGGAAATCTGCATGAGCGTGCAACACCTCGCTCGTGACAAAATTACTATCTCCGGTTTCGATTCACAATCGTCACGGACTCTCGGATCTGTGATATTAACATTACGCTTTGGACTTCTTGTCACAGACATCAAATTCCATGTCATTGACGCCAAGACCTGCTACAACGCCTTACTCGGCCGTCCCTGGCTACACGAGTACAATATCATCCCTTCTACACAACATCAGTGTATGAAGTACTTTAAGGATGGTTTCGAGTATACCGTAACAGGTGAGTTAAACCCATTTTCCGTGAACGAAGTCCGCAAATACGAAGATGCGAAGTACTTTTTGCCAGATTTCGAGGATACAGAAAGGTGTCGCAACCCGGAGAACAAAATCGTCGCCACCATCCCCGTTTTCGGAAGCGACACCGAAGAAGGGGAAGAGATAGTTTATGCAGGGCCATCTCAACGCAACAACCTGGGGACGCCCGCCCCCGTGTTGGTCTTCGGAAGTGATTCAGAAGATGAAGTTAATGCTGTGTTCTCCAATCGGCTGTCAATACAAGCACCCCCTGGCGATGACCATAGTTTGCAAATCACCATGGTACCGCGAGAACACTACAAGGATCTCGACGCGCTTCAGGCTCACAATGTACAGGACCTGCAAACATTTTACGTCCCTCCCAGGCGAAGGGGCGAGAAGGTGATCCTATTCTACCGATCCTCAGAGTCGAAAATAGAGAAAGAGATCTGGCATGGCGCAGATGCTACACTTGACAGGCTCCAACCCATCCGTCTGCCCAGATACTATACGGATGGATTAAAGAAGCTATTGAGGCGCCAAGGAGTATCTTTAGAACAGACCGTTCGGCAGGCGCGGTTCTACAACAAGATTTGGGATGTCCCCGGGACTCAACGCAAATTGCCCAACGGGAAGATGGAAACACTCGGGCTTGGATACGCAAGAGCCGGAAAACGGGAACGGGCTCACAGCAGCTACGCTATATATACCTTTGATGAAGAGGAGGACGCCCTGTCAGGAGATGCCAACCCTTCATTAAAACTAGACCCCGTGATTGAAGCACCGAGTCCGTCGTTTGAAGAACGAAAGAACAAGCCTATCAGGAAAACGGGTCAGAGAACTCAGGAAGACCACAACCGCGAAATGGCCATCTACAAGAAGGCCAGGACGCAACGTCTATCTCAACGTACCGGAAAAGACAAAGACGCTTATCCTCGTCAATCCGTTGTACGAAAGGCCCGACGCAGAGACGAAAATAAATCAAAAAGCGGCTCGGGTTTGTCCCTCGTGAAGAAGATGAGTCGAGCGTATTCCTTCCCCCGAGACAAGACGGAGAGATTACTCAACCTCGCTATAAAACATCAAATGATCACGCTTCCAGAGTCTAGACATCCTGAGCAAGCTAGCAAGGTCTCCCATCCGAGTTATTGCTCTTATCACCGAACCATAGGACACCCTACCGAAGACTGCTTCACCTTCAAGAACTGGGTCGAGGACCAGTACCGACGGGGTAGATTCGCTTTATCCGACGGCTGGAAGGTAACGCCGCCGCGAAAGCATGAGCCCAAGGCCGCAAGAGCAGAACCGGGTCCACCTCAGTCCACGGAGCGGGTTCGCACTTGTTATACGATTACGATATTAGGGGAAGAGCCCGAGAACGTAGATGACCTTTACCGGTGCTTTGAGAACAGCGATGATGAGGTGATCTCGGAATTTCCGCCCGCTCCAAAAGAACTGGAAGATGGTATACATACTACTGCAGATAACCTCAAGAAGATTGAGTTGGGATCGGCAGACGACCCGCGACCGACATTCGTCAGCGAGCTATTATCCGAAGAAAAGGTGGCTGCGTTAAAGAACGTACTTCTACGGCATAAAGACTGCTTCGCGTGGAACTACTCCGAGATGCCAGGATTGGATCCGGAGATTGCTGTGCATAGATTAGCAATATCCCCAGATATCAAGCCAGTCAAGCAGGCGCCAAGGAGGATGCGACTCGAGCTTGAAATGAGCATCAACGCCGAAGTCAAGAAGTTGATCGATTCTGGATTTATCCAAGAAGTCCAATATCCCGACTGGATTGCCAATATCGTCCCGGTAATGAAGAAGAATGGGACGGTACGCATATGCGTGGATTTCAGGGATCTCAATAAAGCCTGTCCAAAGGATGATTTCCCAGTACCGGTAACCGAGCTAATGATAGATAACACGTCCACTCACGAGGTTTTCTCCTTTATGGACGGTTCATCAGGATACAATCAGATAAAGATGCATCCCGAAGACCAGAAGCATACCGCTTTCCGCACCCCTTTGGGTATATTTTGCTACAGGGTTATGCCCTTTGGCCTAAAGAACGCTGGCGCTACCTATCAAAGGGCCATGACAAAGATCTTCGACGATCTCATACATGACATCGTCGAGTGCTATATCGATGACCTCGTAGTAAAGAGCACATCATACGAAGATCATTTAAAGCATCTGGAGACTGTATTTCAACGCCTTCGGCAATATAATTTGAAAATGAATCCCCTCAAATGCGCGTTTGGAGTCTCCTCGGGCAAATTCATGGGATTCATCATTCGACACCGAGGTATTGAAATAGATCCGTCAAAGATTAAGGCGATCATGGAAATGCCTCCGCCAAGAAACCTCAAGCAGTTGCGGTCTCTCCAAGGGAAGCTCGCATACATCCGGCGGTTTATCGCTAATCTTTCGGGCAAATGCCGTCCTTACAGCCACCTGATGAAAAAGGGAACTCCATTCGTTTGGGATCACAAATGTCAAGGTGCACTAGACGAGATCAAGCAGTACCTGCAGAACCCTCCAGTGTTGGCTGCTCCAGTCAAGGGAAAGCCTCTCATTCTTTACACGGCCGCCTTTGAAGGTTCTCTGGGCGCATTATGGGCATAAGAGAACGATCAGGGGAAAGAAAGAGCACTTTACTACTTAAGTCGAGTGCTGCTGGGGGCAGAAAGCAACTATTCCCCCATTGAAAAGCACTGCCTGGCATTGATCTTCGCAATAACAAAGCTTAGACATTACGCATTAGCACATGAAGTCCGTCTTATATCGAAGGTGGACCCTCTCAAATATTTGATGTCGAAAGCCATATTGACGGGACGACTCGCTAAGTGGGCCCTGCTCTTGATGGAGTTCTCGATAACGTATCAACCTCTCAAGGCAGTGAAAGGCCAGGCCATTGCCGACTTCCTCGCCGAGCACCCGATACCGGCCAATTCTCCTCTGAACTGTGATTTGCCTGACGAGCATGCATTTGATGCGATTAGCGGTGGAACCACCCGATGGGAACTCTATTTCGATGGAGCGTCCTCCATAAAGAAACAGAAACAAGGTATCCCAATGATCAAATCAGGGATAGGCCTCATCTTTGCAACTCCACAAGGAGGGATAATGCGCTTCGCCTTCTCCTTAACAGAGCCGAGGACAAACAATGAAGCCGAATACGAAGCCCTGATAGCAGGCCTCGAGATCGCCATCGACATGGGAATTGAGGACCTCCTCATATACGGGGATTCTCAGCTGGTCGTCAGTCAAGTAAATGGTGACTACCAAACGTGCAAGCCGGAGTTGGTAAAGTACGGCGAAAGGGTGCAGCAACTATTGACCCAAATTCCCTCCTATACTTTGGAGAACATACCGCGCGCGGAAAACAGCAAAGCAGACGCGTTGGCTAAACTTGCTAAAGAACTGGCTGACGAGAACCTCGACGACGTCAGAATCGTGGTACAAAGCCGTCGAGTGCTCGCCCCGGCAAAAATATCTCCGGAATCATGCGAAGAAAAGGGAACGACTGAGCAGACGACCCTACAAATAAAAGACCATGAGAAGGCCGAAGACTGGAGGGAAGTCTTCATAGACTACTTCAAATCCCACCGAATGCCCGAAGAAGCGTCTTCAAGACATCAGCTCATGAAACGAGCTTTATCTTTCGCTTTCGTCAACGATACCCTGTACAAGAGATCGTTTGATTCTCTATGGCTGAGATGCTTGGGACCTAATGAAGCATAAAGAGTCATTCAGGAAGTTCATGACGGACTTTGCGGTTCTCACCAAGCAGGCCCAAAGATGAAGTTAAAAATTAAACGGATGGGTTATTACTGGCCCACGATGATCCAGGACTGCCTCGAGTATGCGAGGCAATGCCACTCATGCCAGATCCATGGAGACTTCATCCACCAACATCCGAATCCACTGCATCCAACGGTGGCTAGTTGGCCATTCGAAATGTGGGGGACTGACATAGTAGGCCCCATTGAGCCAGCATCATCCCGGGGACACCGTTTTATTCTGGCGACAACTGATTACTTCTCCAAATGGGCAGAAGCAGTACCACTGAGGGAAGTGAAGACGGAGAATATCCTCCATTTCTTCAAGACGCACGTCATCTATCGGTTTGGGACCCCACGGCGGATTATCTCCGATAACGGGCCGGCCTACCGAAGCCATAAGATTAGCCGCTTCGCACAGCAGCACAATATAGATTGGAGATATTCTTCAGTTTACAATCCACGAGCTAACGGTCTGGCCGAGGCTTTCAATAAGACCTTGACGAAGATCATAAAAAAGACCGTCTCCAGGAATAAGAGAGACTGGCACGAAAGGCTGCAAGAAGCCCTTTGGGCTTATCGAACTACATTCAAGACGGCCATAAACACAACGCCGTACGCGTTGGTATTTGGGACAGAAGCAGTGCTCCCCCTCGAGATAGAGTTACCCTCCCTACGAGTAGCAGTCCACCACGAGCTGACAAACGAAGAAAATGCTCACCTTCGGCTTGAGGAGCTTGATGCCCTCGATGAAACCCGGCTCATAGCGCAACAACATCTAGAAGCCTACAAAGCAAAGATGACGCGCTCGTACGAAAGATTGACCAGGCCGAGGACATTCCGCCAAGGCGAACTCGTGCTAGTGGTCAAAAGACCTATGATCCCCAATCGTGCCAAGCGGGGAAAATTTGAGCCAAACTATGAAGGCCCGTACATCATAGACAAGGTCTACCAGGGTGGAGCCTACCTACTCATGGACATGCACGGTGAAAGGCCTTTCAGGCCAATAAACGGCCGCTTCTTGAAGAAATACCACGCTTAATAAGCCGCAGCCTAGGTCAATGATAGATGACGACGACTATGTCCGCTCACTATCATCCTAGGCTCAGACTTTACAAGCAGCAGCCGGCCTTCCGATAACGACGGACCGAAACGTCCTTAAACTAACGGTGGACCGAAACGTCCTTAAACTATCGACGGACCGAAACGTCCTTAAACTAACAATGGACTGAAACGTCCTTAAACTAACGACGGACCGAAACGTCCCTAAACTACTACCGCAACGTCCTTAAGTTGACGAGATGGATAAAAAAAAAAAAAAAAAGAAGATAAAAAAAAAACAATAAAAAAAAAAAAAAAACGGTATGTCTATAAGCAAAACGGGCACGGATGAAAACCCGAAAGGGCTCCGTGAGTAAAAACAGCAGGACTACCGGCGAGTGTTTGTGAAAACCCGAAAGGGCGCAACCTCGTTGAAGGACACTTACAGAGTCCTCTCGACCTTGTAAGGAGAAACCACCTGCGTGAGATCCTTACGACTCACAAAGGAGCAGCACACTTAGGGATCCTCACGATTCCTAAGGAGAAAATACACTTACGAGATCCTCACGACTCGTAAGGAGAATTCTCTTATGGGACCCTCACGGCTCATGAGATTTGAAAGTCTTAAGTTACAGAAACCTGAACCTGTTCTTAAGCAAATCCTCCACAACCTCCGATATTGCCCTACAAGAGGCTCAATATTGACCCTTGTATACAATCCACGGGCGCGAATAAACATTTCCCCAGCAAAGTCCAACCCTTGTAGGTCCCCTCGACCCATAAGGAGAAAACCCTCCTGTAGAATCCTTACGACTTACAGAGGAACATACACTTAGGAATCCTCACGATCCCTAAGGAGAAAATACACCTGCAAGATCCTCACGACTTGTAGGGAGAAATACCTTTGTGAGACCCTTACGGCTCATGAAGTCAAAAGCCTTAGTCGACAGGACCTTAACCCTGTTTGCTAAGCCACCTTTGTTCAACATCGACAGAGGCAAATGATGATTCGCTCCTGGCAACATCCCAGTTGCAGCGATGCTGATGCCGAAATCGGTGTCCGAAATCCGAGCTTGCGGCGAAAAAGCTAGCAAGCCACACATGCCTACGAAATAGCCGAAATGATGGGGCAACTTGCAATAAAAAGCAGCAAGTAAAAATGTATGCATGAAAAATAGCCGAAATGATGGGGCAACTCGCAATAAAAAAGCAGCGAGTAAAAATAAAACAAATAGCCGAAATGATTGGGCACCGCGAAAAATAGCCGAAATGATTGGGCAATCGCGACCTTCGCGATATAAAAAGCTGAAATGATAGAGCATCGCGGAAAGAATAAAAGAAATGATGGAAAAATGAAACCTTTTTGCCCTACAGGTGATACTACAACAATCCCTGTACACAATCCAGGGGCGCAAACAAAGAAGGAGTCGTACTCCTTCCCCCAGGTTTCACCAAAGAAGAAGAAGCCAAATCTCGACGTGCCAAAGGAGACCTGGAGATCGTCTCAACACTCGTCTCGTAACGACGGACACAACTTCAAGCTAAACGAAACAGCGGCAACTCCCAGTTCCATGGCTCGGTGGTACACATATCGCCAACAGTCAAACCTCTATTCCGTAAAATGCGGATATATTCAGCAAAATTCCTGGTTACGTGGAACGCGGATAATGTCACTCTTTGACCCCGTGGAAAACGTCCAGAGCGGATCCTGGTCCTCGCAGAGCATGGCAGTGAACCCGTGCGAAGCATCCAGAGCGGAGCCTAGTCCTCGCCTAACGCGGCAGTGAACCCGTGTGAAGCATCTAGTGCAAAATTCCTGGTTACGTGGAACGCGGATAATGTCACTCTTTGACCCCGTGGAAAACGTCCAGAGCGGATCCTGGTCCTCGCAGAGCATGGCAGTGAACCCGTGCGAAGCATCCAGAGCGGAGCCTAGTCCTCGCCTAACGCGGCAGTGAACCCGTGTGAAGCATCTAGTGCAAAAATTCCTGGTCACGTGGAACACGGATAATGTCACTCTTTGACCCCGTGGAAAACGTCCAGAGCGGATCCTGGTCCTCGCAGAGCATGGCAGTGAACCCGTGCGAAGCATCCAGAGCGGAGCCTAGTCCTTGCCTAACGCGGCAGTGAACCCGTGTGAAGCATCTAGTGCAAAAATTCCTGGTCACGTGGAACACGGATAATGTCACTCTTTGACCCCGTGGAAAACGTCCAGAGCGGATCCTGGTCCTCGCAGAGCATGGCAGTGAACCCGTGCGAAGCATCCAGAGCGGAGCCTAGTCCTCGCCTAACGCGGCAGTGAACCCGTGTGAAGCATCTAGTGCAAAATTCCTGGTCACGTGGAACGCGGATAATGTCACTCTTTGACCCCGTGGAAAACGTCCAGAGCGGATCCTGGTCCTCGCAGAGCATGGCAGTGAACCCGTGCGAAGCATCCAGAGCGGAGCCTAGTCCTCGCCTAACGCGGCAGTGAACCCGTGTGAAGCATCTAGTGCAAAATTCCTGGTTACGTGGAACGCGGATAATGTCACTCTTTGACCCCGTGGAAAACGTCCAGAGCGGAGCCTGGTCCTCGCCGAGCACGGCAGTGAACCCGCGTAAAGCATCCAGAGCAAATACCGGACTGTGGAGTCCTTAAAATCCACGGACTATGACGTCCTTAACCTCGACCGTGATGTCTTAAAACTAACGATCAACCACCCCGATTCCCTACAGATTTTGCCTTGGTTTAAGGGTACATCTCTTCACTCCTTTGATGCCTGGCGTTGTAATTCCTCAACGTCTTCAAAGAGGTGACGGGTCCCTGCAACCAAACACCGGACTGTGGAGTCCCTAAATCCACGGACTATGAGGTCCTTAACCTTGACCATGACGTCTTTAAACTATGATACCTTGAGAGATCCCTGACTCCGTGAAACACGGATAAGGGTGATCACATCCGGCACTTGCAGGCCCTCCCGACCTGTAAGGAAGAAAAAACTCTCTTGTGAGATCCTTACGACTCTCAAGGGAAAACCCGCTTAAGGATCCTCACGATCTTTAAGAAAAACTCACACCTATGGGACCCTCTCGACCTGTAGGGAGAAAAACTCTTTATGAGACCCTCGCGGCTCGTAAAGAGCAAAAGTCTTAGGGAGCAGATCTTAACCCTGAGTCCCGAGCCACTGCTGTCCTGCAAGAAGATCAAGATAGAATATCCACAGAATACATTCAATGAAAAGGAGACACACCATTTAGAAGAAAAAATGTATCTTTTATTCATAAACCAAAACGGGTACAAAGTACAATTTATGGAAGAAACAAAAGGAAAACACTCTCATCCATGAGTATGTACAAAAAGGAAGGAAAAGATACAAATGTCTCAAGCCGGCGGGCGATTCAGCAGCTTGGTCAGCTCATCCTGCTTTTGCTGAGCCACGGCTTCATGACGCAAGATCTCCAGAAGACGAGCCTCCGCTTGAGCTTGCTGAGCCTGATACGAAGCGAGCCGGGCTTCAAGCTCTTTCTCGGTGGCTTTATGAGCCTCGACCCTCTCACGAGTGAACATGGCAGCTTTATCGAGAGCCACCACCTCTTTGATGGACTCCTGAAGCACCCGCCAGAGTTCATACGCTTGGTTGGCCCTGGCTGTGAGATTGGCTTGAAGCTCGCTCAGCGCCTTGGAGGCTAGCTCCCTTTCCGAGAACTTGCGACCGAGCCTCTTCTCACATGACGTCATGTTGGCCGCGCACCGTGCTATCAGCCCTCGTAACTCCGCCTTTGCAGCCACGGCCTCCGAGGAAAGGCGAGAACACTCGAGAGTGTGCAGGCAGGCCTCCACTCGCCGGCAGAACTCCACCCAGACTCGCACCACCTGTTCGCTGTGGTAGGTGGCAAGAAAAGGAAGAGAACCGTTAGCCTCGGCAGCGAATGCTTCAGCCGTGGTCGTGCTGCCAGCACGAAGCTCCTCGATCAGAGACGACAAGGAGACGAAGCTTAATTGGGCCAAGCGTTCTGAAGCCCGCAAGGCATAAGGGCCGGGTGGCATCACGATGCGCGACTCCAACGCCGTGGAGACTGGCAGAGCTGTTCAAAGTTAAAAGACATCAACAAAATGCTTAAGCAAGGAACGAGTGAGAGTGCAATGAAATGTCACTCACCGACAGTCGTGCAAGCAGGAGCTGAAGGCTCCCCTGGCCCTTCGAGAATCTCGACCTCGTCATCGGCTTCCAGAACTACAGAAAACGTCAATGTCAGTACAAAAAATAACGACGATGCTATGAGAAGGGGTGGACGACACTAACCTTGCCCAGACGAGAGGACAATGCACTGAGGGGAGATCGCCTGCGGAGCTGCCATCTCCAATAAACGCTGAAACGACTGTCGAGGCGACAGATCCGCGATCGTGGCCGCCAAACCACGCAATTCTGAGAAAGATAAAAGAGTTCAGACTATGAAGGGGTTGCTAAATTAAAACACAGAGGAATACCTTCAACAGTCCTCCCATTCTGAGCCGGGGGGATAGCAGCTTCAACGTTCTCCGCCATGACCTCAGGCTCCAACAAAGGGAGAGTAATCCCGACTACCTCGCTCCCAGCCTTTGGGCCGCTCGCAGTAGGAGTCATTGGGGCGTCGGCCTCCAAAGGAGCCTCCTCCAAAGGGGCAAGCACGCCCTGGCCAAGAACCGCCGCTGGAAGTTCCACCATGAGAGGGGCAGCCTCATCAGCCCCCTCCACATCCAGCAAGGCTTCATTGGGAGTTTCGGCGGGCTTTAGCTTTAATAGGCCCGTAGGGAGCTCCCCCAGCGTCGAAGACTCTGCACGATGCAAATAAAAATAATGATATATATATGCACGGGCATAAATAATCGGAGAGACTACAAAGGAAGCACAACGTACCTATACGCAAAGAAGCCCTCAATATGGCTTCTTCAAGCCGCTGCTCCTTCTCAAGGAGGTGGGCTCGCCGGGGTTCAAGCGTAGACTCATGACCGCCAGTCCACAAAGAGAGTGCATCAGCTGCGTCTTCCGAAACGGCCTGCTTCAAAGCCCTTTCCCCCCATTCCTCCAAAGGGCCGATAAATCGCCGCCGAATCCACGAAGGGTCTTCGTAGAAAATTACAGCGGGGTAAGACTTCTTCGGAACCTTGGCGTTATGAGACGCGTCTTTTGAGCGCCGTATGGCCTCGGCCAACTGGGCAGCCTCCTCGTCAGCTGAACTCGGGAAGAGAAGTCCCGCGTCTGACCCTTGCAGGGCCAATGGTTCGTCTTCAAGGATAGGCTCAGACTCCACCACAGAATCAAGCGGGGCAGTAGCCGCTTTCTTCCGCCGTTTAGACCCGGAGCCGGTCGCTGAGGATGACCGCTTCCTCCCTCGCGAAGCCTTATGGCGGCGCTGGCCCACGTCGCCCTCAGCGCCCTCATCCTTGTTACTATCGCTCGGTGCCACAACCGAAGACGATATCGCCATTGTCGACACCACGGGGGGCGGCGCCGCCACCGGCAGGGGTGCTACCACCGGAGCCCGTTTACCCCGTGAGCGAGAACCCAAAGGCATACCAGCTATCGGAGTAAGGTCTACCCCGGACTCCCCTGGAATGAGCGCGGTGCCAATCTCCCTCAAAGGAAAGCGGACTGGAACCCTCGGTCGTAACTCAGCCCCAGGAGCCAGAGGAGGGGCATCGTGGCCAAGAAGCACCCTCCTTTCCTCGAGAATGATTGGGTTGACCCGATGAAGATACCAACCCGTAAACGCGCCCACGCATCGAGGCATGTACTCGGCTTCAGGGACCATAAAATAAGAGCCGGTATTCAGCCTCATGAAATGATGAGCGGCATCGCGAACAGCATCAAGCGAAGGGATCGGGGCGACCATAAAAGCCTCGAAAGGAACACCCTGGTCGTATCCGAGCTGTCGGGCAAATCGATGCGGATTGTACCGCATGAAAAGAGCCGCATTGTCCTGGCGAAACACCAAGTAACCCGGTCTGATTGCATACAAATGCGTGGCCTCCCGGGGCTTCAGAGAAGGTGCGTTGTCTTTCGACTGGTCCCAGAGTTGTTGGACGGGACCCGAAGGAGTAGACAAGACCCGATCAGTAAAAACCAACCCGCCAGCGGTGGCATGAGGAGAAATTAGCACCCGAATAGCCCCGAATTGAGTCGGGTCGGCGGCAGAGGCATCCACTAGCCGCATAAGTCGTGGAAAGGGGTAGGCATCGTAAAATGAGGGCCTCTGATGCATGGCGAAAGCCCCCAATACATGCATTTCGATCCAGGACGTGAAATAATGAAGCGAAAAGTTTACCACGTCCACGCCAGGCGTAGAGGTATTAGCTGCGGTGCCCAATCCATTATAGAGGTGCGCCAAGGCCGGGATACCGATGGCCAACCGCGTCCCCTCAGCAATACGATGAGCCGGGTAGATGACCGAGGCTCTCATGAAGCGGCGATGCATCGGGATAACAAACCAGCTAAGCCAAACACTGACAAATCCCACAAAGAATGTTTCCTCATCCATACCGGGTGCTGCAACGGACTCAAAGGACATCGGCGACACGATGGGAATATAATATTGTGGCAGGTCCGATTCAGCAGTCGGTAGCTTCTTCGGACCAAACCCAAAGGGGTCTCTGATGTTAGCAAACTTCGGAGCAGTCTTCGATATGATATCCTCACGAAGGAAGCAAGAAACAAAGCTCTTGAAAGTGACACCCTGCTCCTCGGACTCGGTGAATAATCGGTCGAAGATGCCTAGGGCCTTAACCAAACTAGGGCGCTTATGGCGAACAGCGTTCTCAACAGACAAGCCGTCAACCGGTGCAGACTCGGGCTCGAAGACATACTCGTCAGGAGGCAATAACTCCTCATACAGTGCGCCCCTGATTGGCAATCCCGAGATTTCATAAAATTCTGCAAGAGAGATCGAGACCTCACGATCTCCTAGAATGAAAGTGTTGGTGGGAAGATTCCATTGGTTCAAAAACGCCTTAACCCACCAGGCATGCGGGGACTTATAGTGGAATAGTGACGCGTATATGGCCTGATAAAGCCCGACTTTCTGCAACCGCGCACGATGGGCAGAAAGGATGTAGCGAGCCCAGAGAAGATAGCCCGTGGGATGCCGGGGAGTGAGCCCTATCTTATAAATTTGCCCCCACGGGTGGGCCTCACCCTGGCAGATACGCCGCCCCAGGATGTCTATGGCCGGAATCGGATGGTTCGGAATACCGGTCGTCGAAGGCTCAAGACTCCCCGTTGGAGTCCAGTTGGGCATTTCCACAGCAAAAGCTGTCCTTGGAGGATCCATCGGTAAAAAGGGAAAAGTAGGCTCCGTTGGCACCGCGCAGAGAAAACTCCGACGACCCTGAATAATCTGACTATACCAAAACCCCCACTGAAGAAGGTTGGTGCAGTTCGGGTCATGAGCCCGAATCATCGCCATCGCTTCCTCATCAGACGGTGACTGAGGAAAAGCCGCCTCCGAGCGAGAAAAGGGAAAGCGTGGAGCAGAAGCCATCGCACCTGAAATCCAATAAAAGAAAACCGTTAAAAGGAAAGTCAGCGATATATATTCATGCATGAACATGAAGACTAGCGGGAGAAAGCAACAGCAAAGTTTCCTGGGACCATTGGCTACAAAACACATGGGCCCCACAGAATCCGGATGACGGCTCATTAATAATGAGACCAAACAGTTACAATAAAACAAAAGGGAATATCCTCATTTAATAAAAAATGATGGCCATGCACATTCCCCCAACAGGATCTGTCTCGGGCTCTACAGTGGATCCAATAAAATCAAAGGAAGTGAATTCACACAAAAAGACATCATTACAAAGCCCCCATTGCATTAATGGCAGGAAGAACAACCTCGGGCCAAGAGACCCCAGGAAGCCTCTGTGTGAAGAAATCGAGTTCTTCGTTGGAATTAAATTCCTTATTGAGAAAAGGGAATTAAATTCCCAGAAACATTTTGAATGGAATTAAATTCCATGGAGTTGAGACGCCATCATCATCTCCCTAAGGGATCATCTGAACCCTAAGTGATCTACTACGGGAAGTTAAGTGGTCTCATATTTTGGTTAAAGTACTTGAAGAAAAATGGGTTCTTTATGAAACCCTTGATCTGGATTTAAAATCCAGAGAGTTTGTCAAAACGAAGGTGCTTCGATTACCATTACCTGAAGAAAAAGAATCCCTTTAGAGCAAAGTTAAACTCTGAAAATATTTTAAAACAGAGAACTAAGCTCTGGAAGAAGAGAATTAAATTCTCAGAAAAAGTTCTCAGAAGAAGAAGATGAACAAAGTGAAGGCTCTTATGAAGAGACAGAGGTATTTATAGAAGGCAATGAAAACGCTTCGTCTCCCCAGATCCCTAGAGGAATCCAACGGTCACAAGAGGTGACAGCGTTGCACTCACGTGCAGACACGTGAGAACAACGCTGTGGGGGCATTTGTTTCCTGATTTAAAATCAGGAAAGCTTCTGGGAAAAGCTTCAAAAAGGGGTCACGTGTTGGCACGTGACACCTAAAAGGCATCATCAAGTCAAGTTCAGTTTCCTGACTACGCTGAAGAAAATGGGCTTCAGAAAGAGTCACGTGCTCCCACGTGACCAGGGTCACGTGGCGACACGTGACATTTAAATGCAAGCGTCAAAGGCACGCAAGTTCTCTGATCAAGTCAAGAAAAGGCTTCAGAAGAGGTCACGTGTCCCCACGTGACCAGGGTCACGTGTTGGCACGTGACGTTCAAGACAGCAGACTCGTTCTCCAGACGAACCAAGGAAAGAGAGTTCAAACAAGGGTCACGTGCTCACACGTGACCAGGAGTCACGTGGTGGCACGTGACGCTTAAGCAACGATCATAAGACAGAGCGCAAAAGAAAGGAAAAGGCTCATGCCAAAGGGGGTCACGTGCTCACACGTGACCATGGGTCACGTGGTCACACGTGACCGGCTTTCAAAGCCCACTGTATTAACAGAATTAAATTCTGAGAGAAATTCGAATCTTTCCAAAGGAAAGCGGCTATCTGGAACCAATCAAATTAAAGATTCAGAGGTGATGAAATATCATCTATTTATGGGAAAATCTCGGGTTTGGAAAGATTTCCCCTTTAAATCTAACCAAAATAACAAAGGAGAATCTCTGGATTTAAAATCCAATGGTGAATAAAATTCACCTAATAATCCAACGGCCCAAAATGAATGATGAATGCAAATCAAATCTCTCATGAAGATTCGTCAAAAACTGATTGATTCGGCTGCTTCTCCTATAAATAGGAGCCAAGAGACACAGAGAAAGATATACATGCGCAGAGAAGAAAAAAAAGGGAGAAGAGCTTTGATACTTTGAAAAGACTCGGATCTTCTGCAAAAAAAAAAACCCTAGGTAAGAAAGGGAAGGCCTTTTGAAAGAAAGAGAATTTAATTCTCAACAGAGTTTAACTCTGATAATATAAAAACAGAAGAATATATTTCTTCTCTCTTTGATAGAGGATCTGCAAAGTGCACATCTCCCCTTAAGGTTGAGAATTTAATTCTCAATGGGTCGAGATCCTGCCATGCAGATCCAAAACATAGAGAGGGAATGCAAGCACGAGAATTTAATTCTCACAGAACTATAGGAATTTAATTCCTTTAAAATATAAGGAGGGCTTGACCCTATATTATGGGAATTTAATTCCTCCAGAACGAAAAAGAAACAGGGTTTAACCCTAATTAAGAAACAGGGTTCTGTTGAAACAGCAGGAATTTAATTCCCTTAATCATAATTTAACAGAGGATGGAAGTTTAAACTCCTTAAAAACTTTTATTAGGGTTTAACCCTATTCAGCCCTTCACGTATATGAGGAATTTAATTCCTACAGAAAATTCAGAGTTAAACTCTATTCCAGAAAACAAAGTCTTCGAAAGGAAGTAGGAATTTAATTCCTCTGAAATTTACAGTTCGAGGAATTTAATTCTTGAAAGAAGATTAACAAAGCCTCTAAACAAAATACATGGAGGCAGGGTCACGTGTCATTACGTGACCCCCCCAAGAGATCTACAGAAAGCCCCTTTGAGGCAGCACCCCACGTGACCCACGTGACCCTCGGCAGAAGCCCTAATACATAGGCATTTGAATGCCCATCACGTGATGGCACGTGATGCTCTGAAAGACACGATAATCTCAGAATAAATGAAGGGAGGGCGCTCTCACGTGCTGCCACGTGACCCCTCTTGCCTTAGTGTTCAACACTAAATAAAAAGCTTTATCTGCAGTGTTCAACACTGATCTGTTTTAGTGTTTAACACTAATTTGAAAAAGCCTTGTTGCTGGTGTTTAACACCAATTATCTCTTAGTGTTAAACACTAACTTGTCAACCTCATTCCCAGTGTTCAACACTGACTGCTCTATAGTGTTTAACACTAGGCTTTGGCCCAATTGGCTTAAATGGATGGAGGCAAAGCCTCTCCTGATTGGACTTAGCCCAAGATGGCCATAAGTCCTCAATTTGTGATTTACTGGTCCAATGGACTCATAACATAATTAATTCGTCTTGACCCCAAATTAGGCCAAGGACTATTTAATCCACTCCGGTTCTAGGGTACATCTCTTCACTCCTTTGATACTCGGCATTGTAATCCCTCAATGTCTTCAAAGAGGTGACGGGTCCCGACGACCACACATTGATACGGACTGCGGGGTCCTTAAACCCGTGTTTAATGCAAATTCCTGGTTACGTGGAACGCGGATAATGTCACTCTTTGACCCCGTGGAAAACGTCCAGAGCGGAGCCTGGTCCTCGCCAAGCACGGCAGTGAACCCGTGTGAAGCATCCAGAGCATAACGGACTGTGGGGTCCTTAAACCCATGGACTACGACGTCCTTAACCTTGACCGAGATGTCTTAAAACTAACAATAGACTGTGGGGTCCTTAAACCCATGGACTACGACGTCCTTAACCTTGACCGAGATGTCTTAAAACTAACAACGGACCGCAATGTCCTTAAACTACCCATGGACCGCAATGTCCTTAAACTACCCACGGACCGCAATGTCCTTAAACTACCCATGGACCGTAATGTCCTTAAACTAGAACAATAGAGCCCCGCATGCTCTTTTGTCGGATCTAAACGGTCCCGTTTAAGTTGATCTTAGCCTCAAAGATGGCTAACGTATCCTTAAACCTTCAAACAGAGTGGACTATAAATCCCCCCAATTAACTCTGGCTCGAGGGCACACCCCTGAACTCCTCTGACATCCGTCGTTGTAATCCTTCAACGTCGTCAGAGAGGTGATGGGTCCCGACGGCCATACATTCATGGACCAATATGTCCCTAAACTGGAACATTAGAGTCCAAACGCTCTTTTGTCGGATCTAAATGATCCCGTTAAGTTGATCTTAGTCACAAAGTTAGACTAACGTATCCTTAACAAACATTTGAGTTGATCTTAGCCTCAAGTATGGCTGACGTATCTTCAAACCAAACCCCCCCAAACCCAAATCTAAGATAATACGGATTTGGACTAGTCCACGCCCTACGGGCGACGACGTAACTCGGTCTCCGTAAACAATCCACGGGCAACAAAATACAAAACAGACACCCACGACACGAAGTGACCATCTGGAGAAGGAGAAAGTTGTTACCGCAATACGGTAGCGTAATTAACTGCAGGGGCTTGCGCCTGCAGGGAAGAGCGTCCCCACAATCAAAAACCCCTCAAACGAGGGGGAATCTGACGAAGTCTGCTACATCGGACGCATCCGTCTAAACCTTCGATACGTGGTGCCATAAATCAACTTGGCATCTTCGAAGAGGTAGACGGATAGCACCAATTAGCATCTGCCCCGAATCTCAGGCAAGACGCGGTGTCGCGCCGTCTTTCGGAGGGGAACATACCCAACTAAAACCTGTTTGCATGACTCTTTTGAGCCGTGGTAGGGTAGTAATCAAAGCACAGTGGGAACTTACACGAGACAAATGACGATCTCAAGTCGATGAACTAACCTGTACACATGTCACCAGGGAACTGCTATCTGACGTTAGGTATAATACCAACTAGCATGTTCCCGGCGAGTCCTGTCCGGTGTACTCATAACCCAATGAGCACCTGTATACATTTTAGGTGAACCAACTGACACCAATGGCTTGTGAGACCGGCCACTACCCCTCGTCGGGGTCTCGACTGTATACACTAGTCTACTAATGGAGTATCGATGCCCAGTCTCGAAACTCCCACGACTAGGGACCATTTTAAGGATGTGCTTATAGACCCCAGCTCCCATGTATATGATCGCCATTATACTGCTGGCTGTCAAGCAAGAATCCTATGGGCTCTATCAACGTGCAATAGTGACCTGTAATGTCACCTAAAGCATGTACACGATGATAAAGATAAACCAGATAGTATACTATCATCTTGAGTAAGACTGTCCTACCGGTATAGGTCCTCCGTCAATCATTGCAATCACGTGCCTGTGATCCAATAATTGACTTTGAGGGCACTATATCCAACAATCTCCCACTTGCACTCAATGCTAATTATTGCGATGTCGCATACTCACATCCCGTGTGATATCGAACACCCAACTCCTCTACTAATCAGTTTCACAAAGCCCATTTGCGAAACTATTGCGTTCGAGGAATAGCCTCAGTGAGTGGATCCGCCCTAATGTTTCTTTCTATGTCTCTCTTTATCTCAAGTTCGCGGAGAAAGCCATCTCCCGAAATGAGCAATGCCTTTCTTAGAATATGTCTGGATATTTGATAGGACCTAGTTCATAAATGAACTCCAAATCCAAACTTCTTAGACTGTATCGTCAACTGAACTTAATCAGTATCCTGCGCCATGCCTCCCTCAGTATCCACTTTGGACCATCTGTCCAAACTACTGTCCCTCGTCAGAGGGAAAACTATAACTCTGACAGTCACTCTGTTATCCAGGTCACCTTGGAAGCCTGGAATGATAACCGTCCCCCGAAAGAGGCTGTCGTTGTCATATCCCTAGAACATCCACTTATGTTCTAAAACTGCTTCCGAATGTTTCTCCAGGATATGATCAATATCAACTTATTACAACTAGTACAAAAACAATATCTGGTGTGGTACTTGACATCTCATGATTGACTCAATTGCCCAAGCAAGTGATATGCCAACCATGCACATCCCACTCCCCTTTAGTCTGTAAGACACCTTTAGAGAGGGTGACTCCATCACCTGCAGATACACTACCATGCTTGGAGTCGTCCATTCTAAAGCACCTTTAGAATGCTGTCTAAGTACCCAGATTGGGAAACTACCCAACTCTAGATCTAAAACCATAGATCTAGTAACCAGAATGCCTCATATAATATCCAAATCTTTTGTGGAGAAACCACTATATGACAACCAAAGTATAATCGATCGTACTATAGGAATTTCACTTCCTACTTTGTGTATGTCATCCAAATACCAGGACATCACACCCTACTACCTTCTTAACAGATCCATCCTCTATTCTAATGAAGTTAAACCTATGACCGTCACATCAGAAATAGATGATCTATCTCCGCTATATCTGCTTTAGTCCATAAATAGACACAAGCTACTTGTCCACTATGCTTCCGCTGCTCACACTAACTACGACAACCCTCTGGCAGAGTCATATACACGTACACTTCTAAAGCTAGTTTAGAACGATGCTATACTCATCCTCCTGCCGGGTCTCATAGTCTGGAACAACAGCAATGGCAAGTCTGGATAAACAAGAATCTCCCTGTCACCGTCCTTGAGGAAACCGAAGTACCTCTCGAGTGCCTGAGGTTACCCACCATATCTGCGGAGTAGCCAATGGAATGTTAAACCAGATTGAATCTTTAGGTCCTATTAAATTTTCAGTAATCGTTTGCGGTTCTGGAATCACTTCCAGTTCTACCATACTCCCACTACTGTTTTCTAAAAAAATCCATTTTACTAAAACTGTGGTGAGTCAAGAACAATATCACTATTAATCTTCCAGATGGTAGAAAGTCAACCCTCGTTATAACCTGGGTCAACCCACAAACTGCCATTACAGAAACGTGCCTTGAGTTATCCAGAGTCTGGTTTTAAGCATAAGCCGGAAAACTCCCCGTACCTTAACATTGTTAAGATATGAACTATTCTATATCCAATATAGAAACAGAGGCACTGATTTAATTGGAACCAGATTCAAATCATGCAGCTGTCTTCAGTGCATGTCAACTAAATGGAGAGAGGCCGATCATCATTACTCAACTTAGGAATACATCCAGATATGAGTAACCTGAAAGAGAAGCAAGTTCTCATAATCATTACTATCAACTGAATACCATACACAAGTATCTACATCTTCGATCGCCTTGAAGAATCCTGATACTTGCAACACCTGGTTCTCTACTTTATTCTTATACCTATAACTTCTCAAAACTTAGACCTTGCATTTCTACGAAACACATGTCTAAGAACTAGAGAAGTCACAAGTAAACAGAATATAGTACGAGTACCAACCCCTCTGTCCTCATGGACACTGGAAAAAATACAATACTATGTATAAGTCCCCTGAGTCTAATAACTCATTCCCTGTGTGTCGTAGGTTGAAAACTGTACTTATGGTTAAGAAGAATTACACCTCTGTTTAATACTCCTTACCTAACCATCCACTGATATAGGTAAATGTCATACACATAATTTCAAAAGGTTATATCTCACTTTATAAAAATAAATATACAGATATATCAATTTCAAATTGGTGCATAACAACGGATATTCAAAACCAAATATTTGCCGTCCGGCAAACAACCCAGGCGATTTCCTCAAATATCACCAATTACAACGAATCCCGATATAATGAGGATGATCACCAAATTCCCAATAACTTACTCCCACTCATCATCTGTAAAACCATACAGATGTGAGAATCAAACCTGGTAAATACATACCCTGGAGCAAGGGCTAATTGGGAAATCGGTTTTCTTTTAACAATACACAGTGAAACTGAAACATGTAAATGTTTCGAAGGGGTATCCGGATATTCTTAGTAATGCCTCTTCCATTATCAGATTCACAACTATAACCGTATATTTCTTTGCCATCTCTCCAAATTCCTTTATATGTCATTAGTCATTACCTTCTGTACACCCTTTTAGGCTAAATGGTTTTCTTCCCTCCCTACCGTTCGGCACCAGCCTATGGTTTGGAAGAAGACTATCCAATAAGCATAATGGGTGTACTCTCCTAATCCTAGGAGCACTCGCAACCCGAGGGAAGGTAAAGATAAAAGACAACTGAATAAACCTCATTCCTTATTTCTCCTGAACCAGAATCCATCCCCGAACTGGAACAAGTCCCTTCGAGTTCGTACATAACCATACGATAGAGTATCCAATAAACTGTGGATCTTTGTAGTGATACGGGATATTCCGGAGAAATACAAAGGTGAAGCAGGAGTGGCGATGAAATACTTGGGTTGGTCGTGAATAGCAGTCGCAATTTACTTTGCCCTCTTAATAATCCCTTTATTTGTCTTTACTTAATACCCTCTGTACACCTTTTAGGCTAAATGGTTTTCTTCATTCCCTACCGTTCGGCACCTGCCTATGGTTTGGATGAAGACTATCCAATTAGCGTAATAGGTGTACCATCCTAATCCAAGGAGCACACACAACCTGAGAGAAGGTAAAAGGAAAAGACAACTGAATAGTCCTATTCATTTTCTCCAGAACCGGAAACTATCCTCGAATCTGGAACAAGTTCCTTCGAGTTCGTATATAACCATACGATGGTTTTATCCAATGGAAGTGGATGTTCGTAGTAATACGGGGTGTTCTGGAGAAAAGGGTAAAAGTAGGAGTGGCAATGAGGTATGCAACTCAGACAATCCAAAAGCCAGTGTTTTAAGAAGGTTTGGTTAACTTGGTCACTGAGTCATAGTCAAGGGTCGGGTCATGGTCGCTGCCAAAGAGAGAGAGAAAATAAATACTCAGCGTGCACTCTAACCTAGATTAGAATGGTTATCAATTTATTTAATCAGGAAACCTCCCATTGTAATCTCAAATTCTCCTCCAAATCTTAAAGAAGAATTAGTCGGGATCACCCGAGGAGTAAACCAACTCATCAGTGGGAATCGGGATCCAACTATCATCGCAGGATAATGTGATGGAATCCACTCGCGTTATCACACTCCAGAAGGTATGCGCATGTCTGGCAAGTTTCAGTTTCTTTAGAAACTCCCGATGTGATTTTTACCCCATGCTCTTAGGACCTTGACTTTGGCCAACAAATCATAAGTCACATGTCAAGTTCTACCCGTCATTATTCAGGTTAATTTGAACCCACCCGTACCTACCCTTGACTTTGGCCAACAAAGCAGTACGACTGTCCCAAACCAACGCATCTATCTATGCAACAAAAAAGTAACAAATAGCTACCATACACTATGCCTTGACTTTGGCCAACAAACATAGCATGAATACTAAGCGCTACCCGTCTGAAATGACGGAGGGCTACGAATGGTTTTTGGCGAAAAACCTTTAACGTAATGAAATTGATATCGTTGAAGGAACCAGATAGCTTTTTATAAAAATATAATGGCGAATATCTTTGCTAAAGAGGTCACTCCCGGTGAAGGGATCTCAGCTCTTTCCCCGTAGAATGAGGTGCAGGATATTCCAACTGAATACCACGATGCAAAGTAAAAAGCAATCGTCTATAGTGAAGTTATTACCCTGACGCAAACTTCTGTCCAAGGGGTCACTCCCGGTGAAGGGATCTCGGCCCTTGCCTCGTCGACTGAGGTGCTGGATATTCATAACCGAATACCACTGTGCAAAATAAAAGAGAACGTTCTTGCAATAACAGTTTTTTGAAAAATGTTCCAACAACATCAGAATAGGTTTGTTTAGCTTGCATTGATCCGAATCAATGCAGTCCCATCAATTAATCACACCACAAAAGAACGAAAATATGATGTACGTATATGCCATCCACATTCTCCACTGGGTCCCGTCATCACCCGTTAGGTTACTTAACTAACGACAGAGCGGGGACTGGACTAGCGTGGGTGTAAAACATATACAATATCTACTAGTATATATATTAATATATAATAATCGCTCGAGGCGTGATAAAATGCAACATCACAGAAATGTAATAAGCATCACAGAACAATACAGATAATCTGGGATCCCCGGGTTTCCTTTGAGCCGCAGGTAAAACCCGACGTTCCCCTGGTCGTGTGGATAGCCTGTGTAATGAAATCATAGACCCCTACAGGTGCGACAAGTTACCCGCCAAAACCTGAAGCGAGGCAGCCCCCTTCAACAAAGTGAATGGACCACCCAGCACTTCACGGAATCCGGTAACTTGAGCACCCCTTCTTGGGTCAACCTATACCCCCTACGAGTGCGGCGAATAGCCCGCCAATTCTTAAGTGAAGCCCCCTCTGTCTCAAAACCATGAGATGCGGGCTCGTTACCCTCTAGAACCCGGCTATCCGTGCACTCCACTGCGGGGTAATCCTAGTACAGAAAGTAAAATATATACAACGGGTACATCGACCTCAGCCCGGTCGTGTCCCAAAAGAATAATATACAAACAGGCAGTGACAGCAGTCCACATGTCGGACGCTCTCCCCGCAATAACAAATGTACAAATATAATCAAACTGTACTACCATTGCATCCAGGCTATCCACCACGACAAATCCGCAATACCACAGCATAACACAGAACATCAACGTGAATGTCACGTTCGCAAATCCCTCTAAAAGGGCCATAGCGATTAGACAAGATTTACCGATCAAATGATATTCACGGTCACAGATATAATGTAATGCACTGTAAACTTTAAACAATATTATAAAATATCGAATCCGAAATAACCCCCGAATTGCCCAGAAAAACTGATAAAACCATATCCAAATTGGGCCAAATAAACAATACCACTGAACCAACTCCCCAGAGACCAAACCACACCCAAAACATCAACACCTGAAGCCCCTGAAAAACCGTCCTCCTCGGTTTTTGTGGCTATGTCATCGGCCCAAAACCGAGGGGTGGGGTCCGTGTTTGGGGTGTGGTCTTCTAGTGTCTTGAATAGTCTTCTGCACATGTTTGAAAATTTTTCTGAACACTTTTAAAATCGACAGAGACGGGGACGGCAGTGGTAGTGTTTGGGTTCAGTTTCGGTTTTGATAAATTAACATTGTCTAAAATGAGCTAGCTAAGGTTAATGGCATGGCTCTGATACCATGTAAGTCTACGGTAGCGCCCCGGCCGTCTGTTCGAGGCCAAAATGCGGAAACGAAAACTTTTTCCAAACTTGAAACCGGCGCTATCGCAGACTTTAATCCCGGATCGAACCATTAACCTACAACTAGCTAACTAGAGAAGGGTTAGAAAAGCTATACCGATCGATCCGTGTCCTTCGGTCTTTGGCCACCAACCCTAGCTCCTCGCGGCATCTCCGATCTCCGGTCTCTTCGTCGGAAAGGGCACCACATCTTCGAGTCTTTTTACGGGCTCCCGCTTCGTCCGAAGCAACTCGGACACGAAGTTTGCTAGCCGACGTGTCCAAGACAATGTAGAGAATGTGTGTGATAACTTTGTCTCTTGCATCTATTGATTCTCAACGTATGAGAGTGTATGGATGGAGGTTGAAGATGAAGCCATCAATGGAGGTTGTGAGCTAGAGGAAGAAGAAGAAGAAGAAGCCTTTCTTTTTCTAGTGTGTTGTATGATCAAAATGAGAGAGTGAGAGTAAGAATAATCCAAGAGCCAACCTATCTATGGCTGCCCTTCTCTCTTTTCCTCTCATTTCAACTCATAAATCAATCAAATAATGTGACACATGCACAAAGAAAGAGACCACGAGTCATCACTTGTGCATGTGTCACAATTAATGCTCTTCATGATGACTTAAGCTCATAATTTTCATTTGTAAACATTAATCCAAATGTTTACAACAATAAAAAGATACGGCAACATCTAAAGTAAACTCGTGACGGATCATAAGGATACCCCGCACCTGTATATACATACCTGCATCCACATTCTGACCGAATGCGAATGCGATGAGACTAAAATAATCCAACAAATCTAATACTAGGATCCGGCTTAAACCAAAGCCCACTAGTATGATCCGCCCGATCATGATCCGTGCACTACTGCACGTACATGATCGGACCCTGCCATATATCATACGGCCTCTACAACGTTTCGCCCGAAACTTGAGAAACTGTCTGTGGGGGACTCTAAAGACTCGTCAATACTTTGGCTGTGGATTTAACCACTAGCATGTCAGTGGAACTAACCGTACGTAACGGGCTACCAGGTATTGACCAAAAGGGAGGTCGATGAGTGAACTCATCCTGACACCCTACCGAGCCTGTCAGTGACAATATCCGTACAGTCCGGTCCGTTCGTCTATGAGCATCGCATGTCGGGCCTAGGGGGTTGGTAAAAGTCAGACCCCCAAAAGCGGTACAAGTCGTGTCGGAGTGTAGCCCAGAACACCCTGAGATACTACTGGAATACCTACCAGTAAATCTCCTGCCTTGGCCAAGGACTTCATGTAATGGCTCTCCTAGACACAGTGCGATCTCACCCCCAATACCGGGAGAGACGAAACCCCTGCCGATCCGCTCACTGCCTCCATGTGGCTCGGGACTGTACCCAACTAAAACCTGTTTGCACGACTCCTTTGAGCCGTGGTAGGGTAGTAATGAAAGAACAGTGGGAACTCACACGAGACAAATGACGATCTCAGGTCGATGAACTAACCTGTACACATGTCACCAGGGAACTGCTATCTGACGTCAGGTATAATACCAACTAGCATGTTCCCGGCGAGTCCTGTCCGGTGTACTCATAACCCAATGAGCACCTGTATACATATTAGGTGAACCAACTGACACCAATGGCTTGTGAGACCAGCCACCGTCCTTCGTCGGGGTCTCGACTGTACATACTAGTCTACTAATGGAGTATCGATGCCCAGTCTTGAAACTCCTACGACTAGGGACCACTTTAAGGATTTGCTTATAGACCCCAGCTCCCATGTATATGATCGCCATCACACTTCTGGCCGTCAAGCAAGAATCCTTTGGGATCTATCAACGTGCAATAGTGACCTGTAATGTCACCTAAAGCATGTACACGATGATAAAGGTAAACCAGATAGCATACTATCATCTTGAGTAAGACCGTCCTACCGGCATAGGTCCTCCCTCAATCATTGCAATCACGTGCCTGTGATCCAATAATTGACTTTGAGGGTACTATATCCAACAACACGGTACTGGACGCTACTGAACATGGTGCTGGGCATGGCGTAGTCCGGTGCTGGGCTCGATGGCGGCTCGACGGTGGCAGCAGGCGGTGGCTATAGCTTGGGGGCAGTGAGGTGGTCGGCTTGAAGTGCTGGAGGAGGAGGGTGCAATGTCGGTGGTGATGATGATGGGGAGGGGCTTCGGTTGTCGGCGACGATGTGTTAGGAATATGTATGCCCCAGAGGCCATTATTGTATAATATAGTGGATGCTTGGACATATATATAGAGGACTTTCTTGCTCGATATGATAGTATGCTATATGGTTGCTCTTTATTTTAACATGTACGCTTGTATTATTATACTGTCTCTCTGTTACATGTTGATAAATCCATTAGGATGTCGGCTTGATTACCCGGACTATAATGTAGATCATACTAGTGGGGCTTGTGTAGTCCATAAGCACATCCTTTAACAGTTCCTAGTCAAGGGAATATGGAAACATGGCATCGATATTCCAGAGTAGACTAGTGTGTACGTTTCTTGACCCTGTATGGGGCGATGGTTGATCCCACAACCATTGGTGTTTGACATCAAAGATTGTACACAGGTGCTCATTAGAGAATGGGTATACCGAATATGACTCGCCGAGAACTCCTAGATGGGACCATACCTATCGTCAGATAGCAGTTTTTTTCCCCAATATATTGAACCTAATAAAAGAGCAAAATTCTGTTGAATTTAATGAAGCAGCGCCTCATGTGCTCTCCATGAGGGTGACAGCGCCAGAGCCAATTTTATACGATTAAAATCCTATGGTGGCGCTTCACGTGCTCCTCACGCGGGTGCCAATGTGCAAAGCACAGAAGAGTTCATAAGAGTTAAAACTCTTAGATGGCGTCGCACGTGCTCCTCACGTAGGCGCCAATGTGCAAAGCACATAAATACCCATTATACAAATTAAATTCTTAAGTAGCGTTCACATGCATAACACGTGAGCGCTGGCGTCCAGGTAGAATTAAAATTCTACAATACTCCCTGTTAAACAGAGCCGTTGGATTAAAGATCCAACGGAGTTGATAAATCATCAAAATATAGAATTAAATTCTGTTAGGAGAAAATATTTCCCAAATCTTTCTAAAATAAGAAAGATACTCTCGGTTGGATCAAAAATCCAATTATAGAATAAAATTCTATTTTGGAATATATTCTCTCAATCATTTTAAACAAGAAAGATTGCTCTCTGTAAAACAGAGAACCCTTAGATTAAAAATCTAATGGTGATTAAAAAATCACCATTTTACAGAATAAATTATGTATAGGGGAAAATATTTCCCCGATCTCGTTAAAAACAAAATTCATATTCTGTAAAAACAGAAGTTCTTGAATCATAAATCCAATGGTGGGTAAAATTTCCTAACTCAATTTTGAGTCCAATTAAATCAATTGGAATCTCTCAATAAAAGATTTTCTCAGAATTAAGTAACGAATTTGCCTTCACTATATAAAGGACCCAAGACTTCAAGTCTCGAAAAAGGAAAAAAACCGAAGGACAGAAGACCACAACACAGAGAGAGACAGAAGGAAATAGAGAAAACTCTCTATAAGTTTCTGCAAAAATACAGGGAGCTCTCAAAAAAAGAACGGAGTATTCAATTCTCAAAGAAGAAGACCTTCCTTCTCAAAACCCTAGGTAAAAAAAAGAGATCAAAATATCTCTATCACATCTAAGGGTTTAACCCTTTTTAAAGAACTTAGTTCTTTCTCTGGATCTGAGATCCATAAGACAAGTCTTCCATAATTTGAGAATTTAATTCTCATCGGGAAGATTTTGTTCTTGAGAATCAAAGATTCAGAAAAGAACTAGGTCCAAAAGAAAAAACAAAAGGATAAAGGAACCTATAAAAGAACTTAGTTCTTAAAAAAAACCGATCCCAGATCTTCAAAAAATGAAGATCTTGATAATCATTAATGGTCAAAATGCCATTAACAGAGATTTAATCTCTAAAAAAGGAAAAAAGACTAGCGCCTTACGTGCTCCTCACGTGGACGCCCCATTTTAACTGTGCTTAGCGCCTCACGTGAAAAACACGCAGGCGTCCAAAATAGAAGGCCAGCGCCTCACGTGAAACACACGTGAGCGTTGAATAAAAGTGCTTAGCACTTTATATGCACCCAAAACGGCTGAGTGCTTAGCACTGATTGGACAGCGCCCAGCGCCTCACGTGCACCTCAGATTTAGTCAAAATGACTAAAAGTGGTCAACATTTATTGGGCAGCGCCCATGACTGAATACTTCACATGACATATATATGAGCGTCAGAGCTCAAATAAGTTTTTAGCACTTTTACATGAAAAAACAGTGCTGAACAAACAGGCCCAAATAAGTGCTTAGCACTTTTGAAAAGAAAAAGGCTAAGTTGACTTAGCTAAAATTGACAAAGTCTCTGAAATTTTCTTGTAGCTGAGCCAAAATGCTCTTTTGCTGGAGCTTAAATAAAAATGACCCCTTAAAATTTTGCTAAGTCGATCTTAGTCTCAAATTAGACTAACACATCCTTAGCAAGAAAAAAATGAGCCCAAATGCTCACACATTTAAGTTGATCTTAATCTCAAACCAGATTAATGATCCTTAAATAAACCTAAGCCCAAATCTAAAATATACAGATTTAGACTAATCCACGCCCTACGGGCGACGACATAAACTAGTCTCCGTATACAATCCATGGGCAACTAAAACAAACAAAAATACACACGATACGAAGTGAACTTCTGGAGCAGGAGAAAGTGGTTATCGCAATGCGGTAACGTAATTAACTGCAGGGGCTTGCGCCTGAAGGGAAGAGTGTCCCCACAATCAAAAACCTCTCATAAAATGAGGGGGAATCTGATAAAGTCTGCTACAACGGTCGCATCTGTCCAAACCTCCGATATACGGTGCCATAAATCAACTTGGTATCTTTGGAGAGGTGGACGGATAAATCCAAATAGCATTTGCCCCCAAATTCAGATAAGACGATCTATCCCAGTCTGTTTCTGTTTTTGGCGGTAAACACAGTTCTCTGGTGACACTTGTACAGGTTAGTCTGTAGACCCCAGATCGTCATAGAGTCTTGTGTGGTTCCCACTGTGCTTTGATTTCCTCCCTACCACGGCTCAAAGGAGTCGTGCAAACAGGTGGATTTTGGGTACAGTCTCGAGTCACATGGAGACAATGAGCGATAGGAGAGGTTTCGTCTCTCCCGGTATTGGGAGTTGATGTTGCGCTATGCTCGATTGGCTATAACACCAAGTCTTTGGTTAGGGCTGATGAGATTTACTGGTAAGCGTTATCAGTAGTTTCTCGAACGGTTATAGGTCACACATAAGCATGACTTATCAAGTTACTGGGGTCTGACGATTCCACCCCCAGACTCGATATGTGACATATCAGACGAAGAGACCGAACTGTACAGTAAGTGTTGCTTATAAGCATTACGGAAGTTTGTACAAGTTTGCTTGTTGATCTTCTATTCGCTCAATACCTGGGTAGCCGTTACGTCCAGCTAGTACCGCCGACGGCTTGTTGGTATCTGATGTGATCATTACCTACTGCTGGCGTATTGACGAGTGTTTAGAGTCCTATACAGAGGTTTCCTAGCGCAAGCGAAACGAAATAGGGCACATATGGAGATATGTGCGGGGGATTGATTAAATACGAGTATGTGATACCGTATTTTAATCTCGTGATATTTGATATCGATTTGGTTATATGTGATATAACCGGATTATTGAATCAAGAGTTGATTCAATGATTTGTTTTATGTATATATATTAACCCGTTATATATGATATGACCGGATTATTGAATCATGTGTTGATTTAATATCTAATATTGAATATTAGACGGTTATATATGATATAACCGTTTTATTGAATCAAGTGTTGATTTAATAATGTGATATATATATATATATATGATATTAGTCCGTTATATATGATATAACCAGATTATTGAATCAAGTGTTGATTTTATAATTTAATATATATTAATATATTTGATATATATATATATATATATTTATATATATCACATATATATTAATATGTATAAAGAGAAGAAAATGTTTAGTGAGCTAGGATGTATGAGAATCACACATGAAGTGAGATGAGAAGAGATAATATCAAACATTTTAGAATTACAGGAAAAAGGAAATGAGTCATTTTTGAGAGGCTTGTAGAAGCCTTGAGAAACCATGACTCATCCCTCATTCCTTGTTTTATTCTAAGATATTTATTATATACATCTCATCTCATCTTTTCACTTCACCTTATGGTTCATTGAACCTCACCCTCTCATCCAAGTTCATCTCATCTTCTTCTTCACTTGCTATCTAGGTTTTTCTTGAGGTGAGAAAAGAAAAGAGAAAGAAGAAAATAAAGTGAGCAAAATTTCTACTTTATCAACCTACACTAATCTAGCCCATTAGTTTAGGTTGTTTGCTTCACTAATACTTTGATTAGTGAAGAGTATGCTTGAATGAGAGAGACTTCAAGATGGATCATCTTTGGTCTCGAAGAGTACGAAGCAAGCTTGTTCCTTTCACCAATTGCAATCAAGGAAGTGTTCTAGGGACTATTACTTGGAGCTTTAGAAGTGAAGGACCGGTCTACAAAGGTTGTAAACCCTCATCAGTTAGTGTAGAACTTGCTTTCTTGTATTAAAACCCTAATTCTCTAGTTAGATTTTAGGTTAGTATAGTTTAGACCTCTAGATTTTTAAAATTGCATACTTGATACTTGTATAAACCTAGTAGAGGTGCTAAGACATACTTTCATGGTATCAGAGCCAAGCTAGAGACTTAGGTGTTATCTAGACGACATAAAGTGTTCGATCGATGTTTTAGAACCCGAAAACAGTAGTTTCTGTCCAATTTTTCAAAAGTTGAAATTTTGCAGATTATAAATTTTCAGAAAATCATGCAGGTATTTCTATGGAGCCCCAAGAAGTACGAGAGCCTATCTCAACTGAATGGTCGCGGAACCGCCGCATAACCTAAGGTTTAGCCGCGGGTCCGTCGCCAACTTGGAGAGTTTAAGACTTGTATTTTTTCTGCTGCTCCATTGTGTCATTTTGGACTTTCTGGGTATTTTTAATAAGGCTCAAGTTGTTGAGATCTCTGTGATTTGTTGGTGTTTGAAATATTGATCGAAATGTTTAACATCGTCTAGATAGTATGGATATGTGATACAATTTTCGGAATCCACATAGATTAGTTTTGTGAAAACTAGTTATCATTTTATAAATCTAGCATTTTAGTCTCATTTGATGGATTGCCACGGAGTTTCGATTCGGATCAAAACTCCGTCGTAATCTCGTATTGTACGCAAACACTCGCCGGGAGACACTACTAGATAGCC
The DNA here is from genome assembly GCA_030015575.1 of Agapanthus africanus. NCBI lineage: Eukaryota > Viridiplantae > Streptophyta > Magnoliopsida > Asparagales > Amaryllidaceae > Agapanthus > Agapanthus africanus. The sequence continues at coordinate 308,882,990 of CM057342.1, forward strand.
ACGCCCCATAACCCCAACCAAGTGACTATAGGAGAACCCCATGGCTAAAAGCATGCACTTTGTTGACGGCATCGGGGGTGCGGCCATCTACTAAAGTTCCCTATGAGTATTCGATCATATAATCGGGAATCTTGTTGAATTACCCGACTTGTTTTTGAAAAGTGTTTTCAATTGGAGACTTAAATGCAAGGTTTATAAAATTAGGCATGAAATCCGGAATATGTGATAATCTTGGTTTATGATGTCTAAGGATGATGCGAATTCTAATTATTGTAGTTTTCATTTCATTTCTGCGACTGTAAGTGTAATATGTGGCAGTATCCCCGATCTAGTTGCTATACGTCAATGACATTAGGGATACGCATATTTACTTACGTTGATGACATGTGATATTATGATGTTGCTGGTTGATATGTTATATTGGATCGTCGTGATTGAATAGCCGGGGGGTTTTGCGTGAGATAAGAGTTTTTCAATTTTCATTCATGTAAAAATTTGTATGTAATATTCTTTTATTGGGACACTTCCAGATTGAGGTTATTGCCACCATTTGATGTATATTATTTACTTTTTCGCATTAGGATTGACCCAAGGCATGGATCACAAGTAACCAGATTCTAGATTCCAGTGGGAGACCATCTCGATTGTTAGTTATATGTATACTCTAGAGGCCATTATTGTACATGTGATGTATATTATAGTGGATGCTTGGACATATATATATATATATATATATATATATATATATATATATATATATATATATAGAGAGAGAGAGAGAGAGAGAGAGGACTTTCTTGCTCTACATGACAGTATGCTATCTGGTTACTCTTTATCTTAACATGTTGATTGGTATTCTTTACTGTCTTGCTCTCACATGTTGATAAAGCCCTTAGGATATGTACTTGACTACCATGATTATGATGAGATCATACTAGTGGGGCCAGGGTGGTCCACAAGTACATCCTTTAATCAGTTCCTAGTCGTAGAAATATCGAGACCAGGGCATCGATATTCCAGTGTAGACTAGTGTGTACGTTTCTTGTTCCTTAGAGGGCGATGGTTGATCCCACAACCATTGGTGTGTGACATCAAATATTGTACACAGGTGCTCATTAGTGAATGGGTTCACCGAACAGGACTCGCCGAGGACTCCTATGTGGTAGTATACCTATCGTCAGATAGCAGTCCTCTGGTGACACTGGTACAGGTTAGTCTGTAGACCCGAGATTGTCATAGAGTCTTGTGTGGCTCCCACTGTGCTTTGATTTCCTCCCTACCATGGCTCAAAGGAGTCGTGCAAATAGGTGGATTTTGGGTACAGTCCCGAGTCATATGGAGGCAATGAGTGATAGGAGGGGTTTCGTCTCTCCCAGTATTGGGGGTTGATGTTGCGCTATGCTCGATTGGCTATAACTGGAAGTCCCTGGCCAGGGCTGCTGCTGAGATTTACTGATAAGAGTTATCAGTAGTTTCTCAAACCGTTATAGGCCAGACATCGGCATGACTTATCACGTTACTGGGGCCTGACGTTTACCATCTCTAGACATGATATACGACATATCAGACGAAGAGAACGGACTGTACGGCAGTGTTACCGATAGGCTTCATGGAGAGTATGGATGAGCTTGCTTGTTGATCTTCATATCGCTCAATACCCGGGTAGCCGTTACGTCCAGCTAGTATTGCTGACGGCTTGTAGGTAATTGATGTGATCATCACCTACTGTTGGCGTATTGACGAGTCTTTAGAGTCCCACACAGAAGTTTCCTGGTTCGAGCGAAACGAAGTAGGGCACATATGTGATATGTGCGTGGGCCTGATTAAATACGTGTATGTGATACCGTATTGTAATCTGGCAGTTATCTGGTATCGGTTAGGTTATATGTGATATAATCGGATTATCGAATCAAGTGTTGGTTTGATAATGTGATATTCAGATTAATGATATTAGTCGGTTATATGTGATATAACCGGATTATTAGATCAAGTGTTGATTTAATAATGTGATATATATTATATGTGATATAATAATATCTTAACTAATATCATTAGCTCACTAATTGCTTTATTTATATATATATTAATGTATATCTGATATATATAAATATATATTATTATATGAAGCATGACATGTTTTTCTATTTTTAGAAAATAGAAAAATGAGATGTAAATTGTGGAGATATTTGTGGAATGGGTAAGGCATGGGTTTTATTATTTGTATATTAGTCTTGACTCATCATTCAAGCATGGTTGCAATTTAGAATTGCAATTTTATTCCATACTTGAATAAGTGAGGAAAGAAAGAGCCATTTTGAGTTTACTCTCATCATTTTCATTCTTCATGCCTTAGCCATTTTTCTTGAGCTTTAGCTCTCTCTTGCTCTCTACAATTTTCATCACCACATTTCCAAGTTCAAACCCTTACATGTGATGTGAATCATTAAACTTGTGAAAACCCTAGTGAGCAAATTAAACCCCTACTTCGCCATCACACATTAGATTAGCAATTTGATGTGGAGTGTTTCCTTCACTAATGAGATTAATGAAGGGTTAGCTTGAGCTTGTGGACTTCGGGTGGATCGTCTTTGGCGTGAAGATCATGAAGGAGGTTCTTTCATCTTGAGAAGGAGCCTTGTGGAATCGCGTGGACCACAATCCGAAGCTATTGAAGAGAAGGACTCGAACTATAAAAGTTGTATGCTCTTTTTTTCTCTCTAGTTTTATGATATCAAACTTCAAACCCTAATTACTTAGTTAACGATCTTGTTAAGTCTAGCCTAGCGCCATAAAAATTTGAATTTGGCATGCTTGTTGCCTCTTGGACCTCTTGCTGGTGCTAGGGTATATTTTCATTGCATCAGAGCTTAAGCTAGAAGATTAGACGATGTAATTAGAATCACGAAACCGAAAAACTCTGAAACACCGAAACCCAAAATCAAGTTTCTGTCGATTTTCAAATGATCTGTAAAAATTTTTTAAGCAACTGCAGAATGTTGTATGTGATGCAACTTGAACACTGGAGAAATTTGAGGCCAAAACACCACTTTTGACCCGGCGAGATCTCCAAAAATACGGGTGAGGCCGGTTTTCCTTTAGATTTTGGCCTCGAAATTTTTTTTGGTGTTCCAGTGACTTGATTTTGGGGTTTCAGGTATTGTTTGATTAGCTCAGTTTGCATGAGATGTTAACAGTTCTATTGGGGCTAATACGGAGTATTTCGTAATCGTAATTATTGCATCGTTTCGGTTTTAGTTTGATATGGATACAATTGTTAGAATCCGGAATAATTAGTTTTGTGAAAACTAGTTGTTATATTGTAAATCTAGTCGTTTAGTCTCATTGATCGATTGCCACGGAATTTTGATTCAGATCAAAACCCCGTCGCAATTTCGTATAGTACGCGATCGCTTGGTCGGGAATCTTGTTGAATTATCCGACAGTTTATTGAAAAGAGTTTTCAAATTTGAGACTAAAATGCAAGTTTTATAAGTTAGGCATGAAATCCAGAATATGAGATATTCCAGATTTATGATGTATACGAATATTGCGGATTCTAATTATTGTAGTTTTCTGTTTCTTTTTCTGCGACCGTAAGTGTAATATGTAAGGTATCCCAATCTCGTTGCTATATGTCAACGAGTTTTTGGGATACGCACATTTGCTTACGTTGATGATATGTGATATCATGTGTTGTTGTTGATATGATTTAAATAGCTGGGGTTTTTATGTGAGATGAGGGTTTTTATTTTCATTCATGTAAAATCTGTATGTAATATTCTTTTATTGGGGCATTTTCGGGTTGAGGATGATGTCACCACTGTTATATATTATTTACTTTTCCGCATTAGGATAGACCCAAGATGGGGAGCACAAGTAACCGGGTTCTACAGTCCGGTGGGAGACCATCTCAAGTAGTTGAGACCGGGTCTCCTAACTCTAGAATTGGTAGGGTTACTTGCCGCTCTCGTAGGGGTCTAGAGATGTGGGTTTTGCTATTCATCACGACCGTGGAATCCGTGTTTTACATTACTGGCTAAATTTAAAACATGGACATCCTAATATATCAAATATTTCATATATTGCTTCTGCTGCTTGATTCTGTGATGTTGTAACATTTCAGAAATATAAAATATTATTTTTGGAATTTAATATTAAAATAATATATTTCGCGAAAACAATTCGATTTGCGAAATTGGATTTTTCGTAACATGGTATAAATATATACCAATATTTTGGAAATAATTGGAGATTAAAATGATTTATTCATTTAAAAATATATTTATCGGATTTTGGCATTTTTATAATTAATTATATGCAAGTTTAAATTAAACTTGATTAGTGCACTACTAATTGCGATTAGGCCAAATCCGTATTTTTACACATTTTCCATGGCTAGTGCACCATGTCATGTTGCATTTTGTAGCATGTTGTTTCTTTTGTGTTTGTGGTATTGTGTTTGTTATGTGAGAAAAGAAAAGAAAGAGTGTGTTCCCCGCCGAAAACCGGGAAACGCGACCGCATAGGTCCTTCTTGCCTGAATTTGGGGCAGATACTAATTGGTGCTATCCGTCCACCTCTCCGAAGATGCCAAGTTGATTTATGGCACCATATATCGAAGGTTTAAAGGGATGCGGCCGATGTAGCTGATTTCGTCAGATTCCCGCTCATTTTGAGAGGTTTTTGATTGTGGGGACGCTCTTCCTTGCAGGCGCAAGCCCCTGCAGTTAATTATGCTACCGCATCGCGGTAACAACTTTCTCCTTCTCCAGATGGTCATTTCGTGTCGTGGGTGTTTGTTTTGTTTTTGGTTGCCCGTGGATTGTATACAGAGACTAATTTATGTTGTCGCCCGTAGGGCGTGGATTAGTCCAAATCCGTATCTTTCTTAGATTTGGGTTTGGGGGTTGGGTTTAAGGATACGTTAGTCTCGTTTGGGACTAAGATCAACTTAAACATTTGTTAAGGATACGTTAGTCTAATTTTAGACTAAGATCAACTTAACGCGATCATTTAGATTCAACAAAAGAGCATTTGGGCTCTATTGTCAGTTTAGGGACATTGCTGTCGATTAGTTTAAGGACATCACAGTCAAGGTTAAGGACATCATAGTCCGTGAGTTTAAAGACCTCACAGTCAAGGTTAAGGACATCATAGTCCGTGAGTTTAAAGACCTCACAGTCAAGGTTAAGGACATCATAGTCCATGGGTTTTGAAGGACCCCACAGTCCATAGAATGTTTGGTTGTCGGGACCCGTCACCTCTCTAAAGACGTTGAAGGATTACAACGACAAATATCAGATGAGTAAAGAGATGTACCCTCGAACCGATGTGAGTTGGTTGAAAGATCTGTAGTCCAATTTGGGATTAAGATCTGTTGAAATATTTATGAGCAGATAGGCTCAATTAATATGAGTTGAGGACTTATGGCCAATCTTGGGCTAAGTCCAATAAATGTTTAATATTTTATTTTGGGCTGTTGAGCCTTTATTTTGGGCTTGGCTCTTTTAACAATGTTTTTGTCTTTTATTGAATGCTGAGCATTCATCAGAGCTCTGGGCTTTTTAAAGAACAATTTATGTTCTGTCAGCGTAACACGTGGTGCGCTAGACGCTTTGCACCAATCAAAAAGCACAGTGCGCTACTGCCAAGTAACGTACATGTAAGGGACATGTGTCGCACTCAGCGCTGGGCGCTGGATGATGAGCGCATGATGCCAGTTTATGAGCGTTGAGCGCTAATCCATGAGCGCATTGCGCTTTCAATTTAGTGGTGCACACGTGAGTGACACATGGTGCGCTTGGCGCTGAGCGCCAGCCCATGAGCGCAGTGCGCTATTTCAGAAGCGCAAAGCGCAAATTGTTAATTGGCATATACGTGGTTGACACATGGCGCATTTGGCGCTGAGCACTGATCCAGAGAGCGCAGAAGAGCAGTTCAAGAGCGCAGGGCGCATTTCAAGAGCGCAAAGCGCATCTGATCAATTTTATGATCTGGAAAGCAAATTTATGTTCTTTTAAAAGAGACTTTATCTCAAGATCTAAGAACAACAGTTCTTATTTTTGCAGGAGATATTTCCAATCTCTTATGTTGATGAAAGGCCTTGGCTTTATAGATCCATGATCTGTGAGAAGAATTATGTTCTTCTTCTTTTATTTTATGATGAGATCTTTTGATCTCTTTGTGAAATACTTTTTGTCTTGTAGATCTATGATCTGTTTAAAGAAATGAATTCTTCTTTCTTAATCATGAGATGATTTCATCTCTGTATTCATCATCATTATTTTTACTTTGAAGAAAAATCTTCTTGCAAGAGCTTGCTCTTTATCTTTGAGTTTCTCAAAGTTTATGGGGGGTTTCTCTATGCAAGACTTGAAGTCTTGGGGCCTTTTTATAGGGCAAGCTGATCAGTTCGATCAGTTAAAAAGATCTTTCTCTAATTGATTTGGGGATATTTCCCCACCATTGGATCTTTGATCCTAGGGCTTCTGTTTTACTGAAGGCACTCTTCTTGTTTTTAACAAGATTGGAAAATCTTTCTATAACAGAATTTAATTCTAATTAATTAATAATTTATCATTATTATTAGATCTTTTGATCTAACGGTGGGGAGTTTTTTAATTCCAGCGCTAGCGCACCCGTGCTTTGCACGTGGTGCGCTGCTTAGAGCGCAGCGCTCTTAGCGCTAGCGCACCTGTGTCTTACACGTGGTGCGCTGCTCGGAGCGCAGCGCACCCTGCGCTGCTCGGAGCGCAGCGCACCCGTGTTTGACACGTGGCACGCTGCTTAGAGCGCAGCGCGTCTAGCGCTAGCGCACACATGGTGCGCTGCCTAGGGCGCAACGCACTTGGCGCTGCATCTGAAGCGTTGCTTCAATTTTGAAATTTGAATTTCAAACAGAGCTTTGCTCTGATTGGGGGAAACAAATGCCCCCCCACCGTTGCGCTCATATGGCCCACATGTGAGTGCAGCGGTGGCAGCATCTGGGCCCTTGGATCAACTCAAAAGTTGAAAAGGCATTTCAATGCCTATAAATAGGACCTTTGGTCCTTTAGATGATTTTGTTCATCTTCTTCTTTCGAGAATTTTTTACTCAGAGTATAGCTCTTCTGCTTAAAAACTTTTCAAGAGTCAAAACTCTGTTAAAATCTTGGTAAAGATTAAATCTTTTTAAAAGATCATTTTAAGAATCTAGGGTTTCACCCATTAATAGAGCCTTGCTCTCCATAGATCTTTGATCTAAAGAAAACCCTTTTTAGTGTTTCATTAACAGAGCTTTGCTCTCTTGAACCCATAGATCTAAGGAGATCTTCTTTCAGGGTTTCTTAACCCATGAACAGAGCTTTGCTCATAAAGAACTCTTAGAGTTTGTTCATAGATCTTGAAGATCTCAGAATTTTTAATTCATAAAAAAATTGATTTTAATTTTTCTGATGGATCATTTTTTCCAGAGCAAGGCTCTTGAGGAATTTTTATTCCTTCATGATCAGAGTTTGACAAGTGTCACTCTGTCACAGAGCATTGCTCTCAAAGGGAGATTTACTCCTCTGCCCAAGAGATCTCTCATTTAATGAGAATTTTCTTGAGGATTTCCTCATTTAATGACAGTCTCATCAAATGATGAGGCTGTTTTATTAATGATGAATTGTCATCTAGATTTTGTGGGCCCCCTTTTAGTCCCTCTCCACTGCATTGCAGTGTGGTACAAATTCTAAAGTACCAAGCGTCAGAATTTAAATTAAATTATAGCACTGACAGTTGACTTTTGTCCCTTTTCGCGCAGGCGACATGTCTTTCGACACTTCTTTTCCGTTCACCCGCTCAGAAGGCGGATTTCCTGAGGTGCCTGTAGACCAAGAGGTTCTTGCGCTGATCAGAGACCACTACCCGGAATATAAGAATCTCCACCTATGGGGTGGATGGTATGATCAAATTATCAGAGGCCGCCGGAGCTTTTCTTGTGCGACGCCTTCGGAGCCTATCTCTGCGATCCCTTATGCCGATGCACCCCCGATCAATTATACTGTAGAGAAGGTAAATTGGACTTCAGAAGGTCTCCTTGGGCCTTCTATTGCCGCAGTACCTGTGCAGCCGCCAGTGGCTTTGGACACCCTAGGGCAGCGCATATGTCAGGGCGAGTCGCGTCCTTGGGTACAGCCCTACAACATCGGGCTAACTCCCCGTCATCCGGACGGATACTTGCAGTGGGCCCGATATATCTTATCGGCAAAGAAATCGTAGCTGCTGAGGCTTGGCTTATATCCTGCGATTTACACTTCCTTGTTCTAGTATTCTGCACCTCCCATATGGTGGATCAAGGCATCTTAGAGCAGTGGAACATTCCGACCCATACCTTCCTCCTATTGGATAGAGAGGTCTCCATTTCCTTGGAAGAATTTGTCGAGGTTTTTGGTTTACCAGTTAGAGGGGAGCACTACGAGGAGCTGCTTCCTCCGGATGAATATGTTTTTGCCACCAAATCAGTGGTAATGGGTCTTACCCCAAAGAACGCCATTCAGCACCAGTTCCCAAGTCTGATAAAGGTATTGAACATGTATGAGAGCCTCTTTCTTGAATCCGGAGGCCGGGGGAGGGGGGTCAGCTTTGCGGACTTCATTGCCTGTTTTCTTCGCCCAGAAATTTTGTCGCGATAAGGTGAAAAGTTTGCTAACTTGATGATCCTTTTGGATTTGGCTTGGACCGTCGGCCAATATTGGAAGCCGATCAAAAGGATTTCTTTCTTCCCGACGTCGCGATCGTCCCTCTGTCAGAAATCGCCTCTCCGGGTATTGATGAGGAAGCATTCCTTCTCGGGTTTCTCAGTTTATGGTTAAGCTGGTTCGCGCTTCCAATGCACCCTTGTTACATGAGGCATTCTGTCTTCTACCCTGCGCATCGCATGGTTGCCAGAATACAAGTAGCCATCGGGATCGCCGGGTTAGCCCACCTATATCACGGCCTCAGCTTAGCAGCGGATACCACTGAACCAGGGGTGCATCCTGCCAACTTCCCAATGCATTACTTCACTTCATGGATAGAGCTGCACGTGCTTTGGGTCTTCGGTATCCATAAAAGACCTTCTTTTTACAACAGATGCCAGTTCCCTCGGATAATGCGGCTGGTTGACGCCTCCATCGTGAGTCTGTCACCTCGGGAGGCTAGGGGCTTGCTCCTTCGTCCGCGCATGGTTGGAGATGGTATGTCTTTTACCGACAAAGTCTTGACCGTCGGCCAGGAAACCTCAAAAGCGGTGCTGCCATTGCAAGATATCTTTAAAGACGGGGCCTCTGTGTTGAAAGCTCGGGAGATTCTTCATCTGTACTCCATTAGGCCGGGCTTTCTCATATTCAGGCAAAATGATGCGGCGTTATTCATGAGATACAACCCGCATCGTTTAGCCCAGCAGCTGAGTTACAATCAAGGCGTCCCACTTGAGGCCTTTTTGGCAGAACCTGCTGCTACCGAAGAGGGAATGCGGAGCGCGCTGCATTATTTTATATGCCTGAACATGGGGTCTCACTTCTTTATCAGCGAACCGAGCTGTGTCCCGAAGGCCCTTAATGTATACGTGGCCTGGTACCAACATTCAATGGGCGCCGTTATCAGGGAGGAGAAGCGACTGCAGCTCGATCGCAAAGGTGCACCCCCCTGCTGGTGATCGAAACGTCCCTCTGAAGCGACGGACCATTGTCCCGCCTCCTTTAAGAGAAGCTGCCGTGATAGAAGTTCCGCATGACAGGCCCGGGCTACCGATACCCCGGGCTCCTGTAGAAAAGGTGACTGTAGCCTCCCCCGATTCTGGCATGGGTTCAGACATCGGGACTCGTCGCCCCAAAGTGCCTAGCAAGCATAAGCTTGTGCTAGCTGCGACCGGAGCTCGCTCGCAGAAGAGGAAGAAAAAGTCGATCCTTTCTGTCGACGTTGTACTCGGCCAGGAGCCTCACGCTCCTTATGGCGAAGGCCTGAGCGAGTATGGGATAAACGAGGGTCTATTCATGCTGCCAGATGGTACTGATCTGGCGGCTGCCATTGCAGCTTCTGAGCAATTGGCAAGCCACGAAGCGGGACTGGCTATCCTTACGCGATCAGTTAACCATCAACTGTATCTTTCGTCATTGCATCATATTTCTATCACCATGTTTTGATCGACACTTTTCCTTCTTTAACAGGCATTTCCACCGAAGAAGCTCTCGCAGCTTCTCTAAAGACTTTTGAGGAAGAGGAAAGACTTCGAGCATCCTTAGGCATCTGTACATTTCGGTTCACCGTGTCTCCGCTCTCGTTTCTTATATTTAATCTGACCCCTCCTTTTCTTCTTATCACAGGAACTACCTTTACTTAGGTTATTCCAAGCGTGGCACTGACTTCACAGGGCGGCACGGAGATGCTTCCCGAGTCGGCTATCTCAGTTCCGCCGGTATTGCCAAAAGAAGCTTCACTTAAGCAACCGATGACGGATGCCATAACGGCTCTAGAGGTAACTATTGGCGCAGACGATGATGTCGTGTTGAAGGAGGTCTTTAGAAGATCTACCCTTACGGACCGGGCGGAGAGGAAGTGTAGGATGCGCGCGGCAAGGGAGCATACCACCGTCTTGGATGCGGGTGCGGGTTCAAGCGCTGTTACTCCTGCACCTACTCCTTCAGAGGATACTTTGGCTGCCTTGTCTACCGCCCACAGACAGGCAGCACGTGCAGCTTGGGAAGCAGTCGAAAAACTGACCCAAGGTAACGTGATATTGGGTTCTTTTGTCAAAGCTTTAATTTTCAGGTTCTCATATATCCTATCCTGTAGGGCCGAGTCTTTCCGAAGAAGTGGCAGCAACCACCGAGCCTGGGGTAGCGGTAGGTGAGACAGCCACGATCGCCGAGCTCGAGGTAGCGGCAGGTAAGACATCCATAATCGCCGAACCCGAGGTAGCGGTAGGTGAGATGGCTACAATCGCCGAGCCCGAGGTAGCCACTCTTTCTCAAGAGTCGGGCACTGCTCTAATCGTCGCTCTTTCCCCTTGCGGCTCCTTGCCGTTGCCGGGTGCTGCGAGTGTCACGACGATTCTCGTGGAATCGGGAGATGACGCTACGAGTTGCGAGACTGTTCCGATGGAGGAGGGTGGAGCATTGGCCGCATCCAGTGACACTCTTGTCGCGGTCTCGACCGGCGACTCACCAGGTAGATTTTGGGTCATCGCTTTCCCCTTTATTCCGCAATCCCCTTTAATTTCTTTTTGACAGCGTTTCTCTTATTTCTAATGCAGGTGTGATGAGCGTTGGGGTTGTGCCACCCGAGGAAGCATCTCCAGTTGCTGCTTTAACGGTGACCGCTCCTCTACCTTCTCTCGTACCATCTCAAATGCTGGAAGGTGCGGATTTGTGACCCATCAGTTTCATTGTAGGCAGTATACTTTATGTACTGACATTGCATTATTATATCCTCGCAGGAGTCCTTTTTGATCACCTGTATCAGGTGCTACACCCACATTTCTCTTTCCAGTCAGAGATTGCCTCATCTAGTGGCGCTGGTGAGTATAGCCTTCAGCTGATGTCTTTTCTTTTACGAGTAGCCAAATCGTTTCTAATTATTCTTTGTTTTGATTGCAGCACTACAGATCGAAGGAGGAGATGAAAGAACAGTTGCGTCACTGGTACTCCCGGCCTTGCCACCTGCTGCAGCCGGTATAGTAAACTCCATTGTTCATGAACCTTCTCTATTTCTTGAACCGTCATTTGACTGTGATTTGTTTTGCAGCGATGATACCGACTTCAACTCCGTTCGAATCTCGAGTCGTAATGCCAGCAGGCCCCTTTTCTTGACGTTCATCTTCTAAAGGCGCTGTGAATAGTCTGCGCATGTTGAGCGACTACATCGAGGAGCTTGACGTGGAGGCTCCCACATTCGCTGCAGATTTTGCCACGGAGGTTAATCCTATGCTGGCGATGCTCGTAAACTTTCATAGTGAGGGCGTCGTTGAGTCTTGGGTTAATCACTGCAGGGAAATTAAGGCCTGTCTGTATGAGCTCGAATTCGGACGTCCTGCTCCTGAGGTCCTAGCTGTGAACTCTTAACGGGCTGCATGGGTTGAGCAGAGCACTCCCTACTTCCTCCATCTTGAACAAGAAGCGGCCTTAAAGCGTAAGGAGTGTGAAGAGATTTTGAGCGACTCTGCTCGACTGCATGCTCAGGTTGATGCCAATACTGTGCAGTTGAAGACTATCTTTGAGAGCCTTCTACGATGTATTTCCGATGGGCTAACGCTGAGGCAGAAGCTCGACCTCATCGAGTGAGATACACAGAATCATAGGGCAGCTCAGCGGGCCGTCGAAGAGCAACTTTCGTTCTACTTGCAGCAACGAGCCGAAGTCGAAGCAGAGTTGGCCGCGGCAGCTAACCAAGACAAGGGGCTGAGGGAAGTGCGCGAGCGGCTGATTGGTTTATTGAAAGCCCTTTCCTCTCAATAATTGTTTTTGTACCATTTGTAATTTCAAATAAAATGTATCCATTTTTTTACTCTTTCATAAGATGTATTTTGTACCCAATTGAATTTATGAATAAAAGATACATTTCTTTCGTAATGTCTTGTGCCATCTCTTTGCTTTCTTCTTTTCTTTGTTATCAGCATGTCACTTTAGTAAGCATAGCCGGCAGATGATAGAATCATTCCGTCTTGAACTCTTTGAGATGTAGCGATGGCTTAGGAAACAGGTTAAGATCTGCTGCCTAAGGCTTTTCAACTTTATGAGCCGTGAGGGTCTCATAAAGACTTTTCTCCCTACGAGTCGAGAGGATCTCGTAGGTGTATTTTCTCCTTAGGAATCGTGAGGATTCCTAAGTGCGTTTTCTCTTATAAGTCGTAAGGATCTTACAAGAGAGTTTTCTTCCTTACGGGTCGAGAGGACCCGTAAATGATTGATGGTGTTGCCATTATCCGCATTTCACGGAGTCAGGAGTTGCTCTGGGCGTTTCCCACGGGGTCAAGATTGACTTTAGCCATGTTCCACTGGACCAGGATTTGCTCTGGATGCTTCCCACGGGGTCATAGCCGTGTTCTGCGAGGACCAGGCTTCGCTCTGGACGTTTCCCACGGGGTCGGGATTGACATAAGCCGCGTTCCACGTGGCCAGGAATTTGCTCTGGATGCTTCCCATGGGGTCATAGCCGTGTTCTGCGAGGACCAGGCTCTGCTCTGGATGCTTCCCACGGGGTCATAGCCGTGTTCTACGAGGACCAGGATCCGCTTTGGACGTTTCCCACGGGGTCAGGATGACATAAGCCACGTTCAACGTGACCAGGAATTTTGCTCTGGATGCTTCCCATGGGGTCATAGCCATGTTCTGCGAGGACCAAGCTCCGCTCTGGATGCTTCCCACGGGGTCATAGCCGTGTTCTACGAGGACCAGGATCCGCTCTAGACGTTTCCCACGGGGTCAGGATTGACATAAACCGCGTACAATGTGACCAGGAATTTTGCTCTGGATGCTTCCCATGGGGTCATAGCCGTATTCTGCGAGGACCAGGCTCCGCTCTGGATGCTTCCCACGGGGTCATAGCCATGTTCTGCGAGGACCAGGATCAGCTCTGGACGTTTCCCATAGGGTCAGGATTGACATAAGCCGCGTTCCACGTGACCAGAAATTTTGCTCTGGATGCTTCCCACGGAATCATAGCCGTGTTCTGCGAGGACCAGGCTCCGCTCTGGACGACATAAGCCGCATTCCACATGATCAGGAATTTTGCTCTGGATGCTTCCCACGGGGTCATAGCCGTGTTCTGCGAGGACCAGGCTCCGCTCTGGATGTTTCCCACGGGGTCAGGATTGACATAAGCCGCATTCCACGTGACCAGGAATTTTGCTCTGGATACTTCCCACGGGGTCATAGCCGTATTCTGCGAGGACCAGGCTCCGCTCTGGACGTTTCCCACGGGGTCAGGATTGACATAAGCCGCGTTCCACGTAACCAGGAATTTTGGTCTGGATGCTTCCTACGGGGTCATAGCCGTGTTCTGCGAGGACCAGGCTCCGCTCTGGATGTTTCCCATAGGGTCAAGATTGACATAAGCCGCGTTCCATGTAACCACGAATTTTGCTCTGGATGCTTCCTACGGGGTCATAGCCGTATTCTGCGAGGACCAGGCTCCGCTCTGGATGCTTCCCACGGGGTCATAGCCATGTTCTGCGAGGACCAGGATCCTCTTTGGACGTTTCCCACGGGGTCAGGATTGACATAAGCCGCGTTCCACGTGACCAGGAAAGGTTGACTTTATCCGCATTTCACGGAGTCAGGGTTTGACTCTCGGTCATCTGCGCACTGTCGAGTCATGGAACTGGGAATTGATGCGGTTCCGCTTTGCTTGATATTGCGTCTGTTGTAATGAGATGCATGTTGAGATGATCTCTAGTCTGTCTGTGAACCGTTGAGATTTGGTTTCTTCTTCTGATGGAGCCTGGGGAGGGAACGTATGATTCGCTTTTTGTTTGTGCCCCTGGATTGTATGCAGGGATCTGTGTGATATCACCTGTAGGGCAAAAATTTCATTTTTTCAAAATTTTTTATTTCTTTCCGCGATGCTCTATCATTTCAGCTTTTATATCGCGAAAATCGCGATTGCCCAATCATTTCGGCTATTTGTTTTATTTTTACTCGCTGCTTTTTATTGCGAGTTGCCCGATCATTTCGGCTATTTTGCATGCATATATTTTTACTTGCTGCTTTTGTTGCAAATTGCCCCATCATTTTGGCTATTTCGTATGCATGTGTGGCTCGCTAGCTTTCTGCTGCGAGCTTGGAATTAGACACCGATTTCGGCATCAGCACCGCTACAACTGGGATATTGCCAGGAGCGAATCATCATCTGCTTCTGTCGATGTCGAACAAAGGTGGCTTAATAGACAGGGTTAGGATCCTGTCGACTAAGGCTTTTGACTTCATGAGCCGTAAGGGTCTTATAAAGGTATTTCTCCCTACGAGTCGTGAGGATCTCGTAGGTGCGTTTTCTCTTAGGGATCATGAGGATTCCTAAGTGTATGGTCTCTTATAAGTCGTAAGGATCTTACAAGAGCGCTTTCTCTTTATAAGTCGAGAGGACTTATAAGAGCTGTTTACCGTGTAGACATATCCCTAGTCACGGATGGGACTTTGTTAGGGAAGTGTTTATTCGCGCCCGTGGATTGTATACAAGGGTCAACATTGAGCCGTTTGTAGGGCAGTACTGGAGGTTGTGGTGGCCGCTTAAGAACAAGTTCAGATTCCTGTAGCTTAAGACTTTTGAATCTTATGAGTCGTGAGGGTCTCATAAGAGGGTTCTCCTTACGAGTCGTGAGGATCTCGTAAGTGTAGTTTCTCCTTAGGAATCATGGGGATCCCTAAGTGTGTTGCTCCCTTGTGAGTCGTAAGGATCTCACGCAGGTAGTTTCTCCTCACAAGGTTGAGAGGGCCTTGCAAGTGTCTTTTAACGAGGTTGCGCCTTTTCGGGTTTTCACAAAAGCTCGCCGGTAGCCCTGCTGTTTTTACTCACGGAGCCCTTCCGGGTTTTCATCCGTGCCCATTTTACTTATGGACATACCGTTTTCTTTTTCTTTCTTTTTTTATTCTTTCTATTTTTTTTGTGTCAGCCTTGGGATGCTGCAGTCTACGGTAGTTTATCGACGTCTCGGTCAACAGCTAGTTTTAGGACATAGTGGTCCATCGTTAGTTTAAGGACGTTTCGGTCCGACGCCAATTTTAGGACATATTGGTCCATCGTTAGTTTAATGACGTTTCGGTCCCACGCCAGTTTTAGGACATAGTGGTCCATTGTTAGTTTAAGGACGTTTCGGTCCAACGCCAGTTTTAGGATATAGTGGTCCATAAACCGGCTACTACTTATAGAGTTTGGGCTTAGGAAGATAGCGAGCGGACATAGGCTTCGTCATCTATCGTTGACCTAGGCCGTGACTCGTTAGGCATAGTATTTCTTTAGGAAGCGACCGTTTATTGGCCTGAAAGGTCTTTCACCATGCATGTCCATGAGTAGATATGCTCCACCCTGGTAAACTTTGTCTATGATATACGGGCCTTCATAATTTGGCTCGAATTTCCCTCGCTTGGTGCGATTAGGGATCATGGGTCTCTTGACCAATAGCACGAGTTCGCCTTTGCGGAATGTTCTCGGCCTAGTCAATCTTTCATATGAGCGCGTCATCTTTGCTTTATAAGCCTCCAGACTCTGTTGCGCTACGAGCCGATTTTCATCAAGGGCATCAAGCTCCTCAAACCGAAGGTGAGCATTTTCTTCGTCTGTTAGCTCATAGTGAACCGCCACTCGTAGAGAGGGTAACTCTATCTCGAGAGGGAGTACCGCTTCTGCGCCAAATACCAACGCGTACGGCTTTGTGTTCGTGGCTGTTTTGAACGTAGTTCGATACGCCCAGAGAGCTTCATGCAGTCTCTCATGCCAGTCCTTCTTATTTCGAGACACCGTTTTTTTACGATTTTCGTCAAGGTCTTGTTGAAAGCCTCGGTTAGACCGTTAGCTCGGGGATTATAGACTGGCCCGTTATCGGAAGAGTATCTCCATTCTATGTTATGCTGTTGTGCGAAGCGGCTGATCTTGTGGCTTCTGTAGGCTGGCCCGTTATCGGAGATGATCCGTCGCGGAGTTCCAAACCGATAAATGATGTGCGTCTTGAAGAAATGGAGAATATTCTCCGTCTTCACTTCCCTCAGCGGTACTGCTTCTGCCCACTTGGAGAAGTAATCAGTTGTCGCCAAAATGAGTTGATGTCCTCTGGACGATACTGGTTCGATAGGTCCGATTATGTCAGTTCCCCACATTTCGAACGGCCAGCTAGCCACCGTTGGATGTAGTGGATTTGGATGCTGATGGATAAAGTCTCCGTGAATCTGGCACGAGTGGCACTGCTTCGCATACTCGAGGCAGTCTTGAATCATCGTGGGCCAATAGTAGCCCATCCTTTTGATCTTCAGCTTCATCTTCGGCCCGGCTTGGTGAGAACCGCAGAGTCCGTCGTGAGTTTCTTGGACGACTCTCTTTGCTTCTTCAGGTCCTAGGCATCTTAGCTATAGAGAATCAAATGATCTCTTATACAGAGTATCATTGAAGGCGAAAGACAGGGCTCGTTTCATAAGCTGATGTCTTGAGGACGCATCTTTAGGTGTTCGACGGGATTTGAACTAGTCTATAAAGACTTCTCTCCAATCCATAGCCTTTTCCTGGTCTTTTATTTGTAGGGCCATTTGCTCGGTCGCTCCTTTTTCTTCGGATGACTCCGGAGATATTTCTGCTGGTACGAGAACCCGACGGCTTTGCACAACGATCCTCACGTCATCGAGGTTCTCGTCGGCTAATTCTTTAGCGAGCTTAGCTAATGCATCTGTCTTGCTATTTTCCGCACGCGGTATACTTTCCAGCGTGTAGGAGGGAATTTGAGTCAGTAATTGCTGCACTCTCTCGCCGTACTTTACCAGCTCTGGCTTGTACGTTTGATAATCGCTATTTACTTGACTAATGATCAGCTGGGAGTCTCCGTATATAAGGAGGTTTTCGATTCCTACGTCGATAGCGATCTCGAGACCTGCTATCAAAGCTTCGTATTCGGCCTCAATATTCGTCCTCAGCTCTGTTAAGGAGAAGGCAAAGCGCATTATCTCTCTTTGTGGAGTCACGAAGATGAGTCCTACCCCAGATTTGATTATGGGGGTGCTTTGTTTGCGCTTCTTCATGGAAGACGCACCATCGAAATAAAGTTCCCAAATGGTATCATTCTCTCTTCTCTTACCGGCGACCGTGTCAAACGCGTGTTCGTCTGGCAATTCGCAGTTCAAGGGAGATTCGACAGGTATTGGATGCTCCGTGAGGAAGTCGGCGATGGCCTGGCCTTTCACTGCCTTAAGAGGCCAATAAGTTATCGAGAATTCCATTAAGAGCAGGGCCCATTTAGTGAGCCGCCCTGTTAATATGGCCTTCGACATCAAGTATTTGAGAGGATTTACGTTTAATATGAGATGGACCTCATGTGTCAATGCATAGTGTCTGAGCTTCGTTATCACGAAGATCAACGTCAGGCAGTGTTTTTCGATGGGAGAATAATTGCTTTCTGCCCCTAGTAGAACTCGACTTAGATAATAAAGGGCTCTCTCCTTTCCTTGGTCGTTCTCTTGTGCCCATAATGCGGGAAGAGAACCTTCGAGGGCTGTTGTGTACAGGACGAGAGGTTTTCCTTTAACGGGAGTGGCTAGCACCAGCGGATTCTGTAGGTATTGCTTAATTTCGTCCAGTGCACCTTGGCATTTGCGATCCCAGACGAATGGAGTTCCCTTCTTCATCAAGTGACTGTAAGGGCGGCACTTGCCAGAGAGATTGGCTATAAATCGCCGGATATACGTGGGCTTTCCTTGGAGAGACCGCAGTTGCTTGAGAGTCCTTGGCGGAGGCATTTCCATGATCTCCTTGATCTTTGACGGGTCTATTTTGATGCCTCGGTGTCGGACGACGAATCCCAGGAACTTGCCTGAGAGGGTTCATCTTCAAGTTGTATTTTCGAAGGCGCTGAAACACGACCTTCAGATGTTCTAAATGTTCCTCGAATGATTTGCTTTTAATTACGAGGTCGTCGATATAGCATTCGACGATTTCATGTATGAGGTCATCGAAGATCTTCGTCATGGCCCTCTGATAGGTGGCACCGGCATTCTTTAGACCGAAAGGCATCACCTTGTAGCAAAATATGCCCAAAGGGGTCTGTAAAGCAGTATGCTTCTGGTCCTCAGGATGCATCTTTATCTGATTGTATCCTGATGAGCTGTCCATGAAGGAGAAGACTTCGTGAGTGGATGTGTTATCTATCATCAGCTCGGTGACCGGTACTGGGAAGTCGTCCTTCGGGCAGGATTTATTGAGATCTTGAAAGTCCACACATATGCGCACCGTCCGGTTTTTCTTCATTACTGGAACAATTTTGGCGATCCGGTCGGGGTACTGAACCTCTTGGATGAAGCCGGAGTCGATTAGCTTCTTGACCTCGGCGTTGATGCTCATTTCAAGCTCGAGCCGCATTCTTCTTGGCGCTTGTTTGATTGGTTTGACGTCTGGAGAAATCGCCAATTTGTGGACAGCAATCTCTGGATCGAGTCCCGGCATCTCTGAATAGTTCCATGCGAAGCAGTCTTTATGTTGCATGAGCACGTCCTTAAGCATAGCCACCCTTTCTTCAGACAACAGCTCACTGACGAATGTCGGCCGTGGGTCACTTGCCGTCCCCAAATCAATTTTCTTGAGGTTATCTGCAGTAGTATGTATTCCATCTTCCAGCTCTTTTGGCGTCGGTGGAAACTCTGAGATCACCTCCCCATTATCATTTTCGAAGCACCAAGGGAGGTCATCCGTATTCTCAGGCTCTTCTTCTGACAGCGTTATCACGTGACAGGTACGAGATCTCTTCCAAGACCGATGTTGATCCGGTTCTACTCTCATGGCTTTGGGTTCATGCTTCTGCGGCGGGGTTACCCTCTAGCTGCTGGATAGAGCGAACCTGCCTTGTTGATATTGGTCTTCGACCCAGTTCTTGAAGGTGAAGCAGTCTTCGAGAGGATGTCCTATTGCTCGGTGATAGGAGCAATAGTCTGGGTGAGAGACCTCGCTCACTTGCTCGGGGTGCTTGGACTCCGGGAGTGTCATCATCCGATATTTCATGACAAGATCGAATATCTTCTTTGTCTTGTCTTGAGGAAAAGAATATTCTCGACCCATCTTCTTTATAAGAGACGGATCCCGGCTGCTCGATTCTTGATCGCGTGGCTTCTTGGTCTCGCTTTGTTGCTGTCGAACGTTTTTTCCGTTCTTTGGTTTATTTTTGCCTCTGCGCCGGGTCTTTTGTATAACGGGTTGACAAGGAGTAGCATTTTCATTTTTCGCAACCTGCTGAAGGAGGCGCTACATTCTGGCTTTCTCATAGATGGCCATTTCGCGATTATGATCGTCTCGAACCTTTTGACCCGCTTCCCTTATAAGCTTGTCTATCTGTTCTTCAAACGACGGACTTGGCATTTTCACGGCGGGAGCTCGTTCTGGTTCAGGGTTAGTATCTTTCCACAGAGCATCTCTTTCTTCATCAAAGTCATGTATGACGTAGCAGTCGCGGAATAGCTCCCGTTTCATGGATCGAACATATCCAAGCCCGATCGTTTCTATTCTCCCGTTGGGCAACTTTCGTTGGGTTCCGGGAACGTTCCAGATCCTGTTGTAGAACCGAGCTTGTCGAGCAGTCTGTTTAAGGGGTACACCTTGGCGTTTCAAGAGTCTTTTTAGCCCGTCTGTGTAATATCTGGGCAAACGGATGGGCTGGAACCTTTCAAGTGTAGAATCCGCACCATGCCAAATTTCTTTCTCCTCTTTGGTTTCCTTGGATCGGTAGAATAAGATCGCCTTTTCACCTTTTCTCCTGGGAGGGACGTAGAATGTCTGCAGTTCTTCCACACTGTAGGTATCAAGCGCGTCCAGCTTTTTATGATGCTTTGGCGGAACTATGGCAACTTGCAAACTTTGATCTTCATCAGTGAAGGCTTGAATTGATGGTCGAACAGAAAATACGGCATTGACTTCATCTTCCGAGTCGCTGCCAAAGATCAACATAGGGGTGGACGGTCCCGGCTTGTTGCACTGGGACGGACCTGAGTAAACTATTTCTTCTTCCTCCTCGGTATCACTCCCGAATACCGGAATAGTGGTGATAGCTTTGTTCTTGCCCTCCGATTTACGATATCTTTCTGTGTCTTCGAAATCTGGCAGGAATATTTTGCATCCTCGTATTTTCGGACTTCGTTTATGGAGAATAGGTTAAGCTCCCCTGTCACGGTATACTCGAGACCATCCTTGAAATACTTTATACATTGATGTTGCGTAGAAGGGATAATGTTGTACTCGTGTAACCAAGGCCTGCCGAGCAAAGCATTGTAGCGTGTCTTGGCGTCAATGACATGAAACTTAATGTACATGATAAGCAGCCCAAGGCTTAGTGTCAATATTACAGACCCAAGCATCCGTGATGACTGGGAGTCAAATCCGGAGATGGTGATTTTATCATGAGCGAGGTGCCGAACGCTCATGCAGATTTCCTTCAACACTCTCACGTTGAGGAGATTGACGGAAGACCCATTGTCAACCAGGATTTTGCCTATCTTGATATCATGACAGTATCCGGAGACATAAAGGGGACGGTTATGCTCGCATGTCCCAAGGAGGAGATCTTCATCGCCAAAGGTGATATCCGCTGTGTGCACTTCTTTCAGTTCGTCCTTCATCTTTTCTTCAGCGAGGAAAGTTTAGAACTGTTCAGGTTCTTGTAACGCCTTGATCAAAGAATCTCTTACTTTTTTTGATAGCAGAAGAGCGTCGAGAATGCTGAGCTGCGAAGGTAGTTTTCTCAAGTGTGCCAGAACGTTGTAGTCCACCTTACTTTTCTTTGGCGGGTCCTTGGCTGTAAGTTCTTCGACGGGTTAGTCATCAAGGATAATATCCTCAGGGACTTTTTCCTTTCCCTTATCTTTTCTATTTGTGGGTCCGAGATTCTTTTCGGACAGCGTACGATTGCGCAGCTGAATATTTTTACAGGTCTTCGGTTCTTCCTCTTTTCCCGAGGTGGATTCTTTAGAGAGAGGGCCAAGAGTCATTTCTTCATCAGAGTCGCTCCCGAAGGTAAGAACTTGCGATCCCTCAACGTCGACCATGTGACAGTTGCCGGTAGTTCTTTTACGCTCCTCGGTCGTATTTCTTTGCTCCCGACGAGTTTTGTGTTTCATTCGCTTGAAATGTTGCCGGTGAGCAACATATCTCTGCCACCATCTTTTAAAAGCGTTGCACTCTTCGGTAGGGTGTGCAATCTTTCGATGATATAAGCAGTAGATAGGATGTATTTCCGTTTCACCAAGAGCGTTCCCTTCGGAGGGTAGCAGCTTCATTCCCATTGATATGGCTTTGGCGAACCTCTTCCTCGTCCTGAACCTGCTTTTATTTGCGGTGGACGTACTTCGATCTGGCAGGAGTGTCTCAACCCTTTCGTCCAGTTTCCGGCGTTTGGCCTTTTCAAATATGTCCATCTCATGCTCTCGAGCAGCTTTGCTTTTAAGAAGAGCCTCGTCCAGGAATGCATCGATCATTTCGTCTGATGGCCCTAGAAGTTCCGGCTCAGGATTTGCCCCCAGTTTCTCTGTGTAAGGAGCTTCTTCATCGTCTATCGACGAGTGAGAGATCACATGGCAACTTGCCACATAACCTTCAGATTCATCCGACGAGTCTTCTCCATCATCTCTGTCCTCAAGGACGTGACTGAGAAATTCTTGGAGTGTGACTGGAGTCCACGCCTTCTGGTTATATTCTTCCAGTGCGTCAATCTTCTTTTGCAGGTCCGTGCGCTTGTCACCAGGCTTCACGGGCCTTTTGGTCTTCTTCTTCTTCTTCGAAGACTTTGACGGCTGGGTGTGAGTGCTTTGACTATCATTACCAATTTTTGGAGTTGGGTGCGGCTTCAGCATTCCCTCGATAATCTCGGGTTCCAGTGGATTCTTCCACCTGATCGCCGGGCATGTGTGGAGATCCTTCAGCTTTCTTTTAGTCTTGGCTGAAAGAACGACCTCCCATGGAGCTTCTTCTACGAAAGAACATGATGCCCCCGGTGTGTCCGTCTTCTTGGAAGCGTATGGCTGTGGCGGGTTCACCTTCCAATTCTCGGACAGGGAAAATTTTCCCTGTTGGTATTGATCTTCGATCCAGCCTTTAAAGACGAAGCAATCTTCAATTGGATGGCTTACCGTTTGATGGTAAGGGCAATAGTTGGGACTATTAGCCTCGCCGGGTTGCAACGGTCGTTTTGGATTCGGCAGATTGATGAGCCTGTTGCGCACCGCCAGTTCGAATAGACTTTTCGTTTTGTCCCGAGGGAACGAATAAGGACGCTTTATTTTCTCATTATAGTATCGTTGTCTCTCTTTTAGTTGATCCGTTAGTTTTGGGCCACTGGGCTACTGTTGAGTATTCGCAACGAATGTTGCCTTCCCTTTACCCTTTTCGTTCCGCGGCTCCGGCTTTGGAGGAGACGGTCTATGACCTATCTGGTCCATTTGGGCCAGTTTGTCAATCAAGGTCTGGAACGTGGTCGGCTTGAAAAACATCATGAATTGGGAAATAGTTGCCTGAGGGTCCAGAGTGCCCACGAACATGCCCACTGCCGGCGCTTCCTCGATGCGCTGCTCACATTTTGACCATAAATTTCGCCACCGTATTGCGTATTGTACCCAAGTTTTGCCTGGCTTCACTCTGGCGTTAATTAATGTGGTAATTGGGGTACGCTCGCTAGCGCTCGTGAATCTCTGCGTAAACAGCAGTTCCATCTCCGCAAATGTCTTGACAGAGTTGTTTGGAAGTTCAGAATACCACTTGAATGCCGTCTCCGACAAGCTACTAACAAACTGACGGAGCAGAAGTTTATCATCACCCCCGGTGTTGCCGCACAAGGCTCTGAATTGAGCGACGTGCTGATGTAGATTCCTCGTCCCTTTATATACATGAAATTTAGGGATTGTATATCCCGGCGGATACTTTATTTGGTCATACCAGCCTGGATATGGTCGCCCAGTTTTAACAATTTGGCCGGCCGCTTCATTCGCCTGGTGAGCTCGTATTTGCTGAGCAATGTAGTCATCCAGAGTGTCCTTGAAGATGGTTTCCTCTTTGACTGCTGAAAGAGCCAGAGGAGGGTTCGATGTCTCCCCTATGTCGTCTTGAATGATGATCGGAGGGTTTTCAGCTGGAGGTTCCGGCTGTAACATCATCCCGCCATGTCTTGGAACAAAAGAGCCATTCGTTTTATATTGGCTGCCTGCTCCGCAGCTTCTTTTTATTTCCTCTCGAGCATTCTTCGGAGGAACTCGGTATCCGTTTCTTGACCCGACACTGCTCCGAGGTCTCTGGGTTTTCTTTTGGCCCAGTGAGTGCAGCCATCGCAGTCAGCATTTCCTGAAGTTTCTGCTGCTGTTGTTCCTGAGCCATCGTTATCGATCAGGTAAGCGGTCGATGACCCGTAGAAGCACGGCTTTCCTCTTTTCCGGAAGCCATATAAACAATATGCACCATCATGCCCCCAGACTTTGGGCGTTTAGATTCGACATCCTTGCAGCTTGCCGCATTCACGGTGGCTTTCTCTGGCCTCCTTCTCTTGTAAGCAGTTGAAGTCGAGGGGGCCGTTGCAGCGGGCACCCAGATGGATGACGTCTTTTGTGGTGCCATGAGATGACACTTTTCTTGCTGAGCTTTAAGCTTCTTTGGTCGGCGAAAGTAGTCCTGGTTAATCACCGACTCTTGGACCTATCGCCAGACTTTATAAATTTTGGAGGACAGCCGCTAAGGGGAGTGCTCCAGCTTCTTTTCTGTAGTAATCTCTATAGGTGGAGGAGATCTCTTCAGCATGGCAGTCGGAGCGTTCTTGCGAACCCTCCTAAGCGGTTCAAAGCTGTTCCCAGTTGGAACAGCAGCATTGATTTCCACCATGGGGCTGGCGGAGTTAGCCCAAAGGGAGAGTTGCCCCTGGCCTTCCTTACTCGGCGCCAGTGGCGACGTCAAGCGTGTCGAGCCGTTGGGATTATCTCAGCTGTAGGAGTGACTTCCTCATGCCCCCTGTGTTGGTCAGAAGTTGTCGTTGTCAGCCTATTGAAGACAGACGTCCGTTGAGAGGGAATATCCAACCTATCGAAGGCAGAATTCCGAGTAGGGGAAGCAACCTTGACGATTTCGCTTGGAGCAGGAGCTGAAATAGTAAGTCTTGTGAAGACTGACCCTTTGGCAGGAGAAGCCGCCTTGACGACTTCGGGAGCAGGGATGGCTATCCTTTTTGGGATAACCTTTTCTGGTATCGCGGGCTTCTTCTTGGGCCTAACCGAGCTTTGGCCTAGTCTGTCAAAGACTGAGGCGTTGGAGCTGGACGACCTGTTGAGAGGGGCCGCAGTAGTTGTAAGCCGATCAAAGACCGGCTTCCTCTGAGCTTCTTGTGTTGGTACAGGAGCCCTGAAGGTTGTTGGTGGGAGCATGGTCCCGAAGAACAATCCAGTGGTGGCCTGGGTGACCTGTTCCACCGGCATAGTGAAGATGGAGGCCGCTTGGGGCCCGTAAGTCACTCCTCCGGACGAGACGGAGCGAGAGTTGCAGTTGCAGTTAGTGCAGGTTAAACCCATTGATCTTCTGTTTTCTGCATGAAGCAAGACACCAAATTTTAGTACCTCGAACCCAATGGCAACCATATCAAACCGCGATTCGTTCGCGAACACGACACACGAACTGTGGAGTGGAAAGAGGAAAAGGTCCCACCGGGCGTGTCAGAATCTGTTCCCCGCCAAAAACCGGGAGACACGACCGCGTAGATCCGTCTTTCCTGAAGTCGGGGCAGATGCTAATTGGTGCTATCCGTCCACCTCTCAGAAGATGCCAAGTTGATTTATGGCACCATGTATCGAAGGTTTAAATGGATGCGGTTGATGTAGCAGACTTCGTCAGATTCCCCCTCATTTGAGGGTTGTTTGATTGTGGGGACGCTCTTCCCTGCAGGCGCAAGCACCTGCAGTTAATTACGCTACCGCATCGCGGTAACAACTTTCTCCTTCTCCAGATGGTCATTTCGTATCGTGGGTGTTTGTTTTGTTTTTGGTTGCCCGTGGATTGTATACGGAGATTAATTTATGTTGTCGCCCGTAGGGCGTGGATTAGTCAAAATCCGTATCTTTCTTAGATTTGGGTTTGGGGGTTGGGTTTAAGGATACGTTAGTCTCGTTTGGGACTAAGATCAACTTAAACGTTTTTTAAGGATACGTTAGTCTAATTTTAGACTAAGATCAACTTAACGGGATCATTTAGATCCAACAAAAGAGCATTTGGGCTCTATTGTCAGTTTAGGGACATTGCGGTCGATTAGTTTAAGGACATTACGGTCCAAGGTTAAGGACATCATAGTCCGTGAGTTTAAAAACATCACAGTCAAGGTTAAGGACATCATAGTCCGTGAGTTTAAAGACCTCACAGTCAAGGTTAAGGACATCATAGTCCGTGAGTTTAAAGACCCCACAGTCAAGGTTAAGGACATCATAGTCCATGAGTTTAAAAACCTCATAGTCAAGGTTAAGGACATCATAGTCCATGGGTTTTGAAGGACCCCACAGTCCGTAGAATGTTTGGTTGTCGGGACCCGTCACCTCTCTGAAGACGTTGAAGGATTACAACGATAAATATCAGAGGAGTAAAGAGATGTACCCTCGAACCAACGTGAGTTGGTTGAAAGATCTGTAGTCCAATTTGGGACTAAGATCTATTGAAATATTCATGAGCAGATGGGCTCAACTAATATGAGTTGAGGACTTACGGCCAATCTTGAGCTAAGTCCAATAAATGTTTAACATTTTATTTTCGGCTGTTGAGCATTTATTTGGGTTTGGCCCTTTTAACAATATTTTTGTCTTTTATTGAATGCTGAGCATTCATCAGAGCTTTGGGCTTTTTAAAGAACAATTTATGTTCTGTCAACGCAACACGTGGTGCGCTAGGCGCTTTGTGCCAATCAAAAAGCGCAGTGTGCTACTGCCAAGTAGCGCACATGTAAGGGATACATGTCGCACTCAGCGCTAGGCGCTAGATGATGAGCGCATGATGCCAGTTTATGAGCGCATTGCGCTAATCTATGAGCGCATTGCGCTTTCAATTTAGTGGCGCACACGTGAGTGACACGTGGTGCGCTTGGCG
Organism: Agapanthus africanus; assembly: GCA_030015575.1. Lineage (NCBI taxonomy): Eukaryota > Viridiplantae > Streptophyta > Magnoliopsida > Asparagales > Amaryllidaceae > Agapanthus > Agapanthus africanus. The sequence goes on from CM057342.1 coordinate 308,909,759, forward strand.
CTGAGTGCCAGCCCATGAGCGCAGTGCGCTATTTCAGAAGCGCAAAGCGCAAGTTGTTAATTGGCGTATACGTGGTTGACACGTGGCGCATTTGGCGCTGAGCACCGATCCAGAGAGTGCAGAAGCGCATTTCAAGAGCGCAGAAGCGCATTTCAAGAGCGCAAAGCGCATCTGATCAATTTTATGATCTGGAAAATAAATTTATGTTCTTTTAAAAGAGACTTTGTCTCAAGATCTAAGAACAACAGTACTTATTTTTGCAGGAGATATTTCCAATCTCTTATGTTGATGAAAGGCCTTGCCTTTATAGATCCATGATCTGTGAGAAGAATTATGTTCTTCTTCTTTTATTTTATGATGAGATCTTTTGATCTCTTTGTGAAAGACTTTTTGTCTTGTAGATCTATGATCTGTTTAAAGAAATGAATTCTTCTTTCTTAATCATGAGATGATTTCATCTCTGTGTTGTTCATCATCATTTTTATCTTGAAGAAAAATCTTCTTGCAAGAGCTTGCTCTTTATCTTTGAGTTTCTCAAAGTTTAGGGGGGGGGGTTCTCTATGCAAGACTTGAAGTCTTGGGGCCTTTTTATAGGGCAAGCTGATCAGTTCGATCAGTTAAAGAGATCTTTCTCTGATTGATTTGGGGATATTTCCCCACCATTGGATCTTTTATCCTAGGGCGTCTGTTTTACAGAAGGAAATCTTCTTGTTTTTAACAAGATTGGAAAATCTTTCCATAACAGAATTTAATTCTGATTAATTAATGATTTACCATTATTATTAGATCTTTTGATCTAACGGTGGGGAGTTTTTTTAATTCCAGCGCTAGCATACCCGTGTTTTGCACGTGGTGCACTGCTTAGAGTACAGCGCTCTTAGCACTAGCGCACCTGTGTCTTACACGTGGTGCGCTGCTCGGAGCGCAGCGCACCCTACGCTAGCGCACCCGTGTTTGACACATGGCGCGCTGCTTAGAGCGCAGCGCGCCTAGCGCTAGCGCACACATGGTGCGCTGCCTAGGGCGCAGCGCACTTGGTGCTGCATCTGAAGCGTTGCTTCAATTTTGAAATTTGAATTTCAAATAGAGGTTTGCTTT